>CM076598.1:58390000-63232500 GCA_038502835.1 Octonoba sinensis | reverse complement strand
CATTCTAATAGACTCGTTATAGTCCGTGGGCCGAAGTCTCAAAAAGAGCTTAAAACTAATTTTCGTTCCGACTCTTGAGGGGCAATTTTATTTTTCCAAAATAAAGCATAATATTGGCTGGTAAATGTAAATTCATAAAGTTCTCCAAAATATGATTGTCCATTAATTCACAGTAACCAAAGTTATGAGGAACTATTTCATTTTCACGTTAGCGCATGGATATCCGAAAAAGATAGCACTGTGACGTCACAAAAAAAGAAATTGACCAATCAGAGCAACAGGAGCGGCCCGCTGTTTATGTTTTAGTAGAGCGTTCACTGTCTGATTCTTTGGAGTTATACAAATCTTTTTGCTTTCACGCTGTTTTTCTTTATGCTAACGCTTTTAAAAAATTGTCACTTGCAGTTTTAATGTAAGGGGGTATGTTAGTTCATTGACAGTAATTTTTGAGTTGTTCATGCAACTTCAATGATTTATTTAAATAATTTTTATTTAAACTTTTAATTCTGTAGGGGAAAAATAATAAAATCCCCTTCATAAAAAATGTCAATCGATTTTTTTAACAATTACTACGTCACTGAAAATATTCTTCCTTTTAAAAAAATCTGGGGATATTCTATATCACTCCAGACAAATATGCATCAAGGACGTAGCCAGAATTTTTTTTTTTTTTTTGGGGGGGGGGGGGGGCTGACTTTGAAACACTTATGTTGAGGAAAGTTTTAGGGAGGAATATATGCTGCATTGCGAAAAATTTCCGGATTTCTGGGGGAGGCCCGAAATCCGGATAACAGAATCCCGGCCCGTGGGCTCCCCCCCCCCCCTCCCGTCTGGATACGGCCTTGCTGTGCATTAAAGGGGGACATAATCTCAGGGCACAAATCGGCTTTTTCACTTTTTATCTCTTCAGAAACCGCTATGACCCGTTTATAAAAATTTTGGGTTTTAAGAGTTAATATAAGCAGTAGTCATACGGGGTTCCTGGTCACGCCTTTTTTAGTTTTATAAACTGGTATAACAAAGTAACTGCTAACTGAAATATGACAAACGTTCCTTAACCCTACACCGTGCAATTTTTCGTTTCTTTGTAAAGAAAAAAGAAAGAAAATTTGTGTTTGTATGTGCTAGTTATAAGTAGAAAAAATAGTAATAATTTTTTAATTAAATTCGGAAGAATAGAATCCGAGGAAACTTGACATGTTTTTTAAAAACAACACCGAGCATTTAGGGGTAACATTAATAATTTTTTATATAATCATTTTAATAAATGAAACAAAATGAATAATAAATAGGTATGCATTATAATCATAAAATAGTAAAATTTATTAAAATAATTAATTTTATTATTATTTATAAATTGAAAAAATATATCAAAGTAAAAATTTGCCCATGTAACTATTAATTATTAGTTACATGTGCAAATTTTTTACTTTAATTACCAATAAAGTTTAATAATTTCACTAAAAGGTTTTAAACAAGAAACCTAACATCTGTAGGAGGTTTGATGCAATAATGTTTGTTTTTTCTTTGGTTGAGAGTCAATTGATTTTAAAACAAAATTCCTAAAAAATAATTTAGTCAACCATTTTACACTAATTTGTTATATAATTATAAGAATAATCTTCCAAAAGATACCAAATAAAGCGAAATAGAACAACCAGAGACCTCTGTTCTTGTTTACACTGCAAATAATGCAGGAGCATAAAAAGTACCCCCGAATGCGCGGTGTTGTTTTAAAATAACAAGTAAAAAAGGCGCCTTAACATGTATTTTTCACGAAAATTTTCGGACAATTTATATTTATTTTATTTTAACACTATGTAAGTAATTAAAGACTATTTTTCAAAAAAATGTTGCTTAAAATTTGTAAAAAAAATTAAGAATTAGTTGTTTTTTGTACAAAATCAACATGTATTACGATTTGTGAAAAAAGATGAAGCTTGAGCCCAGTTTACAAGATCTAGGGGAAACTGTATTAACTAATACGATGTTACATACAAAACGAAAGAATACACCACTTGTTAGAAATAATACAAAACAAGAGCTTAATGAACGAAAATTAGAGATGTTGTTTAAAAAAAAAAACACAGTGCTGTGTAGGGGTAACTATTCTATTTCATGTTGGAAGAAAAGATTTCTTCCTCGCCTCGATAAGTGAATTAGTGGTATCAGAAATAAAGTTCAAGGACATGAACAATAATAAACTTTGCCTTGATACCACATGTGTCAAACGTAAAGCTGTAAATAGGGCCTTAAATAAGATGGGAAAACCCCTACCCATTTCGATGCCAAATGCGTGTATATTTATGCGTCTAAAAAAAAACTATCTCTTGCTAACATATTTCCGTTTAACAACGTAGTGTAAAATTTAGCTCGCAATGTAAAAGATGCAATATTTTATTCAATAACGGAATGGATACTTAAATGGAAGACAACAAGGACTGAGGCAACTGTGAGGTAAGTCCTCTGATGCGTACCCACTATTTAAATTACTGCTGAATTAGAAATGTACAATACAAATATAACACAGAAAGCAAGCGCTCCATACGCACGTAGAATACCAATATAACACATGTGCTAATAATATATAATATATCTTTCTATTATTTTATTGTGCACGGATGTAAAAAAAAATATAGATTTTCAGAAATTTTGGAGGAAAAAATATGTTACTTACTATTACAAAAACATTTTGAAAACAGATCGTCTCCAAAAATTATACCTTTTTTAAAGATCCATACCAGTGCTATATTTAAAACAAAATAATTATCTCTGATGCTGTTTTATATTACAAATAGTCTATGCTTTTGAATTCAGTGCATATATTTTGTCTATATTTAAATACATTGGTCGCAAGAATTGATTACAAGAGCCTTTTTAAAATGAAGTTTAAAATGGAATGATAGCAAGGGTCGAAACCTTGTTTACAAACAATGATGTCAGCGACTGATGTTACAGTCGGCGTGATTGGTTAGCTTCGCGGAGCAAAAAATAATTCGATGATTTCATTGGAGCAGAGTACGAATACATCGAAAAAAGAGTGCAAAAGGAAATCTCTTGTTATTAAGTTATGGCCAAGTATTTTTTGGAGAACTTAATAAAATTAGAATAACTAGAACATTTTAAATAGTTTCCTTCAAAGAAAAAATTGCCCCCAGAGCATCGGAACGAACTTGAACGATAAATGCATTGGGCCCACGGACTATTATGACAGAGAATGGCCGAAAGAGAGAGTAGTGGAGGAAATAAACAGGGGACGGACAAGACCCCCCCCCCCCCCCAGGAACGTCTCATATTATGATTTCACGAATAAGGTATCCACCATAAACTAAATAGTATTTTTATTAACCGGCTGAAGTTACATCTCTATTTGTGATGAAATGACTTGCTTGTAATGCAAAAGGAAATTTGCAAAATTTTAAAAAGTGCCTGTTTTTTTTAATACATTGCGTTATCCAAAAACAGTGATATTTTAATTCATTTGGCTGTATTGAACAAAGCAGGATACATTACAAAGTATATCGTGTCGATTGTAGAACATTAAGCAACATGGGGAAAATTTACGAAAGATGTTCTTTTTCGTCATTTTTTTTCAATCATTCTTTACTTACGATTCGTGACCGGCTCATCTCAACCGACTTTTACAAACTTTTGGCACTTTTTCTTTCTACTGTAAATAGCATCTTTTCCGCACTCTATCATTTCTAGTGGGCGGGGAGGAGAGAACATTTTTTTTTTTACCCACTACAATGCGCCCCGCAACTGCTTGTGAAGATTTGGGGAGTTCGTAATGGTATTAATAGCGGCTTTATGGAAGCGGCTTATATTGGAATATTTCCAATAGCCCCGACGATTAACTTTACAATAGTTATTAATTGTTAGTTAGACAGGGTGGCAGTAGAAAGCAGAGACACGGACTATTAACGAAAGTCCTATTCATTAGTCACAAATATTTAACAATTTTGATTCTCGGTGTAACAAAATGCAACTAAAAACTTTAAAATGCTTAATTTTGTTGTTTTCCAAAAGATTTAAAAAGCAAAATACACTATCACTCGAGAAAAAATGTTAAATAGTGAAGCATATGCGAAAATATTTTCTTATTTGTTTTCTTTAATGGAAAAGGATGAGATCAATTGAATATACTTGTACAAATTTATTTTGTTCATTCATCAGGGTAAACTGTAAATTTTGAAATACAAACAAATGTTTTCGTAAGATTATTGGGATAGACAAGAACCTTATTCGTTTGCGTTACTTCTAAAAGAAATAAAGTATCCGTTCATTCATCTTTCAATTCGATTTCTAGTTCTTTTAAAATTCTTCATTAAATGAAACATATAAATAATGTTTTCATTGACTACTGCGGATATAGTAGCGTTCCATTTATGTTCTCGTATAGCAAATTTGTTTTTAGTTTCATTGATAAGATATGTTACTTTTTAAGTGTATTAAAATAAAAAAAAAATTTAGATGTATTTATTTATTTTTTTTAGCAAAGTTTTTCTAAGAAATCAATTTTCATACTTCATTTCAATTTTCCGTCATTAAATTAGTCTCTAAAACAATACATATTTAAAATGCTATAGAGCTGTAATTATTATAACGTAACAGATTGAGTAATAAACTAAATTTTATTACAAAAGTACACATTTCCTATGAAAGGTTTGGTTATTTTCAATATATTTTTGTTATTTTCTTGTCATATCTATCCATTTATGGACCAAGATCTAACTATAGTTTCCGAAAAATCATTTTCTTCCAGTTTTATCTCTTTTTTTTTCTTCCCTCGCACCATTTCAAAATCCCTGAGGTCTAGAAGGATTTTTCTTGAATCCCTATTTCATAATTGAGAAAGTTTCTTCGCTTGAGATCTCTTAGACCTTGCGATATCCTCAAAGGATTTTTTTCTGTCATGGGCCACTGACCTTGTAGTCGACCGGATGAACCAAGCAATCCTAAGTTTCCAAGAGTATGAGTTTAAAGGATATACACTCTTTAATTGAAAGAAAACTTATATGAGTATCCCAACACACCATTTCCTTTCTCTCCAAATAACACTTTTTTTAAAAAATAACATTTGATTCTTGAGCTTATTTTATCAGCAATGCATAGCAAAACAAAAAGTTCCGTCTAGAACTATACGAGCCTACTCTCCCGTATACACCGAACTTCAAAAATTTATGATCTAGTTATCTCTATCTTTCTTTCTCATTTAGCTTTAGTTCTCAATTACTTCAAATAAATATTTTTCAACGGATAACACATATTCGTTCACTCACTCATTCAGTCATTTATTCAGTCATTTATTCATTCATTTATTTATTCACTCTGTTTATTTTTTCATTCATTCACTCATTTATTTATTTTATCAATTATTCACTCATTTATCCATTCATTCTTTCACTCATTCATTTATTCATTCATTCATTCTTTCACTCTTTCATTTAATCATTCATTCATTCAATCTTCATTTATTCATTGAGAAATATCCTTAAAAATCCCGGTCAAAAAATTTCCTTGGAAAATAGGCTCGTTCAGTTTTTGTTGAACCTCGCATCTGTACATGTTCTACATCGTAACATCTTTCTGATAAAGTTTGTTGCAAGCAAATCCGTCGGTTAGATCAGAATTTATATGGGATTGAAATTTCCCTGTAGGCGCTAATATTAATTTTTTTTTTTTTTTGAACTGTTCAAAAATGAACAAAAATTGTTCAAATCAATATTTCACGCCGAGAGCTTCTTCCAATAAGATTGCTCATAGGAACTTGGACCTTGTGCCCAGAGTTTAATGTCAAGTTTTTTGAACTGTTCAAAATTGAAAGAGAAAGTGCTCAAATCAAAATTAAATGAGACGTCCTCGCCGAGATGTTTCGGATGCAAAAAGAATTTTTCAAATCGGACAATTCGTTTAAAAGTTATTAAGGGGGGGGGGGGAGGGGACAGACAGACCGACAGATACACGTTTTCCCTATCTCAAAGCCCTACTTTCAAATTTTTTATTTTTCAATCTTTATTTAATTACTTCACTTTTTTTTAATACTTTTCTTTAGTTTTAACGATACTTTAAAGACACATTACGCCTTCTTTCATGCTTTCTGATTACTTTTTTTTTCTTTTACGGGAAAGTAGGCTAAAAAGGTTACGGTGTATATATGCCAAAACCTCGTGTGGTTAATTTCTTTTTAAATCATTTTTTAATACATGTCATTAAAATTAGCTTAATCTGGCACATAATTGCATAGGTCATTTTTTAGATAGACAATCCTATTTAGTTAAAATCAGTATTATCAGAAAATGTATCAAATGTTTTAATCCAATTACTGCTTATGCCTTCTAAAAATTGCCCATAGTATCTACCTTTGTAATAGGGTGATTCCATGAAAAATGTTACCTCTTATCACAAACGTTCGCAATATCTGTAACTGTGATGCAGCATTTTCTCCAGCTAAATGCCTAGTTTCAGAATCTGCAGCGGATTTTTTTTTTTAACTTTGGTTGGTTTGTATTTTATAATGAAAGAAACACATGTTTAAATGTTAAATACTTTAAGCCTATTTTTTCCCATCAAGTACGAAATTTTTTCGCTTAGATATTCCTTCATTTCTCCTGTACATTGAATGCATATTTTTGGAAGGTCGTTCTATATTCTACTTGTGAAACAAATATGTTTTGTATGTGTTCAAAAAGTGAATATATTTTTAAAATTAAACTTTTGTGCAGCTCTCCTTTGTTACGTTAATCGCGAAAAAATGTAAGATTTCTTTCCTCAAACTTTAAAAATTGCTTTCAGAATTAATTTTTAAAAATTTTTTTACTCTTTACCTGAGTTAAGTAAGTGGTTGAAAATTTTTAGTATAGCTTTTTTGATTTAGTACATAGAAGTGTGACTAACGAAAGAAAATATTTAGCAATAAAAATTTCGTTAATGTCAATGATTCGTTAATGTTTCGCAGTCAATAAACATTTTTAAACACAATGAAACCTCTCCTGACAAGCAAAGGGGCTGCGAAAGCAAAAAGATGGGCTACATTAGCCAACTATGCAAATCTATTTTTTAAAAATCATTAAATTGAAGCATCAAAATGGAAAATAAATTTAACATTATCTCTAAAACAAGCAAGCAAATAGGCAAATTGTACAAAAAATTTTAAAAAGGAGGGAAACAAGTAGTTTATAACGGTAAATTCTTACTATACTGTGAGCATTAATATTCAGGTCACTTTTGTTACGTTAGTCACACCATTTGATCAATAAATTAATGTTCTTAATTATTAACCAAAGGATTGCTGTGATATTTTCAAACTTGATAGTTATATGTATTCCCACAATTAATTTTAAGTATTTCTATGAATAAAATTCAGAGAAATTTTAATTTGAAATTGGTTTTTTCTTAGGAGGTAAGAAAAAAGTTACGTTAGTCACACTGCTTAAATTAAGCTCTATTATTTCAATTTACAAACCTTTTAATATTATTTCAGTTTAAATGTGTTAGACTAACTTGTATAATATAATAGCTAAAAGTATTGCGCTTTACTAGAGTTCTTTTATAGTATTTTATTGTAAAATTCCTTTAATAAACCGTTCTAATGTTACATTAGTCACAATGGAGTAACCCAATAACAGAGTAGACATCAAACCAAAGTAGTAGAAACTAATCCAACCAAAGTGAAATCATTGACGATAGAAATTCAAAAATTTCAATATTGTAATTTCTTTTTCCATTCAATAGGCACTGCTGATGAGAGCACAAAAATATGCTTAGTAAAAATAATAAAATACTTAATTATTTTGTTAATAATCCTTTTACGTTATACCCTTTGGACTTATCACAAAAATGATGTTCAATAAATACTAGCAGAAATAATGCTGCAAAAGAATGTGCGGATCCTTTCACTTGCTTAGAACACAGATAATGCTAAGGCTGGCCTTGCTATAAAATTTCAAAAAACACACACGCAAAATACTAGATATTTTCCCCGTAACATATCTTGACAGTTTTTGCAGTAATATACAGGATGATTCAAAAGGATTGGCACAATTTCAATTTGCTATGTTTCCTGCATTATAAAGTACGCCCAAGTGCTCTGAATCACACCTGGCCCAAGTAAGTGGATTTTCAAGATGCAAAAAATCGTCAGCGCCCATGTCGTATGATTATGCGGCATGTTAAAAATCCCTTGAGTATCTGTTTGTCTTGAATACTTTCGCTAAATTAAATACCTAGTGCAGATTAGCATCATTCATAGCTCAGGTGCCGCTATCTAGGGGGGACTGAGCGTCAAAATTTTCAAGTGGTAATGTCATCCGCGGATAGTGGTGCTACTTGAAAGAATGGATGACGGTTTCGGGGAATGCAGTAGGTCCGCAAAAGGTTAAAGACCAAACACAGCCCCATTAGAAAGAAAAAAAATAGTATTGTATTTGAAATATCTCAACCATATGGGAAATAACTACCGAAAGCTTCTTATGGGGCTGCTGAATTGGCTTCTGCCAATTGCAGACTTAGTGCGTTCCCCAGAGATTGGCACCAACTCTTTCACCAGCTCCACATGGGGGATGTACCATTGCCTCGTGAGAATTTTGGCAACCAGTTTTTTCATTTGAAAGAGTGAACACCCAGACTCTGTTGAAGGAAAGTTATACTAGGTATTTCATTTAGCCGAGAGTATACAAGCCAAATGTCTACTCAAGGGATCTTTTACATGTCGCATAACCGTATGGCATGGGCTTTGACGATTTTCCGCGTCTTGAAGATCTACCGACACTGCCAGGCTCGATTTCATGACCTGATCCGTACGAGTCCCGCGCCTTACCACGACGCTACCTCGCCGAAAGTACTACCTAAAGTATCCAATTCTACCACTAGAATATCCCAGCACAGCACTGTAGCGTCAGCTGTTTCGACTACGTTCCGTGTCAGTTGTAAGCGAGATAGCTGCTATGCAGCACTTTTTTTTTTTTTTTTTTTTTGCATTCGTCTTTTTTGTACACTATGAAGGTTTTGTTTTCTAGCGGAGGTACATAAAATATACAGTTTATGTACCACTTCTTCCCATATAGTTTAAGTATGCTAAATGTTAGATTTAAGTTTATCATACACAGAAGTCTTATTATCCGTTACTTTGTCTCAGTTAATGTAACAAATACAATGGGTTTTAAAATATATATAGATGCAAAAATTTATATAAAAAAACAAGTAAAATCTTCTAATAGTGACAGATATAACCAAATGTGCCAAACTATTTATACGATGATACTTTGGGGTTTTTCACGACATTAGTCAAGAGTCCTGCTTGCTTAAAGGGTTGCTAAATAACGTGTCAGAAAAGGTACTCATTAGGCGCACCTATTTCATCGCGAAACAAAAGAAATAAACTTTTCATTGGTGCTCATTAATTACGTGCGAAACAAAATTGTAGCCTAATGTCGCTTCATTCATCAACTCAAGTCGTCTGAGGTAAAATGGCATCGTTCCCCTTAAAGATTTCTCCAAGGGAAGGTGGTTTTTAATTAAAGCATCTGCTGAGAAGGAACAATGATGTATGGGGCAGTAAATCATGAATATATTCGCATGGATTAGAGAAAGAAAAGGTTTAAACTATGTTTAAAGCAATTTACAGAATATTGCGGTTGCGATTATTGAGATGAGCGATATACATGCAAACTAATTATATTTATAAACTTAAGATTCTGAAAAATTTGTTGAATATTAATAAATTTCTAGCATCAAATGCTTGTTTTAATGCACACCAATAATATTAATTATGTTTGCGACTCTTCCGCGTTATATTCCAAAGGTCTTTGCTTTTGCTACTTGGTCCTTTTTAATTTCCCAGACAGCACAACTTTGTCCTTAGGACGTCCAAATGATGTCATTTCAGGACTTCTTCGAAAAAACAGGTCGTCCTAGGGACGTGTTTTTTTGATCCTGCGACATCCAAATGACATCCCAGGGAAGAACTAATGTCCGCGGATTGTCTGTCCTCAAGTGGCCCCAAGGACGTCCGATCGTTCATGTTTAGGATATATTTTGGACAAGCACGCTGTGCGGTCCGCAGGACGTTAAGAGGACAACATATCAAAACGTCCTAAACACATTCCAGTGAGGTCCCTGGGATATCCAAATGACGTCATTTCAGGACTTCCTCATAAAAAAAAAAAAAATAGGTCGTCCGTAGGACATTCTTTTTTTATCCTGCGACGTACAAAAGAATATCCCAGGGAAGAACTAATGTCCGGAAATTGTATGTCCTCTAATGGTCCCAAGGGCATCCGATCGTTCATATTTAGGCTATATTTTGGACAATAGCACTGTGCGGCCCCCAGTACGTTAGAATTATAGTAATTCTAAGTGCCCTAAAAACGTTCCAGTAAGGTCCCTAGGACATCTGTGACTACTGTTCCGGCCCTCTTTTGGATCTATGCATCTTTGCTCCTCAGGACATTGCAAGGACAACATATTTGAATGCCCACAGGACACTGCCTTCGTTAGAATGATATCCCAAGGATGTCAATGAATTGTTTATCCTCCCAATGTCCTTGAGACTACTTTAGAAAATTCCCATCACTTCGTTTAGGTATTATTTGTTGTTTATACCCACAAGATGCAATTTTAATTCATCAACTCAACAGTAATTTAACATATTTTTTTCATGTATATAATTCTTCTGATTAAATGTTCTAAAACAGTTATCTTGTAAATGTAAATTTGCAGCTTGCAGCAGGAAATACTAAAGTTTTAACCAAATATTACTTTGAAAAAGAAGTATCCACATAACAGCTACAGAGCTGAATAAAACTAGTTGTGAATAATATTTTTAATGTTAACGCTTTGAGCTACATAATCATATACCGTTACATGTAATTTATCATATGTTCATTATGAAAATGATAAGAGTACTTTAATGAATATAGTGAAACAATTTTTGCATGCAATTAAATAGGGACTACTCCATATATCAGCAATTTAAATATATTTTAATCAAAAATTTGTCTCTAAAATCTTTATTTGAAATTTCCCTTAAGCAACCCATCTTTATATTTTTAACTTCTATTCATTTGAAATACAAGTTATACCAATATCTCAAGTAAATAATTTAATTGACGAGAAAAATATTTTCAGATAACTTGTGATAACTTTTGTTTCTAATTTCATGTAACCTTGGAATTTAATAATAACTGATAATTACTGCTTAGAGAAAATAATTATTCATACATTTTTTAAGAACATTTTGTACTGTTGGATTCATATTCATTCTTATTTTGATACTTCACAATACACAGTTTAAAATTTCAATGAAGGACATATATCTATATATATATATATATATATTATTTTGAAAATGCATCAGGAAATTTTACTAGAAAACAATTCTTAATATATAAATATAATTATATATATTCTATGTAATTATGAGTTTTTTAATTAAATGATAGTACGAAAACTAAAATCAGAAATGATATAATCAATTAGTTTATGAAGTGTTGAAAGTGTAAAATAAACCAGTTCAGAAGGGAAAACCTTTTTTTATTGAAACATAATAGTACATAAGTATAGAAATTATAGAGATGGGAAAATTTTTCAACATTTTCGCTGCTTTCTCCTTTTTTGAACAGACAAAAAATTACGAAAACAAATAATTATTCACATGTTTAGAAGTAAAAACACTGTGCGAAAAGAGGAAAATAAATAAATATAACTCTTTTAAACTTCACTTCACCTAGATTTGTTTCCTAACAAAAATTATCCCCCCCCCCCTCCAAGTATTTTTAGGTTTTATGAGAATTACTTTTTGTTTTGCAATAGTTTATTTTAACATATTGTTTGTCAAAGCTCTATATTCCATTACATGATTTAAAGTACAAGTAATATACTTCCAAGACTACTGAAAATGATATTCATGACAATGATAAATAAAGTGGCTTATTATTAATTACATTTTTATAACTAATAGGCATGTGAATGATGAGAATCAATTTACCATAAAATATAGTTCATAGAAATTCTAGAACTCATCAATTTAAATACCACAAATGACGAACAGCTTTTAAAAATATAAATAACGAAAATAAATGCCAGTACGGACAAAATGATATAAGAATAATTGTTAAATACAATCATTCAGGGAAACTTTGAACAATGGGGGGTACATTGAACGAAGTCATAATTTTTTGTATATTTGACTAAACTTAAAAGTTAAGAGTAGACAACTGATTTATAACCTATTTGACTGGGTGCAGCACATGACCTTCTATTTTCTTTAGCCAAATATGCTAAAAGAAATAACGTTTTTGAAAGCTACCCTGAATGACTGTACTACACATATACGTACACATATAGTTTTTAAGCTTGCCTGATAGGAATTGTCCTTTGATTTTCCTGATCGTTAGGCAAATAGCAAAATTGTGATTACAGCCCTCTATAAACAGGTAGTGATACATTAGAAATTTATATGAAGTTCAAAATAATAACACAGACACTGAATGCAAAAAGATATAGTTCAAAAGCAACAAATTTAATAAAAGTAAATAAACAGAAATAAAAAAGAACAGATTAGATTATAAGATAGAAGGAAATTGCTATTTAAATTGACATTCCAAATAGCAATTTTACTATTTTTTTATTGTTCGTAATGACTATTCATATTTTTATTTATGATGGTAGTCAACTTTAAAATAAATAATGAGATAAATAAGGTGTTAAAATAATTAGGGGTAAAAACTAGATATTGAATAATTATTAAATACTGCACATACATAAAAATAGAACTTGCCCTGACTTTCTCCTAACCAGTATGCAATTGGCATGAAATTATTGTGACGCAGTAATGATACCAGGAAATTTAAATGAAGCTCAAAATAACAATACAGAAGCTTTATATACGATTCAAAAGTTACCATCTTAAAGATAAAATTGATACAAAAAAAAAAATTATATTTAGAAATAAAAGAGAACTAACATATAAGCACATTTGCTATTCAAGTTGAAATTCAGAGCAGAGAAAATTTAACAATTCCTCGGAAGACAAATTTTAACTGGAATAAAGAAAATCAGACATCAAAAGTACATTATATAAATTGAATTAGAATAAATTAGCTTCTGGTTACCTAAAAACAAAATTAATCTTTACCATTCTTTGACTTATGTAATTAGTACTTTCTTGTCTCATAATCTAATAAAATTTAAACACAATCAAGGTAAAAAATCTTGAAAAAAATAACGGCGGAATAACAAAAACAAAATATTACCTAAATATTAAATACTGTCCCTTCTTTTGAAATTGTAAAGCTGCCTTATAATTGTCTTGGTTTTCTTCTAATTACTATGCAAATGTAGAGTACCTCTTACAAATCCTCCAGCAAGTCACAAAATAATTTTTTTCATTTTTTTGTGTCATGGGCAATGTTCTTTTCTTTCAGAAATTCTAACATTGTTAATTTTGTTGAATATTTTGTAGGGACGCGATCCGCTTTTACAGTATAACAAAAATCCATTTTTCGAACTGATCGCCATTCCTTTCGCTATGGTAGTCACCAGTACTTGAAGATGCTTTGTAAATAGGCTCAACTCCATCGATTAAATCCATCTGTTGAACCTGCGTACACAACAATAAGTCGGTTTTTTGAGCTAGTATTGAATGAAATCATCCTGTCAACACTTGCCATAGGTTAAGTTCACGTCTACCCAAGTTTCGTCGGTGTAAACCAAAGATCGTTTTTCCTCTCTGAACTTTTTTATTGTTCTCAAATATTTATTCCTCTAGAACACAATGTCGGGCCTTTCAATAAGAACTCTCCGTGTGTTAACACATTTCTTCCATCGAAAATTAATTGAATGCAGTTTTCTTCAGGGATTATTCTCGAGCTTGAGAATGCAGTCTTTCTCCTTATAAACGTAGAAGTCATTTTTACAATTAGAAGAAATCTTTCAGTGCAAAAATATTTATGACTACTAGTAACAAATCCACAAACGAATGAAAGCAATTTAAAAAACGAGAAAGAAAGTGAGGTACATAAAATATTAAGCAGAAATGAGTGTCAAGCAACGACCGAAGTACAAAGCGAAATGCAACTCTCGCCTATTTCCTTGGCGCCAACTCGCACAAAGAACTCATAGTCTGACCTAAACTGCTATGGAATAATCCATTACCATAGTGACCGCCACTCGTTTGTCTGCTGTCTGAGGATAGAAAGGTTGCTCAAAAATATGTGCAGAAAAATAACTCAATTTTACATCAGCAATCTCAATTTTATAATAACTTTTGAAAATATAAATCAGTATTATTTTTCCAACAGTTTTGTCTATTTTTGTTTGAAATAATAAAGATTTAAACTTTTTAATAAAAATCTTAACCCTGCTTTTTCTTTTGGTAAGCCGTGAAATAAAGAAGGAAAATAAGAAGGGAAACTTAGAAAAGAAAAATTTGCTTTCAACTTGAAAGATATCCTAAAAACGTCTGATTTAGTTCAAACACGTTATATGCTTTAAGTGAAGTTCCTACGACAGCTGAAAAGAAAGTCCGTGGTACGACCTGAAAGGATTCGGATCACTTTTAGACATCCATAGGTTAAACAAAATGGTAGTTCCAGGGACGTCATGCTTGACGCGTCCAAGGATGTCAAAATGTGTACACATTGATTCTTACGATAAAAATTGGATGGCTTATGTGAAATTTTACAATATCGGAGAAAAATATGTTATTATTAAATCTATTTTTCTACTGGCAAGCCGTAAAATAAAGAAACAAACGAAAAAAATAACAACATAAAAATTGTCTTCTAAGTTGACAGAAATATCCTAAAAGCGTATGATTTAGTTCAAACGCAGGATATCTTTTGAGTGAAGTCCCTAGGCCAGAACATCGGAAAATAATGTCCGTGGTTCTGCCTGAAATGATGTAGATCACTTTTGTACATAAGTAGGCTAAACAAAATGTTAGAAACAGGGACGTGGTTAATTAAGATTTACGATAAAATCCGAATGGTTTGTGTGAAACTTTACGGTTTTTGAGAAAATATTTCTCATGTTTATAAGAAAATATGCGTAAATATATTATGTGCAGTAAAGTTGATCAATTGTGTATCAGCAGTATCTTCAGAAAACATAATTTGATATTGTTTTTCATGTAATATTTACTATTTTTGCTTGAAATAGCAAAGCTTACGATTTGTTTTTAAAATAATAAACCTAGTTTTTTCTTTAGTAAGCTGTTAAACAAAGAACGAAAAGGTAAAAAATGTCTTCCAAGTTGACGAAGTTATCCTACAAACGTGTGATTTAGTTCAAACGCGGGATATCCTTTGAGTGAAGTCCCTAGGACATCCGAAAATAAAGTCCGTGGTACGACCTGACAGATGGCGGATCCCTTTTGGACATTCGTAGACTAAACAAAATGTTTGCTTTAAGGACGTCATGCTTGACACGTCCAAGGATGTCAAAACGTGAACATCCTGAGACTTACGATAAAAATTGGATGGCTTCTGTGAAATTTTACAATTTTAGAGAAAATATTTCTTATGTCTTAAAGAAAATAGGATTAAATATATTATGTGCAGTAAAATTAATCAATTTGTTATCATCAGTAACTTTAAAAAACATATATTAGCATCTATTTTTCATGTAATTTTAACAACTTTAGCATAAAATTGTAAAAACTTAAACTTGTTTTTAAAATATTAAACATGTTTTTCTTCTGGTAAACCGTAAAATAAAGAAACAAAAGAAAAAAATTACAAGATAAAAATTTTATTCCAAGTTGACAAAGATATCCTACAAACGTATGATTTAGTTCAAACGTGGGATATCCTTTGAGTGCAGTCCCTAAGACATCCGAAAAGAAAGTCCGTGATACGACCTGAAAGGATGCGGATCACTTTTGGACGTCCGTAGGTAAGACAAAGTGGTAGTTACAGGGACGTCCTGTCTGATCCGTACGCGGGATATCCTTTGTTTGCAGTCCCTAGGACATCCGAAACTGAAGTCCGTGGTACGACCTGAAAAGATGCGGATCACTTTTGGACGTCCGCAGGTAAAACAAAGTGGTAGTTACAGGGACGTCCTGTCTGACCCATCTGATTATGTCCAAATTTTATCGGTTTTGACATCGGACCAGATTTGGACATTCTGGACATAAAATGGGCATCCAAAGGACGTTCTGTGCTGTCTGGGTTGTTTGCAATCGAAGAGCAGTTCCGTCGACTGAAAAAGCAGACATTCGTCAATATGGAAAGAAAGCGGAAGATCGGTTATTATAAAATATCATTTTTATTTATGAACTTTTCTCAACATATAACTGATTTAGAAACTCAGTTTCAAACCTGATGGAAATTTTAAGCAGTTTTGACTATGTGACTAGTTAAGTTTGGTCAAAAATTATTTCTGAAGTTCTTTTATGAAAAAGTTTTTAAAAAATGGTTTAGAAGGTAATATCAAACAGTCTGTTAATTTGAAATAAGGGTTGAAAATGAATTATATTAAGCAAATTGTTCCATACTAAACAGAGAGCGCTGTTAATGAGAAAATGACAGTTCTAGAGTTAACTAATGTCATAAAGAATAATGAGCAATTCAAAAACGAGCCTGACTATGTGTCTGACCTCTTAAAGGGGATAATAGAGAACCGCAAAGAAGAGTTGCAGATAGAGCAAATAAAATTAGAGAGAGCAAAAGCTGAACTAGAGTTGACCCTCGCGCGGGGAAATATGAAATCTAAGGACACTAAGTCAGAAATTAAAAATGAGGTTATCGAATCTTTGGATTCTTTAATAAAGAGCATAAAAACTTTAACGATGAGAGTTCCGAACAGACCGGAAGGATGGGGTTTATTTTTTGCTTCTTTAGAGAGATCATTCGCTACAAAAAGCGTACCCGATCAGTTTAAAGCAGAGATTCTTTTAAATCTGCTGGGAGAGAAAGCGTCAAACGTCATTTCCTATATAAGTGATGATGAGTTGAGCGATTATGAGAAAGTTAAGAAAATTTTACTGAGAGAGTTTGAGCCTACCCCACAGTCTTGTTTAGAGCAATTCCGAAAAGCTATTAAACAGCCCAATGAAACTCATGTTCAATTTGCGTCACGGTTGACAACAAATTTTGATTACTATTTAAAACGGAGAAATGTGTCTGATTTTGAGTCATTAAAACAATTAATGGTGTCAGACAAGTTGTTTCAAACTTTAGATAGAGAAACCGCGACTCATATTAGTGTAAGACAATCAGATTCTTGGTTTGATCCAGTAAAATTAGGAAAAGAAATTGACCTGTTTTTCACGTCCCGAGGAAAACCGCTAGTGGTGGAAAACAAACCACTCACTCACAAAATCAGTAATTTCAAAAATGTGTCCAGAGTATTTTTATCTGATAGTAGGAGTTCAAAATGTATTCTTTGCCCAGAAAATCACCCCATATTTAAGTGTACAAGTTATAATTCGTTACCTATTTCTGAAAGAGTAGAGATCGTAAAGAAAAATAATTACTGCTTCAATTGTTTAGGAAAACATCTGGTCAGTGCTTGCAAATCGCATATTTCTTGCTATTTGTGTAAACAAGAGGGAAAAAGGAGACGCCACCATAGTTCTTTACATTACCCGAAAACTCACGAGCGCAATCCGAATGAGATAAACATTGGAAACGCGGATTTGAGGACCCCCCAGTCTCAAGTAGCACATTCATCACTTTCGCCTACAGCTGAGGTCTTTGAACCAACTAGTCAAAATAATCCGATGCTCTCCACCCGAGTAATAAACCAGTCAAAATCTGTGTTGTTGAGTACAGTGAATTGTTTATTGAGGGATCAGAAGGGAGATCTCCATAAAGCACGTGCTATTTTGGATCAAGGCGCCATGAATAATTGCATGACAGCAGACTGTGCGAATAGTCTTGGTTTAAAAAGAGATAAAATTAATGTGACAGTGTGCGGTATCGGAGATACATTAACAACGATTAAGTCTGCAGTCACGGCGACGATTTCCAATCTCGAGAGGAGTTATGAAAAAGAGTTAGATTTTTTGGTTGTATCCAAAATTACAGATTTAATGCCGTCAAAAATGCTTAAAGTTGAGGTTCCAGAATTAAATTATGTAAAACTAGCGGATGAAAACTTTAATAGGCCAGGTCGTGTAGATTTGCTTTTGAGTGCTGAAATCTTTTATGAGTTGTTGCGTCCAGGTCAAATTTATCCTAATAATAGTAATTTAATACTCCAAAATACAGTTTTTGGATATGTAGTTAGTGGAAGTTTACCAAGTGCAATTGAGGGAAAAGTACATTGCGGGTTCATTGTAAATAATACAGATTTAAACGAAGCGGTAGAGAAATTTTGGAAGTTAGAAAACTTAGAGATAGAGGTGCCCAAAAATAAAGAAGAGATAACTTGTGAAGAGCATTTTCAGAAAAACTTTAGAAGAGATAGTTCAGGGAGATATATAGTAAAAATGCCTTTAAAGGAGGATCCAAAGTGTTTAGGGAAATCAAGAGATATAGCCCTTAAAAAATTAAATTCGCTGTGGAATCGGTTTTTAAGAGAGCCTGAGTATTTAAAGTTATATCGAGAATTTCTGCGCGAATATGAGGAACAGGGGCATATGAAAGAAATTTCTGGGTCTGAGGAAGTAGGTACATACTATATACCTCATTTAGGAGTCTATCGCCCTGATAAAAGTACAACTAAACTTCGTGTAGTGTTTAATGCTTCATCACCAACAACTCTGGGAAATTCACTCAATTCCTTGCAATATAACGGTGGAGTTTTACAGGAGGATCTTTTTTCATTAATGGTGAGGTTTCGTAAGCACACTTTTGCTTTCGTGGCTGACATTAGGCAAATGTATAGGATGATTCTCATTGATCCTAGCCAAACGAAGCTTCAGAGAATTCTTTGGAGGGAGGGAGCGAATGAACCAGTTAAGACGTATGAGCTCAAAACTGTGACCTATGGCACAGTAAGCGCACCTTATCTCGCTACTAGAGTGCTACTTCAGTTATCAAGAGACGTGCACAAAAATTACCCTCTAGCTTCAGAAGTATTAGAGAAAGACATGTATATAGATGACGTTCTAAGTGGTGCTTCCACCATCACCCAGGCGAAAAACATTCAAACCGAGCTAATAGAAGCTCTGAAGAGCGGAGGAATGACACTACATAAGTGGTGTAATAATAACTCCGACTTAACAGGAGGACATAACAGTGATTATAATTTTCAGGAAGAGACAAAAGCTCTACGTGTTTCGTGGAACCATAGCCTTGACTGTTTCACCTTTCAAATTCAAATTGAAAAAGTTGGTCTACCAACAAAGAGATCGGTGCTCTCCACAATTGCTCGCATTTTCGACCCTCTTGGTCTCTTGGGTCCGGTAGTGACGAGAGCAAAGATATTTCTACAAAAACTGTGGTGCTTGAAAATAGATTGGAGTGACCCACTTCCTGAGATGGAAGCGCAGCAGTGGAAGGACTTCATCGAATCCTTACCAACAATAAACAGCATCAGTTTTAAGAGATGCATACTTCTAGATAAAGCAGTGCATATTTTTTTTTTTTTTTTTTTTTTTTTTTTTTTTTTTTTTTTTTTTTTTTTTTTTTTTTTTTTTTTTTTTTTTTTTTTTTTTTTTTTTTTTTTTTTTTTTTTTTTTTTTTTTTTTTTTTTTTTTTTTTTTTTTTTTTTTTTTTTTTTTTTTTTTTTTTTTTTTTTTTTTTTTTTTTTTTTTTTTTTTTTTTTTTTTTTTTTTTTTTTTTTTTTTTTTTTTTTTTTTTTTTTTTTTTTTTTTTTTTTTTTTTTTTTTTTTTTTTTTTTTTTTTTTTTTTTTTTTTTTTTTTTTTTTTTTTTTTTTTTTTTTTTTTTTTTTTTTTTTTTTTTTTTTTTTTTTTTTTTTTTTTTTTTTTTTTTTTTTTTTTTTTTTTTTTTTTTTTTTTTTTTTTTTTTTTTTTTTTTTTTTTTTTTTTTTTTTTTTTTTTTTTTTTTTTTTTTTTTTTTTTTTTAATTAGGTGGTCAAGTTACAAAGTTTTCCCTACATTACGTAATACAGTGCAAATTCCGTTCCTGACAAAAGTGGTTAACTTAGACAAGTAGCCAACTTACAAAGGTCGTCAACTTAGACAGGTGGCCAACTGACAAAGGTGGTCAACTTTACTTGTTTTATTGTATATATATATGTGTGTGTGTGCGTGTGTGTATGTGTGTATGTGTATAAAAGTATCGACCTAAGAAACCCTACAAGTTTTATAATTTTATATCACACACTTCAAATGAAAAAATTTGATCCAGTACAGAATTTCTAAGCGCTCACTTTTATTTTCTAAACTAAAGTCTTTTTGTCGCTTTTCGTTGTAAAGGGAAACTAAATGATCAAAATCAATCTTTTTGCGGATGGTAGGACTTTATTTTGAAAATAATCTTGAGAATGCGATTTCTCATGCAAGTACTTAAGAACTCCTTCAAAGCTAGGGGAGACGGGGTATTCAAATATTAGGCAGGCGCTCATTATTCGTACTCAGAGAAGTGAAATATGTCAGACAGATTCAAGGTTTAGAGAAAATAAGACAGATTTTTCTGAGAAAAGACACTAATATACTCAAACATCATTCTATTAAAAAGAAACCTACCCCTTATTTTAATTGTATCATTTCACGAACTCTAAGCTCGGTAGGAGCCCGTGATGCACGAATTGGAGAATACACCTATACACCTCCCATAATCAAAACGCGATTTCCTTAAGTATCCCATATATACACTATAACTTTACCAATCACTGGTAATTTTAAGACATCTTTCCCAGGCCGACGTCCCTGTACGATGGCCTAAGACACATAATTCGAACAAAGATACATAAAAATTAAAATTAATCTGCGTCACTGCAGGTATTGTTGGCCCCGAACAATTACATTTCAGTAAGTAACAATTTTAGTGAAATCCTGTGAAGAAAAAAAGACATTGCGTTTGATCAATAAATGACACAATCTATGTTTAGGCGGTCCAGGTTTCCTATACAGGCATAGCTATTTGGATATGGATGTCTTCCTACACATAAACTCAAAGAAAAACATAAAGGAAGCGCTAAAACGTTATGTCTCCATGTGTACAGGGCTATATGTGAAAATATTGTTTTTTGAAATCGATGTTTTTCTTTTTATTTGTTTTTATTTCATTTATGTATTTATTTATATTTTTTATTATTTGATTATTTTATAATTTAGAGTTTAACTGTTTTTACATAAAACTATGTAATTAAATTACATGCTAAGCTTAGTCACGTTACTTATTTTAAAAGTAATCGTCTAGACTTCTTCCTTCTTAATTTTCTTTTCATTGAAAATCTCTTCTAAACACACATTTTCTAAAGTGATAAAATTTCACAACATGTATCAAGCTTTCCATAGTGCTATAAACTACCAAAATCATAAAAGGATTTATACTAAATAAACAAAATTTTCAACCGCTCTTTTTAAAGAGGACATGCTGTAAATTATCTTAAACTGGTAGTTTCAGTTCAAACAAATGTCTTTGACTGGTAGATCAGTATACTACGTATGCCATTCTTAGGCGTTTTCCGATTAGCGGTGGTATTCATATGTCAGATATAGGCGGAACTACTGAGATAGCTACGGTTTTACTCCCTTAATTGTCTCCGAAGTGTACATACGTTGCGAAATATTGTTGCGTTAACTGCCACGTGCTACGTACGTATTCATGCACCTTTGTGAAAAACCTTCATTAAAGTCACCTCATGAATCGAACAATGAGTCATTCGGCCCGATCACAAGGTGTACTTTGTAATCAGCATGGAGCTAGTCTAGGGACTGTTAATTAAACAGTCGATATGAAACCAGTGCTAGGTAGAACATAAGTTGCTAATTATTAATATCACAGAAGTAGTAATGGCCCTTCAAAGCCAACATTTGGAGGACAAAGTAACTTCCTTTTGGCGGAAAATATTTGTCAATAAAAATATCAATTATCAATAAAAAAAAGTAATAAAAAATTGCTAAAAAAAATTAAATGAACAGTTAATAAATAAATAAGATACAAAGGCAGGCATTTTCTGTTAAGAAAAGCGTAGTCATGTATACATATATATATATATATATAAATGAAAAAACTTTTTTTCCTTCTTTGTAGCTATAAAAAACTACGACAAGCTGAAAAAATAAAATAAATAAAAATATAAAAAATAAGATCAAAGTGGTAGAAAAAGAATATATTTCAAGACGCTACATGCTTTGAACTTATATGTCACTTCATTTCAACTTAAGGAACTATAACTTAGTGCAGAACTTTAAAGTGTACAAAATTAATATCTGCAAAACCACTCTTACTTGTTAATTTCATTATAGGTTTATTACCTAAACTGGTTACATTGATGACTGCGGAAAAGTAAAACGCATTGAATTGAAACAAATGAATGATATATCACCTGAGACACTGCCTGCTAGTTTTAGAATTTTATGCATAATTGCCAAGGAAGTTGACATAAATGTTTAGATTGTACAATGTACATGCTCCCTCTGCAGGGATCCATTACGTATATTAAACAAGAAAAAAATTTATAAAGAAGCTCTGAAAATGTATTTCTGCCACTCGTGCATGACTTTATTTTCCTACACCAAATTGTGCATTTATCCTTGACTACACGAGACACATTAAGAAATTTTTTTTTTAAATATGTATGAACACATCTCTTTTTTTTTTCTATACTTTTTTTCATTTAAACCTATGTCTTTCTGACGAGTTTAGTTGTCACAGAAATTGGAATGATCAAAAATCAATTTTCTGATAAAAGTAAGAATTATTTCTTATGAGATCCTTGAGTCGGAAGTTTAACGTGTCAATACATGCAACTGTTTCAAATTGAAAGGTGAAATATATGCGAACTTTTGGCAGTGCGTTCATAATACTTGCTGTCACTCCGGAAGTGAGTTATGTCCGGCGCACTCATAATTCGGTGGCAGAACGTCAGATTTTTCTTTTAAAAAAATCCTAAATTACCCAAATATTGTTCGGTTGAAGTAATAAAGGCCCCGTTATTTCAATATTTTTTTATTTCACGGGCCTTAAGTGTAGTAGGAGCCCGTGGTGCGTGAACTGAAATACATGACGACATCAAGCAAATTTAAACCATCATCATCCTAATGACAAATATTTTGGATGGGCGATCAGGCCCCGGTACCCCGTGTGGTGACCGGGGTGCCCCAAGGGTGACCATGTGGTAGCCAAGGGGTAAGAATAGTCCCAATGTATCCCAATGCATGTCGTAAGAGGCGACTAAAATTGGGTTGGGCGTAGGGTTGACTGCCCTATCCCGTAAAAAAACTCCTGTTACGAAACTTCAACAGAATGCTAAAACCGGCTCTAACATACCCAGACGACTCGGCATGAAAAAGGACTTGAGTATTGGAACATGGAATATTTGCACGCTGTATAAGGGCGGTGCATTGAAAAACTTAATTGATGTTTTTGTGAACATTGACATCTTGGCAATTCAGGGAATTCTGAAATTTATACACTTTACAAAGAGCCTCAAATTGCACAAGTCATCCGAAGCAACAGACTAAGGTGGCTCGGCCATGTCTGGAGAACCCCTGAAAACAACCCGACTAGACTGCACACTTTTAAGAAACCCGAGGGAGCCCGTGCCCGAGGCAGACCTTTAACTGGATGGCTGGATGATGCCGAAAATGACATACAAATTTTGAAAATAAAAAATTGGCAAAGAGTTGCTTTGTATCGACTGAGTTGGAAGAAGCGTGCTGTTGAAGCAGTTAAAAGATCTGCAACAGGTTGTTACGCTTTTAAAGAAGAAGAAGAAGATCAGGCCCCGGAGGGGCCTTTTACCCTGTTTTCGTAGTAGAACACTTCGGAGGGTGTAGTTCAATGGGTTTAACATCTTGCCCCGGAGGGCCAAGAGGGGGAAAAATTTCAGAGGGAGAAAGATGAGTCGGAGCTTGGTGATGATAGTTCAGCAATCGTTTTCTTTAATCTTCTTCGTATGCCAGGATGGCTTCTTTTAGTATCGTCAGAATGTCTCTTGATCTTCGGCTGGTAGGAGTTTGCTTCTTGGTGGAGAGTTCCTTCTTTGGAGCTGATTTTCCGTCGGATATTTACGGGGGAGTCGGGGGCAGTCCAAACTGGAGGCGGGGTGCACCGCATGGCAATTCGCACATGACGGCGTTTCCTCTTTTCTATGGCAGTCCTTCGAGCGGTGAACTTCGGCGCAATATTTACATTTTTCCTTTATGTTGCAGGCATAAGAGGAGTGGCCCCATCTCTGGCACAGGTAACATTAAATGGGACCCTTTTTTTCTTCTTATCCTCTCAGGCCTGACGATGTAACCGGCAATGTTGATTGAGGTTTCGTAGATATATCGGTTTTCGTCCGAGCTCGGCAGCTGGATACAGAAAATGGGTAGGAGCCCATTTCTTCCTCAGAATTGCTTCATTTGAAGCGGCTTCGAAAAGCTCGATGTTGTCCCTTTTCAACTTCTCCATTTCGTCCGTCCTTATAGTCGTACACTGCGGTTTTAGTCGCAGCTTGAGCCAGACTGCGCGCGAGGTTTTTGTAGATCTGGAAATCGCCGGCGACGAAAGGCTTCCCTTCTAGTATGCGGTCGTTAAACCATGCCATGTGGTTAGTTATGAGCGTGGCATATTTCCTTACTTCATTGATATTGTCTTCGCAATCGCTGGCTCTGCATAGTAGCATCCAATCTGGTAGGCTAGAGCGTGATAATTTTGCTTCAAAGTCGGAGGGGTTTTCCTCACCCGATGCTTTATGTTTAAAACAACCGCCTTTTAAGAGAGACATCGAATGTTCCAGAATCTTCTATAGTTTTCTATCAAATCTAACCAGCGCACACTTCTTTATGACTTCACTACCACGTGATCCACCTTCCTAATTTTCGCATTTCCTTCTTTCGATCACACCTTCATCAAAGACTACTGTATAAACTCCTTCAATACCTTGTCGGTTGAACCAGCATCAGGTCGCGGTCGCTCCGCAGTATCCTGATCCGCATCCAAATTTGAACCCTGATTTATATAAGTATATGTACAATACACTTTTACCAACAAATGGTAGTTGAAACGCTGCAAAGACGTAGGGGGCCTGTGCTGCCCTTCTCGATATTTGCGGTTCAGTGATTACAATAATCATAGACTGAATGCATTGTAAATATTGAACCTTATACCTAAAATGAGGAGAGAGGCTACTGTGGTTCCTTAGGTATTTTACAATGAAAACAACTAAATTCTTCGTAATTTTAAAGTCTGTAATAGGACAAAGTGTCATTCAATCTAATTTGATATGAACTTTTCTCTTTTCACAACCAGTTTCAATTCAAAATGCCAAACAAATGCGACTTCTGGCTAGTTGGACAATGACGATTGCTCCTTAAAAGAGAAATAAGTTTTACATTTTGAAGTGAAAAATTAAAGTCCATAATACACAATCATACACTCACTTCATGTATAGGGACTAGAGAACATGCATTGTGCCAGTGGACTCACACACGAAAAAATTTAGAAAGAATTTTGAGGGTGTTGGCCATACAGGCCCTTCAGTCTTTCTGGGTATAGGATAATTTTCCGTCTTTCTATTGTTTTTAGACATTTTTCGAAGTTCCGTCTCTGTAGAATTGAACGAGTGTAACAAACAACTTAATGTGTGTGTGTGTGTATATATATATATATATATATATATATATATATATATATATATATATATATATATACATATATAATAGATTTATATACAGAGATATAATTGCATATGTATGTATCTATGTGGATAAAGTATTCCATGACTTGCTATATTTTTACTTAAATCTTAAAATTGCGAGCAAACATTTTTTTCAACAACTGGAGTAAATTAGCACTTTAAGCTAACACCTTCAAAATTCAATAATATAAGTGAATGTTAACTTAAAAATAAAAATTAAATAACGAAATAAAATTAAAAAAATAATTGACTTAAAAAAAAATAAATAATTAAGACATTTTAACTGCGTAGTTTTAATTATTTACGCTATGTATAAATCCTGGAAAATAGTTAATACATAACAATAAAGCATTAAACAACAAAGTGTTTAACAACAGCTCAGCAAAGTGTTTAAATGAAGTAATTTTATTGAGAGTGGCAGACCTAATGTTTATTACTAAAAGAGCAATATATTTGCACCATTTGCGACATTCATAAATAAGCTTTATTTGCAGGTAGAGCTTACTTCAAACTTGTAATTTATAGAGATAAATGCGCTAGTTCATTATTTGAACGAGTCTAATTAACGCCCGATTACAGACGACAGGAATACAGCTACGGAATCCATCTGTTCAATATGCAGAAAGGAGTTAAATCGTGGATATTCGACTGTATTCGATTAACTTATGACACATAGTTTCAAGGATTATAAAGCAGTAGCTAAAGTATCCTCCATTAGAGCAGTAGTTGAATCTGTATAATAACGACTGCATAATTAGTTTTAAATTTCCTTTATATTTCTAACTTCTTGAAATGTTCAGCATTAACTCATTTTAGGAAAATACTTGATGAAAAGTCTTATTGAGAAAGATACATATTTTTTTGTATTTCACTGCCTGGCTTAAAAAAACACGTATTTTATCTTCCTGCAGGCTGATTTTCCCAAACTTTAAAAAATGGGGTTAGAGGACACCTATATGACTCCTACTCAAGCAAATTAAGTGCTTATGAGATTTATTGACTGCATTAATACTTTTACTTCTATGAAACATTTAATTTCAATCGAAATGTGCTTTGAATCTCGTTCTTTTACTGCATAACTTTCTCTCATACCCTATTTCTCTTAGATTTTTAAATCAACAAATAAAAATCATCATTTAAAAATTTAAACATTCCAGATGAAATAAATCATTTGCTAAAAATTTACTAAAGTTTGCTTCTGGAAGAAGGAGGGTTTGTTTTTTTTTTTTTTTTTTTTGTAAAAGTAAAACTTTCAAAAGACGACGACGAAATGTCTGTAAATCAAACGCTACTTAATGTAAACCAAATATTCCCTGTCGCATATTTTGTTTTTAGTTCTTCCTTATATAATGTGGGGAAAGCGAAAAAAGAAATAAGTAGATGGAATTTTGGGATGTATATTGGGCTGTGTTTTGAAAAACCGAATTTTTATGATTAGATTCGTAAGCGTTTTCTTTGCTTTGGTGTTATGCAAACGAATTATATCATATTTTACAATAAGTTTTATGTTTTTATCTTTATACCAAGTAAAGATTTCTTTTGAAGAATGATATTATTTGTTATTTCTTTAGTAAATTAACCCTGAGAAGTTTCAATTGCTTTGTTCCATTTACCACTGTATATTATGAAGGAGTATTTAGGTTGTTTAAACATTAATTCAAAAATTAATGTACGAGATAAAATTAAAGCCAAAAATGTTAATTTATTTTTGATTTATTGAACCCTCAGTAGCGTAGTGCTCTGTGACTGTAGGCGAGATATCGCTGCTTTTTTTAAAAATTTACTTTATAAATAATAGTAATAATCTATATAAATAAAATTTTACGTAAGGAAATGAGATGTGGCAAGAACTTAAAAATCACTCCATCTGATGTATTTATTTTTAAGTTTGATGGGAGTGATCGAATTGTAAATTCATAGAACCTTTTTTTTTCAGTTTGGTGTTGTATTTGTTGTGATATTAAATTTTTGCGTTTTCAAGTTAACGAAAGTTGAAATGCTATATAGCGCCTGAAACCGTGGCTTTAAGAAGTTTCGAAATGCTCATGTATTTCACTGTAGATTTCCCCTGAGTTACAATAGGGTTTGATTCGTATTATAATTTGGTAACAGTTTCTAAACAAGCAAAGCTTTAACAGCAACCGCTATCTCGTTTTCTAAAAAATATGGATGAAGCGAGTTTTTCTTTTTTTTTTTTTTTTCATTTTCCTTCACAAATTTAAAAATGAAATATAATAAACGAGCGTAGGAGATGCGCATTAAATTTTTGAAGAATTCATATTATATTATGCACAATTAAAAAGATTAAATTTTTTAACGCCCAAATCATACGCACATTTTAAATAGTTTTGTGGGCAGCCCCTCTGGACTAAAATTGTCAAAAATACATTATATTATCTTACGTAAAACTGAACACTTGATCTTAGTGATTACCAGTTTGAAAACTGTAAACAAATGCATAAATAAACGCTTGAGATCTATCACTACCAGTTTAAAAATTGTCAAAAATACATTATATATTGTTGGCATACAACGAGCAACCTGCTCAGCTCCTGTGGGCAGCCCCTCTGGACTAAAATTGTCAAAAATACATTATATTATCTTGCGTAAAACTGAACACTTGATCTTAGTGATTACCAGTTTGAAAACTGTAAACAAATGCATAAATAAACGCTTGAGATCTATCACTACCAGTTCAAAAATTGTCAAAAATACATTATATATTGTTGGCATACAACGAGCAATCTGCTCAGCCCCTGTGGGCAGCCCCTCTTTACTAAAATTGTCAAAAATACATTATATTATTGTTGGCATACAGCGAGCAACGTGCTCAGCCTCTGTGACCAGCCTCTCTGGACTACAGAGGCATCATCGGCTGTGCGTACTAGGTATAGTAATTCAGCGTCCTCGCAAATGGCGCTGTTACTGCGGCGTATTATCTGTTGCAATAAATTTGCAGAATGTTCGCGGCTTTTTATTCTCTGTAATTTCCATTTTTAAAGATTTTGAAGATTCTTATTTTTAAGTCTCTGTAATTTAACGGCAGACTCCAGATAAATGATTTCTATGAGATTTTTACGGATTTTCGAGCAAAAAATGTTCACAGTGTGTAATAACATTATTAACTGCTTGTTCAAAATATTCTTTAGAAGCGCTCTTGCTGAGAAGTTGAACTGGCATTTCAATTTTTTTCCGTAATGTTTTCTTTAAGTTTCATGTGTTCTTTTCAAACAGCGAGTTGTATAATTTTCTGTATTCTTGGTAACCTTTTTATGTATATCAACTTTTTGAGTTAAAATCATTTTTTTAAAGCTTTTATCTTACTTTCCTAACATTTTAAACTTTATAATTTCTAGCAAAAAGTGTGTCTTTTCTAAAATTTTAGAGTTATTTTCAATTTATTTACATAGTTTAATTATTATTTCAGTGCTCTTTTCCCTCGAGCATAATAACAACGTTGTCTTTCAGCAGGCAAACATTTGAATAATCCTATAAAAATACTTTTATGGCAAAAGAGGACTGTTCTAAATTTCCAATTTAGTAAATATTTTTCTATTTGCTCTTTAGAACGAATTAAATTAATCTCATTAGCAAGTTGTAAAATTTCAGACAAACAACGGAAGCTTTACCAGAGACACAGTTTGTGTGTGTGTGTGCTACGCATGTTTTATTTGTGGAAATTTTAAATCCCAATACTTTAATGGATAATTGCACAGTTCAAAGTTTCCTTATTTCCCCAGTGAGAGAATTAATATTTATAGCCGTACGAACAACTGTAGAGTAAATATAAAGTATTTCTTTTTCCAAGACTTTCCTCGCATTCCATCGACCTTTCATTGTAGGTTATATCTGCGAAAGCTTGAAAACTTTTACTGTATAATTCACATTTCCGCTTAAATTCGAGCAAAGCAGTACGATAGGAACTAGATGACACAATTTATACAATTTTTCAGCAAAATCCCACTTTAGAATCAAGTTATTCAATGGGAAGACATCTTAACTTTAATTATATAAACGAAAAGCGTCGATCGTGAAAATAAGTTACTTATGTTTAAAAAATATATAAGAAAGATAATATAAGAAATATTTGTAGAAAAATTCATATTTACTGTTTTCAGTAAATGTTTAAAAGTTTTAGTTTTAAAATGTCTTAAGTTTAACGAACGTAACTTTAGGTAATAGGAGTATTTTTTTAAATGTTAGGTTTTTTAAGTTAATTGTACAGAAGTTCCTTCAATTTGTGTCAAAAATATCATTTTTCAAACGGGCAAAATGCCAAGGAAATACATCATCCGCATTCACAAAGAAATAAATCAATAAAACTCATGTGTCTCAATATGTAGCACATTATTTCGTTACAAATAGTTAAAAAGAAAAATGTATGCATAATTATTTCAAATTTCACTTTAGCATCAACAGACGAAGGGCGATGTTTCGCCCAATTAAACTGTAGAGCTAAACACAAACCAACATATTCAAAAAATCTTTCATTAATTTAATTTATAATTTGGCGACTTTAAAACAGCTATGTGATTTATTTTAGCGGTAATTCTTGGATAGAATTTTGTCTAAAATATAAATGTTTCATTCTTCAAGGGACGAGTGTTATTATTGTTGAAAGAGTATAAAAGATGACTTACACTTTTAAGCCGTACAAGATTAATTTTAGTTAAGCTTAAATTTAATTTAAAAGTAACAGTTTTTGAAATTACAAATCAAAAACATTGACTTTAAAGAGTTTTCTTATCACAAAAAGAGGTGTTAGTCCCTAACGCAGTATTAGAACTTAAACATAAGCTCAAAATTATAAACTGAAATGGCTCCAACAAAACTTAAGTTGTTTTTAAAAGTGCAAGAACACAAAACAATGTTCAATCTTTTAAATTTGTAAAAAACATGTTCAGGGAGTTAAAAGAAGCTAGGGATTGCCAAGCGGTTGAAATTCGATCGTAATTCATTAAATTTTTTCAAGTTCAGCATCGCACGTTTAAACAATTTTTAGACATTTTAGTTTTTCTGTTTGACAACAGTTTGTTTCATTCAAATTTTTCCATCTGCGATAATTTCTCCTCAGCGACTGATTGACCACTGAGTTAGTTATTAAATTTAATGCATTTGCAACACATATGCATAAATTTTATCTTTTGGCACTCCGTCTCTTGTAAAGTAAACAAAAATAAAAGTTTCATTCCACCCTGTTAGTATTAAATAAAATAAAAATACAAACGCTCACTTTAAATTTAATCGACAGTTCAAAACGTTAGTGCAAATCAACAAACTTACGAAACTTTGATTCGAAGTGAAATAACGCGTCACCGAAATTATTAACTCACTTTATATTATATAAGGCATTGTTCACTTCAAGTTGTGTTTTAGTTTGTTTGACATTGTACTGGACAAACAATCTGACTGATCTGTCATAAATATATATTTTGGAAATGGATTAATTGACACCTTAAGATTAGAAGTATTTATTTAGCTTTGACATTCATTTAATACATTACATTTTCTCTTTTGTATTGTTCTTGACATTTCTTCTTCTTTGAATTATAAATAAACGAATAAAGACTTCTAAAAAAAAAAAAAAAAAGATTTGGAAATCTACAATGAAAGTAAAAGAAAAAAAAGAACCATTTCCAAAAATGTTTTATTAGTAAAACTAAAACTCATCAATAGCTACTAAATTTTTAAAAATAATAATAATAAAATCGGTTGAGAAGCAACTCGTACTTAATTGTTTCGTCTTGCTCATTTATATATAAATTATCAATTAAGGAGATAAGAGCAGATGTTGACAATGTGACAAGTAAAAAGTTTTAACTTGAGACTAAACTAGCAAACCTTTTGAAAAAATTAGTACAAGGATCGTAAAAAATATTGTGACAGCAATTATCGACCAGCTGGGCACTCTCTCTCTCTGTAGAATGTAGATTTTGAAAGAGTTGCTTCATTGAAAATTTTTCATCTTCGCGTAACGAGATCTTTTCTTTGAATAAACGGTACTAGTATTTTTGCAAAAAAATAAGTTCATTTTGCTGCACTACATGTATGATATTTTTCGTTCAATGGGCGGAAATAAAGAGTGTTCCTATTCATTGTTCCTGGTTCTCATATAACCAGGGTTGAGTTTCATTTATTTAACATCTTGCGTTTTTACTCTATAGTGCTCTTTTATAGTGTTTTAGTTGAAACTCACGTTTTTTTTTTTTAAATACTGAATACATGATACTCTTCCATTATTAATGCTTATTTCCTTCATTTGTATATGAGGACCAGGAATAATGAATAGGAACAATCTTTATTTCCGCCCATGGAACCGAAAATATCTTACATGAGGCAATGAGAAGCAAAGGGGTGTAAGTGACAAAATTGATAATTGGAGCAAATTGTAGGGAAAGTACCATTCCATACTGTGACAACAAATGTTAGTGATAGCTCTAACAGGTGCTCTGCTTCAACGTGATTTAGAAAAAATATAACATTGAAGGTTCCATAAAATTCAAACTTTGAACGCGTTTTTCTCAGAACCGTTTTCCGGTAACTTACATGTATTTTCTGCCTCACATGTAGTGCGACAAGCGCACACTTACTTTTTAACCCTCCGTTAGGCGTGCGAATCTTTCAGATGCATTCTATTAAGGTGATTTAATCACTTTATTATGGAGATTAGACCTTAGGAAGGACCCCGTTGTCTGAAATATGATGCGGTCAACCATCTCATTGGCACAGAACCCTAGCCGGAGTGATGAAAAGAAGATAGAAGGAGGGGGAGTACACTTTCCCGCCAACCGTGTGGGCGTAGCCCCGAAACTATTTTAGTTATGCATCTAACAGATTCACGCGCCTAACGGAGGGTTAAAGAATAGTTCTGGTTTCTGGATCACACGATTGACAAAACAACTGAAAATTGCAGAAGAAATTTGTTTAATGAAAATACAATAAAAAATCAACTCATCTCATTTTGTCGTGTAACACCAAGAGCTTTTCTTAATGCTGTAACATTTCATTTATTTCCCGTAACTAATTTTCTTCTTCCCGAACAATTAGGTCACCGTCAGTTGACACAAAGCCGATATTCGATATTTGCATATCAAAAACCATTTGATCAGTTTTTATCATAATCTAATTAGACTTGTCTTTCACACAAACCAAAAAAGGAAATTGAATTACATTGATCGAGTATTTTATGAAACTTGAGAATATAGAAATATTGTAGAAAGGAGCGTTTCGAAAAAAATAGACGTATATATTTGTTTTGTGAAAAGAAAAACAGTTATGAGAAGAGCCAAAAAATCTTTGTTCCGTGACATAATATTTATGAGCAGAATACCAGACTGTCAATTTAGGAAGTGCTAAATATTTAGTCCTTTTTAAATGTTTCCTTATAAAGAAAACAACCACAGGTAATTTTTACAGCTACCTAAAATTAGTTATTGTTGTAAAATAATTTCCATTGTATCTTAATTATTAATTTTTCCGTATTTGGTTTCGCATTGATCAAACAAAAAATGCCTTCAGTTTTTACTGAGCGAGCTATATTTTTCGTTCACTGCTTTTTATCTTATTACCACTATCATAATCGATAAAAATGTGACTTTTCAATCATTCCTGAACATTGAATTGACGAATTGTGTTTTATTTTTAATATTAAATAAAAATTCTTCTATTTTTTTTTTTTTTTTTGCTGCTTTCAGCATGACTGATTTTTTTTTCGCAGAAAGTTTAGCTTCATTTGTGTAGTACAATTTATGTATCGCTATTTTGAGAGATGAAAAACAAAGTGTAAATTAATTTGGACACAAAGATATGTTAACATAAGTACATAAAATTGATACTGATATCGGAGTGTAGGTTTGTTTATTTCTAGAAGGAACTCTTGGTAATTTATTGTTATGGAAACTCTCAACAAAACACTTTTAGATTCAAACCTTCTGTTTTCAAAAATACCATTTACCCAGTTTATGACAAGAAGAAAACTTAGTTTCGTACTTTGTATTCGAATAAAAATATCATAATTCAGAACAATTGGACTTTATTTGCAAGCAGTTTTCAACAGCACTTTTATAACTTTCACCTAGAAATTGCTTCAAAAATGCGCTAAAGTCGATTTGTTTTTATGCTTTTACCGTTGTGTCAAACCTTAAAACAAACTTTAAGAAACTGTAACTGATTTGTAAGAAACTGGCAAAGTAATGGAAGGTAGTCTAAAGAAAGAAAATATTTCAAATATTTAAAATGCGAACTTATGTTTTCAGCATGTGCGAGTTTTAAGGAATACTCTGTTTTTAAGGCAGCTTTTCTCAACCTTCGTGCATTTGAGGTCTACTTTTAATCAGATTTTTCATCGCCTTCCCTCTTTTCAAACCAAAATAATGTTAGCATTATTATTGTTTACTTACGAAAGTAGTATATTTTAGTTTGTACTTTTAGACAGTAGTTTACTTTACCACCAACTACAAGTCTTTTTAAGCTAAAGTTATACCAGGATATTACTTGTTCTTGGTAATTTATAAAGTTAATCATTAAATTAATTGATACTTGGCAATATCGGTCTTCTGTGCATTGAGATACAACAATCCATGTCTCTCTATTGTTTTACATCTTACTTGTAGCAGTTGTTGTTACTTATGCCACTTGGAAATCCAAGCTCCCATCGCAGGGTGACCAGAAATTAAGTCTGTCAATGAGCTCCGCTAGGGTGGAAGTACGACTGGGCTCAGAGGGGTCTTCTAATTTTAAACCAGCTCCCAGATGAGAGACTGTGATCTAAGTTGGCTCTCCAGAGGTGTTATTTTAAACTTTGAGGACATTGGAGCCACGATGTTTTTTACGTGCATCGGCTCCCATTAGTGTACACGGTACCAGAGCAGTCAGTCGTGAGAGTTGGTCATTTTCCCAAGCACTGACCACGACCAGTGCTTCTTCAATTTCGGTCTTCTGTGGGAACTGAATTTTAACCGACTAATTCCCTGCAGAACACATCTTGCTTTCACCATATCCGGTATTATCGCGGTTTTCTCGAGAAACTACAAAACTTCAAACTACAGAATTAACAAATAAAAATGGCATTCCCTAACCCTGGAAGTTTCTCTGTGTAATGATTACCTAAAAATAATATTCAAATACTTTTGATAGAGATATCTTTTTTTTTTTTTACAAATTCTTAAAAGGGTCCATGTGTCTTTTGTCATGTCTGTCACATCATTTTTGTTAAATTTCAAGTACTAAATATTAAAATAACATTAATACATTTTGGTGCGCTCAAGCATCTTTCTGTCTATTTCAAAAATATTGGAAGGATTTTAGTCTAAGAAATTACATGACAAAAATGCACACGTCTCTCACGGCATGTTATATTATCATAATACTCGCTGTTAGAAATTTCATCATGAAATTGCGGTTAAATGACCGGCAGCAATCTGTCCATCTGATTCACCTTTAAATTTTCGGTTTGGAACATTTTTCTATCTTTACGGGACCTAAACCATTTCCAATCAGCTTGGTTAAAAAGTCGTAAATACAAAAGTTTGCGGTTTTATAACCAGTTATAAATAGTTTCAAAACTAAATTTTTACCGTTTTTGAACCATTTCGAGGCGTCGAAACCGTAAACGAAGCATGCGGAAATCGCATGTATGGTATACCAACCTTGCGCTTTAGTCATTCGGCTATCTATACCACTTAAAGCGCCCGTTTATTTATTAATAAATATTTTTTTCCAACACGCAAACTGCCTTAAAATTGGGATTTCAGTTTTTGTTTGGATCCAAAGACATTTTTGGTCTAAATTTACTGTATATTGACGAAAATCATTTTATTTGCTGCAAAAATTAAAATACAAACAAGCTTCAGCAGCTCAAATTATGGGTTCGCTCGTTCGCAAACAGTTCGGGAATCCAATGTCTCAAATTTTTCATTTACGTGTGTATGTGTTTCTATTTAGTAACCACAGCTTAAGCCACTTTTTTTCTTATTTTTTTATATACACATGCCGATTTGAACTGATAAATCTTTATTCATATTTTAACAACAACGTACGACTGGTAAGGTTTCGCAACTAAGATGAACCCCCGACTCTTATTGAGCGCTTGAAAATTACGGTTATTTAAACGTTCTTTAGGATAAACAGAGAACAAACGATTTTTTTCACAATCAGCTGTTTAAGTACCATTTTTTTAATGGTTATTCAACTGTTGTAATTAAATATAGTAAAAACGCAATCAAACAAATGGTTATTTTACTATTTTCTTACGGAAATTTTTAACAGTGATTCAAAATTTATTTCTTGGACTTAAATTCTTCTGCTATTTGTAAAGTGAGCATAAAGAGGTGTAAGCCCATCAAAGTTTATTAAGTTAGCTTTGGAGAGTAGTAAACTTTACCTAATTGGCGGTAAAGTTTACTACTCTCTATAAGTCTAAATTTAAATATACTACTCTCGTTAGTAAACAATATTAATGCTAATATTGGAAATTTTGATATTTTGTACCTGAAATGAAACAAAAAGGTGTGTTTTGTCATGATGTTTCTCATGTATCTAGCCAAAAGTAATTGATGTGAGGTTTCTACATTTTTATTAGCCTTTATGCATTTCATTCAAATATAATAGCCGTGCTTGTTTTTTTTTAATCGTGCTCAAGCATATATTTTAAGACAAAAATGCTCTTGTATTTGGACATTAAAACTTCGAATTCTTCTTTCGCTAAAGTATCTTTACAAAATCTAAAATGTGATTCAAAACTTTCCCAGAGTTTTCTGCGAGTTCGCTATTCATTCATCGAACGATATTTTGCTAAACTCGTTTCAAACGTCAAGAGCTTATATCATACAGAAAGCGTTGAAAAACTTCTGAAGAGGCGTCGGGAAAAAGTCTTTTGCGGGTGAGAACCACTTTCTTCCTTGAATTATTTACAATAAGTACAAAGACTTTATAAGATCTTTCATGCATTATCCACTCGATGTTACCAGAATAATAGATATTCGTAAAAATATTTTTGGAATAAAACCACTTATAACATACAAAAATAATTTGTATTAATTAAAAATTCAGAAACTTGTCATCGAATTTGAAAATCTATAGTAACTAAATATAAAATTATTTTCAAAATTTATCCTACTTTACGCTTTTGAATGTAATGCAGTAGTTTTGCATGTATTGGTGAAATATCTCCCTTCAGGACCTGTACGGAAGTTAATGACCTAAAAATGCTCTAAAAACACATAAAAAATGACCCCAAAAATCCACTAAAGTAAAAAAATGAACCTAACATTTTGGTAAATACACCCCAGATCTTAGGTCAAAAATTCCATTAAGCATTCAAAATATTTGTTTTTTTTTAAACAATTATAATAGTATCATCATTAAATGACTTTCTAAAATAAATAAATAAATAAAATAAAGTAATACACTATGGTGTATTATCTTTATTACTTTCATAAGACCCTGGTAAACCATGAGTTATGATAACTTTACTATCTTAAATCGAGGGCAACTGAGCCCTTCTCTGATTTCTTATATTAGGCAACTGAGATTCTGTCGAGTCTCAGCTGCCATGAGTAATTTTTTGCATTATCAGATACCGCACAAGAAAGTAAGAGTTTTGTGTCTTGAGAAACTTTTTTCAATTCAGATATAGTTGGGGTATATTTGAAAGAAATAGGATCCTTTAACGATCAATTTTTTTCAAACTTCACACGCTGTATCGTCTCCAACTAAAACACCAGCAACTTTTACTAACGCCAATAACACTTTGGTTTCTTCAATTTGCCTTCATTAAGTTTTTTGCAATAGATTTTCAATTCTACCTTAGACCACCCCTTTTTAGTGTTCGGTAAAATTTTATGAATGAACTAAATTTTAATATAAAAAAAGAGCTAAAACATAGAAAAATGCTCTGAAAAAGAGAAAAGTACCTTAAAGTACAAAAAAAAAAAATGTTTAAAAAATGCACAAAAAGGAGAAATGTCGAAAAATGCATTATTATCAACTTCCAAGGCCAAATAATTTATAACAGATCTTTTTTTACTCTGCAATACTGCTTTGTTTGGCTGAAATTCCATTGGTTTGTAATGTGAACCGTGTGCAAAAAGTTACCTAACGATATCCTTTTTTTCGTTTTTAAATGACCGTAAAATAAGGAGTTAGCTTAGATTTCTTAAATTCTCTTAATAATCTGAAGGAAAGTATTAGGTACCAATCAAAAAAGAATTCAGTGTACGTGGTTAAGTATTTTAGTTTTCTCTTTTCATTTTTTGCCACATGCTTTCAGAGTTTTTGTTTATGGAACGTTTGTTTACGTATGTTTGAAGCAATTCCAGAGGGCATCTTCCCCATTCCTCCAGCAATGTTTGGGACCAAAATCTATCAACTACTTCAAAGCTACAAAGTTAATTTGATTGCGTTGGTTATCTTCATTAAATATATTTCAAAAAATGCTTAAAATAGGGGAGAAGGGTCAACTATGTTTTAGAGAATGGAACATTTTATTATTTTCAGTTTTCATTCTACAACCTATTTTTGAATAGGGCGTTCAACGCAACTGTTTTTGATTGTCAAGACTACGTCTTTTAATTATGCCCGGAGTTTTTGCGATGGATCCCAGAAGATGCGAATGTTATTAGTTTAGCAAAATTTTAACAGTTCTTCTCGTAAAAAAGAATTTTTCACTCGTTCTCTTTGGATTTAAATAGGACATAAACAGCACTTTTAAAAATCTCACAAACTTTTTGTTGTTTCTTTTCGTTTAATTCATCATTTTTAAAGCACTCATCGAAGTTAGGATTTTTTTTTTTTGAAGCTTTGTTTTAGTGAATTTTCGCTTTACTTGCTTAAAAAAATAACGAAACGTTTCCTTTGGTCAGTGCCAAAAAGTTCCTGGTACCGAAAATGGGACCTTACCATGTTTTTGAAAAACTAATGTTTTTTTAAATGCTAGCTTCGTGAGTTTTTTTTTTTTTTTTTTTTCGTTATGGAAAAGGATATTTTTTTCATGATGAACAGAATAGTTCAATTTCGGAAATTCACTGCAATACACATAAAATACGATCCCTTACATTATAAAAAGCGCAATCTATTCAATTATTCACGAAACAAAGAACTCAATAAATAAATAAATAAAACAAAACATATACTATACTGTTCGAATTAATTGGGACAAGCATGTTTATCTTGTCTGAGTTGGTTCGTGATTACTAGTAATGTTTTCGGTTCTTTTCTCAACAAATAGCACTGGAAGCTTAATTCCTCTTAAAGACATGCTAAATTATGTCAAATACATAGAAATATTACACAATAGGTTTGTTCCATTAATGGAAACATTTGATGGAACATTTCAACATGACTTGGCCCCTTGTCACACGTTGGAATCGGTACAAACTTTTATGCGGGAAAATAAAATAATAGTGGTTGATTGTCTTGGTAATTAACCAGATGTAAATCCTATTGAAAACTTATGTCATGTTCTCAAGAAGCTTAGATAAATTGCAAGACAACAGAACAAACGATAAAAAGAGCTATACTGGTGTGGTTCAATGACGATGAAGTCAAGAACATGTGCACTACACCAACGGGGTATATGTCAAGAAGTGTTGAGGAGGTCATTTTTGTTAAAGGAGGACATACTTCGTAATAATTCAGAGAGACATCAGTCAGCGATTTATCATCTACTTTAAAAGCTAAAGTTTTAGAAAAAATGTTTTCTCCATTTGTCCCAATTTAATCGAACAGTATAGCAGTTAAATATTAATAGTAAATACTAAAAAAATATATGCAAATTGTGAACACTTCCTACAATTAACTTGATATTGATCCAGAAAAATGCCTTTTTAATGGCTAAAAATACGAAGACAGATTATAATGTTTCCAAATTACGATTTGCTCAAAATCAAGGCAGTGGCAGTAAAACTGTATTGTGGAGAAACTCGTCATCAGGTGTGTAGTGGAGATGCAATGTTCCGTCCACTCTAATTGCGCACTAATCGGCAGAATTAAAAAAAATGCAATTTTACTGGGCAGAAGGTTATGTAACAATTGTTATTTTTCAATATAAACAACCTTTAATTTCACTGTATATCGCCTGTTTATTCGTAAGACCTACTTACTTTCGCAACTCACACACTAAAACATAATGAAATATGTATGACAACATCGTCGGCGTAAAAATTCCAAAAACTACATACGGACTAAGCGCCGTGAAGTCATTATCGAACGTAAGAGAAGTTGAAATCTTACCGGTTCTCCTTGTGGAATCGCTATACACCAAGGACTTTAGTGTACAGGCCGCTTCACGTCAAAAAGAAGTCGGCGGACTACTGCACGGAATTAGAATTTACAATTCGTCATTTTGAGATATAAACCTATTACACAGTTTGAAAGTTATATATATAAATCTGTTGTAGGAAGTAAGAGTCTGTAAAATGATTTTTACTTTTTTTACTGTAGTTATTTGAAAAGCTTAAAAAGCAATATCAGAAAATTGGAGTTGGGAACTTCGTAACTTTTATCAGAACGCCGACAGCATTAAAAAAGTATGCTTTAAAATGCTTTTGATGAAACCTAATTAAATTAAAACTTTTGATTTAATTTTAAAATGGTTTTGAAACTGAAGTTGAAATGTCGGTTCCATGTCTATATGAAGCAGTAACGTTGTAGTAAACATGCAGAGCTGTAAACTAATCTTAAATACAAACGAACGATGAAAATGTTACAGGCAAAAAATGCAATTCATCTACTTTAATTCTTGCAACCGCACTTGAGGGTTCATATGTTCAGAGATCCCGTTGAAGGGGAAAAAATCATTAGTTTGTTAAAATCTGCATTGTAAAGGGTTGTACCTAATATTCCGCCCGCTTCCATGCTGAAAGATAAATGCTAATTCGATAGTTGGGTGACAATAGAACTTGTGACTTGAACGAATCGCATCACTTTCAACGCGTTTCCGAGATTAATGATTTTCATAGGTAATTAAAGAGAGGAAGGAAGTTTTTAATCTTTCCTACTTCAAAAGGGGGAGAATTTTCGAATTTTCATGGAGGAAAACTATTATGCATGTCATGCACGATGTTGTGGCTAAAAATAAAAATTGATTATCACTCCTGATTATTAGGTTTCAAATGTATTAAAGCATTGAATACAATTTAAGGAATCTAACATTAATGCATAAAACGACATAGAGGAATGTGCGTTTGTAAATGAAGTGCAAAGCATTTCATATAGCGCCCCACGCATTTACATATAGAAAAGTCGAATGCAGTAATATAAAAGTAATAATCAAATGTAACAACTTAGATTTAAGTCTCAAAAACGGTCGTTTGACCGCTCTGGTAGGCTTAGTGTTAAGTATTTAAAATTAATTGTAAAGAAATTATGTATATATAAAAAAACACTAGGGACCTTTAAATATTTAAAAGTCAAAATTCAACGTTTAAAATTTAAAGGAAAGACAGACAGAGAGAGAGAGAGATAAAAAAAATTAATGAACAAGTAGAAACTAGCAGATAAAAAAAAACCTCGTAAATTAAAAAATAATATTAATAATCAAAATAAAAATTAAAAAAGCACATGAAAATGTAAGATGCTTTGTAAAATAATTTTCAACATATGAAGCCATTATTTTAGGGCGGAAAAAATGTTGAATGAGACACCAAGAATGGGGAAGGACAGATGACTGAGAAAACATATTACTGTTTACCAGTAGTAGCGCATTGCCAAAAATAATTAATTTAATTTTGGTGAAATCACACAATGCATACATACGCGCACACGAAAGTAATCTCGCCTATTACGACAAGATTTCTTGGACTACGCTACATACTGTGCTAATGTCATGTGGAACATTTTACTGTAATAACCTTACACTCAATAAGCTGACAATGATCTGAAAAAAACAAGCAATTTACGGGATGATTTTGAGAGAGGAAAAGAGTTTAGTTGGAATTTATTCAATAGCATTCTTTTTTCTTTTCAATTCATTTAAACATTTAGTGGAGAAAAATGAGTTATTTTTAAACATGGAACACAAGTACATTTTTCAATCAAGGTTCATACCGCGTATAGCTCAGAGCATTAGCTGAAAAATATGAATTTCAAATGGTAAATATATATATATATTTACCATTTGAAATGCACATTTTGATCCAGTACAGAATTTCTAAGCGTTCACTGTTTCATTTCTGTGGGGTTTCGTAGTAACAGGAAACAAAATGATCAAAATCAATTTTTTGCTGATCGTAAGATTTTATTCTGAAGATAATCTTGAGAAGGCGATTTCTCATGAAGGTACTTAAGACCTTCTTCAAAACTGGGGGAGGGGGTTTTCAAATATTAGACAGGCGCTCATTATTCGTACTCGGGGAAGTGAGATATGACAGGCCAATTGTAGGTTTAGAGGAAAAAAGACAGATTTTTCTGAGAAAAAGACCCTAATGTACTCAAAGATCATTCTATTGAAATAATAAGTGCCCCTTACAGTAATATTTCTTTCACGAAATCCAAGTTTGGTAAGAGACCGTGATGCACAAATTCTTCCGAACAACACCACATCACATGGCATTATCCAACGACAGTTACTTAAGTATACCATATACACACTATAACTTTACCAATTACTGGTAGTTTTAAGACATCTTTCCCAGGCCGACGTCCCTGTACGATATCCTAAAACACACAATTCTAACAAAGGTACATAAAGACTGAGTCACTGCAGGTATTGTTGGCACCGAAGCAATTACATTTCAGTAAGTACCAATGTTTGTGAAATCCTGCGAAAAAATAAAGACATTGCGTTTGATCAATATATGACACAATGCATGTTTAGGCGGTCCAGGTTTTCTATACAAGCATAGCCATTTGGATATAGACGTCTTCCTACACAAAAATTCAATGAAAAACATAAAAGCAGTGCTAAAACTTTATGCCCTCTGTGTGCACAGGGTTGCATGTGAAAATATCGTTTTTTTTTTTAATCGATGTTTTTTCTTTTCCTTTGCTTTTATTTCATTTATATATTTATTATTCTTTTTTATTCTTTGATTATTTTATAACTCAGAGTTTAACTGTTTTAATATAAAACTATGTAATCAAATTACGTGCCAAGCTTTCTCACAGTTACATATTTTTAATGTACTCGTCTAGAATTCTTTCTTCTCAATTTTCTTTTTATTGAAAATCCCTTCTAAACACACATTTTCGAAAGTAAATAAATTTCACAACATGTACCAAACTTTTATAGCGCTATAAAAAACTACCAAAATCACAAAAGGACCTATACTAAACAAAAAGAATTTTCAATGGCTCTTTATGGGGAGGACATGCTATAAATTATATTAAACTGGTAGTTTAAGCTCAAACAAATGTCATTGACTGGTAGATCAGTATACTACTTATACCTTTCTTAGGCATTTTCCGATCAGCGGTGCTATGCATATGGCAGATATAGGCAGAACTCCTGAGATAGCTACTGTTTTACTCCCTTAATTGCCTCGGAAGTGTACATACATCACGGAATATTGTTGCGTTAACTGTCACGTGCAACGTGCGTATTTATGCACCTTTGCGAAAAGTCACCTCATGAATCGACTACTGAGTCATTAGGCCCGATCACAAGGTATACCTTGTAATAAGCATAGAGATAGTCTAGGGAGTGTAAATTTAACAGTCAACGTGGAACCAGTGCTAAGTGTAACATAACTTGCTAATTATTACTTAACAGGCCTTCAAAGCCAACACTAGGAAGACAAACTAACTTTCTTTTGGAAAAAAATATTTTTCATCAATAAAAAGAGGTAATAAGAATATTACTAAAAAAAATTAAATGAACAGTTAATAAAAAATAAATAAAATATAAAGGCAGGCATTTTCCGTTGAGAAAAGCGTTATCATATATATATATATATATATAAATGAAAGAAATTCTTTTCCTTCTCTGTAGCTATAAAAAAGTACGGCAATCTCAAAAAAATAAAATAAATAAAAGTTTTAAAAGTATACACCGATTTCTCTAATCACTGTTAGTTTAAACACTACAAAGACGGAGGGGCGCCTGTGATTTGCTGCTCAGTAATTGCAATAATAAAAGACTGAATGCATTGTAATTTTCTGATTTTTCCTTTCATAACCCTATTTAAGTGCTTATTTCATTATGTTTGCTTTACCTCGTAGAAGCGTAAATATTGAACCTTTTACCTAAAATGAGGAGAGAGGCCACTGGGGTTCACTAAGGTATTTCACAACGAAAACGGCTAAATTCTTCATTATTTTAGAGTCTGTAATAGGTCAAAGTGTCATTCAATCTTGTTTGACCAGGAACTTTCTCTTTATAAAACCGGTTTCAATTCAAAATACCAAACAAATGCGACTTCTGGCTAGTCGGACAATGACGATTGCGTCTTGAAAGAGAAATAAATTTTACATTTTGACGTGAAAAATTAAAGTCCATGGTACACTGTCATACACTCACCTGCTGTATAGGGACTAGAGAACATGCATTGGGCTCGTGGACTCACTCACGAAAAACATTTGCTCAAAATTCTCGAAACTGCCACACTGGCCCTTCAGTCGTTCTAATTATATAGGATATTCCTTTATATAGGATAAGTTTCCGTCTTTGTAGTGTTTTAGACATTTTTTAAAGCTCAGTCTCTGTTGCACAAGTGTAACACACAACTTAATGTGTGCGTGCGCGTGTCCGTGTGTGTGTATGTATGTATAACCCCATTTACACATAATTTTGCATGTACACACATAATGTGTAATGTAGAGCAAGGTCTCGGTATTAATAATTTTTCTGAAACGTCGCTGATTTCAATCATTTTTAGAAATATAATTGAGTGTTCCCCTCCTTTTTTTTAAATTCTTTTTTTAATTCTTAAACTTTTATTGTTAAACAAATTTTTATTGCCGAAAAAAAAGCGGCTATTTAGTTAGAAAAATGCAAATTGAAATTCCATAAACGCAGCTAAGCTCTAGAGAAAGAAATACGAAACCCACCACTGTTCCCACAGCAGTTATTTTTTTCCCTTCGTTAAGCATTAAAAATGACGAAAATGCAATTAGAAAGTGTCTGAAAATATAATTCCTTAAGAACAAGTTGTGTAATTAAAATTCACATTTAATCCTGCTACAAAACTTACGAACTCTATCTTACTTATGAATCTTTTTAATTTCTTTACACTTAAAGTATAGTATTTCGGCTAAACTTTCTTTATTGTGGAATGTTGAGATGTAATAACCGTGTTCATTAGTGATTTGTATGAAAATTGACTTTTGCAGGAAAACGGAAAACCACTAATAGTCGAAAGTCCACACAAAAAAGGTTTTAAGTTTTATTGCTTTGTAAGTAATGGATAAAAATAAACGAGAAATGATGATCAAAAAATGTTTACATATATTATGGGACAAATATATTTTTTTTTTTTCGAAAAACGGCACGTACGCTACGAACACGCTGGGAAAAGTTAGATTACCCGTAACCTTACCTTCGACTGGACTATTTTTGATACTGGACGTATTCTAGGGATCGAACCGAGTTACAACTCCACCTTTGCGGTTTGCCAAGTAACAAACTTGTCAGTTGAGGAGGTACTAATTAAAACCACACATGTCCATTCTAAACGATTTTTGACAATTCACGAAAAACGTGTTTCTAAATAACCTTTTATGGAAATATATATTTATGTATTTATATAGTTTGATTTAGTCTTATGAATATTGTTGAGAGAAAGCTTTCAAATATTTGAACACCAATTAACCTGAAATTAAATTTAAAAATTAGGACATGTTTTTCTTTGATCAAAAGTGTTATGGACATGTTTCTTTTTGAACGAATTTTGAAAAACTGAATGATTTAAGGAAAAGACAAAAGAAAAAACACATGCTTTTTACATTTTAAAGTGTTAAAACATAATCATTTATTTATACAAGATTGCCATCAAACCATGTTACTGGAATTCATTCAGATTTAAATGTGTAGTCCAATATCAGGTTCCAAACAGTCACAGTCGTTAGGTCCAATTTCTTCGTCATTATCACCAATGCAATCACTTTCTGCTTCCTTTACAATAGTGGTTTTATACCAGGATAAGAAGTAATTATTTGCCCACTCCTTACCGTACATTAGAACTAGTAAGCTAAGCACTCAACATTCATCATCTTTGCAGATTTTATTGTATTTCCAAGTGGAATTGTCTCCACAGGAGTTGAGAACGTTGATTTTGATGTCCAGCCCTTTTTTTGAAGCTGCTTGTATGTTTCGAAATTACTTTCAAACTTATAGTTCTGTACGGCTTTCACTTTTACCCGAGTCACTTCATGGTTATTGTTGTTCATGGTTTTTTCTTTTTTAACAAAAATTCTTTTTTTTTTTTTAGAGATCATGTCAATGTTCTTAAAACGTTTCGACGAACTTTTACTGTCAATCATGGACCAATTTTCCCCAAGCTTACGTACAGCCTCGTAAAGACTGTAGTACTCCTCCTTTGTTGCAATAGTGGGCTGTTTTCTTAACAACTTTTCTACTTTCCCAAACACCCTATCCGCTGGGAGAAAGCTATGGCCACGGACCGGATAAGTAATCATAATCTCTTCTACGTTACTTTTTGCTGTTCCCAAATAATACATTAACGTGTGAATAACTACATTGTTCTTGTTTTGAGCGCCACATCCGTCACAAAACAATTTCACTTTCGTAGTTGTGTCCTTCAAATCAGTGGATTTTTAAAAATGTAGAAGTGCAGATCATATTTCTACCGCTCCTTTTTCTGCTAGTTCCTCTGTCCAGGTGTAAAAAAAAATAGGTTTCTGTGCATTAACTTCAACAAAACAGAGAGAATAAAAACTAATTTGCCTTTTGTAAAAGCCCTCCTGGATTGGCGTTTTGGGGAGCGGTTACACTTGTTGCAAATCAAAGCAGAAAGTAACTTCATTGTCTTTGTTTTTTCTTAAAATTTCATAAAATGCTTTAGCCCTTTTCTTATGAACTCTCTTTTCAATCATAAGCTTGCTGATTAGTTGAAAATCTTTATTATTTTTAGCCCTTTCAATCCTTGCTATGTATCAATTCTATTGCATGTATTGCAGACATCTGATGCCGGAGACTTAAATCCAATATTAAATTCATTGAAAACTCTTCAAAACTTTTTTTTTCACATTATGTTCATTACCAACTGAGTCATTGAACATAACCCACAATTTCTTTATGTTTAAATCCGAGTGAAGGTAAATCCTTTTAGATTTTTTTCGGTTGTAGTGGCTTTCATTTCCCTTTAAATTGCCTAAAAAAAGTCCGGACTGCTTCTTTCTTGGGCGGAGACCTTTTACTTTTTCTATCACCTTCCCTCTGATCCCGAACAGAGGTTAGGTGTTTTCCCTCTTTCATTTTTTTGGCAATATTATTCAATCTGGTTCCCTTCATAGTAGTTATGTGCATAAAAAATTTCTTGCATACTGGTATTATTTTTCCAGTTTTTGAAATAATAGAGTTGATAAGCTAAATTATTTAGCCTTCTCTGTCTCTGAATTAGGCCTAGGCCTTCGCCTTTGTACATTTTTCAAGGTTATCCAGCTAGCAATAATGGAATCCTGAATATTTTTATTTGGTTTCTTGAAGAGAATATTTCGAACCTCTACTGCATCTCCAGCTCTAACTAATGCACATTTTGTAGTTTTATTCATGTGTTTGCAATGGGTGAACGCTCTTAATCCCGTAGGACCACTATACCTTTTAATTTTAGACAAAGTTTCTTTGCTTACTGTCTTTTCTTTTCTACGTGAACCTTCATTCTCATCGCCAACTCTTACACAACCATCTTCATCCATTTTAACACTAACAAACTTAGTTTTTAAACATAAAAATATCAATTTACTTTTCACCTAAAAACATTCGCAGACGTCCACCATTACCTCAACAACAAGTAGCACAAAACTTGACAGTGTATAATCACCTCCAGGTCACGTGATCAAAATGGGGGCCTCCCATTGGCCGAACGGACATGTCGTTTTCTGATTGAAACGAACCCATGAACATGTAGTAGTTTGATTTGGGACTCTAAGTTTTAAAACAGAATTCAAGTGCGACATATTTTTTTTTTGACTGAAAATAACAATACAGTGTTGTAGGAACCATCCTGTAATATTTGAATCAGCTGCTAACTCAATTTTTGTTGAAAATGGACATGTGTGGTTTTGATTGGTACCTCCTCAATTAATAAAACGATCTTACTGATTACTATTTTATTCTGCTGCGAATAAACCTAAATTTTGCTATTATTGGGCATTAATTTTCAAACTTATATTTCTCTGTTTTATTTAGTAAATTATTTTTTTGTTCTTCTTGTCACAGAATTACGAGTTACACAACCGCATATGCAAATCGCCACTCTCGTCACTCTTTGCCGTGGTGTACTTCACTTATCAGCTTTTTAACTATGATGCACTCTCAGAAATCGAACGCTCACTTTTGACGATTCTTCAATCATTAAGAAAATTTCGTCATTTACAAAGATTCTTTCCTCGCGCGATCACTGGACTTAAAAAAGTTACTACACAAATTTCGCCAATTTGACGAAAGGTTTACTCGGAGCATTTTTCACGAAGCCATTTCGTCAAATACGACGAAAGTTTCGTGACATTAGAGCATACTTTTCTGAGAGTGTTATTGTCTTTGAGCGGCTCGTTTCTGAGCTTGCCTACTCGGCCGAAGTTACGGTCCGTTTAACCTTCACTGTTAAAAATTTCCGTAAAGAAATAGTAAAATAACCATTTATTTGGTTGTTATTTTACCATATTTAATTACAACAGTTGAATAACCATTGAAAAGATGGCACTCAAACAGCTGATTGTGAAAAAAATCGTTTATTCTCTGTTTATCCTAAAGAACGTTTAAATAACCGTAATTTTCAAGCGCTCAAAAAGAATCGGGGGTTCATCTTAGTTGCAAAACCTTACCGGTCGTACGTTGTTGTTAAAATATGAATAAAGATTTATCAGTTCAAATCTGCATGTGTATATAAAAAAAAGAAGAAAAAAAAGTGACTTAAGCAGTGGTTACTAAATAGAAACACATACACACGTAAATCAAAAATTGGAGACATCGGATTCCCGAACTGTTTGCAAATGAGCGAACCCATAATTTGAGCTGTTGAAGCTTGTTTGTATTTTAATTTTTGCAGCAAATAAAATGATTTTCGTCTATATACAGTAAATTTAGACCAAAAATGACCAATCAAAAACTAAAATATCAATTTTAAGGCAGTTTGCTTGTTGGAAAAGAAGATTTATTGACAAATAAACGGCCGCTTTACGTGGTGTAGATGGCCAAATGACTAGAGTTCAAGGCCGGTATTCCATACACACGGGTTCGATTCCCGCACGCTTCGCTTACGGTTTCTACACCTCGAAGATTCTACGCCTCGAAATGGTTCAAAAACGGTGAAAATTTTGTTTTTAAACCATTTTTACATGGTTATAAAACCGTAAACTTGTGTATTTACGGTTTTTTAACCAAGCTAATTGGAAATGGCTTAGGTCCCGTAAATATAGAAAAATGTGCCAAACCGTAAATTTAACGGTGAATTAGACGGACAGACTGCTGCCGGCTATTTAACCGTAATTTCATGATGAAATTTCTTCAGTTTGTTATTTAAAAATTATTAATTTATTTGAGTTCTCATCAGTTTTAAATGTTACTCAATAATAAATATCACCTTTTTTTAAACTTAGGCTCTTTATTATGTTATACAATAAGGAAGTTGATATTTCGTTACAAACAAACCTACGTTCTGGTTGGAGCTTTAATAATTTTTTAACCTCTGCTATTTTCAGTTTTAATAGATGAAAGCAATCAAGTTAAGTCCTTGCATCTTAACATATTCGATGTGGTAGTTTTAAAGAGATGTGAACTGTGAAAATGTAATCTACTAGTAACTTATAAATAATAAGGCCCGTGTAAGCATTGTTTCATACATTTCAATTACAAGAGGAAAACAACGGGTTTGGTCTACAGAATATAAGGCCAAAAAATGCTTTTTTTTTTATTTATTTTTGATACTACTCTTTTAAGAATAGCTACCTTATTTATTTATTTATTTATTTCTGCATTTGAGAAAAAAAATCAAAATTCTTCAAATAATAAATATTCTTTAGAAACTAGAAGTGTTACACTTAACAGTAAAATGAGTTTGAAAAAGTCCTACTATTTTCCGAAATAAAATATTAAATAAGTAAAAAAAAAAACAAAAAAAAAAAGCAATTCGATGACAGAATAACTTTCTGCAAATAAATAAAATTTGAATTTTTCATGTAATTTTCATTTCTTTGAAAGAAATTCCAGAGCACAGAAAATACATTCTAGAAGAATAGAAAAGATGTCTCGCTTAAAAAAGTAATTTAAAACTGAAAGTAAGAAAAAAAAATATTACTAGAAAACCTGAACACAATAAGTAATTACTTATGTTCAAAATTATTCCTGAGCGGAAAATAAAATAAAAATAATTCGCTTTGTTAGTTGCGCTTTTAATTAACAATGTAGATGTATTCGAGTAGCAATGTTAGTTTTGAATTATGAGATAAACATTGTTTTACACTACCTCCATACTAAAACTGCGTTTTCAGTTTTAGAAGCAATTCCATTTTCCTAAATTCTAAAATGTCATTAGTGATATAAGTTTGATAGAATAAAGAAGTAGTTTTGCGTTAAAAGTTATACTTGTAAAATTCATAATTTCTCATGAATTTTCAGTTTTTTATGAAATTTGAAACACTTTTCTACACCTATAGAGAACATAGAGATTGGTGCTTTCATTCCTAATAAAATCATTTCCTTTTTATTTGCTCGTGAAATCTAAAAATACAACAACATTAACCAAATCGAATGTGAAAAGGAACAAAAATAGAGTCAAAAGTGCCCTAGCTAAGGGCACTCTTTCTGTCTACACTTCCTAGTTTGTTGCAAATTGACGCATTAAAGAATTTGTTACAAAGATGGTCGATAAAATTCTCGCAAATGCATGTCAGATCAACGGCAAACTCTCCTGTGTCGCCAAACTGACACTGGGCATACTATTTTTGGAGCCTAATTTGACTTGTTATCATTAATTTGTCGCCGAAAAGTCGCAGTTTTATGATGTCACTTCAATTTGCATTGTGTTTGCTCATTTACTTTTAAATTGAAACTTTACATTCATCGTACCAAAAGAATCTAACTTCAAAAACATATAATTTGGAAATAAATTTAAAAAACTGTTGATTATTTAACAGCAATATTTGAAATCAAGTGTCACGTAATGAATGAAAAAACTTAAAAACCGATCTATGCGAAGATAACAAAAATAATTTTCTCCCATACGTTGAAACATGGTGTTGGCCATTAAGAAGTACATCATGCTGAAATGCACATAAAAAAAGTCTTTTACCGTTTACATGCATTACAATTAATTGAAACTGCACTGATGACATGGTCGTGTGTGTGAGTGTTTATTACTATTTTATGCAATTTCTCTAAGTTATTGCTCACAGATATTAAGGAATCTATGATTTTAAGCATGTAAAGATATTTTAAGACATGCGCTTGCATCAACATTAAAATACGTTTGGTTGGTTGGTTTCGCGTCCACGCGCGAAGAGAGGAAGAAGGGGTGCGCTGCTCCTGATAAAAACGGGGCCCTTATAGGCAGGAGTCCCCCTTCCGCACCATTTAATGTGGTCTCTTAATTTTTTGAACCAGCTCCCAGATGAGAGACCGTCACCTGGAGTTGGCACCCGAGGAGGTATCGTTTCCCTTGGAGGACATTGGAGCCATGACGGATTTAATGTGCACCACCTCCTTTTAGGGTACACGGTCCACAGCAACCAGCCGCGAGAGGTTGCCCCCCTCCCAAACACTGACCGCGTTCGATGTTGCTTCACTTTCGGTGTTCGGCGGGAACCGAGCTTCTACCGACTGGTGAACTGCGTATTTAATCATTATGAAAATTTCAGCGTTAGAAACGCTAGAGTAAATGAACTTGTTAACTATGACAACGTTGAATTGCCTGTATTTTTCTCTCTTTTCCATAGAGGGTTCTGTGGTGGTGACTTTTTAAGGATTTCTAGTAACGTAACAAAATATTGATTCTTCCATTAAACAAGCAACCCAGGTCCACCACCACTTTTGTGGGTTGTGATCGTATTTTGAAAATGAACAACATCCAGAAATGATCAAGAGTAATAATTCTACAAGTTAATAATTTATCAAATTTATTTTGGCGCTAAAATCAAAATCAAAATCATCAAAATGCATTCAGTGCATCAAAAAAAATTCATTCAGTCACATACAAAAAGGACTCAAATTATACAAATGAGTAATTGGGAGACAATGGCTCGTTTAAAAAGTAAATATGCCCCATGATTACTACGAATAAAGGTACAATTGGCGAACCATTCCATTTTTAATCTTCACCGCGTCCGACCAATACTATTACAGTCAAAAATCATTACATACATTAAAGGAAGCCATTTAACTAAAAAAAAGAAGCAAAAAAAAACTAAAATTACGAAAAAAATATACTCATGTGTTTAGTCCATTCTTACCCCGCGCTGCTGCCTGCCATCCCCTGCTGCCTCGTTCCACCAGTTCCACGTGTATAAGTCAATTCTCCCCCGAGCACTTAAAAAAAAAACCTTTCCTAGGAAGTTGGCCCCGTAGCTATTCTTAGCTACGACACTTGAAGACCAATTGGCCTCCGAAGATAGTCGATGTCACCCGAACAGCAAATACATGGGGCATAGCCACCCACGGAGGCATCCGAATGACCCCGAAGGTGGAAAACGCCTTCGTTATGCTGATTTCGGCGTGATGATTCACTCAGCTCAGCAGGAGATGAAAAAAAAAGCAGTTTTCGAAAGAGAGACAAGCAGAATATTCAAGGACAGAGAGCATTTGCAGGGAAGATAGGAATAACAATTAAGTAAAATGGCTATCGCACAAAGTCGATACGACATTTCCCCCTTTGAACAAGGTGAAAAAAAATTGCCAAGCCCATAAAACAAACCATGTCTCCGAGAGGTCAATCACAAAGTCTTAGACTAACTTGCCTGAAGAAATCAGCAATAGGGATAACTCGTGACAACCCTATATCACAACAAAGTCACTTGCAAAAATATCTAAAAATACATTGTCACAACAGTCTTACAAAATATAAGCTTTTCATTTCAAAAAAAATAAAACACAAGTCAAAAATATATATATACGTTTAAGTATGGCCATACAATAAAAAAAACAGTTGCAACTATACGCAAAACACAAGAAATGACATGTCGACAGAGTTGCTCAATGTGCACATGGAAAAATGTTGAGTGATATCACAAAAATTTAAGCAATAAAAAAAATGTGTACTACATGCTAGCACAGTCCAAAAGGGGTAGCCAAAAAGGGATTTCCGCGGAATAATTTTGAAGTAAGTTTTGTAACTTCCAAAGCAACATAGAGCATCTGTGCAACAAACGTCCTAGGCAAAGGCAGGTTGCATAATAAGTTAAGGTTGATGAGCTCATCATGGAGGATCTGGAAAAATATAAACAAACAGTGACATCATACATGATTGACTTGATACAATAAACGTATTACAACATGATTGAGAAAAGATTGGAGTACACAAAACTTGTCATATTTTATGTTGATAAACATGAATGACATTACAAGTGATCCTACATGACCACCAATAGCTTTGTGAGGAAATAATTAATTTTTTTTTAAACAAATTTAGGTATATTTCCAAAAATCTTCAAATTGCAAAAAAAAAAGCTCATATTTTAAAAAAAAATTGCTGCACTAAATAGACATAAGTAAATACTGCTACACTTCAGCTGACTTCAAAACAAAGAAAAAAAAAGGTTATATAAAAAAATTGGCTAACACAGTAATTATATTTCATGTGAACAGAATGGCCTGTGTAGTTTCCAAAAAAAAATTTACCCCACAGATGAAACTAAATCTACATATAAATTATTCTCATACAATTTCATTTCACGAAAACAAAGCCCCAAAAAAAATTATTATAACTAGATACTGAGTAAAATATTCTGCTGCACTAAATTGTTGTTTTCCATTCAATTGTGGCATAATTTAAAATACAAAAATAGTGTACAAGTATGATAAAGACATTGAAATAGAAGAAAACAGTTGCATCATGTTAAATACAAGTACTGCTTCAGAGAGCAACAAAAAATAGAAAAAAACCGACAACTTTTAAAAGTACTATTGACCCAGATTCTGGAAAAAAACATTTTTAAGCAACATTGCAGAGGCTATTGTACAGATGTGATGAAAAAAAAGTCCAGTTTTCCTGAAAAAAAATGCATTTTTTTTTTGTTGAGTCCCAGTTTTGATGAGTCCAGAATAAATTGATACAGGAAGCACATAGGCTCCCTTAAGAGGCGAAACTGCACGCACTAGACGACTTGAGTTTCAGTCAGGTGAGTGTCTAGCAAATGACACCACCAATTCTGGAGACAGACACCACCAATTCTGGAGACAGAAAGGCAACCTCCTAGAGAGAGACTTTTCGGCCTAGCCTTCACCAACATGATTGAAGCCGCTCCATTCTGCTTCTCAGTGCAAGGGAAAAAAACTTGGAAAAGAAAACAATCATTAAATTTAAAAAATTCAGTGCAGCTGAAAGGAAAAAAAAATTAGGTAGTGCGTCTGGATCTGAGAAGGTATGGGGACCTTCCAGAATGTACAGGTGAACTTGGAGGCAATACTTGAAGAACAGGTTGAATAGAGTCTGGGGTAGCAGGTCTGTTACATGAATCATTCTCCTCAGATACCGCAGCACTATGAGGGACAGCCTGTATATCCTCAGGGTTCTGAATGTTATTAGCCGGAGAAGTAACAGGTTGACAAAGGTGGCGTTTCCTTGCAGGAACTCTATGCAACCTGTTTATGTGTATTTTGAAAACAGGAGCAGAAAAATTTTGAAATTTTTGTAAGCACACCAAAACTGGTGAAATTTTTTTTTTTTTACAAAGAAAGGGCCTGAAATGGATGGTTTCATTTTATTTTTAGATTTTACATAGACTGTGTCCCCCCTAATGATATTTCTAATTTTAGCCTGTGAGTTAAATTTTTGATTGTGTAACCTCTTTTTTTGTACAGAGCTCTTGTAAACCCGATTATAAATGTGTTCGAGTTGTTCTAAAATATTATGAAGTTCATATGCAGCATGTAAAGAGGGATTAACATTAAAATTTACTACATCTGTAATAAGCGACAATTGTCTTCCAAAGTGGACTATGTTGGGTGTAAATTCAGTAGTTGAGTGAGTTGATGCATTGTAGCAGGCTTTGTAAATATCCACAGCATACTCAAAACTCACGCCAGACTGTTGTAATGAATGGACGGAAGTTTTGATGGAAAGATTTATTCTTTCACTTAAGGTGTTCGCCTGAGGATTCCCCGTTGTAGTGTGAATTAATTTTATAGAGAAGAGTTCATTAAATTTATGAAACAACTCACAATTGAATTGACAGCCTAAATCTGTAATGATGAGTTCAGGTCTACCAAAAACAGTAATATACTTAAAAAGTGCACGAGCAACAGCAACTGCTGAGATATTATTTAATATGTACAATTCTAAGTGACGGGAGAAAGCACCAATTATCGTTAGGATATGTTTGCCATTATTACATTGTACTATGTCTAGAGTCACAAGTTGGCCCGGATAAGTCGGGGAGATTGTCTCTTGTAAGGGTGCTCGAGGAATTCGGTGAGGTTTGTTATTAATACAAAACACACGACTTGAACAAAAATTTAAACAATCTACATAATATGAACGCCAATAATATTTCCGGGAGATAAATTCAAATGTTTTATGCTGACCCACATGACTTAGTGACATATAGTCAATACTTTATGTTTGAGAGCATCTGACACAACAATTTATAAATCCTGCTCTGAACTTGGATCTGATGTTGATTTGCTAAACATAAGTAATTTTGATTCAGGAAGTATGCAATAGTTTTTATGTTTCTCATCAATGCATCTATTTATGATGTTATTGTATATAACGGACAATTTAGAATCTTTCAATTGTTCAGACAGAAACGTTGATTGAGAAATTTCTAACAAGGGATCCTTTTGTTCATGAGTCAAATTTAAAATTTGGGCACAATTAATTAACATGGAAGAATCATTCTCCTGAGACACAGCATGACTGTTTAGGTTTTCATCCACATTGTTTACATTATGAGAGTTAGCCTCATGAGGCACCTCAATAATTTCAGGAAGTTGTTCTTCGTCATTAGATGTAAGGTCTATCACAGGATTTATGTCATTTACTTTCTCGACTAAGGAGGGTTGAGATAAAATGTCAACTTGATTTTCTGTAAAATCATTTCTGCTTAAAAAATCAGGGAACAACTTTTTGCTTCCTTTGATGTACAAAAAGCTAAAGGTATATTCTCTTATTGACATTAGCCAGCGAGTGGTTAAGGAGGCTGGAGAGGAACTCTTTTATAATATTTTAGACTTTTAGCATCTGACAAAATATACACATGGCGATTGTAAATATATGATTTGAAAGCATGAAGAGTTTTAACAATGGCCATAAGCTCTAGTTTTATAGCAGGATATCTTGTCTCTGCGGGTGATAATAATTTTCTAAAGTATGATATTGGTGCAAAAATATCATTGAACTTTTGTAATAGGACCCCTGAAATGCAATAACCACTGTCATCTGTATTAATATAGAATGGTTCATCCCATTTAGGCTGGGTGATACAAGGGTTGTTAAAGAAAATTTCTTGCAATTTTTGAAAATTTTCTTGAATTTCTTCTGTCCATTTGAAAACAGTATTAGGGTGGGTTAACTGATTGAGTGGGTGAATATAGTCCGAAAATTGAGGTATTAATGTGCGATAGTCTGAACAAAGTCCTAAAAACTTCTTAAGCTGCCTTTTTGTCTTTGGTACAGGAAAGGAGACTATTTTAGTGATGTTTGATGTGATGGGAAGAATGGAATTCTTTGAAATTTGAAACCCTAGATAATTAATCTTATCAACAAACCATTCACATTTTTGTGGAGGTACCCAGGGCCGTACCAAGAAATATTTTCAGGGAGGACGAGTCTGATATTTGCGCACCCCCCCCTCCCCCCCCCCGATATTTTTTATGTCCGCTTTTAACCTATAAAACGCAAGAAAATATAGTGGTTTTTAACGAGGAAATTACACTATGTATCAAAAGGATCTGGTTTTATAATATTAATTACTTTCCGCGCTCTTTATGCTTTTTATAACTTTGCATTTTACTGTCATTAACTACAAAAAAAATGATTTTCACTAAAAACGTACTTGTCGGAAAATACTTTAATAAAAATTTTAAAACTCGTAATTCACGTTGTCTTATAAACGTAAACGTGGTTTCCTTTTTTAAATAACTACTTATATGTGTAAATTGACCATATAATATACTCTATTAAAATAATTAATTGAAATCTAAAATAAAAAAATGAGAATATCCATAATCTAGATAACCCTTATAGAATACGCTTTCTTTTCTACATCATAGTGTAAGTATCTAATAACAATTTATAACTGATCTGTATGCGTAATATCAGTAGTTGTGTCGGCCAATATTGAAAAAAAAATTGGTTTAATTTATATCGTTCTTAATGGAATTCAAAACCCTTTCTGAACAAAAATGTATGAGTTCATTTTGTACAAATGGACTCAAGTAACTTTTTTTATTAAGCATATGGGCATTAAGAACTGGGTCATATTTTACTAGTAAATCAATTTTTTAGTTGCTAAAATATTACCGTTTTCGCCTTTTAGGGTCTTGTCATATGAGCCCCGAAAAGCTAAATTTTGTTCAGCTAAGTAAAGAACTACATCAATAAGCCTATGAAAAATTTGCTGCAAAATATTTTTTTCTCTGGCAATTTCAGCAAAAAATTGGTCATCAATTTTATTTCCTGACTGCCACATCTTCCAGGCTGCCAGATCATCTAAATGCATTACAAACAATTCATGTTTTTTTTATTTTTGCCCCAAAGTGTTTCCAATCATTCACTCCCACATCGCTAAAATTGTTTTCGAAATTTGGATCATTTCTTTTCGCAAAAAACGTGCAAGCAAAACAAAAAACTTTATCTAGCTTAGATGAGTAATTTAATCATTTTTGTCCAGTCTTCTCTCCTGTTTCTAAAGTTTTAGTATAATATTTGGTCGGAAAATGCCTTCCATTAGTTTTAGGAAACAAAAATAAGGAAGAATTCGGTTAGTATGGTCCAAATTTCACTATGTGTTCTCTTACGGTTGTTGAAAACGGTCTTGAAATGCTTATGTAACATGCTGCATCTGGCATTTCTGTGGTCAAATTGAAAATAGACAAGTTTTTGGAATTCCATTCGCACAATTCACTATTTTTGCGAGATTCATTTTCACGAGAAGAAGACGCTAATGCATTTACATCGTTATCTTCAGAAAAAGAACTGTTTTTTTTTTTCTGAGTTTCGGTTTCTGTGAATAAATGCTCGTTTTTCCTCTTCAACGGTTTCTTTTGCGATAGCTGTTGTATTTTGTCAATATTGCTATTTGCGTCAAACTGTTTTGTTTCTTCTTTGTTTTTGTTTTCTGGTAATTTTACAATAAGCAGCTTTCTTAAAGAATCCCCCCATCTTTTTGTTTTCTTCCATTTCACGCTTGCGCTTATAAGCCACACCAAACAACTTTGAGGTGGAAGTCATTTTTAAATAACGGAATAGAATTAGAAATTGTATTTAAAAGAACATTTTTACATTTCAGCAAATGATTTAACTCCAAGCAGAAACGTTATATAAAAAAAGAGCATCTTTTATTTCAAATTGTGCCGATCTTTATTCCAACGTGGTTGCAATGGCGCCTTCCCATGTCCCTGCAACACGTTTAATTTCACATGATCAGAGGATGGGTGGCTTTAATTGGTTGGTGAAAAAAAAGTGTAAAAAGGGGGGGGGGAGGTAATGATCCAGTATTTGGTTTGGTTTTGGGTGAAACACTAGATTTTTGCCACATGTGTTACTCGGATATTTGTACAAGTCAATACATAAAAAAAAGATAGTTATATATAGGCAGAATTTGTTTTTTTTTTTTTGTTATATTAAAATTTGGGTTTCTTTGGTTGATTTTAGCGCCCCTTCAGAGTCGATTTGTCGCACCTGGGGGGGGGGGCAATTCCCCCCCCCCCTGCCCTCCCGGTAGGTACGGCCTTGGAGATGCCGTAACATTAAAATCCTTGAGAACTGAGAAAAAGGACTGTAATTTTTGGCACATTTCATCAAAAGAATTAGCACCAATGACAAAGTCATCTTGGTATGCATATATGCCAGGTGTATTAGTCGTTTCAACTATAATGTCTGAGAGATGTTGCATGATAGAGGCTCCTGACCGGATGCCAAAACAAAGACGATTATACATGTAAGTGCCCCAAGGGGTAACAAACGAAAATTTATCCCTATATTCCTCAGGCAAATCTATTTGATGGTATGCTGCCTGTAAATCAAGTGAGGTAAAGTATTTAAATTGAGATAATGAATTTATTAATGTAAGAATTTTGGGCAATGGATATGCAGAATTTGCAATAAGAGAGTTAAGTAGACGCAAGTCTAAAGCAAGTCTATATTTTTGTACACCTGAAGCATCAGGTCTCTTTTTAACAAGAAGCATAGGTGCTGAATACTCAGAATTATGTTTTTGAATTATTCCTGCTTCCTGCAATTGTGCAAGTTGATTTTGTGCTTCAGCCTGAAGGCTATGAGGTACCGGAAAAGGAAGTGACCTAAGGGGAAATTCATGCTGAAATGAAAAATTTACAGATACCCTATCTGTATGACCCAGAGAGTTCATAGATGAAGAAAAACAGGTTACATTGTCACTTAATAAAGCTTGGATTTTATTTAGGTTATCACTTGATAAATGAGCTAACTTAAAATTTTGCAAATTAAATTCCTGTTTTCTCCGGTTTTTAATTTCTGAAGAAGCTTGGATAAAATTAATGTTTGCATTAGGTTGGGGGTTGATAGCTTCCTTAATATCCTCAAGATACCAAATGTTCCCCAGACACATGTTTTTATTAAGGTGAACTTTTTGAGTAGATCTGTTTTCTGCATACACATAAAAAACATTAGAGTCAGCTATTCGCTTCTTAGGATCAAATGATATGATTGTATCATCAATATATACACTTTTAACTTTTTCACTAAGAGTAAACAACATTTCAGAAGAAGTGACCTTATCCTTACTTACCAGTTTTACATAAGCACCTTCATTAGGGTTCAAAGTAATTTTAGAAGAATTGTGAACTTTTAAAATGTTTACATTTTGAGTATGCATATCATTAACCTGTGTACTAGACTCTTGGTTAGTGCTTGTTGAATTAGCACATAAAAGTGGTAGACTTATGCTATCAAATATCAATGAATTTTTAGAGGAGTCTATAACCATATTATATTTTGTAATAAAATCACAGCCCAAGATACCCAGAAAAGGAGACTGATCTCTAATATTAATTGTGAAAAAGTTATGTCTAAAATAGTTGCTAAGAATTTTAAATGAAAATTCCACACATGATTTGAATTCTACTGATGAGTTAACAGTGGAGATGATAACTTTTCTAGATAAATTTCTTACTTTAATCTTATGTCTTATTGCACTAAAGGTTTCATCGTTCAAAATGGAAATCGAAGAACCAGTGTCAATTAAAAAGGTTACTGTTAATTCACCAATTTTTACCTTGATAAGTGGTAGTTTACTAAGATAGTGCTCCTCTATACCATCAGTATTTACTGTGTTAAAACATGTACCTGGGACAAATTCTGGAGCATCAATTGATAATGAATGTTTTGGTTTTTGAGGAGAAGTTTGGGTTGCCAACGTTTTCCCTATTTTAACAACTCCTTTTGATTTGATTGGTGAATTGTGCTTCACCGTGCTAACATTATGTATCACAGAAAATGGTAAACCACTCAATCTGTTATATTCACTAGCATTCATTATATTTGGACGTGTCAGATCAAGAGATGCACCTTGCGGTATAAATTGTGTACTGTAATTTTGTACAGGCATGTTGGTATAATTTTGAACCAGGGGACTGAATTGCATTTGAGTTGGAACATTAAAATAGTGTTCAGACCCTATGTTTTGATTACAATTAGCCGCATAGTCTGAATAATTCTGAAAACTTTCATTATTTGGTTTATTATATTTTGCCTGTTCACCATAATTAACAGGAGTGAGGTCCCAACATTGGGTACCTTGATCACTGAAATTTTTTTTTTCACAAATGGAAGTGTCCAAAAAATTTGAATAGTCTTGTCGTTTACCGTTTTGTCGTCTATTGAAATTTTGTCTCTCACGTCTAACATTTGCATTGGAATGTTTACGAAACAAAAAACAATTATTCATGTAATGGCCAGGCTTTTTGCAGTACCTGCAAACAATTTTCTTCGACATAGCCCTATTTTGTTTTGATCTAAAAATTTTATTTCCCCCCTGATGTTTTGAAAGGATTACTTCATCTGACATGGAATTTACAGAGTTTGTTTCTGTTGTTTTGTTTTTTAATTCTTATTCTAAAAAAACTATTCTGCTTTCCAGAGCTAATACGTGATCAGACGTGCTATTTTTAATGTATGAATCTACACATGACTTTAAATTTTCAATTTCCTCAGCTTTCTTTACTGCTTCATCGAAGGAGGTAATTTTTAATTCCAGTAATTTCAACCTCAGATCATGCGAAATTACGGACAGAAATTTTTGCAGCAAGATTTCGTTTATAGCTTCAGAACTAGAAATTTTAAACACCCTGTTGGTAATTACCCGAACTCTGTGAGCGATATGTATGACAGATTCAGTAGGACTAACTTTAAAGTCGTGAAAGTCCGACATGGAGTAGGATAAAGTCGGGGGTTTGAAAAATGTGCATAAGGCATCAAGAATGACTTTGTATGATTTCGCATACCTTAAATCTGGCGACTCGAGCATATACTGCCTGGCTGCACCTTGTAATTTAGACTTAACTATCAGGATTGCTCTGTCCTCATCCCAATTATTGACATTGATTAAATCAGTTATTTGTTCAGCAAAGTAAACAACATAATCTGGTTCCCCGGAAAAAGGTGTCACAGATAATAATAAGGGACTTTTTGGTGTCATATTTACGTTTTGTGTAGATGTGCTCTGAATATGAGACGAACTTGACGGTGCAGAACCTGTATGAGGAGTATTTTGTCTCTTTCTAGCCATAATTAATGCAAAAAAAAAATAAAGATAAAAGCACAGTTATACAATTATTAAAAGATAAAAACAAAGTAAAACCATTATTAAGTTAAAGATTTAAAATAAAAAAAAATTGACTGGTATGCAAAATTTGGGAGGTCACGGCACCATTAATGTGGTGGTGACTTTTTAAGGATTCCTAGTAACGTAACAAAATATTGATTCTGCCATTAAACAAGCAACCCAGGTCCACCACCACTTTTGTGGGTAGTGATCGTATTTTGAAAATGAACAACATTCAGAAATGATCAAGAGTAATAATTCTACAAGTTAATAATTTATCAAATTTATTTTCTGGCTAAAATCAAATGCATCAAAAAAAAAATTCATTCAGTCACATACAAAAAGGACTCAAATTATACAAATGAGTAATTGGGAGACAATGGCTCGTTTAAAAAGTAAATATGCCCCATGATTACTACGAATAAATGTACAATTGGCGAACCATTCCATTTTTAATCTTCACCGCGTCCGACCAATACCAATACAGTCAAAAATCATTATATACATTAAAGGAAGCCATTTAACTAAAAAAAAGAAACAAAAAAAAAAACTAAAATTACGGAAAAAATATACTCATGTGTTTAGTCCATTCTTACCCCGCGCTGCTGCCTGCCATCCCTGCTGCCTCGTTCCACCAGTTCCACGTGTATAAGTCAATTCTCCCCCGAGCACTTAAAAAAAAACCCAGGAAGTTGGCCCCGTAGCTATTCTTAGCTACGTCACTTGAAGACCAATTGGCCTCCGAAAATAGTCGATGTCACCCGAACAGCAAATACATGGGGCGCATAGCCATCCACGGAGGCATCCGAATGACCCATAAGGTGGAAAGCGCCGTTATGCTGATTTCGGCGTGATGATTCACTCAGCTCAGCAGGAGATGAAAAAAAAAGCAGTTTGCGAAAAGCCGCGTACAGACTAGTGCACAAATGGGCGAACGAGCAAGATTAGCTCAGTGGGGGGTTGATGATGGGGGTTTGGAGACCCCTTTAAGCCCCTCTTTCGCGGATGTATTAAGGGGTTTGAGTTAGTCCAATTTGCTTCTTTCCGTGCAAACCGCCCGCCATGTTGGGTCACAAGGAAACACTTCTTTCTAGCGCGCAGTGGCGTAGATAAGGGGGGGGGGGGGGGTTGGGGACAAAACCCCCGCCGAAATTTTGACTTAGATACGGGATGGCTTAGATGGACCCTACCGAAATGTTGGTGTCCGAAAACTTTTTTTGAGACCTTAACTCTCTTTACGCTTTATAGTATTCTAAAAATATTTAATTTCTAAAATAACAATTGATTAGAACACTGCTAAAAAAAAAAGACAATTATCGAACCTTTGGGTTGTAGGGTCGTACCTAGGGTTGCAAATTTGTCGCAGAAAAAAGCCCAAAATTCGCGGCAAATTTCGTGAAATGCTCGCGAGAACACAAATATAATGTAATAAAATCTAGGATATCTGCAATGAAATTTATTTTTTAAGTAAGAAAGTACAAAAGTGAACAATTTTATTTCTTTCAACTTCATGCAATATTTAGGTATTTATTTAAATGTACAGAATTTTGGTACTCGCTATGACTTAATATGTTTTTATATGTCGAGAAGGACCGTTTAGCATCTGCGCTACTGACGGAACTGACAAACATCGAATTGCTACTTTGGACAGGTGGGGAAAACTTTTTCTCTTGAATTTCCAGAATTGAATTGCCCTCCTTCAACGTGTAACTCATTGGGGGGGGGGGGGCTGAATCATAGGGTTATTGTTAAAAATGGAAGAACTATCATCTTCGTTAAAAATATTTAAATATTTGTATTGATTAGGATCAAAAACTTCTTCTAAACATGAATGTGATTATCTATAACTGCTTTTATAGTTATTTTTCTATTGATGAATTTTTCTAAATTTTAGGGAAATCTGTTATACATTTTAAAACTTCAGAACAGTATAAATTGACATTAAAATGTAAGTAAAAAACAAAAAAAAAAGTCTTATATTGTAAACAATTTTCGCACAAATCGTGGAATTTTTTAAAAATCACGGGTTTTAGCAAACAGCTTCGAAAATCGAGGGAATTCGCGGAGCGACAAACTTGCAGCCGTAGTCGTTCCACTTTCCTAGTGGTTTCTCCCCTAAATGCCTCCACCACAAACCCCTATTATACACTAGAGATGAGTTTGGGCTCACTTTTGTAAGTCCGAGCCCGAGTGATACTGTTCGGCGTCAAAGACCGAGCCCTCCCGACCCCGAAATTATTTTATAAAGTGTTGTTAATAGATGTGGTGCTACATCGATTAAATGTAGGTTTTTGTTGCTATCGCAATTGGTTCTAATGATTTTTCTTTTAATGTCAAATAAAGAATACAATATATTTTTTAGCTATCATCAAATGTTCCAGTTGGGAATAAATTCTGGTGAGCTAAAATGAATGAAAAATGATATTGGAAAATCTTTGGTTTGGCAGCATTTTGGGAAGTTTTTGATTCGCAGTCGAACAAAACTGGAATATGTTCAGTGCAATTCTTGCAGTTAGGAGACCTATTAATAAGAAGACCTATTAAATAAGATGTGTCTCTATAGTCTGGAGCAAAATGAAAGTGGACACAGGACTAGCAAAAAACCATTATTAGAATAAAAAAAGGAGGCTGGGAATAGCTTTCAAATGCAACCAAGCCGTACTTTTAACGATAAATTTATCTAAACTAGAATCTTTCCCATGACTGTTCCCAATTCTCCTTTCAAAGCTTCTGTTTAACAATTTTATCAGCAGTCCCTCACTACGTTTCATGCCCAGAGGGGAAGAAAGTCCGTTTTATGACTTCTTCCTTTTAGAAGGTGCTTTCAAGCACCACGGGGGTTTGTGTTAATTGCTCTCCACTTTCAACTTAACCCCATTCTCTACTGACCATTCAATAATAACGCCTCAACCGAACAGATATCCTTTACTTTACAGATATACAGAAACAGATGCACTGAACAGGAAGATAGGAGATAGTGAGAGTAATAAAGTGATGAATGCCATTCTTAATTTCTCCTCTCCCCTAACAAATAACACTGCAGCCATAAAAAAAATTCTCACGTTCTTTAAGCATCAATTATTCTTATTTAAATGGGTTTTTCCGCCAATGGTTGTTTACTTTGCCTATAGGTTAATGTATGAATATTTTACCATGAGCAGAGACCTCCCACTTTCCCCTCGTGCGTGCACCCCTTATGCATTGGTGGGTCAGTCTGTACTGATCAGGTTTTGCGCATTTTTTTCAAACCCAATTTATTTAGGGAAGTGCATTGAATGAGAGGCAATAATGAGGTGAGCAAAACCTATCACAAGATTTTTTAAGCCGAAAGAGAAAATTGATGATAATTGTAATAAAAAGAGAAAGCTGATGCCCTCTGAGGAGTAGGAAGTACAATCTCCAGAATCAGCATTAGTTTCACTAGACACTTCTGAAGGTAATATTTAATTTTTGCCGCTTTTACTACTAATGCATTATCTAACAAGAAGTTCCGTCTAGAACTATACGAGCCTACTTTCTCGTATACACCAACTTCAAACTTATAATCCAACTAGCTCTCTTTCTCATTTAGCTTTAGTTCTTAATTACTTCAAATACCTTTTTCAGCTGTTAATACGTATTCCTTCACTCACTCATTCATTCTTTCATTTATTCAGTCATTCATTTACTCATTGTGTTTATTCACTCATTTAGTTGTTTTTCAATTCATTCCCTTGTTTATTTATTTTATCATTTATTCATTCAAAAATATCCTTAAAAATCCCGACGAATAAATTTCATATGAAAATAGGCTCCCTTAGTTCTGATTGAACTTCGTAACTGTACATATTCTACGTCATAATATCTTTCCGATGAAGCTTGTTCCAAGAAAATCCGTCTGTTGTATCATCATTTATATAGGATTGAAAAATCCCCGTAGGCGTTACCTTAATTTTTTTTTTTTTTTTTTTTTTTTGAGCTGTTAAAAAAATGAATAAAAATTGTTCAAATAAAAGAAATTTTCACGCTGGGAGCTTCTTCCAATAAACTTGTTCATCGGAACTTGGATCAGATAGTGTTTACTTAATTTGCCCATAGGTGCTATTGTTAAGATTTTTTGAACTATTCAAAAGTAAGCGAAAAATTGTTCAAATCAAAAAGTGAAATATAGAAATGAAATGTCCATGCCGAGATCTTTTGATGCAAAAAAAAAACTTCGGATCGGACAACTCCTTCAAAAGTTAACAGCAGACAGACCGATAGACACAAGTTTTTCCCACCTCAAAAGACTACTTTCAAATTTTTTATTTTTCAATCTTTATTTAATTACTTCACTTATTTTAAACTTTTTTTTATTTTTAACGATATTTTCACGACACATTTAGCCTTCTTTCATGCTTTATTATTATTTTTTTTAAACTTTGACGGGAAAGTAGGCTAAAAATGATAATGGAAAAAAAAGTTATCAGTTAAAAGTTCTATGTTCTCTGTGACAAAAAAATATTCCTGTAAATTCGTCAAGTTAGGTCCGTTTTTTTTTTTTTTTAATCATTATTTGAATGCAGTTAGGGGAACGGAAATGTATATAGTCTATACAACGCAACATTGTCATATTAAATACTTTCCCTACAATAAGAAACGAGTGCAAACAAAAAACAAAATCACGTAAAAATTAAAACTTTTAAAAGGGAAAAGTGTAGATTTTTCCTTTTCGAAAGCAATTTGTCTTTATTATTAACCGACTTTCCAAAAGGAGGATGGTTATTAATTGATATCTATGCATGTTTTTTGTTTGTTTGTTTGTAAATCGATAACTTCTCATTTCATAAACCGATTCTAATTATTCTTTTTTTTTTTAATCTATCGAGGATGGTCTTCCATAGATCCCTTACTTTCGCTTTGCAAGAAACCGTATACGATAATTAAAAGAAAAAAAGGTTTTGGGAGGAAATTTAATAATTTTTGTGCTTTTTCAACCATAAAGTTGGACTAAATGAACCGATTTTAATAATTTTTAAATTCATAGGGAGGGAGGGGGGGGGGTTCGCTTGCCTTAAATCTCGTACATCGGTTTGACTACAATTGTTCTTTAGAGGAACCAAACTTCCTCCAGAAGAAACCCCCCCCCCCCCCCCCGAAATTGGGATCTAGCTACGCCACTGCTAGCGCGTACATTTCGAATTAAAAAATCAAGTTCAAACTATGAACTTCTCAATGAATTTTAAATAATACATAAAATTAATCAAAATTTCAATTTAAAATTACATTTGAAACTCAGCCCTTTCGTGGTAAGGACGTGGCTTGCAACTGCAACTATGTTTAATAACGATAATAATGCAAAAATTAATCCGCTAACTAATTCCAGAAAAAAGCTGCATTAAGTTGAATTTTATTACAAAACATTTTTCTAGTTATTTTCAACATTTCACATGAAAATAAAATTTTCGATTATGGAATTAAAGTTATTGAAATCGCAGAGTAACAGAATGACATCCATTTGTGTCATTCCATTACCTATGAATAACTAATAAAAATTAAGGTTTTTGAAAATAAAAACGTATCAATATTTTAAGCTCAAAATATGCTTTTAAACCAAAAGCTTCAGTTTAAATTGTTGCATATTTCGTTTTATATTTACCTAATATTTTCTATTTATTAATTATCGTCTGCAATTAGTTAACATTTAAAACGTTCGTTGTTTAATTATATTAACTTCCAATGCTTTAATACTACTGTATTTTATGGTTTGTTATTACTTTTCTCTTCTACTTCAAAGTACAAAGGCAACAGTTACGCTACGTGTATATAATGCTTTTATTTATGGGAGAAAGTGTGATAGATATGAAACCCAAATTTGAATTTAATCATCAAATATCTTTCAGTTTCACTTTGGGGTGAAACTTGGGGCAAGACTTTAATTTTAAAATTGAAATGGCTTTCCTACTTTTTTTTCACAATTTTCTTTGCTACCATTTAATTGCTTAGACATTTCATTCCATGCATCCTATTTTTTGTATTGGTCGACGTAATTAGAATCTTGAAGGTTTCAAAGTATTTAGAACTCTCTGTATCTCTCAATGAGGCCAAAAATGTCGGCTTGATTCCAGTCTTCCATCTCTGCACTGTTCGCCGGAATGCGTTCAAAACCGTCCAAACTAGCTCAAAGGGTTCATCCAAAAACCGCTCTCCGAGCGAGCATGGGGGACGTTCGCGCCACAGTGGGGGGCTACCGTTCGGACGCCGTCCACACTAGTCGTTAATGACTCCAAAAATGCTCATTCGCCCATTAGTGCTCTAGTCTGTACGCGGCTAAAGAGAGACAAGCAGAATATTCAAGGACAGAGAGCATTTGCAGGGAAGAGAGGAATAACAATAAAGTAAAATGGCTATCGCACAAAGTCGATACGACAGGTTCTATTTCATGAATGAGAGAAAACGCTTAAATACGGAAAACAAGTTTCATTTGAAAAGGTAAGTACAAACTCAAAAAGAGAAACTTTTACTCTACGGTGCCAAAAACTTTTTTTTTTTTTAATTCATCATTAAAATATAGTTCAAAAAAATAAAAAGAAGGAATATTAATGTACACAGTAAAATCATTTTATTCTTAGTTCTTCTTTACCAAGTTAAAAAAAAAAGTGCAATGATAACGAAGAAAAGTTTTCAGGGCGTGATGAAGTGAAAGTTATGATTATAGAGCTAGGAATTTACGTATTGGAATTCCAAGCTTTGTTGCTATAGAAAAAATGACACACGTAAGAGTTCTGCTACTTTGAAGACATCGAGTGGTCAAATTATGAGAAATGAACTGTCTGCAAGTAAACTTTTGCCAAGTAGAAAATGTATTTTGGGGAAGGAAAAAAGTCAGTTATTGTACAGTTACAAGTAAAATACAATGATTTACGGCAAGTCAAAACTACTTCTTTTAATCTCTTTTTGAAATGATTACATCCTTGAATTACTCCACACTTAATGTTTAAAAAATAAACTTAAAAAAGCATTCAGATAATAAAAAACTGAACCGGAACTTTTTCGCTTTTGCTTTTGAACAAAAATTACAAATATAATTTGTTAGACAGGCTGTCGACTGTTTTCTTTTTTTTTTTTTTTTTTTTTTTGAGAAATAAAAGGAAAGGATTTTCCACTTATAAGATCGAAACTTCAGAACACTACTTTTTTCATAGGAATAATGTTATAATGGCATGCATGAAAGAATACGTTCCCTCGCAGAATCTGATGAAAAATGAAATCTAAACACTTGGAATCTGAAGAAAAGACAAACAAGTTTTGCATCCACAAAATAAGTTTTAAAAAGTACTCCTAAAGAATTTTCCCTCGATCTCTAAAATTATTCAAACTCGATAACGGAGTAAAAAAATACTTGTGTTATTGATATTATGATTATTTCAATTATTTACAGCTTTAAGCTTTTGTGGGTCACCTTAAATTTCTTTTCAATATATATGTATACGCATATACAGGGTGTCCCATTAATATTGGGACAAACTTTAAGGGGAGCTAGGGGACATGAAGACAAACATTATTCAGTCATAAACATTATTCGCAAACGTCTTCTGTAGGAGCTAGTGGGCGCTAAAGTTTAAGGTCCAAAATTTAGTTCGATTCGTTTGCGGTTTCCGCTAAAATCATTCTTTATATCACCTTTTCCTTCAAAAAGATTTTTAAAAGCAAAATTTAAAAAATGTCGATAGAGGGCGCTTTAGACTTTAGAGTTACAAACAACTACTTTTTACTGTTACTTTTTGCATGGAGTTAAAATTATTCTAAAGTTTAGACTTTAACTTAAATTTTAAGCCCAGTAGTTGTATTAGTTTTTTATTTTTATTTTTAATTATTATATTTGCCTTCGAATAGCTCCATCCAGCGCCGGAAGGGTTTTTTAAGTATTTGAAAAATTTTGCCTAGTTATAATTCGTAATTTTCGCAAATAGCGATAACCAAAGCACAGCATTTGTAAGTTTTTATTACTATTTTTTTTTTACATCTAGCTAACTAACAGCTTAGCTTTGTAACTGTTTTGTGAAAAGTACAGCCGGAGATGTATTTCAAAACATTACTTTGTGAACATCGATGAACATTAATTATCTCAAACCCTGTATTTCCCTGTTTAACACCAAAATAGTTTTATTTAAGATTACAAGTTGAAAAGTTACATGCGCAAAGTAAAAATGCTGCGTTTAATGCCATCGTCAGAGAAAATGCTTACCCGAGAAAGTGACTAAAATACCTGAAACTTAAGAACGCAGCTGTCAAATGTTTGGCATTATTTGCATTTTCACGATCCCATGATCGTGGGAAAAGTTCTTACCTGCAGAAAATTCAAACGCACACACAGCGCGGAAAAATTCACTTTTTAAATAGCATTGAACATGAATTAAGCTCGGACTCCCTAAAGAACTTTAAAAACTATTTCATCGAGAAACGAATGGGAGCATTAGATTTTTTGTTTAGTAACTTAATTTTTTTCTACTACTACTTTCAACTGTTACTTTTGTGCTTCTTGGTGATTTAGACACATAATTTGGTTATAAAAAGTAAAACAAAGTGTTCTACATTAAAAAAAAAATAACATAAGGACTAGAGGAAAGAACTTTACACTAAGAAAATTCTGTAAAAGTACAGAAGGGAAACCGAGTGTGTATTTAAATTTACGAAGAACTTTATATTAAGCAAATAATCAAGTTTCTTGAAAACAGATTCTCAATAAAATTCTTGTTTTCCGCACTCTATAAAAATACAGGGAATACATTACGTACATTAAGTTACGTAAAATTAATCACTTGGGATCTGTAACTCTCAGTTTAAAAAAATGTAAACAAACGCATAAATTAACGCGTGAAATCTCTGCCTACCAGTTTAAAAATTGTCGCAGATGCATTATATACTGTTCGCGTACAATGCAGCTTCACGTTTCCAGTGGCATCATTGGCCAAGCAGTTATCCACGCTCGCAACCGTAACCCCCCCCCCCCCCCCTCTAATTTCTTAATGCAGGGTGTACCAGAGGATGCGAGAGTAGTCTCTCCTCTAATTGGTTCATCCAAACACACCTTCATTTCTTTTTAAATAATTTTATTCCTCTAAAATTTTAACCTACCCCCCCCCCCCCCCGCCAAATGTACTTAATCGTTTTTCAAATTGTTTTACCGTTAAAATATTATACATGAGATTAAAGATCTTATGGCTCTAAGTGCTCTAATTTGGATACTTAGATTTCCATCACTGGCCAATGGGCTTCAGGCGTAGGAATCCGAGCAGCGTGGGCTCATTTGAGCTCATAATAGAAATTCAGCGCAACTACTGCAGCACGTTATACTTACAGTATGTTTGCTGTTTTTTATTCTCTTTAATTTTTGTCTTTGAAGTCTTTGTATTCTCTTGTTTTCTGCAAGTTCACGTCAGTCACCGGATGAATGATTTCCAGGAGATTTCATATACTCGTATTTTCGGGATAAATTTTTTTACGGTGTACTAACTGAAGGTATTTGTACACTAAATCTCAAGCAAAATAACTTTTTACAATTCTTTGATATTATAACCCAATGTATGCTTTAGAAAAGATTTACACATTCAAAAAATGTCACCTTATTATAATTCAAAACTTCCTCGAACTGGGATTGAAATATTTTTTTTTATTTAACTGTTCACATCAGTGTCAGTCTGAAGATATTTCTGGAAAAACTTTGAGGAAGAAAAGACTGAAATTGTAATGACTAAATTAACTTACTCAACTCTCTTATTCCTCTTTTCAAACAAGAATGAAAATCAATCGAAAAAAGTTTAATAGCTGGACCTTAGAAAATGAATCATTAAATTTTCTCCTAGTTCCCTGCTGCGTAAGTCAATAATAGAGTTTGTCTAATTCGATTTTCGTCTTCATTGTGTCCATTTAACTGACAGTAATGAGTTTTGATGTAGAATAAAGGAGTCTCATTCTAACATAAGACTGAACTTCCTTCTTACAAGTTACCAATTCCGAGTGTTTATTATTACATAAAATGACTAGAATAAACATTACATCATACATTTAAGACAAATCTTAAATCACATGGCATAAAGCACACAAATATGAGCATTTATTCAAAAACAAATCTTTTTCAGGTAATGAAAATTTCATTTAACGTTAATAATACATGTTTTAAAAATAATATGTTGCGAACAATTACTTTTTATTCTCATGTAACCGAAATCACAAAATAAATAGGCTGTGAACAAATCTATCTGTGTGAACATTTCAAATCTATCTAATCTGTGAACATTTGAGACAAATCTTGAATCATATGGCATAAAGCACACAAATATGAGCATTTATTCAAAAAAAAAGAATCTTTTTCAGGTAATGAAAATTACATTTAACGCAAATAATATATGTTTTAAAAATAAAATGTTGCGAACAACTACTTTTTATTCTCATGTAACCAAAATCGTTTATGCTATTTGTGTGTAAAAAAACTTATTTGTACAGTTCAATTTCAAATCTGAATTAGGTGCAGTAATAAGTTTAACCCTGGTGCTGTGTTCGGGTCCATTTCGAACCAAAAGCGGTTTCATTTTGCAATAAAATTAAAACTAACGTGGATATGTTGTAGCTTCATGAATGTGTTTATGTTGCTTTTCTATTTACGATATTAAATTTTTATTTTGATTGCAACATTAGCCTAGTGGTGACAAAAAAAGTGTACGTACACTGTGTTCGGGTCCTTTTGGACCCTTATGCTAAAATAGATATCTTTTTAACAAATAGCAATTTCTTTGCTTATAATGTGTAGAAAATATGTATCTATAAATTAATATTATATTTATTATTAATATGTATTAAAATAAATGCATATGTATAAATGCACGTGTTTATGGCGACGAGTGGAAATAAATCAACAGTATTGAATTTAGTGCCTACATAGATTTGCTGTTACTTGCTGGTGTATTCAAATCCTGCAATGAATGTTCAGAAAGATTGTGGGATGCAGGGTTAGGCAGACCTATTTTCAAGGCAATTATGAGTTTGCAAAGATTCTTTCATGCATCAAGAGTTTTGATATTTGACGATTGAGAAATTCGTTCCTGTAGATAAGTTTGCATCCATTCGCGACTTATGGGGGGAGATATTGAAAAAACTTTTTAACCCAAGTGCATATGTGACAGTTGATGAACAGCTGGTTTCATTGAGTGGAAACTGTCCATTCCGGCGATACATGCCTAAGAAACCCGAAAAATATGGCATAAAATTTTGGTTTTGTGTGACAATGAAACCGGTTATGAGTGGAATATTCAACCTTACCTTGGAAAGCCAATAAATCAGCCAAATGAAAATATCAGGGACTTAGGGTTGCTTTTGAATTGTCTTATGGTCTGAAAGGACATACCACTTATGAATATATATGTATGACAAATTTTTTTTTCTTCATATAAACTTGGTCAGATGCTACTCAAAAGAAATTTCACTATGGTTCGAACTATGCGAAGAAACAAACCTTCTGTTCCCTCTATATTGTTACAAACTACAAACAAGGAAGTTGATGCCTCAACATTTGCTTTCACGAATGACACTATGCTTGTCTCATACACACCAAAAAGAAATAAACGTGTTAGTGTTCAAAGCACATTACACTCTGAAAAAAATACTTCAGAATCTAAAAAACCTCAAGCTATCCTTGATTATAATGCTTCGAAAGGTGCTGTATACACCTTAGATAAAATGATTTCATGCTACAATTGTAGAAGGAAAACTAAAAGGTGGCCAGTCGCTGCATTTTCAAATGTTCTTGATATTTCAGTGGTAAATGCGTGTATGCTGTTCTTGGCAGCAAATCCTGAATGGAAAGTAAAATAAAAATGAAGAAGACGACTTTTTATTGAATTTTTAGACGTGGGATAAGAACAAGATCATACTTGTAGAAGAGACATTCTCCCACGACAAGAAACTGCTGCTAAATTAGTAAAAAATGTGCAGTGTCAATCGGAAGACGATGCAAATTCTATTCCCGAAACAGCGGGCTCAGCAAGCTCAAAAAGAAAAAATGTGTAAATCAGACAATAAATTTCAAAATGTATGCATAAAGGGTGGTAAATTTGTATGTAAGACACACTTCAATCAAGGGTGTACAAAATGCACAACTACAAGTGGTCAGTGATGAATAGTAAGCAAGGAAATATAAGAATATATATGTCATAAATCTATAAAAACTATTACTTTAACTTTCTTTTAATATTTTTATGTCCTTTTAAATATTGAAAACAATAATTAAAAGAATTATATTATCCAATTTTACCTTCTTTTCTGAAAGTAAAATATTGTAATTTGTGATATTTTCATATACGTATTTTCGTCATTTTTTGGTTTAAATAATTAAACGCTTACATGAAATTTCATATTTAATGCCTAAAAATTGCTTAACAGACAGAGAGACTTGTTGCGAGAACTTGGTTCAAAAACCAAAAATAAAATACTGTTTGTTATTGAAATTAGAAACATTGGGTCCATTTGGACCGGAACACAGTATGTGTATGTTCAACATGAACACAGCACGAGGGTTAAAACCCTATGCAAAGTTAAATTTGTGATTGTATGTATTACTAAAGTAAACAGACTGTGGACCATAGAATAATTGTTCAGCAAAATGAAAGACCACCAGTATGATTTGTAACTTTACATAAATAAATATTTGAAGCCGAGGGTCTGTCCCATTGTTGTCAGTGCATCGTACAAAGAAACGGCTGCTAGCCGTTCGATGAATTAAAAGTTCTTGACCGACAGAAATGTTGTACATGAAAGCATTTTTTAACCCTTTAACTGTCACGTCGAGGTCAAATTTAATCAGACAATTTTAAATTATTTTTCATATTACATATTCTTACATTGTATTGAAATTAAAGCACAATGTTTTACATTTTTTTATCCCCAATTTACTAAATTATTATTTCAGGTCTATATGACTTGACAACTTGTGTGACGTCTTGATAGGTGACAGTTCAAGGGTTAAATAGAGGCCCAACGTCAATTTTTTTTTCTGGAATTTAGTTAGGCTCACTTTCATATTTATACAAGTCCTTTCTACCTTACTTTTAAACTGGTAATCCTGTAACTTTTCTTTTTTTCAATTATGGCGAGCAATTAGGCAATTTTCTATGCAAAAATGAAGATAAACGCAAAGAAAAGAAAACAACTGATTGCATTAATTACCTGTTTCAAATTTGCCTGCAATTTCTGATGAGCGAATGATGTCAAATGAACTAAATATAATTAATTCATTTTTTGTTTCCCTGAAAAATACAATCAATCGGCTATCGGTAGGCTTGCCATATGGATAATTTTATGTCTAGGATTTAATTTTGTTTTTTAACACTTATTGCGGTATTTCATTCGGAAATATTTTTCAAATAGCCAACATCACAATGCCTTTCCCCAGAATAACTGCTCCGGTTGAGATTTTTTTTTCTTTCAATGATTCGCTAGCAATTGGACTCCAGAAAAAAATAGCTTTCTAAAAGTGCTTTCGGTGTCTACTATTATGCATTTGCTAAAGGTTAAAACTGATTCAGAACTTTCATGCAGCAAATTTTATGAGGAAATTGAAAAAAATAAACTTCTTCTGTAAAACGTTATTTACATGTACAATGTACAACTGAGTCCCTAAACATGACGCTTTGAGTGCGATAGTTCAATAAAATGTTAAAGCTTCTAAGTAATTTCAGTCATTTTTTTTAATATTGCGAAAACTAGTATGAATCTTAAAAACATAAACACAGAAATAAAGGTCGATCACGAACATATCCTGGGTTGGACCACCAAAAAATGTTCTAACCCTAATTAGCTGGCAAAGAAAAAATTATTGTTCAATATGTCACTCTCATAGATAATATTTAAATTGTGTGTTTTGTTTCCTTTAGCATTTAAACTATTAAAAAAAGAATTTCAGACTTTATTATACCATAAACATCTGCAAATATCGCTTTTACTTGCAACTTTGCATGCATATCTTAAAACAACTGTTATTGACGGTACTATCACTATTACTCGCTCTTCCTTACTAGAACACTCACTCTGTACAATGAGTGAGCGACTGATTTAAAAAGGTATTCTTACTTATGTTGATTAGCGCATGGGGCAAATGATAATTAAATTTATTTGAAACTCTGAACAATGAGAGCATGAGCGACGTAATTCAAAATGTTAGAATTCAATGAGACTGAAATAATGAATTTATTTCCTATAAGCTATGAAGAATTTCACTGCAGTACTAGCTAGACTGTTAAAAAAATCACACTTTTGTTGGTTATAGTATTATTGAGTATGTGATAATTAAGTTTATTTGTGTGTAAAAATAAAAGCAAATTTAAAATAAGGAAAACGATCTTTCTTTATATATTTGAAGGCTGTCAAGGAAGGTTTGAAGTGTGCTCAAATACGGACGCTAGTATTAGTACAATGCAACGCTGTGCAATCACATTGCTGTAAATAGTGTTTATTGTTTTATTTGGTTATTTTGTTAAGGACGTGACAAACTCTGTGGAAAGAATTTTTAAAAGATGGAGTATATTTTCACAATAAAATATTTAACAAGTAATAAGGAGCTTGGCCTTGGCATTGGCAAAAAATCTTATGCACAGATATGAGACATTGTGACTTCTTATCACTGAAGGAATTAAAGAAAAAAATGGGCATATTGTAAACAAGAAGAAAATAGTGATTTCAATTGGCTCATATACAAATGAAATATATTTGAAAGAAAGAAGATTTTCAAAACGATTTACAAAGAAACATTGGACGAAAACTAGATTTGAATGCGCTAAACTTTGCACTGAAAGTGGAAATAGGAAGATACATTAGTATAGAATAAAATTCAAAGCGTTCCCTCCCTTGTTTTACAAACAGCAGAAAATGTTTATGAAGATGATGATGAAGAAAAATAACAGTAATGATTAATTCGCAGAAAGACTGCACATAAACATTTATTTATAATGCAATTTAATTGATATTAACTAAGTTTTATGAAAAATATAATAAAAGTGCAATTAATAACATCTAACATTCTTAGATTAATTTACTGTAGTTTATTCATCTTCCATCAAAATAGTTTACAGGAATGTCCCCAATTTTGAATTTATTTTTGTTTTATCAGTGGTCTCATTTGCCCTTACTTTTTACGTTCAGTGGTATTGAAATTTAGTTAACCAAAGGTATACAGGAAAAAGATGATCCATCACAACAAGCCGTAAACTGCAATATTTCAAGTGTCTCAACTACAAAATTTTTTATCTCTCATAGATTTTATAACTTTCTATTTCAAAATTAACAAACATGCCTACAATTCAACAAGGCCTTTATATAATCGTTGTCATAGTGGTTAAACATATCATTTTGGTAACTGCGAAAAGAAAGCTATCCTAGTTTGCAAGTTTTTGTGTAGTACTATTCATCAGCCTATTTGAAACAGTTGGGAGGGTTCGAACCTCCGTTGGGAGATTCGAAACGGATGGTGAACACAGTCGTTAGAGTGTTAAGATGTTCGAAATCTTGTTTCTCGTTCCTAAAATGCTTGCAGCCTTCTCTCAGTCATAATTAAGTTTATTTATATGCAAAAATGAAGATAAAGGAAAAGAAAACAGCTGATTACATTAATTATCTATTTCAAATTTCCCTGCTACTTTCGATGAGTGAATGATGTCAAATAAACTAAATATAATTGATTCCTTTTTTGTTTCCCTGAAAAATACAGTCGCCTATCGGCTGGCTTACCATACGTCCAGAATTTATTTCTGGACATTTCTAAGCTTTAGTACTGCCTGGAAATTGAGAATTTTATGCCTTGGAAATGATTTTGTTTTTAAAGACTTATTGGCATTATTTCATTCGCAAATATTTTTTTTAAAGCAGAGATCTAAATACCTTTCCCCAGAATATCTGCTCCAGCTGAGATTTCTTTTTCTTTCAACGATGGCGAGCAATTGGACAGCAGAAAAAGATATTTTTCTAAAAGGGCTTTCAGTGTCGACTATTACACATTTGGCTAAAGGTATAAACTGATTCAAAACTTTCATGTTGCGTATTTCACGATGGAATTAAAAGAAAACGAATTTTTCAATAAAAAGGGATGTTTAATGAAAGGTACAACTGAGTCCCTAGATATGACGCTTTGAGTGCAATAGAATTTGTTTTGATAGATTTAAAGTTTTGTAATTAAAGTTAGAAAAATAAAAATTTTCCATCAATAGCATAACACACGTACAACACGATTCATTAGCAAATGTCGCTTTACTGCCCATTTTTAACCGTGTTGCATAACCACCCATTGCGTTGAAAACAATTGTGAAAAATAAAAATCATTCCTCTTTTACTAACATTTTAACTAGGAGTGTTTTATAATATATGCTACATAAATATATATCACATCTTTTAAACCTTTAAGTATTGAACAATAGGCTCTTAGTTTTAAGAAGATTTTATTGCGGAGAATTGTAGTTCTAAAAGAAAAAAAAAATCTTCTTGTTCAGGGAAGAAAATCACATGTAACGTTAATAATAAATGTTTAAAAAATAAACCGTTACAAAAAAAACTACTTTTTATTCCCAAGTAACCAAAATTATGCTCTATTTGTGTGGAAAAAGTTACTAGGACAGGTGAATTTTAGATTTAAATCAGGTGCAGTGCCAGGTTTAAAACTCTATGCACCGTTAAAATTGTGAATTTATACATTACTAGAATAAGTAGACTGTGAATCATAAAATAATTGGTCAGAAAAATGAAAAAAAATGAATTGTAAGAAAAACTGTAATTTATATTTGAAAAGATTAGAATGAATGCAAAAATAAACTATTAACTTATTTTTGCTATTACTGAAATAAATGTAAAACTATTTCACATCGGCTCCTGGGATATAACGGTATTATAAAGCTATCGACCGTTTTAATCATTTTTAATTGAGATATGAAACGACTGAATATATGTGAAAAATGATATTGCTATCAATACGCTTGAAACGTCATATTTTATGGATGGAATATCTGACATACAGTGAGAAATTGAAGATATGTTATTTAATTCTCTAAGCAAAGACCACGCTAAAGACAACTATTTTCACCATTTATCTCTGAGCACGATAGTACACTAACAAGCTTGTCTTTTACAAAATTTTAATGAAAGTAATATTTAGATCCAAGGGATCTTTCAGATTAGGTGATCTTAGCAAAAGAATAAAAGAGAAAAAGCGAATTCGTGATACAAAAGTATTCCAAGTGAAACTACTAGTCGGTATTTTATTTAAAAAAAGCTGACAGATGTTGATTCAACGTTTTGGCGAAGAAAACTTTTCCCTGGAATTTGAAAGAATAAACAGAAGGAAAGGTATGGAGTGTAAAGTTATTTATACTTGCTTATTTATTCTGAAATTTTTCCTCTTCCGAGAATATGCTTCGCGTTTCACGATAGCGTTAAAACATTCCAAAAAAAAGTACATATGCAAACACAGACGGCATACATTGTCGCTTGATGAAAGTTGTCATCGACTGTAAAAAATAGGATACATTTTTTAACATTGTTATTGTTGAGTAAAAGTGACAAATGTAAGTGTCATGTTGCTCTAGAGGATTGAAGAAACATAATCATGTGCCAACTTTTAAAATGTTGCATTACTGCTTAAGAATTGCACAAGGGTTGAAATTTATTTCGATTTATTTTTACTTGTGTATTACAAGCAAATAAATTCCTTCATTTCTATAATTACTGCATCAAAATTATAGAGCTCTTTGGAGTACAGTCATTCAGGGTAACTTTGAATTAAAGGGAACATTTGACTGAACATTTGACTTCCAAAAAGAAAAAAAAATAGAAGGTCCAGTGCAGCAGAGCGATATAAGTTTGCAACCCTGTATACAAATAATTGTATAAACAGTCATTCTGAAGTCACTACTTGTAAGCTATTTGTCATTGCTGGTTTGAATTTGTTGAAGCCCCTGGAGTTGTTAAAATTCTTGAAGTTGTTTTAGGTACTATCATAAATTATAGAAATCTTGCGATGTTGTGAAATAAAAAAAAAATAAATATTTCAAAATTTTATTTTGATGCTTCAAAGTTGCACAAGTTTTATACTTTTATTAAAATAATTGTCTCTAAGATCACTTGTCTGATGTAGTTAAAAGTTACCCTAATACACATACAGTTGTACTATACAGTAATTCTGAAGTCACTGCATGGAAGCTATGTTTCCTTGCTGGTAAGAAGTTGTTAAAATTCTTGAAGTTGTTCTGTGCACTATCATAAATTATTAGAAATTCTGTAATGGTTGTGAAATTAAAAATTTAAAATATTTAGAAAAAAAATCTGGTTTAAAGTTGCACAACCTATAGTACTTTCATTACGATAATTATTTTCAAGATCATTTTTCTGACGTGGGTCAAAGTTATCTTAAATGAAAAAAACAGTTTAAACAGATTAATAATTTATTCTAAATTGTCGAGAGTTCTTCATGAGTTTTATGCCAGTTAATACAATAACACTATTAAACTTTCAGTTGAACAATTAGACATAGATAAAATGTAGATCAAAGTTACCCTGATTGAATGTACAGTTTTGTTGTGGTTAAAACAGCGTTAGATGTTATTAATTAAGCTATTATTATATTTTTGCATTAGAAATTAGTTAATATTAATTGAATACATTAAATGAATTACACTAAAAAATTTTTTTGCAGCCTTTCTGGGACTTAAACCATTACCGTTATTTTTCTTCTTCATTATCATCATGAACATTTTTTGCTCTTTATAAACCAGGGGGGAGGGAGGGAATGTTTTGAATCGTATGCTATGCTAATGGTTCTTCCTTTTCCGTGTTTCAGTGCGAAGTTTAGTGCAATCAAATCTAGTTCTTGTGCAATGTTTCTTTATAAACAGTTTTGCAAATAGTATTTCTCTCAAATATCACTCATTTGTTTATGAGCCAACTGCAATCACTATTTTCCTCATGTTTACCACATACCCAAGTTTTTTTTTTTTTCTTTTTAAATTCCTTAAGTGATAAGAAGTCACATTGCTTCATTTCTGTCCATAAGATTTCTCTTCCTATACCAATGCCAATTTAATTATTACTTGTCAAATAAATTATCGTGAAAAAAGACTCCTTCTTTTTCAAATCCATTTTAAAAAGTCTGTCCCGTCGTTAACAACATAATCAAATAAAACGAAAAAGCACAATATACAGTAATGTGATTGCACAGCGTTCTAAAAGTGAATTGCACTAGAAGAGGTGTGCTCAAATACGTGCATCCGTATTTCAGCACACTTCGAAGCTTCCTTGACAACCTTCAAATATTTGAAGAAATACCTTTTTCTTTATTTCATATTTGCTTTTATTTTTACGCATACATAAACTTAATAACCACTTACTCAATACTATAATCAACAAAAGTGTGAAGTTTTTTTTAACAGTCTAGCTTGTACAGCAGTGAATTTTTTTTAGTTCATAGGCATGATTTTGTGGGCCCCAGGCTCAATCTGGACTGGAGGCCCTCTATTGGTCTTGCTAAATATAGGATGTTTCACTAACATGAACAAAACAGAAAACCATTATGTTCTTTATATTTGTAATCAACAATGTAAACACGTGAAAACAAGCTCACTCCTTTATCTATTTTATTATTTATTCACTCACATTTAATCATTCAGCTATTCGAAAATATGCTTGAAAATTACGATCAAAAATTTCATAGGAAAATTGGCTCTTTTAGTTCTGGTTCGATTTCATATCTGTACATGTTCTACGTCATAACATCTTTCCGATGCAGTTTGTTCCAAGCGAATCCGTTTGCTAAATTATGATTTATAAAGGATTGAAATTTCCCCATAGGTGCTATTGTTAATATTTTTTGAGCTGTTCAAAAATTAACAAAAATTGTTCAAATCAAAATATGTTTCTCATCGAGAATTTCTTCCAATAAGCTTGTTCATCGGAACTTGAATCTTGGGTCAGGAGTTTACATAATTTGCTTCATTTTTGCCCATAGGCGCTAATGTTCAGATTTTTTGAACTGTTAAAGATTGAACAAAAAATTGTTCAAATCTAAAAGTAAAATATATAAATGGGGTGTCCTCGCCAAGATCTTTCGAATCAGACAATGAGCTGAAAAGTTATAAGCGGGAGACGGACGGACCGTTCAATCTTTACTTTTTTTAATTGCTTCATTATTTTTTAAACTTTTCTTTTTTTTAATGATATTTTTACGATACAGTAAGCCTTTTTTCATGCTTTATTCATTATTTTTTTTTACTTTTACGGGAAAGTAGGCTTAAAAAGAGAGTAATGTTTAAAAGTCGCATCGATGTTTTTTAAAGAATGAATTAATTTTTACTTTTTAGTGCAATTTTGTTTCCTATGAATGCTGCATTTAAAAAAAAAATCCTGCCAAAGAGCACACTCACTTTGAGTGATTGGCCCTTAAAACTAATCATTTGTATGACAAATTCTGTTTTGACGTTGATTTTTAAAAGTCACAAGAGCAAACGGACTGAAAAAATTTCAGTTTTGCTTCGAAAAAGCCTTTCCTCAAACTCATATCATAATTGCTTTTAATGATACTGCTTATTGGCAACAAACTTTGAAACAATGATTTAATATTTAATTTATAATTTACTCAACAAAGAAATTTCAAGTCAAGCCTTTCCAATTTAAAGAAAAATACTTATTTTTCACCTATAAAGTTCTTTCTAAAGAACAGTTATATAACAGATGTACGATATTTAATCATTCAAATCGGTTCATTTAGTCACAATTTATGGATGAAAAAAAAACAAAAAAAGTTGTGTATTTTCGCTCATAACTGATTTCTAGTTATCGAATATGGTCAGATGAAGGTACGGGACCTAAGGGAGACCAAACTTGATCGATTAAAAACACAATGGTCGACATCAAAATCAGTTCACCCAATAAGAAACTATTGATGGACAAAAAAGAAAAAGAAAGAAAGAAAAAAAAACAGGTGGTATTGTTAATTGTGCGAAGCATGGCGAATTCTTTTGATTTCCTCAAGACAAGACAAAATGGAGCTTTGCTAAAGTCAGGAGTCGTTAAGTTTTATAGCTATATCATACTTAAATTTCCATAAGAAATGAACTTCTGACATTTATTAGGCTTTCATTACATAACAGGATATGTCAACAGTTTTAAACGATGTACGTCTGAATTTAGACACCCAGTACCGTAAAATGAAATTTTTTCAGGTAAATTTTACTCTTAAAAAGATACATTGGTACCATTATGAATTTCTAGGCGACTCTCTAATTGAAACTCTAATAATTGTATATTGAAAATACACTATGTTTAAAACCAATAATCAGAGCTCTATTATGCCGAAATAGGTAGAGTAAGCAGCAAGTCTTTAGGTACTGAGCTGCAGTCGCATGTACATTTTTGGGCATTTTCCATGAAAACAAAAGTATCAGGGAGTTTTTCTTTTCTATGATTACTTTTTTTTTTTCAATAATAAATATTTATTTTTATCATTCTAATGAAAAATGAAAAACATTTTCAAATAGTCTTAAGTCTATCACTTAATAAGCTGTCTTTATTGTCCCGACATCAGAATAAACAAATATAAGTAAATAAAATAACATAAAAAGTCAGCATTCCTGATTAAGCTTTTTTTTTTTTTTTTTATTTTTTTTTTTTTTATTTATTTATTTTTTTTTTGTTTTTGGCTGATTCATAATATTTTACTTACTAGGGTGGTACGCTAAAATTAACTTTTTGAGTCACATTTCTTGAATGAAATTTCAGATACGTGTTTCCGAGGCACAAGGAACAAGGCGTTTTCCTTTGATGCAGGGAAAAAAGGTGCTATCCGTGGAAAATTATCTATGCCAATGGCGATGCGGGATAGCTATATTTTTGAAATATCGCCTTTTTCTTTCTTTGGTGCTTTTAACTTAAAAATTGCATTGGAGCGGTAATGCTTGATTAATATATACATATATATATATATATATATTTAAATGTTTATGGAATGTTACTAAATTGGTCGACTTCGGAATCAAAATGCTATATTTTTTTTCCTTTCCTGTCCTTTTCTTTATTTTTATTTTATTTTTCAATTTTTATGTGTATTACCTGTGATACTCACGGGGCCCAGAGCGTTTGAGCCTTCAGTATTTTTTAATTTTTTGTATTTATTTTTACTTTTGTTTTATGTGTCATCAATGCAATACATTGAAAAAAAAAAATACTGAAAAGAAGTAAGTCTCAAACGGCATGGGCCCCGTGAGTATCACAGCTCCTAAGCTAAGCAGGGCCCCAAAGGGAAGAAACATATCCACCATCTCACAACAAGTGGGGCTTCAGTTTCAGCTTTCTGGTGTCTAGCTCCTACAAAAATTCAGGGAAGGACCATTTTGTTCTATTAACACCCTCCTCCCCCTCACGCGAGAAAGGGTCCCCGGAAACTTCTGATATCTGTGGGTAATAAATTTTACTCTGCTCGTTCATACAATGGATAAGAGATAAGAACGGCCGAATTTGAGTCCTACAAAACCATTAGCGAGGAAAGAAGAAGATGCCTACTATACAATACTACACGGGGAGGGGTTAACTCACTCTCCAAGGGGTCTCCTCTCGTAGCTGTTTTTCGGAAGGATTAAGGAAATATTGACATCATTGATCACTTCCCAATATCCACCACCAGGAAAATAACTTTAAAAATGGCTATCTTTATTATTATTATTAAGCACTTGAGGATTCTGAGGCCCCTGCTTTGCTGAGGCCCCAAGCGCATGCCTCCTGCGCCTGTGCGGTGATCCGCCACTGCTCATCTCATCTCTTCTTCTCTTCTCTACTAATAATAAAGCAGTAAGTATGTGTGTGTGTGTTTGTGTGTGTGTGTCTGTCTGTGTACGGCGTAGGGCCCAGACCGTCCAGCGGATTTTCATGAAATTTGGCACGAAATTAGTTTGGAACATGGGGGTGTGCACCTCGGAGAGTTTTTTCCCAAATTCGAATTTGTTCTTCTTTTATTCCAATTTATAGCCGAAAGTTTCATAAAATAGTCATTTTCTATAGGAAGGAATTATCGCATTGTTTCGAGCTTGATACCGATGAAAAGCGCGTGAAAAACTACCCCGGAAGGAGTTTCGCTCTATGTGCGAAAATTCGAAGCCTCTAAATTAACTAGAAAAGAAGTTATAAGCATTTTTCTCTGCAGTTCGAAATTATTTTTTCACGGTAATTAACTTTAATTTTAATTGTAGCCATGCCGACTGAATATTGATCCTTTTTTCTTTTAACGAATTGAAATTTATTGCTTGTGGTTTTTAGCATTTTGAGAAGCAGCCGATTTTTAATTTATTTATTTCTTTTTTTAGATTTTGATTATTATTTTTTTAAAACGAATTAAAATTTATTTCCTGCGTCTCACAGGCGATTGATAGCTTTGTTTTGATTTCCTTATTTTGACATGTATTTTACGGGACTATTTTCCATACTGCACAGGGGTTTTTAAAAGAAATGTTATCCTTTATAGCGCTTTTTGTTATTCCAGCTTATTATTACTATTTATACTTTCATTTATTTACTTTTTTTTTCTCCAGTGAATTAGCACATATGTTATTTTCCTATTTGAGCTCGGATGAAAGGTTTATTCCGCTTTCAAATCTTTGCTTGCTGCTGTTTGTTTCTGCAGGCTACAAAATTTCGTCTTTCTGTTTTAAGCCGGGTCCAGACGCTACGTTTTGCACAACCTTTTTTCTGCGCAGTTCAACACATTGCAGATAAAACGTTGCGTGTAGATTGGAAAAGTGCGCAGTTTTGAGTCCGGTGCGAAGACTGTACAGTTGCAGCGATAACTGAGCTAGAAAGCATATATCTTTGAACTGTGCAGACAAATTGGCACATGTAGACGGTAGCACCCCTTTCCGATTCATTTTGTTTCTCAGTTTCAATTCGTCAGGCGACAATGGCCGACTTTCGGCAATGTTCTCGGGAGTTTCTCACAAAATTTATTGCATTATGCGAAAGTTTCCCACGCGTTTGGCGTGTAAAATCCAAGGAGTATAGTGACAAGGATAAAAAGGGGGAGGCTTATGAGAGTTTAGTGGAAAAAATCAAAGACATTGATGCAACAGCAAACAGAGAAACATTTGTAAATAATTAATTCTTTGAGAAGTGTTTACCGGAAATAATTGGCAAAAGTTAATAAATCGCTTCGATCTGGGGTTGGAGACGAAATTTACAAGCCATCTCTCTGATACTTTGATTTGTTACATTTCCTAAATGATCAGGAGACACCAAGGCAGTCTAGGAATACCATGGATGAAAATAAAGAGATTGCAGTTGTCGAACCACCAGAACAGGCAACAAAAAAATATTTATTTTATGTAATCATTTGACCACTTTGAACGCCGGGTTCTTCTGAGACGTTCCAGTCTTTTTTTTTAACATGACACCATGTCATAATTGACCAGAGTAGTACCTCCTTCATGACGATATCGCACAAAACTGAGTGAAATATACAGATATCTCTGCACTATGTAGACGCATAAAAAACTGCAACGTTTTCATTTAGTCTTAAGACTGCGCAGACAAAAGGCAGTACAAAACGTAGCGTCTGCACCCGGCTTTAATGTCAATGAATAATAGATAAAAATTAATTACACTAAAAATTTATTAATTAAAAATATTATAATTTATTATAATCGTCCTTTTGTGTGGGTACTTGAACTAAACAAACAAAATGCGTTTTCTTTCAAATATTTTCTTTTTTGTTTTGTTTCGTTTCTTTCTTTCCTTTTTAATTGTGCGTGTTTTGTAAAAAAAAATGCTTAAATGTGTAGGATCTCTGGCTGATTGCCGTGGGCAGCTAATTTTTAATTATGTGGAATGCTATACATTTTAATAAAATAACATAATTTACACCTAAAAAAGTTATCACTATATACACAATGGCAAACCGACTGGTCTTTCCATTTTTTAACACGGGCATAGCCGTGCGGGTACCGCTAGTAGGGAATAAATTGATTATTTCAGTCACATCGAATGCTAACATTTTGAACTACGTCGCTCATACTATTATTATTCAGAGGTACCATACAAATAAATTTAATTATCACCTGTCCCATGCGATAATTAACATAAGTATAAATATTTTTAACACTTATTCGCTCACTCATTGTGCAGAGTGAGTTTTCAAGTACTCAAGTAATTGTACCGAGGTAACACCATAAACAACAGTTGTTTTAAAATATGCATCTAAAGTGGCAAAGATAACTGGTGGTTATGTAACTCTCGTAAAAATACGCACTAAAAACGATATTTGCAGAAGTTTATGGTCAATAATAAAGCCTGCAATTCTTTTTTTAATGTTTAAATGTTAAAGGAAACAAAACACAAAATTTAGATATTATCTATGAGAGTGACATATTGAACAATATTTTTTTCTTTGACAGATACGTGCGTGATCGACGTGTTATTTCTGTATTTATGTTTTTAAGATGCATACTGGTACCTAGCAAAAACATAGCAAATCACAGCATAAAATTATCAATTTACAGACTGCGTTACAAGATTAGGACTGAGGAATAATTCTGGACGTATGGTAACACTACCGTTAGCTGATTGTACTTTTCAGGGAAACAAAAAAGGAATTAATTATATCTAGTTTATTTTACATCATTCACTCGTCAGAAATCGCAGGCAAATTTGAAGGAGGTAATTAATTCAATCAGTTGTTTTCTTTTCTTTTCTTTGCCTTTATCTTCATTTTCGCATAGAAATAAACTCAATTATTGCTGAGACGAGGCTACAAGCATTTTCGGAATCAAAAACAAAATTTCAAATATCTTAACACTCTAACGACTGTGTTCACCATTCGTTTCAAATATCTCAACGGAGGTTCGAACCGTCCCAACGGTTTCAAATAGGCTGATGAATACGCAAAAACTTGCAAATTGGGGTAGCTTTTGTTCGCAGTTTCCAAAATGATATGTTTATCCGCCATGACAACAATTATGTGAAGGCCTTATTGAATTGTAGGCTAACTCCACATTTTTGTTAATTTTGAGATAGAAATTCCTATAGTCTTATGAGTCATCATCATCACTTATATTTTCGATGGGCAATCACGCTCCGAAGGGGCCTTTTACCCGGATCTCCTTGTCAGCGTGCATCTATGGGAGCTAGTTTAAATTTGCCCGAAGGCTAACTTCTTGTCTCCAAAGGGCAAAAGGGGAGTCCGCATCTCGGACGGTTAAGTCTTATGAGTGATGAAAATTTTGTAGTTGAGACACTTGCAATATCGCAGTTAACTGGTTGTTGCAATGCATAAACTTTTTTCTGTATACCTCTGGTGAACTAAATTTCTATATCACTGTTATATCCCAGGAGCCCATGTGAAATAGTTTTATTTTTTATTTCCCAGTAATAGCAAAAATAGTTCATTTTTGCATTCATTCTAATCTTTTCAAATAAAAATTAGTTTTTCCTTCAATTCATTTTTTTTTCATTTTTCTGACCAATTATTTTATGATTCACTGTTTAATTATTCTAGTAATATATAAATTCCCAAATTTAACTTTGCATATAGTTTTAAACCTGGCATTGCACCTAAGTTAAATCTAAAATTGACCTGTACTAGTAACTTTTACCACACAAATAGAACATAATTTTGGTTACATGAGAATAAAAAGTTTTTTTTTTTTTTTTTTTTTTTTTGTAACGGTTTATTTTTTAAACATTTATTATTAACGTTACATGTGATTTTCTTTACCTGAACAAGAAGATTTTTTTCTTTTAGAACTACAATTCTCTGCAATAAAATTTTGACCACTAACATTTCAAAAACTTCTTATAGATATGTATGTAGCATATATTATAAAACACTTCTAGTTAAAATGTTAGTAAAAGAGGAATGGTTTTCATTTTTCACAATGGTTTTCAACGTAATGGGTAATATTTATTAATATGAATAAGGATTAATTTTTTATTTGTGTTATGCTTATTAAGGATTAACTTTGTTGTTTATGCGTGAAAATTGAAACTTAATTATCTCCAACAACTAAACTAAACAGCGTTTATATGATCAAAAACTCGACTCTAGTATTAAAAACTCGAATAGTCTTAGTCTATATTCTACTTTTTACGAAACTACATAAACCAAAAACAGTATAGGTCATTATTCACCAACCGATGCGAACCTGTGTCAAACACTCAAACCTCCAATTTGATCGTTCTAATTGGTTAAGAAAGTCTTTGATCTGTATTTCGAAGGTTTAAATCGACCGGTGAACAAGGCCGATAGTGCAGTTTACCTCTGAGTTCCAGAATTCGTGCAATAAGTTTTGTCATCCTTACACGCAGTTAAATACTTTCTTGTGGACGGGATGTAGTTATATGTAATTTCTCAATCACTTATTCGCATATTGTAGCTCATAGAGAATAAATTGATTTCCTCAGTCAAGCCGCATCATGACCAAGACCGCTCATTCTTACAGAGTGAGCATTCAAGTAAGACAGCGTGGACAAAGTACAGGAAGAACACACGTTGCTTTAAAAATTTATGCACGTGAAGTTACAAATCTTACTGGTGGTTATGTAACGTGGTTAAAAATGGGCAGTAAAGCGACATTTGCTGATGAACCGTGTTGTACGTGTGTTATGCTATTGATGGAACATTTTTATTTTTCTATCTTTAATTACAAAACTTTAAATCTATCAAAACAAATTCAACGATTGTGAGAATTCAAAATAGTATCAAATATTTGCGAAAAAGGAACATTTTTCTTTATTTGGTATTTGCTTTTGTTTTTAACACAAATAAACTTAATTATCACTTACTCAATACTATAATCAACAAAAGTATGACTTTTTTTAACAGTTTAGCTAGTACTGCAGTTAACTTTTTTATAGCTCATAGGGAATACATTGATTATTTCAATCACAGAGAAAGCTAACATCTTGAACTACGTCGCTCGTGCTCTCATTTTTCAGAGTTTCACATACAAATAAACTTACACCATGCGCTAATCAAAAGAAGTATGAATATTTTTTTTAACACTCTAATAGCACTACAGTGACATTTTTCATAGATCATAGGGAACAAACAAATTTATTATTTCCGTCACATCGCTCACTCATTGTGCAGAGTGAGTGTTCAAGAAAGGAGCAAATAAAACCAGCAGAGACGACTCCTACGGTCAACAGTTGTTTCAAAAATTTATGCATGTAAAGTTGCAAATAATACTAGTGGCTAGGTAACGATCGTAAAGATGAGCAGTAAAAGCGACATTTGCAGCCGTTTGTGGTCAATAATAAAGTTAAAAATTATTTTTTAAAAAGTTTAAATGTTAAAGGATACAAAACACAAAATTTAAATATTATGTATGACAGTGTCATATTGAACAATATATTTTTTTCTTTTCCAGATAGTTACGGTTAGTACATTTTTGGGAGGTCCAACCCCGAAAATGTTCGCGATCGACGCGTTATTTCTGTATTGATGTTTTTAAGATTCATACTAGTTTTCGCAATACTAAAAAATTGCCTGAAATTGCTTAGAAGCTTTAAAATTTTACTGAACTATTGCACTCAAAGCGTCCTGTCTAGAGACTCAGTTGTACCTTTCATTAAACATTCCTTTTTATTGAAGAATTCTTTTTCTTTTAATTTCATCATGAAATGCGCAACATGAAAGTTCTGAATCAGTTCAAACCTTTAGCCAAATGTTTAATAGTAGACACTGAAAGCCTTTTAGAAAATATCTTTCTCTGCTGTCCAATTGCTCGCCATCGTTGAAAGAAAACGAAATCTCAACTGGAGCTGATATTCTGGGGATATTTAGATCTCTGCTTTTAAAAATATATTTGCGAATGAAAAAACGCGAATAAGTCTTTAAAAACAAAATCATTTCCTAGGCATAAAATTCTCAATTCCCAGACAGCACTAAAAACTTAGGAATTTCCAGAAATAAATTCTGGACGTATGGTCAGCCGGCCGATAGCCGATTGTATTTTTCAGAGAAACAAAAAATAAGGAATTAATTATATCTAGTTTATTTTACATCATTAACTTATCAGAAATCGCAGGCAAATTTGAAATAGGTAATTAATTCAATCAGTTGTTTTCTTTTTTTACCTTTATCTTCATTTTTGCAAATAAATAAACTCAATTATGACTGAGACAAGGCTACAAGGGTTTTAGGAACGAGAAACCAGATTTCGAACATCTTAACACTCTAACGACTGTGTTCACCATCCGTTTCGAATCTCCCAACACTTTCAAATAGGCTGATTAATGAGGTCGTTAGTAGTACAAAATGTTTATTACTCATAAGACTACAAGAAATTTCGATCTCAAAATTAACAAAAATAAATTTAAACTGGCTCCCATAGATGCACGCTCACAAGTAGATCCGAGTAAAAGGCCCCTTCGGGCCTGATCGCTCATCGAAAATATAAGTGATAATGATGACTCATAAGACTATAGAAATTTCTATCTCAAAAATGTGGAGTTAGCCTACAATTTAATAAGGCCTTTACATAATCGTTGTCATAGCGGATAAACATATCATTTCAAAAACTGCGAACAAAAGCTACCCCAATTTGCAAGTTTTTGCGTATTCATCAGCCTATTTGGAACCGTCGGGACGGTTCGAACCTCCAATAAAAGATTTGAAACGAATGGTTAACACAGTCGTTAGAGTGTTAAGATGTTTGAAATCTTGTTTTTCATTCCGAAAATGCTTGTAGCCTTGTCTCAGCGATAATTGAGTTTATTTCTATGCAAAAATGAAGATAAAGGCAAAGAAAAGAAAAGAAAGCAACTGATTGAAATAATTACATATTTTAAATTTGCCTGCGACTTCTGACGAGTGAATGATGTAAAATAAACTAGATATAATTAATTCCTTTTTTATTTCCCTGAAAAATACAATCGTCTATCGGTTAGGGTTACCATACGTCCAGAATTTTTCCTAAGTCAATCCTAAGCTTGTGTAAAGCTTCTGCAGTCTGTAAATTAATAATTTTATGCTGTGTTTTTTGCTATGTACCTGTATGCATCTTAAAAACATAAATACAGAAATAACGCGTCGATCACGCACATATCCTGGGTTGGACCCCCAAAAAATGTACGAACACTAATTATCTGGCAAAGAAAAAAATATTGTTCAATATGTCACTCTCATAGATATTATCTAAATTTTGTGTTTTGTTTCCTTTAAACTTAAAAAAAAAAAATTGCAATTTTTATTATTGACCATAAACCTCTGCAAATGTCGCTTTTACTGCCCATTTTTAATACCGTTACATAACCATCGGTAATATTTTGCAATTTTACATGCATAAATTTTTAAAACAAGTGATGATTCATTGGGTTGAGAGAAATTTTTCTAACTTACTTGAATGCTCACCCGGCGCAAAGAGTGAGTAATGTGACTGAAATAATCAAATTGTATCGTATGAGCTATGAAACGTTTTGCTGTAGTAATATTAGGCTGGTAAAGAAAATGTTCATACTTCTCTTGATTAGCGCATGGTGTAAATTTATTTGTATGTGAAACTCTGAAACAGTGAGAGTATGAACGACTTAGTTTAAAATGTTAGAATTCGATGTGACTGAAATAATAAATTTATTCCCTATGAGCTATACTAGTCGCTTTACTGCCCATTTTTAACCGCGTTGCATAACCACCAGTAAGATTTGTACCTTCACGTGCATAAATTTTTAAAGTAACTTTTATTTACACTGTGCTCTGTATCTTGTCCATGGGCTCCAGCTCCTTCCGGTAGAGATATGTACCTTGTCCATGCTGTCTTACTTGAACGCTCGCTCTGAAGAATGAGCGATGTTCATAATGTTGTTTTGCGGCTTGACTGAGATTATCATTTTTTTCTCTATGAGCTACAATGTGACAATAAATGATTAAAAAGTAACACATAACTACATCCCGTCCACAAGAAAGTATTTAACTGCGTGTAAGGATGACAAAACTTATTGCACGAATTCTGGAACTCAGAGGTAAACTGCACTATCGGCCTTGTTCACCGGTCGATTTAAACCTTCGAAATTCAGATCAAAGGCTTTCTTAACCAATTAGAATGATCAAATCGGAGGTTCGCATCGGTTGGTGAATAACGACCTACATCGTTTTACTTAAGTTTTGAACTTTTATTTCAGTGAAAGCGTGTTAAGTTGAAATAATTTTAACCTTAAATGTATGTGCTCTTCTAAGTTATTTTAACAAACTTTTTATTTTAGAGACCTCCTACTACCGACATTTGTATGTGTGAGTTTTGTATTGTATATAGAATGTTATATTAACAGAGAAACTTAAAGTATTTTTTTAAGAAAGCAGAAAGTAAAATTCTAAAACACAATGATTGTTTCCAAATCGTGTTCATTTTATATGGAAATTAACTTCTTCTTTAATAAAAATAAAGTATGATTCTTGACAATTTTTCGTGATATTTTTCTATTGAAAATTTATTTTAGAAACTAAAAAAAGTTTCGACATATTCCTCTAAATTAAATTGATCATAGTAGTATTGCGCTAAGAACAACGAATCTATTCACGATTCGTGACTCAGCTCAAGACAGTTAGGAAAATACTATGCTAGATAAAATCCACTTTATTTAGAATGTCAAAGCATGTTTTCTATATTTACCAATTGACGACAATACATTTTTCTTAGGTTAACTCAATTTATAGTTCAAGCAATTTCAAATATTTATTTATATATATATATATATGAACTACCGTAAAAAAATTTAAAAAAGAGAAAAGAACAGATTGATTTGAGCTGTGAATCTTACTCACTACTAAACAAACACAATTTCAAATTTTCAAATTTGAGTTTCGCACACAAGGCATAAAACGAGGAAACGCTGTACATAATTAATTCACCGTTAAATTATAAAGAACAATGAGGAATTTAATCCTTTAGGAGCATAATTTTAATGACAATTTCCCACTCGAAGGAAAATATATTTAATACTTCTCTCTTTCATAACTACGCATTATATTTGTTAGCTTTGATAAATATGTAACAATAACTTTTACTCATCTATTTGAAAAAGGAGTTTAAGTGAAGAAAAGGAAGTTGTCTTTACTTCTTTGCATTAATTATAACAAAAATATTTCACAATGATTAATCATTCATTTTTCTATAGTTATTTATAAAAACTTAATTCCAGAAAATATGCAAACATTTCCTTTATTCTTTTAAAGCTATAGTAATTTTCATTAAGTGAGACTTATCATGTTATACTTATTGTTGAAACGTTGTTATCAATATAAATCAACTGCTTTGAAGTTGTAACAAAGTATTTAATTATAGGTGAATTCCGTGGGTAACCGAAGGACGTTTTTAACAACAAAATAGGACTTTGCGAGCTTGTCAATTAAAAAAAATAATTGTTTTCAAGAAACTGACAGTCAAACCTTTATACTTTCTATGAAGTTATATGAAAATTAGTAAACTTGGAATTTTACAATTAATAACTTTTTTTTAATTGAAATTTTAAAATTGGTAACAGAAGGACATTCTTCTGACATGATAATTTTGGTTGCACTATCAACTTTAAAGTTCAGTTAAACTATTTGCAGAAATTTCTTGAAACAATTTGGTCATCTTAAGGAGGGCTCATTCAATGCCTGTTAGGAGAGGTTTTTTTTTTAAATAATTATATTTTTCACTAAAAAGAAATATTTTGGCAAGGTAACGGAAAGACGGTAACGGAAGGACAAAACTGCCATAGTACAAGATACACATTAAAAAGGCTGAACTTCTTTCAAATATGTGTGAAAATCATGTGTAAGACATCTTTTCAGACTTATTCATCAACTGGTATATCACTGGTTTTATTCATATATTAGATTTATACTTGAACCTGCGTATCAGTCAAGTGCTGGGGTAGTTCCTATGATTATCTTAAGTTTGAGTTTTTTTATTTGTTTATTGTTGGTCCAACTTTGTCCCCTTTTACATTATAAATATAAGTCAAACATTCATGGATTTAGTTTATCAAATGCAACACTTCAAAAAATATTTCCCCTCCCCTCCTACCTTCACTCTTGTCTCACTAAGTTAAATGTGTTCCTCTCTGTTAAACTAATAAAAAAATCTGACGAACAATTGCAGCTCTACTATTACATTTCATGGATACTTCGATAAGTACGTATGTAGTGAGATTAAAAATCGTCTTTCCACTAGAAACAAATATTCCTATTTATGTTTATAGGATAGAAAGCGTTAATTACTAATTAATGGGTGCTTTGTCTTTCTGGCTGAGGTTGGACTTGTTCCCATCTTTCAGTGAGGTACTCATTGCATTTTGATAGATATCCTGTGAGGGAAGATGTCCAACTATAAGACTTTAGCTGGGTGTGCAATGTCTGCAAAGTCTTTTGCAGGAATGAGCTTCTGAGATAAAGTGTTGCTCCACACCAGCGTTGTCGACATCTCTTTTTCTGTGGATGTTGTCCAAGAAGTTTTTGATGCCTTAATATTTAAACTTGTTTTCAATGAAATTTAAATTTATGAATAGATACTGATGTTTAAACAGGCATATTAAGCTCTGTAACTGAAAAAAAATCAATCCAAATATGGGAACACATTGTGTGTATCAATAAAACCAGAAACTCGCTTTTTTGTGGTTTAGTTCGTCATAACCCGTGCATATTCTTGACCTTTTACACACCAAATCAAATAAATACAATGAAGATAAGTTTTATGCAATGAATACATGTTGCTTATATTAATAGAGTATTTTTTAAATTAAGTGGAAATGAGTTTAACTATGACTGTCCTTCCGTTACCATGATTTATTTCCTTCCGTTACCATATTTTTGTCCTTCCGTTACCATGAAAAACTCCTAAAATTGCATTTTTGAAAAATTTTGACTCTGCCTAATTAATGCAAGCCTTAAACCTGTAGTGTACTGAAAAACTAGTAGTACTTGAGCCATTGTGTTCCGAGTGAGATAGTTGATATCCACTTCTTCGGTAACGGAAGGACATGTTCAGTATGACTAATTAATACACTACTTTTCTGGCAAGAATATTTTTTTTATTTATCAAATGAATGAAAAGCTTAACACAACCCCCAAAGTATAATAGTTAATATGTTCATTAATCTTTTATAAAATAATTAATCAAAATTTTAGGTTAATTTAAAGTTTAAGTAATTTGGCTCTACAAAGTCGTGACATAGAAGAGTAACTTTGAGCACAGTTTTTATAACTTAAATTGTGTCAAATTCAAAAAAATTTCTATTTTTAAAAAGTTTACTTATTTCTCCAGAAAATGATGTATTACAAGTGGTCCAATGCTAATTTTTAAAATTTAAGTGTCATTTCACCTTTTTCACGGAATTCACCAATAAATATGTCGTGAATGTCCATTATTTTGATTTAGTGAAATTTAATTGAACCAGTATTTATCGCTTATTTATGCTCATAAAAAAAGTATTTGAAAAACTGATTCATATAAACAATGCTACCATTTTTCATGCCTATTAATTACTATTTTTAAATTAATATATCGATAAGAAAAGACTTTTGCATTTTTCTCTTTTGACTTAAGGAGAGGGAGGTGGGGAGGGGAGTTGGTTCTTTTTACTAAGTGCAGTTTCAAGTTTTGTCGTTTTTTAAATGCTCGTTAGTCGTTTTTTTTTTCTTTCTCTGCAAAACTTTAGTATTTTCCTGTCTTTTTTTTTTTTTTATTTTTTCAGAACCGTTCCAGCATAAAAGCGTATAGCATTTAGCGTACTTTAGAATCAATTAAAATTACCATGTAGACAAATTATTTATAACTGTTTCTTTGAAAGTTCAAAACATTATCCAAATTCTCCCTTATAATACGTAATGTTCTTTAAATTAGGAATAATCGTAACGTCCTTTGATTCAGACAACTGTCATAACTAACTATTTTACTACTTTTGTTTTCAAACAGTTTCGTTACTAACTTCAGTATTTAAGCAATAGCCAAATCTGAAAAATTAACGCACATAACTAAGATAAATAAAAATCAACTGCATATGTCTGCCTTTCAATTTACAGATGTAGCAATGAAGTGTTCCGATATATCTTAAAAAATCATGTTGAAAATTTGTCGAGGGAGAATAAAATTCTTAAAAGAAATTAAAAGAGCCACTTATTTGGGGCTGTGGATCAAATCCTGTAAACTGATACCGAGCTAATCTTCTCCTCTGTGCTTCAGATTAAATACGAGAAGCGATTGCAAAGTACCTCGCTGCCAGCTACTTTATTTGCCGCCCTTTTGTTATTGAAATAAACTTTCTGATTTGCATGTCCATAAATTGTAAGCCCATTGAAATTCAAGAAAGAAACATAATTGAACTGGTTTGCAATTTGAGTGTCGCATCCTCCCCAAAAAAAGTGTTTTACATTAAGCTGAACTGTTTGTCGCAATTAAAGATCTTTCTTTTGAATAGCTGAAACATTAAACACTGCCCTCATATTGCAAAGCGTAGAACTTTTACAACAATAATTTGTTTCATATTGATTCAAAAACATTAGATTGTTCTGCCATCTGTCGTAACTAAAATAACACAAATACAACTAGTGAGATAAATAAGATGTCAAACACATAAACAAGATTAAACTTTCAGATTTTAATTGTTTAAGAAATATATTGAAAAGAGTCATTTGCAAGACCAATGTCTGAATTTTTTTGCAAAAATGCGATGACACTTTGTGCAATCCTAATGACAAGAGTTGCCGGAATGACACGCACTTTGTGCATACGTAAAAAAAATTTTAATAGGCGGGCATTTAGGCATACAAGTATCATGTCGTCTGTGTCTCCCAAACCCGCTATGTGCAGTGAACTCATTTTTTCATTGATTCAGGAGCAATTTTACTTTGTGGACTGGTCCCGAAAACCCACTATGTAGATATTGAGTTTGTGAAGAAAAAGAAAAAACGGAAGGGAAAAGAAAGATCAATAACTCGCTCTGTATTTACGAAGAAAAAACTGAGCTAAAACCCGCTGTTTGAAGTAAAAATGAAATATTGTGGTTACAATTTTAACGTTGTGAAAAGTTAAACTAAGTGTCGAAACTGATTCATTACATTAAACGCTATGAAATTATATTGAAACCAAAGTTTCACATTATAAAAACTCAAACAGATAAAGTTTTTCCTTCTTCCTGAACAATTTGTACTAATTTACATAGCGGATTTTGGAAGCGCAACGACGATACGACGTCCTGCAGCATCTCGTTCCAACAGTTACTGTTAACGCTCCTCTAATTCGACCAAAGTCGCAGGCGTCCTACTTGCCGTCCCAAGTGATCCCAGATATGCTTGATTGGTGATAAATCTAGGTATCGAACGGGTCAGAAAAGGGTGGTTGTGTGGCAGAGTGCCCTGTAACACTCCTGCTCTGTGAGGCCGAGCAATGTCTATTGAAAAATGGCTCCTGGGAGCCCTTTTCCCTGTCTTTCTGGGACAGGAATGGCAGCACAAAAGGCTGAATGTCGACACGAACGTACCGTTGGGCTGTCATAGTACTATGGATCAATATTAGGAGTGACCGTGTGTCGTTTGCGATGGCAGCCCATACCATCCCACTAGCTGTGGGTTAAGTGCGCCGCTGCAAACCAAAGGCAAGATTGAAGCTTTTATCACGGGACCTTCACACGACCCAAGTAGCACAAAACGTTGGGAAAGTGTTGGCTAACCGTGGAATCCCACAGTTGGCCAACGGTTAGAAATGTCCGCTTTTACTTCAGTTCCCCAACTAACCATTTGCCAACAAAGGCCCAACGATCTGGTAAAACGAAAACCCAAACAACCATTTTTCAACAAAGGCCCGACGATCTGTTGCAACGAAGGCCCAACCATTTGCTAACGAAAGCCCAACTAGTTTCTCAAACGTAGGTTCAACCGTTTGCCAACGAACGCCCAACCAGCTTTTCAAACGTTGGCCCAATGATCCAGTGTAATAATTGATAAAGATGGTTTACCTAGTGCTGGATCAAGACTGCGTTCGGCTGAGGACTCGGCCGATGCAGTTATGGTATAGATTAAAGACGATTCCCAATTACATCAGAATATCCTCGGCCGAATGCAGACTTGGCTCCAGCACTTGATAGATATAATTAATAAGCCTGAAGATAGATTGAACTTCTCAAAATATAGATTATATCATATATAAATATACTCAAAATATAGATATACTCACATTTTATTTTATTCAGTAATTCCAACATGTCTGAAATCTATTTTCATAGCACTTTATAATTTCATCATTAGAGGCAAAAAAAAAAAAAAAAATTGGCAAGTACAGGATAAAACTTAATAATGCATTCAAATATTAGCCCATGTTTTTTTTTTTTTTTTTAAATTTTGTTGTAATTAGCAAAACAAGAAAATCAAATCAATTTGTAAACTAAGTTTTGATTTTATTAGCTTAACTTAGTTCAGGTTCATCAATACATCTGGAACAAACATACCTTTGCTAAGCATGTATATTTTGTAAATATTAGAATTTATAAATAAGTCCATGCAACAAAAAAAAAAAAAAAATCTCCATGCAACAACAACAAAAAAAAAAAAAAATCTTTCTAGTTGCGAGTTCTTTATTATACAAAAGCAAATGAATTACAGTAATACATACCATACATACATATAAAATATTTACAAAATCACGAGGAAACCAATTTCTTGATTTAACCAAAGCCAATTGGTCAAATTTTTTCGCTGTTCATATTAGTATAAAAAATGCAGAATATATTTCTAAAAAATTTACTTGCATGAAAAGTAACAAGCGTATATAGAGTAATTATCTAAGAAGTTGCAGAAAAAAATGCATACATTCCAATAATCAAACAAAATCAGGAATTCTTAGTACTACAAAATAAATATATGCAACAGAAAGTATTTTACGTAAGTAGTTATCTTATGATCACTCTTTTCTCGATAGATCATTTAGAACTATGCAAAACTAAGTTGTCAAATTTTCCTGCTGTTGTTATCAATAAGTTCAGATGACATATGATCTTTAATAAAAACAAAGCTGCAATATAAGATTTTTTTTCCCCGCTTTCCCTTTGAACTATTGGAGATAGTACGCAATATACATGTATGTTACAAAACAAAATAATTAAACCAAAGATAAAAATAAACTAATCAAATGCAGAACTTTGTTTAAAATTGTTAATTAGGATTTTAATGAACATAAACATGATTTTCGGTACATTTTTCCAATTATGGAAGATTTTCTTTTAAAAAAAATACCTGAAATAATTCTGTCATAAAATCAGACCACAATCACCCCTTATAAATTTACACAAAAATAAAAGGCGGTTTTGTGACATCAATTTTATGAATATTGCTCAAAAAATTAACTTGATTTCAGGAGCTCATTTAGAATTAACAAAACTAAATTTGTAAAAAAATTGCTTCCTATACCAGAGAGAATTATGTTGTATATCAGAAAAAACAATCACTATTAGCTAAAGCATTTTGTGGTATGTAAGTCAAAAGAAAGAACCACAGTACAAGGAATCACAAAATATATTTATTTGCTTTTTCCTTATAATACAGCATATATAGATATTTTCTGACCAAGTAATAAAATTATAATACCATATTTAATTTATACATATGATGCATACATATACACCAAGCAGCTTCATCCTGATAATTTGATGATGAAAAAAATACTTACACTGAAATCATTATTAATAAAATGAACAAAATTAGTTATAATAATTAAGTTATAAATGTCCTTGTTGCAACTAAAACACAAATATTTTCAGTAATATCTACGTATTGACTTATTATCGTCTTCTTCCTTAAAACGTCTTTCACAGCCCTGAAAAGTAAATGAAATTTGTTAAATTTAATACTTTTGCAAAATCCTCTTTAATAGAAAAAAAATACAACCTGAGCAAGTTACAACGACTAAAAGTGACAGCTGTAACGTGATCTATCATTCAGCTAATTTGGAAAAATTAAATGATTCATTAAAGACTAACTAGAAACAAGTAATAATTTTTTTTTTTGAAAGTCAGTTCCTACTTAGGTCAAATTGTGACAGCTAAATGGAAGGATTACAAAAGTCACTTTCACCTTACTTTCAGCTATTTAATATCTGTACGCAACATTCCATAATTATTGGCAAAGAATTAGTATTCCATGTTAGCATTAGCAGAATGGGAATCAACGATTTCTTCTAAATAATCAAATTTCATGTACTAATGCCTTCTTAAAAATAATGACTTATGGCTTTAATATTTTTAATGGAATCCATATAAAACTGAAATTAATGACAGTTAATTTTAATGCAGGAATTAATATTTGAAAAAATTGTATTAACATCAAGTACCATCCACTACAAGTTTAAAAAAACATTTGAACTTCAGCGGATGATTTAAAAACATTTTATTAACGATTGATAATTTGAACAAGATATAGGGAGAGTGAACTAATAGTAGGAATTTAACAATCACACAGATTATCCTGATTACAAGGATAACAGTAATAAACCATAAATAACCTACATTGATAATATCTTAAATAATTTAAGAGACGTTTACTTTAAAAAGTATTATCAGTTGTTGCTGCACATTGAAGGTATTCAAAAAGTTTTTATCCAATCTGAGTAACACAACTCAGAATGCTTCTGAAGTATTTCAGTATATATTAATGCAAAACATATTTTCACGTTTTCTTAACATAACATCCCTATTAGTCATTTGACAATTTGAGCACAACGGTTTTGATTAAGTTGATAATAGTGATGAATAGTCCCAAATTAACATTTAAGGATTTAAAGTCAAACGTGAAAATATCTTACTTTGGTATTTTGGGTTTCTTGGAATCGCGTTAATCCAGTTTAGTTCTTTCTCTGCTTGGCAGCCTGTCATGCAACAAGTATTAGGCATCTGGAAAAAATATATAAACATGTATTAGGAACCATTCGTAAATGATGTCACGCTTCGAGGGGGGAGGGGGTTCGTGAAATTGTGACGAGGGGAGGGGTAACAACAAGTGTGACATCAGACTTATACAACATAGCGTGACATGTGACAAAGTCCGTTGAAGCGTGACATCATTTATGAACGTCCCTTATATATATATATATAAATATGTATACGTCCCTTATGTATATATACAGTGATCCCTCGTTTTTCGCTGTTAATGGGGACCAGAACCTTCAGCGAAAGTCGAAAAACCGCGAAGTGGAATTTGCCCCTAGGAATTTTCGTGTGTATGCGAGTACACGAATGTTTTAAATGTGTAAACAGTATTTATACTTTACACATTTAAGACAAAAATTACAACAGTATACGTATTTACTTAAACATGTCAGTGCTAATTAATAAGGTTAATTACAAAACCTTATAGTACAGTAATAAACATTAATCAATATTGCTTTCTGAGAGAGTCTTGAGTTGGTGGGAGCTTTTGAGAGCCCGTGGTATGTACTCTGAGTCAATTCATCGCTTTGGTTGACCATGCAGGGATCCTTCACTCTCTCGCAACAACATGAAACAACGCTCCTTTCCGCAATGTGGCTACCGACATAGTTGTATTTTCTCATTTTAATTTTTTGATGAATATTTTGGAAAAACCACGAAGCACTGAAGCCGTGAAACATGAAGCGCTAAGTGGCGAGGGAACACTGTATACACACACACACAAAATTTAAATGTTAGTAGAATTTACACTAAACTTTCTTTCAAATAATAAATATAAATTTCTTTAATTGAGCTAAATTCCATTAATTTCATAATTAAATATTAAAACAATAATCTTTTGAACTTTTTCAACATATATTACATTGAAAATTTTGCAATTAATAATTGCGTTATTTAAAAATTTCTGGCTTTCGGAATAATATAAATTTTCGGAACAAAACTGTTTCACGTAAAATCTTTAAAAACAGAAGTTATGATTATTCTATATGATAAATATATTCGTTAACTATTTCAAAGCTTAACTTATTTACAAAAAAAAATTAAAAGCACACATTATATCTTTTTACTTATCTAATTGCTACCTGGATTTTTTATAATTTTTCAAAATTTTTTGATATGACTCGTTCAGAAACAATAAATATCGAATAAATCTGCATTGAATTTCATAAGCAAATAAGAAGCATTAAGAAGAGCAAATATATAGCTGCTATTTAACCATACAATCAATCTTGTAAAATATATGTAGTAATTGCATTGAATAAGCTAATAAGATGAGGGAGTTTAATTTTCTATTTCTCATTCAGATAAATAATTATAAACGGCGTTAGAGTGATAATTTTTTTTCCACCTTGTTTGAAACAAAACATTTTTTTTTTTTTCAAATCTAAGTTTGTTACGTGACATTTTAATCTGATCAACTAATCTGCAAAAAAAAATTCACAAAAACCTCCATTAGGCTAAACAGTTTTCAAGAAACATAACAACAATTACCAAGCATTGAAAGAAAGATTTCTTACCTTTTTATGGTGATTGTGTAAACATCCTTCGAATATCAGGAAGCTGGGTAAAATTACAACTTAATTAATAAGAAGTAACATCACCAAGCGTCGCAATGACACAAACACAACAACGTGGTCGGACACAATAAATCCAGCGCTGGAATGTCGCCTCTCATTGCGCATGCGTCGAATCAAAACACGGTTAACCGGCGATGTTGGCCCAATAGCGCTCAGAAGCAGTTGGGACTTCGTAACGCTAGCGATAGATGGCCAACTAACCATTTCCCAACAGTGGCCCAACGTAATTTTGTTTGGTTGGTCCAACGGCGCTCGCCGCCGTTGGACATCCGTAGGTTCATTGTTCGGTTGCCAACCGACCAATTCCCAACGCTCTCCACAATTTCCCAACGGTTGGCCAACCGTTTGTGCTACTTGGGGATTGTCATTACTGGTCAAATTGAATCCGGATTCGTCGCTGAAGACGACTTGGTTCCATTCGGTTGCAATTCAATCCCGTCGAGCACGTGGCGTCGTGACAGCAAATGTCCTTCTGTCAGCCGTCTTATGATGATGCGACCAGATACAGAGACCGGTAGAGACGGTGCTGCCTTTGTCCTGATGACGGAAAGTCATCATAGGGAGATGGTTGGCGCTATGCGTCCATGCAATATGATGGGACAGGCTTGTTGACTATTCACATTTTGGGGACGTCCTGAACTTGATTGCCACGTAAGCTACCTCTTTCTCGTGTGTCCGTTTATTAACAAACCACCTCTCAGTAAAGTTAGAATGGCCTAGGTAATAGGTTACTCGATGATTCGACCACATAGCTTCCATCATTACAATGATTCTTCGCTTCTCGGACTCTGAGAGTTGCTCATATTGTCTTCGATGGCGATGTAAAGGCCATCTCCATTTAAAAAACGTCCCTCTGAAACAGATTAGTTACGCTGAAACAAGCTCTGCTTATCTGTTTTAAACTTCACGGAGAACGAATCTCAACGCCCCCTGGTGGTGTTACGCAATGTGCAATCAGGCTGTATTTTTCATCATTTGCATATCTAACCTGGCACGTATCTTCATGTTTCGTTACGATTCAACAATTATTTCTTGGTGAGCGAATTGTTATGGCGATGAGTGTATAACAGAATGCGTACATTGGTAGATAAGATTGTTTGAAAAAGTTGATTGATTTTACTATTTGCAATTTTGTTAAATTTCATTAATTTTATTTATTTTTCTACATTTAACTAAGAAAACTGTTCAATTAGCTACTAGCTATTAATCGCAGATTTTTGTCATTTGTGAAAAACGCTCCTGAGACCCTGATTAACAGTTGAAAAATTAACAAGTTTGCTTCAGACTAAGTTATATTACATATATATATATATATATATATATATATATATATATATATAACTTCCTAAGATAACATGAGGTTAAAAAAATAATCTAATGTTATGAATTTCTTTCAAAATGTTGACAATGCCATTTTCCTTTTAGTATAGCTCATAGAATATAAAAATCCACAGTTCTTTTCTTACCAAAATGCTACTCTCCCATTTTACTTGAGTTTCTATTTTCTCTTATTTCCCTGGTTTTCCCATTATGTTAGTTAAATGTATGAGTTTATGTTAGTGACAATGATCTTAAGCGGAAAGAGTGCAGCACATATAAAATGGAAACGGCCTAGCACAAAAAGCTAAAATAGAACATCTTGAATAGGATGAAACGTACGTGGAGTGGAGAAGTGCAATATGTTGGTGCACAAGTGAGCCAATTTTATTAAAAAGCATCTGACTATTTTTTTTCTTTGCGTTTTACAGTACAAAAGTTAGACTGTTACTGGTAAATTGCAAATCATTTGTTTCCAGTGGAAAAAATAGGCAAACGGTTCCAGTATTTGGCACTTTCAAAGTAAAAATCAAAATATGCAAAATGAATATTGAATGTTACTCCGATCCGAGAGCATTATGCAGATTTTTCAGTTTATTTGTTATGAATTTTTTACCTGTCAAGTGTCAAAAATGAAACAAATTGTATTCCGCATACAGGCAGTTAAAATCATATTACAGAAAAAAATGCTATATTTGCAATTTGGAATATATTTTAATTATTTTCAGCAAGTAAACATTTTAATAACAATTTAAATTATTATGCATAAATATTCACGAATTCTACAGTACCTACCTTCAAAATTTCCAACGCAAAAAAACACTATTCTCGTTAGCACCAATAGCTACCCTAGCATTAATGTTATTCATTTAATATCAATTCTGAATTTAAAAAGGAAGTATCTTCTTAAAATATTCTGCACCACTTTAATAGGAAGTGTACAGATATGGGTTTGCCTAAATTTTAGTAGGGTTAAGAAAATTATCCGCATTTTCAAAGTAAGTAAACGCTATGGTTTATGTAGTCATTGATTTTAGTATGATTTAAAATTACATTTCGTAAAAAATTTAATTTATAATTTTTCAGCCTGTATGGGAACGAACTGAGCTTCTAGAACTTATTTCTTTTAATATTCACGCAAATTCCGTTGATTCATTTTGAATTTAATCTGCATAAAACTTGATCATATGACTATGAAAATATGATTTTTCTAATTGCATGTTTCTTTCTCTTGTTGGTGATTCCAAAAACTGCACAAAAATACAAATTGAAACAAATTTTCTCCAGATAAAATAAAATGAGTATTTTGTAGAAATATGACACAAAAAGATTAATAAGTATATACTAACAATCCTCGGAAACTTAGCTCTACGACTTTCCCACAGAAAACGGTATTTACATTACAGAATTGCATCTTTAGATAGTATTAGGGGGACATAAATTTGTAGAAATCTGAGGAAATGTTTTGAATGTTTATTTTTGAAACCTTATAAGTTCTTGAAAAAATATTTTATAATTCCGTCAGCCAATATTCAAATGTTGGATTTTTTTTTCTACCAAATATGTAAATGATCCAATAAAGTATTTTTGGCGTAATAAGTCACGAAATTTTTCGAAAGCATCTTAAGAAAGTATAACAGGGAGTATAACTTGTTCAGGGGCAAAGTATAACTTGTCGACTTTCATGTTTTTCCGATTTACATTAATAAAATGCTCAACTATACTACTCACAGAATCAGCAAGATATTTTTTTTAAGTAAAAAAGCGAATTCTCACAAACTTTGAACTAGAAGAGAAGCAGATGTTTCTTTCGAATTCCAGGTAAAGAAAACAATTTTCGAGGTCTTGGGTAAGCGCTGAAAACAAATATGCACTTACTTACTTATGCATTCAATAAACATGCTAGAGCTCGGTGTCTTTTTCTGTACCTTGAAAAATGTGCTTTGCTAAATGGCAAAGAAAAGAAAATAAAATAACTAAGTAAATACATGAAATACAAAGAGGAAAAATCAAAGTTGTAGAATCATTGCATAAGAAGTACGCGTTAATCAAAACAACTTGTTGGTTTTCATATTTTTCCGATTTACATCATAAAAAAGTTCAAGTTTGGAGTATAAATTTTTATATTGCATAATTAATTTTTATTAAAATACTTTTCTGTAAAGTGCATATAATCATATTTTTCTCTACATTTTTCTGTTGAGAATAGAAAGTGTTTTTTTTTTTTTTTGGAAATGTTAAACGTTATGCTTTTTAAGAAGATAAAAGAAGCTGAAATAATAAAGTAGTACTTCTATTTTACTGGAGTTGCCGTTTTCTCTGGGAAAATTAATTTTTGCTCTCGGATTTCGTGAATTTGTGGAGTTATCAGGAAAATCAATAAAAACCTTCTCTTCGTACTACTGTATTAGAGTTTAAGATATATTTTGATAAGTAATGCATATCCTGGAGGTTAATTTTTTGTATTCCCAGATTCCTGTTGTTAATTTATAATATATAACAATTTATTTAGTTTTACGCAATTTGGCGAAGGTACTACTAGATTATTATTTCTTAATGTTGATTTTTACTTTTCTACACCTGTAAAACTTTAACTCCTACAGCCGTTTGCCGTTAAAACTTCACATTACGAACGCATACAGTAACGTCACTGCATGAATGAAAACATGACGTCACTTACCGCAAGATAAGTTAAAGCCTTGCCGCCGCTCTTTGCGGTTCCTCGTTTCCTAACGTTTTATGTGCAGAAAGCAGCTGTTCATGGGTCGAAACCGGCTTAGTCTGTATGTAGTTTTATTCTGTGCCCATAGCGCCACTTTGAGTTTATTATACCTTGTCCAGATCCTCGATTGTGATTAGGACAGGGCACATATGTCCGCAAAATGCATTTTCCTGAGTTTCAGAAGACAAAATTACGTTTCAGAACAGAGTTTTCGATACTCTGAAACCTTGACGTCGTCAGAGTTTCCTTTCATGACATGCAATGCACCGTGCAGGTGGGGAGCTCCGGCAGACATCTCTTAATACTTATTAGAACCAAGATCTTAATTTACCTGGTAGCTATATATATATGTATATTGTTTTTATGTTCTAAAGGTTATTTACTTTCAAACGACAGGAGGGGGACGGGTAAGTAAAGCCTCCACTGAGCCGCTGTCATGTGGTCACTAAAAAGCTCAAAATGTTCAGGTGGGCACAAACGATGTCAACAGCTTTGATTTAGTATTGAATGAGATAGCAAATTATGGGGTAATTGAAAATATCTGTAAAAGACCGAACAAAAGTAAAAGCGACGACTATAAAAGCAGCAGTTTCCCTCATATTAATTTTGCATCACAATCAAAATATTTAAGCAAGTTTACTACAGAATAGTTACTAGCATTAGCCTTCTAATAAAATTTGCGAAGTGTATGATGTGTAGTTGCATTTTTCTCAGTTTTTTTCTGTAATTTTCTCTCATTAAACTCTGTTATTAAATTTTGATCCAGAGTTTGGAATAGTTACGAATAATGTAAGTTTATACTTAGCATTATGAAGTCATTTGATTAATGCGAGAATTAAAGTATATGTGTACACACAATTTTATCTTTATAAATATTCCGTCTGTTGCTGTGCAAAAGAAACAAAAATTACAAAATGTAATGTTGTCTGCATATAATGTAATGTACGCGTATATATCAGGTATAGTTTATCACATTTGTAACATTGTACTTTTACTCATGAGTCAATAATTGGGCCCAAGATAACAAGCTGTCAAATGCAGAGGAGCAACTTCTTTACGGAGAGAGTAAAAATAATAAACTCCGAACGAGTAACAAGATAAGATAAGGGAAATTCCTCCTATTAGAATGTTCTAATACATGCTAATTTATAGCAGAAAAATACTCTAGAGTTTTTTATTTTTTAACTCGCTATATTAAAAGTGTGTGAAAAAAATCACATTACCGATATGATAAACATCGGAAAGAAGAGTTACATGACGATTGCTATTAGTGTTGACACTAGAACGAAAGGGCAGTTCAGAGTAAAAACATTTCGATAAAGTTACTCCTCTGCAAAAGGGTCTCCAACGCAGAAACGGACCCTTCATAAAATCAATATAGTAAAAGTGATATTTTAAGAAAATCCCAAACACAAAAATGGACTTTTCACGAACAGATTAGCGTTCATTATCATAGAAACAGTATCTTTAAAAAGCCTTAAGACAGTACAACATAAGACAGATCTTATTTGGAGGAGGATCTCAAAGCGGACGTTTCGATAGAGAAAGTTTGATGTCACACGACCTGAAGATTGTTGGAAAGAGATGAAATTTCCATTACCATTACTGCTGCTCTAGATATGACCTTATGCCCCGTGGGAAAATTAATCTAACTCAGAGGAAAACAGCATGAAGTTATTGCTAATTTCCAAAGTGAAATCGAAACTAAAAAAGGCAATAAAATCTGCTAAACGTCTTCCAACCTCGCATTATCAAAAATTTAATGGTGTGCTGCCAACCAACAAATATGTATAAGAAACCAAGACAATTTACTAGAAGAACTCACCCTTACTGTTGTCCATTACCCAATCATAAAAAGGTAATCGTGTGTTGACATCCACATGTTTCTGGTGTTGTTTTTTTACATTGATCATAAAATAAAATATTTAATTCTCTAAATATGGCCTTCTGGTTTATGAACAATAAGTATAACCGCTGAAGTAAATATTTCAGTACGTTTTTATAGTTAGATTTATAATACATATGTCTTCTTTTTTTCTATTTCAACAAACGAGTAATGATTTAACTGAGAAAATACTTTGATGTAGCAAAAATCAATGTAAGATATAAAAATCTTCAGTTTATGTACATGCAAGCACCTCCTGTTACACTACGTAGCTTATATTACAATAATGTTACTCATTTCTTTTAAATTTTTAAAATATACGACTTTCTTTCCTTCTTATTTTTCTTTTTAGCCAACATATAATAGAAACCTGGAAAGGGACATCCGTTAAAACTAGTAAAAATCAGTTTGCTTTGGCAGACCGTTTTCATAAATGTCGTAACTGCATCATATCTTAAGGTAGCAGAAATTATAAACTATTACATGCACACTCTTCTTTTAACTGGTTTATTAATTGAAACGCGTTACGCTCTGCTAGGATTTACTTACTTATAGTTAAGCCTTATATCGCTTCATTATGCATTTTTGGGGAAAAAAAACTTAACATCGAAATCTGAAAGTAAAATTGGAGTGATCGACTTACTATATTTTTGTAATAAAGTGTATTTTACTGAACTTCTGAACTGCAAAGGAAAATTTACGTTCTGTTGCTAGTACATTTGTTTCTAATAGGTAACCCAGTTTCAGCTCCATTATCTAATACGTTTGTATGTTTACGTTTAAAGCAAGTTATTTCAAAGATGCCAAGCATGGGATTTATCGTGGCCATCATAGGATGGTGAGGTGGATGGTGGAAGTGACGTTTCGCTTTTCGTTCATTACCGAAGGAAGGTCATTGCAGAGTTGGCCTTGTGTGGTCGGGTTGTCGAAGGCCTTATTACTTAGCTTAGGCATGGATCAAGACAACGGCAAGATTGCGGAAATGGAGAATAACATGTTCGGACCCCTGCAAATGTACATCGCGGGCCCTGAATCAGACGAAGAAATCCAGAAAGCAAGCCACCTGAAGGACGAGTATCGGGAGGTAAGCATTTCCATTTCTCTAAACCAGATGGTCCAGTTTAAGAAATTTAATATTGAGGTTATCAGTAAGTCACTAGATAAAGCCAAAGATTCAAAAGATGTCGAAACTAATTTAGCTCAAATAAATAGCTTTCTCACGTATCTAGAAAATGCTAGCTTCCTCCCTGAGGGTAAGGGTGATTTTAACTACCTTTCTAGGAATAGACAGTTACTAAGTTCTGCCCATGGAACTAAGATTAAACTCCTGCAAAGAAAATTAGATATGCAAGCTCAGGAGAGAAACAGTTTATACGATTCAAACCGCGATTTAATGCATAGATCAAACAGTTACAAAGCAAGCTACGAAAAGATCAAAATAGAATTAGACGAGTTTAAGGCGACTTTTGAGGAAAGATTACTTCAGCTAGAAAGAGAAAGAACAGAGCATATCCAATCCCAATCAAATAATAAAAAACGCGTAAACTCGGAAGATGATGAACCAACTGAAAGAATCAATAAAATAGCCCGTACAGGAGATCAGACAGTTAACGAAATACCATTAAATGAAAACAACAATGAAACTATAATGACAAATAATGACTTCCAGATACAAATATCAAGAAGGAAAAATAAGAAACTAAAGATTACCGTTATAGGCGTGAGACCCTAAACCCCTTCTTGATAAAATTTCAAAAGATCTTAACAAAAAAGTAACATGCAATGAGATAGTTCTTGAGCCAGAAAACTCGGAACAACACAAAATCATGAGAGAAATCGCAAATGAACAGTAGCTGCAATCCTTTACAAGTCAACTAGAAGAAGATAGGACGCTTAGGGCAGTTATAAAGGCGCTCCCGTTTGATTACAAGGAAGAGGAGTTAAAAGAAAAATTAAATATATTGGGCTTCAGCCCGCTAAAAATTGCAAGAATGACAAAAGGGAAGGAAAAAATCCCCTTACCCCTTTTTTTCATAAACATCGAAAAAAATGATAAAAGCAAACTTGTTTGCAACATTGAAGTAATATCATACGTTAAAGTGAAGGTCGAGTCATTTAAAAGAAAAGGGAAAGTGACCCAATGCTTTCGGTGCCAAAGATGGGGGCATTCCCAGCATCTCTGTACCTTAAACCCCAGATGTTTAAAGTGTGCTGGTCAGCATTTTAGTCGCGAATGTCCGAAACAAAATAGTAGCACTCGCAAATGCTGTAACTGTGGCGACGCAGACATCGCTAGCTCAAATGATTGCATTAAACGGCCTAAGCAGATCACAAAAGAAGAACATAACCAAATCATTTAGAAAAAAAGTGCAGAGGAATTCCAGGTGCTCAGTGCCAACAACGAAAACAAAAACTTACCAAACGCTGACAAGTCATATGCTAAAGCTGTAAATTCTAGCACTGAATCAAAAAAAGAAAAAAACCTTCACCACTATGTAACAAGATGCTTGTTACATCTTGCGATCATAATAACTTTAACCAAATACTTTGGTTATTTACTTAGTCCTTGGTGACAAGCCTTGGCATTTTTACTCACGGTTCCTTCGGATTAACCGATAGGCGTAACCACCACTTGTCACTTCCTTTTTAATTGCCTACGCCGCCAAAAATTTTATACCATTTTATTTTTTAGAAACAACATTTTAAATTATTTTTTCAATTAGCTTTTTCACTGGGTATTTACTTTTCAACCATTTTTTAAATTTAATTTAATTCCGTCGCATTTCAACATCACAAATTTGAATTATTTTAAATATGCGACAGGAACTATGTACTCTCTCGGAGTAATACTCCCCTCTTTCGCGCCTTTGCCAATTGTTCCGGAACTGAATCTGTGTTTTCTCCCCTCATTCCTACTAAAAGTCGAATACGGTAAAGACGCGCCCGGCGTCTGGGCAATTTTGCCTATTCGTCGGGCAAGCTATGTTTTGAAAAATGCTAACTACTACCTGTTTTATTACTACTGCATTGGTTGCATCATGAAAAATTATTTACTAAATGGTTTTTATTCGCTGAATCGATTTTGTACATATTAGATTGCTGGAAGCGATCTGAGTTGATCGATAGCCTTCGGGTGATGCCGTTTTTACTTTAAACAGAAATTATTCAGCCAAGAATTTGTTGAACTGTATTATTCTAATGTTTTATTGAAATTAACAACTGCAATGCATTTTTTTGAGATGCTGACAGATCTATATATCTGAAGATTGCCTGTCAACACAAAGTTGTAAAAGACTTTTTTGACCGTTATGTAACTACAATGACCAAGATAACCAGCATTGAGGAATCCGTCCTCGGAACAACTAACGCTCCAAAATGAACATTATTAAGAACTGATAAACAGCCACCAAATGAAGGAGCAATAGTACGCTTCATTAATTTCGTATTGGTCAATCAACTTCTGTACTCTTCAATAATCAGGTAGTCATCTTCAAGTATCAGGTGATATAATCTTTTACATCAATTTCTAACGCCAGCTTTGTCACAACTGTATTAGAGATCGGTAAAAATTCTCCTGTGTAAACTACTTAAAATAACGAGTTGTACTGTTGTTTTACATGCTAGTTTAATTTTTAATTTTCTTAAAGAGCTCTTTCATTTTTTTATATGCAGTGTGTTATATAATGCAATAAATCCTTACAGTCAACGATTAACAATTTCGTAGTTATTTCTAGTATGTATTTTTAAATATTTTAATTTACATAATTTTTTGCTTAATCTTTTTCATTCTATATGCTCTAACACATTCTGATCTTACACAACGCAATGTACCTATGTGCTAATTCCAATATACCACTACAACTACCACACACTATTATAAGCGCTCTCCAAGCTTTAGCAGATCAGCTTGACGAATTTTAATTTCTTTTCTGACTTCTCCCCCCTACCGTCTCTGCATCATGGCTCATCGCGTACTGAAAATTCTGTCATGGAACGCTAACACTCTGACAAAGACAAAACTGTATGAGCTGGAAAATGTGCGAAATTACTCCCCCGACATCGTTCTTATTCAAGAGACTAAATTCAGGACCGGTGTCCGTTATAACATTCCAAACTTCTCGTGTATTATAACGGACCGCGGCATTGGGACTGGCGGTGGCACAGCAGTTTATGTACGACGCAGTCTTGATTACCAAGTTGTCCCAATTCCTACCATTTCAATTGAAAACACGTGCAATCAAACTAAGGATTGGAGAAAATGAGTCACTCATTGTTGCTTCAATTTATGCTCACCCGGTAAATAGCATATTTTACAGGGATCTTAAGTTAATATCCGATCTAAATTCAAATGCTGTTATGATGGGCGATTTTAACGCTCATCATGTTTCATGGAATTGCAATAGTAACAACGCAAAGGGGAACTTCATACCTAACTATGCAGCTCAAAACGACTATCAAATCATCACCCCCCCCCCCCCCGACTCACCCACCCACTTTAGCTCAGGAAACCCATCTACAATAGACTTTGTAATAACTAGAAATAACAACTGGCCATACCTTATTGACAGTATTGATGACGTATCATCAGACCACAATCCGGTTCTCTTAATGCTTGGGCTAGACTATACATTACTGAAAAAGACCATTAACTTCCCTACCACAAATTGGTTCAAAGTAAATAAGTTGCTGAAAAATTTGGTACCAGGAAATCCCGTCATCAACAGTGCTACCGAAATAGAGACCGAGATTGAAAATACGACAAGAGCCATTCAAACTGCGATTAAAGATTCAACAACTTACTTTCAAATCAAGAATGATCCTATGCGTGTCCCCCCTTTTATCAGAAGACTAATGACCCAAAAAAACAGACTAAGGAAAGAAAGGAAATTATCACGCAATAACTCACTCAATCCACAAATTAATAGACTACAAAATGAAATCAAAGCACGCATTCAGCATTTTAAAGGCGGCAGATGGGAAAACTTCATAAAAGCTCTAAAGCCAGAAAACAAATCCCTTTATAGGGCAATTAACCCCTTTAAAAACGATAGACGCCCAATCAATCAAATCAAGATAAACAATAACTACATCACCGACGAACCAACCATAGCAGAGACTTTCGCTGACTGTATCAGCAAAAACTTTCAAGCCTCCCCCCCGGCCCCCCACCCAGATACTGATTTTGAAGAAAGAGTTAACGAAAAGATTTCTCACTTTTTTAATAATCCGCCAGAGTCCATCCCCGTCCGTCATCTCTCCGCAAACAGTTGCAAGTATTATCAAAGAATTAAAAAACAGAAAATCACCAACCAGGCAACGACGGGATTACCATTATTATCGCTAAAATGCATCCTAAATAATGTGCTCACAAATATTACAAAAATTTTCAATAGATGTCTAAGTCTTAGATCCTTCCCCGAAATATGGAGAAAAGCCACAATTGCACCGATCCACAAGCCCGGCAACACTAGAGACGATCCAACTATCGGCCGATATGCGTTCTTTGTGCCCTGTCAAAGATATATGAAAAAATTGTGAGAAAATTACTTGAAGACCACCTAAATGATATTCAGGCCATACCAGATGAACAATTTGGCTTCAGAAGCCATCACAGCACACACTGTTAAAAAAAACCTGAATTTTCAGAAAGTTTTTTGACTGGTTTTAACGGAAAATTTCCGTAGTGCTTCCAAACATGGTTTTTTCTTCAAAAAACGGAAATATCACGTACCTCACGATAATGAAAATGCGAAAACGGAAATTCTCAGTTTTACGGTTGCTGTATTTTTACAACCTGATTTGGAATTGGCGATAATCAACACTAAAATTCGAACTTCACATTGTTGTCTATACTATTAAAACCTGTCCGCGGCTGTCTGTGTGTGTGTGTGTGTCTGTCACCTCATCTCCTCGAGAACGGCAGAATTTTCAGAAAGTTTTTTGACTGGTTTTAACGTAAAATTTCCGTAGTGCTCTAATTGTTTTGAAATTAAACTTGGGGGATAAAGCTTTAGAATTTATCATAAATGACCCAATTGCATCAAAATGTGATAACATCCAGGATCTTCAGAAATTATTGAGAAATAAATTTCAAAAAACAAAGTCATTTAATCAAATCCAAACTCAATTTTCAAAAATAAGACATAAACCAGGGCAATCTGTCAAAAATCTTGCTGATGAAATTTCCAAACTTGCTTCCCTATATGTTGGCATCAAAGACTCGAGCAGTGAGGAACTAATAAAATTAGCTGATAATGTTAAGTTATCAAAATTTTTAGAAGTAGTCAGGGAGGACATTGCTCTTGATGTCAAAAAGAATGGTCCTCAAGATTTTCAAACTGCTGTAAAATATGCAACAAACATAGAATTGGCTTTGGGTGATGTGCCATCAACATCCACTTCAAACAGTTCTTTTGAATCACAGATAAATACCTTATTACAAGCTCAAATAGAGAGCAATAAAATGATACAAAATCTGTCTTCCCAATTATCTGAGCTGCAAAATGAAAGAAATCAAGTAAATAACTTAGTTGCTCGAAATCAAAATTTTTTCTCACATAATGACCAAAATGTTTCATGCCACATCTGTCACAAAAGGCATTTAGCAACTGATTGTTGGCATTTTCCTCGTCCAAATAATTTTGTAAGGGGTAATAACAAATTTGTAAGAGGGAGAAATTTTCGAAATATTGGTTCAAGGGGTAACCACCCATACAAAAGCAGGGGGAATTTTACAAACAGAAGAAATTTAAACTAAAGGGGGGTGCTTGTAAAACAAAATTTGCCAAAAACAGTTCTCGAACAGGTGCCCAGGGTAAAAGAGAACCAAAAAAAAAATCATGACAAAGAAAAAAAACAAGAAAAAAAAGGGATCTCTAACAATTGTCAATCAATTACTAATCCCGTAGAAAAATTTGTTTTGTCATGCAATAATGAAAACAACAACAATCTCCCAATAATCCAACTTAGGTTTGGTAATTTAACTGTTAATGCTCTTTTGGACAGCGGTGCTTCCTTATCACTAATTGAACCTGACATTATATACAAAATTAAACAGGAATGCAAGGTAGAATTTGTTTCCCGCAGTGTGAAAATTGTCACTCTTGACAAATCCACTATTCCCTATATGTCAGCAGTCAGTATCAAATTCAAAATACAAACTTCCTTTTTCAACAATATATTTTTTGTAACCAAAAATCTGTGGAATTCTGATTTTAACATCATTTTAGGATATGATTTCATACAGAGAAATAAAATCATCTTGGACTCAGGAAACAGGAAATTAATTGTAGGAAATTGTCACCTACCTTTCAATTTGACTAATGAAATTAACAATCAACCAACTCAGGAAAACATAAATGATGTACATAAATTCAATACTATTAACACTGTTAGAACTTTGTGCAATTACACAATACAGCCAAAATCCTCTGAAATAATAACATTAAAAATTCCTCAAAATTTACAACATCTTGAACAAGTCTTACTCACTCCAAAAAAAGGTAAATTGGATATTTCTGTTACTGAATCCATTCACCAAATATCCTTTAACAATTGCATTCAAACTATTGTAGAAAATAATACTGACAAACCAATTACCCTAAGAAAAAAAACTATTTTCGGGTACATTGAAAAATTTCAGGAATCTGACTGTGTCGAACCCTCAAAAACTCAGCATTTTCAAGTTAACAATCTCAATTTGGCTGAAGTTAGAAAATTGCGAAAAGGAGAGATCAAAGAATCTGATTTTGATGTTGCTCATTTAAACCCACAACAACAAAAAGAAATTCTACAAATTTTAATGAGTAATACTGCAGTTTTTTCAAAATCATATATGACCTTAGGCTCTACAAATGAAGTAGTGCCCGAGTTTAAATTACTCCATGATTTCCCTATCCAGACTAAACCATATCCCATACCCAAAATAGCCAAAGAATTTGCTCAGCAAGAAATAGCCAATTTACTTAAAGCAAAATTAATTGAGCCATCTTCATCATCTTATTCTTTTCCTGTAATTTTTGTTAAAAAAAAATCTTTGAAGGGGGATGACCCAAAAAATCTGAAATTTAGGATGGTAATAGACTATAGATTACTAAATAGCATAACTGAATCCGTAAAAATTTGTTTGCCCAGAATTTCTGAAATTTTACATGCCATTGCTGGTAGATCTTATTATTGTGTTCTAGACTTAAAATCTGCCTTTTTCCAAATTCAACTTAAAGAATCTGACAAAGAAAAACTTGCCTTTTGCACGGAATTTGGCAATTATCATCCAACTGTCTTACCTTTTGGTACACGAAACTCAACATCCTTTTTCACTATGTGTATCATAAAGGCATTAAACGACCTAAGGGGGCGCAATATGCAATTTTTTCTGGACGACATAATTATTGCTGCTGATTCAATTTCTGAAATCAAACAAACCCTTCAAACTGTTTTCAATAGACTAAAGAAATTTAATCTCACCTTAGACCCTGCAAAAATGCAAATCTGTAAGCAGGAAATTGTTTATTTGGGTTTTAACTTAAGTAAAAAAGGTTTTGCTCCATCTGATGAAAATATAAAAAAAGTTACAAAATTTCCTACTCCTAAAAATGTCAAAGAGGTTCAAGCTTACTTAGGTATGATCAATTATTTTCGGCATATGATTTACAATTTTGCTGAAATCACTCAACCTATTGTCAACCTCACAAAAAAAAATGTACCATTCATCTGGAGTGAAAAATGTAAACAAGCTTTCGAAAAGATTCAGAACCTTATGCTTAACAAACCTTCTTTAAAGAACTTCAACTCGGATGATAATTTATATTTGGTGACTGATGCCTCTAAAATTGCAATATGTGGTATTTTATTAAATAAAGTAGGGGATAATTTTTTTCCAATTGAATTTTTTTCCAGACAATTAAATCCTGCAGAGCAGAAATATCCTTCAATTAGAAGGGAATTGTTAGCTATTTTTGCTTCCATAAAATTCTTTCATGACAAAATATATGCTAAGACTTTCGAAATTTTGAGTGATGCAAAAGCACTTACTTATCACATTCACTTGGACAAACAACCTGAAATTGTTGCCAGGTGGCTTTTGTATTTACAACAATTTAGCTACAAAATTTCATTTATTGAAGGCTGGAAGAATCCAGCGGATTTTTTATCGAGAGTAATTCAGGAAAATAATGTTGTAAACAACCTCCAAACATTTAATGTTTCTGATCAGCTAAACAATAACAACTTAAAAATCCACCAAACACAAGATAAACAAATTTCACAAATCATTCAAGAAATTGAGAACAATTCAGAAAAGACAAAATCTAAATATTTTATTGATTCACATACTGACCTTGTCATGATCAAATTGATCAATCAAAACAAAAAATTCAAATCCAAAAGTTTAGAAAACAAAATTTTAGTTCCTAGCTCCATGTTCAAAATTTGTTTAACCGAGGCTCATGCACCTCACTTTGGTACTCAAAAAACTTATGAATTCTTAAAAAAGAGATTTTATTGGAAAGGCATGTTCAAAATGACAAAAAAATTTTGTGAAAATTGCAGTCAATGTCTACAGCACAAACCAAAACAAACTTCAACAACTTACAATCTGATATCCAAAAAGAACCTACACCCTTCTGATTACTGTGCGATTGACATCGTAGGGCCTCTTCCACGTTCTTTAGATAATAAAAAATTTATTTTATCGATTATTGATCATTATTCTCGATTCCTAGAAGCTATTCCTTTAACTGACACAAAAACCAATTAGATCATTAAAGCTCTAGACAAATATTTTTCACTTTTTGGGATTCCCAAAGTTTTGATTTCTGACAACGGGTCAAATTTTTGTTCACATGAATTTGCAGCATTTTTGAAAAAATTAAATATTGAGCACAGGAAGAGTTCAATTTATTTTCCTCAATCTAATGGACTCCTTGAAAGAGTTCATAGAACCATGAAGGAAAGCATTGCTGCAATGTGCAACAAAACTTTTGAATGGTCTCAGAAATTGCTAATTTTCAAACTTCATTATAATAATGCAATTCATTCAGCTACAGGTTTTTCACCATCTAAGATATTCTTTGGCAGGGAACTCAACATACCAATCAACATGCATAATGATCCAAAACTGGTTGAGGATCACAAGGAGTACTTAGACAGGATTTCCAATGAAATCAAAGAAACCAGGGACAATTTTAATAAGCACGAGGATCAATATTTTGAATCTAGGAAAAAAAATATAAAAGGGAGAAAGAAACCAGAATTTGAAATTGGGGATAAAGTTTTTGTCACCACCTTTCAACATCCCAACTCATTGCAACAAAAGTATCATGGACCTCATGAAGTCATAAAAAAATTCAGGAATGACAACTACTTAATTAAAGATGAGATCAATAACAAAACAATGAAATTACATGCTAGCAAACTTTTTCAACAACTTGATCTCAATTTAGATTAAAATTTGAAATGGGTCTAAATAATTTTTGTAATGAAAGTTAAAATAATGCGTGAAACTTTCAGTGATTTGGGGAAGTCTTTTCAAAAAAAAAAAACTGTCATCTTTGTTTTTTCTGTATATGTTGTTTTGGCCAAATGACATTCTAGTTTTATGGCAGGCTGGTTCCGCGTTTAACTGGCAGAAATGTAAAATTCAATGATGAAATGATATTCAAAGCATTTTGGACACAATTTTTTTGTGATTTCTTCCTCAACTCTGCATTAAATCATGGCATAATGTTTTTGTGTACAAATATGAATAACAATTAAGGTACTAACAATATCTGAATGAGATAAATTTTTGGTATCATGTTCTGATTGCAATATGTTGAAAGTGTTTCACAAAACAACATTTTTTCCTTATCAAATATATCATGTATGGGTATGTAAGGGGCTATCCGTGATGAATACACAGTGTCACAATTTGTTTTTCATAATGTGTTTGACCATTCATGTTTTTGTTTACATTTTTTCAAATGTGTTTGTTTACGTTTCACATGTCATCCATGTTGCAGGATGACATATGGCTGTGATCAGTCACGGGATGATTGGTAAACATTAATGTATCCTAGTTACTTCAAATTTTTCTTTCGGGGGGGGGGGGGGGATAATGTAACAAGATGCTTGTTACATCTTGCGATCATAATAACTTTAACCAAATACTTTGGTTATTTACTTAGTCCTTGGTGACAAGCCTTGGCATTTTTACTCACGGTTCCTTCGGATTAACCGATAGGCGTAACCACCACTTGTCACTTCCTTTTTAATTGCCTACGCCGCCAAAAATTTTATACCATTTTATTTTTTAGAAACAACATTTTAAATTATTTTTTCAATTAGCTTTTTCACTGGGTATTTACTTTTCAACCATTTTTTAAATTTAATTTAATTCCGTCGCATTTCAACATCACAAATTTGAATTATTTTAAATATGCGACGGGAACTATGTACTCTCTCGGAGTAATACTCCCCTCTTTCGCGCCTTTGCCAATTGTTCCGGAACTGAATCTGTGTTTTCTCCCCTCATTCCTACTAAAAGTCGAATACGGTAAAGACGCGCCCGGCGTCTGGGCAATTTTGCCTATTCGTCGGGCAAGCTATGTTTTGAAAAATGCTAACTACTACCTCTTTTATTACTACTGCATTGGTTGCATCATGAAAAATTATTTACTAAATGGTTTTTATTCGCTGAATCGATTTTGTACATATTAGATTGCTGGAAGCGATCTGAGTTGATCGATAGCCTTCGGGTGATGCCGTTTTTACTTTAAACAGAAATTATTCAGCCAAGAATTTGTTGAACTGTATTATTCTAATGTTTTATTGAAATTAACAACTGCAATGCATTTTTTTTGAGATGCTGACAGATCTATATATCTGAAGATTGCCTGTCAACACAAAGTTGTAAAAGACTTTTTTGACCGTTATGTAACTACAATGACCAAGATAACCAGCATTGAGGAATCCGTCCTCGGAACAACTAACGCTCCAAAATGAACATTATTAAGAACTGATAAACAGCCACCAAATGAAGGAGCAATAGTACGCTTCATTAATTTCGTATTGGTCAATCAACTTCTGTACTCTTCAATAATCAGGTAGTCATCTTCAAGTATCAGGTGATATAATCTTTTACATCAATTTCTAACGCCAGCTTTGTCACAACTGCATTAGAGATCGGTAAAAATTCTCCTGTGTAAACTACTTAAAATAACGAGTTGTACTGTTGTTTTACATGCTAGTTTAATTTTTAATTTTCTTAAAGAGCTCTTTCATTTTTTTATATGCAGTGTGTTATATAATGCAATAAATCCTTACAGTCAACGATTAATAATTTCGTAGTTATTTCTAGTATGTATTTTTAAATATTTTAATTTACATAATTTTTTGCTTAATCTTTTTCATTCTATATGCTCTAACACATTCTGATCTTACACAACGCAATGTACCTATGTGCTAATTCCAATATACCACTACAACTACCACACACTATTATAAGCGCTCTCCAAGCTTTAGCAGATCAGCTTGACGAATTTTAATTTCTTTTCTGACTTCTCCCCCCTACCGTCTGTGCATCATGGCTCATCGCGTACTGAAAATTCTGTCATGGAACGCTAACACTCTGACAAAGACTAAACTGTATGAGCTGGAAAATGTGCGAAATTACTCCCACGATATCGTTCTTATTCAAGAGACTAAATTCAGGACCGGTGTCCGTTATAACATTCCAAACTTCTCGTGTATTATAACGGACCGCGGCATTGGGACTGGCGGTGGCACAGCAGTTTATGTACGACGCAGTCTTGATTACCAAGTTGTCCCAATTCCTACCATTTCAATTGAAAACACGTGCAATCAAACTAAGGATTGGAGAAAATGAGTCACTCATTGTTGCCTCAATTTATGCTCACCCGGTAAATAGCATATTTTACAGGGATCTTAAGTTAATATCCGATCTAAATTTAAATGCTGTTATGATGGGCGATTTTAACGCTCATCATGTTTCATGGAATTGCAATAGTAACAACGCAAAGGGGAACTTCATACCTAACTATGCAGCTCAAAACGACTATCAAATCATCACCCCCCCCCCCCGACTCACCCACCCACTTTAGCTCAGGAAACCCATCTACAATAGACTTTGTAATAACTAGAAATAACAACTGGTAATACCTTATTGACAGTATTGATGACGTATCATCAGACCACAATCCGGTTCTCTTAATGCTTGGGCTAGACTATACATTACTGAAAAAGACCATTAACTTCCTTACCACAAATTGGTTCAAAGTAAATAAGTTGCTGAAAAATTTGGTACCAGGAAATCCCGTCATCAACAGTGCTACCGAAATAGAGACCGAGATTGAAAATACGACAAGAGCCATTAAAACTGCGATTAAAGATTCAACAACTTACTTTCAAATCAAGAATGATCCTATGCGTGTCCCCCCTTTTATCAGAAGACTAATGACCCAAAAAAACAGACTAAGGAAAGAAAGGAAATTATCACTCAATAACTCACTCAATCCACAAATTAATAGACTACAAAATGAAATCAAAGCACGCATTCAGCATTTTAAAGGCGGCAGATGGGAAAACTTCATAAAAGCTCTAAAGCCAGAAAACAAATCCCTTTATAGGGCAATTAACCCCTTTAAAAACGATAGACGCCCAATCAATCAAATCAAGATAAACAATAACTACATCACCGACGAACCAACCATAGCAGAGACTTTCGCTGACTGTATCAGCAAAAACTTTCAAGCATCCCCCCCCGGCCCCCCACCCAGATACTGATTTTGAAGAAAGAGTTAACGAAAAGATTTCTCACTTTTTTAATAATCCGCCAGAGTCCATCCCCGTCCGTCATCTCTCCGCAAACAGTTGCAAGTATTATCAAAGAATTAAAAAACAGAAAATCACCAACCCAGGCAACGACGGGATTACCATTATTATCGCTAAAATGCATCCTAAAAAATGTGCTCACAAATATTACAAAAATTTTCAATAGATGTCTAAGTCTTAGATCCTTCCCCGAAATATGGAGAAAAGCCACAATTGCACCGATCCACAAGCCCGGCAACACTAGAGACGATCCAACTATCGGCCGATATGCGTTCTTTGTGCCCTGTCAAAGATATATGAAAAAATTGTGAGAAAATTACTTGAAGACCACCTAAATGATATTTAGGCCATACCAGATGAACAATTTGGCTTCAGAAGCCATCACAGCACACACTGTTAAAAAAAACCTGAATTTTCAGAAAGTTTTTTGACTGGTTTTAACGGAAAATTTCCGTAGTGCTTCCAAACATGGTTTTTTCTTCAAAAAACGGAAATATCACGTACCTCACGATAATGAAAATGCGAAAACGGAAATTCTCAGTTTTACGGTTGCTGTATTTTTACAACCTGATTTGGAATTGGCGATAATCAACACTAAAATTCGAACTTCACATTGTTGTCTATACTATTAAAACCTGTCCGCGGCTGTCTGTGTGTGTGTGTGTGTCTGTCACCTCATCTCCTCGAGAACGGCAGACTGTGCGACGTCGAGCCGGGTACCGTCGGATTCGGAATTTTCCGGGGAAGCCATTTCGCCCGGTCTCATCCGTGTCCGGCTTTAATTAACGGAGATATCAATTAAAAACGCTATTTTATGCAAGTTTTATTTTACTTTTGCATTGTTGCCGTCGTTCCAACAATGTATAACACCTTTGCCGTTTGAATTAAAATCAATGCAGTCGTTGCCATCGTTGTAAGGAATAAACAATACTAATAATCAATGTTTCTCTAGCATTTTGAGTGAGGCTTCGCTGCATTTGCAATAATAAATTTAATTCTTCTTTCTTTTTAATTTATTTATCGTCTGCTATCTAATAAAAGCTATTTTTCGTATTTTAACGGGGACTTTTAAATTAATTGTCCTTATTCTAATGCAAATTTTTTGAATTTCTCTGTTATTAATATCGGTCCGGGTCTGTATGTCTTTGTATGGTAGACAATAAAGAGTTTCAATGCCGTGTTGTATTCAAGCTCGATCAGCGCCGGGCGTGCAACGGTTTCTAAACAAAAATCGAAAGCCAAAAAGAAAAACTACTTTTGGGGAGCATTGTACTTAATTAATCTATGATTTTTAGGGACTGTTGCTCTTATTTAGGCTCGCGCGAAGGTCATTGCTTATTAATATCGGTCTGGGTCTGTATGTCTGTGTATGGATAGAAATTAAAGAATTTCAATGCCGTGTTGTATTTAAGCTCGCGCAGCGCCGGGCTAGCCCGGCGCCCTCAGCCTATTATTTTAGCCCTTGCAACTCCGGGCGGCACGCCTAGTTTTAATAAGAAACTTCTTTTTATTTCTCTTGAAACATATCTGATTTCATATAAGGCTTTATGCTGCATATCGGGTTTATTTGGAATCGCGTCCTAGATAACAAACTTGTATGTAAGTAACAAAATGTCTTCAACCCTGGACCGGCTCTAGGGTTTTCGGCGCCCAAGGCAACAACAAATTCTACGCCTTTATTAAAGTGTGTTATTTAGTTTGTTTTAAAATCCCCAAATTAAAAATAGAATCCTCAATTTCGTTTGAGTCGGGATGGGATGTAGTGACTGGTTATTTATTAGGGATGTAACGAATAGTGATTTGGCCGAATTAGCCGAATACCGAATATTCGGCTATTTCTTCCAGGCCGAAGCCGAATATTCGGTCCTTTCTTCAAGGCCGAATAGGCCGAATCCGAATATTCGGCTAGGCCTAATACCGAATATTCGGCTAGGCCTAATACCGAATATTCGGCTAGGCCGAATACCGAATATTCGGCGGCCGAATATTAAAATTTCTAGAAAATCGTTGTAATCGAAAGTATTTGTCAAATTTAAAATTATTCACAAAGTCAAACACCAATTATACACAATCTATGATGTATGATTTAATTCTGTTTGTTAAGAACTTAGAACTATTTAAAATTAATCTATTTTCACTATTGTTTTGAATGTAATAAAACTAAGAATTTCACCCACAAGCAAAATGGAAATGACAGGTTTTTTCGGTAGTAAGCATTAGCATTCTTTTACTAATTATTTAATTGCAATGAAAGAAATACTAGTGCTTAGTGAACTTTTACCTTGCTCAAAACTGTTTTATGAAGACATTTTAAAAGTTATAAAAGTTAATATTTTTATTTTGTTGGGTTTTTTGCATACCTATTTTTAAAAGATCTATGCACTTAACTGGAATATGTTTTTATTTTCAAAAACCCCAATAACTTATGCTATCTAAATATTCATGATATATTCTGGGCTTTTCAAATTTCTCTCTAACCCAATATTCACAGTAAATCAGTCTACCCAAACAAAGTCTGGCTTCCACTTTGTTAATAATAACAAAATGAATTTATCATATTATCTATTATAATTAACTATTGGCAGCTTTTGGGAGCAAATGCTAAATATAAAATACAATAATACAACTTTAAAATGTGTTTTTGCTCAGTCAAGCTTAAAACAAGATTAAAAAAAAGTATATTCTAAATTATTTTTATTTCTTAAACTATAGTGGACTAATGTATTCTTTTGCAATACTTATAATACAATTTTAAATGTTTAAAAATCCACTAATTCCTTTATTTTTTTACTTTTTTACTGCAGCAGAACTATTCGGCCGAATAGTCCATCAATATTCGGCTGGGTGATGAAATGACTATTCGGCCAAAGGGCCGAATAGGCCGAATACCGAATAGTGGCCGAATATTCGTTACATCCCTATTATTAATCCTTAATTGCGTCTTTTTTCTTGATCGGTGCTGGTAATGGAGTTGACATAAATTTATTCGATTTTTTTATTCATTCGACCGATCCTTCTAGAATTAATTTTCTCCATCGTTCATTCCGGGCCTCGTCTCCCGCCCCGCCCTCGTCCCCCCCCCCTTTTGACCGACCAAAGTCCCTAAAACGGCACCTTCCCCCTGTCGAGCACCCAGTGGCGTAGTTAACATGGGTAACACCCTGGCGGGTATTGATGGTGTCATCCCAAGGTAAAGATTAAACTAAAAATAAAAATGTAAACGTGAAATATGCATTTGAATGTAATGTATTTAAAAGAATCGCAGGTTTAAAAAAAAAAAAGAAAGAAAAATCGTATCATCGGCGTAATGATATTTAAAAAGTTCGTTGACGACAATGGGTGTCTTGAGCGGTTAAAAAACAATTCAAATATTTTTTTGCTCGTTCAAAATAGAAAAGAAAATGATAGAAAGAAATATTCAATTTAACGTGTTTGTCTCGATTTATGGGGTTTTCAGAGGTTTATTGTTTTTCCGTAGTGGGCGGTTGGCACCCGGGGTGGTCCGCCCCCACTTAGCTACGCCACTGTGAGTACCCCAGATGCAAGTACATACATACGCATTTACTGACAGTATTTTAAGCCCATACACTCTACAAAATACGTATAATACGGACGCTGATTAGTTTGTTATCTCATGTCGCCACCTATACTTGCGCCGGGAAACGGAAATCAGTACCATATGTATCCATTTTTTCCAGAACAACAATAAGTTGCAAAATGAGAATTCCGTGCCTGGGAAAAACCGAATGAAAATATCCCAGGTTGGCGAGCACGTTTTCGGGACAACTTGGAGTCTGAACAGTGGACATTGGACAATCGGGCAACCTTTGCTTGGCCGCTCTATTCAACTGTACGAACATCATAGAAGTTGTCTTCAAAACAAGTAGATTCTTCTATTGTTCTTCTTGTGAGGTAAGAATTTTATTTCAATTTTATTTCGTAACTGATGTTTTGTGTTTCCCAGGCCTGTCATTTAGGGGGGTAAGGGGAGTCAAATGCCCCCTCCCCCGGCTTGGGAAATATAATGTATTTATGTGTGTATAGATAATATATTTCTGTATTTGTATGTTAATTTTTCCCAAACTAGCTCGTGGCGCCAATTTCGGAAATCATAAGCTAATGTTGCCACCCAACGAAACAGGATTACGCCACACGGCAACTCGCGAATGATCAAAGAATCGAATATTATCTTTGCTTCTGGAAATAAATTGAAATTATTACTTTTTTTTATCGTCTGTTTTATTATTATATTTTTAAAATCCCTTTGCTAAAGCACGGAATAGTATTTTTATTTTTGTACATCATTTTTATACGCAGCTTTTTTCTCGGTGTTTTAAACATGTGTTAATCTGCTTTTTTTTTTTTTTTTTTCTACATTTACAATTTTGAGTGATGTTTTAGCGAAATTATATTTGTTACGCATCATTTCTTAATGGTAAATATATTTACATACATTTTTAAATTTTAGATGCATCAAACGTTTTTTTTTTTTTAAATAACTATTGCTAAATGGAATACATTGCGTTTTATGAAAAATTGTGCTGATGTACTTCTTTTAAAAATTTAAATCTGTATTTAAAACATATCGAATTATTTTTCAATGCATTTCCTCTAATTTTGAAAGTATTGTTGATTTTAAGCTTTTGTTTTTAAAGATCTTGTTTTTGTAGGTTTCAGTTATTTAGTTTAATTCTTGTGCCTTCCAATTAAAATAATATGTTTTTCATATTGCTCAATACAAGTTTTAAGTATAATTTAAAGTTAAACTAAAAACATTTTGTAGTTAATGGGCATTTATCAGAGTAATAAGTATCAAATTTATTAAATGTGTTATAGTATTTAAACTGTTCTACTCTGTCTACTTACTTCTTAACTCCACTTACAGGAAGTGACCTACATTCTTCAAAAGAATTTTCGTTAGTAGATGATGAATATATCAATTACTAACGGCAGTGATTTCATAACAGCGATGGCAGCTCTTTTTGTAACATACTGTGTATTAAACATTGAATACAATGCTGACACGTTTTACGGCTTTGACAATGGAGTTTATTCAAAGCTATTGATATTTACCATTTCTAAAGTAGGTTAAATATGGTTCTATATTCAGGCCTGCACCAAGCCTATTTTGCCTGTCTTGCAAATTCCCTTTGAGTGCCTTATTTAGGGTTGAAACAAAAAGGGGGGGGGGGTGTCAATTCGGCGACATGGTTATAGATGTGTGTTTGGTAAATATCGAGTGGATAGGGTATTTATAAATGCGTATTTACCCAAAATATCAGAGTATTTAAAATGTTCAGTCATTTTAAAAACATTTAGCCATGCACTGTTTTGACGATAATTCTGAGATGATATAAATATATATATGTAAATAAACTTGCAACTGAAAACAAAACGGCTACAAAGCAAATATTTCAAAAAATCAGAACTACCCAGTTGAAGAGATGTTTTTCTTGGTGCATTGTTGTATTACATACATAGTCTAATGATACTGAAAATGCTGTAAATTTTTTTATATACCGAAATTGTATTGAAATACACTGTTTGACAATTGAAGGCTAAATATGCGGCAATCTATATAAACTCACATTTTGGTCATCATTGTTTCTTTTTTCTCCTTTTCAAATAGAGATTTTCCCCTTGAAATGAGTAACTAGTGTTCTTACAAGGTAATAGAAAAATTTAAATGATCAAATACTTTAAAAATAAGGCCAAACAGACAAAATTTGGCGAAGTGATTCTGGATTTTTTTTCTTTTAAATGTTAAAGTGGAATTTTGGCTCACTAAACCAGCAAACACCCTGATCCAGCAAAAATAATTTTTTTGATGTAATGAGGTAAACATAAAATGAATCTTAATTAAATTGAGACCCGAACACCTTTTAAATTTCAAACTGGCATGCATATTAAATGCAATTTGTAATAATGATATTAAAAAAGTGTTGACCAATTTAAATATCCTATGTACTAAATATTGTTCAAGAATGCAACATCATTTTAAGAAAAAATTTGTCTTTTTTGAAATTTGTAATTTACTATCTACATTTAACACCTATGTTGTATTAATTTATATTACTTATTGCATAAAACAATTTAGTTATTATTTATGAAATTTATTTAGAATGATATTCAGATTTCTGTTGTAACAGCATTTTTATTATTATTTCTCTCGAGCTTATTGATATTAAACATTTGGGTTTGTGTACCTGATCTCAAAAAATCCACTTATTGAGCCTTTGTCTAGTGTTAGATACATTCTAGATTTTTATAACACAGAAGCAGGTATGTTCTTAAGTACTGTGCATTTAATGAACATTTTTACTTTAATTTTTAATAAAATTTGGAACATGTTGAAAATTTAATACGTTAAACACATATTTTAACCGTTTCTAATGAAGTAATAAAAACAAAATTCATGGTTGCAAGCTCAGAAATATTGCACAAGGAGCTTCTTGAAATTATTATTATTATTTTATAAAACTTCATATTTAGGCCTAAATAAAAGTTATTGAAAATTTATTTTTAAAAAATTAATTTCATAGGTTAAGTGCCCTTTATATGAACTGTAATGTGCTTACTAATTAAATTCTAAAACAGTATTTTATATTTTGTAGATGTATTGCAGTTATTAATCCTAAAAGTAGAATTAAAGCAAGCAAGAAGGAAAAAGGAAAACATTATTCAAATACTAAGAAAATCATTAACTTGGCTAATGACATTAGTGAATTTGATGATAAAGTTTTAAAGTTCTGAATTAAATTGAAATATATATATATAAACTCATGTTTGTGAAAATTGCAACACCATGAAGGAATCGTCATAATTGAATGAAATTTAATACACAGTTGACTGGTAGTGGTACAAATAAATGATTAAATTTTCAAAGTAAACAAACAATAACAAGAGATCGGAATCAGTATTTTGTGTAGCCACCACGCACCGGAATAAGTGCTGCTACACGACGTGGCATGGAGTCAAACAAATTTTGAATGTCTGCCTGAGGAAGAGCATTCCATATTGTTTGTAAGCGTACCAAAAGTTCGTCTACAGAAGCAACAGGACGAGGATCACGAGCGAGACGCCGACCATCGAAATCCCACACATGTTCAATTGGCGACCTTTCCGGGGAATACGCAGGCCAAGGAAGAAGCTGTACCTGCTGCACTGCAAAGAAGGATTGAACCGTCCTAGCAATATGAGGGCGGGCATTGTCCTGTTGAAATACAGCGCCAGGCAAGCTTTGAAGGAAGGGAACAGCTTGGGGCTGTAGAACTTCACTGATGTAACGGTTGCTGTTCAGATTGCCCACAATTCGTACCAATTGAGATCGTCCATGATAGGCTGAGGTGCCCCTGACCATAACTCCGGGTGTTCGTCTACTGTGGCGTTCGATAATGCACTCCAGAAGGTGGCGTTCACCGACATAGCGTCTGACACGAATGCGGCCATCATGGTACCACAAATTAAAGCGGGATTCGTCAGAAAACACGACATGCTGCCAATCAGCACGCCAGTCTCTATGCTGATTGGCCCATTGTAGCCGCAGGCGGCGATGGTTTAGCGTGAGGGGGATCCTGTATAAAGGAGTCCTTGCGCGCAGTCCCCGCTGCAGCAGACGTCTACGAATTGATGAAGCACACAATGAAACACCTGTAGCTATTGACCACTGTGCTGCCAATTGTCTAGAGGAAGCTGTACGGTCCGTCCGCGCCATGCGGACCAGGTGTCTATCATCGCGAGTTGACGTCACATTTCGGGGTCCACTCCCGGATTTCCGAGTGGTCCGACCCTCGTCCGTCCACTGCTTCCAAACACGCATCACTGTGCTGCTGTTACGCTGCACACGAGCGGCTACTGCACGATACTGCAATCCAGCTTCACGAAGGCCGATGATTCTCCCCCGTTCAAACTCTGTAAGTTCTTCAAATCTCGCTCCCTTTCGTCGAAGAGGCATAAGTAAAGATTGAGCTAACGTTTACTACTAGCAGATAACCACCGATAACCATACACGCCTCGCTACAGCCGTCTATTTATTCGGATCCATCCGCCGTTCAGAGGGCGCTGCTCAGCATACACGTTGCGCTATGGATTTGAAATTCTAATCATTTGCATATCATGCGCTATTTTGCATTTCCTGAAAATTTCAGCTCACTCGCGTAAGTCCTTCATGGTGTTGCAATTTTCACAAACATGTGTTTATATATATGTCTTTTTGATAAAACTTATCAAATTCTGAATTAAATAAAAAGAAGTTGTAAATATTGTGTGTTTTTGATAAAGTTTTCAAATTCTGAATTAAATAGAAAAGAGTTGTAAATATATATTTATGTATGTGTTTCCTTCATGAACTTGTATTTACTATGTGATTAGTTCATGTGCAGTTTTGAAAATATTTTCTGTTTTTTTTTGCAAATATGGTTGGTTTTCACATTATTTTCCTGGTGTTATTGTTATTGGTTTTGGAAACTTGTTCTCTGATATAATTTGCAGATGCATATTTTTATCAAATTGTTTTGCTATTTTTTCTAAAAAGTAAATTCTGTAGCCCGAGCTGAATTTATAAATAAAATGTAAGGTTGATAATCTATTTTGTGTTTTTGCTTGCTTCATAGTTTGCTAACAACATTTAAAAAAGTAATCAGTATCATCTTTTCACTATGTAATACAATTAAGTAATGCTCAAATTGTACATCAGTATTTTTTTAATTCTCTTCGAGCAATTTTTTAACTGATGCCACTTGCATCTTTTCACTTTATTATACAATCAACTCCCAAACCGTACATGGGTCGATTTTTTGATTCACTTCGTTTTTTTACTAAATTATATACCTCTATACTTGCTTTCCAGCATAAAAAGTACACTTTCAAGTAATTTTCTTACTGAAAAATTATTTAAGGTAATTGCACCAGTATCTTAAGAAATAAAATACATGAACGTGAGGTATATTTACAAAGTAATTTAAAAGGAATGATAAAAAAATATTGGTTCGTTTATTCTTTCCGTTTCTACCCTCTATGTTTAACGTGCATAAGTCACTGCTGAAATGTTTTAAAATAAATTTGCCTTCAGTGTTTTTTTTTTTTTTTTCATTACTGAAATATGAATATAAGACGAAAAAATATTTATCTTTCAATTTGTTTCCTTTCAATTAAATATAAAATGCTATAAAAATGCCTATAGTATAAAATATTTTTCAATGTTTACTTTTGTAATCAAATCTTTAATAAAGATTTAAATTTTTTTTAAACATTTGTTTATTTAAATTTTAAATTCTTGGACAGGATGCTTTAAGTATTAGTGAGTTGTGCATGAATGTCTTGAATTTGTAATATATCGCTATTCAGAAAATTGAACAATGACATAAGAGTAAAATAAGTAAAAATGAATGACAGAATCTCGGGGGGGGGGGGGGGTCAGTAGATACATGGCAAAATGAGAAATGGAAGTTTAGTAAAGACACGGAGAGATACAAAACGGAAAAAGCAATCAACGAAGAAATAAGAAATGGATTTTCTGTAAAAACGCGTGAAAATGCAAAACGGAAAAACAGATCAACGAAGAAATAAAATATGGAATTTCTGTGAAGACGCGGAAAAATACGAAACGGAAAAAAAATTAACGGTAAAATAAGCCTTCTTCAACCACGGGAAATTAGTCATCACGGGAAAATACTATCAGATTCGGAATGTTTCCGGCCGATACTTTTTCCGTTATTTTCAGGAGATTTTAGTGCAATTCACCAACTGCTACGAGTAACAAACTTTATTACGCACGGCCTAAACATGAAAAAATGCACCATCGGGGCTTTTCTAGACTTGACAAAAGCCTTCGATAGGGTCTGGCACAAACGATTGATTTATAAGCTTATTGAATTGGATACTCCTCATTATTTAAGATGTATCATACTCGACTTTCTCACTAGCAGAACTTTTTGTATTAAAATTGGAAGTACCCTCTCCCTCCCCAGAAATATGAATAGTGGGGTCCCTCAGGGTTCACTTTTGGGGCCAACATTATTCAATGTTTATACGGCCGACATACCAAAACACAGCAACATTATGATTGCATTATACGCTGACGATGTAGCCGCGCTTTCTAAGCATCGTGTCAGAAGACTTGCAGCCAAAAACTTGCAAAAATACATGGATAAACTGTTCTTATGGTACAACAAAAAACATAGCTTTTTAAAAAAAAAAAAAAAAAAAAACAGGAAATATTTTGTGCTTTTTTTTTTGGGGGGGGGGGGAATATTTATTTTAAAAAGAAGGAAAATAAAATGCAATGAACATGTTTAAGATCGAAAAGGTACAGTTTCCAAAAAAGTTTTTTCTCGATTTTCTGAAAAGGGTTCGTTTTTGCGATTAGAACTAGAGTGTTATTTATCGTTGCTTTAATTGCGAGTTAATAGCATTAAATTTTGTTTTTTATTTACTTCCTGTTGTTTTATAACTTTTTTTTTTTTAATTAGCTCTAATTTTCTCGCGATACAGAACATTCGCAAAATTGAAATTCTGCGCTTCTCGCGTTTTCCCGATCGTCTGATCTTTGACTACAATTGACTACTTTGACTACGTCTGATCTAGAGAATACAAAATCACATCAGAAATTAACGGAATTCTTTTCTTTTATTGTTAAGAGGTTAAAAAAATATCGGCAAAAGTCTAGATTTTTCGATGTTTTGTCTTCGAATGTAAGCCAACTCCAACTTCGTTTTTCGTGAAAATTTCGTGACTAATAGGCGAGTATATACGAAACAAAAAATGCTATGAATGAGTAAAATGCTAATAAAAACTTCCAAAGCCAATTATATGAGCTCTGATGCTACTTGCTACTTTTTTTGAATGATTACCCAAAATCCGGAAAATTCCGAAATCTGGAAAGATGGCGGCCCCGAGCGTTCCAATTTTGAGTCCCATACTGTATATTAATTAGCTGTTAATAGCTGCCACACTTTAAGGCGTTGCACATTGAGACAACTGACTGCGAGAAATTTTCTGATCGGGCCCTGAGAATTTGCATCACCTGGATAGAGAAATCCTCAGGGCCGTATTTTGTGGATTGTAAAGATTAAAAATATTGTCAGTAAGTATGTAGATATGTATTTGAATAATATTAAGTGTCTACAAGTTATATTAATTTTTCTTATCCGCCTGTACTGCTCAAAAAAATAATAAAAAAATTGCGGCTCTCAAAAGTTTGCACCCCAGACGGCCGCCTAGGCAGGTCTTCTATATGGACGAGCCGGCCCTGAGAATTTCTCAAGCCGGTTCCGAGAGCTCGTTCATATAGACAACTTAGGCAGCAGCCTAAAGCGCAAAACTGCGATGTATTTTATTTATTTATTTTAAAAATTTTAAAATAAAATATAATCGTTTCTGCTCCTCAGGCAGCCGTTTAGGTTGTCTATAAGGGACCAGCCTGCCCTGAAAAATTATATCCCCCCTTGTGGCCCACCGGCCAGACCCTGGAGATTTTGCCAAATTGCGGCATTGCACTCTCTGAAGCCCGGGTTGCGGCAAAGTTTTGGTCACCGTTTTTTAATTAACATTGTAAAAACTGTACACTTTATTTTAAAAAAGATAGATATTTTTTTATGCACCCAGGTTGGACCGGCCCACCGGGCATTTGCCCGAATGCCCACATAGCCAGTCCGCCGCTGATCTTACCCACCTTACTTTATGGATCAAGCATATGGGGCTTTGCTGCAAAGACTAACATCTGCAGACTTCAAATAATCCAGGGTGCTCATTCCAAACCTCGACGCATCGATTCGAAGAGATTACCGCTACAGAACCGGCCTAGACGTCACCTCTTCGAAAGCGTAGATTCCAAATCCTCCTTCGTTCAGAAGCGTAGGGGGAAAAGGGATTTCGTATCAAACTGGTGTAGCAGCCAATCAAAGCGTTTCTTTGGAGTTCTCAGCGCGGTATTGCTTTTAGTTTTTTGTTACGCGTTCTTGAGGGATTTACACCTCATAATTTTAGGAAAAAAGGGTCGCCAATTTCAGTTTATTGATGCAAAACAGACACAAAAAAACTTTTGCATTCTTAACAAAGATAAAGAATGAGTAAATTTTTAAAAAAATAGTAAAAAATAAAAAGTTTATCCAAAATAATAATTTGTATGTAAAAATAAAAAGTAAAACGAAAATTCGTAAAATTTTGGGGGGAAAATATATCAATTTTCCAGTAACAGGAGGAGGGGAGAGAAACTAAGGAGGAAAGGCGAGGGTTGTTTTTTTTTTTTTTTTGCGAAAACTCGCATCAAATTCGGGGGGGGGGGGGGGGCATCCGGTTTCCTCCGTTAACATGCTCACGTCTAAGTCACACCTAATTCACGTCAAAAATTGATTTATTACTCCCCCCCTTCTTATATACTAATCTCATATACTTACTGAAATACCACTTCAATTTTGTTTCATGAAAGGTTAAAAAAATTTCCATTTGAATCTGTCATTCCCACAAGTATAATGGAAGTTATTTTTTTTTATTATTTAAAATAAGCAATATTCTTCCGTGCAAACCCTAATTAAGGACTAACGCAAACAGGGGGAAGACAATATTTCGCTTCCGCATGATATGCATTGACAGATTGACAGAGCGCACATTTGCGTGATATATATTGACAGGGCGCACATTTGCGTCATATGCATTGACAGGACGCACATTTGCGTGACATGCATTGACAGGGCGTACATTTGAGTGATATACATTGACAGGGCGCAAATTTGCTTAATATACATTAACAGGGCAGGATGTTTACAGAACGCGCATAAGTCCCGAACAAGTCACAAATTCGGAAGTCGGTCACGAAATCTAAGAATAGATCACGAAAATTCTCCATCCAACGATACCGATCCCCACAGAAGGCATCGGATATCCGGTATTCGACAGATTTTTAAATATTCGGAATCCAATCGGGCCACTGCACGAAATATCCGGTTATCCGGTTGTATAATTTTACTATTAAAATTAATGAATCTGGTATGAAATTTTTTTTGGAAATTACAAACTCAGTACAGTTTTTATGTCTATAGAATACATGTGTATAGAATTTACTAGTTTCAAACATCGGGAATATCCGATCTCCGGCAAAATCAATATCCAACGTGTCACCGATTGATCACAAAAAAGTGCGGAAAATATCACGAAACGTTACTTTGAAAATATGTAGACACCCTGCAGGGGTGCCCACAGGAAGGAGTTCATCGCGCAGACTGCACCATTGACATTTGGAAAGGGGGCAGTTCGTTTCAAGGGCTTTGGGGCCCTTGATCGACTTTTCGACCGACTTAGGGGGTCATAGTTTTAGGGGATGTGCTACCTCTCAGAGTGGGGGGATAGTTGGGCTCCCCTCACATTAACATAATTTCTTAAAAAATATTTTTAAGGTTAAAACATCAGCATTTGGCAATACATTTATACGGCTATTTTAAAATTTATTTAAAGTATGATTAGACTTTAAATTATAATTAGAAAAAAAATATTCATGGAAGTAATTAACGACGTTAGTTGCTTTTTTGACTCATAACCTAAGATTAAGCAACAGTGCATAATTTATGGATGTACATAAAAATTATGCGTTAAAAAAGGATATATTTTCTAAAAACAACCTACTTTTCGTTTAATTATGGAATTTTCTTCCGTATGAATATGTAAATATATCTTCACGTTATTCATTAATATAATTTTTCAACTTCTTTTTTAGATTAAAAAATCTGACACATAGAAATTTAGTAATCTGGGGCTTTAAAGATATTTCTAAATTAAAAAACACCAAAAATATGCATAAATTGAAACCATAATTAGTAATAACATATTCATAAAAGAGTTAGTTTCTTAAATAGCTTTTGATTGATACACATTGATATGTAACTTTAATTTATGAAAAAAACAAAAAGAAAACTTAATGTTTAAAAGTATTTATTTAATTTATATTTATATTTTTGGGCAAACCAAAATTAGTTTATTGATCAAAAATAATTCTCAATATGTATCAAAAACACCATCAAAGAAGGGCAAATACAACGTCCCTATTCGAGTAAAATATTCTATTTCATAATTTGGCGACTTAACGAACCAATACCCCAAAGTCCGAACGACTTCGATGGCACAAAAGCTGTCGAAGCGCTCTTCGATGAAGAAAGCCGCAAAACAACGATACGAACCACATGGAATTAAAGCTTTCGTTGGTTTCCCTGCGGTCCTGTGAATTTTGCGTTTGCGCCATCTAGTGAGGGTTTGGGAACTACGATAGAATCGATGTGCGCTCACTTGGAATGAGGGCCCAGAACAGAATGATCAGACAAATAACCACAGCTGAAAGATATCAACGAGAAAAAGACCTCCACCGTGAACTAAATATTTGCTCAATATCCAGAAAATGAATAGCTCTTGCAATTAAATTCTTTTCACTCATCCCTTTTCATCCCAACACATTAATTCAAGAACAAGCTGCATTTTTACATAGAAACGAAAAGTACCCTTACCCTCATCACACCCAATTCATAGAATATGATTCTCTAACCCCCAGCTCGACCCTCCTTAGTGAGTCTCCCATGATGAGCTTCTTTTATTTCTTGTATATAGCATTTCTTTTTCGTATGTATTAATTATTGTCTTCAAAAAAAGAAAAAAAAAGTACAAAATGATTAAATGATAAAATAAAAATCATATAAAATGAAAAAAAAAAGGTCAAAAATTTCAGAAAATGCAAAAAAAAAAATTCAAAAAAGCTTTAAAAACAACCACAGGAGTCTGTTTTACATCTGATAACTATTGCCAATGAATCGAACTTCTTTAAACTGTGAACACCCCCCTCTCCCCAGCCAATGAAAGATTGGCTCTCCTTAACTGCTGCGCCTCGGCGCAGACTAGATGCTCTAACCACTTTTAGGAAACTTATGTAATGAACTAACGATCTGGACATCGGGTAAAAGAGTATGGATATTTTGTACGCCCGTGCAAAATTATGTGCTGCTGCTGCTGCATGGGATAAATGTTTCAAGTAACCTTCCAATTGTACAATTGATTTATATGATAAAATAAGTATGTGGAAGTTCTAATAGACTGTAGAGACCTTCAAATGTGTTTTCTACACTTAGAAGTTTGCTCAAATGCCGACGAGATAATGATACAATCCTTATCACTTTGTATCGAAGACATCATTTAAAAAGACCGGCTTTATGTTTTATCCTGAGATAAAGGAACTATGCTCCCCATTTAAAGGCAATTTACTCTTCAGTTATCGCTCTCAGCAACACTTGCGGAGGGACTTGCTTGAAACGAAAAAAAAGACGTTACAGTGACAAAGACTTTTCATGTTATCTATACATATTAACTGTAAATCAGAAGTTTGACTGGTAGTCAAACTAGATATTGATGAATTAAAATTTATTTAATTCATATTGCTTTAATTTTTACAGATGATTTTCCCTGGAGATTGTATGTAGTACTTTTTATCACATGAGTATCATGAGGACATATTTTTCTTCGGTGGCAACTTCTCCTACTGTATTTTTTAACGTAAGGAGTATTTTAGTTATTAAATAATAAACTTCGATGTTTAGAATAAAAAAAAATCATTTCAAAAGTTAAGTAATTTCTTAGAAACAAAGGAAGAAAGTTTTAGATCATTTTATTTCCGACCCACATTCAAAGTCGTTTATTTAGTCGTTAAAAAAAAAGTTAAACTGCGTTGGTATCTTCTGTTTTGGATATGGCTTTCATATTTTATAATTAAATGTCAACAAAATTTCTTAAATTGTATTACTTTAAATATCTTAAAATGCATTCAAACACTTTGAATTTCTATTCTATGCATCCTTAATGCCATTAGAATAAATATAAAACACGAAATTTGTTAGCACATTGTGCTATCTTATAGAAAGAAATTCAGAAACACACATTATTTCCACCTATAAGATAATTTTCCACCTTTATTTTGTCGTACAAATTTACTGCCTACAGTGAAAAAAATTAATTTCAATGCAAGTTTTATTATAAAATTTAGAGTTCTCCTTTCATGTATTTTCAAAATAAATTTCCAATTTGCTCATTTTGAAAAATGTAATTTATTTCACATTATAAATGTAATTTAACTTCTCCCCACATTCCCCAACTATGTTAGGGGCATTCCATGGGAAATGTCTCACACGGTGCAGTTCAATTTCATTAAAAAATTAAAAATGCAATGAACCAAACTTTTTTGATGAAAAAAGCACACCTAAGTGGCCCTTACGACATTTTTCCCATTGCCTTTTTAATTAATATGTTTAATGAAATATAGTTACCACTTGTGGAACATGAATGTCTCACTTTCCACGAAAGGACTCATATAGATATTTTTCTTTATACAGTAAAAACGGTAAAAAAAATTTATTAAACGAAATTGAAAAAGTAAAAGTGAATTCTTTTGCATAACACATATTCCTGATGTGTGCTTCTATTGCAAAACACAGAAAGCAATTAAATTTTGCTTTGTTATATGTATAGGGTGAGTTGGAGCCAATCCGCCCTTAGCTCACACACGTGTATTAGCTTGCACCTATAAAACACAAGCCGTAATATATATGAGTACAAAGATAAAACAACGTAAAAAAGCGCAAGTTGTCAGAAGAAATATCGCAAATAGCTATTTCGAAGCTGCAATGGAGCCTCTTCATCACTGCAGAAAAGAAGTGCTCAACACACAACTAGAAAGTTCTGAGTCACTCGCAACTCTCTAGTTGTGTGCTGAGCACTTCTTTTCTGCACTGATGAAGAGGCTCCCTTGCAGCTTCGAAATAGCAATTTGCGATATTTGTTCTGACGATTTGTGCTTTTTTAAGTTGTTTTATCTGTGCACTCATATTTTTGAGCAAAGCATTTTGATCATTTGTCTTACAACTAATGTATATCCCACGTGTCTTAAAAAAACTATAATGTGAAGAATAAGAGGATTACCTTTTTTTTTTTTTTGATGTAGTGTCGAACAGCCAAATTCAGCAAAAGCAATTTGTTTATATTTATCAAGAATTACTAATAACGCATATGATTTATTTTGATAATCTACTTTAACCAAACTTTATTTATAACCGGGGTCGCAATTTCCCTGCTTGAAGGATAGTGTGGGGGTGCGACCCCGTAATTTCTTTTGCTTTTCCTATTTTTAATTAATTTTGTATTTACTTCTTCAAACACGATTGTTTGTTTTTCTGGAAAATTTAAGTGAAAAAGATTTAACGCGGCGCAGCGTATTTAAAAGATTGCCCTAAAGCAGCAATGGAAATCCAGACATTTAGCTGTGATAGAGAGATGAATGTAACATTTTTGAGAAAACAATGTTACTGGTACTACTTTTATGTATTTCGCAATGGAAGATTCTGTGAGGTAGAAAAAAATAAAGTTTTTCATTCTCCACAACCACTTGAACAAAGAAAGAGACCTTTTTTTGGCTACATTCAAAAGTTTTAATGTACAGTGAGAAAGTTTCTACCATATAATTTTCATTCTTTTTTTTTCAACTATAGTAGTTAATGAATTATTTCTCTTTTTCATTATTTTCATTAATAAAGCGTTTGATCGTTACATTAGTGCTTTATTTCATATCCTTTTTTCGTTTGTTACTCTCTCTACTTTGAATTCTGTAGTGTAACATATTATTTAACGAAAACTACACCTTGTGGCTTCTAACGAAAAAATTATTTTTAAGTTGATGTCACAAAAGTCATAAATATAATGCTTATATAGATATAAATGCTTTAAAAATATAAGGTTGGGTACGCACTTAGCCCGCCAAATGGGACCAGTGCGACCCTGAACAGTCGTAGTGTTAAAAAACGATTCTTAAAACTTCTGCTTTTGTTTAAATCGAGCTAGTAAATGCTTGAAAATCACAATGAAGAACCTGAGTATGAAACTTAATTCAAATAACATTAAAAATTGTCTATCAATGCACGAACCTTCTGAAAGAGATTTTTGAGGATTTGAGTATGCAATGCACTCACCCCAACTCACCCTTTATATTTTAAAAACGTGGATAGTTTTTAAGTAAAACAAGCAAGAAATTTGATTCAAACATTTAAACAATTTCTGTAGTTTAAAAATGCTTTTTTTTTTTTTTTCCTTCTTTTTTCCTATTTCAATTTTAAAAAGTAACTATTGAATAGCTCTTGACAATGGGTCTTAGTCCTTAAATACGGGAAAGCAATTGGCGCATGTTTTGGAGATTAATGACTTTGAAAGGAAATTAAATCACGGCAGTATTTAATCTCTTTTCGTGGGGCTGATGATCAAAACTTTTTTTGAATTGTGAATGAATGTCTTTGTTCTTGAAATGCAAAAAATGCTTATGAGTTCATTCCTGTAACAAAGATAATTTTATCTGTTACTCAGAGATGGTATGAAGTAAATTAAGGTTTTCAATGATTAGTATCAAATATAAAACCTTTTTCTATTTCACTCAATATTAACTGTTTTCTTATGAACTATTTAAAGTTATAAAATATTGCATAGTTTAAAAATTATTTTTTTTAAATTAAGGAAACTTGTACAAACTGGCAGCAAACTCTGTGGTCGTCCTTCAAACATTGCTACGTTGTATGTTAAATAAATACACGAAATGATATACGTTTGAATTGAAGTTTAGACAGGGGTACTGGCTGCTATTGCTGTGTTGGCGTTCTACTGAAGCTTCAATAACCAATTAAAACAGACAAATAAAGTAACAGCCATTTATTAGATAATTCAAATGTAAAACTGGAATAAGAGTTGTATTTTGAGTGCGCGAGAGGAGTCGAAAAAATTTGAAAAAAAAAAAAAAAACAGAAATGTAAAGTTGTCAAATAGATGTAAAGAGCTATAGTGTAAAAATGTGTGTGGTTGTATCTTTCTATTTTAATTGTGCCTTCTGAATTTTGTTCCATCTTGACAATTTAGGTGCACGACCTAAGTATTACATCCCTTTAACCTTTTACAATGTTGCTTATTTGTATGTCTAATTATAATCATCTTCACTTTGTTTTCTTGATATGGAATGTTATTTTGAAAAAAAAAATTACATAAATTATGCATTATTCATATGCTCTTGAAGTGCTTTCGTCGTTTAAGAATTTATCAGAGGAAAACATGTGGTTACATGTCCCGTTTGTATGCATAGCTTGTTAGTCGAGAAATAACCTGACTTTAAAAAATAATATTAAATATGAGCATTACTTGAAATATTGTAATGAAAATTACAATCGAAAATTTGGAAGACTTCAAGTGGACGTTCCTCGGAGTGTGAGCATTTAAGAGAGATAATTAAGGACAAAAATTTAAATGTTGCTGCAAAAAGGTTCGCTGCAGCTCAACTAATTGTGTGTTTATTGAATTTTTTCTACATATAGAAACCTTCAATATTTATTTACTCTGTTCCTAGAGATTTCTTTAATGTCAGTCAAGGATGTAAAATGTATTTTTATAAATGTAGATTAAGGTATTAAATGTGTATGAAAAGGCAAATGCATTGTTTCTCTTTTGTAGTCTAACACTGAAATGTTGATTAAGTGAGCTAGAGTCGAAAAAGAGAAACATGTTTAGCAATAATTAATGTTTTATTTGAAAGTTTTGACAAATGTTATAAACCAATTCGGCATATAGGAACATTCTTATGGGTCAGGCTAATAATTTTTAAATATGCCATTTTAGTAATATCGACGGTGTTTGTTATATTCGAAAATAAAAGCTGTTTTTGCAAATATATCAGAATGAGTTTTTTGGACCAGTACTGAATTTCCACTCACCGATTCAATTATTAAATCCAATCTCTGACAGAAGACTTACAATGCTTTACTCAAATATTCCAAGCTATCATAAGTATGACCATTTGTAATAAAAATCCTGTCAAAATCTGCACGTAATACATCATTTATTCTTCTCACTCTTGATCTTTTCTAATGATTATTATTCTTATTTATCGTTTTTTTTTTGACTTACCGTTTAAAATGCTTACTTCAAACTAAACAATTGAGGTGTTAAAATAAAATTTTATTAGGCAGGTCTCAGCTTATGTCACACCTTTCAGTTTCTCAGATATTTATAAAGAGGAAAACATTTTCTCAATTCAAAGCTTTTTGCCTTTATTTACTCATTTATTTTCTTAATAAGGGAAAGCATTATAAAAGATAATGTTGTAACAACATGCCTTAAACCTTATTGTTATTTTAAATTCTTCAAAAACAGTTTCGAAGACATGAATCCAAAGAACACTGAAAAATATCCTATTTATATTAAGTGTTAAATGTGCGTGCCTTGGAAATTTAGAAATGGTTTTCGTCAGGTTTTCAACTTTCTTCTCTATTTATTTATTTATTTATTTATTTATTTTCGCCATCTGGTGAAATACGAGAAGGCAGGTATATAACGAGACACTGAGTTGCAGAATATTTATTGAATGCATAAGTAAGCGAATAAGTATTTCCGAGATTTATTTTTTGTGTTTACTTAACATCTTGAAAATTGTTTTATGTTGCAGGAATTGGAAAGCAACATCTGCTCCACTTGTAGTTCAGAGTTTGTAACGATTTGATTCTTGCTCAAAAAAGTTTCGCTAGTTGCACGAATTTCTTTACTTTCGCATATCTATTTGCAAATGCTCTGGGCAACCTTTGCTGCAATATTTAGTAAAAACAATTCATGATTTTTAAACATTATTTAAGCCAACCCGTACTTCAAGGAATGTTTATTCTTTGTTATTATGGTTAGGACTGAATGTTTAGGAAAAAGTTTTGTAAAATACAAAAGAATTTTTAAGACACCATGTAAATAATACTGTCTAGGGAAATAATGATTTTATTTCAGTGATGACTTTTACTTATAGTGTTATTAGGGGAATTCTAGGTGAGATGCGATGGGAGAGAAGATGCCCCAGGTTACACAGTGTGTCAAAAAAAATTTTAAGACTAGGTTTATAAAATAAAATAAAAACTAGTAATTACATTTTTTATGTATTTTTATTCAAAATAAGCTCATTCGGCTGCAATAGATTTGTTGCAGCGGTTTAGCAACGATTCGAATGCCTGTTCCAGCTTCCATTGTGAGACTGCCTCCAAAGCTCGAGTCGAAGCTGTTTGTACACAGTGAGTCAAATAATTTTTAAGACTACAGCTGGAACTAAGCTTACAGTGGCGATATATGTGTTATCGAGCATTCGTGAAACTCCTTAACTATCAGCTGATCTACTGCCAAAACCTCAGTTCATTTGTTTACTTTTTTTTACTTTGATGACATTGACACGATGCAAACAGCTTCGACGCGAGTTTTGGAGGCAGTCCCACAATGTGAGCTCTTACAGGCATTCGAATTGTTGGTAAACTGCTGTAACAAATGTAATTAAGCCGAAAGAGCTTATTTTGAATAAAAATACTTTAAGAAATATAATTACCAGTTTTTATTTTATTTTATAAACCTAGTCTTAAAAATTCTCTGACACACTGTGTATATTTGCATCAGAAGTTCAAATAAGACAAAATGTTATGTGGATTACGTACTTATAAGCTGAATGCTGCACAGTAGAAAGCGTGTTGTTTTTGAGACAAAAGGATATTTGAATATTCAAGTAAGGGACCTATAATATTTTGACTGATATGAAGATTGGGGGCTTCTAATTTGTAACGTGAGCTCAAATCAATACCTTAGGATACTAATATACACTAATTATGACGCAAAGGCAAGAATGCATTTATTGAAATACAGCGTTGTAAAATCCGAGAGCCGGAATGGTTGTTTTATTGGAAACAACGCAAAGTGGAACATCTTTCCTTAACAAAAGAGGGTAGATTCCCTGAGAAAGGAAAAGGAGATTATGCATATGGTTCCATTATGCATGATTATAAGTAGATGCCTCACTGTATACAAATTATGCATGATAAATAAATAGATGCCTCACTGTATGTAGATTATGCATAATGTCTCATTAAGCATGATGTATAAATAGATGCCTCGCTGTAAAATATTTTAGATTTTGACAAATACATTGGTTCTATAAATATTGTTGCTTCATTTATTGTATGTACAGTGCTTTTTAATTTATTTTATCCGTTTATTGTTAACTTATTTTATGTACATTTTTAATTTATTGATATGCGATGTCACTTCATTTACTTTATAAAGATTTACTTAATTTAAATTATGTACTATAATGTTATTCATTTTAATCTATAAAAGGAATATATGATTACATAATATAAGTCTGTGAAACACAAAAGCGTCTCTTCTTAAATCGTATTTTCTTGCACTAAATTATGTTAATATAGATATATACTCGTATAATTAACCATATTACTAATTATTATAATACTCATACACTTGGGTTGTGTTTCTTCTTTTACTGATTATTTTGTGTTTATACTAAAGCTACTCATTTTCCCTTTTTGAGTGCTGAATAAAGACGATTTACAACAGGAAAATTGTGCAGAAACATTTAAAATTAACTGTAATTCATGGCCAAAAAAAAACATTTCTACGCTAAAAAAAATAAAAATAAGATAATGGGCAACGACTCGTGTCAAATGTATCAGTGCACCAAGACTCTGCTTTCATGAAAACATTTCTCGAAATGAGATTCTGTAAAATACAAAATGGCGTAGCATCTTCATTTTTTTCTACTACGCTTTAAGCAATATTTTTGTACAGCCATTCTCAGTAAACTTTCATTTAAAATTTTGCATAGAGCAACTTTCATTCGACACGCACCACGACTTTCTTTCTTGTAGTTATTTTGGCTCTCGGAAATGGAAACAGTTACTGTTTCTTTCGACTTGAGTGAGAACATTCTACCATTTTTAATGGACAATAAAAATATGGAAGATAAATAGCATGAGACGCAAAATAATTTATATAATATTCAAAAGTAAAATATGAAAACAAATTAGTTTATGGAATTTATTGAAACACATTTTGACGCTATTAAAGGTTTTTTATAGGAAAGCCGTATTAAGTTTAGAATTTTTATGCCCTACAAAAATTTGAATTTTCAGGTCACTTCTTTTTAGTTAAAATCTAGAAACTACAAAGTCTTTAAAAAAGGAAATTAAGTTCAAAAATTAAGAAAGAGCCGCATTAAGTTTAGAATTTTTATGTCCTAGAAAAATTTGTCAATTTTCCGACCACTTCTTTTTGTTTAAAACAAGAGACTATAAAGTATTTAAGAAAAGGAAATTAGGAGCACAAAAAACCGAGAACACTTTGTACATTGGCAGCAAAATAATACCTAAGTGCAAACAATAAAAAATATATATACTGGGTGCCGTGAGTGTGCACGCTGAATCGTTACTTCTGGTACACAAAGCTAAATGTGCGTTCAGAACTTTGACCGCTTGGAAAATAGATGCCTACGGAGTTGGAAAGACTGACTTTTCTCTCCTCCAAACACCTTCCCTGGTAGCAGTAGGTCATAGGGATGCCCGGCATCCGGGGGGGAGGTAAGGGGGTAGTAGTGGGGTCCACGACTTTTACATGCATCCGCAAGTGGATGTGGTGGACCTTCCAGGGGAAGTTCGACGCTCTAACCACTGGCTGCCCAGAGCTAGATTGTTCACAGGAGTTGAATTGTTACCATACGCCATCAGTTATACAATGCATCTGTTTAAAATTTTTAAACTGTTAATCACGGAACTCTTTCAGCAGAGCTGTTACTACCAAGAAACTTCATTCGCGGCTTTTTTATGAGTACTTACGTAACTTAACAGATCGTTTCAGTAGTTGCACAGCGCGCAGGAAAACATGAATTTAATCAAGAAACTCGGTCGTTTGGTTTTATACAAGTTATTACGTAACTTTGCAGAAACACTTAGGTTTCTTTCTGTATATTCACATAAATTTTTTACCATGTGTTACGGGTATTAAGGAAAAATTTTAATGCTAAAATAAAACTTGTTCTGAAAATAGCTTTAATATTCTATTTTACTCCTCTCTTTTTTTAAAGTTTAATAGAAATCACTAAATTCAAAAAAATTTATTCAATTCAAACACTCTTGAATCGAAATCCGTATGGCATCAGTAATTTGGGTTGTTCCTTGCCGGAAATACGCAGAAGATGAAGCGTGATTTTCCTAATTAAACGCACACCGAATATAGTAGAAGTGATATTAATTAGCCTCCCTTTCCTGGAATGCCCTGCCAGTTTGGAATATTGTGATGAAATGATTGATGATTCTCTAAGATGTAATTTATGTATAACAGATACAATTAATCTTCTGATATTTCCTGTTTAGCTCAGGTTTGCTGCGAAAACGAAAGCAGATTATCCTGTTGAGCTAGAAATCCAGTTACACGTTAACTGAATGAACTCAAGCAACTATAGTCCCGCCGCCGTATAAAATCACAATCGTCCTAAAAAAATTGATTTCATTAAAATGGTTGTTTAAAAAAATTAAATTTAGTTCTATAAATAAAAGTTTAAAGGAAATCAACATTGAATATGTTACATGATTAAAATCATTTATATCCAATTATGTTTCAGGAAGGCTTCGCAAAACAATGCAGTCTCGTCTGAGGTGAACATTTAACCATGCTAATAATATTTGATCTGTTAGATGTTTGCTGAAGATGAAATGAAGTGCAGGATAGTAAAGCGTAAGCATTTCCCCTTGAAAACCGTATTTGTTTTACTAAACTTTCATTTCTCAATATTATAAAAACATTTGATGTATGCACATCAGTATTTAGAGATTCAATGCACAGAAATAAAATCGATTAGCATTTTCGTAAAGTTTCAAATGAATCGAATTAATACTTTTTTAGCCAGTGCAGTTAGCGTCAATAAAATCTTCGAAAACATGGTTTTGAGAAAATGAAGTAATAAAAAATGAATTCCGTTTCTAAACAGTGCATTAACCATTCGTTATATTTCTTGTTTTTTTTTTTTTTTTTTTTTTAAATTAAGGTATCCGCCTACATATAAGAAAATCTTCTGAATATAACGGAAAAAGTACCGGCAGCAGAGTTGCCGGAAACATTCCGTTTCTGATAATGTTTTCCCGAGACTTGACAGAACTTCCATTTCTTTTTTCTCCGTTGATCCTTTTATCCATTCTGTCCTAAACAACAATCTGAAGTTCGAATTTTGGTGTTGATTATCTCCAAAACGTATTATCGCCAATTCCAAATTAGGTTGTAATAAGAATACAGCAACCGTAAAACGGGAAAGTTCCGTTCTCCTATTTTCAGGATCGTGAGGTACGTGATCTTTCCGTTTTTGGAAGGAAAAAACATGTTTTCAAGCACTACGGAGATCTTCCGTAAAAATCAGTCACAAAACAATCTGGAAATTCAGATTCTTTTTAACAGTGTACCTTCATTTAATAAAGCTTTAGCACTCTCAAAAATATAATCCTCATTTTCGACGATTCTTCAATCGTCAAGAAAATTTCGTCATTTACAACGATTCTTTCCTCGCGCGATCACGAGACTTAAAAAATTTCTACACAAATTTCGGCATTTTAACGAAAGGTTTACTGGGAGCATTTTTCACGAAGCCATTTCGTCAAATACGACGAAAGTTTCGTGAGATTTGAGCATGCGTTTCTGAGAGTGTGTAAACGATATTCTCGAGCATTGATAGTTTTATACAGCGTAATGCGTTGCAGCTAGTTGTAATATTCCGTAAGATTAAATGCTTAACCTCCTAATTCACTTATCCTGTAAGTGAAATGATTAAGTGATAGGTGATTTCGAAATTGACGCATTTATATCTGTTCACAAGCATTTGTCAAAGGCAAGATTTACTATTAGATTCGCTTAAAGCACATTCTGACTGTAAATTACAGCCTGTATCCAACTTACTGTATTTTCAACATACTGTATTCATTTTAAAACTACATACGAAAAAAACTTTTTTTTATATTGGTGACGTTTAACATTATATTTTATTCATTTGTTTTCTCAATGTCTCAGACTATTAATATAGTTATAGTAATTAACTTAGTACACTTATGAAATGAAATAGTCCTAAATTACTTCTTATTTTGATAATATTTTTATTCTTGAAAGCTTATTGCTTCATGTGATCATAACATGAGAAAAACAGTTATAAAAATTCTTCGTATTGTAATTATAGATTCCAAACATAATAATTAATAATTTATTAATGCATTTAATTAATGCAGTTAATGGTTATCATGTAATATTTTGTAAACGCGAATTAGAATTAGATTGTTTACTACAATCAGAATATACTATTAAGAATAACTTACCATTAGACAGTTACCAAAATGTTTCTCAATATAATTAACGCTTTCAAACATAAGTGTTTAACTTTTGTTAGTATTTTTAGCTTTTCCGGTTACGTTTTAAGCATTATTTTTCGGAAGTATAAATAAGAACTACATAATAAGAAAAATTATCAAAAATGCTTTGTGCTCATAGAAGTACATTGTTTGCTCCCATCGCACCCTATTCTTAAAAAATCGCATCGAACCAAAAAGAAAAGAATTTGTGAGATCCATATGATAGTTCATAGTCTTTTCTGTTAAATATTTCGTTATGCTCAGAAATCATTTACTAGGCTATCTAAACTAACTAGAAGCCATTGAAGTTGTTGAAATTCTTGAAGTTCCTCTATGCACTATCATAAATTATAAAAATCCTGCGATGTTGTGAAATAAAAAAATTGAAATCTTTCAACATTTTATTTCTATGGTTCAAAGTTGCACAACTATAACACCTTTATTGAAATAAGTATTTTTAAAATCACTTTTCTAACGTGGTTCAAAGTTGCCCTAAATGGAAGGATCACTTAGAAACAGGTTAATAATTCATTGTAAATTGTTTTTATAATTACTGTTTTTTTTTTTTTTTTTGTGACTATACAATACTTTAGGAGGAGTTCTCATGTTTTATGCAAGTAAATACAATAATACTATTGAAATTGGACTGGGACAGTTAAACAATTTTTAAAATGTGGATCAAAGATACCTTGATTGACTAACTAAATAAAACTAGTCGACCTGAGGGTTAATTCCGCACTAATTTGGGTGAAAGAACATCATTAAGAAGAATAGAAAAAAAGTAAACGGGTGTTGGTACAAAAGAAGACACGTAATTGAACACATCAGTACAAAAAGCTGTTACAATTTTTCCCCCACTGTTATTTAAATATTCAAAATAATAAAATAATCACAATAATAATGATAATTATTTTTATTAGTAGTATACATAGCATTAGAATAGAGTAACGAAACAGCTCCATTACTTAAAATATAGTTACTGTGGGTTGGTTAGGCTCTACATATTCATAATATGAACGAAAGTGTAGAGCCTAACGATTGAATAAAGGTTTAATACACAGACGCAGCTAAAACTGTACAATTTTCAACACAATAAGAACAGAAGAGTTTCGCGTTTGTTTACTTGATAACAAATGACACCAGCATACACAACACCAATTTGGTATCCATTAAAGGACCTCTTCTTAGATGATTTTAAATCTCAAATTTAAGAGAGGCCGTTCATTTTTCTTCCGTGGGTCGGTTTTTCGTCATTAGCCGGCACGATAAGCTTTATAATGAGAGGTAAGTCATGGAATTTGATAAAGGGAAAAAGAAGATTTCGCGGATCGACAGAAAAACAAGCTGGAGAAAAAATATAAAGATTCTTTGTCTAAATACTAAAAATGTGTCGTATTTTTAGTATTTCCCCTCTCTTAAGTCATTAAAAATGTACCGCGACGAAAAAAGAGTGAGAAATACTGGGATAAAGGAATTAACTAGCCGGCACGATAAGCTTTATAATGAGGGGTAAATCATGGAATGTGATAAAGGGAAAAAGAAGATTTCGCGGATCAACAGAAAAACAAGCTGGAGAAAAAATATAAAGATTCTTTTAAATGTGTCGTATTTTTAGTATTTCCCCTCTCTTAAGTCATTAAAAATGTACCGCGACGAAAAAAGAGTGAGAAATACTGGGATAAAGGAACTAACTAGCCGGCACGATAAGCTTTATAATGAGGGGTAAATCATGTAATGTGATAAAGGGAAAAGGAAGATTTCGCGGCGGATCGACAGAAAAACAGGCTGGAGAAAAAATATATTCTTTTAAATGTGTCGTATTTTTAGTATTTCACCTCTCTTAAGTCATCAAAAATGTACCGCGACGAAAAAAGAGTGAGAAATACTGGGATAAAAGAACCATGCCCCCCCCCCCCCATTGAAAGGCTATTTACTTCTCAGTTCTCGCCCCTCTGCAACATTTGCGGAGGGACGTGCTTAAATAGAGAATGTAAAGAAGCTAACATGTCAAAGAACATTCATGTTATATTATCAGTAAATCAGAAGTTTGACTAGTAGTCAAACTAGATATTGATGAACTAAAATTTATTTAATGCACCTTACTTTAACTCATCAGACGATTTTGCCTGGAGGTCTTAAGGGAGTACTTTTTATCACATGACAACACGAGGACATAGTTTTCCTTGATGGCAACTTCTCATACTGTATATTTTTAACGTAAGAAGTATTTTAGTTAATAATAAGCTTCGATGGTTTACAATAAGTAAAAAAATACCATTAAAAAAGTTAAGTAATTTCTTAGAAACGAAGGAAGAAAGTTTTAGATCATATTATTTCCAGCCCACATTCAAAGCCGTTTATGTAGTCATTAAAACAAAAGTTTAACTGGGTTAGGATCTTCTGCTTTAGATATGGCTTTCATATTTTATATTTAAAAGTCAACAAAATTTCTTAAATTATATTACTTTAAAAATCACAAAATGCATTCAAACAGTTTGAATTTCTATTCTATGAATCCTTAATGCGATCAGAAGAAATATAAAATGCGAAATTTGTTAGCACATTATGTCATCTTAAAGAAAGAAATTCAGAAACACACACGCCACCGTAAAATACTTATGGGTTCACTTTTTTTAGCATTTTTTTTTAAAATTATCCTGAATACTTTCTAGCAGAGATATTTTCTTTAAAATTTTTCAGCTCCACTATCCAAACGTTTATTTACTTAATCCATTTCTTTTTTCTCTCGGGCTCAAGACCTTATCTTTGTTGATCCTTTCTAAAAATTTACCTTTAACGGAACTAAATAAAAACTGCAAACACAAATCTAGAATTCGTTACGATAGATATACAAAAAGAAAGAACTTGCATGCATGCAAAATTTGCGTTGAGTTTTCGAAAAGTAAGAGATAATTTCCAAGCCACGGTGTAAGAAGTGAAAGTTTATTTCTTTCACGTGTCTTGCTAAACTAAGAAATAAAAGATCTGCATACAGGAGTTACGTGTATTCTCTATACATTATTATGATAATGGATTTCATTACTTCTTAAAATCATTCCGTTTTCGTTATCTGAGTCTAAAAATATATTCTCTTATTTAGTGATATGTTGTATTTCTAATACTTCAGAAACTGAAACCTACATTTAATGAAATCTGATTTTTATAATGCAATCTTCAGTTTGAAATATTTTATAAAAAAACAGAGTTGAGAACTAACAATGTATGTCAATGTAAACCTGTTGCTTCATAAATAAATTCATTTCCATGCATTCTTGCAATATCATAATCAATTAATTAAATATTTAAAAAGAGTAATATGCAATTAACAATTTATTAAACTGCTGGTATGGTAATACTTTGAGTTTTGAGCTGAAATTTTTACAATGCACAATTTGCCTAATCTCGCTAAGTGGAAGTCAGGTCTAACTAAACATACCAGTTACTAATCATACCAGAGCTGTCAAAGTTAGCAAAATATAAAAACTAAACTTGATTAATAAAATACATAATTACATAACCTAATTAAAATACAAAATGGAAACTTCTTTAAGAGCAAAAAAGAGCTAGATAGAAATATTATAGTCCTTGATGAAAAGTAAGAAAAAAGTGTTTGTTTAAGAAGGTTTTTTTTTTTCATTTTTATATTAAATTCACTGTAGTAAGTTTTAAAAATTAGTATTTCTGATTATCTTACAGTTACTCATGAACGGATAAACTGTAGTAGTTTCAGCACCATGTGCATTTCTTTCAAAAGTTTTAGCACAACGCACAAATTTAAAACTAGGTTGAAGTCTTTTTATATAAATTATTTCAAGTTTCACTTCATTTAAATTCAACATAAGTAGATAGAAAAGGAGAGTTCTGTAGCAGCAGGGGGATCGGGGATCAGTGCAAGTGCAAGGGGGCGTGGTCGATCCCCCTGCCGAGTGGGGTTGAGTAGTAGGGTTCCTGCTTCTAACGTCGTAATCTTTTACGAGGGTTTCTGAACGGAGTTGAGTTGTTTTACTTGTTACTCTGAAGTTTAGCTTTTAGGGGATGGCAACACAGATTTAATTTTGGTTTTGATTAAATTTATATTTTAGGGAATGGCAATGATTATAACGTGTGTTGCGGTTTCCATGACAACGTATTTTTACGAGGAGCCTCCTAGTGGCGAAAAACAGGAATAATTACTTTTCGGACTTAGTCGTTTTCCGAAGTTATTTTTGATTTCCAACTTAGGTTTTCACGAATGGCAACATTAATTTTTGTATTTAAAACATGTTTTTAGTTTTAATTCCAAGGTTTGAAACGCTCGTGGCATCACCTAGCGAGAGAAATTATTTTTTTTTGCTACTTTATCGTTTTCTGATGTTATTTTTAATTTCCAACTTAGGTTTTTTACGAGTGGTAACATTATTTTTTTTTTTAATTTCAAGAGTTGAAACGCTCATTCTATCATCTAGTGAGAGAAATTATTTTTTGAGCTTTATCGTTTTCTGATGTTATTTTTAATTTCCAACTTGGGTTTTTCGCGAATGGTAACATTAATTTATTTTTTTAATTTCAAGAGTTGAAACGCTGATGCTGTCATCCAGTGAGAGAAATTATTTTTTGAACTTTATCGTTTTCTGATGTTATTTTTAATTTCCAACTTAGGTTTTTCGCCAGTGGTAACATTAATTTTTGAATTGGTAACATGTTTTTAGTTTTAATTTCAAGAGTTGAAATGCTCATGCTGTCATCCAGTGAGAGAAATTTTTTTTGGACATAGAGTATTTTATTTAATTACATCTTTTTTCAGATATTCGGATTCACATACCCCAAACCTTAATGTTGTAAAACTCATTCGATCAGATCATGATTACTATGTTTTTTTCCCTTGCGTTAGTATCAGACTTAACTGATGTGTTCTAACGGGAATTAATTAATTATTTCCATCAGAATGAAATTTCACAATTTTTAATCAACTCATAGCATTATTTTAATCTTAATAATGTACAAGTAGCAACTATCTCTTAATTTTGAACATATTTTATTTTTACACTTGTAATTTTTTCCCCTAAAATATTAAACCCAGGATTAATTGCGATCCAATCAAATAGCTTCTTGAGAAAGTTTATATTTAATGTGAACCAAACGAATCAATCCTCGAAATTTACAAAATTTAAGTCAAAGTTAATTATAGAAATGTTTAAGACTTAGAAAATTTTTTAAAATCTTTTTTCCTAAAGTATGAAAGACAGAATTAAATGAGAACTTATCAAATAGTTTCTTGAAAAAGTGTGAACTTAATAAAAATCATTCCATTCGATCCACGCAATTTACTAAATTTAAGTCAATTAAAAGTTTTATTGAAATGTTTGAGACTTATAAAATGACCATCAATAGGTTTATACATGCCAATTTAACGATAATTTTACAAAAAGCGGTGATTTCTTCTATACTTAAACAGGGGTTTACATCCATTTTATGGTTTTCTATGAATACAAATCAATGAATTTATATCAACTAAGACTATATTTGTATTATAAGTAATCATCCTTTGATCAATATTACACCACAAGATTTTTTTCCAAGTTTAAAAGTTTGCATGAAATAAGAGAAGTTAGAGTATGTTCGGCAACTTGATTTCACATAGAATAATAAGCGAAGGTTTCATGTATTTCAATATTATTATTATTTTTTTTGTTTTAAATTTAGATTTTTTCTTACACATTTTAACGTTTCAAACGAATACAATCTACGAGATTATTGTAGTCATATACACCATGATTAAAAAAACTTTAAAAATAGTCAAGAGCATATTGCTAAATTTGTAACTGCGAAGCAACTCAACAACCCGATTGACGTACAATACAATACATTTAACGAACATTTCACCTATTCAAAAGAGTTTCAAAACTTTGTCTTTAACATTTAACGAGTTTTTCATTTATTCAAAGAATTATTTATTTTTAGGATTTACATAGAACTCATAATTTACAAAGATTTTATGATATACCTGCAACCGAGAAAAATATTTAACATAACTATTTACAACACGATTTTCACACACTGAAAAAGTTTATTACTTAAGCACGAAGAAACTTTAAAATTGTTCACACCGCAAATTTCATGCATTGAAAAAGTCTATTACTTACATACAAACTTAGAGTCTTTGAAACTAAGATCACATGAATACAACTTAATTTAAATACGGTAATGCTTAAAATCATTGCTACATAAACTACAGAAAATAAAAAAAGAAAGTTAGAAAGATTATACTCAAAGACATAAAAAACACACACAAGATGTAACATCTGTTGAAACTTCTACCATTAAAAATAACTGTGATGGTTAAATTAACTATAACAGTTGATGGTTTGAAAAAAAATTGAATTGTTTTCAAATCTATGCTTGGACGACTTTTGATGTATTACACCAAATCTTTTAGATTAGTTATTGTCAACATGACACTGTTATGGTTAAATTAACTATAACAGTTGATGGTTTGACAAAAAAAAAATGAATTGTTTTCCAATTTAAGCTTGGACGACGGCAATGGCAACAACAGAAGCATGCATGAGCACGCCGAAGGCTACCTGAGCTCGCCATTTTCTGCCTGGCGCCACACTGATTTGGCACTATGGTAGCTCACTTTCTTGACTCCATAAATTTTTATTTCATAAGTATTTTATCTTCACCTTATAGCAAAGAACAAAATTTTAGAATCTTCGAAATTAATCTTAAATATCATTTTCTTCATATTTTGCTATGGAAATATTATTTGAGGACTTAGCTTTTTGTTAAATTTAAAAAAATATTACCACAAGAGTTATTGGTTACAAATGATAATTTTGTCTCCAAATTAAACACACAAACTAAATATAGTCTTCAACACCTTACAGAAGCGTCAGAACACTTCTTAAACTACTGATCGTTACCTTGCATTGAGATATATAAAAAAAAGGGCAGTTTTCCATTTGATCTACTGATCTGATGAGGATCATTTTGACTTAGTCATTCTCACCTGATTTTAATCTCGCTTTATGCAACTCTCCATTTTGATCATATCAGCAATGAATTGGTTCGTAATGGCATGCTGTGAGAGTTCGTAATGGTGACTGTGAGATAACCAGTCTTATTGAAAATTGGAAAACAAAAAGCTGATTCCGTAAGAAATTTAGAATTGAAACTCGATTACTGCATCACTTCGATCGTTCATTGTTACATGTAATTGAACTGAGTAGGAGGTAATATGCGTTTTTTAATTTGAAAATTCGTTTAACGAAGTAACGACTTTAGATAAAGAAATTGGAAATGCTCTGTTGCTTAATGTCACTGAAATGATCGATTTTAAGACGTTTGTTTTGTAGGAAAAATAAATCAGCAAAATGATGTTTCATAGAAAAATGTTTATAAATCTTAATTTCATATTGAGTCAAAATTTTCAATGTTACAAGAATTAAAGGAATCATTTAATTATGAGCCCCTAATTTAATAACTATCCTTTTATACAGTTATCCCTTGCTCTTTTTATATTAATTCATCTTATCAACTTGTAATGCGTCCATGTTTTAAAATTTTGATTTTAAATGTACCACATTTTCTGCTTAAAGAAAACTGATAGTTTAAAATCACTGAAAATTGGCATTTTACTGTTAAGTATGACATCTTTCTAAATTAGGTATTTATAAAGCAAATAAACAAAGCGATGTGCAGTGAAACCTGTGTAAGTTGCCCATTTGCGATGCAGCACTTTAAGGACAACTTATAGAGGGTGAAGGGTTAATTCCGTTCCTGACAAAAGTGGTCAACTTACAACGGTGGTCAACTTTACAGATTTTACTGTAGTTAGTTTTTAGGTACTTTTTAATTTTGGGTTACCGATGGCGATGGTTCATTTTTTTCCGCAAATAAGTACTGTCCCTTTTCAGAGGTGAATAGCAATAGTTAAAAGTTTTTCGCCGAATCAAATGCCAAGCACGAAACAGGGCATAATTATTTAAGTATCAATGGCGTCACTGTTTGTCAATTTTTTCCATCTCTCATTTTAAAAATGGCTCCACTCAATTAAATACTTCTTTATCTCGGATGTTTCTCATAATAATGAAATATGTAATTAATTAGATTGTTTAAATCTCCTACTGCATCGCTAATAATAATACTCGTTACTATACGCTGCATAAACGCTAAATATATGTTGTTCAATAACAGTTCTCTTAAAAAAATGTTTCATACTCTTAAAAAAACATATAACCCTAAAAGCTCTAATATTATTCATTTTTCCTATTACTACCACTCAATATTATACCCGAAATGCTAGCGTATAAAAAGCACTGAGGTAGGTCTAATACCGGATTGCTTATGTTTCACACTCAATGATTTTTACAAGCTTCTCATGAACTGTACGACGCTACCACGAGGTTTTTGCTCTTGTTCGGCTGTTTCTAACTTTGTTATATCGCTTATAAAAATGAACGGTGTCATATCTGCAAAATGGACATTTTTCAAGAGAGGAGTTTGAACGTTTTACAATTTGTTTTATTTAATTATCGTATTTGTTTCAATGATTAGCGATTAGTTATTCAAATAGTCATTGTTCTAGTTTTCTCTCACATGATCGATGTTAATGATGTCAAAAAAATTAGAAATAACTATAAAAAGTAGTTATTACAGTATTGCACCAGAAAAATAAAGTTGGCCTCTAGCCTTCATTTTTGAACATTTCCTTACAGCAGTATTCCCAATATAAAGAGTGCAAAAATCTGAAAATTTTGCAGATATGACACTGTTTATTTCTATAAGCGATATGTCTAAAACATATAGGGAAAAGTATATTCGGTTTCGGTAAAAGTTTTCGAATTTTGACGTAATTACACGGTTCAAGGTTTGCTGAACTAACTCTTGCCATTTTATTTGTCAAAAATAGCCAAATAATGGAGTGAAATGATTTAAAAACATTTTTAAACACAATTTTTGCATGTTTCCAGATTTGTGAGGGAATGGCATTTCTGTGTTTTTCCACCAAAAATGTAAAAATTTGAGCAGATTTAGTTCAGCTGGGTTTTTGTGTCAAATTTCTTATGACGTCAATAAATTTCGGTCCCTTCATTTTCCCATTACTTTAACGTCTATCGCCTAAGCAGAACCGTCGATCGCGAGCTACTATAGTAGCTCGGAAGGAAATTTTCGGTAGCTCGCGATCGCTCATGTCAACCCATTTCCACTATTGGTTGTTAGTTGAATTTTCATATTTCGCCAATATTCTAATTAAAAGGTGCGTGGCTTAGAAAGAGACTCTAAGATTTTATTGGAATAAAAATAATTAAAAAAAGTACTATATCAAAGGGGGGTAATTGTTCATGTACGTGATATACGACTAACATGAGTAACAGAAGCAGAATTTGTATAAATGTTATGTTTAAATAAGAGAGGGTGAACTCAAACATAAGGAAAGATATTATGTTAGTAGATAGAAAAGGAGAGTTCTGTAGCAGCAGGGGGATCGGGGATCAGTGCAAGTGCAAGGGGGCGTGGTCGATCCCCCTGCCGAGTGGGGTTGAGTAGTAGGGTTCCTGCTTCTAACGTCGTAATCTTTTACGAGGGCTTCTGAACGGAGTTGAGTTGTTTTACTTGTTACTCAGAAGTTTAGCTTTTGGGGGATGGCAACACTGATTTAATTTTGGTTTTGATTAAATTTATATTTTAGGGAATGGCAATGATTATAACGTGTGGTGCGGTTTCCATGACAACGTATTTTTACGAGGAGCCTAATAGTGGCGAAAAACAGGAATAATTACTTTTTGGAGTTAGTCATTTTCCGAAGTTATTTTTGATTTCCAACTTAGGTTTTCACGAATGGCAACATTAATTTTTGTATTTATAACATGTTTTTAGTTTTAATTCCAAGGTTTGAAACGCTCGGCATCACCTAGCGAGAGAAATTATTTTTTTTTTGGGACTTTATCGTTTTCTGATGTCATTTTTAATTTCCAACTTACGTTTTTCACGAGTGGTAACATTAATTTTTTTTTTTAATTTCAAGAGTTGAAACGCTCATTCTATCATCTAGTGAGAGAAATTATTTTTCGAGCTTTATCGTTTTCTGATGTTATTTTTAATTTCCAACTTGGGTTTTTCGCGAATGGTAACATTAATTTATTTTTTTAATTTCAAGAGTTGAAACGCTGATGCTGTCATCCAGTGAGAGAAATTATGTTTTGAACTTTATCGTTTTCTGATGTTATTTTTAATTTCCAACTTAGGTTTTTCGCGAGTGGTAACATTAATTTTTGAATTGGTAACATGTTTTTAGTTTTAATTTCAAGAGTTGAAATGCTCATGCTGTCATCCAGTGAGAGAAATTTTTTTTGGACATAGAGTATTTTATTTAATTACATCTTCTTTCAGATATTCGGATTCACATACCCCAAACCTTAATGTTGTAAAACTCATTCGATCAGATCATGATTACTATGTTTTTTTTCCCTTGCGTTAGTATCAGACTTAACTGATGTGTTCTAACGGGAATTAATTAATTATTTCCATCAGAATGAAATTTCACAATTTTTAATCAACTCATAGCATTATTTTAATCTTAATAATGTACAAGTAGCAACTATCTCTTAATTTTGAACATATTTTATTTTTACACTTGTAATTTTTTCCCCTAAAATATTAAACCCAGGATTAATTGCGATCCAATCAAATAGCTTCTTGAGAAAGTTTATATTTAATGTGAACCAAACAAATCAATCCTCGAAATTTACAAAATTTAAGTCAAAGTTAATTATAGAAATGTTTAAGACTTAGAAAATTTTTTAAAATCTTTTTTCCTAAAGTATGAAAGACAGAATTAAATGAGAACTTATCAAATAGTTTCCTGAAAAAGTGTGAACTTAATAAAAATCATTCCATTCGATCCACGCAATTTACTAAATTTAAGTCAATTAAAAGTTTTATTGAAATGTTTGAGACTTATAAAATGACCATCAATAGGTTTATACATACCAATTTAACGATAATTTTACAAAAAGCGGTGATTTCTTCTATACTTAAACAGGGGTTTACATCCATTTTATGGTTTTCTATGAATACAAATCAATGAATTTATATCAACTAAGACTATATTTGTATTATAAGTAATCATCCTTTGATCAATATTACACCACAAGATTTTTTTCCAAGTTTAAAAGTTTGCATGACATAAGAGAAGTTAGAGTATGTTCGGCAACTTGATTTTACATAGAATAATAAGCGAAGGTTTCATGTATTTCAATATTATTATTATTTTTTTGTTTTCAATTTAGATTTTTTCTTACACATTTTAACGTTTCAAACGAATACAATCTACGAGATTATTGTAGTCATATACATCATGATTAAAAAAACTTTAAAAATAGTCAAGAATATATTGCTAAATTTGTAACTGCGAAGCAACTCAACAACCCGATTGACGTACAATACAATACATTTAACGAACATTTCACCTATTCAAAAGAGTTTCAAAACTTTGTCTTTAACATTTAACGAATTTTTCATTTATTCAAAGAATTGTTTACTTTTAGGATTTACACAGATCTCATAATTTACAAAGATTTTATGATATACCTACAACCGAGAAAAATATTTAACATAACTATTTACAACACGATTTTCACACACTGAAAATGTTTATTACTTAAGCACGAAGAAAATTGTTCACACCGCAAATTTCATGCATTGAAAAAGTCTATTACTTACATACAAACTTAGAGTCTTTGAAACTAAGATCAGATGAATACAACTTAATTTAAATACGGTAATGCTTAAAATCATTGCTACATAAACTACAGAAAATAAAAAAAGAAAGTTAGAAATTTTATACTCAAAGACATAAAAAACACACACAAGATATAACATCTGTTGAAACTTCTACCATTAAAAATAATTAATAACATCTATTATCAGAACTTGGAGGAATGAATGCTAAAAAGCCTCTTATAAATAAAGGACAATTTTAGCACTTCCTCCACCGAGTTCCTACTAAGCAAAGCAATCGTTGCGAATTTTCAGTTATACGATACACAAACATGAATCAAGTATGCAAAATCTAGCAGTACAGTTAGTGAATGAACACAGAGAGAATGCACTTAAAATAATATCATTCACACGTTGAAAATCGAAGACTTTTTTCATGCAATATAGCTATATTTCACTTATTTAAACTTACATGAAACTAATTTTAACAGAATGCAATCTAAGAAATACTTTAAAGTCGAAATACAAATTATATAAAACATCATGTACTTACAGAAAAGAGAGAGCGTACATGTTTCCCCTCCAAACCACAACGTAGAAATGACTCTTCAGGCTCTTATCAGCTGACGAAGATAAGGCAGCAATAGCTCATCGGCTACCCCAACCGAGCAGTGATTCATATCAGGTTTATCTTTCACAAGGACACAGCCAGTAGCTTTCAATGTGGATTTCTCAAATCTTTTAAAAATATTTCATACACACAACTACATACATATGTATAAATTTAATAATTTTACGGAGACCTATGTATTTAACTCACCAAACTCAGACAGTTTTCATTAAACGAGCATTTTTTCCTAGATGTAATCCTTCAATTCATTACTTCCGAGTGAAGAATTTTTTACCTTTAGTATTATAATCAAGCTATTCAATACATTAAACGAACATTTCATTTATTCAAAGACTTTCAAAACTTACTCTTTAACATTTAACGAACGTTTCATCTATTCAAGATGTTATTTATTTTCAAAAACTCAGTCTTTAACATATTTTTTTTTACGATTCACACAGAACTTATGATTTACAAAGATTTTATAATATACAACCGAGAAAAATATTTAACAAATCTATTTCCAACACGAGTTTCATACATTGTAAAAGTTTATTACCAAAGTTCGAAGAAAACATAAATGCTATTTACGCTGCAAATTTCGTGCTTTGAAAAAGTCTATTACTAACATACAAACTTGGAATCTTTACGTTATTCACACCTTTAATATTATAATCAAGTATATAACACATTAAGCGGACATTTCATCTATTCAATTACTTTCAAAACTTACTCTTAAACATTTAACGAACGTTTCATCTATTCAATGAGTTATTTATTTTCAAAACTAAGTGTTTAACACAATTTTTAAGATTTTCACAGAGTAATACAACCGATAAAAATATTTAACAAAACTATTTCCAATACGAGTTTCATACATTGAAAATGTTTATTAGCAAAGTTCAAAGAAAACTTTCAAGCTATTTTCGCTGCAAATTTCATGTTTTGAAAAAGTCTATTACTAATATACAAACTTGAAGTCTTTACTTTGTTCACACTTTTAATATTATAATCAAGCACATAACACATTAAACGAACATTTCACCTATTCAAAGACTTTCAAAACTTACTCTTTAACATTTAACGAACATTTCATTTATTCAAGAAGTTATTTATTTTCAAAACTTAATCTTTAACACAATATTTATAATTTACATAGGGTTTATAATATACAACCGAGAAAAATATTTATCAAAACTATTTGCAACTCGTCTTTCTCACATTGAAAACGTTTATTACTAAAGTACAAAGAAAACTTTCAAGCTATTTAAGTTACAAATTCCGTGTTTTGAAAAAGTCTATTACTTACATACAAAATTGAAATCTTTACTTTGAAACTAAGATTGCAAACAACTTTATACAGAGTTCAAGTTAAATATAGAATTGGTTAAAATCGTAGCAACATAAAGTACAGAATATAAAAAAAAGTTAGAAACGTTATACTCAAAGACTTGCATTACTAACTGAAATAAAGAAACATAGCTTTCAACTACTACTACCAATGCAAAACTTATATTAACCTGCTAAAAACTCCATAAGAAAAGTCTAAGTACTGCGCGCAAAACATCAAAACTTAGAACGAATACTGTAAAACTACAAAAATTTTCAAAAATAAAAGTGTTATGCACTTGAAAAATGTAAAAAGTACTGTGTACGAATGTTAAAACTTTAACTAAAACATGAAACGAAGATGTAAAAATATTAAGTATAATATCTTAAAGCAACACTAAAATGTAAAAGTACTACGTACAAAACATCAAAACTCAGATTCATCTAGTAAAACTTAGTATAAAAATGTAAAAGTACTAAGGACAGAACCTCAAATATACATTAATTTGATAAAAGCAAAATGAAAATGTTAAAGTGCAAAAGACAAAACATCGAACATAGATTGAGATATTAAAACAATGTATCATAAAAATTTAAAAAAGAAGAAAAAGAAAAAGAAAAAATACTACATACAAACGGTCAAAACTTAGAACTAAAATTTTTGATAAACCATATAATTTCAAATTCATCTAGAAAAACTTAGAGCGGAAATGTAAAATGTTACAAAACAAAAGTGTTAAGCATTCGCAAGTTTTTAAAACTTCAAAACGTAAAAAATGATTTCTCTACAAAAACTTGGAATGAAGTCGTAAAATTACTAAGTACAAACTGTTAAAACATCATAAAAATGTCAAAATGACAAGTATAAAGCAACAAAACATAGATTTGGCTCCTGAAATATTAATCAAAAATGTAAAAATTCTAACAACAAAATCCTAAAACTCTGAAAAATTAAAAACACGCAGTACAAAGCATTTTTACATATTTTGTTGTTAAGTATAAAGCTGCAAAACTCAAATTCACCCAGAAAAACTCAAAACAAAGATGTAAAAGTAAGGAACTTTTCAAAATAAAAGTGTTATACACTTGCAAAATGTTAAAACTTAATGCAAAAATGTAAAAATTACTACGTCTAAAATGTTAAAACTCTGATTTATCTACTAAAACTTAGAATGACAATGTAATTGAACCAAATGTACTAAGTATGAAATATTAAAGCAACATGAAAATGTAAAAATTCTAAGTATATAACGTATTCATCAAGTGAAACTTTGTACGAAAATGTAAAAGTTTATGTACGAAACTTAAAAAATTTTGATGGATCTACAAAAATTCAAACTAAAATCGTAAAAAGTATGAGTACAAAATGTTCAAACATTCTATAAATGTAAAAAATTTAAGAGTACAAAATACAAAACGTAAAAAAAGTTAGAGTTATCTTCTAAAACTTAAACTGAAGTCGAGTGAAATTACTAAGTACGAAATGTTAAAACATCATAAAAATGTCTAAATAACAAGTATAAAGTATCAAAACATAGATTTGTACATTGAAATGCACTTGCGAAATGTAAAAAGTACTGTGTACGAATGTTAAAACTTTAACTAAAACATGGAATGAAGATGTAAAAATATTAAGTATAATATATTAAAGCAACACTAAAATGTAAAAGTACTACGTACAAAACATCAAAACTTAGATTCATCTAGTAAAACTTAGTATAGAAAATGCAAAAGTACTAAGCACAGAACGTCAAATATACATTTATTTAGTAAAAACATAACGAAAATGTTAAAGTACTATGAAGATATAAAAATACTAAGTATAATATACTGAAGAAACACAAATTGTAAAAGTACATATTACTAAACATAAAAAATTCAAAGTTATCTACTAAAACTCCAAAGCATAGATTCAACATCAAAACATATAATTTCTCTACAGAAATCTTAATCAAAGTTGTATAATTTCGAAGAACAAAATGCTAAAACTGAAAAAGTAAAGAAACACAGTAAAAAAAAAAAAAAAAAAACAATAAAGTATGAAAGAGGACCAATTATACAACTATAAAGCTTCAAAACCTAATTTCATCCGGAAAAACTTAGAACAAAAATGTAAAACTACGAAAATTTTCAAAATAAAAGTGGGGTGCACTTGCAAAACTCCAAAAAACGTAATTTCATCTACTAAAAATTGGATTAGAAAAGTAAAAATACTAAGTACAAAACACCAAAACTTAAATTGATCCAGAAAAACGTAAAAGTTCGAATATTTTAAAAATACATGTATTATACATTAGCAAAATGTTAAAATGGAAGGTAAAAAAGTGTAGAATGAAGACGTAAAAATACTAAGTATAATATACTAAAGCAACACATAAAATGTAAAAGTATATAGCGGAGCTCCGGCTCTAACACTACTGTCTTGCTATAAGCAAAGACCTTCTGTTTTGAATGCTGCATAAATTAAAATTATATCTTGTTAAGACAGCGTAACACAAGAACAAGATTTATTGAACTATTTTCGAACATCGCTTGACACACACCCCAGAGAAAAAAAACATTGACTGCCTCTGGTCAGTTGCGGTTACAGTTAGTTGTCCATTTTACAGTTATTTTCCAGTCAAACCGCCACAAGTATAAAATAACAAAACATAAAAAATTTGGAGTTATTAAATAAAACTTGAAAACATAGATTCACAATCAAAACGTAGATTTGTTTAGAGCAATCTTAATCAGAAAAATGTAAAAGTTCGAAGAACAAAATGCTAATACTGTGAAATATTAAAAAATACACAATACAAAGCAACAATGCATGAAAGAGTGCTAACTTCAAACTTAAATGTCAAATTGACTTCAATGACAAACCTTAAATGCATTCAGAGAAACTTAGAACGAAAAAATAACAGTACGGAAATTTGCAAAGTAAAAGTGTTTTGCACTTTTCAAAATGTTAAAAATCAACTATACCCATCTATACTATATATTTTTCTCTGTCGAGGAAAATCTATAGTTTGGGGAGTCGGTGCTTGGTTAGGGTTCCCTTCATTGTCGGTTAGCTGCCACTTCTTTGTTCGCGAGAAGAATATCTCCAGTTCTAACTTTAAGATTAAAGCAGTTTTAATTTTGAACTTTTTCTTTTACATGCTTTGTTGTGTTGCACTACATATATTTAGTTTTTCACAGTTTTAGCATTTTTGTTCGCAGAACTTTAACATTTTTGATCAAGATTTCAGTTGATGAATCTATGGTTTTGATACTTTGTACTTGTTATTTGTTCATTTTTATGATGTTTTAACATTTCGTGCTCAATACTTTTATGAGTTCAGTCTAAGTTTTAGTCGACAGATCTAAATTTTTTTACGTTTTGTATTTAATATTTTGATATTTTTGTGTTGCTTTAATATATTATACTTAGTATTTTTACATCTTCATTGCAGGTTTTAGTAGATAAAGTTGAGTTTTAACATTTTGAAAAGTGCAAAACACTTTTACTTTGCAAATTTCCGTACTATTATTTTTTCGTTCTAAGTTTCTCTGAATGCATTTAAGGTTTGTCATTGAAGTCAATTTGACATTTAAGTTTGAAGTTAGCACTCTTTCATGCATTGTTGCTTTGTATTGTGTATTTTTAAATATTTCACAGTATTAGCATTTTGTTCTTCGAACTTTTACATTTTTCTGCTTAAGATTGCTCTAAACAAATCTACGTTTTGATTGTGAATCTATGTTTTCAAGTTTTATTTGATAACTCCAAATTTCTTATGCTTTGTTATTTTATACTTTTACATTTTATGTGTTGCTTTAGTATAATATACTTAGTATTTTTACGTCTTCATTCTACACTTTTTTACCTTCCGTTTTAACATTTTGCTAATGTATAATACATTTATTTTTAAAATATTTGAACTTTTACGTTTTTTGTTCTAAGTTTTTCTGGATCAATTTAAGTTTTGGTGTTTTGTACTTAGTATTTTTACTTTTCTAATCCAATTTTTAGTAGATGAAATTACGTTTTTTGGAGTTTTGCAAGTGCATACCACTTTTATTTTGAAAATTTTCGTAGTTTTACATTTTTGTTCTAAGTTTTTCCGGATGAAATTAGGTTTTGAAGCTTTATAGTTGTATAATTGGTCCTCTTTCATACTTTATTGTTTTTTTTTTTTTTTTTTTTCTGTGTTTCTTTACTTTTTCAGTTTTAGCATTTTGTTCTTCGAAATTATACAACTTTGATTAAGATTTCTGTAGAGAAATTATATGTTTTGATGTTGAATCTATGCTTTGGAGTTTTAGTAGATAACTTTGAATTTTTTATGTTTAGTAATATGTACTTTTACAATTTGTGTTTCTTCAGTATATTATACTTAGTATTTTTATATCTTCATAATACTTTAACATTTTCGTTATGTTTTTACTAAATAAATGTATATTTGACGTTCTGTGCTTAGTACTTTTACATTTTCTATACTAAGTTTTACTAGACGAATCTAAGTTTTGATGTTTTGTACGTAGTACTTTTACATTTTAGTGTTGCTTTAATATATTATACTTAATATTTTTACATCTTCGTTTCATGTTTTAGTTAAAGTTTTAACATTCGTACACAGTACTTTTTACATTTTTCAAGTGCATAACACTTTTATTTTTGAAAATTTTCGTAGTTTTACATTATTCGTTCTAAGTTTTACTAGATGACTCTAAGTTTTGATGTTTTGCGCGCAGTACTTTGACCTTTCTTATGGAGTTTTTAGCAGGTTAATATAAGTTTTGCATCGGTAGTAGTAGTTGAAACCTATGTTTCTTTATTTCAGTTAGTAATGCAAGTCTTTGAGTATAACGTTTCTAACTTTTTTTATATATTGTACTTTATGTTGCTACGATATTAACCAATTCTATATTTAACTTGAACTCTGTATAAAGTTGTTTGCAATCTTAGTTTCAAAGTAAAGATTTCAATTTTGTATGTAAGTAATAGACTTTTTCAAAACACGGAATTTGTAACGTAAATAGCTTGAAAGTTTTCTTTGTACTTTAGTAATAAACCTTTTCAATGTGGGAAAGACGCGTTGCAAATAGTTTTGATAAATATTTTTCTCGGCTGTATATCATAAACCCTATGTAAATTATAAAAATTGTGTTAAAGATTAAGTTTTGAAAATAAATAACTTCTTGAATAAATGAAATGTTCGTTAAATGTTAAAGAGTAAGTTTTGAAAGTCTTTGAATAGATGAAATGTTCGATTAATGTGTTATATGCTTGATTATAATATTAAAAGTGTGAACAAAGTAAAGATTTCAAGTTTGTATGTTAGTAATAGACTTTTTCAAAACATGAAATTTGGAGCAAAAATAGCTTGAAAGTTTTCTTTGAACTTTGCTAATAAACCTTTTCAATGTATGAAACTCGTATTGGAAATAGTTTTCTTAAATATTTTTATCGGTTGTATTACTCGTTGAAAATCTTAAAAATCGTGTTAAACACTGAGTTTTGAAAATAAATAACTCATTGAATAGATGAAACGTTCGTTAAATGTTTAAGAGTAAGTTTTGAAAGTAATTGAATAGATGAAATGTCCGCTTAATGTGTTATATACTTGATTATAATATTAAAGGTGTGAATAACGTAAAGATTCCAAGTTTGTATGTTAGTAATAGACTTTTTCAAAGCACGAAATTTGCAGCGTAAATAGCATTTAAGTTTTCTTTGAACTTTGGTAATAAACCTTTACAATGTATGAAACTCGTGTTGGAAATAGATTTGTTAAATATTTTTCTCCGTTGTATATTATAAAATCTTTGTAAATCATAAGTTCTGTGTGAATCGTAAAAAAAAATATGTTAAAGACTGAGTTTTTGAAAATAAATAACTTCTTGAATAGATGAGAATAGATTGGAGGGGAAACAAGTACGCTCTCTCTTCTCTGTAAGTACATGATGTTTTATATAATTTGTATTTCGACTTTAAAGTATTTCTTAGATTGCATTCTGTTAAAATTAGTTTCATGTAAGTTTAAATAAGTGAAATATAGCTATATTGCATGAAAAAATTCTTCGATTTTCAACGTGTGAATGATATTATTTTAAGTGCATTCTCTCTGTGTTCATTCACTAACTGTACTGCTAGATTTTGCATAGTTGATTCATGTTTGTGTATCGTATAACTGAAAATTCGCAACGATTGCTTTGCTTAGTAGGAACTCGGTGGAGGAAGTGCTAAAATTGTCCTTTATTTATAAGAGGCTTTTTTAGCATTCATTCTTCCAAGTTCTGATAATGGATAATATTAATTATTTTTAATGGTAGAAGTTTCAACAGATGTTACATCTTGTGTGTGTTTTTTATGTCTTTGAGTATAAAATTTCTAACTTTCTTTTTTTATTTTCTGTAGTTTATGTAGCAATGATTTTAAGCATTACCGTATTTAAATTAAGTTGTATTTATCTGATCTTAGTTTCAAAGACTCTAAGTTTGTATGTAAGTAATAGACTTTTTCAATGCATGAAATTTGCGGTGTGAACAATTTTCTTCGTGCTTAAGTAATAAACATTTTCAGTGTGTGAAAATCGTGTTGTAAATAGTTATGTTAAATATTTTTCTCGGTTGTAGGTATATCATAAAATATTTGTAAATTATGAGTTCTGTGTAAATCCTAAAAATAAATAATTCTTTGAATAAATGAAAAATTCGTTAAATGTTAAAGACAAAGTTTTGAAACTCTTTTGAATAGGTGAAATGTTCGTTAAATGTATGTAAGTCTCAAACATTTCAATAAAACTTTTAATTGGCTTAAATTTAGTAAATTGCGTGGATCGAATGCAATGATTTTTATTAAGTTCACACTTTTTCAAGAAACTATTTGATAAGTTCTCATTTAATTCTGTCTTTCATACTTTAGGAAAAAAGATTTTAAAAAATTTTCTAAGTCTTAAACATTTCTATAATTAACTTTGACTTAAATTTTGTAAATTTCGAGGATTGATTTGTTTGGTTCACATTTAATATAAACTTTCGCAAGAAGCTATTTGATTGGATCGCAATTAATCCTGGGTTTAATATTTTAGGGGAAAAAATTACAAGTGTAAAAATAAAATATGTTCAAAATTAAGAGATAATTGCTACTTGTACATTATTAAGATTAAAATAATGCTATGAGTTGATTAAAAATTGTGAAATTTCATTCTGATGGAAATAATTAATTAATTCCCGTTAGAACACATCAGTTAAGTCTGATACTAACGCAAGGGAAAAAAAACATAGTAATCATGATCTGATCGAATGAGTTTTACAACATTAAGGTTTGGGGTATATGAATCTGAATATCTGAAAGAAGATGTAATTAAATAAAATACTCTATGTCCAAAAAAAAATTCTCTCACTGGATGACAGCATAAGCGTTTCAACTCTTGAAATTAAAACTAAAAACATGTTATCAATTCAAAAATTAATGTTACCACTCGCGAAAAACCTAAGTTGGAAATTAAAAATAACATCAGAAAACGATAAAATAATTTATCTCACTGGATGACAGCATCAGCGTTTCAACTCTTGAAATAAAAAAAATAAATTAATGTTACTGTTCGCGAAAAACCCAAGTTGGAAGTTAAAAATAACATCAGAAAACGATAAAGCTCAAAAAATAATTTCTCTCACTAGACGATAGAATGAGCGTTTCAACTCTTGAAATTAAAAAAAAAATAAATGTTACCACTCGTGAAAAACCTAAGTTGGATATTAAAAATAACATCAGAAAACGATAAAGTTCCAAAAAAAATAATTTATCTCGTTAGGTGATGCCACGAGCGTTTCAAACCTTGGAATTAAAACTAAAAACATGTTATAAATACAAAAATTAATGTTGCCATTCGTGAAAACCTAAGTTGGAAATCAAAAATAACTTCGGAAAACGACTAACTCCGAAAAGTAATTATTCCTGTTTTTTCGACACTAGGAGGCTCCTCGTAAAAATACGTTGTCATGGAAACCGCAACACACGTTATAATCATTTCCATTCCCTAAAATATAAATTTAATCAAAACCAGAATTAAATCAGTGTTGCCATCCCCTAAAAGCTAAACTTCAGAGTAACAAGTAAAACAACTCAACTCCGTTCAGAAACCCTCGTAAAAGATTACGACGTTAGAAGCAGGAACCCTACTACTCAACCCCACTCGGCAGGGGGATCGACCACGCCCCCTTGCACTTGCACTGATCCCCGATCCCCCTGCTGCTACAGAACTCTCCTTTTCTATCTACTAACATAATATCTTTCCTTATGTTTGAGTTCACCCTCTCTTATTTAAACATAAACATTTATACAAATTCTGCTTCTGTTACTCATGTTAGTCGTATATCACGTACATGAACAATTATCCCCCTTTGATATAGTACTTTTTTTAATTATTTTTATTCCAATAAAATCTTAGAGTTTCTTTCTAAGCCACGCGCCATTCAGTTAGACTATTGGCGAAATATGAAAATTCAACTAACAGCCAATAGTGGAAATGGGTTGACATGAGCGATCGCGAGCTACCGAAAATTTCCTTCCGAGCTACTATAGTAGCTCGCGATCGACGGTTCTGCTTAGGCGATAGACGTTAAAGTAATGGGAAAATTAAGGGACCGAAATTTATTGACGTCATAAGAAATTTGACACAAAAACCCAGCTGAACTAAATCTGCTCAAATTTTTACATTTTTGATGGAAAAACACAGAAATGCCATTCCGTCACAAATCTGGAAACATGCAAAAATTGTGTTTAAAAATGTTTTAAAATCATTTCACTCCATTATTTGGCTATTTTTGACAAATAAAATGGCAAGATTTAGTTCAGCAAACCTTGAACCGTGTAATTACGTCAAAATTCGAAAACTTTTACCGAAACCGAATATACTTTTCCCTATATGTTTTAGACATATCGCTTATAGAAATAAACAGTGTCATATCTGCAAAATTTTCAGATTTTTGCACTCTTTATATTGGGAATACTGCTGTAAGGAAATGTGCAAAAATGAAGGCTAGAGGCCAACTTTATTTTTCTGGTGCAATACTGTAATAACTACTTTTTATAGTTATTTCTAATTTTTTTGACATCATTAACATCGTTCATGTGAGAGAAAACTAGAACAATGACATTTTGAATAACTAATAACTAATCATTGAAACAAATAAGATAATTAAATAAAACAAATTGTAAAACGTTCAAACTCCTCTCTTGAAAAATGTCCATTTTGCAGATATGACACCGTTCAGTTTTATAAGCGATATAACAGTTAGAAACAGCCGAACAAGAGCAAAAACCTCGTGGTAGCGTCGTACAGTTCATGAGAAGCTTGTAAAAATCATTGAGTGTGAAACATAAGCAATCCGGTATTAGACCTACCTCAGTGCTTTTTATACGCTAGTATTTCGGGTATAAAATTGAGTGGTAGTAATAGGAAAAATGAATAATATTAGAACTTTTAGGGTTATATGTTTTTTTAAGAGTATGAAACAATTATTTTAAAACTAAGAGAACTGTTATTGAACAACATATATTTAGCGTTTATGCAGCGTATAGTAACGAGTATTATTATTAGCGATGCAGTAGGAGATTTAAACAATCTAATTAATTACATATTTCATAATTATGAGAAACATCCGAGATAAAGAAGTAATTAATTGAGTGGAGCCATTTTTAAAATGAGAGATGGAAAAAATTGACAAACAGTGACGCCATTGATACTTAAATAATTATGCCCTGTTTCGTGCTTGGCATTTGATTCGGCGAAAAACTTTTAACTATTGCTATTCACCTCTGAAAAGGGACAGTACTTATTTGCGGAAAAAAATGAACCATCGCCATCAGTAACCCAAAATTAAAAGGTACCTAAAAACTAACTACAGTAAAATCTGTAAAGTTGCCCACCGTTGTAAGTTGACCACTTTTGTCAGGAACGGAATTAACCCTTCACCCTCTATAAGTTGACCCCTAAAGTGCTGCATCGCAAATGGGCAACTTACACAGGTTTCACTGCACATCGCTTTGTTTATTTGCTTTATAAATACCTAATTTAGAAAGATGTCATACTTAACAGTAAAATGCCAATTTTCAGTGATTTTAAACTATCAGTTTTCTTTAAGCAGAAAATGTGGTACATTTAAAATCAAAATTTTAAAACATGGACGCATTACAAGTTGATAAGATGAATTAATATAAAAAGAGCAAGGGATAACTGTATAAAAGGATAGTTATTACATTAGGGGCTCATAATTAAATGATTCCTTTAATTCTTGTAACATTGAAAATTTTGACTCAATATGAAATTAAGATTTATAAACATTTTTCTATGAAACATCATTTTGCTGATTTATTTTTCCTACAAAACAAACGTCTTAAAATCGATCATTTCAGTGACATTAAGCAACAGAGCATTTCCAATTTCTTTATCTAAAGTCGTTACTTCGTTAAACGAATTTTCAAATTAAAAAACGCATATTACCTCCTACTCAGTTCAATTACATGTAACAATGAACGATCGAAGTGATGCAGTAATCGAGTTTCAATTCTAAATTTCTTACGGAATCAGCTTTTTGTTTTCCAATTTTCAATAAGACTGGTTATCTCACAGTCACCATTACGAACTCTCACAGCATGCCATTACGAACCAATTCATTGCTGATATAATCAAAATGGAGAGTTGCATAAAGCGAGATTAAAATCAGGTGAGAATGACTAAGTCAAAATGATCCTCATCAGATCAGTAGATCAAATGGAAAACTGCCCTTTTTTTTATATATCTCAATGCAAGGTAACGATCAGTAGTTTAAGAAGTGTTCTGACGCTTCTGTAAGGTGTTGAAGACTATATTTAGTTTGTGTGTTTAATTTGGAGACAAAATTATCATTTGTAACCAATAACTCTTGCGGTAATATTTTTTTTAATTTAACAAAAAGCTAAGTCCTCAAATAATATTTCCATAGCAAAATATGAAGAAAATGATATTTAAGATTAATTTCGAAGATTCTAAAATTTTGTTCTTTGCTATAAGCTGAAGATAAAATACTTATGAAATAAAAATTTATGGAGTCAAGAAAGTGAGCTACCATAGTGCCAAATCAGTGTGGCGCCAGGCACAAAATGGCGAGCTCAGGTAGCCTTCGGCGTGCGCATGCATGCTTCTGTTGTTGCCATTGCCGTCGTCCAAGCTTAAATTTGAAAACAATTCAATTTTTTTTTTGTCAAACCATCAACTGTTATAGTTAATTTAACCATCACAGTGTCATGTTGTCAATCACCACACTGTAAAAAAATTTGGTGTAATACATCAAAAGTGGTGTACGAAAACACTGCTCTTATTTTTGATGTACTTAAACACCAAAGATTGTTCTTGGTATAATTGAACACCAAGGATAACTCTTTGTGTAGCCCAAACACCAAAAATTTCCCTTTACACTGTTTTTAGTGTTTAGTAGTTGCTACCTTTTTTGGTGTTCAATAACACCAAAGTTAAGAAGTATTTATGTTTGATACATGTCAACTTTTTTATGAGCTCGTGTAACAAAATATAGGAAGCATAGTATTCTGTAGTCTATGAAGTTCTTAAACTCAATTACATGTCAAAATCGCATTGCGATTACTCATTTCTATGTAAAGGAGGGCGTAAATATGGTGTTAGGGTAGTTCCTGTTGTTTTAGCTGTATTAGTACTCTCTAGCTGTGCTAGTACTTTCTTAATTTGTCTTTAAAATATTAAAGAAGAATTACACAATCACAATCCATATTCATTAAGGAAAATATTTAATGCCATTCAAGGATTATAGTTACTTCAATGAAAAAAAATATTATATGTATTTAATTTTCATTATCCACTAACTCCTATTATCATACCAGAAAAAAATGTCATATTATAAATTTAAATTTTTAATAGACATAAAAGTGGCATATTTTTGATGAGGAAACATATTTTCGAAAAGTAAATCAAGTCCCGATGTTTAACATTTGGATATTAAAATACGAAACCTTTAATTTTTCTAAAATACAAATCATAACTATAGCTTGAAATTATGTTGCAGTTTAGAATTTTTCATTAAAACCCCAGAAAACAGAACCAAAGATACAACTGCACTTGCTAACCTTCATTTGAAGAAAAACAGCATATGGGATTTTCTAGGACAACCAAAAAGAAGATTCTCACAAGACCTATGTAATAGATAGATTGTACAATATTTTATATCTTGGCAAGAAGCTCTATCAAAAGTATCAAAGATTGTCTGGTTATTCAAGTATATTAGAAAATAAATGCCATACCTATAAAATATATGCATATTGTATAAAATGTACTTAAAGTTTATTGTTATCAAAACAAAACAAATATGATTGAGATGTGTAAATACATTTGGTTGGGTGCAATTAAACAAATTTTATTTCAAAATCAACGATCGATCGGAGAAGTTCTAAACTGAAATCAATAAAAAAATATTCAAAACAATCCAAATAAAACGTCATCCCGTTGCTACTCAAAGACTTGGAATTGTATTTAAAAACGTAAACAAATGAGATTGAAAAAAAAGGAAGCTGGCGTTGTTTAGTACGCTTTGTTAATAATTAAAATAAAATTACTGAGAACTTCTTTGTGGTGTGCTTCTTTGCAGTGTACTATTAGCGATTCCGCACTAGAATACAGATTTAGCTTTATTTAAAACGTGCATTTAGGCAACTCTAATGTTTTCTACTAGTAAAAATGTTAAAGATTTTATTGCTAAGGAATGCTGTTATTTCTCCCCCAAGAAAAACCGAATGAACTTATATCTTTTCTAAATGTACGAGTATTTTCATCAACAGCTTAATATATTGTTGCATTATTACGATTGTTTCAAATCATTTATTTTAGATTTAATTTACATTTGATTCATTATTTTATTTGATTCATAAACTGATATAAAAGTAAAATTGCCTCGCAATTCAAACGAATATTAATGAAGAAAAATTGTAATTAGGCTTAATATAAAAATTTCAGAATCATGGAATATGAAATCTAAATTAATGTTAATAAAATTCCCAAATAAAATAGATATACACATACATAAAGTCGCCTTTAACTTAATTGCCTTTCTCATACAACTAAAATCATACATACCGGGTATAAGAACAAATTTCGGCAAAGCAGGCGGAAACGGCGAAGCAGATGTTTGTTTTTAATAATTAATCGGTTGCCATCGGAGAGTTTACAAACGTACTCCAAAATTGTTGTTTTTACAGGCGAAAATAGTTCACGGATGGTGTCAGCATGGTGTAAGATTTCTCCAGTATTGGTGTTTAATGCCAAACTACGCCACTTAAATAGTTTATGAACGCTTGTTTTGGTCTTAGCTTGAAGTAAAGCTTTTGTTAGCCAAGTTTTCAAGGTTTTTCTGCACCACATTTGAAATGAAATTACTCCACTTTTTAGTGTCACCTTGTCAGGTGCTTATTTACATTTTAAGTGCCGTCGTTTGCATTAAACACCAATAATGGAGACTCTTTACACTTTGTTTACAAGCATGTGACACAATTTATGAATTATTTTTACCTGTGGGAACACCATTTTGGTTATACGCTTAGAAAAAAGCTATCGGCAACGATCGATTATTTCTGCGAAACTTAAAAGGCTTTCTCCAAACGGTATTGATTTCAGCTATTCCACAGAAATTTGAAATTATCAGAGGTGGGTGGGATTTCAGTTACCTAATAAATATAATATAGTTTTTATAAGATGAATGCGAGTTTATTTTAGTGATGGGCATAATCGAGTGATTATAATCGAGAACTCGATTATTCAGGACAACTCGAGAACTCGATTCAGACGACCATCTCGAGAACTCGATTGAACATCTCGAGAACTCGATTAAACATCTCGAGAACTCGATTAAACATCTCGAGAACTCGATTAAACATCTCGAGAACTCGGTTGAACTGCTCGAGAACTCGGTTGGTTTACTTCTCGGAAGATAGAATCGAATGAATGTCTCGAATGATTTTCTTCTCGGGTAATACATTTGGATGATTCATAGTCACGTGATTGCGAAAACTGCTATGTGTGTGAGTAGGTAACAAAGGCGGATAGTTGCTTATTTAAGAGGAAGTCATTGCTATAAACAAATTTAGAGGCCGGGAAGCACTCCCGTCCTTTCGAAAGCAATGCATTTTTTTAAAGTTGACATGTTTATTTGATTCGCACCTCTCGTTTTTTTATCTTCGCAGAATTGCTTTATATCTAGGTGTGGTTACATTGAATAGTTTATGGAATTGAAGTTCTAGAGAAAAAGGGTTTCACGGGGGAGCCTTTGAGGATAATTTTCTGAATTAAAATCCTCAAAATATATCTTAAAGCTATCGCTGGTGACATTAGGGGAACGGGTTCGTACAATTTCTCCGAAAGTTTTAGAAATTTAGACGCTAAAATCGCAGTTTTGTGTTGCATTTTACAGATGTTAGTAAAAAAAGGGACCCCCCCCCCCCCCCCGGGGAACGTTACTTTAGGCTATTTTTCCTGGGAAAAGAGGGGGAGGAAAAATAAAAAATTTCTCGAGTTCAGTATATAAAAAATAGAAATTGAGACTATTTTTATCATGTTAACGTAAATGAAAAGTGACGGAAATTTTTCGAATTTGAAATCCTGAAAACACAATTTTGGGTGGTGCTATTAGGGTTAAGGGAGGATTTTTATGGGGCATTACTTTGAAATTGGCAAACGTTTTGAACTCTTTGGCGGCGTTTGGGGGGGGGGGGGGGGAGGGGGCACAATTCTAGAATTTTTTTGAAATTTAAGTGATAAATTCGCAGCTTAATGCTGTATTTATAGAGCTGTTTGGGAAAGCTGATATTCGGAATTATCTACGGAATTGTGCATTATTTTAGTATATTTTTGGTGATGAGAAGTGGTTGAGGAGTTTTAGGGGACTTCCGGACATCTCCCAGAAATTGCAGGAAACGGAATGGTAAACTGTTTTTGATGACGTTAAAAAAACGGGGGGGGGGGGGCGGGGGTCCCCAAAATTTTTCGAAATTTAAGTTTTACAAACGCATTTCTAGGTTATCGTTAGTGTGTCATCAGGGGTAAGAGCATAAGGGGAGGAGGGTTCGGTTGCTCGTGCACTGAAAAGTTTTTTAAATTGACATTCTAAAATCGGGGTTTTAAGGGACCGTTCATAAATGATGTCATGCTTTTTTCAATATATTTGACCCCCTGCCTCCTTTTTCACTAAGTGTCCCACTTTAACATACCCCCTACAACCCTTTGTCACAGCTCACGCTATATTACATTAGCATAAAATAAGTTTTATTTGCTGATTTTAAATGTTTTTGTAGAAATCAAAATGTGCGATGTCAAACTTCTTGTTACCCCCTCCTCTCCCCTCGTCACGAGCTGTCACATGTTCTTGAACCCAACTTCTCCCCTTGAAGCGTGACATTATTTATGAATGACGAGTAAGCTGTACTGCGAAATGTTAGGGCAACGGTAGGGGTTTGGAAGGCTTTTACTGAGTTACGGCTTTTACTGGCTTTACGGTTCTTTTACTGAGTAGGATGTGTGTTATATATCGTGTTACAATAACAAGTTCCTCTTGTCAGTTCCAAAGCAACGACTACAACGATTGAATACGTTACCACTGGGCCCTGAGTCGGATCTGAGCTTTATTAGCTTCCCTTATCAGGAGTGACATTTTGAATTTTTCCAGTAGGAGGCAAGGGAGGAAAAAGGAGGCAAATTCTCCTTTTTATTACATAAAAAAACACATGCATTGATAAATATACACTATATTTCTTAAAGCCAGGGAAAATCAATTGCGTATTCCTGACCCCCCCCCCCCCCAAATGACAGTCCTGCTCCCAAAAAAATTGCACCAAAAGGGGGAATTGCTAAATTTTTAGCTTGTTAATCATATAATTTCTAATTCCAGACCTCTGTAATTCCATTTTTTGATCCTTCCCTGTATTCGCTCATGAACCATTGTTCAGAAGAACGGACTTTCACAATAGTTTAACATATTTATATATATAACTATTATTTTATAAACAAAATATTATTAATATCTTATTTATTTAATCTATTAGTTTTATATTACAAGTAGTTTTGTGAAAAAGCTAAAAAACGTGATACAGTTCATTATTACTGAAGTCTTTAATATGTAAAACATCATCAATACATACATATATTATCTGTGCTAAATATGCAACTAAACGACATGAGAAAATTACCAAGGCTTAAATTTGATCTTCATAGAAAAGAACTGAAAAGGTATAAATATGTTCGACAAAAACTCTCTCGAGAAAAAGGGGCATTTTCTTTAAGCAGCAGAGATGAGAGAACCGGACGCCCAGATAACCCAGGAAAGGTCACTTGAAAAAAAAGGAAAAAAATAATTTTGCGAAGCCAAAGTGTCCCATTTTGCCCATCAAAGTGAATGGTAGCTAAAAAACATGCAAGCTAAAAGGGGAGAGTTAGTTTAGAGCTGTTTATCATTTAGGAAGCATAATTTTTTTTAAATTCCTTTAGAGGGGCGCCCCGAGGGGTGTGGGGGGGGGGCAAAATCTGGTAGGAGCACCAGATTTTTAGCGTAAATTTGGTGTTGCACATAATATATTAGTAACCAATTTTTCAACTCATTTTGAGGGTAGAGCAGATTTAAAATGCTCTTTTAACAATTAAAATTAGTTGAGATTGAATATTGCTTTTAGTTGCTAATAATAAATATTGATTTTAATTTGTTGAGTTTCTGACATTTTCTTATTTACACCGACGTACTTTTATGCGGCAGTATCTTATTTATTCTGAGGTATTTAATGTTGTATTTTCATGGAGCATTTAACCACGCAACTGGATTGGCAAGCGAAACGAGCAAATGCGGAGTCCCTAGTGTTTTTAAATCATACATTACTGAAACACTTTGATTTATGTCAAACGAATTATACACTCTAAAATGGATAAATGTAATAATAATTAATACAAACAATAATTTTAAGGATTTAACGTTATACAATCTTATTTCAGACTAAAGTTCGTCAGACCGCCGCAGCTCTTATTGGCATAGGCTGTTTGTTTCGATTTTCACCATAGCACATCTGTGATTGTCGACATACAGTATTGAATGTCCAAATATATAAGGATAAAACTAAATATTCGGACTTTCATGGAATTCGTGAATGTTGACATTAACCAATAACCGGTCTAAGTTTTCTGCTGAAATATTTTTTCGTCAATAAAAAATTAAAAAAAAAAGCAAACTGCTGTCACTTTACTAGCCGATAAAATAAATAAAGAAAATAAAATAAACAAATGCTGCAATATGCCATCAATAAAGAACGTTACTCGGTTATTCACAAAATAATCATAAGCATTAAGCAGTAAACAGATCTAGCGCAAAACAAAATGAGGAAATGCAGCCTTAGGCCAGCATATTTTTTGGGTTAACTAATATCAGGAACGTAGTAGAAATAACACTCCCATACTCACCCTGCCGCTTAAAAGTTTTCGCTACTTCCTCTTTTGCCGAAATCCCTTCAATGCCCATAAATCTGTATGCTTCGAGTGCGGTGGGAGGGGGCCATCTTTAATTTCATGCGCAGAAATCTTTTGAAATAATCATCGCTAAGGGACTGTTCATAAATGACTTCAAGCTTTTTCCCGATATATTTTATCCCCCTCCCCCCTTTGTCACAAAATGTCAAACTTCGATGGACCCCCCTCCCCCCCTTTGTCACATGTCACGCTTTGTTGTAAAAGCCTGATGTCACACTTCTTGTTACCCCCTCCCCTCCCGTTGGCACACTTTGTCAAAATTTCATGAACCCCCTCCCCCCCTCGATGCGTGACATCATTTATGAATGACCCCTAACTTGTCGAGATCATTCCCCTTCATTTCAAAGGGGGGGGGGGCATAAACTTAGCACATGCTACATGAAAAAAAAACAATAAACAGCGATCTGGAGCGGAGCGCCGAGCAGCAGAGCGAAGCAGTGGAGCAACTAGTTTTTGTTTGGAGTAGGAGCGGAGCCAAAACACGGAAACTTATTGCGCTTAACTGCTCTGATCATTTAAAATTAGAATTTCATCAAACATGACATCTTTCTTCATTAAAACTAGTTTTAAGTGAACAACAACGTAAAACGAAACGTGATTTTCTTAAAAGATTTTTTTCAAAATAAATTGTCTATAAATAAATAAATTTACTATCATTTAATTATTTAATTAAATAAATAAATATGATTTTTATTAAAGCTATACGCTGCACGGCGCAGAGCTGGAGCAGCGTTGGAACAAATATTTAACAGTCGGATCGGAGCAACTCAAAAATTTTGTTGCTCCAGTTCCCTGACACGAAAATACTTGCACCTACGGAGAAAGGCTTGGGTGGGGTGTGGAAAATTTTCCCTTCTGACTCATTATATGGCCTCCCTGTTAGAGATTCATTCCATTCTGAAATCGCTCGAGAAATCGAAATAATCGTTCGAGAACTCGAAATGACCACTCGAGAATTCGAAATGATCAATCGAGAACTCGAAATGGTCAAACGAGAACTCGAAAACTCGAAACGATCAATCGAGAACTCGAGAACTCTAAATGATTAATAGAGAACTCGAGAACTCGAAATGGATTAATCGAGAACTCGAGAACTCGAAATGATTAATCGAGAACTCGAAAAGATCAATCGAGAACTCGAAATCATCAATCGAGAACTCGAGATAATCACTCGAGTACTAATCACTCGATTATCAAAACCACCCGAGTACTAATCACTCGATTATTGAAATCTCTCGATTATGCCCATCACTAGTTTATTTATATTAGTGTCATTTGTGTTTAAGGATTTTATTGCAATATATTTGGATATTACACATGCTACAGTTAGAAATTTCATCAGTTAGGCGGTTAAATAGCCGGCAGCAGTCTGTCCATCTAATTCACCGTTAAATTTACGGTTTGGAACAATTTTCTATCTTTACGGGACCTAACCCATTTCCAATCAGCTTGGTTAAAAAGCAAGGTTAATACAAAGCTTGGTTAAATACAAAAGTTATGGTTTTATAACCCTTTAAAAATGGTTTCAAAACTAAATTTTTACGGATTTTGAACCATTTCGAGGCGTAGAAACCGTAAACGAAGCGTGCGGGAACCGAACCCCGGGGGAATGGTATACCAACCTTGCGCTCTAATCATTCGGCCATCTACACCACTCAAAGCGGTCGTTTATTTATCAATAAATCTTCATTTCCAACAGGCAAATTGCATTAAAATTGAGATTTCAGTTTTTGATTGGATCCAAAGTCATTTTTGGTCTAAATGTACTGTATATTGACGAAAATTATTTTATTTGCTGAAAAAAATAAAATACAAACAAGTTTCAGCAGCTCAAATAATGGGTTTGCTCATTCGCAAACAGTTCGGGAACCCGATGTCTCCAATTTTTGATTCACGTGTGTATGTGTTTCTATATAGATAACCACTGCTTAAGCCAATTTTTTTCTTCTTTTTATATACGCATGCAGATTTGAATAGAAAAATCTTTATTCATATTTTAACAAGAACGTTCGACCGGTAAGGTTCCACAACCAAGATGGACGCCAGATTTTTATTGACTACGAGACCTAGCGGCGCTTGTAAATTATGGTTAGTTAAACGTTCTTTAGGAGAAACAGAGAATAAACGATTTTTTCACAATCAGCGGTTTGAGTACCCTCTTTTTAATGGTTATTCAATTGTTGTAATTAAATATAGTAAAATAACAATCAAATAAATGGTTATATTACTATTTTCTTACGGAAAGTTTTAACAGTGTATGGCTTAGAAGTTTTATTCACTAAGCCTACTTCGAATTCGTTCTTCGTCGGTATTCTTTGCATATGTGTAATTATAACGTATTTGATTTTATTTTATTTTTATTTATTTTTTAAATCGTATGCAATATTAATTAGTTGTTATTATTGTAAATATTAGTTGATTGTACTATAAAAATTTAGTTTTGACATGCAATAATATGCAACAATACTCTGAACTTCTAAAGCATAAATTCATTCAATAAAATAATAAGCTTGTTCATTTCTTATTGGTGAAAAAAGAACAGTCTTCGTACTTAATAAAAATTTTTACTTGTAGAACAACATTGCAGTTGGTTTTAAATAAAATGATATTAGATAAAGGAATATCTTTTTATTCTTTTTGTGTGTGTGTGTGTGTGAAATTATTATAGTACAATGTGTTATTCTCCGGTTCAGTAAAAAAGTTTTCGGTAATGTTCTTTTTAATTATTATTTTATTTTGGCTTGTTTCAAGTGAGAAAAGTAAATTAATACCAGTTCTAATAATAAAACGCGCAATAATTTCAAGGAATCAATTTAAAGAATTTAATTTTTTAAATTCAGATTACAAAAAAAGAAAAAGAAAACGACATTCAGCACACATTTTTTCATCTGAAACACGCAGATGATAAATAAGACAGCTTTTTTAAATTTTATTATTCATTTACCATTTTAATATAATTGACTCAGTCTGAGTTACAATGTAATACTGCGCACAGAGTAATTATAGATCAGAGATTCAACTCTCAAGCCGATTTCACTAGCGCATCACGGAGGTAAAACGTGAACTAAATTACGAAAGTTCGCGTTACAAGTTTAACTCATGTCTCCTCTACGACGCTGTTATCTTTGTTTTTGAAGAATATTACTTATTTCTTTAGAATCAGTTCGCTCATTTGCAGCTTTGCGTAGCTCTTTCAGATTGAACCATTTTTGCAGTTCATTAGTTTTCTTCGTTACTTTCGGGAATATATTTCAACGTTGAAGCTTATTTACAGTAGTTAAAAAGGAGTACATTTTAAAATAATATCAAACTTAAGCGGCCTTTACACACACGTTCTTAACCGCGGTCCGGACGACGAGCCATTCAGATCCGCGGTCAAGAGCGTGCGTGTAAATGCAATTTTAGGACGCTCAAGAACGCGGTTAAGAATGACACTCAGATGCGTGCTCATGATCGCGCTCCAAGAAATGATGCATTTTACATACACGTTCTTAACCGCGCATCAAAGCGGGAGGATTGGACAATTCTGCTGGCTGTGGCTTCTGTAGGGGACTTCAATGGAACGCCCCGCGTCTGAACGCGATCTTGCGCGCGGTTAAGAATGTGGTGCATTTTTCGACACATTCTTGAACGCCACGGTTTTACTCGCGTTCTTGAGCGTGGTTGGATGCGCCACGATCAGTCGCGCGGTTAAGAACGTATGTGTAAAGGGCGCTTTAGAATATCTTGATACCAAATATATTTAACTGAACTTATTTAGAACAGGCTCGGCATTTTCATTTTTATCTTAATGTTTCATTTATTTATTTATTCTTTTTAATATTGGAATTTATTTAACAGGATATATTTTACTTAGTATTACAAGTGTGCACTTGTCGTACTACATAGAAAATTTCAATAAATATTGTTTTACGTATTATTGTCTTATTATTAAACTTTTTCTCCGATTTGTGATACTGTTCCGTTTTGAGGGGGCTGGCGATGGTTAGTTTTTGTTTTTTTCGCTGTTTTAATTACGCCAAATCAATTTGTTTTGTGTGTGGAGTTTTTTTAGGGGGAAAATACTTTAATATCGCCAACGACCACACAAAATGGTACAGTAGTTTGATTTGGTGAAAAAAAAAAACCATCGCCAGCCCGGAAACGGAAACGTGCACGATTTATTAGCGTTCTTTTCATATGATATTTAATGTTATTTTTAATTCGAAAAGTAAATACGTTTAATAGTACAAGACGTAATCTTAAAAACTATACTGAAATTCAGCGCAAAGCTATAGCTTTTAGATGTATGGAATAAAATAATATATCAACGAAATTTAAAAAAAACTGAGTCAAATATAATGGTAGGCGAAGTATCTAACGAGAAAAGGGCAAACAGGTGCTTAGAGTTCTGAAAATGATTAATATTTTTTGAAAATGTTACTTTTGAGTATGACTGTGATAAGAGGCATCAGTGCGAAAGGCATTTTGCTTGCAGTTTAATTCTATAAAAGGGGGAGGGAGAAAAGGAAAACGGCATTTTGAAATCAATTTTTAAAAAAACATACAGATTAGAATATTATACTCGTTGGTAGGAATGACATTTTATGTAAATAAAGCAAAATTTCAAAGTATTAGAAGCAGTTTTCCATAACCCAGAAAAATTACTGACAATTATTCACAAATAACAGAAATGAGTATTGGTTATAGGGGGTGACGTTAATAACCGCCATAGCCAATAATGGGGAGTGACAACAATTGAAACAACAGCAAAACTGTCAAAAGTAGTTCTGTTTTTCTCCATGGGACCGCTGAATGTAGTTTTTGACTACTTAGAAATTAACATTTAGATGTGCCTCTGGTCTATGATTACTCTGTGATACTGCGTTCTTGTGTTAGTATTTTCACTATAGAAGTTTAAAAAATCTATTTGGATTTCTTAAAATATTATTTAATGATTTCAGTTTAAAACTTCTGAAAACTACTAAATCTTAAGTATTGATTTATTTATTGATTTGTTTATTTACTTTTTCTTTTTGGAAATATTGTTATAAAATTAGCCTAATCACGTATATTCGAATGTATTTTTAACCGACTTCACAAAGGAAGGAGGTTATACATTCGTATTGCATGTATGTCTTTTCTTTTCTTTTTTTTTTTTTGTCCACGCATAACATCTCACCGGATGAACCCATTTTCATGATTTTTTCTTTATTCAATTGAGGATGGTTTCCCATAGGTCCCGTACTTTTGTTTAACCATGTTCGATAATTAGAAAAAAAATTTATGGTAAAAATGTGGTCATTTTGTTGTGTTTTCATCCATAACTTTTTACTAAATGAACCGATTTTGAAGATTTTTTTTCTTTAATCGAGAAGATCGTCTGACTCAAATACCGCACATCAATTTGACAACATTTGTTTTTTTAGGCAAAACGTTATGAGTGAAAAATAAGTTTTTGTTTTATTTTAATTGGAAAGGCTTGGCTTGAAAGGCTTTGTTGGGAAAATTGTTTATAAACATGAAACTCATTGTTGGAAAGTGTTTTTTGCCATTAAGCTGCAATATTAAAAGCAATTATAGCAGGAGTTTGACTGAAGGCTCTCTGGAAGAAAAAAATAAATCCAATCAGTTTGTTTGATCTAGTGACCTTTTAAAATCGATTTCCAAACGGAATTTATCATACAAACCAGGGCTCGAAAATTATATTGCCTGACATTCCAGGGGCATGAAAAAATTACGATCGGGCATTAATCTTCTTTCCTTACATGCCCGGCAGGGCATATAATTTTTTAATCAAATATTTGTTTCCAAAACTTTCTTATTTCGTATTTTTTTTTAAATCACCGCATCCTTACTGAAGCTCTAAATTGACATGTTAACGGACATGGATGTCAACAATAAAATTGGTAATGCAAATTTAAATTTTGCAAATTTTGACTTGTAATGACTTATTATGTAATATTTTGTTTGTAACGTAATATTTTAATGATTTAGATTAACGTTTAAATAATTCTTGATTCAGATATAAGGCTGTGATTTTTTCGTTTGATTAATGCTATACGACAAATTCAAATGTTTTTATTAATATGCAAGAAAACAACTTTTGGGCAAAAACAAATTTTGTTACATGCCCGGCAGGGCATGTAAAATTTTAAAGATTTTTCATGCCATTGAATCTACAAATGGTTAGTTTTTAGTGCCATTCCCTCAAAGAAGGTTTCCCCTTTGGTTTGGATTTTTTTAAATGGAGTATTTATATAAAAAATGTATTTACACTAAAAGAACAAAATAAAATATTTTCTTTAAAAAATAGAACCGACTTTAAATTATAAATTGCGATAAAAAGTGAAAAATTAATTAATTCTTTAAACAACATCGATACGACTTTTAAACATAATTTTTGAAATCGGTGCTAAACTATGACAGTCTAATTATCATTACACCATGAGTTACTTTACATTGAAACTGTTGCGAACTATAGGCCATTTATAATTGTAATTGATTCATGGTTACAATAGCAACCATGACTCAAAATCCATCGTAATTTTGCACCGACTAAAAATTATGTTTAAAAGTCGATGTTGTTTAAAGACGTCATCTATTTTTCATTTTTTAGCACAATTTATAATTTGAAGTCGGTTCTATTTTTTTTTTTTTTTTTTTCAAAAATTATTTTATTGTATCACTAGCGGTACCCGCAACGGCGTTGCCCGTGCAAAGTTAAAATAGCGGCGCAACTTGTTTTTTCCCCCAAGCAAGACACCGAAGGCGACCTCTGAAGTCGCTTCTGAGCCGATAAAAAACTTATTTCAGTCAGTCTTTTTCCACAAATGTATATCTACTTTGACTTAGGTATAAAATTATTTCAATCTATCACTCACTAATAACCTATATTTATTGATTTATATTTGTATCATGTGACATATTTATCTTTATTAAATCATCAAAACTTTTACATAGGTTTTTTTTTTACTCTCAGTCTGATAGATAGCAAGCAGTACATTCTTTCTGAGTCTGAATTCAAAAATATAAATGTTATTTCATAAATATTTATTTCAACCAATAAAAAGAATAAATTGGGACAAAAAGTAAAAAATAAGTATATATTAGTAGTTTTATACATAAACATACATTTTGAAATCAAATCAGAAAAATGAATTGATATAATTTTAAATATGGAATTTTAACTGCTACAAATTAAAGTAAGCTAAATGGAGAATTGATAAATTGATCAGACAATGCCATTTAGTAAAGATCATCTGAAAAATCTCAGTTTCTGATCACCCTTAGCCTATTAAAGAAAAACAAAAGCTCCGCTGAAGAAATGCTGGACTGTATATGTAGACAGTTTGATGAAATAAAAAAAAAAACAGTGAAGGCTTGATGTGAAGTATGTTGATAGTGAAAATGTATGGAATGCACTGTTGTAGCTAGCATGAGTGACACCCAGGGCGGGTAGTGATAGGTGTCACCCCGTGGAAAAGATTACCGCCTCCAAGAAAAAAATCATGTAAGCGTAAAGTATGAGTTTTAAGGAAATATAATAATTTTTTTTAAAAAATTGCAGATTGAAAAATAAAAACACCATTTGTATCATGAGCCTCATAATATTTAAAGTACATGTTGGTGGCAGCTGTTAGAATTATCGGTTAAAAAAACATTGCAAATATATTGTTTTAAGAAAACTTTAAAAAATTGTTTTAAGCTTTTATAAGTTCTATTTTTTTTCTCCGTCCTGGCTGGGTGTCCCACCTAAAGTCAAATAGGCATTTCTTTGGTAGCGGTGGATTCACAGCTACGAAACCTTCACATTTCTTTGGTAGCGATATTGGAATATCCTGTGTAAAAGATTAAAACTAAAAATTTTCCTACAGACACTGTTCGCTCTCCGCTTGATAATAGAATAGCCCCATATAATACAAAAAAGATCTTTTTATCTAAGATACCTTGAAACTACTTTTTGAAGATGAACAAATTTCTCAACATGTGTACTTTAGCAGCGGCATCAAGCTATTTCTTGTTTCATGCTGGCAACCTACTTTCTTCCATTATTTTTCAAGCAAGTGGACGTTAACGCATTAAAAATTCTCATTAGATCTCAAAAAATGAAGAAAGGTTAACCAATATACTAAAGTATTAAATTTCCCTCCACAATCAAATACAACACTTAACTGCATAATACTGATTGTAACCATTGATATTTGTATGGCAAAGCGGATTTACAGTCCAGTCAAGGGGGCGGGGGTTGAAAATCGTGCCTCTTGCCCCTCCAAATGAAATGGTTTTCAATATTGAAGTAGCAAAAAAACAATTTTGGGTTATCTTTAGCTATGTAATAGAAAGAAAGATGGCAACAGCTCTTCCATAGAAGTTTTTCGAAATTGAAATTCGAAAAACTCAATTTTACACTATGTTTGGTAAGATTAGGGGAAGGGAAAGGGGGCTCTTCTTCGAAAATAAGTTGAAATCGAAGTTCTAAAATTACTTGCATAGGCTGTCATTCGAGGGGTTTAGCGGAAGGTGGACGGTCCTAGCTCTTTTCCTGTATTTCTTACAAATTGAAATACTAAAAGCATATACTTATTTAAGGTAGGTATATTATCGACATAAGGGGAAGGTTCAAACGGCCAGAAAATTTTTGCCGTTGAAATTTGAAGATCAGTTTTTTAGTCTATTTCTAGGAGACAGGAGAATGATCAAAAAGTCTCCACCCAAAATTTTTTGAAATTGAGGCTCTTAAGAAAAAAATTTACTCTAACTTTGGTGACGGAAGAGAGGACAGTTTGGTCATTTCCAAAAGAAATTTTTAAATTCGAAATCTTCAACACATAACTTTAGGCCATCTTAAGAACATTAGGAGATTCAGCGGCTCTCTGCGCAACATTTTATGAAATTTTGCAAAAAGAAGAGATGTTCGGGTTCCATTCTAAAATCGTTTTCGTAACTAAAGTTGGATTTACACTGCCTTTGGTGACATTAAGGGAAGGAAAAGCGATTTGGAAGCTTTTATTCAAGTCCTAAAACACTTTTGAGCAATGTTTGGGGGCATTAAGAGAAGAGGGAGGAGTTGTGAGCTTTCCAGAAAACTTTTTGACGTGAAAGTTCCAGAAATTTAATTTCAGGCTACCTTTGGTCACATTAAGAGGGGTCATGATCCCCGTTTTGATTCATGCTTAGGCTTCACACTTAAGCTTGCCCCTCTATATTTGGCATTGTTCAATGAATCGAAGGAGGCTTCCCGGTTTCTTCAAATTCTCCAGTTTCTAATCAAGTGGAAATATTTAGAACTAATAATGAATATGTAAGTAATCATAAAATATTAAGCAATTATTTGAAGTTAACATAATTAAAATGTCTAAATACCTCAACTATTTTTTAAATGATTTATTTAAAAACAACATACTTATATTATATTTGAATAAAAGTCTTTCTTGTGAATATTTAATATTTAAATACAGAAATACATATTAATGACAATATTTATAATCGCTATTCTCAACAAAATACATAAAATAGGGGCACAGAATATTTTATACTTGCTCCGGACCCGTTTACATGTGACCGACAGTGCTTTCAAAAAGATAAATAAATGCTTGACCAATGCAGTTAACATGAAATTGTGGTAATAATGCACTTTTTAGGAATCAAAGCAAAATTGATAAATAATTGCTAAAAATAAGGATTAAACTGCAAATTTTAACACTGCATCATCTGTGTAAACACACAATGTTGTTACACTACAAATATACAGCTTTTCGTTGTTTTGAAAATTGAGGATCTTTCCTTTCAAATAAGTTGTAAGCTGATTTTATGCACTTTCCCAATAGAAAGCAAATTAACAGAAAAAAAAACGCCAAAAGGGAAAAAATAATATTATTATTGCAAGGAATAAAGCATTGATTCCTAGAAGTCGTTCTAGAAAAACAAAAGCGTACAACAAAAACAACCCAAAATGAATATGAAACTTAAATTATTTTTCTGTATAAAAAAGGTAAATTAAAAGAAAAATTCCGATAGAAAAAAATATCGAATATTTCAATAAATGATCCAAATCCAGCAGCATTTGAAAAAAAAAAAAAAACAATTATTCCAATACATGGAGCATCAAATTTTAACAGGATTGTTCGTAATAAGGCAAACATCTAGAATGAAAAAATTAAATCGGCAGACATTGAATCGTTACGAAACAACCAGAGACCCCAATGCTGTTTACATTCATCTGTGGGATTTCTAAAATTATCTTCATTATTTTGTAAACCATTTATTTAAAAACAACGTACTTATATTATTTTAAATGTGGGCATCATATGATATCACCCCCCCCCCCCCCCCCCCATAACGTCACTGAAGCGGCTGTGCCCTGTCAAAAGAAAAAATAAATTCTTCACCACTCGAGTGAAAGTTGTTTGCCACTTGTTTTTTGTAATGAATGATTATTATTTTTATGAACAGCTCAGATGAATTAAAATGGTTGGTCGAGTCACTTAATTGAGTAATAGTGGTTGAATTCGATATAAATTGCTTAAGCAGGCCCAAGAACATTCTAGGTTCAACACAATAAAGAGCGGAAGTGATTGACACTTCTGTATAATAAAAGGCAAATTTAAAAAATAATACTGAAAGAAAAGAATATTGAACATATCAGTCAATGACCAAAATTCATTAAAATGCATAAATACCAACTATATTTTAAATTCTTTATTTAAAAACAACGTACTAATTTTATTTTGAATGTGTGTATCCACGGGAGGTTGCAAATTAAAAAAATAATGCTGAACGAAAAAAATATCGAACATTTCAATAAATGATCAAAATCTAGCAGCAACATTCTAAAAATGGAAATCAAATTTCTCACCTTTCCAGTAAACCATGAACCATGGTTGATTCTTAGCGGAAAAAAAAAATCGGAGCTTCACACAAAATTCTCGGAAAAAGTATGCGCCAAAAATTTAAAATATAAAACTATATACTTAGGTTAACAATCCCCCCTTCTCCCTCAAGACAACAGTACATACGCATATATATAAAGCTCAAAAATAATCCTTCAAGTAATTGAATGAAAGGTCTATTTATATTAATGTCAGAAATTCTTTTTTTTTTTTTTTCTGAAAAAAATTTTTGTAACTCAAACATTGCATTCATCGGATTACCGAACTGTTTTCAAATGAACGAACCCATAATTGGAGCTTCTGAAGCTTGTTTGTGTTTAATTTTTGCAGGAAATAAAATGATTTTCTCCAATATGAAATAAATTTAGGCCAACACGATTAGCGATCAACGAAGAGCAATAAAATTAAACCTAAGTAAATATCATCATAAACTACACGATTAGCGATAAAGAACAACCATGAATTGAAAAAAAATTAAACTTAAGTAAACATTATCATAAACAACACGATTAGCGATAAAGAACAATCATAAATTGAAAGAACAGCTGAAACTAAAAAAGAATAAATCAAATTAATGGAAATACATAAAAATAAAATAAATCTAATGGAAATACATAGAAATAAATTTCAAGCAAGGATATACTGAAATCAATCTGATCATCGAATATGCCGGTATCTGACGAAAGCAACAACGATTGCTATAGCTCCCTTCACTTCAATTCGCTATGAAGAACTCGCGTGAAGTAAAGAAAATGGCTGGAGGATGCTGAAGGTTTAAATTTTAATTGTCAAATTTAAAGAATATAGAACGAATTTCAAAAAAAACAGCTTCGAGGTGCAGACCACCGAGATATAATAGAATTTTGTGGCAGTTTTCGTAATCGTACGTTGCGTAGATTTTGCTGCAAAGCGTATAGCCACAAGGGCGTTGCCAACTCGAAAGTTCATCAAACTTTCATTTTATATATATAGAAGATAAGCATATAAACGTTTTCGTTTTACTTTGACAATGTTTGTCTTCAGCTATGCTGTATATCAGCGATCACCAAACTTATGAAACCACGCGCCACCGCAGTTTTCAATTATGACTGATACTCCCCTCCCTCCCCCTCCCCCAAGAAAAAATGATAATAATAATAATGATAGGGAAAAAAGGACAAAAATTGTCAGAAAATTCCATTCTCATTTTTTTATAATATCCCAAAAATAGATAGCGGGTTTGTTAAATTGGCACGGTTTCCGCATTTTCATCTACTTAATATTTGTGCTAACCAAATATTCTTTAGTTTCGCTTTGAGCTATGCACTATTCAATGTGAATATCGACAAAATATGGAAAATCAACTAACAATTGTTGGTATCAAAACGCGTAATCATCTGAGCGCGACCGCGATCTTCAAGAAGCTCGCAATTGACAGTTTGCAACCCCCAATGGTTTTATACAATATGTACACAGCCACGACCGAATTAGTAGACACACTATGGATTTTTGTAAGACATATATAACATTTAGTCTGGTGTGAAGTTCCATTTTATAAATTTGCAAATGTTTTTTTCACTAAGCCCGATTCGCCTGGAAATCATTTATGTGGAATCTGACGTAAAATTCCAGAGACTTAAAAGCAAGAAACCACAATGTCTTTAAAAAAAGGAATTCCATTGAATAAAAAACAGAGAGCCTTCTGAAAATTGTCTACAACATATAACGGGCCGCAGTAGCGGTGACATCTGGGAGTACGCTGAACTACTATTTCTGTTGCATAAAGTCGAAGGTGAGCCCACGCTGCTCTGGTTCCTCGTGCCCTAGGCAACTTTGCTAATTATGCCCTCCAGAGTCGCCAACAATATGTATTGCATTTTTGACAAGTTTCAAACTGCACAGTCAGAGATTTCAAGCCGTTCAGTTTTACGTAACGTAATAACTCTTCGTCTGAAGTTTTACAGTGTGCAGAAAAACAAGAATTTATTAAGAGACGGTTATCAAGAAACTTGATCATTTGATTTAAAACAATTTCTTTATGAATTTAAAGAAACGCTCAGTTTCCCTTCTGTACTTTTACAGAATTTTTTTACTGTCTATAACATCAATCTTGTATTCGGCAAGTTTTTGCCCTAAAAATGAAAAGTTGTAGCATTTTGCTTAACGTACCTTTGGTTTGATGTTTTTTTCTTTTTTTAAAATTATTATTTCATTTTTCTTTTGGTTATAGGAGAGGCGTGTCCTATAGATTGGTTATTTTTAAACTATTGTTTCTACTTCCTACTGGAAAAAATAACTCTTCAGTTTAACTCAAATTTTCTTTTATCAAAAAATTAATGCGGGATATTTTATTCTGCTTTATTAATATCTTGAAGGATGTCGGAATCGGTCTTTGATTAATTCGCGTTTATGACACGATAGATTTAGCTGACTGGCATGTTAACAATTGTTCATAACACAAGATTGACATTTCACTATAAACTTTTTGACAAAATATTTTGCAGCTATTGGGATCAACCTTTTAACGTTCTAATGGGTGTGGCTTAAAGAAAAAAGAATTGCATTTCTTTCATAATGCGCGTGTAAATTTATTAATTTATAACAATTAAAACTACATTATTTGAAGCAAGCTTTGATACAAGATATAAAATATCCTTCTGTTAAAATTCGAGTTTGATTACGACACAACATTTAAGTTACAGAATAATGCTATAACCAGTGTGTCAAAGAGTTTTTAAGAATAAGTATATAAAATAAAATAAAAAGCAGTAATTATATTTTTTTAAGTATTTTTATTAAAAATAAGCTTTTCCTGCTTCAAAACATTTGTTACAGCGGTTTAACAGTGATTCGAATGCCTGTTCCAGCTCCCATTGTGGGACTGCCTCCAAAGCTAATTTTTAAGACTACTGCTGGAACTAAGCTTACAGTGGCACTATCTGTGTTATCGAGCATTCGTAAAATTCATTACCTCTCAGCTGATCCATTGCCAAAACCTCAGCTCATTCGTTTACTATTTTTTTTTTACTTTGATGATATTGACACTATGCAAACAGCTTCTACGCGAGCTTTGGAGGCAATAACACAATGTGAGCTGGAACAGGCATTCGAATCTCGAGTTAAACCGCTGCAACAAATGTATTGAAGACGAAAGAGCTTATTTTGAATAAAAATACTTTAAAAAAATATAATTACTAGGTTTATTTTATTTTATAAACCTAGTCTTAAAAATTCTGTGACACACTGTATCGCATGAAGGTGATGAAAATGCCTTCCTTCCAGTGTTTATAAGTAATCTTCATAATGATATCAGAGATTAACAAAGTAGAAAAAAAGAGATAGTGCATTGTCTGGTTTATGTAAGTTAAACTAGTACATCAAAACTTAAGTTTCAGACATAAGTATAAAGAATAAATTGAACTTACTTTAATAAGCATGAGTTGCAAATTATTTGAATAAGCTATTAAGTAATTAGCTGTTAGCACGTAAGTTGTGACAGTTTCAACAATGCACATATGTTATTTAATAATATGGCATTGCTTTTCTTAGAGAATTCACCTAAGTGATGAACATAATTTCGCCAAAATTAAAATCAATACAATTTATTATTTTAATTTCTGCAAAACCTTATATAAAGATTCATAAGCTATATTAGATGAGGAAAACATTTAAGAATAATGCAGACAAAACGCATAGAACAAATAAATACATTGTGAAATTTTTTTAAAAATGCTTTTTCTCTAGGATCCTAAATCTTTTAACAAAATATAGCGTTTTTTAACTAAAGTTATTTTTACGTGTATTTTTATGCTTGTTGTTTATTTATCTTCTGCAAAATTCATTGCGCGTATTGCAATAGTTGAATGAATTAAATTAATGAGCACACTTGGGATAAATTTAGTTGCTCGAAATGTTGGAGTGATAAATATTCCAAGTTGATTAAATTTAAACATATTACTACAATTCCAGTAGTAGCCCCATTATCGGGTGAAACCTGATGTTAACAGATGATAATGAATCATCTCTTAATTAGCAAAGTATCGTTATACTGTATATCACATACATATGTGAACTTGTCACACAAGAATGTAGACTGCGTAAGAAAATCAGCTAATGAAAATTCAGTTCGCCGAGAGTTTTCAAGAAAAATTATTGTGAATTTTTAAACTAAAGCGAAAACAAAAAGCACACATTTGTGAAGAAATAGTGAATGATCAAAACATGGTTATTACAGCGCAAAATTTTAGCAGTATTGTTGAGCTGGTTTATTGTCAGCCGTTATTTAACTGGGAAATCAATTACACATATCAATCTTATAAATCATAAGTTAATAAAAATATTGAGTTAAAAAAAAAAACTTCAATATTTTTGTGCATCTTTTTAAAGGCTACAAAAAAAAAAAAAAACTAAACTATGCGTTTCCCGTTTAATTATATAAATAATGAATACAGACAAATATCTTAAAGTTCAGTTTATTATAATTTCAGTAAAAATTACTTTTTGTTGAGAAATTAATCATAAAGCCTGTTTACTGCTTAGCCTCAAAATTTATATATATATATATATATATAGATATATTACAGAGAAACCTGAAAAATAATTCCCCTATATTTATTTAAAAAGATAATAAAATAAGTACTTGTCTGCCGCTAAGTATTAAGAAACGTCTGTTTTCATTAATTTAATTATATAAATTAATGATATACGCAGAAAAAAAAATAATGATTGGTACAAATTTACTGACATGCCTCTTTGTTTTCTTACAAAATAAGTTATAAATCGCAAATTACAGTATAAATCTGGTTGCAAAAAATATGACGCAAAACCGTTGACACTTGTATTTTTAAAATATTTACGCAGTTCATTTCATTAAAAATATTGAACTGCTGACATAGACGTCTGTTTTAAAGCTTTACAGAGCTTTTAAATTTTAAATTGATAAATTTTTCTTTGTTTTGGACTGACAATGATATTTACGCATGTAGATAATTTCATTTAACCACATTAATTAATTACCAAGTTTAAATTAAGGTCATTAAACAAGGAAAAAGAGAACAGACGGATCTAAATAAAAAAAAAGGGTAAGAAAAGTGGATTTAAGTTGCTACTTTTTAATCAGATAAAGTCCAATTAAACGACTGATCATTAACGAATACCTAAGACGATTCTAAAGCCCTGTAATAGAAGTTACACAAAGTGTAAGAATATTAGATAAGTCATTCGGGGGGGGGGGGAGGCTTAAGCCGCCAACGGAGTTCGAAAATGCAATAAAACCATAAAAATTTACTTAACTTATTTATACACTGAAAAAAAAATTCTGTAAAAGTACATTAGGTAAACTGAGTTCTTTAAATTTACGAAGAATTTGATTTGAATCAAGTAATCAAGTTTCTTGATAACAGATTCTCAATAAAATTCTTGTTTTCCTGCGCTCTGTAAAAATACAGAGACAAATTTATAAAGTTACGTAAATTGAACACTTGAGATCTGTGACTACCAGTTTAAAAATTGCCAAAAATGCGTTATACATTCTTGGCGTATAATTATTTTATTCACTTCCGCTCTCTCGAGTACCCTACCAGCGGGCTCCTTGACTTCCCAATACCTGCGGCACAGGAGTCAGAGCAGCGTGGGTTCGTTTGAACTTACCTTCGACTTTATGTACCAGCAATATAAATTCAGCGTACTCACAGAAGGGGCACACTATCGGTTTCAAACAATTTACAAAATGTTCTGTGTTTTTTATTCTCTGTAATTTCCTTTTTGAAGTCTTTGTAGTTTCTTGTTTGTTAAGCCTCTCTGATTTTACGTCAGACTCCGGATAAATGATTTCCAGGAAATTATTATGTATTTTCGGTCTAATTTTTTTTACAGTGTACATAAAAGTGCTTAAAACTCTTCATTTAACACTGAATTAAAGACTAACACCAGACTATACACGTATGCATATCAATCAATATTTCTTTAGTTAAATGGGAATTTTTATTATTTTAATTTTCATTATTTTTGCGAATTCTGATTGGTAGGCAAAAAATGCTATTTATTGCAAAAACATTGCAATAAATAGCATTTTTTTGCTATTCTGTGGACTGATTCTTCATCTGATTATTCGCCTCATTGTCCAACTTTGGATGGCAAGTATTAATCATGTGACACACTTCAAATGCATTGTACAACAAAAAAAAAGTATTTAACACTAGACTGACCAGGCCGTGTTGAACCATTTCCAAACTTCCATTTTGCACCAAGTTGCTAGTAATTACATTGAAACTTTCAGTCACATTAACTTGTCCTACTTACAGTGTATTAGGAAAAACCAATGGCAATTGAAAGACGCACTATAATTAGCAACAAATTATGCAAAATCGAAGATTCAAAGCAGTCAAAATGACTGGTCTGGGCAATCTAGTGTTAACTTGTCAGTTGAAAAAATTAGGGACAAAACCAAATTTACGCATACAAATTCAGTTTTTTTTTTTTAATCTTCTTTTGACGCAAGAGATTAAACAATATATTCTTATTTAAATATTAATGCTTCAGACATGTTTCAAATTATTTACATTATTTTTTTTTAATTAAAAGTATTTTTTTATCTTTTAAATTGCTTAGAAAACACGTTATAATATGAAAATGAGGTGTCATTTAATTTTTATTTTACGATTGGAAGCATGTCCCCGACATTTAAATTTACCCAAAAACATAAAACGTCATTGAAGAATTAATAACCTGACAATCATCCTATCTTAAAATCATTGTTTCAATATTGAATTCCGTGTTTTTCATTTCTTGGAGCATAAAAATAATCCACTGTGAGGTTTAATTTATTCTAGGGAAAATTAATTCTTTTACTGTCAGTAAAATTTCATCAAATGTATTTAATTTAAATTTGTACTCGTCTTCTTTTTACCTTTGTTATTTTTAAATGTCCATATTTAAATGGTTTTTCGCTTGTTTTATTTTTGATGAAAGTGCTGCCATTTTAAAAACCCATTTCTTTAATAATGTTGAATTTAAAAATATTTTCATTAATGCATCAAGTTCAGCTATTTTAAGGATAAAATAAATAAAATAGTGGAACGTTTTCCAATTTTTCTCGATTACAAATTTTTCTTCAGTTGATGCTTCTTAAAATATCGATTTATGCTGCATAAATGGGCAGTAAACAATTGTGGGAGTAGCTAACTTTAGCCACAACTCAACCCTACAGAAATCTCATATGAACAATAACTGCATTAAAACTCACATAACGCGAAAAAAAAAAGGATAGCTTTTTTAAGGCTACAGCTAAACTTCAGTGATCAGGAGATAAATGTTATTATTTTACTTTAATTGCCCGGTAAATAATGTTTTACAATTATCAGTATTTTATTATTTTTTTAAATATTCCACTGTTGCTTAGAAGACAAATTGCAAGTCATTTAACTTATCAATAAAATGGCTTAAAAGAGCTACGAGTAAAATAACAGTAGGATTTTAGATTTTGATGATTTTTAGTAAAATTTGAAATATTTTCAGGACAAGTGGTAGCGATTTTCACCATTCAGCAATTTTTCGCCAACTGTGCCATATTTTGTCAGCAACTAATGCTATGTGCGATTCTCTCAATGCCAGATAGAGGCAGTTCTGCTGAGTGCGAGTGAATTTTCCGTGAAAAAAAAAAGAAAAAAAGTTTTCATTCTTTCATATGAGCAAAAGCATTAGAAAACATTGTAATTATTTTTGGTCGAGAACAAAATATTTTTTATGATTCAATTTTTCAACGCCTCTGTAATAAGTTTTGCTTTATGCAATTTTTTAAAAAACATGTTTTTATAACTGCTTGATTTAGACTTTAATAATTTCATTATTTAGAGTGATTATAAAAAACCGGATTGCTTTGACTTTAACTACAAAAAAAACTTTAATGGCCTTTTTTTTTAATTTTTTTTGGTAAAGTTAGTAAATGAGCTCACCATTTTCCAAATTTTTCTAAATTCTTCGAATGAAGAATTGCTAATAAAGAAATGATTTTAATTTTTTCGTTACGATGAAATTCTGAAACTCCAATTATTGTAAATATTTCGAATTTATGAGGTTGAATCCGAGAAAAGGCGATCGACTGTTAGATATTTTAAGTAATGTTACTATGCATGCTTCAAACTTTCATTTAAAACCATGTGACGCAACTTTTTTCCAAAAGATTTCTTCATCTAGTGTATTATTATTATACTGCTGAAAATGAATAGCAAAAACCTGTTGTTTTTCAAATTCAGATTAATTTCACTCGTAGGATTTTTGCATTTGTGTTGTTTAAGCTTTCCGCATAAGACAAACTACCTTAATCGTATTAATATTTTATATTATTAAGATCTATTATACGATATAATAGTGCATTGCTCAAAGTTTCAGGCATAGCAGCAATTTTATTCAACTTCTAAGATGAATTCAGGAAAAAACTGAAAGTATTCATCAATTCAATTGTAGATTTATTGCAATATTTAAAGCTTATAGAATTATTCTATAAAGTGCGAATAATTATAATTCCACTAGATGCACATTGTTCAAATCGAAAACAACGCTTAATTTTTGTTCAGAACTGAAAAAGACACTGACTAAGTTACTTATTTCAAGGCGTTAAGTAAATGAGTAAAAAAAAAGGTTCGATTATTTAGTTGAATTACATTTGACGATTAAATGTTTGAGTTCTCTGATTGCAATAAAAAGCGGAGCAACAAAGAAACGAAATATATGACAACCATTGCAGTAAGATAAGAGTTATTGAATTAATGTAAGTTACTAAATTTACGCAAATTAAAAATTCACAACAGATAGATACGCTATAGAATTATGGTTGTGTTAGGTTATTACTTTTAGGGATTTTTTTTTCTGTTGTTGTTTTTTTTTTTTTTTTTTTTTTTTTTAACTTCAAATAAAAATAAACAAAAATCAAATTTTGCGCATTAAAAAATGAATTAATAACGTAGGAAATGATATTATGATGTAGATGATTTTTAAAAAATAAATAAATAAAAAATGGCGTAACAATGCAATTTTCGTGACAAATTAAAAATAAAGATTAAATCAGAATACTTCCACAATTGAAGTACAGATGGCAGCATGACATTTGATTTGATTTTGATAACTTTTCACAACTTGTTAACAACTAAATCGTCACTATTTTTATGTTTCTCAGTATCTCTGAAAGCAAAAAAAAATGTGGTGAAATTTTTTTGTACATATATAATATACATTGTTTGACTAGTTTTCTTTCTACAATAATTGTCTTCATATTTTCAAGCATTATTTGAACTTGTTTCATCCCTTTAGCACGATAGGTAAGTAGAGACGAAACTGATGGAAGACAAGTTTCTCGCCTTATTATTATTATTATATTATTATTATTATTATTTCTAACGCAATCAAAACTTGATTCCAAAGTGCACTCAAAATAAATAACCAGCTGTAATAATCATTCATTTTACTTTCTTTTGTTCATTTGTTTGTTGTATTCTAATAAAGTTAAAATATATTGAAAAATCAAAATACTTTTCGGTTATCTTTAGTTAATAACTTCAAAGAATTGCGTGATAAATTTAAATTGTAGCAGATTTAATAAATTTTATCAGTTTGAGGAAATAACTTAAGTTTTAGATATATGTTTCACAGCTTAAATATGTTTGACAGCTTGACGGAAAGTCACTGACGTAGATAAGGGGGTAGTTTTGGGGATAACCCCTCCCCAGAAATGGTGAAGATTGCCTGGAATTAAACCAATTTTTCTTGTAAAACCATGAAATTAGCTCACTTTTCCCGAAGAAACCCCCCCCCCCCCCCCTGAAATCTGGGTCTAGCTGCGCTACTGACATGAGTTGATTTTTTTTCCCTTAAAAAATGTTTTCCAAGTGCTTCAATCCATCTCGGAAAATTATTGTTATTTTCCTTTCACAAAAAGGGAATAAAAATAAATAAAAGAAAATAGTTATATAGAAAAACGAAAAGCAAAACAAAAAAATACTTTTTTATCGTTCCTTGCATTCCCAAATAAAAAGAAAGCACTTTTTGCCTTCACTTTTACACGTTTTGTCATTTCTTTTATGTACCTATACATATACAAAACGCAATTAGTACTTGGTAAAAATTTTCAAACAATAAGATTTTAAAGAAAGCCTCATTTTTACATTAAGTTATGTTTATTTCCGAAACATAGATGGCAGCACAACCCAAGTTTCCAATATTTTTGTGATCTTGGGGAAAATTTTCTACACATAGGACATGGGGTGCGAGAAGGGGGCGGTTTACAAGGGAAATAATTTTATAAAGTTTTACACTGAATTGAGATAAACCAGTATAGAAGGAAGTCGGAGGGGGGTGGGGGGGACGGAGTTCCCCCAGTTTTTTTATTCTGTTAGAAGTTCAGGGTAAACAATGTTGCTGAGTCATCTTTTTCAATGGTAATTCATATTTACCTCGATCTTTGAAGTTTTTCATTTATGCATTGATGCATTCAAAAGATTTTCTTTTAGCTTCATTGCGAGTTAAAAGTTATTTTTTTCTATAAATTACGGCAAGTTATGAATTAAAGATTTTTTAATTTATTTACAAAATCAATATTATTATTATTTCTTGTCTTCTCAGAAATGAGAGAGAATGTTGTTACAAAAAGTTATACATTTCCAAATTTCTTTTTTTTTTCTTTCTAGGACGGATAACGCGTGAAAAGAAAAAATGAATAAATAAACACTGGCATAGATTAACTCAATAACATTAATAAAATGTTCGTACCCGCACGTTCCCAAAAATTTCTCTGAAAATATGAAAAATTTAATATTCTTTCATGCAATACTTTTTTTGTTATGAGAGTGAGAAGCACATTGACATAAAGAACTAGACATCGCAATTGGGCAGAATCGATCATGCACAGTTAAAGATATGGTCAGATGCTTCCGACTTGAAGAAACAATATTTTTTGTGAAAATATAGCGGATAGCGGTGCGCAAAAGTGAAAGAGAAGATAAAGTCGAAGGACGCGTTGGACGAAGCAGATTGGACAAAACTGGTGCCTCGACTTCACGTGATCTCTATTCCTCGTTCGCTCACAAAGCGAAGAGGAAAGCACGATAGATCCGTCTAGATTTTAACGGTTTATAAAGAAGGACGCGCAGCGAAAATTTTTGAAGCAGCAGCAGCACCAGGTATTTTTTTAATGTTGAAGTTTTGGAGGTGGGGAGGTGGGGATTAGATGTGCTTCATCCGGAATTTTTTAATCTTGCCACTTCACTGGTTTTATTGGAAGCCTCGATTCACAGTTCACACACATGGATTTTAAGGACTATAATGCTCAACAGACAATAAAATACATCATCATTTTTGAGCATTTTTTCTGAAAAATAAATTTTAGACATTAAACATTTATCATTCCATTGCAACGGATGACTAATTTTTTTTTAGTTCATAAAACGGAACTCACTTTTAAAGTTCCCGAAAATTATAGTCTGCACTTTTTTCTTCTGTCGACAGCGTGGCGTAGTGGTAAGGCGCAAGTCTCGTACGCCCAAGATCGCAGGCTCGAACCTGGCCCCAAGTAGGCATCTTTTCAAGATGCAGAAAATCGTTTGCGCCCGTGTCGCATGATTGTGCGGCATGTTAAAGATCCCTCGAGTATCCGTTTGGTTTTTTATACTCTCGGCCAAATTGAATACCTAGTGCAAGTCGCATCAAATGAGAGCTCAGGTGCCGCCATCTAGTGGAAACTGAGCGCCCAAATTCTCAGTGGCAATGGCATCCACCGACAGTGGTGCTACTTGAAAAATGGATGCCGATTACCGGGGTGCGAATTTAGAAACACTACCAGCTACGCAGAAAGTTCAGATGGCGCTGCGATCGCGCTCCTCTTGGCAGGATTTTACTCCTCGCCGAATACGCCAAGCAAAGCCATGTTGCTTTTGAGCGATTTGCGCATGCGTCACCTCTGTTTGTTTACTGTTGCTATGCTAGAGATAGAGTAAACGAGTAGATTTGCATACGATACGATGTTGGTGATTGTTCAAAACGCTTTTTTAAAACAAGTAATTAATGTGTTTTATATATAAAAAAAAAAGTTACAAGCAGTTTGTGTTTTTGAACTAATCATTCGTTAATTTAATTTTCTTTTTTCATGTGTACCTGTCGTTGGAAAGAAATGGTATTTAAATTCCACAGGGGTATTTCTAATTACGTTGTAAGACAACAGAAATGATACCGTAGTTTGTTGGCGTATTTCATTAGTATTCGAAGTACGCAAACTGGGTGTAAGTGTGAACAAACATCATTTGAATCAATCTAAACACATTGCTACTATGCTATATAAATCAAAGCTACTGTGAAAAAAAGTGCGTAGTTTCACTTTGCAATTTTTTTTCTCAAGAAGCAACTTACAAAAGTTTTTTTTTTTTCATTTGCCCCTTAATATTTTTGAATTCAATTTAGAGAATATCAGTGATACATTTTGTGCATTTAAATTTTGATATCTTAGTTTCAGATTGTGAAAGGTAATCCCATCCCTCCATTAATAGAAGTTATTTTGAAGGATTGATGTATAATTTTATTTATGTGCAGTAAACCAAAGTACAATTACAATAACATTAATTCAAATTTATATATGTATAATGTATATATATTATACATAAACACTTTAACTTTGTTACTGCGACTCCAGATTCAACAAGAACTCCAGTAGAATGAGGGGAATAAAAGAAATTGTTGGTTTAATATTAACAACCCTACATAATACAATTTTTACAAGCAAAATCTCTGACTTAGTGTTCATTTATTTCATGAAACCATCTTGAATGAAGTTTTGGAGGAATTGGACAACAGCTCAAATTGTTTAAAATTTCAGAAAGAATGGCTTATATTTTCATGCAGTCAATTAACCAAAAAAAAGGGAGGAGGGAGGGACAACACTGACCAGTTTTCTTTTCTTTCTACAATAAATTAGTCTGTGAAAAGTAAAAAACAGGTCTTTTGTAACTCTTTGTCATTAAATTCATCTTAATGATCTAAATTTATAGTAAACCATTTTATTACGAGCACTTGAATTTAATGCAGAATTGTTGCAGTCCTTTTATCTTCAATTATATTTGAGTTTCGTTGTATTTTGGATTTTAATAACTGAAGATGTTTACATCATGAACAATTTCTATCATGTAAAATTTTTTCATAGCCTTCCCAAATCTATGCCTGAAATTTTAAGTAAAAGCCTTATTTGAATGTTACTTCACCGTAGTTTGATTTGAAAAAATAGTACCAATTTCTTACACCTCATATGTCATATTGAAACTATTACTCTATGTACTTGCATCTAAGTTGATGCCCTAATTTTAAAGTGGAAAAAATTTAAATTATTTTCAAATCACATTTCTCCAATGACAATTAGTACTATTGACGATTTATTAAGTGCTTTTTTTTCTTCAGTAACACTTGTATAAGTTGACTTCCCCCTTTTCGTAGTTTTAAATAAAAGTCATAACTCATACTGTGGTTTGCTGCATCCATGTAACAGATCTCAGTCCATTTAAGCTTACTTTCTAGCATTTTAACGACTTATTTCAATTTAAATTTTATATAATCCTGTGTCTAGTTATATAGCAACATTAAAAAATAAAAATAGGTACTTTTAGCAGAAACCTCAAGCACTGATGGCTTGGGGTTTTTACCTACAAGTTGAGAAAATGAAGGAAAATTATAATGCATTAAAAAAATAATAAAAAAAAAACCTTTTGAGTGGTTTGAATATAATTTTACTCAGAAATGGAAACAAGTATTTATATCTGTAGGCTTTTGTTTCCAGAATCAACACTAAAAAATGTTGTGGCTTTTGGCATTGGCTTGATTTAAGTTAATATTTTGGGACAAATTTCTTTGTCGTTTGCATTTCTGGTGTGCATTGCACTTTAATGGTCGTCCTGCAGGTATTCTGCTTGATCCTCTTGGCATTCCAATTCTTCTTCTAGAAAGGGATGTTGGCTGAACTTTAATTTTTCTGCCTTTCTGTCTTTTAGGTGCAACAATTTTATTTATTAAATATAATTTTTGATTAAATTCAGTACCAGTTTTAATATTCTTTAGATAATTTGTGAAATTGTTTAGTTTTATTTTGTCAATATTGTCATAGGATACAAGTAGCTTTAATTCATCCAATAGTGACTGTTTTTCTTGAGCTGTAGCACTTATAATATGTGTGACAGAGGGATTATTTTGTTCTTCATTACTTTTATGAGGGTCAGGGGATCTTAGTCTTATTTTCTTGAAAGATATAATCTTCAAACTTTTTAAACTGGGAAGTTTTTGAATGAAAAGTTGATGCCTTGTTTCTTTTATTTTTGTACGTGCTACGTTGGCGAAATTCATAAATTTCCCCCAAAATATAAGAATTCAGAAACATTGAAAAATGTTTCTGGAAAAATGTACTGGAATCATTTATAAATTAATGATTTCATGATTTTTAACTGTATTTGACTCCCCTTGTCACAAAATGTCACACTTCAACGTACTCCCAGCCACGTGTCACGCTATATTACATAAGCATATTTAGTTGTATAGTTCAGAAGCAAAGCACTACGTTATAGATCTCATCTCCAATTTTATCTTGAATTTTTAATGATATTTCTGAGAATAACAATAATAATGATTTTGTGTGTGCTTAATTTGTATAAAATGCGATTAAGGTTTACAAAAAGAAAACATAATTAATATATACAATTAAAATCAATAATCTTCCAAATTTTGCAGAAATTAACGCGCTATTTTATCTTAAAATGCAAAGGCCTAAGATTTGCTTTCAAATTTGAACCTAGAAGCTAATTTAAACATTAATCAGCATCGACGCTTTCGCCACAAAATGAAGTCAATGAGAACACAAGAGAGAAAAAAAATATTCATAAGTAACACAAAAATATTTTCCTATCCTAATAAAAGTGTTTATTCAAGTTTAGGAAAGCAATAATTTTTTATTGCCAATTTTTAGTATAGAACTTGATTTATTTGTTCTGCAATGTGTGCTCTATAAGTAAACTCTTCAGTGGACGTTATTTGATGGTTTGATTGCAAAAACAAGGTGATTAATAATGTGAGTTGATCGCCAGCGCAGCAGAAGCAATAGATTTCGGCCTACGGAGAGAAAGGAAGCGCTTCTCTGAGTGGTCGTATAGCATTGTTCAGAAGTGACCATCTTCATGGTAATCCATCTGAAATCTATAGGAACTTCTTTTGTTCTTTCTAAAAACATATTACGCAAGCAAAAAAGTTTATCAACAAAATAATTGAAAAATAAAAATTGACTATCTGCAATTGCACTTACTGAAAAATATTGAAATGAATGTTACATTTAGGAAATTATATTTGTTAAAAAACAACCAAAATCATTTTATTCGCCTACCATGGATTTATTTTGCAGAAAATTATTTGTACATTAACAATTTGAAATCTACAGAAAGCTTTTCGTTATTCTTTGCTTTGTTGCTTTTAAATTTTTTGCCTTAATTTATTATTTCATTTCAATTTGATTTTTAAAGTCTTAGTATCTAAATAATCTGAGTTCACGATTTGCATTTATCAGACAAGTGTGACATACATAACTTCATAAATTTCAGGAATATTACTAAAAACTATATGAAAATGGATTTTTTTTGCTTATATGGAAATGAACAAATGCTAGTGTTAAAATTTTGAGCTTAAATAAAATATAATCCTTCAATATATCTTGATACGTATCTATGTATCAAAAATAACACATCTAAAATTTTTAAAATTGCAATTTTACTGTAGCAATCTTTTTTTTTCCATACTGAGTAAGTATATAAATGTGTTTTAATTTCATTCTGAAAGTTCTGATGGCATCCTTTTGTTTTTATGAAAAAGATTTCCTGCCGAAATCTAATAAAATGTCCCAATTGCGAACGTTATCGAGTGACGAGCGCAGTGAAAATCGGCCTACGGCGAATAGTTTCAGACAGGAGCGCTTTCTAGTTCAGGGGTGAGCGCAAATCGCTCAAAAGCAACATGCCATTGCTGGGCGCATTCGGCGAGGAGTAAAATCTTGCCAAGTGCGGGCGATCGTAGCGCCATCTGAACTTTCTGCGTAGCTGGTAGTGTTTCTAAATTCGCTACCGGGGTACGCACGAAGTCTGCAAAGGTTAATGACCATACGCAGCCCCATTAGAAAGAAAAAAAAAGAAGACTTTTTCTTCTTCTCCTTGACATTTTGCCAACTAAATTTGCTGCCTAATTCGATGTTTCTTAATACTATCAAATACTGGTAAGAAAATATGAGTTATCTTAAAACTTGTTCTCTGACTATAGCTCATTGAATGAGGTTTTTGTATCTGAATTGTTAGTGTCACAAGTTTACCCTTGGCTGCCAAAGAATTTTTCATGCTTATAAATAACCTTTTTTTACAAATCATAAAGTAATGAATCTTACCCGTAACACTGCAACATAAAGGTAAACTTCCCATAGCCTTAAACTACAACAATTTATCTTTCATGTAACACTAAGCGTTTATTTCTGATTGTAATACTTTCAGGTATAGCAAAACTTGAAACAACATCCCACCAAAATGCCCCAAGTTAGGATACTATCCCAAATAGGCTTGCACTGCCCATTAGAATGATCAGGAAGATTCCCAGTATTCCCTCCCCCCCCCCCTTTTCCACCGACAGGGGGCAGGTAACCTAACTCTTCGGCTAAAACGCCAAGGTGTCTGTTGGAGGTGTCTTCTCGTATATTCTTAAAGACAATGCTTCCTTTTGGTTTATCCTAATCCAGAACAATACGAGTATTTCAAAAATTTAAAATCCAGAACAATACGAGTAAATCATAAATTTATTTTCATAAAATATATTTAAGCCACAATATGAATAATTTTTCCCACACGGATTAGCTTATATCCTTCCCCTTTATTGGCACATAATACGTTTACTTTTGTCCTCATAAACAGGGTTCGCACAAACCTAATCCACGCCTCTAAGGACTGCTCCAACAAAAACTCTTTCATTTATAACTGATAAAATCCTTACAAAATGAGGCGTGTCTCAAGAACGTGTCGAACATTGATAAAGGCTATGTGCATCCTTCTTTCAGATATTTTCTGCTTCATTGTGGGTGTCTTATTTGGCACCTCAGACTATATGTCCCGATGCACCCACTTCTATACCCTTGTGCAACAAAACATTTTTTACAATAAAACTCAATGTGTCAAACACATGCTGATGTTTTGGAGATGATTTAATTATTATGGTGTCGGAAACTTGGATCCCATCGAGAGAAAGATATCGAGTTGTTCCCGAGTGGTAGAAGGGTTATCTTAACGGTTCTGGGATTTTCTAACAGGATCGCACATTTAAAATATAGAAAAAAAAATTGGCAGAAGCATATAGTATAGTCTGACCACGAAGTTTTGACACTTGGGCCCTTCTGTGCACGGTAGAAAAAGACGAATCCATTTGAGTTTTATGGAAGTTCGTTTTGTAGGTGTGTTTCAGACGCAATCAGAATGTTTGCTTCTGAGTTTGTTAAAAGGAACCAAATTTACAAACTGGCATATGACATCAGCTTGGAAGAAATAAAGTATGCTAAACATACTAAAACGAGAACAGAATACGCCACATTCTTTGTACCAGCAGTTTTGCTCTTGAACATGAATGGATTCTTCTTGACACTATGCCGGACAGAGGTCTTCGTTTGCCGGTAAAACTGTACTTCATTGGCCTCTTGCCGTTAATCGAATATCTCAAAGATATTTCTAAGCAAAGGAACGAAATGTAATAATCCTTTATAGCAAAACTGTTAAACTATAAAATTAATTGTTTAGTTAGACACATTATGAGTATGAATATTTTTATTTCATCATTATACTTAATTATCAGAGCCGGTCTTAAGCCAATTGGACCTACTATTCCCAATAGGGCCCCACGCCTAAAGGGGCCCAGCGCTTAAGGCGCACACACACACACACACGTATGTACACTGTAAAAAAAAACAGTTCAACTTTGCACGATAATTATGGTGAAAGCTGAAGGGCTGTTAATGATTGAACCAAAATCATGGTTCAAGCAGAAATGCGAGTTTTGCAGTTACGCCTTTAACCATAATTTCGGTTCAACCTTGAACCAAGAAAACGAACTCAGCACCCGGCCGGAAACAGAGAGCCGCCATCTTGCCAAGCTGTGACTTGAATCATTTATTTTTCATAACAGTAAACTGTAAGTAAACTTCGATGTAAATATAATTTTTTGTTTATATTGTCTTCTTTTCTGTGTTTTTAAATCTTAATACGCACAAAATAGGTTGTAAAGCCTATTTCAAAAATGTTGTTATCATATACCGATCATGTCACTTTTAACGTTAAATTGACTAAGTAACTTAATTCAGAACTTTCAACCTGTGCAGTTTTATTTAATTATACTTCAATATTTATTTGTGTTTTTACCTAAATTAATAATAATTCACCCCCATATATTTTACTTTTGGCTCCCCTGATCTATCTTTAAAGTTGTCACTTTGACTTGTTTACATTTTAAAAATTGCATCTATTCTCGGGATTTTTACTCTAAATCTTTTTTTTTCTTTCATTTTTATTACCAAGACTACGTTTCTACGGCGTTGCCTTTCTAGATCCACCATTTTTTTAATTTAATGCCTTTTTGAAATTTAGTAAACTTATTCGTTGTTAGACCCCTTTTGCACAATTTTTACCCGCAGATTTTATCAAGGGCGTGGCCGGCGCGGGGGGAGGGGGGGAGGGGAGAAGAAGGTTCGAACCCACCTCCACTCCTTTTTTGAAGTTTCACATGCTATAAATGACAATTTGAAAATTAAAAATTAAAATATTCTGATAAGAAAAACTAATTTGTTTAAAATTCAGCTCTTCCGCTTAATTCCGATCCCGTAGCCGAAGGGGCTAAAATTTCTAAAATTTTACATGCAATAAATTAAAATTTGTAAATTATAGTAAAAAATAATCTGATTAGAAAATACTCATTTGTATAAATGTAGTTAGTTGTATTTTGATTCCATATCCAGGAAGGGGATTTTGATTCCATATCCAAGATTTTTATCCTGGCCATATCCAGGAAGGGGGGTGCGATAGAATCCCTCCCGCCCTGAATTTTTTTACTTGCTCTGAATGATAATTTGAAAATCAAAAATATTCTGATTGAAAAAACCTTTCTTCAACTTGACCTCCCCCCCCCCCCCCCCCCTCGAAAAGCAATCCTTGTTGCGGCTTTGATTTGTAATGATTCTTACTTCCCAATCATTTGAACTAGCTATAACACCAAGAGCAGGTAAACCCGGCTTTGTATTAAACATATGTCCACTATAGGAATTCTTTGAGAAATTGGGTCAATTTTGCGTGAATTTCGAAATAGCATTTTTTTTTTTTTTGCCTTTAACATTAAATTAACTTTTTTTCAAAATTTTCAACCTGTACATGTTTACTTTATTTTGCTTCAATATATGCTTGCTTCTTACCTGATTTAATACTTTCCCCCATGTATATTACATTTTGCTCCGTTTGCTCTACCCTTACAGTTGTAACAATGGTTTGTTTTCGTACTTAAAAATTGCATGTTTTCTCAAGATCTCTCCCTCGTTACTACCAAACCAATTTTCCAAGCTGTTAGCTGTTACCTTTCTCTTTAGGAAGGACGCAAGGAGCATGTGCCCCATCAAAAAGAATAAAGGAAATTCGTAATTATTCCATTAAATATTTTTACACATTTTCTGCGCTTTTAGCTACATTAATTAGTTTTAAGGCATCGTAAAAAACATTAAAATTCCTAAAATAACTTTATTGTAAAAATATTGACGAGGAAGAACTACTTTTTACTTCCTGGTGCGGATAATGTCAACGAAACATTGAATAGACAGCGTACAAATCAGATACGCTGTAATGTCAGTTCTTTTATTACGTTACAGGGTGAAGTCTTAGACTCATCTGAGCGGTCTTAGTCTGAAGTGCCACGAACTACTGCACGTTTTAGCCTTGGAGTAACATCTGTGCCGGAACCCCCCAATAATTTTTAATTATTGTTATTATTATTTGCGCATTTCATGTTTTTCAATTTTACTTCTAGGCATATGAGTAGGGGAAAATGGCCGTTTCACCGACAGCAGGCGGTGGACGGTGGAAGGGGGCGTGGCCCCACCGCCTGCCAATGCCCTCAGGCGTTAGTCCAGTAGAGTTGAGTTGTTTTTGCCCTCAGGCATTTTTCGAGTGGAGTTGAGTTGTATGCCCTCGGGCATTTTTCGAGTAGAGTTGAGTTGTATGTCCTCCGGCATTTTTCGAGTAGAGTTGGGTTGTATGCCCTCCGGCATTTTTCGAGTAGAGTTGAGTTGTATGCCCTCAGGCATTTTTTGAGTAGAGTTGAGTTGTATCCCCTCAGGCATTTTCGAGTAGAGTTGAGTTGTATGCCCTAAGGCGTTTTTCGAGTAGGGTTGAAATGTTTTTCAAAAATTTATAGTTTTGGAATGGCAACACCTTTTGCTTCAGTTTAGGACTTGATGCAATGAGATGTCAATTGTAGCGCCATCTATGAGAAGAAAATGGAACTATTTTGGAACTTAGAATTTTTTTTCTAATGTTTTCTCTCAGAATTCAAGCAAGAACTATTTTATATTACAAAAAATAATTATAATGTATAATGAATTAAATTTATTGTCGCTATTTACATCCTATTATGTATTTATTTCTTTTTTTGACTTAGAAAGATTTTCTTTTTCAACCTTTTTAATGTTTCCACTTAGCATCCGCACAGGAACTATTTCATAAGTTAATTATTTTTACACTGTGATTATAAAATTCTCGTCATTTTTACTTAGAAAAGACTTATATATTTTTTTAGTTTTTATTTATTTATTTATTTTCACACTTAGAAAATTTTTCAGTTGCAAGTGATTTTTTTTTCTAATTATGTAAAACATAGTACAGTAACATTTTTCTGATCCGTTTTGCAAATTTTTTCTTAAATCATAATTTTAACTGCATGACACATTTCATTCTAAAATTTTTTCTACTTTATATTATTATCACACTTGCAGTCTCCTTCAAAGAATATTTTATAAAACTCTATTATTTCACATATGAACGCAAAAAACTGAGATTTAACGAGTGAAGAGCAAAATGCTAAAACTGAGGAAACTTAGAAATACGTGAAACAAATCATTTAGAACTATAAACTTTAAAAACGTAAACTCATTCAGAAAAGAACGGAAATACAAAACAAAAGTGTTACGCTCATGCAAAATATTAAAACTTAACGCAAAAAAATGTAAGAAAGTACAAAACACCAAAAGTTAAGAGTAGTATAAAAAAATTGTTACTTAGATTCATCTAAAACATGACTCGGAAAGAGTAAAAGTAATATACACAAATTGAAAAAAACTTATGTTCACCTACTAAAATATAAAAATAGCAAGCACAAGACGTTAGAACAGAACGAAAATGTAAAAGTATGAAACGTAAAATTACAAAACCTAAATTCATCTACTAAATGTTTGGTAAAAAAATGTAAAAGTACTAAGAGTGAAAACTAAAAAAACAGCATGAAAGCTAGAAATAAAAAATACAAAACATCAGAACTTAAATTCATCCAGAAAAACTTAGAACAAAAAAATGTTAAAGTTCGGAAATTTTCAAAACAAAAGTATGATGCACTTGCAAAATGTTAAAACTTAGTACATAAACGTAAAAAGTACTATGTACAAAATGTTAAAATTTAGATTTATCTACTAAAAGAGTGAATGAAGATGTAAAATTGCGAAGTGTAATATATTAAAACAACACGAAAACGTAAAAGTACTAAAACAACACGAAAACGTAAAAGTACTAAGTACAAAACGTAAAAAAAATTATTTATCTATTATAACTTAGACTGAAGTCGTAAAATTACAAAAGTACAAAGTGTTAAAACATCGTGAAAATATCAAGTATAAAGCAGCAAAACATAGATTTGTCTATAGAAATCTTGATCAAAAAATGTAAAAATTCAAACAACAAAATCCTAAAACTGTGAAAAATTTAAAACACGCAGTACAAAAAACAGCAAAACCTGTAAAAATGCGAAATATAAGGCTGCAAAACTTAAATCTTTCCAGAAAAACTTAGAACGAAGTTGTAAAAGTACGGAACTTTTCAAAGTAAAAGTGTTATGCACTTACAAAATGTTAAAACTTAATGTAAAAATGTAAAAAATGCTTCGTCTAAAATGTTAAAACTCTGATTTATCTACGAAAACTTAGAATGAAAAGTAATTGAATCAAATGTACTAAGTATGAAATAGTAAAGTAACATGAAAATGTAAAAGTACTTAGTATATACCGTAGTCATCAAGTGAAACTTTGTACAAAAATTCTAAACTTAAGTACGAAACATAAAAGACTTAGATCTGTCTGCAGAAATCTTGATCGAAAAACGTAAAAATTCAAACAACAAAATCCTAAAACTCTGAAAAAAGTAAAAACACGCAGTTTTGTCTACTGAAATCTTGATCAAAAATGTAAAAGTTCAAACAACAAAATCTTAAAACTCTGAAAAATTAAAAACATGCAGTACAAAACAACAAAACATGTAAAAATGTTAAGTATAAAGCTGCAAAACTTAAATTTATCCAGAAAACTTAGAACGAAAAATGTAAAAGTACGAAACTTTTCAAAACGAAAGTGTGATGCACTTGAAAAACGTTAAAACTTAATGCGAAAATGTAAAAAGTACTATGCACAAAATGCTGCAATTTAGGTTTATCTACTAAAACAGTGGATGAAGATGTAAAATTACTAAGTATATATTAAAGCAGCAAGAAAATGTTAAAGTACTAAGTACAAAAACGTACACAAATTGATTTATCTACTAAAACATAGACTGAAGTTATAAAATTACTAAGTACAAACTGTTAAAACATCATAAAACTTTGAAAATAGCAAGTATAAACCAACAAAACATAGATTTGTCCACTGAAATCTTGATCAAAAATGTAAAAGTTCTAAGAACAAAATCCTAAAACTGATAAATTAAAAACACTCAGAACAAAACAACAAAACATGTAAAAATGGTAAGTATAAAGCTGCAAAACTTAAATTCATTTAGAAAAACTTAGAACGATGATGTAAAAGCACGAAACGTTTCAAAATAAAAGTGTTATTACTGCAAAAATCTTAAGAATTACTACGTACAAAATGTTAAAACTCTGATTTATCTACTACAGCAACGCGAAAATGTAAAAGTACTAAGTGTATAATGTATTCCTCAAGTGAAATTTTGTACGAAAATGTAATCGTTTTTGTACGAAACTTAAAAAACTTACATTTATCTACAAAAAACCCCAACTAAAGTCGTATAAAGTATGAAATGTTAAACATTATGAAAATGTAAACTTTCCGAAAATGCAAACATCAAAACTTAGATGTATCTAATAAAATTTAGAACGAGTAAAAGTGTCAAACTTAATAAAAGTACTAAGTAAAAAACAAAAAAAAAAACTTATATTTATCTACTAAAACACAGAAAAACTTAGCACGAAAAGGTAACAACAAATTTTCAAAATAAACGTGTTATGCACTTACAAAATGTTAAAACTTAAATTTATCTACTAAAACCCAGAACAAAGATACTAAGTATAAAAATACTAAGTATAATACATTATAGCAACACAAAAATTTAAGAGTGCTAAATATAAAACGTAAAAAAATGTTAGAGTTATCTAACTAAAACTTGGACTGAAGTCGTAAAATTACCAAGTACGAAATGTTCAAACATCATAAAAATGACTAAATAACAAGTACAATGTATCAAAAACATAAATTTCTGCATTGAAATCTTAATCAAAAATGTAAAAGTTCTAAGGACAAAATGCTAAAGTAGTGAAAAAATGAAAAATACGCAGTGCAACACAACAAAGCATGTACTAACTATAAAACTTCTAATCTTGAATTCATCCAAGGAAGAAAAAAAAACTTGGAAACAAAAAAAATATGTAAATCCGAACGAAAATTTTCAGAAATAAAACTGTTATCCACTTGCAAAGTGTTAAAACTTAATGCAAAAATATAAAAAGTACTGTGTATGAATGTTGAAACTTAGACTTATCAACTAAAACACGGAATGAAGATGTAAAAATATTGAGTATAATATAATAAAGCAACACTAAAATGTAAAAGCACTATGTACAAAACATCAAAACTTAGATTCATCTAGTAAACTTAGTACAAAAATGTAAAAGTACTAAGCATAGAACCTCTAATATACATTTATTTTAGTAAAAAAACAGAACGAAACTGTTAAAGTACTAAAGCCAACGCATCAAACAAGGATTAATATATTAAAACAGTACAAAAGAAAGAAAAGTACTACATGCAAACTGCAAAAACTCTTAGAACTAAAATTTAAAAATGTAACAAATCATAAAATTTTAAAACTTAACTTCATTCAGAAAAACTTAGAACGGAAATGTAAAATTACCGAAGTTTACAAAACAAAAGTGATAGGCATTTGCAAATTATTAAAAGCAAAAATGTAAAAAGTATTAGATACAAAAAGTACGAAACATCAAAACTTGGAGTAGTATAATAACAAAACTGAAACTTCGATTCATCAAGTAGCACTTAGCTCTAAAATTGTGAAAGAAATGTGAAAACTGATATTCACCTTTTAAAATGTAAAAATATTAAGTACACGATGTTGAAACAGAACAAAAATGTAAAGGTACGAAATGTAAAACTCCAAAAAGTTAAATTCCTCTACTAAAAAAATGGTTTGAAAAGTAAAAGTACTATGTACATCAACTAAAAACAGCATGAAAAATTAAAAATAGCAAGTACAACACGTTAAAACAGCACGAAAATCTAAAAGTACTAAGTACAGAGCTTCAAAACTTACGTTGATCCAGAAAATGCAAAATGTTAAAACTTAATGTAAAAACGTAAAAAGTACCATAAACAAAATGTTAACACTTAGATTTATCTACTAAAACCTGGAATGAAGATATAAAAATACTAAGTATAATATACTAAAGAAACACAAAATTATAAAAGTGCAAAATACTAGAACTATCTATTAAAACTTCGAAACATAGATTCAGCATCAAAACATATAATCTGTTTACAAAAATCTTAATCAAAAATGTAAGAGTTCGAAGAACAAAGTGCTAAAACTTAAAAAGTAAAGAAACGCAGTACAAAACAATAAAGAATGAAAGAGTACCAATTATAAAGCTTCAAAACCTAAATTCATCCAGAAAAATTTAGAACGAAAATGTAAAGCTACGGAAAGTTTCAAAATAAAAGTTTTATGCACTTGCAAAACTTAAATTCATCTACTAAAAATTCGGTTAGAAAAGTAAAAGTACTAAGAACAAAAAAATTAAAAACAGCATGAAAATCTAAAAGTACTAAGTACAAAACATCAAAACTTAAATTTACCCAGAAAAACTTAGAATAAAAACGTAATTGTATGGTTATTTTAAAAATAAGAGTATTATGTATTAGCAAAACGCTGAAACGTAAGACAAAAATGTGTAGAATGAAGAAGTAAAAATACTAAGTTCGATATACTAAAGCAACACCTAAAACGTAAAAGTACAAAATACAAAACATAAAAAAATATGGAGTTATCTAAATAAAACTTCAAAACGTAGATTTGTCGAGTGAAATCTTAATCAAAAATTTTAAAATTTCGAAGAACAAAATGCTAATACTACGAAAGATTAAAAATACGCAATACAAAACAATAACGCATGAAAGAATGCTAACTTCATATACCAAAATCCCTTAAATGACAAAACTTAAAACCATTAGGAGAAACTTAGAACGAAAAAGTAATAGTACGGAAATTTACAAAATAAAAGTGTTATGCACTTGCAGAATGATAAGACAGCCTTAGCTACTAAAACCTACAATGAAGATGTAAAAATACTAAGTATAATATGTTAAAGCCACACAAAAATGTAAAAGTACTAAATACAAAACGAACAAAAATGAATATTTATCTACTAAAACTTAGACTGATGCCACAAAGCTACTGAGTACGAAATGTTAAAACACCATGAAAATTTTTAAATAACATGTATAAAGTTTCAAAACATAAATTTATCTACTGAAATCTTGATCAAAAATGTTAAAGTTCTGAGAACAAAATTATTAAAACTGGGAAAAATTAAAAATATGTTGTACAACACAATAAAGCACGTAAAAAAAAAAGCTTAAATCAAAACTGCTTTAATCTTAAAGTCACAAATGGACTCATTCTTCTCGAGAACAGAGAAGTGACTGTTAACCGACAATGAAGGGAAACCTAACCGAACACTGGTTCCCCAACTATATATTTTACCGACTGTGAACATTTTTCTGTCTGGGAAAATTTATAGTTGGGGTAGTCAGTTCTTGGTTAGGGTTCTCTTCATTGTCGGTTAACAGCCATTTCTCTGTTCGCGAGAAGAATGAATCCAATTGTGACTTTAAGATTAAGGTAGTTTTCCTTTAAGCTTTTTTTTTTTACGTGTTTTGTTGTGTTGTACTACGTATTTTTAATTTTTCCCAGTTTTAGTAATTTTGTTCTCAGAACTTTAACATTTTTGACCAAGATTTCAGTAGATAAATTTATGTTTTGAAACTTTATACATGTTATTTATAAATTTTCATGGTGTTTTAACATTTCGTACTCAGTAGTTTTGTGGCATCAGTCTAAGTTTTAGTAGATAAATATTCATTTTTTTCATTTTGTATTTAGTACTTTTACATTTTTGTGTGGCTTTAACATATTATACTTAGCATTTTTACATCTTCATTGTAGGTTTTAGTAGCTAAGGCTAAGTCTTATCATTCTGCAATTGCATAACACTTTTATTTTGTAAATTTCCGTACTATTACTGTTTCGTTCTAAGTTTCTCTTAATGGTTTTAGGTTTTGTCATTTAAGGGATTTTGGTATATGAAGTTAGCATTCTTTCATGCGTTATTGTTTTGTATTGCGTATTTTTAATCTTTCGTAGTATTAGCATTTTGTTCTTCGAAATTTTTAAAATTTTTGATTAAGATTTCACTCGACAAATCTACGTTTTGAAGTTTTATTTAGATAACTCCATATTTTTTTATGTTTTGTATTTTGTACTTTTACGTTTTAGGTGTTGCTTTAGTATATCGTACTTAGTATTTTTACTTCTTCATTCTACACATTTTTGTCTTACGTTTCAGAGTTTTGCTAATGCATAATACTCTTATTTTTAAAATAACCCTACAATTACATTTTTATTCTAAGTTTTTCTGGGTCAATTTAAGTTTTGATGTTTTGTACTTAGTACTTTTAGATTTTCATGCTGTTTTTAATTTTTTTGTTCTTAGTACTTTTACTTTTCTAACCGAATTTTTAGTAGATGAATTTAAGTTTTGCAAGTGCATAAAACTTTTATTTTGAAACTTTCCGTAGCTTTACATTTTCGTTCTAAATTTTTCTGGATGAATTTAGGTTTTGAAGCTTTATAATTGGTACTCTTTCATTCTTTATTGTTTTGTACTGCGTTTCTTTACTTTTTAAGTTTTAGCACTTTGTTCTTCGAACTCTTACATTTCTGATTAAGATTTTTGTAAACAGATTATATGTTTTGATGCTGAATCTATGTTTCGAAGTTTTAATAGATAGTTCTAGTATTTTGCACTTTTATAATTTTGTGTTTCTTTAGTATATTATACTTAGTATTTTTATATCTTCATTCCAGGTTTTAGTAGATAAATCTAAGTGTTAACATTTTGCATTTTCTGGATCAACGTAAGTTTTGAAGCTTTGTACTTAGTACTTTTAGATTTTCGTGCTGTTTTAACGTGTTGTACTTGCTATTTTTAATTTTTCATGCTGTCTTTAGTTGATGTACATAGTACTTTTACTTTTCAAACCATTTTTTTAGTAGAAAAATTTAACTTTTTGGAGTTTTACATTTCGTACCTTTACATTTTTGTTCTGTTTCAACATACTTAATATTTTTACATTTTAAAAGGTGAATATCAGTTTTCACATTTCTTTCACAATTTTAGAGCTAAGTGCTACTTGATGAATCGAAGTTTCAGTTTTGTTATTATACTACTCCAAGTTTTGATGTTTCGTACTTTTTGTATCTAATACTTTTTACATTTTTGCTTTTAATAATTTGCAAATGCATAATTTGCATTGCATATTTTTTTTTTTTCTTCCTTGGATGAATTCAAGATTAGAAGTTTTATAGTTAGTACATGCTTTGTTGTGTTGCACTGCGTATTTTTCATTTTTCACTACTTTAGCATTTTGTCCTTAGAACTTTTACATTTTTGATTAAGATTTCAATGCAGAAATCTATGTTTTTGATACATTATACTTGTTATTTAGTCCTTTTTATGATGTTTGAACATTTCGTACTTGGTAATTTTACGACTTCAGTCTAAGTTTTAGTTAGATAACTCTAACATTTTTTTACGTTTTATATTTGGTACTCTTATATTTTTGTGTTGCTATAATGTATTATAATTAGTATTTTTTATACTTAGTATCTTTGTTCTGGGTTTTAGTAGATAAATTTAAGTTTTAAAATTTTGTAAGTGCATAACACGTTTATTTTGAAAATTTTTTGTTACCTTTTCGTGCTAAGTTTTTCTGTGTTTTAGTAGATGAATATAAGTTTTTTTTTTTGTTTTTTACTTAGTACTTTTATTAAGTTTGACACTTTTACTCGTTCTAAATTTTATTACATACATCTAAGTTTTGATGTTTGCATTTTCGGAAAGTTTACATTTTCAGAATGTTTAACATTTCATACTTTATGCGACTTTAGTTGGGATTTTCTGTAGATAAATCTAAGTTTTTTAAGTTTCATATCTAAACAATTACATTTTCGTACAAAATTTCACTTGTGGAATACGTTATATACTTAGTACTTTTACATTTTCGCGTTGCTGTAATAGATAAATCAGAGTTTTAACATTTTGTGCGTAGTAATTCTTAAGATTTTTGCAGTAATAACACTTTTATTTTGAAAAGTTTCGTGCTTTTACATCATCGTTCTAGGTTTTTCTAAATGAATTTAAGTTTTGCAGCTTTATACTTACCATTTTTACTTGTTTTGTTGTTTTGTACTGAGTGTTTTTAATTTATCAGTTTTAGGATTTTGTTATTAGAACTTTTACATTTTTGATCAAGATTTCAGTGGACAAATCTAGGTTTTGTTGGTTTATATTTGCTATTTTCAAGTTTTTATGATGTTTTAACAGTTTGTACTTCGTAATTTTATAACTTCAGTCTATGTTTTATTAGATAAATCAATTTGTTTACGTTTTTGTACTTAGTACTTTAACATTTTCTTGCTGCTTTAATATATACTTAGTAATTTTACATCTTCATCCACTGTTTTAGTAGATAAATCTAAATTGCAGCATTTTGTGCGTAGTACTTTTTACATTTTCGCATTAAGTTTTAACGTTTTTCAAGTGCATCACACTTTCGTTTTGAAAAGTTTCGTACTTTTACATTTTTCGTTCTAAGTTTTTCTGGATGAATTTAAGTTTTGCAGCTTTATACTTAACATTTTTACATGTTTTGATGTTTTGTACTGCATGTTTTTTATTTTTCAGAGTTTTAAGATTTTGTTGTTTGAACTTTTACATTTTTGATCAAGATTTCAGTAGACAAAACTGCGTGTTTTTACTTTTTTCAGAGTTTTAGGATTTTGTTGTTTGAATTTTTACGTTTTTCGATCAAGATTTCTGCAGACAGATCTAAGTCTTTTATGTTTTGTACTTAAGTTTAGAATTTTTGTACAAAGTTTCACTTGATGACTACGGTATATACTAAGTACTTTTACATTTTTATGTTACTTTACTATTTCATACTTAGTACATTTGATTCAATTACATTTTCATTCTAAGTTTTCGTAGATAAATCAGAGTTTTAACATTTAAGACGAAGTATTTTTTACATTTTTACATTAAGTTTTAACATTTTGTAAGTGCATAACACTTTTACTTTGAAAAATTCCGTACTTTTACAACTTCGTTCTAAGTTTTTCTGGAAAGATTTAAGTTTTGCAGCCTTATATTTCTCATTTTTACAGGTTTTGCTGTTTTTGTACTGCGTGTTTTAAATTTTTCACAGTTTTAGGATTTTGTTGTTTGAACTTTTTACATTTTTTGATCAAGATTTCTATAGACAAATCTATGTTTTGCTGCTTTATACTTGATATTTTCACATTTTTATGATGTTTTAACACTTTGTACTTGGTAATTTTACGACTTTAGTCTAAGTTATAGTAGATAAATAATTTTTTTTACGTTTTGTACTTAGTACTTTTACGTTTTCGTGTTGTTTTAATATATTTCACTTAGCAATTTTACATCTTCATTCACTCTTTTAGTAGATAAATCTAAATTTTAACATTTTGTACATAGTACTTTTTACGTTTATGTACTAAGTTTTAACATTTTGCAAGTGCATCATATTTTTGTTTTGAAAATTTCCGAACTTTAACACTTTTTTGTTTTAAGTTTTCTGGATGAATTTAAGTTCTGATGTTTTGTATTTTTTATTTCTAGCTTTCATGCTGTTTTTCTAGTTTTTACTCTTAGTACTTTTACATTTTTTTCCAAACATTTAGTAGATGAATTTAGGTTTTGTAATTTTACGTTTCATACTTTTACATTTTCGTTCTTGTGCTTGCTATTTTTATATTTTAGTAGGTGAACATAAGTTTTTTTCAATTTGCATATATTACTTTTACTCTTTCCGAGTCATGTTTTAGATGAATCTAAGTAACAATTTTTTTATACTACTCTTAACTTTTGGTGTTTTGTACTTTCTTACATTTTTTTGCGTTAAGTTTTAATATTTTGCATGAGCGTAACACTTTTGTTTTGTATTTCCGTTCTTTTCTGAATGAGTTTACGTTTTTAAAGTTTATAGTTCTAAATGATTTGTTTCACGTATTTCTAAGTTTCCTCAGTTTTAGCATTTTGCTCTTCACTCGTTAAATCTCAGTTTTTTGCGTTCATATGTGAAATAATAGAGTTTTATAAAATATTCTTTGAAGGAGACTGCAAGTGTGATAATAATATAAAGTAGAAAAAATTTTAGAATGAAATGTGTCATGCAGTTAAAATTATGATTTAAGAAAAAATTTGCAAAACGGATCAGAAAAATGGTACTGTACTATGTTTTACATAATTAGAAAAAAAAATCACTTGCAACTGAAAAATTTTCTAAGTGTGAAAATAAATAAATAAATAAAAACTAAAAAAATATATAAGTCTTTTCTAAGTAAAAATGACGAGAATTTTATAATCACAGTGTAAAAATAATTAACTTATGAAATAGTTCCTGTGCGGATGCTAAGTGGAAACATTAAAAAGGTTGAAAAAGAAAATCTTTCTAAGTCAAAAAAAGAAATAAATACATAATAGGATGTAAATAGCGACAATAAATTTAATTCATTATACATTATAATTATTTTTTGTAATATAAAATAGTTCTTGCTTGAATTCTGAGAGAAAACATTAGAAAAAAAATTCTAAGTTCCAAAATAGTTCCATTTTCTTCTCATAGATGGCGCTACAATTGACATCTCATTGCATCAAGTCCTAAACTGAAGCAAAAGGTGTTGCCATTCCAAAACTATAAATTTTTGAAAAACATTTCAACCCTACTCGAAAAACGCCTGAGGGCATACAACTCAACTCTACTCGAAAAATGCCTGAGGGGATACAACTCAACTCTACTCGAAAAATGCCTGAGGGCATACAACTCAACTCTACCCGAAAAATGCCGGAGGGCATACAACTCAACTCTACCCGAAAAATGCCGGAGGGCGTACAACTCAACTCTACTCGAAAAATGCCTGAGGGCAAAAACAACTCAACTCTACTCGACTAACGCCTGAGGGCATGCCTGGGGGCATTGGCAGGCGGTGGGGCCACGCCCCCTTCCACCGTCCACCGCCTGCTGTCGGTGAAACGGCCATATTCCCCTACTCATATGTTTTCAGTCATCTTTGTATGCATATAAATAAATTTAATATTTTTGATGCTAAAGAGTGTTGCAATTTATTTTTGAAAAAATAAGTGATTTAGTTCAGAAATTTAAACTGTTCGCTATCAATTACACTTATAAGCGAAAATTCAAATGCCATTTTTGTTAAAAATATCTGTTGACGAGCATAAAAAAGTTTACATATATTGCAAAAGCCTTTCTTATGTGGCTTTAAAAAATTAACAGTGACTTACATTGCAATTTTGAAGAATATAACTAAGTAACATAGTTACTTAAATATACTGAAACTCTCTGATACAGTGCATTGGGATGTTGATATAAATAAATATATAATACATTAAAATATATGGAACACTGAATCAATTATTGAAACGCATGAATTTGTTCTTTTCCTTAATCTAATAATTAGCAAAAATTTAAGTTAAATTTACAGATTAAAAAATAGAAAATTCGCTTTGCAAATTAAAATTGGTAATAAGCTTTTTTTCCTGTTTTACGCTTGAACATAAAAAACGATTTTAAAGTATTTATGTTAAAACTCACCATTGCAACATAAAATGGTGCAGCTCAAACTTCACTTTCATAACATAACTCTGGCTAGTAGAAAGTCCATCATTCCATTCAAAGTCCATAGTTCATAGTTGAACCAAGAGAGCAGTTAAAATAAAATCTATGGTTATGGTTCAAAGTTAAACCATAATACGGGTTACAAAAAAAATCGATATCATGGTTCAATGTTGAACCGTAATACTAGTTAGAAAAAATCCGTTATCATGTTTCAAACTTGAACCGAAATAATGGTTAGAAAAAATTCTGTAATCATGGTTCAAAGTTGAACAGCAATACTGGTTAGAAGAAAAATCCGTAATCATGGTTCAGTGCTGAACCACGTTCATGGTGAAACTAGTAAACCATAATAATGGTTCAAATTAGTACCGACCGTTGGTTGCAGCTGCATTTCACCAATTTTTAGTGAAAGGTTGAACCAGAATTTTTTACAGTGTATACACACACACATATACACATATATATACTTTTAAAAAGCAGTATGTAAGTTCAACAAGGTTACAAGCCTTCTGCATATGCACGTCAAAATATGTGTTTTAATTTTTAAAAAGTTTAAGAAAAACTGTGTGCCTATTTTTGAAGTGCACATTTTGATTTCTTCATATTCTAACTGCACAATTGTGAACTAACTCAACAAAGGAAATTTAGGTTTTGATGATATTTCGCTAAGGAAAGGGTGGAGGGGTGTTTAAAATCCGGTTTTTGTTTTGTTGCGATGAATAAATATGACAAACCATAATATGCATTTATAATGTAGTAAAAACTCAAGTCTGGCAATGGAAACAAACGTCTTTAAACGAATAGTATAAATTGTTTCTGCACGTATATTTTCATCAGCATTTCGCAATATTGTAGCTTTCAACCGATACTTCATTGTATTGACATTTGTTCATTTACAAATAAATTTCAATTTTTGAAGAAGTGTTTAAAAACGTACGTGGAAGGATAGCTATAAACCAAATTGACACAATAAACTGTAGTGTTTAATTACTCAATTTATGAATAAGAGGAATCATATATAACTATTTTTCAATTACGAGTGTGATAATGGATTCAATTGGAGAAGGGTTAGAATGCCAATGATAATATTTAAGTCAACTGTTGTTTTGCAAAAGAGTTCCTACTAATCAAATAGATAACAGAGTGATATTGATTATTCATTTTCCATTCCATTCGTTCAGTGAGCGATGAAGTTGCCGTGAGCGGCGACGCAGTAGAGACATCTGATGATGTATATGCAGGGTGCTTTAAACAAGAACTACATTTAAAAGGGAAATATTACAAGCTTCTAATAAACTAACGAAAAATCGTCGGGCTGGCTAGGCACAGATTGACGAAGTCTATCCTCGAAGACACCCTAAACTGAATCCTCCCCTCCTCTTTGACAACTTGACAAATGCTAGTAGTAGCTATTACGCCACAATGACCGCGTTGAACGATGGGTATTCTTGGCTTCGGCAATGGCGGACAGAAATGGCGATAAACCATTACACTTCTATCTTCTTTTCCTTTCGGGATGAAAAATAAAGCCATAGAAGCGAAAGAAAGCGACCTAAAAGAAAATATATACCGGGGGAGTTGTGCATCATTGAGAAAGTCGGAGCGAATCATCTAAACTGAAAGATGACTAAACAAACAATCACATAGATTGCTAAAACAAATATTGCCTTTACATTTATAGCAAAGTTACTGGAACAGCTGATTTTTCCGGTCTTTAATAATAATTAAAAAATGATAATAATAACAAATAAACAAGGAGAGCCCTTCCTTTAAGCTACGCCCCATTTTGTAAGCACGTTACCTGCTGTAATCGCATTAAAACTATTTTCTACATGATGAATCGTGTATTCATTAATAAAGGAAGAAATCGTAATGGTATACTGGTAGTAAAACTAAACTCAGCGGCGCGACTGCTCATTGGGGGCCATGTCCTACTGAGCCCATCCCAGTTTTCAAAACCGAGGGAGCTGGGGGGGCAGAAACAGATGTACCGGTCAAGTGGTCGGCCTGACGTGGAACCCCCCAGTGTTTAGTTCCCAAGCAAGCTCGGTCCTCATTTTATCGACCCCACTGAAGGGATGAAAGCTGAGTCAACCCTGCCCAGCCCTACTTTTCTCCACCAGACCTGTAAGCCGAGGCCTTAGGATTGCTTGCGTACGGAGCTGGTGGCAACCCAGCCCTATTGGGGATAAAGTGCTTGTCAAATGGGGCGTGGCTTATTAGTGTTACGATAAATAAATAAATGAATAAACGTATAATACTGTGTTTTGGAATGCAAAAGCTAAATTTCCGAAGTAAAAACAATTCAAAATATTGCTCGAAATATTTCTTTGCGTTTTATTATTTTCCGCTTGTAACTGCTGCACGTGTATGAGTGCAGGTAAAAGTAATGAGTAAGTAATATTTCACAGCAAAAAAAAGTTAGCACTGGAAGAAGCATGGAAAGTACGTAAAATGTTTAATGCAAGTAGGCTGGTCCAATAGTTAATTTATGAATCCCCAAATGAAGATCAAGAGTGAGTACTGTAGCATACATTCAACACCCTGGATCCAAAATCACTCTTCAATATAACTTACGCTAAAAATGTGCATATATAGTAGCTAGATTTAGTACTTCTCAATTTTACAAAGTTTGTCTTTTGTTTTCCTGACTCCAGTGAGTTTGTAATATCTAGCGTCAACGGTATATAGTGTTCCAGTCACATTGAATCCACTTTTTGAGCTATAATGTATGACTAGTCCTGCGGGCTTGACATGCGTTTTTAAGTTTTCTTTAATGACCATTTTGTACAATGCAATGAACACAATACAACTCCATGCAAGTATGGTACTATGTGAACTCTATTTTGCTTCTGTACATAACTCAGACTTTGCGAATTCACTGAAAATAAAGCTAAATGCACATAGTTTGTATAAAAAAATACATGATTTCCATTTAGTTCATTTAGTTTTGCATTTCGACCGAGTCGTTTGTATCCGTGAAAGAGCTTAGTTATAGGGTATGGTGCGCGTTAAATGTAAAAATATACATAAACTTAACATCAGTTTTTTTAAACTAAAAATCTGTTATTTTATGTGCAAATAAATTTTAATAATTTTATACAGTTCCTGAAATGCAATTTGTCTACAACCTTGAACCTCATTTAACGCCAGAGGAAGTCCTTCTGTGCTTAGGCTAAGATGATAAGAGAACATTTGGGACCAAAAAAAGAAAAACCGTTTAAAAATAAGTCGCTACTATTTGATATGTAACTTGATTTGTAACACTGACCGGGGGAAAAATACTAATTTGCAAAACGACAAAGAGTGGAAAGTACCAGTAAAAGCAGGAAAAGTTTATATCCACTAAATCTTTACACATTTATGAGCAGTAAAAAGTGTTTAATTACGATACTCAAATTTATGTAACTCCTTGATTAGAACAACTGGTTTAGATTTTTGCTACAATCATGAAATTTTGAAGCAATCATTTCCGCATGCAAGAAATATTCTGAGCTTCGATCCACAAGTAGCACCGGTAACTACTCGTAGTTTCGGGTCAGAGCTTATATTTTATGTGTGGATTATTTAATGTCATGTTCCGTGTATTTAAATAATCCTTGCGTTGATTTTCTTCTAGTAGTATATAAAAGGAATTTTTTTCTTTGATTGATCCTCAGCTAGTACCGGGTTCCTAATTGCAGATCAAAGGCCACTTTTAAATTTGGGGGGGGGGGGGGGGCTGAAGGGGAATACGCACTAAATTTAGGTTGCTATAAAAGTAATTGATCTTAAAAATAAGCCAAGAGGTTTAATCATAACGTAAAGTTAATTTAATTAGTTAGCTTTAATTCCCACCTCCGCAATAAACCAACATAGATTGATTCACTTAGTTTTCCTCGGGATGGTATAAACTGAGTCTTCTTCTCTTTAGGTAGCTTGGGATACCCGGGATAGCTTGCGACATAGTCGTCACCACATTATACACATTTTGTTTGGGTGGTTCCGTAGTTGGGGAGTTCTTTCGCACGATGTTTGGCGGATCTAATAACGCTTAAATGGACTGATATCTGTAACACTGAAAGAGTCAATATTTACTCCAGAAGTGTCCTCAACTCTTGTAAACAGTTTTATTTTCTTTTTTTTTCTCCTTAAATGAAGAAACTGTAATTATTTCTCTCTCTCTGTGCTAAGAAGACTAATTGGGTATTAACAAAGCTGCTACAAATTGCCAAATTCTAGTGTCTTAAAGTGTCGGCCCCTTTATATCGCGTCGGCTTTCAGTGGTACACCAAAGAGAGATCATTAAGGAAAAGCGATTAAGGATTTTAAAATAAAGAATGATATATTGAGCATTGGAACTGAGTAAAATGTTTTTTCTTTCTCTCTCTCTATCTTTGAAATATTCACTTTCCTAAATAGAATTCTGAAATTCTGAATGCCTTGTGTCTCTTATGCTAACTGTATCCTTGTAAGTTTTCCGTGTGCCAACAAAGAACAACAAGCGAGCAGTTTTAATCCTATAACTTTAAGCACCATGAAAATATCCTACCCGTATTCACATTCATCTTCATCAAACCAAGATCCTCCAAGCTACCCGAACATGGCCATTCCGTTCAATCAAAATCTCCATAGCAAAGTTGCATCCACGTCGTATATACCTATTCATATAAAGCTCAAATTGCTTTTTATGTTCAGAGAACGTCGCCCAAGTGCTGCACAATATCCATTAGCAGAAATATATTTGGTTTATGCAGTCACATTACTCTCTTATATATACGTATTTATGTTTAGACGTTTAGCGGAGCCCTTCGTGAAACAATCTATATCGAAAATTATTGATGGACTATCCCTGGACATTGATTAGCTTATTTTTCTGTCAAAAAAAATGTTGTGAACAAACTTTAACTGGATAGGAGAAAACATATATTTACCAAAACAGATTCCAGAGGAAAATATATGTTTACAGAGCATCCTTCCTAAAATAATAATTTTGAAATTTCTTAGGAATATTTATTCACATCAAATACACAGTAATAAAAAAGTGGTTTATTATTTAACTTTGCAGCCGGTTAATAGGTGGTTTGCTTTCCAGTTCGTATTCTTTATAGTAATCAAAAATTATCATTGCAAAAGACTTGTAACTACAAATGTTGACTTGATTCATTCCCGACCAATTAGTTGGCATGTCATGATGCTTGTTTTTAAAGATTGCTTCCGTTATTTCGTTGATGTACTGAATCACCCGGCCATCGTATATGCGGTCTTCTTCGTAACAGCCATGAAATTGCTACTGAAGATGCATTTAATTACAATGCATCTTGTAGCTATACTACTTAACTTAAACGAAAATACGTAATTTTCTTGTAAAAGCTCTTTTAATTTTCTCCTTTTTTGAGTACCTTATTGTGGGACAGATTACTGGTTGCTATAGCAACTACATCCTTCCACCCCATTTTATATGATGAGTTCATTTCCTATCACTAATTACCAATAATCAAGATCTTCTGTAAAATAAGAAAACATAACATTTGATTTTAAAAGCTGTAGTTATTTTTAGTTTTTAAATCACGTTTTATAACTTAAATGCAGTTTAAAAATTTGAAGAAAAATGAACACAGCTCATTACAATAATGATATATATATATATATATATATGTATATATATATGTATATATATTATAGATATATACATAAATATGTATATAGTGTAAGTAAAGGTTATGAAATGATTTTCTAAAGCAAAGTACTGACGGTTCTGGACAAATGTTGCGCCATATAAGATCCTGCAGATTTTTTTATTTGACTTTTTTGCATCGTTTTTATGTAAATGATTTAGAGTAGCAAGTTTACGTCTGGCCTGCAATACATATGTTACTAATTCCGATTTTTAATTCTTAAGATGTTTTCCTCCTGATGTCGTCTGGTTTGGTTTTGATGCTTGAAATAACGGTAACTTTTGTCTTTTTTCATATTTATGCATGTTAATCATTTATATGAACTGGTAGCTAATAACGCCACAGTAGAATTTAGCTTAACTTTTAGAACTGATAAAAAGACCAGGTATATGAAAAGAGGAAACATTAACGTGCAGCTTACATCATATGATCAATGTTCCAACAAATCGAATACAGATTGAAAATACATATCTTTCTATTTGATGCATTATATTACTGAAAAATAGTTCATTACCTTGAACCTTGTAACCGAAATAATGTCAGTTTTTTTCCCCTTCAATATTGCTCTGCACAAATGAGAACATTACAACTAGGGGCAACCGAGCCTATTAATTCCTTTATTTATATTTCATTCAGAACCATATAGCATTCTTATACTATTCCCCATATTCTTCGCATCAATGGCGTAGCTAGACCCGGATTTGGAAGGGGGGTTCTTCGGGAGAAGTGAGCTAATTTAATTGTTTTACAGGAAAAATTGGTCAAATTCTATATAGACAATCTTCATCATTTCAGGGAGGTTTCTTCGGGAGAAGTGAGCTAATTTCATTTTTTTACAGGAAAATTGGTCAAATTCTAGACAATCTTCACCATTTAAGGGGGGTTATCCCCAAACCCCCCTTATCTAAGCCAGTGCTTCGCATGAAGATAGTATTGAAACTATCAAAATTCACTAAAATGTAAAATTGTACACTATTTTCTCCAACTTTCGCATATTTAGATTCCAAATTGAAGCTGGAAGATATTTATTGATCAATTTTGAATTTTCTCCTCGTAATATTCTTCCAACTTCGCTGCTGAATCATTGACAGTATAACCACATCAACCAATATTGGTCAATCAATCGCAGTTTTCTGATGCAGAATTATCGAGATCAGTGGGTCAACAACCTTTGCCACGATACGACAAGAAGCACAACGCTGTTTCTTCCCTTATATAAAAAGTAGTAACAGATAACTGCTACCTTGATTTGACCCCTCAACCTTTTGACAGAAACTTTTTTACCTTTTACTACTTTTCGCTCGCTCGTACTTGATTTAAAGTTCCTTCCTTCATTAAAAAACAAATAGACAAACAAATAAAATTATTTTCGTTGTTTTTGTTACTACTAATAAGAACGAATGGCTTGAATGTTTTAACTTCTTTAATGTGTTGATGCGAGGTAATTAAAAATTTTATTTAACTGCGTTTGTTAAATATATAAACTATGTTTTGTGACCCAATTTAGATAACAGAAATGACACAAATAACTTCTATAAACTTATTTATGCTTATTTAACATTTATTACGTTAAAGACATCTAAACTAGGAAAAGAAATTACTACTATAAATATTTTAATTAATAAAGGCAAAAAAAAGTAATAAAAATAATCGATTAATGTTAGTAAGTAGTAATTCAACAGCATTTGTAGTCATCATATGTGTTAGCATGAGTTTCAAAGTAGCATACGTATACAGTGATCCCTCGCTTTTCGCGGTTAATGGGGACCAGAACCTTCCAGCGAAAACTGAAAAACCGCGAAGTAGGATTTGCCCCTAAGCATTTTCGTGTATGCGGGTACACGAATGTTTTAAATGTGTAAACAGTATTCATACTTCAGACATTTAAGACAAAAATTACAACAGTATACGTATTTACTTAAACGTGTCGGTGCTAATTAATAAAGTTAATTACGAAACGTATAGTACAGTAATAAAAATTAATCAACTTTGCTTTCTGAGAGAGGCGAAGAGTCTTGTGTTGGTCGGAGCTTTTGAGAGCCCCTGGTATGTACTCTGAGTCAACTCATCTCTTTGTTTGACATGCAGAGATCCTTCTCTCTCGCGCATCAACATGAAACAAAGCTCCTTTCCGCAATGTAGCTGCCGACATGGTTGCATTTTTTCATTTTTTATTTTTTATGAATATTTGGAAAACCCCGCGAAGCACTGAAGCCGCGAAACATGAAGCGCGAAGTGGCGAGAGAACACTGTAATAAACAGATGATTTCATCAAGTTATTTTCTAAAAACTAAATATTTATATTTTTGTTGTTTCAGTCATAGCATTTTCAATGTTATAAATGGTGGTGATCTTGAGGCTTCCAGGTGTACTGTGCTGTAATATTATTTTTAATTTATTCCAAACAGTAGTAGGAGTGTTGAGTGACTTTTAATAAAGCATATAATGTAACCCAATGAGGTGAACAACGGAATTATTATCGGAGGAGATTGATCTAATGAGTCAAAGATAAAATGTCATTTATCATTTCGACAGCAAAGCCAACAGCTGAACATATCCCTGAAGTAAAATGTGTAGGCTTATTGGAGGAATTATGTGAAGTAATTTTGAATTGTACAGCTTAAAATGTTAGTAATCTCGATATCTCTTTATACATGCTTTAATTTAAACATTTTTAAAATATCACAAAATAAAAGTTAAACTTATATCAGCCGAACCAAAAGCTGCCCAACAGACATCCTAGTCAGGGCAACTGCAGTAAAGGAGTGAAAACAGAAGCATTTGATTGGTTCGTCAGATTGAGTCTCTAATGCGGTATAATAAAAATACAGCAAATATGTCTGTTGAGTAATATATAGGAGCAGAAATATACGTTAATAAAGCGGCATTAAATTTCTTATGGGTTTTCCGCAGTCAAAGGGTTAGTAAATAATAAATGAATTTTACATACAATTTAGACAGTTAAGACATTACACTACACTTTTAGCACAAAAAAGAAAATTTGTGCACTTTCTTTTTCCTACAGCAATTTCGAATTCCTTCCAGTCCGTTTTTTCTTTCTGAACGAAGTAGTTTTGTTAGGGATTCAAAAGCAAGAATTGTAGCTCTTATGACTAATTTAGCATAAATATGCAATCTATTACAAATGGCGCACGAGCTGAGAAAAGAAGAACTTTAAGTTCTTCTTTAATTAAAATAATTATTTTGGTCAAATATATATTAGAGTAGGTCACTTTTTTCTTCTTCTTTACTAGAGGGAGGGGGGGGGGAGGCACGCACAGTATTAAAAGGGTGCCAAATGATTCCAAACTAACATGTATAAAATTTTATTACATTCGGATGAATCTTTTTACTCCGGATTGGTTTTGAAGTTTCGATTTCTTCAAGTACATGTATATTCTACATGGGAAAAAAGAACTCCTTACTACGCCGTACATATTGTCACTCACTAGTTGCTGACAGGGAAATCAAATCTGCAACATAAGCTTCAGCCACATTGTGCAAAGAGAAAGTTTATAAAAAACCAAATGGTCTTGAAAAACCATGCCCAAATTTGACAGTAAAAAGGATTTTCATGCTAGTTCAAGATCATAATTTTTAATATTGTAAAAATAATCATTGCATACGTGCTTTTCATAAATAAATGGTACTCTTAGATATTTAATTTGTTACACTCTATATTACGAATACATATTATACTTGTAAACTTGTTTTTCAATTTTTTCGATAAAAATGAAGTTGTTCCCTAAATATGTTTTTCAGAGATAATCCGGAGGCGGAAAATGATATTCTATTCTAATAAAATTTTATATTAAATCTTAAAACATCATGTGGTACGTTTTCCTTGTTGTGCCGGATAGAAATCAGGAACTTTTTTTTCACAAATAGAACGGCGGCCAATCCTAGTATAGATATGTATCATTGGCATCATTTGATTTCCCTCTCTGTTTGCAATTGCAATTGACCCTTTATTCAATGCTTTTCTTTCCGAAAACAAGAATTTGATGCTCAGTTGATTTCTTTTCAACTTTTCTGAGGATGAGTTTGATTCACTCCATCACACGGTAACATTATTCACGCTGGTGACGATTGGCAAATTACTCTTATCCCATTAAGACGAAGAATAACCTATTGACTTTAAAGAAAAATTGCAGCTTTATACCATTATCGAATAAAATAAAATTTTACTTGTCTGATTTCGGTAAACAAAGAATTTATTTTAATGCTGCTAAAAGTATCATTAGACTTTTCTTTAAAGATCTATAAGTCTTATTCACTATTTTCTTATGGGAGTTTAAAATCCTATTTTTGATATGAAAAGTATATGACATGCGTAAACAAATTTTTCTCCATGAAAAACTGCTGATCGCTAAGAGTAAACATAGCCGCAAAACCGCTAAGGCTTCGTGGCTAATCAGGATGATATCTTCACCCGAACAGTTGTCATTGAAATACATGCCACATAAAGTTTTTATATCGCAATGCGTGTAATTTTAACTGGTGAGTCTCTGATTTGAAATTTAGGGAGAATTTTCTTTTATAATATTCATTTGTAATTTTTTTTTATTTTATTGCAGATATTTATTGTAAATAATGCACGTAAAGATTGTCTGTTCATTTTAAGGTATTGAAAAATATCAATGTATTTTTTTCCTAATTAAACTAAATGTACAGCACAACTGCACAGATAAGGTACAATTTAGCTTATACCGGGGTGCCACGTCCTGTATAATTTATTGTTCTTGATAACTGTACGACAGCAAAGTCAAGAATCTTTCAATACCTGAGAAGCAATCAGGATTTGGAATAACTGGTTTCTAGTAAATGGCATTTTGTTTAGTACGAATTTGCGAAATAAATGACATTTGTACTCGAAACCCTCTTTCGTTTTTTATTTATTTTGTGAGCGGATACAGTTTTAAGAGAATAGAAAAATGCAGAAAAAATTCTAAACCTTTTTCTCTTCTTCACAGAGAAAAACCCATTTGGTCATCAGTCCGAAGAAGAAAAGAAAAAAAACTGGTGGTACAATGACTAACCTACTATTAATATTTATTCTGTTGCAAAAGGCGCACAAGCTGATGATGATACAGAAGGTAGACGCTTAATTTTGTATGTTATTTTTGCCTCTGGAACAGATTCCCACCATACACAAGTTAACTCCTTCCTAACAAAAATATATTAGATGTAATATTAATGAAAATACAATTTTTAGATTTAATAATACTAAAAGACATGCTGTTCAGTTTCAAATACATTTTATTATGATTTTACATACACTCTTAAGAGGCGTATTATGTTCCATGAATCAGTATTTTAGACTGTGTTATTAAAAAAAACAGCACGGGCAAATAATTTAATATATCAACCAAATTTAAGGCAAAAGTGTAAATTATTGTAAAAAATATCAAGCTTTAAAAATGTTCTTTAGTATTTTTTTTTTTTTTTTGCTTTTTTACAAAATTTATAAATCCTGTCTACACTTGCCTTTCTGTCCTACATCATGCCAGTTATTGCTATATTAAATGGTATGTAAAGTTTTAATGTAATAGTGTTGATAAATTCAACTCTGTTTCTCAGACTACAAAACCAGTTTTTTAAGTGGCAGAAAATTGGGCTAGTCCACGAGGTTGCAGTTACGTTCTAAAAATTAAAAGTAGCCACAGCGTAATAGAATTTTTGCTACTAATTCCCACAACATGTTTAGAATCAAGCGGAACTACTTGAAATGAATTGCATTATCATATCGAGATAGATTAAACTTTAACTCGAGTTCGAAATCATTATTAAAAAAAGCGTTTTAATTGAAAAATTTATAGGTATTTTTTTCTAATTTCATTAGAGCAAAACTAAAGTTGAGAACAAGCTCTAATTTTCCAATGATGCGGTTACGAAACTTAACTTCATGCAGGATCCTGTTTAGTAAACGTAAAAAACAATTTTTTCTGTATTCGGTAAAAAGTGCTCACAGATATAAAGCCTGTAAAATTACTAGAAACGCGGTTCTTCTGTCTAGAAACTTCACGAAGAAGTTCGTCAGTTCAGTTCAGCGAGTTCAAAAATAAATAAAAGGCATTTTAATTCAAAGAATCAGTATTATTTTTCTAATTTCACAAGGAGAAAAACTAAAACTGAGAACAAGCTCTAATTTTCAAAAGGCGCAGTTACGAAATTTTAACTTCATACAGCCTCCTGTTTAGTGCAACATTAATAAACGAATTTTTATGTATTCGGTTAATAGTGCTAACAGATATAAAACCTATGAAATAACTGGAAACTCATTTCTTCTCTCCGGAAACTTCACGAAGAAGTTCGTCAGTTCAGTTCAGAGTTCGAAAATAAATAAAAAGCAATTTATTTCAAAAATACTAGTGCTATTTTCTAAATACACTTATATTATGACTAAAGACGTGTGAAAGCTTCTCATGCAGACGTGTTTACAAATTTAACTTCAAATGGACTTTTCTTAAAATTCTTAACGCCATTTATATAAGTATTAATTAAGTCGTCTAGTTTCAAAACCAGATACCCCCGTTTTCCTTCCAAATATCTTCCAAGTAAAAATTATTTTTGTGTTAAAATTTCAGCAAGTTAAAAGTGTATCCCCTCTCAGCTAGAAAAATCTTGATTCTCTTCTTAAATGAGTTTTATACTTTATATTAAGAGTTCCTTGCCCGCGGTGAAAAATTTTATTTTTTTTATGTAGCTGGTTTTAAAACTAGAAGACTCAATTTAAAGTTTGAAAATAAATTTTTCTGTACTTGCTGATAGAAGGTATGGACTAAAAGCATAACCTGCGGAATATGAAGAAAGTATGTTAATCTTCATCCGGATACTGTAAGCAGAATGCATAAGAGTAAATTCTGTACTTGCTAAAGAAGGTATGGACTAAAAACATAACCTGCGGAATATGAAGAAATTATGTTAACCGTCATCCGGATACAGAAAGTAGAATGCGTACGAGTAAACATAGTTGCAAAACCGCTAAGGCGTCGTGGCTAATCACGATGATACCTTATCCAGAACAGTCGTCAGTGAAGCGCATGCCGCATAAATAAAGTTTTTATATCGCAATGCGTGTAATTTTAACTGGTGAATCTCTGAATTGAAATTTAGGAAGAATTTTCTTTTATAACATTCATTTGTAAATTTTTTATTGCAGATATTTATTGTAAATAATGCATGTAAAGATTGTCCGTTCATTTTATGGTATTGCAAAATATTAAAAAAACACTTTCCTTTTCTTGTTTTTTTTTTTTTTTTTTTCAAAATATCAATGCATTTTTTTCTAATTAAATTACCTTTACAGCACAACTGCACAGTTTAAGCTGTAGTTTGCTAATGCAACAGTTTGCAGATTTAATTTATATCTATCGCATTCTTTTAAATTTTCTTTTAAATTTAAGCAGTATCATCCCGTTCGGCACGCTGCCCGTTAACTTTTAGAGAACAGCTTTCAATAATATCTGGATTTGTAGTTTTTACTTTTTTTCCATGTACAAATAGGTTTTCAGTCTCACTAACACCTTTGACATGAAGTTTTTTTTTGACAATCCTTACAATCAAGCTAGGTTTAAGATTTAAAACATGATTGTAAAGTTAAACTATTTGTCAATTTAAGCATAAAAAACTATTAATTTAGTAAAAGAATTAAAATATTTTTATTTGTGTGTTTTACTTATAACGTTTTGTTCAATTTATGTATTTTTTATGTATTTATTTATTTAGTTAGTTAGTTTTGTAGTTTTGTAATGTACGTAATTTCGTCAGTGGAGCATACCCAACTGTCCAACTGAAGTCCTTTGCAATAAAAATTAATTAGGTATAATGTAGATTTAAATACAATCTATTCAGATTAATAATACTAAGGAACATGGCTGTTTCAAGTATTTTTTGTATTACTAGCCGTTCTTGCTTGTGTCTATGCAATTCAGTTTGTATGCCCTTTCTCGTTTATGCCTTAGTTTCTACCTGTGTCTATCTATCTATCTTTGTATTTATCTATTTATATAGTACAGATCTATGTGTTCTATGTGTCATTATTTTGCCAGCTGTTGGTGTAAATTCGACGGCAGTAATTAATTAAACTTTAATTAAATTTAAAATATTAGTAATGTGCATCGTATGTGGAAACGGGTTCGTTCGCAATGTAAAAAAAAATAAACATCAAAATATGTGGGAGGAAAATAGCTTCAAAAAATAATCTAGTCCGTTAGCAATTAAAACACAAAAATGTGTCCCAACTTCATTAGTTAGTGGCGTACGCAAGGGGGGGTTAGGGGTTTATCCCCCCCCCCTTGAGCTCAGACAAAATGCCAAAAACTGTCTAAATTAGGGAAATAATAGTGCTTTATTACATACTCGAATTTCTTTTGTAGTTTCAGAAAATTATGATCCCCCCCTTGAAAAATTCTGCGTACGCCACTGTCATTAGTAATAAAAAAAGTGATCGTTGCCAATCACAGGAAAGAAATTCATCCGAATATCTTAACGTTTTATTTATAAAACTAGCTTTACATTCAATTTTAAGAGCTGCATTATATTGCCTGGATCAATATTCTAGATTGCCCAATCAGATGTTGCCTCATCAGATGAGGCCTAATGTCGACAAAAACAACTTTTAATATATATATATATATTGTTAAAACCTGTACAGACACGTAATTTAATATATCAACTGAATTTGAGACAAAGGTGCAAATTTCTGTGAAAAAAAATAATTGATGCGTTAAAAAGAAGTATTCAATGGGGTTTTTGCAGAATTTGTAAAAACTGTCCACAATAACCCAAATTTTCCCCTATGTTTTCAGGCCTTATGCATAAAAAAAATAGTTGTATGACTTATATTACATTGTAAAGGGCATAAAAGTTTAATACTTAATTAGTATTTTACTTACTTCCAAAGCTCAGCAATTTTGGAGTTAAACTTTCGTGGAACTCTTTATGCATAAATAAAAAATACTTTTACCTTATTTGATATACTCAAGGTTTACATTATTTGACCCCAACTCAAGGTAAAGTATACTTTCGCCTAGATTTGATTTGAACTGAAAAGTACGCTTGAAATGCAATTTAATAAAATTGATATTACGCACCTTACACGATTTTCGTGACTTACATTATATCAAACCAAAAAAAGTACAATAAAGTAATTCAGGGACATATCAACATGTTAACAGAACCCCTCAGAAACGTGGTCTAGCCGCTTCAGACGTGGTATCCGGTATACCGGACATAAATTTAAACAGGCACACCATCTATGACATTCAAGTTATTGTCATAAAATTGATTTCAATGTCTCCGTTTACACAAACATCTTTTTTTCACCTCATGACTTTGTATGAACTGGGAGCTAATAATCACTGTTACTGCGCTGCAGTATTAAAAGGAAGAAACTAGAATTCATGACAGAAAGGCTCAAATCAGGTGGTTTACTTTTTTACAGTTAAATGCTGAAGCGAATCGTATGCAAACAAATTATTAGAAGTTTTTTTTTAAACTTTTTCTGGTACTTATCAGAATCAAAAGTAGATTGCAGGACGCCCCCCCCCCCCTCCTCAACCGAATTACATAAAAATAATGTTTTAATTGACTAGTATGGAAATATTAAGTGCATTAAATTTTAGATTTTAAGAATGTCAGCTAGAAAACTCGACCGTTTTTTCTAGACTGGGAAGCAAATTGAAACCTTTCATTTTTAAATTTTTAATTATCATCAGTTAAGAAGTTTAAGGCTAATGCTGGAAATACTTGACATTTGTAGGTGAATGCAAGGTTTCTCTCAATCCCGAAGGAGCAAACAGGACACGAATAACCTTTTTTTATTAAATGAAATTCAATTAAATAAGATATGTTAATTAAGTTAGTCTTGTGTGCGATGTTTCTTCATAACTCTTTGCAGTAGATTATGGTTTAACAGAAAAAGGAAAAATTTTAGCCCAATTTCCTCGCACCGATGTCATTAAATTGTTTTTCAAGCGTTATTTTCAGTTCAAATCAAATCAAGGTAAAAGTACCTTGATTTATCAAATAATGTAAACCTTGAGTATGTCAAACAAGATGAAAATATTTTTTTATCTATAGATAAAGAGTTCCACCAATGTTTAACTTCAAAACTGCAGACCTTTGGAAGTAAGTTAAATACTAAATAAGTATTAAACTTTTATGTCCTTTACAAGGTAATGTGCGTCATGCAACTATTTTTTTATGCATAAGGCCTGATAACATTGGGGAAAATATGGGTTATTGTGGACAGTTTTTACAAATTCTACAAAAAAAAAAAAGCATTAAATACTTGTTTTAACGCATCAACTTTTTTTTTACAAGAATTTGCACTTTTGCCTTAAATGTATTGATATATTAAATTATGTGTCTGAACAGTATATATATATATATATATATATTAGGGTGGCTCTTATTTTTCAACTTTCAAAAAGCTTAGCTCCCAACCCCCTATCTTGTTCCAATCAGCAAAAAAATGATATGTGCAAAATTTTAGCTTAATCGGACTTCATTCTGGCGACCCTCATCGACCATGAATTTGAATGCAGTCCAGCAGACCTATCTCGACGCAAAAATGGGCCCACCGTAGGCGACCGACGGCCACCAGCTCCCAGCTTCGGCGCACCTAAGGCCTCGTCTAAGAGGTGTACGGATGTCTGGTGGAGAAAAGTATGCTTAGAAGGGGTGAATAGAGAAACGCCTCTCGCCACGGTAGGTATGGGGGAGAGCAGAAATGGAATCTTACGGCCGGTGCCTTTTCGAGGTAGCTTTTTCGCTGGCAGTTTTTCACGTGCAAGGCCGTGGGCCGGTTAAGAAGAATATGTATTTTTCTTTTGCTCGAGTGTATGTTCGAGCATGGTTCTTGTCACCAGATGCAATTAAAGCACCCTATCATGATTTTCTTTTCATGTATCAATTGCTAAATTATCAGGTTATTGATCCAGAAATCAGTAAGGCTACTAAAAAAATTTTTTTTAAGGTATCCGTACACCTTCGAGACCAAATTTTTGAAATTTCTTGAATTTTAAATTAAAAGTTACATTTTTTATTCATACATGATCGAAAACTTATGTATTACTCAATAAATTCCCTTTTCGTCTATTTGAGGGAAATTTTTTGGGGAAAAATAGGCGAAATATAGGGAAAATGCCACTGTATCGCAAAACGAGGTAAGTCAATAACAAATGCATTTATTAACATTCTGTAAATTTGAGATCAATGTTAATAGTCTTCTCTAGGGAATAGACTACACTCATGATAATAATCCCTTTATTTATAAAGCTGTAGTGGTTGCAGTACCTATACACATGCGAAATCCCAGAAAATATGTGAAATTTAGCATATAAGCACCTGAAAATTGGAAATTATTGAACTTACAAACATGTATATAGTCTATTCCCTAAAAAACTTTATCTAGAATTAGTCTGTAAAATTTCAAGGTCTTTGAAACGTATGTTTTTGAGATATCGTGTTTTGCGGTAGATGAAATAGCAGAAAAATCAATTTCGAGCAAATGCAGAAAATAACTTTTAATTAGAATTATTACTGCAAAAATAGTAAAAAGTAAAAAAAAAGTTTACTTGATTTATGAAGTTCAGACTTTTAATGAATAATTGGTTTTAATTTATTTTTTAATCGTTTCAGCATGTATTTTTTAGCAGACTATAAAATAAACAAGCCTAAAACTGCACTTCCGGTACTTAAACCTGTACTTCCGGTCATGAAAATTGGTGTCATTCCACATTTAAAATAGCTGTAACGTCACTTCCAAGTACGATAGAAACAAAATTAAAACTGTTTTAGAAAGCTAAAAGTTTAAAGTTTTGTATTAGAGCAAAATTGAAAAATCAATATTCTAGTCAAAAATCACGTTTTAAAGGTGTACGGATACCTTAAACATCTCTGGTACTTAGTTAGCGAACTGTGACTCTTTCCTTTTTTGATGACAATGTTCCGATAGATGTTAAGACAAGTATGGCTCAAGTTACAATGGAGGTTGAAGGAAGTGAAGAACAGGAAGAAGATACAAATCAATTTAAGCGATACATTCTTCACCCAAACGATTTTTCATCATTTTCAAAAATCAAGTTTCCATCTTTTGTAACTTCTAGTACAAAAAATTTCTTCACGAGATTTTCTATCAGCTCCGATTTTCTGTACAAAGACCTTTCAACATGGAAAGATGATGTTGGTTATAAGAGTGGAATTGAAAAACTTCAGACCATCATTGTTGTGAAAGACGTTGCAGAAAGAGGTATCAAACTCATTCAAGATTATAATAACATTCTTACAAAAGATGAAGCTGAGAAACAATTTATATTACAAATTGTTGCCGGAGAGCGTAAAAAAAACCCAACTGCTACTAAATCCTCCCTTATGGAAAAATAATATTTATTGTTATTTCGCTTACATTATGTTGTAATTCTATCAAAAGTATTATAGCAAATTAAAACGCTTTGCTCTTATCGAAGTTATGTGATTTATTTTTAAAAATCAAATGTGTCTTAATTTTTCATGCTGTTCTGAATTTTTTTTTTATAATTTACTTTGGGGAAAATTTGATTTGAAATGTTTTTTAACAATTGATGGGAAGACCAGACAATTCTACATTCATTTCTCAAAGAAGTAACGGACAAGCTAGGAGCTAGGGTAGAATATACATGTTTGTAATGGAATTAATCAATATGCATTACTTCAAGCTCTTTGAGGGTCGCCTAAACGTTAAATGATTAAGCTGAAATTTTGCATAGCCCCTTTTTTTCATCATTTGAACAGGATCAGGGGTTGGGAGCAGCAAAATTTTAACCTTCAAAAAATTACATATGGTTAAGGGCCACACTAATATATATATATATATATATACTTATATTTAAAGCTGTTTTTGTCCACACTAGCTTCATTTGATGAGGCAACATCTGATTAGGTAAGCTAGAATATCGATCCAGGCAACATAATACAGCTCTTTAAAACTGAATGTAAACCTATTTATATAAATAAACCGTTACAGTATCCGGCACAAAATTCTGTTGAATTTCTCTCCTGTTATTCACCACGATATTTTTTTTTTTTTTTTTTTTTTTGCTAATGAAGTGGGGACAAGGATTGTTTTTATTGGTAACGGAGTTGAGACAAGGTTTTTTTTTTTTTTTTTTTTGTTACTTTATTGTAAGGCGAATTGCATAAAAAGGTAGCATTCTGGTTTCGCTGGTGGATAGTAAAAACTTTTTTTTTTTTACCCTATGGAAAATGTTTTTGTCATCTTTCAAAAACAAAAGCTAGAAGAGTAGTGATGAACTTACGAATATATATATATATATAAGGTCAATTAGCCTAAATGTAAAAGTCCATAAATGAGACAAACTTCGCTTACCTTAAATATTACGGCAAAAAATGTTTATAAGTGTAATATATTAAAACATATGAGTCTCGGGAACAAAATGCGAAATCTTTCACCGCATTTAAAGCGTTTTTTGTTAGGAAACTCTCGATTGTAATAAATATCACTCATTTTGTATTGTCCCCAACATTTCCAAATGGTGACAAAAATTACGAATTACGATCTGCTAAATTTTGGGTTATGTTTGAAGGTCAAATAATTCCATCCACGTTTCAACCTTGCACGTATGTCTAGCCTGCCCCAAGTTGAAAGAAGAGCAGACGATTTGTTTTTACTTATAATCGTTTGAAAATATGAGTTGCATTCAGGCACACGAATGACTCTTAGCGAACTTATAATAAGTGCGACGGTTGAAATTTCGAGATGCGACACTAGTATCCAAGATACGGAGAAACTTTTGCTTCAACCAGAAGTTTTTCTTTTTCTTTCTTTCTATTCCCTATTTCATATGCTACTGTAAGTTCTTTGAGCCATTCTAACGTCCATGCATTTAGATTTTTTTTTTTTTAATTGAACTGAATTAAATAATCGCGTGTATTTAAGCAAAAATAAGAATGTGTAAATTAATTAGTGTAATATTTTTTCCAAGCTGATACGTTCCGTGCTCTAAAAATTTTTGGGGTGAATGGAAATAATGACATTTTGCAAATTTTATGCAATTAAATAAGTATATTTTTTACAAATATAGAAATTTTCAGTAAATTAAATTCTTAGAATTATGATTTGAGTAAATATGTTTGTATGTGTATTTGTTATTTTGTAAGAGGAGTTAATATCTTCCGTCATGTTTTAAAGTTCATTCAAGTATTTTTACTAATCACAGGTGTGTATTAAGATTTATTATTAATAAAAAATTATTTTTCTTTAGTAAAAAAAATCAAGTTAATAAGAAATTTGAAAATTTTGGGTTTTTTTAAAAACACGTAATTAAGAATTTTAAAATCCCTTCTACTTTTTATTAACCGATGTTTACTTACCATTTTTTTTTTGTGGTGCCCCCCCCCCCCCCACCCAGAATGATGGCGCAGCCTATTAAAAAGCTACGGAGTCCTCTTAGCACGATAACACCCCCGAAAATTGATCAAAACTGATACTATTTATTCTCGTTATCTGGATCACTAATTATTCTCAACAGTTATCATTAAATTTTTTGGAGGGGTGTTTTGGAAGATTTTGAAAAAATTTTGTGGGTGTGATCGTTATTTTTTTGGGGGGGGGGGAGGATGGGGACTCCAAACTTTTTTCGGGGTAGATATTTAATAAATTGTTTGAGGGGTGTTTTGACCGATTTTTAAGGGTACCATCGTTTTTTTTTGGGGGGGGGGGGTCTGCAAAACTTAATAGGAGTTGGATAATTAATAATTTCTTTGGGGATGGTTTTCAAGAGGAATTTGGCTACTTTTATGGGTGTCATCGTTTGCCAGGGGGGCCCTCCGTAGATACTTAAAAGGATGGTAATTTTAAAAAATTGGGAGGAGAGTTGACAAGTTTTTCGAGTGTCATCGTTATTTGGAGGTGTAGCTTTTTAAGAAGGGTTGAGAATCGAAAAGAGGGTTTTTAAAGAGTTTGGCCGATTTTTGTGGATATCATCGTTTATTTTGGGGGGATTCCGTAACTTTTTAGAGGATGGATAATTTATAATTGAGTGGGTAATATTTTTAATATATTGGCCGATTTTTGTCGGTGCCATCTTTTTTTTTTTGGGTGTAGGCTCTGTAGCTAATTAAGGGGTTTACAATTAAAAAACATTGGGGGGGGGGGGAAATTGGCCAATTTTGCCCTGCCGTCGTTTTGGGGGGGGGGTATAGCTCTTTATGAGAAGCGAGTAATCCAAAATAGGGTGTTTTTAGGGAGTTTGCAGTTTTTTAATGGTGTCATCGTTCTTTTTCGAGGGGAATCCTTTGTAACTTGTTAAGGGCTGCGCCATCATTCTGGGGGGGGGGCACCCCTGATTTAGTATCTTGTTTTGAAAAATAAAACGGTAAAAAAAAATAATGCCGAAAATACCCCTATTCCAAAAAAAAATAGGAATTAAATTTCTTTGGGGTGTTATCGGGAGGGTTTTTTAGGGGGGTGGGCACCCCTGATTAAAAAAATTTTCTTTTCCAAAAACATCCTGAACATAGTATAACACACGAACCGGAAACCACCATGTTTCTTATATTTCGCTCAAAACAAGCTCTTGTCGGATTATAAAAGAAATCGGACATTGTGGCGTCACTATTCAAATGCGCTTCTATTTTCCGTCAAAACCAAAGTTCCACTGTTAGTCATGGCACCTAGTCATATGACACCTATCCGTGGTATGTGTGATAATTGGGTATTTTAACCATTTTTGAGCAAAATGATGTCAAGGGTACCGGCGATACCCCTCATCTCTCGGTATGGCACTCCAGGGTGCCGCGGCACAGTTTGGGGGCCCCTGATTTATAAAATTAAGTGCACTCAAAAATGTAATAGTGTAAATTGATAAAAAGTAGTAACTGGGATGCACAAGAAGTACTGTCGCATTTTTGGTACATGAGTGTCGCATTGTGATTTTAATTACACTAAATGCAACAAAAGTGCAATAAATGCGACAGTAATACTTAGTTTAGCAATAAAAGAATAAGTGCATTCAATCCTTAATTTCTTACATGCCAATATGCCGTAAATATAGTCAAAAACTTCCTAAATGCGAGAAACTTATCGGGAATCGCGTAGCATTTAGGCTAATTGACCTTATAATATTCATATGTTTTTCTGTGACCTTTGTAAAAAAGCCACAGATATCTATGACATTCAAGCTATAGGGCCAGGTGGGGGAAAATGGGTCAGTTTTTAGCTAATTTCATATTCAAAGTTTCATAGCAACAAAACCAGAAACATTTCCCATTTCTTCTCAATTGCATCTTAACATTGACTTCCTTCAGAACAATTTTATGTAATTTTAATATTTATTTTTTTAATTATGAAATAGTTTAACTGAGCTTATAAAGTTGTGACCTGATTTACTCCATCATGGGGTAAAATGGGTCATATTGCAAAATAATGCTGAAAAAAGGTATTTATTACTTTGAAATTGAAAAAAATGCGTAAGTAACATATTTAGCAATATTTTGAGTTATGATTACATTGAAATGTAAAAATAATATTGTTCTCGATAGTTACATATTAGTTCACGTAACACTTCAACAACATCATTTCTCTCTACCACATCAACGGGATCTTTTTTAGGGAAAACATAAAAATAAATTTAATTTAATTTCAATAAAATAAACAACATGCATTGTTTAAATTTAGGAACTTGCTGCAGTTAGGCACAACAGAGTAAATAATAATAAAAAAAATTGAAAACGACGTAATCCTAACCATGACCCATTTTACCCCATCCAAGAAAAACTGATGTAGAAAAGAAAATATTTAATATTTTTCTTAACAGTCCAGCTGGAATTGTTCTCCAAAGTTTCTTAGTGAGGTAATCCTTTAAATTTGGGCTGTTATTTGATAAAATATAGAGCTTTTTCAAAGTTGGTAAACCATGTGTTAAGCAAATCATCATCCAAAGTTAACAAAAAAAATTTTTTTGTGTTGCCATATTTAAGCACCTAACTTATTTTAGATTGAGAACTGTTGCCAACACATAGAAAAATAACATTAAAAATATTGGCTTAAAAATTTCAATTCCAAGTTCTCTTATTTTGGGTTTTTTGTAAAGTGACCCATTTTACCCCATCCTCCCCTAGTCATAATATTCCTTTCAATGTCGCCATTTACAAACATCTTTTTTTCATCGCATGACTTTGTATGAACTGGTAGCCAATAATCACTGTTAGTGCACTGCAATATTAAGAAACTAGAATTCATAAAAGAAAGACTCAAATCAATCAACGAAAGAGAGGGAAGGTAGATTACAGTTTTTTCCTTTTTATTTTAAGCAAAAGCGTATCATTGGCAATTGGCATAAATAAAATGCCTCATTTGTCTAGCTGATTTTTTTTTCTAACTGCCTTTCCTTCCGAAGAAAAGGACTTATTTTTTGAGAAGGGCACAGATTGATTCAAACCACCCCAGTGGCGCCACATATATTGGCAACGTATTGCATTAAAAATTCATATAAAAAAAATCTTTTAAAGAAATTCTGAAAAACGGTATAGCAGACAGTGAAATCACACTAAGTTTTTTTTTTTTTTTTGTAAGCAAAGAATTAAATTTCACGCACTGCATGAAAGTCTTATTTCATTTCTGAAACGTCTATTACGCAGTTAAATTTTTGATTGCATTTTAACGTGCTATTTGGACATAAAAAGTATATAAGAGTTTCAAAAGCGTGATTTTTTCAAATCAACGCACGTGCTTAATTAAAACATTGCCTTTGTTTTAACGCAATTGTATGTAGATACTTCCAGGAAGATACCTTCAGTTCGTACTTTATAGTATCCCAACTCCCAGTCCGCAATCTTTAAAAAGAAAAAAAAAAGAAAAAAGTTTTTTTTTAAATTACTAATAAATGGGATCTTAATTACAGTGACATAACTTTCATTACTAGCTACCAGTCTACATAAATTTATACAGGAGTATAAATTGAAAAAAACCCTACAGCCTTAAGGATTTCCTTCGTGTGCACCTGAGCTCTTGTAAATCCTCGATCGGGGATTAGTAGGTTTGATAATTTGTTGTGTTCTCATGCTACGCGTCTAAAAACGGTCGCGCGCGATTGATTCTCCAATATCAGGAGCTAAAGCAGAGTTAACTTCTCCTGGAACAGGTCTACGTACTGTACTGTACGCAGGGTACTGTATTTCATTTTTAATGGTAGGAACTTGCGACTATATGAAAGAAAAAAATATTCAATATACTTATTTATGTTTAAATATTAATCCCAATCAAATGGAAACTGTTCATGAGAATAAAAACAGCCGTCGTGGCAGTCAACAAAATGTTTTACCAAACAGAAATTAAATATGATTTCATGGACACGGAAAATATCCTCTACACTTAAACGTACGCTTTCAGGCCATGCAAGAATCATAAACAGAAATAGTTCCTATGGAGTAATAACAAAAAAAAAAAAAGGATAAAAGTAATATTTTCAAAAGTCAGTACAGTTCTGTCTTTTTGTAACTTTGCGCACTCTGCACTATAATTTTTGTTACTGGCATTTTACATTTAAAGTTTTATAAAATAAAAGTAAATTTCATTTCAACCGAGTTAAAAGGCTGACAAACAGGTATCCTATCATGGCCAGTTATAATCTAGTACAATCAATGGCACGTCATTGCTTCGTCAGATTGTATGATCATTTCATGCTCATTAAGTCAAAAATCAGAAACATTCGTTAGATAACCTTTTTGGATGATCACACGGTGAATCTAAGGAGTTTTTGCGTTTATGTTATTGCTTATTCAAGTCGTACTTCAATGACGATAAGCAGTTCACGTTAAAAAATATTTAATTTAAAAAAATTGATATTTTAGTATTTTATTTTTGTCTGGTGTTTCACTGAAAGTGTATTTCATGAAATTTCTAACTAGCTTCATTTACTATTCCTAACTTTCTCTATTCGAAATTCCATCACCATCGCTTGTGTCAAAGGTTTTCAATGCCTAATAAAAATGATTCTCAATCTTTTTTTTTTTTTTTTGTCGCGGCACACTTATAATGATTTCAAAACTTGGAGGCACACAAAGAAAAAGATAAGTTTAAAAGTTGTTTACTTACCTATAATAGTCTGTGTAAAATGGCGTCGTGCTCGAAGCTCACATGTCTGAAGCTTACAGTATTGGAAACGTGCCTTTAGCTCACATAGACCAGTATCTCGTGTCCCAAGCTCACAAATATATTCATGTCCAACTCTCTTGTCCCCAAGCCCCCCACCGGAAGGGGGGGCGGAAACGAGGAAGATGGATTAGTCTGCTTATTTTGAACAAAATTATAGATAAATGGGGATATTTTTAAATAAAATAAATAATACTTTTGTTGAGATTTATGATCAGGCTTGAGACTGGGCAGTGAGTTAAGCCACAGACAGTTTAGAAGATGCAGGCAATTTGCCCTTTGTCCGTCTCTCTCTTATTTTTATGCTGCAGGCTGAAAACCTGCCATTAGTTGTAGTCGTCGTGTTTACCAAATTAATAAATTTCCAAATTATTCCACTTTTGTGACTTAACTTAGGGAGGCCAAACCCTTGTGTAGGTTATTAGACCTCCTGGATTCTTGCTAAACGTTTCTTCTCTTTACTCCTGCGGTGCCAATTTCTTTTGCTCTTAACTGGTGGGATACTTTAACCGATTGCTCTTTCAACTTGATTAGAAATTGTACGTTGTGTTGTTTTAGGCCAATGATTCTATTTAATTGTGAGCTCCATGATTCCACTGAATTATTGGTCCTGTGTCGTTGTCCATAAACATTCCATAATTGAAGGGGAACACTGGGAGTGTCCACCCATTGTTCTACAAAGTAATCTATAAAATGTTTCTGTCGTTATTTGGAATATTTTCCATGATTTGGAAAAAGACTTCAGACTACTACTGTGAGCTTCAGACACGTGCGCCGGTCAAGTCTCCTCCCAACTGTCAAGTTGATACGTCGGGGAAAGGGGTGATATATTTGGGAGCTCAGGACACGATATACTGGTCTATGCAAGGCCGTAGCCAGAAATTTTTTCTGGGGGGGGGGGCCTAACTTTGAAACACAAGTGTTGAGGAAAGTTTCAGGGAGGAATATATGCTACATTGCGAACATTTTCGGGATTTCGGGTGGGGGGGGGGGGCGGGCCCGTCGGCCCCCTCCTCTGGATACGGCTTTGAGTCTATGTGAGCTAGAGCCACGATTCCCCTACTGTGAGCTTCAAGCACGAGAGCTTCGGCCACAGACCCGTGTAAATTAGTTAAAGATAATAATTTTGAATGTAAAATAAAATATAATATGTACTACAGAAGCAACAGTACGTTTATTAAGGGATTAATTGCAAGTTAATAATAAGAATACTTTTAATGAAAAATTTGAGCTTCATATTTTTTGATAATTTCATTTATATTTGGTAGTAAAAATGACAATAGTACTCTAATATCGTCTTCTACATTTAGAAATTTCTACAGTTAAAAATATGGTATTTAACTGTAAAAACAAGTTTTCTTTTACAGTGTGCTTTTCTTTAATTTAAACAAACTTTACTTGTAATAAAAAAAGCAATTTTTACTATGTACATTTCTGAAATTTTGCGGCTCACTTTAAGAATTTGGCGGCACACAAAAGTGCCGCGGCACAGTGCTTGGGAATACACTAGAGCTGCGAAAGAAGATTGCGTCAAAAAATTAATCAAAAAAGTCAATACATATCTCACTTGTTTTGACATTATTTTGATGATTTTTATTTTTTGTCATTTTATGCACGTCATTTATTTTCCTCAGATGCATGTCAAGAAAAATTCCCTTTATGTAGAAAACGTGACTTCCTTTCCACTTTGGATGTTAAAGCATGGAGAAAAAACGATCTTCCTACTCCTACCCTCTTAAAATTTCCCCATATATCCCTCTCGGTCTTTCTATTTGTTATTTCGGCCTTATGCTTATAATCTCCTTTTCTTACCCTCGTGGGGTGTTTTTACAGATTGAATAACATGGTTTTATGTGTCGGTGACTATGTTGGAAAGGCGGTTTCTAGTTATAGTTGTTCTCTTTAAATTCGGAAGGTTGTCAGTTGAAATATACAATTAAAGCAAACCAGCAAAGTGAAGACGAATCTTTTGTTAATATTTAATGCAAAAAACTATTGTTTTCACAATTGTACAGATTTGGTGAAGGTGAAATCAAATGCAGACGCACCGGGAATGCGCCGAAACTCTGACGTCTGGGAAGCGCAAAATTTCAAAATTTACACATTTTTAAGGCAATTTAATTTACATATAAGTATAAAAATGAAATAAACTGCTTTTTGTTTGTATAATACATCACTTACTTTTTTCAAGTGCAAAATGGGACCAATAACATTACATCATTATTGATGAGTAGAATACATACCAAATTGAGAATATAACCTGCTAGCAGTCTCCCCCCCCCCCCTTCCCCAACAAAAAAACATAGGTATAGAGTTTATTTTGGGAAATTAATTCTTTTTCAAAAACCAGAAAATAAATAGTAACTACTGTTGAGAGTTAATCCCTTAAAAAAGTGTTAAAAACAAATTAAAGCATACTCTCAGTCAAAAACACATAAATATCAACTGAAAAACTAAAAAGAAAGAAAGAAAGAAAATAGAAACAATCTCTAAAAGCGATCAGAAACCAGATAACTCATGGTGCTAAAGTAACCAGAATGCAAACATTGAGTAAATGTGCATAGTGATTTGAGATAGTATTTTTTACCAGGTGATCTTGCACCACTTTACTCTTATTTTAGAATTAAACATTAGTTTAGTCACAATTTCTCGAACCCCCCTCCCCCATTGAAGCGTGACATCATTTATGAATGGCCACTCAATTGTTCCTACGCTCTGTTGCATTCAAGAGAAACTTATACGACTCAATTTACGGCAAACTGATCACAAAACGTTTCGATGCAGAAAAAATTTTGCACATAAATACAATGCATCATAAAGCTAACTGGTGGTCAGAGGAAACTTAACTAGTGCTGCACTAAATTCGATCTACATAGTTTAATGCTGCTTCGTGGGTACGTTCTTTCGCAATAAGCTGGACTAATAATTCAAAAAAAAAAAAAAAAAAATCATATTGAAAATCTATCACTAGTGGTTTTAGTGTATCTGGCGAGATCTAACAATCTAAGAAATAAAAAATTTTCCTTTAAGCGAAAAATAGAAATAAGATAATAAAACAACGTTTTAAACCGAAAATCGCAATAAAAATTACAAACACGTGTTTCGGAATTACAAGAAATTGATGATTCAATTCAAAGAGATATGAGTGTGTGAATGCAAAATCATCCGCCAATCCAAATTATTTGGTGTTCAAGCACATATCTTTTTGCATTGAAAATTAGTTCCTTGTGTTATTCCAAAACGCGTATCTGCAGTTTGTATCTTATTTTTATCTAACGACTTAGTTGGTTATTTCATAGTAATGTTACTAAAACAATGTTTAAATCAGTGGTTCTCAAATTGGTCCATATGGACCCCAGGCGTCTGTTGCGACTTACAAGGGGCCCACGTCAAAGAAAGAAAAAAATAGGGGTGCATGAGCAATTATTAGTTTTATTTAAAGTGATTATTTAACTAATTTATTGTTGTGCCTCTTGGTAATAAAATCTTTATTTCACGTACAAGTATGTTTTCTAAAATACTATCAAGAATTTAGGTAAATTGATTGGAACTCATTAGTTTTTTAAATGCTGCTATGTAAATTGATCATAGCTTCAGTAAAAAAGGAAGATGCGCGTACATTAAGAGGAATTCAACAAGTCCGTCGTATTGTCTGCTTAAAATCTGATTACGTGAGTATTAGGAAAAAAATGAAGCAAATTCGCCCCAGTCAAAAATTAAACCTCATCATCACCCCATGTAAAGATTCAGCTACTGAATCGATTTTCCCAAACATGTCCCATATTTTTAGCCCGGAATGATAAAAATATCAATACTTTACTTTTAAAAACCATGTAACTAAGATTATCTTCTTTACTCATTCATTCATATTTATCAATATAAAAATAAATAAATAAAATAAATTAACTTTATTGAAACCTTTTTGAGCCACACCAGCATTTTTCAGCAGATAACTGTCTGCCAGTAAACTTCTATGCAATTGTATTATATTAAATATTTGAAGGAATGAAGTAAAAGTAGTATATAACGTTATATTCATGAAACTATGTTTAATTCGTGATTTCATTCATATAATGTGTTTTTATTTTCTCGCTTTCTTTTTTTTAAGGTAATGGAATTCAAACGTCAGGGGCAGGGTTGATACGCATGCTTCCATGTACTTAAAGTTGTTTCATTCTGGTGAAATAATGCAATTTGGCCATTTTTTTACTTTAATTATTTTTTAAATTCAGTTTAAACTTATTTTGAAAATTTAGTTTAATATTGAACTTACTAGAGCGGTAAAATGACCGCTTCTCACAATTGTTAAATTCCAGATTTCCATTTTTCTTGAACTTACTGCACAATTTTTTCTATGATCTAAACTACCTAAGGCCATGTATTATAGACTATTACATATATATACATATTCTATTAATTTAACATATTCTATTAATTTAAAAAGTGCCGCTTTATTATCTTTAAAAAATATTTTCTTTTCGTATACGCATGCATAATTTGCAATATTAAACTTACGAAAGGTTATATATGTATAAATAAAAAAACATTTTCACATGTTTAAGAACAATTACTTTTTAAAATATTTTACATTTACATGCATGTATTAGTTTGCTTAAAATTTCATTGAATAGTGAATAAAGACCAGCGATCCAGTGCAAGCAAATGTTAATGTCTTCTGTTACTAAATAGTTCTCTATTCCCTTAACTTTAACAAGATGTGGTCATTATTAAGAATTTTCTAGCTAGGGGAATTATATCCAAACTCAACGGATCACGAGACTGCGTAATAGTCAGTAATTTTGTGAGGAACTTATAATTAAAAGAATGCTCATGAAATCTTACATTCCCTACAAAGAGATCGTACACATAGCCATAATTAGCGGCTGCATTCCGGAAATTTTAAGACTGGAATAGTGAAATTATCTTAAACCATGAGCAATTTGATGCGACTATATAAGATGCCTAAGAGTTGAAGATTGCTGCAATCTCTCAGTGGAAACACGATTTGAGCAATGGGCTTATGAGTTAATTCTTAAACTGGAATGTAAAATATTGAAAGCGCTGCAGCCCATGCCTGATTATTTAAATATGAAGTTTTCCATTAATCGCTCTAAATTTGAATATTACTTGTGTTATATTAGTTTATGAGATTGAAAGGGAGAACTGAAAAAGTCAGTATGTCGAAATAATTTCATTTTCTAACAACTCGGCGGGGGGGGGGGGGGCGCATCCAGAGGAGATTTGAGGGTCAAACCTCTCCCCTGCACCAATAGGTTTTAAGGGCTATCGTAACCTCCACCCCACCTGAAGGACAAAGTTCTGGTTGTGCCACTGCAATTCGGTCTCTCATTTGACGGATTTGAAAATATATATTTTTCATAATGCGTTTGTATAATTGTTTGCGGCTTTTTTTTTTCATTTTTAGCGATGGAAACGTATTTCCATTAAGGAGGATATTTTTGGTATACCGATTCTCTAATCATTGAATCATTGAATTACTACTGATCACTTATTAATCATTAGTTATGCTATTTGACTAATAGAATACACATAAAACTCCATTAAATTTTTTAAAAGATACACGGTGAAACCTCTCTAACTCAACTGCCTCTTGTTGTAGGAAAAATTGGTTATCTTTGCTTGTGATGGCGGTTATGATTTTTAAAAATAGTCAAAATATTTTTCAAACATGAGCACAAGCGAATAAAAAATGTAATCTATATCAATAAAACTTCTATAAATTTACTTTCTTTAGAAAGGCTAGATGGCTGTTCTCTTAAACTTTGCAAGTATTTCTTTGAAACTGTTTATTAATTATGTAAACATTAATTATATAAATGTTTATTAAATATGAAAATGTTTATTAATTCTGGAAAATGTTTTGTAACTTTCAGTTAATGAAATAAATGTGAAAATAATGCAACGCACCATCGACCGTGCAACTTCTTAATTGTTTTCCAAAATAGAGAAAAGGCCTAGATACCAGGGAGTTCTCTGATATAAGGTAGGGAACCACTTTCTCAAAAATGATGTCATTTTATCTCACGCACGTATATCATCAGACAGTGGGGGTGGGACAATAATAATATGCTGTTCTCAGAAGAAGGTTTGAGGAATTTCTAGAAAAGTGTCCACATTAGAATGTTAATAGTGGATGGGTCCCCGAGGAGAACAATCAGCTTAGCCAATGCGAGCAACAACGGAACTAACTTATTCAATATTAATAAGTCACAAGATTTTTTTTCCCCTGAAAGAAAATAAGTGCACTTCGAGAGGAGGGAGAGCTTGCAATAAATTGATGAGGAGAGATTCTGTGCCATCACATTTTGGTCATTTGGAGATGTATGACAGGTTCACTACGAGGGAAGAACATAATTAGAACGCTTTTATAAAGTAGTTATGCCTGTGCCGCAACAAGTCAAGCTGTTCAGTGACGCTTTGCTTATAGAAATTATCATCCATATTTCAAACGTGGATGTTTCTTCTGTTGGAAATTAAAATCGAAACGGTTTTTTTTTTAACATAAAATAAATTACTTATCTGTGTAACATATTATATATCTTCAGTTAAAGTTCTTCTATTATTTCAGTTTTAAGAGTATGTAATTGCTGCTCCATTTCTTCTCAATAAATCGGATTTACTTAAATAAAAATAATGGATGATAATTGTAATAATACATTTTTTTGTAACAAAGTGAAATTATACAGTGAGACATGGTAACAGTGGTACACAGTGAAGCAAAGTCTGTATCCGTAATTGAAAGGTACATTAAATGTTACTATGATATAATTTTATTACCACAGTTCTGACTTACTTAGACAATGCCCATATAAAACAAAAAGACTCGGGCTTTGTTCATTTTAGAGTGAACTGTCCATTTTTGTCTTATAAATGCTCCGCGACTTTTTTTTAAGGCTGAAAATTGAATGTTTCAAGACACCTTCTGAGAGATTTTGAAATAACATGACCACATCGAGTTCAACAACAAAACAAGTTCTGAAAAGCTAAAAAAAGCAGTAACTCTTTCACCCTTTCCATCTGGAAATGAAGCCATTTATATTTTAATCTCCCCATTCTCTCGCAGGGAACCATCAGAGGAAATTGCAGTTTCTGTACAAATAAATACTTCCATCAGTCAACGTTCCCGTACATAAATAGCTCTAAATACGTGAACCCACACACTCAAAAGTTCGGGTAACGGATGCAAAGATGAGTGTTCAGTACTTGTTCGTCAGTTGAAGGCGAAAACAGAAAATCCCCGGAAGTTCTAACATGTTCTTTTTATCGTTTTCTTATTAAGGATTTGAGGCTAAAAGCGAATGCACACTTTCAAACGCATGACATGACAGAAAGCAAATCAGCATTTTTTAAAAATTTATATGTATTTGTCCTATGTATTGTAGACCAATGGTCGCCAAACTTTTGAGGCCATTCAGCAACCGTGCCATTTTCAAATTGCACTGAGAGCTACCCCCCCCCCCCTCTCCGCCACCAAAGGAAAAGGGAATAAGAAACTGAATTCATAAAAAAGCCAACCCTCAGTTGTTTATTTGGATATCACAAAAAATGCTATCGGGGTACTATAGTTGCATAGTTATCATCTTTTCCGCAAGCTGTATGAAAACAGAATAAATATTCTTCAGTTTCTCTTTCTGAGCCATGCGCTATTCAGTGCGAATATTGGAGAAATATGGAAACTCAATTAACGATTGCTGTTGTAATAATGTGCAGACTAACTGTCTGAGCACTACGGCGATCTACCGAAAATTAATCCACGAGCTACTATAATAGCTCGCGATCTATAGTTTGGTGGTGTAGACTGTAAGCAACGTAGGGACCGTCCATAAAGGATATCACGCTCTTTTCCCTCGCTGTTTGACCCCCTTTGTCACAAAATGTCCCACTTCAACCCCCCCCCCCCCCATTTGTCACATGCCATGCTATGTTGCATAAGCATGATGTCCCACTTTTTATTACCCCCTCTCCTCATCTTATCACAATTTCACGATCCGCCCCCCCCCCCCCCTCGAAGCATGACATCATTGATGAATGATCCCGTACCGTTCGATCGCTGCATCTGTATTTTTTTTACAACTAATTGAAAAATTTCCTGAAATACGTATGTTTTATTTTTTTATTAGTATCTCGAACCCAAAAATAAAATAAATCTGAGTTTTTGAGGGATGAGGACTAAGGGCTGATGCATGAGTCTAACACTGACTCTAGGACAGTGGTCGCCATAGTCTGACCATCATTACAACTAGCAATTTTTCATTGATTTTCCCAAGTTTTACCAATAATTGCATTTCATAGTATGTGGCTCAGAAGGAAACTCAAGTGTATTTTGTTGGCAGAAATATAAAGTATAGAGAAAGATGATAATTGTGCATATATAATACCCAGCTCATCTGTTATGGCATAAATAAATAACTGAATTAAAAAAGTTGTTACTCCTTTAGTAATAGAATTTGAAAACATCACGGTCACTCAGTAGCTTCATAAGTTTGGCAACAACTACCCTAGACATACCGCCGTGAAATCAGTTCTCCATGAATGTCTGGGGATTGCTTTTTGCGAGCGAAACGTATAGAGATGCATCGCAAGCTAGCGAGAGAGCAACCTTAAAAGTGTCCTGCTTCCAAGATGAACCAATTTATTTGAGAATGCAGAAGGTTTTTGCAGCTTCGTGTTTGTGAATGACGAAGTGAAGTAACTAAAAAGTATAAAATGCAGCTAAATAAAGTCAGGTTTCGTAAATCTTTTAAAGGCACTTCAATTTACCCCTCTGACTAAGTCAATAATAAAATTTTCCATGATATTTAACAATGAGAATGAGTAATCAGCTTTTAGGAACTCTAATTACTATTGTTTAAAGCACCAATATTTGAATTTAATTAAAGTGGATGTAATATCAAATGGTTATGAGAATAAGTTATCGACTTTTACGAACTATAGTTACTGTTGTTTAAAACACTGTAATATTTGAATTGTAGTAAAATGTGGGTATTATACAATGGTTAAGCAACTTTTTTGTCAATTTTGAAACATAGATTTTATATCAAAGTAGTTTAACAGTCTTCATAAATGCATTGCTACCAGTTGTAGAATTCGGAGTCATAAAAGGGAATTATGTTAGAGATAACTTTCCTTCTTTTTTCTCTTTAGATTTAAAATGAAGCGATTATCAAAAGGAAGAACAACGTACATAATTATGACGACTCAGTTTACATGGCGAGGCTATTACGAAGTTAGTTTTTAAAAATGTATTTTCAAATTTTTACACGAGGCATTAATTTTTGCTAGATTCTGAAGCTTTGTTTTATAGAATGCTGAAGTTTTTTCTGATCAATTGTTTTAAAAGAACTTGTTTGTGTATATTTTTTTCTTATGAGAGCACAATAATAATAATGAATACCATTGTTTGGCTCAAATGTTAATCATTTGATGTGTTTTTTTCTTTGCACATGTTTTAGATCTTGTTTAATTGATATAGGGATAAGAAATTCCATTTTGAATCAAGAATATGCTTTTATAAAAAAATCAGAAGCCGTTATTAAAGTTTCCCTCGTTGCTTTTTCTTTATGCGTACTTTAAGAAAATGCAATTATATACATTTATTACTTGACGAACTATTGCATTGCTTTTCGAGGTTGATGATGAGTAATTATTACAACAGAGTTACTAATAAGCACGCTTAATGTGTTATTTAACTAAATATTTACACTTTTAAAGCCATTGATAGTGTTTTACCAAGTCTATACAGTGTGATTCTTATCTTATTTTAAAAATATAATTGACGAAAAACGCTAAAAACGTGATTGAGATAAGCAAGAAACCGGAAACTGGATTCCTAATTTACAAACTTGTCACAAAATTTCCATCCGTCCGTTCTGACCCACCACGTACAAAAAGCAATGAATGGAGAAAAAAACCCCTCTAGTTTATCAAACTGCCAACTGCTGAAACTGCGTCCTTCATATACCACGTATTCCATTACCGATAACGTTTGCACACCAGAGACTATTGACTTGAAGCGGCACGCGCTGCGATGTGTCCTGAATACCAAAAGTGCCATGCCCCTTTCGAGTAGTCTCCGTTGCCTGCTTTCTCAAACGAGCGTCCAAAACTTTTTGGAGAAATTTTGCACCATACAAAAAATCCGAGTTTCGATTGTAAAACATTATCTGTTCCCAAACGTAAATTTAATCTATAATTACCAATGTAATGTGGGCAATGAATGGCAGCAAGTTTATAATGTTTTTAAATCTATGTATTATTGTCATTTTGTGAGTTAATGACATATTCAAAATCTGTAATCAGATGGCAAAATGTGATATTTCAGTTTTTGCTAATTTTGCAGGCGAACAATTTCAAAGTTCTCTGCATGATGTAAAATCGGGTAATTACGTTTCGGCTACCTTGTAGTATGTTATACTATATTATACCCTAACCCTATATTATACTTGCTACCTTATAGATTTCATTAAAATGTCCCCAATAACCCAAATATGTAATTATCTCATTTGAGATTAAAGAGTGAGATATCATATTTTGCCATCTGACTACAGAAATGATAATCGCGTTTAGTGTAAGTATAAACTGACTACATTTCTATCCATCAATTTGGAGACAAGTTCGATGATAATTGGGAGACACTGTAAAGTGTCTGGTACAGATTTTTGGGGACATAATGTGACCAATACGTAAACATAAAAATTAATATTTTTAGCACACCGCTAGGTGTATCTATACATATGTACTCATTATATATACATTAGATAATTCTTGATAACTACCATAGTATTATCTAACAGTTCGCAAAATATTTTCTAAACGTTCAGAATTAATTTAGCTACAAATGTGAAGACAAAAAATGCAAATGTTACAATTTGGCAACTCTTTGCCTCCCGCAAAAGTAAAAATATCTTCAGAAGCAAAAGCATTAAAAGTGCATAGTTATTTAGCAAAATTTGAGGAGTGTCCCGATAATTCGCGCAGATATTGTCTTTTTAGTTTACCATGAAAGCAATGCTGCTTTAGTTAGAGGTAATTAAATATTACTCATTAATCGACCTGAAAATTGATGCAAGTGGATAAAAGTTGGTGAAGACGTTCGCTTTAAACATTATCGTCTGGACAGATATGTAAATACCGTTGTTGATATGTCCAATACAGTGTTTTATCTTGCACCGGCAGTGACGTCATACTTTTGTTTTTCGGATTTGTCTCGTAAACTATGGATCGTACAGGAACGCTTCTTTGGGTAGTTTTTATGTACTCCCAACGAGGAATCTAGCTGTGCAGAGTTTATGCGGTCGTTTTGGGACAACCTGTATACCAATTAATTTCAACTCATAAAATTAACTTTCAAACAAATACCAATTTTATACCGGGTCTGAAAAGATGTCCCTAATTTAAAAAATAAATTGTACGAAATATATACAATCAATCGGTACGAAATCCAGGGGTGCCCAGCCTCTCTAAGGGGTCCTTCATAAATGATGCCACGCTACGAGGGGGGAGGGGGTTCTATAAATTGTGACAGTTTGTGACAAGGGGAGGGGAGGACGGAAACAAGAAGTATGACATCACACATTTTGATCAAAATAAAAACATTTAAAGTCAGAAGATTATTTTTTTCCTTTTGTTTTGTTTTGTATTATCATTCATTTAATTTTGTATCAAAAACATTGATGCTGGTTAAGGTTTAAATTATCTTCTAGATCAAAGTTTAAATTTTAAAGTAAACCTTCTTGGGCAGATAAGGTTTATAAAACAAACTATGTCACGTCGCAAAGTAATATTGTATTCAATTGTTCTTTAACATTAATATTTTTTACTATTATACACTAAACCTTAATGCACTTTATACACATTAAGTACACATGCAATAATAATTATTTTTATACTCACCAATGTCAGCAAAATATTAAGTTAAAGTTCAATAATAAATTTGCAATCTATTACGTAGTTCTTTGTTTCTGATGTGCATAGTGGGAGGGGGTCAAATACATTAAAAAAGGTGTGACATAATTTATAAACGGCCCCTAAGACCTAGCAATTCTTCCACCAGAACGTGATCCTCCAAAAACGGTTAAAACCGACTGAAAACTTCCCCTGGCCTAAATTGTAAGTACACAATCAGAATTGCAATTTAAAAGATACTTTCACCTAAACTCTTTATCTGGTGATGTTAAAATAATAATAGGTAGCAGTTTTAATTGTAGTTGTATTTAACCTGCTGTTTTATGCAATTGCTCATAACAGTTCTGCGATGGTGACATATGACGAGCTCAAACATAACTTAATTTAACAATATTTTCTATTATTGATATTATTTAGTTGATAAACGCTTGAATTTCTGAGCGCATTTCTCCCTTTAAGCAGTTATGCTTAAAGGGAGAAATAAAACTCCAGAATTAAAATTTTACCACTTAGATTCACGGAGCTACTTAATAAGACAGTTGATTGATAAGTTTTCCTGCATCGAGATCCTGCTGGTAAGTTTAGAAGAGTTAATTTGCTTCCGAACTTTCCCAAATAAAATTAAGACAGTAAGAGAAAAAATGTGGTTGTTATATTCAGTAGAAAATCATTAATGAGATGTGATCATATAAAGTGAATTAAATACGAGTTGCTTTCTAAAGCAATACTGCTTCTTAAAACTCAAAAATGACGCAAAGTAAAAACAACCTAAAATAATCCCAAAAATATCATCAATATATAAGAGTTAGAAAACGCAAGCGCATCTGTCATTCCGAACTTGAATCTTCCCTCACACAAAACAATCCGGCGTACCTTCGCTAACCGCTTATTTTTATCGCCCTCTTGGCGAGTTTTTAACTTCTCGCAAGCAAATTAATAGCAAGATCCATAGCATCTGGGAGAATTAATTCTCCGAGGCCTTTTAGAATTTTAGCACAGTTTTAGATTAGTTACTTAGATTATTCCATGAGTTCTGAACATAGCAAATTATTGAAATAACACTCATAAATAATTTCGCTGTATTGCTTTGAAGAACTTCATTTTTATTACCATTCCGTTTAACTATAAAACAAATAATTTATATAGTTTATAGTAATGATGTAACGAATATTCGGCCACTATTCGGTATTCGGCCTATTCGGCCCTTTGGCGAATATTCGGCTGACCTAATAATCATTTCATCACCAAGCCGAATATTCGGCCTGGACGAATATTGATGAACTATTCGACCGAATAGTTCTGCTGCAGTAGAAATGTAAGAAACTAAAGAAATTAGTAGGTTTTAAGCATTTAAAATTGTATTATAATTATTGCAAAATAATACATCAGTTTATAGTTTTAAAAAAATAAAATTAAATTTAGAAAAAAACTACTTTTTTTAAACCTAGTTTTAGGCTTGACTGAGCAAAAACCGATTTTAAAGTTGTAATATTGTATTTTATATTTAGCATTTGCTCCCAAAGCTGGCAAGAGTTAATTATGATATATGAAAAATTAATTTTGTTATTATTAACAAAGTGGAAGTCAGACTTGGTTTGACTGATTTATTGTGAATATTGGGTAAGAGAGAAATGTGAAAAGCCTAGAATATATCATGAATATTTAGATATCATAGATTTTGAGGGTTTTGAAATTAAAAATATATTCCAGTTAAGTGTATTAAATTTTAATAGATCGTTTAAAGATAGGTATGTAAAAAATCCCATAAAATGAAAATATTAACTTTTGTAACTTCTAAAATATCTTCATAAAACAGCTTTGAGTAAGGTAAAAGTTCACTAATCAATAGTAGTTATTTCATTTGAATTAAATAATTAGTAAAATAATGATAATGCTTACTACCATAAAACCTGTCTTTCTATTCGACCTGTGGGTGAAATTCTTAGTTTTATTACATTCAAAACAATAGAGAAAATAGATTAATTTTAATCAGTTTTAAATTCTTAACAAAAAGAATTAAATCATACATCATAGATTGTGTGTAATTAGTGTTTGACTTTGTGAATAATTTTAAATTTGTCAAATACTTCCTATTACAACAATTTTCCAGAAATTTTAATACTCGGCCGCCGAATATTCGGTATTCGGCCTAAGACACTGGCCGAATATTCGGCTTCGGCCTAGAAGAAATGCACGAATATTCGGTTTCGGCCTGGGAGAAATGGCCGAATATTCGGGTATTCGGCCAAATCAATATTCGTTACATCCCTAGTTTATAGTATAGTTTTTATAACCAAAAGCGACTTAAAATAATCCCTAAAAGTATTATATAATATTCCACAAGAAATAAACTGTTAAATAAGATTTTTAGTTCCGTAATTCGTAAGTCAAAATATATGTATATATGAAAGTTACTGATAATAAATCACAATTATTTATTTATTTTTTTGTATTTTTGAGATTTTAATTGCAACTGATAAATAAAAAAAAGTCCACTTGCAATTAATTTACTTGTTTTTGAGATTCATTATTTTCATGACTATGGTCGTCAGATTTTTTGGCTCTCACTAGGAATAAGAGTTCAAAAATGTAACTAATACCTTCAACGATGCAGACTCCCATTAAATTATGAATCAGAAAGTAGAAATTAACAGAAACGAAGCTCTAGATCTTGCTCCTAGAACTAAAAAGTGTAAATTAATTCATCCGGAAATTCAAAAAAAAAAAAAAAAAGAAAAGAAAAGAAAAAAAGTGGGAGGGGTGTGAAAGGGAGGAAATAATTTGCAAACTTTAAGCATCTTTAAATTTAAAAAATTATATGCTAATATAAACTAAAAAAGGAAGAAGAAAGTAGTACGTTCACGCTCTAATGAATTATTGTGACACTTCTTTGAGCAATAGTTGATCTACACTACAGGTATACTGATAAATTCTTTTCGTAACTATCATTATTTTATTAATTTTAAAATTCACTTTTCCGCTCAACTGATTAATCTGTGAATTATGGCCTGTATGTAATTCTAAACCTAGGATTATTTTACAAATATATATTCTCAATACTTACAACTGTCATTACTGCATAAGCCTAATTGCATAACTTAACTTCATTAATAAAATCATATATAGGTAGATCAAAATTACACTTCGATTAAAAATTTAAGATAAGTATAGGTATGTACGTACATCTATAAAAAAGGGGAAGGGAGATTTATTACTAAAGTATAATAGTGTTTTTTGTAGCACTGCTACGTTCAAAACTAGATTCGCAATCAATTATTGGTTCAGACTTTTGAAGTGATGTTATTGTGAACAACGCTTCAATTTAAAAATTTGAATTATTTTTATTTCTCTTCAAACGATATTTTTTTTCTGTAATTAGTCTCAAACATTGAACAATGCTTCCTAATAATAATCTCTAGAAAAACGGACAGGGACGAAAGGTACCGGCAAATTTGCGCATGCCCGATGTCCGGTAGGGTGGATCGAAAAACTTTTTTTTTCTGCAATACAATTCTAATAGCGCGGAAAAATTGCGCTGAAGCGTCATTATAAATGAAAAAATGTTAAAAAAATCCTTTTTCAAAATTTGAAATCGCGCAGCGGGCCTAAAGTTACCAAACAAGTCAAAATACCGGTAAATTTTTAAAAAATGCAAAAATTACAAAAAAAAATCATTATTGGTTCTAATAGTGGAAAAAGTGTTTTTAAGAGTGTCTTTAATGCATACAAAATATAATTAGACCCATTCTTGTTTTACTGAATTCGCGCAAAAGGCCTAAAGATGCGGGTTGTATCGAAAATTTCATGATTTTCGACGATTTTTAAACCTGTGCCAAAATCCATAACATTTTATTTTTAATTTGTAATAGTGTAAAAACTATTCAAAATAGTTTTCCCAATGCAGAAATAATACTTTCAGACCTGTTATTCCTTAACTGTATTCGCGCAAAAGGTCTAAATTATAGTATAAGTTAAGTTATAGAGCCCCGTAAAAACTCTGTTTCCCATATATGATGAATGTTTATTTAACACATAAAGTTTGTAATAAGACTTTAACAAGTGATTTACAAAAAATGTATTTGCCAAACATATCACATTGCAGTTCTCAGCTCATTTCAACATTTAATCTGTGCTGAAATGATCCAGGACCCACGGTGAGGACGTGGCTGCATGGGGAGTCCCACCTCCACCCTACCCAACCAACCAACCAGGGTGAATTTTATTTACAATATTTTCAGTAACTATTTACTTTGTACAATGCATATATGTTTGTTGTAGGCAAGGTTATTTACATAGAAGCCCCTTTGAATTCTGACTTTGAATTAAATGGTGGCATCAGCTGTCTTGATTTTAAAGTAGCTCTAATATAACTATTTCGATTTTCATGGCCGCACACTTTTTCTGCTGATACAACCCGCATCTTTAGGCCTTTTGCGCGAATTCAGTAAAACAAGAATGGGTCTAATTATATTTTGTATGCATAAAGGACACTCTTAAAAACACTTTTTTCACTATTAGAACAAAAAATGATTTTGTTTTGTAATTTTTGCATTTTTTAAAAAATTTACCGGTATTTTGACTTTTTTGGTAAATTTAGGCCCTCTGCGCGATTTCAAATTTTGAAAAAGAATTTTTTTAACATTTTTTCATTTTTAATGACACTTATGCGCAAGTTTTCCGCGCTATTAGAATTGTTTTGCAGAAAAAACGCGTTTTTCGATCGGGTGCTTCCCATTTGCGCGATTCCCATTTGCGCTATTCCCACTTGCGCGAAATTAGATTCCCGTTTGCGCGACATCTGTTCCTGCTTCCGCGAAAAGGAACACCCAATCCCCGCCCCCCCCCCCCCCCATAACATTTCCTCCAACGCCTTTTTCCGGTAAAAGGTTCAATCAATGCATTAATTAAGATTGCAGCCCCTTTAAAAATATTTTTTCAGTTTGTCTTCAGATCTGTAATGTGTAATGTTGTGATATTATTATGGAAATTTAATTTTTAAGAGTATATTCTCTACATCTTTAAATTTACTAGGTGGTTCTTTATATCTACGACGAAATCCCATGTTTGGAATTTTGATTGCAATTCATGACTCATGTTTTGGTTTTTAAAACTAAATTGTCATTTCAATGAATTTTTAATTTAAACAATTTTCCGTCACACTTTTCCCAGGCTTCGGACTGGCAATGTTATTACACTGGCGTGTTTAAAAATTGCATGTTAATTCATTTGTCGATACAAAAATATATACATATTTACAGTGCAAAAGCGTGTAAAAACTTGTCATGTTTTAGCTCAAACCAGCATTACTCTAATTTGTTAATGTATGATAAATCTTTTAAACATTTACCGATGTTTCCATCAGAATCCAGGGCTGATAAAATAGTACTAATCCTTTCATTCTTTTCAATAACATTTTTTTTACGTCTCTTGCCATCTAAATTGAGTGATGCTCTATCCGCTAAGAAATCGGCATATTTTGCTTCTTCTTTCAGTACCTTTATTAATTGTAAGGTTCTTGGGTGATATTTTCCCATTCGCGAATTTATTCGTTTATTCCATCCTTCAACAATGTTATTTGTGCGGCGAGTTTTTCCGTGGCAGTTCCATACCTCCAATGTGATAATATCATTATCCAGCCACTGAGCAACGAAATAATTATAAAATTCTTGCAACTTAGAATTTGTTGGTGTTGTTTCCTGAATAGCCAGCCAACCTTCATCAACATCTGTAACTGGAATGTATGCTAAGGACGCACACATTTTGATGTGTCTCCGAATTTCTTCATCAGTTTTATACAAATGAACTAGCCCAATGTCCTGTACTTTTCGCCAAAGACTTTGATTAAAATGGAAATTGCAGCCTCTTATATTTGCATCAGGAAAAAGAGCTTGCAAAGTTGAAATGACTGCAACTTCAAAATCCAATACAATTTCTTTTGGACTCCAGTTGGGAATTATATTCTTAATTTCAGAAAACAATTTCTCATAAGTTTCCTTCTTCTTATTTTCTAGCAATGCATATATTACTGGAACAACATTAGTTTCAGACACTGTATTTCCAATATCCGCGTGTATAGTGTACAGCTGCGTGAATTGCTGTGGTGAAATTTTAAAAGTTCCGTCCATGAAAAATGTTTTGCAGTTTCCTAGAGCTACTTTTCCCTTTTGTGTGGCAAATACTAAAATTCTGCCTCGGCTTTCTACATCCAAAAGTAAGAAACTGGAACCGTCATTCAATTCTAAAACTTCTTCTGGCATTATAAGATCCTTGGCGTCCGTCCCTTCTTTCACGTGGCCCTGTGTTTTATGTCTGGAGCGGTATAACGAACTTTTAAAACTTGTAAAGGCGGGTATATTCGATACAAGATCTAAACCTTGATCAAAAAGTTGGCTCATTTCTTCTTCATAAATTTTAGAAATTGTACCTTCTTCTTCTCTCGCACGCTTCTTAGCACCGAATACTTGTTTTTTAACTTCACATACTGCTATGTCGGGTACACAATCATGCGACGTCTCTTGCAAAACGACATTGTCCTTGGTTTTCATTCCACCTTTACATTTTTTCTTTTTCTCATAAATGCAGACCCACGTGTTAATTTCTTTGCCTTTATGCCGCAGTCTGTGTTGATGGCCTTTATAAAGAGCCATTGGCTTTCCTTTAGTTGTTTCTACAATTTCTAATTCATCCATGCCTTATGTTAAACAAGAAGTAATATAGTAGTGAGACTTTGCAATGCAACGATTTCACAAATGCATGTGCTACCTGCGGAAACCCCCGAAATAATGGAAAGGGGTGACTTAAAACTGGTTTGGGCAGTCTTATCTTATAAAGGATAGGGGAGAGAGCATCTGCATAACCCCCCGGCGTGTTCCGGTCGCGCAAACGGGAATTTTCCCCACCTTCGCGCAAATGGGAATCGCGCAAGTGGCACCAATTCTTTCGATCCACCCTAATGTCCGTGTCTCACACGAACGATCTTGCATCTCGAGTTATTTTATTTCTAATGCCCCTCTGAGATCCGTTTGCACTTTGTTTGTATAATATATTTGTATATAACTTTTACCCCACACCCTCTCTCTAGTCCCCACTACAACTGAAATTTTCAAAAACAATTTATATTATACCTATATATTCATTTTCTGTCAAAAAAAAAAAAACTAAAACTAGATCATTTATTGAGTTTTTCTGCAAAAAACTCGTGCTTCAAGGGGTTAAAGTTTAATTTCTTATTATAAGATAGAGATTGCGATGTGTATAAGATTGAACATTCCATTCCCATTACGTGTCTGTAACTTATATGTTCAAATGGAATTTCCTTAGACGAGCCGCATGCTTACTAGGATAGGATCCCATTAATTGGAGAGGTTTGTCAAAAATTCTCTTGCTAAAAAACAGCGAATGCGGACACTTACAAAAGGAAGCGATCTTTACGTGCTTTTGAAAGCAGGGCAGGATTTCATGCCTCATTCTGACCTCTTACACTTTGAAAGTGTATATTAGGGTGTTTCACCTCGTTTACTCTGCGTCGTATCGAGCCTTTTCGACATATTTCTCACAGCGGGAAACTGAGATTTAAATGGAGCGTTTAGAAAATAACCGGCAGAAACAAAATCTCGATGCACAGTTTAAATGCTTTAAAACGGAAAATACAAATACAAAAGTGACGACCAGCAACAGGCTCAGGTCCCAGCTAGGCTGGTCTTAGTCAATTTAGCAGTCCCAAATGAACATCAAGAGCTTTCTTAAAAGTTTTTACCCCACTGCGATTAACAGTCGCTTCCGGTTAACTATTCCAACTGCCTACAACCCTATTGAAGTAGTAATTTTTCCTAATTTCAAGATTAGCCTGAGATTTGAAAAGCTTAAAACAATGAACTCTGGTTCTACTTTCAGCACACAGCTGTAGTCCATCAACATCAACCCGTTTTAATGAATTTAAACAACTGAATCATGTCCCCTCTGACCCTCCTTTGCTCAAGACTATACATATTGAGCCTTTTAAGCCTAACCTCATAATCTAAGTCTGAAAGACCACTTACCAATCTTGTAGCCCTCCTTTGAATCCTTTCCAATAAGGTAATACCTTTTTTAGGTACGGAGACCAAAACTGAACAGCATACTCCAAATGAGGTCTTACCAAACTTCTGTAGAATGGCAATACAACTTCCTTAGACCTGTTCGAAATAGCCTTATTGATAAACCCAAGCATCCTGTTAGCTTTGTTACTTACTATGCTACACTGCTGACTGGACTTGAAGTCGTGACTAATCAATACTCCTAGATCAACAACTGTTTCTGCTTCCCTTATAACGGAACCTTGTAAATAATAGGTTGCATGTTTATTCCCATGACCAAAATGAAGCAATTGACATTTCCCAATATTAAAAGACATACCCCACTTAATTGCCCACCTAGAAATTTGAATTAAATCCTCTTGAAACTGATTGACTTGTTCCTCCGTGTCCACAATTCCCATGATTTTGACATCATCGGCAAAAATATTGATGTTCCCAGAAATACTCTGAGTAATATCATTAATAAAAATAATAAATAAAACAGGCCCTAAAACTGAACCTTGTGGAACACCACTCAAAACATCAATCCACTGAGAATAATTGCCCTTCACTACTACTCTCTGTTTCCTCCCAGTCAGCCAATTTTTAACCCAAATTAAAGTTTTTCCACCAATACCAATATAAGCAAGTTTGCAAAGAAGAGCTTCATGCGGTACTTTATCGAACGCTTTCTGAAAGTCAATGTAAACAACATCTACGCACTTTTTATTATCTAATGCTGTGGTAACCTTGTCATAGAAATGCAACAAATTAGTTGTACAGGACCTACCCTTCCTAAAACCATACTGAAAACTAGTTACCACTCCATTTGCCTCTAGGAAATTCACTATTTTGATTTTGATCAGCGTTTCAAAAATTTTACAAAGAACTGAAGTAAGACTTACAGGCCTATAATTTCCTGCCTTAGGTTTAGACCCTTTCTTGAAGAGCGGCGTTATGTTTGCCAGCTTCCAATCCGCTGGCACAGTCCCCGAGTTATATGAAGATATGAAAATAGTCAAGACAACATCCAATAATTCCTCTGCACATTCTACTAAAATTTTTGGATAAACATTATCAGGTCCTGGAGCCTTATTTGCTTTAATTTTTTTCAAATGAAACAACACATCATCCCTAGAAAATACAAAATCCTCAAGCTGTGTATTAGCTTGCGTCTCGCTTATGTCAACTGTTGAGATACAGTCTCCGTTAAATACACTGGAAAAATAATTATTTAGAATATCAGCAATATCAGCCTCATTTTGAATCAAGTTCCCATTCTCATCCACTAAAGGGCCTACCTGAGTATTACGAGTTTTCCCTGAACTAGCATAAGCAAAAAATTTCTTAGTATTCCTTTCAATGTTATCTGCAAGCTTTTGCTCCAATTCCCTTTTCTTATTCCGTACCAAATACTTGAAAGTGCGTCTAGCTTGACAATAGAGAATCCTGTCAGCATGGCACCCAGTCTCTTTAAGAAGGGCCGTGGGAAGCCTAGTGGTTAGCACGTCGGACTTCCACCTGGAAGGTCGCGCGTTCGATACCCACTGAAGACCACCATGTATACTTGGGGATATGTGCATGTAAAATCCGTAGACCCCACTACCTCTCTCCGTGCGTAAGCAATCCTAAGGCCTCGGCTAACAGGTAGGGGTCTAGTGGAGAAAAGTCTCTTTAAGACGCCGAAAAGTGGCCTGCTTATAACCGAGAGCTTCGTTTCACCTCCCTAGAGAACCACATAGGCCAAATTTTCGTGAAATCCCCTTTTTTTCTAAAGGGAACATAATCCATCACTGTTTTCTCCAATTTCCCCTTAAACTCTTCCCACTGAAGATCAACTTCACTATTCTCCAACCCAGAAGAAAAAACCTCTTTCAAACCCTGCCTCAGTGCAAGATAATCAACATTCCTGAAGTTAGGTACAAATCTGGAATTTTCACCTTTGTGAGCATCGAAGCTGGTCCAAAACCTAATAGTATTGTGGTCACTATCTCCAAGATGTCCCCTATACTCAACCCCTGTATAGAACTTCCGATATCACAAAAAACTAGATCCAAAATAGCGCCATGCCTAGTTCCCTGGGTAGCAACTTGATCCAAAAAACAGTCACCAAACTCTTTTGTAGAAAAGCGTCGTGCAGCCTTTGTCTAACCGGACATGATAAAAAATATTTTGCGGCTGCCCCCTTGCCATACCACAGGTTGGTTCAGGTCGGCTCTACCGCTTCGGATGGGCTCTATCGCTTCGGATCGGAACATTCATCGGAAAAACAAAACGGGACAACCGTTTTTTAAAAATTCTGTCAGAAGGGGCGTGGGTAACTGGTACTTTTTCGTGATGAGGCAGGGCATCCTGCAGCCATGGGGACGAATGTAATGCGGCATTTCGAGTCCTTGACAGAAACGAGTGATTTAAGAGAGAAAAAAATCATATCAGTTTAAAACCAAAAATAAGTTTTCAAGCTGAAATTTGAATACTTACCATGCTAGTCAGGAAATAATACATTGCAAGGATCTGGAGCGGAGATTATTTTGCTCGAAAGTGAAACAGAGCCGGAGCAATTTGTCGTGCTCCACTCGTTTTTTTTTAAATTACAATCATGAACTTAAAAATAAATATATATTTTTTTTTTGTAACGCAGTGCAAATGAAACAGTTATATACTTATTGAAAAAAAAAAGACTTTTTCAGTATTTTTTAATGTAAAGAAATAACTAAAGAAGGATATAAGTAATATAATCCATTAAAACTATTCGGAGCACGGAGCAGAGGCGGAGCAAATATTTAGAAGTTGGAGCGGAGCAACTAAAGAAAGTGGATGTTCCGACATGCTTCTTTTCATACGTTCCTGGCGTTTTCAAAATTTTTAGTCAGAATTGAAATAATTGTATCGTTGAACACTCCGAAACATTTCAGCAGCACTTTTGTCATAGTGAATTATGAAACATTTGTATTAGTTTTGACAGGTAAAAGCTGTTTCGGCAATTCAATGCACTTCTTGTCAAGATAGATCCAATTTGTTATAACTGAATTCAATATAAAATTACTGACTATGTTTTTAGTTCAAAAACACGTTTCATATATTTTTTCAGCCGTTTCTGCAATGTGAAGTGAATGGTTTTTAACAATTATGAACTCTTGAATGCATTAAATAATATTTTCAAAATGGTCAGCAAAAGAATGTATACACAGAGAAATTAATTCCAACTTTTCATCATAAAGCTCCTTCATATATCTTTGAATTATTTTTTCTTGCTAACTTTTAATTTGTTTTATCTTTTTCGCCCCCTCCCGCCTTTCTTTTTTAAATTAATTAATTAATTTGAAAACAAAAGGGCCGAAATGCTTTTGTAAACACGAACGATTGCCACTGCACAGCAATCAGCATTAGTGCGTATCTGGAAGCCAACTTTTGCTTGAATCCTTGCATTATTTTTCCAAGTTGACGAAACACACTGAAAGCGAATGCCCCACCCTCCTTGAAACGATAGAAACCATAATTTAATCAGAGCCAGCTTTTATTGGGAGCTGTCCGCATACTGTTTTTTGTCTCATCCCTTGCATTACTTCCAGGCCCTTTTATCACATGGGCACTCCGAAGCCCATGACCTGGACATGAAATTTCAAAGGGGAAGGACATTTTTTATCATTTAAATGTATATTTTTTAAAAATGCAATATAAAATACATTATTTATTTTACAGCGGTTACTATTAATGATTACCGCTGGTAATTCTTCATAATATCAGCTTATCTTAATAATAACCAGTTTCAGGTTCATCTATATAACATTTTTTGTTTGAATGCTTGCATTAGTTCCTGAGATATAATAGAAGTCACAATTAACGGATAAACATTCGATTTAGCCACCCGCTGTTGATCGATTGTTGCTAAAAACTAATGTGCACCAATTCCAATTGGAGACCATTTGTACGCTGAATTTCGGTCAATTTCTTTCAGTACATTGGATTTAAAAACCTTAAAAAAACTTGTTTATCATATACGGACATACACAGAGAGAAAGAGACATTTTGAAAAAATGAATAGAATGGGTTCAACACCTAAGAAATGTATATCCACCAAAATACGAAAACTGAAAAATTTCCCGAATCCCATTCTTTCTTCTATATACTTTGAATATAGATATAACTAAAAAGACAATTACGACCATTCAGAGACTTTTTTTGCTATCGAACTTTTAATTCATAACATTCCCTAATTACTTCAGATATATTCATACTATATTTCTAATTATAGTGAAGTGTCAACAAGATTGTCTGAGATGTTGCTGCTCACAAATAGTCTTGGTTTTTTGTAGTTTGGTAAAGCCACGTTCCCGGGATGCAACACTTATTGGAAGAGTTAATAAAATTCCTTTCTTAAAGCTCAAGTTTGAAGTAAAATTTATTATTTTTTTTATATATAATATTAATTTTTGTTATCAATTTCAAAACTTTTGACGGTTGTAAATCTTTTTTCAATCGAGAATACGTATTGATATTTCATCTGAAAATTCCATGCTGTTTATATGCGATGATCTGCATCTGATAAAATGGTGTCCAAGTATTTGTAATTAGCCAAAAGTACATAACTGACAATTCGTGTAGTTCCTACATATGCATGCTAGACTATAACTGGCTGCAGAGATTTTCTAGAGGATTCTCCTTGCGCCTCCTCATATATGGATGAAAGACGCCTTTCCGTTATTAATTTCTAGACTAGAACTATGTTTTAGAAATGAGGCAGTGAGAAGCAAAGGGGTGTAAGTGACAAAATTGAAAATTTGGAGATAGCTGGTGCAAATGATAGAGAAAGAACCACTCTATATTGTGACAAGAAATGTTAGTATAGCTCTTACAGGTGCTCTACTTCAACGTGATTTAGAAAACAATTAACATTAAAGGTTCCATAACATCTAAACTTTGAGCGCGTTTTTCTCAGAATCGTTTTTTGGTCACTTACATCGCTTTGCTTGTCACTGTCTCAAATGATGCGGCAAAACTGACTTAAGAAAAGTTTTGGGTAAAAAAAGTGAAAACTTTGAATCATAGATCTTTTATTTAATAGTCTTTCTAAATTAAGTTGAAGGTGTCAGGGATATTACTAACATTTCTATCTACCACATGGATGTTTTTTTCTACCTTTCGAACTAGTAATCTTAAAATACTTCATTTTTGACTTTTGCATCCGTTGTACTAAGACGCTTCTAATATAGCAGTAAATTATGTGCACCTAAAAGAGCAGTTTTACATGTGGATTTTATGTATAGCTTCCCTCTATCAATTCATGATTTTTTTCTATAATTCTCTTAAAGACCCGCATCCCTCCCGTTCCCTCGTATCAATTATTGGCCTTGTGGTCATTAACGCATAAAAATATATTGTTTTATTGTCTCAGGTTTTTTTCCCAGATTTTTTTTTTCAAACTCCGAAGCGATATTTTTTCTTTTGGTAATTTTGCGCCGTTCTTTTTTTTTTTTACTCACTGTCAGGCCACTTAAAAACAGAGCGTTAGTCCTGCCATCACCCCTGCAAATATTTTCACATTTTTCACAGGGGTAGGGGGAGGTGTCACACTCCTCTTATATTACATTAAAAAAAAGCAAGAAATACATACACATTCATTAAATTACATCGTATACTCAAAGTTCCTTGAACTGCGTCCTCCTGACCCCTGACCTCCCTAAATCACGGTCCTGGGTATCGGTGGTTAACTATCCCCAAAAAGCAGAGAAATAAATGCATAAGCAGAGAAATAAATCACACAGCATATTCGTTTGAGCACCGCGGTTTTGAAACCTGTTAATCAAAGAAATACCGAAAATGATTTTCTTTCAAAGAACCGAGAATTAAAAAAAAGAAAAGGAAGACGCAAAGGGAAAAAGAGAAAAAAATGTATGACATTTCTCGTCGTTTGACAATTGGTCCCGCGCCACTTGGCGACAATTAAGTTTCCAGTTTATGTCACTCACTGGCGGCAGTCTTCTATACATGGCAACCCTTAAACAGCCCTAGCCAGCGGATTTCAAAACAGCGACGCCTCGTCCAATCTAAGTTTTAGTTCAGTGGACGAACTTGTCTGAGGTCTGTTGGTGCAGGGTTGGTGGATTCCACGCGAGGAACCATACATTCTGAATGTTTGAAAATAAATACGATGAAAGCTCAAAGTTCAGTGCTTTGAACTGTTCAAGCATGGATCAGTTTGTTATTAGTGTCAAATAATTTTTTGCTTAACAAGTGAGCCGATATTTGAGGACTAGTGTGGAAAGTTACAGAGCTTTACAGACAAGCATGCATTGAAAACTACGTTCCAGTAATTCACACCTCAGAGACGAGATTTTTTTTTTCTTTTTGTTCTGTTGCTTTCGTGTGAACACATTTTTTTCTCGCTCTTGGTGAAAGAAAATAATGGGAAGAATGCATAAATAGCGCATAAAGTGAAGATTATAAGTTATTTTTGCTTCGACAATATTCATTCCGATAGAATGTTTTGAGGTGAATATATCGTTTGCTTATGATTTATTTACCGCGCGTTTTTAAAACTTCGGTAAACTTGTCATATTAAATTGATGTACTTGATGACACGTTCTCTTTTTCAAGTAAACAGACTTTTAAAACAATAAAACGAAGAGTTGGTGAGTTGGAAAGATATTAAAATATTTATATATACTGGTCAACATAAACAAATATATTCTACACCATGGAATACATTTACTATTTTTTACACCCGAAGGAATATATCACAGGTAAGAATTTTTTTTTCTTCATTGACCGAAATGTGTTTTTATTTAAAATAAAACTTAGTTAAATAAATAATTTTTATTAGCAATTTAAAGATGTATCATAACACCACTTCTACGAAGTGTCAATTAAAATTTAATCCCGCCTCTCAAGTTTTGTTCACGTAATGTTCTTTCAGAGAATTTCTTGAAAAAGAACAATTGTTACATCACCAAAAAAAAAAAAAAAAGCTATTTGTATTATATTATTTTTAAACATTCTTTTTGTAATACTGATAGTCATTTTTGAAAAAAGAAAAATGTAAAATTATTGATGTGGTGCATCAAATTATCGACATGAGGCTGAAAGTACTTTCAAAGTATGTTAATTTTCTGATATTTATCTATAAATCGCTTCACTCACAAATGAATAAAAATAAGTAATATGGACTGAGAATAAAATATTAAAATTCATTTAAAAATTTTTAATTTTCATTTATGTGCTTCGCAAATTATAAGTTTGAAAAATAATTTACATGACTTTTTAAAAAGTAATAGAAAGTAAAGTGTGTTGTGTTTCAATTAAAATGTTAAAACAAAATATTGTATCATGATGTGTTATTTTCTAGTAACATTAAAAAAAAAAATAGGACATGCATAAAATAAATGAAATGTTTAAATGAGTGATACAAATAATTTAGATTCCTACAGACTATAAAGTATACATTTTGTGAATAAAAATAAATAGTTGAAAATTGAGTGTAATTTTTTTTATCATATTATATATATTATGTAATGATTTTTAAATCACTTTTTCATGCAAATGCTTATTATGAACACTTCAAAATATTTTGCTGTTTGACTCATTATCTAATTATGTGGTGAAATAGATTTCATTTTTACACGGTTTTATTTAACTTGATTTGTCACGGAAGATTGTTACGCGGTTTTCGACCACTATTACTGCATAAATTATCTTCAAACTTTGCACACAGCCTTATCTTCCGATGACAATACAATATTCCATCCATTTTATAATTTATTATAACGTTAATTAGGGAAAAAAATTAATAATTTTGGCTCTAAGGAAATTATCAGAATTATTATTTGTCGAATGGCAACGATAGCTTTGTTTAGAATGTTTGGATAATGCTACGATGTTTTGAATTTTAAAACACTCAAATCATGGAGGAAAAAGAAACTGCGACGCTAAATGAAACCGTGTAACTTAAAACATTTTTGTGCATTTATTAAACAATGAAAAAAAAACAATAACCTTTCATGATTTTCTTTAATTGATGAAATGTTTGCTCCTTTTAATTATAAAACATACTGAACTGCTTTACCTGTGATCCCTGTGACAGATCCAGAAAAAATTGCCTTTTTATTGCACATATACACACACACAAAAGAAATAAAAGAGAGAAATCAACTTTTTGTGTCAGTATTTTACATAAATATAAATCATTTTAGTATTATTTGGAAATATTTCGTTGATAATAGTAAATATATTTTTCTAGGTCATTTTAAAACCCAAAAATAAATCAATATTTTCACTTTCAAAAAAGTTGTTAATAAGCATTAAAAAGGCGAGTGTGGAAGGCTTAATTTGTTTTTATACAAGAGATTCAAGTGTAAAATTTTATTACATTCAAGCAAGAACTGCAATATCTATTTTGCTAAAATAAAAATACTGAATTGTATTAAGCACGTGCAATGAAAATCGCAACCATCATACCTCAACGTGATGAACAATATTATTTCGTAAGGTTGATGTCTTTTAAAAAAAGACATGTTTTGCGCAAGAGGAAAAAATTACAATAGATACTTTACTGACAACATATATGATATTATTCTCTCTGTTTTGTTAACTTTGATAATATGTATTTTGTTTTGCTTTTTTACTGTTGTAAGCGAAAACTTTATTTATTTCATGACTGCTTCCTTTTATTTTTTTTTTTATTTAAGTACTACTTTCCTTTTTTCTTAAATTGTTCATTTTATCTTTTATTTCTTTGGACTACGTTCTGAGGAAGTTACATCAACTTTTAGGTTAGAGATTTCATAAAAGTTTAATTGATGCTATAATCGTGGATAAAAATGTTGTAAAAAAAAGCATGAAAAACTATTTAAAAAATGCCATGCGATTGACCTCTAATGCTCTAAGCAACAAAAAAATATATGAGAAAATGCTAGGGAAACAAAACCTGTGTTTTCTTACAATTCGTATCGTTTAAATGTATGCAAATTTAAAATATGTTTTAACCATAAACTTGAGTTTTCTTACAATCAATAATACTGAAAGAAACAGGCATTTTTTATAAGTATTTGTTCCTTTAAATATTTGTGATCGTGCATCATTTATTGTTCAGTAAAAAAGTTATTTGTAATTAACACAATATGGCAAATAATTTGTACATATAAATAACACTCTATCTTATCACAAGGTATCGATGAGGTAATGATCATAAATAAATTATGTAGGATGAATTATTATTATATAACAAGTTTTAACTTATGCCAAGCATAAAAAAATACGTATTTAATCATATCCAACGACCAACGTGTACAACATACATCTAAAAGTTCTGCCGTTTGTTCATATTCCTATAGCGTCACTACGAGGATCCGCCCCGGGTGACTTTTGGGGGACACCCAAAATACATATGCACGAATTATTATACAATTTTACTGCCATTTCCACGTGAAAAATAAATGGAATTCTTTTTTTTTTATTTTACACTACTGAAAATAATGTAAACGACAAAACTATAGGTTTATACAAAACAATAAGTTTTTTTTTCTCTTTTTTTTTCTTGTGGAAATGACACCACAAATAACCGCACCGGGTGACACCCATGCTAGGAACGCCACTGCATATTCTGACAATCAGTCCGTCTGCTGTCGAAATCGAAGGAAAACCACGTGGTTTAGCGCTAGTCTCCCCACTTTCGGTTTGAAACCTCCCTGGGTTTGGCACTTGACGGCCACGAACATTCCCTGAAAGGATGTCATTTTTATTTCGTGCTAATTGAAATGATTGGCAAAAGTATTTATAGGTATACGCATCGGGAAATTTATCGAAAGGATAATTTATACTTTCAAAGCCCATCATTGACCTTAACACAGAATGCTAAAATATCCAAACTAAATGGCTCTATGATGAAATGAATGCAATTTAAATTGCGTGGTTTTATCATTACTAATGAAAAAGGATTTCATTTAATGATAAATATTATTACTTATAACAGCTGGCGTCGTGGTAAGACGGGACTCGTACGCTCCATGTCAGAGGTTCGAGCCTGTCAGTGTCGGTGGATCTTCAATATGCAGAAAATCGTCTACGCCCGTGTCGTATGATTATGCGGCATGTAAAAGATTTATTGAGTAGACATTTGGCTTGGATGCTCTCGGCTAAATTAAATTCCAAGTGCAATTTCGCATCAACAGAGTCCGGGTGCACTCTCTTTCAGGTGGAGAACCTGGACGTCAAAATTTCCGTGCGGCGACTGTACCACACTCGTTGTGGTACCGCTGAAAGTGATGGTACCAATTTATCGGGAACGCACTAGGTCTGCAATTGGCAGAAGCCAACAGCAGCCCATTAGAAATAATGATAATAAAAAAATACTTGTAACATCTTTTCGTTTTTTTTTCTTTTTTTTTTTGTTTTGTTTCTGAAGTAAATATTTTCAATGTGTAGTAAATTCTGAAAGAAAAATAAATAAATCACTTTATCGAGAAATAGCGGGGAGCGGGAGCCCTTTATACTGCATGAAAATAACATTTCATTTCAGTAGTGTAACGTTGTTCTTATTCAGGTCCCCCACATCATGCTAGGATTCCCAGATATTAAAACGTGCCCCTCTTCGTTGTCTCCCCCCTCCCCCCGTAGTTTATATTACACTCCACCATGCATGCCTAAAAAGTGATTACGTGACTTTATACTAAGCTAGATGTTAAACTGGAAATGACTAAATTATTTCCATCGCCAACAAAGAATAAGATACTGCCAACCAAACGTTACTAAATGCAAAAACAATCACGATGATATTTTTTAATTTAAAAAAAAAAGCTTCTTATTTACATCTATGGAGTAAATATAAGCAGAGTGAGCGTTGTAGTATTTCATACAAAGAGTGCAGGTTTACATTTTTGCTCTTTTTCGTACTGCTTCGAGATAATCTACCAATGGTTAATTTGAAAATACTTGATTTCTTTCGATAATGTACTTCTAAGGTGCGATTTGTTTTGCTTCTTTAAAAAGGTAATTATTTTATTTTTTTCAGTAAACAAATGGTTAACAACACTTTCTACCTTTAATTGCTCTTGTACTACTAGAAAATGTATAATACTTAGTAATAATACTTTGGTGATACTTGTTGAAAAAAAAAAACCACGGGTACTGTTGCTATGGCAACGGTAGCAACGGCTTTGTGGGGCCCGCTATGTTATGATTAGTATTTATTAAAGCGCTGACGGACGTTAATATCACATTAACTTTTCAGAAAGGATATTGCAGTTCTTGAGAATTACTCACTTTTAGCGTACGAAATTATGCTCAAAATTTTATTACGACGTACTATTTATTTTGAATTTACGTGAAATAATAATAATAATTCAAGATAAAGTATATCAGAAATTCTCAATCTTTCTTTTGTTTTCGCTCCTTTAGTAAGATATGTAGCACAGAGAATTTTGAAAAGTCAGAGCAAATCAGACGATCTAAATTGCTTCAGCCAGCACGATATACTCATTTTCTAATCAATGGAGCCAAGACATTTTTGTGAATCTCCAAAATGATGTTCAGCGCGAAGTATTCACACTGGCTGCTAATTCGATACTTTCATATATCAATTAGAATGCATGGATGGATTTTTAATTAAATCAAAAAATGTATTACGTTTGCTGTGTTGAAGACACGAATCTAAGTTTCATGAAAGGATCAGTGCATTTACTTCCCTGTAATCATAAAGCAGGTTAATTGGATAAATGTCCAAAATTGAGATGAGGAGCAGAACGCGTCGGGCTGAATATGTTTTTTGTAATCCATTTTAATGTTCAGTATTAGCGGGGGTGGAACAGATGATTTTTGATTTTATGTGCTTCATGTATTTTCATTTTGTATATATCTCCGATTGACTTTTCGATCTCATTTGCAAAATGAATAATTTTCCTATTTGGCAGCTTTATTGTTTTTTAGGGTTTACTGTTCAAAATAAATGGTATCAATAGGTTCAATCTAAAACTAAATTTTATGACAATTCCTTACTTAAATCAGGGGCGATCCAACGTTTTTAACAGAGTCCAGTTTCTCTGAATTTTAAAAAGACCTTTGTGAAAATTTGAAGTTTAAACATACAGTGATAAAATATTCTAATATTTTTTTGCCACCTATCTAATAAATAATTCTTATAAACGGTACGATTTGGTGGCTCGGAATTTTGTGAAGGGTCCGTTTTTATTGACTGGAATTTTGTGAAGGGTCTGATTTGATTGACTGGAATTTTGTGTAGGGTCCGAAAACGGACCTGAATTTCTTCTGGCGCGACCCCTGCTTTAATGCAGAATTTATCAGCTCAAGAGAGTCTACATAGTAGGGCTCGACCGATGGCATGTTTTGGCCGATGGGCCGATGCCGATTGTTGGCCGATTGTTCCGAGAGAGAAATTAAAATGATTATCGTATAAAAAAAGTTAAGATGTATTTTGAAAAAAAAAAAAAATGCATTGATCAATCTTAGAAAATAAAGAAATTTTAGTATTTTAATTAAGATGTGTTTAAATTATAATGTTATTAAATTATAAATATTAAGATGTTATTAAATTATAAATATTGTTATTTATTTTATTAAATCCTGTCGCGCGAACTCGCATTTTGACAATTACATTTTTAAAAATTGCAAGTCGAACTCGGACACAGAAAATTTCGATCAATAAACATTTATACTGGAAAATTTTTTTCTTATTTTTGACCAATATTTTATATGTTGTAAACTAAAAATGAAATAATGAGAATAACCGCAGACTAAAAGCAATATGCAACGAGATTGCTGCACAATTGCACAAAAACTAAAACGTGGGATCGAAGAAGCAAAAAAATTATTATCGTACTTGGATTAAGTTGACTTTGTATTGATTACAATTTCTGAATAACACGAAACATGACAAACTAAAAGCAGATGGTATAATATTATTGCACAATGACATCTAATGCACTATCATTATTAAACGAAAAACGGACAAAAATGAGGCTACTAACCTAGTGCTCGAAACAAATAGCACTCATAAGACGCCTCTATTACTTTTACTTTAACATATTCTATTTCAGAGAAATAATTTTAATAATGAAGGTTTTCGGGCACCGATCGCTTAAACTATTTTTCCGATTTTTTTATCAAATGCTTTGTAGAATGACATTATTTTTGTGTGCTTTTTTTAACTGATGTGCTGCCTGTTATTGTATGGAAATAGAAATATATCTATGGAGAAAAAAGAAAATGTTTTTTGGAAAGTTGACCCTGCGAAAAACATCGGCCTTGCATCGGCTTTTAGATGTTTTTCAAGGCCGATGTGTCGATGTTTTCCGATGCCGATGGCCGATGGCAACTTTCTTAAACAACCGGCGCCGATGCATCGGTCGAGCCTTACTACATAGCACGACTTTGTAAAATAAATAAATGAATGAATAAAAAAAAAGTTCGAAAAATTAAAAAAAAATTTCGCGAACAGTTTAAGCTCTGCTGTTTTGAATCTAAAACATTGTGAATGTGTGGACTATCTTATATAAATTAAGTTGGAGAATTGTCGTATAGCTTTAAATGAATATAAACAATGTACCAGAAACCAGAAAGAATCTACTAACATAGCAGCTGTGGTAATTACTTATTGCGTATTTTTTCTGAAATCCTATCCATTCTGAACTTTTTCCGATAAAATTTATCCAAAAGTATCCTTTCCTTGTATTTAATTTTGGGGAAAATATTACATTTTGTAAAATTATTGTAATTTAAAAGCTGATGAGGTGCTATTGTTTCTCTGATTCAAATTTAGAATTTGTTTTTGCCGATATTATTTTCTTCACCGTAATTGAGATAAGTGTTCTTATATGCTTTTCCTCCTAATAAAACGGGGTTTCAAAAATATTTTTTTTACACCCGGGATATCCCATTTCTTCGTAGTCGAAATGCGTTTAATTATTAACTCTGAATGGCTTTTACTTCTTCCATTGTTTTGATCCGAAGAAAAGTGAAAGAAAAATAGAAAAATATTCGTGTGCTTTAGTTTTCGAAATAAACGTCTGCTCTTCTAAAAATTTTCAGGGAGGATGTAAGTCACGATCAAGCTGCCCTAAATCGTACTCTGAACTCCATATTATCCGTGTGCAGATATCACACTTGTGGGTTACCCATACAGTTTAAAAACCACTAGATTATCTGGTTGTGGTGGATTTTCTGTTCATTTGAATAACTTTTAAAAGTCATTGAAGTATCATTCATTGGATTGTTGAAATAAAAATGAAAAATTATAACTTCTTAATACATATATTGATAAACAAGGACATAGAAAATAAATTTCTTGGGGGCACTAAATAAATTGGTTTTCGACCTATCTGTTTTTCAAATTTGGGAGTCAATTGTTGCTGAGAGGGCAAAGTAGAAGGAGTGAACTTATTATCGGTGCAGACAATTCCAAGGTAAACTTTTACGTCCTCCGAACGCCTTGAAAACATTTTTTTTTTTTTAAACTTATTTATGGTTTAGAAGACTACTGTTCGATTATCCGTGTTTTCCATCCGTGAAAACAAGGACATAGAAAATAAACTTTTACGCCCCACCAAACGCATCGAAGACATTTTTTTTTTCATTTTAAACTTATTTATGGTTTACAGGACTATTGTTCGATTATCCGTGTTTTCCAGTTTTTCGCATAAATCGCACGGATAATTAGAAATGATGGACTTGAAATCCTCAATCAACTGCTGAGAACGTGTCGAATGATAGTGTAGTGATCAGTAATTTTACTCTCTGTAAAAAATATTCATTGAATGGCTTCAAGTAATATTATTCCTAATTTTCAACAATCGGCAAATGTACCCGTCTATGAGTTGATGATTCGCAGCAATGAAAATGTTGTGTAATCTGAAGGCTGAAATTCTAGCTTGGAATTATTTCCTTCATTCATAGGTCATCCCTTCACAAAAACATTCACTAATCATGTTTCTGATAGATTAATTAGCCATCAGTCAATCTGTGTTTGTATCCTAAATGAATCGTGAGAAGCATTCTATCGACATGCATGTTTAAAATTGACAGAATTTTTTCTCTCCTTTCTTTCTTTCTTTTTTTTTAAATAAAGGTTATAGTTTCCGTCACTTAGTGTACATGTCTGGAGTCAGATGTGGCGATTTATCAATTTTTAATTGTTTCTATTTTTTCAGATTATTCTAATTAAGTTATGAAAGCATGGTTGTACGAAGGAGGAGAAATGCACAAATTTAACTATCAAAGGCCTATGAGTCCATAGAATCCAGTATTATAAGTCAAAATTGTAAAATAGGGTTACCGTAATTCATGCATATACGAAATTTTGTACGTTTAGATTAGTTGCATTTATTTATTTATCTAATTTTAATATAACTTTAGAACAAAATTAAATTATTTTCAACAAAATTAAAAAAAAAAAGAACAGTATTCACATTGAAAACAGAATTTCAATTTAAACTTCTTAAATATACATTTGAGAAGTAGTAAAGTGAAATCGAAGTAATGGCATAAAATTTATATTTATTTCAGTGACTCATAGAAATTAAATGGTTTGGATCAATCTTCAATTAAAACATGTTTTCAATCTAAAGTTGAAGAGTAAATATGCTATGCACTTTTGTTGTTTTCAAATATCATTTTTCTAAATAATGATACTGTTGTTTTTAAGTAAGAGATATTTTATTTTACTTTTATAAGAAGTTGGACTCGGAACATAGAACAAGAAAGTAATTATTTGAATCTGTCTCAGGACAGAAGTAGAATGATTAGTAATAGATAGTTACAATCCCTAATATTTAGATTTTCTTTAATCCCGGAGTTTGTTTTACTGCTATCCAAGGAGGACCGTAGTAACAACAGATTAACAGGTGTGGGTAATAGTATGTGTGAGCTGTTGTCACGCATAATGTAGTGGCAAAAGTAATACTGATATTCAGTGATGTTGCGACAAAATACCGTTGTTGTCGCAACAAATGTTGCAGAAGTTTCCCTTACAAAATGTTGCTCAAAGTTAAAAACTATAGTTTCATTTATGATTAATTTAAATTTAAACAATAAATGTGCGCTACCTAATTTCAGCTGAATATCAATTGACTGCAATGGACAATAATTAAACCTCATTAAAGGAAACTCGAGTATTTCATTAACTAGAAAATCGAGGTTCATCTTCAATCCTTATAAGGCAATTACGCAGGAAAGAGCTTCACATCGAGAGGTACGTATCATTAGAAATAATTTACATGCTAAGACATTTCTATTTATTTTCGAATTTTAATAGATCATCCTAGAGTATCAAAGTTTTGCTGCATCAGAACTCTTCCAATGGGGAAAAAAGGGTGAAAAGGAACCCATATATATCCAGTTTTTCATCACAAAATTATGACTAAATGGTTCTTAATCTATGTTTATTACCCAACGGGAGTTATCTGGAAAATTAAAATAATATTAATAATAATTATTATAAAACGATGTATACTACCAAAATTTTTGCCCGAAAATACATAAGAATCACCTGGAAATCGTTTATCCGGAGTCTGACGCAAAATTTACAGATAATTGAAAACTGGAAACCATAATGTCTTTTAAAAATGACATTACAGAAAACAAAATAAAGACCCGGTATATATAGCAAAACAGATAATATGCCGCAGTGATGGCACTATCTGTGAACATGCTGAAGTACTGTTTCGGGAAACACAAAGGCGAAAGCGAGAATTGAACCCACATTGTGTGCCTTACGCCGCTCGGCCAAAGATGCCTCCATATTTGGGAGGTTACCCATTACAGCTGAAAGGGCCCATTACAGCTGGAAGAAACCCGAACGCCAATAATATATAATGCATTTCTTGACAATTTTTGAACTCGTAGTCACAAATCTCATGTGTTCAAGTATGCATTTTTTTTACAATTTTTAAACTGGTTGTCACATATTTCAAGTGTTTTACGTAATTTAACAGATCTATCTCTGTAGTTGTACAGTACTCTGTAGTTGTACATTCAGATTTTTAATTTTTTGATGTAATTTTGACAAAATTGAGATCACAATTTATTTTAATAACCATGATATTCATAATTTCTCTTAAAAAATACATTTTACTGCACAAAAGTAAAAAAAAAGAAATTTCATCTGAAAGGACCCGTGCCCCCTTAGTTTCATATTTTTTCTTACAAAAGCAGAATCGCTTCTTAAAACTAAAGTGAATGCTCTTATTTGTCATTATTTAAATATAAGTCTTTGAATCACAGGAATAATAATTTATAAAAGTACAACATACATTTTGTGTTTAGCAGTACATATCTATTGATGTGTTGCATGATTTTTTGATGTCTTTAACTTGAGTAAATCTCGTATACATGCCGCATAATTCAATAAATATTTCTGCATAATTTATTTGGCCTTAGTTATTAATAATTCCTCGATTCATGTCATTTGTTAGAGACAAATTTTTAGCTACGAAAATTTGATTATTTCTAACTGCGCTTGCGTATTCTTTATGAATTAAAGTTAAATCCTTGACTTTGGGCTCAGATGAACCACATCCTACATAAATACTACTAATAATAAGAATAATAGAGTAATAAGCACATGATTTTTTATCAGGGCTGTCGGATTTTAGCCGGGCCAAAAAAAGCCGGCCGGCTTTTTTTGGTTTAAACCGCTTAAAAAAGGCCGGCTTTTTTAAATAAAAGCCGGCTTTTATTAAAAAAATGTTTAAAAAAATTTTTCCAAAAAAGTATTAAATAAAAAATTATATTTATTACATTTATACAATTAAAATATTACTGCAATAGCAAAGTACTTGAAATAAGAATGAAAATTATTTAATAGAATGATACATTACAAAAATAGCAAGAAGAAAGTGCTCCTTATTAGAAATTATTTAGATTCGATGCAATTTAAACGATTTATTTTCAAAGATTTTTTACTAAGAATTCAAAAGTTCACTTGACACTACTATATGAACTAAATATTACTAATCATTTACCGTAGTCTTGAACTAATAATATTTTGTAGATTTGAAAACTTTTATTTTTGCTTACTTTTTTCAGAACTTCTAGTTCTCTAATCAAAATAAAAGCTATTTTTCAAATAAATTTCATAAAATAAAAGATGCCCATCTTGCAGCAGACCAGCTGGGCAACGTTAAATTGTACTAGAATGAAATTCATCTTAAAAAACTTTAGTGTTATGTGTATAAAAAAAAATTCCTTATATAAAAGCTAGCCGACTACTCTCCACAGGCGACTTCTTTTATATTTTTGCCATGAGTAGTGGTGTAGGTAAACACTAGTTAAGTTAATTAGGATTATGTAAGTATTTTGTTAAAGGAAAGGAGATACTTCAAATCACTGTCTTTCCTACTCTTCTGGCCTTGAGCAAAAGACTTTTTTTTTGTTTGTAGTGTAAAATATATGATAGAAAAAATTAATGAACATAGTAGTTCTTTATTGCAAGTTCCAGTATTCTGAATTATTTTAAAGTAATTAAATTCTCAACATTAAAATATCAAGTGAGCAGGGTGTACTTGAATCTGTAATAGGACAGCTTCTCATATGTATTAAGATAAGGTTTTGTGCTCTACTATAGAAGAATTTGATTCCTCTCCCAACCTGAATTTAATTCAGGTTGGGAGAGGAATCAAATGAATTCCTTCTAATAATTTCCTTCTTTTGTGTTGAAAAAAAATAGATTCTGTATAGCTATAATATTAGGCTAGGACTCAATGAGGATCTCACGAAATTAAGCCCAGAAACACGAAAATGGTAATTAGTATTGTAAAATGCATTCAGGTTGTGTAACAAAATAATTCTGAATCTAATTTTAAATAAACTCTATTAAAAAAACGATTTGAGCTTCAGTTTACACAAATTAACAGTAGCAACATAAATTGACATAGTATAGGTGCAAATAGTAAATAGTATTGTGTCTAATTGAAAAAGGCCAATAAAGACCGGCCCTTTTTTAAAAAGACCGGTCTTTTTTAATAAAAGCCAGCCGGTCTGGCCTTTTTTAAAAAAAGCCGGCTTTTTTGCAGCCCTGTTTTTTTATAAACTTTGCGTATTGATTGTGATTTTTGAAATTTAAAGCAGTTTGGAATTTTAGAAGTTCTGTTTCTGGGTACTTATGATTATCTGTGCGCTAGAGAAAGGATAAAAAGGAGGAATATCTTTACTGATAGATTTAACAAACGTTAATTAATAGAGTAATTGTAATAAATATAATTTCACGTTGTTTTAAAGCACAAATGAGCATGAAATTATTTTTATTACAGTTTACTTACACAAAGTTAAATTATTATTAATAGAGTAATTGTTAATGTGTGTGTGTGTGTGTTTTATACTAAGTGAAATTGAATGTTTCGCAGAAAATCCATAAAAAGACTATTTGATGTATTTTTGTTTTGATAAAAAAACAATTGCCTCAAAAAAGCTACAGTTTGATATAAATATCAGCTACGGTATACATTATAGTTTTCAGGAGATTTCCTTACCTAATTTCAATGTATCATTTTTCTATTTAACTTATTGTTCGATATTTAAGTTAGGTGATAAGAGAGGATAAGCATTATAAATACTTGTTTTGATTTTTGTACTAATCCAATTTTATCATATCTAATCATCTTTGGTTTGGTTACTTTTATTATTATAGAAAGAAGGGCATTGACTATAAGCAGATCAGACTGGGGTCGTAGTGTAAGGCACGTTATGAATATCAGGTCACATGGCAACTTTCAAACTTTCATAGCATCATACTATAAGCTAAGTGTCAGTCAGTAATTTGGACAAAAAAAAAAAAAAAGAGAAAAATAAAACTGCGTAAAATGATTGTATTAATGTAATCTAAACTTGAACTTTATGTTTGTGATTCCTTATTTGTAGATAGCTTTGATAATTTTAATTTTAAAGTAATTTAGAGTTATGAAATGGCAATAAATTAGTCACATCCTTAAAACTTTATTTTTCTTTCTTCTGCAGGTCTCCATAGCCCACGATTAGAATTTCTTCCTAATTCCCAGTGTCCAAAGAGGTACTAATGTCTGATAGTCAAGCAACACAGTAAGGTAAGGCCAGCAGAAAAATTGCTCGTCACGAGATTCCCGATTGGTGTCAGCATCCACAAAGGGGAGCACCAACAGATTTATCTCTCCTTTATTCCCATTGCTCTTCTACAGGCGAAAGTACGACGCTGGACGTGGGCTGCTACCCGCCTCCCAGCGGGGGCGGAGTACCTGCCTCCGGACCGGACATTTTACCTGCAAAAAGACAAACTGTCGTAGATCGACTTCGACGACGACTTGAAGTATACCGGCGACACCAAGGATTGTGTTTGCCTCGTTACGACCAGGCTTCTAATGGACTGTATGATGTACAGAGACAAGAGACAATCTTACTGAAGCAGAAATACCTGGAAAACAAAGCTAAAAAGACCCGACGAAACGATCATCGTAATTCGGCAGCTTTAACCAATGGTAATGAAACTGGCCAACGGAATAATGTTGCGGTAAGTCCATTTAGAATTGAAATTAGTTGAGTATTATATATCATGTACATGAACGTTTTCTCTATAACTAAATACTTGTTGGATGGATGGGCCGGGGGGGGGGGGATGCAGATTTTGCCGCATTGACTGACTGACGAGTTGCCATGTGACAATGAAATCTAAACGTATTGAGAGGATTGCCTACCCTTAAAACTATCTAATCTAGTTACTAGATAGGCAGTGATCCTTGATTATATTAGAATGATATTATTTCTCAGACATCTCTGTAAGAGGAAAGTGTCCACGTAAGAAGGTTGAACAGTTGAACAGCAATGGTGGGCCATATTAAAAGAAAGATTGTGTTTTTGCATCGCCTTCTTATTGGTTAAAATACGAAATCTCGGTATTGTTTTATCATGAAACTCTGTTCTTATTGATTTTTATGTAAAACTACACTATGCAGAAGTGAACTATACTGAACGTTTCCATAGAAAAGAAAATAATTTCATTCTTCTTGGCTTCAGATGGTGAAACAGATGATCAACAATGAGTATTCGAAGCTGATGAGAATTAGATTGATTTGATCAAATTTACTAACATATGGCTACTCAAGGAACTACGAAATACATCTACTTGTATTTCAAGAGATTATTCTTCATTTTCTCTGGGTCTGTTTATTACCAATCTAGATTCTTTGCTTTTCAAAATTCACTGCTAAGCAAAATGTTTTACAGGCATAGTTTGCTCAAGTCATTTTGGGAAAATATACTTAAAATTAATTAGTATGATGATATATTTCCACGTTAATGACTTGATTCCCTGAAGTTAAGTTATAAAAAAAGGTATAAATATGCAAGTTGAATGGGCGTTTTTAAACAGTTTAAGGGCTATTAAAGTTGGGAGCTAAGGGAAACATAGGTAAGAAAATAATGAAATTTAAAACATATTTTTGAACGCTAAATACAGATTATTCTTCCTATCAGTTTCACCTCCCAGACAGCACAACTTTGTGCTTAGGACGTCTAAATGATGTCATTTCAGGACTTCTTCGAAAAAACAGGTCGTCCTAGGGACGTGTTTTTTTGATCCTGCGACATCCAAATGACATCCCTGGGAATAACTAATGTCCGCGGATTGTCTGTCCTCAAGTGGTCCCAAACACGTCCGATCGTTCATGTTTAGGATATATTTTGGACAAAAGCGCTGTGCGGTCCGCAGGACGTTAAGAGGACAACATATCAAAAAGTCCTAAAGACATTCCAGTGAGGTCCCTGGGATATCCAAATGACGTCATTTAAGGACTTCTTCAAAAAAAAACCAGGTCGTCCGTAGGACATTCTTTTTTTATCCTGCGACGTACAAAGGACATCCCAGGGAAGAACTAATGTCCGGAAATTGTCTGTCCTCTAATGGTCCCAAGGACGTCCGATCGTTTATATTTAGGCTATATTTTGGACAATAGCGCTGTGCGGCCCCCAGTACGTTAAAATTACAGTAATTCTAAGCGCCCTAAAAACGCTTCAGTGAGGTTCCTAGGACATCTGTGACGACTGTTCCGGCCCTCTTTTGGATCTGTGCATCATTGCTCCTCAAGACATTGGAAGGACACTGCCCTCGTTAGAATGATATCCCAAGGATATCAATGAATTGTTTATCCTCCCAATATCCTTGAGACTACTTTAGAAAATTCCCAACACTTCGTTTAGGTATTATTCGTTGTTTATATCCACAAGATGCAATTTTAATTCATCAACTCAACAGTAATTTAACATATTTTTTTCATGTATATAATTCTTCTGATTAAATGTTCTAAAACAGTTATCTTGTAAATGCAAATTTGCAGCTTGCAGCAGGAAATACTAAAGTTTTAACCAAATACTACTTTGAAAAAGAAGTATCCACATAACAGCTACAAGGCTAAATAAAACCAGTTGTGAATAATATTTTTAATGTTAACGCTTTGAGCTACATAATCATATACCGTTACACGTAATTTATCATATGTTCATTATGAAGATGATAATAAGAGTACTTTAATGAATATAGTGAAACAATTTTTGCATGCAATTGAATAGGGACTACTCCATATATCAGCAATTTAAATATACTTTAATCAAAAATTTGTCTCTAAAATTTTTATTTGAAATTTCCTTTAAGCAACCCATTTTTATATTTTTAACTTCTACTCATTTGAAATACAAGCTATACCAATATCTCAAGTAAATAATTTAATGCACGAGAAAAATATTTTCAGATAACTTGTGATAACTTTTGTTTCTAATTTCATGTAACCTTGGAATTTAATAACAACTGACAATTACTGCTTAGAGAAAATAATTATTCATACTTATTTTAAGAACATTTTGTACTGTTGGATTCATATTCATTCTTATTTTGATACTTCACAATACACAGTTTAAAATTTCAATGAAGGACATATATCTCTCTCTATATATATATTATTTTGAAAATGCATCAGGAAATTTTACTAGAAAACAATTCTTAATATATAAATATAACTATATATATTCTATATAATTATGAGTTTTTTAATTAAATAATAGTACGAAAACTAAGATCAGAAATGATATAATCAATTAGTTTATGAAGTGTTGAAAGTGTAAAATAAACCAGTTCAGAAGGGAAAACCTTTTTTTATTGAAACATTATACTACATAAGTATAGCAATTATAGAGATGGGAAAATTTTTCAACATTTTTGCTGCTTTCTCCTTTTTTGAACAGACAAAAAATTACGAAAACAAATAATTATTCACATGTTTAGAAGTAAAAACACAGTACAAAAAGAGGAAAATAAATAAAGATAACTCTTTTAAACTTCACTTCACCTAGCTTTGTTTCCTAACAAAAATTATCCCCCCCCCCCCCCTCTAAGTATTTTTAGGTTTTATGAGAATTACTTTTTGTTTTGCAATAGTTTATTTTAACATATTGTTTGTCAAAGCTCTATATACCATTACATGATTTAAAGTACAAAGTAATATACTTCCAAGACGACTGAAAATGATATTCATGAAATTAAAAATAAAGTGGCTTATTATTAATTAAATTTTTATAACTAATAGGCATCTGAATGATGAGAATCAATTTACCATAAAATATAGTTCATAGAAATTCTAGAACTCATCAATTTAAATACCACAAATGACGAACAGCTTTTAAAAATATAAATAACGAAAATAAATGCCAGTACGGACAAAATGATATAAGAATAATTGTTAAATACAATCATTCAGGGAAACTTTGAACAATGGGGGGTACATTGAACGAAGTCATAATTCTTTGTATATTTGACTAAACTTAAAAGTTAAGAATAGACAACTGATTTATAACCTATTTGACTGGGTGCAGCACATGACCTTCTATTTTCTTTAGCCAAATATGCTAAAAGAAATAACGTTTTTGAAAGCTACCCTGAATGACTGTACTACACATATACGTACACATATAGTTTTTAAGCTTGCCTGATAGGAATTGTCCTTTGAAAATTGGAATTGCGATGGTAAATTAAGGGAATATTAATTTTTTCAATACAGTTTTTCATGTTTAATGTTATAGAGCACAAAAGATGTAAATACAAAATTTTACTTGTTTCATCATAGAAGCAACAGATAACAAAAATCCCCCTCACAGAAACGAACCTTCTACAAAAACCGCGATCACCAATACAAACCATTTTCGAACACAAGTATAAAAAAATATATATTTCCAGTTCTAGTTTTGTTCAGTACATTTAATTTTCATTCTTTTCAAAACTCTTTTTAAAGCTTTCACCCTTTTTTTAAAATGGCGCGACACTTGAGTCCGATTTTATAAAGCGAAAATGGCCGATCTGAAATGTAAGTTTGAAATGAAAGTTATGAAAAAAAAATCAAGCGTAATCGGGAAAAATTTTCGCCATTTTTTTTCTTGTCAAAGGGGAAATGCAGACTATCGGCCGAAATTCGGTAACTTGAATGCCGAATTGATTCGTTTTTATTGTGCTTGCATACATGAAAGAAGCAAGAGTTGAAAATTCCATAGAAGGTATTTGAAAAGGAGGGATTTATTTTAGAAAATTTAAAAAAAAAAGGAAAGGTGGCGATCGCTCCTAATTTTTTGAATCGCCACTTTTTCAAACAAGGTCGCCACGTGGCGAGTGGCGACCGCGAATCTTGACCTTTAACGTTCTGGACATAAAATGGACATCCAAAGGACGTTCTGTGCTGTCTGGGCTATTTTTGCTGTGAATCTTTTTAGACGAATATTGACGTAAGGTCTTTTGAATTTTTTAACATTTTATTTTGAAATTCGTGCTTTTGGCAGAAACTTTTTTCATACGAGTTAGAATAGCTGAAAATGTTGTTTTGCAAATCTGATTTTTCGAAGTTTAATCAACAAAAAGTATGAAATTAGTGTAGTGTTAAACATGTACGAATAACTTAACCTATTATGTTAACCATTGCAGTACTAAAATCAACATAGTACTTAAATACCTAAGCTGTGGACTTCTTCAGTATTTAAAATGTTTAGGCAAGAAAACTGATAAAAAAATAATATGGTTGAAAATATTGGCGAACAACATTTGTTAGAAAAGTAAGGTGTGCTCTCCACAATATTATGAATATTTAACTTAGCACAAGAACCCAAGTAAAAAAAAAATAGTTCATAAGAACTATTTTAGTAATTAACTCATTGTAAATTCTTTCAGTTACTGCTGCTCATCTTTCTTGAAATCAAGACTCAAAATAGCAAAAGAAATATGACTTTAATTCATTATTTTAATTCATTTCTTGAACTTTCTGCATTTCTGAGAATACTTGATGTCTTTGGTTGATCTAGAGCGTATCTAGTAAAAGTTGAAGTGTGTAAAACTAAGTAGATAAATTTATGAAAATGTCTTTATGAGAGAATTCCCAGTAAATAATTTTAGCACAAGTTTTTTAAACGACTTCTTATAAGTACTGCGAGGGTTAATCATTTTTTTTTTAATGCGCTGTAAAAAATCCCCTCAGTTTTTTACGTAAAATGTATTCAAGTAATTACAGCACAGTGCAGGGCGTTTCAGAGCTCGAACGTGGGAATAAAAAAACATTCAAGTTTCACGACGGATATTACGTGCTAAAGAAATTTTTTTTAAGAAGAGAAATAGTTGAATATACTACCGAATAGTATGTATCTGGGACAAATGGGATTGGCTTTATTTTAGATAATGTATTTTCGTCACTTACTGTTACATATTCACATATTTTTAGCAGTATGCATCGACGTTTTAATAAAAACATCAATGTTTTGAAAACACCGGCATCATTGTCGCATTCCTAAAAATTTATCGTTTAGTTTCCATCCTTTTTGGTGTTACTGAACGCCATTTTTGGTGCTCAGGTGGAGTAAAGTTGAAAATTATTCATTTTTGCGGCATTTTAAATTCTTTTAAGTGCCTGTCTCAAAAAATATAGACAGTATGAAGTTTCTTAGCACATGAAATCAGGGGTGTCCATCCCCCCCAAAGGTTATGGCGCACTTCCCCCCCCCCCAAAAAAGAAATTTTACCATACCCATGGGGCCGTTCAAAAACCACGTGACGCACTTTAAGGGGGAGGAGGATAGAGGCTATCGTCACGTTAACTACGTTTATAGGAAATTTTTACAAATTTGGGGGTTGAAAATGGCAAAAAAAGAACAATTTACGTGGTTTTTTAACGGCCTCCTTCATGCTTTCGGAATTCTATTGAATATGAGGGAGGGGGGGAATTGTGGTGAAAATTAGCATTTGCTAACCCTGATGAAAGGGACGAATATAACTTATTTTACAATGAACTTTCTCTTTAAACATGCAACTAACTTTTTCGAATATTTCACTTCTTTTATTATTCCCCCTCAAAAATTTCAAAATCCCCCCAAAAATTTTCCTGATGGCGCAAGTTGCGCCATGCTATCCCCCTGTGGGCACCCCTGCATGAAATGTGTTAACTCCGTTACGTATCGAAATGTCATTGCGATTGTTCAGTCCACACTCATGAAAGTAGAATAAATGAGCAATCGTACTGAATTTTTGATGTGTAGATGAGTTAACGAACATCATATACTAAAAAAACATTCTGCTGTTTGTATTCTTTTAGAGAGACATGCAAAAAAAGTTAAAATACATCAAAAAATGAATCATTTTCAACTTCACACCAACTGAACACCAAGAATAGTGTTCATTAACACCACAATTTTTAAAAAATAGTGTCCACCAAATATCAAATGATGGATATTAGGGTCAGGAAAATGATCAGTTAGTTTCATATCCTCATATTTTGAGGAATAAGCATCGACATTTTACTAAAAATGTCAATGTTCTGAAAACACCGGTATTGTTGTCGCATCACTAGTGTCTACCAAATTTCAATGTAGCAAAGACGTTTTAATGAAATCATCATTGTTTTGAAAGCATCGGCATCGTTGTCGCGGCCCTAATGTCTACCAAATTTCAAAATAGGTTTCGAAAAGCAATTTCCCCTCTCAAAATTAATTGCAAACCGATATTCCATAGCACCACTCGTGGGCAGCAATTGAAATACAATGTGATTAGCCGCCCGAGCTAAATTTTGAACTACACCGTGTTGGAATTCGTGCTTGCGCCACTTAGAAAGTGAGTGTGATACTTAGATAAATATATTTACGTTTTACTAAAAACATCAATGTTTTGAAAACATCGGCATTGTTGTCGCAACACTAGTGTCTATCAAATTATCAGTTACTGTTTCATATTCTCATACTTTGAAGCGATAGTATCGAGGTTTTAATAAAAACATCAATGTTTTCAACGCACCGGCATCGTTTGTCGCATCCCTAGTGTCTACCAAATTTCAAAATTGGTTTGTGAAAACATTTTCCCCCTCGAAATTAATTGCAAACCGATATTTCAAAGCACACTCATGGGCAGCAATTGAAATACAATGTGATTAGCCGCCCGAGCCAACACTACCCCGTGTTGGAATTCCTGCTTGCGCCACTTAGAAAGTGAGTGTGATATGTAGGTAAATGCATCGAAAGTTTTTGTCTTTCGCACCGTGGTTCCAAACCGGATTGTTCGTAATTCAGAGCGGAAGTTAGGAACTCAAAGGGAAAAAAATCTCTTTCGCAATGTCACTTGTTCAAGATCAGAAGAATTGTGGGTGGCAACAACCGATTTTGTGTCACGGCGTGAAATTACTTTTGTCTGCTACTTTTTCCATTGATTTATCCACAATCGCTTACGTGATCAATGATGTCCTCGTGCTTCGTTTAAGAATAATTTAATTAGAAAACTATAGAGAATTAATGCGCATTTAGCATAGCTTTGGATTGAAACTTTTTAAAAATTAAATTATGAGATCTTAAAAGGATTTCACTCGCAGCTTTTGTAGCAGAAACGTATGCTTATCACGAAGTGTCGTTCCTCCCCCTTCCCTTTGATAAATGATTTTTCAGTTGGAAGTTATTTGAAAAAAGCTATTTAAATATATTTGTAAGTGAAACTGAACTAATTATAGTTAGTCGCGGAATTTAACTTTGTCGGTAAAGCTAGTACAGGGTGTCTACCGGTCACCGAAGTCACGGAAGTCCCCGAAAAGTCACCAAATCGGAAAAGGGGTCACGGAAGTCCCCAAAAAGTAACGAAACTAGATAACCGGTCACGAAAAAAAATCGACGGCACTGAATGTTTTTTTCATCGGCCATGATCGCCATTCGCGACGCAGCTATTTTTAGACCTGAAAGTGGTGTTGATTAATGGGGTAGATGGTAGATATAACATTGATTTTAAATCATTTCACACTTTCGTATTATCAAACATGTGATTTTTCATATTTTCGGTGAAAATGGAAATTAAAAATTTCGCTTTCGCAAAAATTCGTAATTTTGGAAGTTTTTCTTTCTCATTTTTTCTTTTCTATGATTTTTTTTTAACCTAGCGTACGTACATGCCTGCCAAATGTTACAAATCAAGAGTAAAATTTGCACGAGTAGTCCCTTGTTTTGCGCTTTCAAGGGTCAATACCGATTTTTTACGAATTTCAAAATCCAGTTGCAACGGCTTCGGTAAAACTTCCTAATTCTCATTTGCTATCGGATTCTTCCTCTGAGACATCAATAACTTCGAGTTTACCATTATTTTTAATCTTTATCAAGTTTCAACTTCTGTAGTAAAGGACTTGCACGGACGTCATTTTGCTGCGCTCCCTCGAAATTTAATCAAATTAAGGAGTTTTTAAAATTTATTTTTAGCCTTAAGGTTTTAGTGATAATATCATTTGATTATAATTATTGAATATTGCAGCCTTGTTAAGAATATAATTTTAAAAATATTTTTGCTAGAAAAAAAATATTTTCTCTTATTTTTTGCATGCAATTAAAAAAAGGTTTTTCAATGTTAGATTGTCTTTAACATTAGGTTTTTACCCTTTCAAGTGCTCATTGTATATTGTTACAAAATAAATAAATAACATTTGTTTTTATTTTCATTTAATATATATTTTGAAAACATGTAAAAAATTTAGCAATTGTTTTTCATGTACTATAAAGTTATCATTAAATTCGGCAAAATACTAATCCTAATGTTTTTAATTCTGTCTTTTTTAATCTTAGAAATTCATTAGTCAAGTAGCTTAAATTAATACACATATATATTAATAAAACATCTACTATGGTGTGCACAAGTATTGAAAGTTGATGCTCGAAAACATGTTTATTTCTTTAAAAAATGCAATGAGTTTTTACAGATTTAATTCAGACTTTACGTATTAATATAAGTTCTGAAGAATGTAGGACTTACCACTTTTTTTTTGTTAGACTTTGAGCTCCAGTAATAAAAAAATGTGAAAACTTAAAATTAAACGATTTATATTAAAAATAAAGTTTTTAAAAACAGGTTTTATGAAAATATACTAGGTCACTAAATAAGTTTACAAAGTCCCCGAAAAGTCACTAAAAAGTCACCAAATTGACTTTGTGAAACTTGGTAGACACCCTGTATTATTTTACTCCTTCAAAAAAAAAAAAAAAAAAAGACAACGAACGAATTAGAAAAAAATGAAATAGCCACAAATAAAGCGTTTCCATTTGAGAACCCCGTCGCTTCGCATTTTCATTTGCTTCATTTTTTTTAAGTTCCTTTTCGTGGGCCAAAACCGTTTTTCCCATGAATCAACAACTAGTTACATATTGTAAATTGGCAACAACTTTCTGACACAACGTTTCATTTATTTTTAAAATTAAAAAAAAGAGATAAATTTGCGTTTCTTTCAAATGAGAAACGTTGCAAGTTTTCATTGCAGAAAAATTAACTTTTAACCCTTAAACTATTGGCAAATCATATCTATCCCACTACGAGTTAAAAAGAAAAAACAAAAACTGAAAGAAAATGCCCAAAAACTCATATAATGTGCCTCCAGCTGAAAAGAAGTAATTTGTCATCAAATAAACTGAGTCTGAATAGTAAAATTAAGATAGTTGACATAAATGTATTAACAATGGCAAATTACATTTGTTTATATGAGCCTAAAAGTTGTTGCTTCTGAAATGGACAAAATTGAATTGTTATCCCAATCATGTTTAAAATTAAACAGCTACCCCAGGGTACTGAGATTTAAGTCTAATTCCACTGTCAAACTTTGTTATTCATCAGTTAAATTTTGGGGTACGTAAAGCAAATCTCAAACACGTTAGTATAAAAGGGTTATGTCTGGTCAAGGATTCAACTTCAACCAGCTAAAATAAAATAGCAAAAGGTGTTCCCAACAGTATAATGCTTAATTAATTTTTCATTCGAAATATTGTTTATTATGCTAGGAAATAAAACCTCAGGAATGATTTTTTAAAAATTCTCATGTCTAGAGTATTTGCTTCAAATACACAGAGTCGATGTAAAATGTCTGTATTTAAATTAAAAACTAAATCAGTAGCTTCATTTTCCTGAAATTTTTCTTGTGGATTTGTTTGAACAGCAAATGATGCATCCCAAGTTCCCAAGTTCGGTTGCTGAAGGCCTTTATGAATGCTCATTGCTCAGGTTGGATAAACGAATAGTCAAAGCTAAGCTAATCCATTGCAAACAGGTCTAGGGCATTTTCTGGGGGTAAAAAGCGAGGGAAACGGCCCCCACTGGAATTCGGGAAAAATCTTTGGAAATCCACCAGAACCAGTTTCCGTTGTGCTGGGTGGCATGTGGCTTTTTTCTTCTTTTGTCGATTATCCTATCCTTAGCAGTATTGTGTTTACTCTCAATGGAGGTTGTTTGAATTGTTAATAGCTTATATTTTCTCAAAAACATTTGAGTTGAGACATAGTTTTGAAGGTATATTCTTTGGGAACTTAACGTTTATTTAAAGAGAACATGTAGCATTTTAAAGTAGCCAACTTTTTACGAGTTTTTGTTATGTTGCAATATCATCCACAACCCATTGCAGAACTCGTGTTTAGTTCGAAATTAAATTCGCAACATGTTTTCTTGAATTTTATTGATCAGAAATAATTGTTGCGCGTATTTGTCAACTTAAATACATAACATATTTTCCCCCTTCAATATAGCCTATGTTTTATGAAACGAGCACATGTAGCTGGCAGCGTAGTATATAAAACATTACCAAATTTTAAAAAAAAAAAAAAAAAAAAAAAAAAAAAAAAAAAAAAAAAAAAAAAGCTCGTAATTTTTATACTAAGCTATCGATAATTATTATGGGAAATAGTTTACTCACATTTATCACGTTTTACGATACATAATGAAGCTTTGCAATTTTTAAAAATGGTAATGCTCAGTCATCAAGAAATGCGCGTAGAACGTGACATACCAATTCTTGACCTTAAAAAAGTAGATCTAAATGAAGGGGAAGAAATGAAACATCTACTAAATTATGGGTCAAGAAGTCTGAATGGGGGACACTTTCAGTTGCCATGGTGTGCAGAAGATGCATGTTTAGTAGTGCTTGTCACTCTGATTCAATTTCACCGAAGATTTAAAACAAATATCTTTTTCATGAGTTGCTATTGATCGTGAACTTTTATGATTTCCGAGAAGATGGGACCACGACATGCATTTTAATCTTCGAAGGCAGTATTTTACTCTTGTTTTCCTCATTTAAATAAGATAGAAAAAGCTAATACGTCCATAAAAAACGTTAAAAAAATAAAATACAAAAAACACATATAACGGTCTTATCTCGCTTATGTTTTATAAGCAAATTGAACAAACAATTCTTAATATTTTTCTACTTCCATTATAAAGTTCTTCATTAACATTTTCTCTTTTTTTTACAAAAAAAGAAAAAAGATAGTGGAAAGGATATATTCAGTAGATAGTGGTTTGTTCAATAAACAAACTGAAAAAAAAAAAATTATTTCATGACGACATTTTCGTAAAAATGCTTCATCGCATCTAGGGCTTCTAGGGTAGCTTTTTTGCATTTTCCACAGGAAGCCCTAGTTGACATAATATAGTTCTCCCCCCTTTTTTCGGTAAAAGAAGTAAAGTATCACTTTAGTGTTTAATGAATATTGTGAAGATTTACAAGTGCTTGTATCTTCCCAAGTATTTGAAATATGATACGCAGAAAAACAAGACTCATTTTTCATTCAAGAATATATTCAAGGGTCGATCCAGCATTTTTACAGGATCCAGAATTTTGTAAAGAGTCCGTTTTGATTGATTGGAATTTTGTGAAGGGTCCGAGAACGGACCCGAATTTCCTCTGGCGCGACCCCTGATATTATCAGTCAGTCACATTTGCTGTAGAATATTTAAGTGTTGCTGCATCTTAAGTCAAACATACGAGTGTATTGCATTGTGTGTGTGGGGGGGGGGGGGGGGGTGATCCTACTAATTACCGCCCTGGGTAACACCCGTGTTAGATACGGGTACGTCACTGTGTGTATGTATATATATATATTTTATATAATATATAGGTGGAGTACTTTTTGTATGTTGTTAATATGTTGTTATTGAGTAAACATAAGCAACTTATCATTGACCTTTAAGCATGAGATATTTATCCATCTTAACAATTGTAGTTGTTTAGATGGTTCACGTTAGAAACGCATATCTTATTATAAAACACTCATAAGAATGTATGCTTGTTTTTATTTTATTTTCTCTGTATTATTAATTGAAAATGCTTGCAGATCTGATGAGAGAAAAAACCCGTATAATTTGTTAAATGCTGAATTGTTTCTTGAAGTAATCTTTATTCCACGTAAAATCCGCTAGCTAGTGGTGACAGTTGTGGGGGGAACGAATGAAAAATTGACTCTTTTGGCTATCTGCTTCTCTTTTATTCCCATGGAATGCAATCCAGTGTGATAGTGTGCTGCTATTCAAAAACTAGAGTCTAAATTCATCCCCTTTTTCTCATGTAGGACTTCTTGTTTTAAACTTCGAAACAGTTGAGTTTCTGAACTTAAATAAAGTCATATTTGACAGGAGATTTTTTTTTCTTCTCGAAATGTATTTTTCAATTGTTTGTTTTACTTTGTAATGAGCTCGATCGGATTATACAAAATGATTTATTTATTGCTACCAAAAATTGTTGAAAAGTGCTTTTTAAAATAAATAAGTAAAAGGAAGAAACTGGAATTATTCCTTTTTGAAAATCAGCTCTCGTTTTCAATGGGACAACTTAAAAACATATACGTATACATTCAATTTTCCGAATTCATATCGTCACCTTCTATATTTTCTAGTCTTTGTTCAAAGAGTTATAAATTCAGCTTTTTTCTATTGTAGAAACAGTCGAGTTTCTGAACTTAACTGAAGTCGTTTTGAAAATAGATTTTTTTTCCCTCTTAGCGCATTTTTGAGATAGTGTAAAATATATGACATTCAAGATGCAGGAATTTGAAAAATACTATTCTTAAAAACTAATAAGAATTTGTGTATATACTTAAAATACACTACTCTTTCTATTTGCATTTTATTTAGAAATTTTCTCACTTTACAGAAGGTGTTTAAAATCCTGCTTTGAAAAAGTGCCTAGTTCTGTATTTATAAATAGCTTCCACTCCTTTCCCACCGATCTGCCATTCTCTCACGTATTCTCGTATGTAGCAAGCACCCTTGGGAGCCAATTACATTTGTAAGATTTTGTGGGCTTCCCGTCGTCTGGAGTTGTGAGAACTAAACCAATTCTTCTTAACGATTGATATCACTCTTCAGTTTATATTGCCGCATAGGAAAGTGCCTAACAACTCCTACTGCTTTATGTAAGCTCACTCATGCAACAAATATGGTGCTTCCAGAATTTTCCTACTAAGAAGGTATTCAATATGAGCTGAAACATGAGCTCAAATATTACGGTTTCACCTTCTTACTTTCCCATTTCTTTAATCTTCTTCTAATATAATTGTAATTTAGTAAATTATGATCTATCGCCTGAGTTTAGACTGTATCAAGTACTGTATTTCATAGTTTATTTTGACGTTTTTATTTACATAAAGCAGACTCGTATTAAAACGTCCCTGTCTATGCCGTGACCTTGAGATATTATTTCAAATACAGGGGTCGATCCAGCATTTTTAACAGGCTCCGTTATTCGTAAATTTAAAAAATATTTTTGTGAACATTCAAAATTTAAACATACAGTGATATTTTTTTTAATTATTTTTGACGCATATTTATTACATAATTCTGTAAAAAGTACGATTTGGTAGCTTGGAATTTTGTGAAGGGTCCGTTTTAATTAATTGGAATTTTGCGAAGGATCTGAAAACGAACCTGAATTTTTTCTAGCGCGACCCTTGAAATAGGTAGAAATCATAAATCTCACTGCGATGAACTTTGGTCATTTTCCTAGAAATGCATATTTTCAAGACGGAAAAATGAAGAAAACAATTTTAAACTAACGTTCTAAAACTTTAATTTTTAATTACACTTGTATACCCTACACTAAAACTATAATAACTGACAAAATCATACACCTTTATTTTTTGTTAAATTTAAAATTTCAAAAATTGTAATCCATATTGCATTTGTGATCCATCTTTCTATAGGCGTTATAAATAGAAGAATGTTGAATTTAAAAAAAGGACATTTTTTTTGGTTAAAATAAATATATAATTTGTATAACTCGGGATGTGTCGACAGGGTGGCATAGTGGTAAGGCGCAAGTCTCGTACTCCCAAGATCGCAGGTTCAAGCCTGGCCCAAGTCGGTGGATTTTCAAGATACAGAAAATCGTCTGCACGTCGTATGATTATGCGGCATGTAAAAGATCCCAAGAGTAGACATTTGGCTTGGATGCTCTCGGCTAAATTAAATTCCTAGTGCAATCTGCATCAGTGAGAGCTCGGGTGTCGCCATCTAGGGGAAACTGAGCGTGCAAATTCTCAGAGTAATAATGGCATCCGCCAATAGTGGTGCTATTTGAAAGAATGGATGCCGCTTTCCGGGTAATACACTAGGTGTGCTAAGGTTAGTGACCATACGCAGCCCCATTAGAAAAAAAAAAACAAAAACTCGATATGTATATGGTATCCGCGTTATAGGTATCAGGTTTTCATTAGATACATTTAAATCACTGGTGGAAATATTTTTTTTTTTTTTGTACTCATATTGTATTGTATTTTTACACATAGTTCGATATACCGAGGACTTTTTTCTGCAGAAAATAACCAAGGGTGTGTAAAGATAAATAAAGTAAGAGAGGATATCGAAATATTTGTGGAATTCAAATCTTCTATCTTAACAAAATGGGATCCCCATCTGCTTTCCCTTCTTATTTTCTTCGGAGACACATACCATACCTGTTATATATATATATATACATATATGTCTTACTGTCTTTCTTTCTTTTATGGGCTAAATTTCGAGGTTTCTTTCTTTATGGCATTTTTATTTGTTGTGAGAAATCGGCAGTGCGAAAGCTTTAATAATGTGTTGCTCCATTCTGACACAGAGATCTAAATTTTGTCGGTTTCAAAGCTAGAAACAAATAAAATGGATGAATGTTTACGTTAGAGCCTTAGGGAAAGATTGAGTTTTTTTTTTACTTTATTCGGTTTTTTGTCGAGAAGAAAAACGGAAAAAAGCTAGTTATTCTTTTGACTTGTTGATATGTTTCTTTTCTCTTATCTTGCATTTGTTTTCGGTGTTTGTTCCCCATTTTAGTCCTGTTTTTAAATCACTTCTTTAATTGAAAAGATGAAACGGCTTACGATTTAAGAAATTAAATCCAAGAAACTTGTCGTTCTTTTTTTTTTTTTTTTAATAATAGTTTTTTGAGATTTCCAATTGTTTTTTTATCAATAAAAACTAAATACATTAGTTTTTCATCGAGTTTATGAAAAATATTTACTTTTTGGAATTGAAATCAAATTTTTAGTTAATTGTTAAAAATTACCTCGGATAGCTGGCCGTATTTACCGTATGTACCGCAGGCTTTTTTTTTTTGTATCCGGCGGGACACGTATTGGTCCGGATATTCGAATCCGGAAGATAAGGGACGCCGGATAACCGATATTTGGTATCCGGAAAAATTGCTATCCGATGCAACCCTAGTTAAAATATGCATTATTCTGCATTTTACATTTATTTTAGCAAAACAAAAAAAATCTATATTCACTGCGACTTGCAATAAGCCAATCATAACTTTAACCAAAAAATAAAGAACTACAGATGTTTTTGGTCAGAAAATTTAAGAGACCTTAAAGAGAAACGCGACAGGTTTAGAAGAAAGGCAGAGCTGACTGGTCGCCCCTCTGATGTTAAGAACTGGAGAAAGCAGGCTGCCCTTTTTAAGAAAACTATTTTGCAGGAGAAACGGGCCACTTTTAACCAATTTCTTTCTAACCTTGATTTCCGTAAGGATGGCACAAAAGCTTACAAATTTGTCTCAAACATCAATAACAGGGATACAAATTTGGAGGGCCCAAAAAGACCCTTCCGGGTAAAAAATAAGATAATTACTTCAGGCATTAAAGTTGCTAATACGTTTGTTCAACATTTCTCTGGTTTACAACAGAAAAATAGGTACGCTAGAAAATTTTCAAGAACTTTATCAAAAAAAAATCTTAAATGCAAAATGAAAGAAGAGGGAGCTTCTTCCAGTGATTTAAACATTTTCAATGCCTCTTTGGATTTAAATGAGTTGCTGACAGCATTGAAAAGCTTGAAACCACGTAAATCTCCAGGTGAGGATGGTATCTTTGCAGAATTTCTCTTGCACATGGGCCCTCATGCCTGCGAGACTACACTAAAGCTATTCAACTTAATCTGGTACTTGGGAAGTTTTCCTTCCCAATGGTGTAAATCTACTGTTATTCCAATTCACAAGAAAGATTCAGATCCAGGCCTTGTGAGCAGTTATAGACCTATTTCTTTGACCAGTATTCTCTGCAAAACCATAAGGAATTTAATCGTGGGAAGACTGGATTGGTTTTTTCATACAGAGGGCATTCTGGAAGAGGAACAGGCTGGCTTTAGAAGGTTTAGGTCTACTGGACAGCATGTTTCATTACTAAGTCAAACTATAAAGGATGCATTGGACAAGAGGCAAATCCTCTCCGCTGTCTTTATTGACCTAAAAGCTGCATATGACCTCGTTTGGAGAGAAAGCCTACTTGTAAAATTGTCAAACATCGGCATCCAATCCAGCATGCTTAAATGGTTTACTGGTTTCTTGAAAACTCGATTATGTAGAGTTCGGTACAACAATTGCTTTTCAAGATACATAGCACTTAAGACTGGTTTACTGCAAGGTGCAGTCACTAGTCGTATACTCTTTAATATATATATAAATGACTTGGTTACTGAACTGAAAAAGATAGAAGGCATTCGGTGTCTGCTTTACGCTGATGACCTTGTTATCTGGACTACTTCTCCTAAGAACAAAGCAATCGAGAATATAGGGAGTATTTTGGAAAGGGCTTTGTTGGTAATCGAGGAATGGACTGATTTCAATAATATGAAGGTCAATCTTGATAAGACATTCGTAGTATCCTTTTCTCTCACGCACCAACCTTTCCACCCAAAGATTTATTACAAGGGTCGTCAGATATCACCATCTGAAAATTTTAAATATTTGGGTGTGGTCTTTGACAGAAAACTTACATGGAAATCTCACGCAGAGGACATTATACGACGCGCTCTAAAAAGACTAAATATTTTTAAAATATTGGCTGGATCCAAATGGGGCTGCTCAAGAACTACGTTGAATTATACTTATAAAACGTATATATTACCCATTCTTGTCTACTGTTGTGAGCCATTGATTACTGGATCAGAGCAAGTTTTTAACCTCTTTGAGACTTTTCAAAATCAGGCTTTACGTTTGATTACGGGGGCTGTGAAGACAACACCCATTGACTGTATGCTGCTCAGCACAGACAACAAACCTTTCAAGATGATCGTTCAGGAAAGAGCCATTCTCCTTTGGGAGAGAATACTCAGAACTCCTGGGTGTCTGTCCCTGTGGAGCCATACTCTCCCCGTTTCTGAGAGAAATTTGAAAACACAAAATGGATTCCTGCAGGGAGTTACTGAAATGGTATTTAAATTAGACTTGAATTTCGAAGTCGAACAATTCCCTCCTCCCATTAACCCCATTGAGGTTAAGGGATTTTTTACCAGCCTTGAGCTTATCAAGGACGTCTCAAAAGCGGATACCAGTGAAGAAGTTTTGAGAGCAATAGCCCTCGAAACAATAGATTCCTTTTACCCCGAGAAGGACTGGTTGAGAGTATATACTGACGGCTCCAGAGTGAGCGGTTGTGTCAACGCCGGTGCTGGCGTTTACTGTGAACTTTTTTGCCTTTACGCTCCCATCGGTATCTACGGATCGGCTTTTGATGGTGAGATCACGGCCATTCACCAGGCCCTGCTACAGCTACAGCCACGGCTAGACTCTTTTTCAAAAGTTGTGTTGCTGACTGACTCAAGGGCAGCAATACAGGCAATCAATGCACCCAGTCACTATCGAACTTTAACTATCGATAATTGCCTAAATCTGCTCAACTGCCTTGCCAGTAAAAATAAAAGAGTAGTTCTTCAATGGATTCCGGCCCACTGTGGAATCCAGGGAAACGAGGCGGCTGATTTCTTGGCAAAAAAAGGGGCCTCCGTTTTACAGACATCAAATCCCAGACTTCCTTTTAAAAATATTAAATTTCCAGTAAAGAATATCTTTAAGGACTCTTTCCTCGAGGAACTTAGACATCGTAATTCCAATAAACCGTGGCTAAACCAAATTCTAGATGTCCCTCAATGGCCTAGAATGAAATCTGTTGCCATGTTTCGTCTTTTATCTGGCCATGACTGCCTAAACAAACATCTATATCGCATCAAGGTGGTCACTGAGCCTTTTTGCACTTTGTGTGACCTTCTCGAAGAGATGGACATGTCTCACCTGTTTCGTTGCCCCGCCCTTCCTCGGACATCAATCTGGGAGCGATACTGGACTGCTCGCTATCATTTATAGATTTATTGTTATCGTTTGATTTCCAATTGTCTTTTAATGTACCATTTGAAATAAAAAAAAAAAAAACTTTAACCAAAAAAAAGAAGGAAAAATATTCGTTGCTATCAAGTAAGTGATAAATGCTTAGTGCAAAAAATTCGAATTTCTCAAATATCCAACTCTGTATAGCGTGAATAAAAACGCCTTTAACGAAATTGCTCGTTTTTCGCTCCATGCGTTTCATAATTTACGTTAAAAAGTGTTGTTTTGATCTTTATCTTTCTTGTATATGGCTATTATGTCTGTGTTTTGTTTAAAGAGAGCTTGTTTTATCCAGAGAAAACACTGCTACCTTGCTACTGCAGTTAATAATTGAAGGATTTTTTGGTTTTGCAAAGTTTTTGCCGTTTGTGCTAGCTATCTTGAAAAGGACTCCTTCTTATTAAATAATTATGTTAATAAAAGATTTGTTTTCAAGTTATTTTAAACGAAATTCAACTATTCCCGTGTTCACGTAATTTTGTTTCTGGAGACTTCAATTAATGAAAGAGAAAAAAAAGCTATCATTTGAGTTGAGGTTGAAAATCAGTATAGTTGAAATTAAAACGTTGAAGTAATTATACACTTAAGCAAGGTACTAGCCTATTGTACCTTCCTTAAGTGTAAATATTGTTTGTAGACTGTACTGGTATAGAGTCTACACGCAATATATTTATGCTTTTTGACAGATACAACAAGTAACGTACAGTCAAAGAACCATAGTAAGCTGGGGGTTTATCTTTTGAAATATATTTCGTTCCTATTGCATCCTTTTTTTTTTTTTTTTGAATCTGAACATTTTCTTTCCAAAATAAATACTGATCCCTAATTCAAAAAAACATTAAATCGTTCGCGACCCGTTAATACATACACTGTAAGAATTTTGCGTCCAGTTGTCACCATTTTTGGTGTTCAGTTGGTGTAAAGTTAAATTATTCATTTTTTAGATGCATTTTAAATTCTTTTTAAACTCTGCCTCAAAAATTATAGACAGTGTAACGTTTCTTAGCACATAAAATGTGTCAACTCCGTTATGTATCGAAATTTCATTGCGATTGCTCATTTCTATGAAAATAGGATAAATGAGCAATTGCACTGAATTTTCGATGCGTAGATAAGTTAACGAACATCATATGCTAAAAAAACATAGTGCTGTCTGTATTTTTTTAAGACAGACACCATAATAAAAATTTAAAATACATCAAAAAATGAATAATTTTCACCTTTGCACCAACCGAATACCTAAAGAGATAATCATTAACGCCAAAAAATTTTAGTGTACTAATCCTTTTCCTTTTATTGATATTAATCTCTTTATCAATTCCTGCTAGTGTGAAAATATAAAGGAACTTCTGACCATTGAAAAAGCTAGAATCTGCTGTTACATACTCATTTGCTATTCAATTGCGTGTGTGTTAAATTACAGAGTCCAGTCACATTAATGTGACCATCTGTCTAAAGCCAGAATAACCACCTTTCGCAGAGCGAACTGCTGCGAGACATGCAGGAAGAGAGTCACTTAGGGTCCTGAAGGTGTTCACTGGGATGTTGAGCCATACCAACTCTAATGCCGTGGCCAGCTGCGCTAGATTACGCGGTTGAGGATCCATGGCGCGAACAACCCGATCGAGATGGTCCCACAGATTCTCGATTGGGTTTAAGTCAGGTGAGTTTGCTGGCCAGGGAAGGACGGTAAACTCAACCTGGTGCTCTTCGAACCACGCACGTACACTGCCAGCTGTATGGCACTTCGCATTGTCCTGCTGGTAGATGCCATCATCCTGAGGAAAACAATGCGCATGTAGGGGTGGACATGGTCCGCAAGGACAGATGCGTACTGGTATTGATTCATCGTGCCTTCCACAATGATCAGTGAACCCAGAGACTGCCAGGAAAACATTCCCCAGACCATAATGCTCCCGCCTCCAGCTTGGACCGTTCCGGCAATGGTTGCAGGGTGTTTGCTTTCAGAGGTTTCACGCCTTATACGCCAACGTCCATCTGTTCGATGGAGCATAAAACGCGATTCATCGGAAAACGCTACCTGTCGCCATTTAGTGGACGTCCAGCTGCGGTACTGGCGTGCAAATTCTAGCCTTCGTCGTCGATGAACAGCAGTCAGCATAGGTGCACGAACCAGGCGTCTGCTTCGGAGGCTCAGACGCAGCAATGTTCGCTGAATAGTAGTTTGGGAGACACTTTTGGTAGCCCCTTGGTTCATTTTGGTGATCAGTTGCTCAACGGTAGCCCGTCTATCTGCCTGAACGCATCTCCGCAACCGTCGTTCGCCTCTGTCATCTATGGCCCGTGGTGCACCACATTTGCCACGTCGCTGATTTTGGACAGTCCCATTTTGCCATGCACGGTACACTTTTACCACGGCGGCACGCGAACAGTTCACAAACTCAGCCGTTTCGGAAATGCTTCCACCCTTGGCCCGAAAGCCAATGATCATGCCCTTTTGGACGTCGGATAAATCGCTTCGTTTCTGCATTACGCCAACAAATGAAATGTTTTCCGAAGCCCTCACACACCCTTTATATACGCTCAACTGCACTGTGCTGCCACCTGCCTTCTGTGATTGGTTATTTAACTCTGGCGTGGAAAGTACGTGGTAGTCACATTAATGAGACTGGACTGTGTAATATTTCATTTTAAAAACCGACTAACATAATTTTTACAAGATGTATTCATATTTAAGATTTAATCTAAATTCGCCTTACGTTGAGGAAGAAACAAATTGGGTGGCGGGTGGGGGGAGGGGGGCTCCTATCAAGGAACAAGAAAAAAAAAGCTCAAAATGATGGGTTTTTGTCGCTTTTCATCTGTCCACAACAACACAACGGCGTGATTATTTATTACAGGCCATCGTTTGTTTATAAGATCACTCACGATAAAGCAACTGCTTCCTGATAAAGCGGTAAAAATTTCATCCCTTTAGAGAATTTCTCATATTACAACTATGTTTTATCGATGATACGGATCCAGGTCAATCACGGATGGCACAGCGCCTTGGTAGCACGCTTTCTTCAGGAAGATTCCCTCCCTAATACTAACTTAGCTTACCGTATCTGCTCCTGTTGTGTGTTGTGTAACGAAACGAAAACTTTTGATTACATTTTCTGTTCGTGTAAGTAGGGATGATTCTTTCATGCATAAGCGCGAGAGTAAATTTTGAGAGTTTTAACTGAAATTCCTCTCTGTTCATAAAACTGGAACTTGTGTATGCAAGATGTTATGGATTAATATGGTATATTGTGAATAATGTTCCCGAAATTATTATTTTTTTCTACTTGTATAATTAATCTCGCAAATATACTGTCGTATGTTTAATAGTGATCTTGATTTTGAAAATTTGCCTTTTAATTTTATGCCTACGTTTGAACTTATCAATCCCGTATTTGTATTAAGTAGTAACTAATGCTTGAGAAAGTTTTACAATATTGGGCAGAATGAAAGTTTAAATACATTTTTAAACTTCTTTGCGAAGGAGAAAAAAAAGTTCTTGAAAGTTATACTTTGCAGCACCAAATTCCCTTTAATCCTCAAAACCCACATAACAACATAGTTTCGCTTCATTTTGTACGCTTCTTTACAAATCTAAGTATCAAAATCTAAGCGGAGAAAATATTTTTCTTTATATTTGTTGAAACTATATTGACAAAACCCCACCGCATTGAATTATCTGATTTTTTTGCCTTATTATTTTCGCCTAAGATCTAGAGCAATTAGCTGTCAAAAATTTTGACTGGTTGCATTAACTTTTTCGCTTCAATAAATTTTAACATCCGGTATTCCGTATACATTTAGGTTGTATGAACGAATGTGACAAACATTGTGGAATCAGTGTTATTATCGATATGTATCAACACTATTCGTCCTGTCATTAATTTTATGCATTAATGTAAAAAAGTACAAAAAAAAAAAAAAAAAAATGTGACAAAGACAGGCAAGATAATTTCATTAGTACTTCAGATATTGCACCCTCGCAACAGAAGTGACACAGCTCAAAAATCACTAAAACAGTCTGTCGTACTTTTCTCCACCAGACCCCTACCTGTTAGCCGAGGCCTTAGGATTGCTTACGCACGGGGAGAGGTAGTGGGGTCTACGGATTTTACATGCACATATCCCCAAGTATACATGGTGTTCTTCAGTGGGTATCGAACGCGCGACCTTCCAGGTGGAAGTCCGACGTGCTAACCCCCAAATCGACAAAAAAAAAAAAAAAAAATTCTCACGAATTTGTATTGCATATTATCGAATCGATTAATAAGTATTTTTCCTAATATTTAAGCTCTGTTTCAACCGTTAGTGTTTTCAGAACGTTGTTATGTTGTGTTGTAAATTGTTCTGTAATAAATTTGCGAAATCAAATTTTTGAGTTTTGTCAGTTTTGTTGCCAGGATGCGATTTAGTCGTTTAGATTCTGTACTGCTGTCACATTCCCCAATATATTTAATATTTTTTTTTGCTTGATCTAGTGTCTTGCACTTTTGTATAATTACATAATAGTACATTCAACTTCTTCATTAGTACTTTGTTTCTTTTTGCTTGGCAACAAACAAACATACTGGTGGTTCGAATTGTTAGTCGACAAAAAGGTAAGATGTCCCGCAGCGGACCACTTGGTTGACGCTCGGTTCCCAAAGACCACCGAAAGTGAAGCATCGTTGACCGAGGTCTGCGTTTGGGAGGGTGACCTCCTCTTGCAACTGGTACGGTCCGGGCCCGTGTACGTTACAAGAGTTGGTGCATGTAAAATCCGTCGGGGCTCCAATGTCCTCCAAGTGAAACGATACCTCTGGGGGGGGGGGGGGGGCAACCTAGGTGACTGTCTCTCATTTGGGATCTGGGAGCTGTCTCAAAATTAGCAGTTCTAACAGAATGAAGGCGCAACTTACGCAGACCTCTTAATATGATACTAGAAGCACTGAACCTAGAATAGAATAGAATAGAAAGGTAAGATCCTTACATTATTAGATTAACTGTAATCAGGTTCCCTGGAAGGTACACATTGCATTTTGCTAATTAGAAAAGTAAAGTTTTTCATGCTTGTGATATATATATAAAAAATAGATTTGCTATATTCTAGGAAGTAATTGTGTGACATGCGGTGTATCTGTTGGTGTATTAAACATACGGGCGAAGTTGCCGTGGTTCACTCTTTTATTTCACACAAACAAAGAATTTAATGAATGAATTCTTATGCACTGCTGAAAGTTTTAGTTGATCTTGAACCAATATTTTGCGGTTCCCATTGTTTCATAATTTCGAATTGACATATATTGACAAACTTGTTATGAAGCAAGTGTATATCTAACATATTTAGCAATATCTTTCCAAGTAATAAAGATTCCAACTTTATTGCAAAATGTGCTTCAAACGAGTTAAAACAGGGTAAAAAAATGACTTTGTTTGTTAGAATTCTTTCATGTAAATTATTGATGAGGAATAGAATATCATGATTTTGATGTTAAAATTTTGGATATCTAAGCCGTTTTGGTAGCTTTCATGTCATTCTAATTTGGTATATAATTTTCCAAGTTGTCGCAGCATCTGGCAAATGTGTAACAATGTGATTCGAAAATGTGTAACATAAACAGTAAAATCAAGATTTAAAAAAAAAAATGTTCCTTTAAAAAATTCGCAGCTAAAAAACTTTCAAAAATCGATGGTATGTAAAATGTACATGACTCGTTTGGAAAATTGTGGATAATAGCAGATTCACATTAGATTAACATCTTTTCCACATTAATCAAAATGTCGTTGTTTGATGCGATCGAAAAGAACGTCGACCCCCAACCGAAGGGGCCCAAAGAAGGTATTCCCTTCCTAGAAAGACGAATAAGAAACCTCATAGTTAAGAATCTAGAGTGTGTTTTTTATGCCAATCCAACTCTCTCACTATTTTTCTTCTTTTTTTGGACGTAAAGAAAATCAGAGGATTTTTTATATGAATTACGTTACGTTTTTACCGTCCATATCATAATCAACAATATTTATTAAACACTCTGAATTAGAGAAGCCGTAATATTGTTTAAAGGTACGTAAACTCAGCCTTTGATTACCTCAACCTACTACTCAAAGGTAAGTAAAGGAAGCACCCAAAAGTAACACCATATTTCGTCATGTTACTTTTAAGTAGTAGAAGTGCGTGCTTCCTTTTTCGCTTACCCTCATCAATCAAAGCATTGTGTAAGGCTCGACCGATGCATCGGCCTCGCCGATGCATCGGCGCCGATTGTTCAACAAAGTTGCCATCGGCCATCGGCATCGGCAGCCGATGTTAACTTTATAAAAACATCGGCCCATCGGCCTTAAAAAACATCTAAAAGCCGATGCGAGGCCGATGTTTTTCGCAGGGACAGTTCCAGGAAATATTCTCTGTCTTTAACTTATTTTTTTCCTCCATAGCTAAATTTCTATTTCCAGACAATAAACAAGCAGCACATCAGTTAAAAAAAAGCACCAAAAAAAAAAAAAAAAGTCATTGTACAAAGTGTATTTGATAAAATATTCGGAAAAATAGTTTAACCGATCGCTGCCCGAAAACCTTCATTATTGAAATTATTTCTCTTTGAACAAAATGCTAGCGAAATAGAATATGTTAAAGGGGGAAATACGTGTAAAACGGCGCATTAAGAGTAATTTTTATGATTTTTTTTAACGTATAAAGAATAAATATATTTTATTGAGATTTTGAGGTTATTTTATAGATACATTGAGGAACATTTACTGAAATTGTCAAACATTTTTCTTGAAAAATCCGGGAGATATCGGCTGCTGCACACTGTAAGTCGCCACCCGGGTTGGCAGTTTGCGTACATCCTGAAGGGCACAATTTTTATCTGAAATCAATTTTTTTTAAATCAACTTTTTTTATCAGTGTCTCTTCAAGTTGAACTAAAATCATCACCAAAAAAAACCCCGAAAATTTCTATTTTTCTTAGAATGGGAAAATTAAATACGAGTTTTAACCGTTTTTTGTTTTGTTCTTTTCTTACAATAAAAAAAGTTAAAATAAAGAGATGTATATGATTCTAGTTCAACTAAAGCGCGTATATATAAGGAAAATGTGTGCTAAATTTGATAAGGATTGGTCAAAAACTTTGCGAGCTAGAGTGTACGCAAATTCGAAAAAGAAGTTTCGAGAGAAACGAGTTTGAAGAGAAGAGTGGTATTGAAGGTAAATTTAAGGCAGTAAATGAATCAATTTTTTAAAAATACTTATAGATACTAATACTTATAGAAATTTCGATCCAAGGTCTCAATTGTTAAAAAAAATAAAAGCACATCTGCTAACGTTCTCTAATACCCTTCAGGTCATTCATGAGGGTCACCTGCTCAACTGCTCCAAAAGGGGCGCTTGCTCAAATACTTATAACTTTTAAACGACTTGAAATTTTGCTTTGAAATTTTCAGGATATATTATTGAATAGTTGTAGAATCAATTTATGAAGAAAAAAATAATTTTTTGAGACTTTTACACGTATTTCCTCCCTTAAAGTAAAAGTAGTAGAGGCGTCTTATGAGTGCTATTTGTTATTCGCACTAGGTTTGTTGCCTCATTTTGGCCGTTTTTCGCTCAATAATGACTTAGTGCATTAGATGTCATTGTGCAATAATCTTATACCATCTGCTTTTAGTTTGTCCTGTTACTTATTATTCCGAAATTGTAAACAATACAAAGTCAACTCAATGAAAGTACGATAATAATTTTACCCGCTTAAACTTTTTTCTCCTTCTTCCATAACACGTGTTACAGTTTTTTTGCAATTGTGCAGCAATCTCGTTGCATCTGCTTTTAGTGTGCGGTTATCCTCATTATTTTATTTTTAGTTTAAAACATAGAAAAAAAAAATGATCAAAAATAAGAAACCATTTTCCAGTATGTTTATTGATCGAAATTTTATGTGTCAAGGTTCGACTTGCAATTTTCGTAAATTGAATTCTCAAAATGCGAGTTCGCGCGACAGGATTTAATAATATCTTAATAAATATGCTAGCATTTCCTTATTTTCAAAGATTGATCAATGCATATTTTTTTTTCAAAATACATCTTAATTTTTTATACGATAGTTATTTTAATTTTTCCCCGTGTAAACTTCGTTTTTTAAGCATATATATATTTTGCTTCGATGCCACGTGTTACGACAGTTGACAGTTTTTCTGCTATTGTACAACAATCTCGTTGCATCTGCTTTCAATTTCGAATATTTCTTGTTCTTTTATTATTAGTTTACAACATTGAACATATTGATAAAAAATATGAATCAATTCTTCAGTATAAATGTTTATTGATCAAAATTTTATGTGGTTCAAGTTCGACTTGCAATTTTCAAAAACGTAATTCTTAAACAAGAAGTTCCGTCTAGAACTATACGAGCCTACTTTCCCGTATAGACCAGCTTCAAATTTATAATCTAGCTATCTCTCTCCCTTTCTCGTTTAGCTTTAGTTCTTAATTGCTTCAAATATGCCCTTTTCGACGGTTAATACAGATTTGTTCAATCATTCATTTATTCAGTCATTCATGTATTTATTCACTCATTTATTCATTCATTATTTTGCTTATTCATTTAATCTTTCATTAATTCAAAAATATTCTTGAAAATCCCGATCAAAAAATTTCATAAGAAAATAGGCTCGTTAGCTCTGGGTGAACTTTTTATCTGCACATGTTCTACGTCATAATAGTTTTCCGATAAAGTTTGTTCCAAGCAAATCGGCCCGTTAGATCAGGATTTATATAGGATTGAAATTTCCCCGTAGGCACTATGTTAATTTTTTTTTTGAACTGTTCAAAAATGAACAAAAATTGTTCAAATCAATATTTCACGCCAAGAACTTCTTCCAGTGAGCTTGTTCATTGGAACTTGGATCTTGTACCCAGAGTTTACATAGTTTGCTTCATTTTCGCCCATAGGCGCTAATGTTAAAATTTTTTGAACTGTTCAAAATTGAACAAAAAATTGTTCAAATCAAAAAGTTAAAACATAGAAATTAGATGCCCTCGCCGAGATCTTTCGAATGCAAAAAGAATTTTTCGAATCGGACAATTCGTTCAAAAGTTATTAGGGGGGGGGGGGGACAGACCGACAGACACACTTTTTCCCCATCTCAAAACCCTACTTTCAAATTTTTTATTTTTCAATCTTTATTTAATTACTTAATTTATTTGTGACTTTTCTTGATTTCTAACGATATTTTCATGATACATTAAGCCTTCTTTCATGCTTTATTATTATTATTTTTATTTTTACGGGCAAGTAGGCTAAAAACGAGTTCGCAAGACAGGGTGGAATAATATCATTATAAAAATGCTACAATTTCTTTATTTTCAAAAATTGACAACGTATATATATATATATTTTTTTTTTTCCAAAATATATCTTACTTTTTATAATTGATCACATGTTTTTTCAGAAGATTATTTGTCAACAGAAAACTGCTGGTGCTCAAAATATTTTTCACGTTACAAAATATTGGTTTATTTCGGTGACCTTATATTGTGCTCATAAAAATATAAAGAATATGTCGGGTATTTTAGTGTAATTTTCAACTCACAAGAAAAAAAGCTAATAAGATTGGTTCTTAAGACGGCCCCATCATTCATAGGTAATGACAAAAAAAATCTCACGTCTGTTCTTGAAGTAATATTCAGTATTTCTTGATTTCTTGGTTATGAACATTTGGGGGGGGGGGGGAGTAAATGCGAGCGAAACTTTTTAATATTTAATTTTTATTTTATAAAAAGAGCTATTTTTAGTTAAAATAATTTTTATAATAAATAAACAGAATCGTTCCCGCTTTTCTTTCAAAAACGGGGGAAAAATTAAGAAAAAAATCCGAGGGGTGTTGACAATTTTGTTAGATACAAACCCACATTATTTGTTAGCCTGTATTATATTAACTACATTCCTCCCCATGAAAACAAAAATAAGAAAATAAAGGCAGCTGCACTTGTCATTTGCAGTGCAGGTGCTACAAAGAGAAAATGCTGGAGGAAAGGGAAAGAGGTATACGATAGTAGGTATACGATCCAATAGTAGTTGACTTGTTTTGATAGGATAAGAAAAAATAATTAAAATCCTCTGATATAGCTATTATTTTTACCACCAAATAGTTTAATTACTTTACTAGAATCGCGAGTGATTCTTTTAGTTTTAATTATTATGTAAACTTCCTCCAAACAGTATCAGTTTTATGGTGCTTGAATAATGCATTTATGTTTTCGAAAACACTGAAATAAATAAATGATTTATATGACATTTTTGATAAGCATAATGGTTAAAAGCGAATGTTTTCCATCGGCCATCGGCATCGGCCGATGGAAGAGGAAAATAATCGGCAATCGGCCATCGGCCCACCTCGGAACAATCGGCCAACAATCGGCATCGGCCCATCGGCCAAAAAATGCCATCGGTCGAGCCCTAGCATTGTGTATTGCTAATCCTTCTGTAAACCATTCAAACTTTTACTATTCTGATTTTGTGTATTTCTGTGATCGATTTTTTGTTTTGAAAAAGAAAAACTAATGTGATATTTATTTACTGAAAATCGTCTGCGCCCATGCCGTATGATTACGCGGCATGTAAAAAATCCCTTGAGTGGACATTTGGTTAGGGTTTGAAATTAGGATGGAAAAGTTAAGCGTCATTGGCACCTAGCTGTTTTGTTTTAGTTGCCAAAAATGTTCCGCTAGGCGTCGTTTTAAAATAATTCAAACTGCTTGGGAAGAGATAACAACTCATAACTATTATGAAGATCATAGGCGTAACTAGGGTTGGGGAAAGGGGGGGGGGGGGTCACCCTAAAAATGTACAAACTAAACACCAATAAGCAGTGCACAAGAGTTCAAAATTTACTAGTCATAAATACTTGTCATTACAGATATACTGTTTATTTCATTACGCTTTCAAATTACGCTTTTAAGACATCTTAAGGCCTAATATTGAATTATGAGTTGTGCTAGTATTGCTGCTGAAAAGAATGTGTATTTTCATATTTACAATCTGTTCTTCGTCTGAAACGCGTGTTTTTTTGAGTTATGCCACTATTGCAGCCCATGAGAACTAATCGATTCAGATCTTTTTTGTTCAATGCACATTTATGATTAGGCTAAGTAAAAGTGTCACGGTATTTTTCACCTTCGCAATATTATTATAAACGCTCTATGGGACCATTCATAAACAGTGTCACACTTTCTTTCAATATATTTGAGCCCCCTCCCCCCCCCCCTTTGTCACAAAATGACACTCTCCAACACACCCCTATCCCCTTTGCCACGTGTCACGCTATATTACATGAACACATGTACTTGCAGTGTTGCAGTTCAGAAATAAAGTACTTACGTTAAAGAATCACATTTTTAATTTTATTTTTTAACTTTTAACGACATTTGTGAGCATAACAATAAATGATAATGATTACACATGGACTTAAATAGCATAAAATTAGATTAAGGTTAAAATAGAAAAAAGATAATTAGTGCATAATAGTGAAAAATAATTAATTGACTTCTGAAAAAGGACCCGCACTTATTTATTTTAAAAGTAAATACCTAAGAAGAGTTTATTTTAAAATTTTAACTAGAAGTGACTTCAAACCTTAATAAGCATCCGTATTTTCAATATAAAATGAAATCAATGAAACTTTAAAATCAAATTATGAAAATAAACAATCATCAAAAATAAGTTTAATCTGCGGTTTTTTACACGTTTATATAGAAATCAAAATGTGTAATGTCACACTTCTTGTTATCCCCCCTTGTCACAATTTCTCGACCCCCCCCCCCCCCCCGCCGCCGCACTCGAAGTAGTGTGACATCATCCCCTATGAAGTTAAAAAACGAAAAAAGGAGGATTAATAAGCAGTTTCTCAGCATGGGAGGAAGAAATAAAAAGTTGAAACTAAAATTGCAAAAAAAAAAAGAGGAGGGGGCAGCTAAAATATTATTTCGATAAAATTACATAAAAATAATCATACCTTTCCTGCTTCAGGGTTTCTTCCCAAAATAGGACAAAATACTTTCACCTTTTCTTTTACTCATAATCAAAATTTGTGCCCAGGTGAGCAAAGGAGACTTTTGCAAGACCACAAGAACCCACTAAACTCCCAACTGCCAAGGTCAAGCAAGGTCTCTGTTTTATTGTGCAAAATGGTTGGGAAAAAAAGAGAATATGATTCGAGGAGAGGCATCCGCAAAGGGGCAAGAGCCCTCCCCCCGCCCCCCCTTGTCGGAAGCGTTTCTATGTTGATTCGATTTTACGAATTGCTAGTTTAAAAAAGAAAATAAAAGAACTAAGATTTGTCCCAACAATAACAGCACAAACATCCATATCCCGCAATCGTAGAAGCAGGGGTCCATTAGGCATTAGCTTACTTCCACAATATGGGTAGTTAGAGTGTCGCCATTTCCACGAATGTAACCTTCGGGCAAGGATGGACAAAGCACCAAACTGTTGTACGTATATTTATGGCAGATGTGGTTCCATGAGGCTCGCATTTTGCGAAAAAAGGATCACTATATTTCCTGTTTTTGTGTGGTCGGGTGATTAGAACCATATGCAGGAATCAATCCGTTATCTGTTGATGACACGCGGGACCTATCGTCTAGAGAATTGAGAGAAAAAAGGGTCTTTTTTTGAGTTCTGGTTTGTAGGCCCAAGATGTTTAAAGCGCCGTCTTGTCGTTTCCCCATTTGTAAAACAGAGGATCCCCCCTCCCGCTCCCAAACAGGAAAAAGAACAAAATCTAATTATTATTTTTTTTGTTTAAATTTTTTTTTCCAGACAGGTTAAAAATTTCGAAAGTATTTCGGGGGGGGGGGGGGGCTCGGGTCCGTTGCCCCCCCCTCCTTGCTTAAGGCTTTGCCTGCAACACCAATTTATCAGAAAACAAACCTCCATCAAAGAGGAGAATATTTTCCATGAAACTGGTGCGATTGTGTTCCCAAATTGCTGCCTTTGGGTAAAAAAGACATCAAGAAGGTAAGAAAACCATCTGGAGTGATTGAAAGGATCTCTGCTGTCTGTCTGGGTGTGGTACGGTGATTGAAGCCACCTTTCGCTGTAAAATTCCTAAAGGTGATAAGGGGGTTGATTATAACCAGATGAAAAGTCCTCTGTAATATGAGCTACGTACTTTGGTCATGATCACAACCCTTCAGAAAGAGGAAATAAAATCATATGCATATGTGTTTATTTTTCTTAGGGAAAAAATAGATATGTGCTTTGCAAGGCGTAGCCAGAATTTTTTTTGTGTGCCTAATAAATGTGCCTAAATAACTAAATACAAAATGGGGGGGGGGGGGGGGGTTGAATCCCCAAAACCCTCCCCTGGTTGCGCCTATGGCAGAAGTCACTTAAAATTATGTTTATAATCCTTTAACATTACTGTTATTAAACTGAAAAGGTAAGTTAGGGAAGGAAAATGCTACGCATTTTGATACTAAATGAGAGATGCCATGAATCTGAATTTTTCAACTGCAGAAACTGAAGCACATGGCTCTCACAGCACGTTGGTAAAAAAGAAAAGAAAGACATTGCACATCTATAACTATTTTGCGATTTTCTTTCAAGCTATAGACGATACAAAAGGCTATCCCGTTGCGTCTTAACCCCTCCCCCTCCCCTTCCCAACAAGTTTACATCCCTCTGTTTTCTCGGAATTTTAGAACCAAAAGAAATAGCAACCGCTCCACCAATTCCGAGAAACTTCAGTTCAACTTTGGCTACAAGTGCAGACTCGCCCCTAAATGACGATTGACAGATGCCCCCCTTATCACGTGATTCTCCGTTTCAGTTTCAGTTTCTCACGAATGTGAACTAGTGGTGGACCGTGCTCCAGGCCCCGAGAGTCTTGCCCGTTCTTCTCCTTCAACGTCCATCTCCACGATTTTGTCCGAGGAAAGAGATGAGGGGAATTCCACAGCTTGCCTCCTATGTTGTTCACACGAAGTAAAAAAAAAAAAAATTCCCACAACCCGATTAACTTGACATAATTTCCACCAAGTGGAGGAACAAAAATGAATAAATAACTAAATACCCAATGGGGGGGGGGGGGGTTGAACCCCCAAAACTCCCCCCCTGGTTACGCCCTTGATGAAGATAGTTGTGAAATTGTTGAAAAATACCGAAGAACATCACCACCTTACTGGGAAAGTTATTGATAAGAGAAAAATGTTAAAAAATCAATTTATAAGTAACTCTTGAGAAATTGGTAATTTTACTTAAGTTTACGAATCACTATAAACGTTCATTTTAATCGGTGCCTAATAAAATAAAATAGGAATCAATTGGCTTAATTATTTTTTCAAGTGTAATTTACAATCCAGTGTTACTTACAAAACTTCATTTGTAAGTAAAAATTCACGATTAAAAAATTTGAAAGTCAAGAAATTACGATAATCTTATAAAATATGTACATAAAAATATAATTGTTCAAAGTTATACCAGATTTAAAAGAAATAAACAAAGAAGTATATAATGACGACTTATTGAAAAATTGTTGTTGTGAAGCTAAAAGTTTCATGAAAAGTTAGTCGTCAAAAGTGACGACTCAATATGAAAATCGCGGTCGCCAAGCGGGTTGCAAAATACGGCTGACGACCGCTAAATTGAATTCTAAGTGTAACCTCGCATCAACAGTCCGGGTGCTCGAAATTTCAGGGGGAGAAATTGGACGTCAAAATTCTCATGCGGCGATAGTACCACACTCATTGTGGTGCCACTGAAAAAGATGGTACCAATCTCTCGGCAGCGCGCTAGGTATGCAATTGGCAGCAACAATTAGGTACAACAGCACCTCACGAGAAATTAAAAAAATATATTTATTTACTACAATCTAATCTATTGCTTTTAGTTTTTTTAAAATTGTATTTGAAGCTATATTCGGTTAGAAGATAATGGTTCAGTGATTTTGATAGACATTACTTATTCACTTTGATTTAAACTGATGCTTTCGAAAATGTTAGGAAGGAATATAGTATGGAATATATAAGAAATATAGAATTAAATAAGTATGTTAGGAAGGTGTACTAACTAATAAAGATTTGCATAATTTATCCAACTGTATGAAAAAATATCTGTACTTCTGTGTGCTAAAATATGAATAAAGTGATAATGAACCTAAGTAAAGCGGAAATTGCCTTTTTTTAAAATATAGTTGATATAAACAGACAAATAAATTTTATTTGTTTATTCCTGGTTTACTTGCGTAGCCTAGAACACATTGAGCCTTTTCCTCTTTAATTGAAAACGTATTATTATTTTTATTATTTTCTCAAAGAAATATCTTTGAGAAAAATGTTAGATTTTTCATATTCATGTGAGTAATTTTCTCAAATTCCACATCTGTCAAACTTTCGTTCCGTCTGACTCCAAATTCAGGTTACGCCGCCTTGTGAACTCCAATTTTCTGTTGTGAAAATTAAAGCAATTTATCATATTTGAGCATCCTCAAAATATGCTTTCCAGAAGACAATCAACAAAGTCGTCCTTGTGACTTGCAGAATCTAATCACTTCTCCGAAGATTATTTTAGTGCTTGGGGCCATCCAGTATGAAAAGTGTCTTAAGCACACTGACTCACGGTGTGTACTGTGCTTTACTAGCTGCTGACCTATTTAACCCTCATAGGTTTCTAGACCAACAACATTGCATTACCGGCGATCGGAGGCATGCCTTCAGGATTGTTTTTTTATTTGTTTCGGCGAAGTCTTTGTGTGCCGGTGGACAGTTTGATAGCACGTTTGTAATTGATTTCACCGCCGAATTTTACGGTAAACGAGTTAATAACGGAAATTGGATTTTGCGTAACAATGCTCATCTTTGAATTATTATGATATACCATTTGCCTTTCAAAAGAGTGCGAGGCTATTCAAAGGAATGTGACTTAAAAATTCTTTACTAAGGAAGTTGAACGTCTTATTTATTAGTTTCACCGCATTTGAAAACAAAAAAAAAAATCTAACGATCTTTGTAGTTAAGTGACGTGAATTCTTGAAAAGTATTTCACCAGTTTTTATTGTTTATTTGAATGCATTATGTAACAAAATATTATATGCTTTTTATTTGCATGATTCTAAGTTACCCTTATTTCCTAATTTATTTTTTTCCCTCTTGATGGAAAGACTTTAATCATCAACTTTATATTCACCTAGGTTAGTGAAAAGGAAAGATGAATTTCTCTTTCTACGACCTTAGGAGAAGCCAAATCAAAGTGTTTCCTTTTAACAATGAAGGGAAAGGGGAGAAAACTGAAAATTTGATTGATCGTAGCAATTCGTATTCGTACTTTTCACTTTTGAGAAAATTTAATTTCGACGTTAAGGATTTTGTTTCTTCTAGATTTTTCTTTTAATCCATTGTTGATGGTGTAATTTTTGGTAAAACTTGTGTGGGTAACTTTTATTTATTTATTTATTGTTTATATTTATTTGTTTATATGAACACATATTTTTAGATTTGAACAAACTGCGTTGAAGTAAATTTCATTCATTTAGAAGAACGGAGTAAAATAGCTTTTACAAATGCCTATAATTGACATAATCTTCGGCATAAATTCACTTAAAAAGCGAACTTCCTAGTATTTAAAGTTCCTTGGTTACTCTTATAAACATTCTATCTTTCAAGGCTTACTTGGAAAAATATAATAGTGTAACGGTGCGAGAGTGGCTGTGAAGCGCCGGGAGTCGAACCAAGATCTTTTTGGTGGTAGCCGCATTCTTAACCGCTTTCCCAAAAGGCGCGCCTCCTGGGCAGGAGCAAAGAGGGCTATTTGAAGGACTGACTCGCACCGCTACATACTCCGCCCCCAGTGAACGAGTAGGGGAAGAGTGAACGATATTTTACCACAGATGGGTGCACCAGCGCGAGAGAAAGGCTGCTTGAGGTTGCTGCGGGAGTGAGTGAAGTTTGGGCCTGTTTGCTCGGATCCGTGGCTGGGCTCAAGTGCGAGCGCGTGCAGACTGCACGAATGCGTGCGAGCAAGTCATCTCGTGGCGCCATTTGTGGAGTGTTCGGGTCTCCATTGCTGCGTGCGTAAATGCCGGGTCACCAGATGTAACGGTGCGAGAGTGGCCGTAAAGCGCCGGGAGTCAAACCAAGATCTTTTTGGTGATAGCCGCATTCTTTACCGCTTTCCCAAAAGGCGCGCCTCCTGGGCAGGAGCAAAGAGGGCTATTTGAAGGACTGACTCGCACCGCTACAATAGTAATATTTTGAGCAAATTTAAACTTAGCGAGATAGAATCACAATTAATACTATAATTACCCAACAGTAACTTGTTTTCGAGAGATTGACAAAGCCTGGTTATCAAAATACATCGTATTGGATCACCGGTCAATTAGTTCGGTCACCGAAAGGCATCAAAAGTCTAGTTCTCTACTAGACTTTTGATGTTGAAGGAGTAGTCTCTACTAGAGACTACTCCTTCAACATTTGATCATCAAAATGCGTCTCAAAGCTTCAACTGGCACAGTTGTCGAAAGACGTCGTATGAAGTCTCTGGTAAACGGAATTTTGTAGTTGAAAGGCACCATGGGCAGTTTCTGCTTAACAGCAGTTTCTGGTTATGTAAGAGCAGTATCTGGTTAACAAAGAGCAGTATCTGGTTAACAAAAAGTTGTTTCTGGTTAACAAAGAGCAGTATCTGGTTAACAAAAAGTTGTTTCTGGTTAACAAAGAGCAGTATCTGGTTAACAAAAAGTTGTTTCTGGTTAACAAAGATCATACTAAGTCTCCGGTCAATAAAGCTATGTTATCAGAGAACACCAAATGATATCTCTGGCCAATAATTTCCATTATCAGTGGACCTAAAAAGTTTTCAGACAACGTTTTTTATGGACAAAATATGTAATAATTCTTAAAAGCACAAAAATGTTAATTTTTACTATGTTTAGTTTAATTTTGCAACATATATTAACTGTTAAATGAAAATGCACTGTTTTGTAGTCTTGACAGAAATGTTCGGATTTCTGGACCTATATAAGACAGACCGTGCATAGAACGACGCACTGCGATTTATCAGAACAGAGCGTACGAAGAACACTTGGATCAGACTGAGAAAAATGAAACTACCTATTTTAAGTATAAGACTTTATACAACGAAAACGAAACTGATGCTAACTAGCGTTTATCTATCTTAGAATCCCAAAAATTCGTTACCACTATCAGTGCTGCGGAAGAAAAGTAGTATTTTTATATTCTGCTGGCCTATAACTTTATTTCGACATTTGATTTAAAGGCATCCATTTTTTATACCAGATGCAGGAAAAAATGCTCAATTTTTTCTCCAGTAAATCAACTTGCGTCATAGAGCACAAAGTTACACGAAGCAACTACGATGCATGCTGATTTCAAGGTACATTTTGGAGTAAAACAAGAAGTTCCTTCAAAACTATACGAGCGTACTTTCCCGTATATACCTACATCAAGTTTATTATCTAGCTATCTGTCTCTCTCTCTCTCTCTCTTTCTCATTTAACTTTAGTTCTTAATTACTTCAAATATACAATTTTCAACGTTTAATACATATTCATTTACTCGTTCATTCATTCATTCCCTCAGGCATGCGTTTAATAATTTATTTATTCATTCACTCATTTGTGCATTATTTCATTCATTCATTCATATATTCATTCAGAAATATCCTTAAAACTGCAGATAAAAAGTTTCTTTGGGAAATAGGCTTGTTTAGTTCTGGATGAACGTCTCTGTACAACTTCGTCTCTGTTCTACGCAATCCACTCTTTCTGATAAAGTTTGTTCCAAGCAAATCCGTCTGTTAGATCAGGGTTTATATAGAATTGAAATTTCCCTGTAGGGGATAATGTTAAGATTTTTTTTGTTGAACTGTTCAAAATTGAACAAAAATTGTTCAAATTAAAAGATAAAATATGGAAATGAGGTGTTCTGGCCAAGATCTTTCAAAGCGGGCACTTCCCTCAAAAGTGGTTTGGGGGGGGGGGGGGGGGGGGACAGAGAGACAGACGCACATTTTCCCCAGCTCAAAACCCTACATTCTTTATTTAATTACTTCACATATTTCTGACTTTTCTTTATTTTTAACGACATTTTTACGATACATTAAGCCTTTTTTCGTACCTATATTTTTATTTTTATGTGAAAGTAGGCTAAAAAGTGACTTACGAGTCAGGTCTGGTACGACAAGTAGCGTCTTTTATTCTTTTCTTTTGCTTTCGTTTTCTTCTTCTTTTTTTTTTTAAATAGTTTGCGTACTGTTAAAATATATTCGTAGCAAAAATTTTAATTCAGATTTTAGTGCTAGATTATGAATTTATAATGATTCATTTTTTCTTCTATGCGTGTTGAGCATGTGTTTCACAACTGTTTAAAACGAATTTCTTGGCTGCCTTTCCTGTAAATGTCAAATTTAAGAATCAAATACTTGCAGGTGCAGACTTAATGATATCAAATGTTTTCTTTGATTTTCATGTCTTTGCTTAACGTTCCGAGCTCAGACAAGGAACTGGTTTTCCAAACTGATTTTGATAAGTTTGCTGAATAGGAGTGTAATTTGAGAGCACTTTTAAAGAATCTCATTCTTGTGTGAGTGGAAGAAAAAATTAAAATAGAAAAACTTAACGAGAACAAAGAAAATATTACTTAGCATCTCATTCAAAGATTTTTTATAGACTTGTTTAGTTCCAAGTAGGAGTTTATTAATCGAAATGTGAACTAATGATTAAGTAGTATATCTGAGAGCTATGGATTGTTCTTCCAATAGAGTTTTTCAGTCGAACAGAAATTAAGTTCGTTGTTACATGTGGATAAATTAGAGACATAATATTTGTCATAATTGTGTGTTTCGTTTAACTTAATCAAAGATTTGATCACAAAATAAATTTTAGAAAGGGAAAACATCTTAATTGTTTGGAAGATAGCTTCAAATCAATAAATACTCTTCAAACTTTGGGAAGTCTTATAACTGCAAAGTTTTCTCGAGGAACGCCATCCTAGCGTCAGAAAGAACTAAACTAAAATAACAGTTGTAGTAGATTAATATACAGGGTGAAACAAAAGTCTTACTCTGACTTTAATATTTATTATACCCAAGCTATTATAACTAGACATATGTTTGCATACATTGTGAGTACTGTTATGCATTTTTGTATAAGAACGGTACCTCAGTAAACTTCTACATATGCCCCCTTGGTAGTCGGAGAACGTTAAGTGGTATTCTAGCTCCCGCCAAGTGTTCTTTAACATGTTGAGAACGGCATTGTTTGTTACCTGTAAAAATGAGCTTTTCAATTTTTACGTAAAAAAAGTTATGTTTAACTACTTGATTTCTTTTTATCGAACAAAACTGTCTTATAAGACTATAGCTGATATAAACCACCAGTGGTGCACGCCGCTAGATACACAGCGTAATCAACGTGTTAAACATGTCTTCTGTTACAGTACACACAACAGCTTCAGCGCAAGTAGCTCTCAGTTCTACAACTAAATCAATTTTAATTTCTACCCATAAAAACAAGATTCAAACATGGTTATATTGACTCTTGAATTGAATTAAAAAAGTCAAAATTTTATGTATTGCATCCTTACTTCTAAATTTCATGTCATATGACTTACTTTTAGAAAGTAGTTATACAAAACGTTTCTAAGTGTTATCGGTCGATAAAATATAATCATTAAATATTAATAATAATAATAATAATAAAAGAGAGAAATTGCACGCTCTCAAATATATTTATGGTCAGCCCTAGACAGAAGCAGATATAGCTTTACCTTATAAAATGAATTAGTGTTTCTATGAGGACAATTAGTATGTTCTTTCTTCACGGAGAAATATTTAATTACACTGGTCTATATTTGACAGATGCTGATATAGTTCTGGCTAAAAAAATTTCATTTAATTTTTCTCCAAAAAATAAATTTGTCATTTGTCCAACTATCATAAATTTTGCATTTAATTAAGCTAATCTCTGATTATACTTCTTTTGGGTTCATTAACCGCTTAACTGTAGCATAATTTTCAGCAGAATAAAAAAAAAGCGCCTACCTTTTCCCAAGAAAAACAATTTTAAAATGTGTAGTCTCCAATTAAGGTTATGAATAGTTTAGTACTGTCATGCGTGGCAAATTTGAAAGAGGGGGGAGGGGCTCCAAAAAGAATAAAATAAATTTGTAATTTTCCCATTAAATAGCTTATATTCATTTTTCTGTGCTTTAATGTAGCTAAATTGATTTTAAAGGAGAGTAAAGAACATAAAAACTCTGATGGGATTTTTATTATGGAAATATTTACGAGGGAAAACCACTTTTTACTTTCTGGTGCCCCCTCCAAAAATTATTCCTCGATCCGCCCCGTCCATCTAGTATGTGAGGCAAGAAATAAATAATTTTCTGGGGTTGAGGAATAGATTTCTATTAACATTTTAGTGCTCTACTTTTGAACACTCCAGCCCGTGATTTTGACTGGAGCGAGAAGGAAGAGGTAAATCTATTTTTTAAAAAACGAGGTGGTATTAATATAACTGAATAATTTTGCGAATTTCCAAGAGGTCACATCAATTAATCTTCATAAAGTGTCCTTGTAAAATATAACGCTTCACAAAACAAATTGATGTCGTACAAATCTTATCTTTGAATTTTAGCCATTCGAATTAATTCAAACATTGCTAAAGCTCCTTGCTTCTACATACCCTCAGTATGAAAAATTCACTTTGAAAATAAATAAATAAAACTAAAAACGGTAGCGACATATTATAAAGCTGCTCTATTGCGGAGCATTTCAATTTAGTTGCAAAATTCTGTATTCACCACTTTTACATACAAAAATTTAATGATTTCACAAGGATTAATGCATGTTCATGAGAAATTCATACTGCAATCAGTTGTTACGTTCCACAGTATACTTTTCAAGTGTGATCTTCTATTTGTTCTAAAATTGTTTATAGGTACCGATGATGTTTGAAATGCCAAAGCTAGTTATGCGTGCAACACATGAAAGACCATCTACTCGTTTTCGTCCAAATCGATTTTTTTATTTTTTTCTAATTTCCTTTTCTTTAGCATCTTCTTTCTTTATTAGCCCTAAACCTGTTTGTATGGCAGAGCTTCGAGTCTTAATAGAACTGGTCTTAAGCCTTCGGCTATAATCAAAATAACAAGTTAAAATCTTTACAAATGGCTGTGTTGCCTGTGGGCGTACAACACTTTTCTACTCTTTTATTCGCGCACGTGTTAGGATGACTAAATGTGTGCGTTGGCTGGAGGAGTCTGCTTGTATTGTTTCGCTGAATTTTTTTTCTTCCTTTTAAATCGCAGTTTTGGGTTAAGCGTTTATTCAGACATTTTTTAAAATATTTTCTTTATGCAATCGAAAGTTTTGCCGGCGGGTGACGCAGCTGGGCAGTATAGTGCTTGTGCCTGTCCTGCTGGAGGGAATAAAAAAATGCAAAACTAATAGATTTAAATCACAAAATAAACTGACATCCCGTTATGAGAGAAGTAAGGCGAAAATGTATCTAGTTCCATGGTACTTGAGTTCTAAATACTCCTCAGTAATTGTTTAAAACAGCGTTTACTAACCGGTGGTTCGTGAACCCCAGAGGTTCGCGTAGTGTTTGAAGGGGGTTCGCAAAAGTAATGTTGCAACGGTCGGACTTTTTAATTGCTAGCGTATATGAAATTAACATTAAGTAATAACAAATTACAAAGCGTATTTTTTTTTTAATAAATTGTTTTCCCGATAATGTGGAAAAGTCAGAGAATGGTTTAAGAAGCATGCATACAAAATTTGAAAGCACTTATTTCTACTTTTGCCTGCTTTTGAACATGTGAATCAGAAAGTGGTACCAGAAGATATTCATTGATTTATTTTAAATCTTGAACTAATGTTTCTCTAACCATGTCCCACTTTCTCCGCGCTAGAGCGAAAAAAGAGTTGGAAATATGAAAATTTACTGAAATATAAAATTTTGCGTTATGTTTGGCTAATTCCTCATGTGTAGAACCAGAAGATATTTATTGACTGATTTCAAATTTTGTACTCCCATGTATCACACTTTATTCCAACTGCTCTGCATCATCGCAATGAGAAGTTTGAAAGTATGCAGATTCTGTAAATTTCCATTACTTTTGTGAATTTTGTATTTATCAACCCGAAAGTGGAACCGAAAGGTATTTGTTGATTAATTCAAAATGTTGTATGTATATTTTTCATTTTATTCCACAACTTTTTAGCACTACCGGTAAAATTATTTTTTTCTAAATATTTTTTAGGAATACCTATGTTTACTGCCGTATTAATAAATCAAAAGGAACAAATAATAAAAAACTAATAATTAAAAAATTACATATATTCATTTTCTTGTAATTATTACTTTAATTTTTGTTTAAACTTAGATGCTTTACAATTGTGTTCTCATTGCTTGTTATGAACATGTTATGTGCAACATGGAAAATAAATGTGCTAGCAAATTTTATAATAGTTTTGTTCAGTGTTCGAAACTAGGATGTAGAAGTTAGGCGCCATCGGCACCTAACTTTTTTGTTTTAGTTGCCAAAAATATTCTGTTAGGCGTAATTTTGAAATAATTCAAATTGCTTGGGCAGAAATAACAACTGGTAACTATGAAGACAATTGAGAAACTGTTAAAAAATGTCGCAAAACATCCTAACCTAAATGAGAAAATTATTGATAAATAAAAGAAAACTGTTCAAAAGTAAATTTCTATTAGTAACTTTTAAGAAAGTTGGTAATTTTACTTAAGTTCATGAATCAATATAAATGTCTATTTTAATCAGGGCCTAACAAAATGAAATATGACTTAATTGGCTTAACTTACAGTCTAGTGTTACTTCATTTATAAGTAAAACTTCACAATTCCAAATTTGAAGGTCAAGAAGTTACGAATGTATTCATTGGTGGCGTAAAAACTCAAAATACTAAAGATTAGATGATATATGCATGTACAAATATAATTTATAAAGCTGTGTTAGATTTAAAAAATAAAAAAATAAATAAAAATTACTTGATGAAAAATTGTGGTTGTCAAACTAAATGTTTTTTGAAAGGTTAAGCGTCAAAAGACAGGACTGGATGTGAAATCGCGGTCGTCAAACGGGAATTTTTAGTCGCAAAATACGACTAACGACGACCGCTAATTTCGAACCCTGGTTCTGTTCCCCGTTACTAACGGTACCGAAGGGGATTTGCCGTTTCCTTCCGGATTTTAAAAGCAGTTCTCAAGGGGAAAAGGTTGGGAACTGCGGCAAATTATGCAGGGGTGCCCAGAGGTGGTCAAGGTCCAGTCTGTTGTTGAAATTTTTAGGGGGCTTGTGTTGGGGGGGGGGGGCTCATCGCTCTTCAGAGGGTTCCATAGCTTTTTTTTTTGGGGGGGGGAGGGGAGTGCCATTGCTCTAAGGCTGGTGGGTACTCCTGTGTGATGACATACACGACTGTTCCTCGAGTTCTTAAACACTCTTACACACGTTGGAAAAATTGTAATTTTTAAAATCAGGTAACAGCATTAAGATATTGTGACGAAATACTACTCGGACATTGCGTCAGCTCCACTACCGAAGGCCGCTGGCGAAGGCGTCGGGGATCTTCTCCTCCCCCTTTCATCCAGAGGGTTCTCGTTTTTGGGAGAAAATACGCGCAGCTGCTGGAAGCGAGAGCCCGGGCCGATAAAAGGAGATGCGTGGAGGCGTACGGGGGAGTTGCTCTGCAGACTGATGTTTGTTTTTTGGAGAGGCTCTTATGCTTCGTATTCTCAAGATCGGGCGAAGTTTTCCCCGTATCTCTCTCCCAAACCAGGTGTTTGTGATTTTTTTATTGCCAACCTCTGTAAATACAAATTTCTTATTTTTAAATATTTTAATCAAGAAAATAAAAGTCCTATTTTCGCTACCCGTTCGTTTGTTTCTTTACCGGACGCCACAGACTTTATTTGGTGGCAGCTCAACGGATTAATAACCCTGAAAATTTCTTCCAAAGAAATAAGTTCACTCCAGATAGAGTGCTGTGAATGAGTATATATTACGGAACTTTTGTTGGACAAAAGGAGCGCATCCGCCTTTTGAATTAGTATTCCTGAAGAAAGGATTAGAAGGCGAATCGTCACTGGATTTGAACATTTTAATAAGGCTGTGGTGTTCGAGTCTGTGATAGCTGTGCCTGCCTCATCGTCTGTGATAGCTGAGCCTGCTCATCGCCTGTGATAGCTGAGCCTGCTCATCGTCTGTGATAGCTGAGCCTGCTCATCGTCTGTGATAGCTGAGCCTGCTCATCGTCTGTGATAGCTGTGCCTGCCTCATCGATGACTGATAAGGAATTTTTCTGGTTTTCTCGCTGTTGACGGCTTATGATACTTTCGAAGGACGATACTCCTGTGCTGTGAATTACGATTGGAATAATCACCCGGCTACCGTATTTTCCGAGTGTGTTGAGGTGAGTGCCATTTTCTAGGCATATTAATGAGGCAATTTAAAGTTGAATTTTAATATTTTGCATTTTATGTATAGTTAAAAATACTGCTAGAATTTAAATTCTTGTGTTTGGAATTAAGTGTAAAGAAAGGCGTAAAAGAAAATTGAAGTTAAAAAGCTGAATTTGATATTATGCTTATTAGTTTGGATGAGTGATATAAAATATATGTTAGCTATTAAAATTTCGCTTTGGGAACGATAAGAGAATTCGCTTACATTTGACTAAAAATTGAAACATTAACTGTACATAAATTCTTAAAATATAGTGTTTACATATGAATAACTTTGGTTTGTGTGTTTAATAGTTGCTCTGTCATAGTAACTTGTTGCATCTTATGTTTATTGTGCTTTCAAGTGAAATTATAGCATAGTGTTGATGGTATGTGTAGATATTTGCTTAACTAATAAAAGGCTCATTTAGCTTAAAAATTCTTCAAAATTAAAATGGCATATTTAACTAGAGTAAGGAAGGATGTTCTTCGCACTCTTGCTGATGAAATGGGGATTAATGTAACTCCGGATATGAGGGTACTTGACTTGAAAAATGCTATTACTAGCAGTCCACATTATGAAGAGGAATCGGTTAAAAACCTCTTAGAGGCTATAAATGAGGAAAAAGAAATGGAAGAAACGCGTAGGAGGGAAGAAATGGAAGATACGCGTAAAAGGAAAGAAATGGAAGAAACGCGTAGAAGGGAAGAAATGGAAGAATCGCGTAGACGGGAAGAAATGGAGCTCGAAAGAAAGACTATAGAGATTCAGGGAAGGGTAACTCCGTCTTCTGAGTCTGGTAGAGTTAAAGTAGATAGAACGAAATTACTTCCCAAATTTGATGTAATTAATTGCGATATTGGTCTATATCTCACCTTGTTTGAAAGACAAGTAAGAAGAGCTGGTATTGAAAAAGGAGACTGGGTTTCCCATCTAATGTCTCTGGTACCCATTGACATCATACAAATGGTTGCAAGAGAGGACGAGGAAGACGCGAACGATTTTGACCACATTCGGTCGCTTCTATTAAAAAGATTTAAATTAAGTCCAGAAAAATTTCGTGTCAAATTTAGGCAGCACCAACGTTGTCCAGGTTTGACTTGGAAGGAATATATAAATGAATTAAGTAGTTATTTTGATGAATGGATAAGAGGGTTGGAAATAGACAATTTTGAGAAGCTTAGAGAGTTAATGATAGTGGACCAAGTAAAAAAGAAGGTGAAATCGGAAATTAGGGAGCACTTTATCGATAGCTGGGGCCAGTGGCGTAACTAGACTTAGTGGCACCCGGGGCGAAATCTGAGAATGCCGCCCATTCCACCGTGCCGACAACGCAACAGCGACGAAGTCAAAAAACGGGAGCGATGGGGGAGGGGGGGTGGGGGGGAGGTACATGAGTTTGGCGACTACCACAATTTTTTTTCCGATCGGGAGAATCCAGATTTATATCTATGTATATATAAAATATATACATGTGCATATATATATACACGTATCCAAGGGTCATTGCAAAGTTAATGTGCCACACAAAAATTTTTCAGACATTAAGTTGAATATTTCAACTAATTTTTCCACTCGGTACTCTTTTTTTAGAGGCGTTATGGTATTCAAAGAAGCGATATAAATCTAGTAACTGATATTTGCGCACAAATAGATTTTCAGAAATGGAAGTCTAAAACACGCAATTCTAGGCTATATTTAAGTGACGCGGGGGAAGAAGGAGGGGTTCAAGTACTTCACCTTTCGCTTATCGATGCATTTCGCCGAAAATTCATAGACATTTGTGTCAAAAATGCAATTTTAGCCTATATTTGGAGACATTAGAAGATTCGGGGCATGACCCCTCTGAACCCCCATGAATCCACAATTTCCTTAGTTAAATATCGTAAGTTTTTCGGATAGTTTACCATAACTCTTGTTGATTATTTAAAGTTGTTATCGAATCCTGAAAGAAATATTTTACTCTATTTTTCAACAAAAAGAGGATGCTTAAAAGTTTCATCAACAGTTCAAGATAATTTTTTGAAGACACATAATGGCAGCTTGTATTGTTGGGTGTGACACAGAAGGTATGTCTTGACATCCCATTGCAAATAATATTTATCTATCGTTTTCGATGGTTTTCGGTGAAAAACATCTTAAAGGTTTTTCCTTCTTAATTGCCTTTTTAAGGTTCGGTTTCTGCATTGAATTAACATATTGAATAGTGGAAAACCACGAAAGCTCCCCTCTGTCAAATCGATGAACGTTAGCCAATGGGTCACAACAACCACTTCACCTCTTTGTTCCTCAAAACAACACCTGGATTTGAACTCCGGACAATTTCAGGCAATTTCTTATGTTTAAAGCTCCCGCGGTAGTTTTGCAACATTTACTGCAAACATTAACAATTTATAACGCATAAATTATTGAAGGCAATGGCAGAAATAGAGATGCAACAAAATTACGGTTTTTTTTCGTATTTTTCTGTTAACAGAGTACTTTCAGCTCCCAAATCCTTAAACTATAACTAAAAAATACTTAACTTACTCTCTAGCTCATGAAAATTTTCAATTCATGAAGATTTTGTAAAATTATAAACGGTCGAAGAGTTAAAGAAACAATAGAGTAAATGAAATCCTTAGGATATAAAATTTTATGAGCATAAGGATTAGCATAAAAAATGCAGCAAAATGCTTAACTACATTTCAACAAATTTTTTCGTTTTCAGTTTCGACAGGCCACGAACTGATGCCGTTGGTCAGGCATTTTTAGACAAATAGATTATCATTACAGTTCAGAAGAACGACGCCCCAGAAAACGTTGAGCATTTACAGTGCAATATCCACAGTTGAAACTGCTGATTTTAACTTACGTTGCTCTAACCACACGGAAATTTTATACTTAAAACGGTATGTTAAAATGTAACGCAGTGTCAGTGGTGGGCTCTAAGCCCAAAAGAATAAAAGAATATTTTATCACTTTATCTACTGACGGAACTTATAATAACCACTACCTTTAAAATTCCACACAGTAACCATTTTTGCGAATATAATATGAAATAGAGAAATTTCTGAAGGGGAAGGGGGTCTAGTGTGAAAAGGGGCTTAACTTGGCATGTTTGTGCCCCCCGCCTCCCCCCTTTCCTCGCAGCATAAATGCGCTCCCACGGTCGAAAATTGCATTAGCTCCCAAAATAATGCGACATACTACTCGAAATTTGACCCAGCTCCACTCAACCTCTTGAGTCCCTCCCCCCCCCTCTCAACGCTAAGTTACGCCACAGGTGTAAAATTACAAATAGTGAAGAATAAACACCGAAAGCCTTAAAAATGAAATATTACGCACTAATCACCTAAACACTGGTCGTCTTGCATGATTTACTGCCCGTCGTCATCAAGATCAAAATAATTTTAAATGAACTGCAATTAAAAAAGTTATAAGATAGGAAAAATTATTACTTTTATGAATTATCCTTTTATAAATATATAAATAACATTTTTTCAAAGATAGAACAAATGTATACATTGTACTTTGTACTTACTGACTACTTGGGATACTAACAGGATGAATTAGTCACTTTTTCTTGTTTGAAGTCTTGAGTTCAGATGATTCTGCAGACAATTTTTAGGAGCAAAAAAAAAAAAAAAATCTAATTTTTTTTCGTTCATTGCTCATGATTGAGTTGACAAAATACAAATTTTGTGTTCGAGCAGAAACTAAACGGGGAGGTGACATTTCGAAACAAGTTGGCCAAATGAAAAATGACCACGCACAATTTGTGACAGTTCCCGACGCGGGAGACCGGGACCTTTCTATTCCATCCCCCTCAACTAGCTCGAGTTGAGGCAGTTGAGGCCTAAGGGGTTCCCACCCCCGGACCGGGCTTCGAACGCTCATCACCGCTTCGAGATAGTAAACCGTCCAGTCAAGTAATAAACAGAGCTCTTTTGACCATTGTCTATGAAGCGACTTCGGTGAATTTGTCGGCCCTCTTTCAACTTCTTTCCTGTGAACCCTTTTCTTCTCTGCTGAGGATAGGGAATAGAGTGTTGTAGTGAGTGACAATTAAGTTTTGCTATCAGTGTCAAAATGGGCGGTTTCTAATAAAAGAGCTGCTATTTGAGCAATTTTTCCATTATCGTTTCCTTTTTCTAGGGAACTTCCATTTTGCTTCAGCTGTTCGTATCAGTGCTTTTTGCTACTCTCTTTTTATTAGCCCCATATCATTCAGAATCAGTCGGACCGGAAATGACTTTTATTTAGACTATTTAGAAGAATTCTTAATATTATCTCCGACAATACAGCAAGAAAGCAACCGTCCCGACGAAGCAAAATCAAAGGTATACCTTGGGGGTGCAGAAAAGCCGAAATCGGACGTCACTCAGTGCCTATCTTGCTGCCTTCACCCCCCTGCCCCTTAAGGTTCTCGTGATCTACTTGAGCGATTAAACTGGCGGAAAATGGGACTTTTCGAAAAGAAAAACTTCGCCCTGTTTGCGAAAAAAAAATTGAAAAACGATTGCGTTGGAATAGGCGTTCCGGACTTTTTGTCGCCCCCTGAAACAGTGCCGCCCGGGGCGGACCGCCCCCCCCCCTAGTTACGCCACTGGCTGGGTCAAAATTGTCACTTTAAATGATATCGGAGAGAAATTAGACAATTATGAGAATGTGCGAGTTGAGAAAAAAATTTTCTTTGATAAGGAAAAGAGGGATAATATATTACCTTTTTCACCTAAACAGGACAAAAAATATTTGAAGCCAAACAGTCCAAAACAAAATATGCCTCGTGCAGATGAAAATAACCGAATATTTGAAAATCGTAAACCTCTTAGGTGTTTTTCATGTGATTCACCCCACCATTTAAGACCTCAGTGTCCCCAATTGAAAAGATCTCCTGATCAAGTAAATCAGTTTGCAGAAGACGCCAAGACTTTATTAGCGCCTTTTACATCCTTAGGGGAAGTTAATGTACATAAATTAAGCATTTTGAGAGATACTGGGGCGACTTTAGACTTAATAAATAGTAAATACGTAAAAGATAACCAATTTACAGGAGAAACCGTTTGGGTTAAGCATCCACTGTCAGATGAATCGGTTTGTCTTCCCTTGGTATATGTTCATTTGAAATGTACACTAGGAGAAGTAAACACCAAGGCAGCAGTAATCAGGTGGGAATCTGACAGTGATAGAAATTTATTAGGGAATAAAACTGCGGGACTTTTAGAGGAGCAAATGCCAAAAACTGAATTTATCAGTAATGTTCAAACTAGATCGCAAGTAAAAGCGGCATCAGCTAGAAATAAGTCCCAAGAAAATAAAGTTCAATCCGACTGTAGGGTAACTGAAAATGGTTCTGAAACCAATGTTGAATTGCCTCCTGTCGATGAAGAAGCAAGCGAGTTAAAGCTCCTCGATATAACAAAAAATTTATTCTCCGAGAAGCAAAAGCAATGTGAGGATTTAAAGGGTTTATTTGAAAAGGCTAATAGGGGGTCGATTAGTGAGTCTAGGGAAAATTATGAAATACTTAACGGTCTTTTAATGAAATGTCGGAAAAATCGTCTAGGAAATGAAACTAGAGTGGTAGTAATTCCTAAAGAGTTAAGGGGAATTGAAAGCTCCCGGTGTAGCGAATTCTGACATCTAGATGGCGCTGCAATCAAAAGCTAATTTGGGGATTTTTTTTGTTTTGGTTTCCCCCACACACACTCCCTTGTTTCCCTATTCTCACCCTCAACGTTTATTTCCCTCTGGGGCGTTCTTCATTATCTCCCTCCACAAGCGTACAATTACAGCCGGTCGTTTAGAATCTTCAAAAATGTGACATCTGGTGTTGGTTCTTTGTTAAAATGTTTCAAAGGAAATATGTGTCTTATTACAAGAGGCGAAACATAGCGGTGCCTAGTTTTCTTGTTCGTTTGCGATGTTAGTTGCTTTCAATGTTTTTCAATTATCTTTATTATAAACTTCTATTTAAATTAATGTCTAAAATTCTTTAAAATACCACTCCCACCTCTTAATGTAGATGTAGAATATTATTCTCAACCGGTTCATATCATTTAGGAGTAACAAAAACAAAGGACAAGCTTTTAGCATATTTTTTTTTGGCCAAAGTGCTTCGGAGAAATCGAACGGTATGTTAAAAGTTGCGTTGTTTGCCAGCGAATAGGAAAATCTCAAAAAAAAAAGAAGGCTCCCTTAAAATTAGTACCGATTATTTCCGAAATCTTTTCAAAAATTAATATTGATATTTCTGGGCCCCTTCCAGTCACCGAAAATGGAAATAAATATATCTTAACTGCTATGTGTTTAGCTTCAAAGTACCCCGATGCAATACCTCTTAAGGATATGAGCTCTAAGTCCGTCACAAATGCTTTGTTGTGCATTTTTAGCAGAATAGGTTTTCCGAAGGAGATTCAGTGCGATCAGGGTACTTCGTTTATGAGTGTTTTGACGACTGAATTCTTCGAGAAATTTGGAATTAAAGTATGCCGGAGCTCCGTGTATCATCCACAGTCAAACCCAATAGAAAGATTCCATAGAACCATCAAAAGACTTTTAAAAACATTGTGTCTAGAGACTAAATAAGACTGGGATAAACATTTACCCTCAGCATTGTTAGCTCTTAGGACTGTTACGCATGAGAGTACGGGATTCAGCCCGGCTGAATTAGTGCATGGGAAAAATTTAAGAACCCCAGAAACCCTAATGTATGAGAATTGGGTACACCCTCATGAGGAATTAAGCCCTGTAACTGAGTATGTTTTAAAATTGATCAACCGTTTGAAGCGATGTCAAGAATTAGCAGTGAAAAGAATGGAGGAAAGCCAAATTAAACGTAAACATTGGTATGACAAAAATGCCGCAAAACGGAAATTTATTAAGGGAGATCAAGTTTTAATTTTTGTTACTTCAAGACCTAACAAATTTTCACCTCAGTGGATAGGTCCAGGAACTGTGGAGAGTAAATTATCTGAAACTAATTATATTATAAGTATACCGGGAAGAAGAAACGAATCCCAAGTTTATCATGTAAACATGCTAAAGCCATATAACAAAAGGCCCGAGTTCATAAACGTTTTGTACAATGAAAGTGATGTGTTAGAGGATGCGGACAACGAAGTAAATATTCCGCATATAACCTCAGATCCAAACGTATATAGTTTTGCGGATATTATAGAAAATAGTCAGTTGCATAACAAGCTAACTTTTGACCAAATTGATGAACTCAGAAAATTATTAAATAAATACTCGAGCACTTTCTCAATGAATCCTGGATTGACGAATTTAGCCGAGCACTATATACATTTGGAAAAAAATGAACCCATCAGAGCTAAACCTTAAAGAACCTCTCCTAGACAGACAGAAATTTTAAAACGCGAGATACAAAAAATGCTAGATTTAGGGGTAATAGAAATTGGGGAGAGTGACTATACGTCACCCATTTTACTAGTAGAAGCTAGTCATAAGGAACCGAGACCGTGTGTAGATTACAGGAAACTAAACGAAATTACTCGAAGTGAGTATTTCCCCTTGCCAAATATTGAAGAACGTGTGGAGCAAGTGGCGGCTGCAAAGGTAATTTCCGTGCTAGATCTCTCGAAGGGATATTGGCAAATTCCGTTGAGTGAAAATGCTAAGAGGTTAACCGCGTTTGTAACTCCTTTTGGTACCTATCGGCCGCTAAGAATGCCGTTCGGGTTAAAAAATGCGCCATTCTTTTTTAGCAAGATGATGTCACAGCTGCTGAAAGGATGTGAAGAATTTGCTGTACCATATCTTGATGATGTTGCTATTTTCTCTAGTTCTTGGGAGCAACACTTAAAACATTTAAATTGTATTTTAAAACGAATTTCTGATGCTAAGCTTACTATCAAGCCCTCCAAGTGTATGTTTGCGCAAGATACTGTTAAATATTTGGGACATGTTGTAGGACAGGGCCTAAGACGCCCTGCTGAAATTAAAGTTGAGGCTATAAGAAATTTTCCAACGCCAAAAACGAAAACCGATATAAGAGCCTTCCTTGGTCTGACAGGATATTATAGCAGGTATATTTCTATGTACTCTGTAATAGCTGCTCCTCTAACAGACGCACTAAAGGGAAGGGAGAAGAAGCAGGCTGTAAATTGGACTCCTGAATGTAATAAGAGTTTCCTGACTCTAGAAGAAAAGCTATCAAGTCAACCAGTGCTTCGAGCTCCAGACTTCTCAAAACAATTTATAGTGCAAACTGATGCGTCAGATATAGGAATGGGGGTTGTTCTCGCGCAAGAAGATGAGAGTGGAAATGAACATCTTGTCATATTTCTAAGTAAAAAATTGTCTCAAGCAGAAAGTAACTATAGCACAACTGAAAAGGAGTGCTTAGCAATTGTTTTTGCTGTAAAAAGACTGCATTTTTATCTTGATAATAATGATTTTCTCGTAGTCACAGATCATAATCCTCTTGTGCGGTTACGTAGAAACTGTATTACAAACCAGCGGCTAATGCGCTGGGCACTATCTCTGCAATCCTATAATTTTACTGTAAAACACAGATCGGGAAAATCAAACAAAAATGCAGATGCTTTAAGCAGGTATATTTCATAGCTTAATTTACTATTAAGAGTGTAAAAATTTGCATTGCCTTTTACTTAAAATTAATGCATATTTCAGTACTTCATCAGACAATTGTGTGCATTTCAGAGAGTTCATTTATTGATAGTTTTCTTGATTTAACTCATTTTTTAAAATTATACTCATTAAACTGTTAAAAGTACTTAAAAGAATTTTGATTTGTAAGTTGATAATTAATAAAGTGCATGCCATTAATATGCAAAATGTGGTTTATAATGGAATTGCCTCATTGGTTGTCCGATTTTGGCACTTGTGTGTACTTTTACAGTGTTAGCAAACTTTCATTTGAACTGTTGGTGAACTTTTTTTAGTGAATTTTTATATGAACTGTGTTAGTGAGCTTGTTCTGCATAGGCGTAACTAGGGTTGGTGAAAGGGGGGGGGGGTCACCCTAAAAATGTACAGACTAAACACCAATAAGAAGTGTAAAAGAGTTGAAAATTTACTAGTCATAAATACTTGTCTCTAAAGATATACTCCGTGTTTATTTCAGGCATCTCCCGGGGAGAGGGGGGAGCTACCCCCTCGGAGCAAGTCAACTCCCCCCCCCCCCCCGGGCAAAAAAATTCAGGTCACAAGCATTAAAAAAAGAAAGAAAAGAGAAATTACGCTTTTAAGACACTTTACTTTCAGAAACATTTTCAGGGAAAGGACATTGAACACTATCACGAGCGACACCAAAAGTAACTTAAAAGATATGACTTTATTTTGAAAAACATTGCGGGGGGAGAGTAACCAAACTCCTTTCTGTTTCCTCTACCATCACCAAAGTATCCCGAAATTGCATTGCTAGGAAGATTTCAAAAAGTTTCATGGGGAGAGCCCTCGAACCCTTACCTGCAGAGTTAGCCTAAGCATTATAGGTGTAAGACCAGTTGCAAAAATTTAAGTTGCAGAAGCTCCAAATACCCACTCCTCTAACTTCACCAAAGATCTAAACATACATCTACTATATATACATCCAAAAGCTATCATATATGTAAAAAAATTCATATTGACATCATTTCTAGTCATATATATCTATATATGTATATATAAAGGGTATGATTTTGAAGCATACAGTATCCAGAATTTTTTTTTTCTGGGGGCCCAGACTTCGACACACTTATGTTAAGCAAAGTTTCAGGGAGGAATATACGATACATTGCAAAAGATTTCTTGGGGGGGGGGGGGGGGGCGTGGCTCCCCCTTCCCCTCTGGATACGGCCTTGATTCACAAAAACATTAAACATTCATTACTAGATCTTAATTCAAACGCAATAGAAAATTCAATATTTGGCGCTAAGCAATCTTCTATGTCCAGGCATTCATAATATTAAAACTGGAAAATAGTGGAATTTTAGAGAAAAAAATCCAAATTCCCCTACAAAAATGCTCATCCCCACAATAAATTTCTAAAAATTTTGTTAAATTTGTAACAAAACATACCTCAGAAGTGGAAGCGTTTGAATCAAATTTTCTTTTCTTTTTGGATGACGAACGTGTCCATCGCTGGAGTGCAAACATTATTATGTATCGAAAATAATTAAAAATTTAGCTGAAATATAAATAATGCTTGATTGTAAATTAAAATGCAGCATTAAACCGTAGCAGTGAGATTGGAAACGTTGAACGGAGGATTTCCAGAGTCGTAATGGAATCAGTGATGAAATATAATAAGAAAAAAAAAATACATTTAAAATATAAGAGATGAGAGAACATCTGTAAATGAGAATGCAATGCAAATACAATTCATCAGTTTTCTAATCGGCTCATCTACAAAAAAGATTTTACCAAAATGGGTTTTTGGACAGGAAGTCATAAATAAATACAAACTGCTCTTTAAGTTTCTTGACGAGCATCCCTTCCTGGCTTGAGGGCATAACCCATTAGGACAATTGTTGACTTAGGGTCCTTCATTTTCAGACCCCAGAGCTTACAACTCCGGTTTATCAGAAAACAAAACTCCATCACAGTAGAGAATATTTTCCACGAAACTTATTACTTGTGCGATTGTATTCCCAAATTGCTGCCTTTGGATAAAAAAGACATCAAGAAGGAAAGAAAACCCTCTGGAGTGATTGAACGGATCTCTCTTTGTTTGTGTGTGGTACGGTGATTGAAGACATATTTCGCTGTAATACCCCCCCCCCCCCCAAGGTGATAAGGGGGCTGATTATAACCAGATGAAAAGTCCTCTTTATTATGAGCTGCATATGTGTTTAATTTTCTTAGGGAAAAAATAGGTGCTTTGCAAGGCCGTAGCCAGAAATTTTTTTGTGTGCCTAAATAAGTAGATACCCAATGGGAGGGGGGGGGGGGGTTTGTTGAACCCCCAAACCCCCCCCCCCCCCTGGTTACGCCTATGTTACTCTGAGCTAGTAGTGAACAATTTTTGTGAAATATTGGAAGAACTGTCTACGAATTTTCATTTCAAGGATCATTAAAATTCGCATTTAAGGGGAAAGGAAGCTGTGACGAAAGACTACTCTTACATTGCGTCAGCTCCACTACCGAAGGCCTCTGGCGAAGTCGTCGGGGATCTTCTCCTCCCCCTTTCATCCAGAGGGTTCTCGTTTTTGGGAGAAAACTCGCGAAGCTGCTGGAAGCGAGAGCTCGGGCCGATAAAAGGAGATGCGTGGAGGCGTACGGGGAAGTTGCTCTGCAGACTGGTGTTTGTTTTTTGGAGAGGCTCTTATGCCTCGTATTCTCAAGATCGGGCGAAGTTTTCCCCGCATCTCTCTCCCAAACCAGGTGTTTGTGATTCTTTTATTGCCAACCTCTGTAAATACAAATTTCTTATTTTTAAATATTTTAATCAAGAAAATAAAAGTCCTATTTTTGCTACCCGTTCGTTTGTTTCTGTCCCGGTCGCCACAATATTTTTTGTACTGTTTCGCTCCAGCCCCGCTCCGATCTATAAATACTTGCTTCAACTGTGCTGAAGCTTCTATTCATGCTCTGAATAGTTTTAATAAGAATCTTATTTATCACATTTATTGGGGAAAAACGTCGTTTATTAAATTTTTAATAAATTCCAAATTAAAAATAAAACTGAGCAGTTGAGCTGGACAATTTTATATAATAATGTGACTTACAGAAATTCTTGGTGATCCTATGGTGGCTTATGACTACAAATGTTTTTTAATTATTATTTATTTATTTATTAATTTTTTGCGTGTGGGGGGAAACCCTATTTCCCTCTATCCCCCTCTCCTACATAAAAAAGTACGCGTACCTAGTACGTAGTGCAACAATAGTTGATATCTCCCCCCATCAGGTATTTCCTATTAAAAGAACCTACAACATTTTAATGAGGGTCAATTTTTGAAATTTAACCCCCTTTTGAACCCCCTCCACTACCCTTTACTTTGACTTTCGGGCTTGAGCAATAAACTTTCCCATTGATATATATATATATATATATATACATATATATACTACATAATTACATAATTTTTTTACGAAAAACGTTTTTAGTTATTGAAAGTGTACAGCACGATCATTAAGTTGAAGTGTTCTAATGGAGGCCGTTCATAAGAATGAATTAAAAAAAAGATATGTATAAAGTCTGCGTAACTGCTCTTCTATCTCAACATGATACACTACATTCTAATTTAAAAAGAAGAAATATATAACAAAATAAAATTAAAAAATGAAGTTGAGGAATTGGTGCTGTTATTGTAATCGCAATGTAGCTCCATTTTAACAAATGCTTTCTGCGGGAAAAAAATAAAAAATTCGTAGCAACATTTTATGAAAAGAACTGCTTCATGAAAATAAGTGCTGATAATGACGACTCTCGTAACCCCCACTAAAGTGTCAATAATGATAAGAACCTCTTTTCTCTGTTATACTTAATGTGCTAATAAAATAAACCATATAAGAAAAGTATTTCTTTTGGTAGCTGAAGAGATATAAGACTTTAAAAAAGAGCTCTTTATTTCTTTCCTTTTTTTCTGCTATTTTACTCAAGTAGATTCTTATATATTAGTGCTGCAGTAAAATCTGCTGCTAAGTGCTGCGCTCATGATAAGAGTATTTCATTCATTGATGTAAAATAGTTAGATTTTATAAGGAATTTTTTTGGCTTCGTTTTCGTATGAATTACAAAGCTCTACACAACGAAATGGATTTACAAAAAGTTTGTTTTGTTCAAATACAGTTCGACCACGGAATTTCGACATTTGGACGCTTCTGTGCAAGGCAGAAAAGAACAAATCCATTCGAGTTTTAGGGAAGTTTATTTCGTAGGGGCGGTTTATGTAGCACGGGAATCACATGTTTTATTCTCTGTTTGCTGAAAGCAACTAAATTTATAAACTTGCATATAGCATTAGTTCGGAAGAAATCAAGTATGCTAAACGAACAGGAACGAGAACAAAAACGGCACTTTCCTTATACTATCAGTTCCTCCCTTGAACATAAATGGATTCTTCTTGGCCCTCGGCCAGGCAGATTGCTTTGGTTGATGGTTGAACTGTACTTTACTACACAGAAATGATGCTAAAATGGAAACATTAGGAAAGTCTTCTCATATAGGTTTCTTTGCTTTGGCTCCATATAGAGCATTTTGACTCAGACGACCTCTCTCATGCACTTTACCTGGCAGAGCACGGGGTACGCCTGCGGATCGATTTTATGATCCTACAATTTTATGTGGAATCCGAACCACTAGGACATAATCGGAATAACTGCAATGCCGATCGAACACTCATTGGGGGGGGGGGGGGGGGGGACTTCCCTTGTCGGGAACATTCATGTTCCTTGCTGGGATTCGAACCTGTACCGTTCTACCGGCTATGCCACTGAGGCGGCTAGTCATGTCTTAATGTTTACTTTCAAATATTTAGCACTTTTTAAGTTTTTCAATATGGAGTTCATGCTATTTAAAATATTATAAGGGCAATTGATTGCGCTGTAGAGCTTATTTTTAAGTTGTTAATCCATTCTTTAAACTTAGTGACAGTACTTGAATGTGACCGTGAAACTCTTGAGCACTAAAGCTTCACGAATTGCATCCAGAATTCACATCGTTTATTCATATCTCTTGCTTCACATCATTTGAAGTTAGTGCATTAAAACGTTTTTTTTTTCACACTTAAGAGTTGCGCTGTTGTTGTACATTATGGAGTTTTAATAAAGCCAAAATGTCCCAAATGTTAGCTCCGGTGAGTTTTTCCCATGATACAGACATACCTAATGCCAAATACGAAATTTCAAAAATTTTGGTCAACCCTTGCCCTAGCGTCCCCCAACCCTTGCGTCCCGAAATTCTCAAATTTTCCCCAAAATAACATTTTTTTATGAGCGTCTTATAATTGTATGGGTCATTCCATGTCAACTGGACCAATTTTCAAAATCATCCCCACTCGACCATCTCCAATTTTGATAAAAAAATGTCTGGTAGGTATAAAACTAAGTTAGTCAAATTTTTAGACCTTGAAAGTAGAAACTCATGTAGCAAGGGGCGCCTAAGTTTAGGAACCAAAATGGCTGCCATTGACGAACGAAACAAGTAGCTATGTTTGGATGAACCTGGAGAGCGACATAATAAAAGCACAACCCCGAAATTTATTTTGCTCAGACAACTTTTTGTGCTTAATCTAATAGCAAAGTTTTGAAAGGCCACCAAGAAATTTCTTTTCTATTGTGTTTATTCAAAGTTGGCTGAAAATTGAATTTGAAAAATTTTTTGAAAATTTTATACTGCTCTAACTCGTCAGTAACTAAACTTATACACTTGTAATTTTGTATATATTTAAGTAAACTACTTGTCGACGTATTCTGAAAATTTCATTAAGTTAGGTTTTAATTTATAGTTACCTAAACATGCAGTGGTTTTCAAAAATGGAAATTTTGATCATTTTTGAACCATTATATCTGAGGGGGAACTTAATGAATTTTCTTCGTTCAATTTTCGTTAGATAGAAGACAGCTTCCTCTACCAAATTTGAAATTTTTAAAAAAGTGTTTCTTCGTAAGCCGGAGAAAAAATGGTTCAAATTTGAGTTAAAAACCATGGTAATATGTGCGCCTTTTTCTGCTCAATTTAGCTTTTTTGGAGTTTTATTTGACATTTAAAAGGAACGAAACTTGCGTTGGGTCCTGCAGGGCTCGCGCATACTCACATTTGACACACAATCAATATTATTTGAAAAAAATGACTCATCTTTGGAAGATGAGAGTCAAACTTTGACTGGTAAAATTTCGACCAAAACACATTCTAATACTGAAAAATTGATTTGTATTTTTGCTCAATATGCTTTATATTGTGAAGTATTAATAAAAGAACTAGAAATGAAAGCAGATGCAAAAAGATTGCCGCACGATTGCAGTAAAACGCTCTTACTGTTCCTTGAGGAACAGTAAGAACGTTCGGAGAGAAAAAGGGAGGAAAAATTCCGCCTTTTTAGGAGGGGATTGGAGATAAAAACTTTGGGCAAGGATGTTTGGGAATATTATTAAAGCATTGTAACACATCTTAGAACATAATTTATTGCTTTTTGATTTTAAAAATAATTAATATATAATTATAAGACGCTCATAAAAAAAATGTTATTTTGGGGAAAATTTGAGAATTTCGCAGCGCTTGAGGCAAATGTTAGAGTTGACCGAAAATTTTGAAATTTCGAATTTGGCATAAGATACGTCTGTATCATGGGAAAAACGCACAGGAGCTAATTTGAGACATTTGGGTTCTTTTTGAAACACCCTATTGTACATTGCGTAATTACTTTTCTAGAAAGGGATTATAGTGGACATTAGTCATCAGGTTATTTATTTTGTTTAGAAAAATATCCCATTTTCTTACTCAATGTTAAATGTGGTGTGTGTTTGGTTTTTGTTCAGGAATTATTCCCGAATGACTCTATTAAGTTAGTATTTGTTCATTCATGATATCGAAATTTGACATATTCCTTCAAATGGCAACAATCTTACGTTTAGAATGCAACTTCCATTTCGTACGTATAATCTAAAATTGGAAAATTTTTGTCACAGTTTGGTTACATGTTCCATGTGTTGGCGACTATATTCACTGGATTTAGCAATGATAACACTTGCAGAAATCATCAACATTAGCTTAGAAATTATCACCATTATTTTTATTTTTTTTCAAATACAAACTTTATTTATCCTGATTAAATATATTTATAAAAGCAAAAAGCAGGGTTCGTACGGTCCTTAAAAGTCCTTAGAAAGTCCTTAATGTTCATTTTCATTTTTAAGGCCTTAAAAAGTCCTTATTTTTTTTATTCCAGGTGCTTTTTTTTTTTTTTTTTTGTTAAACTAAGAAGGTACCCATGCTTGCTATGTTTTGTATTCTTCACAAGAATCAAACTTCTTTCATTTCCACTACTTAATCGAACCTCAAATTTGGTTTGCTCGGGTTTGGTACTATCGCGGCTTTCGGACAGACCCAAAACGGCGGATTGACAGGACCAAAAATGGCGGACTTACATAAACATCATCGCATTTTTACTACAAATTTCAGTGCTTTCTCAACTGGTAAATAAATAAGTAACTCTTGTTTTTTTAATTTTTTTGAAAAGTTATAAGTAAATTGATGTGTTATATATTTTGGCAAAAAGAAAAGGTTCGTGGATTTTGATAAAATGCTCCAAACTACAACACCCAATTCAGTTAAAATTAACTTGTACCTACCCACATGGCAGCTTCCAATTTGCTATTTCCTGCAATTGTATGAAAAAGAAGATCGAGCTACATGTAAAAAAAATAATAAATATTAGTAAGAGAAGTCGAATCAAAACAAGCATTTGTGCAAAATTGCAATGGTGCCCAGTAACTGGGCACCATTTAAGACCGCAGAAAAATAAATTGCACAAGTTCCCTCATTTTGCTTTTAAAAGAGAAAGGAAAAAGGAATAAAATTTGAAAAACGGACTTTTAAGGACTCAAGGGGAAAATTTTCGCTAATTTACGGCAAAAATCGGGAATTTTCGAAGAGCCGAATTTCGGGATTTCACATTTGGGATTCGATACTGTATTTATTAAATTTAGTTTCAAAGTAAATAAATATTTTTTTCATGAAAATTGTTACTAAACCATCTACATTCTAAACAATTATCAATAAAGCAAGTAGGAGCAGCTCTTAACAAGTAATGAGTAAATAAATATTGCTTTCGAAACCTTTTTTTTTAATTTAACGGGCGGGGGGGGGGGGGGGTGTTAATACTTCAAAGATTAATATTGTTGACATCTAGCTCAATAAAAGAGATACATTTAACTAATATGTAGGCAAAAAAGAGTTTCAGCTTTTTTTTCGTCTGACCAATCGCTTGTATGATTATCGCTTTTTATACTGTTAAAGGTAAAAGAATGATTTATTTTTATTATCATTTTTCTTACACCTTACACTATAATAAGCGGCGAGTTGCCAACTCTCCCGATCGCTTTTTAGCCGATCTTTCGCTAAACAGCTTGTTCTCCCATTGTTTTTTTTTAAACCAAATAAAAAATATATATCTAAAAAATTAATTTGTTTTAAAGTAATGTTTTAATATTTAGTAAATTTTTATCAAGCAATTTGGCTTCGCGATCGTTCGCTGAGGGGTTTTGTTGTGTGGGAGATGATGGATATTTGCTGTGTTAATCAAAATTTGTATCTCGTGAAATTTCTTAATTTGCAATAAATTGAAGGAATCGACCTCTTCTTAAACCTATACACCGTAGTTGCCAAATGCTCCGTTTTCCCTTAGTTTTTTGTGAGCTTCAAAAATTCGATATTTTGCAAAAAGATCCAATTTTTCAAGCTGATGTACAAGTATTTTTATCTAAAGGGATTGTACTACAAAACATGAAACTTTTAAAAGAAACTTTGTAAAAAGACATCTATTAATTTATATAAATTTTCATAACTTATAACGCCAAAATGTAAAAGCCTATGTTCGGAAACTTGCTAACATCTAGCACGTGCTTCGCCGAAAATTGCACGCAGCTTTTGAGACTTCTATCTTTTTGCATCCTGTAAATATATCAATTATTTAAAAAGTTGACAGTTGTCTTAGTATTTGCAGCCTGTAGTCTGCTTGTTTTATTTTTTTATTAAAAAATATTGTTCAATTTTTTGAAACTTTATTTTAGTTAAATTTTGGTAGTTACTATTTGAGGGTAATGTGCACAGTTTTAAGCGAATAAGCTCCATTTTTTATTTGTATGTTGTTTCCAAAATGAAATATTTTTCTCAAGTTGAGAAAGTTTTTCTAAGCTCTTCTAAATAATTTTAAAAAATTATTTATGTCAGAGATAAAAATTTAAGTAAGCCTAAATTGAGATGCTGGCAACATAAGTTAAGTAAAATGAAAAAAAATCTAAATTAAACACAAATTCTCAAGATAAAGTGCAGCGTTTTCTTCAACATTTTTTTTAAATTTAAATTATTTTTCATTTAACTTGTATTTTATAGCATTAACCAGTTTTGATAATTTTTCACTTGCTTATATATGATTAATACTTGTGCTGTGTGCTTCTTATTACTAGCTCCAATAATTATTTAATTCCCTGACTGTATTGGACATTAGAAAAGCAACAAGACAAAGAGAGTTCCATAAAAGTGTTTGTGTTGTGTTCCTAATAAAAATGCGATGTTAAATCAATCTCCTCTTTCAATAATGCTTCCTTTTGAAATAAACATAACAGTTTGTGTAAACGCGAAGATTTTGTAAGGTCCTTAAAATATTTTGTAGGTCCTTAAAAAGTCCTTAGAAAGTCCTTATTTTTGGTTTTGCCAAAAGCGTACGAACCCTGAAAAGCAATTTTATAAGAGTAGTATAATATCATTCAATTTTTATAATGACTGAGAAGAGTTTTTCTCAAATTAACTTTTTCAAAGATAATTTTAGAAAAACCCAAATAGTCTGATATGTAAATAGGAGATGAGAAAAATTTGTACTGATGAAAAGAAGCTAGTTAATTTACAAATTCATTAATTATCCAGTGTTGTGCTTGTAAACTCTGCATAAATTGAATTTTGCAATTTTTAATAATGTGCAAAAAAATGAAAAAAAATTTGGTTAAAATTTTGGTTTAAAAAAACCAAGTGTTTTTTTAAAAAACCATTTGGTTTAAACCTTGGTTTAAACAATGCTTTAAACCACTGTGGTTTAAACCAAACAACCCTGGAATTGAACATTATATCAAAACTTCAGCATTAGTAATATCAGTATGCATCAAAGCATTCTTCAGTGTTCGACTAGAGTATTTAGAAATTGCAGCTACATTGAGCGTCTGTGTTCATAATGAGCGATTTTTCCCTTCATAGAAACAAATAACTGAAGACTAAAGTGCATCTTGTTTAATGAAACGCAGATCAATAAGTATAACAATTCTTGCTTTTGATCACTCTAAGTTATAAATCGATTCTGGAGAAGCTCCGATCAATTCAAACTGTTTTCTAACTGAGTATAACAACTCGGTGAGTAATGTCTAAAAAGTAAAAATTTTGAGAAGAACGAAATATAATATGCTAGCAAAATCTTTCTTTTTCGTTTCATAATTCAAAAGTGTAAATCGAGTAGGATTTACTTTTATTATTTTCTGTTGACATTCATCATTTTAATTTAAATGCCTTGTATTCCTTGAAAAGTTAGTAATTTCGAAGTGTTCTTAGATATTAGCAGTGGTACATTCCTGGAAAAAAAGGTGGAGGGACGCTTTAGGTTTTTGAAATCAAAAAGCGGGGGGGGGGGGGGGGGACGCTTGTGTTAAAATTTGAAAAAAGCGGGTGACGTTTATGTTGAAATTTGGAAAAAGTGGGGGACGCTTGTGTTAAAATTTAAAAAAAAGTGGAGGACGCTTGTGTTAAAATTTGAAAAGGTGGAGGACGCTTGTGTTAAAATTTGAAAAAGTGGAGGACGCTTGTGTTAAAATAAAAAAAAACTCGACTCTCTCTACGCCTCTGGATAGTAGAAATATCAGTGGCGGGTGTATCAACATCAGGTGACGTACTATTATCAATTCTTTCTTTCAAGACATCTACAGTTAGAGTAGAAATAACGGTAGGAATTCGCTAGTTTTCTCAAATAATGGTATTTATTTATGTGTGTTAAATGAAACACTTTATTTATATTTTTACCAATTATTTTGAAATCCAAACATGTACTTCTGTGGGTTTAAGGAAATAGGAAAAGAACATCGAAATGGAAAGAAAGAGATAATTCTCTAGGAATCTACCGCTTTCGTTGGAATAGAGATAGCGGCGCTTCCTTGTAAATTCCCTGACGTCTAATGGTTCAAAAGGTATCAACAAAAATTGATTTGCGTGGAGAAAATTTCGTCGTTGCTCGACATTTTAGGTTCATTCCGCTCACAGAGTTGAGCCGGATTGAGGAAATGGCAGGTGGCCGGGGGAATCTATTGTGCACACTACCAGGATCTCGCTTTTTCTTCAGACATAAGGTTTTATGCCCATTTTCTAACGCATGACATCACAAAAAAGTCAAATCCGCATCTATAGTGCTCTTGAACGTGATGCAACAATTCTTTCTTCTCCATTATTTATTTATTTATATTTTTATTCTGCCGATTCTTGCTGCTGCGTGTAATAACTGATTCTATCTTTTGGATCCTTCCCATTTTAATTTCTTCATTTCCAGATCAAATTTCACAGTACCCTTTTCAGCGTTAATTAGAAATCGAAAAAGGAGGCTCTTAATAAAACCAGTGAGGTCTTTCGTTTGAAGTTTCTTGGAAATGGATTCAATGCTCAGTCAGTTTTACGACGTACGTGTTTCCTTTTCATTTGAAATATAAACTTTAGTTTAAAAATGAAATGTCAACTATCATTCCCGCAATAGCTCATATTATAAAATTACATAAAAATAACGACATTTCATGGCATTAAAAGTGATGGAAATAGAAGAGGATAAAGTGAAAGTGTATGCTATTTTATCCTAACTCGAGGAGAGTTAATCGTATTGATATTGATGCCTCATTTTTTTTCATCTGCTAAAAAGCGTAGTCCGTTTTTAAGATGCTGCCATTGTCCCAAAAAACATTTTCTTTTCTTGTTTACACAACCTGTACATATCTTGTTCGGTTGCTGAGCCAACTCGTTAAAAATAAGACCTTATGTATAAATGGTAAAAACAGCATATAACTATTTTAAATTTGTTGCTTTTGCTTATTTCGTAGTTATGAAGAACCCCTTTTCAATGCAGAAAAAGCTATGAGCACGAAACACGTGTATGCAATAATTTTGCAATATTTGTGCCTTTCCAGAGGGTGGAAAGTATTCTAAGACTGATAGGAAACCATTCATTAGAAACTGCTCATAACTGAAGAAAAAAAAGAAGAAAAGAAAAAGTCGTATCCGTCGCGCGTCGATACAGTCAACTCTCTAAAACCCGCACCGTATGGGTCAAGTAATTTGCGGATTTTAGAATTTTGCTGATTTCAGATTATGGATTTCTTTACGCATTTGCAAAATTGTTTACATTACAAAATTATCATCATTATTTTCAAAGAAACTGTTACTTTATGTATAAAAGAAGAAAAGAAAAAAAAGACAGTAAGACGCACTATAATGTGCTTAAACTATTCTAAAAAGCGGGATTTATTTTTTTAATTGCATTAATTCAGTACATTTTGTTTATTTCAACAACTTTGAGGCGTTCTTGTTTCTTTGAGGTTTCTGCTAATGACTCCTGTTTGTATATTTTTTTAACGTCGATACATAACAAGATAGAACCAAACGCATTGATGCACATATAATCAGGTAAAACGTAAATAGTGAAATACGTCTTTAAAATAATGGATAATAAAAGGCATACCAAAAGTAAGCATTAAAGAGTGAAACGTGTCATATGGCTATAGCAAAGCATTGCTTGAAAACAATATGCTTTTAATTCAAATTATATTTATGCAAATTAAACTTTAAAATAAATATTAAAATAAAAATTGATTGATGCCTCCTTTTTAACATTTAACGTTTATAATGTATTTCTATATCAAATTCCAACTCAACTGTCGACGCTCAGTAAATATAGACACTTAATAAATTCAGTGAACTGTAAACACTTAAGATTCTTTATTTATTTGAATTTGGAAGAGAGCTTTGCTTTTTACACTCATCACGGCTCTCTTCGTTCACACACACTGACTACCTACACTTCACTCCACAAGATGGCGCTACAGCAGTGCGGATACATACCGCCGTGCGTTGCATTGTTTTTAACAATCAACAATTGATATTAATACACAAATCATCATTATATTAAAAACTTAATAATCATTGCAAAAACAGTAATACATGTAATAACACAATGTAACAAACACTTTGATAGTTAACACTAAGCTTGATAAAAAAGACAGATACTTGAGTATGAGTAATATGCACTCCAAGGGAATAAAATATTTTTAATTAATTGGCAGCAAACAAATTTTTGAAATCGGCCGCTTGAAGATTCCTTTATTTGTTTTAACATTGCAAACACGAACTCTGCCATCCTTTCCCGGAAAGACCGTCATGATTCTGCCTATTGGCCAATTACACATAGCTAAATTATCTTCCTTTAGTATAACCATGTCTCCAGTTTTAATATTTTGTTTATTGAAACACCACTTTGACCGATGGTTTAAAGTAGACAAATAGTCCTTGTGCCACTTTCTCCAGATCAATTGAACAAATTTAGTGGTTTTCTGCCACATACTCAATCTATTATCAGAAATATTGGCTACATCAGGTTCAACAATTGAAGTGAACGGTCTTACGATCAAGAAATGGCCTGGAGTGAGAACGCTCAAATCATTGCCATCTGAAGACATCGGGGTTAGAGGTCTTGAATTTAGAACAGACTCGATTTGATTGATCACGGTTAAAAAATCTTCATATGTCAATTTATGATTACCAACTACTCTCTTCAGATGATATTTGAAGGATCTCACCCCAGCTTCCCAGAGCCCTCCCATATTCGGACTGCTCGGGGGCAAAAAGTTCCATTTGACACCTTCTTGACTCATATAATTACACAAATTCATATCAGGCCTTTTAACTAAGTTAAACAATCGTTGTAACTCATTATTACTTCCAACGAAATTGGTCGCATTATCAGAATATAAAATGCTGCATTTTCCTCTTCGCGAAAAAAATCTCTTTAAGGTGGCAATAAATGCTTGAGTACTCAATTCTGTCACAAGCTCCAAATGAATCGCTTTCGTGACAAAACATACAAAAATCGAAACATAAATTTTTTGAAAGGTGCCTTTCCGTTGGTTCTTGTATTTAATTTGAAATGGACCACAAAAGTCCACTCCAGAAATGGCAAATGAAAAGTTTTGACTTACACGAGTTTTGGGTAAATCACCCATAAGCTGATCACAAGTTATTGGCTTAGCTTTAAAACATGTCAAACATTCACGTACTATTTTTCTACAAGTAGATTGACCATTTATGGGCCAGAATCTTTGCCTTAAAATAAACAATAATGTTTGAGGCCCTACATGTAAATACTTAATATGATAACTTATAACTATCAAATGTGTTAATTTATGGTTACCTGGTAACAAAAATTAGAATTTTTTATCAAAACTTAAATCACTATTTAATAATCGTCCTCTACATCTCATCAACCCTTCCTTATCAATAAAAGGACATAAACTTCTTACCTTACTTTGCTTTGAAATTTCACCTGAATTCTCTAAATCTCTTATTTCTTTGCTGAACTCTTTTCTTTGCACCAAACTTACCAGTTTCATCTCTGCACTTTTGAGTTCATCAGACGACAAAGACCCAGTTGATTTATCATCTTTCCTACGACAGTTTCTGATGAACCTAAATACAAAACTTAATACACGAATAAGTTTACTATAGTTATTACTAACCTCAAGAAAATTATCAAGGAAATTACTATTATCCTTAATAAAACAATTAAAGTCACTAGATGGTTTAAATTCATTAGAAAAGTCATCCTCTATTACTCTAGATGGAATTTCTCTATTAGGATATTCACTGTTACACAAAAATGTCGGTCCTTCAAACCACAGTCTTAAATGTAGAAGTCTATCTGGATCGAGACCTCTTGAAATAAGGTCGGCAGGGTTTTCAGTTGATGGTACATATCTCCACGTGTCAATGCTAGTCAAGTTTTGAATCTGCGATACACGGTTTGCAACGAAAGTCTTAAGAAGAAATGGCTCCTTGCGTATCCAAGAAAGTGCAATCATGCTATCACTCCACAAGTAGACGTTGGAAATTGACAAATCTAGGGCATGAATCACTTTTTTCACTAACTTGGCTAGAAGCAGTGAGGCAGAGTTCTAGCCTAGGGATGGTTGCTCTTTTCAATGGTGAAACTCGGCTCTTGCTAGCAATTAACCCGATTGAAACTGCTTGGTCATTTTTAACACACTTACAGTACACAACAGCACCATAAGCAGCTTCTGATGCATCAGCGAATCCATGTATTTCAATCACATTAACTCCTTCAGATAGTAAACATCATCCATGTTATTGACACTCTGCAAGGATTCCACAAATTTTATCCACTCGTGTTTTTTTTTTCTCAGGTAGCTCTTCGTGCCAGTCCAACTTCAAACACCATAGTTGCTGCAGAAATATTTTTGCTTTCGACACTACAGGTCCAAGCAATCCTAGGGGGTCATAGAGTCGTGCTATTGTGGATAAGACACAGCGTTTCGTGATCTTAAAATCCTTTCTATGAGATGCACTACAGGAAACGACTATCTGTCTTGGGACTCCAAGAAACTCCCAATACTTGTGTTTCCTCAGAATTGGCAAAATTATATGTTTCTTCACTATCTGAAACTAACCCTGCACAGTTACTATGCCATTTATGAAGTTGCATCCCAGCCTTTCCCAAAATTTCAATTAACTGATTCTTAAGTTCTATGGCAGTTGCTAAATTATCAGAACCGGTTAGCACATCATCAATGTAAAAATCATTTTCAACGACTGGCGCAGCAAGAGGATAATTTTCTCCTTCATCAACAGCTATTTGTTTTAGTGTACGAGTTGCTAGGAATGGTGCGCATACAGTGCCATAAGTTACGGTGTTCAACTCATAGGTCTTGACGGGTCCATTCTTTTCTTCTTTTCAAAGAACGCGCTGCAATCTTCTTTGGCTAGGGTGGATCAAAATACACCTAAACATTTTCTGAACATCCGCCGTGAAGGCATAGACATACTTACGGAATCTTGTCATAATAGAAAACAAATCGCTTTGCACCATTCCTCCATTAAGTTGAAGGGAATTTAAAGATTTACCTGTTGAGGTAGGATAACTTGCATTAAAAACAACTCTTAGCACAGTTGATGGATTATCAGGGCGGTAGACTCCCAAATGGGGAACGTAGTAAGTGCCTTCACTCTCCTCATCATCCGAAATTTCGGACATATGTCCCATCTCTGAATATTCACGAAGGAAATCTTTATACAGAGATAAATAATTTGGATCTTTAATTAGACGTTTCCATAATAAATTTAATTTCTCCAATGCTAATTCCTTAGATTTCCCTAAATTTTTAGGATCTTCCTTTAAAGGCATTTTTACTATATATCGTCCCTCAGAATTTCTAGTAAAGTTATTTTTAAAATGTTCTTCACAAATTATATTTTCTTTACTCTCAGTTATTTCAGTTTCGATATTCTCTATCTCCCAAAAACTTTTAACAATCTGTTCTAGACCAAAATTTCTTTAACTAACCCACAATGGATTTTATTTTCCTCCATATTTGAAATGCTTCCACTCACTAGATAACCAAACACTGAATTTTGTAAAATTAAATTCGTGTTAGGGGGGCAAACTTGTCCAGGTTTTATAAGCTCAAAAAATGATTCTGCACCAATTAATAAATCAACTCTTTGCGGAATGTTAAAATACTGATCAGCTAACTTAATGTTTTCCAACCCTTCCATGCACTTGTTTATTTTTTTCGAGGGCATGAGATCAGTTATTCTAGGAACAACTAATAAATTCAAATCAGTCTTAAAGCTTCGATCTTTATTTATTATTGTAGCAGATACTTTAGACCTAATGGAAATAGCTGAATCATTCAACCCAGACACCTCTATGTTTATTTTATTTTTTCTCAATTGAAGTCGATCTGCACATTCTCTGCTTATAAAATTAGACATAGATCCAGAATCTAATAAAACACGAACTTCACTTTCATTACCAAAAGAATCACATAAATAACAAGTTGCTGTACTCAAAAGAACTGTTCTGTTTTTATTGAAGACACAACTACTGGTAGCTGAAAATATATTGGCGCCACTGATTTCCTTTTCGCAGACTGCAAGTGCGAATTCATTAGCTAGTGGAGACAGGGGGGAATGATTTCCTCTTTCGACTATATTTTTATTCGAATTAGAATTTATAATGATATCATCTTTTGTTTTCGATTGCGTACCATAATTAGGATCTCGATTAAAATGTAATGAAATATGATGCCTTTTACCACATTTCGCACAAGAGTAATTTGACTTACAAAAATTAAGTCTATGTTTCACAAGACAATTAAAGCATAATGAATTATCCTTCACGAATTGCATTCTATCTGTGACAGAAATTTTTTTATAAGTAGGACACAAATAAAAGGGATGATTTTCACTACATAAATAGCACTTCGAACTCTTGACATTAGACAAAAAAGTTTTAGATGCATTTCTTTCAATATGATTTTTATTATAAGAACCGGAATTCTTAGTTATTGTTTTTCCACGAGATGTCATAAATAAATCTATTTCTTTTCCCAGTTTAATAGGTTCAAACCATGTGTCTGATTGTTTCACGCTTATATAAGTAGCAGTTTCTTTATCCAAAGTTTGGAAAAGTTTATCAGAAATTATAAGCTGATTTAGTGTTTTGAAATCCTTCACGTCCCTTAATTGTAAATAGTACTCCCAGCTAGTGGTTAAACGTGAAGCAAGCTGAACGTATGTTTCATTTAACTGCCGTGTTGTTGTTCTGAAATTGTCCAGACAAGATTGAGCAGTTGGCTGAAATTCTCTGAGAACTATTTCTTTCACTTTATCATAATTACTAAAATCATCGTCACTTATATATGTGATTATATTTGATGATTTTTCACCAAGCAAATTGAGAAGAATTTCAGATTTATATTTATCAGGAACACATTTAACAACAAATGCTCGTTCTAAAGATGAAAAAAAGAAACCCCAGTTTTCGGGTTTGATAGGCACTTTAATAGTTAATGTTCTAATACTCTTTACCAAAGAATCTAAAGAATTATTAGATTCAGGTAATTCTATATTATTTTCTTTTGGCTCGGCACGAATACGTGCAATTTCAAGTTCCGTTTTTGCTCTTTCGAGCTTCAAACTCTCTAAGTCTAATTGTTTTTTCTCTTCACTTTTACGCTCTTCTACTATTAAATTTACAAGATCACTGACAGTTTCACAGTCATTTTTATATTTTTCACAATTTTTAATTGTGTCAATAAAGTTTATCACAGTCATTTTTTCATTAATTTCTAGACCAAGTTCACTGGCAATAAGCCTTAAATCATCCTTTTGACAGTTTTTAAACATTGTAAATATTTAAATCAAAGTACCATATAAAACCAAAACAATCCTACTTTGAAAAAGAAAGCATGTATCCAAATCACACAGTCAGCTCGTAACACAGTCACATTAATCGTAGAAATTCACTTCACAAATATATTTTGAAACATGCTGATTATTTCTCCCGGAGAGCGGACCACTTATGTCGATGCTCAGTAAATATAGACATTTAATAAATTCAGTGGACTGTAAACATTTAAGATTCTTTATTTATTTGAATTTGGAAGAGAGCTTTGCTTTTTACACTCATCACGGCTCTCTTCGTTCACACACACTGACTACCTACACTTCACTCCACAAGATGGCGCTACAGCAGTGCGAATACATCAACATTTAATTTTTTGCTCTCAAATTTTGCGGATTTCGGGTCTGCGAATTTCAGAGAGTTGAATACCTCCGCCTTGTCACCCCCCCCCCTTTTTTTTTACTTCTACGGCATTCGTCGGGAAGGTTACTAGGAGATACTTCAGGAAATCTGTAAAAAATTAGAAAAAAAAAAACAATATATATTTTGAAATTTGATTAAGCCAAAAAGAGAGTCAAAAAAGCCAGAGCGAGAAAAGTTAATCTTCTTTAAAGGTAAACTTAACATTATAGAAATAATAACAAATTCACGATCAGAGTAAGGAATTTATTAAGTGGGAAAATTTATTAAACGAGACTTTTCTTAAACGGGTTATACTGTGTATGTAATAGTTTCGATATTGCGCCAAGATCTTCTTGAATGTTTTAAACTCAACAAAGAAATTGACTGAACGTAAAATCATTGCGGGGATCTTCGTTTTCTAGGTAAAATTCATCCATAACCTTCTTACAAGGTAACAGTATATTAAAACCCCTCCTTAGCAGACACCAACTGGACAAAAATATATCCCCGTTATAGAAGGGTGTCCACGAAAAAGTTTTTTTTTTTTAGGCTTAATGATTTTTTACCGGTGAATTAAAAACTGCTCGCCTATGAGGGATGGATTTTTATTGTATTTAGTTTTTCTATTATGTTCATGATAGTAGAGTATTGCTTACACGACGTTCACACTTATACAACATTTGCACTTATACGACTTTTTCGTGTGGTCCCAGTTCTTGGATTTCAGCCAGAAGGGTTGATCGATTATACGACGTTATTTCATGGTCCCTTCGGCGTCGTATAGACGATACTCCAATAACTAAGTTTCTGAAATGCAACTTTAAGTAACAAAGAGATGGGAACTTAATCCATAGTAAACATCTATCCTTTTTTTCGCATTGTTTATTTTCTTATTTATTAATTAACCCCCCCCCCCCCCTCAGTGGGAGGCATTTAACCCCCTTGATCAAGACCTTATTTCATTACGTCGTAAAGAAAGTCATGTCTAACGTGAGAATCCCGCAGCAATTGGAGTTTGCAATGTATTAATCGATAATGTAGAAATTGGAAAGGCCGCTACTGATTATATAATTAATTAAACTCCAAATGAATTTTCCCATTTTTAAATCGGTTGACCCACGCGAGCCTCAGCTTCGAATTGAGCTTCTTCCAGCCCCGCGGTACCCAACCACCTGCCAGGCAAAACAAAAGGACCCCTAGCAGAGACCGTAAGCCTGGTGCTGGAAGGCAGCCAGGGGGGGGGGGGGGCTCTCAAGGTCACTAACTTGTTCGTCGTGGGGAACACTTGGGTGAGTTACGGAATCGGGCTCGTTTTTTCCGAGTTACGTTATTTTTATTCTCGTGTTTGCTTCGTTTGTTCTGAAGTTTTATACCATCTGTCTTTATTTTAACCAACTTCAGCATTCTTCGATTTTTTTTTTCATCTCATCACGTCCATGTGAAAACTAAACATCCCTTGGTAATAACTTAATTTTATTCTAATGCCTTGCATTCAACTGCCCTCCCTTTTATCTATGGCAGGAGCATATGTTGTGTTCTCAACCACATCTCCTTTTACGCACTTTCAACTCCAATAAAAGGAAAACTACTAACTAGAAAATTGGAAGATTTTTTAATCTCTATAAGTCTAGTTTTGTGGTAATCTATTAAGCATTCACTGTATTTTTCTTATATATCTAAAATCCACAGAAAAAGTATTGAATTTCTGAATTTTTTTCAATTTTCGAATGTTGATGGAGGTGCACGTTTTAAGAAGTATTTTTCTGCGACAGCTCCCGACCTTTTAACGTGAAGTCTTAAGGGTCCTACATATAAAAGCGTAAGACGTGGAAAAGAAGCTTAGGTAAACAGGGGTCGATCCAGCATTTTTTAACAGGGTGCGTTTTTTGTATATTTTGAAGAGATTTTTGTGAAAAATCAAATAATTTTGGGAAACTTGAAAATTTAAACATATACCGATGAAATATTTTATTATTAGCCACTTTTATAATAAACAATGATGTAAAAAGTACGATTTAGAAGCTTGGAATTTTGGGCCCGTTCTGATTAATTGGAATTTTGTGAGGGTCCGAAAACGAACTCTGGCGCGACCCCTGGTAGACACGCGCAGGTTTTTGCGCACAAAGCAATTACAAAGCGCAGGGCAGTCCGCAAATCTACAAATAAGCATCGATAAGATTTTAACTTTTCTTGCGTCCGAGTGACGTCATGCGTTTAGTCTATATGCAGCTTTAGAATGATTAATTATTACGTTGCTGCAAACCGCATTAAAAGCGGTAGGTCCCGGGAATCAAGCCATTTAGCCCTGGTAGCCTGGCTGAAAAGCAGTGATGCTATAACCACCCATCGACAACATTGGAAAAAACTCTTTTAAGAAATACTGACGATTTTCAAAAATGGATTCCTGTTCGTGCGGGAAAGAGTGTCAGGTGGGTGAAATTTTTTTTTTTTATAGATACTAACTTAAAAAAATAAAGGAATCGAACAAAATTCAGTAGTTATACTGTAAAAATTTTTGGTGTTACTGAACACCATTTTTGGTGTTTAGTTGGTGTAAAGTTGAAAATTATTCATTTTGTGTGATGTATTTAAAAAAGTGTCTGTCTAAAACAATACAGACAGCAGAATGTTTCTTTAGCATATGATGTTCGTTAACTCATCTACGCATCAACAATTCATTACGATTGCTCATTTATCCTATTTTCATAGAAATGAGCAATCGCAATGACATTTCGATTCGTCACGGATGTGCTAAGAAACTTTATACGTCTATATTTTTTTAGACGGCCCCTTAAAAAAATTAAAGTACAACAAAAATGAATCATTTTTAACTTAACACCAACTGAACACCGAAACTCGTGTTCAGCAACACCAAAAATGGTGGCAATAGACGCTGGAATGAATAGCTGCAAGGGGTGTGTTTGAACGTTTTATGAAAGTAGTTTGCGCATAGCATAACTCCTATATCTCAAAACGTAACACAGAAATTATTGTTGCTTCTCTGATTTTATGCCTATTAATTACAATTAATAGTGGTAGTTAAATTTATGTTAAATAAAATTACACTATATACCATATATACTGGTCGTTATTTATATTTTCGAAAATTCGCATTATTCTAAAGATTACAATCTACAGAAAAAATCTGCTTAAATTTCATTTTTTTTTTTAGTTACTGTGTGTAAATATGTAACTGACAATAACTCTTCTATGCAATACATACTATTATTGATAATTATTTTACATTTGCGTAGTGGTCCAAGAGGACTGGGGTTCTGTAGGAAAGTTCGCGTAGAGAGAAATTTTTTTTTTTCAAAAATGGTTACTAGGTGCCCTAAAAGTATTTTGGCCTCGGGTGGACATCCGCCACCTGATACATTTTTTTGTTATGACGTCATCAAATGTGGCGGTCGCTGGATCAGAAATGGCTCATACCTATGTTAATACACGACCGATTTGCCTGTAACTTGCACTTTTTTACTAATATGTCCATTATTAAGTTAATAGAAGTGGTTTTGCGTCCATTTTGGACTTCGGTGGACATATGCCTGGTAAATTTTTCAGCGATGACGTCATAAAAGATGGCGGTTCGATCCCTGAAATGTTCATATCTGTGTTAATACTTGACCGATTTGCACCCAACTTGCCCTTTTTTTGCTAATATTACCAATATGAAGATGAACCTAATTGCAGGGATTTTGGGCGCATTGGTACATTTTCCAGCTATGACGTCATCAAAGATGGCGGCCTCTTGATCACCGAAATTATCATATCTACTCTAATATTTGACGCATTTGTATAAAAATTTCGTCAATAGGTTATAATTAGTATTTACAAGTTGATTAGTTATGTATTTTAGCAATTGCTACAAATTATTAAATAATTTTGTTATTTCCTTTTCATTTTCTATTACTTGATAAATACATGATATCAAAAATGCAAGCAGTGATTGTATTGAAACCTGCTCAGATTCTCTAAAACGGATTGCGACAAGTTGAATTTAAACCCTTGCTTTTTACATTTGCAGAAGGAGCAACAGGGTACTTCATTTGACCTACAAGTACAGAAAGATTTGGTACTAGTTACCCTTTTTCACCTAGTGCTTTAATTAAGTAGAATTTTAATTCGTGCCACTTAGGTACGCAGCCAATAGAATCGAGCGCGTTGTTGCTCTTCGGGGCAGGAAGATAGAAACTATCGAATAATATCGTGACGTTTTGAGTATATAACAACCGGGGCAAACCATTAACAGATCTCAAAAGAGCTCATCTGGCATCTTTTAGGTTGTACAAAACATAAAGAGTTTGTTGCAGAATGGGAGATAACACATCATAAACGTCTGATGGTATCAAATTTATTTCGGGAGGTCACAGACTCGATTGCTTTTGTCGAAGGTTTGAATATCCACCCTGAGTTTCCTAAGAAGCAAAGTCAGGGTTCGTACGGTCCTTAAAGATCCTTAGAAAGCCCTTAATGTTCATTTTAATTCTTAAGGCCTTAAAAAGTCCTTAACTAGTCCTTATTTTTTATTCCAGATGCTTAATGTTTTTTGTTAAAATAAGAAGGTACCCATGCGCTCTATTTGTTTGTAATCTTTTGTATCCTTCAGAAGAATCAAAGTTCTTTCATTTCAACGACTTTTAATCGAACCTCAAATTTGGTTTGCTCGGGTAGGTCTCTATCGCGGCTTTGGGGCCGTTCATAAACGACGTCACGCTTTTTTCCCATATATTTGACCCCCTCCCCCCTTTGTCACAATATGTCACACATCCAGCGGAACCCCCTCCCCCCTTAGTCACGCGTCACGCTATGTTGCATAATGCATGATGTCACATTTGTGTTGCTGTGTGGGAGATGATGATATTTGCTGCGTTAATCAAAGTTTCTATCTCGTGAAATTTCTTAATTTACAGTAACTTGAAGGAATCGACAGCTTCTTAAACCTATACACCGTAACTGCCAAATGCTCCATTTTCCACTAGTTTTTCTTATTTTATTTGTTAACTTCGAAAATCCGATTTTTTGCAAAAATATCATTTTTTCAAGCTGATGCTGATGTACAAGTATTTTTATCTAAAGAGCTTACTACAAAACAAGATAAAATTTTAATTAACTTTTTAAAAAGATATGTATTAATTTACACGAATTTTCATACCTTATAACGCGAAAATGTTAAAACCAACTTTTTGGAAACTTACTATCATCTAGCACGTGTCTCGCCGAAAATTGCACGCAGCTTTTGAGATTTCTATCTTTTTGCATCCTGTAAATATATCAATTATTTCAAAAGTTGACAGTTGTTTTAGTATTTTCAGCTTGTAGTCTGCATTTTCTAGTTTTTATTTAAACAATTTGTTCTCAATTTTTTAAAACTTTATTTTAGTAAAATTATTTTAGTTACTATTTTAGGCTAATGTACAAAGTTTTAAGCGAATGAGCTCCATTTTTTATTTGTATGTTGTTTCCAAAATGAAATATTTTTCTCAAGTTGAAAAAGTTTTTTCTGAATTTTTGTAAGCTCTTCTTAATAATTTTAAAAAATATATTTATGGCAGAGATAAAAATTTAAGTAAGCCTAAATTGAGATGCTGTCAACATAAGTTAAGTGAAATGAAAAAAAAAAAATCTAAATTAAACACAAATTCTCAAGGCAAAGTGCAGCATTTTCTATGACAATTTTTTTATGTAAATTGTTTTTACATTTGACTTGTATTTTATAACACTAACCATTTTTGTTAATTTTTCATATCAGGATAATTTGCTTATATATGACCAATGCTTGTGCAGTGTGCTTCTGTTATTACTAGCTCCAATAATTATTTAACTCCCTGACTGTATTAGACATTAGAAAAGCAACAAGTCAAAGAGAGCTCCATAAAAGTGTTTGTGTTGCGTTCCTAATAAAAATACGATGTTAAATCAATTTCCCGTTTCAATAATGCTTTCTTCTGAAATAAACATAACAGTTAGTATAATTCGAAAAATTTACGAGGTCCTTAAATTTTTTTGTAGGTCCTTAAAAAGTCCTTAGAAAGTCCTTATTTTTCGTTTTGCCAAAAGAGTACGAACCCTGAAAGTCAGAACTTACACAAAAAAGTTGCCACAATGTTTGAAGATCTATTGCAAAAAGGTCATCTGTTTGATATGCTTCCCAATCCATAACGAAAATATATTAAATGTCTTAAAGTTTCGGTGGAGATTTGTATTGTACCCTGCGAAAAACACGATACGTGGACAAAACGTGTGTATCTCAAGTACTATCCATAAAGTCATGCTGCCAGGATTTCATAGCAACACAACATAAAGTGTAGGTTGTACAGGGAAAGTTACCAAAAAGAAGTCAAGCAGTTCTTTTCACCGAATGGTACAAATAGCTCAAGCTCGTTCATTTGCAAGAACTATTTCAGTTTGAACTATCTGAAAATTTCACAGTTTAATGAACAAGGTTTAATGGCAAAGCCAAAAATAGTTCATTGTTAAAACCGCTCAAAATATGTTATGGTGATAAAAGCAATGACACCTTATTCAAGACTAATGAAAAAACTTGTTATATAATGGGTGTCATAAATTAAATGCGAAATGTTATGACAAAATTTTAAAAAAACTTTGGCGGAGCAGTTTCTGCGTTTTCGTCATATATTAGGAGCATCAAAAGGAATTGTGGAAAAGTCGATCATGTTTTCGACAGCTATCAAATTTTCACCGGAAAAGCCTGAGAAATTGCAGAGACATGGTAGCTTCACAGTTATAGGTATCGCCAAAATCTCTCAAGATGTTTCATTGTCTGTGCATTGTATTTTTGATATTCTTTATCTATGAAGTGATAGAAAATGATAAGAAAATAACAAAATTATTTATTGATTTGTAGCAACTGCTAAAATACATTACTAATCACCTTGTAAATACTAATTATAACCTATTGACGAAATTTTTATGCAAATGCGTCAAATATTAGCGTAGATATGAGAATTTCGGTGATCAAGAGGCTGCCACCTTTGATGACGTCATAGGTGGAAAATGCACCCCAAACCCCTGCTATTAGGTTCACATTGGTAATATTAGCAAAAAAGGGGCAAGTTGTGGGCAAATTGGTCAAGTATTAACACAAATATTAATATTTCAGGGATCGAGCCGCCATCTTTGATGACGTCATCGCTGAAAAATTTACCAGGCATATGTCCACCGAAGTCCGAAATAGACGCAAAACACTTCTATTAACTTAATAATGGACATATTGGTAAAAAACTGCAAGTTACAGTCAAATCGGTCGAATATTAACATAGATATGAGACCTTTCTGACTGAGCGGCCGCCATTTTGAAGACGTCACAACAAAAAAATGTACCAGGTTGCGGATGTCCACCCGAGTCCAAAAAACTTTCTAGGGCACCTACTAACCATTTTTGGAAAATAAAATCAAACTTTCCAACAGAATCCCACTTAGTTCCTGGAATATAGAGCATTGTACAATGTCTAAGGAAAAAATACCTACTTCTACGACGTTTACACTATGCACACAGAGTCGGCGCTAGCACGAATGGCGCCCTGAGGCAAAACAAACTTTTTTCCGCCCCTACTACATATTATGAAGGAATAGAGATTAAATGTGATCGATACAAACTTTAATTATACATATTTTAACTTTCAAAAGGCTGAAGAAAACAATAGCTAATCAGAATGGATTGAATAAGAAAAAAATTAAAAAAAAAAAAACAGAAAAATCGAAAAAGCAATAGATTGCGTTTTGCTCGTCATAAAATAGAGAAGACAGTTTCTGGAACTGCAAACACTTATAAAGTGCAAACTCCGGATACATTGAAGCCGCCTGTCGCTGTGGAGAAGAAAAAAATAATGTGCAAAACAAGAAATAACCCAGTAAAAAATATATCCTTTCAACAAAGGAAAGAAAGGAACGGAAACTTTTCAAGATGTTCCTGATGTTCCTCAAAAATAAACGTGTTATATTTATTAATGCAAAAATGAAATTAGATGAAGTTTTAATGCATTATTTGTAAAACTAAATAATTTAAATATTATTTGATTTTTAAAATTAAAACTATTATTTGTTTCTTAAAAAGATGCAGTAAATATTTATGGCCAATGCGCCAATAAGAACGACGCGGCGCCTCGCCGCCTCAGCCTAGCGCCGGCCCTGTGTGCACAGTCCCCTCCGCAACTATTAGTGTTTTAGTTTTGTTAAACTTATTAAAGCAAAGAGTTTTCTGTAATTTATTTTACAATTACACTTTAGATAGTTGCAATGTCCGCAGAACTTTTATATTAGAAGCAAAAAGCAATTAAAAGTATCCCCAACGCACAAGGGTGATTCTGATCCGAAATTTACGAAAATTTTTGAGGACCTGATCCAAAAATTGAAAATTAATTCAGTTTTCCGAAGATTTTCTCATTAATTAATCTTAAGACTTCTTTTATGATACAGAGTTCCCAACTATCCCAATTACTAAAGAAGATTACCGCTTTTCACCCAATCTTCCGTTTTTTAGTTTATTTCTCCCGATTTTCGAAAATTGTTCTTAATAATTTCCCAATGTTTTAAAATTAAGCTTAACGTTTTCATTTATGAGCAAAATTCTTAGCAACCAATATTATCGCTTCGCAACCATTCATTGCATATTTTACTGTGTGAGAAAATGAGATTTTTGGCTGCCCCCTCCCTCTACTCGTATTAATCAAGATGCGTTAATTTCTTTCGATTGTACCGTGAAATCGGCGACAAATTTGCATGAACTTTCAAACATCTCTAATATTTTAATTGTATTTTCTTAAATTCTGCAAGGTATACGTTAGAACTTATGTCTTAGAAGCATGCCAACATTGAACACGGGCGTCGTTGAAAATTAGCGTGCCGTGCCTTGCAATCCTTTTACATCCTATAAAAATTTGAATTGTTTTAAAAGTTAGAAGGCTACCTTAAATAGGCACCTAATTACATAAGTTTTATTTTAAATTCGTAATGCATACTTTTTCCGAAAATTTCATGTGAAGTTCAGATTTTTTTTTTTTTTACTCAGAATCACCCATGCCTACGCAGCAAAATCCTTAACGTAGAATGGCCCTTTTGTCTGTAGCTATTCGTATTAACGGTAATTAATGCAAACTGCAGCCATACTGTCTATAGCATCGAGGCCTTCACAGACTACCCCCCCCCCCCAGTAGAAGGGGGTGCGACTGCAGCGCTATCCTCCTCGAACTTTCCACAAACTCTCTGACAAACTGACAACCAGCACCAGCCATAAGGGCTGGGCTGGCAGAGCTTTACCTACCTCTTTACCGACCCGGGGCCATAGTCATGCTACAAAGCAAGCCTTACGTCACCCGGATCGGATGCTGCTATTTTAGTCGCCTCTTACGACACGCATAACTACGTCGGCGCTATTCTACGCCGGCCACCGCACGGCGTTCGTATTAACGGTATGCTTTTTGTTACTTTATTCGAATAAACGTTATCATTTCATGCGTAACTGTTTCCAGTATACAGCAAAACTATGCCAAGGAGAAACATTCAATTTCAGGAAGTTTGATTGTTCAACTAAATGAACTTGAGAGTGTTTCTAGAAAACTACAATACACAAAATAAGAATGTATCAATGTAACTGATTGAAGTAATCTTGCATTGCATACAGAAATGCTATTGTTATGTATATGCTACACAATTGTTTCAACTTGCGCATCAAAAGTTAAAAGGGAGGTTTAAAAAAATACTCTCAGTTTTGGTGTTATTGATTCTTATATCTCTGTACATGTTTGGATCAATATCTAATTATGACTGGTTAGTAGGTTAATTACCGAGTTTTTATGACTAAATTTTGTGTGCATTTATTTGTTTTTATTATTATTATTTATTTCGCAGATTGTTCTAATGATAAATACGAACCTAAATGTAAGAAAACAATGGACTACTGATCATGAGGGAACAATTTATCTTTAACAGCTATGGGGATCTTTTATTTTCTTCAGCCTAATAAATGGAAATTGTTAACCTATTAATTCTTTTTGCTACAATTTCTCTAATTAGTTGCATCGTAACATATAAAGGGGAAGGTTAACTTCACCCTTTGCTATAACAACTGTTCTGACCATTGTTTCGATTGACAGTTAAATACTGCCAAAGGCCTTTATTTGTAGAACCTCGTTATTAAGAGCCTATTTTGCATTATCTTACCTATACTAAAAATTTTGCGTTTAGTTGCCACCATTTTTGGTGCTATTGAACACGATTTTTCGTGTTCAGTTTGTGTTAAGTTGAAAATTATTCATTTTTGATGTACTTGAAATTTTTTTAATGTGGTAGTCTAAAAAAATATAGACAGTACAATAACGTTTCTTAGCACATGAAATGTATTAACTCCGTTACGTATCGAAATTTCATTGCGATTACTCATTTCTATGAAAAAAGGATAAACGAGCAATCGTAATGAATTTTTGATGCGTAGTTGAGTTAACGAACATCATATGCTAAAAAACATTCTGCTGTCTATATTTTTTTAGACAGACACTTGAAAGAATTTAAAATACATCAAAAAAGGAATAATTTTCAATTTTACGATTGAACACTAAAAAATGGTGTTCAGTAACACCAAAAATTTTTACAGTGTGCTTTTCTAATTGAGAGTTATATTATATTTGCTAAATATTTCATTCTAAAAATATGTAAAACAAAATTATTTCGTTGAAAAAGCATTATTTTAAAGAAGCATTAAAAAAATGAAATATGTAAAAAAGAAAAAAAAGTAGCTGAGTTGAAAAAGTAAAATGCTTCAATGACTGACTTTAACCTAACCGACCTTTCTTAAAATGCAGGTGCAGTTGTCGTATGTCGGTATAATATCGTTCTCCCTGGAAGAGCAGATGTTCCGTTTAAAGGGATCGAAATTCTTTTGAAAGCATCTTCGTCATTACTGGAAAGCTTTTTAAAATGCCCTTCTGAAACATTATATTCGTGTTTCAATTTTGTGGGGCATTTTCGAATTGCATTATTCTCAGCTGTGTAGTTATTCGAAGGCACTGTTCCCATACGAACGTTCATTGCTTTTTAGGTATGTTTCTGTGTTCGTAATTACAAGATTTCTAATTATTGTATAAATTTAAATAAGTATCATCCTGTGTAGTTTTTTTAGTTATGAAGCATGAAAAATGAAAAGTTTCGAAAATGTCTTCGATTCTATATTAACAAATTTATGTGAAAAAGTCGTTACAAAAAAAATAAAATAAATAAATTTTAGAAAAAACGCTTTTAGACGCGCTTTATAATGTTCAAAAATATTTTTGTGTCATATTTCATGAAAATCAATCAGATTGTCTTGGTTTTACATGATATGCAGGCAGACAACGTACTTTCAACTGTATTGGAACTATAAAGTATTTTAAATCGATAATAATTTAGTTTGCGAAGAGATTTCCTTTTTCTCCTTTAAAACCTTTTTGTAGTAGTCTATAAAATGTGTTTAGAAGAAGGGAAAAATAAAATAGATATGAAAATAAAAAAAAACTTTTTTTTTTATGGAAAGGGTTGGGAGGAAAGAGGAGGGAGCCTTTTTCTTTTTTTTTTTTTTGAAGGAAAGGGGTCAGTAGCTGTTTCCATAAATACTCCGGATTTCGAGGTAGTGTCACAAATCATATTTTTCAAGGGGTTATTTTCCCAAAATGGAATGATTTTTATTAAAAATATATTTTTGATTTTTGACGTTTTATGAAATATGGGAATTTACCTGTTTACATCAGCAATGGGGTACCTGCGATTTTTTTGAGTTTTTAAGCAGTTAAGCAGCTATATGAAGCTTGCAATTCATTTCATTGGGGTACATAAGTACGTTGGAGTACATGAGTCCATTGGGGGTACACAAGTCCACTACGTTCATAAAACATAGGACATTGAAAAAAAAAAGAAAAAACAAGGGAAAAAATGTGGGGAGTGTTGTAAATTAAAAATTTTAACGAAACTCTGGCAAACCCCTCCGAGCTCACGGCAGTTCATATCTGCATGCATGCAATTTTACTATGAATTCAATTTAAGAGCTAAACAATACATAATCCATCACTACAAACATTATATTTTCAAAATATGAACTACCTTTTTCTGTTTTTGTTATCTCCATTCTTTAGTTCTCTTGTTGATCATCGAGCACTAAATATTCTGCGATATGTTATGGGCTTATGATCTTTAATTACCTTTCCTTCTTCCTTGTTGTTGGGGCACATCTCATATTCTTTTAAGTAGTCGAAATGTCACTATTTGGGAGGGCAATTACGAGGAAGTGACTTTTCATGACCCTTATGACTTTCTACTGAAAGCCCCGAAGCCAAGTCATCAGTATAGTAAGGATTGTATTCAAGGAGGTTGGAATTTTCCTCTGAATGACATATTTTTCCACATTGTAGCCATTACGTACGGGGGAAGAATGTTGTTGAAACTGCTGGAAGACCGTCAGAAGAGATTGGTCGGAACTGCTTGAAAAGAAAAATGAAAGAAGCTTGTAGGAAGATTTTTCTTTACTTTTCTTTTTTCCTCTGTTTGTGGTTGAAAGGATGTTGGAGGCTAATCAACCTCATTGAATTTACTAAGTAAAAAAACGGACATAAAAATGTATTTCAACCAAACCTGCAAAATTTTCAATGAACGTATATTTTTATTTTCTTTTTTAATTAGGGTTATCGACATTAGTATTAATTACGCAAATTGCGAACACAATGACTTGTCTTCTTTTTTCATCACGAGTGCTTCTCCCATTTGTATTTAATTTGGAATATGTTTCGTTTCTTTCTCTATGTTTGTGCATTAAAATGCTATGGTTTTATCAACGAATTAAATTTAAGCATTTGTAAATATCTTTCAAAGTTATTTTTTCGTTAGTACTTTATCGCCCTTTTTTCGAGCAAGCAAAGGCACATAAATTAAATAAATACTTTGAAAAAATTGTCAACAGCCAGGATGTGGATCGTCGTTTTGTCTTAGAGAGCTAAATTGTGCTTACCACAAAGGAACACTCTCAAGTTAGACTCATGGAATTTGACAAAACGTTTTACTGAGTTAAGTAGAGAAATGTGAATGAAGTGAAATGGTAAAATATTTACCCTGTTTGCATCGCCAGCTATTTGATAACGTTTCTCATCGATATTACATAACATGTGGTTAAATCCAGACGAAACATAGCTGCCTCTAAGGATCAAGGTATGTTATAATGCAAAGTTATTTTCAAAATTAGATACTTATATTGTACTATTTTGCGTTTATTTTTTTGTTATTATATAATCATAAAATTCTTCTTATTATTATTTTAAATATTAATTATGACCTACTGATGTGGACATCAGTAGGTCATAATTAATATTTAATCCAGCACAGTGTTTTTATTTAATGTTAGGCTTGTTTTGATTGCAAATGTTCAGTACAGTTCGTCAACTGCAGGCGGAGCAAAGTGAAATACTTTACTTTATTTTGTCTTTGTGTTGAACAATACAATTTTCAATCGATTGATTAAAGACTGAGTTAATCTGACTCAATTTAGTTCAGATTAATTTCAGTTGCCGTCACTAAAAGCCGACAAAAAAGGTGAGGAGGGGGAAATACGTCTATTATGTAAAAATGTTTTACAAAATTGAAAAGAAGCTGAGCTCTCTTGAAGTCCCATGCAAATTAAACCCTAGTTTCAACTAAAGTAACAAAGTACTAAGAAAATTTTCCACTTCCCATACATTGAGTCAAAGTGATAATTTTCCACTTTCATTTTTACGTATAAATTTACTACCTCAAATGAAAAATACTGCTTCTGTAGAAGTTCTATTATAAAATACATAGCTCTCTCTTTAGATGCTGTTATTTTCAAAATAAATTTCCAATTTGTTCATTTTGAAAAAACGTAATTTCTCTTAACTATTTCACTTTGCTCCACATTCCCCTAGATGGCTGAAAACACCGAATGGGTGGGGCAAATTCTAATGAACTGTCCATGCTCTTGGGATATGGGTTAAAATATGTTGTCATATACTTCGCTAATATGCACAGAAAGATGCCAGTTTCATGACTAACTAATATGCACAGAAAGATGCCAGTTTCATGACTAACTGTACATGCTCCTTCCACATGGGTTTATGTATGTTGTCATTTTTAGGCGTTAAGCTACTGAGATTATAAGAAATCAAATATCAATGTCGACGTTTAGTCCAATCGTTAGTTTCCGAGAAGTATTCATTTTAACTTAGGTGAAGCATATTGGGTTGGTTAACTTTTTCTTGTTGTTCGTTTAAAACTTTAAAGTATTTTAATTGAAATTCCTTATATCTCATCTGCATGCTTACTGTTTGAAATAGACTTTTAAGACTATTTGCGAACTGACCCCTGACTCCTTTAAAAATACAACATGGCATACACTATAAATACAGGACATATTTAGGAATATTTTACAATTGTTCATGTAATTTTCTAGAACTCAAAAGCGTAGTTTGATGCGTTATACTACTAGGTTTTATGTCGACAAGAAGATTTTACAACCGAGAACGAATTTTCAACGTTAGGTAGCTCTCAACAGTAGTTTATTTTCAAAAGTATATAATTTTAACAACTTCTGAAGCCTGTAAAATTTTTGTTGAATTTTCCAAATTTAGCTAGGGAACACTTTCCCTTGTTTAGAAATGTAGCATCCCCTTTTAAAGCTTTAAATTTCAGCTCACGCATCTTCCTACAATTGGACATAATACCTTTCACCCTTTAAAAATATCAATTTCATCTTTACCAGAAAGCAATAATTGATCATACAATTCATGTGCATAACAGTTGGCTATTAAGACGATGTTATTTTCTTAAAGTTTTCTATTCAAATCCATTTCATATGGCATTTTATCTCGGAAAATTTTTTATCTCTTCAATTTCGGGTTATGAATTTTGCATGGCGCATAAAGTTCTATCTGACAACCGAGAGGATACATTCCTTTAGAAAGCCAATTTCTTTAAACACAATGTAATCCTATTTTGATGAAATTCATTTGTTTCATTCTCAGACATTATTATTGCTTTATATTTCGAAAAACTAATCTGTTTACTTTTAGTAGCTGGTCATGAGTACAAGAATTCATTTTCTATTTACATGAATGTTTTACTTTGAAATTTACCTTTTACTTTTCTTTAAATTGTAACTAAACTGCTAGCTGTTTATTCAAGCTGCAAATTTGAATCAGTTTTGCATTTATATCTCGTTTTTGTTTATTATTTTTCTTGATTAAAAATCTTACTATCTTATTTATAATAGGTGGCAGAAAAGCGTTATTTATATTTCCTATACGAAACACATGTTTACATGAAGGTGTGAATGTCCTGCCGTTGAAACATGTAAACACGCAGTTTAGCTTATCCCTAACATTAGATCATCACTTATCAAACAACTTTTATCAGACAACTTGCTATCACTGGATTGAGCTCCTTGAATGTAAATTCTCGAGCTTACTTGATGATTCTTTCTCTTTAATCAAAATCTATCAATGCATAGTAACTCACCAAATCTGTATAAAATGAATTGCGGCTGCCACTTTTATCAACAAAACTTGGGGACACGTTCATATTTCTGTATCCAAGCCCAGCCTTTCAGTGAGTTCCTTGAGGCAAGGAGAAAAGCTTCCCTTTTCATCATATAAATCAAACGCGAATGTAAACAAGCTTTATGTAAACTGTTTAAGTATCTGAGCTAAGCTGATTCCTTATAACAGGCGTCTTGTTGCCTAGTGTTGAGAAATTTTCATTGCCTCTCATGAGCACTATTTTCTTTTTTCTCTTAGATTTGCGCTGATGGCAGAGCGCTATTCAGTGATTTTCTGCGATTCATGAATTATGTGACGAAACGGAAGATCGTTCTGTTTCACTTTTGATTTTTTTTCTTCTACTTTAGTCTTCTCATTTCTTCCATCTCTGTATGCCGAACTCCTGATTATGCGTGCTCGGATTTTCTGTGCAGTTTAAAATTCATATGATGCTCGGATGTGGATTTTGAGTGCATTTATAAAAATCTATTCAAACATTTAGTGGCGAAGCAAGAATTTTCTCAGAAAGATGAAAGGTGTTGGTTCATATCAGTCCTCACATGTAGAATGGGATTTGGAATAAATCCAAGGGTTCCCCCAAAATCACCGCTGATTACGCTCCTGCAAGTATTATATACATGCATTATTGCATTGGCAAAATAATACTTTTCTACTTCACCCCCTACTCTGTTAGCACGTAGCCTTAGGGTGCCCTCCCCCGGGCACGGGTAAGTGAAGTAGGCAAAATAATACTGAATAATTATAACTGTTTTGATATACCAGTAAAAAATCACGCAACAAATATTAGATGGAACTTGAAATGATTTTCTTAACCCCTTCCCTCTCGCTTCCGTGAAAATAACGGGCTGAGGTTTCGCCTTCTATTTCTCGCTCCCGTGATATTGCCGGGCTGGAGTGTTTAAAATTTCAAAATAAAAACAAATCAAAAATTAAAAATGAATATATATATTGTTCATACACATATTTTTATATAATTTTCAGGGATAAAAAGAATAGGCCCTTTTGTGACCGTTTTCTTGAAAATTACCCGACCGTTAAGGGGTTAAGAAGAGCTGAAAGCTTTTTAACTATTATGACCAGGGATGTGGTGTCGCAGTCGGGCTGATTGTGTAAAGGAGTCGTAGTCGTCCAACTCCGAATTTTATTTTTTAATTTTTTTTCGAGTAATAACAAGTTGGCATTCCTATCATACGTTTAAGGTTTAACCTAAAATATTAAACTTTATCGTCTTCCAATTTTTAAAAAATATTTTTGAAATCATGCATTGTGCATATGTTTTAAAAGTGTTCCCATCATTTAAAATACAAAATATGTAGAGTGAGTTTTAAATCTAGCAATCATTACAAACATTTTGATGAGAAAAGGGAAAGTGTCATTTTTAAATTTTACTTCAGTTTTAAAATACAATGTGTTAACAGTACCGTAAAATCATTTTAAAACGTTAATAATAGTTCCATTAGTAAAATTATTATTATTTTTAATTTTAAAGAATTGCATTAGAGTGACAGTACGTTCTCATATTACGTGGGAATCACCCATATGGAGGGACGAAAGGTCAGGACTAGGGATACACCGGATATTGGTTTTGCCGGATACCGGATATCCGGTGTCGTTTGTATGACGGATCGGTATCGGATATCAGAATCTCAATTTAACATATTTACAGTTTATCCTTCGAGTATTCGATTATCCGTAGTTTTCGAAATTCCGTATAAAGCTGAAAAGTAATTAACACGAATAATTAGGAGCACAGTCTTTTAATAGAAAAAGTGAATATCTTCTTTCCCCATTGATGAATCGTATTTCATAGAAAGTCTCTATCGTAGTTTATCCCTTTTAATAAAAGACTGCGTGATAGTGGAATCACGAGATAGTGGAGTAAGTTTCAGTTACTCTTCTATTACCAAACATTATCGTGACTCTTTTATTAAGTGCTTACATTAAAACACATATGTCTAAGCGGAACGCGTTTCATTCAAGTTTACTTTTCTCTTATCAAAATTGTATGGGTTCTTGTGTGGGGACAAAAAGTTTGTGGGCTTCAGGCTGTCAGAATATGGTTCTCACAAAGTGAGATCGCTGTTATAACTGACTTTGACACAAGAAAAAAAGCGGTAATTTTCAAGCTAAAAAAATTAAAATGCTTTCTCTAAATAAGATTAAATATGAAATATGGTGATTAGAATGCAAATCCTTATCGAAACAGATGAAGGCAAAATAAGAGAGTAAGTGCTAGCACTCTTTTCGATTATATTCGTTTAAGAAAATACAGAGTGATTCAAAAAGAGGTATACAGTTTAAATGAACATCATTGCTGAAGCTATATACTTCTTTTTGACGCCCTGTATTTTGCGGTCAGAAAAGATGGTTTTTTAATGTTAGTATTCTATCACAAATTTTTAATTTGTACGGAGATTGGAAACGCTTCTATGCTTTTTACTACTAATCTACTTTATATGTTTTTGTTTAGTTAAAATACGTGCTTTAAAAAGATTGGTAAACTAACCAATTTTTCTTGAGAAATTATAATACGAATACTATATTACTATAAATGACGGGGCAGTTTAATTGTAGTCGGTTTGTTGCATATCTAGACAAATACTTGATAATTAAAAAAAAAAAAAAATTCAGGTGTGTGATTGATGAAAGCGAATAGGGAACAAACAACAAAATTGAAGAAAACTAAATATATCTGCGTTTACAAGGGAAACAACGCACGAAATGCGTTGTAACTGCAGCATGTGATTATGATACTTCTTGAAATTATTTATGTTCATTTTTATGAGAATAGCACGTACTCGTATATTCACGGAGATACAATAATTTATTTGAAAACATCGCAAATGTCTCGTATTACTTTTGTTTATAACACTCAGGGTTTTACCTAATCCAATGTAGTTTTCAGGAAACATAATTAACAATAGAAACAATACCCTGAAAACAGAAAGTAAAAAATATCGTAAAGTATAAATATCGATAACAAAATGAAATCGGAGCATTTATACTCATGTTCCTGTTTATGGATTATTATTCTATTCTGATTAACCTAAATCTATCTGAAACGTTATTTTTCTACTTACCAAATTACTGATATATTTAATATATTTTAGTAACTTTTCACTCACTAGCTGATGTTTATTATCTTGTAATTGATGGCTTTTTTTTTTTTTTTTTTTTTGAGCAAAAGCAACTATTTAAGCTGTGCTTAATTATATTGTCTAATTCTTTATCATTTTGAAATATATTTTAGAATTTCATCAGTTCAATGTTTCAATTTTACATAAAATTTTAACTGAATATAATGAAAAGGATTGATTTATATAAAGGGGGAATGAAATGGGAAATAATTTATTAGAGATAAATAAAAATTCACTTTTCAAGTGACGACGGTGAAGATTTAGAAAATTCATGACCTAGCATTGGTAAAAATGATTTTTTTTTTTTTTTTAAGGTTTACAACAAAATTTAGTTTTTTTTCCCCAACTCATTGTATAATTGATATTGAAGAACATTATTTTTCTGTAATTTCCTCAGAAGCTCCGATGCATATAGTTTCAGTTGTAGAAAGCCTAAAAAGAAGTTGCAACATCAACCAAAAGAGCGCTAAATTTGCTAGTTATACTACTTTTCCATTAAAATTAGGTTTTCTCGACTAAGTATTTTCCGCGAACATATTTCTAAAATTCTCTATAGTAAATTGTGTTAATTTATAATGTGGACGCAGGTCTATAAACTTAAATGAAAAGAAAAATACTTTTAGTTAAAACATACCTGAGGAAGTACATTTCTGCTCGGATAGCATCAGTTTTGTATTTTATATATCTTCACTGAATAGATAGATGATGATGTCTTTTGAGCAATGTTTGTTTTAATTTCTTTTGTTTTTCATTTTCTTATATTATTTTATCTTTCTTCAATTTTATTTTTTAAATGATACTTTCTTTAGATACTTATCATCCGTGACTACACTAGTCTTTTTTGCATTTACGTTATTTTCAAAACCTCAACTCTTGTTGATGGCTGTATTAATTTCTTTTACTCCTTTTTCAAAAGCTTCCTAGTTAATCGTAAATATTTATTATTACTATCAACGTGTCCTTTGAACTTGGAGCTTTTAGATACCTAATAGTTCTATTTGTTACTTATCAGTTATCAATAAGTTTCTCGCTTCTACCTCCGTCAAATTATTTTCCGTCTTTTGAGCAGCAGATGCCCCCAGAACTGTAGCCTAACTCAGATGACAACATCTCTTCAGCTCACTTACCTTTGAATTGATTAAGGGTTCCTAGTAGCCCTAGAACACTTGCATGCAATTTGCTTTGCATGTTTGTGCGTTACATCGTCCATGTTCATTTTCAACAGCCAGGTAATCATTTTATTTTTTGAACGTATTTGGCTCATAAAGCGATTTGTTAACGTTAGTCAAGACTTGTAAAGAGTACTGGACGTTACATAAAAATATAATGAAATAGTTATGCATTGGAATCTCATCCATGTGTCGTTTATATCTAGGATCATAATGTCTTGCCAATGTTTTGCAAAGAATGATGTTTTATGGGAATTGATTTCATTTCCTTCGAAGTACCACTGAACTTCCGACTATCCATCCTAATTAATGTTCGGGTAATCACCGAAAATCTGAAACCACGGATTATCGAACAAAAGCTCGTAAAACGTAGGTAAGCTTAAATGACGAAAAATCATTTTTTTGTCATGTTTGGATTACTCAGGCGTTGACCTTGGATCTGCCTTTTTCAGGGTAATCTGTAGACACCTTGTATTTCCTAGAAAGATAAAGCTATACCTATTTCTAGCAAAAAAGAGATCCCTAATTTGAAGATCTTGAATAGAAGCTACGTTGCTCAGTGCTGCCAAAAAATTCATCTTTCTGTACATATATGCTTATCACCAAAAAGTATAATTTTTCACATTTTTATCTTGTCCACGCACAAATAATATTTGCACGTTTTTAAAACTTATTCTATTTATGTTTTTTATTTATTCATTGAAAATCTGGATAATCGGGTGAATTTTAAAAACTGCACTTATTATCCGGACATGGATAAACGGGAGTTCGGAGTTGTCCGAGTAGGTTTTTTTATATACATCAAGCTTTGGTGAATGTGGTGATTTGTTTTGATGGACCAGCTGATTGAGCTCGACATGACTGAGGAGGAGGAGCCTCCTTGTCGCCGTCATTCTTATCGCTGTAGTATTGAGTATTTTAGAAACTGGTTTTTGGACAGGATCCTTTGGATATTCTGAGCGATAAGACTTCCTCCCCATCCATGGGCTGGAGACGAAGGCTGACCAACCAGCACGTGAGAAATATTTTCTTTTGTCAAACTTTTCATTACAGCTCTTATAACATCAGCAACAGCAACGTGCCATTGATAGCATTGTTATTTACCTGGCTTTTCTATTCAATCGTCTTAAGAATCGTCCGTCTCAGATCGAGCAGTACTGATTTACTGTTGTATTTATCGCAGAGTTTTTTTAATTAACTATTTATGAAATTCACCTTTAATACTATCTTTTTGAAATAGACTAATTTTAAAGGACTAACTACACAGCAAAATATTTTTTCCAAGTGAATTATATCCGATACTATTTTTAAGAATTTCAAATTTTCTTTAAAGTGTCAACATCGGAACTCATTGAAATCCCCAGCTCGAAGAGCAATACTTTCACGTTGAAAAAGTATTTAAAAAATTAGAATTTTGTGTTATTGTTCACAAAATCCAAAAATGATCCTGATCAGTGCATAAAAGGTTAAAAAACTAATTTGGTAATATGTACAAGTCTGAGTGTGTATGCACTGCTAGAATAGCTGGTACTTTTTACAATGGACTTTTAAGTTTTTAAAAAACCTTTTGGGGAATTTTAATTATTTATGTATTTATTTATTTATTTGCCTGTAGTTTTGTTTTAAAATTTTCGTCTTTTAAAAACATATTGCTTTAATTTTCTGTATAGTACACTACACGCAATAACGACAGAATTGATTCGTCCTCGAATTGCATTATTGGTCACAATTTTCTCATTTGTTATCTCGATTGCGTAATCACTTAGGGAGTTAAATATAGGTAGGTGGGTAACTGGTGTAACGAGTAATGTTTTCAGGAGTAACTTTTGCTTGCTAATTGTGCTCATTGTGTTTCAAAATATCAAGCATGTTTACTAAACGTGATTGGAATGCTTGATTTTTAAGTAAGGCCAAATAGTTATCTATAGAACATTTTTCAAAAATTCAATTTAAATAATGAATTTATTACGAATTATTAAATTGTTTGATGTTATAAAGGTGAATAAAAAGAAAGAAAAAAGATAAAGGGACTGACAAGAAAAGATAAATCGCACTTCCAATACAACAACTAAAAATCCACTACTTTCTCGTGAGTAAATTTGAACCATACGTTTAAAATCCCATTTTCTTTTTCATTCACATTTTCTTGAGTTCAAGTAGCATTATTGTTTTTAAATAAACGTACGATTTTGTGGAGTATTTAGAGAATTATCTCGTAATTTAGGTTCAGTTATAATTTGAATCATCTCGAATAACTGAAAAAGTATTACACCTCGGCAAAACATAGATAGCACTTAATGCTGCATATGCTGTCAGTTTTCAATTGACTGAGGGCCCTATTAAACTCCAAGTGCGATACATCAAAATTAAGTTAGATTTCAACTTTTCAAGTATCTATCAACTTCTCAGTTCTGATGAAATCTCATAGGCTTCATATGTCTCTACTTTAAATGAGCTTTTAAGTGTTATAGCAGGATATTTAAAAATAGTTTTGAAAAAATAAGATGAGTGATTTTTCTGTCTTGATGAAAATATTTATTATGAAATTTGGGACTGCAATCTACTCTGAATAGCAGAATATAGCTCTTCATGTTGTTTTTAACATTGGTGAGAAAGTTTGATTTGTTATAGTAAGCTGGTGGGAGGGCGACTGACTATGATGATCGTTTGCTTTTTCTTATAAATGATTCATTTAATATGTCTCAATTTTTCTTTTTTTTAAATCTTATATATTTGTGATGGTGTAGAAATGTTTGCATATTTAAAAAATAATAATTGCACCATATTTATTTTTTCATCTTTTTTTTTTTTTTTTTTGCAATGAATCCTAAAACACATTTTTTCACAAAATTCGAGATCACAAAACGGAATCTTTACCTGAGATGCTTGCTATAAAGCCTTGTTCGAAATACCTTCTGCCAAGCGGCGCTTTTGTTCTAGAGTCAACAATCACTTACTTTAAAAATGTGTAATCCGATTAATTCCAACAAGGTTTCAAAATATTCTCAAGAATTAATAAGTAAATTTAATTTTTCTCCCACACATAAAAGTAAACAATTTGATTTTTTTTTAAAATATTTTAGTGCGAAGGTATCTAGTCATTTCGGCACTATTAATTTTAGACTCAAATAAGTAAAATAAAAGAAGCGTAAATGGAACAAACCGGTTAGACAGTTTATGAAACTTTTAATAGTAAGCCGTAAAATTACAGTAAATAACGTTTCCTTTATTCGCTGCGTAAAACTCAAATTTTATAGGGTAGATAAATCTGATGTTAAATAAAAAGAGCAGCATGACACCAAAGAGTGATCCAGCGATTGTAATTCAATAGCTAATAGCCTGGGGGTATCGATTAGAAAGGACCCGATCAAGGAAAACGTTTTCGCTTCCTAATGAACAATCCCGTTCACCGCATTGTTGTCTGTTTTAGTAATGTTCTGTATCTGATTGTTTCTCTGATTAAAACAGCACGGAAAAATAGGTCTTCGAGAGATTCCTCGCTGCGTTCGTCATTTGTTGTGTCCGAGAACGATAGTAACATGCTGCTGTAGAATCACTTGGATCGCTATGTTCGTTTAGAAACCACGTTCATTTCGATTTTTTGATGTTTCACTTATAGGTTTCGGTTTTGTGTATTCGGTTGTATTTATTAATTATCAGAAGATTAAATAAATAGATAGTTTAGGACTTTGTTTAAACGCAATTGTTTTAAACTACCGAGAGTAAAAATAATTTAACTTTGTGCAAGTAAACAATAATAATAAAATTACACGTTAATTTAAAGCACAAATGAGCAATAAAATGCAGACATATGTTTCGGGATTGCTTGGAATCCCTTTTTCAATGCGACAGGGAGCTTCTAGATACAATCTTTGGCTTCATTTGGATGTTTTGCATCTAGAAGCTCCCTGTCGCATTGAAAAAGGGGTTCCAAGCAATCCCGAAACATATGTCTGCATTTTATTGCTCATTTGTACCGAGAGTATTTTTGCTGTTGTTTATTGATTTTCATCTGTTTACTACTTGAAACGTCGTGTAAGAACGTGTATATAACAGAGGGAAGTTTTTATTATTTTTTACTGTTTACTTAATAAATTCAATTTAACTTGAACAACAAAGCTATATTCGTTTAGCTAGATCGGCGATGTTATACAAGTTTAATTCGATCAGCAAAGTCATTATTGTTCTTCATCTGCGAAATCATTGTAGATTGCTCGATTGATGAAGACGTATGGGTCATTCTACAGAAAACCTGCAATTTGACTACATACATTTTCAAATTAAAAAAATCAAGATAAATTCTTCAAAAAAATCTGAAGGTTGGCTTATGATATGTATTTATCTATACTATCTGTCGCACAGATCAACTCCGCTTTGATTTTGTGAAAAAAAATTAAGAAGAATTTAGCAGTCCACAGAAGCTAAATCATACAATGTCTGTTGGGGAAAAAAGGAAAAAGACAGCGAGTTTTTGTAAAAAAATTTGGTATTTAATAATCAGACGAAATTCATTGACATATACCAGTAATCCAGTTGTTCTATGACCAAAAAAAAAGTGTAAATAAAATAAAAAATATAGACAAAACAAATTTTGTAACAGATTAAGTTACACTACTAACTACGGAAATGTATTCTAAGTTTGGGAATGGTGTTAAATCATCCTCAAATATATACCAACCTCTTCTGTTCCTGGTTGGAAAGTTTAAAATAATAATTACGTTTTTCCTATCAACTATTTCTTCATCAACCTGTTGAGGAAAAGAAAAAACTTTATTTCCAGATCTCCTTAAAAAGTTCACTATTTGCACTCATTCTGATGCTGTTCTGTAACAACTCCTATATAATGCTTCTTAAAATTTTTCTTCCCTTCAAAGCAGACAATCACATATTTATTTTTCAATGCTTCAAGTTCATCTAAATTGGAGCTGTTATGATCATCATCAAAATGCACAGGAATTTGAGAAATGAACACACTTAATTTCAGGTTTGCACGTTATACAGCTCAGACGTTTAGCATCTAGAAAGTGCTTGTTTTTCTTTGACCAAGTAATCTGATGTATTTTCATTGTACCTTTAAATGTTACGATATTTATTTTTTCTAAAATCTCATCAATTTTCTTCATTTCTACATCAGCATCTTTCGTGATATCAATCACTTTGATACCAGGGCATCTTGTTTTTAGCCGAGAAACAAACTCATCTTGTCCAGTAATATCATAACCATGTGCAATAATATTATCCGCAGTTCTTTTTAGTGTTCCTCCGACACCATCAGGCTCCCCCTTGCCATGACTAGTTTCTGAGAAATGCCAAACACATGTACTTGCTTTTGTTTCTTTTGCAATTAATGCTCTCAAGAGATAAAACATTTTTTTATTTCGATATTAAGTGCTTGGCCCATCACTTAGTATCTGTAGTTTTTCAAGTTCAAGTTCTTGAAAAATTGGTTTCAGATGAATACATATAGCTATGCCGAATCATGGCGTAAATTTTCTGAGACAGAAGGGATGTCCACAGAAGTGATGAAAATTTCTGATTTATTGAATAATTATATTAGGGTTAATTCTAGGAGTTTGTGTCATTTATAACATTTAGAACATCATATTTTGTTTAATATGGCACGTTGAATAAAAAATATAATTTTAAATTGTTACTTTAAAAAAGGTCACAGAGGTGATGACATAAGCAGAACAGATTACGAATGAACATAAATACCAAATTCTTATCCAAAAGATTTAAAACTTATTCAAAGCAACTTGCTTGCATTTCCACCACGGTTGCTTCTTCTTTTATTTGCCACTACGAAAGGATAAGTACCGCCATCTAGAGAGTTGTTTTTTTAAATGTTTTAAAATGTCCACAGAAGTGACGCAAAACCTTGTGACAAGCTTTCTTTTTGAAAAATATTCAATGTGACAATAAATAGGGACACACTTAATCTACGTAACACTTAATCTATGTGGTATAATACATCAGCTACAACTATTGAAATAGTACAACTCTGGCTTGTGAGAGTCCACAGAAGTGACATATCACCTTCTGTGCATAGATTTTTTTACTATTTTTTTTTCTAATTTCTAAAATTTTTCAATTATAACTCAGAAAACATTGTATTTTTACATGTTAAATAAAAAAATAAGCAATGTTAATAATAATTTTCATTTTATTGTTTTGTGACTTAAAATGCAGGTTTTCTGTAGAATCACTCATATCAGTTTAGCTTGAGCTCTGAAATCATTGCAGTGTAGCTCGATCGATTAAGTCATATTAGTTTAGTTTGATCAGTAGTGTCATACCATACCAGTTTAGATTAATCAATGTTGTTGTATTGATGTTCTTGATCATAAGTCATATTAATTTAGTTTGATCAGTAAAACCAGTGCCATGCTGCTCCATAATTTAAGACATCCTGAGAAATCGAAAAATTGAAAATCATTTTTTTCTCAATATCATCTACAATCAGCGATTGACTTTTGACGATGAAGCATTCTGTAAGATATTTGGGTATTTTGACTCATTAATAACCTCACAACTAAAAATATTAACTTACAGAGAAAATCTTAAAAGAAGTATATTAGTGTAAAGACTTTTCAAAGCAATTTCGAATTGAGCTGGTTACTTCTAAGTTTATCTGCTTATTATCTTTATTAGTGCATTTTCAAAAGGTATAACTGCAGCATTGAAAGTTGTTCATATAATTAAAGTATCTGTCTCCATATTTATTTCTGGATGGGATATTTTTGTGAAATGAATTAATTTGTGTGCACTACAAATTTTATAAATATTTTATCACCGTTGTTAGCAGATATTTTAGTACAATACATTTCCTTTATCATTGTCTTTAGAATCTTATAGTAATATTAAATACATTCAAATCAAAAGCTGGGAAAAGTATTTGTTTTATAAAGTAACCTCTGGGTGTAACACGAAATAAATCAGAATTATTCTTTATTGCACAAAATTTTATCATTTTTCTAAATTATTATTATTTACTATACTTTATTCTGAAGAGAATTCTTTTAAAAGTATCGTGAAATTATCTTTGAATGATCTGTTGAAAATATTTTGTTAGACGGAGTTGTTTTACCTTCCTAAAAAAAATCTTTCAGAGAAATTAATATTTAATTAATTCGATTTAGTTCACAGAGCTTATAAGTTACGTATTTCACTATTGAATTCGAGCATTAAATACAGTTTTCTTCATCAATACTCGCAATTCGAGATGTCCTCAAAACTCAGATCATAATTTACAAAAATTTTAGCTTCCTGAGCTTATTATTAAATGAATAATGTGGGTCCATAAAATATGAAGACAGAAATATTGCGCTCATCTGTAAAAAAAAGCGATTTCTCCGCGTTATATACGCATGCGTCATTAATCATGATATATGCGTTACGTGTAATATTGTTCAAATCACTCATGTTTTGATTCTGGCTTAATATGCGATCTAAATATCATTTTACGCAGGTAACTTCCTGCGTTAAATCAGTTGAGGATGTGGCATTTCTTTTCTTTTTCGATGCACTGCTATTCCACATATTAGCATATTCATCGGCTTTTGTTTGGCGATTTCCTCTTAGTGGCACGTGTAGCAGCATCTTAGATTTCGAAAGTGATTGGTTCCAGTAATCAACTTTCGTTCTAATTTCGTCATTTTATTGGCTGGTTTGAGGACTACGGAAAAAAAAATCCTATCGATTTTGAGATTTGACAATTATTTTATGCGAAGAAAACTCAATTTATGTGTTTCTAAATTGGGCTTGATGTGTGTGCGCAATGTGTTGTAGACACTCTGTGGAAAAGCTTGCTTTTCTTTGTATTAAATATCAGGGGATTTTTAAATTTTTGGGAAAAATCTGACAGTTTGAACGATTGTTAAAAGTATCTTCTTTTTTACAATAAAAATACATTTGCCATTTGCTATTAGGGCTCTAATTTTTTAATTATGGAAGCTAACTGCATGCGTATAAGTGGTTTTACACATGTGCTTTCTCTCAAACTCAAAAGAAGACGGAAAAATAAATGTATGCATATTGAACTTCGTGTCGGCGTTTATTTTTTCTTCTTTCTCAATTGTTTTCTTAAAAGTATCTTATATTTGAATTATAAATTAGAAAAAAAAAAAAAAAAAAAAACGAATAACTAGATAAGCAACTAGGTAATGATAATTGAGGTTAAAAAAATGCAATATGTCATTTTAACATATCTTTGAATCAAAAGCCTCTGCAATAACTGTTTTGAAAACATGTAATTCAGTTATTGCGATATTATTTGTTAAACAACATGAACATGAATATTTACTTTAAAATTTATTTTGCTTGTTTGTTTCAATGCTTCCGATCTCTCCTTAGTTTTGTTTGAAGTTACCATCTGGAAATTTGCAGCAGTTTCCAGAATTAGTTATGAGCAAAATTGTTGACAATATTGGTGTGGTAAATAAATGAATAAATGAGGTAAATTTCGAGAAAGCAAATTGTATAAGGTAAATAAATTCAAAAATAAAAATTTGGCTTTCTTCTTCTTCTTTATTTTCCAATCTTCGTGCCGTACTTTTTTTTTCTAATCATACAGCAATGAAACACGTACAATATTTTCAGGGATCGCAGAACTCTCATGGATTTTTTTTTCTTATCTTTTCTTTTCTTTTCAGTACATTTTTCATTCAGTTTTATTTTTTGAATTACTCGAAATAACTATCCTAGTCTAAATGGTTTTGCACATGTGGTTTCCTTCGAACTCAAAGGAAGAAAAACCCGAAAAAACAAAAAAAAAAAACAAAGGTACGATATTGAAACTTATGGTGGGCGTTTATTTCTTTGAAATGAATGATTCCTAGAAGGATCTATTTATCTATTTATTTGAATTGCAATATAAGTACGCATTGGCAACTTGACAAGTATTTTTCCATGAAGTGTTTAATATCACAGTACTAATTAATCCCCAAATCAACGTTGTTATAACCGTAATTGAAAAAAAAAAGCATTACCCAGCTAGAAAAAGTTTGCACAAAAAGTGCACAAAATGTGAGCGTATTTGGCACCTTTGATTGTGCATAAAATGTGCAAACTGAATTGTGCATAAAAAGTGCACAGCAATCATGCGTAGTAAAATTTTGTGGCGCCATCTATGGGTGGTCTGAGTATCCTTCCCTAGCGTGTGAATGAATGAGACAGGATGTGGGTTAGAACTGACGACTTTTCGTTTACCAATCCAACGCTCGAACCACTGCGCCACAGACTCTGCTACTTGAGGAAGAAGTTATACTATATTATGTATTTACGGAGGTGGATTATCTTGTATTAGTTGCGCTAGGGAGCAATGAAGATGAAGAAATCTAAGCTATGATAGTTGTTGTAAATTAAGTAGTTTTTATTGTTCAGTGACATTTAACAAAGTATCTAAAGAAAACGGATAATAATATAGGAGATTTGTCTAAAGTTTTATTACGTTACTGATAATGGACCATCTGACAATTTAATGATTATTGGACAAAATGATATAAAATCACATAATTCAAATAAAATAATATCTTTTTAGTGCAGTTATTCGGTCATATCTTTTTTTCTTTCTTTCTTTTTCTTTTTCTCGATTTAAGCATAATATATATTTTAAACAGCATTAAAAAAATCTCTATTGAAAAAGTGCAAATTTAAAATGCATTATTTCAATATAATCTACATCATTGAAGACATTTATTAGATATTAAAGGGCTAACGAGATGACTTACATTTTTTTCCCATTATTATAAGCTATTGAATTATCCGAATGTAACATAAAAAGTAATAATGTATATATATGTTATCAATTAAGAAAAACTACTTTTTTTTTTGGTGTGAAATTCGATCTTCTCATAGTCTTAATGAGCATCAATGGGGAAATATTAATAAAAATTATTATTTTTTTTTTGTATTGAATTGAAAAGTAGACTATTTTGGGCATTTCACACATACACAATTTTTGCAAACACATACAATATTGCATGCACAAAATGTGTACTATTTTTAAAGCCTTGATTGAGCCCTGAATAACATGCAAATGTAAATTAAATTTTTTTTTCATTCGGTTATAAAATTTCTCATAAGCGATAGTTCATGTAAAAATTTAGAGATTTTCTCATACCCTGATGAATGTATATACATAATAAACCAAGTAGTAGTTAATTATGTGGTACAAAGAAAGAAAACCATCAGTTTGGGAAAAAAAATTGAAGTTTTTGAAGAATTGAAGTAGACTTGTGTTATAGGTAAGATAAAAAAAAATGCACAATTTTCGCAAACAAATATAATATTACAAATATTTTGTGCAAAAAATGTGCAAAGTTTTTATAAACGCAGAATATGCACTTTTTGGTGTGCATAAAAAGTACCTAAAATTTGCACAAAAAATGTATACTTTTTGAAGTACAGTAAAACCTGCCACATCCGGATCAATGTGGCGACCGACCGGTCCGGATATGAAAAAATCCGGATATCAAGACCATTTCAAAATATGTAGCTGTAAACAGGACTGAGATTATGCTGAAGCACATAGACGTTAAAAATAATCAATTTTGACGTGCTTCTTTTGTATACTTTATGTACACTTACAGGCAATAAATAAATTTTAATTCTAATTCTTTCTCCCGTCGCACAGTTCGAAAGAAATAGTACTTTGACTTTTGCTTACTCAAAAATATTTGTTCCGCGAGCCGTCTGGATATGGGGAGGTCCGGATGTGACAGGTCCGGATGTGGCAGGTTTTACTGTATTCAAAAATTATTCACTTTTTGTGTACAAATTGTGTGCAATGTATACTGCTGTGCAAAAAAAGTGTACACTTTTTCTAGCTGGGTACACACAGGTCACGCGATCACATAGTGACCATTGCTTAGCCTCCGGAAGCTCAACACTTTTTCGTAGTGTAAAAGAAGTAACCTCTTATAAACATGTGAGTGCAATATTTTTTTGTAATTTATGTTCTAGTAGCGTATGTGTTCTTCTGAATTATTCCCATGCAAATATAAACGCTTTTTTTTATCACAGCACTGTCGATGAAATTCATGTTTTGTTTTATTAAAACAAGCAATTTTTTTGTCACAGAAACTAGCAAGTTTCAGAGAAAACGCAAATAGTGCCAAACTTTGATTTAACGATTTCCTCAAATTAACGATCGATTTTAAAAAGTCCCGAATTGGATTTGGATTGTCATGTTTTCCTGATTGAACGATACCTTTGATTTAACGATAGCAGTTAACTGTCCACAGAGTATCGTTAAAACGAAGTTATACATGTTGTTATACAATCACGGGCTGGAAATTAAAAAAGAGTCTTGACTCTAGTTTGTTTCTCAATCTGCTAAAAATTAAAGTATCTAACCGCATTTTTCAGTCTTCATTCTCGCACTCTTTTATTTAATGGTAATTCTTCGTATTGATAGCAGAAACAACAGCAATACATATAATCACACAGCAATACAGATAATCACACAGCAATGCAGATGGATCATTCAACAGAAGACATTCTGTGGTTGTAAACATTGAATTGATGTCAATTTCTGAATTTTGTTAAACTTGGTGCTGATGATTTGCTCTATCAAGGATTATAGGAAATTCAAATTTCATAACTTTTTGTCGTAATAATTGATCTCAAAAATTGTGTCGTTAATTTTTTTCTGTTTCGTAGAGGAAACTCTACGTAAAGGATACTACATTTTCTGTATTATTCATTCTGAAATAATGTTTTAATCCTCATGGAATTTATGTATTGCCTAAATTTTAAATTCGAGTAAAAGTATTCAGTGTCTAATTGAAAACTACACAATGTTATGTTGTTGAGTTGTCTACACAATTGTCTTCAATGTTTACTGCCGTAATTTAATTTATGTTCATAATTATTTTCTTCTTTTACGCATCGATTTTTATTTAATATAAATTATTCTTTCGAGACACCGTGCAAATTACTAGATGTGTGAAATAGTCAAGATTTCATAAATTCTCGCCCTACAGTACATAAAATCAATTTCAATCGCATTCATAATATATCGTAAAATAATATGCTTTCTTATAGAGATAAAAGGTTGGAGGCTTTTTCCAAAAGCATTGAGAAAAAATATTATCACTTTATAGTGCGAAATGAACGTTGTTTTCATAAGTTTATCTTTCACAAATACCAATCAATAGTAGTATATTTCACTTCTATATCTAAATAGTACTATTATTTTGCGGTAACTGCTATGAGTGCGATCGGTGAAATGTTTTTAGTGAAATCATCCAAAACTCCCGTTTTCGAAGATCAAGTTTACTATCTCGAATTACTCGCAAAGTATCAAGTTAAATCACATTTATTTCTGTGAAGCATTTAGCAGTGCATATACGAGGAATCTACGCAAAGCTTCGCAATTTTCTTAAAATAAAGTTTCATAAAGGCTATGTATAGATCATTGTAGTATACTCGGCTTCGATTTACAGCCAGTGAATGAACACATAATATTCCAATCAATATAGTGTAAAATTTGATTCTAATAATCATTATCAGGTAGCTTGGAATTGCATCATCATCAATCTATGTAAAAAAAATCGTTTAAAACCTTATTTTTGAAGAAAAAAATTACAAATTTTACATTCATTGGACGGTTTACCATATGGAAAAGCTGACACCATTGCAGATCTTAAACTGATGATTATGACATGAAGATGCTCTTCATCAATTGAATGGTTTATTTCAAAAAGGTGACAACTCTTAAAAACAAATTTTTTTCAGGAGGTAGAAAAAAAATGGCTTATGAAAAGTTGGAAAACTTTACGGGTCTGATCTTTTACTATTTCATTTTAGTAGGTAATAGCAATGCAATATTGGTAAATTAAAACGATATTTGATTAATTATTCCATAAAAATTATTAAATTAATACTGAGAGTCCTTCCTTTTTCAAAACGGAGATGTTACCTTTTCGAAATAAACGATTCAATTTAACTGCAATGGGGAAAAAAAATAAATAAATACATTAAAAAGTGTGGAATGAACTGTTTGAAAATAAATTCCAAAGAAATTTTCGCTTTCATTACTTAAAAGTTAACATTTTCTAATCAGAAAATAAGAACCTAGGATTGCGGTAAGACTGTTTCGAGCCCTATTGATTAGGGTGATGTAAAAAAAAAAAGAATGGCAATAAGCTTCTTTGCGTCTCAAAAAATCAGGATTGAAAATGTCTCGTTTTCTGCCCCCAGTTTAGTGCATTTTCTTTCAGCTCCTTTACCGGTCTCAGAATGGATTTTAAAAAAGCTGCAGAAAGGTAGCTTATAATTGCTGAAGAAGCCACTGAACATCATTACCTCTGAAGGCTATATTACGATGGGCATGTACATGATGAAAAGTCGCTTTGTATTCGACGATTAATGACGTCAGAAAATGTACATTAACGAGTTCGTTAAGCATTCTTTCCAATCAGTCCTCGACGTGAACTAAAGAAAAATTTCTCTATTATGAAAATCATATATACTCGTATTTTCTTGGTTGGGAGGAGGATGAAAATATAATTTTTTTATCGTTTTAATATCACGTAATGATTGAATCTGACGTAATGTTGAATCACGGAATGATTTAAGTCCAGAAAACAGCTCAAAAATTTGATTTTAAAGATTTTGCTTTTACAATTTCTTAAATAATGCTAATATTAAAACGATAACGACGCATATTTTTTTAATATGCAATTTAGATTTTTTTTTTCAGAAATTGATTTTCACATAGGTTGAAAATGTAAACCTTAATTTTAAATCAAACCTATGCGCATATAAAGCTCTAAACAGGGTTCCTTTAGTTTTTATTTTTATAATTAAGCCCCCTTAAAAGTACTTAATTTTAGTTCAAAGCCTTTAAGAAATATTTAATTTCCACATTCTCTCTGAATTTGCCCCATAACTGCACAGTTTTCGATTCTGCCGATCTTCTCCCCACATCATGCTTCAAGATGATCCAAAGTTTTGCTATGTAATCAATTGTATTTACTCCTTGTATTACTTCCTCACGCACCGGCACTCGCACTCCTTCGAGTAGAACACATTTTTAATCGTTGTCCAAGTTCACGCATCAACCCGGCTTCGCTTCCACCACTTCACTGGCGCTACTTTCACCACCCTCCTCCTTCACTGTCACTGTTCAAACGTTTTAAGCACCATCAAAGCACGTGCCGTCCTCCAGCCGATGCCATCACAAAAAAACTTCCCATCGCTGCCGGTCACAGCGAAGATGCAGAATTTACAAAAAAAACATTTTAAAAAGTAATTTACATAAAATTATTAGTTATATACAAATTAAATAAATGCAATGCATATCAATATAATATTTTTTTTTCACACACTTTTTGACCCAATTGAACGCAACATCTTGACTACTCAAGGCAGGTAACGCCACCTACTAGCAACTATCTGAGCAAAGGACAACTCTAGCCGCCTGAACTCCATTTCAACTGTACACAGAACATGCATGAGTTTATCGTTCGGCTTTTATAAACAAGCTATCTATCTCTTTTTTATATGCAATTCTGTTGCCATTACAGGACACATACTAAATTTATGACAAGGTGGAAGTCAAACCTTTCATTTCGAACTTTCAATTAAATCAACACAACAACGCATCCCACCAGAAAATTTGTTTTCCTACAGCTATGATTTGACATAAATACAGTAGAGGTTAGTTATGAATAGCGTGCCTCTAGAAGTAAGAGTGGTGACAACAGCTACTGCGCATGCTCTCTGAATTTATTCAAGAGGTAGGGAAGGATCTAAAGTTAAAACATTGAAAAAGCATTTACAATTACCCCAACTGACCCTAACAACATTCGGAGGAAAAAATTCTGCATGACTTAACTCGCATAAAAAGGAACTATTTGTAGGTTGCCAATTTAAGCGATTAACTTTAGAAGCCCAAACTTTTCTCCGTTCAGGGTCTTTAGGGAACACTTTAAGTGAAAACCCTTGCTCTGATCTGTTGGTACAATCATATGCAGAGCAACCAGGCATGGTTTCCTGAAATCATAAAATGCATCAACATTAAAAAGTGACAAAAATTGAGGAAGATAACAGAAAAAATAGTGTTATTTAATGCTAAGGATTTTAATTTTATAAAATGCAAGTTTCTGAAAGTGATTTTAAGTAACTATTTTCTTATTAAATGAATGCATAAAAAGGCAAACTAGCTGAATATTTTAAAACTAGTTACAGTAGAGTTTTCTTATAACAAAGTCTCTGTACAGTGAATTTCTCCCTACAATGATATTTTTAATGAGAACGTGAAATAACATTCAAAATATTCTCCAAAGAGTGTGGCAAATTTTTTCACTCATCTTTTCATTTCTAAAGACAGATAGTATGAGCACCCAATTTCCACTCAAAGAAATTAAAAATAAAAGAATTTTTCAAGTAAAATAAACATAAGTATATACCAAAATAATATATTATCTAAATTGTTGAATTGTCTTCAATTTTGAGTATTTTATTTATACGCAATAAATATTATAATTTCAACAAATGAATATATTATAATTTTAACTAATAAATACATTATTTGGCCTTTAATAGAAAGTGCAGAATTAAACACCTTTCTAACCTATCACAGATATTAGCTTTAAAAAGTTTATTATAATTACTGAAATAACTGGAAAAATCTTTTATCTTCGTCGAACGATTTTTCTAAAGCGAATTATTCAACTGGAACCAACCGACTTCGTTATAGGTCGATTCTACTGTATTTTAAAATTACATGTCATTTATGATCCCATCTAATAAGTATAAGTTTTTGAAAAGGCAGAGTACATTCAGATCAACGTCAAAATCAGCCTGTTGGGGTAGTTTGAGTTTATTTTCTTGAGGGTAGTATTGATCATTTTCGTTTCACTTAACATTGCAGAACATGCATGAGTTTATCTTTCGGCTTTTATAAACAAGCTATCTATCTCTTTTTTATATGCAATTCTGTTGCTATTACAAGATACATACTAAATTTATGACAAGGTGGAAGTCAAACCTCTCATTTCGAACTTCCAACTAAATCAACACAACAACGCATCCCACCAGAAAATTTATTTTCCTACAACTATGATTTGACATAAATACAGTAGAGGTTAGTTATGAATAGCGTGCCTCTAGAAGTAAGAGTGGTGACAACAGCTACTGCGCATGCTCCCCGTCACTTTTTACCAGCGCACATAGGCGTAACCAGGGGGGGGGGTTCAACCCCCCCCCATTGGGTATTTACTTATTTAGGCACATTTAGGAACACAAAAAAATTTCTGGCTACGGCCTTGCAAAGCACATTCTTTTTTTTCCCTAAGAAAATTAAACACATATGCATATAATTTTATTTCCTCTTTCTCTGAAGGGTTGTGATCATGACCAAAGTATGCAGCTCATAATAAAGAGGAAGTTTTATCTGGTTATAATCAGCTCTCTTATCACCTTGGGGGGGATGGGTTACAGCGAAAGGTGGCTTCAATCACCGTACCACACACAGACAAACAGAGATCCTGTCAATCACTTCAGAGGGTTTTCTTTCCTTCTTGATGTCTTTTTTACCCAAAGGCAGCAATTTGGGAATACAATCGCGCAAGTAATAAGTTTCGTGGAAAATATTCTTTACTGTGATGGAGTTTTGTTTTCTGATAAATCGGTGTTGAAGGCCCTGGGGTCTGAAAATGAAGGACCCCTAGCCAACAATTCTCCTAATGGGTTAACCCCTCAAGCCAGGAAGGGATCTCATCAAGAAACTTAAAGAGCAGTTTGTATTTATTTATGACTTCCTGTCGCAAAACCCATTTTGGTAAAATCTTTTTTGTAGATGAGCTGATTAGAAAACTGATGAACTGTATTTGCATTGCATTCTCATATACAGATAGATGTTCTCTCATCCCTTATACTTTAAATGTTTTCTTATTATGGTCCATCACTGATTGCATCAAGACTCTGGAAATCATCCGTTCAACGCTTCCAATCTCACTGCTACGGTGTAATGCTGCATTTTAATTTACAATCAAGTATTATTTATATTTTAGCTAAATTTTTAATTATTTTCGATACATAATAATGTTTGCACTCCAGCGATGGACACGATCGTCATCCAAAAAGAAAAGAAAATTTGATTCAGATTCTTCCACTTCTGAGGTATGTTTTGTTACAAATTTAACAAAATTTTTAGAAATTCATTGTATGGATGAGCATTTTTGTAGGGGAATTTGGATTTTTTCTGTAAAATTCCACTTTTTCCCTGTTTTAATATAATGAATGCCTGGACATAGAAGATTGCTTAGCGCTGAATATTGAATTTTCTATTGCGTTTTAATTAAGATCTAGTAATGAATGTTTAATGTTTTTGTGAATCAAGGCCGTATCCAGAGGGGAAGGGGGAGCCCCCCCCCCCAGAAATCTTTTGCAATGTGGCATATATTCCTCCCTGAAACTTTGCTTAACATAAGTGTGTCGAAGACTGCCCCCCCCCCCCCCCCGAAAAAAAATTATGGATACTGCCTTGGCTCCGGAGCAGGGGGAGCATGTTAAGAATTAGGAAGGGCAATGTATGTTTCAAAACCATACCCTTTATATATACATATATATAGATATATATGACTAAAAATGATGTTAATATGAATTTTTTTACATACATGATAGCTTTTTGATGTATATATAGTAGATGTATGTTTAGATCTTTGGTGAAGTTAGAGGAGTATGTATTTGGGGCTTCTGCAACTTAAATTTTTGTAACTGGTCTTACATCTATAATGCTTAGGCTAACTCTGGAGGCAAGGGTTCGAGGGCTGTCCCCAGGAAACTTTTTGAAATCTTCCTAGCAATGCAATTTCGGGATACTGTGGTGATCTTAGAGGAAACAGAAAGGAGTTTGGTTACTCGCCCCCCGCAATTTTTTCAAAGTCTTATATCTTTTAAGTTACTTTTGGTGCCGCTCCTGATAGTGTTCAATGTCCTTTCCCTGAAAGTGTTTCTGAAAGTAAAGTGTCTTAAAAGCGTAATTTCTCTTTCCTTTCTTTTTTTAAACCTTGCGATCTGAATTTTTTTGCCGGGGGGGGGGGGAGGACTTGATCCGAGGGGGTAGCTCCCCCCCCCGGGAGATGCCTGAAATAAACACGGAGTATATCTTTAGAGACAAGTATTTATGACTAGTAAATTTTCAACTCTTTTACACTTCTTATTGGTGTTTAGTCTGTACATTTTTAGGGTGACCCCCCCCCCCCCTTTCACCAAACCTTGTTACGCCTATGCCAGCGCAGCTGCGTAATTTTGCTGCCTTTTTAAAAGTGGACTTCCTAGCGCTCTTTTGGCGAAAAATAGGGTACGCGGAAAGGGATTTAAATTTTTTTAAGGGTCATTCAAATTTTAAGAATATAAACTCTAGATAAAGGAAGAGCTGTTACCGCAATTTAAAAAAAGAAAATATGGATTTTTATTATTTTAAAGAATTTTAGAACATTTTTTCAAAGCTTGTATTCGATTATTTTAAACAAAGGAAGTATTTAGATAATAAACTTCTTTTGAAGTAACTGAGAGCTATTTTGTTGCTTTTTCTGTGTCAATGATGGTTTGCATCTGATTCTGATTTGAAAAAAAATATGTAAAACAGAGATTTCCCTGTTTTTGTTACTTGTTCATCAAGTTTCAAGATTCAGAAAAACCCTTAAATTGAACAAATAGTAATATTAATATTAATTTGCTTCTCAATCTGGAACATAAAATTCTGCCACATAATTTCAAGTTCATTATTCAAGAATATTAATTATTACAAAGCGACTTATACATCTGAAGCATACACAATATATTTACATGGTTCCCTATAATTTACTATTAAATTCAAATAGAAGTAGACGTTTTCCTTTACCTTTTTTTGTTGAAAACATTCTTATATGCTAAAATATAAATAAATGCTATTAATTTCTACAAATGATGTTTTATTCTATTATTTAGTTTAAAAAATGCAATTAAAATTCTTTTGTTAATGAAAAAAGAATATATATATATATGTATAATATATAAATGGGGGGTTGGAGGGGGAGAGAAGCTGAAAGAATTTAACATTGTATACCAAACCAAGTACCAAAATCTATAAAAAGCAAAATTTTTAATGTGGCAATCAGGAACCTTTTATAGACACATTGCTTTATGTTTTGAATTCCTTATTTCAATGGTGCTCCGGGGGGGGGGGGGGGCTCATGGCACAGATTTCACCATAGAGGTTTGGGAGCTTGGACGACTGTTTAGCCGATTTGGGGGGATATCATTTTCAGAAGGTGCACAATCACTCGGGGGAGGGGGCACCCCTGATTATTACACTAATTTAATATGCATTATTCTCTTTTAACTTGAAAACACAAAATCTTCTAATTAAATTTGCTCACATTATCAATCATCATTATTTAAAGTTTCTGTTCACCTATAAGTTCCAGAAATGTGATTTTTGGATCTCTAAATTATGATCTTTGCTCACATCTGGAACTACACATTAGCATTTTAAAACTTAATATCTTGAATTCAGTAATAAATTTAATGTTAATTAAAAAAAGTCTCACAACTTTAAGTTCAATGTAATTTATTTCTCCAACAGGACTGCAAACAATTCACTTTTTAAAAATGTAAACATACATTTCTTGCAAGCCTCAATTCTTCAGTAGTAGTTCATAAAAAATTTTATAACTTTTTTCATTTTCTACATAGTTTATAAAGAAAAGATTAAAAAATACTATATATATATATATATATATATATATATGTGCATGTACACATATCATACACATTACAAAGATGAAAAATTTTATAAAAAGTAAAAGAAAACTTATACTTTGATATTGACAGATCATACCAACTGCTTTTCTTTAGCAACAAAAAAGCATTGCATTTACATCAAAAACTTTTATCCAAGAAAATTTGAGTAATGCAGCAATGATTAATGCAGGAAAAGAAATAGAAAAAGAATAAAAATGAATTTAATTGAAAAGAAAATTTTAAATAAATTTAACTGAGAACAGTTTCTTAGGAATTCTATATGAACATTCATTTGTAGAATATACTTAATAATTTTAATAAATATTTATACTTTAGCTGCTAAATCTCTCATTGCACAACTTTTGCTTCCCAATTGTACTTTGTTATTTCTTTCATTGAATATTCTATTTTTAATTTTCAGTTCCCTATTTTATTTCACTCCAAATATTTTTAATCGAAAATTTATAAACCGATGAACAATTTTTCTTTTGATGTCATGGCAGTCAGGTAAACTAATTGTGCGTATTTTCAAATCATTTAAAAACTTATTGCTAAGGAATTTGATGCAGTTCTCTTTGGAATGCAATAAAGATGATTCTAATGATCGAAACAATAATTCCATATGGACAAATAATTTTATAAAAATGTCTTCATTGACAAATACTAAACAAGATTCTTTGTACTGCTTAAATTTTACGAATTTGGCAAATTTTGACACTTTATTTTTGCTTACAACATGGCTCAAGCAGACAGAACATGCAAGGTCAAATTTTTGCAGCCGTGAAACTATATACCCTGCAATGTTGTATAAACAATTTTCCTCCCCATAACTCAACTTTTGCAAATTCTTATCCCACCCAGTTGGTAATATTATTTTACTTATAGGAGAATTTTCCTCTGCATGTACTTCCAAAGTACCAGGAAGAAACTCCCGATCATCCATATCATAATTCCCCCCATATTTTTTTAAATACTGTGAAACACAAATTAATTTAAAATTATTTTTGAATTGCAATGCTGTTGAAATAACTTGTTTCGATCTTATGAGGCTGAAAAGGTTTTCAACACAATCTTGTGTAAATCTGGATGTTAATAAAAATTTAACATTTTTTTCCCCTAATAAAGACGCCTGTAAATGAAGAATGGATATAGTTGAAATTATAACACCAGTTTGTATTGGTTTCCATGCAATTTGGTTGTTTAGGTCTACTATTTTCATATTTTTGAATAAAGAAATTTTTTCTGTTAAAAAAGCTATTGTAGAAAAATAAACTTCATTATTAAATTTACTTAATGCCATTACTGGATTTCTGGAAGCCAAAGGCTGAACCATTTACGTACTTGCTGTATAAACCAGGCTGTTGTTTTGAAAGAGTTATCATTGTGAATTTCAGACATTAACTCTAGTGCTGCACTCACTTCAATGCTGAGTACATCAGTTGCTTTAGATACCTTCATTTTATCAAAATGCTTATTACCTAAATGGGATTTAGTTAATTTGGGAGCTAATTTTAATTCCATATTTTCTTGGTAATGAACTAATTTTTGTAAGTGATCAACTTGAACAATAGGAGAAGATAGATTATATTTTTCAACGATGAAATTAGGTATAATAAACTGCTTGTTGTTCAGTAGAGAGGATTTAATATTTTTTAATAAATGAGGAACATCGGCCATAAAAGTAATTTTTTCTGTGACATTGTTTGGATTAGGAATAAAGGATTTATCATTTCCTTTGCGGGTGCTGGTAATCCCAAATTCCTTCCACATGCTACGATTACATGATCCCATATCTGAAGTTACATTTACAATTTTTAACCCAATTTGGGATGCCTTCTTGATTATGTTTAAAATAATATCTTTCAATTCCGCCCCTAGAGAATGCCCATTTGTAAAAAAATGTGCAACTTCTTGCTTCAATCGAGTTGTGATGCCTCCTAGCATAAAAACAAGTGCATGATTTGCTTTGCCATATTGTGAGGGAAAAGTTACATTTCCAAAATATGTACCGGTGTCCATAGCAAATTCCGTACTTTCAGTAATCGACATTTCATCAAAAGCTAAATTGCACAGCTTTTCATTTTCATTTACAAAATATTTCAATTTCACTTCTAGCAAATGAATTATTTCATATAAAATTCCTGAATCAAACTTTAAAACTTGCAATCTTCTTTGCAATGTCCTAATGGACGGCAGTGGAATTTTATTTTCCAACAAGGCCGTGTAACCATTCGTACCGCAAGCAAATTTTAACCCTAGAGCTTTTTTAATGGTTTCATCAGACCACTTTGTCATTTTCCTGATTTTCTCATCTTTTTTTCTGATTTTTTAAATTTTGCCCTTAATTTGGACATTTCTTGTATCTTTTTTCTTAGGTTAACTTTTAACTTAGCATTTTCATTTTTTAAACGTTGAATCTGCAGCTGGGCTTCTAACAGTTCGTTTCTCATAAGTTCACCAGGTTCTTGATTAGCTGTATCGATGCAAATTTTCTTTATAGGCTGGTGGCCTTTATAGGCCTTTCTGTGGGCAATTTCCTCTTATTCACTTCTGGCCTATGGGAAAAGATGGTGGGAACAGCAGTTTTCTGTAGTTTTTTCTTCCCATCCTTTCTATTCTGTACCCACTGATCTGCATCAAAATGGACCTGCAAAACCAAATATTTCCCAATAAATTCCACAGTTTAGACAAGACCAAGTTATGATTTGCATCCAAAATAATTCTTGATTCATTGAAATCTTCCCTCATTACATTTACACCGACACCGTATAAGGTAGCTTGTGTCAACTGTTATTTAGACATAACGCAAAATGAAATTAATAATTAAAATGACTATAAACTCCATTCAAATCATTACATTTATAAAAATCAATTAGTAAAATTATTTAAAGAAAATTCGAATGCTATTTATGTAGAAATGAAAATGGTTTTTCAAGTATAAATATATCAAATTTCTGAAAAATCAAGTATTAATGAATGAAAACTTTTTTAATTAACAAGTAATAGGGTCAGTTGGGGTAATTGTAAACTAGCTTCATAACTACACTTGTGGAGGTTTTGAAAACTTAACTGCTTGTGAATGATAAACTGGCAGCATAGGGAAGACATTGAAACAGTTTCGTAAGTTTCGAAACAACTGTGGAGGCGTCACTATTGTTTGAAAATGGAACAGTGAAAAAAGTTGTTTAACAAAATTTAGTGATCTTACACTTTCCTCTGCAGCTCATTTACAAAAGCGATGTAAGCGGTTTCAACCATTTTTATTTGTCAAACATTTAGTTATGAATTTAATCCTCCCTGTTATTTTTCATGTGCAAGTTAGGTGTTTACAATTACCTCATACATTTCGTACTCTGGGATAATTGTAAACACTTAAATTTATTCTATTTCCAATATTTTGGGGTAAAAAAAGTATTATATTTTGATGTAAATTACACTTTTGTGTCTATTCTACATAACTGTTGCTGTTGTTGCTAATGCCAATTGGAAATCCAAGCCCTTGCAGGACGACCATGAATTAAGGAAGCTCCTACTGATTATTAATGAGCTCCGCTAGAATTTTTACATTTTTACTCACAAGAAGTACAGTAGTGGCTACAATGCTCTCTGAATTTATTCAAGAGGTAGGGAAGGATCTAAAGTTAAAACATTGAAAAAGCATATACAATTACCCCAACTGACCCTAACAACATTCGGAGGAAAAAATTCTGCATGACTTACCTCGCATAAAAAGGAACTATTTGTAGGTTGCCAATTTAAGTGATTAACTTTAGAAGCCCAAACTTTTCTCCGTTCAGGGTCTTTAGGGAACACTAAGTGAAAACCCTTGCTCTGATCTGTTGGTACAATCATATGCAGAGCAACCAGGCATGGTTTCCTGAAATCATAAAATGCATCAACATTAAAAAGTGACAAAAATTGAGGAAGATAACAGAAAAAATAGTGTTATTTAATGCTAAGGATTTTAGTTTTATAAAATGCAAGTTTCTGAAAGTGATTTTAAGTAACTATTTTCTTATTAAATGAATGCATAAAAAGGCAAACTAGCTGAATATTTTAAAACTAGTTACAGTAGAGTTTTCTTATAACAAAGTCTCTGTACAGTGAATTTCTCCCTACAATGATATTTTTAATGAGAACGTGAAATGACATTCAAAATATTCTCCAAAAAGTGTGGCAAATTTTTTCTCTTATCTTTTCATTTCTAAAGACAGATAGTATGAGCACCCAATTTCCACTCAAAGAAATTAAAAATAAAAGAATTTTTCAAGTAAAATAAACATAAGTATATACCAAAATAATATATTCTCTAAATTGTTGAATTGTCTTCAATTTTGAGTATTTTATTTATACGCAATAAATATTATAATTTCAACAAATGAATATATTATAATTTTAACTAATAAATACATTATTTGGCCTTTAATAGAAAGTGCAGAATTAAATACCTTTTTAACCTATCACAGATATTAGCTTTAAAAAGTTTATTATAATTACTGAAATAACTGGAAAAATCTCTTATCTTCGTCGAACGATTTTTCTAAAGCGAATTATTCAACTTTAACCAACCGACTTCGTTATAGGTCGATTATACTGTATTTTAAAATTACATGTCATTTATGATCCCATCTAAAAATTTAAAGGTTACGAAAAAGTACATGGTTTTTTGATATTGAATTCATCTCACTGTTTTGTTCTGAATTTCCTTGAAAAGAATATTTTCATTATTTATTTGTGCAGAAATGAACAGAAATTATGAACTAGCTCCTAAAAAAAAAATCGAAATTTAAAGCACCGTAATAGTAAACATTGGCGATTTATACAAGCTTGGCGAAAAGTAACACGTCGCCGAGAATAGCAGTTCATTTTTAAACATTCTAGCAATGATTTTTCAAATTAAATACTATTTACAAGCAACCTATAACTAAAGTCAAGAGTAATAGTCGTAATAATTGCAAGAAAAAATAAAATAGGCAACACTGGCTATTAAATTCTTTGCAAATACTAGTGAGCAGATTCGTGACAACTCAAGCTTACTACTATGAAGGAAATAAAAGTGCCATAACATTGGGAAAACAACCAATTTTTACTAGCAGTCAAGATTTTCAACAATACTGAATAGAAAAATAAGAAATAGAAGTGTTTACATACCTTTTATAAGAAGGGAAGGCTTATTTTTTACAGAACGACGACAAGCTCCATGCTAACGCTACGGGAGAAAAAGCGCTTACAGCCTTAGGGGGTAAATTATTCCCTTCGGCCAATCACAAGTAGTCACCATGTTGTCACCTCTCTTCTATTCAGGCTCGCTAGTTATGAAGCCTCAATTTGGTATACCGGAAACAAACGTAGGAGTTAGCAAAGAAAATAAAGCAGCTTACTAAATCACACGTGTAACAATCGCTTCATATAATGTCCTAGCGTAGTAGCCTCGACATTTTCGTTATAAAGTAAATTCATTGAAATTTTTTTCGCTGAAAGAACTCAATATTATATTGAAATAATGATAATAATAATATAATTATGTTGTTATAGTTATAGTAATGTAGCTTAGCTATATAAATTACATTATAAATATACATCAAAATAAGGATTTTTGTATCAATTCAGATTCTTTTATGATTATCCCTTTGTAAATATGAATGTCTTTCTTAAGAAAGTGAATGATGTTTATGTACTTGTGTAATTATTCATACCCTCCCCCCTGCCCACTATGTTCGAAACAAAGGTCATAAAATACAAAATAAGTGCCTGTAATGTGTGGTCAGAAATGCTTTTTATTGCACAGTCAAGTCGCTCTTTCTTTTAAGATGGTTGTTTCAAAGAAGACTTTTTTTTTAAAACCAAATACAGGTAGAATTCTTGAGTAATTTACAATGTTTGATGCACAGTACTCTTTCGCTGTATGGAATAATACCCTTTGTTATAACTGACATATAATTGTACGCATGTACAGCTATAACAGAGCCCGCACTTATTTTCTAACACTAAAATTAGAGCATGACATGTGAAAGACTTTCGTTAAAAATATTTAAGCATTGTTCAAATTATCTAATTGTATAAAATAAACAATATAACATATACCAAAAAAAGTTAATGTAGGAGTTTCTTCTAGCCTTTTGTCATTTGAACACTGGGTTGCCAACTTTATTGCAACCTCAACACACTTTTAAACAAATTAAATCAATCTTTAATGCATCAACTTTACGCTTTTAAAATAGTGCTATTTTCACGGGAAGTTTCAATTTGCTAAACTTTTAATTATGGAGTATTATTTGGTCTTATTTATTTAATTTAATTTAATTTATTTATTTATTTAATTTTCCTTCGTCAGGTATTTGTTGCGAATATTCTATCCAGCATTACGAAGTTAGACCACCCGCTCAAAGCTGGTTATGTCATTGTAAGAAAACTTGCTTTAAGCAAAATTTAAATATCATGAACATCCTGCTGCGATAAGCGTAATTAAGATTCTAATTTTTTGCGAATACGTGCGACGGTTCGTTTATGCAAAAGAAAAACAACTGAAGGTTTGACTTGTGGAAAGTCAACTGTTTTAATAGAGTAAAATTTAACAAATGGAATTTTGTAAAAACACTCACGATTTTGAACACGTCGTCATGAATCACTACCTTAATCTGATTCTTTACCACTCTACGCATTTTTTACATAGTGTGTGAATGTGTTTTCTGGAGTTCTAAAAGAAAGTCTTTAAAAAAACACCTTCTTTTTTTGCGTCTCATTTTTCCTTTATGTTCAATATTTCAGCAGTAACTTTGATAAGTTACGAATAGGTATCTGAACTATCAACTATTGACTGAAACTATTACCTATTAACTAGCTTTTTATTTAGTGCATCGTTATTTTTATCGTCCGAGCATTGAAGGGTTTTCGAGTATAAATACAGGGTGGTCATAGTTAAATTTACCCTGGTTAGACCTACGTAGAGCTCGCTCTAATAGACGTGTCTTTGAAACTAAGTATATACGTTTATGAAGAAAAGAACTCGGCAATAAAAAAAGCAAAAATTCAATTTTTTACTACCATCTCAAAGCATCTTGTTTTTTTTTTTTCTTTTTCAATTGCTATTTTCATTGCAGAGTCAGATCAATCAAAACGGACCTTTCACAAAATTCCAAGCTTCTAAATCGTACATTTTTAATAAATGAAGGCGTAAAACCTTTATTTATTAAAAAAGTGGCAAATAGTAATGCAATTTTTTATTACTATATGTTTAAATTTTCGATTTTCACAAGATTATTTGATTTTTTACAAAATCTCTTTAAAATTCACAGAAAACGGACCCTGTTAAAAATGCTAGATTGGCCTCTGGCTATGTACACGATATAGCACGATTTGAACATCTGCTCGCTGTAACAGACGTGTGGCATTGAAACTACGTGTATACGTTCATGGAAAAAAGAAATCTGCAATAAAAAAAGTAACAGTTCAATTTTTTACTACCATCTAAAAACCTCTTGTTTTTTTCCAATTGCTATCCTCATTGCCGAGTTGCTGCAATTGATAGGGAAACCATTAGAGCTATGTGCACGATATAGCACGCTTTGAACATGTGAATGCAAGCAAATGCAACGCACTCACTTTGTTTCTGTGGTAAAATAAAGTTCCTTCTTTCTAATTTCCCCCTGGTATTTAAAATTTGAACTATTACTTCCTTATTGCAGATTTATTTTCGCTGTGATACATATATATCAAGTTTCAGAAAAATACGCCTATTATAACGAACTTTATACGTAGGCCTAAACAGGCCAACTTGAGCTAGAATAACCCTTCAGCATTAATAAAACTCCATTTTGCCTCTCGAGATTCATATGACATTAAAGAATACCAGCATTGGAGTAGAAATCTATTTCTCGGTAGGGAATAATCTCATGTGTCTTTGATATGATAATTTCTAAATTAATCAAATAATCACTAGGGTAATCTGGCCTAAGTTATTCGACACTTCTTTGCGAGTGAAATTAAACATTTCTCTGATTGATTAGTTATGGTTGATTTGCATTTGAACGCTTTCCCTCCTTTAATTGTGTAGGAAAGCAATGGTCTGTTTATGAGGACGTACTGTTTTGTGTAAAACTGGCTCTCGGGGGATCTAGACATGGTCTGACGTCTTTGAAATTTAAAGAACTATGGTTGATCTTATTTTTCATGCGGGTCACATGCTTTTTACTAGTTAATAACACACGAACAAGAGTTTGGTCGAATAATTTATGTGTGTTTTTTAAGTTATTTTAAATTTTCATTTCCATATTTCCATTCAATTTTCATTGCAATGGATGGTTAAAGTGAAAGAGCTCTTACAATATTGCAGCAAATTGCTCTTTATTATGCAGTTTTACAAGACCCTGAAGAGCAGGCTCGCTATTGTTTCATGCGCTCTGCATTCAAATGTATGCCCTTGTATCTTTCCTTAGCTGTTAGTGTATTGTTTTTAGCAAAACGAATGAGACACGTTTTCTTAATCGAATAAAAAAATGTGCAAAAATGGTTTCCATTGTTGTATGATTGACTCATCTTTTCTGAATATTTGTTAACCTGAATCTAACAATACGTAATCTTTGTTAGAATGTATCTGGAGCTTTTTTTTCCACTGTCAGCTGTGGATTGGTCTTATATAAAATTCAAGGAGAAGAAAGCTATATTTCAAGATTTTTTTTTTTTTTTTTTTTTTTGTAAGATGTATTCTTTTAAAAATGTTTCAGTAAAATTCTATCAAAGATGTCAACACAATTGTTTTTTTTTATTATTTTATTTATTATTATTTTAATAAATAAAAATAAGCTTTTTGATTCGTCACGCGTTGGACAAAATCTGCTTTTTCCCTGGTTCGCCTCATCTATATTATGAGTCAATCGCTTATCCTTTCTTTGCATTTTCTGTCTGCTTACACCTTTTATAATGCCACACATGATGTTTAAATTCATAAAACACAAAATCACATCAAGGGCTTTGAAATTACTTCCCAAACTAAACTGGAATCATTTAATATATTAACCCTTGGAGAGTGGTTCACTTGTCAAATGTACTCTTTAATTTACCACAGGGGTAGGACTGAATGTGTAAATACGAGGGCAGTTGTTCACGCTGCACACGCTCGCCACTCGAACACAGGTAATTACAGTGCACCTTTACAATCTGTAAGTAAATTTGACGCGGAGAGCCCCCTCTCCACACTTGAATGCATTTAAGCGCAAACGCACAGAGAAGAATAAGCATCTCCAAGAAGTTATTATTACCATACCACTGCGGACTGTTTAGCGCCCAAAATCGTGAATTTACTTTTAAACATCACATCATCTAAAACGTGAAAGGAATGTTCATCGCTTTTGAAATTGTTACCCCCCCAAAAAAATGATCACTCTTTGCACTTAGCCTGTGGGCATGCAGTGGTTAAGATTTCCCTACAAGCGATTAGTTTCATTGCCCTTCGAGTCTATGAGTTCTAAAGAGCTGTATTTATACATGGAATTGAATATTATTTTGATCATTTGCGAGTTGATCGATGAGAGAAAGTAAATATTTTATCCTGAAGATTCTGTCCGTAGTATTTAGCTTTTTACATAGCAAGAGAATGTGTGGGCTTGGTGTTGAGTTCCCTCGCCAGTGATCTCCACGATTTCGTGTGCATGATTTATTAGAAATATGAATAAGACTTGTTGAAAGAGCAAAAAGATAATATGTAAATACTTTAGGAAGATTACTGAAAAACGTTATCAAATGCCAGGGGTCCGTCTGTTCAGGAGAAATTTGAAAAAGAAAAAATAAATACAAATTTCTCCTGAACAGACATTTTATTGTATAAAGAAATTCTGAAATTTGTTAAGGGTCCTTTTTTCTGCTAGTGTTTTAGTTGTCTTTAGACTCGATCTCACACGAAATCCGAGAGTTACTACAAAGCAGCATCATATTTTTACTTCCACTTCATCTGCGTCTGCTATAGTTAGCGTTATTTAACAAAAATAGCATCGTCACTTTTCTGATCTGATCACAGAAACATCTTTATTTTTGTAGTCAGAGCACTCAAGTATTCTCCAGTACAAATAAAGTATTATCACTTTCTTAGAATACTTGGGTTTCTTTCAAACATGTATTGCTTGTTAAATTTAAAAAAAAAGCTTCGACTGTAAGGGTTTTTCTCACCCTCCGTCTTAACAGACTTGCTATGGTTATCAAACTAACAGCTATGACGCGCTTTCGATTACGCAATGAACCAATCACTGTCGGTGGGTCAAAGTCCCTCTTAATAATGCAATAAAAATGCCAATCAGTCGACACGAGGACGCGGTTATGAAATTAGGCAAAAGCAATGACATACTCAGAAAAGTTTCGCTTTGTCGTATGTTGCTTTTGCCTTTGGTATGAAAGCACCTTAGCAAGAAGCAAAGCAGCAAACTGCAAGGAAAAATGTTAAGTAAATATTGCAATTTTTACGATAAACGTGGGTAGAGGTAGGGTCTGAAAGTTTTACGCCCCTTTTTCTGAAGCGAAAAGCACAATATTAGATGAGAAAATATTAGAGAAAGCAGGTCATGAAAAACAAAGAAAAAAAAACGACAAAGGCAAAGAGTGTAGCGCTACGTTTGTGTCAGAATTAGAGAATCAAAAGACAACCAAGAGGTATTAACTATATAGAATATGAATGTTTTATTTTCGCGATTGAAAAATATCTGCATATGGGCCATTCCATGAAAATAGGTACATGGGTGGTCAATTTTCAAATCATATTTAGGCGGATAATTTTGGTATGTATTAAAAGATAAAATGTCAAATTTTATGTTTTGAGTAAGAAATCAAAGTTTATCATTTCTGGATTGGCAACACAGTACTCTAAAGATGGTTGATTTGTGTAAGCAAGTTCATTGAGTTTTCGAACGAGTTTTGCATGACTGTTTTGGATAAAAGAAATCAGCTGAAACTCCTGGGATGTCAACTTTATAGGTAAGTCTAAAAGTTAACTATTTTATTTTATTAAGCTTTAAGATCTAGGAGATATCTCAATGGCTATACTAGCACCCACAAAGAGCTTATTTTTCGTGTCCCGCACGTGACGAAAAAAATGAATATTTTCATTTAGGTTAAAAAGGGAACGCATTTATTTTTTTAAAGTTACTTTTACTTGTAAAAAAATCCAAAAACGAAACTGTCCCGCACATGACGCATTACATGTAGGAAACACAACTCCAATTTCTAAATGATGATAAGAATTTTATTTCAACATACCTTGAATTCTTTAATGGTTTTTTGTTTTAAAATTGTGTTACTCTAAAGAAATAAATTATACATTTCCTCATATTTGTGATAGCTTTTGCTAAATTATGTATTTAATAGAGCATACATTTCTAAAATTTTACATTTTCATTACAGAATGCCCTATCATTTCAAGGATCATTTATGTTTCCGAACAGATTACTCAAATCAGATACAAAGACAAATAAGAATAAGCTAGTTTAAAATATTAATAATAAAGCAACTACATTTTTTATCGATGAGTTGTTTGGAAGAGCATTATTTTTGATTTTTTCAATATTTGATACAACATCGTAACAACATAGCTTAAACATTATGAGATTTATTTTAGAAAGTCTATTTAGAATTAGAGCTGAATTATATTTCCCTTTTATGACTTTTTGCACAACAACTTTAAATAATATTTTAACTTTTTAACATTAATAAAATGTTTTTTATTGAACAGAAATGGATAATTTAAGGACCTAAATCAAGTGCTGAAAGATTGAAAAAGATGAGAGAAAAAAAGGTCCACATTTCCAGAAGGAAGAAAATAAAAGGACAAATGGACTGAATAAAGGAGGAAAGACTATATGACTAAAGCCGAAAAAGAGAAACAAAAACTCTAATACTACAAGTGGCCAGAGCACCCTTATAGAATTCATTATATCTCTAAAGATGTTTTAAGAAAGATATAAGCTCCCGCGTTATATAACAACAGAAATTGTTCAAAATTTTGAAAAAATATTAAAACTATTTTTTTCATTTAGCCTAATTCTAATTAAAATTTTATATATTTCTCGGAATGATCAATTTGCGCATATATTCTATTAAAATTAATGCTTTGTGTTTTAAAGTGTATAACCAATACATTGTTTGGTGTTTTCATTTAATTTCCAACATTCTGAAAACATGTATTACATGAGCATTTGCAAAATGTCCCGCACGTGACATTTGTGTCCCGCACATTACACGATACATTGTAATTTTTTTCAACTATTAAAATTATTATTTCTCAAAACTTTAGATATGTTTTATTTACATTGGAGCCTTGGCTTTCAATTCCTATATTTTGTTTTGTCACTGCATGATTAATAGAGCAGAAATTCTAGCTGATTCATAAAGAAAATTAAGAGAGGTTGACTTTAAGTGTCCCGCGCGTGACACATGAAGATTAATTTTATTTTAAACTATAAAAAAGATTTCTGAAAGATAAGTACGTGTCAAAAGCATCTTTGCACCATAAGTAAAGATTAAAAAATGCAATTGCTTCCACTTGTTTAAAATCTCCTGCTCTATGACAAAATTTTGGTGAAACTATCGAATTCATTTGTCCCGCACGTGACGGTGGAATGGCCCATATATGCTGTGGAGAGAACAAAAGATAATCTTACACATAGTTCTGTTTTAGTAAATTATAGAAGTAAAACTTTTGATGTTTGTTTGTTTGAATTATTTGAAAGCGATACTTCTTTTCAACTCGCTAGCTGTTGCATTAGCTTGATTTAATGCATTTTAACACATTTCTTGATTTGCATTTATGTTTCATTCATTACGTTTCCTTTTAAAATTAAAAGTTAACTTTGTTTAAAAATTACTTATTTAACGGGAAGTTCGTGCAAAATGGAAAAAAAAAAGTATTCAATGAACAACATGGATATTGCTTTAATGATAGTTTAGAAAGAAGGAAAATCCAGATAAATAAAAAAACTTATTTTATATCCCTACCTTTCCCATGATTGATGTTTTTCGATATGCTTCCCTACGGGATTGATGGATTGATGCGAAAAAGCGCATCAATCACTTTTAGCTCTCACTGTATGCTGTTATTTCTGTTTACCCATTCTTGCTGATACATTCTATTCGGCTCGAATTGGCAACAGTTCTAGTTTTCAAAGACGGTTATTTAATGACGGCGTTCCTTTGCCTTTTCTTTTTGTATAACTTGTTTCTTTACACATATACACACGTATGTGTGCACATTAAATTTTCACTTTTCCTCCTTATTTCAAAACTTAATAGGTACAAACTTAATAGTTACTTTACATTTCAAAGTTAACAGTTATAAATTGAATATTCTATATTACGAACGAGTAAGTTAAGCTGCACTAAGCGCTCGCACCATGCAGTTCTCGTTAAGATATTCCTCCAACAATATTCTTATTAAACTAATTCTGTTTACATATGCAGTGGCACTGATGCCACTCGGGGGTGGCAATTTGTGGTGTCACCCACCCACCCCCGCAAAGAAAAACTTTTTCGTTTTGTATAATCTTATAGTTTATATTATTTTCAGTTGCGGAAAAAAACCCATCTTTTTTATTTATTTGGTGTAACTTTCAGTAAACAAGTAAGCACATTTATTTGCAGTGTTATGATGTGTTGAAATTGCACCTGTAAAATTGTATAATTTAAGTATATACAGGGTTCTATTTTTCAAAAACTCTAACTCATTTTGGGAGTCCCCCCCCCCAAAAGGGTGTCGCCCGGGACACCCCCCTTCCCTTCGTAGTGACCCTACTGATATATATACACATATATAATTATATAAAAGAAAAAAAAACTTAATGATCTACAAAATTGTAATGCATTAAAGATTCCTTTAGTATAACGGTAAGTATTTTAGAAGTTTAATGCCTTACGAACATGCATTACTGTAATTTTGTCTGTTGTGTTCGTAAGATCTTTAATTTTTTTGATGAAATACAATAGATTCATTCCATTATTACAAGTGGAATCTTTCTCTAAAAAAATAAAATTTGATTATATATCCGGTCAATTAAAAAGTGTTATTATCTCTCTCTTTCTGTATGTATGTATGTAATGTACATGTGTGCGCAGCACAATGATTTTAAAAAGTCCTTTTATTGCAAAGTAAAGATTATTAAAAGAAAGTTTAATAAGCATAGATTTAATGAATGTTTATATATAGAAATATTTCGTTATAAAATCCATTAAGAAATCCTATTTTGATTTAAATTTTATGGAAATTATAAATGTTGAAAACGTATTCTTAACAAAGATCTTATAAAAGCAATCAAAGTACTTAAGATAAGCGTATCATTACGCAGTCGTTTATAAAGCTGATAATTGCATCCAGGATTGAAAATAAAAAATATCAAGCATTTGTCTCATTTGCATTACTTTTTAATAGTGTAAAACCTAATAAAATTTCAATTAGTTTCCGAGTCGTCTTATGTTGGCTAACAATTATTGCTCTTCTGCGAGTCAAAATTATTTAGGAATCTAAGCTGAAGTATTATGCATATAAAAACAGGCGCATTCTTTAAAATTGTTCAGATAAATAATATATTTCTAAATTGAAATAATAACAAAAATAATAAGATAAAATAAACTAGTTTATGAAACCTTTTCCACTTCAAAAACTTTTTACTAAGAATACCAGGCATCTTTTTTACATAGCATTCTACAAACTTACTGTGAGCGCTTTAATTATTAGAAGGAAGTTTTTGGTTACTAAAGGAGGATTATATAATTTCATTAATAATTGTTAAAATCTTTGACCGTTTGTTCTCATTTACTGCGATTACGATTTTACAGAATTGCAGTTCTTTTTTTTTTTTGCACTGTCTTTTTCTTGCTTTGTCTTTTTATGTACTGTCTATTTCTCTTATCTACCTACTTATGTATTTATATGTATATATTTATAATTTTCCAATATAAACCTTTCAATGTTGCAAAATTATCTGCGTTTGTTCTTAAGTTCATTGCTGCCAATTATAAATTTAGATTTTATTTATTTATTTATTTATTTATTATTATTATTATTATTATTATTATTATTATTGACGTTTCAAGTAGTTTTTCCGATTACACTGCTCTACAGTGGTTCGCTAACAACAACCAAATTACTATTTTTATTATAGATTCATATTGTTATTCAAATACCTGCAAGTAAAAAAGTTCCACCACGTCACATTTTTGTGTAACAAAAATTGGAGCTTTCTGCTATTTTTCATGATTTTTTTGTCGCGTGTGGCAACCCAACGCTTCTGGTACCCTACAATCTTGCCGTATCTAGTTCTTTCTGGCATCCCATTATGTAAGCCTTCCTTGTTGAATATAGTTGTGGGTTTTTGTATTATAGTTCATGTTGAAAATGGAAAATTTTGAGCGCAGACATTGCAAAACTATGCCAGATAAGTTTTGTTACATTTGTGGGCGGTTTATTTTTAAATCTCAAGGTAAAAAATATGAATAAGGCTTGTTTCTTGTACTTCGGGTGCCAAGTTGGTGACCAAGATGAAAATTGGGCTCCTCACGTGTGTTGCGTGCGTTGCAATGTGGGTTCTTGGTCAGTTCATGAAAGTCAAAAAAAACTCTTTACCACTTGCTGTCCCATTGGTGTGGCGAGGACCTTCAACTGCTTTTGATGAGTGTTAATTTTGTCTTACAAACATAGAAGGATATTCCAAAAAGCAAATACATATAATTGAGTATCCTAATATCTCATCTGCACAGACAGTTCCTCACGGCAAGCACTTAATGGTACCAACTGTTCCATTGAATTAAAAGGATATTTACATTCAAGAGAGGTGAGTGAAATTGAAGACACAACTGAAACATATGTTGTTGAAGGTACTTGTAACCCAAAAACCGCGAACTCCATTTTATTCGTCAAAATGAACTGAATGATCTGCTTCGCAAACCAATAGCCCATTTAGATTCCATGAAAGAAATGTACGCTAACGTGGTGACTATTCTAATTGCATTTAAGTATAAACAGTTCAATTGGCGAATTTGTGGAGACTTAAAGGTTGTAGCTATATTAATGGGTCTTCAGGAGAGATTTACTGAGTATTGTTGCTTTTTATATTTGTGGGATAGTCGAGCAACAGCACAACATTTCGTATAAAAGAATGACCACCCAGAACATCACTTCACCTTGGAGCTAGCAATGTTAAATGCAACTCTTATTGAAAGGTAAAAGATTCTGCTCCCTCCACTTCACATTAAATTAGTACTGATGAGAAACCTTGTGAAGGACATGGACAAAGAACAAAGTTAAGGCTTAAAATTTTTAAAAGAACGTTTTTTCTACATTTGAGTGAAGCAAAACGTAAAGAAGATGTTTTTATTGGACCTCAAATTAGACAAGTGATTTGCGATCCTGATTTCGAAAGGATGCTTAATCAAACAGGGTTAGCAGCTTGGAAATCGTTTGTGAAGGTTGTGAACTGATTTTTAGCAAAAAAGAAAGATAAAAATTATAAAATCCTAATTTAAGATCTTCTTAAGTCCTTCCGAGCCACGGGGTGTGGGATGTCACTTAAAATTCCCTTTCTACATTCACATTTGAATTTTGCCACGAAAAGATCTTGTTGAACATAGCGATGAACAAGGGGAAAGATTTCACAATTACATTAAGATTACGTATACCCGATAGCAATGTCATTGGGAATAAGCAGTGATATGTGACTACTGCAGGTTTATAAAGAGAAAAGATTTAACGTCTCATATGAGAAAAAAATGACAACATTTCATCGCATTTATTAAAGTTTGATAAATGTTTTATTTAGTCTAAAATATGTATATTTTCTCAATCGAAATAGAATTCCATGATGAATTAAGGAGATTAACCAAGATAAAAATTGTGATTTAAATGCATCTACGCTATAAAATTAGTTGAAAATAGCTAATTGTATTTGTGTTAGGGAAAAAAAGTTTTTTTTTTGTCGACTAGTGTTATTAACTTTAAAATAATATCTAATTCTTTCAAAATAACTTTTTTACTATCATCTTTCGGCAATAAAACAAAGTTCTTCCCTTTTAAGCTTTTATTTTTTATGAATACTTGCTTTTTACATTGCTTTTTAACTTAAGATATTTAAAAGGGGGGGGATTTTTATTGTGTCGTAGTCGTTTTATCGATTATGTGTTCCCCAATGACCTACCTGATAGCTTATTTTTTCATCCAATCACGTAAATTCTAATTTCTGAATTGAAGTTCATACTTTTACTAATTTATTGTAGTTTTCAGTCTTTGTTGTCGTATTTGTTTTTATGCTCGTACCTATACTTTCATAATGTGTTTCATAGCACTATGAAAATTATCGTAAAGGAAATACTGTAAAATAATTGTATCAAAATTAATTAGATAATAAGTGCAGGTAAGAAGGAAAGACTTTTTGTTCATTATATGCTACAAGCAAGCTTATCAGCTGTATTTTTTAGCAGTATTTCGTCATGCAAATGCAAATACAATTACAAAAGTGACGACCAGCAACAGGCTCAGGGCCCAGCTGGGCTGGTACTAGTCAATTTAGCAGTCCCCAATGAACATCAAGAGATTTCTTAAACGTTTTTACCCCGCTGCAATTAACAGTCGCTTCTGGTAAACTATTCCAATTGCCTATAACCCTATTGAAGTAGTAATTTTTCCTAATTTCAAGATTAGCCTGAGATTTGAAAAGCTTCAAACAATGACCTCTGGTTCTACTTTCAGCACATAGCTGCAGTCCCTCAACATTTCTCATTGTAATGAATTTAAACAACTGAATCATGTCCCCTCTAACTCTAATTTGCTCAAGACTATACATATCGAGCCTTTTAAGCCTAACCTCATAATCAGTCTGAAAGACCACTTACCAGTCTAGTAGCCCTCCTTTGAACCCTTTCGAATAAGGTAATATCCTCTTTTAGGTACTGTCAGGTTAGGCCTAGGCCGGCAAACCTACGGGGCCTACGTGACAGGACGAAGGGGCCCACACGACAGGAAATGGTGCACGTGTGTCCCCTTGCCCTCAATGTCGGCCTAAGGTCAGGCACCCCCTATATAAGCTGCCCTCAAAAGCGGGGGCGAGAAGATCGGCTTTCGCTTGCCTACGAGGTTGCGGTCGGACTAGCAGGAGATCTTCGAATGCTGGACAGGGAGGAGTTGCGCCCATCCAGACGTAACGTAACGGGAGAGTTTGTGCCCGTAAGAAATACCAAAGAACTTTAGACGTAACGGGAGAGTTTGTGCCCGTAACTTTGAAACATCTAAGAACTCAATGATGTGGAATTTGAACCACTGTAAATAATACGTAAATAGGCAGCGAAGTGAATAAATGTAAATAAAGAAATATAGCCAAGAAGCCTAACTGGTACGGAGACCAAAACTGAACAGAATATTCCAAATGAGGTCTAACCAAGCTTCTGTATAGTGGCAATACAACTTCCTTAGACCTGTTCGAAATAGCCTTATTGATAAACCCAAGCATCCTGTTAGCTTTGTTACTTACTATGCTACACTGCTGGCTGGACTTGAAGTCGAGACTAATCAATACTCCTAGATCAACAACTAGTTCTGCTTCCCTAATGACGGAATCTTGTAAATAATAGGTTGCATGTTTAATCCCATGACCAAAATGAAGCACTTGACATTTCCCAATATTAAAAGACATACCCCACTTAATTGCCCACCTAGAAATTTGATTCAAATCCTCTTGAAACTGATTGACTTGTTCCTCCATGTCCACAATTCCCATGATTTTGACATAATCAGCAAAAATATTGATGTTCCCAGAAATACTCTGAGTAATATCATTAATAAAAATAATAAATAATATTGGCCCTAAAACTGAACCTTGTGGAACCCCACTCAAAACATCAATCCACTGAGAATAATTGCCCTTCACTATTACTCTCTGTTTCCTCCCAGTCAGCCAATTTTTAACCCAAATTAAAGTTTTCCCACCAATACCAATATAAGCAAGTTTGCTAAGAAGAGCTTCATGCGGTACTTTATCAAACGCTTTCTGAAAGTCAATGTAAACAACATCTACGCACTTTTTTTTATCTAATGCCATGGTAACCTTGTCATAGAAGTGCAACAACTTAGTTGTACAGGACCTACTCCTCCTAAAACCATACTGAAAATCAGCCAACACTCCATTTGCCTCCAGGAAATTCACTATTTTGATTTTTATCAGAGTTTCAAAAATTTTAAAGAACTGAAGTAAGACTTACAGGCCTATAATTTCCTGCCTTAGGTTTAGACCCTTTCTTGAAGAGCGGCGTTATGTTTGCCAGCTTCCACTCCTCTGGCACAGTCCCCGAGTTATATGAAGATATGAAAATAGTCAAGACAACATCCACTAATTCCTCTGCACATTCTACTAAAATTTTTGGATAAACATTATCAGATCCTGGAGCCTTATTTGCTTTAATCTTTTTAAAATGAAACAACACATCATCCCTAGAAAATACAAAGTCCTCAAGCTGTGTATTAGCTTGCGTCTCGCTTATGTCAACTGTTGAGATACAGTTTCTGTTAAATACACTGGAAAAAAAAAATATTTAGAATATCAGCAATATCCCCCTCATTTTGAATCAAGTTCCCGTTCTCATCCACTAGTGGGCCTACCTGAGTATTACGAGATTTCCCTGAATTAGCATAAGCAAAAAATTTCTTAGGATTCCTTTCGGTGTTATCTGCAAGCTTTTGCTCCAATTCCCTTTTCTTACTCCGTACCAAGTACTTGAAAGAACGTCTAGCTTCACAATACAAAATCCTGTCAGCATGGTACCCAGTCTCTTTAAGTCGCCGAAAAGTGGCCTACTTATAATTGAGAGCTTCTTTCACCTCCCTAGAGAATCACATGGGCCAAATTTTCGTGAAATCCCCTTTCTTTCTAAAAGGAACATAATCCATCACTGTTTTCTCCAATTTCCCCTTAAACTCTTCCCACTGAAGATCAGCTTCACTATTCTCCAATTTAAAAGAAAAAACCTCTTTCAAACCCTGCCTAAGTGCAACATAATCAACATTCCTGAAGTTAGGTACAAATCTGAAATTTTCACCTTTGTGAGCATCGAAGCTGGTCCAAAACCTAATAGTCTTGTGATCACTATCTCCAATATGTTCCCCTATACTCAACCCCTGAACAGAACTTCCGACGTCACAAAAAAACTAGATCCAAAACAGCACCATGCCTAGTCCCCTGGGTAACAACTTGATCCAAAAAACAGTCACCAATCACTTTCAGAAAATCTTCTTCCCTACCATTGCTAGTGTAAAAACTATTCCAGTCAATGCCCGGGAAATTGAAATCTCCCATCATGATGACCGAACCCTTACCAGACATGTCCCTTATAACACTATACATCTCCTCGTCTTGATCCTTACTAACATTAGGCGGCCTGTAAATATTCCCCAAATGTAACTTCTTACCCTTATTGCTCAGCAACTCCACCCAGACCATTTCAATAGCCTTAGGCTTATTATTAATGACCAATTCATTGCAAATAAAAGTGTCCTTAATATAGAATAAAACCCCTCCACCTTTCTTACCCAGCCTGTCTTGCCTAAACAAATTATATCCAGTAATGCTTACTAAATCCTTATGATCATCAGTAACCCATGTTTCCGTAATTCCAATAATATACAACTCCTCACCTGCGATAACACTTTTTAACTCGTCCATCTTATTCCTGATACTGCGAGCATTAGTATATAGAAACCTTAGCATGCCCATTTTGCTTGTCTTAAACATTTTATGATGCCTCAAATCACTACTATTAATGTTACTATTGCTATTTCAGGCACCCAGTCTCTTTAAGTCGCCGAAAAGTGGCCTGCTTATAGTTGAGAGCTTCTTTCACCTCCCTAGAGAACCATATGGGTCAAATTTTTGGGAAATCCCCCTTTTTTTCTAAAATGAACATAATCCATCAGTTTTATCCAATTTCCCTTAAACTCTTCCCACCGAAGATCAGCTTCACTATTCTCCAAACCCAGAAGAAAAAACCTCTTTCAAACCTTGCCTAAGTGCAACATAATCAAGATTCCTGAAGTTAGGTACAAATCTGAAATTTTCACCTTTGTGAGCATCGAAGCTGGTCCAAAATCTAATAGTATTGTGATCACTATCTCCAATATGTTCCCCTATACTCAGCCCCTGAACAGAACTTCCGACATCACAAAAAACTAGATCCAAAATAGCACCATGCCTAGTCCTCTGGGTAACAACTTGATCCCAACTCAATTGTAAATATTCCCCAAATGTAACTTCTTACCCTTATTGCTCAGCAACTCCACCCAGACCAATTCAATATCCTGAGGCTTAGTATTAATGAACAATTCATTGCAAATGAAAGTGTCCTTAATATAGAATAAAACCTCTTCACCTCTCTTACCCAGACTGTCTTGCCTAAATATATCCAGCAATGCTCACTAAATCCTTATCATCAGTAACCCATGTTTCCGTAATTCCAATAATATCCAACTCCTCACCTGCGATAACAATTTTTAACTCATTCATCTTATTCCTGATACTGCGAGCATTAGTATATAGAATCGTGAGCATGCCCATTTTGCTTGTCTTAAACATTTTATGCCTCAAATCACTACTATTAATATTACTATTGCTCAATATTTTACCCTCATTTTTAAAACCTCCAGAACAGAAGTCAACACCATGACATTCTCCAATCCCCCCTTCCAAAATTAGTTTTTTGATTCTGAAGCTTCTAAAATCATATCGCTAACCTTAACTACACCCCTAGAACTAAGATGCAGACCATCCCTCGCAGCCCAATCACGCTGACAAGAACTCCAAACATCAATGAACCTGATTGAATGCTTTATGCAAAGTTTCTTAAGAATGAGGTTCATGCTCCTAGCCCGCTAATTTAACCAGCCCCTATGCACCCCATACCTGGGAAGCAAGCCAACTACCTGGACATCTGTCGAAAAGTTAGTTGCTTTATCCAACAGGTACTCCCAATCCTTGACAAACTCCTCGTTTGTGCTGTTACCGACGTCGTTAGTCCCCACCCACAGAGTAACTGAATCTCCCTTCTTAAATATTCCCTTTCTCTCCACAACCTTATTAACATCCTTCACCCGAGCCCCTGGTAAACAGCACCTAGCCACCTTACGCCTCATTCTCCCGACCACATTACCTATCCCGCGTACCATAGAATCCCCTATGATGACACCCTCTGTTTTTAGGTCTACAGTTTTACCTTTCCCCATACTAGATCCTTCTCCTGCAACCTGACTCTCCCCAACAAGTCCATCACAAAAAGTTCCCACCTCTTTTATAGAATTTTCACCCAAGTTATTTCTAACTAATTGGGCTTCCACTGCTACCACCTTGACACGTAACTCTAATAATTCAGCACATTTTGTGCAAATATATTCCTGCTCTGTAGCTGTATTAGTGTTTCCCTCCAACTTACTAAACATCTCACACCTATCACAGCAAATCCACCAACTCCCATTATCATTTTTAATTTCCTTCATTAAGCATGCAACTCCCATAGCTAAATAAATCTAATGCAAACAATCAAAAAAGCAAAATAATACACAAATCAGCAAATTTAAGCTACTACTCTGATTAAAAACACAAATTACATAGAAAAATGCAAATAACTTGAATTTAAACACAAATATCTACAGTAAACAACAAAACCAGGCTGTTCCCCAAGACTTACCAACTGTACACAATCACCACATGGTTAGGCTTAACTGATAAAATTGAATTACACCCCAAAAAAGCAAATAGAATGAGTTTCAGTCTCACAAAACTAAAACATACTAATTACATAATAAATTGCAACAAATATACAAGTAATTAAACAGAAAATATCCAAAAATACATAATAGATACTTAATTTCAGCAGGAGCAAAAACACTGGCATGCAATACTTGGCCCCCTGGTGGCCAAATCCAATGCCTGCAGTGGATAAGTTCTTTACAATACAAAACACAGTTATTTCTTCTTATTATTATTATTATTATTTTTTTTTTTTTTTTGACATTGAAGTTACTCCTATAAATTGAATTATGTGGAAACTTTTATTGTGTTCGCAAAATATTAAGTATATTTTATTTGAATATGTGTGTGTATATATATATAAAAATATAAATAAATAAAAGATTCTTTCTTTCTCTAAAGTTTGAACGAACATTTTCTTTCTAAATTTCGAATGCTTTCTAAAGTGCAAACTTATTTTTAAAATGTTTTGTACTTGTTAAGTGATTCAAAGCACTAGCTTTAATTCTTAAAAAAATAATGATGATACTAAAAAAACAATTTGGGTTGAATTTGTCCGAAGAAACCGTCCTACAGGCGCTAGTAGAATGTGAAATGAACTTCTATGTTGTATATTGTTATTGTCATTATTATCGTTATTGTTATTATTTCACTTCAGTTATGGCTTAGTTTCCATGCAACAACCATAACCTTTTTACCTCTTGCAGATATTTATTTCTCTAATTGAAACAATATCAGTTAATTGGAAGCTGATTCGGAGGTTTTAACTCATTTTCGCAACATCTCAATACTGCTTTTAAATTTCTGGTATAAAATATTTTTTCTAAATTTTTTTCCAGGCTATGGTACTCACAAATGTGAACAAATTTAAATCTTTTTTTTCGGTCTAATTTTCAACTATTATTTAAGTTTTTATGATAAAGCGTCATTATTAATATCTTTCTTACATTTAAGAATGATGTAGCATTATCTACGAGGAATTCCTCATTTAGTTGTACTCGATATTTCTTCTGGAAAGCAATGACTCTTAAGAGCAGTCAACGAAGAGTTGTCACCTCTTTGCTAGCGTTATCCATCAGTGAAATGAATGACTGTCTGATCAATTTGTATGAGGACCTATTCTTTCTTGGTTTCGGAGGATAAAAGAAAGTTTCGCCTTTGTCCGGGGAATTTTTATTAGCCCTTGGTCTGAATTTGCTAGATTAACTAGAGGGGTGATGATGAATTTGGATTTTTCCAATGCGAAAAGGGAGCTAATGTTAATCTGAGTTGACCTCTTGGTAATTCGAGCGCTGTTTTAAAAGTAATATTTTGCATTGAAATATTACTTTTAATTATTGCAGCAGAGTCGTTTCCCAAAAATGAAATATCAACGGAAATCGGGTTATTTGAACTTATACATTTCTTTGATTCCCAATAAGCTGACAGTAGAATTTGAAAACGGTACGATTGCTCATTGGCTTAATAAATTTGGCGACCACTGGTCTAAACTATTACACAGCTAAACATTAAGGAATTCCCTTAACGATGGTAAAGTGATTCAGAAAGTATTTATAATTAATGATAATGATGAGCACTTCCCCAAACGTTGAAAATAAATCGTTTCCTGGTAGTGCCACCAAAAGATTTAACTGGTACCACACTCATCGTCGTGCCGCTGAAAGAGATGGTACCAATCTCTGGGGAAAGTACTAGGTATGCAATTGGCAGAAGCTAACGGCAGCCCATTAGAAATTTAAAAAAAAAAACTAAAAAATATGACGTGGTTCAAAGTTATCCTGAATGACTGCACTAACTTGCCCTATTTTAAACCTATTTTATTATTGCGTCGTTTTAAATTTTTGTATAGTTGAAAAGCATTAATGAATCATACATGTAGATGTTGCATAACTCAACTATTAATTGTGGCAATGTGACATTTTAACTTTAACGATTCACTTGAAGTAAAACCAAGAATTTATGAAGTCACACTATGTCAAATTGTCTCATCGTTTCACCTACTTAAAAAGTTTGTTGACACCTCCGGCAAAAACTCTGTTTATTTTTCCTATCTATAAAAAGATTAAAGTCGTCTTGTAGGCACTACTATGGCGAAGGAATCTTATTTTACGCGTACTTGAACTCTCTATTATCAAGTTGCTGATGGTGCTCTTTGAAAAATAAAAACTAATAACTGATACTATCAATAAAGATAAATGTATCTTAGCGTGTTTTAAAATCGCTGAATCATATGTGTCATGTAAAAATATAGAACTGTTCAATAATACTATCATTACGCAAATGTTATTTGTTACAAATTGATTACTTCGTTGAAGAAAGCTCTTACCTACCAATCTGTCGGTCGTTTAAATATCAGCGTGTCGAGTTTAGTTTCTTATTTTCTCTTATAGGAAACTTCTAATTTACATTCGAGTGCATGAATAGTTTATCTTCTTAATAAATTATTTGTAGATAGTTTCATGTTACACATATAGATTATATTGCAGGGGCTACTTATTTCGTATGGGGCACACGGGAGCGCAACACCTGTACTTCTTTTGAATTTTATGAGAAATTAGACATAATTCAGGCGATTTATGTACGAAAATAAGTTTTGAAGACTATATGTCTCCCTCATTAATTTTATTAAGAGATTATATCCTAATTGTACTGGATCCGGCAAAGGAACCAGACTGCTTTCAAACTTAAATTACGTTCAGACGGAAGGATAATATGCATTATTTTATTTTAGAATTACATAATAACTCAAATCTTTTATAGTATAAAAAAATAATTTTACATAATATTTGAGGTTTACAGGGCAATGTAAATTTTTTCTTTCTTTTTTTTAAATAAATTAAAAACACTTTCTGTAGGACGCGTTTATTTATTTTTTTCTTATACAAATCTTTCGCATCCTGACAGTGTGGAGTTGTAAATTGTACTCTAGGATAAAAGAAAAGTTGAAGACGAAGTGTAATTGAAATCGTGCCTAGAATCTCGTGATTACAAAGTTCTGCAGACACTTCTGCAAGTACTGACTAATATGACTCATACCCACATCATTTTCAGACATCTCTGCTTAACTATTCCAAAGCACAATGGAACTATTCAGGGTGGGGGGAGAGAATTCTGAACGGCGGCGACACCTCAAATTCGAACATCAGATGGCAAAGCCGTACTTTAAACCGACGGAATAAATACCCCAGCAAAAGCGATAAAGGAGGCAAGTTAATGAACCTGTCATACAGTGACGTCACTTCCTGTCGTATCTGCGGGACAACATGCTACTTTTGCTTCTATTGATATAAAAATGAAGAAAACTACCGGATTGGATATTTTTTACGTGCTGAAGCGCGACGATTATTTTGGTTGTTTTTCCGAAATTGTCCATTCAACGGTAAGACCGCTAGCGGTTTAGCTATTCAGTTTTGAATTCCTTTCTTCAGATGCGAAAAATTGAACTCCTATTATCTTTCGTATGTGTAGCTATTTATTTGCTGTTATAAAAATACTGATGTCATTATCTGGTTGTTCATTAAAATAAATTTATTTTGACTAACACATGCCCGTCCCTTTATAAATTTCCAGGGGAGGGGGGCAAAGGGCATATACTCCTCTGTATTATACGAGACAAACAACAAAATGCATACACATTCTGAAATTCTCACAGACGGAGGAGGGATGGGAGCAAATATCCCCTTTTGACGCCCCTAAATCAAATGACGAACCTAAATTAAAGTATCGATTATTTTAATTTTCTCCAGACATAATAATAACTGCATGTGATTATCATTACAAAATATCGTGCTGAACAAACAATTCATATACGAAAATGTCTTTTTAGCGTAATTTCATACAATTTATTTTGTTATAATTTTATATTCATTATCTTGTGGAAACCAAGCGATATCAAACTATCGTTACTTTCTGACGTTATTTCTTATGAATTTTATAGACTGCTATTTCAGTATCAAACCCCGAAAATATTTCGATTCAACTCAAAATTTGCTGTTTTTAAATTCAATTTTACATTCGTCAAATTTTATACTTACAAACAAGTCTATTTTTTTCTATGACGACATTCACTATTGACGACCACCTTTCGACCTACCAGTGTCGAGCTTGAGACCTGACGGCTCCGAGTCCAAACTCACCGGGCTACCTTGACCCATGGGAACTTGTAACTGAACTAATTATGTTTTAATTAAGGGTTTTTTTTTATTTTAAGATTTACACATCTTTTAACCGACACACATCTATTTAGTAGAACATATAAAATAAAATGAGCTGCAGGAAGATTAAAAATAGATAAAATACATAGATTGATTTCGAAACCCATGCTTCGATCCATCGAAACTTTTATTCTCAACTATCAATATCGGTACGCCTAAACTGTAGGTAACTTACACCACTTGGGAAACTGTACTATGAGATGCATTACATGATATTGTTCACATTATTGTATTGGTAATATATTTTTTTTGCATATTAGAGTAATTTTAAAAGAAAATAATTACAAAATCGACAAAGCTTGAATTCATGGCCCCTTTCTGACTAGCGAGCAAACTAAACTACTGAAACATATAAACGACGATTTGCCAACGAGCTTATAACATTACTTACAGTTCTACTGGGAAAAAAAATAAATAAAATATGAAAAAGATGATTATATGACTGGCAGAGTGCCGAGAAGAATTCATTCCTGTTCAAGGAGGAAACTGCTGGTATAAGGAATGTGCTATATTCTATTCTCGTTATAGTTCGTTTAGCATACTTCATTTCTTCCGAGCTGATGCTATACGCCAGTTTAAAAATTGTTGGAATATGATCCGATTCAACCTTGAGCCAGACGCTTTCCCCCTCCTGTCTGACTCTTACCTACTGTAGAGGCTATGACCTGACGAACTGAAACTTTCTGTTTTATATGCGCGCGCAACATTCTTTTGTATCTGAAGTGTTAATTTCCATTTCTTCTCTCCTTAGATATGTGTCTGTGTATGTGGTAGAAATATGTTGCTAGTATCCTAATTAAATATGTGATTATTAATTCAGTGCAATATCTTCTCTGAATGGATTTTTTGTGTAACTGATTCACAGCTACGACTGTACCGGATGAAAATGACAGGTCAGTTGAAATTTTAACTATTGTTTTTTCCATTCCCAGTGTGGTGAAGCTCGGCGACCGATGCGTGCCAATTAACATTCTTTGTAAGAATGAACTCACCTTTCCATCAGATTATGAGACTGAAGCTGAATCTAGCGCTCTGCTCTCAACAAATGACAATAACATTAATATTTAAATGAAAGATATAAACTATATATGAACATTAAAGACTATTTAAAAACATTATCTACCACTCATATATATTAAGGGTTAAAAATACAAGTGGAAACATGGCTTCTTTTAAAGAAAGCTTTTCATTTGAAAAATTAAATAATAATAATTACTCTGTCTGGAAATTTAAGGCAGAAATGCTCCTAATTAAGGAGGACTTATTTAATTATATAACTGATGATCCACCAAACCCTATGACTACAGAATGGTCAAAGAAAGATCAAAAGGCCAGGGCACTGATTAATTTATTAATTAATGACACACAAATTGTACACGTGAAGAAGGAAGCAACTACAAAAGGCACTTGGAACGCCTTAAAAAACATTCACGAAAGAGCTAATTTATCAAGCAAGTTGTATTTGCTTAGAAAGCTCTATAGCGCAAAACTAGAAGAAGGCGGAAATATGAATAACCACATTGTAAAAATACTTGAAATTACCGATAAGCTCAAAGCTATCGGAGAAGATATCAAAGACCAGCATCTATCTGCATTACTACTGTGCTCATTGCCATCTTCGTATGACACGTTAATAACCGCCTTAGAGGCTAGAAATGAAGAGGAATTAACATCGGAATTTATAAAGTGTAAACTTACTGATGAATTTCAGAAAAGAGTTGAAAACTCAGCGTCAGTAAATGAAAATGCAACAAAAGCATTTAAAGCTAATAATAAAAAATCATATCCTAGACGGGAAAACAACAAGTATTGCATTTTGTTACAAGAAAGGCCATGAAAAATTACAATGTTGGCACCTCAAAAATAAACAGTCAAATTATCAAAGAAATCAAAATAAACACTACGCGCAAAATAATTCACACAGAAATGAACGAGCAAACAACACACAATCGAATGAGAAAAAAGTGTACACTGATAAAACAGATCATTTAGCGTTCATCACAAATAAACCTAATAATAGTGGTTGGATTATAGATTCGGGATCGTCGGCACACATTTGCAATGATAAATCATTGTTTACTGAAATAACAGACAATTATCAAAGCTGTGTAACCGTTGCCAATGGCAATGTATTAAAAGCGCACGGCTCAGGAAGCGTTAAAATAAAAACAAAAACTTCGGATCAAAAAATAAATGAAATAACTTTAAAGGAAGTTTTATATGCTCCTGAAATTGAAACTAATTTAATGTCAGTAAAGAAAGCAACACAAAACGGATGTAAATTAACATTTAAAAATGATAGTTGCGAGTTAAAACACAATGGAAATATTTACCTAGAAGGTAAAATAAATAACAATTTATACGAGGTTATCTTAGATACTAAAAATGAACATTATGCAAAATTAGAGCATCATTGCAATAATAATAATTGCATTGAACTGTGGCATAGAAGATTAGGACATAAAAACTTTAATGCAATAAAGGAAATAACACAAAAGAACCTTGCGACAGGTTAAATTTGAAAATTGTAATCACGATACATTATGTGGAAACCGCATTAAATCTAAACTAACCGACGCACCATACCCGAAACAGGCACAGCATAGGGCAAAACAAGTCCTTGAATTGGTACATACGGACATAGCGGGCCCAATACAAACTCCGACAATCGGAGGCAAAACGTATTTTCTTACGTTTATAGATGATTTTAGCAGGTTTACAATTATTTATCTCTTAACAAAAAAGAGTGTGGTACTCACGAAGTTGAAACAATACGTTGCAATGACCAAAAATAAATTTGGGCGAATACTGCAAACTCTCCGATCCGATAATGGAGGAGAATATACAAGCCGGGAAACGGAAGATTTTCTAGCGGAATTGGGAATTCAGCATCAGTTAACAGTACCGGGATGCCCAGCGCAGATTGGTGTTTCGGAGCGTAAAAATCGCAGTTTAATAGAAATGACCCGTTGTATGTTATCTGAAGCAGATTTACCAAAGAAGTTCTGGGGAGAAGCCGTAAATACGGCTACCTACCTTCAAAATCTTCTTCCCACTAAGTCAAACGACGTAACCCCATACGAGATGTGGACAGGCTATAAACCTGATTTATCCCACATCAAAATTTTTGGATGTAAATCCTATGCATACATTCACAAGAATAAAAGGGGAAAGTTAGATGACAAGGCAATACAAGGAATTCTTGTGGGATACGACAACAGGTCGAAAGCATATCGAATATACACAGAAGGAAAAAACGTAATACTAGCCCGCACTGTAAAATTTGTCGAAGAAACAAATTCAAATATACTTGACAAAGAATATTCAAAACATAATTTCGACGAAATAAATAAAAACAAGGTTCAGCGCGAACAACTGCAACACCCGATAGCAAGGGAAATTTCGCCTAAAGTAGAAATAGATATACAGGAAACAAATGAAACTCCCGACGTTCACAACGCAGTAAATGACCAGCCTAGGAGGTCAGAACGACAAAACAGGAGGGTTCCGCCGGATCGTCTAGCTTATTTAACAAAATATGACTTAGTAAGCGAACCAAAAAATTGGAGCGAAATTCAAAACATGCAAAATCCATGCGAGACACAAAATTGGATCAATGCCGCTAAAGAAGAGATGAATTCTCTCGAACAAAATAAAACATGGGTTTTGGTAGATCCCCCGCGTGGCGAAAACGTAATAGGATCAAGATGGACTTTTAAAACGAAATATGATAGCGAAGGTAAAATTGAGAGGTATAAAGCGCGACTGGTAGCAAAGGGGTACTCTCAAAAGTTTGGGGAAAATTATGACGAGACCTTTGCTCCAGTGGTATCCCATACAACGATAAGGGCATTATTAGCAACTGCGATACACAAAAAATTAAACGTCCACCATATTGACGTAAAAACCGCTTTCCTGCATGGCGACCTAAACGAAAATGTATACATGTCACAACCAGAGGGCTTTATTGTCCCTGGAAAAGAAAATAAAGTTTGCCGATTGCAAAAGGCTATTTACGGTTTAAAGCAAGCCGCCAGGGCTTGGCATTTGAAAATTGCTGAATCATTGAAAAAGTTGAAATGTGTACAAAGCACTGCTGATCCTTGTTTATTTAAGAAATGTATCGACAATGAAACTGTTTACATTATAGTATGTGTCGATGACATACTCATATCGGGGACAGAAAATAACATTAACAGCATAGTAGATGAACTAAAGCGGTTATCACACGACAGGAATTACAGGCAAACGCAACCGTAAAAGGAATCGTCAACTCTATCGGAAACCGGTTTTTCTACCTATTTCCACTAAGAGTTTCTTGAAAATGCCCATGTGCTATAGTAATTCACGGTTTCTTGAATTAGAAGCAATTCTTTATCTACGCTACAAAAAAATTGCCTCTAGAACGTTTGTTTTAAGGCAAATTGGGCAAGGACCAATCTTCTGGTTGGAATTTCGTGACGTCAATTCAACTTTCCAGTAAACATGGCGGCGATTTGAAGACTGGCGATAGAAGGATAAATGTTAAAAGGAAAGTGCAATTTCGAAATTAGTTTTTTTAGTTTAAATTTGTGAAATCACGCTGAAAAAACATTTGTAGGATGTAAAGTCGCTACTTTACTAGTGTAGGACATTGCAAAGACTGTCTTATGATTAAATCGCTATCAAAATGCAAGTGCGTTTCAAGTGATAAATTTAGAGACAGTATGACTACCGTTTTTTTTTATTTTTTGTTTTTTCTTTATTTATATATCATGGACAACCATTCGATAGAGTTGTCAGCAGTAATAGTCTAGGCATCATACGTTGTTTTCTATTTTTGATAATTTTATAACTAATTCCTCTTAATTTATTTTAATTAAATTTAAACTGCAGTCCCATTTTATATTTCCTTAAAATTCGAAGTTTCATATTCAGTAGATTGTGCACACCTCCCAAAAATCTCCGTCCGTAACACTCGTACTTTATGTACACATCAGTTTTGTACAACTTTAAATGAACAGTTAGAGTCACAATGAAAAAAAAAACTATTAATTAGATTGATATTAGATGAGGCACAGAATACCAAATAATAATATTTTACCAAATTATGCTCCTTAATCAATAGGGTCACTACGGTGGAGGGGCCAGGGCACCCCGGGTGACACCCAAAATGAGATATAGAGTTTTAGAAAAAATACATTAACGTGAATTATACAATTTTACGGGTGCTATTTCACGGTATCATAACTGAAAATAAATATAGTTTAGTGAAAGTTACCCCAAATAAATAAAATGAAATTCCTAAAGTGTTTTTTTAAGCACCTTTGAAAATAATCTAAACTACAAGTTTATACAACACACATTTCTTTCTTTTTCTTCTTCTTTTTTTTTGGGGGGGGGGGAGGGAAACCAAAAATTATCCCCCCCCCTGGTGACACTTATGCTAGGAACGCCATTGCTTTAATACATTTCCATTCAAATTAAAGATCTTGTTATGAATAAACTCAATAGTATACAACTAGATACTAAAATTCGTAAAACATGTATAACGTTTTAACAAAACTTTTTCAGATTTCATGAGAATGCATGAAATGAATGTTGTTATATTGCATTATAATATAACAACAATTTGTGATCACACTTTTCTGAAATATTTAAGCAAGCATAAGTTGCCTTGAACTTATATTTTTGGGAGGGGAGGGTGATTTTTGATTTTCCGACTGAAACTTCGTATTTCACCGAATCGCGAAAATCAAACTTAATTAAACATGATCTTATTGAAAATAAGTGATCATTATACACATAAAATAAAATTTGATGTCTTGCAATTGACAACTAGATAGTTGTCAGTCAAAAATGAAAAACTATTGTTATACCAAATGGTCAAATTTACCATGGTCTGTCAGAATTTGCGGAATAAGAACAATTTCTGGGATGTCACAGTGACCTGCCGTGACCTTGCATGGGAGTACCCCTGAATGCAGAAACCTACTTGTTTGAACGAAATATCAAGTATAAAAACTGTAAACAAATTCCCAACACGAGGATACAGATTAGAAAATGGTAGCTCGTTATGAGCAACCGTCCGAGAAACCGGTGGCAAACCTGTAGGAAACTCTCGATCGAAAATTAGCTCTCGAGATTGCCGATAGAACGAGGTGGAAGTTACGTTTGCTTTAAAATTCCTGTCGTGTGATAACCGCTTAAGCAAAGAGTACGAACTTAAAGATTTAGGTGAAATTAAATATTATCTTGGAATTAACAAAGACAAAGATGGGAATTATTTGTTAAATTAAAAAAACAAGATCGAAGAAGCAGTAGAAAAATTTAACCTGCAAGAAACTAAACCATATACCACACCTATGGAAACGGGATATCTAAGAGAAGACAATGAAGTAAATTTACTTCCGAACAATACAAAGTACCGTCAAGCAATAGGTGCTTTACTATACATTGCCACCGTAACGAGACCTGATATTACTGTAGCCACTAATATATTAAGTCGCAGAAACGAGAAACCACGCCAGTCGGATTGGAATGCCGTGAAACGGTTAATAAGTTACCTTAATTCTAAAAATCCCTCATTCTAAAAATCTAAATTTTATCATAAAAGCAAATAAAAAACCAGATCTAATTGCTTATGCCGATGCAGATTGGGCCGGAGATAAGACCGACCGCAAATCCACAACCGGCAACCTTTTCTTAGTTGGAAAATCACCAGTACATTGGTTAAGTGAGAAGCAATCATGTGTCGCGCTTTCGCCGGCTGAAGCCGAGTATGTTGCTGCAGCAAACGCCACACAAGAAATACAGTGGCTCATCAAACTGTTAAAAGACCTAGATATGCCTCAAGAACTACCAATCACACTCTATGACGACAATCAGTCGTGTATCAAAATGATACAATGTCCAAAATACGTCTCGAAAACGAAGCATATTGACATAAAATTTCATGCAATAAGGAACTTGAACGAATCAGGTATCATCCAGATGACCTACCTACCAACAAAGTTAATGAAGGCAGACATGTTAACAAAACCTCTGCCCAAACCGGACTTTCTGAACCACCGGTCAAGTCTACTGGTAATGCCTTATGGAATTTCATCGGATCAAGGGGGACTGTTGGAATATGATCCGATTCAACCTTGAGCCAGACGCCAGATTATTGCTTTTCCCCTCCTGTCTGACTCTTACCTACTGTAGAGGCTATGAACTGACGAACTGAAACTTTCTGTTTTATATGCGCGCAACATTCTTTTGTATCTGAAGTGTTGATTTCCCTTTCTTCTCTCCTTAGATATGTGTCTATGTATGTGGTAGAAATATGTTGCTAGTATCCTAATTAAATATGTGATTATTAATTCAGTGCAATATCTTCTCCGAATGGATTTTTTGTGTAACTGATTCACAGCTACGACTGTACCGGATGAAAATGACAGGTCAGTTGAAATTTTAACTATTTTTTTTTCCATTCCCAGTGTGGTGAAGCTCGGCGACCGCTGCGTGCCAATTAACATTCTTTGTAAGAATGAACTCACCTTTCCATCACTGGGTAAGGTCAGTTTTGACCTGGCCGAATATTGATGGACTATTCGGCCGAATAGTTCTGCCGCAGTAGAAATGTAAAAAAATAAAGAAATTAGCAGATTTTAAACATTTAAAATTGTATTATAATTATTGCAGAAGACTGCATTAGTATATAGTTTGAATAAATTAAAATAAGTTGGAAAAAAACTACTTTTTTTAAACCTTGTTTTAGGCTTGACCGAGCAAAAACAGGTTTTAAAGTTTTAATATTGTATTTTATATTTAGCATTTGCTCCCAAAAGCTGGCAATAGTTAATTATGATATATGAGCAATTTGTTTTATTATTATTAACAAAGTGGAACTCAGACTTTTTTTTGGGTAGACTGGTTTATTGTGAATATTGGGCAAGAGAGAAATGATGAAAAGGCCTAGAATATATCATGAATATTTAGATAGCGTAAGTTATTGGGGGTTTTGAAAATAAAAATATATTCCAGTCAAGTGTATTAAATTTTAACAGGTCTTTTAAAAATAGGTATGTAAAAAACCCCTTAAAATAAAAATATTAACTTCTATAACTTTTGAAATATCTTTATAAAACAGTTTTGAACAATAGTAGTTCTTTCATTTGAATGAAATGATTAGTAAAATAACGCTAATGTTTACTACAATAAAACCTGTCATTTTTATTCCACTTTTAAGGGAAATTCTTAGTTTTATTACCATAGAAAGCAATAGAGAAAATTGATTAATTTTAAATAGTTTTAAATTCTTAACTAACATAATTAAATCGCTCATCATAGATTGTGTGTAAATGGTGTTTGACTTTGTGAATTATTTTTAAATTTGACAAATCCTTTCTATTACAACGATTTTCTAGAAATTTTAATATTCGGCCGCTGAATATTCGGTTATTCGGCTATTCGGCCAAATCACTATTCGTTACATCCCTACTTATAATAACACCACTTACCTCTATAATCAACGATCAGCTGCATTACAAGTGATGCGAAAATAAATCAAAACGCAATTCATAAAGACTATCTCATAACATCCGACTTTTCGATTAGTTTCAATCAGCTGACGACTTCTTAACTGGCATTTCTAATATCTGATGGGTTTCTTACTCTTTTTAACACTTTAACTACTGGAATATATTCCCAAATCTGTTCATCTGAACGCCAAAAAAAAAAAAAAAATCCAAAAATTGCATAAATGGAGATACATTTATTTCTATGTATATGTCATGAGTTTCTTACATGAACTTTCGCCATAGCAAATTTTGTTATTGGCTAACCAATAAAAAAAAAATAAATTACGTCAATTAACGTCAATAAATCGCTTATTGACGTTACCCGTACCACAGGAAAGTTTCGCCAAATCGCTTATTGGCGTTACCCGTACCACAGAAAAGTTTCGCCAAATCGTCTATTGACGTTACCCGTAGTTAAAGGGTTAAAGAGCCTAAATACGACTAATTATTAATTTTGTTCACTCTTTTGAACTTTTGTTAGTTACTAAGATTTTACCATTGATTGAAAATTATTCAAAGTTTGGTTCTTATTGGCTTGTAGTAAAATGACATTTCGTATATGTACTGAGCATAAAATATATTACAAGAACAGTTAGTTGATTTTTATAGTCCTTTTTTTACTGTTATTCTTTAATTATCAAGAATAGATCAAGTTCATTGTGACAAGTTTTGTTTATTTTGCAAACAAAATACTCATTTCGATTTTGAATATTTTATTTTTGTTTATTTGCGAACCGTAATTTTAAAAGCATCAAGTGTATATACAGAGTTATTCAGACGTTAGAAAATCTATTACTTTTATACCAAAGAATTATAAAGAAGAAAAAAAAAAGAAAGAAAGAAAGAATGGGCAAGGGGGGAGAAATTTTTTAAAAAAGTTTCAATTTGTTTTGCTATCAAAGAACATCAAATCTTTTGGTTTTTAATTTATCATTATTTTTCCCTTCTCCAAGAGATTTAAACAAAAAAAAAACTGAGTTGTGTGTACCTTTTTTATTTATTTCTATAGGACAAAAACATTAGTCACTATAAAGCTAGTTATTTCGTTCTTCCATTATTTATTTATATTAGTCTCGCTTGCACTAGACTCAATTTAAATTGTATGTACATTTCTCTAGTTTGTTCAAAATATGCTACAGTACCGAACCCCAAATTCGGCATGCTCGGGACCGGCGCCAAGCCGGATTTCGGAATTTGCCGAATTTCGGAACTCGACCAAAAACGGCTTATTTACAGGACCAAAAATGGCGGATTTACGAAAACATCAGCGCTAATATGCGCATTTTTACTTCAGATCGCATTGTTTTCTTAACTGGTACATAAATAAATAACTTTTTTTGGAAAAGGTAATATAAGTAAAGCCATGTGTTAAGAAATTTTTATCAAACAAAAAAATAACTTATTCATGGATTTAAATAAAACGCTCCAAATTACAACACACGATTCAGCAAAAATAAATCGTCCCCACCATGGTAGTTTAAAAAAATATTAGCAGAGAAGTCAAACTAAAATGCCATTTGTACAAATTGCAAGGGTTACTGGGCGCCATTTATGACCACAAAGAAAAAAATAGAGCAAGTTTCTATATCTTTCTTTCTTTTTTCTTTTTCCAGGGAATAAAACTTGAAACAAAATTTTTTTAAGAATTTAAGGGAAAAAAGATGCTTAACTGAGCCCAAGAAATCAATTTTTACTTTTCAACCTAGTAGGGTTTTCTGGTTTTATCTTGGTTTCCTGAGTTTAGTTCATATAAAGCATAAATATATCTACAAAATTGCTTCTATTTAAATCAAAATTTACTGACATTTATTAATTTAACAGATTCTTACATTAATATTTTCTGAATTTACAAAAAAAAAAAAAAAAAAAATCGGAAATTTTCGGGAAAAGTGCCGAATTTTAGGATTTTCCGAACTTTGGGATTCCGAATTTGGGGTTCGGTTCTGTAGTTCCATGCTTGCGTAAAAATATATTTTTATATGCATTCTACGAAGAAACTTGATTTGGTACATTATTATGCAATATAAGTATTTAAGAATATAATGGGCATTAACTTTCGATATTTACGCAAAAAATATTATTACGAAAGTCTTAGCCATTTTATTACGAAATTTCAGCAATTTGCGTAGCTATCCCCTACCGTGAATATAATTTATTTAAAGTCTGTCAATTACAATGACAAGCAATAAATACTGGTCATTGGGGGGGAGGGATATGGGCAATAAACATTTTCTGAAACGGCTACAAGATCTAAAATTTTTCTCAATTACTTCGCAATATTCCAGGTTTTAGTATAATAGATGATCTTGAAAAGAAAATTTATCGCCTTTTTTATTGCTTGTTTTCGTAGGTCACTTGCAGCAATCGTCCATGAGGGGTGGGTCGTTCGCTCGTGCCCTAAGGGAATCCTAGAATTGCAAATAGCTACAAGTTGCGTTCACTTCCCCTCTTTTCTGTTTGTTGTTTATTAGAAAACATATTGGACTGTAGTGGAAACATAGTTTATCTGACTTACTGGTGCTAATTAAAAAGCCTCTCGTCGGAACTACTTCCCAATCAGGGGTTGTTGATCTTGTTATCTCTATCGCACAAATACTGATAATTTGTTGTGTAGAAAATTGCGTTAACCAATGACGTTCTAAAAACAGGAGGTTGTTCCTCGAGTTATTAAAGGACACGAGATGAAACATGGTGAGTTGTAATCATTCATGGAATTATGTCAATTTAGTACTTAGCGGTGCTTCAAAAATTTCACATGCACCTCGGGAAAAACACATTTAAGAAATCATAATGTCTTTTAGAAATAATAATTGAATGTTATTCGCAATTATACTTTTTATACCCTAAAGTTTCGCTCTAATGGTAATCTTTTAATACCAATGTAATACTTTTTTCTTTTATAGAACATAGGTAGTCATATTTATAGCATTTAAATGAAGAATCAGAACATACCTCTATAAATCTGTCTCATAATATTGCGTCATGTCTCCTTCTAAAAAGAAATAAATCTGGGGGGTCCAGTTGACGAGTATTTTCATTTGTAAGACATAGTTTTTTCTGATTTATGTATCGCTATATATATATATATATATATATGTATATATATATATATGTATATATATATATATATGTGTGTGTATGTATGTATGTATGTATGTATGTATTCATACCCTAAAACTGTTCGTTAAAAGTAGTTTTGCTTTGTAATATAAATCATGATATGTTGCTTATTTTCAATCTGTTTTAGGGCGCAAAATAACGTGATTCGAAAATTAGTGTCTAGAAACTCATTCCACAGAATTTTTTTTTCATTCCACGTGCACAAAATGAAAGGATAGAGACTTTAACTACGAATTGTTAAATGCCAATTACTTTAAGCAGTTTTTTTTCTTTCTTTGTTTCTTTAAAAGCGATATCTTAAGTCAAATAGAAGTGGGAATTAGCTAAAATCTTCTGTGTCTATAGCAAATTTTACTGCGCATCGTACGTAAGTATTTGAACATGTTCATACTTATGTATGTCATCACTTAGAAGGCTAAAAATTGTTGAATTCTGAAACAACTTTCTGTAGATCCTAAATAACGATGCAGCAGGTATCTTTTCTTTATTATTGTTATCATTAATATTTTGCAAAACACACAATTTTAGCTTAATTCTAATTTTCATTCATTTCATATTAAAATTAGCCATCACTTCTTTGAGGCGACATCAAAGATTACTTTTGCATTGGATGTAGGTGTCTTAAATGAGAACGTAGACGCTATATGTAATATAAATATATATAATATTTTCTTTGTTTTCTAATTTGAAACTAATTTAACTACAAAGATTCTTGAGTGGAAACAAAACTGATATTTAACTTAAAGGTGTCTTAAATTTTTAAAGTTCTCAAATATGCTGTAAAAACCTAAAAATATCTTGAAAGAATCGTTTCATCATTAAGTGCGAAGTAGATTTTCATTTCAGTCAATTTCTTATTATAGACTTAGTTTTTGTTGTATCAATGAATCTTAGTGATTATAATTACTGAAACTAAAATTGTCAAAGGATAATACATGATTCGGAAAATGACTCATAGACTTATCAACATTACATAAAATGTCTTGAAAAGTTAAATGTTGATGACCTTGCTTATCCTACTTTATTTTCGAGCCATTATTTAAATGAAATACAGCTGCTCTAAGACATTTTCTAAGCCTCGGTAAATCAGTCGATAAAAAGTAATGATTTTTCTTTTTTGTACCGATAGCAATGATGCTAAATTCAGTTTGTATTTCCGAAAATTCAATTAGTTGATCAGAAAAGCCTAGAAGAAAATTACCTAATGAACTTGCACCAGAATTGTAATTGAAGTCTTACTTCTAAAAGAAAATTAATATTTTCTTTTCTTTCTCGGCTTCATTTTGTTTATTTATTCTCGTTTCAACATTTAACTGGAATGATTACAATTTTTTTAAAAGTAATCCGCTTAAGTGAAAGCAATTCATTTTATTTGCAGTGTCTCCGTGAAGAATGTAGTTAAAAATATGATACATGTTGTATTGCAGCCGCTACTTTTTAAGGAAAAATTTATCTCCTTCATCTTATTTTTTGCTGGTATTTAAGTATATTACTTTACTGGAATATTTTTTGCTTACATTTTAATAGACGATTTTTTGGATTTAGGAATTAGTCGTATCAGCATGAAAATGTTTGTAGTTAGTACAAGTATGAGCTCATATAAATGCTACTTCCGCTTTTTCCAGTTTTACTTGCAAGGGATGTGGCAAAACCAAACAATAGTAGTATTAGTAGATTATCAGAAGAGATTGATTTAAAGATATAATGGCCGCTGGTCCACTGTTGGAGAATCAACAACTAAGCATGTTTTTGTGTGTTTTTTTAATTATTTATCATCCCGTTATACTATTTATGTGGAAGGGTTTTGGAACAATATTCTGAGACAATTATATTAAAACCAAAACTCCAAAGATTAAAAGTGTTATCAAAGTTGTAGGAAAACATAACTACGGAATAATAGCATCCTAGAGTTTCAAGAAGAAAATAGAAGATCACTTGAGACGATTTATTTTTATTAGTATAAGGTCATTATACAATTGCAGCATCAATTGCTTATTTTTTTCTCATTTACGCATTAATCAAAGTTATGTATAGTTAACCTAACAAAAAGAAGTACTTGACTAGCAAATATCGAGGTATTTTTAAATGTTTTTATTGCATTTATATGCAACAGAGATCAGATTGTACAGTATCTTTGCCCCCAGTCATGGGAATCTCAATCAACTTATCGTTATCTTATGCTTAGTTCTTAAAATAAAATGAAAAATACAATTTCAATATGTGCTTATATTAAAGGGTTTATAAAATATGTGAAGTAAATTTCATTAAAAAACTTGTAATGTTGCAATTTTTTTAAAATGAAAAAAAAAATCATTGAAATGAATTGGTTAAGAATTTGACAAAATGAATCGATATGAACTATTTTATTTTGTTTTTTAGAAATAAGTAAATATAATTTTTAGTTACTATTCGTTTTAATTTATTTTTTGTATAGTATAGTTAATATATTATGGAAACATGATAAATCGGTGGATGCACATAGGTTATGGGCGTTAGGTTTGTATTTCGTTTAGGCTATACGCTTAACATTCCAGTTGCGGTTATCTAACGTTTATATCATCGGTACTCATTATTCAATCTATAAAGGTATGTTTCATCCCTGAACGCAATAAATCTGTTAGTCACAACTACCAATTTAATGTGCTGAAAATTATCAATTTCCAATATTTTTTCTGATTACCATGTCTGCAAAAACGATACATCATGAACGGGAAATAAAAACGCAAGCGCAGTCAATGCGATCATGGTGTAAAATTTTCAATTTTTGAGCTATCCCTAAGGTACAGCGCGAGAAATTTTTCTCCTTTTTAGTTTTGTTTTCCCCTTCGAGTTGTATTTTTGTTCTAGCTTTTTTTCAGCTCGCGCACTGGGCCATTTAATTAACAGGCGGCCTATCGCTAGAGAAGCATCTTGTTTAAGCTTTCCCATACGCTTCAGTGAGTTTGCCCTCACAAGCTCGCACTATATAGAGCAGACTTCGTAAATTTACTAATTTTTAGCACAAAAGCGAAAGTGGTCTTGTAGTAATTGTTTGGGGTTAGCGGTTGGCTTTTTTCGAAATCGTAATTGAAAATCGGAACCTCTTCTTGCTCTATGTATTTCTTTGACACAAAATGTGTTTCATCTTCTTTAAAAATCTACAGCTCAATTTACGGCTGGGTTAGAATTTAGAGAATTAAGTAGAGAGCCATGCTCTTACATTCTTTAATAACCACATGTTCAAAAGTAAATGATGCCACTAATAACAATATTGAAGCAAAGAATTGCAAAATATTGCTGTTTCTGGGTTTGTTTTAACTCAGAAACGCGTGTATGCAGTTTTTTTTTTTTTTTTTCTATTTTGTGATTTAATAACTTGGCTCATGTGGATCTCTCCTTCTTTTTTGCAGTGACAGTCGCGCGGTTAGCCTTGAAACGGCAGTTTACTAATTTTAACTCTTTTGTCACATTTTTACTTTTATTTACACTGACACGCTTTACTTCCCACATTCTCTATTTCCTTGAAAATACAGCCGGGGAGGTTTCCAGCAACCATGTCGTAACTTGGATCATATTTTGAATCTTCACCTGATACCGATAGTGAAGTACAATGCGTAGATTCAATGACAATTCATCTAGCTGCTTTTATTTTTATTATATTTAATCCTTTCAGGAGCCGATCCAAGCTTTTTTTTTTAGGGTCCAATTTTTCTCGTAGAAAAAAAAACATATTTTTGTGAAAAAATGATTTGACCATGGAAAACTTTTAAAAGAGTTTTCTATGCAATAAAATTTTGCAAGATGGCCTTTTTCTGAATTTGAATTTTGTAATGGGGCAGCAAAACGAAACCAAGTTTCGCCTGCCTTTGACCGATGTTTGCGACCACATGCTCACATCCTTTCGAATTCCTTGTAATTTCAAAATATGTATCTGCAAATGTTTGCTAAAAATCTTGCTTATTATTGCTTTTTTCACACAAAAGGAAAAATTTTTATTACTCATAATTGATTGATTTTATTTGATGAATTTAACCATCAAATGATAGATTTTTGCATACATAATGGCAGAAAATGGAGATATTTTTAGCAGGGATGTCTTAAGAACATTGTAGTATATACCACGTATTGAAAATAATATCTTCTATTCTGCTTCTCTTTCACTTCAATACTTTCAAAGAACAAATCCATGGTTTTGGAACTCTAAATGTGAAACACGAACAGCCGCCCTTTGGAAAATATGCTGCGAGCTTCCTTAATGAGAAACAAATTAAGTAAAAACGGAACAGAATGAAAAAAATGCATATTTAGATAAATATTTTATATTTAATTAGTTTAGAATTGAATTTTACGAGACGACTTTTGTTTTATATTTTTTATGTTTAAAAATTTTGCTCTCGAAGAAAAAAAATGTTTTTGTCCACTTTTTGGAGTATAATAGGGGTATATATGTATAGAACAATGGGACATATTATTGTAATAACATATTAAATCAGAAATTGAGCTGTGTTTAAATATTGCAGCTCGAAGCGAACTGATAGCAACTTTACTGAATCTGTGTCGGTAATTCTTGCGATTTCGAAAATGCAATTTTTGGTTTAATTTAATAATAAAATATTTATTACTTTTGTATTAACTAACGTCGGATACAAAGTTCAAATTAGTTCTCAAGTGTGATTCGTCACAAAATGATTTTGTTCCCACTTTCTTAATAGCTTTTTAAATGATCTAAATTTAAAAGATAACCAGCCTTTTATGATGTCACTGACGTAAGTTAACGTAATTAAGCTACATCGGAAATGAGATGTAAAAGAGGTGTGGTCTTCTTTTTATTTGCCTTCTTTTATCAATTTCAATCATCAAATTTTGTCACGCCCTAAGCAAGAACGAGTTATGAAAAATAATTTTTCGTGATTTACAAACATTCCTCTGTTCCCACTATTCTTGTGTTCCGATAGAAATTAAAAATTCCCGCATTCTCTGCATGCAATGTTACATTACTATTAATCATATTTTTTGGTCGTACCATATTAATGAATAAAATATGTGGCGAACATGCTGAATTTTAATTTCTTCTCACAGTATCCGAAGAACATTCCTACTCACTGATCTGGTACTTTAATTGTGATCTTCCCTTTTTTGTTTGCTTAAGAAAAAAGAACAGGAGCACCTCGCGGAACCTCTAACGTCATGATGCGGCTCTCAGTTTGGGAACCACTGCCTTGAACTAATACTGTTATCTATAGTAAATATTGTATGCAAAGCCTACGTGGCGCCGGCAGTGTGGTGTAGTGGTCAAGCGCAGGCCTCGTACGCCCAAGTTCGCAGGATCAAATCTGGTCCCAAGTCGGTGGATTTTCGAAGATGCAGAAAATCGACGGCGCCCATTTCGTACTGTTATGCAGCATGTTAAAGATCCCTTGAGTATCCGTTTGACGTGGATAATCTCGGTTAAATTAAATTCCTAGTGCAGACTGCATCAATTAGAGCTGAGGTGCCGCCAACTAGGGGGAAACGGAGCGTCAAAAAATTGCGGCAGTGGTACCACACTCATTGTGGTGCCACTGAAAGAGTTGGTACCCATATATGGGAACGCACATGGCCTGCAATGGGAAAGAACCAATATACGCAGCCCATTTCAAAACATGTCTACGTTGTGGAATGAAGATCACGGTTTTACACAATGAGTTGTACCATTATCCTCAACAGAATGCAACCTCATATTGTTGCACATTATTACTAATTAAGTCCCCAAGAAAAGAAACATTAAAAAAACACAGCACATTTCATGAATGCAATTATAGACTTCATTTGCAAAACATATATATAACGAAATAAATTTTTTTTAATGGTGATTGCTTCAAAATATACGAAAGAATGCTTACGAATTCTCATGAAAATAGAGTTCACATTTTCTTAATTATAAGGCAAAGAAATTGAGTCGCTCAGATTGCTGTTTATGCTTCCTTTGTGATAAGAAAACATTAAATGAAAATGAATTTTTTTGAGCTCACTTAAACACTAATTTCAGTTGTGGTGCCATAATAGCTAATAATTAAAAAATAAAGAATTCGAGAAGTATTTTAAATTATGTAAATATACATAATGATTGAAGACTAAAAGTGCTTAATTTTTCGAATTTCTTTTACATTTCTGTGTGAATGAAATATTCAGTTTTTGTCATTATTTAAATAAAACACGTTTCATTTATGAAAGAAAACCACTTGCTTTAATTTAGTTAAATATTCTAAGAATGCCTTGCTTATAAGTAATTAGAATAATTTACAATAACTCTGTATTCGTTAAGTGTTTATTTTCATACAAGAATTTCGATTGCATAGTAGAAGTAAGTCGCATTTCGTTAAGTCATATATTTTTACCTTCTATAGAAGTTCGATAGAAGTTTTTGCTCTTGTTATTACTTTTTATTATTACTTTTAGATTATTACTTTCACTTCCCTCTCAGTAAGTTATTTTGTATTTTAATTGTTAAAGAAAGTGATATTTGTAAGTTTTTTACATTTTTCAAAAGTTTTGTTTATTAACACCATCTTTGTATTTTATTTTCTTTCGTTTATTGTTCTAGAAGAAAGATATTTGAGGTTAAACCCCTCATAGAGTTTTTTTTTTGGATCTGTCATTGAAATATATATTATAAATTTTATATTAAGTACACTAGATATGCAAAATGTTTTGAAAGTATGTCTATATTTTGAAACACTTCCCTATATGCAATATTAACAATTTACTGATCAATGGTCCAATGAAACAATCACGTTGGAAAATATCATGATATTTATATAAATATTAAAATATCGGATACATATAGATGATATATATCATATATGCTTTCGTGTAAACTATTTTAAAATATATTTATTTAAATGTGAGTTATATAAAATAAAATAGAATATTTTTAAAGGAGTTAATTGCTAGTTTCACACACTATATTCGGTAGTGACTGGAGGGAAAGTGTGAAGTTTGACAGCTTCCACATCAAGTAGTAGTGACTCATGTCATGCATAATCGTTTTTTGACGCTACATGTTCGCCTTTTACCAGAAACAGTCAATTGTACTTGTTGATGCACTCAAAGTGTATGTATGTGTATAGATATATATGTAATATATATTAGTCACATAGACGTAAATAGGGCACCAAGAAAGAAAGGGGATGCAAGTGACAAAAATGAAAATAGAATACTAGTGCACATGATAGAAGAAACACTAATATATTTCGTGGCGAAGAATGGCCCTGTCAGGTGTTGCTATCCAGCGGTATTTAGAAAAACTTTTCAATGAAAGTTTCCATATGAATTGAACACACTCGTTTCCCTAAGCAATTTTTTTTCTCACTTACATCTCTTTGCTTTTTGCTGCGTCAAAGTCAATGGCAGTCATTTAGTGATTATAATTCTTTTGTCGTGAAGAACACTTAACAGTATAACGTTAAACGTAGTTATTGGAAATTAGTGCTTGTGTAATTGTTCGCGAAACGAGAAATATGATACTATTTGTGATCGCTCAAAACATGGGCGATTAAATTATGAGCTTCTCTTGGTAAAGATCTCATGGAGCCTCAATACCAAAAACTAATATAAAAACATCTTAAACGTTTTTTGTTGTCCTATTTGGTCCAAAAAGATTTATCATTCATTTTCTTGTATGATTAAAACAGCACACATACAGTTTTATATATGATTAATTTATTTTCCTATCACTTAGGGCTTATCAATCACATTCCAGTGTGCACTTTGACACAATAAAACCTGTCAATCAATCTTTCCAATCTCATCCCCCGTTGGTAATTGCTCTGGTTTTGTGCTACCCTAAGTAGAAATTCGCGTCTGGTAGCAACAATACTCTACCGCCACGATTCTTGAGTTGATAACAATAAAATAACTCCCCCTTTCCTTTTGTATATGGAAATGACTCCGCGACTCTTATTTCTGTTTATTTTTATAAAATAAATATGTAATATTCACTTTCTATTTTACATGTTTGTGATATTGTTGCTGAAGGTAAAAAAAGAAAGCAGTACTACGTGCCACCACATGAATAAAATGAATAATCAACGTAAATAAAAGTACAAATCGCCGAAATATTACATCATTATTTCAAAGCTATATTGGAGCTTTATGGTGACTTTAGTGTAGTCATAATTTGTAGCTTGATGCTTAAAATTGTGGTTGACAGTTAAAGTATTTGTTGGATCTAGTGCAGTGGTTAAGGGCCAAATAGCTTGAAATAGCTCCTTGAAGGGCCTCCCAGGCGGCTTGAAATAGCTATTTTCTGTCATTTTTTTCACGATTTGTGACTTATTTACGTTGCCTATTCATTTTAATCATATTTTATGACAAAGAATTTTTGGTCAGATTTTAGACACTAAAAGTCTTGGCTCTTGATCAAAGAAAACGACAGTTCTCCTTGGCGTATCATGCTGCTAAGACGAATGCTTATTATTTGTTTCATCTTTCTCTTATGGTATCAATTACAAGATTTCTGTGAATTAATATTTTTAATTTAAACGAGAAAAAAATATTTTCACTTATGTGTTTCTTTGGATTTTATCGACTGAATGTATGACTTGATGCAGACTGAATGTCGTGCCTGAATCTTTCTTCTTTTTTCTTTTTTTTTGTGGTTTTCTTTCTGTCTCTCTTTCTTTCTTTTTAATTCATAAAGACAAGAATCTCGTGCATATACATTCGTACAACTTTTATGTGGCATAGTATACTAAAACAGATAATTTATGCAGTGCATACACAATTTTTTATTATTATATTATTCATGCACCAGATTCTTCTTTGATTAAGGAGCCATAAGTAAAGCATTAAGTTTTCCTAAAAAGAGCTTATTATACTCCAATGTTAGACACATAGGATAGATAAAGAAATTAATGAAGATCATATGTATATCATTTTAATACATTAATATTTTGGAGCGTTATATTTTGAACATATTATCCTGTCATTGTACTTATATGAGAAAATTTTTGTGACTACTTCAAAATCATAATACTGTTTTAAAATTCACTTTGCTTTTAAACATTTCTTTTGAATTAATTTCATGTAAACGTTTAGGTAGATTACTCGACAGTTGTAAAATTTAGAAAATGGTTTGAAATTTTAGCTTATAGAAAAATCTTGCAGAATACCGAGGTTAATTTATTTTGACTGTTTATCTTATTTTGATTGCAGGCGAAATAATAAAATTACAAGTCACTGAAAGCTAGGTACAACTAAGTGCCTTTGTATCTGCACTAAGAGAGCATTATTATAAAGCTTACTGTATTTCTTTTAACCAAGTTTCAGAAAATCAAATGTTAACAACCAAATAATAAATCAGAAAATTATCATAATAAACACAATTTGGAATAAAATAGCTATTTGTGCTTTTATTGCGTTGATTTGCTTATTTGATAGTTCTGAAAAATGGTAAACTTTTTACCTCTTAGCCAAGTAAGATTTTGATAAAGATCGCCTGTTTCCGAAATTACTACTAGGCAAGATCACGTGTGTCTGTGTCATCTTCCAGCCGATTACTGAAGCGAATCGACCATTTCCGGTGACAGGGAACCTTTCAAATTCTTTTCTCGCACTAAAAAACGAAAAAAAAAAAGAATTTCGGAAAAAAAAGTAAAAGGACACCAAAGCTATTTTTTAACAAAGTGTGCTTTACTTCAAAGAACTTAAGTCAAATGACATTCAATTTTTTACTCACTTGTTGCCCGAGTTCTTTCATTTTACTTTTAACTTCGGCACTAGGTTTTTTTTAATCTGGATGTTTCTTTTTCTTCTTTTTGAAAATATCGCTCACTCGCAAGAAAAATGACACTATTCAAAAACGAAACCCCCTTGCAGAACGGGATTTATTATTTCTCTCAATTCCATATTCTTCGGATTTTTGATTGTTTGTTTCGAATTTTTGATTGCTTGAAAAAATTTGCTTGAAAATTGATTATAAAGTCGACTTTCTTAGGTATGACAACTATTTTTACAACGCATAACTGTAAAGACAACATAATGTTGTATATAAATATGTATGAAAAAAATGCTATATGGGAACAGAAAACAAATTGTGTAATCTTTCGTATTGTATTCGTATTAACTGTGAGAATCATGCAAGGTTAATTTGGCCATGCATGAAATGAAAGAGCTTTGGCATCAGGTCATGAATGGCATTCCATTGGGTAACCCAACACATGCATTAAGCTCGTAATCATTGACATACCATGTCCATCCACTTCTTTTAATTCGCTCGCTATTAATGCTGCTTCGATGGTGTAGCAATGATGTAGCTTGTCCCAATTATATGTACATTATGTGGTGCCCGCATTCAGTTGTGCTATACTGTATACCTGGTGTAATGATACTAAAAATTAGGCAAAATTATTAGGTCAATCCTAAAACATAATATATAGTCAGAATAGCTTTGTTTTTAAAGCTTCATACTATATTATGTAAAAATTGGGTTCTCGTTGTGTTCGTTGTTTCTAACATTGATTATGGCATATAACATTTTATGTGTACATTAATTATTTTTTCCTGATTTTATCCCATTGTAATTTCTTGTGTTTTTAAATTATATATTTTTAAATAAGTAATAAGGAAATTCGTTTATTTAAATTTCAGAATCATTCAAAGCTAAAGAGGCAAGCAAGCTCTCCACTGCTAGATTGTGCCATAGAAAATTTGACGGATGCTCATCCAAACAAAATTCCTCGCACTGGCCCTTTAATTGATGCATTTTGCTCCTCAACGCCGATGCAACAGCAAAATCCTCAACAGCAATCGGGAATTCCAAGCTTTTCTGTTCAGATTGTGCAACAGTTTAGTTCCAATTCTTCGCAATCTCCTCATTCCCAAACAATACAAACAAATGTTACTGTACAGACATTAGCTGGAAACGGTATTAAAACTTCAAACTCTCATCTAGCGGCAAACAGTATTTCTGCCACATCCAGTCCTGGAGGAGTGGGTTCTAATGTTGTGACAAGCGATAACAACCAGCTAAATAATCCCTCTTCTAACGGAGCTGGTGCACCGTCTTCATCAGTATCAGTCGGAGGCAGCATCGAATGCAAAAAAGAGCCTGAAACAAATTTTACACCTTGTAGTGTAAATGGATCTCATCCTTTATCCGAATTGAACAGTGAATTAACGAGTGCCAACAATACCAATGCTACAACTACATCATCTACTGCTGCCACTACAGGGGATCGATTTTCTGATTCTTTAGCAAATCTTGGATTTCCTGAAGATTCTAATGATGACGTCATCCACCCTGATATTCTTAAAGACATTATTGATGATGTTTTCACGAATCCATCCGATCTGATGAACGGATTTAATTTCGTTGATAGTCTTGGTCTCAAAGACAATAATAGTCAAGATGAAAAGAATTCATTAAAGACTATGAGCTTAAATAAGTCAATGGAAAATAGTCCTCCAAATAACTTTCAAAGTTCAACTAATAGTCCTGGCTTCTTTTCACTAAGTCAGTCGCAACAAACTGTCTTTGATTTCCAAACAGGTAATCTTAACTCTAACTCAACTTCTCAGTCTGTGCCAAACAGTAACAACGGTCCTCCAGGTTTTACTTCTGGTCGCCTTGGCTCTTATGCAGCCACTTCGCCAAATATGCAAGGAACGTCTAATAATGGTCTAGGTCTTGACTTTAAACTTACGGAGCCAAGCCCAGCGGCTCAAACACTGAAGCAAATGGCTGAGCAGCATCAAAATATGCAACAGAAGCAACAGCAAATGGGCATGGGTATTGGAACGGGTCATCCAAGATCTCCTTTCTCTGATAGTTTTCCAGACCCATTATCTAATATCCGAGGGAACTTTCTCAATGGCTCACCCAATTCTATGTCCTCTGTTCAAAAAAGTCCCACTGGTCTTTTTCAACCAGTAGGCTTTACGCAGCAACAAGGATTCACAGTTCACAATAATTCTGCCGTTAAACAAGAAGTAGTCACGCCAAATACGCCTGTTTATCCTTCTAATATAAATACACATTTAGCAGAAGTGGATCTTCACAAACGAAGGCAGCTTATGCAACTTCAACAAAACCAAATCGGAAATGTGCCACGACCACCTTTTTCACACAGCCCCGACAAAAAACGGCCATATCAGGGGATGCGGTCTCTTCCTCTTTACAATGACTTATCTCCGGGGCAACCTCAAAACGAAGGCAGTGCAAGTAACAGTCCAGTACCTCATCACCCTGCTCAGTTCATGCGAGGGGTTTCTACCCCTGGTGTAACACCCCCACCTCAAGGTTTTGGATCGAGCCCTTCACCTTCTTCTGGTGTTTTACATCTGAGTCAAAGTCAACAGATTCAGTTATCAGCTAAAAGCCAACAACTACAGGTAGTTCTTTTAGCATATTTCTATTTTTTCTCGAATTAATTATAATTTAAATTTAATATTTCACAATGATTGAAATATTAAAACTTTTCTATTTTATGACTTTTAATGACTTTCAGCTTACTGTTTTTTTGCATAAAATCATTGCTTTACGCATTTTATTCCAATTTGATTTCAAAGTTATATCTTTTTGCATCGAGTTATATTTTTTTTCTTGATTTTGAGTTTATTTTAATTGTACATAAATGAATGACACAATTGCTGCCACAGGGGGGAGTACAATTTATTAACAGAAAACGCACATCGTGTGGTATAATCCACGACCAAGTCAGTAGTCACTTCAGCACTTTGAATCCAGCCCCTATTCAGCCCTCCGGGTTGAGACATATAACTCCCATAGCTAAATAAATCTAATGCAAACCCACCAATAATGCGTACCAGATCTTTCTAAGAGCTGGTAAGTTTAGTATTAAACTGAGCACCGTCACAAAGTTCTGTCGATTTAGTTTACATTAACTTTAAATCTAAGTAGTACTCATTTACTTTTTCATTAAGTCTCATATTAATTCTTACTAAAAAAAATTACTAAAGGTCTTTACCAAACCATTATGTGTTGGTCCAATTTATTGGTTGGTTTGCATTAGATTTATTTAGTTATGGGTGTTATATGTTTAATGAAGGAAATTAAAAATGGTATTAGGAGTTGGTGGATTTGCTGTGATAGGTGTGAGATGTTTAGTAAATTGGAGGAAAACGCTAATACAGCTACAGAGCAGGAATATATTTGCACAATATGTGCTGAATTGTTAGAGTTACGTGTCAAGGTGATAGCATTGGAAGCCCAATTAGTTAGAAATATCTTGGGTGAAAATTCTATAAAACAGGTGGGAACTTCTTGTGATGGGCTTGTCGGGGAGAGTGAGGTTGCAGGAGAAGGATCTAGTATGGGAAAAAGTAGAACTGCAGACCTAAAAACAGAGGGCGTCATTTTGGAAGATTCTATGGTACGCGGGATAGGTAATGTGGCCGGGAGAACGAGGTGCAAGGTGGCTAGGTGCTGTTTACCAGGGGCTCGGGTGAAGGATGTTAATAAGGTTGCGGGAAAAAAGGGAATGTTTCAGAAGGGATATTCAGTTAATCTGTCGGTGGGGACTAACAATATCGGTAACAGCACAAAACGAGGAGTTCGTTAAGGATATGGAGATCCTGTTGGATAAAGCAACTAACTTTTCGACAGATGTCCAGGTAGTTGGTTTGCTTCCCAAGTATGGGGTACATAGGAGCTTGTTAAATCAGCGGCTAGGTGAATGAACCTGCTTCTTAAGAAACTTTGCATAAAGCACTCAATCAGGTTTATCGATGTTTGGAGTTCTTGTCAGCGTGATTGGGTTGCTAAGGATGGTCTGCATCTTAGTTCTGGGTTCTGAGGGTGTAGTTAAGGTTAGCGATGTGATTTTAGAAGCTTCAGAATCAAAAAACTAATTTTGGATGGGAGGATTGGGGAATGTCATGGTGTTTACTTCTGTTCTGGAGATTTTAAAAATGAGGGTAAAAATATTGAGCAATAGTAATATTAATAGTAGTGATTTGAGGCATCATAAAATGTTTAAGACAAGCAAAATGGGCATGCTCACGATTCTATATACTAATGCTCGCAGTATCAGGAATAAGATGAATGAGTTAAAAATTGTTATCGCAGGTGAGGAGTTGGATATTATTGGAATTACGGAAACATGGGTTACTGATGATGATAAGGTTTTAGTGAGCATTGCTGGATATGTTTAGGCAAGACAGTCTGGGTAAGAGAGGTGAAGAGGTTTTATTCTATATTAAGGACACTTTCATTTGCAATGAATTGGTCATTAATAATAAGCCTCAGGATATTGAATTGGTCTGGGTGGAGTTGCTGAGCAATAAGGGTAAGAAGTTACATTTGGGGAATATTTACAATTGAGTTGGGATCAAGTTGTTACCCAGAGGACTAGGCATGGTGCTATTTTGGATCTAGTTTTTTGTGATGTCGGAAGTTCTGTTCAGAGGCTGAGTATAGGGGAACATATTGGAGATAGTGATCACAATACTATTAGATTTTGGATCAGCTTCGATGCTCACAAAGGTAAAAATTTCAGATTTGTACCTAACTTCAGGAATCTTGATTATGTTGCACTTAGGCAAGGTTTGAAAGAGGTTTTTTCTTCTGGGTTGGAGAATAGTGAAGCTGATATTCGGTGGGAAGAGTTTAAGGGAAATTGGATAAAACTGATGGATTATGTTCATTTTAGAAAAAAAGGGGGATTTCCCAAAAATTTGACCCATGTGGTTCTCTAGGGAGGTGAAAGAAGCGCTCAACTATAAGCAGGCCACTTTTCGGCGACTTAAAGAGACTGGGTGCCATGCTGACAGGATTTTGTATTGTGTGCTAGACGTACTTTCAAGTATTTGGTACGGAGTAAGAAAAGGGAATTGGAGCAAAAGTTTGCAGAAAGTATCGAAAGGAATCCTAAGAATTTTATTGCTTATGCTAATTCATTGAAAGCTCGTAATACTCAGGTAGGCCCACTAGTGGATGAGAACGGGAACTTGATTCAAAATGAGGGGGATATTGCTGATATTCTAAATATTTTTTTTCCAGTGTATTTAACAGAAACTGTATCTCAACAGTTGACATAAACGAGACGCAAGTTAATACACAGCTTGAGGATTTTGTATTTTCTAGGGATGATGTGTTGTTTCATTTCAAAAAGATTAAAGCAAATAAGGCTCCAGGACCAGATAATGTTTATCCAAAAAATTTAGTAGAATGCGCACAAGAATTAGTGGATGTTGTTTTAACTATTTTCATATCTTCATACAACTCAGGGACTGTGCCAGTAGATTGGAAGCTGGCAAACATAACGCCGCTCTTCAAGAAAGGGTCTAAAGCAAAGGCAGGAAATTATAGGCCTGTGAGTCTTACTTCAGTTCTTTGTAAAGTTTTTGAAACTCTGATCAAAATCAAAATAGTGAATTTCCTGGAGGCAAATGGAGTGTTGACTAATTTTCAGTCATCTAATTTGTTGCATTTCGATGACAAGGTTACCATGACATTAGATAATAAAAAGGGCGTAGATGTTGTTTACATTGACTTTCAGAAAGCGTTCGATAAAGTACCGCATGAAGCTCTTCTTAGCAAACTTGCTTATATTGGTATTGGTGGAAAAACTTTAATTTGGGTTAAAAATTGGCTGACTCTGAGGAAACAGAGAGTAGTAGTGAAGGGCAATTATTCTCAGTGGATTGATGTTCCACAAGGTTCAGTTTTAGGGCCAATATTATTTATTATTTTTATTAATGGTATTACTCAGAGTATTTCTGGGAACATCAATATTTTTGCTGATGATGTCAAAATCATGGGAATTGTGGACACGGAGGAACAAGTCAGTCAGTTTCAAGAGGATTTAAATCAAATTTCTAGGTGAGCAATTAAGTGGGGTATGTCTTTTAATATTGGGAAATGTCAAGTGCTTCATTTTGGTCATTAGAATAAACATACAATCTATTATTTACAAGGTTCCGTCATTAGGGAATCAAAAGCAGCTGCTGATCTAGGAGTATTGATTAGTCACGACTTCAAGTCCAGTCAGCAGTATAGCATAGTAAGTAACAAAGCTAACAGGATGCTTGGGTTTATCAATAAGGCTATGTCGAACAATTCTAAGGAAGTTGTATTGCCATTATATACAGAAGTTTGGTAAGACCTCATTTGGAGTATGCTGCTCAGTTTTGGTCTCCGTACCTAAAAAAGGATATTACCTTATTAGAAAGGGTTCAAAGGAGGGCTACTAGGTTGGTAAGTGGTCTTTCAGCCTTAGATTATGAGGGCAGGCTTAAAAGGCTCAATATGTATAGTCTTGAGCAAAGGAGAGTTAGAGGGGACATGATTCAGTTGTTTAAATTCATTAAAATGGGAAATCTTGATGGGCTTCAGTTATTTGCTGAAAGTAGAACCAGAGGTCATTGTTTTAAGCTTTTCAAACCTGGCTAATCTTGAAATTAGGAAACATTACTACTTCAGTAGGGTTGTAGGCAGTTGGAATAGTTTACCGGAGGCAACTGTTAATTGCAGTGGGGAAAAAGCTTTTAAGAAAGCTCTTGATGTTCATTGGGGACTGCTAAATTGACTAGGGCCAGCCTAGCTGGGCCCTGAGCCTTTTGCTGGTCGTCACTTTTGTATTTGTATTTGTCTCTTTAAATTGAACCCCTACCTTAGTACTGTAATGTTTAGTAAGACTGCATAGTTTAAAATAGTCAGAGAAAATTGCAGCTAAATTGATCTTTTTGTCTCAGTAGCCATGGTACATACATAATTTGCATTTTTAGAAAATCTTAATGTTCCAGATTATCATTTTTTCCACGCAAATTAAACATTAAGCTTTATTCCGAATTACGCCTGTTACACCACGTCTCTTTTCAACTAGTTATTCACGCCATTGGATACATATTCCACTGTCTGGTGTAAAAATGTTATTTAAATTTCTGAACTCCCTCTAAACTAATCAAATACTTCGCAAAAGGTAATTACCATATTAATAGCCCCGCATTTATCGTTCAACTCTGATTATAATTAGAAGGACTCCTCTCTTTTTAAAAGTTTTATGGATATTACATTTTGAGCTCATTTATCGACTTTTATATAAAATTAATTTTATGCTAGTTCATTCTTTTGTTACAAAAATACCAGTTTGATTTGCTCATTTATACTAAATCGTATCATCGTGAATACTTTTAAAAATTGTCTACTTTGCCCTCTGATATTTTATTTTAATTATATTTATTTCTCTAGGAAGCTGGTGTATATCAAAACGGCAATCAGTTCGAAACTTAAATATCAATTTTAATGAGACAATTTTAAAAATTTGGGTACTATTAAATCAAATAATACCTTATTTTGAATATTTTACTGCAGATAGTAAGTGTATAGAAATTTCTTTACAGTTATTACAGATTTTAATCTTAAGCGCTTAATAAATAGTAAGGCGAATTATTTAATGTTATCAACAATAACTATAAATAATTAATGTTTATACATTCATTATTTATAGTTATTGTTTAGTTTGCGACATTTATTACATTGTACGCATTTGTAACTGTCAAAATTTTTTACTTATTTGTTTTTACTTTTATTTTGGTAACTCACTTGTTACCATTTTTTATTTTTGATGATGGTACTAAGCATTTATTTCATAATGCAAAATCATATTATTAGTAATTTTAAAAAGTTATAGTCAACTAACTAATAATTAGTTAAAAGGAAACATATACTTGAACTGAAATACAATAACTTAATTAATATTGAGTAATTAAAATAAAAGGCTAATTCAAGCAGTGGAGAAGTTTAATTGCGTATGGAATTCCCGTATTTTAAGAAAAGCTGTTCCCAACCACATTTTCTCCCGTAATTAAGTCCTAGTAACAGCTCTGCATATAGTTCGAGTATAATTTTACTTATTGGCTGCGAGTTACCTTTAATGAAACTCTACTGAAACTTGTTCTGATTTAATGCTGCATTTATTGGAGCTCAATTATGTCGCAAAAGTTAAAGAATGCGTACTGCATTTCAGAAAGTAAACACATAAAAGTAGCAGGTAAAACACAGTAAACAGGGTCATTATAAAAATATTTAAATTAAATGTTTTTATTATAAAATTAAAAAGAAAAATTGTTAATTTTAAATTCATATATACTTAAGTATGTAACAAATAAATCGTTTTATGTTAAACCTTACTCCAATGGCAATCTTCAAGAAAAGCAAGCATCAAATACAAGATAAAGAAATTTATGGCGTGTTAAAAGAAACTTAATATGACAACTTGCTTACTCAAATCAAATAAGTTACCGTAGTTTACTTTACTGCCTTTGCCGTTTGGGAGAAAGAGAGGGGGAGAGAAGAGAGAGAGAGAGATCCTGTCTTTTCCTCTTTAGTTAAATGTATTTGCTATACGATATATGGTTATCTTTTAGTTTAACCGACTATAGTTGAAAAAAACCGTCTATTATAGCCGTGATGATATACAGCTTCTTGCATTCTCTGAATGCTTATTCGCCGGTAATAATTGTCTTGAAAATGCAGTTATTTGCATAAATCAATATGTGCATCACTGTCACAATTTTTTGCACTATGCGTTCATTACTTCATTGGGATTAAATTTTTTATTACGTTTTCAAAATAATACTTTTATCTCAGCAACTGTCCACATTTTTGTTTGTTCTGAAAATTCTGCAAAAATGTTTTCTCAATTTAAAAACGTTTAAAATAATAGAAAATTTTAAATTATTCCTATGCATTTGATTGTTATATACTCTTTACATTAGCAGCACAATATGAAATTTTCCTTTGCTTCAAAAATTCAATTTTAAGCTTTCGTTCGTTTATGTTGTAAGAAAACGAACTTCCATTCAATTTGGGCATCCTTATTGACCACAATATTCCAATTCATAAAAAGAAAAAAAATATGTTTTGACATTACGTGAAAACTGACGATCCAATTCGTTTTGCCACATGGTGTGTTAATGTATAATAAGATCTTACATTCATGAACTTTTCTGTATTAGTATATGTAAATGTCTATGGCATAGTATTCTTGAACACGTAACGTAGGGCGACGTCATAAAAGAATTGGGTTATTATTCAAATTATTCCATTGTTCAATGCATTTCAATGTGCCCTGCATTTCACGGATGATGGTTTTAGAAGAATAAGAAGCTCCAAAATATGGGGAGGGGTACAGAAGCAAATATTGACCATGAATAGTTCGTCTTTATGAGAAGTATTTTAATTGCATTTCTGTCAACCGAATGTGCTGGTAAATCTTTCAAACATATGTTGAAGTTTTATTTTTCGAAATGGCAACTGGTGCATAAGTGCCGGATAACATTTGTTCTTTGATGAATTTGGTCAAACATTATTTCTGATCATATTTACCTCTTCTCTTATTCTATCAGGAAAACTTTATTTTGTTTATACACGATGTCATAAGCAGCGTTTTGGGATATATATCATGATATATATCCAAACAAAAAATAACATTACTTAAGTTAAACTCTTTTAAATCCTCTTAGATTATCTTACCCTATTAATTCACTTCTAAGTTAATGAAACAATGAGAAAATATAATTATGTAAGAGGAAGCATAATGGACCTAGATTTATAGTGATGAGCAAGATAATGATGAGACTGAAAATCAGAAAATCCACAATGAGAATGACTCTCTGTTTTATGGGTATATGGTATTCTCATCAGACAAGTAACACACTGCGCTCATAGTGTAAAGTCATTTTCTCTATGCTAATTTTCTAACATTAAACATGATACCAATCAATATGAATAGAAAATTTTATTATAGTTCTATAACTATGATGTTATACCAAAATTTATAAGATATAGCATAATTGACATTTTTTTTCTCATTATGATGAACAAATTAACGAAGGTTACATAAGATGTTTATGTTAAAAAAATATATTGCAGACAGCATAAGGGGTACACATTTATATGAACCTAATTTTTGTTTTAAGTAAAGTGATAATTGTTAAACATGTTGATATATTTTTTATAAATACAAGCAAATTTGTACTAAGTGAGGTTTAATTCGTAATTAACTTATTTAATACAGTGAAACCTCCTTTAAGGAACACCTCCGAAAAAGGGACACCTCTAATTAAGGGAGACTTTTTCTGGTCCCAGTACCTTTACATAGGGACCGCAATGTATTTACCTCTGAATAAGGGACACTCTATTTAAGGAACATTCACAGAGAAAAATTTCTAAAATTCAAGTTATATAGATAAGAAAAATTTACTGGAAATTGAAGGGGGTTTTTTTTCTAAAAATTAACTTCTGAAAGTACTATTCTGATTCTGAGTCCTAGAAGCATGACCAAAGAAACAAGTGTATTTTAAAGTGCTAGCCAAAACCTACTTGTAAAGGCTTTTCCCTCTCTTGTACTATGGAGAGGGTCGATGAGGTCGATGGAAAGATCGTCGTATGCTCAGCACTGACAGACAGTACCCGGCTACCAACAAGTTTTTGATGCAAGGATTGGAAAATGTACACGAAACTTAAATTATGCTGTATTGCCCGAATTTCGTACTTTAAAACAAACCCATCTCATAGATTACTTCAAATTAGTGTTCGGCCACTACTCGTCCAAAAGTAGTTAACTACCAACTACTAACTACTCTAAACAAAAATAGTTGCAACTAGTAGTTAACTACTTTTTTCTGAGACTAGTTGTAACTACTAGTTAACTGTTCTCCTAAAGTAGTTAACTACTAGTTAGCTACTTTCAAGTATAACTCATTTGAATTTCGATTTTTGGGCTTGTTCTTAAATATTTAATCCTAATAATTCAACTCAATATTATTTTTAATCATTAAAACAATTTTAAAGAAATTCCTATAAAACATTCAAAGATTGAATATTTCCAAATAATTCCACTGAATAATTCCACTGAACATAAATATTTCCACTGAACAATTAATATATAAAGAAAATATGAATAAAGACAAAACCTTTTCCCCCAAATTTAAACTTTTATTTTAATATGTATTTGTTTAATAAAGTTAATAATTTATGTTTTTAAGAAGTAACAATTATTCAGCAGTTGTTGTAAAATGAAGGGGTTTACCCTTAAGATCAATTTAAAATTCTCCCTCTGCCCAACCAGCATTCATTAACAAAATATCTTTGTAACGCGCATGCTTTGGAATTGAGATTATATTCTTTTAAATTGTGTTCAAGGCAGGGTTGGTGATATTTTTTATTTTAAAAAAATGTAACAAGAAATTCTGTCTAGAACTATACGAGCCTACTTTCCCGTATACACCAGATTCAAATTTATAATCTAGCTATCTCTTTCTCATTTAGCTTTAGTTCTTATTTTTTTTCAAATATACCTTTTTCAACGGATAATACATATTCATTCACTCACTCATTCATACTTTCCTTTATTCAGCCATTCATTTATTCATTCATGTGTTTATTAATTCATTTACTCATTCATGTATTTATTCATTCATTCTTTTCCTCATTCATTTATATATAGCCTTAAAAATCCCGATAAAAAAAATTCATAGGAAAATAGGCTCGTTAGTTCTGGATGAACTTTCTATTTGTACATGTTCTACGCTATAAGCGCTTTCCGATAAAGTTTGTTCCAAGCAGATCGGTCCGTTAGATCAGGATTTATATACGATTGAAATTTCCCCGTAAGCGCTATGTTAATTTTTTGAACTGTTCAAAAATGAACAAAAATTATTCAAATCAATATTTCACACCGAGAGCTTCTTCCAATAAGCTTGTTCATTGGAACTTTTTATCTTGTACCCAGATTTTACATCATTTGCTTCATTTTCGCCCATAGGCACTAATGTTAATTTTTTTTGAACTGTTCAACATTGAACGAGAAATTGTTCAAATCAAAAAGTAAAATGTGAAAATGAGATGTATTCGCCGAGATCTTTCGAATGCAAAAAGAATTTTTCGAATCGGACGATTCGTTCAAAAGTTATTAGGGAGGGACAGACCGACAGACACACATTTTCACCACCTCAAAACCCTACTTTCAAATTTTTTTATTTTTCAATCTTTATTTAATTACTTCACTTTTTTTTTGACTTTTCTTTATCTTTAACGATATTTTTACGATACATTAAACCTTCTTTCATGCTTCATTATTATTTTTTTTTACTTTTACGGGAAAATAGGCTAAAAAAATATCTTTTAATCAAATTTTTTGGAATTTTTTTTTAAAGCAAAGTATGTTTGCGCACACAAATACAGTAACAAATTCAGTTGATTATTTATGTCTTTAAAGAATTTTAAAATATTTCAGTTGAAATAATTATTTATTACTAGATCAAAATTAATTATTAATTGATTATATTTATAAAAAATGTATGCTTAATAAACAGAGAACAACAAGAAACAAAAGAGATAGCTTATATTTCTGGACTAAATGTATTATAATTTCTTGAATATATACAAATAAGTTGGCTGGATTATTATAATTTTTTGAGTATATAGAAATTTCTTGAATATATAAACAGAGATGGCAAATATCACATAAAATGTTTACTAGAGTTTAATCAATTTTACTATTTAGATGTTTCATCAAGAATACCAGTTTAGATGCCTTATCAACCCCCAATAAGTTTCTTAATTTTGAGTGCACTATTCCAAATGTAGAAAACATCCTTTCCAAAGGTATGGTTGATGCTTTTGCTGTAGCCAGCATGTCCAAAAACTTAATGTATGTCATTCTTTGACACCTTAACGAAGCTATTCCATCTTTCCCTAGAGGACCAGATGCATTAAGGCTACCATATAGTGAGTTAAAATTCTAGTAATGAATTACTAGAATTTCTATATATTCTGGGTTCAGGTATTATTCAATATATTCTGGGTTCTAGTAATGAATTACTAGAACCCAGAATATATTAAAATGTATAATAAAATATATCTATAGTTTAATAATTTTAGTATTTTTTTATGAAAATAAAATCATAAAAATCAGTCTTTTCTTCTAAAAGAAATCCTAAATATCAGTATTTTCTTTTTCTTTCTTTTTGTGTTTTATGATATCCCAAACGCATGCATGGTACTGGAGTAGAATTAAAGCTACCCCATAATGAAGATTTGGTCTTTAAATGAAACTTCATTGTGCATGTGCTGGTGCGGGAGCTATTTATTGATTATATATTAGAAAGCTTTTTCTAATTTGCGTAAATACTGCAATAAATATTATTATTTTTTTATGAGTACTTTTTCATTATATAACATAATATAAAAATACATTTGTGTGAGTAATATTCATAAGCTAAAAATGTAAATAATTTAATGTTTAAAAAATAGATTAATTTTTTTTTCGAAAATAGTTGGAAATTTGAAAGTAGTTTAACTAGTAGTTAACTAGTTCAAAACAAAAGTAGTTACAACTAGTAGTTAACTACTTCTAGTTAACTACTGCCGAACACTACTTCAAATACATTTGTGTAAGCTACAAAACTTTGCCAAGACGACATTTATGCTAAAATTTTAGTTTTTCAATGAAAAAATTTTAAATTTCAATAATTTCAACTTATTATTTGTATGCATGAAACATTTTCAGTATTTAAGCTTAGATGGTAACACATGTTTATTATTAACAAGTTGAACCAAGTTAATACACTATACGTGTATGCATCAATTTATGAACCTCCGAGGAAGGGACACCTCTATTTAAGGGACAAAATTTCCAGTCATCTTAGTGCCCCTTATTGAGAGGTTTTACTGGTATTAATATTCTGGTTTATATAATATCACATATTTAAATAAACATAGTTGTTAAGTATTGTTTCTGAAAAGCATCTGTGATATACATCCAATATATATCATAAATATCCGACATTTTGATATTTATATAAATATCATGATATTTTCCAACTTTGGTCATAAGGTTCTAAGCTTATTTTTCCAATCTTTTGTTTTTCTTCACACGTGCATGAGAACATAAGAATTATTTAACAAAAAAAAAAACCGTTATTTGAGCATTTTGTTAAACTATGAAAATCACTAGTGGAGTTCACAAAGAAGAGTGAACGTTTTGAATTACAGTTCTGAAAAAAATTTCTCCAATCCAAACTCTTTCATTTTTATCGAAATTCAGAAAACTAATTTCCGCAATTTTCGGTACCAATTTTGCCTTAAAACCGTCATCTTGCAAGGAATGTCTACTGTTTAAAATTACAGTTATCAAAAGTGCAATCGATCCAAGTGCTAAATCTCTAGAAGGGGAAGGATGCGAGTATTTTCTGTTAATTGGAGAATTATTTAAATATTTTGTTTGGTTGTACGAAGTAGTGTAATTTAGTATGACGCAGCAATTGTGTTTATTAAAAATTGTGTTGTCAGTGGGAAGACACGCGGGGATGTAGACAGTAAATATTACAACATTTTTATTTAATTCGTTTCTAATGCCACTTGGGTATCCAAGCTCCCCTTCACAGAACGACCAGGAATTAAGGTAGTAAGGAGCGCCTTCCGTTTTATAGATGAGCACAACAACGGTGGAAGTAGGACTTGGCTCATTAGGTTTTTGGATGACACCAGATGGCGCCACCTTCCAATACCCTCTGGACCTCAGGATCCACGGAGTTTACATGCACGTATCCCCAAGTGTACATGTCTTCAGCGGGTCGGGTATCGAACACCCAATCTTCCGGTTGGAAGTCCGACATCCTAACCACTAGACCGACTACATTTTCAATTCAACAGATCCGATTAAGTATTTTAATTACAGGTAAACCCAATTTCATGTCATATAAAAAGCGCTAAATCATCTTTAGTGATCATGGAAAATTAAATATTTTGGTATTGGGTTAAGAAAATAAAATATTTTTGTTTGGTATGGGATAGTATTCCTCTACCCCCTGTTTTAGTCTTGAATCCATATGCGGACATTGATTAATGATAAATTGAATTAGTTCCTTAACTTAATCACTCATCGACTTGCATATTCATAAGAAATAAACAGCAACAACTCTTTAAATGAAATATGCATCTAAAATCTGCTTCTTAATGAATATCTGCGATTCGAATTTCCAAATTTGAAAAAGTCGGTTGATGTTATTGCAAAAAGGTGAAATACTCGCACATCTTTATTCTTCCCCTCACGAAAGTTGTTTCTGCGTGAATGAAAAAATAGCGAATCAATCAGATTAGAAGGAAACAAATAAGTGCTTTGCAAATATGGAGTGACGAAAGCAGGGCTCATAATTAATTTGTAACTTAGTGAATATTCTGAAAAAAGTTAATGAGAATGGATGTAATTGCAGTTTTCTGTTTTTGTTTATCCAACATTAATTAAAGTCCTTACGGGAAGTTTGGAAATTTGTGAGATGAGTTTTAATGACAAGGTAATATTTATTTTCGCGGCCGTAATTGAGCCGATAGTTATGTAAAGTTTTAATAGAATTTTTAGTATTACCGCGGTTAGTAAAACTTTCCTTCTTAATCTACCACTTAATAATTCTAGCAAAACTTTTTTTAGAATTTGTATGCTGCTGTTCTAAAAAATACAATTTAATGTTTTAAAAAATAGAAAACGGCAAATTCCATTAAAAAAAATAGCAGTGTTCAGGCAAAGTCACAAATCCACAATAATCAAAGATAAAACAAAAATATATAATAAAATTAATTAAATAAGTAAATATAAAATAAATAAGTAAAAGACGGACTAATGCAGTAAATTAGAATTTACGATTAGATATTTCATGGTATATACCAATTATGCAATTTAAAGTTACATAAGTAACTACAATTTAGGAGTTAATGGTCTGTAAAATGTATTACCATAGCGATTATGAATTGCTATCGTAAAAATAAATTTTATTATAGCGATTATTTGTCAATTTAAACTTGTTTAGTAACAAGTTTAAATTGACAATGTCTCAAAACTTGGAATTTTGGACTTAATGACCATTGCCTGAATGCCAGATACTTTCCCTAAACTTTAGTTGTATTCCTCTTTATTTTATCAATTAAGATATGCTTAGTGTCACAAAGTCAATTTTATTTGCTTGCACAAATGATTAGTATAAAGCATCTGAAAACAATTTTCACATTCAACTTATTTTCTAGAAAAGATGTTGGAATTAGTTTTTCAAATACTTTTAATTTTATGACAAAATAATTAACGTCTGTAAAGCAATTTTCGCGTAAAAGACGTTCAAGTCGGGACTCTTGCAGTAACTTGGAAAGTGTATTTATCGTCTGTAAAAAAAAAAAAAAAAAAAAAAAAAAAAAAAAATCGCATTGAACGTTTGTTCTAGAAGATGTAATAAAATTTATCACTTTCAAGTGCAACCTATAGCATAAGTTTTAATAATCTGCAGAATAATTGAACGTTGAACTTATTACCTTGGAAAGATGTTAAAATTGAATTTTTCAGTGATTTTATGGCAAGAGGTGGTTAAGTTTTTGTGAAAGAGTTTTCACGCTGGAAAGTATATTCCGGAAAAAAGGTACTGAGTAACTTTTATGGCGGGAGTAAACGCATTTTCCAGACACAATGTAGAAGTTAACTTCTCGAGTATCTCTTATGGCAAGTGTAAACGTATTCTGAAAAAGATGTTGAAACTCACTTCTCTATTCACTTTACTTCAAGCGTGTTATACGTCTGTTAAATAGTTACGCAGAAGATATTTTCTCGGGAAAAGTTTGAAATTGATTCTTCGAGTACCTTTTCGCAAAAGTATTATTAAACAATTCGTTAAATATTTTTCACGATTAACATATTTCCTAGAAACGATGTTGAAAAAGTCTTCGAGGGACTTTTATGACAAAGTGCATTGAAACATTTTTAGAACCATATGTAGATGTGATGGAAATTGTTGTTGAGAATAGAGACAATTTTCCATTTTAGCACCCCCCCCCCCCACCACTTTTTTCTTTCTCTCTCTCTATTAGCTTATTTTCCCTAGCTGCTAAGAAGTCCTAACGTGCTGTAAAAATTCGCTGTACAAAGAAAAGCAAAGAAATATTAATAAATAGATAAATGATTTTTTTTATTTCTAAATAAGAAATAAAAAAAATGAAAGTGGAATATCGAGACATATATGTTTGCCAGTGGGTCTCACCCCCCCCCCCCCACATAACTGTTGAGGTTTATTTATTTATTTAGTTTTTAATGATTTGGGGGGGGGGGGGAATCGGCTCGGACGCGTCGTTATTTTGTTTCATTTTTTGATCTGCTCAATTTTTTTGTTTAGTTTTGAACAGTTCCAAAAAACCTAATATTAACTTCTATAGGAAAATTTGAAGCATATACAGTGCGTATCGAAATGATAGGTCCACCCGCATTTTTCAATGTTTCGACTGCAAATTGAGAATAATTCCTGTTTTTTTGGTACAGATAATTCAACAATAATCGTTATAATTATCTAGAAAGCAATTTGTTAAAAATAAATAATTCTTTTTTATTTTATGAAAATTTTTATTTTGAAGCCGTTTCAAAAAGATAGGTCCGCCTTTATAAATCCTTGTACCAAAACGTTTTTTTCCATAAAACTTGCATAATCATCATAGTTAAGTCTTCCTATGGGACTACGCGGGCTGCCGTGGAAGTATTTAAACGGAGTTGAACACCACATTGTAATCAAACGAAATGGGTCGTCGTTGCAGTCTTTCGCTGGTTGAACAGGGGAAAATTGACGCATTTAAGAAGTGTGGAAAATCGAACAGAGAAATAGCTAAACTTTTAAACATATCTCATAATGTCGTAAGCAATTTTTTGCGACTTAGAAGTGCTTATGGTAAGAAAAAATCATCTGGTCGGCCGTCAAAAGTGACACCCCGACACAGAAGGACTATTGTAAAGTAGTTAAAATTTGGAAATACGAGCTTATCCACTTTGGCCCGAAAACAAATTCCTGCAATATCAAAATCAACGGTCCATAGAGTGATAAAGAAGTTCGGTAGTTTAGTTTACAGGAAGAGGAAAGCGGCTCCAAAATTGACTAAAAATCACAAAGAAAAGCGAGTGAAATTCGCACAGGAAGTGATGTCCTGGAAAGAAAACTGGCATCGAGTGATATTCAGTGATGAAAAAAAATTCAATCTGGATGGTCCAGATGGCTGGCAATATTACTGGCATGATCTGCGTAACGATAGAGAGATATTCTCGAAGAGGCAAGCTGGTGGTGGTTCCGTTATGGTGTGGGCCGGCTTCGGACGCATAGGAAAAATTGATATAGCATTTGTATACAATCGCTTGAGTAGATGATAAATGGGGGTTCTACGCCAAGAGGCGGATTGCGGATCAGCCACGCACCCCTGCTCCGCCTCCCCTCCCCACCGCCTCCACCTCCTGCTCCCCTCCGCCTCCTCCGCCTGCCGAGTAGGGTTGAGTAGTAGAGTTTCCTCGTAGAAGATTACGGGGGTTTCTGAGTTGAGTTGAGTTGTTACTCTCCGTCCGAAGTTTTGTTTTTAGGAATGGCAACGGTGATATATCGGTTGTCATGTCAACGAACTTGTAACCTTTTTGAATTGCTCATGGCGCTATCTAGTGAGAGAAATATTAATTATTATTTTTTTCAGACTTACTCGTTTTCTGATGTTATACACATGGCGCCATCTAGTGAGATAAATATTAATTAATCCATTTAAATATATTTTTCGGACTTGGAATTATTTTATTTAATTTCTCCTTCCTAGATCGGGAATCGAACCCGCATCGTCAAAAGATCTTCATGGCAGTCAAATTGTAAACGCGCAAATTGACTATGCCATGAAGACCTGATAGCTGCAGTGCTAAATTGAATGTTAATATAATTCTCTTTCAGATGTTTGAGAAGACTGCCATCTAGCGAGAGAAAACTTTTTTTGAACATAGAATATTTAATGATTTCCATGACAACGTATTTATTTTTACGAAGAGCCTCCTAGTGACAAAAATAGGAATAATTATTTATCGGACTTAGTCGTTTTCCGAAGTTATTTTTGATTTCCAACTTAGGTTTTCACAAATGGCAACATATTTTTAGTTTTAATTCCAAGGTTTGAAACGCTCATGGCGTCACCTATTGAGAGAAATTATTTTTTGAACTTAGTCGTTTTCCGGTGTTATTTTTAATTTCTAACTTGGGTTTTTCACATTAATTTTTTTTTATTTCAAGAGTTGACGCACTCATGCTGCCGTCTAGTGAGAGAAAAATTATTTTTTTTTGGACATAGAATATTTTACTTCATGAAAGTGAAATTAATTTAATTTTAAGTTGATGGTCCCACCACCATCCCGATGTGACTTTTAATCACACCCCATCAACTATTTTGTACTCGTTCATTTCATTTGGTCGTTTTAAAACAATTGTAAATATTCAAGCAATTATACATAACGGAAAAAATTGACCCTAGAAGTGGAAAAAATATAAAAGTATCGTGCAGTGAGACTTCACTTCTACAGTCAATTTGTTTTTTAGAATACATAACCACATAATTTAGACTGCATTAGATGAATAATCCATTAAAAAAAATATTGTATCATTGAATTCAAAATAATCTGCAAAACAAGAGAACGTTTTATAGACTCTAGCTGTTGAATAAAATAAGTCTCAAACGGAGACTTAACTTCTACAGTCAGTGAAACACTATAATATCTCACATACGTGAAAATCATCAATTAGAATCTGAAATGAAACACGAAAATTTTTTCCTCATGATATTGAAATTCACACATCTCAGAACTTTTAAGTTGTAAAACCCATTCGAGAAAGCTGTGAATGCTATGTTTTTTTTTTCCCCTTTCATTGTATTAAATTTAACTGTTATGTTCTAGCGAGAATTAATTATTTCCATCAGAATTAAATTTCACAATTTTTAATCAACTTATGGTATTAATTTAATCTTAATAATGTATTAATATCAACTATCTCTTAATTTTCAACATATTTTATTTTTACACTTGTAATTCTTCCCCTAAAATGCCAAAGACTGGATTAAATGAGAACTGATCAAATCTCATCTTGAGAAAGTGTAGATTTAATGTGAACCAATCAAGTCAATTCCCGAAACTTACTAAATTTATGCCAAAGCTAATTATAGAAAAGTTTAAGACTTTGAAAATGTGCATCAGTAGGTTTATACAAACATATTTAGTGATACTTTTACGAAAAGAGGTGATTTATTCTATACTTAAACATGGGTTTACATCCATTTTACAGTTTTCTATGAATACAAATCAATGAATTTATATCAACTAAGACTATATTTACATTATAGATAATCATCCTATAATCCATATTACACCGCTAGATTTTTCACAAGTTTAAGAGTTTGCATAAAATAATAGAAGTTAGAACATGTTCAGCAACTCGATTTTGTATAGAATGATAAGCAAATGTTTTATATATTCCAATATATTTATTTTATTTGTTTTTAATTTAGTTTTTTCACACACATTTTAACGTTTCAAACGACTACAATCTCAGAGATTATTGTAGCAATATGAATCATGATTAAAGAAACTTTAAAAAAATAGTCAAGAACATATTACTAAATTTGTAACTGTAAAGCAGCTTAACAACACGATTGATATATAATACATTTAACGAACATTTCAGCTATTCAAAACTTTGTCTTTAACATTTAACGAATTTTGCATTTATTCAAAGAGTTATTTATTTTCAAAACTCTGTCTTTAACACAGTTTTTATAATTTACACAGAATAATACAACCGAGAAAAAACATTTAAGAAACTATTTGCAGCGCGACTTTCATATATTGGAAATGTTTATTACTAAAGTACGAAGAAACTTTACGTTTTAAATTTCATGTTTTGAAAAAGTCTATTACTACTTACCTACATGCAAACATGGGATCTCTACTTTAAGACTAAGCTCGTATGGATATAGACCCTAACTTAAATACAGAAATGTCTAAATCGTACCAAACATAAGGTACAGAATATGAAAAAGTTAGAAATGTTAAGATCGAAGACTTACATTACTAACTGAAATAAAGAAACTCAACTTTCAACTAGCTCTGCAAAACTAAGATTCTTCTAATAAAAATTGAAAAGTACCATCTATACAAGACGGTGAAACTTGGATTCGTCTAGTAAAACTTGTCATAAAAAGTATAAAAATACTTAAATTTACTAAAACAAAAGTTTTCTATAGCAAAATGTTTAAAATTAACACGAAAAATGTAGAAGTACTTAGCACAAACCGCTAAAACTGTGAAACTTCATAAATGTAGAAGATATAAGAAAAAACGTAGAGAAAATGAAGACAAAAGAAAAATTCACCAATACATATCAAAAATAAAGCTAACTGAGATATACAAACGTATGTGAAAGTAAGATCAGAGAAGGTCTAATCGCGATAAAACATGCTGTAGAAGTGATTAAACTCTGAAGGATATTTCATTTCGAAAAAAAAAAAATTAGAAGAAACTTTGAAAATATTTTGAAAATAAAAGCAGAGAGCTCGAGAGAAAAAAATAGCCTCCGTCTTCATTCAAGTCTCAGAAAGAAGTGACTCAAATCATAATTAAAGTCTGAATTCGTCGCAAACTGTCACGTTTAATCCATGCTCATTCAAACTAACGGGAAAAAACATCTTGGAACTAATAAATTAAATTAACGCAAGAACGGAGTTATGAAACGAAGTCCCAATGAAACGGAGAAAAAATGCACTGCAAAGCGATACGCTCTAACCGCATTCGATGAAGTAGCAAGTTGAAATGACTCGATCGTGGGGAAACGTCTTATCGCTGCCCCGAACCGTAGAAGGGGTGCTGTGACCTCGATATGAAGTCAGAGCTTCTCCAAGGTTAACATTATCTATGATTCAGGGTAATATCAGTTGCTCACTGAGATTAAAGAGTGAAACATTTAACGAACGTTTCATCTATTCAAGAAGTTATTTATTTTCAAAAACTCAATCTTTAACATTTTTTTTTTTTTTTTTTACGATTCACACAGAACTTATGATTTACAAAGATTTTATGATATACAACCGAGAAAAATATTTAACAAATCTATTTCCAACACGAGTTTCATACATTGTAAAGGTTTATTACCAAAGTTCGAAGAAAACTTAAATGCTATTTACGCTGCAAATTTCATGCTCTGAAAAAGTCTATTACTAATATACAAACTTGGAATCTTTACGTTATTCACACCTTTAATATTATAATCAAGCATATAACACATTAAGCGGACATTTCATCTATTCAAAGACTTTCAAAACTTACTCTTAAACATTTAACGAACGTTTCATCTATTCAATGAGTTATTTATTTACAAAACTCAATCTTTAACACAATTTTTATAATTTACATAAGGTTTATGATATACAACCGAGAAAAATATTTATCAAAACTATTTGCAACGCGTCTTTCACACATTGAAAAGGTTTATTACTAAAGTACAAAGAAAACTTTCAGGCTATTTACGTTACAAATTTCGTGTTTTGAAAAAGTCTATTACTTACATACAAAATTGAAATCTTTACTTTGAAACTAAGATTGCAAACAACTTTAAACAGAGTTCAAGTTAAATATAGAATTGGTTAAAATCGTAGCAACATAAAGTACAGAATATAAAAAAAAGCTAGAAACGTTATACTCACAGACTTGCATTACTAACTGAAATAAAGAAACATAACTTTCAACTACTACTACCAATGCAAAACTTATATTAACCTGCTAAAAACTCCATAAGAAAAGTCAAAGTACTGCGCGCAAAACATCAAAACTTAGAGTCACCTAGTAAAACTTAGAACGAATAGTGTAAAACTACGAAAATTTTAAAAAATAAAAGTGTTATGCACTTGCAAAATGTAAAAAGTACTGTGTACGAATGTTAAAACTTTAACTAAAACATGAAACGAAGATGTAAAAATATTAATTATAATATCTTAAAGCAACACTAAAATGTAAAAATACAATGTACAAAACATCAAAACTTAGATTCATCTAGTAAAACTTAGTATAAAAATGTAAAAGTACTAAGGACAGAACCTCAAATATACATTAATTTGATAAAAGCAAAATGAAAATGTTAAAGTGCAAAAGACAAAACATCAAACATAGATTAAGATATTAAAGCAATGTATCATAAAAATTTTTAAAAAAAAAGAAAAAGAAAAAATATTACATACAAACGGTCAAAACATAGAACTAAAATTTTTGATAAACCATATAATTTCAAATTCATCTAGAAAAACTTAGAGCGGAAATGTAAAATTACTGAAGTTTACAAAACAAAAGTGTTAAGCATTCGCAAGTTATTAAAACTTCGAAACGTAAAAAATGATTTCTCTACAAAAACTTGGAATGAAGTCGTAAAATTACTAAGTACAAACTGTTAAAACATCATAAAAATGTCAAAATGACAAGTATAAAGCAACAAAACATAGATTTGGCTCCTGAAATATTAATCAAAAATGTAAAAATTCTAACAACAAAATCCTCAAACTCTAAAAAATTAAAAACACTCAGTACAAAACACCAAAACATGTAAAAATGCTAAGTATAAAGCTGCAAAACTCAAATTCACCCAGAAAAACTCAAAACAAAGATGTACAAGTAAGGAACTTTTCAAAAGAAAAGTGTTATACACTTGCAAAATGTTAAAACTTAATGCAAAAATGTAAAAATTACTACGTACAAAATGTTAAAACTCTGATTTATCTACTAAAACTTAGAATGACAATATAATTGAACCAAATGTACTAAGTATGAAATATTGAAGCAACATGAAAATGTAAAAATTCTAAGTATATAACGTATTCATCAAGTGAAACTTTGTACGAAAATGTAAAAGTTTAAGTACGAAACTTAAAAAATTTAGATGGATCTACAAAAATTCAAACTAAAATCGCAAAAAGTATGAGTACAAAATATTCAAACATTCTATAAATGTAAAAATTTAAGAGTACAAAATACAAAACGTAAAAAAAGTTAGAGTTATCTTCTAAAACTTAGACTGAAGTCGAGTGAAATTACTAAGTACGAAATGTTAAAACATCATAAAAATGTCTAAATAACAAGTATAAAGTATCAAAACATAGATTTTCACATTGAAATGCACTTGGGAAATGTAAAAAGTACTGTGTGCGAATGTTAAAACTTTAACTAAAACATGGAATGAAGATGTAAAAATATTAAGTATAATATATTAAAGCAACACTAAAATGTAAAAGTACTACGTACAAAACATCAAAACTTAGATTCATCTAGTAAAACTTAGTATAGAAAATGTAAAAGTACTAAACACAGAACGTCAAATATACATTTATTTAGTAAAAACATAACGAAAATATTAAAGTACTATGAAGATGTAAAAATACTAAGTATAATATACTGAAGCAACACAAATTGTAAAAGTACAAATTACTAAACATAAAAAAATTCAAAGTTATCTACTAAAACTCCAAAACATAGATTCAACATCAAAACATATAATTTCTCTACAGAAATCTTAATCAACGTTGCATAATCTCAAAGAACAAAATGCTAAAACTGAAAAAGTAAAGAAACACAGTAAAAAAAAAAAAAAACAATAAAGCATGAAAGAGGACCAATTATACAACTATAAAGCTGCAAAACCTAATTTCAGCCGGAAAAACTTAGAACAAAAATGTAAAACTACGAAAATTTTCAAAATAAAAGTGGTATGCACTTGCAAAACTCCAAAAAACGTAATTTCATCTACTAAAAATTGGATTAGAAAAGTAAAAATACTAAGTACAAAACACCAAAACTTAAATTGATCCAGAAAAACCTAGAACAAAAAACGTAAAATTTCGAATATTTTTAAAATACATGTATTATACATTAGCAACATGTTAAAACGGAAGGTAAAAAAGTGTAGAATGAAGACGTAAAATTACTAAGTATAATACTAAAGCAATACATAAAATGTAAAAGTATAAAATAAAAAACATAAAAAATTTGGAGTTATCAAATAAAACTTGAAAACATAGATTCACCATCAAAACGTAGATTTGTTTAGAGCAATTTTAATCAGAAAAATGTAAAAGTTCGAAGAACAAAATGCTAATACTGTGAAATATTAAAAAATACACAATACAAAGCAATAATGCATGAAAGAGTGCTAACTTGTAACTTAAATGACAAATTGACTTCAATGACAAAACTTAAATGCATTCAGAGAAACTTAGAGCGAAAAAATAATAATACGGAAATTTGCAAAGTAAAAGTGTTATGCACTTTTCAAAATGTGAAAACTTAACTTTATCTACTAAAACCTGCAATGAAGATGTAAAAATACTAAGTATAATATATTAAAGCAACACAAAAATATCATAATATACAAAAATATAAAAGGGAACCCTAACCCAGCATCGACTCTCCAAACTATAGATTTTCCTCGACAGAGAAAAATATATAGTATAGATGGGGAGCCAGTGCTGGGTTAGGGCTCCCTTCATTGCTGGTTAGCTGCCACTTCTTTATTCGCGAGAAGAATATCTCCAATTGTAACTTTAAGATTAAAGCAGTTTTAATTTTGAACTTTTTCTTTTACATGCTTGTTGTGTTACACTACATATATTTAGTTTTTCACAGTTTTAGCATTGTTGTTCGCAGAACTTTAACATTTTTAATAAAGATTTCAGTTGATGAATCTATGGTTTTGATACTTTATACTTGTTATTTATTCATTTTTATGGTGTTTTAACATTTCGTGCTCAATAATTTTATGAGTTCGGTCTAAGTTTTAGTCGACAGATCTAATTTTTTTTACGTTTTGTCTTTAATATTTTGATATTTTTGTGTTGCTTTAATATATTATACTTAGAATTTTTACATCTTCATTGCAGGTTTTAGTAGATAAAGTTAAGTTTTAACATTTTGAAAAGTGCATAACACTTTTACTTTGCAAATTTCCGTATTTTTATTTTTTCGCTCTAAGTTTCTCTGAATGCATTTAAGTTTTGTCATTGAAGTCAATTTGTCATTTAAGTTTGAAGTTAGCACTCTTTCATGCATTATTGCTTTGTATTGTGTATTTTTTAATATTTCACAGTATTAGCATTTTGTTCTTCGAACTTTTACATTTTTCTGATTAAAATTGCTCTAAACAAATCTACGTTTTGATGGTGAATCTATGTTTTCAAGTTTTATTTGATAACTCCAAATTTTTTATGTTTTTTATTTTATACTTTTACATTTTTTGTGTTGCTTTAGTATATTATACTTAGTATTTTTACGTCTTCATTCTACACTTTTTTACCTTCCGTTTTAACATTTTGCTAATGTATCATACATGTATTTTTAAAATATTCGAAATTTTACGTTTTTTGTTCTAGGTTTTTCTGGATCAATTTAAGTTTTGGTGTTTTGTACTTAGTATTTTTACTTTTCTAATCCAATTTTTAGTAGATGAAATTACGTTTTTTGGAGTTTTGCAAGTGCATACCACTTTTATTTTGAAAATTTTCGTAGTTTTACATTTTTGTTCTAAGTTTTTCCGGCTGAAATTAGGTTTTGCAGCTTTATAGTTGTATAATTGGTCCTCTTTCATGCTTTATTGTTTTTTTTTTTTTTTACTGTGTTTCTTTACTTTTTCAGTTTTAGCATTTTGTTCTTTGAAATTATGCAACTTTGATTAAGATTTCTGTAGAGAAATTATATGTTTTGATGTTGAATCTATGTTTTGGAGTTTTAGTAGATAACTTTGAAATTTTTTATGTTTAGTAATTTGTACTTTTACAATTTGTGTTGCTTCAGTATATTATACTTAGTATTTTTATATCTTCATAGTACTTTAATATTTTCGTTATGTTTTTACTAAATAAATGTATATTTGACGTTCTGTGTTTAGTACTTTTACATTTTCTATACTAAGTTTTACTAGATGAATCTAAGTTTTGATGTTTTGTACGTAGTACTTTTACATTTTAGTGTTGCTTTAATATATTATACTTAATATTTTTACATCTTCATTCCATGTTTTAGTTAAAGTTTTAACATTCGCACACAGTACTTTTTACATTTCGCAAGTGCATTTCAAGGTACAAATCTATGTTTTGATACTTTATACTTGTTATTTAGACATTTTTATGATGTTTTAACATTTCGTACTTAGTAATTTCACTCGACTTCAGTCTAAGTTTTAGAAGATAACGCTAACTTTTTTTACGTTTTGTATTTTGTACTCTTAAATTTTTACATTTATAGAATGTTTGAATATTTTGTACTCATACTTTTTACGATTTTAGTTTGAATTTTTGTAGATCCATTTAAATTTTTTAAGTTTCGTACTTAAACTTTTACATTTTCGTACAAAGTTTCACTTGATGAATACGTTATATACTTAGAATTTTTACATTTTCATGTTGCTTCAATATTTCATACTTAGTACATTTGGTTCAATTATATTGTCATTCTAAGTTTTAGTAGATAAATCAGAGTTTTAACATTTTGTACGTAGTAATTTTTACATTTTTGCATTAAGTTTTAACGTTTTGCAAGTGTATAACACTTTTCTTTTGAAAAGTTCCTTACTTTTACATCTTTGTTTTGAGTTTTTCTGGGTGAATTTGAGTTTTGCAGCTTTATACTTAGCATTTTTACATGTTTTGGTGTTTTGTACTGCGTGTTTTTAATTTTTTAGAGTTTGAGGATTTTGTTGTTAGAATTTTTACATTTTTGATTAATATTTCAGGAGCCAAATCTATGTTTTGTTGCTTTATACTTGTCACTTTGACATTTTTATGATGTTTTAACAGTTTGTACTTAGTAATTTTATGACTTCATTCCAAGTTTTTGTAGAGAAATCATTTTTTACGTTTTGAAGTTTTAATAACTTGCGAATGCTTAACACTTTTGTTTTGTAAACTTCAGTAATTTTACATTTCCGCTCTAAGTTTTTCTAGATGAATTTGAAATTATATGGTTTATCAAAAATTTTAGTTCTAAGTTTTGACCGTTTGTATGTAGTATTTTTTCTTTCTCTTTTTTTTTAAATTTTTATGATACATTGCTTTAATATCTTAATCTATGTTTGATGTTTTGTCTTTTGCACTTTAACATTTTCATTTTGCTTTTATCAAATTAATGTATATTTGAGTTTTTTATCGATCTGATAAAACAGATTTTAAAAAATGCTTAATTTTCCTTTTTGCTCTTAAAGTAGAGAATATCCAGAAAACATTTACTAAGTAGAAATTATCTCCTATGAATTTGTATTTCGTTTTGCTCATAAAAACTTACGCAATACATTTTTACTAGATTATGCAGATTATATGTAAATTGCTTTTACTTATTTAAATATTTTTTTATTAAACAAAAACATGCAGGTTTTGCAAATGGTACGTAAGTGACCTCAGAGTGTTCGAATAACTTTAGACCCCAAGTACTGTTGTGGTTTATATATTCACTTACTTCTTTTCGATAAATTTAATTAAAATGGATCTTAATATATACTATCAGGGGTCGGTCCAACATTTTTAACAGGGTCCGGTTTTTGTGAATTTTAAAAAGATTTTTGTGAAAAATCATATAATTTTGTGAAAATTAAAAACTGAAACATATAGTGATAAAAATTTTAATAATTTTTTCCCGCTTTAAGTCTGTGAAAAATACAATTTGGTAGCTCGGAATTTTTTGAGTGGTCCATTTTGATTGACTGGAATTTTGTGAAGGGTCTGTTCTTGTTCATTAGAATTTTGTGAAGAGTCCGAAAACGGACCTGAATTTTGTCTACGAACCCTGGCTATAGATGCCATGAGCGCGACCCCTGTCTATAGATATGAATTGTAGTTGAAATGCAATGCATTTTTCATCACAACTATTATTTTACGCTGAAGAAGCACTTTTTGCACACAAAACGCACATGACTTGTTTCGTAGCTTTTTTACCTTTTCTATAGTATATTTGCTCTGAACATTAACAGCAGCGGCCTTCCCTATGTACTAAAAGATACTAAGTGATGACAAGCAATATTCACCAAGTAGAAAGTTACTATTAACAACAGTTTGTAGTTAGTTTTATTTTTATTGCTTTAAAAACAAATAATGCACAGCCCTAAAGGAAATAAAATCGATACATTCCTTCTTATTTGAATGCTATGAAATAAGTCAAATTATTGATATAATGTAAAGTATAAAATGCCAATTATAAAATTTTGCCAAGGGGTTATCTTTATACTAAAATGAACATCCACTTTAAAATGTCAAACTGTAGCCTCCATTTTTTTATCACAGATCTGAATCAGCACTGAAATTTAACTTTTCATACTAATTTTCGACTGGTATCGGACAAGAAGCATGAATGATTACCATCATCATGTTTGATTGGCTTATGAATTTGAATAAAAATTTGTAAGAAAATTTATTTTTTACACTGTTTTAAAAATTAGTTAACTAAAAAATTATCTTGATGCAAAAGTACATAATATAAATATGGTTGTATTGAGAGATAATAACGAATAAATTCTCTTTTGCGGAAGCCCTTTTATTACGGACAATTTTTTTTTTGTCCCGTTGATGTCCGCTATAAAGGAGTTTTACTGTAGTATATTTTGATATTAAGTGTACTAACCGTTGAAACGGTATATTTGAAATTATTAAAAACTTTTAAAAAATAGAGAGAAAGATAGCTAGATTTACAAATTTGATGTTTGGTGCACGGGGAAAGGAGACTCGTATATTCTAGGAGGAACGTCTTTTTATAATGTTAGAAATATTATTAACAATTCAATCAGTTTTAGCAACATCATTTATTTATTTATTATGTAAAAATGAAAGATAAAAGCTTTCATGTTTTTTTTTTTCGGTTGATTAAATTGTGAACTTTATAGAATCAGCGTTGTTAGTAATATGAAAAGAAAGAAAAAGGGAAAAAAGGGGGAAAAATCTGAACTCTAAAAAATGTCCCCAAAAGATCGATTTAAAAAATGATTTTATCCTAGATTTTTTTTAAAGCAAAAATTTTTTTCCTAAAACAACGTCATCTTAAAAACAACAAAATTATGTAAAAAAACAAATACGACGTAAAACACTCGATGAATTATATTGTTCAGGAATGCGTGGGGGAAAGATTTCGGGAATTTGTGTTTAATTAAGTTTATTAGTCGAAGTAAGGTTTTCTGCAAAAGATTCATTATGTCAAGTTTTCCTAGGAAGCTATTGCAAGACAATTTCTGAAAGAGATACTGAGAAAATTCTTGCAAGAATATAACCTGGAAAGTTACTTAGCAAGTAAAGCAGTTCATCGTAGTTTATTATTCTTCTACGTAGTCAGGTTTTTTCCTATTAACATAAATTCTGAATTTGAAATCAAACTTTTTACTAGCAATAGTAATATGTTATCAATATAGAGTAGCATATAACTCACTGAAATTTAAAAAATGATAAACAGGTATTTAAATAAAATAAGATCAACTTGTAATGCCGTAACTCTTCATTACATTAATACATTTGACAGAAGGCTGCACCACCTGAAATTAAATTTTTCTTTAATATCATACCGTATTTAATGTACACTTACATGAAGCACAACACATAATAAAAGGCAGAAAAACATTTAAATTATAGGTTATTTGCATTATTCCAGAACAAACTGCTGTTACTCGGCATTGGAAAGTTTATAAATTAAATACGAATTTCATTCACTAAAAATTTTGCGTAATACTCTAATTAATAGAAAATGCAAAATGAGTCACTCAATAATTTCTGTTTCTATCAATCAATATTTTTCGTTGCCATTTTCTTTATTTTTAAAACAAATTATGCAATGTATTTGTTGCATCAGTAATCAAGTATCAGATTCAACACTTTTAACTATTTTTCGAAAACAGCTGGCATGATGGCGTCGTGGTAAGGGGGGCAGCTCGTACGCCCCAGGTCTGAGGATCGACCCTGGCAGTGTCGGTGGATTTTCAAGATGCAGAAAATCGTCTGCACCCATGTCGTATGATTGCGCGGCATGTAAAATATCCCTTGAGTAGACATTTGGCTAGGATGCCCTTTCGGCTAAATTTAAATTAAATTCCTAGTGCAAATTTCGCATCAGCAGAGTCCGGGTGCTAGCCCTTTCAGGTGGAGAAACCGAACGTCAAAATTCTCATGCGGCGATGGTACCACATTTATTGTGGTGCCGCTGAAAGAGATGGTACCAATCTCTCGTGAACGCCTTAGGTCTGAAATTGGCAGAAGCCAACATTAGCCCATTAGAAAAAAAAAAACTTTCGAATACACAATAAGTAAAAATACTCAATTTTCCGTAGAAATTTTGATATTTTTTACAGTTCGTAGTAAATTGAAAATTTCACGGTTTTTACAGTTCGTTGTAAATTGAAAACTTTGGCCATTTTCCGTAGTGACTACAGGCAATCCGTATTGGCTGGCATCTCTGCTCTCAGAGTATTGAAAGTAGAAAAACTCTCCAAACGCACTATCAAATGTTTTAAATACAATAATTGTACATTAACGTATCATAGGTAAATGGTAATATGTATTTGCAGGGGTCACGCCAGAGCAATTCGAGCCCGTTCTGGGACCCTTCAAAAAATTCCAATTAATCAAACCGGACCCTTAACAAAATTCAAATCAATCAAAACGGACCCGTCACAAAATTCCTAGCTTCCCAATCGTACTTTTCATGCCATTATTTATTATAAAAGCCTCAAATAACAATAAAAATTTTCATCATTATATGTTTAAAGTTTCAATTTTTACAGAATAATTTGATTTTTCACAAAAACCTCTTCAAAATTCACAAAAAACGGACCCTGTTAAAAAATGCTGGATCAATTCCTGATTTGATAACCATTTTCGCTGAATCTAATGTATGAATGTTAACATATGTATTCTTGTAACTAAATTCTGTTTTAACTGCTTTTTTATTTCGCTCCATTAAGAAGAAAAAAACAGCAAAAAAAAAAAAAAAGTTTGCTAGGAAAAACGAAACCAAACTTTAGTTTATCGCAGAATATTTTCCCTAAAACTGGTGCCGTAAAAGGACGAAAAGATTAGGTCTGTGCTCGGAGCCAATGTAATAACTATAAAACTTTGCACCCCCCCCCCCCCTTAAGGTATCATTGTCGGTGCCTTCCCATTACATTACAGCTGGTATTTAGATGGCTTGAAATATTACCGAGAAACAAAGACTGGAGTGATTGCCATAAATTCCATTTAGCTCGCAAGGTTACTGCTCTTTTAAAGTAGAAGACCATAATCTGTTTTTTGATTCTTTGATTTTTCCGCTCAGTTGTAGGTGGTTTATTTTTCAAATAACGCTTATACCGCTTCATTGAAATTGCTAAAACATTTGTTTCTTCGGACTATAGGGTCATAAACGAATATTCTCAGATGACTTTAACGTTTTGCCCCGTTTAATGATTAAGATGAGCTGATTCCGGGACCAAAACTGAGTTTTTTTTCCCTTAAAAATAAAACAAACTAAACAAAAAATGAATTTATTAAACGAAAATAGAAAAGATAGGTAAGTGTAAAAGCAGAATGATGGTATATAATTTTATGGCCTTTTCTGTTACCCCCTTATCATATTTTATTAGTAAACAAAAATGAATAAATAAGAAAACTTGAACTGTTATTCCAAAGGATGTGCAATTACGGCACATTGGGCAATACAAGGGCAGTATCAGGACTCCGCACTATATCTCTGTGGATCCATGAGTCAAAATAAAAATTAAAGAACAATTGCAAGCACTTACACTAGTTGACTTGTGTTTACTAATTAAAGATGTAAAGAAAGTTAAATATAATATGGGACTGGAGATAATAGTAATAAGAAAAAAATTAGAGTAAAATAATTGCAGCAAATCTTTTTGAACGAGAATAAATTCAGGTGCAATGGCTTAAGATATTGTCTCGTTACATAGTGTTAGGGACTCTAGGATTATTAATACTTTTCCCAATGTGAAGTAGAACGAAGTAAATTCTTAAAATATTGCATTAAAAGAGAAGTAAAAATATGCTTAGGAAAAATGCTTATATGCTGCGAGGTCCACTGAGAATAAGTTCAGGTGCAATGACTTAAAATATAGTCTCGTTACATAATGTTAGAGACACTATAATTATTAATATTTTTCCCAATGAGAAGTAGAACGAAGAAAATCCTAAAAATATTGTAGGAAAAGAGAAGTAAAAATATGCTTGGATGCTGTGAGGTCAACTGAAATAATTATATAGCTGTACAACGATACAAAATAAGCCATATCACTATGTCTGTGTGTGTGTGTGTGAATATATATAAAACTAATGAGTTATCTCTTCAATAACCAATACTATTTTCTAGTGCAATGGTGCTTCTTTGCTCTGTAATGAAATGAGTTTTGATTTATCTTATCAAATCTATAAACATTCAATTAGTTTACATTTCACGATTTCTAGAAATATTTCTGACGAAGTTTCATCATCCTATTTCTAAAACAGAGGATTATTTTTCCAATTCCAGGACTTTTATCTCTAACAAACATTGTATTTGTATAACTTCTTTAAAAATTTAATGTAGTTTATCTGTAAGCATAGTTATCTTCTATTCCTTAATCAATGCTTGCATCGAAAAGAAAAAAAACCTCGCAAACTCTTTCTGATTTATAAGTTTATTTGCTTACATACATTTCATGATTGGCGAAGAGTAAAGTTTCTTAAAAACATCTTGTATATATTTTGCTAATCTCACTTGACAAGCACCCCCTTAATACGATGTAAATATACTTCAATTAAGGCAAGTAAATATAGTTAAGTAGAATAATTGGTCTAATATTTCATAAAATAAGTGTTTTATAGTCATTTTAAAAAATCTAACATTTCTTATAATCTATTGCATAAATTATGTGAAATGTTACTGCGATGCTAATTTCTACTTTAAAAAGATAATCATCCAAGCATTCTTTGCTGTGTTTGCAGTTACGCCTTCAATCATATTTCCTTTTTAGTCTACTTTCCCGTAAAAGTAAAGAAAAAAAGAATGAATGAAGAATTAATGGTATCGTAAAAAATCGTTGAAAATAAGAAAAAGTCAAAAATAAGTTAAGTGTTTGAATAAATATAGTAAAATAAAATAAATTAAAAACTAGTGTTTTGAGATGCGGAAAATGCGTGTCTGTCGGTCTGTCTGCCACCCCCCTCCCCCCCCCCCCCCCAATAACTTTTGAAGGATTTTTTTTTTTTCTTCATTCAAAAGTTCTGGGAGAAGACAAACTTATTAGAAGGAAGCTCTCAAGGGAAAGCATTTTTAGATTTCAACAATTTTTGCTCAATTTTGAACAGTTCAGAAAAATTTAACATTAGCCCCTACGGGGAAATTTCAATCCTGCATAAATCATGTTCTAACAGACGGATTTGCTCATAATTTTTTCATAAGTTTTTCCAGAGATTAGTAAAATCACAAAAAAATTGTCCCTTCCTCAACAAAATCCTGCATCTGTGTCTGACTACGCATCTTGCAACTGAAGATATGACTTTTAAAGAAACATTATCATTGATCGCGTACGCGACTGTTATTCCGGAAGGAAGTGACCTTGAACAGAAAATCGTAATAGAACTAGGATGCTCGTGGATAAGCTTTGTGATTGCCAAAGAATACAAGGTTGCTGGTTTTATTTTTAACGATACATAATTTTTCCTCGATAATTTTTGCATCAAATTCTAGCATAATTACTCATTTTTAGGTGCATACTACCGAAGACAGTTCATAAAATGATATTGTGATGTAACAATTGAACAGGTATTGTAAAATTGTTTTAACCCCTTAAATCGTGTTTCAAGGGAACAGTAAACTATTTTTTAACTAAGAAAATCACGAAACAATATGCCAATCTCCAATTATACTATATGGCAATTGGATGTAATATGATATGCAAGAAATGAGTAATTTTCCATGCATGAGGAATGGATTGTTTTTAACTTCTTGATGCTCTACTTTTGAACACACCAGCCCGTGATTTTGACGGGAGCGAGAAGGAAGGGGTTAAAGGAAAATATAGCGAATGATCCTTTTATAACGTATTGTAAATTATTTGATTAGTTTAAGCTCTTATCAAAAAGCAACTACTTTAAAAATGAATAACAATTGCTGTATTTTTGTTTTCAGACTGTTATTATTATTGTTATTTCATTTTATTTTATTTTTTCACTATATTTATGCATCAAGAAGAATACAACACTAACAGTAACACAGTTAAAATCGTTCTCACGTAATTTTTAAGCTTTATAATAATTGTGCTGATTCGAAAGAAAACGTTTTACAGACTTACTATAAGCTGTCCTGTAGTCTAAAATCTTCGTTAACTAAAATTTAATGATGAACCGGACGTTCAGACAAAAGGACAATTGCAAGAAAAAAAAAGGGAAGGGCACTACTAGACGTCATACAGGTCCTGCATACAAAATTTTAAACTTCTACGACTAACTTTTTTGAGTTATGCCAGGTACATACGGGTATGTACTGACGTCACAACAAAGCCGGTCAAAATTCATTCAGGAGTGATTAAACTGGAAATATTTGGTGAAATTTGATCGCGAAATTTTTGTAAATACAATACTTACTTCCTTTACGTCGTACAAGGAAGTTAATAGACAACACATGGACGGGTGCGGTAGTTCAAAATTATGCATGTTTACTCCTTTGTATCAACAAGCTTCATGTTGAAGTTCATTGTCTTCTTCTACAAAACCAGTGGTTTATTGGTTCATTTAACAAAAAAGTATTTTGCTTGGGATAGCATTTCAAAAATTATTTTATCTTTGGTGAACTTTCAGAGTGCTGACAAAGTAATGTTTGTTGTATATCAGTAACTGTACGAAAAATATTTCTTATGGATGTGTAAATAAATATCGTAAGAAGTATCTAGCTAAATGAAGGTGCTGTATATTTATGTGTTTTGCATTTACATGCAGGACGTATCATGTTACTAATATATTTTTGAATTGTTGTTAGTATTCAACTGAGCTATAAGCAATTAGATAGCCGTGCTTCACGTAAAGCTACATTACTTGTATTACACTTATTAGCACGAAGTGATAACAAGTGTCCAGTAAAAAGTGTATAAGGTAACACTGGTTTTCAAGAGTGCGTCCTAAAGTAGGTTTTAATGATTGAACTCCACGTCCCCAAATAATCAACACGTAGTTTTTAGTTATGTTTAAAATAAAAATATTGCTTTTTTTCTTCCATATTTTTGCTTTGTAACTTCAGAACTTACCTTTTTTTTTAAAATGGGTGTTATGTCACTTATAATGAGGGTGAAAATAATGACATTTCAAGAAATTGAAACGTTGAATAATAAGGGGAAATTAAATGAAAGAACTCACCTCGAAAACAATTTTTCTGGCTACTTGTCGTTCAAAGCAAAGTAAACTGAAACGTAGGCTGAAACGCAGTAGGCTGAAACGCAAAGTAGGCAAAAACGTAGCTTTACCTCTATTAAATCTTTATTAACAAAACCAAATTTATTTTTGCATACCATACATTTTTTTACAAGCACGGCACATACCGTAATTATCTGTGTATAGCCCGCGGGCTATCTACAAAAAAATCTCCCTTTTTTACTACCTGCGGGTAACGATGCGGGCAATACATGAAATTTAAAAAAAAAAAAGAATAATTAAAAAGACAACTACCGTTCAAAAATATCGAAATCTCTTTTCCTGCAAAACACAATGCAGAGAAATAAATCGTAGCTTTCGAAACAATGGTCCAAAGCAGATTGGGGCTCGGGCGCTACAGGCGAATGCATTGTTTTCTGGGGGTGTATCCCATGTTTTTTTCTAGGTGCGGGTTATACATCGAACTTAATTTTTTTAGAATGAATTTTTCTTCCTGCGGACTATACAACGATGCGGGCTATTTACCGATAATTACGGTAATTGTTGTGCGAGTGCTCAGAAAATATTCATCTCCAATTACAAAAGTGACTCGAACTTCTAGGAAGAAAATCATCTTAACAGAGCAGCACATTAGTTTACCCTGACCTAGATAAAACAGTAAGATTTCAGACAAAAGAAGGGCTAGCATGGGAATTCTAGCCGTATAAAAGAAGGTTTCCCTTTAGGCTTAGGGAATTTCGATAATAGAAGAAGTCTTCTAATACTACATTGTGAAAGATTGACTTTGATTTGAGAAATTTGACTTGCACTGTTTAAATCAAGAAAATAAATATTTTTTGACACATTTCAGTTTTGATTAAGATTTTGATATGAAGTAGATATCAAGATATGACATAAACCACAAGATTGCAGTTATAATAGCATACATCCATTTCAATGTTCGTTGTCTCTTAGTACGTAGAAATCGAGATACGGTGAGAGATCTGAATATCTGTATCACAGTCCAATTTATTTTTTATGCAGTGAGAAGAATTATCAGTGAGATTTAATTGACAGGTCCTATATATTGTAAATTTTCCTTCTGATTAGCTGTTCTTTAAATTCGTGAAATTGTTCAAAGATGTTCTTTAATTTCGTTAATGCTTAATGAATATTTTCTAAATTTTTTGACATTTGAAGTATATAAATGCTTTACAGATGCAGTGAAAAAAAAAGTACGATATTCTTTTCATGATTAAAAACATTTGTAGCAATTTTGTTATTTAAATTTTGCTTTATGTAAACACGAGCGCCACAGTTTTTTGTTATAAATAATTTCCAAGTAACATGTATTTGTTTTTAGAGAAATTTATTTTTTAACAATAACAATCATTAATGGACTGTCTAGAATGGAGAAAAATGAAACACAAGCACAAAATTTGTACTTGGAAGCGGTTTTCTTCCTTGTCGTGTTACTTAAATTCAGTTGAGACTGAAAAATATAAAGAAACACACTGAAATTTTTCATCTCTGTCCCCCACACACAACATAAGTAGTAACATTAACTTGATAGTCAACTTGCAATGCCCAAAGTTTAATATTTTTTCCACATCCTAATATTCAATAAAGAATAACGTATAACACTTTATCTTCCTTTTACGTTTTGCAAGACTAAAATATAAATAATACAATTTTTTTTCTGTTTGCACTAAAGATACTATCGTGGAGCTTAAAAAAACATGTTTGAACGGAATCATTTTTTTTCTTTTTTTTTTTTTTTAGTTTGCACTAAAACTGCTATTGTGGAGCTTTAAAAAAAATCAGTTTCTACCGAAGCCAAATCTAAACATTGTACTGTCCAGTTTGGAGCGACCCCTACTTTGGATTCACTCTCCTCTTCTGTCTTACCCCCCCCCCCCCCCCCTTTTTATTTTTTGGATTGCGACATACGTCTAATCAAAATTAGCGACATACGTCTAAAATCTTGTAGAACAAATTGTTTCAGTCTGAAATTACGTAGCGCCATCTACATAGCTAAAGAGGAAACATGCATATTGAGTTAGGGTACCTTGCAACAATTTTATTGGCAGTTTTTCAGCAACAGCGCTAACGTGTAAACTTAGACGTTGATTTTAACCGACTTTTTTTTTTTTACTTTTTATATGTCTTCTAAATTATAAAAAAAAATGAATAAAACAAAAGAAAAGAAAGAAAAATTTAAATTTGTATGCTGTGCTTGTTTAGGGTTGGTATATAATTTTGAATCAAAACAAGCAAGTTATCGCATTTTCCTAATGAAGTTTTAATGTAATTATTTGAACTGAATCGTTTGTGCTTAAGAACGTGTGTTTTTATAACTATCTCTTGAATATGTTTTTTTTCCTTTGGATAAATCTTGACAGAAATTGTTTCGTTATATTAAATCACTGAAATGTATTAAAAAATAAAGTTCATTAACTTCAAATGAAAATTATAAATTAAGTGAAAGATGATGTATAGATAGCACCTCGTTGCTTACATTTGTGGATTTCAATATTTGTTTCAATAAAAATTTCGCTTACCCGGGCCTTATATATCTTGTCCTGATGAAAAAAACTTCGTGTTTATGTTTTAGCTTGAATGATGTACAGAATAGCAATTATTCAATTTCTGGACTGGGTACGAGTTTAAATTTAAGCTTATAGAATTTTAATGCCAATACTTTTGAGCACTTCTGTTTGTAAGGCATGGTACATTAAATGTAAAGAAACAACGCAAAAAAATCCGTTGATTATACAGTTCTTGAATTTCTGTGGAAGCATTTAATACCAGAACGATCCAATTGACGTTAAGTAGCTTTAAACCTGATTTTAACGTAGTGCAATTATTTCTTTCGACAGACATTGATAGGATCATCTATTTTTGATGTTCCTTCTGTATGTGACTGCCCTTCACATTGGCCATTAAATGGCTTTCTTTCTATTTCTCATTATTTAACTGTCATTTATTTTCCCTCGTGCAGCATTGTAGAATAATTCTTATAAGATTCGGAGGTCCAGGTTTTATTGATAGATTGAAACTTGCAGACATGGAACACGAAAAATCGGACAGAAAAAAGTCTTCCTGATCACTCAATAATAGGGAAACCCGTTAGAACCCTTGGAAGATGAAATTGGTAGCTAATAAGATATTAGGATCTTAAAACATATTATCGAACATATAGTTAACTAGGATTTCAGTTCTAAAACATTTTCTGATGTTACCCTATTATGTGTTTAACAGTATAGTATTTGTGTAATTACCTCTCTATCGCTCTGTTCCGTTTTTTTTTTAAGTAGAAAAAATAGATTTACCAAAAATTAATAACTTCAAATACGCCAACTTTGTGCCAAAGACGATTGGCGCAATGACTTTTTGATTATTTTTAAGTATATCTTCCATATTTATTGGGAAAGCGGTCCAGGTAGCAAGGTGGGGGGGGGGGGGAAAGGTTTTTTTTCGTGTGGCGCAATTGTTGTGTTCATGAGTGCGTCGTCAACTTCGTGCCACCATCTTTTGTTTTGTTCAAAATACGTGTTTAACTTGCCCAGACACAATGTTATCACACTCAGTTATGTTGAAATCTGTATTTTTAAAAAAATATCTTTATTTTATCAAAAGAAAAAGCTACAATTCACCAAACTTTGAGTAATATATATTTTAAACTTTTGAACACAATTTCTTTGTACAAACTTTCGTACAAACTATTGAAATATACAGTTTCAGTTATAACTGGTGGTACAAAGTTGTAACACGTTTTTCTTATTTTTTGATAACTTTGACATTACACGTAAGCAAAACAAACTGAAATTGCTGCTTCTAATTATTTACCTTCCATACCATCAAGTTACAGGCACAAAGTTAGCGCACTTGACGTTATTAATGAAGTCTTTTGGTTTTAGAAATTTTGGATCTCAAATTGATGGGCCAATGAATTAATTGCTTTCAAATTGATGACTTAGTTTTGCTAAAAGAGAAGTAAGAATTGGAGTGTGGGCAAATGATTATGATTACTCGATTATAAATCAAGAGTCTTATATCTTCCTCACATAGTATCTGAAATCTGCTCAGATTTTATAGCTATAACTTATTTTTCGGGGATCTTTTCATTATAAAGGAGATTAAAAATTGAAAGATTTTAATGTGTCTTATTTTTTAAGTGGCATAGTCTGAGTTAGATTTCTTATATATGTATATATCTTGCTGACATTAATACATTTCTTAATAAACATTTATTCATTTAGAGTTGCTGAACTATTTTTCACTAAATTGTCGTTTTTTCTGCGATATATCGGGACATAAAATTAACTACTCGTAGTTTTAGAAACGCTTTCTCTGTCGCATACTCTGGATAGTCTAGTAATATTTAATTACATTATTTTCTCTATTGCTCCATTTCGAAGTTTGGTTTTAATAGGATGATTATGGTAAGTTGTTTATGAGTAACTGGTGGCTGTGACCGATTGTCAAGGAGGTTGATTTGAATCACGCGCTTTCGAAGCCAAATTTGTCCGAGTTTGATGTTGTCACCAGATGTCTCGTTTCACTTGGAGGACATTGGAGACACGACGATTTAACGTGTACCAGCTCCCTTCAACATACACGGTCCCAAAGCTACCAGCCGCCATAGGTTGTAACCCTCCCAAACCACTGACCTCAGTCAATGTTGCTTCACTTTCGATGTTTTGCGGGAACCGAGCTTCTACCGACTGGTCCACAGCGGAACTTGTCTTAGTGTTTCGCGGTTATTTAATTTTAAATTTAAAAAGGGGGGGGGGAGGTTGAGAGGGAGGGGCGAAGTAGGAACCACTAGTTTATGCCTAAAATTCTGTACAATGAAATTGAGTCATCGCGTTCACATTCGTCGGAAAATGCTTCTATTTTCTAATGAATATTGTTGCATTTACTCAATTTAGACTTTGCCAAAAGATATGGTTTCTTCATTAAAAGCTTTGTACATTTATAGAATACTAATATCATGAAGATCCTCTTACGCACATAATTCTGAATAAATTACGTGGAATTTATTGCTCTTATTAAAGGCAGATATCTCTTTATCTATCATTTTATTGTAATATAGCTTACGGCAATGAAAATAGAAATTCACTTTTTTAGTTTTAATGGCCTATAGAATTTAACTTTATTAAGTATTGTTGACAAAGGACATTGGGATCTTCCTACTATCGAAAAGATTTTAAATACTTTTTAAGATAATCTTAAATGTTTAATACTAAGGACATTTGTGTAACTGTTGAATGACTTTTTTTTTTCACTTCAATCTCGGAAGAAGAAAAAAAGCACTACCGACTCTTATTGCGAAATCCGACATTTAGTCCCCTCTGCTGCCGGTGGTAGAGGCATGTATCTCCTCTTCAATGATTTCCTGAAAGTGTTTTCCTTTTCCTTCAGTTTTTCAAATGCTCTTGCTGAAAGACCAATTATACATTTAGTTTTTATAGTAATTTTCTCTTTTAGGCGCAATTAGATTTCGCTTTAGGATTACTATGACTATGTCATTGAAAGACTCTAATCATTCCTATCTCCAGTAATTTATTTGTGATTACATTTCGTTATGCAAATCTGAAGTCTGAAGCTCGTACCATAATGATTGTCATTTTCCTTTCTTGTGCCCTGCTCTGACCCGTCTGCATGTGCATAGCAATTTTTCTAGCATTTTCATGAAGTAAATAGACAAATAAAGCTCCATTTAAGTCTGACCAAGTGAAGTTCGTCCAATCGTTTGTCGGAGTTGGATGACCTCCCTTTTTGGTACCCAATGGAATGATGCGTCTTATTCAAGTTGTCATACCGCTTCAGATCAACAGTGGAGTGTTTCCTTCCCCTACAACACTGCTGCTTGCCCCCAACGTGATTTTGCTTCGATGTCGTTGCTGTAATCAGGGAAAGCACCTAGACAACCTTGAGCGTAATTTTTTTGTTTCGCATTTTAATTACGTATGGTTTTCGTTTTTTTTTTTTTTTGTAAGCTGGTGACGTTCTGATACAATCATTTGACTATTCAATACTTTATTACTTTTGAATATGTTCTAGCTCCTTCTTGCATCAACTGCCCGACAGTGTATTGAAAGTGCAACATTTCGAACTTGGAGATAAACGTCCATATTAAAAAAAAAAATCAAAAAGACAATAAGAAACAAGAAGTTTCGATTAGAACTATACGAGACTATTTTCTCGTGTAACCCACATATATTTGTAAATCTAGCTATCTTTCTTTCTTTTCCTCGCTTAACTCAAGTTATTAATTATTTTAAACAAATCTTTTCAACCGTTAATAAATCTCTTTCAATAAAAAGAAAAATATTACCTGTAATATAATTGATAAATGATATTAAATTCATTATATCACAATATTGGGCATTATATTTCAATAATAAGCACTTTCCTATTAAGTTTGCTGAATAACAGTTTTTTTTTTAATTCTTTCACTTATTTATTCTTTCATTCTTTCTCACATTCATTTATTTATTCATTCACTCAATATTATCCTCAAGAAATCCAGATGAAAAACTTTCATGGGAAAGTAGACTCGGTTAGTTGTAGGTAAACATATTTTCTGTACATGTTCTACGTCATAAGCTCTTTCAGATAAAGTTTGTTCCAAGCAAATCCGTCTGATAGATCAGGATTCCTATAAGATTTAAATTCCCCCGTAGGTGCTAACATTAAGTTTTTTTTAACTGTTCTAAATTGAACAAAAAATTGTTCAAGTGAAAAAATGAAATACGGAAATGAGGTGTTCACGCCAAAAACTTCAAATCAACAAATACTTCACATCAAATACGCACAAAAATAAATCAAATTAGACAATTCCCTTAAAAGTTATTAGAGGGGACCGACACACACACATCTTTCCCACCTTAAAACCCTACTTTCAATTTTTATATTTTGTAATCTTGATTTAATTATTTAATTTATTTTCGAGCTTTTTAAAAAAATTTAATTGATATTTTTTTAACAAAATCACTCCTTTTTTTTTTTTACTTTTACGGAAGGTAAGCTTAAAACGGTAAAAATAATTCATTGTACATCAAGTTATTCAATATACTTATTTATCTATTTATTTTTGTGTCTAACTTAATTTTGAATTTGGATGAAATTTTAGTTAAGATGAGAATATCATTTCAACGTGCAACGGAAGATATGCACGCACACGTATGTGAGATATTGTACGGAATAATTAACATTTTAGCATTTGCACATATTCAAAACTTTGTCCAAATAGCCTGTTCAATTCAAAAATTTTGGAAGCTTCAAATAACTAAAACATTTTAGTTCCTAGACTCTATCAAGATTTTTATCTTCAATAAAATTTATTTTTGTTATTTTTTGCTGCTCATCCGAAAATGCTTTGCAATTTTCTCAGTTTATCTTGAAGTTGATCTACGAATTCTTCACAGACGCCTCTAATCAAATTGAGCCGAAAAATGAGTTCTGCAACATCTAATTAACTTCCAGAAACATACTGCTGAAGAAATCCAAATTAAAGAAATTCCCTGCTGAGTAGATTGAGAATCGAATTTCATGGTCTGCTGACACGCTTTGTTGGAAGCGTTTAAACGTAAACACCATTTACTTTCCTCCATTTATGAGTGGATTTCACTACCACGATATTCTGGTTTCATATGTATATTTCCTTATTTTTACTTCTGCCGCAAAAAAAAAGTAATTTTTTTAAAATTTAATGGAGGGTGTTCAAATTTTGAATTTTTATGTGAGCTCCGATTTTGGTAAGCATATCATTAAATTAATCAAATAAAATTCGCTGATCATAACGAATTTGTTCTGTTGGTATGTCCTGCTGCGTGATACCATGGTACAAAAGGCAGAAATGCAATTCTGCGTGGTATTTTCGAATTTCTAAATCTCTTTGAATGACTTTATAATGCACTAGAAGATGATGCCGTTCACATCATGAATGGAAACGCTCCTTTTGAAGGAAATTTAAGCGTATAACTTTTTCTGCTTTTTTTCAGTTAAAGAAAATGTTGAATATTTGCAAGCTTGGTGATTCAGGGTTTCCCAGCAGTAAGTGGAGTGGGGGGGGGGGGGGAGCGGAGAGCGGGTCATGGAGGCAGAATGCGCCATTGAAAATTTTAAGGCTGATGGTTTTGGGGGGACATTGTTTTTTGGAGAGTTCCGTCGCTTTTTGGGGGGGTTCGCCAACGCTCTGAGGGGTGTGGGCCTGAGTGAGGCACTTATAGGAATTATGAACACTGTAGCCATATTTGCGTGAATCTGTAAGGTTACCAAAACAAAAATCTAATCAGAAAACATTTCTATTATTTCTGTAAAAGTTTGTTCGAAAAAGTAAAAGCTTTCGTTTTTATTCTTTGAGAACTGGATTTATTCTTCTTCGATACATTTCGAGCTATTAAGTTTCAGAAAATTTTATTTCATCGTATGTGAATCTTTGCATTATATAGCTGTAATATGAGAGTCTTGTAATTCTGGACGGGGGGTGGGTGTTCTTTACAAACATTCTTTTGGCAAAACAGATAGTGAAATTTCTTAAGCATTTATTTGAAAAAGAGTTTAGTAAATCAAGTTCATTAATTTATTTTGACTGTCTCATTTTTGTGATAAGATTTTTTATTGTCACTCAACCGATTGTTTAGTGTGTGATTATTAAAATTTAAAGGATTGATCATCATTTAGGTATTGTTTAACTCATTGATTGACATGTTGCATTTGAAACCCTAAATGCCGGGGGCGCTTAGGATTTCAAATGCAACTTATCAGTCTCCCTAAATCAAAACTTGAAAAATTTAAGCTGGTAATAATACTCATTCTTAATAAATGTGAAAGTTAATTGCTCTCAAATATATTTGTTTTCATTTCATTTACGGGAAAAAAATTGCAAAATATGTGTTAACATTTAGCAAAAACCAAATAAATATTTCTGAACTCGAGCATGCTTCAGAGCTTAGGGATCATTCATAAATGATGTCACGCTTTGAGGGGGGAGGGGAGGGTTCGTGAAATTGTGACAAATTTTGACAAGGAGAGTTGAGGGGGGTAACAAGAAGTTTGACATTATGCTTAAGCAACATAGCGTGGTCTGTGATAAAGGGGGGAGGGGGTATGTTGAAATGTGACATTTTGCGAAAAGGGGGAGGGGTCAAATATATGGGGGGAACATGACATCATTTATGGACGGTCCGTTAACTGCCATGCCAGACCTTTCTGTGGTTTGCTGTCAAAAGCTTAAAATGTATCCGCACTACCACTTCGACATTTATATTAATTACCTTGAGAAATCAGTTTTCGACTGGTTTCTTGTTTACAAAAGCTTTTTTCATCCTTCATTTGTCAAAAATTAACAATCTACGCTGAGTTAAATTTTTTGATTTGGTGTGGGACAAAACGCAGCTGCTCTTTAGTTGCTGAAGCTGAGAAAATCGTACTCCATGGGTAATCCGATACCGTAACAGGAGATACCACTGCTACTCTGATTCTTGGGACACCTACCGGATTTAGAAAGCTGTAGGGAATGCAGCCCCCCACTATTCATTCTTTATTGGAATGTTTTCTGGCTCCGTGTGTTTTCTGCTTCGGAATCCCCAATCTCCCTCGTTTTGGAAAGCCCCATGCCCTTTTCTTTCCCCTTCATGGGACAATCTTTTCAGATTGACGGGAAATTTGCTCTTAACATTTTAAAAAGCATATTTTTGATTCAAATTGTGAAACTGAACACTATAAATACTTAAATATTCGTTTTTAGATGTATCTTTTTATATTTGTATTATATATTATACAATTCCGGGAAAAAAAGAAACAAAGTACTCAACCATCTAGAAAAACAAGTTGGGTGTCAATCGACATCGATTAAACTTTCTTTTAAAATGTTGAAATAAAATTTCGATAAGGGAGTCTTATACATATTAAAAATAAAACTAACTTCGAAAACTTTAATGGGATGCCTTTTTATTCGACAACATACGTAATTGAATTCATCGTCTCCAAATTAGCCTAAACACCAAATTTAAGTGCATTATGAATAGAAAATACAATCGGACAACAAAAGAAAATTACTTCTTATTTTGTTTACCCGAATGTTCTAATAAGTAAGACTTTAATGTAACATAGTTATTGCAATAAATTCTACACAAAACATTAATATTTTACGTTTATGCCATTTAGTATTATACATTTTATCATACAATTTTTCTTATAGTTATGGGAAAAACGGGCCATTTGCTCGTTATGAAAAAATAATTCCAAAAAAAAAAAAAAAAACAGCATTTGTCCGTTATAAAAAAAAAAAAAAAACAACACATTTGCCCTTTCGGTTAAGCCGATTTTCGGACCGGGGTTCTACTCTATTGACGGAAAGGACCATCATTATTTTCAACAAGCTAATTTACAGGTCGAGGGGATTCATAAAGTCATGAAAAAAAGCATTAAGGTATTTTAAAGTGATACAAATTTTATTACTTGTATAATACGTAAGTTTAAGGTAACTCGGTTACGAAATACTGTGATTTTGTTACGATTTCTTGTTTTTACCCAATAGGTGGAATTTTATACATTCAGCAATGGCTAATAGGCAGTAATGTATTTTATATAGGCAGTGATATAGGCATATAGGTAGTCCTAATATAGGCCAGGGCTAACTTGGAAAATCAAATGTATTTTTAACCAAAGGAAAAAAAAATATTGATTATTTTTACCAAAAATTTTGATGAAATCTCCTCCAGCTTAATTTTTCATCGAAATATAACAATGTTTCGGATCAAAAATTTTATAAACATTAGTTACATAATTCATAAAAAATGTTAAATCAATATATTCGCCCATATAAAACATGTTTTTATTATTGAGTTGGGTTCTTTTTCTCATGTAAACTGTTCCGTAGCCATGTTATTTTAGATATTATATGCAAAAATAACAGAAAATGTTTTAACCTTACAGGGTGGATTTTTTTTAAATTTTTTTAATTGCGGAGCAGTGGCAGAACCAAACCACACGAACATTGGTATATAAGGTTAAAATTTAGTGATTATTGTAAATCTGAGATAAAAAAACGTGAGTTACCATTCGAAGTTTTAAAGTCGGTGCTCATTTTAATATGTGGAAGACCCTTTGACACAATTTTACGGTTGACATTTTATGATGTACATAATTCCTGATAAATTGACATATTTCATATGTCTCTAGTGCAAATAGCATTCAAATGAGAAGTAGTGTTTCATTTTTTCCGGTGCATTATAGTATTAGTGAATACTGCGGTTTTTGTTATTAGCAGGAAATTTTTTTGCGATTTTGTGTTACATAAGGGTGCTTTCACATCAAAGACAACATTAATGTCTTTTCTCATTTGCACACGTGTAGAGCCTATTTTTGAAGGCAAAAAAGGCTTTCTGCGCTTGCGTAGATGAGAAAAGACAGGAATACTGTCTTTGTTGCCTTTAGTGTGAGGCACCCTAAATGGCAACGCTATTGTGTCCATGTAAAATTATGACCATACTAAACTTCAAGCATTCGTTTTCGATAATATTATATCTTAAAAGTTAAAGTATTTTTTGAATGCGGCGTAATACATTCTAATTGATTAGAGTTTCAAAACTGTGGCACGTTTTGGGTATAAAAATTTTTACCCGGGGGTGGAGTGTTTTTTTTTTATATTTTCTGTTTGTACTTTCACGTTGCATTATTTTTCTTTTAATATTGTAGTGCAATCTTACGAGTGTGTTTACCAATAAGTATTTTATGCTCAAAAGGCGGGTTTAAGCGTCGCCCCTATTGTGTCTCGGACCCTCAAATGACGATTCTCGGAAATTTGTACCGTTCAAGTTTTTGAGAAATTCATATTTCCAAAGGCTTACAATAAAAATCTTCTGGGAAAAAATACTTGTGATACTAATGTGAATCAGCAGGGGCCTAAAAGCTGAGTTTCTAAATTGCATATTATATTTGGCGTTATAAAGGCAGAAAAAAAATTAAAGATAAAGTTACCTTTAGTAATCCAGAAGTCGATCCAGCATTTTTTAACAGGGTCCGTTTTTTTGAATTTTAAAGAGATTTTTGTAAAAAATTACATAACTTTGAAAAAATTCAAAATTTAAACGTATAGGAATGAAAAATTTTAATAATATTTTTCACTTTTATAGTATATAATGGTGTAAAAGGTACGATTTGGAAGCTGGGAGTTTTGTGAAGGGTTCGTTCTGATTAATTGGAATTTTGTGATGGGTCTGAAAACCAACCCGAATTTCTTCTGGCGCGACCCTGTAATCACAGATAAAATGCATATGTATTACCCATAATTATTCTTCCACCATACGTAGATACACATATTTATATTGCACCAAAGAAGAAAAAATATTTATGCAGGAGTGGAGTAGAATTTTGTCTATCGGTATTACGGCTAATAATGTCTTAAATCTGAGTAGTATTTTTATTTAATCAAACTCGTTTAAAATTCCAATTTAAAATACTGTGAATGTAGTGAAGTCTGCTATGTTGGATGCTTATTTCTTAAAAAGTTAAGTGCATTCTTTACTCTTCTTCCTGGTCTGTTGTTTCATATTTCTCGGAATTCAGACATAAGAGAAGAAAATATCATTTGTTGGAATTTAACGTAAATGCGATAAAAATAAATAATGATAAATTTTAATTTTTCTTTCATAAACAGAATGAAAGTAGTGAAACTTTTATTGAGAGAAGCAAAACTGAAATCCTTTTTTGGAAGCATTTTTGTTGAGCGAAAGAAATACTATTGATTCCTCATTGCACGTGACAAATACGAAGTTCGTAAGCTTAAGCAGGCTTGAACGTAAAAGGTATTGAATTAAGGGTGATTATCATGACGTTTTGATAGTGTGAATTGTTTAACTGCTTTAAAATGTTTTGGTAAACAAAAAGATTTCTCGTTCAACCGGCCAAAACATGAAATATTGGAGATAAATGTATACATAATAATTTAGATAATGGGTAAAATATGGACATCATTAAATCAGTTATATTGTGGAAAATAAAGCAGAAAGTAAAAAATTAACAAATAATTGTACTTGCTAAGCAGTTCGAATGTTTTTTGCAAGCAAAGTAAACTTTTTTGTTTCCAAATTCTCAATTTCAGTAGCAAGACGTTCAAATTTTGATTTCCATAAACTTTTACTTGCCAGACCTCTCAACGCCATTTTACAATGCTACTATTTTTGAATTCAGAACAGATGAGATCTTAATTCGGTTACTTTTGCTTTCAAAGGAAGTATAATAAATGCTGAGTTTCATTTACTTGTCGAAAGTCTTGAAATTTCTTCAGAAAATTACTGTTGTGAAAAATTCCTTATCCGTTTTAACACTGGTTTTGTTTCAATGTTGTGTTAAATTTGAAAAAAAAAGTTCAAAAAAAGGAGGGGGGGGCGGGATTTCTATGGCATTAGCTAAATCAAATATTTTTCTTTCAAAAAAAATCATCTTCAAGAAACCGAAAACATAATATTTTCTCTACCCTAATTCAGATGTGTCGTTCCCGTCCACCATAAAATGTAACTGTTAGAAACAATGGTCTGGTTTTAATTTTGAATATTGCTCGCCTTTATTACCAAGGGCTTTATATTTTTCTACTAAATGAAAATTAACATAAATTATGTGAGCATAACAATGCCGTTAACAAACCATAAACATAGTAATGATTAAACTTTGTGCAAAGTAATAGAAATAAAATTTCACGTTAAATTAAAGCACAAATGAGCATTAAAACGCAGACATATGTTTCGGGATCGCTTGGAATCCCTTTTTTAATGCGACAGGGAGCTTCTAGATGCAAAACATCCAAATGAAGCAGACAGAACAACAAAAACAAAGCTTATATAGCCTAAGAATTAACTGTAAACCAATGAGAATAAAGGCAGTGTGAAGTGGAAGTAGAAGTAGTATTAAAGGCACCAATAAGAGAGCAACAAACGAATGTAGTTGGAAGTACAGAAAGTAAAAAGGAATATCAATAAAAACAAAGAAAAAGACAACAGCGTGCATAAAAATGTGAAAATACATGAAAATTGCAAAAAAATAAAATAAAATACAAAGAATAAAATGGAAATAAAATAAGTACAGAAAATACCAAAACAAAAAGCAAAACAAAGTACACATGCAAAAGAGGGGGAGGGGGGGGGGGGGGAGAGAGAGGGGAAAAAAAAAAAAAAAAAAAAAAAAAAATGGAAAACTAACAAGAAAACCAAGAAAGAACAACAAATTAAAGGAACTTATGCCAGACCTGTGAAAAATAAGGAGTTGAGGAAGAATCATTAACCAAATTAGAACTATTCCTGTTAATATGATAAGCTTCCCAAAAGTCAAGTTCTAAAGGGGAAGAACATTTTTGAATAATTTTCCCAGAATTGAAATCAAAAGAGTGGTTGGAATTCCAACAATGTTGAGCAATGCTAGACTTATTCAGCTCTTGCTTACGTACATAACCTTTATGCTCATTTAACCGAATTTTCAGAGCACGTTTTGTCTGTCCAATGTAAGAAAGGCCGCAACGGCAACTAATTTGGTAAATACCCCAAGTATTAAGTTGATCAACAGGATCTTTAAGAGAAGAGAAGGAAAGTTTGTTGCTAGGAGCAAAAACAACTTGAAATTGAAACCTTTTTAGGATTTTAGCAATACGAAAACTTACAGAATGAAAGAATGGTAACACAACCAAATCCTTTCTAGAAACCACATGATTGGGACCAGAAGTTTTTTTAGAAAGTTTGTTATGAATAGAATCAATTAAAGAGTGAGAAAATCCTCTATCAACAGCTACAGCTTTCAGATAGTTGAGTTCAATCTTGAGAAGCTCAGGAGAAGAGCAAATATTAATAGCAAGATGGACAAGAGCATTAAAAGCCGAATATTTTTGGTTGGGAGGATGAGACGATAGTCTGTGAGGAGGTAAAGAAACAGCGAAAGGTTTACGATAGACAGAAGTTGTGAAACCAGACTCACTCCTAGAAATCAAAACATCAAGAAAAGCGAGGCTACTATTAAGTTCTTTCTCACAAGAAAACTGGATATTAGAATCAATGGAGTTCATAATCGAAAGAGCATCATCAATACCTAACAAGTTACTGTCCGTTAGGACAAAACAATCATCCACATAACGAACATAAAATTGAAATTGCAATTTTTGGAATAGTTTTTCCTCAAAATAATGCATATAGAAATCACTTAAAATAGGACTAAGAGGACTTCCCATGGCTAGGCCTTCTACCATAGCATAGAATTTACCATTAAATACAAAAGTGCTCTGTTGCAAGCACACACGAGTAAGAAAAACTAATTCCTCGATTTCCACAGAAGTAAAATGGAATTCAGAAAGCCTTTTCCTGAGGCAAGTCAAAGCGTCATCAACAGGAACATTAGTAAACAAAGAATTAACATCAAAAGAGGCCATAACCGAATTATTCGGAACGAAGTTATGAAGTTTCTTAACAAAATCGGTGGAATTTTTAACAGTGAAAACATTCCGACTCCTAAGTGGAGAAAACACAGAAACTAAATACTTGGAAAGTTTATATGAAGCAGTGCCAATATTGGAAACAATTGGTCTGAAAGGAATACCTGCCTTGTGTACCTTCGGTAAAGCATAGAAACGCGCACAATTAGCAACAGAAGGAATCACAGACCGTTTAGCAATCAAAGGAATAGAATGAACAGACTTAACAACAGAAGTCTTTCATCTTATGTTGAAAAAACTGATGATTTAATTGCTTCTGGTCCTTATTCTAAAATTTATAAAGATCCTAGCGACAAGGAGTTAAAAGCTATTTCTTCTGTTGTTAAGTCTGTTCATTCTATTCCTTTGATTGCTAAACGGTCTGTGATTCCTTCTGTTGCTAATTGTGCGCGTTTCTATGCTTTACCGAAGGTACACAAGGCAGGTATTCCTTTCAGACCAATTGTTTCCAATATTGGCACTGCTTCATATAAACTTTCCAAGTATTTAGTTTCTGTGTTTTCTCCACTTAGGAGTCGGAATGTTTTCACTGTTAAAAATTCCACCGATTTTGTTAAGAAACTTCATAACTTCGTTCCGAATAATTCGGTTATGGCCTCTTTTGATGTTAATTCTTTGTTTACTAATGTTCCTGTTGATGGCGCTTTGACTTGCCTCAGGAAAAGGCTTTCTGAATTCCATTTTACTTCTGTGGAAATCGAGGAATTAGTTTTTCTTACTCGTGTGTGCTTGCAACAGAGCACTTTTGTATTTAATGGTAAATTCTATGCTATGGTAGAAGGCCTAGCCATGGGAAGTCCTCTTAGTCCTATTTTAAGTGATTTCTATATGCATTATTTTGAGGAAAAACTATTCCAAAAATTGCAATTTCAATTTTATGTTCGTTATGTGGATGATTGTTTTGTCCTAACGGACAGTAACTTGTTAGGTATTGATGATGCTCTTTCGATTATGAACTCCATTGATTCTAATATCCAGTTTTCTTGTGAGAAAGAACTTAATAGTAGCCTCGCTTTTCTTGATGTTTTGATTTCTAGGAGTGAGTCTGGTTTCACAACTTCTGTCTATCGTAAACCTTTCGCTGTTTCTTTACCTCCTCACAGACTATCGTCTCATCCTCCCAACCAAAAATATTCGGCTTTTAATGCTCTTGTCCATCGTGCTATTAATATTTGCTCTTCTCCTGAGCTTCTCAAGATTGAACTCAACTATCTGAAAGCTGTAGCTGTTGATAGAGGATTTTCTCACTCTTTAATTGATTCTATTCATAACAAACTTTCTAAAAAAACTTCTGGTCCCAATCATGTGGTTTCTAGAAAGGATTTGGTTGTGTTACCATTCTTTCATTCTGTAAGTTTTCGTATTGCTAAAATCCTAAAAAGGTTTCAATTTCAAGTTGTTTTTGCTCCTAGCAACAAACTTTCCTTCTCTTCTCTTAAAGATCCTGTTGATCAACTTAATACTTGGGGTATTTACCAAATTAGTTGCCGTTGCGGCCTTTCTTACATTGGACAGACAAAACGTGCTCTGAAAATTCGGTTAAATGAGCATAAAGGTTATGTACGTAAGCAAGAGCTGAATAAGTCTAGCATTGCTCAACATTGTTGGAATTCCAACCACTCTTTTGATTTCAATTCTGGGAAAATTATTCAAAAATGTTCTTCCCCTTTAGAACTTGACTTTTGGGAAGCTTATCATATTAACAGGAATAGTTCTAATTTGGTTAATGATTCTTCCTCAACTCCTTATTTTTCACAGGTCTGGCATAAGTTCCTTTAATTTGTTGTTCTTTCTTGGTTTTCTTGTTAGTTTTCCATTTTTTTTTTTTTTTTTTTTTTCCCTCTCTCCCCCCCCCCCCTCCCCCTCTTTTGCATGTGTACTTTGTTTTGCTTTTTGTTTTGGTATTTTCTGTACTTATTTTATTTCCATTTTATTCTTTGTATTTTATTTTATTTTTTTGCAATTTTCATGTATTTTCACATTTTTATGCACGCTGTTGTCTTTTTCTTTGTTTTTATTGATATTCCTTTTTACTTTCTGTACTTCCAACTACATTCGTTTGTTGCTCTCTTATTGGTGCCTTTAATACTACTTCTACTTCCACTTCACACTGCCTTTATTCTCATTGGTTTACAGTTAATTCTTAGGCTATATAAGCTTTGTTTTTGTTGTTCTGTCTGCTTCATTTGGATGTTTTGCATCTAGAAGCTCCCTGTCGCATTGAAAAAGGGATTCCAAGCGATCCCGAAACATATGTCTGCGTTTTAATGCTCATTTGTGCTTTAATTTAACGTGAAATTTTATTTCTAAAACCATAAACATTTTATCGCATCTTTTATTCCTTTTTTTTTTTTTTTTTTTTTTGGTAAAGGATTTGAGTCAAATAAATTTTTGCATGCATATATAAATATATTTTGAAACATTCCGCAGATTTCTCGAATTTTTAATTAATTTAAAATGATTTTGTTTTTTACAGGTTTCTCAATCGCAGCAACAATTGCTTTTAAGTCAAGATTTAAAACCTGGTCTTTCAGTTCAACAACAGCGACAGATTCAGAACAGAGGATTTTTAACTGGTCAAGCTTCATTACAAATGTCGCAGTCGCAGTCTTTGAGTTTTCAATTCCCAGGTCACCCAAGTAGAAGTTTGAGTCCAACGACAAATCAGAGAACTTCGGGAGGGAAATCAAATTCTAGTATTGTCCTGCGACATTTACAACCTACATACATGAGTAGACCTCCTCCTGAGTATCCAACAGCAATGGAATTGAATAATAGAGACAATATGAATTTGCAGCCAAATATCCTTTCTCAAGGAAATAAAACACAGTCAAACATTCCCGATAACATGAGTCTAATCAATGAACATCGCAGTTTAACAGATCAGCGAAATGGAACCTCTCTAACTCCATCTCAGTCATACTCCAGCATTATGCAAGTACAACCTAATTCTGTATCAACCTCCCGTACTTATACTGGACTATCTGTATCAAGTCCTTATCCAGGTGCTACTTCAATTTCAAACGTGTGTGCTAATGAAGCATCCATTTCGAAACAGTACGGTTCATCTGCTTCTGAACGAATTTCATCCATTGCACCAAAATCTTACTCTGGCGTTCCTATATCAGAAACGATCTCAGATATTCTACCTAAAGGATATCAAACTACGATATCAGTTTCTGAAGCTTGCCCTGTATCTAAATCATATTCAAGTGGGCCTATCTCAAATTTGATAAGAACTAGTGTATCAACTCCATATCCTCGAGTATCTGTTGGTTCTGATATAATTCCCACTGCTGCCTCTAAACAGTATTCTGACTTAAATTCTAACCCAGAAGGTACGTCCCTTAATATTCCGAAATCATATCATAGTGGAAATGGAAACAATGGCACTACTAATGTGTGTTACACTGGCCCTAATACCATGTCAGGTATTCTTTCTGATGTATCAAAATCGTTTGGAGTGCTTCAAACTTCAAATGCTGCACCTATTAGCGTATCAAGACCTTACTCTTCTACGATGCCTAATTCCAATACTATCCCTGTATCTATTGCAAAGTCGTTTACTGGTTCAGTGCCTATTTCGTCATTAATGGACCAAAGCCAGTCCCAATCTATGATTATATCTGGTAACTCCATAAATCCTACTTATACTGCCAGCAAAGTCCGTGGTGGTAAACATATAAATTCTCGTATGGCTAATAAGCCTTGCAGTGTTTTGACAAGGCAAAAAGCTCCAAATGTTAATGTTGGTCCTGAGGGTCTCAATATATCTCAAAGGCTTCCTACCATGGCAACAGATTGGAGGCAAGCTTACATGCAGCATCCGAGTCAACAAATTGTTACTAATATCAATACGCAGTTGCGTAAGCCTTTTCCAAGGAACAATACTCAAAATTATTCACACAATATAAGTTCTGTAAATGGAAATGCTTTCCAGAACCTTCATATGAATCCTACTTCTACTGCCAACGGAAATTCTAATATATCAAGCTCCCCTATATCAGATCAGGCACCTAACAATATTCATGATATGAATTCACCGGTGACAACTAATTTACTTATTCAGCAACAGCAACAAATGTTGATAAGCAATGATGGTTCATTGTTAGCACCCAGTCAGTATCATATGGCTGCATCATCTGCTTCCAACTCTGATCCAATGAGTCAGTCCAGCACTCAAATGTTCAGTAATTCACCTTCGCCAAATAACACATCACACAACATTGTTGTAGATGAGAATCAATTTAATTTAGACTTTTTGGACAACCTGGATTGTTCTACGTCGGATCTTTTGAATTTCGATGTTCTTCAAGGTGGAAATACCAGTTTTCCTCTGTTAGAAGATGTTAGTCTTCTGGATAAGTGAATTATAAGTGTTTTTTCTTTGTATTCAATGTGCGTACAGAGCAATCTCATTGCGCAAAAATTTTCTTGTCTTTTCTTTACTTGTAAAGTAAGTATTGTTGGGGAAAAGCACGCATTCGTATGATTTGAATCGAATATGTTTGTCCTATATGCTCGAATTATACCCTACATTTGAAGTCAATTTATAAATAAAATATAAATTTATAAACAACATGTCAATCTATCATATCGATGAATTGCTAACAAATTTAGTTTGGTGAACTATTTTTATTTTGGTAAATCATTAACATACACGCCAAAGCAAATATATTGTAAAAAAATACTTATTACTGCATTTACGTTTTTTTAAATGTTGTTTCCTCATCTTACTTAATAAACTGAGTTATCAGCATTTAGTTACATTGTATATTTCAAAAATAGTTTTTTTTTTTTCTAAAATGACAAACTTCCGTCAAATTTTTCACTCTCCATTCCAGTTTAAGCTTATAACTGTAAAATCTCGGAGAAAATGAAGACCCTATTTTTTAATTTGTCTAAAGGCATTTATTGTAAGAAGTTGAAGATTTTCAAATTTTTCTCTTAAAGGTAAAACAAAATATCAAAACTGATCAGTTACAGTTCGACCACGGAGTTTGACACTTGGGCGCTTCTGCGCGTGGCAGAGAAGGACGAATCCATTCGAGTTTTCAGGAAGTTTGTTTTGCAAAGGTGTTTATTAGCACGTGATTCAAAATGTTTGCTTCTCGGTGTTTTAAAAGCAACCAAATTTATAAAATGGCATATAACATCAGCTCAGAAGTAAAATATGCTAAGCGAACTAAAACGAGAAGAGAATACAGAACTTTGCTTATACCAGCAGTTTCTCCCTTGAACATGAATGGATTCTTCTTGGCACTCTGCCAGGCTTTGTTTTCCGGTAGAACTGTAAAGTGAACACTGTTTCAAATCAAAAACATGATACCATAATCAATTAGCGGGTACATTATAGATAATAATATATGTTGGCATTGGAAGGACATTCGTATCTTATATGTGAAGTGTAAAAGTTTTCAGAAATGTTAAATTTATATTGTTGGTGTTATTGTTGTGTTATGCAAATATATTCAATTCCCTTTAATCTTGTTTCAAGGCAGGCTAAAATGAAGCTTTTATGGAAAGCAGCGCCTGTAAAATGTTCGATAGATTTCAGTGATACGCTGAAATGTGTACTTAAAATGTTAAAAATCATTGATAAATATTTATAAAGTTATATATATGCATATATATATATCTACATTTATATATATATATATATATATTGCTTTCTTATTTTTAATAATTTAACTGCTATTGCAACGTGCTGTACAGATTTTACTGCATTTGCTTCTCGTTATAATGCCATGTATTTCAAGGTACATTCCTGTATTGATTTTCGAGTGTTTTCCGAGTTCACTGTTGCAAAAAGGTGTTGTTTGTAATTTATATATATATATATATATAACATTTTCACCTTGCCTGTGTGTTCAGCTTTTGTACCATTGTTTTATGTCCACAATAAAGGAAATCTTATTGTCTGAAATTTATTTTATGAATCTTGTTTTCCTGTGTGCAGAAGTATAAATTATCAAATTTATTTTGGAACATATACATAACAAAAGGCTATTTTTTATTTATTTTCTTTTTTTTTTAAATTATAAACTAAAATGTGCGATGTCACATCTCTTTTCCCTCCTACACCCCTGTTGTCACAAACTCACAATTTCACGAGCCCCCTTCCCCCGTCAAAGTGTGACATCATTTGTGAACGGCTCCTAATATGGAATAGTGATTAAAGATTAACTATTTTTAGCAAGATAGAATTCAACTTTTGCGACTGATCCATGTATAAAGGTGATACGAAGCTTCACTTGAACGAGAAACCACGAGGGCTGAAGGAGGACTAAACCTCATAATTGTGGTCTCTTTAATTTTTAAACCAGCTCCCAGATGAGAGACCGTCACCTGGGGTCGGCACCCCGAGAGGTATCGTTTTACTTGGAGGACATTGCAGTCACGACGGATTTAACGTGCACCAGCTCCTTTTTGTGTACACGGTCCACAGCAACCAGCCGCGAGAGGTTGTCATCCTCCCAAACACTGACCTCGGTCGATGTTGCTTCACTTTCGGTGTTCTGCGAGAACCGAGCTTCTACTGACTGGACCACTGCGGGACGGGAGCACCGTGAATGAGAAATACAAAAGAACTGTAATTATTAGGAATGCAGCGGAACGTGTGTTGCCTTTTTTTTTTTGTTGGGCTAACTTGGTTCTTTTGGCATAAAGAATACTAGTGAATATGCAAATCTGTGAAATATTCGTAACAATAATCGAAACGTAATAATGCGCTCATGTTAAGGTTTTCTATACTAACCAAGTGAAGCATCGTTTTGAAAATATCAGTGAAATTTACTCATTTTACCGAAAGAATGATTTGAAATAGAACCAACTAACAATGTGTGTGTGTGTATATATATATATATATATATATATATATATATATGTATGTATGTATAATATATCTGTATATATGTATATCAGTGGAGTCATTACGGAGGGGGCAGCGAAGGAGGTGGTTTGCCCCGGGGGTGACACCCCGGGACAAACCACTTGACCTCCACTCCTTGGTGGGTGTTGGAGGATGACACCCAAAATGAGCCAAAGAGTTTTTGAAAAATACATATGCTTGAATTGTACAACAATTTTTCTGGTGTAATTTCAAAGTATAACTGAAAATAACTGTAGTGCTTACGGAAATTTACACCAACTAAATTAAATAAATTTAAGTTTTATTTATTACTCCTGAAAATAATATAAACTACAAAACTACAAGTTTATACAACACAACGACAGTTGTTTCTGGGGGTGGGTGGGAGGGGCACCAAAAATTACTACCCAGAGGGACATCCCTCTTAGAAACACCACTGTATATATAGATAGATATGCAACGCAATAATATCGGGATATGGCCCATATTCATCTTGTTAAGTGATCAATATGGGCCAGACCATGATAACTGGGACTTTTGTCCCTTCCGCAACGAATGCTCACCATTTTTTGATTCCTTCATTTTATCCTTGGTTCAATTTTCATGTGGGAATGCTTTTAGCATTCCTTATACACTCGTTAAAGAAATTGTGCTTCTAAAATATTTAATAATTTGAACTATTTAAGTGAAAAAGAGAAAATATTCGTTGCGTAGGGGACATTTCCTTATCGTGGTTTGGCTCTTATATAACACAATAAATTCCCAAAAACGTTTCATTTAAAAAATCAACAATAAGTAAACGGTGTTTACATTCTTCTGCATAATAAGGTGCTTGACCTTTTCTAACATTTTAACTTTGTCTGTTCTTCTCTTATAGTTTAAAAGTGCATCAAAATCAGAAATATGTTGCAAACAATAATGCTTAACCCTATTTCATGCTGAATACTCCTTAAAATAAAGTGGTAAAAAGTGGGAGGGGTAGTATCGGTCATCGTGTATTCGATAACAACAAAGACCTTCAGTAAAGGTTATGCTCAATTCGTTTTGTATGCCGTAATCTCTCCTTTGATGTTTGATTCTAAAGTACCTGTCTTTTTCATCTTCTTCAATGTCTCCACCATCGTTACTGCTTTTGACTCGCAATGCGGAAGGCAAACTGGAATAAAACACCCGATGAACGAATTAAAGGAGTGAAGAAGAAAAAAAAATCCCCGGGTTACTTAATGCACCTAAGCTCTCTAATATTGAATCTAAAAACTAATATTGAATCTTTCATTGCTTGATTTTTTTCATTCATTATTTGCGCACAAAACTAAACGTTTTACTTTTGATATAGTTTTTACAAGAGCCTCCTAACAAGATTTTTTTGCATAAAAGATGCATACTTTGCTTTGAAATAATTTTTATCTAACGAAAAAGTATATTTGAACTAAATTTGGAGCCGGAGTCTGGTAGTAATTAATATCATAAAATGAATGGTATACAGAAATAATTGTTACGCAGGAGGTTCGCTTATTTCTGGATGAAACAAAAGTAAACGTTTTGCTTTTGATAGTTTTCATAAGAACCTCCTAACACGATTTTTTTTTTCACAAAAGATTCATACTTTGCTTTGAAATAATTTTTTATCTTATGAAAATGTATATTTGAAATAAATTTGGAGCTGGAGTCTAGTATTAATTAACATCATAAAATGAATGGTATATAAAAATAATTGTTATATAGGAATCTCGTTTACTTCTGGATGATGTCTTGTTATGCTTTGATCAAGAAATGTCATCATATAGAACATTTTCGAACTTAACAAAACATCCTGTAATTTATATTCCATTTTCTAACCGCAACCGGATCTAATTTTATTTTGCTTCAGGGGATTTTCTGTATTAATTGAGTGGTTTGGTTCGCTGATCTTTTAAATATCTTCCCAGTAGAGTTTCGTGCTAACTCAGGTTCTAGAAACTATTTAAAGAAGAAAAACATTTTGGAAATTAATTCTTCTTCAAAGATAGTTCCAGAAAGAAAAAAAAAACCTATGTTATTGGAACGTTGTGGTATGCCATATGTGGTGAGGGGTGAGAGATAATTAGGGTAAGTTTTTTTTTCGTGATCTCAAGTGGAAGGCCGAAAATGATCGTAAGCAAACTTAGTGTTGCGTTAAATGTTTTAGAATAACCCTAGTTCAGATCCATTTCCAGCATCTAAGCTCCTGTGCAATAAAGTTAGGATCGTAACAGATCTTTGGTGGGATAACACGTGGTCGATCATGTGTATAATAGAAACAAGAAAAGAGTACCTGGAATTAGGCTTCATACATGGGATTTTAATTCAAAAAGCATAAAAAGGGGGAATCGGACGTTAGGGGTGAGGTGAGGCTACGATTCTATGTACCTGGTTCCCTTTTTGTTTGCACTCATGGCGTCCATGCTCCGGATCGTGGCGGGTTCACAAAAACAGACTCTCCTGGGTCACATCAGCTCCATTCGTGCCCCATTAAACCGACTGGATCGCAGGTACGGGTTGTTTTGCTAGTTGAATCAGGCGAACATCGCTACTTGAAGAAATATTAGGTCGTTTTCCTTCATGGCGGATCCAGGGCGTACCGATCGTCCGGTCTTGACAAAAACCTTGCAGCCGTTCGTGGGGGGGACAGCCGCTCACCCCGATTTTCTCAAAACGCTTTTTCCACGTTTTCCGCCGAAGTCCGCGCCAGCCACTCAGCGGCTGCGCCTGAGTTGCCATGTCGTACCACTGGAAAGTTAGAGTTACCGTTGCTCTTCTTCACCGTGAGTCATGTGACCTACTGCAGGAGTGCAAGGGAGCATGGAACATTGAGCAGTGCAAAAACTATGTCGGGCTTCACGACATAATCTCCCCCCGGATACGGTATCAAAAAAAAATAGGCCGAAAATGTAAGTTCATTGCAGGAATCCCCAATTTTGAAAAATTAAATGTTACCTACGAGCTACCAAACCTCAACCCTACTTGTCGCAGTACATGGGATTACATGAGCAGCTGGATACATGGGCTGCTAACAGGGCACACTTCTTCGCTACAACAAATAAAAGCACAAAAGTTATGCAATTCAACACAAACTTTAAACATGTCATAGGTTCATTAAAAATATACCAGTGCTATATATAAGTGTTCGCAACCATAAAACCTGATTTAAATAATTTAACTATATGTTTTTTTTTTTTTTTTTTTTTTTGATTCAAAGATTGTCACCTAAACACCTAACGAACTTTCAGCAAAAACCTTTATTGCTGTAATTCTAAGCAGCACTTCATCTCAAATTTTCATATACATTTCCTTATGCAATCTTAGTTGACTAAAATCTTAATTGTACCCAAAAAAACTTAAAAGCTTAAAAATGTTATCACAGAGCAAACATTAAATTAAGGTTTCTACTAAAAATCATCTGAAACACAGTGACAAATGGAAGCTGGTTCTACTGAGAAAAATGACTTCTATTTTTACCAGGAGACTACTCGAGTACTATCTGCTAGTAAAAATTAACACACAAATACTTTCTAATTTCATGGTTGCGAAAAAAAACAAAGGATCCTTAAAACTTCCTGACAATGTGCAGGTCAGGACATATGTGGCCAAAAAATTCACGTATTAATAGGTACAGCAAAATGCATCACTCATGTTTATACAACTTTCTTCTTTAAAACACAAACAAACCAATTGAACAGTATACTGAAAATTCTTCCGTTTAGAAGTAGTGACGAATTGGTTATATTCATTATTTTTGAAAAAATATATTCTAATATAGTATATTTCCAATTGAAAAAAAATTTACTCTATGTTATTCGACATTTACCACAGTGAACAATATCGTTTCTCTTCACTTAACACTTTGTTTCATTTGACATACATTATTTAATAAAGATCATGTACTTCATTTGTGGTGTACACATTAACTTCATTGTTGTGATGAAAGCATTAACATTGTTGTTACATATAAACAAGTAAAAATATTTTAAAAGCTTAAAAATATGTATAAAAAATAATCGGAGACATCCGGTGTTCAGGGCAATAACTAGTGTAATCACATAATTGTAAGGTGAAAGCACACAAAAGTGCAATAAAATCCCAAAAATGTTAAGTCTCCCCCTTTCAAAATTTTGAAATCATACAGGCAACAATATACCCAAATACTAAACACAAGCTAAATCAACAAAAAGGATGAAGTGGAATCCTTTGAGGTAGTATATGAGTAGCCAAAAAAATCAATTTCAAAACAAACAAGTTTGTAAACAAAACAACATGATGCCAGCACGAAATTATAACAGCTGTAAACAAATAAGTTTGGCATGAAATCCTACAAACAATTCAGTTTTGAGTGCACACAAAACGAGAACTGAAATGATTTATTGGCGACTTCGTAGATAATACCTGGTTTGATATCTCTGAGTTTGACCCTCATCATTTGAACTATTGCATTGTAAATGTGGTTTTCTTTCTATTGCTGGTCTTAACCGATCAACATGAATTTTGAAAGCTTTAGCATGAGGATTGTTAGCAAACTTAATTACATAATTAACATTGTTGCACCTTTCAACAACTTGATATGGTCCTGTAAATTTTGGTTTGAATTTATCTTTTGATTTTAGATATACAATCTGATTCACCTTTAGATTTCTTAATTTTGCATTTGCATGCTGCTTTATATTTTGCTCATGTTGTTTCCTTTGTAAATTGGAAAAGGCTGTATTATATTGTTTTTGCAAAGTTTCAAGAACGTGGGACAAAAATTGTGTTTTATCTAGCTGGACAGCTTCTACATCCGGATTAAAGGTATCAAAAATTAAAGCAAGTTCTCTACCAAAATGAAGGGAGTTTGGGGTGAACCCAGTAGAACTGTGAATTGAACCATTATACAAATTTTGATGAATTTGCAAGGCATGAGCAAACCTGTATCCCTCTTCCTGCATGGCTAAAACTGTTGCTTTGATACTAGTGTTGATTCTTTCACTTTTTCCATTTGCCTGAGGTCTACCAGAAGATGTATGAATCAATTTGATACCTAGCGTTCTTGACAAAGACTCAAAAACTTCAGCTGTAAATTGAGTGCCCAGATCTGTTAAGATCAAAGCGGGTCGCCCAAAAGTAGTTATGTAAGAAAATAAATGTTTAGTCACATTCTCAGCAGTGATATTGGACATTTGGTATAACTGCATGTGACGGCTAAAATTGTCTAAAATGGTAAGAACATAATATTGTTGACGCCCTACTGGACCAAGAATGTCAAGGGAAATCTGCTCGTTAGGGAACGAAGGAATATATGAACATCCTATAGGTGCCTGTTGCATTGCATAAGGCTTCAACTGAATGCATTTAGTGCAAGAGTAAACCCAATTTACAGTTTCAGCATAAATTCCCACCCAAAAGTACTTTTGTTTTACAAATTCATATGTGCGAGACAACCCTTGATGAGATAAGTGACTTATTGCCAGAACTTTTGGCCTTAAAGACTTAGGTACAACAATTTTGTGAACTACTTTGTTCAATTTCTTATCCTGGAAGGCATACATCAATACATTAGTGACAGGATGAATAAAATATTGTTCTAATTTGGAATTTATACCCCTAGCATTTTTAATTTTATTGTAAATTTCAGCTAATTCAAGATCCTTTAGCTGTTCCTGATAAAATGTTGCATCAGAAATTTCTAGCACAGGATCTTGGGTGGTTGAATTGGAAATAGCTAAAAAGTTTATGCAATCAACATTTTCAGTTTTATCAGAGTTTTGTAAATCAGGCAAAATATGAGCACTAGAGTCTGGTTGAACATTAATTACCTGTTCATTGCAAGAATTACTTAAGGTATTGTTTGCATTACTTTCCAATGATTCAAAGATACATGCAGTTTCATCTTCATCTTCAATACTAACAACTGGTAAAATTGTGTCAGAATTTAATAGTTCAGGGTTAGTTTCAAGATTTTGGTTAGGTAATTCTTCAGGTACCCTTGAGAGGAAATCTGCCAACACATTAAATTTCCCTTTGATATGTGTTACTTCGAATGAAAATTCACTCAATTGCATTAACCACCTAGTAGTCAAGTCAGCTGGGGATGATATTTTCTTATAATGCTGGATTGGGAGGCTATCTGAGAGAATTTGGAAATGTCTGTTATATAAATATTGCTTGAAGGCTTGGACCCCTTTTACAATTGCCATGAGTTCGAGCTTAATGGCAGGATAACGTTTTTCATGTTTTGATAGCGTTTTGCTAAAATAGGCTATTGGATGTAATTTATCATCGAATTTCTGCATTAACACAGCAGAAATAGCAACACAGCTAGCATCAGTATTTAAGACAAACTCTTTGTCCCAATCAGGAAGCTTAACAAAAGGAGCAGTGAAAAAGATTTTCTGCAATCTTTCAAATATTTCAGTATGTTCCATAGTCCAACTGAACTTAGCATGGTTGGATGTTAAATCAATGAGTGGTTTTGTAAGTTCAGCATATGAAGGAATTAAACTTCTATAGTATCCACACAAACCAATAAACTTCTTAATTTGACGAGGAGTTTTGGGTAAAGGGAAGGAAGTAATCTTAACAATATTTGCTTTTACAGGAGAAACCATACCCTGAGAAATATTGAAGCCCAAGTAATCTATCGTGGTTTTGTGAAATGAACATTTTTCCGGAGATAGGGTGATATTGTATTTTTGAAATATATCAATTAATATTGCAATTTTCTCTAAAGACTCCTGAAAACTATTAGAGCAAATCAAAACATCATCTTGGTAAGCAAAATACCCTGAGAGATGAATTTCATCTAAGATCCCATCCATAAGTGACTGGAAGATCCCTGCAGAATTTTTCAAACCGAAAACAAGTCTCTTGTTTTTAAATGTTCCAAATGGGGAAGTGAAAGCTAGCATGTCTTGATACTCATCAGGGAGTTTAATTTGCCAATAGGCATTTTTCAAGTCACATACAGTGAAGTACTTATACTGAGCAACATTACTAATGATGGTAGCTATTTTTGGTAAGGGGTAGGATGAAGAGTGCAAAATGCTATTAATTAGTCTAAGATCCATAGCAAGTCTGAATTTTGGTGGATCATTTTTATTTAACTGCTTCTTACGAACCAAAAGCATTGGTGCTGACCACTCGGTTACTGTTCTCTCAATTAATCCTGCAGCTTGTAGCTGTTCAATTTGTTCTAACGCCTCTTTTTGTAAGGCTTGTGGGATTGGAAATGGTAATGTTTTGATTGGATTCTTATGAATGAAGTTTAATTTTGGTATGACTTTATCTGTGCATCCCAAAGTTTGTAAACTTTTTGAAAATGCAGCTGAATGGTTCATTAAGATCTTTGTTAGGTCTTTTTGTTGCTTACTATCTAAATGGGCCAAGTCAAAGTCAGTTTCTTTCAAGTCATTTTTCCTTTGTTGTAAAATTTCATCAGTAGCTTTAATTAAATTTAGATATTCAGTCTTGGTTTCAACAGGTTCATTATTTTGAATTTCAATATTCGACATTATGTTCCCCAAAATTTGCCCCTTATTGAAATGAAAAGTTTCTGTTTTCGACAAATTCTCGATGAAAATATAAATTTCTTTTGATGGTTTATATTTTTCCCCCTTTTTAGCTACAAAAGATGAATTTTGATTTTGGAAATCTGAATTGTTTTCATCCCTATCAACTTCTAAAATGTTTACATTTTGATCAAAATCAGAATTTAGGTTATATATAGTTGGGTGACACTCAATATATTCATTTTTCACAGTCGGTTCAAAAAGAAAAGTATCATACACTTGCTCAGAAAGACTTACAAGGGCATAACAAGATTCATTGGGAGGAATTACAAGTTTTCTTGTAAGCTTTGCATGAATTTCTTTTGGTGCACAAGTGCTAACTAAAGGAAAATACTTATTGTTGGTGGATATACAATTCTTATCAAGGTGCAAACAAATATTATGTCGAGACATATAATCAAACCCCAATATTGCATCAAATTTTGAGTTTCTAGGTAGTTCGACAATGAAAAATGTGTGTCTAAAATGAACATTGTTCAATTTAAAGGATATTTCGACACACCCTGAGAAATCTACAGATGAATTTACGGTTGCGATAGACACTTTTCTAGATAAAAATTTGTATTTTACACTTGATTTAACACTATCAAAAGTTTGTTTGCTCAAAATACTAATTGTGGATCCTGAATCCAGAAGGAACTGGGTGGAATGTGATCCAAAAGACCCTTCGATTAAAGGTAAATTAATGTTATTTTCATCAGACACATTATAAATAAAACTTTTGGAATTTGTTGAAGAATTTTGTGGCTGTGTATCATTGTTTACATTTTTACTCAAGTTTTACATGAGTATTGTCAGTCTCATGAGCTTGCTTTTCATTTGCTGATGCAAAAACATTTTGGGAGCCTGACTCATCAGCCAGTACAGGTCTCCTAACTAGTTTAAATCATGATAATTATTGTTATTTTGATAATTTTGCCCCCTATTGTTGTTATAAAAATCTCCCCTATTTCTATTTGAGATCCCTCTACCTCTGAAATGAGAATGACCAGAATTTTGCTTCATTGCCTGATATTCTCTGCATGAAAACAATGTGTGACCCTGACGACCACAGAATTGACACATTATATTGCTATTATATGATCCCCGTCTGTTATTGCCCCTCCAATTTTTATTCTGGCTTTGACGATCATGTCTGAGATCATAAGGTTGAGACCTGAAATTTCTTTGTCTTTGAAATTTAGACTGCTGATCTTCTTGAAAAGATTTACATTCCCTTGCGGAATGACCCCAACTGTCACATAACTGACAAAGAATGTTATTTTCAGCTTGCAAAGCGTTTATCTGCTCTTGCATCTGCTGTATTTGAGTTTCGTATGGATTATTGATATGAGAACCGACAAGACAGGATGATATTTGTGCATCCTGGCACTTTTGTGCAAAATTGACGGTCTCGTCATAACCTTTTAATTCACTTTCCAAAATTTTGCACTTCAGATCTGAAGGCAAGGCATTAGTGAACTGTACGTATTTTATCTGATGTAATGCATTTTTGTCACAATTGGGATACACTTTTATTGCCATTGAATCAATTCTATGAGCTAACGACTTGATTGATTCACCTGGCAATAATTGGATGTTATTGAACTCTGATACAGGAACAACGTTTGAAGAAGTGAAAAACCTTTCGAAAATTTGCTTTGCCTCCTGTACATCAGATACTTCTTTAAAATCGGGGCAATCCAGAAAATATTCCAACGCATTCCCAGTTAATTTTGACTTCATCAAACTTAATGTCATTTCGGGGGTATACTGGTTAAATTTCTCAGCATCATTCAACTGCGAGAAAAAAAAGTTTAACAATTTTTCATTTCCATCAAAATTTTGAATTTGCAAGTTCAAGTGTGATTGCCCAGTACTACCGGATGCCTGCGATGAGTGAGTTGTCCCCCCTGACTGGTTGCTGCGTCCCTTACCCCTTGTGTTAGGCATTTTGATCAAATTTTATGCATCTAAATGTACTTAAAACAAGGTAATAGATAATTTTTGCTAAAAGATGCGATCAAATGTTTACCACTAATAATACAACACATAAACACTGCCTTGTTATAAACTTCTGTAACACTAATGCAGAAAATAATGCTGATCACTATAAATTTCGATAGAAACTAATTTTGTAATTGCAAAAAAATAACAAATATACATTCACCAAGTATGTGAATAAATTCAAGATGTTAGAGTTCATAGTTTAGTTCATGTTATTCAGCACAGAAATGTAAATAGTTTACTGCAATTTTGTATTGCACAAAAGCAAAGAGCTGGAATGGTCACGCGCACCAATTATGTGGTGAGGGGTGAGAGATAATTAGGGTAAGTTTTTTTTTCGTGATCTCAAGTGGAAGGCCGAAAATGATCGTAAGCAAACTTAGTGTTGCGTTAAATGTTTTAGAATAACCCTAGTTCAGATCCATTTCCAGCATCTAAGCTCCTGTGCAATAAAGTTAGGATCGTAACAGATCTTTGGTGGGATAACACGTGGTCGATCATGTGTATAATAGAAACAAGAAAAGAGTACCTGGAATTAGGCTTCATACATGGGATTTTAATTCAAAAAGCATAAAAAGGGGGAATCGGACGTTAGGGGTGAGGTGAGGCTACGATTCTATGTACCTGGTTCCCTTTTTGTTTGCACTCCTGGCGTCCATGCTCCGGATCGTGGCGGGTTCACAAAAACAGACTCTCCTGGGTCACATCAGCTCCATTCGTGCCCCATTAAACCGACTGGATCGCAGGTACGGGTTGTTTTGCTAGTTGAATCAGGCGAACATCGCTACTTGAAGAAATATTAGGTCGTTTTCCTTCATGGCGGATCCAGGGCGTACCGATCGTCCGGTCTTGACAAAAACCTTGCAGCCGTTCGTGGGGGGGACAGCCGCTCACCCCGATTTTCTCAAAACGCTTTTTCCACGTTTTCCGCCGAAGTCCGCGCCAGCCACTCAGCGGCTGCGCCTGAGTTGCCATGTCGTACCACTGGAAAGTTAGAGTTACCGTTGCTCTTCTTCACCGTGAGTCATGTGACCTACTGCAGGAGTGCAAGGGAGCATGGAACATTGAGCAGTGCAAAAACTATGTCGGGCTTCACGACACCATACTATTTCCACTTACTCTATTTTTCAGCCAAGACATTCTGTGAATATTAATAAAATCTGCAGAATTAAATTTTTATAGGTATGAATCTGAATATTTGGCTACTTAAAATTGTATCACACAGGAAAAGAAATTGGCGTATATTTTACTCATTTTTATATACTGAGGGTTCTGCGCACAAGTAAACCGAAGCCTTTTTGTAATTTTTAAGGTTTTTTGCCCCAAATATTTCAGTGCTAGGTATTCCAGTCCTTAGGTCATTATGATGCACGAGATAGCAGCATGTAATTTTGTCCTTTGGTTAGGTCCTTTGTCAATATTTCTTGTTCATTCCGAACGATTGAGAAAGCATTGCTGGAAATTAAAGGCAACGGATTACATAAAAATTGATATCATCAAAGCAGTTATCCCTATAGTATTAAAGCAAAAATCAAAAATTTTCGAGTTATGACATTGTTGCAGCAAATAAGAGCTACATCTGAATATGCAGCGGGGCCATTCCATTGTGACGGGTGTGACTCCCAGACATGAGTTTTAAAGCTTAATTTAGATTTTTGGCAATGAATTACTTATAAATAGCAAAAAAAAAAAATTAAAACTGTTTACCTTTGCATTTGCTTTAATGACTGTGCAAAAATAAAACTGCAAGAGTTTTTATTATTTTTTTAAATTTAAAATCTTGTGACGGGTGTGACTTTTCCGGGAGATGACTTTTCACTTGCTTTCATATTTGCTAAAATTCCTGTGAATTTTTAAATGTCTCATCATTGTAGCATTTTTTTCCTATTGAAGGAGATTCAGATGAAACTTAATACATATTTTTTATATTAAGTTTTGAATTTTTTAACATTTGGGAATTTTTTTTGTAATGTGACGGGTGTGACACTGTGCCAATTTCAAATTTTGGAGAAGCTATTTTTGAAAAAGCAGTAATTAGTTCACATAGTAAACTTGACATTAGCCAATATACACTTACATTTTATTAGAAATAAGAGATATATACATATATACATCTGATTTAGAATTTATAATGACCTCTACCCGGGTCATAAGGCCTGGTGGAGCAACTTTCTCAATGATGACGGGTATTTTTTCAGTGGAAATATCGTCATTTTCTGGTCAAATCCAATAGTGTCCACTAGCTTCCATATATTTTAAATTTACTTCTTCTTTTTCCAAGTTGATGCCCAAAACGGTAGCGTAATACGATCTACTAAAGCAGTACTTGTAACTGCTGCCTGCAGTCGTAAGGGAAACTAGAACAAACTCTCCAACTACAATGTCAGGTTGTGCGATCTGGCTGGGATTAAAATTCCTTGTATGAATTTCAGTTTCAATGTTGACTTTGCAGTCTTTCCAATGAAAATGCTTTCAGAGTCACTTACCTGAAAGTGGTGATAGGACATAACTCCTTCGATTGATGCAGCATTGTCCCATCTTGCAGACAACATAGACTGAAACTGCAATATTTGCTCAGATGTCACATACATAGATTTAATACATTTTATCTTCACTGAACAATTGAAAAAATCAGAAGCAGAATTTACTCTTGCCTTCCTTGATTTAATCATATACCATAACTTTGACTTCACAAGCCCTCCCAATACCAACTAATGCTCCCTTTCCGTGGGAAGTGGCGAAAACGTTCCACTCACAAGTTAAGTTAACCCTTTAAAGGGCCATTTTTTTGTATTATTGGTATGTTAAAATATTTTTCAGATTTTGTTTTGTTTCAAAAAAGAAATACATATAGGACAGTAAATATGATTAGCATGATTTTTTTCCACCCCTCCCCCCTTTGAGGGGGGATAGTTATAATATTTGAATATTGATGCATGTGGTGGTAAATATATTTTCCAGTCTTTGCAAGATTCTGCCAATCAGAAAGGGTGAAATAGCTTACTGTAAACATCTGCAATTTGATGAATTTGGTAGGAAGCATACTTCCCACCGCCTTAGAAAGAGTTAAAATCATTTTGAAAGAAACATAGGTTTGATATATTATAATTATTTTTAAATTGGGCTGCACAGTAGGGTGGAGCGAAAAACCTTTTTCCCGAAATTCACATTGCCTGAGTTATTATATTGTGTGAAACTGCTTGAAACAAATTTTCTCCAAATTTCAGATCAAAATGTTGCCATCTTGAGGTTCCACACCTCCAGTGAATATTTGTATTGCCTTTTTTTAAAGTTTTTAATGCCTTTTTATCAAAAAATAAAATAAAATAATTAATTGTTTGTAAAATTAATATTAATTAATTACGTTTTCATTAATAACTAGTTTTATTAAAACCTTATTGTCAAATGTCAGTGCTAGAAATTGCATTTCGTCCATAAATAGCAAATTTATACTCCTAAACTCTTGTTGTCAGAACCTGGTTCTGTTTATATAGGACATGTGACGCCGGATTCTGGGTCTAGAGCGGATATTATACAAAGCACTACACCAACTTCCTTACGCAGAAAGGGATTGCAGTTTCGGAAATGGTTGCCGTTGGGTGTGATATAACGAATGTCAACTTTGGGAAGAAAAATGGCCCTGTTAGACGGCTTGAAATCTTTGTTGGCCATAAATTACACTGGTTTGTATGCTTATTGCATGCTAATGAGCTACCTCTTCGCCACCTTTTCCAGAAGATTGACGGAAAGACATCTGGGCTATACTAGTTTTCCGGAACAATTGGAAAATATCTGGAAACGTGCGAAACCCTTGCTGTGACAAGTTTTGTTTCTATTCCAGTTGCTCTGCCTGAAATTGATAAAAAAAGACCTCAGTGCAGACCAAAAATACCTCTTCGATATTTCTAGGACAGTATCCACGGTGGAGTGCCTTCCAGATTTAGCAAACAGAAGTCCCGGGACGATGTCTCATTCAAGGTGGCTCACTACAGCCAACAGAATCCTGCGTCTATATGTGTCGACCACCGAACCAACAGAACACTTTAAGCTCCTAGTAGAATTTGTCATGAAAGTTTACGCGCCATCCTGGTTTGAAATAACGAAAATCCCAGGAGCTACTCATGGAGCACGTCACCTGCACGGGATGATAAAACAAAGCGCATTCTTGCTGGAAGATTTTTAGTCAATCGTTCACGAAGTTATTCAGAGGAACTCTTACTTTGCTCACTTTGAAAACATTCTGTTGGCAATGGTATTAGATGAACAATCACATATTCGAGAACTTGGCCTCAGAAGAATACTGAAAGCAAGAAAAATCTGACTGGAGACGTAAAATACGCCAATTTAATCTTCCAAATTTAAATTTCGAAGCAGAGGAACATTTTGAGATGATTCACTGGGGCAATCTTTTGGAACCATCAGCTACCATAAACCTCAGTTACGAAGACATAGCAAGCATGATCAAAAACGGTTCAGAATTTGAAACAGAAAAGCTCCCTTGCCATTCTCAAGCAGTAGAGAGACATGTACGACTGGTCATCATTGGTAACATGTAGAGCAGAAGCTAGGGATGGATATATTCGCAGTGGAATCAAGTCACGAAAGGAACTTCCAAAGTTTGACACTAAAGTTAATTATTTTGGTCTTCATGTGGAATCCAAAATTGAATACTGATTTAAGTAAAATGCTTTCTTAATCAATATGACTCGACCAGTACATTGTAAATTGGTACATTGTTAAAATTAATACTCATTTCCCTTTTTATATCTGTATGTTTCCTAAATATTAATAGTATTTAAAAATTAAGTCTATATGAATATTGATAGCTATCTATTCAATATACACGGGACTTACGACTCCCGGTTGCAGGTTGGTGATATGTTTTTGAAACGAAAATGTTTTCCTGTTTTTTTTTAATAATTAGAACTGTTTTTAAGTCTGAAAATAAAGCTATTGTAAACATTAAATTTAAAGGAAAGAATTTTTTTTTTACTTTGTGACTTTAATATTCCTTTCTTTGACCCCCTGTGTAGAACCTGAAGACGATAAGTGACTGCAACGGGATTTTTTTGCAGTGTCTCTTTTGCCATACAGCACTATTTGTTGAGTCGGAAAATATTAAAATTTAAAAAAAAGTGTTTTTTCCTGTTTTGATTTTTTTTACTTTTTGACGTTAATTTTCCTTTCTTTGACCCCCTGTGTGGAACCTGAAGACGATGAGTGATTGCGCTGGGATTTTTCTCCGGTGTCTTTTTTGCCAAACAGCACCATTTGTTGAGTCAGGAAATATTAAAATTAAAAAAAAATTTTTTTTTGCCTTTTTCACTCCACCCTACTGCACAGCCATCAGAAAACATTTTCACTTTTTGTATTTCAGGAAACTCTTCTTTCAAATTAGCTAAGATGGTATTTAAAAATGTCCATACAGCATATTTGTCAAGCTGCAATTCATTGCTGACAATCACAAACGAGCGAACATTATTCCTTAACCATGCACAACATGTGAATAAAGTTATTTGTGGATGAGTCCAATAAGCACAATCTAATGAAAAAAATCTATTTTTTTGTCTTTGAAAATGTATTATGAATCAATAAAAAATGGCTGAAAAATAGCTGCAAAACATCAAAGTTATTCAATTATGTCAAATTATAGGAATTATAATAATAATTATTATTTTAACATACTGCCCTAATTCATTAGAAACAAGTGATTTAACTTTCTGTTCCATTTATGAAATATTTTAAAACGATCTTAAATGGTGTCACACCCGTCACAATCATTTTGTCACGCCCGTCACAAGTTTTTGTCACACCCGTCACACCAAAATTTTCACAGAAAATAAAAATTTAAGGAAATTTGAATATTTTATACTTATTCACACTTGCAATAATTAGACTTTCAGAAACTTTCGGGTTTTTCCATGGATTAAAGCATTTGCTAAGGTATGTTAAGCATATTTTCTGTGACGGGTGTGACAGAGAGACTTTATAAATAAATTTGCATTTAAAATAAGATTTAATGCATATTTATGGAAGATTAAGTGCTCTAAAAGGGAGACAAAGGTCATAAATTGTAATATATGCACATACAATGAAATCAGTGTCGTATTAAATATCATTTCAGAGTGAATGAAAATGCCCAATTTTTCCTAATCGAATGTGTGCTACAATGCACAAACTTTAAGCCCCCCAAATATTAAAAGGATCATTTTTGTGAAATATTTCTTTACATTTTCATAAACCTCATATCATTACCTTTAATTTGACGTATTATTTGAAGCAATACAACAATTTTAAAATTTCAGCCCTCATGTCCACTTTTTCATGGAATTGCCCAGCGGTAAGGATTACATCGGAATTTTTTCACGCCGCTATAGGAAACACACGTTTCTTTTGCATACTTCCTTTGCTTTAACTTATTAAAATTAAAGATAAAGCAGTAAAGGATTGAAGTTGAATTTCACGTGTGAAATTTTATGCTTTGCAGCTAAAATGTTATCTAACTCCTTGAAAAACGAGTTTTTTTCAAAAAAACTGGTAAAAAATAATCGTGTTTTTTTTTGACAGAAAATGAATATATAGGTATAGTATAGATTGTTTTTTGGCAATTTCAGTTGTGGGGGGTTTACTAGAGAGCGGGGAGTCGGGTAAAAGATATATTAAAAAATATTATACAAAAAAGAGTTCAAACGGAATTCAGACGGGCATTAGAAATAAAATAACGCGACATACAAGATCGCCCGTGTGAGGCACGGGCATGTGCAAATTTGCCGGTAACTTTCGTCTGTGTCAGACACGGGCAAATGCATTAAGGGGTTAAAAAACTTAAAATATTGTTATGTTTAAAGAAGCTAAAATATAAACAATAATTTGGTCTAATCTAATTCTTACAGAATATCCGTTGGTAGTCCTGATTTGAAATCGAAACAAAAATAACGTCGGTTAATGCAGTTTCTTCTCCTCCACGACATATTTCGCCATTGCATGAAAGGTAGGTCATATTTCAGTAAACTCATATGAAAAACACGATAAAGATGTATAGGGTCATTCCACAGAAAGTGGTCCTATGTGGCTCAAAATTCAAAGTTGTAGCAATATTAAAAATGAAACATATTTGGAAACTAGAAACTGTGTATTTTCCAAAAATGGTGATATTTTTTTTTTAAATATTAAACAATATTTCTTAAAATTTAGAAAATAAGTGGAACATACTGATATTTTTCATTTATTGCATTTTTTGCTAATGTGTATTTTCATGGGCATCTGAGAATATAATATATCATTAAATAATTATTACTACGATATATCACTGTAAAAACATTTTATCTTTCATATAAAATTTTGAAATTTTCCCTACCTACATTTTTTTCTTCTTAAAAGTTGCTTAATGAAGGCAAGATAATTACTGTGTAACACACGTAACAAAATTATACATTTTTTCTTATAATAAGCCTAATAAAATAGATTTTTTTAAAATACCTTATTTTATAAAACAAGATAACTAGTATATTTCAGGGGAAAACTTTAAAATTTTTAATCATCGTTAATTTTTTTTCTTCAATAATTAATTTTATCAAGGTAACACACGTAACGAAATATTACTTCGGTTACCGTGGCGTGCGTTTTACCGATGTATGTCTATGCATGTGAAACAGGTATCTCCTGATCAGGTTGCAAAACTATGGGCCACAAACAATCCATTTTTGCTAGAATTTCCTCTTGATATTCTAGATTGCCGACCAACTAATATTGAAGTTCCAAATAACAGTCGTTGGTACTCCACTAAAATATATTTCAGATTATAACAACTGTTAGGTAATGGTCAAGTTACAAACCATTGCTGAACAGGAAGTGTTCTATCTTGGATACATTGTGGACATAAAAATGCAAATGGAAACCTGAAAATACAATACTTATTGAGAAAAGCGGGAAAATACATATTTTGTGTTTCCAGAGAATGATGATTTTGACGAAGTAGGTGTCTCAACAATTCACTCTGTTTTACTCTCTAAACCAAGGAAAAGCAGGGGTAAATTTTTCCTTCCAACTGTGAGCTGCTTCATATGTTAAAATAAATTACTTTTTTATGTTAATTACAAATAACTGGATCTTTTAATGAAACATTTGGGACTTTTTTCTTGAAAAATTCAGAAGGTGTAACACACGTAACGTTCTGGTAACACACGTAACGCGTCTATTTCTCCAATTTTAAAATATTTCTTAAAAGAATAAAATTTCTAAGAAATTACTAAAAACGTATTTGATAAACTATCATTCCATGAAAAATATTTTTTTAGTCCTACTCATACATACATCCCAGAAATAAATTTGTATATTCAATGTTTTGAATATGTTAGATTATAAAGGGTAACACACGTAACGAAATTTCAGAATTTTTTTTAACAAACAGCTAAAGAATATATGTCTTTGAAATTTTTTTGCATACTTATAACACATGTACTTTTATTATCCAAAATTAAAAAAACCTAAAAAGTACCCAACAAATTTGTTAGAATGCGCGTTAAAGTTGAAAAATGCCGTGTAAATGTAACACACGTAACGAAAGAATCAGCCTATAATACTTATCATGTTTAAGCAACACAGTCAAACCCCGCTATAACGAAACTTCAATGGACCGACTTCGGTGATCGCTATAGCCGAGGGTTCGCTGCATCCGATTTTGCAAAAAACTGTTAACTGACTAAGATACTTCTATATAATAAACATATTTCTAACAGTATTCAGGGTAGAGGAGTAAAATATTAATTTTAAATATGGTTTTTAATAATAGACAAATATATTTTCAGAATTTACCTTATTATTTATCCATAGTAGTAAAAAAAAGATGTTATCATTGGCTGTAAACTTTTGGATTTAATATACACCATTGTGAAAAATAGTGTTTGACTAGAACACAAATGGTAAGGAATATTGCTGAGACAAATCGTAGCAGGGGTGCTCAAAATTGTGGATTGCTATAGCCGACTTACTAACGTTTGGTGATTGTTATAAACGTTTGAAAATGCATTAATGACATAGGTTTTCAGTTGGGACCATTTGGAAGGTTCATTGCAACCGGGGGATCGTTATATTCCGTGTTCGCTATAGCAAAGTTCGATTGTATAAATAATATATATGATACTTGAGATACGTGTTTCAAAATTTTAATAAATACGGTAAAACCTGTAAAGTTGTCTAAGTTTAACCACTTTTGTCAGGAACGGAATTAGCCCTATATTATACAGTATAGAGAAACCTTTGTAACTTGGCCACTTAATTTGACCACCTGTCTATATTGAACACTTATGTATGCCAAATTTGGGTGGGAGTACTATAAAAAAAACCTTGTATGTTGACCACCTAATCATTATTATATTTATTTGTTTATCTATTTTTTCAAAGATTAAAAAGACTAAAAAAATTTATCCAGGATATTTTTTATGCTATAATGTTAGACCAGAATTTGTTTGAAGGGATGAAACATCAATATAAAGTTTGCCTAAACCTCTTTGTAAAGTTAACCATAGTGGAAAACTACTAAGAGCACTCTTTTATTCTTTAAATAAGTTTCTTCTATCTGATGTAGCCATTTTAAAAAATTATGCATTTTTAGGAAATCTTTACCATTAAATAAAGTAATTTACATAATTAGTAAGATATTTATCATTATTTTAACTAAGTATTTTAATTTTAAAGCTGTATAGGATACATTGTAAGTCATTAAGGTTACATTTCTCTAATGATATTTTAGTCAATTGTGAAAAAGTAGCTAATTACTATTTTAAAGTAACATTAATACATGATGCTATACTTTAATTAATTACAAATGAATAAATGCACAGTGTAAGAAATGACAAAATAAATCTCCACCCTTTATAAGATGACCACCTGTCTAAGTTGACCACTAAAGTGCTGCACCGCGAGTGGTCAACTTAGACAGGTTTCACTGTATAAAAAGAAACGAAAAAATGATTGAATTATGGATTGTGGAAAAATTTCAGAAGCCCACATTCGGTTTAGAAATGGAATTTCATTCCTAAATGACTCTCTAAATTCACTATTTTTTTTTATCCCTTTAAGACCTGAACTTTTTTAATGCTAAACAGACAACATGTAGACAAAGCTTCCAATGATGCCTGAAAACTTAAAATGGTACTTGCACTGTCATCTGTTGCAGAAAAGGAGCAAGACATCGTTTCCATGAACCAGCACAGTCTTTCGTTTCCGGCATTCATTACATACGGCAATCCAGGAAAATTAAATTTTGCTTAATGTTTAACCCGCCCAATCGTGTAAGCTCGGGCTTAAAGGGTACATAACAACACATATTTAACTATTTTTTAATCATATCATGAGTACTGACGCACAGATTTAAAAATGAGTAAATTAGGTGGCAGTGATTGTTCAACTAATTGCGTGAAGATATTTAGAATATTTTCTTGTATTATATATGTAATTGTAATCATCTTAAGTAACAAGCCAACGAACCCTGTCCTTAGGGGGGAGAGTCAGAAAAAAAAAATCTCTCCGCTTTTACATACACATCTGCATATTATATATGCCTATCTTATGATGCAAAATTTCTGCTTAAGAACATCAGCACAATTTAAATACTTTGCTGTACATAAACTAGAATTTCATTCAAATAAGAAAAAATTCTATTTATCTATAGCTATCTATTTATATGTAGGAAAAGATGAAAATAATGGACCTCGAAGGCAACACACACTTTTAGAGAGATATTATTAAACGATGTATTGCAATGTTTCTTTTAAAGCTACTTCAAACATTTACACTCAAGGCTTACGAAGAATAGCAACAATTTGTAAGTTCTGCGTAATAAATGTACATTATACGCTTCGCAAAGTGCAAAGTTGGGACATTATCTAATGAATCTGGGAAAGTGCTTAGTGTTTCCTTTCCGCAGCATAGTAGACTGAAGAGATTTTAACGATCGCTGATAAACCGGTTGCATATTGTAAACTAAGTAGTAAGCATTCGGGAAGAAACTGAAATATAATTAATTTTAAAGCACCATTACGGCTCTCTCTCGTACAGCTAAGTAATTTTTCACCCAAATACACAATCATTTGTCATGTGTAACGAGGAAGTATGAGCTTTTGCTTTGAGACACATTATAAAATTGTTTTTGGCATTTCTCTGATTTGGTTTATCTAGTAAAACGAAGTTTTATTACTGTATATTGGCTTTTAAAATTTGTTTTAAACAGTTAATTTTTGAAAATTGTAAAAAAAAAAATCATTCAATTTTCAGTCGATGTTAAAATACTGAAAAGTGCAGCAACTAAACCTGAAAAGTGACGTTGAAAGCAAAGCGACTAAAATGGCTAAATTTAAGAAATATATCATATTTTTTTTAATGAACAATATTAGTCTTAGTCAAAATTGTTAGAGAAAAAAAATTCAATGTCACTCGCAACTCATTTCGCAATTTGTGACGTAATCAGCGCCGCCTATTGGAACATTGTAGAAATTGCGCAGAAGGCGCGTGGACTTGATGGAAGTAAGATGGAAAATTTATATGATGTTCTTTTTATCTATTTTGTTTGTGTGCGTTTCGTCTTGTTAATCGTTTTAATAAAATCTTAAAGCTAAAACTGCAGCATGCTCTACTCTGCTACTTATGAAAAACAACACGGTTATGCTATTAAAAATACGATAACAATACAAATTATTTATATCTTAAGAGCCCAGTCCTGCGGTGGCGCGAAAGCTCGAACCAACCCCCATGAAGGTTGCTAATTTAAACAAGCTGTAAATACGGGACAGCAGGGGTACAAGGCCACGAAAGATCCGGTTATCCGGCATGTCCATTATGAATTTTAAAATTTAATTAATTAGCATATTTTGTAAAAAGGGTAAATATGGGATAGACGCCATAGGGGGATGGATGCCTAAGTAAACGCGTAGCGATCTGTACGAGAATTTCACCCGCAGTGTTTTGTTTCAATGTAAGCTTGCCCCTCACTCCCGCCAGTCGATGCCTTGCACTTTGTAGGAACGAACGTGTCGTGAGTTGTGCAGCGAAAAACGAATTAAATGACGACAGATTGGTGGATTTGGGTTACGGATAATCTTCGTGAGTCTGGCACTTTTGATGCTATAAAGTAAGTGTTTATTTTTTTGTATTTATTATCTATTTATGTATGAAATGCAAACATTTAAATGTCATATCAGTATTTTTCAACACGATTTATTAGTTAAATTAGAGGGCGTCTATCCCACGCAATAAGGATAGATTCCCCAGTTTTTGTGAGTATAGATGCCCTTAGAGGCATCTATCCCATATTGTATCATGAACTGAATTAATTATTTTCTTGTTTTCTAGACATGCCATGTAGTAATCAGACATTGCGAAGTTCAGATGACAACGAGGTTCGCGTTTTAGGCCAACTTTGGTTCGAACTCGAAGGTCTTCACCTCCAAATCCAGATCTAATTCACGAGTCTTCTGGTAACTCTAACACAGCGGAACGGGATCTTCCCAATTCTCCATCTTTGCTTTCTCAGCAGCCTAGTAGGTATACAGAAGGAGACGCCTAGCCAGTATTTGCAAGAATGTTCTCCTGTACCGAAAATTCCGGTACCTTTCTACAAAAGAGGAGAACAGTCTGCTACAGTTCTGACTTCCAAGGAGAACATTGCTGCTAAGAGAACTAAAGGTAAAGCTACTCCTAACATACCATGTAAAAGCAGCAAACAAGCCAAAAAATTGACTAAAAAAAGGTCGAGATCAGCTTCAGAGGAGACTATTGATTCTGATGATTCTTTACTAATAGAAAATGAATCTAATGTTAAGAAAAAGACAAAAGAACAAATATATAAGAAACAGTGGCTTACAGGAAGAAATCAAAATAAAAGTGAATACTCAAAATACAACTCAGCGTCCTGTTCGCAATGTTCAGACTACAACAAAAATTGGCAACATTTCCAATGAAAACGACGAAACACTTTCAAATGAGTCAGACTCTTCTCAGAGTGTGACAAGAGAATGTGTGGAATGTTTCGAAGATTTTAAAACGACAAAATCGAAGGTAGACTGGATTCAGTGCATCATGTGTAGAAATTGGCTGCACGAATCTTGCACAATGTACGGCGATTATTGAAATCAATGTAAGCGTTTAAAACTACGTCAAGAAAAAAGAATAAAAATTTTTAAATTTCTCAAAAAGAACTTATAAATAAAAAAAAACAAAAGACATAAAAAATATTTTAAAAAATTATATGTAAAAGAAAAAAGATCTAGTTAAGATTTTGTGCAAGGCACTGCTCAATAAGAATTTGTGATAATTATTTTTAATTTAGCACTAAATATGATTGTGCCATCTAACATAAGTTAGGACACAATTTTTTATCAAAAAATTATGATTATTATAATTAATACAAAATATTTAAGTTCAGTTGATTGTATTATTTAGCAAATGTTAAATAAAGTTAAGAAAATTATAATATTCTTTCATTAATTCCTTAGGGCAGCCATCCCACAAGTCAAAATATCATAACGGCGTCTAACCCACATAGTAGGCATCTATCCTCATTCATAAGGTTATTTATTTTATTTGAAACTAACTATAAATAATACAAACAGTATTAAATTATGCAAATTATTTTGTTCATTAATAAGTACCATCACAAAGATTTTTAAATTCTCATCTTCTCTATGTTAATCTCCCATTTCAAAAAGTTTGGCAACTATCCCACATTTACCCTATATGCAAGTCAAAAACTTATGACGTATTTTAAAGCTGTGGGATGTTTAAAAAATGAACTTACAGGTTACAAACCTCAGAGCCGGATATCCGGACGTATCACACAAAGGTGACCAGATATCCGATATGCGGCAAAGTCGCAATCCTAGCAAGAATGCGGGACTTTTGGAGTCCCGTATTGAAGTTTCCGTTGCGAAAGACAATTTCTCACAATACGAGACTGTCCCGTAAAATCCGGGACGTTTGGCAATTCTACCACATAGCCGATTGATCTTTGGGTACAGGTCCGCGCCGAGTCTGCTCGGCACCGTCGTACGAATTTCCTACTGAACGCCATTTTTTGGGGTTGGCGTTCAAAAACCAAACAACCAAAACCCAACAAAAAACGCAACCTAACGGTTTTGTATGTTTTATTGCGTTTTTTCGGGTTTTTATTGTGTTATTGTTCAGGTTTTATTGTGTTTTAAGGGCGCCTTTTGATTTATTGGCACTGCGACATTTTGACACGGCGCCGCACGACCTAGCCATTTGGACGGCGGGAGCCTGTTCGTTTATTTTTATTATGTATACAAAATATATTTTATTCTGTAACACTTAAAATGTGTCGTATTTTACAATTTCTAAAAATTTGAAATATTGGCTCATAAATAATATTTCATATTTTTTTTTTAATTTGGTCTACCTTTACCGTTTTGACTTTAGATGAGGATACGAACTTTTCTATCACTGTTCCCAATCAACTCATTATAATCATAGCACGAAAGAAAATATTTTTTACAGCAGTCATAATAAATCCTTTATTTTCATAGTTGGAATGATTTGAAAAGATTGATAATTGCTCAGCTCAAGAAAACCGCAAATACGCTTGAGTTTGATATTATTCCGTCATGATCGTTTCAAAGCTTAGATCTTTCAAAAACTGTGCCGAAGAAAAGTGAAGAAATTTATTCCAAGAAATAGTAATAAAAAACTACTGCTTTTTTAAATTTATGCATTAATAATCGAGAAAAAAATAAAATAAAAGAGTTAAACGTGTAAGGTTATTGCAACTCATCTTTTTATTAAAACTGAGCTTCTAAACTTTTGAATATCTTTATTTTACTCTAATTGAAAAGGAAAAAAAAAACAATAAGAAGAAAGAAAGTAAAAAATAAGAAATCAATAGAAAACGGAAAAATCCGTTAGTTCTCTGTATGCAGAGTTTGTTTTGCATATATAGCAGAAACTCTAGTTTCTGTACAGTAATATGTTTAGAAATGTTATATATCTTTATAAATTGAAAGAGTTTATCTTCACTACTTATAAAATCAAGTGTCTGTTCCTACTGTTTTCTACAGAGTTGTGGGCTCGGAGTGAGAGTCGGGCTGATTTTGGGGCATAAGCGTCGGAGTTGAAGTCGGGCACATTTTGTGGTAAGGAGTTTGTAAAGGATTCGAAGTTTTAAAATTCCAGGAATGGGCTCTTTTCCCAACCGACTCCGCAGCCCTGGTTTTCTGTCTGTCACTGTAGTAACTGCAATAAAACCACTAATTCACGTGTTTAAAGAAACGGCTATCTCTACATGCAAATTTTAAAATAGTAACTTGCTTTTACTCTCAAAGCAATGTATTTCGAATTTGGTTTCCTCTGGCTTAGTTAGTAATGTAGTATGTTTTAGGAGAATAGCGCATATTTCAGTTTCACATGTTTATTTGCCAGTTTATTTTTGTAGCCCTTTGTCCTCGTTCTTCAAGAACAAAATCCCTTCCTTTTCTTTCAAGATTTCTATTCTTGACACAATGTAGGGAGTCCCAAGTGTAATTTTCCTGTACTAAGTATTCTATCTTTCAAGTCGTCTTACCAATTAGAAGGTATCCGTATGTTGTCCTCGAAAAGTCTCTAAACTTAGCGAAACCTAACACCAAGTTTGCTATATGTAAGTAGCAATTAACGTTATTTTCATTTGTTACTAATTATTTACTAGTTATGATTTATGGAGTGTACTGTTCAGTTGCGTAACGCTTCTCAGAGAGATGAAACCAGTAATAAATCACCACTAGTTTACATCAGGGACCATTAATGCTAGAACCTTTGCGTCATTTCTTGATGTACAGCAGTCACCCTTAACGGAAAAAAAAATGTTGCGCCACTTCCCTTGGAGCAATTGGCTCGAAAAACTAAACACCACTAGTTACCAGTGAATTCTACATGTATTACAACTTTTGCTTGAATCTATGTGTCACATTTTGAGACATAGCAATTACGCTTACCTAAAAATAAGTTCCATTGCGCCACACCTATTGGAAAGAGTGGAGCCAAGGGCTAATCCGCTCAAGTTTACAACAGGTTTATTCAGTATACTAATTTTTGTGGGAATCGTTTACTTACTCCCGAGATGTAAAACCCACACGTCGAGAAAAACGTTCGATTTCGTCATTCCTCTGAAGCAATTTGGCGAAAAACTAATCATTTCCAGTTCCGATCATAGAACATTTGCATATTAGTTTTTGTTGAAACCTTCACGCTACGTTTTGATATAACTGTCATCTTCACGAGAAAAAAAGTTCGGTTGTGCGACTGCCATTGTCTTCAATATCATATTGTCCCGAAGAATTAATCAGGGCGAGTTTTTATTGAGAACCACATGCATTCCAATTTTATTTTGAATCCTTGCGTTACTTTTTGAGATATTGCTGTTACGCTTACCGAGAAAAATGTATGTTCTATTGTCCCACTTTCATTTTAGCGATTGGTGGCAAAATCTAATCATTAAAATTTCCCATCGAGCTTCATCTGTGTAGCGATTCTTTTTCAAATCGTTACTTTTTGAGCTATGTCTGTTACGCTTACCGAGAAAAACTTCGCTTGAGCTATGCTCATTAGAGCGATTACGTCCAAAATCTAATCAGTACCAATTCGCATCGGAATTTATGTACCAAATTTTTCTTTTATTTGCATTAAGTTTTAAATTGGAGTAAACCAATCGCACGAAAAGTGTTCACCCTCACACAAATACACACATTTCCCCACTTAGAACGTGTGAATCTATCCCCAACACCCCGAAGGTTTGGTCCTGCACAATGTGTGAAGCTGTCAAAATTCGAAAATTTCATGTGAATCCAATTTTTTTCTACATATTTTTGACATAGAAGAAAATAATGATGATTGTCATTACAGATCCATACCAGAGCCTGCAAAAAGGATTTTACCATATCGCCAAAACTAGAGTAATTTTCATTTAAATTTATACTTTAACTTTCAGTGAGTATTTCAATGAATTGAATGTATTTGGTGTAGCGATCATTCTGTTTATTATAACGACAGATTATCTTGACACTGTCGTTAATTCGATTCTTTCTTTAAAAGTAGATATTATAACTAACTCGGCTTAAATTTTGATTGTGATTAGGTGTTAAGTTTACTAGTGGTTGAAAATGACAAAAAATTTATGTTTTTGGTAGTTAAATAAATAAACAGAATTTTAAAAATATATGTAGTGATTGTTACTCAAAGCTAAAGGTTTTAAAGCCGATTTTGTATCTAAAAGATAACTAACAATAAGAGGATTAAACTATGGACATGTAAAAGAAGATACTGAATTGCACAAAGGAAAATCTACTCAAATCTTACTTGCAATCTTAAATCCTAAAAAAAACTTCTTGTAATTAAGAGAAAAAAATATCAGCAAATAAACGGGAAACAATCGCGTCTTTGTTGCTTCTGCCATGTGGTACATTCCTGAGGTTGCTTTTTAAAATTTTAGCAGCTGCACAAGGATTTCATTTCCGAGGGACAGACCAAGAGAGAGAGAGAGAGAGAGAGAGAAAGCCTCTTTAATAAACTTTTGGGAATAAATTGTTCCAAATATTATTTCTGTACTTTAAACAGACGTAATATTTTAAGTAAAACAACGCATCAAACAAACAAAAATATTAGTTTTTGGAAAATCTGTTAAAAAAACTACAAATGTAAAGTCGTATATATTTATATTAAAATGAGTATTTATATTAAAAATATAATGCCCTATATTTGACAACGGAAATGGATTCAGCGTGCTCAAATTAGTCTATATACCACATTTTATTGCATAATGTTCATTAGAGCAGAAGATATTAATGTCTTAGTTTTTAAATAAATATTGCATACGTTATTTTACATGTTGTACATTTCAAATACAAGATAGTTTCATGCAAAATCATTACGCAAGAAATTGTATTCATATTTTATGTGCTCATAAATAAGAGAAATGTAACAGTTTTCAGAAGAAAAAATGTGCTTTTCTTTTCTTATCCCTTCTTCTCTTTAAAACTTATTTGTTTATTTATTTAATTTTTTTATTGATCAATTTAATTTTTCTATTTTTTTATTGTTTTATTTATTTATTTATTTATTTATTTATTTTTATTTTTTATTTATTTATCATGTAAAGAGGTTTATTAATTATTTGATTCTCATATCAAACTTGACATTAATTGAACAATCCAAAGATTTTTTATATTTAATTTGACTTTGAATTTTAATATAAAATGCTAAAAGAGAATACATTATTTCTTCGATAATATTTTCATATAAACAATTTAGAAATAATACAAAACTTTACAACAAAGCCTACAATTTACAACAATAACATTCAGGTAGAAGAATCAATAAGTTTATACATAGCACGATAAGAATTAAAGAAAAAAAGATACAATACCTATGCAGAGATTTTGTGGTGGAAAGAAAAAAAATACACTGCTAACAACCGAAAGGTACAACTCACATTTGCGGATTCTGAAACCTTAAAAGATTAAGCTTCTGTTCCAAACATGAATAATGCTGATTGATTGACAATATCATGTAAAAAACGCACATTTTTAACTCCACAAATGTAATGTCGCTAAATTATTAAATAGCATGGAGAGCATTTGCAGTGCTTGAAAATAAAAAGTTTTGTTAATGCGGAACTTATGAAGCATTTTCAGCAGAATCCATGATACTAAACGAAAAATATGTCTTTTGAAGTGCTGAATTTTATAAATAAATGTTAAAAATAAAATTTTCCTCTATCGAATGTTTAGTCCTGCACTGCGCGAAAAAATGAATGCAGCATCTGTTTAGTTATCTAATTTAAATCTAAGTTATATATTCCTTGCAATACGTACAATATAACGCTTTACAACCTTTTCTCCATAAACAGTGTTGACATTTTTGAAGAATTCAGGACAATAGGAAGCATTGTGATTATTTTTAATTAAGTAAGAAAGTTATTTAGACATAAAAAATCCAAATTAATGTGTGACGCAAGTAAACGCCGTAATTTCTATACTTATAAGCTTTATACCCAGAACATATTATTAGGTTTTATCTTTTATGGGATTGACTTGAAAAGAAACTGTCAAAGCTACTTTCACCTACAATATTTCTTCCCAATAAAATTCAGGTGCTAATGGAATTCAGAATAAGTAAAAATATTTTGTTCGATATATTTTGGTAAAAATAGGGGTTAGAAAAATAATTATGGTCTTTAATTGTCAATATTTAATTTATAAAGTCATCAAATAAATCACTTGCAGAACAAGAGGATAAAAGACATTTTTCGAAATTGTTTAGTTTTAAATCATTCGTCTTCAGTCCACATTCAGCCTTCCTGTCTATGTATTTAGAGCAGTGATTCTCAACCTTCTTTTTTTTTTGTCGCGGAACACTTTTAAAGATTTCAAAATTCAGCGGCACACAAAGAAAAAGATACGTTTAAAAGTTGTTTACTTACCTAAATACACTGTGTAAAATGGTTTATGATAATTTTGAATGTAAAATAAAATAATATAATCTGTACTACAAAACTACTACACTTGCCTTGTCGTTATACGGCCTTTTCAAAGCCGCGGGAATTGTTGGCCATTTGGTGAAGGGTCACCTGATAGGCGGCCAGCATTAACCATAACACGTTGTAGTCGGATGACACCAAATGGCGCCGCCAAAACTACGCCACCTTCCTTTTGCATCTGAGACTGAAGAAGAGAGAAATTTTATTCAGCCTCCGATACACCTGGAACTCCCTCGGGACTTCAGGGTCCACGGTTTTTACATGCACGTATCCCGAAGTGTACATGTGGGTCTTCAGCGAGTCAGGTTCCGAACTCCAAACCTATCGGTTCAAAGAACCACGCCCTAAGCACTTGGTTACCAACTATGTAAACTATCTTTATGACAGCATCGTGGCAAGAAAGAGCATTAAATTCAAAGTTTGAATAAATAGTCAGTACTTTTTTAGAAAATTTTTATATGTGCCACTATTATCGTCGGTGAGCAATATAGTAGTGCAATTAATGCCTTCTAAGTTTTCTCGTCTAGAAAATATCCTGAATAGTTTGATTTTTTGGGGAGAGGGAAGAGGGGTAAAATTTTAAGAAAATCCATCGCAACATAATGTTCATCTTTAGATTAATTGTCAATTTATGTAAGTCCCAAAATATGTTTAATTGATTTGAACGATTTTTAGATTGCTAACTTCGTATATTACTCGTTTCTAATCTACGAAATCTTTCTGGAAGTTTCAGTTCTCGTTAGGAAACGAATCAAACTATTGTACTGAAGCTTTTCGAATGAAAAGTATTTCTATCTATGTCGACCAAACAATAGTTTGCTGCAGTCATCCCCTTTGTCGAATAGTCTGTTATCGCTGTGATCTGAGTAAGACAAATTCGGGGTTGATTGTAGGACATGTTTCTGTCAACGCTAAAAAGTTTTTTGGTTAAAAAAAAATCTTCAAAATCTGAATAAAAACGCTCACCTGTGATAGTCAAGACCGATAACGTCTTGAAATAAATATAACTTGTTTCAAAAAAGGGAATTCTTGTTCGTGATTCATGTAGTATGACAGGATATTAAAAATCACCATTTTTATTTTTAAAATACGAATCACTGAATAAAATCGAACATCAAGATTTAAGTAAGATGCAACTAATTTTCATCTACGTCTGCTGTTTTTGTTCATGCCTTGTTGAAGCAATTCTCTTGTGAGAATATGGATTTCATAAAAGTACCTGCATTAAAAACATGACTATTGTTGTTGTTGCAATTCGCAGATCTCAGCTGTAATGTATTATGTTACGGTGAATGTCCGAAATTGGAAATTGTCAACATTCTCCAATTTCGGACGTTCGCCGTAACATGTATATAGTATATATATGTATAGAGAGAAGAGACCGAAAGGGGGAAACATGGGACAGAAACAATTCCCAAAAGACGCCCAGAGCAGCACACTAAAATATATTGTAGACTAGCAAAAGATATATGATGTTTATTTTGGAAGCTTTTCAATCTTATTTAGGTTTTTTTTTTTTTTTTTTTGGCTGCTTATTATTAATGAAATTCCTTTAAAACATTTGATTCTTAATACTTTAAATTTCCTTTCGTTGCGCATGGTCAGCTCGATTGCCGATTTCCCATTGGTTGAAAGCGCTCTTTCTCTGATTAAGCAATAAAAAAGGTCACTGTTTTTGTGTTTGAGAAGAAGGCATTGCAATCTTACGTAAAAGAACGCGTATCAACGTTTGTTTCCGAGATTCCGCCATTTTTGGTCGTGTCCAAAATTCGGCCTAGCACCGTTCTCCAGCGTGCCGAATTTGGGGTTTGGTTCTGTGCATTATTCTGTCGGCGCGCGGAGAGCCATGCTCCTCCCCCCCCCCCCCCCCCGCGTGATGATTTGGAATTTTTAAAACTTTCCTTTACTCAATACAGGAAGAATATGCATCTTGAGAAAATAAAGTAATATAAGTATAAAATAGTGCTAATGACCTTCGTTCTTAAAAAAAAACTTTAGATTTAAAACTTTCAGCAGTTGCAGATTATATTACTTAGAAAATTAAGTTATTTTCTCCTCCAGGGGTGGTAGAGTAACCGGAAATTTCAGGAATTTTTGACGAAGTTCCGGAAAATTATTGTGCTTCTTGACCCTAAATTTTCCGCCCTCATTTGCTTTTTTTTGCTTTTAATTGAAGCAATGCATATTTCCTAATTGATTTGCGCAATTCTTTAAAATATCGTGGGCTTTTCCACGTGCGCGCAAGAACACGTATGCGTTCTTTTCTTTACACGATCTTTCTGCATCCTGTACATGAATCGTATTTTTTCCATTTTAACCCTTTTTAAAATTTAATTGTACAGTAAGTAAATAAAATTCCTTTTTATTTTTATCAATATCTTACCGTATATACTTGCGTGTAAGTCGATTCGCATGTTAGCAGAACCCCCAACTTTCAGACAAATAAACAGAAACCCGTGTGTAAGTCGACCTTTCAGAGATAAATTGGGAACGTTTTTGCCGCGAATTTTTAGACATAAATGTTTTTAAAAGGGGGATGAATTGTAATTCCAATTGGAAATTTGTAGCTATGATGTGTAATTTCATTTTTGCGATCGCGATTTTCGTAAAGGGTTCGTGTTTGCTGTTAGATTGTTAATTGTTGCTTTTATTCTGAATCAGTAAAAAAGAGCTTTTGGGTTTTAATTTCTTGCAGTCTTATTAAATGCAATAAATAATTTTCGTAATGTTTTCTTCATCATTTTGATGATTTTTTAGAGGAAATTGTATTTCTTTTAATAATCCACACATTTATTAAAATAGTTTTCCCTCTTTGCACCATTTTCCTGTTGTCCTATAAAGTCCGTAGCAAGAATTTTTTTTCGGGGGGGGGGGGGGGGGGCTGACTTTGAAACACTTATGTTGAGGAAAGTTTTAGGGAGGAATGTATGCTACATTGCGAAAAGTTTCGGGGTGGGGGTGTGCCCGGGCCCGTCCCTCCCCCCCTCTGGATACGGCCTTGTGTCCTATACTTTATAGATTTTCCATTGCGACCCCTGTTAAAATAAGTACTTTTTTCCATTTCTGTCTGAATCAAATAGTTTTCATAAATTTGAACAGGATAAATTATATTTCGTCCTTATATGCCAGAAAATACAGTACCTATGAAAAAATTTCGAGGTTCAGGAAATTGTTTTGAAAGTTCAGGAATTGCAAATCCTTACTACTATCACCCCTGAGCCTTCACTGAAAAAAAGGAAATTGCACAAAGTTCAGTTGGAAAAGAAGTGTCACCCTCCCTAAATATTTTTTCTGGTTTCACCACTGTGAAACTGTCATTACACATGGCAGTGACGCTGTGTAACTCACGATTTAATTATAACGTCAGGGAAATTTTTGGAGCCCAAGCAGGGAGTTATCAGGGGTTTTTTTTTTTTTTTCTTGGCTTCTGTTGCCACCATGGTTCAGCTGAGGCAAATATTTTGCTTTTAGGTTGAATATTGAGTAGTTTTTGCATCCACGTTTCTCCGGTATTATAAACTACTGACAAGCGCTGAAAACTACTGAAAATCATTCAGGTTACTACTGAAAACCTTAAGATTAGAGTGGCATCTCTACGCAAAGTTTCGCAAAACGTTGCCAAACATACAGAAAACTCGACAGCATACAAGTGAAGCATTATACTGAAATTTAAAATAAAAATTTGAATGTTTCATAAATTATGGGCATTTAAAGGAATTAATTTTCTACTACACATGCGCGAAATATAGCAATTTTTAACTGTCATAATTTCAAATCTAAGTGTACAAAGCAACTCATAAAAAAAAATTCAGTTGAATATCTTGAAAATTTAGAAATATATCTGCAATTTATTGAGGTGTATTTCAAGATTTTTTTTTGGAAAAAAGCTATTTCTTAAGGGGATGATCACAAATTTATCGCAAGTGCTTGCAATCCTTCAATGTACTTATGCTGCGATTTGTGATACACATGAATTTTTTGAACAAACCCTCCCCATCCATGTTCTTGGTAAAGATGGTAAGAAATTCTTCCCAAATACTAAATCTTTATAACAACTTTAAAAATGCATTATTAAAAACTATACAGCCGAATAATTTCATACATCAGCCAAATTTAAGGTGAAAAAACACTTGATGCGTAAAAAGATTGTATTTCGTAGGGGAAGATAGGGATAGTTGAAAAAACTAAACTCAGTGGCGAGACAGCCCTTTGTGTTCCCCCTACTGTGTCCATCCCACTTTTCGAGACCGAGGGCCCTGGGGTGCAGAAGCATATGTTCCGGTCAAGTGTCCGGCCAGACGCGGAACCCCCAGTGTTTAGTTCCCAAGCATGTTTGGTCCTCATTTTATCCACCCCACTGAAGTCGATGAAAGGCTGAGTCGACCCTGCCCAGCCCGGAAATCGAGCCCCAGACCTGTGGCATGGTAGCACGGAAGGCTACCACTCAGCCACTGGGCCTCAGGGATAGTTGAAACACTTTTTAAATTTTAATTTGCTTAAAAAAAATACTATCAGCAAAACAAAACATTGTATTTGAAAATTTGACATTTTTTCTGAAATGTTAAATGAAAATAATTTTCAGTAGACTATTTTTTTTCGTTTAATAATTTTTTAGGTTCTGTTTTGCATTGTAGATCAAGTATCCCTATGAGAGGGATCCATCTCCAAAAGACTTGAGCCATCACCTAAAAATACCTACAGAAAAAACAGTCTCCTTTTTATTGTTTTATTTACACAGTGCTTAATGTACAGAAAGTCATTCAAAACCAGTTGTGAAAACGAAACCAGTAACACAATCTTTTTGGAGCGATAATTGTTGTCTAAAGATAATTTGAACTTGGGGTTTCATAGATGATAGCAACATCTGTTGATAGCCGCTTAAAGTTGGAATATGGCAATTCTCCGAGCAAGTTTCAGGTTCAATCCATCTTCTGAAACATTAAATTCTAGTCCAACAAATATTTCAGTTTTCTTTCCTATATATTCCTATATAAGACAACTATTGCAAGCAACTATCTATCAGAGCTGAAGAGTCTCGACAGCTCGCCCGTCTAAGAACTTTGGAGGCGCAAGAAAAAGATCGTCAAAGGTATGATTCAAAGCATAAGAGGACCTATTACCGACCCAGGGATTTGGTTTCGGTGTTTACGCCAGTCCGTAAAGTGGGGCTCTCCGAAAAGTTATTGAAAGGATATTTCGGTCCCTACCAATTACTCAGGCGCCTGTCAGACGTCACTTACGAAGTACAAGACTCCGATTCGAGGTCAAGACGTCGAAATCCAAAAGATATCGTGCATGTTTTACGCATGAAGCCTTAATTTGATCCGGATAACCAATGTGAAAAGGATGACATCATGGACAAAGTCGAAACAACGTCCCCGGATAGACCCAAGGAAAAACCAAGTTTTACTGGACCCATCACTCGAGCTGGAGCAAAATTGCAACAGCAGGACGCTGTTCTTCGAAAGAAGGTAGTAATGCCACATATGAGGAGGTACCAATCAAAACCACATATGTCCATTCTAAACGATTTTTGGCAATTCACGAAAAACGTGTTTCTAAATAACCTTTCATGGAAAAATATATTTATGTATTTATATAGATTGATTTAGTCTTATTAATATTGTTGAGAGAAAGCTTTCAAATATTTGAACTCCATCCTGTAATATTTGAATCAGCTGCTAACTCAATTTTTGTTGAAAATGGACATGTGTGGTTTTGATTGGTACCTCTTCATATGGGTCATTCTACAGGAAACCTGCAATTTGACTACATAAATTTTCAAATTAAAAAAATCAAGATAAATTCTTCAAAAAAATCTGAAGGTTGGCTTATGATATGTATATATCTATAACATCTGTCGCACAGATCAACTCCGTTCTGATTTTGTGAAAAAAAATTAAGAAAAATTTAGCAGTCCACAGAAGTGATGACTATGTCCACAGAAGTGATATCGCTGAAAACAGACAATTTCTGATGGGGGAAAAAAGAAAAAGCCAGCGAGTTTATGCAAAAAATTTTGGTATTTAATAATCAGACAAAATTTATTGACATATACCAGCAAGCCAGTTGTTCTATGACAAAAAAAGAAAGTGTAAATAAAGTAAAAAATATAGACAAAACAAATTTTGTAACAGATTAAGTTACACTACTAACTACGGAAATTTATTCTAAGCTTGGGAATGGTGTTAAATCATCTTCAAATATATAACAACCCCTTCTGTTCCTGGTTGCAAACTTTAAAATATTAATTACGTTTTTCCTATCAACTATTTCTTCATCAACCTGTTCGGGAATAAAAAAACTTTATTTCCAGATCTCCTTAAAAAGTTCACTTGGCGCTCTGTCTGATGCTCTTCTGTAACAACTCCTATATAATGCTTCTTAAAATTTTTCTTTCCTTCAAAGAAGACAATAATTTATTTTCCATTGCTTCAAGTTCGTCTAAATTGGAGCTGTTTTGATCATCATCAAAATGAACAGGAATTTGACAAATGAACACACTTTTCTTCAGGTTTGCACGTTATACAGCTCAGACGTCTTGCATCTAGAAAGTGCTTGTTTTTCTTTGACCAAGTAATCTGATTCATTGTACCTTTAAATGTTACGATATTTATTTTTTCTAAAATCTCATCAATTTTCTTCATTTCTACATCAGCATCTTTAGTGATATCAATCACTTTGATACCAGGGCATCTTGTTTTTAGCAGAGAAACAAACTCATCTTGTCCAGTAATATCATAACCATGTGCAATAATATTATCCGCAGTTCTTTTTAGGGTTGCTCCCACACCATCAGGCGCCCCCTTGCCATGACTAGTTTCTGAGAAATGCCAAACACATGTACTTGCTCCTGTTTCTTTTGCAATGAATGCTCTCAAGAGATATAACATTTTTTTATTTCGATATTGAGTGATTGACCCATCACTTAGTATCTGTAGTGTTTCTAGTTCAAGTTCTTGAAAAATTGGTTTCAGATAAATACATATAGCTGCCGAATCATGGCGTAAATTTTCTGAGATAGAAGGGATGTCCACAGAAGTGATGAAAACTTCTGATTTATTGAATAATTATATTAGGGTCAATTGTATTAGTTTGTGCCATTTATAACATTTAGAACATCATATTTTGTTTAATATGGCACCTTGAATAAAAAATATAATTTTAAATTGGTACTTTAAAAAAGGTCACAGATGTGATGACATAAGCAGAACAGATTACGAATGAACATAAACACCAAATTCTTACCCAAAAGATTTCAAACTCATTCAAAGCAACTTGCTTGCATTTCCAACATGGCTGCTTCTTCTTTTATTTGCCACTACGAAAGAATAAGTACTGCCATCTAGAGAGTTTTTTTTTTTTAATGTCGCCCTACTGTTCTATAACTTTTCGAAAAAACTTTATCCTCAATTTTACTCTGTTTTGGAACTTTCAAATATGAATAGTTGCACTAAATGACGTGTATAGAATGATCCCCTTAAGAATGGGGTCGATGAAAAACAGAAAGAAATGATATCTAAATGATTGTTAGTCCACGGGATGAAAAGGTTGGGAACCTGTGGTCTAGACAGGGTTTCACAATGGGAGCCATATGGCCCCCTTGGGGGCCATAGAAAAAATCTAGGGGGCAACAGGAGAAAATATGAAAATAAGGGAGCCATGGACATTGTGATGGGGGCCACTGCTGACCTATTTGAAGCTCCTTCAATCTTTCAAAACAAGGATAAAATATTCCACAAAAATTTTACTGAATCATTCATAGGTGTATTAACTACATAAAAGTGCAGATCTTAATTTAAAAAACAAACCTCAACGTATGAAACAGTGCAAATTATTAAACTTCACACATGACTTGGTGGGAAAAGCAGAATAAGTTTCAAAATGTTTCATGTTTTCCTTATTACTAGATCCATCGCCCGGCGTAGCACGGGCTAATCTCGAGTATTGAAACAAAGTCGTGTCACATGGCACATGTTCAAATCCTGATAAGAATAAAAACAGCAATCCCTAAGAATCGCTGAAAGAAGAAATATAACTTGTCTGAAATAAACTTCCGAAATATTCTCAACAGTCCCAATAAAAACCCTGTTAGTTCGCGCCCGATGCTGCGCGAGCCTGAATAAGAGCAACAGTCCCAAAAAATCATAGATTGAGTAATTACAATTCTCCCAGTAACCGGAAATGCACATGATATTTATCACGTGGAGCAGTAAAGTTTAATAAATAAATAATAAACATACAGTAATTTTGGGAAAAAATATTCTTACCGAAAAAGAAAACATCAGCAAAGTTATAATCTGTAAAATAGATAAATAAATTAAAAGAAAGAAAGGATATTAAATTCGCGTTTGCATTAATTTTTGATGGAGAGCGCAAATATAGCAATGCCTCACTCTAAATGCTAGAAGTGTTGATTATTAGTATTTGATATTTGTTACAACAATGGCAACTGCATTGAGTTGTTTTTTCACACAGCAACTGTAACAATTCTTGAAGAAACGAATGCAACAAGGCAAAAATAAAATAAAAGGGTCAAAAAATTGAGTTTTTAATTAATATCTCGGCGAATTAAAGCCCCACGCTGATGAGACCGGGCGATATGGTTTCCCCGGAAAATTCCGAATCCGACGATATCCGGCGCGACGTCGCACAGACCGCAGTTTTCGAGGAAATGAGGTGACAGACAGACAGACAGAGGCACAGACAGACGCGGGCAGGTTTTAATAGAGTGGATTGATTTTTCCTAATGTATCTTTTGTTTTGCTGCAATACACTTTTTGAATTTCAAAATTGTATGGTGCGTTTCACCTTTAACGTACGTTCTTTCAAAAGTTGTCTTTACAGGGAAAAAAAATAAGAACATGAAAGGCCTAATATCCAGATAAAAAATATACAAATAAAATTTATCAACTCAACTTATTAAACTTGTACTTTAAAACCAATACCAAAGTAAAATGTTCGAGCCAAAACTTAAATAATAATAATAATAAAAAAAAAAAAAAACTGCAGAGATTCTGATTGCATTTTAAAAAATTCGTTTGTTCTTTTTTTCTTCCAGAAAATTTTATTAGGTAAAAACGAAAAAAAAATCTTTTTACATTTAACATTGATGAATGGACTATCTGGTTCAATTAACGTTCAAGAAATTTAAAGCACATTATTTATTATTTACTTTGGAACAGAAAAAATAGCAAATGATTTTATTATTGATACAAATGGTTATATAAACATAAATCTTTGATTTTTAATTCACTTTACGCTCCATATTTTACCTATTCAGTTTTGGAATTTTATATTGAGAAGAAAATTTTAAATTTAAGTGTAAATTTCCCCCTTTCAATTGTATGCTTTCTTTGTTGTCAAGTATTTTCGATTGATGTTACTTGTTCTCAAATCAGTAAATGTTTTTAAAATGTTTTTTGTACCTATCCTACTTTATGCATGATCACACCTAAATAAAATAATGTTGACCTACAGGGGCGCACTGAAGAGGAGGGTCGAACAGGACAAGCAACCCAGCCACCTGAATGTATCGGATATCCGGCGTCCGACCGTTTTTTAAATATATCTAGATTCCGATCCCACCACTGTACGAAAGATTCGGTTATCCGGCAGGCCAAATTTGATTTTCAAAGTAATTAGAATGTCTTGAAAAATATGCATACAAGTAGAAAACGTACAGCGGGTTTGGAATTTTTGGATATTTAAAAATGTATATGAAATTTTACAACAAAAGGGTCTATTTATTAGGGGTCTCAGAAATCAGAGCCGGATATCCGCTGCGGATCCGTCAGACATGGGACATTGGATATTAGATATGCCAATGCATCCCTCCTCCTGACCACCCCTCATCCTGGCCTCTCCCCAAACTATAAATGTATCTAAGGGGAGCCACGGAAGAATTTGGCGCTTCTAAAAGGGGCCACAAGTCGAAAAAGGTTGAGAAACCTTGGTCAAGACTGTCTGCACATTGTTATTCTTTAGATTGTTAGTTGATTATCCATGTTTCGCCAATATTCGCATTGAATAGCGCGTAGCTCGAAAAGAAGCAACACTGTTTAAAAAACCCCTGAATTTTCAGATTGTTTCTTGACTGATTTTAACGGAAAATTTCCGTAGTGCTTCAAAACATGGTTTTTCCTTCCAAAAACGGAAATATCACGTTCCTGAAAGTACGAGAACGGAACTTTCCCGCTTTGCGGTTGCTGTATTTAAAAGGATCAACGGAGAAAAAAGAAATGGAACTTCTGTCAAGTCACGGGAAAATATTATCAGAAACGGAATGGTTTCCGGCAACTCTGCTCTCTGCTACCGTACTTTTTCCGTTATTTTCAGGATATTTTTTTTTACAGTGAAGGATGCTTTGTTGACACAAAATATAAAATATGCATGAAAAGGCGATAACTGTACGATTATAGTAGCCACCTTGTGTTTTCTTCGCATATAATAAATGACCAAGAATTTCTTGCCTTTTCTCTCTTTTTTTTTTGTGTGTGTGTGGGGGGGGGGGAGAGGTTGAAACACCTAGTATAATTTGAAAACGGTGCGGTTGCTCAGAGGTCTGACGATCACTGATACAGAATCAGATTTAAAAAACACACTTGTTGAGTTCAATATCCCACTACATAGGATAACCAATGGTTCAACCGTTTTCAACTTTTTATTTGCTGAGAATTTATTTTACGGATTTACGCTACACTATTGTAAAATTTTACCTTCTTATATTAAATTACCAATGTTTTCAAACTAGAATATTGTAATATATAAAATAAAATTGTTCGACTTCTAATTTCTTCTTTAATTTTCAAGCGTAATTTATTCATAACATTTTTCAAGCGATATGATTATTGTTTCACTTAAAACTAGATTATCGAGCGTATGAGTTTCCGGCCTTTTTCTAAAGAAATGATGCAATTTATTTTATTCCCGTGTTGGAGCAATAAATAAAAAATCCTCTAGAAACGATTCATTCAAAAAAAAAACGGAATCACTTATAATCATTCTTTCCTTTCAAATATCAGAACAACGTTTCGAAATTAAGTAAGGTTTACCTTATTCCTTATAGTTTTCACTTTCAGGTCATAAAAAGAGCCACTTTTTTTTCTTTATAGGTCACGGAAGTGAAAAAAAATATTTAGATCAAATTTCTTTTGAAGATTTTGTAACGAATCTCCTTTATATTCGAAACAAGAAAAAAATCATTCGAGTCTTTCTTATTTTTAACTTTCTCTCGTGTAAATGAATTCATATACTAATTAAAATAGAAATGGGAAATTAAATAATTAAATGACACAGATTACGTAAATGTTAGTATAAGGCTGTTTTAGGTATTTTTCTTTATCATTTTGTACTCTCTTAGGATTGACATCTTGCATTCAAAACCTGTGCAACGCCGGGTACATCAGCTAGTTTGCACACTAAAGTCCCTACAAAAGAAAACTAATAGATTTTAAGAAACAATAAGAAAGAAATTCCAAAAATATAGCTATAATAGCAATTCGATCACTGATAATATTGGTATTTATATTCATGTAAAGTAAAAATAATTCAATTATGAGGTTTGCTCAATGCCTGCTATTAAGTAATAAAAGGAATGAAGTTATTTAGTATCAGCAATTTACTCTCTCTAGAATAAATTGCACAGACTAAAAATCTTCTTTTGAGCTTTTTTCATTGTCGTTCAGATAATAATTACTCATTACTGTTTATATTCTGAGTTTTTGATGTTATAGGCATTTTTATTATGTACTTTTGCATCATAGCAAAGCCTAGTTATTCAACATGATTAATTAATATTTTTGACGATAAACTCTGTGTAATGATCAAGTTTAAACTAAGAAAAATACGTAAAGAAATTATTCAATGCCCTATCAAAGAGACACGGTTTTGTACATTAATAATTCTATCATTAGCGATCAATCACAAATTAGATTACAATAATAACAGAATATTTTATTTCAAACGTGACAGTTTATAAATTAAAGGTATGTTATAAATTATCAGTTTAATCAAATATCAATTCAAGATTTAGAATCAATGGAAATTAGTTACTGTATTGAATAATACTGGATAGTCTTCAGAAACTAATTTATTATTATTTTTTTTTTCTGCCGTAACCAAACCTCATGTTCCACTACATTTATAATTGTTTATGTTATAGTTGTAAATCGGTCATTTCCTGATTTTTAGTAAGTTGTAAAATTCTGAAAGGAAAAAATGTGATATATGTATATAAATATGCATTAGTAGTTTCAAAGGTTTTTTTTTTTTTGCAAATCAAGGCTTTTTTTATGTCCTTCGAATTATATGAAGTGCAACGAAGAGAAATAATTAAACGAACCGATTATGCCGACAAACAACATCAATTTATCAGCTTCTACATTAAGAAATGAATAACAGTTAAGCTCCCAAGCATTAGAACTGGTATCTGACTTTAATAACATGTAGGCTATTTACATACTTTTCCTGAAGTGCCAATCAACACATTTCTTTGTTGAGCACTATGAGAACAATATATATACAGGTATATATATATATATATATAAATGCATTTCATTACAATCATCAGTTCGATTAAATGAAAGATGTCTACTACTAAATCACAAAAAGGGTTTTTCCCATGCGCTAGCACGAGACACTTCAAGGGGATTTATTTATTCATCTTCATTCAATTCTTCACATGAGCACACGAGTATAGCTAGGAACGATCCACAATATCATGTTAACATTCGCAAAGCAACTCTACCCCCTTACATTATGTTGATTGATCGTCATGACGAATTGCATATAAGAAAATAAAAAGCATCATTTGTTTCATTTCCGCTCTATAGGTTTTATTCTGCTTTTTAAATACTCATCTTACAAGTAGTACTTGATTTTTGGAACTATTTTTTTAGTATGAAAGTATGACACCTTCATGCTAAAGGAATGGTTCAAATTTTTGTATGATCCAATGGAACTGTTTTATCCGGACTTGGGAAAAACATCAATTTCAGTTAAACATAACTTGAATATAGGATGGAATAAATAGTTGTTATAACTTTAAAGTGCTTTATAAAGTATTTTAAATTATATCACTCTATTTGAAAATTAATTTCAACGAATTTAATAATCATGCATTACGTAATTTTTAATTTGTTAGAATATGACTTATGAATTGGAAGTTTACTTTCGTTTATATTTTCATAATGCTCGATTTGAACGGTTCACTTAATTATCAATTGAGTGTTAAAATAAATAGACCCCCAAAGTGATCCTCATTTGTTAAGAAAAACAAATTTTAAATTTAACGTTCCGTTGCTTTTCCAAATTAATTTATCACTCTTTGTGCACAGACTTGTCACAAACTTTGTGCTGGAACATCTGATCAATGAGTTATTTCCCCTCTTCTCATGACCCAGTCGATTTTTATAATCAGTGGTCATTAGGTACAAGTAAATAAATAATAAATAAATGAAATTTAATAGGAATATGTTTTTTATATATTTATTTTACTGACAGTTTATAAAATATTGAGCATAATTCTTTCATTCATTCTCATTTTGTTACATAATATGAGCCGCCATGTGTACAACATCGATTTTGATTTGTTAATCTCTACGTAAAAAAATTAAATCTCTAAAGTAGCTTCTTCATTTAACAAACAACTTCCTCTACAGAATATATCTTATAATTATTTTGTAACTCTCTGACCGTGCTGTTCTTATCATAGTTGTTGCCAAAAGTACATTAGCAAAACTTAATGTATAATCCCATCACCTGGAAAGAATCCGGAACTCGATCCAGTGACGTCAGATTGTGTAATATTTTCCACGAGAATAGGTGGCAGGAATTTTAAGAGGGCTAAATTACGAATGGCAAAACGCCATCCTATTACAATTCTGTCAGCGACTGACGCAGTGATAAAATTCCAAGGCGTTGAAGAGGATGTATAAAGAGATAGGCAAGTTGTGTAATACAGGAAGAAAACTCAGCAAGATTATCATTCAAATGTCTAGAGCAGTGGTCTCCTGAAGTTAGTTGACTCGTGAAGCCCTAAGAACTATCACGTTTTCTTTTATGGAACCCTATAATCAAGCCTTACAATATGTTTCTTGGAATAATATTTAAAGAAAATCGTCATGTTATAGGTTAGACCAGTGATTCTCAACCGTTTTTTTTTTTTTCTTTGTCGCGGTACACTTAGAAAAAGATTGGTTTAAAAGTTGTTTATTTACATATAACACCTTGTGTAAAATAGTTTATGATAATAATTTTGAATGTAAAATAAAATAACATAATATGTACTACAAAAAGAACAGTATGTTTTAACTGTAAAAATAAGATTTCTTTTACAGTGTTCTTTAATTTACACAAACTGTACTCGTAATAAAAAAAACACATTATATTTCTTCTATATACATTTCTAAAATTTGGCGGCACACATTAAGAATTTGGGGGCACACAAAAGTGCCTCGGCAGAGTGGTTGAGAATCACGGGGTTAGACAAAAGTTTTGTATTTTTTATTAAATTTTTAATATTAAAATAATTTACACATTAATAGCACAAACCAGTGTTCCAGGTGTCACCTACCAGTGCATTATATCTGGTGAAAGTGCTTGAAATTTTTTACATAAATTGTCATTTCTAGCCTCATTGATGTTCTTTGCAGTCTCACATTTCACCTTTATTCTTATTTATACTTTTTTTCTTGATGAACCCCAGAAATGTACCCCGTGTTGGGTTCCGTGAAGACACAGTTTGAAAATCACTGGTGCGGTGAAAGCCATCTTGCGGATATTCGGAATTACCAAACACGATAAAATGGTTGATGCTAGAAGTATATGATGCAGAAAAGTTTTTGAGCTTTGTTCTGGATTTCAAGAAAATGATCAAACCCTTTTTTGTTACATTTTGCATGTAAAAAAAGTTTGTTTCTGAGTTAAATCAGTCAATTAAAAAAGTTCATTTGTATGGTATGATTTTCAAATTACGTATTTTCTTGAAATCATATGAGACTATACTTGCTTCACGAAATGATTAGAGGAAAGGTTTAATAGAGGGGCTACATGCGTCATTCTGAGATCTGACCAGTGATAGGTTTGCTATTTTCTCGAGGCTAATATGTTAACACAACTTGTACAATGTACGAATCAAGTTTAGAAGTTTAAAGTTAAGTGCATGTGTTAAGTCTTGTGCATTTTATTGAAAAAGTTTCAAAAATTGTAGTCTTACAATTGTTGGACTAAATATGGGATATCCATATAATCTTTTAGTAAAAAAATCATTCCAGCTCGAATAACATTTTGAAAAATTGAATTTAAATTACATTTAAAGGAACTGCATGCATTTTTAGCTCATTTTTCTCTTCTCGTGTCAGTCAAGAAAAATCAACCACGATAGTTGTTAAAACATGTAGCTAATTTCGAAACCCATATATAAACATTTTTTAATGTGTGTGATGAGCTAAATAATAATAATTAGATTATTATCAAGAGCAAAACAAAAATACTCTTCATGAATATAATTAATTCCCACATTATTTCCCTTGCTTCCAATTTGGGAAATCAAACATCGATAAAATTAATCAAATATTTGCCTTAAGCCAGGGGTCGGCAACCTGCTGCTCGCGAGACACATGCGGCTCTTTGGATGTGAAGCTGCGGCTCTTTAGTTCCATACGCAAATATTATTTATTTTATCAAAAATAAAAAAACATTTAAAAATCGTTCTGAATCTATTAACAACTCTTATGTTTCACTGCATAATACACCAAGAAGCGCTTTGTGCCCAAACATTTCCGGCTGAAATAGTCAAAGTCATGAATTTGGTAATCAAGATTGTTAACACTATCATGTCAAAAGCACTCTACCATCGTCAGTTTAAAAAATTTTTAAACGAAATTGAGACTCAGTATGCTGACCTCTTTCTTCACAATCAAGTGCGATGGCTTTCCAAAAGTAAAGTGTTGAAACGTTTTGCTTTGTGCTTGAATGAAATAAATACATTCCTCAATGAAAAAGACATTAATTACCCTGAATTAGAGAACGGCAAAGGTTGCAAAATTTTACTTTATGTGGTGGATGTCACAGAGAAATTAAATGAGCTGAATCTAAAACTGCAAGGAAAGGGAAATCTAGCCTATGTTTTGGTAAAAGAATTGGTTTGTTTGGAAGAAAAATTAATTCTTTTTGCAGAAGATATTCAGAGCGGTAAATTACTTCTTTTTCAATTTCTAAAGCAATATCGCGAAAAACCAGTTCAACCGTTGACACGAATTACTTCAGCACAGTTATAAGAAAAATTAAAGATGAATTTGTTGACAGATTTGAGCAATTCAAAACCAACAAAACCACTCTAGCATTCGTAGTAAACCCTCCCAATACAAATAGTACAGTGCTACAGTGACGTGAAGAAGTTGGCATTTGGAGTGCTGACAATCTTCGAATCGACATATTCGTATTAGCAAGCGTTCTCTTGCATGAATATAATTAAAAGTGTGGTAAGAAACCAACTAACAAATGCAAATTTAGAGTCACGTTTGAAACTTAAAACCAGTAGCGGATTTATGGGGGGGGGGGGCGATGGCACTCCCCCCCCCCCAAAAAAAAAAGTTTTTTTTTTTTCCTGTAATTTTTTTTTTTTAATTTTAAAATAATATGCAACAAAAAAAAAGTATTTGAGTAAAATACATTTTTTTCGGCAATCAAAGTCACTGTGCTATCAAGTGCCTCCTGGCAATGCTTCCCATCATAATATAACTTTTCAAAGCTCCCTCAGCTACTGAAATAGGTCCGCTGAAGTGCGCGTTTCGTTTCAAACCTTTCTTAGTGGAAAGAAAAAATAGTATTCAAAGCGTTATAGAAACACAATGCAAGTCTGAGTATGAAAAAAAAATCAAATCGAAAAATAAACAATAAAATTTCCTAGTCGCGCAGTCGAAATTTTAATATTTCTATATAAATATATATAAATTTTTAAATTAAAATACTATTACGAAACTCAGCAAAGAGTATAAAAATGTATGGGCCGCCGAAATATGTTGCAAACTGATGGATAAACAAAGAGAAAGAGAGATTCAAAACATTGTAAGGGAAATTCACACCAAAAATAAAACTTCAAAAGTAAGATTCAGGAGGCATGATATTTAAAATTAAAGAAAATGGGGAAAATTACTTACAGTATCATTGCAAAATAACACCGAAGTTTAAAATGTTAAAAGCATGTTTTTTGCATGGCCCGAGGCCGAAGACGTTTTGTATTTCAAATAAATAAAAATTGAGTTGGAAATTAAACAATAGATGACTAAAGCAATAGCATGTTTATTGAAGAAAAGGAGAAAAAAAGAAAGGGACTGTTACTGCATTTTCATATGAAATAAAAGAAAGAAGGCAGGTGATTTAAAGAAGAGTCAGTATCCGCCTCCCCCTTCCACACACACTGACACAATATTTTTTTCTTGTTCAGAGTCGTCGTTAAGATGATGTGTGTTTGTGAGACTTGAATTTCAAAAAAAAAAAAAAAAAAAAGAAGTTCCCAGACACCACAAAACGTCCTTCGGATGTCCATTTTATGTCCAAACGTCCAAATCTGGTCCGATGTCAAAACCGATAAAATTTGGACATCCTCAGACGGGTCAGACAGGACATCCCTGTAACTACCACTTTGTTTTACCTACGGACGTCAAAAAGTGATCCACATCCTTTCAGGGCGTACCACGAACTTTATTTTCGGATATTCTAGGGACTGCACTCAAAGGATATCCCGCGTACGGGTCAGACTGGACGTCCCTGAAACTACCACTTTGTTTTACCTACGGACGTCCAAAACTAAAACGCATCCTTTCAGGTCGTACCACGGACTTTCTTTTCGGATGTCCTAGGGACTGCACTCAAAGGATATCCCACGTTTGAACTGAATCATACGTTTGTAGGATATCCACGCAATTTACTAAATTTAAGTCAATTAAAAGTTTTATTGAAATGTTTGAGACTTAGAAAATGACCATCAATAGGTTTATACATGCCAATTTAACAATAATTTTACAAAAAGTGGTGATTTCTTCTATACTTAAACAGGTTTACATCCATTTTACGGTTTTCTATGAATACAAATCAATGAATTTATATCAAATAAGACTATATGTGTATTATAAGTAATCATCCTTTAATCAATATTATACCGCTAGATTTTTTTCCAAGTTTAAGAGTCTGCATGAAATAAGAGAAGTTAGAGTATGTTCGACAACTTGATTTTACATAGAATAATAAGCGAAGGTTTCATGTATTTCAATATTATTTTTTTTTTTTTTGTTTTCAATTTAGATTTTTTCTTACACATTTTAACGTTTCAAACGAATATAATCTACGAGATTATTGTAGTCATATGCATCATGATTAAAGAAACTTTAAAAATAGTCAAGAGTCAAGAGCATATTGCTAAATTTGTAACTGCGAAGCAACTCAACAACCCGATTGACGTACAATACAATACATTTAACGAACATTTCACCTATTTAAAAGAGTTTCAAAACTTTGTCTTTAACTTTTTTAACGAATTTTTCATTTATTCAAAGAATTATTTATTTTTAGGATTTACACAGAACTCATAATTTACAAAGATTTTATGATATACCTACAACCGAGAAAATATTTAACATAACTATTTACAACACGATTTTCACGCACTGAAAAAGTTAATTACTTAAGCACGAAGAAAAGTTAAAACTGTTCACACCGCAAATTTCATGCATTGAAAAAGTCTATTACTTACATACGAACTTAGAGTCTTTGAAACTAAGATCACATGAATACAACTTAATTTAAATACGGTAATGCTTAAAATCATTGCTACATAAACTACAAAAAAATAAAAGAAAAGTTTGAAATATTATACTCAAAGACATAGAAAACACACACAAGACATACCATCTGTTGAAATTTCTACCATTTAAAATAATTAATAACATTCATTATCAGAACTTGAAAGAATGAATGCTAAAAAATCTTCTTAGAAATAAAGGACAATTTTAGCACTTCCTCCACCGAGTTCCTACTAAGCAAAGCAATCGTTGCGAATTTTCAGTTATACGATACACAAACATAAATCAACTATGCAAAATCTAGCAGTACAGTTAGTGATTGAACACAGAGAGAATGCACTTAAAATAATGTCATTCACACGTTGAAAATCGAAGAATTTTCTCATGCAATATAGCTATATTTCACTTATTTAAACTTACATGAAACTCATTTTAACAGAATGCAATATAAGAAATACTTTAAAGTCGAAATACAAATTATATAAAACATCAAGTAACAGAGAATGGAAAAGTATGCGTCTTCCTCGGCCAAACCGCAACGTAGAAATGACTCTTCAGGCTCTTATCAGCTGACGAAGATAAGGCAGCAATAGCTCATCGGCCACCCCAATCGAGCAGTGATTCATACCAGGTTTATCTTTCACAAGGAAACAGCCAGTAGCTTTCAATGTTGATTTCACCAATCTTTAAAAAATCTTTCATACACGCAAATACATACATATGTATAAATTTAATAATTTTACAAAGACCTATGTATTTAACTCACCAAACTCAGACGGTTTTCATTAAACGCTCATTTTTTCCTAGGTATAATCCTTCAATTCATTATTTCCGAGTGACGAATTTCTTACCTTTAGTATTATAGTCAAGCCATTCAATACATTTAACAAACGCTTCATTTATTCAAAGAGTTTCAAAACTTTGTCTTTAACATTTAACGAACGTTTCATCTATTCAAGAAGTTATTTATTTTCAAAAACTCAATCTTTAACATATTTTTTTTTTTTTACGATTTACACAGAACTTATGATTTACAAAGATTTTATAATATACAACCGAGAAAAATATTTAACAAAACTATTTCCGACACGAGTTTCATACATTGAAAATGTTTATTACCAAAGTTCGAAGAAAACTTTAAAGCTATTTACGCTGCAAATTTCTTGTTTTGAAAAGTCTATTACTAACATACAAACTTGGAATCTTTACTTTATTCACACCTTTAATATTATAATCAAGCATATAACACATTAAATGAGCAATTCATCTATTCAAAGACTTTCAAAACTTACTCTTGAACATTTAACGACCGTTTCATCTATCCAAGCAGTTATTTATTTTCAAAAAATCAATCTTTAACATATTTTTTTTTTTTTTTACAATTCACACAGAACTTAAGATTTACAAAGATTTTATGATATACAACCGAGAAAAATATTTAACAAAACTATTTCCAACACGAGTTTCAAACATTGAAATAGTTTATTATCAAAGTTCTAAGAAAACTTTAATGCTATTTACGCTACAAATTTCATGTTTTGAAAAAGTCTATAACTAACATACAAACTTGGAAACTTTACTTTGAAACTATTATTGCAAGCAACTTAATACAGAGTTCACAAGTTAAATATAGATTTGGTTTAAATCGTTACAACATAAAGTATAATAGAAAATAAAAAAGTTAGAAACGTTATACTCAAAGACTTACATTACTAACTGAAACAAAGAAACATAGCTTTCAACTACTACTGCCATTGCAAAACTTACTTTCACCTGCTAAAAACTCAATAAGAAAAGTAAAAGTACTACACACAAAACATCAAAACTTAGATTTATTACTCAAAGACTTACATTACTAACTGAAACAAAGAAACATAGCTTTCAACTACTACTGCCATTGCAAAACTTACATTCACCTGCTAAAAACTCAATAAGAAAAGTAAAAGTTTGATATTGTTTTAAGTACATTGATAACAATGAATGCACTTAAAACTCAAAATACATACGGAAACCCTCCAATTTCATGGACTCTCCCAAAGATCTAATTCTGCATTTTCATTGGTTGGTGCTCTTCTTCAGATTAATCCTGTCTTTTTGCATATACATTTGCGATGATTACCTTAAAGAGGGTCATTTGTGGTTCTGACTTTGTTGTGTTCACATTAAGTGGATTTCTGAGTCTGTGCAGTATTTTAGTGAATTGTTGAGAATTCGGATTCATCATTTGAATATCTTGTGAAAAATCAAAGTGGACATTCGAGTATGATGAGTAGTGATACTGTAGGGAAAGACAGTGCCTCATCATATGTAAGTTCTGATTGTGAGGGGTGTTGTATGGAATTCCTTTTAATGATTTTGTAGCAAAGTTGAATTTTTTAGGAAATGATATATTAATGAGAAAATTTATTGATGTTTAATTTTACTTAACATTATCAAGATGTTTTTTTTTTTTCTTAGTATTTCAAAGACTTGTACGTGTCTTTATTTCATAGGTAAATATTTGCATTTAAATTTCTTTGCAATTGTAACTTCATAGATGTGATATTAAAAAAGTGGTTAATTTAAAAAATATTCTTAAAATTTTTTTTTTCAATTTTATTCCTAGGTATGTGCTACATGTATGAAGTCCTTTAGTACAAATGCAAACTTAACGCAACACAACAAAATCCATTTTGAAGTGAAAGCGTTCAATTGTTCAAAGTGTAATGCTTCCTTCCTGCGGAACTCTACATTAAGAAGACACTTGAAGACGCATTCTTCATTTAACTGCGAGAAGTGTGGTATATCATTAGCTGGCAGAAAGCACTTGAATCGACATCTCAATAGTCATAAGTCTGCGTTTATTTGTAAAGAATGTGGGAAATCTTTCAAAAGTAATTATACCTTGAATCGTCATTTGAAGATGCATAATTCCACAATGTACGAATGTTCTGAATGTCATAAACAGTTTACGCGAGAGGATATTATGAAGAGACACATGAAAATTCATGGAAGAAGCTATCCATGTGTGGAGTGTGAGAACGTTTTTACACGGAAATCAAGTCTATTGCATCATATTCGTGTCAGTCATAGTTCCTCAAAAGTGAAGGCCCCCCCCTTGGGCTGATTCAAGTGGATACTACAACGACACTCCTAAGTGAGTTTTTACTCTTTGTGCCCCGGGACCAGCCATTTTTTTTTATGTTCTTGGAATCCCAGCCTAATAGCCCTTCAAGTTCTATGCTTTCCCCCTGTCCCTTTGTCCTTTAGTATTGCTGAATTGCTAATCCTCGGAGTAATGGGAAAGAGATTCCTTGCTCTTTTCTTCTACCCATCAAACTGGTGACAGCTAGCCAACCCTTAGCACGTGGTGTAAATTCCTGCAGCATTTACGCTAAAACCTGGAGCCTGAAACATTTGATTGAACATTCATAATTACAGATGTTTATATAAATTGCACATACTCGTTGATGGTTTTTTTAGTACATATTTAGTATTACATTTTGAAACTTTTAGAAAATATATTACTAATAATTGCTATTATTTTGTAATTTAGACATATCAATTCAAATTTAGAAAATGTATTTACAAGCCTACATTTTTCTTGAGAAAGCTTGAAGGAAATCCTAACTCGGTTAAAACTTGGCTAAGAAGCAGAATGAGTGATGGACTCACTGAATTAGCGTTATTGCATATCCATAAAGATTGGACGTTGAAAAAATTATAGACAGATTTGCGAAAGCAAAAAAACGTCAGCTTGTGTTCCTTTTATAAGGGCTTTGAATAAACGTATATGCATTGAAAAAATGTGCTAGTAAAATTTTAAATATCACTACAGTAGCATTTTTTTTTGTTGTTGTTCCTGCTGTTTGAAAAAAAGGGGGGGGGGTGGAGGGACTGTTGAAAAGGAATGAAGAATCTCCTCCATCCATCCTTACATTGAACCCCCAGATTTCCAAAATCGCCCCCCCCCCCCTTGAAGATTTTCTAGATCCGCCCTTGGGCTGTTAATATGAAACCTGTTCGTAAAAGAGAGAGGCCTAACCGACGAACTGTATTTGGAGTTTTTGCTACGGAGTTCGTAACTCCAAGTCCTGAAAATTCTGAGGACTTTAAAATGTGCTTTCAGGAGTTAAGACCGCAAATTCATCAAGTGTTGGTTGATGAAATGGATGAGAAACGAGCTATTAAGTGGCGCATTGTAATGAAAGCCAAGATGACACGCCATGTAGGAAATTATGACGAAGAGGATGATGAAGATGGAGAAGAGAATATCACTTCTTATTTCGGAAGTACAATGCAAATCGAACTTATCAAAGAAAGTGTATCTAATCACTTGAATGATAGCATCTTTCAGGTTGAAATTGCTCTGGATGAGTTTACATAACTTGGTTCTGGTTGGGTACTAGATCACATTATTGGCGTAGAAGTTCTCACTGCAAAATATGCACCTTTATCCGTCCAATAAAACATAACTAATGTTGATAAAATTAATAAATGTTGTCATAGAAAATAGAATGTTTATAAACATTAAATTGATATTTTCATCATATTAAGAAAAGGCTACGTAAATTAATTTATTTAAAATTATGTAAATGAATACTAATTTGCTTTTGGAAAATGATTAGTGACTTTAGTTGGCGTTTCTAGCTGTTTCTTTATTCAAAAATATCGAAAGTGTAAGTAAATTAAGATCATCGTTACATTTTAAATAACTTCTTTTTCATTTAAATGTTGGTGGTCGATGATTTCAGAGTGGAGTTTGGGGAAGGGCCGGCAACTGGGTTATTAAAAAAAACCCAAAATACTGAAGCTTTGAATGAGATCTCCAGGTGTCATAGAGATGTTTTTCTCTAGGTAAAAGCCTATATATTGCATGTGTGTGTGTGTGTGTGTGTTTGTGTATGCATTTGCGTGTTTATGAAAGTTTTAAGTTATGTTTTTGAAGTTTAAAGTAGAGTCTCTCTTAAGTTTCTATAATAATAAGCATTTGTATATTTATTCGTTTATTTGAGTATCTCATGCAAGTCTAACTGTTTCGAGGTTTGCATGTTTTAAAGTCAAGTTTCTAAGTTTGTAAATAAATATGAGTGTAAGTGAGATATTTCAAAGGTTATAAGTTATAAGCTTTTCTGTTTCTAAATTTTGTGTTCTTCAAAGTTTTCAATTTTATAAAGTTTACATGGTTTCTTCTCCCCTTTGTTTTAATTTTACTAAAAGAAGCTAAGTTTTTGACAAGTTGTGTTTAGTATTTTTACAATTTACAGTTAACATTTGGACTAGTTTCCACTTGTATGGTATTAGTTTTAAGTTTTACAGTTTTTGTTTTCGTACTTCAATGCATTTACTTTTAAACTTTCAAACTTTTTGTTTTGCAGTTCTACACTGTCACTCTCAGTTTTTGCAGTTTTTTTACTTAGTATTTTTACTTTTCGGGTTAATTTTTAACATTTTTCAGAGTTTTAGGACTTTGTTGTTAAAATCTTTTACATTTTTGATCAAGATTTCAGTAGACAAATCTATGTTTTTATATTTGCTTTATACTTGCTATTTTGACATTTTTATGATGTTTTAACAGTTTGTACTTAGCAATTTTTACGATTTCAGTCAAAGTTTTTGTAGATATATCATTTTTTTTAAATTTTTTTACGTTTTGAAGTTTTAATAACTTGCGAATGCTTAACACTTTTGTTTTGTAAACTTCAGTAATTTTACATTTCGACTCTAAGTTTTTCTGAATGAATTTAAAATTTGAAATTCTATGGTTTATCAATGTTTTAAAATTTTATTTCTAAGTTTTGACTGTTTTTATGTAGTATTTTTTTTTTAATTTTTATAATACATTGTTTTAAAGAATTAATCTATGTTTCATGTTATGTCTTTTGTACTTTAACATTTTCACTCTGTTTTTATTAATTAATTTATATTTTAGGTTCCGTGCTTGATATTTTTATATGTTTGTACTATGTTTTACTAGATAAATCTAAGTTTTGATGTTTTGTGTGTAGTACTTTTACTTTTCTTATTGAGTTTTTAGCAGGTGAATGTAAGTTTTGCAATGGCAGTAGTAGTTGAAAGCTATGTTTCTTTGTTTCAGTTAGAAATGTAAGTCTTTGAGTATAACGTTTCTAACTTTTTTATATTCTATTATACTTTATGTTGTTACGATTTAAACCAAATCTATATTTAACTTGTGAACTCTGTATTAAGTTGCTTGCAATCATAGTTTCAAAGTAAAGTTTCCAAGTTTGTATGTTAGTTATAGACTTTTTCAAAACATGAAATTTGTAGAGTAAATAGCATTAAAGTTTTCTCCGAACTTTGATAGTAAACTATTTCAATGTTTGAAACTCGTGTTGGAAATAGTTTTGTTAAATATTTTTCTCGGTTGTATATCATACAATCTTTGTAAATCTTAAGTTCTGTGTGAATTGTAAAAAAAAAGAAATATGTTAAAGATTGATTTTTTGAAAATAAATAACTGCTTGGATAGATGAAACGGTCGTTAAATGTTCAAGAGTAAGTTTTGAAAGTCTTTGAATAGATGAAATGTCCTCTTAATGTGTTATATGCTTGATTATAATATTAAAGGTGTGAATAACGTAAAGATTCCAAGTTTGTATGTTAGTAATAGACTTTTTCAAAGCATGAAATTTGCAGCGTAAATAGGATTTAAGTTTTCTTCGAACGTTGGTAATAAACCTTTACAATGTATGAAACTCGTGTTGGAAATAGATTTGTTAAATATTTTCTCGGTTGTATATTATAAAATCTTTGTAAATCATAAGTTCTGTGTAAATCGTAAAAAAAAAAAAAAAATATGTTAAAGATTGAGTTTTTGAAAATAAATAACTTCTTGAATAGATGAAACGTTCGTTAAATGTTAAAGACAAAGTTTTGAAACTCTTTGAATAAATGAAGCGTTTGTTAAATGTATTGAATGGCTTGACTATAATACTAAAGGTAAGAAATTCGTCACTCGGAAATAATAAATTGAAGGATTATACCTAGGAAAAAATGAGCGTTTAATGAAAACCGTCTGAGTTTGGTGAGTTAAATACATAGGTCTTTGTAAAATTATTAAATTTATACATATGTATGTATTTGCGTGTATGAAAGATTTTTTAAAGATTGGTGAAATCAACATTGAAAGCTACTGGCTGTTTCCTTGTGAAAGATAAACCTGGTATGAATCACTGCTCGATTGGGGTGGCCGATGAGCTATTGCTGCCTTATCTTCGTCAGCTGATAAGAGCCTGAAGAGTCATTTCTACGTTGCGGTTTGGCCGAGGAAGAAGCATACTTTTCCATTCTCTGTTACTTGATGTTTTATATAATTTGTATTTCGAATTTAAAGTATTTCTTAGATTGCATTCTGTTAAAATTAGTTTCATGTAAGTTTAAATAAGTGAAATATAGCTATATTGCATGAAAAAATTCTTCGATTTTCAACGTGTGAATGATATTATTTTAAGTGCATTCTCTCTGTGTTCAATCACTAACTGTACTGCTAGATTTTGCATAGTTGATTTATGTTTGTGTATCGTATAACTGAAAATTCGCAACGATTGCTTTGCTTAGTAGGAACTCGGTGGAGGAAGTGCTAAAATTGTCCTTTATTTCTAAGAGGATTTTTTAGCATTCATTCTTCCAAGTTCTGATAATGAATGTTATTAATTATTTTAAATGGTAGAAGTTTCAACAGATGGTATGTCTTGTGTGTGTTTTTTATGTCTTTGAGTATAATATTTCAAACTTTTCTTTTATTTTTCTGTAGTTTATGTAGCAATGATTTTAAGCATTACCGTATTTAAATTAAGTTGTATTCATGTGATCTTAGTTTCAAAGACTCTAAGTTTGTATGTAAGTAATAGACTTTTTCAATGCATGAAATTTGAGGTGTGAACAGTTTTAAAGTTTCTTCGTGCTTAAGTAATAAACTTTTTCAGTGTGTGAAAATCGTGTTGTAAATAGTTATGTTAAATATTTTTCTCGGTTGTAGGTATATCATAAAATCTTTGTAAATTATGAGTTCTGTGTAAATCCTAAAAATAAATAATTCTTTGAATAAATGAAAAATTCGTTAAATGTTAAAGACAAAGTTTTGAAACTCTTTTGAATAGGTGAAATGTTCGTTAAATGTATTGTATTGTACGTCAATCGGGTTGTTGAGTTGCTTCGCAGTTACAAATTTAGCAATATGCTCTTGACTATTTTTAAAGTTTATTTAATCATGATGCATATGACTACAATAATCTCGTAGATTATATTCGTTTGAAACGTTAAAATGGTGTAAGAAAAAATCTAAATTGAAAACCAAAAAAAATAATAATATTGAAATACATGAAACCTTCGCTTATTGTCTATGTAAAATCAAGTTGTCGAACATACTCTAACTTCTCTTATTTCATGCAGAATCTTAAACTTGGAAAAAATCTAGCGGTATAATATTGATTAAAGGATGATCACTTATAATACAAATATAGTCTTATTTGATATAAATTCATTGATTTGTATTCATAGAAAACCGTAAAATGGATGTAAACCTGTTTAAGTATAGAAGAAATCACCGCTTTTTGTAAAATTATTGTTAAATTGGCATGTATAAACCTATTGATGGTCATTTTCTAAGTCTCAAACATTTCAATAAAACTTTTAATTGACTTAAATTTAGTAAATTGCGTGGATCGAATGGAATGCATTTTATTAAGTTCACACTTTTTCAAGAAACTATTTGATAAGTTCTCATTTAATTCTGTCTTTCATACTTTAGGAAAAAAGATTTTAAAAAAAAATTTCTAAGTCTTAAACATTTCTATAATTAACTTTGACTTAAATTTTGTAAATTTCGAGGATTGATTTGTTTGGTTCACATTGTCTAAACTTTCTCAAGAAGCTATTTGATTGGTTCACAATAAATCCTATGTTTGATATTTTAGGGAGAAAAGATATGTTCAAAATTAAGAGATAGTTGCTACTTATACATTATTAAGATTAAAATAATGCTATGAGTTGATTAAAAATTGTGAAATTTAATTCTGATCGAAATAATTAATTAATTCCCGTTGGAACACATCAGTTAAGTCTGATACTAACGCAAGGGAAAAAAAACATAGTAATCATGATCTGATCGAATGAGTTTTACAACATTAAGGTTTAGGGTATATGAATCCGAATATCTGAAAGAAGATGTAATTAAATAACATACTCTATGTCCAAAAATAATTTCTCTCACTAGATGATAGAATGAGCGTTTCAACTCTTGAAAATAAAAAAAAAAATTAATTAATGTTACCACTCGTGAAAAACTTATGTTGGAAATTAAAAATAACATCAGAAAACGATAAAGTCCCAAAACAATAATTTATCTCACTAGGTGACGCCATGAGCGTTTCAACTCTTGAAATTAAAAAAATAAATTAATGTTACCATTCGCGAAAAACCTAAGTTGGAAATTAAAAATAACTTCGGAAAACGACTAAGTTAGAGAAAATATTATTCCTATTTCGGGCACTAGGAGGCTCTTCGTAAAAATACATTGTCATGGAAACCACAACACACGGTAGAACCATTGCCATTCCTTAAAATATAAATTTAATCAAAACCAAAACTAAATCGATGTTGCCATTCCGAAAAACTAAACTTCGGACGCAGAGTAACAAGTAAGAAAAACAACTCAACTCCACTCAGAAACCCTCGTAATCTTCTACGAGGATAGTATCAGGAACCCTACTACTCAACCCTACTCGGCAGGCGGATCGACCATGCCCCCTTGCACTTGCACTGATCCGCAATCCGCGTGCTGATGCAGAACTCTCCTTTTCCATCTACTATTAACCGTCTGAGTCAGAACAGAATTGACACCGGCTCATTGCCTTCAAGGCCAAGTATTGAGAGAGGATGATGCAATATAATGCTGAGGTTACAATATTCTAACAGTTAGTTTCAAGGACGTCCTGCCAACCGCGTCTAAGGATCTCCAAATGTGGTTAATTTAGACTTACGATTAAATTCGAATGGTTTGTGTGAAACTTTACGGTTTTTGAGAAAATATTTCTCATGATTATAATATATGCGTAAACGTATTATATATGCGTAAATATATTATGTGGAGTAAAATTAATCAATTTTATATCAGCAGTAACTTCAGAAAACATAAATTGATATTATTTTTCATTTAGTTTTTACTATTTTTGCTTGAAATAGCAAAGATTTCAATTTATTTTTTAAATAATAAACCTGGTTTTTTTCTTTAGTAAGCCGTTAATTAAAGAACGAAAAGAAAAAAAAATTCTTCCAAGTTGACAAAGATATCCTAAAAACGCTGATGCAGAACTCTCCTTTTCCATCTACTGTTAATCCACCAAAGTTTACACTTGTCATGTTCTTTGTGAAGTCTGTTGTACTGTATCTGTTAAATGTATAGCTCAATATATTATTTCGATCATGCCTCGTAGTATTGTTTTATCTATTTATCAGCAGAGCGTGGTATATATCACTTCAAGAGGAAACCAGTGCATGTAAAATTTGGAAGAAATTAGAAAGAACATATGACACAAAGCGTGCAGTGAATCAACTTTTGATTCGGAAGAGACTGGTGACTCTTAAGAAAAATCGTGAGATATGTATGAAAACTCATATTGATGAGATAAATAAGACTAATTTCTGATCTCAAACTTTAAGGTGCTGATGCTAGTGATACCGATACGAATGTCTATATTTTGATGTCAACTGTCTCAAGAACTTGAAAATGTTAAGACTACTTTGAAAAATTAACCAAACGCAAATTTAACTTTGGATTTCGTTACGAAAAGACTGCTAGATGAGGAAGTACTTCTACATTATTCAAAGAAAGAAAAAGTGTCTTTCAAGCCCACACATGATAACACTGCTTTCGTTTCAACTCGAAAGAATTTTTTTTTTTAAATTGCAAGCAGAAGGGGCATTCAAGAAAATATTGCAGAAAGAAAATTACCTGTCATAATTGTGGCAAAGTGGGACATTTTAAACGTGACTGTAAAACTGTTAAACGTTCAAATGAAGAAAAGTGTGCTTCTTCGCAGTATCTTTCATTGCTGGATATGTTATAAAGAATGAATTTATTGAGGATACTTCAAGTCTATAGTACCAACTTCAGGGACTATTAAGTGTACTTCGAAATCAGCGACTCTTGAAATTAAAGGTGATAAAGTGTTTGTTGAAAAAGGAAGAAAAGGTTTTTGTTTCGGTGAACGTGATTTGAACGGTCATTACATACACATGTCTTGTTTATGCAAACAGAAGGAGTGGATTACAGTGAAACATTTTCCCGTGTGACAAGTATGCCAGCTTTACGTTTAGTGCTTGTGATGATTTTAAATGAAGATTTGCATGCGTTTGTTTTAGATGTAAAAACAGCTTTCCTAAATGGTAAGTTAAATGAAGTTGTTTTTATTGCTCAGACCCAAGGTATGATGATAACAGTGGACGAAAATGTTAACTTAAAATATACCATTACATGATTTAAAGTACAAGTAATATATTTCTATGAATACTGAAAATGATATCCATGACAATGATAAATAAAGTGGTTTGCGTTTATGTATATTATTTTTAATTAAATTTTTGTTACTAATAAGCATCTTAATGATGAGAATAAATTTTCTTACAATTCATAAAATATTGTTCAAAGAAATCCTAGAATTCAACTATTTAAATACAACAAATGACAAACAACTTTTAAAAATATAAATAAAGAAAATAAATGCCAGTACGGACAAACTGATATAAGAATAATTAATAAATATAGTAATTCAGGGAAGTTTTGAACCTTGGGGGGTAACATTGAACCACGTCATATTTTTTAGTATATTTGACTGAACTTAAAAATTAGGAGTAGAAAATTGAGTTATAACCTATTTGGCTGAGTGTAGCACTGGACCTTCTATTTTATTTAGTCAACTATACTAAAAGAAATAACGTTTTTCAAAGTTACCCTGAATGACTGTACTACACATACGTATAGTGTTTAAGATTGCCTGATAGTTTTTCTGGGTTTTTCCTGATCGTTAGGCAAATAGCAAAATTGTGATTACGGCACTCTACAAACAGGTAATGATACATAAGAAATTTATATGAAGTTCAAAATAATAACACAGACGTTTAATGTAGAAAAATTATAGTCCAAAAGCAGCCAACTTAATAAAAGTTAATAAACAGAAATAAAAAAGAACAGTTTAAAATGTTTTTTTTTTTTTTAGAAAGAAATTAAAAGAAAGATAGAAAGAAATTTCTACTCAAATTGACCATTAAAAGTTTTTTAATTTTTGAAATCAGATGGTGTAGACTTAGGGAAAACAGGAATATCACTGGGTCTACATTCTATCATATTAAATCTACCTAACAACTTAATTACATAAGATTCTTGATCCATTATCAAACTATCAGACGTGAATGTCAATCTAATATACTTAAGAATTCAGAAACACTTTATAATTTTGTCGTGTGAATCTCTTTAGATAGTAAAGAAATAACTACTTTAGTTTCATTGACATTTGAGCCTGCTACTAACATATCATCTACATGTTTTGGCAAACAATATATTAAAATAAACTATTGCACAACAAAAAGTAATTCTCATAAAACCGAAAAATACTTGGAGGGGGGAGGGGGTAATTTTTGTTAGGAAACAAAGCTAGGTGAAGGGAAGTTTCAAAGAGGTAAATCATTATTTATTTTCCTCTTTGCACTTTTCATGCTGTTTTTACTTCAAAACATGTGAATAATTATTTGCTTTCATAATTTTTTCCTGTCCAGAGAAGGAGAAAGCGAAAGTGATGAAAAACTTTCCCATCTCCATGATTTTTATAACTATGTACTAATATGTTTCAATAATAAAAAAAGGTTTTAACTTCTGAACTGCGTGTTTATTTTATTTTTTCAATTTTTATTCTATTATGATTTTTCTGATTCTGAAACTGAGAACTCTTTATCAACTAATTATTATATCATTTCTGATTTTAATTATAATACTATAATTTAATAAAAAAAATCCTAATTATATTTTATATAGAATATATATAATTATATTTATATATTAAGAGTTGTTTTCTAGTAAAATTTCTCGAGGCATTTTCAAAATAATATATATATATATATATACATATATGCACTTCATTGAAATTTTAAACTTTGTGTATTGTGACTTATTCAAAATGAGAATGAATATGAATCCAATAGTACAACATGCTTTTAAAAAAAGTATGAATAATTATTTACTCTAAGCAGTGATTGTCATATCAGTTGTTATTAAATTCCAAGGTAACATGAAATTAGAAACAAAAGTTATCACAAGTTCACTGAAAATATTTTCCTCGTGTGCCTCGTGCGTTAAATTATTTACTTGAAATATTGGTATAACTTGTATTTCAAACGAGCAGAAATTAAAAATATAAATATGGGTTGCTTAAGGGAAATTTCAAATAAAGATTTTTAAGCGAAATTATATATTTAAATTGCTGATATATGTAGTAGTCCCTATTTAATTGTATGCAAAAATTGTTTCAGAACGATTATACTATTTTCATTAAAGTACTCTTATTATCATTTTCATAATGAACAAATGATAAATTGCAAGTTTCAGTATATGATTATATAGCTCAAAGTGTTAACATTAAAAAAAATATTCAGAATTGGTTTTATTCAGTCCTGTATCTGTTTTGTGGATACTTCTTTTTCAAAGTAGTATTTGGTTAAAACCTTAGTATTTCCTGCTGCAAGCTACAAATTTACATTTACAAGATAACTGTTTTAGAACATTTAATCAGAGGAATTATATACATGTAAAAAAAATGTCAAATTACTGTTAAATTGATGAATTAAAATTGCATCTTGTGGGTATAAACACCGAATAATATCTAAAAGAAGTCATGGGAATATTCTAAAATAGTCTCAAGGACATGGGAGGATAAACAAATAATTCATTGACATCCTTGGGATATCATTCTAACGAGGGAAGCGTCCTGTGGGCATTTAAATATGTTGTCGTTTTAATGTCCTGGGGAGCAATGATCTGTATGTCCAAAAGAGGGCCGGAGCAGTCACATATGTCCTAGGGATCTCACTGGAATGTCATTAGGTCGTTTAGAAGTATTGTCTTTTTAGCGTCTTGGGAACCGTACAGCGCGATTGTCCAAAATAAAGCCTAAATATGAACGATCGGACGTCCTTAGGACCAATTGAGAACAGACAATTCGCGGACATTAGTTCTACCCTGGGATATACTTTGTACTTCGAGGATAAAAAAAACACGTCCCTCGCACGACCTGTTTTTACGAAGATGTCCTGAAATGACATCATTGGATATTCTAGGGATCTCACTGGAATGTCTTTAGGACGTTTTGATATGTTGTCCTCTTAACGTCCTGGGGACCGTATTGAGGGCTTGTCCAAAATATAGCCTAAACATGAACGATCAGACGTCCTTAGGACCAATTGAGGACAGACAATCCGCGGACATTAATTCTTCCCTGGGATGTACTTTGTACTTCGCAGGATAAAAAAGACACTTCCCTCGGACGTCCTGTTTTTACGAAGAAGACACGTCCCTCGGATGTCCTGTTTTTACGAAGAAGACACGTCCCTCGGATGTCCTGTTTTTACGAAGAAGTCCTGAAATGACATCCTTTGGATATCCTAGGGACCTCCCTGGAATGTCTAGGACGGTTCGATATGTTGTCCTCTTAACGTCCTGGGGACCGTATTGAGAGCTAGTCCAAAATATAGCCTAAACATGAACGATCGGACGTCCTTAGGACCAATTGAGGACAGACAATCCGCGGACATTAGTTCTTCCCTGGGACGTACTCAGTATGTCGCAGGATAAAGAAAAACACGTCCCTCGGACGTCCTGTTTTTTCGAAAAAGTCCTGAAATGACATCATTCGGACGTCCGAAGGACGAAGTTATGCTGTCTGGGTTAGAAAAAGAGCCTCGAAACCTCCTTTCTCTTACGTCATCAATGAATGCCCAAAATTGCGAAGTTAGAACTTCAATTTCGAAAAATTTCCAGTGGAGAGCCCCTGAATCCACTTGTGGTTTAACGTCACCAAAGATAGCCTAATATGCAATTTTAAAACCTTAGTTTCAAAAAAATTCCGGGTGTGAGCCCCCGAACCCCGATTTCGTCTTCTCACATCCTTAAAAATCCTCAAAATTGTATTTTTAGAACTTTAGCTTGGAAAAATTTCAACTGTCTTATAATGTCATCACATATAGCCTAGTATGCGTTTTAAATCTTGAATTTCACATTAAATGAAAATCCCCCTCCCTTTTCTCTAACACTATCAATATAATCTAAAAATTACGGATTTGAACTTCAATTTCAAGAAATTCCCAAGAGAGAGCTGTTGAATCCATCTGTCTTTCGTCGTCACCAAAGATAGCCTAATATGGGTTTTTAAGATGTCAATTTCAAAAAATTTCTAGGGAAAAGCCCTGATCCCCTCACATTCTCGAAAATAATCAAAGTTGTATTTTTAGAAGTTCACCTTTGGAACATTTTAGCTGTCCTTCACCGTTATCAATGATAGTCTAATATGCATTTCATAACTTGAAAAAAAAAAAACAAATTCAGAAAAAGTATCGAAACTCCTCCTATTTCTAACATCATTAATGGAAGCCCAAAATTGCTAATTTAGAGCTGTAGAAAAGTATTGAAATCACTGCAGTGACATTGTATTATTTGAAAGATTGAATTTTGAGAAGAACAGTCCGTGCTTGACCAATTACTCATTCCCTGGCGTTATTATAATCTTCAAAACATTTTTTTAGTACGAATGAATTATAATTACATTTTGCAAAATTACCTGAACGGATTGGCGTTTAATTGTCATAATATGTAAAAATGTATTGTACTTTTCATTTGATGTAATTAAGTATGTTTTTCGTTCTTAAAACTGGTGTTAAGGGATCCTAAAAAACGTGAAACAAGTTTATGAGTTTTTTATTATGCGAAAGTTTACAATGAGTAATTACTTTTTATACCCGGTGCCACTCCCAGAAATTTTTCCTGGATCCGCCCCTGCTTAAAACAACAAGTTATGGGGCCAAATTTATCCAAACTTTCAAAATCCATGCAAAGCCAACACTCCCAATTGAATTTGTTTGCTCAAATGTATGTTGTTGTTTTTTTATTTTTAAGTACAAGTTACATTGTATAGTAAAGTTTAAATTTTCTACTTGAATAACCATGCAAAGCCATAGCTCCCATTGAATTTGTTTGCTCAATTGTTTGTTACTGAAGTACAAATTAGTGTTGAAAGTAGATGCTTAATTGTTTTAATTTTTTACTTAAATGATAATTAATTGTCTAATAATGCCATATATATATATATATTTTTTTTTTCCAATTTGTTGTTAAACACACTACTTATTTATATATGGATAAATATACATTTTGCCTTATGAATAAATAGATTAGTTGTTTTTTTTTAATAAAAAAAAACTTTATTTATGCAAATACTATTTATTGTTGGCAAGAAAAAATTTTGTGGCTCTTTAAAAACTTTGAATTTTTGTAAATTGTAGATTTTGACTCTTCCCACTCAAAAGGTTGCCGACCCCTGCCTTAAGCAGATGTGCATGATTAGCTCTTGCAAGTCTTACTTTAGGTTACAACAACCTTTTTCTTGGCGTTAGACTCTTCATGTTTACCAGACTTGAGGTTGAATTTATCAATTTAATAATATCACACACGGGTAGTTGCCAAATCATGTCTTCTTAAGTTACTACCGGAACAAATTGTTAATTTTCAAAGAAAATTTTATAGCTTACAAATAATGATGCAAACGATGTTACTTAATATGTAATAGAATTAAACGCTTTGGAAGTTTTTCAAAAAGAAGATGAATTGAATTAGGCTGGGGGGAGGGGGTGTAATAATCAAATTCAAAGCAATACATCATACAAGAAAGTAGAAGCGATTGCGTTGCTCATACGTTCTAGAATTATACGTTTTGAAAGTTTTCCAAAAGGAAGATAAAAGAGAGTAACATTTATGTAGCATAAATTTTTTTTCCAAACAAAACAAGAAAATAAACACGATTGGGCTGCTCATGTCATTAGATGTCTCGATTGTGCTGTTCATGTCATTTATAATTGTACGCTTTGAAAATTTTGTAAAAGGAAGTTGATGGGTCGGTAATGAACCCTTGTCCAATAATCACAAAACATAACCGACATGGATAGTGCCCCAATAAGAAAAATTGCACAAGAGGCAAACAGTTGTCTGGCTTCTGAAGCTCTTCTTCAATATTTAAATGCTTTCGCTTGAATTATATTATCTTTTATTGGGGGGGGGGGGGGTATTGTAAGCATGCGCAAGTTTTGCACTGTGGCTGAAAATAATCTTGCTAAGAGACATTGAAAAAACAATTATTCTCTGAATGCAATTGATCTTTAGGCTTAGAATATTTCATTGTGTGACTTTCATGAGCTTAAATTTATTTCAATCAGACAAGTGTTAAGCTTGTTTTCTAACTTTATTTGAGGTAAAGAACGCAATGAATTCGAAAGTTTTGAAATCAGTCCTGGAAAAATTCCGCGAGGGTATTGTTTAATTAGTGTGTAAATGTTTCATGATAAAATATTTATTCAAGGGAATCATCATTCCAAGCTATTACAAAGAGCTCCATTGTTTAACTTGTTCTAATATTCAGTTCTGTGAATAAGAAACCTAGTAGTTTCTCAAAAGTTCTCTAAATTTCTATTTCAGAAGAATAGAAAAATCTTTTTGAAGCCTCATAATTAAGATACAATAAACTATGATGTTAATTACCTGTATTTAAATATATCTAGACAGTGCAAAGTTGCATTTTAATAAGAACATTTGTTCATAATTCGCAAAATGTATTTCTAGCTTCACAAAACTTTAATTTCGTATGCTTCTTGAACAATGACATTAAATTTAATTAAAACTCTTGAATCTGTTAAAATATGTCTGCGAAACATTGGTTTTAACTCCCAGTTATATTCTGAAAAGTGCGAAAGAAATGCATATTTAAAAGAAATTTCAGTTTAGCGTACAGATTAAATTATTTGAATAAAATAAAAAAACTTTCTCAACAACGTTGCTATTTGCAACGAGTTAGATGAATTGAAAAATGCGATGAGTGCTAACAATTAAATTTAAACTAGCGCTAACAATTAAAAAATCATCAGCGTTTGATATTTGAGTTGACGAAGTAGTTGGATAGATACATAAATTAGAATGTTATCAATATTAACCAGCAAATTATTCGTATCTGGTGGCTATTATTAATAATCACCGGTTGTTAATAATAACCTGATGATGATTATTAATAATATATTTTTATTAATAATCATAGCCAGTTAGGCACACTAACCGTAACATATACACTGCATTTCAAAATGATAGGCCCCCACCCTCATTTTCTTCCAAAATTCTGGTTCTGACTGAGAGCTGTTTTTCTTCTGGCAGAAATAATTTTGAAATCTTCGTTATAACTATCACCGAAGAAATAGTTCGAAATAAAATAATTTTTATTTAAATTTTATTTCATGCGATCAATCATTTTGATAAAATTTTTCGAAATAGCAGCTCTACTCTCTACTTTTAGAGTTTTTTTTGCACCAAATTGTTTATATGCTAAATTTGCATGAATATGATGGTTACTCTGACTACGGTATTACATCACGGAGTAGCACGGTAAATTGTTTCCGTGCTTTTTCTTCAGCAACGAATTTCAGAAGCAAATTGTAAATGAACGAAATATACCTTTATGTATACCAGCAAGCGTGCGTCCAAATCAATCTTCAGGAATCTGATTTGTTAGCTGGAGTACCACAGTAAGGTGGGAGGAGGGGAAGGATTGAGCTGAGTAATACACAGTGAAACAAAGAAGCTTTTACAAAGTTTATATTTGTGCCACGAATTGTCAAACTGTTCTGTGGTCATTTGCTTTTGAAGCAATTGACACCCAAATTTTAAGCTTTTCTTTTCGTTTTGTTGGAAATTATGCGTCGAAAGTTTATTTATTTAACCTGAAATGGAATTATTTATCACGATTGCATATCGCATATGTTCAGTGTAATTGCATCTTTTAATTAAGTTTGAATATTACATAAATGCTGCATTATTTCGCCAGTTAATACCTAGGAGTTAACTAAAAATAATAGAAGAAATACTTAACTTTTATAATATTTCTCATTTTATTTGTTCATTACTATTATTTTTATCATTGTAACAAAGTGAAATGGTACACAGCGAGACATGAAACAGTCGTACACAGTGAAACAATGTCTCAGTTCAAATATATTTATATTTACTTGATAATATTAATGTATATTAAATGTTACTCTAATACATTCTTATTGCCATGATATTACCTCAGTAAATGTGTATGAAAAACTAGACACTTGGCGTGCGTTTTTGAAGTAATATGTCTATTTTGACCTTATAAATGTTCGGTAACTTCTGTAAGACTTATTTATCGCAAATGATATCGTAAACTTTTAAAGCATATATACAGTGAAATCTCCTACTTTAGGTCATCCACAGTATCTTCGTAAGGCTTTATAACTATGATCTTGTGTATTGAAGCAAGATTATATAGTAACAAAATGTTGTTACCAATCAATATTTATTACAGTTTCATAAACACGTTCGCAGCATAAATGCATTATTTATTTCTATGTGAAAAGAAATTGCTACAGTTACGTTTATTTATTTATTTTCATTAAGAATTTTACATTAGACAGTTTTAGGCAAACATTTATTACATACAAATATCTGTTTAATTTCGAAAAATAGTAATAAATGTTTTTATTTCTTAATACATGAAAAACAAAAAAGGTTTCAAACTGTACTGTTCGTTGAAACTATTGTAATCAGAAAACTGTCAAAGCTTATGTTTTGAAAATAAGTCGTGATAAATCGTCAAGCATCGTTTCCCTTGCATCGCCACTTGCGATTCGCTGGACAATTTAATTGAACCATAATTTCTGACATTGTTATTTCCATATTTGAATAGGTTATGTGAACAATAATAATAATATAATTACACGTTAATTTAAAGCACAAATGAGCAATAAAATGCAGACATATGTTTCGGGATTGCTTGGAATCCCTTTTTCAATGCGGCAGGGAGCTTCTAGATGCAAAACATCCAAATGAAGCAGACAGAACAACAAAAACAAAGCTTATATAGAGTAAGAATTATCTGTAAACCAATGAGAATAAAGGCAGCGTGAAATGGAAGTAGAAGAAGCAGGAAGACACCAATAAGAGAGCAACAAACGAATCCAGTTGAAAAGTCCAAAATTCATTACTCAGAGCTTAAATATTTTACCTCTTCAGGAATCACTCACTTCATAAGTAACCGGAGCGTTTTTAACACCTTACAATGTGCAACGCTCACAGGTCGTAAAAATTATCTGGCTGAAGTTTTGTCACAGTTTTTTCGCTAGTTTCGAATTTAACGTGTTGGAAATGGTTGCAATTATATTTAAGGCAAAATGATTTACAACCTTTTAGAGAACTTATTCTGCTATTATATTGAAGTTTGAAAGCGGTCAATTTTTGTCTTTGAAAATTTCTCTCATAACATAAAGCAGTGTTTTGTTTTGTTTTTTTTTTGTTTTTTTTTTGGTCATAAGGCAACTTTTTGGTTGCATGAACCTCAAATAAAGCTAGAAAAACTGTACTCAATGAAGTTCTACAAAATGCATGAATCTTGAACAATGTAGTTGATTTTGATGCTTCAACTTTTTGTTGGTCGCAACCGTTGTTAATACACCATTTAATGTTCGTACATTCCAGTCCACCACTCAAATACTTCGTAAAATTTCAGCTAATAAACCATTAGCTGAAATTTTACGAAGAATAATAATATAAATAAATCTTTATCGTACTGTTTTTGCTATTTTTTTCAATATGCACTATTACACATGATTTAATTTTTCTGGGGTATTTGTGTTGCATTCAAATCCTGCTAATCCGAACTCCGTTCTTTCGAAAATTCTGTTAATCCGTGAAGGCTGTTAAAATATAAATAAATAATAAAAATTAATTTTATTTCTTCCTCCTTTTCTTTTTTCGGGGAGAGAGGAATGTAATTTTCTCTTCTTAGTTAGATTTTTATTTATCATCTCTCTACGCATCTGCTGATCTATAAGTCAGTGCCAAACAACATTATTATTTAAAGGCACGGCCAACGATAAGCAATTTCTCTTCAGAAATTCTAGTGTTAAACGCTAAATTCAAATATTATGAATTACAACACAACATAAGTAGCAACACAATATGGTCGATACAGTCCAATGCAAAGTAGCAATTTTCGGTGATCCGAACAAACCTGGTCCCAATTAGTTCGAAGCTTCTGCTTCGAACTAATTGGGATCAGGTTTGGATCCTATAGTGCATATATTTTTTATAGTGCATTTATTTTGGGCGCTTTAAAATGCACTATAGGATCCTATAGTGCATTTTAAAGCACCCAAAAGAATTGACACGAAATTAGTTACTGTAGTACCCCGGGAACTACATGTTCAAGCATCTGGTTACAAAGTTCATCTTGCAAGTTGGTATAACGTCTCAGAAAATTCTTTTGAGAGTAGCAATGACTTATTAATTTAATATATAATTAAATTATGGAGTTGGAGGTATAGCTTAAGTTCTTTTTAAGAATATAAAATCAATTTTATTACATATTCAGTAAAACTCCTCTTAACGGACACCTCTCAAATGTGGACAGTTTTTAATTCCCCACCAACAATTCATTGAGCTTATAAAAATAATTATCTTGTGAGGACACCTTTCTACTACAGTCAAATATTTTAGTCCCGCTAGTGTCCACTGTGGAAAAGTTTTATCGTATATAAAAATATATATAATATATATACCTAGATATACGTATGTTAATACCAGTGTCATGAAATATACATAAGACAAAGATAAAGAACAAGAGTCCCAAGGGGCTAACACTGGTTCATTTCTCTTCATTTGCGTAATTTTCAAAGTTATTTCCAGATGTGAAACATCTTACGCTTGCGATTCAGAGTCATTCATTTTCGTAGACGATTTTCGCTGGAAGCCTGCCAACGCTTCAGTAGCGTCAACCACTAAATCTTAATCTCTTCCGAAACAATCATTTACACCGCTCCCGTGTAGAAATCAGAGCTCCCGATGGCCAAACTAACCCGCTAACCAAAGCACTTGCGAAAGGGTTCAACAGCGCACCGGAAGCGTCTACTTTCCCGTCCTGCCATTTGGAAGCTTGAACTTTGTCTTCATTACGTCTTCGCAACCGGATGCTCTGTAGCGCGTGAATTATAATCTGGTGGCACGCATGCGTGACGTCACACGGGCGGAAAATGTTCATTAAGGTGGTCAGCGTCGCGTGGGCGAATAAAAGTTTTGCGAAAATTAAATAACCACGACGTTTCGACAATCAAGAGATTTAATTTTAGCTAAGATTTTAATTAGTAATACATGTTTAACTTAGTGTCGGCTCGCTTTCATTATTCATACTTTACAGAGAAATATGAAATATTCGTATTTTTTTGTGACGCACAAAACTTACGTAGGAACATTGCATTGTTATATCCGATTGAAGTAGAAATACAAAATTAAAAATTAAATATACGTTCCTATCGATCGAGAACTTTTAATAGGTTTCAATTGAGGAAATATCAGAAGATATTTCTCATTCTTGCGGCAAGTATTATTATTTATTTTACTGTTGCTATATGAGTTGTACCTCAATTTTTCCCAACCTCTTAATAGCATTTATTTATTGAATGTTAGTGTCAGCGCAACCAAGCGCCGATCTTCCGAAACAAAAACTGAAGCAGATTTTATTTTTTGAAGAAGAAGGTATATTATTTTATTCCTTAATAGCTTCCCGGTGCTGCGCGTGGTATCTCAATCGTTGCATCATTCCCCGGCGGAAAAAAAAAAAAAAAAAAAAAGAAGTGAGGACACGTGACGGCGAAATTTTCTCTTCTTATAAAATGAGGATAACTTAAAGTAAAAATTCCCATTAGACAACAGTGCTTAAAATTTTCCATTAGAAGAAAGGCAACAGTCTCTAAAAATACTTATTAGAATAAGATCAACAGTTCATAAATAACATCAACAGACCTTAAAAATCCCTTAGTATATGGACAACAATTTCGAAGTTCGAAGTCAAATGTGCCCAAAAAAATAAATAAATCATTAGAATAAATATAATTGTCTCTAAAAATATCCATTAAAGTTCTGATGTCAGAGCCTAAAAATCTTCATTGGACTCAAGACGACAGTTCGTAAAAAGATCAGATAACAGCCTAGCTGTTATCTGATCTTATCCAAAGAGATGAACAAGTTTTTGTGATAAAATATGAATGAAATAAATCATCGAGTAACTGAAGTATAAATCGTCAAAAAATGCAACAAGATACAGTGAAACCTCCCTAAAGAGACCACCCACCAGACTGTAGGAAATTGGTCTCATAGAGAGGTGGTCTTTCAATAGAGGTAATGGCTAAAACAAAGCTTCATGCAATAATACAACGAAACACTATTCTAAAACTTGTTTTTCCTACTATCTTATAACTGTACAGCTTTAAAAAAAAAAGAATTAATCAAAGTTTGCTTTGATTTTATTAATTTCTCATTAACAATATTTATCTCTAAACTTTCTTTGATTTCCTGAAACAAATTATTTATTTTAGAGTCATCTCCAGCAGGAATTGAATTTTCTATTAATCATTAAACTTCTTTAAATTTTTCTTTTTACTCCGCATGACTTAAATTCTTCATAATATTTTAATAGAACATCTTGAGTTTTGCTACATTGAAATTGTGCTGCCAATTTTCTCTCTGATATTCCACTGTCATGTGCTTGTAAAACTTCCAAAGTCAATATAATTCCTTTAGACATCATTAAAATGTAGTGCAAAGAACAAAAAAACAAGAGGGAAATGCCCTGTGAAATCTACAAACGTCCTTAGCTCTCCAAGAAAGGTAACAGATGGAATGTAGACCAATCATCCCCATAAATGACTCTGTACTTCACAGGAGTCTTCAAGTACAAATAAACAATCAAGCTCATTGGTCCAATTTCCCTGCTCTGGTGCTTACCACCCACCCCATTCCAGGAACAGGAACAGTAGATTTCTCCACATAAATGCTGGGTCCGGTTTTTGTCAGAGATAAGCGTATTTCAAAATTCCTGAAGGTAAATAATCTGACTTGTTCTTCTGAAAAAGTGGTCTTACTGGGAGGGAGACGGGAAATAAGTGGTCTTTTAATGGAGGGAAAGTTAATATAGAAGCCTATAGTTGGAAGTTTTAGACCTAAAAAAAGTGGTCTTTATGAGAGGTGGTCTCCTTATAGAGGTGGTCTTTATGAGAGGTTTTACTGTATTTCAAAATTACAGTGAAGCTCCTTCATCAGTGCAGAAATGCTCAAGCACAAAGATTATGAGTGAATATTCACTCACAATCTCTAGTAGGCCAGTCATTTTAAAATTTTCCAGGCGGAGGCAAAGGTTATAAGCTTAATGTATATTGCATTAAAAAAAAAATACATGCACATACATTTAAATACATTTCCCAAGCCCGGGGGAGGGGGGTTGCAATTGAGCCCCCCTAAATGATGGGCCTGATCTCTTGTTATGTATTCACAATCTACTATGTTCATTCACAATCTCTAGTAATGCACTCACAATATGTTATGTTCACTCACAATCTCTAGTTGTGCTGAACTTTTTTGATGATTTGATTCGCTTTACTTTGATTATTAATTTTATTCAACTAGGGTACTTTCAAAAGATAATATCGTATTAGATTGTTATTCACTGAAATAGTTCGTTTTCCTCAAACCCGCCTTTTCTGAGAAAGATTTAATATCGATTTTCTGGGAAGACATTTCAAAAAGTCCATCTCATTTAACAAAGCGATAAGTAAGTATTATTACTAAAATCTGCTTTCGTAGAAATATATATAACATCTTAAGCGAAGTTTAAGCTAAGAAGAAAGCGGTTCGATCGGGCTTTCACTTAATTTTAGCCACGCTGCAAAAGGCGAAGCTGTTAATCCCTCCTGTATATTTATCCTTAATCATAAATGACAAGCAATATGCAATTAATCATTTCCGAAGGGGCGAAACTGCCTGATATTTCGCGAGAATATTCCATGCGAATAATACTCGGGTCATTAGTTGTGGTACGATAAATCACTTATTAAAGAAAAATGATGAGATGTTAATTTCTTTTCCGGATTCTCTTATAATGCGTGAAGATTTTGGTTTTGAACAAAAAATGATTAATTCAAAACAAAGAGCATCCAGCGATATTTTTGTGAAGAAGAAACTCTCTTAGACATTATTTAGCTACATTTAGAACACATACATATGCTACGCCAAAAAGTGTATATTTACACTTCGTAAAAAGTCATATATTTACACTTCTGACAATAAAAATAAAAGACCAAACGTGAAAGAAAAATAATAATTAATTTACTAAATAAATAAAGTAAGTAAAAAATAAAAATAAATAAGTAAGTAAAAATACACATAAAATAAAATAAAAAAGTCAAAATAAATAAGTGAATAAATAAATTAAATAAAACAAATAAAAATAAATTAGTAAGTAAAATAAAATAAGATAAAAATATATAAATGAATAAGTAAGTAAGTAAATAAATAAAATAAAAAATAAAAATGAATAAGTAAGTAAGTAAACAAATAAAATAAAATAAAAAGAAATTATTGCTTTCTTAATGCCAGTTGTCTGGATTGGAAGAGCAAATGAATTGGATTGACCCCAGGAGCCAATAAGTAGGCGCTCGAACGGCACACATTTTGAAACAGAAAACAGTGGACCAATTAAGAAAAGATGTGAAAATTATTTTAATTTTTTTAATGTCTTGTAAATAATGCTGTGCAAATTTTTACGAGACAAAACATGTTCTTTTTATCGTAATAAACCGTAAATCTGCTTACTTAAGGATTTGTGTTTCTTTGCACCCATATTACCCCGATTATCCGGATTTTCGATTCTACGGATTGCCTTTGGTCTCAGTTCGGATAAACCAGCTTGTATTGACAGGTGACGCTATATTAAGAGCTTTGTCGGCAATTAAATTCACAACCTGTCAAGAAGGATGCGATATTGTGTTTACAACTCTTGTGGTGAAGAGCGTAGGTGGAGAGTGATGTAATATATCACTCTTACTTTGTTTTCAACCGAAAAACGGGTTTCAATGTTGTTTCTTCTATAATATTGAAGGTAAATGCTAATAATGGCTATTAATATTAATGAATTTTGGAAGGCCCAAAATGAAATTTTCAATTCGTGCTCGTAGGTTTTTAAACGTTTTAGCAACTTGTAAAAATATTTTAACGCGCTCTTTGTGAAAATAATATTTCTGCACTGTCAGCATCCGAAATCATAGTTAAATTTTGCTTAAGCTTTTAACCTGTGGATGCTAAGAATGTATCTTGAAATTTAGATTAAAACTTTAGTGTAATTGCACACTGATAGAACTTTTTACTGATGTTAATTACTTCTGTAACTATTGCTTTTTTATTTCTATTTTTCGTATTTTATCAGTACAATGCTTCTGTCCTGTACACTCAAAAAAAATTCCGTAAAATTTACGTTTTTAAACTGGCTGCTGAGTTGGTTGTACAAAACCGTAAAAGTTACAAAGTAAATCCGTAGTCGCAACGGTTTTTTACCGTACGAGAAAAACTTTTACAATTTTTTTTACTCAGATGGTAAAAAACAGTTGCGACTACGAATTTACTTTGTAACTTTTTCGGTTTTGCACAACCAACTTATCTGCCAGTTTAAAACCGTAAATTTTACAGGATTTTTTTAAGTGTAGTTGAACGCTTACCATAAATGAACTCGCGTGGTTTATAATATTAAATGTGCCTCTACGTATGATTCAGATGTCTCAAGTAGAAAACGCGATATATTGATTTTTCTATTGGATAAAAACTTAATTAAAAGTACCATTTATACTAAAATCATAAAACTCCTTTACATGAAACATATGCTCCAGTTGAAGAACGAGATGGAAACAAATTTTTTGTTCACTGGGTGATCTTCCCAGAAAGAAAAATAAATAGATTGATAGATATATACACTTTTGCCAGAGAAATGGATCATAGATGAAAGAGAAAATTGATGCACGGTTAGAAGGGTAGATAAATGTAAAGTAGACATGATACGCAGACACATACGGAAGGGAAGACAGCAAAGATATAAATCGTTACATACAGAAAGATATTGTAACGATCCTCTACGATGACGCTGAAAAAAGACATTTCTCAACTTGGGAGTTCAACAGCCCACGAGAACGAGGGAGCGATGGGCCACCGGGGGAGACGCCTGGATGCCTTTACCAGGAACTGCCGCTAAGGATTTTTCCTCTGGATATCTCCACGGCTCGGATTGTCGTGTATATAGAGTTGTACATTGTAAATAGATCTGTAATTGTGTGTGCATAGTGTTGACCATTAAAATATGTGAAAAAGAAACGACCGTTTTCCTGTTAATCAAGCAATGCCACCACAGGACGTTACAGACTTATAAAATTGGAGGTTCCACCGAGATAAAGTGGAGAAGAGGAAGTTTAAAAGGTATGTGTTCTCCACCGAAGAAATCCAGGCCTTAATATAATGTGTTTGTTTGTTTCGGAAATCCTTTCCGAATAGTATTTAGCTCATAAGTGCATATGAGTTTGGTTTCGGAAATCCTTTCCTAATAATATTTAGCACATCAGTGCATGTATGTATGTATTTGTTTCGGAAATCCTTTCCTAATAATATTTAGCACATCAGTGCGTATATGTGTATGTTTGTTTCGGAAATTCTTTCCGAATAATATTTAGCACATCAGTGCGTATATGTGTATGTTTGTTTCGGAAATTCTTTCCGAATATTATTTAGCATATCAGTGCGTATATGTGCATGTTTGTTTCGGAAATCCTTTCCGAATAATATTTAGCACATCAGTGCATATGACAGGGTTCGCGCTAGACTGCGCGATCGCGCGATTCCCGCAGTATTTTTTGAAATCCCACTCAAAAAAAGTTCGTTTGCGCGCTGTTCCCGCAACTAGCGGTCAGTGGCGGACACGCGTTCAAAACATCGCGAAACGAAACTACGATTCTAAACTTATAATTCAATGAAAACTAAATGGTGTATGTTAGTTTTCAACTGCCATCTTATCCTCATTAATGAAAAGAAGAATCTAGGGACCCTATTTATCATATATAATAACATGAGGGAAAGATTGGCAACTTCTTCATTCCTTGGGATTGTTGAACAATTTAAACCCTTTGTGAATGCAGACTTATCTTCATTCATTCTATTCACAGAGGACAAAAATAAAGAAAAGGAGTGGAAAAGGGAATCTTCCTTGGTCACAAGGTTACAAGAGAATGCTGGTTTCTAAAATGTACTGTTTTCATTGAAAAACATCAATAGATAAAATGACAAATTATCAGAAAAATAGAGAAAATATTGAACTAATTTTTAAGATTTTTTTGTAAAAATCACACATTAAAGAATTTTGGTTAAATAACCAAAATACCAGAGGATCTGTTTTATAATTAACATTTTATAAAGCACCCATTTTTGCGATCGCGAATTTTGTGAAGGATCCGTTTTGTGTGAGCCTTGTCGATGCTTATTCTTTCTTCGCTGAGCATAGCTTAGATAGTAATCTCTTATTACATAGTTTGTATTGGATCATGATAGGACAATTTATTAATATTTTTAAAGACAAGAACAAAAAGAAAAGTTCCCACTTAAATTTTAAAAATCCCACTTAAAATTTTGGTCAAGGTGGGAAACACCACCTTATATTTTTCTTCAGTGTGAACCCTGATATGATCAGAGGCGTAGCTAGGTGGGGGCAAGGAGGGACAGCTGTCCTCGGGCGCAGCGTCAAGGGGCGCAAAATTCATGTTAATTTACTTTTTTTATATGCGAAAAGAAAATTATTTGAACTGAAGAGGTGTGAATATGTTCGACAAAAAAGTGGGAACACCGCAAACCATATAGGGAATGACCAATGTGGCACAGGAGTGCGCGGGAAACCAGACAAATAATTTTGCGAAGCCAAAGTCTCCCATTTTTCCCTTAGACGTGAATGGTCGCTAATAAAAATGAAAGTTAAAAGGGTTGCTTTTTAGAGCTATTTATCACTTAGAAAGCATAAAAGTTTTTTTAGGCCAGGGAGCTGTTTCCCTTTAGGGGCGCCCCAAGGCCCCCAGGGGCAAAGGGGGGCACAAAATCTTAAGTTGTCCCCGGGCGCTGAAAGCCCTAGCTACGCCTCTGCATATGATATGTGCATGTCAATGTCGGAAATCCTTTCCGAATAGTATTTAACACATCACTGCATATGTGTATGTTAGTTTTGGACATCGTTTCCAAATAGCATTAGGCACATTAGTGCAAAGGAAATATATTATATCAGTTTTGGAGACTAATAATGCTTAGAAAAATGTACATCAGTGCACGTAATGAGAGATAGGTATCTCATCCTATATTTATTTTGGTCTCACTATCTGAATTATTAAACGAATGCACATGTATGTGTGATTAAGTGAAAGCACAGTTTTTGTCAAATTGATTGCAGTGTAGTTTGAAAAACATTTTGTTATTCTTATCCTAAGAGTAAAACTGAATGTAATTTATTTTTGTGGTTATAAATGCACACCAGGGCACAATTATATTTTCCCTAATTAAATTTGCAATTTTCATCAGAAAAAAAAAATTCTTGTCAGTGAGAATGAAAATTTGAGTATTATTTCTTACAAATGCTTTTACGTTAAAATAGAAAGTGTATTCGTCCTAAAGAGTGTTCGTCCTAAAGAACGAAGTATTACTCTATGTTGTTTATGTGCTTAGAACAAAAGCGCGGGGGTTCCAGACGGCTTAACTATATACAAAGTGACGTCAGTGCGTCGAGCTGCAACGAGTATGGTTTGATATTCCGTATATTTTGTTTTTGTTTTTCTCTCTCTTTTCCCTGCGAAGAGCATAGCGGTTTGACCTCTTTATGAGTACATCTTGTTTTTTTCGTTCACAGGAAGGATTAGTACATGTGTTACTCCAGACCCTTTGGTTAACGCTTGTACTGAAATCAACTGGAAATTCCCGCGTTTTAGGTGGTCTCTTTTAAAGTGGGTTGAGAAAAAAAAAAGGATTCTATCGCTTGTTGGATTATTTTGTTCTTTATCTGTGTTTTTTTTCCACTCTTCGTTTATGGATTGTTACTGAATAGTACATATTTTTCGCCTGCAGCTAGGTTGAAACAGGTTTTAACCAGAACTTTCAAAAAGTTATGCCTAAATTTAATTTAAAAACCGATGACATCAGTTTATTTCTAGAACTTTTCGAGCGTCAAGCTAAAGTACTAAAATTGCCACAAGAGCAATGGGTATTGCATCTCATTGGCATCCTGCCTGCTGAGATAACTAATTTAATTGCTAGAGAGCCTGAAGAACAGGCTAGGGATTATAATCATGTGAAAAATTTATTGCTTAAAAGATTCAAATTAAGTGCGGAAAAATTTCGTCAACTCCTAGTAAAAACTCAGAAAAGCACGGATTCTACGTGGTACGATTTTTTTCATGAACTAAATACATATTTAGTAGGCTGGCTCAATGGTTTAAAAATTGAGACTTTTGAACAGCTAAAAGATTTAATGCTTGTTGATCAGATCAAAAGACGTGCTTCTATTGAATTTGAAGAACATTTTCTGGATGAGTGGGCTTCGATCACTTCGCCGAAAGAATTAGTGGGAAAAATTGAAGAACTTTTTAGACCCCTATATTATAAATGGGGAAATTAATGGTTTTAAATTACCGATTCTTAAATACGGGTGCGACTGTGTATGTTGTTTGCCAAAAATATGTAAATAGAAACAGAATGAAGGGCGAGCACGTATGGGTTAAACATTTGCTTGATAATCACATGACCTGTTTACCAGTAGCCGAAATTGACGTTGAGTGCGATTTGGGAACGGTAACCACCAAAGCAGCTGTAATTGGGGATCACTTGGACCAAGGGCGCTATATTTTGGGAAATCAGACTGCGGCACTTCTTTCGGAAATTAAAGAAAAACGCATTTCGCATGTTGAGAGTGTTAATGCTGTTGTGACGCGTTCCGTTGCTCGACAACAGAAGGAAAGCAATAGTTGGAATGAAAGTGTCAAGAGTCCGAACCAACTGAATGCGAAATCGACGAGGGGGGGAACAGAAGGAAATTTGGACGCTAGTGAAATATTGCCACCTGTTGATATTTCAGACGCACTAAATCGTGTCATTCAACTAGACTCTAGAACTTTGTTAACGAGCAACAACACAGTAAAGAGCTTGCGCCATTAATTAAATTAGCAAACGATGAGAGTAAGACAAATTATGGGTTTAAGAATGGAATTTTAGTAAAGAAGAAAATGAATAAGTTAGGAATTGAGGAGGATTTTATTGTTGTGCCGGAAACCATCCGGGAACAAATAAAGGCAATGTGTCATGAAGGGACATCAGGTCACCTGGGAGTTTTGAAAACGAAAGATAGATTGATAAAACATTTCTTTTGGCCGAATTGTTATAAGGAAATCGAAGAGTATATTAGAAATTGTGATGCGTGTCAACGGGTAGGAAAAGCAAGTGATCAGAAAAAAGCTCCGTTAGCAACTGTGCCTGTCATATCGGAAATATTTACTAAACTAAATGTAGATGCTTGTGGGCCTCTGCCTACATCTGTGGAAGGTAATAAGTACCTTATCACTGCCATGTGTATGGCTTCAAAGTATCCTGATGCCGTACCAGTGCCAGACATCACTTCGAAGTCTGTTGTAAATGCACTCTTGCAAATTTTTAGCCGCATGGGTTTTCCCAGGGAAATACAAACCGATCAGGGAAAATCGTTTATGAGTGTCTTAACCGTCGAATTTCTTCAAAGGTTTGGTATAAAAATTGTCAGAAGCTCAGTATACCACCGGTCGAACGTTTCCATCGTTCAATGAAACGGATTTTAAGAGTTTTATGTATTGAAGCAGCTCCTAGTTGGGAAACTCAAATACCTGCTGCGCTTTTTGCGTTACGAACGGTTACACATGAGAGTACAGGTTTTAGTCCTGCGGAATTAGCACATGGCAGTAATTTAAGAACCCCAACTGTACTCCTGTACGAAAAATGGTTAGAAAACCCAGAACAAGAAAATATTGTAGTGAAATACGTCTTTGACTTAATAAATAGGTTAAGGAAAAGTAGGGAGTTGGCTGCTGAGACAATGGTAGAACAACGGGACAAAAGAAAAAAATGGTATGACAAAAATGCTATAAGAAGAGAATTTCAAGAGGGAGATGCAGTGTTGGTCTTAACAGTAAACCAACCACATAAATTGGCTCCAAAATGGAAAGGGCCGGGTAAAATAGAGAAAAAATTGTCAGACACAAATTATGTAGTTAGTTTTCAAGGGAATCAGGAGCTCAATAAAGTATATCATATAAATATGTTAAAACCATATTACAAAAGAGCTGAACTTTTGAATGTTGTAGATCTAGTCCAGGAGGAATCTTTTGAACTATCAGAAATGGAGGAGGATTTTCCTTATATGATAACTGATCCTAATGTGTTTGATTTTAACGATATAATTGAGCAAAATCACCTTAAAGAACGACTAAATGACGATCAAATCCTACAATTAAGAAATGTGCCAGTTAAGTTTTCTGAACTTTTTTCGAATATTCCAGGGAAAACAGATTTGGTCGAGCATGATATAGAATTAACTAGCGAAAAACGGGTGCAACACAAGCCATATAGGATGACTAATAGACAGAACGAAATTTTAAAAGTTGAAATAGAAAAAATGTTAAAATATCAAATTATTGAGCCGGGAGCGTCAGAATTCACTTCACCCATGATTCTTGTTGAAACATCAGGTCGGGATCCTAGACCGTGTATAGATTATAGAAAACTAAATGAAATAACACGTACTCAATTCTATCCCATACCTAATATAGAACAACGAGTAGAAACGGTGGCGGCAGCCAAATTTATCACTCTAATCGATTTAACCAAAGGTTATTGGCAAATGCCGCTGAGTCCTAGAGCCCAGAAAATCGCTGCTTTTGCCACCAGTTTTGGGGTTTATAGGCCTTTACGCATGACATTTGGGCTTAAAAACGCTCCTTTTTACTTAAGTAAGTTGATGAATGAAATTTTAGCAGGGAGTGAGAGATATGCTATTCCCTACCTGGATGATATTGCTATTTTCTCAGAAACATGGCAAGATCATATAAAACATTTAAGAGACATCTTAGAACGGATTAAAAGGGCCAAATTGACAATTAAGCCGTCAAAATGTAAATTTGCTCAGGAAGAAGTGCAATACTTAGGCCATATAGTAGGTAAGGGTAAGCGTTCCCCAGCTGAGTTAAAAGTTACAGCTGTTCAAAATTATCCAGTTCCACGTACCAAGACTGAAATCAGAGCTTTCCTGGGTTTAGCTGGATATTACAGACATTACATCCCCATGTTTTCAGTTATAACAGCTCCATTAACAGATATATTAAAAGGAAACAATAAAAGGGGGAAAATTCTTTGGAGTGAACAATGTCCTTTAATCTCTTAAAGGAAAAACTGTTTAGCAAACCGGTCTTACATGCTCCGGATTTTACCAAACCATTCATATTGCAAACCGACGCTTCGGATTTGGGATATGGGGTAGTTTTAGCACAAAAAAATCAAAAGGGGGAAGAACATCCCATACTATATTTGAGCAAGGGTGTCCGGGGAAAGCAAACTCTGGAGGGGAGGGAGAGTCTGTAACGATCCTCTACGATGACGCAGAAAAAAAAAAAAAGACATTTCTCAACTTGGGATTTCAACAGCGGGGGTGGGCCCACGAGAACGAGGGAGCGATGGGCCACCGGGGGAGACGCCTGGATGCCTTTGCCAGGAACGGCCGCTAAGGATTTTCCCTCTGGATATCTCCACGGCTCGGATTGTCATGTATATAGAGTTGTACATTGTAAATAGATCTGTAATTGTGTGTGCATAGTGTTGACCATTAAAATATGTGAAAAAGAAACGACCGTTTTCCTGTTAATCAAGCAATGCCACCACAGGACGTTATAATATGTGGATATCGGCATCGTTACACACAGGGTTGTCGGATTTGCTGCCCGGCAGCTACCCATTTTCCCCGCTGGGCTATGTTTTTTACCTTAAAAACCCGCCGGTTCTTTTGGGGAAAATGTTTTTTTTTTTTTTTAATTTAAGAACAAATAATCCCTTGTAAAATATTTCTTTTTGATGAAAATTCTACACATGTCAATACTATTCAATATTTATTTCATTGTTTTTAATTTCCATATATCAAAATTAGTACAAAGAAAAAATTCAAAATTATGTCGTATAAAAGAGAAATAACAATTACAAGATAGTTGAGGAAAATAACTTGCACAATTAAAAAGCAAAAATTTATCATTATTATTAACATAAAGGCTTGGAAATGTTAAGCTTTAGTTACATTAAAAAAGGATTTATTTTTAATGAAAAAAAAAACACTTCAAGACATCATATATCTTATATGAAAATGTATAAATTTACATTTTCTGTACTTTTCAGACAAAAGCAGCATAGAATTTTCTTCTTTCTTATGATAAGAATAGTTTTTGTTTCGATCAGACCAAAATTTATTTAGTGGAAAAACAATTTTGGTTTAGATTTGAAGAAGTTAAACCTTTAGTTACATTACTATATATATATATATATATATATATATTACATGAAAATATAAAAATTTACATTCTTTCTGTACTTTTCAAAAGTAAAAATAATTTCGAAGCTAAATTTTCAATTTGTAAAAGGCTAATACCCTCCATCTTTCTTAAATATTTCTTTATCAAAATTATGCTTAGATTTGTTGAAAAGATTATAATTGTGCTAATTAGAAGATGAAAAATATGTGATATGTATTAACTGTATAGAAGAAAAATCATGAAATAAACCTATACAAGCAACAAAATAACTTATCTGTATCTCTGTGTGTATATACATAAATATATGCACACATGTTTTATTTTTTCAAACATTAATTTTTACCTAACTTTTATTTATAAATAATTTTAAACTATTAAATAATTTATCTAGAATGCTCTGATGATGAATGGATTAATAATAAAAAAAACGTTTAGAGTAAATATTATTTAATTTTTTACTGTGTCACCCATACTGATCATTGAATTTAAAAAGTGTGCATACATATACATGAAATAAGATCAAGTGAAGTTAAATGGCAACATTTGAGTAAGGTAGTTGAGAAAAAAAAACTTTTGTTTTAATAAAAAGTAAATAAAATTTGATTAAAACTGTTTTTTAGTGCTTGCTAAATTATGCATATTATAATATATAAAATATGTACACATATGCCATACATTATTAACTTGCTGGGAAGAGAAATTTCATTTTACCCAAAAAACTCATGTTTTTTACAACCCTGGTTACACATGACTATAAATAGCTATAGAAGTAGATAAAACTAACCAGATTGGTAAATCGATATGCAAACAGATTGAAAATGTTTACATACACAAGGCAAATTAATAAATTGGTGAATTAATTTGTTAGTTTATCAGGTAAAGAGCAGTTAGTTTAATTTACCATTTAACGAACAGTTAGTTGTTAGAAAGCTTAGTTTGCAGTGAAAGCGAAAAAATCAATAAATTGACACATGCACAGAATTAAAAAGACTGAAACAAATAAATGCACAAATAGAGTGGGGAGTGGCATCAACAAACAGATAGAAGGGGGCATAGACACATATATAACTCGTCATTCATAAAACAGACATAAGATGGTGAGATGAATAGAAGAAGTACACATTGCATAACTACCTTAATGGTTTGCTACTATCTTCTTCATTCCGATTTAAATTTAGAATATGATATTTGAAAGACATCTGAGCGTAAAAATTACTACACCAGCTGAAAATACATTCCTCTTCAGTTAGCCCCTCCCTTTACATTTGCGCTGGTATATTTTGTACTGTTATAGTTGAATGATACCCGTCAAAAAGAGAGAAAGAGAAAACTATTTATTTAGAAACAATTTAGCTACAAAAAAGTATCTTCTTTGGGACTGTTACTTGTAGAGAAAACAAAATTAATTTAGAAACAATTTAGCCCCAAAAAAGTATCTTCTTTGGGATTGTTGCTTGGAGAGAAAACAATATTAATTTAGAAATAATTTAGTCACAAAAGAGTATCCTCCTTGGGTCTGTTACTTGTCGTCGGAAGCTCAAAACCTTTTTGACATTTCTTTGTGTCTCCGAAACACGTGCATGCATTTTTTTTAATAGTTTTGTGATTTAATAATTGTTTTTAAAATTAAGTAGTTTACCGCTTCATGATTGACGCTAATCAAAATCACATATTATTTTCCTCCAATAGACTTAAATTAAATATACTGTTGATCTTTTACTTGTTCTCTGAGCCATGCATGGCTTCATTTATTACTTGTAATTTATCTGATGGAAGGCAACAAAGTAACTTCCATTAACAGACTCCACTTCAGAAGTGTAAATTTGACCCATGAATTCACGTGAGTGATTAGGAGGCAAAGTTAAGTGTTCACTAATTGTAAAGAAGTCAAGTTTATTATCCTTGAAACTATTAATTTATATCTAGCGTGTGCAAAAGTTACGCTTAATGGTAGCCTTTACCTTTATAAAAGCTCAATTATTATGCGTTAAGAGCAGCTGTTGAGCTCTGTTATGATGTGAATTTTGATGAAAACTTCGAATAAATTATTGCATATTGTGTTTAAAAAATAAATTATTGCATACTGTGTTTAAAGAAGCAATTATAGTTCATGAAAATTTTCTGTTAGGGATACTAAACTTATATTTAGGCTAACGGAAGTCATATGTGAACATTTAAACGTTTTCTTGTTTATTGAAAGCATGTTAAAATTTTATGTTAATAGTTATTTTGTTTTTTAACAGACTTCACAAAGGATGAAGACATGCATTCAAACTGTAGGTATGTCGTTTTTTTATTCAGCGATAACTTCTCACTGGATGAACCGATTTGGATGATTTTTTTTTTATCGATCGAGGGTGGTCTCCCATAGGTCCCGTATCTTCGTATGACCGTATTCGATAATAATTAGAGAAAAAATTATGTGCACAAGTGTAGTGATTTTTTTTGTTTGTTTTTCATCTATAATTTTTGACAAAATGAACCGATGTGATGATTTTTTTCTTTAATCGATAGAGGGTTGTCTAACTCAAATATTGCACATCAATTTGACTACATTTGTTCTTTTAGAAAAAGCGTTATAGGTGAAAAATAATTATTTGTCTTTTAATTGGAAAGGCTTGGCTCGATTTTTCTTTGTTGGGAAAATTATTAATAAATATAAAATTCATTGTTAAAAAAGAGTTTGTTGCCATTCAGCAGTAATAATAAAAGCAATTATAATTAGAGATTGACTGAAGGCTTCTCTGAAGCAAAAATTAAATCCAATCAGTTTGTTTGCTCTAGTGATCTTTTAAAATCGACTTCAAAACGGAATTTATCATACAAGTGATTAATTTTTAGTGCCAATCACTCACAGAAGGTTTACCCTTTGATATGCATTTTTTAAAAAATGTATTTACATTAAAAAGAATAAAATGAAATATTTAAAAAAAAAAATAGAACCGACTCAAATTATAAATTGCTCTAAAAAGTGAAAAATAAATTAATTCTTTAAACAACATCGAAACAACTTTTAAACATAATTTTTGAAGTCGGTGCAAAATTACGATAGATTTTTTGATTCCTGATCACTTTTGCAATCATGAATCAATTACAAATATAAGTGGCCTAGAGTTTGCAGCACTTTCAATGTAAAGTAACACATGGTGTAATGATAATTAGATCGTCATAATTTTGCACAAACTTCAAAAATTATGTTTAAAAGTCGTTTCGATGTTGTTTAAAGAATTCCTTTATTTTTCACTTTTTAGCGCAATTTATAATTTGAAGTCGGTTCTATTTTTTTTTCAAAAATTATTTTTGCGAATAATATTATAATAATATACTCAAGCCCATTTTTGTTTATTCGCTTGAATTATTGAATTACTGAAATAATACTGAGTTACTCTACTCGTAATTTTAATTGTTAAGCTACAAAATTCTTGAGTTTCTTCACTGTTTTTCTGGGATTTGAATTTGAAACATTTTTATTATTTCACTCAAAATGATAAATTATGCTGTGCACTCTGGTATATTTCACAAGGTGATATTTTTCACTTTGCACGGACTAATCAAGTAGATTTTAGAAGGGCTGCGGAGTTGGTCGGAAAAATGCCCGACTCCGACTTCGATGCCCACACAAATAGATATATATAACATATATATATATATATCCAAAAGAGACCGGGGCATATTGACCTTCGTCCTCAGTGGACCGCTCCCTTAAAATCAATTACTATCCAATTCATTTCGTTCATATGAAGTCTCATGGTTAAATGGTTGTTTACAACTAAAAATATCATACGGGGAAACTTATACGCGTTTTTGGCAGAGTTTACGTTTTGACTAGCTAAAAGTAATTTTTCCATCTTAAAGTTTTTTTTTTTGTAATTTTATCAGGACTGAACTAATCAGAACTAACTAAATAGTTCTTCTAGAAAGGCAAAATTGCGCAGTTTTCCAGTTCCTAAAAATATTTGCTTATTTATAGTTCATTTACAATTTCAGTGTCATTATTAGTTTGCACAGCGGACCACCATTACATGAGACAGATTGGACCAACATCCAAGTGCCTAAAAGTACAAATTAGTTTTACTAGCCTATTTATTTTACTTAAATTTATTTGTACACGTGTAATGCGAAAAGCGACGTGAATGTCATTAATGGAAACAGTAAATTTCTGAAAATGAAATTAATATTTACTATGTAGTTGCTTTCAAAAAAAAAAAAAAAACTCTACTATTTAGGATAAGTTTTTCAAAACACTGATAAAGATTGTGTTCACATAGGATTTGTGTGGAAAAAGGTAAACTTGAAATCAATTTAGATTTTCAGAAACAACAGTGGATGAATCTATGTTTGATATAAAGGAGGTCGCATGTCCTTCTAGGATATTGTTATGATTCTTCCTGGTCTATGTGTTCTTAGGAAATTCATGGACGTTTCATCAAATATGTCTTTCCATATTTGATCATTAAATTTTAAAATTCACTAGTTTCAACTTATTTTCCCTTTTCAAAATTCCTTTTTTTCATTGTTTTCTTGTCTTTTGTTATCTATTTTCTTTAAACTTTGGTAATTTTATTTCATAAAAATGTTTTTATTGCGTTCCTTAGACGAAAGTTTATAAGAAAGTGCAATTTCAGGAGCAATAAAATGTACATTAAAACTCCTCTATAGCGGACACCAGTGGGACAAAAATATTTGTTCATAATAGAGAGGTGTTCACACAAAAGGGGCTTTTTGGGGTTTTTATAATTTGCTGCGGGAAATTAAAAGCTTTCCATCTAAGTGGGGAATTTCTGAAATTCGCTCCTTCCGCTTCCCTCCCCACACACATTTTTCTTTTCCTTTTTTAAAGTTTCCTCCATATTTCAGTTCTTATTTTTTGGTTTACAATTAAATATAAGGTAAAATTCTCCTTTTCAATCAGCAGTATTTGCAGTTTTTTTCATTTAATAAATCAGCCCCTTTGGTAAGTTTTAGGGGAAAATATGAACACTAAGCAAAAGTTTTTAAGTTGTCAAAAAAATTGATTTATCTAGATATTTCTTACATATTTTAGAATGATTCATTCAATTTTGAAATGACGCACTTTTTTGTTTCAGAAGTTTGTTCTTTAATCAGATGAACTATACTAATGAGTAATGGAAAGATTTTTTTCAGCAGTTTAACTCATTCTAAATTGCATAATTAACATCGATTTGAAAGAAAATAAAAAAGAAAGAAAAGAACTTGAGAAATATCAAAATGATGAATCTAGCAATTTACTGTTCTCAATTCAAAATGTGAACAAAAAGGACAAATGATTTTTAACAAGCACTTTAAATTTGGGGCCCCATTTTAAAATCGAACTCCGGCCACAGTTACTGGATTCACCTCCGCAAATAAGTCCCTGGTGGTAGCAACTGCGCCAATAGAAACGAGAATACCAAGCGACCTTTTATCCCCCAACCGCCTGGAAAGATTCAATTTTCATTTAACTGCCTCAATCGGGAAGGTTTGAAACGAGATATTTCTCGTTATTATACGTTTCGTCATATGAATGGTTCGTCTGTCTCAGCATAATTTCAAAACACCATTTGTTATCTAAATAGTCGCTTCTGTCAAACAGTCAGCTCGTATTTCCTTTTCAAATAGAACTGCGTAATAGGGATTGGTTTTCAAAAACCCTTATTACATTTGTTATTTCAAAATGTTCTTATGAGATTTTTTATTTTTTTAAAACTTTGCAAAGAAAAAGTATGTAGCAGAATTTTAAAAATTTTCTTCTTAGCTATTGCCATCCGAAAGATTTTGAACTAAATCTGTACCAACGAAAGTCGCATTATCACTACTTTAAAAATATGAGATTAAAATATGAAAAGAATGATTTCGTTGCCTCGTAACAAAGCTGTCGTATGAATTAGGCTACAAAACATGATTGTTAACATTTAAATATATGCATGCTTTCAACCTTGTTGTTTATTTTCGTACAATTAAACATCATAAAATAGCCGTTTTTGGACTTACGTTCGTCTGGTCTTGAAGTACACCAAATGCATTCGGAAGAGGATGCAAGAGGAGACAATAGGGCCAATTGCCCATCCTTGAGAGTCACTTGCATGTTATTAAAATTATATTAATAATGAACTAAAACTTTATAATTTATCCTCTTTGAAAAACATTTTCCGGGAGACAGGTAACATCAAGAAAGAATTTCCCCCTCCGCAGCAAAATCCTGTACCTGCGTCTGGGTCTGGATGTATCTGAATTTTATGCTATGATACCTTACAAGTTTTATAATAGCCTTAGCTGGTTGAATAACGGACCAGTAAAGCGGGTGGTACGAGTTCAAACCCCGCCTGCTGAGATTGTGGCCTTTTCCAATAGAAAGGAAAAAAAAAAAAAAAGTTTCGTACACTTCTTGTAAATAAATAGATTTAAGGACGGGGAATTTTTGACACGTTAAAATTTGATCTTTTGATGTACTGTTGTTCCTTTTCTTGATTTTAAAATTTCGCAATGCTGATATTTTTACTTCATTAATCAATCATTATGTTTTAAGAGTCATTTTTTTTTAAGTTGAACAACTTGTGGTAGTTGATGTCTTCAATGTTTCTAAATCGTTTAGAATATGTTAGTGGTACTGTGATAAGAAAAAGTGAAGTCTGTCCTCTTTGAAATCTGACTAGTTTGTCCTTGAAAAGGGGTCAAAGTTCAAAGTCTCTAATATATGGTACAAATTATAAAATCTTGTTACGTCTAAAACCGTGAGTGACCCATGACATTTTTTTTTCAATATGGATACTACTTTATACTGGGTACATATTAGCATAAATAATTTGGTGGATCGCTCTTAGTTGTGTGGGCAAAGGTCATTCGAAAATGTCGTTTTCGTTGCTTTTTGTCGTTTTTCTGCCTGAATATCCGCTAAAGCTTCAAGTTACTCACACAAATAAATATTGATTAATTACACACCTTAGTAAAGTACCTATAAATATGAAAATCAGCATCATACTTGGCTTTTGTAGTTAAACGGTCTCAAAGTTGGCAATTTTCCAATTAAAGGCTAAATTTGAAACTCCATAAAGCCAAGTGTCAATCACTGTGAGACACATATGTATTATGTGGTGTTGTTTCAGACCCAGGTTACAAACCTATGATGCATGTAGGGTTTTTAAATACAGGCTTATTTGCATCCTCAAGCATGTGCTTCACATACTTTAGCATTATGCACTTTTCGCCTATTTCTTAGGTTAGTTTCAGCTTTGTAATGATCAAAAATCAACAAACTAAACTAAAATCATCGGCACTGCAGCCCGTACCAAGGCCTACTGTGCCCATCTCAGTTAACGAGACCGAGGGCCCTGGTGTACAGAAGAAGATGTTCTGGTCACGTGGATTTAGTAAAATTTTAGAAGTTTAACACATACAGGGTATGAATTGGAGATATAAAAAAGACTTTAATTTAAAAAGAAAAGAAAGAAACTAGTCCATTCCCTAATCGTAGAGGATTACTTAGCTTTGGTTGTAAACTCAAAATTGTGGTTATTGTGTTAATGTACTGTAACAACCTTTATAAGCTGTAGAAAGAAGTCCTAAAATATCGCTAAATTTATGACAATATGATTATTAATTCTTTAACATATGTTCTTATAAATTAAATCTTCAATCTTTTTTTGACTTATTATTATTATTATTATTTTATAAATGGTGATTATGTGCAAAATTATACTGTATTTTTTTACTAAATCCTATACCTAATTATTGCCCTCATTAAAAAATACACCACTGATTTTTCCTCCTAGGGCTGAGCAGGGTCAACTCAGTCCTTCATCTCTTCAGCAGGTCGATAAAATGAAAACCAAGTACGCTTGGGAGTTAAACACTGGATGTTCCATTTCAGGCTGACCTCCTGACCGGAACAAGTGCTTCTGCACTCCAGGGCCCTCGGTCTCGTAAGCTGAGGGAACCACAACCCTCCAAATGAGACTCTTCTGACATATGGGTATTAAGGAAGGCCAAGTTCACACAGCAAGAGTTAGGTTTGCTGGGCGCCAGTCCAGCCTAACTATCTCGGAGCGGTAATGAGCGCTAGACGAACTCCACTTCCCCGTGTCCGGGGGTGGGCACCCGCTAAGGCCACATGCTATCTGGGGAGGAGGATGGAGTAGAAAGGTCTCGTAAGCTGAAATGGGCACAGCAGGCCGTGGCCCGGGCTGCTGCTCCGCTGAGTTTGGTCTCAGCTTAGTTTGTTGAATTTTGATCATTATAAAGCGAAAACTAAGCAGAGAAAAAGGCAAAACGTGCATAATGCTGCATTATATAAAGCGCATGCTGGAGGATGTAAAAAGCAAGCCTGTATTTTATAAAAATCTACATGCACAATAGATTTTTAACCTGGGTCTGCAACTACACCATATGAAGCACAAGTACTTATGGTGTCTCATAGTGATTGACTCTTGGCGTACAGAGTAATGGGACTTTCAAATTTGACCTTTTTTTGCAATTATCAAATTTGAGACCGTTTATCTACAAAAGCCAAGTGAACTTGCTGATTTATATATTTCTAAGTACAATACTATGGTGTGTAATTAATACAATAGTTATTTGTGTGGGTAATTTGATGCTTTAGTAGATATTCAGGTAGAAACGCTACAAAAGGCAACGAAAACGACATTTTCAAATGACCTTTGCCCTCAAAGCCATGCGTGACCCACTAAATCGTTTATGCTTTTACGTACCAAGTATAAAGTAGTATCCATATTTAAAAAAATTATTCAACTCATTTAGCTCTGGATGAACTGATATCTCTACGTGTTCTACGTCATAACATCTTTTCGATACATTTTATTCCAAGCAAATGCGTCTGTTAGAACAATATTTATATAGCATTGAAATTTCCCCTTAGGCGCTAATGTTTTTTTTTTTTTTTTCAGCTGTTCAAAATTGAACAAAGGTTGTTTAAATCATAAAAATGTTTCCCGTTGAGAGATTTTTCCAATAAGCTTGTTTAAAGGAACGTTGATCTTATGCCCAGAGTTTACATAATTTGCTTCATTTTTGCTTATATTTGCTAATGTTAAGATATTTCGAACTGAAAGCAAAATATGGAAATGAAATGTCTTCGAAGAGATCTTTCGAATGCAAAAAAAAAAAAAAAAATCTTTCGAGTCGACAATTCCTTCAAAAGTTATTGAGAGTGTCAGACAGACAGATCGACAGACATATTTTCCCCATACCAAAACCCTATTTTCAAATTTTTCATTTTTCAATATTTATTTAATTACTTAGCTTATTTTTGACTGTTTCTTATTTTTGGGACACGTTAGGCCTTCTTTTTTTTTACTTTTACGTAAAAGTAGGATAAAAAAAGAGTGAGTTTTGTTATGTCTGTTTTGCATAAAATTAACCTTATCAAATCTTTACCAAGTCAAAGAACTGATTCAGGAATAATTTATTTTACTAAGTTAAATGCTTTACACAAATATCGAATGCGAATTTTACGAGAAATTAAATGCCCGTTTAAGAGAGCTACATGCCAGGAATATTATTTACCAGTAAAACTGACTTTAAGATAAGCCATTGGACAAAATCACTGCTAAGCAGATACAGTATTATCTGCAAGCAAAATGCTATAGAATTCACTCTAGCTGACTAATCGGGGATCAAACTTGTCGCACGTTATAGGATGTAATCGAATACCGATATAATGAAGATTTGATCAGTATGCAGAAATTTGAGAGTTAAAACGGTGTATGTCATGTATGTCCAGATTGTAATGATACTAGAAGAAATGCATACTGCTTAAACTATCGAAGTGAAAAGTATTGTAAAATTCTTTAATCTAAACTTGCATACAATTTTGAAGTTAAGAATGAACTAGCTACTGAGAAATCCAATCTTTTATTCAGATTCAATTCATTTGTTATTTTTTCAGTAAAAATTTTAAAGTTTCAAGTTTATTATCTTAAAACAGAAATGGGAAATAGCTTGCTGTGGTTTTAAAGTTTTTCTCTATTAAGTGGGATATAATTTGTTATCCTATAAGTAAACATATTCTACAATATGTGAAATAATATTTGGCTGGGTTTCAAAATGTATTTGCTCTGTATTGAAGAACTTAGTGGGGGAACATGTCACGTGGCATATTAGAAAAGTTGATATTATTTACTGCATAAGTAAGTTTTCTCCTTTAAGCACGTGGTGATTTTATACGCTGATCGTTCCATTAAATTTCTCTAGCTAAGGTGAAGAAGTTGAGTTGGAAATCCAGTGGAAAGTAATGAACAGCTGAAAATTTTAAATTTAGCAACTTCCTTATATTATCACTCTGATATCATACTAAAAGCTTGGAATGTGTAAAGCACAGAAAAATGAGCAAGCCGAAAACTTGAAAACCAATATCTAATTCATTTATTTGTCTCATAGCTTGTTCTTACACTTAGCTCTTCAATTTATAAACGGGAACACGATTTTGAATCTGAAAAACACTGCTGAAAAGGAAAATACCATGCACTCTGAAAAAAATTAACCCACGACCATGCAAGTCGGCAGTTGCAGTGTATGCGTAGATAAATAAATGATCAAATATTCAAGAGGGAAAATATTGACTAGCAGTAGCAGCAAAAAGTTGTAAATCCATTCCTGGCATCTTACACGACTTTATGACAGTTTTAAGATATCGATGTCCCTCTACGGAACACTTTACCATACAAGTAACAACTAATCAATTATTTCGATAGTATTCACAGACGACTCAAGTTGTATCCCCAGCAGCCACCATGTCCATAACATTGTGCTGTTGGAACAATATGTGGTAACCTGGAAGGCCGAAGAAGAACATGTTATTGTAAATATTGTTACGAGAGTCATGCTGTATAAAACTCAGCGATGTTTTGATAATAAATGACACCTGGGCGACTTGATAGCAGATCACCTGTCCTCATTGTAACCGCCCGGCAAGCCCTCATTAGAGTACCTTGCAGCCTTATTCAGCAACAGATGCAAACCTCTGTCACACTCGAAGCACGGAATTGAGCGTTCTGATTGGTTGAGAAAGCCTTTGATCTGCAGTTCGAAAGTTTAAACCCGCTGGTGAATAAGGCCGTAAAAGATGTACCAGCAGAGCGTTCCCTATACAGTTACATCTTGTCAGCGTGCCTCTCAGCAACTATCAGTAATAAATGCTAGATTGTACCTCTAACTCCCACACACAAATGTGATAGTATTTTTCTGTGAATACCAACCAGGTTCGCGTTCCGTAACCCTGCAATGATAGAAACTCATTGAAATGGAAAGTCCCTCTTGATTTTACTCCCTTTTCAATACTTCCGTCTGCAAAAGGACTTAAGTTACAGGAATGACAAAAAAAAAACAGTTATAAAATAAGTTATTAATTTAATTTTTATCAATGCAATACATGAAATAATAAGTTGGTTTGTTTAAATTCTAGATTATTGTATGTGAAATCGATGGCTTAGTGGTTTGGTACTTTCATCTAATGCCACGGTTAAGGGTTAAAAACCGACTGAAGGTCGGTGCACTGTTAAAAATTTCCGTAAGAAAATAGTAAAATAACCTTTTATTTGATTGTTATTTTACCATATTTAATTACAACAGTTGAATAACCATTAAAAAGATGGTACTCAAACCGCTGATTGTGAAAAAAAAAAATCGTTTATTCTCTGTTTATCCTAAAGAACGTTTAACCAACCGTAATTTTCAAGCGCTCAATAAGAATCGGGCGTCCATCTTGGTTGCGGAACCTTACCGGTCGTACGTTGTTGTTAAAATATGAATAAAAATTTATCAGTTCAAATCTGCATGTGTATATAAAAAAAGAAGAAAAAAAGTGGCTTATGCAGTGGTTACTAAATAGAAACACATACACACGTAAATCAAAAATTGGAGACATCGGATTCCCGAACTGTTTGCGAATAAGCGAACCCATAATTTGAGCTGCTTAAGCTTGTTTTTATCTTAATTTTTGCAGCAAATAAAATGATTTTCTTCAATATACAGTAAATTTCGACCAAAAATTACTTTAGATCCAATCAAAAACTGAAATCTCAATTTTAAGGCAGTTTGCCTGTTTTAAAAGATTTATTGATAAATAAACTGCCGCTTTGAGTGGTGTAGATGGCCGAATGACTAGAGAGCAAAGTTGGTATACCATACACCCGGGTTCGATTACCGCACGGCTTCGTTTATGGTTTCTACGCCTCGAAGATTCTACGCCTCGAAATGGTTCAAAAACGGTAAAAATTTAGTTTTGAAACCATTTTTAAATGGTATAAAACCATAAACTTTTGCATTTACGGCTTTTTAATAAAGCTGATTGGAAATGGTCTAGGTCCCGTAAAGATAGAAAAATGTTCCAAACCGCAAATTTAATGGTGAATTAGATGGACAGACTGCTGCCGGTTATTTAACCGTAATTTCATGATGAAATTTATAACAGTGTGGATTTTCGTGACGTAGAAATGCGAGTGTCCACTAGGATGCAGCCAAAAGTGTGCGGAAAAAACTTTTTTTCTAAATTAACGTCTGGTGTATGCTGGGAATGTTGTCTTACAGGTACAGTAGATTTGGGGCAGGTAGTACCCATTTATTTCAAAATTGAAATTCATTCATGTCTTCCAGTGTCCAATAAGCTCCTCAAAATATGAAAAATTCACATATTTATGGAAATGTGTTAAAAATTGTAAATTAATTTAAAACGTTAATAAAATTTGAATAGATCGCACTGATTTTGCTATATTAAAACTGTTATTATTTTGTTATATAAATTAGCATTTATTTGACATCGTAAATGTCGATGTGAAAACTTATTTATTTATTTTGTTTCGTGTTAATTAATTCATTATCATTTAAATTTCTGTATTTTAGTAGATCGATAAGGAAAGCTACCTGTAACCGATAACATCAGGTTGCCAACAATTTTAATGTGTTTTTCTTTATCGCCAAAACAAAGGGGCTTATAGTTGATAAAGTCGTATTGACGTCAATTCAATTAAAAGTCACCAAGGTAGGTCTTTTAACCAATAACTACCATTAATTTTACTGGACCCGGAAAAACTGTTTCTGAAGCATCTTTGTCAAAGGTGCTTATTTTGTCGTATTCTTATTTTTTTTCCCTACTTGTATGAAAGTATATATAACTATTTTAACCGTTTACTAGCGCTAATCATGTGACCTTTTGACAATTAATGGCACAATTTTTCTTGTGTAATGTATAGTTATGAAGAAAATTGCTAAATTTAGATTATAAAAATGATACGACACAAAATGAAAAATTATTTTACATTTCAGTTAAACGAGGAAAAGGGAAACATTTTAAAAACCTTTATCCTCACAGAGTCTCGTAACAAAACCCCAATTAAAGTTAGCACAGGAAAAAATAATGTGAACTAATATAACTCGAAGCAAGCATATAGTTTAAATGGAACAATGTATTCTACAAAATAATTAAAAATGCTCAATTCCGAAAGTTCGTTAATTAATGCCTCGAACTTTTTAGAAACTTATTTTTATTCTTGATAAAATAGATCTTTAAGATTTCCTTTAATAAAACAACCTTTTAATTCTACAAAGATTTCCATGCTACATTAGTAAGCAGTTTTAAGCTTCTTAATTAATTTAATACTTTCATATGACTTCACTTACTAATGAAGGAATATTTGAGAAGCAAAATATTAAAATCTTCACTAATGCATTAGATTCAAGAGAAGGCACGAGAAATACTGTCAATACAAGAAAAAATTAATCAGAGTAGCCCTTAAAGTAGGCATGTAATAAATGTTTGTAGTTTTATTTTCCCCTTCTTAATGTGCAAGATTAAATGAACAAAATATTTAACATTTCTTTAAATAATGATCCAGAGATAGAAAAACTGGATTATCATTTCAACCCTAAAGTAGCTTTATTTTTTATCATCATATTATTAAAGGTAAGTAAAAAGCTCTTTTGTTTCTCAATTAACGATGTTTTTACGTTTCAGTTCTTAAATAAATGCTCTAATAAAGCAATGGGCATATTTAGAATTTTGACTAGTTTTAGTTTGATTTTAAAACGGAACAGAGCTAATTTTATCTATTTATTATTTTTTATTTTCTTCTCACCAATAAATATCTTACATCTATAATACCCTAATATATATACATATATCTAATACATACATACGTATATATATATAGGCTCTTGGGCTTGGGTGTCTAGGGGTTACTTGAATAATCACTCACCATAAAGATATAAAAAACTGACTATATTTACACTTTCCTATTTACAAAACTATATACAGAACAACTTCAATTACGAACAACAACATCATCCGAGCACCGCAGCGCTTACGTCCACACAGAACGGAGTCCTACTCAAAACTAACTGCTTACGCTCCTTTCCGCCCGATGGCGCTGCTGTCAATGTCTCTTCGCACTCGCATCCTACAGCTCGGTCATGCTGACACTTTGGCTGTCCTCAGACAAACCTGGAAAGACATTCAAAAAAAAAAAAAAAGAAAAACAACATAAAACAGTCACAGGAAAAATGAAAAAAAGTCAATGTCTATTGGTCGATGCCTCAGTCCAAGCTGCGGGACCAGGGCTTCATGAAGTCGGCTTTTTTTTTCTTTTCCTGTCGTAGTATTTACGATTCTCTTCCTGAATCTTCAAGATATTACCTTTCCCCTCAATTTCGCAGCTTTCTTTGGTAGAATCTTTAGGACGACCACGTATTTCTTTTTTGGGACTTTTTTCCTTATCTGCAGTGAACTCCTCATCACTTCTATCTTCAGATTTCCCTATCGCTTCATCCTTAGAACCTGAATCCTCAGTATACTTCAGAGCAGCTTTTCGTCGCCTTGATGAAGTTGATTTCTTGTTCTTTTGACTGCCATCACCATCAGCCACGAAGTCTTCATCCTCAGACTTTGCTTTTCGCTCTTTTTTCTCAGAGTCGGAATTTTCTGCATAGGCTGCTTGATTTTTAGGGCGTCCACGTCTCTCTGGTTTCTTCTTGCCATCACTTGTGGATTTTTTTGATGTGTGTTTTCTAGATTTCTTCTCTTTAACCTTAGCATCCGCATCATCCTCATTTTCAGATCTAACAGCTTGATCTTGCTTTTTCTTTGATTCTGATTTATCATTGGAATCTTGCTTCTTTGATTTCTTCTTACCAGTGCTATCTGCTTCAGCATCTTTATCTTCTGAGCTTACTTCTTGATTTTTTGTTTTCTTAGACTTTTTCTTGTCTTTAGTTTCCGCAGCAGAATCTTCATCAACCGATTTGGAAACGGCATTTTTCTTAATAGTATCTTCTTCCGAATTTTCTACTTCACTCCTGAAATCTTCCGCCTTGTTTTCTTCTTTGCCATTGTTTCTTTCATCTACAGATCCGACATCTTCCTCTGAATCGAACTCGTCATCTGGTTTAGGATCCGTTCCTCCAAGCTTTTTTTTTCGAAGTTTCTTTGTGATTCTCTACGTCGCTGTGTACTGTATTTTCAGCTTTTTTAGTTTTAACCTCTTCCGCAATTGTTCTTCGATTAAGGACGTCTACGCGTTTCATCTGGATTCCAGCGGAATAATTTAAACAAGATTGTCTGTTATTTTGTTCTTCCGAACCTTCCGTAATCTGTTTTTCAACTATTTTTTGTTCGGCAAATGAAATTCTTTTGGTTTTCGAACATGTAGGTATTTTATCTGTTAATGTAAATTTCATTCTTAAGTTAGTGTCCTTTGTTTTAAGCGGTTTATGAAATTTTATTAATTCTTTCACCTCATCACGAATCTGACATTGTGATAACTTGCTATGATCAAATGGCAATTCTTCTGCAATATTTGCTACGCTAATAAAAAAGCTACTATCCATGAAATTTATTTCTGATTCCGAATTTTGTTTTTCTTTCTCAATGGAAATGAGTGTATTTTTTTTCTCTAGTGGCGTCACGTCAGCTAAAAAATCTTCGCCAGCCGTTATTAGGGTGGGGGGAAAAAGATTCTCACAGCTGTCTTTTTCTTTTTTCATTGGCGCCTTCTTCTCGTCTGGGATGTTTCGCAAAACGTTTGAAGGGCTCGAATATTTCGTGCGACCCAATATTTTAATTCCGTTTTCATCTACCTTAATAATTAACTGCTCTAGTAAATCTGCACCAATAATCATATCTGTACACACATTTTTTAACACATAAAATTTTGCTGAAAGCACATAGTTATCAATATTTACAGTAGAATAAAAATAGCCCATAGGAAATACGTTTTCTCCGCTTATACCACTTATTTTTGTTTCATCGAAGCACATTTTAGGTGAACCAATTTTTGCATAAAACTCATAAAAAATCAAACTAATTTCGCTTTCAGTGTCGACCAAAGATGAAGTGTTCTGTCCCTTTATATTTACATTAATTTCGTATTTTCTCTCGTTCTTCGAACGGGTAACTATTCTCAACTTTTCCCATTCAAACTCGCGTTTTTCTTTTTCAATTCGTTCCGCAACCTGTTCCGCATTTTTTTCAATCCGTTCTGCAATTATAGTATCAATTAAATTTTTAGTAAATTCTTCATCAAAATTTTCACGCTCTACGATTACTTCTTTAAGTTTTAATATCGTAGGATTTTCAGGAATATTTAAACCTAATTCCGAAACTAGTTTCAATAAATCTTCCTTACGAGCTTTGCCAAGAAAAGACATTATGCACAAAAATTAGAAACAAAGTACTCACAGTTTAAGTCCGATGTCTGCTTCAAATAATCACAATGAAGTTTCTAAATCAATCCGCCGGCAATCACTTTATCCGGGCCGTGACCCCACATATGGGCTCTTGGGCTTGGGTGTCTAGGGTTTACTTGAATAATCAGTCACTATAAAGATATAAAAAACTGACTATATTTACACTTTCCTATTTACAAAACTATATACAGAACAACTTCAATTACGAACAACAACATCATCCGAGCACCGCAGCGCTTACGTCCACACAGAACGGAGTCCTACTCAAAACTAACTGCTTACGCTCCTTTCCGCCCGATGGCGCTGCTGTCAATGTCTCTTCGCACTCGCATCCTACATATATATATCTATATATAAATGCATACATAACAGTAAACCTCGCTGCAACAATATCCGACACAACGTTAAGTCCTTCTACAACGATATTATTTTGTAGTCTCCTTGAATTTTCATACAATCTAATGTAAATTGCTCTTAAACTTAACGATATTCTTTATAGCTTTAATCCTCTATCAAGGATGGTTTTCTTAATTATTAACAGTTTGCTAACTTAAAAAAATCTTATCACTGTACACTATAAATGTATAAAACCAACAATGATTTACTTTGAATTAAAAGTATATCGCTCTCGATATAAGAATATATCTCTCTATAGCGATAATTACATCGGGTCTCCTAAGTATTGTTGTATTGAGGTTTTACAATAAATTAGAGTATCAGAGATGTACGTCGAGAACTTTCGCAGAATGCACTCCTGTAATTGAAATTCGGAGAATAATTAAAATATTAATTTTTCTTAAAAGTAAGTGAAAATATTATAAATATGAATATTATTATGAAATAATATTCGTTCATTATAATCAAAACAGGTATGTGGAATTATATTTGTCTTTAAGCACCTTATAATGGGGATTTTAAATTAGGAGGATTCCCTTTGATCTGTGTTCATAACAGAATATTTTTAAGAAAAATGTTTTTAAAAAATCTTTAAAAAACTGCATAAAAAACAGATTTCAATATAACTAATGAACCTGAGCTGCCGGTGCGGTGCGTCTTGTGATTTTTCTAACCACTACACCAGGGTGGGGAGCCTTAAGACCACTGTGGCTGCATGTGGCCTTAAGGCCACATGCAGCCCTCTTCAGTTTTTTAAGGGAAGCTGTTATTCACATTTTGTATAAACATATTCAATTACAGAAATATTTTCAATTAGAAAACCTGTGGGTATGGTCAGGCCGGGTTAAAACCCTTAAATGCGCTAAGCAATAAAAAAATTTGGTGCGTTCAAAACATTTGCATTATTCAAAATGCAAACCATAAAACATTTAAAAACTTTTCGTAGAAAATTTGAATTTAATCTTAGAACACAAACAATATTTATTCTGTAAGTTTAATTTAATTAAAGGTATACCAAAAATAGTGGTTACCTTTGGAAAGACACTTACTCAGTATTGTCTTATAATTATTTCATTTACCAAGTTTGGGGGGATTAAATTGTGTTCTCATATTTTATGCTGCACTTAACTTGAGCAGCACATACGAATAAAATTGAGAAGCTCAACTCAGAAATTACTGTTGATGTTCTCTAGGTAAACATCCAACTTTTGATCGCACTGAGAATACAATACTAAATAATAACTTATGTTAAATATAAAATAATTAACACTTTTTTTAAAAAATCCTTGCAAAATTAACTTTTTCTCTTCTAAAAACCCTGTTTGAAGTTAAGTGCAAGCATGCGTTGACCCATTCTTGTGTAAAAATGTGTAAAAGAACTGAAGGAAAACTGAGTGTTTCTGTAAATTTACGAAGAACTTTTATCAAATCGAACAATTAAGTTTCTTGATAGCTATTTCTCAATAAAAGTCTTGTTTTGTGCTACTCTGTGCAACTACAACTCTGTACAACTACTGAGAAAGATTTGTTGAGTTGCGTAAAATTGAACTCTTGAGACCTGTGACTAAAAGTTTAAAAATCATCAAGAAAAATATTATATATTGTTGGCGTAAAATTCAATTTCGGCTTTAGTGAGCAGCCCAGCGGGGCGGCGGCCAGTCTTCCTAATTCAGGGGGGCATCTTCGACTTTCTGTACTATAAGTAGCAATTCAGCATATTCATGGATGGCGCCCCTACTACGGCACATTATATATTGCTATCAATTTACAGAATGTTCTCTGTTTTTTATTATCTGTAATTTCCATTATTAAAGACTTTGTAGTTTCTTATTTTTAAGTCTCAGTAATTTTACTTCAGACTCCGGATAAATTATTTTTAGGACATTCTCATGGTATTTTCGGCAAAATAATTTTGTAGTGTAACAATTGTTTGCATAAGAGAAATGATCAAAATGCTTTGTGCTAAAATATGAGTACAAAGATAAAACAACGTAAAAAAGCACTTCTTTTCTGCACTGATGAAGAGGCTCCATTATAGCTTCGAAATAGCTATTCGCGATACTTTTTTCTGAATTTGTGCTTTTTTACGTTGTTTTATCTTTGTACTCAATTGTTTGCCTCTTCAGTAAAATCATTGTCGATAAAATGGAGGGAACTAAAATTTGAGCACAAAAATTTTTGGTATATGAGAATAAAATTTAGACGTCGCATCTAAAGTGAATTCTTTCATTAATTTAACTTTCAATAACGAAGGTAAAACTCTGCGCATGTAGAGTTGTTTCAAATAAGAAATTTTGGCAAAAATAATAATTATCGTAACCGCAATGCTGTTCACGACATACAAAATACATGCACGAAACGTACATGTATTTTGTCGAACATCCTTCCGTACGTCATTTGTGGTATGGAGTTCAGGTTTGTAACATTTTATCAGAAAAATCAGCAGCCATTACTTCTGATTGTGGATCAAACTGGATTTGACGTTTAATAAGGCTTCGTTAGAAGGGAAATGTGGTGTTCTTAAAGTATAAAGAGAGACGTTAACGCTTTATAAAGCATATTGGGTTATACAAGTGAAATGAGAGTGCCATGCTTGATAAATGGTTCATTCTCACAAAAGAGGCAAAACACATGGCTATGCCATGAATCGGTTAAAAATGGAATAGTAGTTAGAAAACTTTTTTTTTACTTTGCTGTACTTCAGACTTACCTATAAATACAATACACAATGAAAAAAATCCTTAATTTTATTTTTAGAAAATATTAATTGTTCTAAAATCTTGTCACCAGAGCTAACTACGCTTTTTTAAAATATGGTGTAAATAAATGATATTTTTTTTTTTTTTTTGTAAAGTCTTATCAGGTGCTTAGGCAATGAACAATTATTTAAAAGACTAGAATTGATATATCATGTTTAAAACAATTATAAAACCTGCGTCACCTGGATAATCGTCACTGTCCTGACAGATGTTATTTCACTCAATATTCCTCATATAGATAGCAACCATAGCTTTACTTCATATATCCTCAGAAAGAACGTTCAATTATGTAGTTAGATATGTAGATATTAACTGATAATTGGAGCCATTTTCTCTTTTCAAAAAATAAAGTTTATTCAGAGTGAATTTATGTTTATTGAGAGTCATTTCGGCTGCCACTTTTAGAAAACCTCAGATGCGGGGAAAAAAAACCACTTTTATTATAATACAATATGATACTTAAGTAGGGTTATCTTATTATTGCATAAATTTGAACCATAATAAATTTGAGAAATAGGTACAAGCCATTAAAAACATCCATTTCGCCATTATCCTGGCCGTCATTGTCCTGGCATACAAAGGGCAAGATAGTGACGCTAAGGCGCAGCTCCATATTTATTTAAAATATAATTATATTATAAATGAACTTAAAAGTTTGTAAATTTAATAATTATTGCAACAATTACTTGTTTTTGCTTTTATTTGCAGTTTGTAGTTCTGTGATCACAGTACTCTATAAACTACTAAATTGATTTGACTTAATTATTAACAACATGTGATATGCATAAAAAAGCTAATTCAGGCAGCTAAAATATGCGTTAATATCTGATCAAGATTGGCTGGAATAGTAAATTACAGGAAATACCGTAAATAGAATGTTTTTCAGGTGCGGACATTAGATTAATATATTTTTTCTTTTTACAACAGGTGCATATTAACACTGCTGTTTTTTTTTCTTGATGTATAGACTCCAAACAAGTACAAAAAACAAAAAAGAAAGAAAAAAAATATTTGAAACATTCATAACACCCTTTTTTAAAAAAAAGTTATAACATTGAAATGACGCCTGTTCTGTGAGAATGACCGAAATACACAAATGTTTTTTGAGAATGGCCAAATACAAATTAGCACATTTCTTTTTAAAATAAATTTATAATATTTACACAATCAGTGAACAACTATTCCAATCCTATTTATGTGCTTGCGTCTGCTAAAACAATCACGTCAATAAACCAGAAAAACCCCTACGAAATAACCTTTACGAAATAACTCAATAAGCTCCTGTAAGGTTGTGCTCGTTACGGCAAATCTGCGAGGACCTCAATTCGAGTGGAATTTGAAACACTCGCTTATCAGCAGGAACAACGCCTTCTAAACAGAGATTGGCTTTTCCTCTTGGACACGTGAGCCAGTCCGACTCTCACCCTTGTGGCAATGGACCCCCCCCCCCCCAAGCGGTGTCTACGATTCACAAGGTCTATGATGTAGACGAAAAGATAATTATTTAAAATTTACAACAATCGCTGCTGACAAAAGGGTGACATTTCAAAATTTATTGCTGTGCTTTTTTTTTTTATGAAGAAGGTGTGTCATGGGAAAGACTATACAACTTCATCGCTAGGAGTAATAAAATTTCTTATTATATGAATTTGAAAGATGTCTTGAAAATCCTTTTGCAGTCTGGTTCTGTTGAATGATATTTTAATGGGATCTGTAAGCCTTGTAAGAATACGAAACGTTTTAAAGCCCATCACATTAATATCTAGTCTTTCCATATGTACTATACATAACATATAATATAACACACTTATTTGTAACACACTATTATCATCCATCTTTTTTGCGGAATGTTTCATAATGCAAATTGAATTATTTTTAATACATGCTCAACGAAACCGCATAGATCAAGTAAATAATTTCTTTATATCTTTCTAAACAAATTTTTTGCTTAACCAAATGATTTTCTTCTATTATCGTTTTTGCTTTTATTGACTTCTATATGACCAGAATAAAATTCTGCTGTTTTGCGCCATTCAGACCCAACGCAGAATTCCACCCGTCCGAAAATATAAAACCACTTGAAAGTGTGGATTAATTTTTGCTATCACTTTGCGCATTTGTTTCTCGTTACCTGATACCTACAAACGAAAAAGTTTTTCAGTCCATAAAGGTTTTCTGACTAAAGCTTATAAAAGAAAGAGCGCATTTACTTTCTGAACAAGCACAAGAGTGAGACATCTTGGAGTGGCATCTTACTCCAAAAAATCAAAAACGATAAGCCCATAAAATGGAATATTCTAAGCTTGCTGTGGGCCGGTCCGGTGACGTTGTGGTAAGGCGCGGGACTCGTACGCCCCAGGTGATAGGATTGAGCCTGGCAGTGTCGGTGGATTTTTAAGATGCAGAAAATCGTCTGCGCCCATGTCGTATGATTATGCGGCATGTAAAAGATCCCTTGACGACATTTCGCTTGGATACTCTCAGCGGAGATATTCCTGCATAAATTAAATTCCTAGTGCAATTTTGCATCCACAGAGGTGCTCACCTTTTCAGGTGAAGAAACGGGACGGCAAACTTCTCATGCGGCGATGGTACCACATGCATTGTGGTGCCGCTGAAAGAGTTGGTATCAACCTCTGGGAAACGCACTAGGTATGCAATTGGCAGAACTCAATTCAGCAGCCGCATAAGAAGAAGAGGAAGCTTTCTGTAGATTAAGTCTAAGCTGTAAGTATAATACAGTATTTTTAAAAAAATCAAAACAGCGCTATGCTTAATAAAATAAAAATAATAACGCTGACAGTAAAAGTGTCATTTATTTTAAAATTTAATCAGGTGTCAATGACTGCGTTATCAAATACTAGAACAAGAGAGATTTTCAGCACAATATACGCGCAGGACTATTTAACATTGATCTGAAGAAAGCGCAATTAATTTTCTCGATAACATTGGATACAATAATACTGATGCTGCAATCTCTGTGTAGTGAAACGGACTTCAACCAATTATCCTCTGAACTGTATCTTGAAACTGATGAACATTGATGATAATGAAAAGCGGGAGTTGGGAAGGGGGGGGGGTGCATTGAGATCACCTATTTAACATTCCCGCTTCCAGCTAATGGGAAGTAATTAACGGTGGAGAACTAAGAGTATGGGAGGCGGCGGTCTCAAAACAGGGTACAAAGATTGATTGCGTTAATTATCGTTAATCGATCTTAACCCCCCCCCCCCCCGTTCCGTTTTAAATTTTAGTTTGGGGTTAAAATTTAGCCCCGAAATCAAACTTCTTCGCTACTTATCATAATTCACGTTGGGTCTCGGCAAGTTATTGTAAATAGTTGTTTCGGAAGCTTGCATTGAAGAGCTTTACGTTGCAGAAAGCGAAGGGTTTACAAATTGCACTAATTTTAGCATAGTTTTAGGTGCAAGAATAGTATGATTAAGGTATACATAGCATAAATATAATACCTTAATGAACTTTTTAAGTAACCGGATGAATTAACGAATTATTCAGATAACATTTTAAATCATATTTTCAGTCTTTAATAAGCCAGTTATTCATTTATTCGTATTTTTATTTTATTTTCATTTATTATTTATCTTTGGTCGACAGGGTGGCGTAGTGGTAAGACGTAGGTCTCGTATGCCCAAGATCGCAGGTTCAAACCTGGCCCAAGTCGGTGGATTTTCAAGATGCAGAAAATCGTCTGCGTCCATGTCGTATGATTATGCGGCATGTTAAAGATCCCTTGAATATCCGCTTGGCATGGATACTCTCGGCTAAATTAAATTCCTAGTGCAGATTGCATCAACGAGAGCTCAGGTTCCCCATCTAGGGGAAACTAAGCGTCAAAAAAGAAAAAATTGCGGCAATGGTACCACACTCATTGCGGTGCCGCTGAATGAGTTGGTACCAATATCCGGGGACGCACTAGGTCTGCAATGGTTAATGCCCATTAGAAAGAAAAAAAAAATATATTTATCTTTGACTTTCAATTTGAACCATTTGTATTTTTTTTAATTTCATATAGAAAAATTCATTTTAATGTGAAGTCCCAAAGGGAATTTTTCAGTGATTAGAATCGTTTTTTCTTATCTTATTGATACTTACTCCTCTCTCTCTCTCTCTCTCTCTCTCTCTTAATCGCAATACAATCTCAGTACAATTATCATCTTATGCAATTATGTACATATGCTCGCTTTTTAGGCTAATTTCTCGTAAAAATAAAAGGAAATAGAAAAACAGTTATTAATAAAAATCAAGTTGCTGTTTCTCGTAGACATCGCTGACGAAAGTTAGATATTGATGAATTGAATCAAAGTGAAATGAAAAGAAAAAACGCTTTATCTGAAATCGTTCTATGAAAACGCTTTATGCGAAATCAAATGCTTCATCCAAAACAAAGAGCTGCAATTTTTTTTTTTGCCTTTACATGCATTCTTTTAAATACATTATTTACATACATTATAAAGATGAAGAAATAAAAAACATTTTCATTCTTAATTTTTGATATTAGTATTTCTTATCATTTCTGTGGGAACAATTAAAAGCTGTTTTTTTTTTTTTAAATTGAATAAAATGATTACAATACAAATTTTATATATTAAGCCTAAAAATTAAGAGCATTTTTATAGCATCGCCTAAAACTGTTTTTGCTATGTTTATTTATTTGTTTGTAAAATTTTATACGAGAAGAAACCTTTATTGGGATTTAGTTAAGCGTTTCCTTACATATTGAAAACATTGCTTGATTTAAAACATTTCCTATTAAAACATTGAAGCTCAGAAGTTACTGAAATATAGTGCCTAGCAATTTGATAGCAGGAATTTTGTATCTTTTACATGCCATAAAATAGTTTTCTTTTTTATTAAAACCTAATTATTTTGTGTCAATAGTAAGTATGTTAACTGTTACAGATGTATATAGAGAAAGTTAATAATTAAGAACTCGTTTAGTTCTGGACGAACTTCTTTGTATGCTCTACTATTGTGTATTTGATTTACCTTTTTGCTAAAAACATGCTCTGGATTGGGCAGATGATAAAATACAAGTTTTTTAAAAATTTTTGTCTTTGTCGCCTTTGGTGTGAAAGCACTCGAAGAATTAAAAAAGTTAATATTTCGTAACGAATGTACTACGTATTTTCCATGATAGTGAAAAATCCGATGCCTTTATTCCTGTTAAGATAAAGATATACAGTGAAATCTGTGTAAGTTGACCACTTGCGGTGCAGCACGTTAGTGGTCAACTTAGACATGTGGTCAACTTATATGGGGTGAGAATGATTTTTTTTCATTCTTACACTATGCATTCATTTCTTTTTAACTAATTAAAATACATGTAAGTTTAGCTTCATGCATTAACTTTACTTTGAAATAGTACTCATTTATTTTATTTCATAAAAATATCATTAGAGAAAGTAAACCTAAATGGCTTACAATGTATCATACAACTTTAAAATTAAAGAACTTAGCTAAAATAAGGTTAAATATCTTGTTAATTGTGTAAGGTGTTTATTTGATGGTAAAGATTTCCTAAAAATACATAATTGTTCAAAATGTCTACCTCAGATAGAACAGAAAAGAAGAAGTTTATTTAAAGAATAAAAGAATGCTCGTAGTTGTTTTCCCATTGGTAAAGTTAGATTAGGCGGTCAACTTACAAAGGGTTTTTATAAAACTTTCATCCAAATTTGGTCTATATAAGTGGTCAACATAGACAGGTGGTCAAGTTACAAAAGTTTCCCTACATTCTTAATATAGGGCTAATTCCGTTCCTGACAAAAGCGGTCAACTTAGACTGGTGATCAATTTACAAAGGTGGTCGACTTTACAGGTTTTACTGTATTACGTTAAAATGCATCAAATTTAAAGCACGTTTTTATCCTCAAAGCAACATATTTCTTGCTCTTTTCAAATCTACATTAAGATAATAGTAGGGTGAGGGCAGCAGTGATTGACACCTTTGGAGTGATTTATCATTTTTAACAGTATTACTTTTACATATTTTTAAAATTAATATATGTCTTAATCGACATTTATGACCATATTTATGTTAAAGTTTATCCATTCGATGCTTAAAATATTTTTTAATAAATTTTTATTTTATCCCCACTCAAAGTTCCAGTAATTGATTCTACCAATTTTTCATTTTACTAGTAATTGACACCCTATGCTCCAATGTTTTACGTACTGTATTAAAGTTCCAATATGAAAGTATTTGCTTAACATAAACTTAATGCTACAGAAAAAATTCAGCACTGGTGGAAAATTAATTTGGTGAAATCATATGCTAACTACTGGTACGTAGTCTAATAAATGATCTAGTAATTGACATAGTTTATTAATTCAAAAAAATTGAGCAGTGCTTAAATTTACGTTTTAGAAGTTAAATGTGTGCATCTAATCGATTTAAAATTGTAACTATATTTAGAAATATTGAAATTAAGATATAACAAGATTAAAGCTTGGATTCACCTAAAGTCTCCAAGCAAGCATAGCACAAAAAAATGTATTTTTTTACCTGGCATATTTCCCTTACGTTTTTGTGACCGAAATATCATCTAGTGAGCAATGTAGAAATCAAAAGTAAATCAGTAACTTCGTGAAGTAAATATAATAGGCAGCATTATTATACTGGTTTATTATTTTTCTTTTATATTAATTATTTTGCGGAAAGGTGTCAATTACTGGAACATGTCAATCCCTGATGCACTTACCCTATGTTTAGTTTCTTAGTAAAATTTTCACTGATGATAAATTCACAAATTAATGTTCTAATTTTATTTTCAAGAGTCTTCAGCTTTCATTCAAATTTAATAGTATAAAACCAAGAACCTGAGCAGTGTTTACGCTGATAACCTATCTTGTGAAAGCGAACGCAGTTAAGGAACAAATTCTACACATCAGTTATAAGCTTATGTTTGTACTTCGAACATTTACCTTAATATTGTTTTCTTGAGTAGCATTTATGAAACTAATTACACCATTTTTTAAAGCCACTAGCGGCTATTTTTATAAAGAAGCTCTACGCAGCTTGAAAAATTGTGTCATTTATGATGTTTGTTCTTTTCAGCGGAGACATTTCATATATAAGCAGCATGTTTGTTCGTTTGTTTTTCATGAAAGTAAAGCTTAATATAATAACACAAAAAATGGAATTTGACTACATGTTTTATGCTTTCCAGAGCATTGTTCAAGTTTCTCTTGCTGCCCCGTGAATTTCGTAAAATGTACAAGCTGGTAAATTAAGACAAAACTATAGTACTTTTCTAAAACTCTCTTTGTAGCAGCACTTAACTTTTAGTCTTTAATTCACCACTAGTTGTCGAAATATCATCAAATCTTTTGTAAAAACATTTCAAGATCATCTACTATTGCTAATTTCATGTTGCTGTCCCTTTCTTTTTTGTAAAATTTTGCTATTATTCTCATGTAGAAGCTCATTTTTTGCTTTCTGGAAGAAATTTTTAAATTAAACTCAACCACAATACAATCGAAACCACAGTGTTTTTTCCCTGTGTTTTTGTCTTGACAAAAAATTGAAGTCACTGTATATACATATTCTGCCTACCATATTAAAGCTTCTTTCCTTTATTTTAATGCAAACCATTGATTTTTCTTCTAACACATAGTTACAAGAACGTTGTTTCAGATCCTTTAACATATAGAAACCATTTAAATTTAATGCCTAATGAATAAATAAAAGCCTGATACACTATATATGGCAGAAAATTTGAAGCGTTTTAAATTAGCATAAAATTTCTCGGCGGATTTAGACTTAGGCCCGTGAGGCCCGGGCTAAAGGCGGCAAATTTTGAGGGGTGCTAAAATTTTTAAGACTACTAAAATTAAAAATCGATTGGGTTTTCTGTAAACTGTAAGACCAAATTTTAAAGTTTATTTTATTGCGCTCTTAGTATTTAAACATAGTAGCATTTTGAGGGTACGATATCTATCCAAATATAGATATTGCGTTGCGTATATATCTGAGTATTCCTGCAACGAATTGTTCTGGAGAAAGATCATTTTCCAACCTAAAAAGAGTGAAAGTTATTTGCGTGCAAGTATGAAGCAAGACAGACTCAATGCACTTGCATTACTGACCACTGAAGCACAATTGGTTCAAGAAATTAAGTATGAGGAGGTTATTGATATTTTCGCATGGACGAAAGCAAGAAAAAATTTATTATATGATTAATCAGATAAAAAATAATTTATATTTTAATTACAAGCAATTTATTATTAATTCTATATTTAATTGTTATGTAAAAAAAGTAAATGTTTTCCCTGAATTAGATTTCTTATTATTATTGTTATTATTTTCATTATTTTATACACACACATATATATATATATATACTGTCACGAAAGAAAAAGGGCGCCATATCGTCTCGGGCCTAGGGCGCCCTCAAACCTAAATCTGCTATTGTTCTCTTTTGGTTAAAAAAAATCTTCATTAATAATACTTGTTTAGGTTCCACACATATGTATTCCAAAAACGTCAATTATACTTCACCTGACACATGTTTCAAACTTTGAAAAAAAAAATTATAGAGTATCCAAAGAAAATTTACTTTTTGTTTCTTATGTAGTACACTTTTTAACTCATTTGTGCTTAGCGTCCCAAAAATGGGACGGTTCATAAAATAGCTGTAATGTCTATGATTACGGGGTGAAGTAATATTTATAAATACGGGCTGAAGTAATTTTTATGGGTGGTAAACTATTCCTAATAGACTTTCCTTTCAGTTTGAAATGACAAGGGCAGGACATTCATAGCACTATGCAATCATGACCTGGGAAGAAGTTGTTGCTCAAATTTTGAGATATTTCTTGATGTTCAGGGATAAAAAGACAGTCGTGATTATTATTTTATGCTTTATATTTGAATGCCTTTTTCTTTTGTCATTCAGTATAGATACTTTCTAAGATACGTATTTTCAGAAAATGTATTTTTAAGAAAACCTGTACCCTCTCATGCTTTCTGTTTCTGGGATATTTAGTTTTTTTTTTTTTTTTTCTTGAAATCTTTTTAAAAAATTTGAAGGTTTTTTTTTTTTTTTTTTTTTGCTATTTTTCTCTTTTATCCTCGCTATTTTAAACAATATTTTATTATAGATTCAAGTCAGCAAAAAGTCAGGCATTAATGGATTAACGAAAATGTTACCATTTGAAGAAGTAATATTTTGCTATAAGTCAGTTGCCCTTATTTTTCTCGTAATAGCAGTTAAGGAATATAAAATAGTTGTGGAATTTTCTATATTTCTTCTTCCTGAAGCTCAGTTTGAGGACCATTAAGAATTAATATATTACGAAATATACCAATAATGAACAAAATTTATCTCCACTAAAATGTTATGCCCTAAACTCGTTTAAAAAAATTGAAATCAATAGGCTAAAAATTGCTTTAATAAATTAACCTCGGTTGCTTATTATCAGGTCTGTGGAGTTGGTAAAAACATAACCGACTCTGACTCTAACGCCCATATATAGAGACATATACAGGGACGCACCTCGGGGACGGACGAACTGAAAGGGTCCCCCCCAAAAGGCATTGGATGTCTGGCATCCGACAATTTTTTTTTTTTAAACACCCGGAATCCAAAACTGTTTTTCACAAATGAAAGGCAATTTTCATTCGTGCCAGATATTTGATAATAATTTTCATTTTAAAAATCAAGTTTGAAATGGTTATCCAGCATATCAAATTTGATATTTGAAATTAAAATTATCAGGATATATTGAACATATGTGTAAATTAAATAAAAATTGAATATTTGAAATCTTTGGAATGTTTAAAAACTAGTATAGACTGAGATGGGAGTTTCTAGGGAAAATCTATCTGAACAACACTTAAATCGAGTTATTTTAGGTTGTCACTTTCCTGACTTCTGTAAGTCAGAAACAAACTAAACCCTGTGCTTCAGAAACTCAAATTGATCTCTTATAAGAAACCATGTTATTTTCAACACTAAGTAGATAAGTCTTGAAACCTAAGAGTACGTGAAAAAGAAAATAAAAAATAAACAGTTACAATAAAGTGACATATTTTCATTATCATGATTGTCTTTATTATGACATATGTTGAAAAATTTTTGTTAAGGGAGTCATTAAAAATTAAAATTAAGAAGAAAAAAAAACGGAGTCGGAGTAGACCCGTTTTCAACCCTTTAAGGGGGGTAATACGTGTAAAACGGCGTATTAAGAGCAATGTTCATGAATTTTTTTTACGCATAAAAAATACATATATTTTATTGAAATTTTGAGGTTATTTTATAGATATATTGAAGAACATTTACTGAACTTTTCAAACATTTGTCTGGAAAAATCCCGGAGATATCGGCTGCTGCACATTGTAAGTCGCCACCCGGGTCAGCAGATTGCGTACATAATGGAGGTCACAATTTTTATCTGAAATCAATTTTTCTTAAATCTACTTTTTTTATAAGTGTCTCTTCTAGTTGAAATAAAATCATCACAAAAATTGAAAATTTCTATTTTTTTTTTTAGAATGGAAAAATTAAATATGATTTTTAATAATTTTTTTTTTGTTCTTTTTTTACAATAAAAAAAGAAAAAATAAAGATATGTTTATGATTCTAGTTCAACCAAAGCGTGTATATTAGGGTGGGTCGAAAAAAAGCAATGTTTTTTTTTTCGAAACGCTATACCGCGGAAAACTTGCCTCTGGGGTAGGTAAGTAACATACAAATTAAAAAGCACATTTTTATTGAACTCCTCGCTAGCGCATTGAACATAAAATTTCGATTTTTTTTGGAAAATCAAGTCCTTTTACCAGTTTTTTCGCAGGAGTCAACCATTCATATTTTAAACTGCTATAATGAAAATCATTTATTAAAAGGTTTGAAAAGCATACAAAAAAATTAAAACCGTCGGAATGTTTCAATTTGTGGTAGCGCAAAAGACTCAAAAATCCGTAAATTACTGCATTTAAGGTACATACTAACACCTTATGTAAATGGCATAGTCCAGCATGCTAAATTATGTATTAATAGCCCATTTCTTCCTTTCTTTTTTTTTTTTTTTTACTTTACACTTCAATTCATTGTAATAGAACAGCGTTTCCCAACTAGTGGTTCGCGATCCCCCAATGGTTCGCGTGGTGTCGGAAGGGGCTTCGTGAAAATAATATTACAATGGTGGAGTTTTTAATTGCTAACGTACAAGAAAAAAACTAAATAACAAATTTTCATACGTAATAGGACGGAGTGTAAAAATGATTTTTTTAAATAAATGGTTTACCGATAGTGCATAAACGTTGTGGACTGGCATAGGAAGCATTCATACAAAATTTTAAGTGCACTTATTTCTACAGTTGTCTGATTTCCATAACTTGAATCACAAAGTGGTATCCGAAGAAATTCCTTGATTAATTTCAAATTTTGGTATGTTTCTCCTACCATTTCCCACTTTTTCCTCGCTGGCGTGAGAAAAAAGTAAACTTAGATGTTTTATAAAAAAAGGTTGGGATCACTGTAATAAAATGACCATATAAAGGAGTGGTTCCCAACCTGTTTTTTCGAGCAACCCCCTTCTAAGATCCAGAAGAAAATGGCGAACCCCTTTCTGTAGCCCTTAGTAACAACACTAAAGTTTGCTGGCACGTTTATTTTTCTTTTTGTACTACAGTTCATCACAAAAAAAGAAAATGGAATTGCAAAATATCAAAGTTTAAATGAGCTACAAGAAAATACATATGTTTTTTTAATTATTACTTTTTATTAGCTGTTTTTTTTTTTTTTTTGAATTATCAATAGAGCAGTAAAAAAATCTTTGAAAATTATTTCACCGTTAGTGTGAAAAAAATGTTAGTGCAGTGTCATGAGAACTAACCATAAGTATCATAAGAGCTAACCATACGTACACAATTTTGAATCAATCAATAAATATCTTTTTGCGCAAAATTCGCAAAAGTTGTGGAAAATTACAATATTAATATTCATTTGTTTTCTAACTTATCATTGCGAACATGCAGAACAGTAGGAATTATTCGTAATAAATTCAAATACAAAATTAAAAAAAGAAAAAATTAAATATCTTCGTTTAAGGTCTGTATGGGAGAAAATAAAGCAAAATTTTACATTTAGGAAAATTTTCATATTTCCGACTTTTTCTTCGCGTTAGCGAGGAAAAAGTGGGAAATGGCAGGAGAAACATACGTTCACAATTTTAAATTAATCAAGGAATTTCTTTCAATACCACTTTGTGATTCAAGTTTTCGACATCAAACAGTAGAAATAAGTGCATTTAAAATTTTGTACGAATGCTTCCTATGCCAGTCCACAACTTTTATGCATTATCGGGAAAACAATTTATTTAAAAAAAATATTTTTACACTCCGTCCTACGTATAATACGTATGTAAATTTATTATTTAGTTTTTTCTTGTACGTTAGCAATTAAAAATTCCGCCATTGCCATACTATTTTCGCGAACACCCTTCGCGAAACCATTGGGGGATCGCGAACCAACAGTTGGGAAACGCTGTTCTGTTACAATGAATTGAAGTGTAAAGTAAAAAAAAAAAAAGAAAAGAAATGGGCTATTAATACATAACTCAGCATGCTGGACTATGCCTTTCACATAAGGTGTTATTATGTGCCTTAAATGCAGCAATTTACGGATTTTTGAGTCTTTTGCGCTACCACAAATTGAAACATTTTGACGGTTATAATTTTTTTGTGTGCTTTTCAACCCTTTTAATAAATGATTTTCACTGTAGCAGTTTAAAAAATGAATAGCTGACTTCTGCGAAAAAAACTTGTAAAATGACTTGATTTTCCAAAAAAATTGAAATTTTAAGTACAATGCGCTAGTTAGGGGTTCAATAAAAATGTGTTTCTAAATTTGCATGTTACTTACCTACCCCAGAGGCAAGTTTTCCGCGGTATAGCGTTTCGAAAAAAAGACATTACTTTTTTTCGACCCACCCTAGTGTATATATAAAGAAAATGTGTGCTAAATTTGATAAGGATTGATCAAAAACTGCGAGCTAGAGTGTACGCAAATTCGAAAAACGTAGTTTCGAGAAAAACGCGTTTGAGGAAAGGAGTAGTATTGAAGGTAAATTTAAGGCAGCAATGAATCAATTTTGTTTTACACTTATAGATACTAATACTTATAGAAATTTCTATCCGAGGTCTAAATTGTTAAAAGAAATAAAAGGGCATCTGCTAACGTTCTCTAATACCCTTCAGGTCATTCATGAGGGACTGACTACCTGCTCAACTGCTCCAAAAGGGGCGCTCGCTCAAATGCCTATAACTTTTAAACGACTTGGAATTTTGCTTTGAAATTTTTAGGGTATATTATTGAATAGTTGTAGAATTGATTTATGAAGAAAAAAGTTTAATTTTTTGAGACCTTTACACGTATTTCCCCCCTTAAGTCCTGAATTTTTTTTTAATGCTAAACATACAACATGTAGACAAAACTTTCAGTGATGCTTGCAAAGATAAAATGGTACTTGTACCGCCATTTCTTAAAAAAATGGGTAATACATCGTTTCCATGATCCAGCAGGATCTTTCGATTTCGGCACTTATAATACGCACGGCAATCCAGGAAAATTAAATTTTACTTAATGTTAACTCGCACGATCTTTTCTCTAAAACCTGTCCGACTCCAACCCTGACTCTTTTTCCAAACTCCGATTTCGCAGCCCTGCTTATTATACGTTTTAAAAACTGTTGATTTAAACTATGTAATAATTTGATTTACTCTGTATGGAGTGATATTTCATCCTTTTTCAAAGATTCATGAATCTAAAGTGTCATGCTGCAGAAAGAGGAAAAAACATTAACATGCGATGCGTAAGCAGGTTGTTGCATCAATCATTAGAATTCACCGTATTCTACTGATGCATTCTTAAGAAATACTTGCACGCTTCTATCGACTTTTTAATGTCCCTCTAGCGAGCATGAAATGCCTTTGTAACTACTGGGTCTACCTGGCGAGTTGCGATCCCAATTACAGCGAAGGAGGAGTCCAGAAAACTCATTTGATTTCAACTCATTCTCTAGATTCCGCGAAATGAGAGTGAGCCATTTCCAAAAGCATTCTTGCCGGTATTCCCTGTAAAATATAATCATGAAGAGTGGTCAGGAAATTTTAATGAAAATGGTTTCTTTCATCGTCTTTTAAAGAGATATTAGTGATTTCAGGAAATACACGTTGAACTGTACATTACTATTATTATTATCTATATCTAGACAAAATAAGTATCAGCTCGAAATGTAAACCTCTGAAAGCTCTCACTTAAAATAAACTTCGAGATGAAGCTTTTCTACAAATGAAGTAGCTTCATAAGTATAACTTAGAATCCTAAATCTAAAATGAATAGAAACGGGCGTAAATATTCTCATTTTTGCTTTCAATAGATTTAAATGCTACTCGACGGAAAATGATTACTTTTAAACGCACTTCAGACAAAAGCTTTATTTTTCGAAAAGAACCTTGGGGAAAAAGTCATTTTACAAGTAATTGTCCTAAAATAAATATTTCCTTCCTGATGAAGTTTAAAGTAGCAATGTTGACTTGGAGCGTAAAAGTCTGCAAAACTGAGATATTGTTAGTGAAAGAAAATGAAAAGATATTTGCTGAAAAGAGTTAGAGTTTGTTGATTCTATACACTGTAGTTTGACATCTAAAGTTTTCTTACATCAAACTAAAATGAAAAATCTATTTTTATGCGCATTATTGCAATGTTTTCAAAACGTTAACCAATTACTGGATAAAATTAAAGATTTAACATTCAGCTGTTTATGAAAAACTTTATGCCGTCGAAAACCACTTTTTGATGCTATACAGGGTAATTTGCATGGAAACACAGAAGATGAGCTCCAGTACTTCATTTCAATTTTATGTGAATTTTTACTTATTAGATTTAATTCAGAGTTTTTTAAGATTATTTTGTAAAGATTATTGTGTTATATTTAACAATATTTTGTAAAAATAAGTTATGGGGATTATTGGGATTCTGCCTCTTCTTTTATTAGAAATTAAGCCCTAAATGCTATTTGATTTTATTTCCTTTTGGGTTGGATACCAACTTTTTCACCTATTCGGAAATAATTTTAAAAGTTTTGCTTTCAGAGATATTACATCACCTCATTAATTCACATATAGTAGTCAGGATCGGGTTCACACATTCTCAAAAATATGTTTCACAGGCAATGTGGCCGTTGTTTCGTGATGATACATGTGTTATACTGCCTTTCTAAGAAAGAACAACATACCTCAAAAGCGTAACTTCACTTATGTATTTTTAAATAATGCTTCAAAAGCAAAAATTATTCTATATTATTTGTACTTTGTAGCTTAGTAAATATCCTTTCTTTCTTTGTGTGTGTGTAATCTATTGACATCAATTAAAAAAACTTAGTTCTAGATGTTTTTAAACTTTGATTCAATGCCGGACATTCTGGGAATGACATTTATGGAGCCAGAAATTTTCCTGAACTTCCCGGGAAGGAAAAAAGGGCAGGAAATCAGTAATCCTAACTGTAGCATATTTCTCGTCTTGGTATTGCTGCCGAGAGTTATAAATGAGAAGTAGAAAAAATATCTTGACATTTTACAGATTTAAAAAAGGTTAGAAACACAAGTTGTGATATATTCCTTACTTTCATTCAACATCTTAAAATGCACAGAATCTTTTTTCAGTCAAACCAATGTAGTTATTTCCCCTGGTGGCTCACTTCCGTATTTACTTTGACTTGGTGACAACAGATCACCAAAAAGTTCTAATTGCAGCAATATTCGTAGACGGGCAGAAACTTACCCCAGTGTACTTCCAATTCTGACTATTGAGTGCTTAACCGTATTGGTTTACATCTGTGTCCTTTGTCAACCGAACTTGTTTGTCTGTCAGCCAAAAGTGAAACATATATCTAATGAATATGTCAGACATGATAGACCGATTAGCAGGGGGAAAAAACATACACACATACTTGAAAAAACTGCAATTTATGTCGAAATATCACAAAGTTTGAACATTTAAATGTCAGAGTTTGATTCAAATATATTTCTAGATTTCTAACTATTAGTTCATTTACAATTTACTCCTTGGATATTTCTTTTGTGTCTCAGTTCTTCACAGTAATGGTACTGCTGCTATAAAATTTACTTAAAATAGTTAATTTACATTAAATGACTGAGACCACATGTGTGTGTTAAAACCATTTCTCTATTTCAAAACAAAAATAATGAAAGGTTTTTCAGTATTGTTATTGTTGTTTTCGGTTCTATGAAAATTTTATTTCTTTCTTCTTTCTCTCTCTCTCTCGCTCTTTCGAATGATTTTTTAAATGCCGGTATTTATTTTTAATTTAGAAAATATGTATTTTTGTGAAGATTTCTAATCTGAAATTATTACTAAGAAGTTATTACCGCACCTTTCACTTTCTCTCTCTTGCACTAACTGATTAACGATAAATATTTTGTTTTCAAGAAAATTTGGTAAACAGGTTCCAAATAATGTAAAACTAATTGAAAAGTAAATAAATAAATATATTTATTTACTAATTAAAAAATGGAAATTTATGGATAAGATGATGTGTAGTTTTCCTGTGTAATGTTTTTTCAAAGAAATTGCAGTAAAATTAACACAAAAACGAATAATGCATTCCTATTGTTCAGAAAAAAATCAAGTAAATTGTCTTTGATTTTCACTATCGCAATGACGAGATTCATTGAAAATAAATGAATAAATAAATATGGATAAAAAGATGTGCAGTTTTCTTGTGTAAAGTTTTTCCAAAGAAATGCAGCGCATAAAATTAACACAAAAATGAATAATGCATTTCTATTGTTCAGGAAAAAAAATAAGTAAATTGTCTTTGATTTTTACTACCGCAACGACGAGATTCATTAAAAAAATAAATAAAACGAACTTTGAACACACACAAACGGTCATTTTAAACCTAAGCAGTAGAAATATTTAATTTGGAAATAGTAATAATACAGTAGTAAATATTTGTTAAACTACCGATAGCTTTATACTTTTATGTTTGCCACGAGTCAAATTGATTATCTGCGAGTCATTGCGTGCGAAAGAGAAAAAAATGCAAACCTGTAACAACGCAAAGTAAGCAGGCGCGAAGTTTTAAAATAATATTTTTCTAAACTTTTTTAAACACTTTTCTACGCATCAAAACCATAACTGATCAAGTGAATAAGACTGGCTGCTTCTAACCTTATCGTGGGGGCGTGAGAAACCTATGACCAACAAAAAGACGAATCGCTCTGTTTCAATCTCTTGGTGACCTTGTTTTGCGCCGAATCACAGCAACGTCTTGAATGAAACGTCATTTCTATAGACATTTAAACAGTAATTATTTAAGAGAATGATAGTGCAATATGTTATTGCGAATTCCTTTTACTGAAAGGTGACATTGAGATAATGGTTCTTTATGTTGTTGCATGCAATTTGAATGAATTGGATCTCTTTTACAATGCTACGTTCTAAAAGGAGTTCAAAAATTGTGGACCGTTAACCATAAAAGTTAAATATCTGCTGTCAGAATTTTAAACAAATAGTCATCTCGATGCATGTATTTTCGTATGAACACGTACATATGGTGAAAAGTATGATTTCAAAGCGTTCTTCAGCCTAAAAAGTTGAGAATAAATTTTTCAAAGAGAATAATATTGTATTAGGGTTCTTCCTTCAAATAAATCTAAAATGATTTGAAATAAGACCAAGCCCTTTTCACCAGGGAAGTTCACCACCTATTTGCGGAGTCGGAGGGAAAAATGGCCGACTCCGATATTGATTTTCCGGATATCGGATATCCGGTGCCCCTTACTTAACATATTCGAACCGGATATCTGACTCTGATATTTGAAACCCGTAAATTGTTTACTTACTTTTAAGCATCCCCAATGTCTCCAAACACTTTAATTCACACGAAATTTCAAAACATGCTAATTAATTAATAATTATGACTCAAATTTGACATGTCAGATCCCCAAATTTTTAGTACAGTGATCGAATTGGATACCGGATGTTTAAAAATCGGACAGATATTGGATATGCGATGTTTTCTGGAGGGATGAACGAGACCGGTCCAGAAGGCATCGGATATTCGATATCCCACCAAATTTTAAATCTCCGGAATCTGATCTGGCAAACTGCACGAAAGGACCGGTTATCCGACAAGTCAAGTGTGATTTTTTAAAGTTTAATTAGCATGTTTTGAAAATGCATGTAAATTAAAAAATTAGGCAAGTTTCCTCCTATACCGCAGGAAATGCTAGCTCATCAGCCGTACTTCTGCTCCCCACTACCTCTTCGTAGCAGAGATTGCTTTTCATGTCGGGCCCGACTGATTCTTGCCTGTGCGATCGTTACGCCTACTTGCAGTGTCTAGTTCTTTAAAGTCAGGGCTATGATACGTATCGTTATCATCGATAAAGAACTCAAAACTGCATTACCTTAAGAAAAGAAGCACATGCATAAGAATACCCTCGTTAAAATAGTGGCACCAGATACTGAACAATTTTGAAGTGGAGGTCAGTACGACATCCAAGCACGTTACCTCATCAAACAAGAATTTCACCATCTACAAACTACGTGTTGTATTTGGCACTCTTGTGCCATAAAACCGATAGAACCAACTTTAGAAGGCTATGTGGAAAGCTTTAGATGATTACAGCTCCTTTTAAAAGACACCAATATTATTTTTAATGAAAAGAAGCATTTTGCTTTTGAATTTTAAAACAACAGAACGACCACTTGTGTGACATCACAGAGCTCTGAAGCTGACGACATCTGTACTTCAGATATGTGTGTCTGAGTGTGCTAGTTTAGATATTAATTCTGTTTTGGGGGGGGGGGGACTCGAAAAGGCGAAATTTTCGTTTAACGATCACTTATCGAAAAATTGAGAACAATAAGTTAAACTTAGAATTCTGACTACGTTACTGTTTACAAAAATTCTAAATATACTATTTTCTAGAAAAGTGTGTCTGAAAGAGATCTTAATTTCTTGTTGCATATTCAACAGGGAGAACAATTGGTTCCGACGCACAATGCATTTATTCTAAAGTCCTCGCAAAAAGCCCACGCAGAAAATTCAACGGAACCTCTGATGAAAAACAAAGTTATCTAGCGGCGGTAACCATAGCGACGAAAGCCGCTATAAAAATATGAACTTGTTTCATTAATCTTGTAAGAGCGAATAATTAGTACCGCTCGGCTAATTTTCTACGGTATTTAATCTTTAGGGCAGACACAAAATTGGATTAAAGGATGTTATAGCACAATAGAATGACATGTTACTTTACAAATGTTTCACTTAAGGTCCACGATGAAATGCTCTAATTTTCGTGCAATATAATTTAATTAGTTAACGCTATATTAAATAACGGCAACAAAAATGCTTAAGTAAACAGATCTTAACACAAAATATTTCTTTTAGTGACGCATTTTATGCACTAAAGTAAATGTTGTAATCTGTCAAGAATAAGTTGTTCAGAAAATATATTTTTGATATCAAGTTCTAACAAAGCAGACATCGTAAATTTTTGATTACAGCTAAATATGAGCTTCTTTTCTTTGTATTAAATCAGAAAATGTTTCATCACTTCAAAATCCCTCTCAATTTTTTTCCGTATACTATAATGTTCGTTAATAGACTGTTTTTAGAAATTTTCCATTCATTTAAAATTTGTCATTGAGTTTTCATTTTTTACGGAGCTATTTGTCACTTTAATGTCAAACTACACTAACTACAAACTCAGGAAAAGGTTAAAACTCTTTTTGATATACTTACTTTGTTAATGTCTCTGAAACTAATCAATGAATGTTTACATGGTTTATTGCAACGTGGCCTGAACCTGTTTCAATTATGTAACTTTAATTTGCCCTTAATATTTCAAGTACAGTAAAACTCCTCCTAACGGACACCCCTCTTAGGCGAACAACTTTTAATTCCCCGGCAGCAAATAACTGAGCCTTAAAAAAACCCTCTTTTGCGGATACCTCTTCATTACGGATAAATATTTCTTTCCTCTGGTGTCCGCTATAGAGGAGTTTTACTGTATAGATATCGGTAAAGCTCCTCCTAACAGGCATCCCTTCTCGTCGAGCAGAAAATCATCGAGTCTAAAAAAAATCCCTACTTTTGCAGACAGCTATCCATTACGGAAAAATATTTTTGTCCCGATTGTGTTTGATATGGAGGCACACGTAGCAACGTTACAGAACGTTTTTTTTTTTTTTTTAAACGATGAGAAACCGTTTATTTGTAACGTCAATAAGGCGAAAATATGTCTCGTTGACACACGTCGAAGTAGATACAAAAGGACAGTTCTGTAGCAGCAGGGGGAGGTAGGGATAAAAATACTTTCTTTCCTTGTAATAATAAATTTTTCGTCCCCTATTGTAGAGCTGTTAATGCGCTTTGTAACGCTATGTCTTTCACACAAAAAAAAGATGCTAAAAAATTTTAGAGATGAAAATAAAACGCCTTTTCCATAAAAATTTAAATATTCATAGAAATTATATAAATCAGATACATTATTTACATTAAAAAGTAATTAAATGAACCTTTATGCAAAAAAGGTGGGTAGTTATAATTTTAAAAGTGAAAAATCGATTTCCGTTGGCTTTTTCTTGTTTGTGTAAACAAACTACATGTCGACATCCGTTGTCGTAAAGCCATAATTCTCATTAATTAATTTTTAGAAGAAGTATATTTTCTGTAATACTCTTTAGAAACTTTCTTTCATTAAATTCTGGGAAAAGTTTGAATTTCATACTCCTGTTCCATTATTTCTAATTAAAAAACATACGGTTATTAGATGATTAAAATTTAGAAGCCCTATACGTTAAACTTTCTTGTTAAATATACATACACACACACACACACACACACACATATATATATATGTATATAAATATATTCCTTGTAAAATTGCAATGTTAAGAATATATACAAATACAAATACAAATACAAAAGTGACGACCAGCAATAGGCTCAGGGCCCAGCTAGGCTGGTCCTAGTTAGTTTAGCAGTCCCCAATGAACACCAAGAGCTTTCTTAAAAGTTTTTACCAAACTGCAATTAACAGTCGCTTCCGGTAAACTATTCCAACTGCCTACAACTCTATTGAAGTAGTAGTTTTTCCTAATTTCAAGATTAGCCTGAGATTTGAAAAGTTTAAAACAATGACCTCTGGTTCTACTTTCAGCACATAGCTGTAGCTAGATGCTAGTTGAGATTTTAAAATTCCAAACCAATAAATTTTAATATATCATCTTTATTTATCTATTTATTATTTATTTTTGTAATGCATCATAACGAATAGCAATAAAAGGTAGTTTTAATAAAAAAATCATTTTTAATGTAAAAAATGAAAATGAATCATTTACCTTTTATGCGTTGGAAAAAATATTTCCAGAGTAATCCATTTATTTATCGCCGTGGAATGCTTTTGAATTTCATCTTGTTCTTGAAATATAAAAACAACGAAGTGTCGGGGAATTATTTTACTGCATATTCTTTAATCTTATAGTAGGATTACTAAACTAACTTTATGGTTATATAAGTCTAAATTTTGAAATAATTATTTGAAAACGACAAAATGTATTCCAACAACTGAAAACAACAGCAAAGAAAAAAAAATAGCGCTTTTAACTTTGTTAACCGACTTCACAAAGGAAGGAGGTTATACATTCATACTGTATGTAAGTCGTTTTTTTTCTTTTTCGACTTGCTGTAGCGATCTCGACGGCGAGCTTTATGGCAAAAGACGTTAAGGTGAAGGTGGACCCAGGGCAGCTGCCCAGGGTCCCCACATCTGAGGGGCCCCAAATCAAATATAAAGTTTATATTGCGTTTACTTCTTTAATGAACTTTTAAATGGATAAATGATTGTTTTAAAAAAAAAAAATATCACTACAGTAAAATCCGTCAGTCTTATGTTGGCTTCTCCATTCATCTATCGTATGAACAAAAAAATTCTATTTTTTCTAAATCCATGGCTTTCTACAGTGGAATTCCGCTAAATTTTCGCAATTACGATGGATAAATTTGGCCAATCAAAAGCCTGTATTTTTGCGTATCTCACAATGCGATATGATTACGAAAATACCGTCTCCTGATCTTTTGTCAAATATTTACCCTTCAGATGTGCTATATCCTTTAATGGTAGACAGAATTGTCAGAAAATCAATAAAATGGACAGAACAATATTTCATTTAATCATTGGAGGGGGAGGGACTTAATAGCTATTTTAGCATCTAGTCAATTTTCTTGCTATATTACCTGTGATTAGGTGAAAAATTTAAATACTTCCCTAAAGTTTGGTTCTTCATTACTGAAGTAGTAAAGCAGAGGGGGCCCCAAAATTAGGTTTTGCCCCGGGCCCCAATTAGGCTAAGTCGGGCCCTGGGTGGACCTTGCTTTTCGAAAAATCGGCCGGATCTGTTGTTAGTTTGCTTACCAAGCGACAGACAGGTATCTCAGAATATGTCGTGAATATCTTCAAATACAGCCCAGTTGATGCTCGGGGATTAATTTGAAGTGAGACTCATAGATAAGGGAAATTATACTCCAAGCAGAGCTATTTTAAATTACTCGAAACGCGATGAATTGAAAGATGGTCTTGAAGAAGTCCAGGGCGCTCATTCCAAACTTCGACGCATCGATTCGAAGAGATTGCCGCTACCGGCCTAGACGCCATCTCTTCGAAAGCGTAGATTCCAAATCCTCCTTCGTTCAGAAGCGTAGGGGGAAAAGGGATTTCGTATCAAACTGGTGTATCAGCCAATCAAAGCGTTTCTTTGGAGTTCTCAGCGCGGTATTGTTTTTAGTTTTTTGTTACGCGTTCTTGAGGGATTTATACCTCATAATTTTAGGAAATAGGGGTCGCCAATTTCAGTTTATTGATGCAAAACAGACACATAAAAACTTTTGCATTCTTAACAAAGATAAAGAATAAGTAAATTTAAAAAAATAGTAAAAAATAAAAAGTTTATTAGAAATAATAATTTTTATGTAAAAATGAAAAGTAAAACAAAAATTCCTAAAATTTTTGGGGGAAAATATATCAATTTTTCAGTAACAGGAGGAGGGGAGAGAAACTAGGGAGGAAAGGCGAGGGGTTTTTTTTTTGCGAAAACTCGCATCAAATTCGGGGGGGGGGGGGCATCCGGTTTCTTCCGTTAATATGTCAACGTCTAAGTCACACCTAATTCACGTCAAAAATTGATTTATTACTCCCCCTCCTTCTTATATACTAATCTCATATACTTACTGAAATACCACTTCAATTTTGTTTCATGAAAGGTTAAAAAAAATTCCATTTGCATCTGTCATTCCCACAAGTTTAATGTAAGTTATTTTTTTTTATTATTTAAACTAAGCAATATTCTTCCATGCAAACCCTAATTAAGGACTAACGCAAATAGGGGGAAGACAATATTTCGCTTCCGCATATTATGCATTGACAGATTGACAGAACGCACATTTGCGTGATATACATTGACAGGGCGCACATTTGCGTGATATGCATTGACAGGACGCACATTTGCGTGATATGCAATGACAGGGCGTACATTTGAGTGATATACATTGACAGGGCGCAAATTTGCCTAATATACATTGACAGGACAGGATATCTACAGAACGCGCATAAGTGCCGAACAAGTCACAAATTCGGAAATCGGTCACGAAATTTAAGAATAGATAACGAAAATTTTCCATCCAACGATACCGATCCCCACAGAAGGCATCGGATATCCGGTATTCGACAGATTTTTAAATATTCGGAATCCAATCCGGCCACTGCACGAAATATCCGGTTATCCGGTTGTATAATTTTATTATTAAAATTAATGAACCTGTCATGAAAATTTTTTTGTAAATTACAAACTCAGTACAGTTTTTATGTCTATAGAATACATGTGTATAGAATTTACTAGTTTCAAACATCGGGAATATCCGATCTCCGCAAAATCAATATCCAATGTGTCACCGATTGATCACAAAAAAGTGCGGAAAATGTCACGAAACGTTACTTTGAAAATATGTAGACACCCTGCAGGGGTGCCCCGAGGAAGGAGTTCATTGCGCAGACTGCACCATTGATATTGGGAAACGAGGCGGTTCGTTTCAAGGGCTTTGGGGCCCTTGATCGACTTTTCGACCGACTTAGGGGGTCATAGTTTTAGGGGATGCGCTACCTCTCAGAGTGTGGGGATAGTTGGGCTCCCCTCACAAAAACATAATTTCTTTAAAATATTTTTAAGGTTAAAACATTAACATTTGGCCATACATTTATACGGCTATTTTAAAATTTATTTAAAGTATGATTAGATTTTAATTATAATTAGAAAAAAATATTCATGGAAGGAATTAACGATGTTAGTTGCTTTTTTGACTCATAACCTAACATTAAACAACAGTGCATAATTTATGGATGTACATAAAAAATTATGCGTTAAAAAAGGATATCTTTTCTAAAAACAACCTACTTTTCGTTTAATTATGGAATTTTCTTCCGTACGAATATGTAAATATATCTTCACGTTATTCATTAATATAATTTTTCAACTTCTTTTTTAGATTAAAAAATCTGACACAGAGAAATTTAGTAATCTGGGGCTTTAAAGATATTTCTAAATTAAAAAACACCAAAAATATGCATAAATTGAAACCATAATTAGTAATAACATATTCATAAAAGAATTAGTTTCTTAAATAACTTTTGATTGATACACATTGATATGTAACTTTAATTTATGAAAAAAACAAAAAGAAAACCTTATGTTTAAAAGTATTTATTTAATTTATATTTATATTTTTGGGCAAACCAAAATTAATTTATTGATCAAAAATGATTCTCAATATGTATCAAAAACACCATCAAAGAAGGGCAAATACAACGTCCCTATTCGTGTAAAATATTCCTTTTCATATTTCGGCGACTCAACGAACCAATACCCCTAAGTCCGAACGACTTCGATGGCATAAGAGCTGTCGAAGTGCGCTTCGATGAAAAAAGCCGCAAAACAACGATACGAACCACATGGAATTAAAGCTTTCGTTGGTTTCCCTGCGGTCCTGTGAATTTTGCGTTTGCGCCATCTAGTGAGGGCTTGGGAACAACGATCGAATCGATGTGCGCTCACTTGGAATGAGGGCCCTGGTCAGTGGTGATACATCACCACACATAAGATAAGATTTAGTCACTTATGTATTTTTGTTCAACAGTTGTTCGAAAATATTGAAAACTCTTAAAGTAATTAAAAATTAATCTCGTGAATAGTAATTAGAAAGGTTAATCTCATAATAAACTTGCTCCTTAAGTTCAATGGATCGATGAATAATCATTCGGTGAGGGGCAACATAGCATTGCGTATTCACGCTGGGCTGGTAGAACTAAAATAAAACCTGGAATTGCTTAGCTCTTAAAAACGAATTTTAACTAATTACAAAACAAAGATTTTTAATGTATCTACAGAAACTTCTTACCTCAATATGAATCTCATAGTCTTTTAAGACTTGCATGAAATACTGTTTTTACTCTTCATCTTGCATTATAATATTGTAATTATTCCTCAACGAGTCTCACAGAGAATTATGCATTGTTTTTAACAACTAAGATTTCCAACTCTAATACGGCCGTGCCGAAAATTAAAACCGTCCAGATTGTAGGATCGCCGGTAATAAAAGTAAAGAATATTTTAAAGCGTTTGAAAACCTTGTTGTGTTTTTTATACAAAATTATTGTAAATGCCTTGTTGTGTATAAATTTAATCCTTCCTTCAGTACAACATTTGAGCGCTTTGATTTACAATTAGTTCAATCGTTTTCTTCAAATGCTTTGACTAACTTTACTCTTTTGCTCGACAGAAAATCACCTTATCAAAAAAGGCCGAAGACATGTTTTCTTCTCGAAGATACCAAAAATGACGGCGAACGTTTTCATAATTGCCTCGGAAATCTTTTCATTTATGTCTTTATAAAAATTAATTTCCGTTAACACGTTGAGCGTCGCATCAGCCATCGGTGGCTGACACTGAACCTTCCGTTTAGGCCGCGTCAGCAACCGGTGGCTGACGGTGTAAATATGATGTAAAACTTTAAAAATTACGCTGTTTTAAGCAATTCCTGAAATTCTTTTAAAAATTTACTTAATTTTTATTTGTTACAGGATTTTACTGAACACTGAACTTTCCGTTCAGGCCGCATCGGTTAATAGTGACTGATACTAAAAACGTGCCCTGACTGGAATTTCCTTATAAATTCTTGTGGCACTCAACGTGTCAAGAGCCTCAAATCGTACAATGGCCCCTTATCGTCTGACACCTCAGACCCGACCTAAAAAACGCATTTATTTTCATTAGAAATGGTTATAAATTACTATTCACATCATTATAAAATCAAAAAAGTCTGTTTTACTTTTTTTGCTTGGGGGGTTGAGAGGACAAGTATCACAGGTGATACTTTAGCACCAAACGGCTACAAAATCAAAAATAATTTGCAATCATCAGATAAAGAACTCAAATCCGAATCCAGGCGACTTTATAAGTTCAACAATTTCATCAGGTGTAAAATACCTTTTTAACAAAACATAAACAAATTAATTAGAATAAAAAATAGAAATAATAAACAAGTAAAATATTGAAATAAAAAATAAATTTACTAAAGAACATAGTTTTATGACATTTTTAATTCTTCTAAAGAAGTATACTTGAGCGAGGAAGTTTATTCAGTAAACAAAAGTAAGTGATTGCCATAGAAAAACGTCTTTTCATTATTATTATTTTTTTAATTTTAGTTCACTATACTAAGTTGAAATGTAAGTTTATAATTATTTTCATCAAATAAAATTGTGCACCATATCAAATCGCATAAATCATGTCACAAATAGAGTCAACAAGAAAGTTAAAGATCAAACATTTTTTATCTCGTAGTGGAACCGTCACTAGTGAAATCTGGAGTATCACGTGTGATACATGACTCGTCACCGTCACCAGTTGGACTTAAAGTGTCACATGTGATACTAAAGCTTTCACCGCTCTGTCAGCGTCGACTACTTACCACAAATTAAGATTTTTATTGCTATACAACATGCTCATATATCCGGAATAAAAGCCATATTCTTAAAATAAACTTCAATTTACAAATAAATTATTATAAAGCAATACTTATTTATGCGACGGAGAGACTCCATGTTTACCGTTGAAAATGCTATCACAAAACCCATAACAAGATCGATGCTACCATCTAACAATCAACAATAAACTACACGTGATGTTTTGAGCTATATCACATGGGTTACTACCGTTTCCAGCTAATTTTCATCCATTGGGATTTTTTCTTAAAAAATCCAAGAGTACACATGTGATAAGTGGGAACCGAGGAGCGTAAATAAATCCTTGCAACGAATATTGATATATTTTGCAAAACGTGCCATTCCTGCTGAGCCACAACAAATTCGTTTCTAAAAATTAATATTTCCAATTGTTCAAATAGTGCTATTATTATTCAAACGTTTTCTGCAACCTCGGTCCCCTGTAGACGTTTCAAAGCATTGTTGCAATTAATGGCGAATTTGTCACGAATAGTATCCCCAGATAAGACAGAAATACATCTTTTCGCAAAAGAGCAAGTTGCAAAGAGATCCTGAATTTAGTTATTATTGCTTCAGATGAATACAAAGCCAAATATAGTAAATTAAGATTACCTTCTTCTTTTTAACATGTCAAATGGATGGCAGACCCTATTTAATCGTTAAAAATATTCATTTTTAACACGACGTCACTAGCACGTGCTCTATACATAGGGGGACCATACTAGAGAGATTATACCATACAAGTCCTCAAATTTCGGGGAAAGTCCCCAAATTTGTATATTCCTAATGCTTTGTCTCCAAAATAACTTTAACTACTTGGGTACACAGAAAGTCTCCAAATTTAAAAATTTCGATTCTTTCTCCCCAAATTGCTTCTAGATTTGAAATTTAGAAATTTTAGATAGCATTTTGTTAGATTTTAGATAATGTGACATTTATCAAATTATTGCCTTAGTATTACAATTTCTAACAGACAGAGACAATGAACTAAGAAGATATGCATACATCATGTAGAAAATGTGTTTGGATACCCTTTGAATCGCTTGTTATGTCCCCAAAGGCGTTCTCGAAACGTTTTTCTATCGTCCCTAAATTGACGCTCAGAAATATGGTCACCCTATCTGTACATGCAAGTAACGGGGGTTGCCTTTACTTAAATAACTGTTCATTAAGCGAAGTAATCATTCGAACAATTTTCATAAAATCTTAGTTTCGAAAACACCACTTTTCCTCTTTTAGTACTCCACTGTCACATTTACTGCTTATTGCGCGTTGAATTTGGCAACAGCTAACTTAATTGTTATTTGTTGACAAACAGGGGTGATTCTCACTATAACTTATTCCGTAGCTAATGCGCATGCGTGAAAAATACCAGAGAACATATTTGGCTCTTTATCGCCGAAATTGGCAAACTTTGAACTCCATGAATACAGTGGCTAGAATACCTAGTGTGCCGTTCGGCGCGAAAATGTTGAAAACGAAATTAAGCCACCAGTAGGTGGCGCTAGCATCGACAGCGAGGTAACTGATTAGCAGAGCGAACGTTAAAGAATCATTTACTCGCCTTAGTTTTCGCACTTTTTTCAGTACTAAAAAAAGGAGGTGCAAAAAATATGTGATTTTAAAAAAAATATTCAATCATCTGTTCTAGAGAATAATTTGGAGCAATAAATAGACGGCTGTCGTTTAGGTGAACACAAGCATGAAAAATGTTTTTATTTAGTTTTCGGAAGCAGTCTTAAATGAAAACCATGTATTTTGTTAAGAGAATATTGTTATACATTTTAAAGACAAGGGTTTTTTAGTCCAATATAGTGTGAATGAGCTGTTGAAAATAATTGCATTATTATGCTCATATTACCTAAAAAAAGAAAGGCTATATGTGTATGTACTATATTTTAACATAAATAAATAAATAAAAATTAACAGTAATTACTATCACATAAGTTTTTTAAAAAGCACATTGCAATCTGATGTATATTAAAAAAAAAAAAAAAAAACACTTGCAATGTCATTTTTTAAATGAACTGCATGCTTAAAATTTTGTGTTAGATTTTTTTTTTTAAATATAGATTTAATTTTTTTTTTTTTTAAATTTACATTTATTTAAAAACACATTATGATGCACAAAGTTTTGGTCAAGTTTCAATTACATACAAAACCAAAATAGAAACAAATAATAAAAAAAATCTTGAACCAAAGCAAAAAGCTTAGCTTTAAATTTATTTTGTTGTTATGACAAGCACAATTTCATTTTGATATTACATTTCTTCTTCTTTAACGTCAATATTGTTTCATCTATAAAATTTAATATTTGAGCCACATCTTTTAAAACTTTTTGTAGTTCCAGACAAATGTAGAATTTTGTTAAAAAAACTGAACCCCCCTCAAACTCCCCACCCCCTCTGGTGGGTACCTTCGTCACATTTTGATACACAAAATGTTGGTCAAGTTTCAGTTACATACTAAACCAAAATAGAAACAAATAATAAAAAACTCTTGAACCAAAGCAAAAAGCTTAGTTTTAAATTTATTTTGTTGTTATGAGAAGAAAAATTTCATTTTGATATAACATTTCTTCTTCCTTAACGTCAATATTATTTCATATGTAAAATTTAATTTTTGAGTCACATCTTTTAAAACTTTTTGTAGTTCCAGACAAATGTAGAATTTTATTTAAAAAAACTGAACCGCCCCCCCAAATCCCCCCACCCCCTCTGGTGGGTACCTTCGTCACATTATGATACACAAAATGTTGGTCAAGTTTCAGTTACATACTAAACCAAAATAGAAACAAATAAGCGCCCGGGGCTTACGCTCTGTGTGCCCCCCTCTAGTTACGTCTCTGCCCCTCCCTCTAAACCCTCCCATACATAAGTCACCATTTGGAGGGAGCATCCCCCCCATCTACGCTAGTGGCTATTACCAATTTTTCACCAGCAGCTCTTACCCGTATAGCTTATGTGTGTATCGTATTTCGTCCATTTTTTTGAATATTTTTAATTACAGTGCTCACAACAAAATGGTTATCATTTACAGACACACACAAATACCATACGTATACAGAAATAAAATTTCACGTTAAATTAAAGCACAAATGAGCATTAAAACGCAGACATATGTTTCGGGATTGCTTGGAATCCCTTTTTCAATGCGACAGGGAGCTTCTAGATGCAAAACATCCAAATGAAGCAGACAAAACAACAAAAACAAAGCTTATATAGCCTAAGAATGAACTGTAAACCAATGAGAATAAAGGCAGTGTGAAGTGGAAGTAGAAGTAATGCTCATTTGTGCTTTAATTTAACGTGAAATTTTATTTCTATTATTTCCATTTTATTTTATTATTTTGCAATTTTCATGTATTTTCACATTTTTATGCATTTTGTTGTCTTTTTTGCTTTGTTTTTATTGATATTCCTTTTTACTTCCTGTACTTCCAACTGCATTCTTTTGTTGCTCTCTTATTGGTGCCTTTCCTACTACTTCTACTTCCACTTCACACTGCCTTTATTCTCATTGGTTTACAGTTAATTCTTAGGCTATATAAGCTTTGTTTTTGTTGTTTTGTCTGCTTCATTTGGATGTTTTGCATCTAGAAGCTCCCTGCCGCATTGAAAAAGGGATTCCAAGCAATCCCCCCAAAAATTTTTGAAAATTTTAGCACATCAAATAAATATAACTTCTGTAAGTAAAAAAAAGTAACAATTTCAGTTTGTCATATGGGCGAATAGAAAAACGAAAGTGAGCAGCTTAACAGCCTTTATGTGAAAAAGCAGTGTGAAGGTTTTTTTTTCAATAACAATAATGCATAATAATATTAGTAACGCGTTCATAAACTTTTGGCAATGAATCCTTAGATTGGAAAAACAGAACTTGCGGAAAAGGTAAGGTGGGACGCAAAAAGAACTACAGTAGAGCCTCGATTATCCGAGGTAATGTGGACCGAGGGTACCTCGGATAATCAAAAACTCGGATAACACGGACTCTGTCTAAATCGGGAGGGAAGCATGGGTTAAATGAATGAAAATGTCGTCAAACATGTAAAACAAGACATATACCTTACATATTATAAAATGATAAAATGACATCACATATACATAGAAATATCTAATTTTACATGTACACAGCAGTATAGTACATCTTCCAGTTAAAGTTGTTTCTTGAAGAAGTTTTTCATATATATTGTTTTCTATTTAACGGAACTCGCTCGCTTCTTCACTGCCGTTTTACGCAATTGTTGTAGCTGGTGACGCCCCAGAGGGTACTAAACATTTTTTTTTCTAAGGGCAAATTTACCTCAGTTAGCCCAGAACTCGGTTAATCGGGGCTCGGATAACCGAGGCTCTACTGTACATATCAATAGCAATACCTTTTAAGTTAAATTTCTTTAAAAATCGGTTACTTTAGGTGTAACTCAAAACCACAAAGTATATTTCAAAACTTTGTGCATTTTTCTTTCGCATAACAGATAAACTTTTACGCAAACGAATCAACCTCAAAATTACTGTGAAATAAAATTTATTTTCACCAAGTTCGATGAGATTTGTTATTACTGTATTAGCGAACAGATATTTTCAAATGTGTTCAAACCCACATTTAGTTCACCAATATGAGAGCCAAAAAAAAAAGTGATACTTTCGAAAGTAAATTATTCTGTTCGGATGCAGATTTAAAAAAACCACAGACATTTATTATAGCATTGCAAGACTTTGCCCTTTAGAAATTCTTGTTTTCTTTGAGGTGGTCAGAATTAAACCGATGTATCACACATAAGTTTACAAAAACCAAAAATGGACATTTGTTACAAAATCGTTTTCATTTATTTATTTTATAGAATAAAAAAAATGAAAGTTGTTCGTATTTCAAAGTTCGAATGAGTGAGATATTTATTTCATTTCCTGCTTCCTTACGGAAAAAAATAATCTGAAAGTAGTTAACAGCAATCAATTCATGTTAGTGCATCAGTGTCACTTGTCACTTTCTTGACTTGTGTTCTTGACAATCAGCTGAATGAAAGACTTTTGGTTACACACGGCCTTTAATCGCAGCAGCTGGCCCCAAAGCCGTCTTCCGGCGGGCTCGAACTTACCTCGCTGTCGAATAGAGCGCCATCTGGTGGATGCTTACTTTCGGGTACAGAAAAAGCGCTGGAGGACAATAGCGAACGGCACACTATCTATTCTAGCTACTGTATCCATGAATCATGAAGTATAAAGAAGGAGACATATCTCCTACGTTTGGCAACAGCTATAAACGGCACAAAAATTTCACTTTTCCGCCAGGATCGCTGCAGTAATTATAGTTACTCGACGCATGCGCAGAAAGCACGTTACGCATGCGCAAAAAGTGAGACGCAGAAATTTAGCAGACGCGAAATGTTTATGCTTTTAGTGATCTGTTTTCTGCGTGCACAGTTTACTTTTGTGCTTCTATGTACATCTGTGATTTCCATTACATGCCACTTGGAAGAAATTAATTTAACTTGCAGCGTATGCTCAGAAGTAAATTCACAAAAGCCAAGATTACACTAGATATAATTTATTAAAATTATTAGTTATTATTAACCTAATATGCTCATCGGTCCAATGCTGAAGAAATATTTCAATAACCGTATACATGTGTTTTTTTCCGCTAATTAGCAGAATTCTGCGAATTTAATTCTTCAGATTCGAGGACATTCGCTTATGATTGTTTTTGGTTAATGTAAAAAGGAATTTTTTTTGCGTTCTATTCATTTTGCAATCAATGTTTCACAAGGCTCATCTTTTTTTCATTTCAACATTCAACTGTTCATTAAGTTTTGATACAAAGTAAATACACAAAATTCCTTTTTATTTTTAAAACATACACTTTGTTTGAATAATCGTTGAATATAAGGCAAGCATAAAGTTTCTAAATCATTTAAATAATTATTAATGAAACAAATTAGAAGCAGCTCTCAACAAGTACTCACCATCACCAAAAGAGGGTTTTTTAAAACAAGAGTTTTAGCTATGAAATTAAAACTGGAAGCCATAGTTTTGTGCAATAATTACTTAGTGTATTCTTTTAGTTTATGTGTTGTGATCAACTAATTGATGTATGCTTCAGAAAATCATGTCATTGATTTCTTGCTCAATAAACAGATACAGAACTAACTGCTGTAGTCGAGGGAGGACACAGTGGGACGGCATCCCCCGACTTTATTTTAACAATAAAGTCCACCCACTTTTGGATTTCAATAACTTAGTTCGCATATGTAAGCGTCTCCCCAACATATAACTAATATGTGTGCGAAACACCCAAAATCGCATACCGTTTGAAGAAAAATATAAATTTTTAATCGATAATCTGATATTGCTGAAAAAATTAAAGGGTATAATTATATGGCTATACGAGGGTAAAAATAATCCACTTTGTTAGTAAATCCAGGGATGTGATTATTCTGCTGTACCGCAGTTTTCCTCTTCTTTTTTCTCTTTTTTTAATAAAGTTCTCTTCTGCCATTCATCACATGGCATACTTGTTAAAATTTACGCATTTTAAAATTTTATATGCATCCCCCCGCCATTTTGAATCCAATTGCTTCTGTAAAATTTGCTCGTTTCTATATACCATGTGATTATATTGCCTATTATCATTATTTTCAATCCTTATTATTTTTTATGCTATGTACTACGTTCTTGTGAGGAAAACTCTTTCTTTTCATAATTTGATGTGTAATGTTTTTGTGCAGGCAAACTTTTTTTCAATGAATATTTTTGAGGATTTTATTAGCAGCAAGAGACAAAATTCTACAAAACAGTCTGAAATTTCTCAATTTTTGCGTAAACATAAGTAATTGTATTGAAAATTAAAGTGAATTTTTCACTTTTTTAATGCGGGAAAACCTGTGCGTAAAAAACACAGGTTTCACTCGCGTAGATAAAAGGGTGGTTTTGGGGATGGGACCCCCACCCTGAAATGGTAAAGATTGTCTAGAATTTGCCCAATTTTTCTTCGAAAAGAATGAAATTAGCAGATTCCTCCCGAAGAACCCCTCCCCCCCCCCCCCCACAATCCGGATCGAGCTACAACACTGACAGGTTTCATGTATTCTTTAGTTTCAAAATTGTATTTCTTAAAAAAAGTAATTGTATGGTGGGAAAGTTCTGTATTTTACATATTAGTTGTAGATGGTTTATAAATGTGTTGATAAAGCATCTTTAATGCACTGGTGTAGTCCTGAAAAACAGTTGGGGGGGGGGGGCGCTTATGCATACGAAAAGCAATTTAAATCAAAAGTGGGGGCATGCTTATGTTAAAATGTAAAATGTTTGGGGGACGCTTGTATTAAAATAAAAACGTAGGGGGACCCCGTCCCCTTGCGTCCCCCCCCCCCTCGACTACACCACTGCTTTAACCCCTTGCCATACTTTAACGAGTCTGACTCGTGATGAAGATTTTAACACAAACATGAATATCACGAGTCAGACATGAAGGGATAATCGGGCCAAACATGAATATCACGAGACAGACTCGTGAAGGGATAGTCGGGAAAAGCAAGAATATCGCGAGTCAGACTCGTGAAGGTTTAATCGGACGACTATTGATTACGCACGAGTTTGGTCAAGCTAAATGGTACGGCAAGAGGTTAATATGTGCTTATTATGCATACAGATTGCCATCCTGGAACATGATCTCATACAAGACGATGAATAACTTGCGGCATACCACGCAAGGCCGTATCCCCGCCGAAGCCCCAAAAATTTTCGCAATGTGGCCTATATTCCTCCCAGAAGCTTTCCTTAACACATGTGTGTCAAAGTCATGTTCTCCCCCCCCCCCCCCCCCCCGCCGAAAAAATTCTGGATTCGGTTTTGATACCACGGTTTTGCTTTACACGATCATGAAGATTCAAAAACCTTCATACAAGAATAATCCTACAGCGATAAAGAGCATGATTTGCATTTAACAATTTTTTTATTAACACAGTACGTAACCAGAAAAATGTGAGAAAGTTTTTAAAATCACATACATGTCTGATTGTCAAAACAAAAAGCAAGATGTGAGCGGAGTAGTTTATTTTCAAAATTAGTTAGAAGTTTTAAAATATTAAAGCAAGATGTAAGCGGAGTAGTTTATTTCAAAATTAGTTAGAAGTTTAAAAATATTATAAGTTATTTTATTTATAAAATAAATGCACTCGATAAAACATTAAGTGCTTGAAAAACATGACACAAAATTTTGTAATTTAGTTAAAAAAAAGGTTTTTTTCCTTGGTAAGTAGCTGGTGTATTCTTAGTAAGGTAAGACTCAATATGAATCATGCATTTGAATTGAAATTTGTTAATCTATATTATTATTGAAAAATTGTCTAAATGAGAATAGCTTAAAATATATTGTTTAAGATGTCGCATTTTTATAAATAAATATCCAAAATATTTAAAGTCTGGTTTAAAAAATTGAAAAATTCAAACTCTGATGTTTTGAAAGTAATATGTTAGTGCATAGCAATTTTAAACAATTGTGTTATATGAGATTCAATCGTTCAAACTAATGCAGAGATGATGTTCAGTTACCTCACGAAAAGGTGTTGCGAATGAGATTTAAGATCCTCCCGAGGTATAAAAAGAAAGGTCTGTGCCTGGCATCAAGGCGAGAAAATAAAAGAATCCTAAAGGCATGAGATACACTCTTTCTTGGATCTATGAGTGCAATCTTATGCAAATCAAAAGTAAGAAATTGTATGAGGATTTAAGGTCACATAAAATTTTGAGACTTCCAACTACATGCACCAAATCCTAATATTTAAAAAAACATTTGGGTATATATGTATTTCACAAAGTATTATTTGTTGCTTGCATAAAATAGCACTTGATATGGATCCTTCAAAAAAAAAGAGGTATATATTTTTAGTCTCAAAAAATTTTAAATTATCTTGCCAGTAATTAATCTTATTACTAGTTTAGCTGGATGCATATTAGTTCATATAATTGCAATTCAGGACTGAAACAAGACGAAGAACCTATCCATACTAGATTCACGTAAATTTAGTCCTTGAAATGTCTATATGTTCATGCAGTATAACCTCTTTATTGAGACATTTCTTTAACCTAGTTCCATTCTTCTTCAGAATTTTGGAATTAGATTTTAGTAAATCTCCCCCCCCCCCTGTTTTGGTGACTATAGTACTTTTAAAATCTTAGATAAAACACATGCAATTTCACTGGTCTGTAATCTGAATCCAGCATAAAATGGAAGTTCTTTTTAAAAATTGCTTCACATCATATAATAAGATTATTTTTAATTATGGTAGAAAATTTTGATAGATGCAGAAACACTTCCATAGTAAAAAAGGCTCCAACACATCCTTTTGTAAAATTTCTTTTTTCGAGTAATTATTGCAATCCTAATCAAGACTCGGAGTTTGATATGTTATACATATTTAAAGCAAATGCAGATATGCTAAAAAACAAATCGCACTGTAGTAAGCTCTTGAAAATAAGAACTTTCGGAGGTAATTAGTTATTGTTTTTGATTAAATGTGGTTGATATACATTTAATATGTTGTGTAAAGCTTAGTGGTAAGGTGATAGCACCAAAAAACTGGCGATTTAACTTATATTTTGTGAGTTATTGTTGTTACCTGTTAGGCGTAACACGGCGTGGAATAGATAACGTGATTTGTTCTCGATTGTGTGCTTTATCTGCGATGGGGGTGTTGAAAAATTTAAAAGAGTTGAAGAATGGAAATGGAGTCTGGTATGTTGAATGTGATGATTGTGGAATGCTGAGCCCGGCGGAAGTAGATGATAACAGTACAACAGCGAACAGGAATTACTTGTGCATAAAGTGCAGAAAAGTAGCGGAGTTGGAGGCCAAGTTGAAAGAAATAGAAAAAGAAAATAGCAAAAAGAATGATGTGGTAGTGCATAATGTGTCAACAGACTGCAAAGACTTAAACAAGGCCAGAGACGACACTACAAGAGGCGTAATTCTCGGGGACTCATTGGTCAGAGTTATCGGAAACATAGTTGGACGAGAAAAAAGTTCTATGGTGCGATGCTGTTTACCGGGAGCCAGGGTAAAAGATGTTAATGAAGTGGTTAAAAAGAATGGAGTGAACAAGGACGACAAAACAGTGCTGTGGGTCGGAACAAACGACGTGGGAAAGTCAACAAATAATGCTTTCAGGAAAGACTTTGTTGACGTTATCAAATGTATAAAGGAGAAATCACATGATTTGAAAGTGCTGGGTCTCCTGCCAAGGTACGGCACTACATAAGGGTGGCAAAACCAAAGGGCAAAAGTGTTAAACCACATATTAAAAGACCTGTGTACGGAGCACGGTGTGGAGTTCGTCGACATATGGAAGGCCTGCAAACGAGATTGGATCAGCGCCGATGGAATTCACCTCAGCCGAAATGGAAACCGAGAGGTGAGTAAAAAAATTTTGTGTGGTTTGGAGTCAAAAAACTAATTAGGAATGGGGGTGACTTACCTACTCAGCAGATAGGCAAAATTGCTAGGCAGATTTCGATAAAGTGTTTAAATGATAAATTAAAAGTTTTGTACTGCAATGCACGTAGTGTTAGGAACAAAATGGATGAGTTGAAAGCTTTAGTAGCAATGGAAAATTTGGATATAATCGGGATAACTGAAAGTTGGGCAAACAAAGACGACTCTGCAATTTTAGAATTAAATGGTTTTTCTGTATTTAGGCAGGATAGAATATTAAGAAAAGGGGGAGGGGTGATATTATATGTTCGAGATCATTTGAGCTGTAGGGAATTAAATTTTAGTCATAAATCTGAAGCTGCAGAAACAGTATGGGTAGAAATCTTACATCATAATGGAAGAAAATTAGTAATTGGAAATGTTTATAGACCACCTAATATTAGTATTTTACAGGATGAAATTCTATTTAAGCATATAGAAGAAGCATGTAGGTCAGGGGAAATTATCTTGATCGGAGATTTTAATCTTCCGGGCATAGACTGGGAAGAAAATTTTTCAGTAAGCGATAGGGGAGAAAAATTTATTAATGTAATACAAAATAGCTTTTTACAGCAAATGGTACAACAAGGTACAAGAGAAGAGGCAATTTTAGATTTATTATTTTGTAGTAATGAGGACAGGATTCATAATCTAGATATTGGAGAGCACTTGGGAGATAGTGACCACAACATCATAAGATTTGAAATTATTCTAAAGACAAATAGAGATCAAAATAATAGGTTAGTTCCAAATTTTAAAAAGGCTAATTTTAGTTTGATCAGATCTGAACTTATTGATGTGTTTAAGGAAGGGCTAATGCATGGAAACGTTTAAGAACAGTGGGCTGATTTTAAAAATAAAATAAATACAATAGTTAAAAACCATATCCCATTTGTGCAAAAAAGGAAGTTGCGTAAATTATATCCTATGTGGTTTAATAAGGAAACTAAAACAGCTTTAAAACAGAAACAGAGGACATTCGGTATATTCAAGCAAACGGGAAAAAGAGAACATAAGATTGAATATAATAAATCAAGGAAAAGATACAAATTCATTAGCAGAAAACATAAATGCGAATTGGAGCATAAGCTTGCAAATGACATCAATATTAATCCGAAAAGTTTTTTCGCATATGCAAATGGTAACAAGAAAGCGGACACACACTTAGGCCCACTAATCGACAGTCAGGGCAAGATAGTAGATGATGATTTAAAAATGGCAACTATGTTAAATGAATTTTTTGCAACTGTATTCAGTAGGAATTTTAACTGTGATATCGCTGTTGTGGAAAATGCTAACAGTGAGGGAATAAATGATCTTAAATTTAATAGGGAAGAGGTTATTTACCATCTAAGGAATTTAAAACCTTTCAAAGCTCCTGGGCCTGATTCTATCTATCCAAAATTTTTAACGGAGTGTGCAGAGGAGATGGGGGGTGTGTTATGGTCTATATTTGAATGCTCTTATCAGTCAGGAACAGTGCCGATAGATTGGAAATTAGCAAATATTACTCCTCTGTTTGAGAAAGGATCCAAGAGTGAGCCAGGGAATTATCGTCCAGTTAGTTTGACATCAGTTATTTGTAAAATCTTTGCGACCATGCTAAAGAGTCATATAACTGAATTTATTGAAACAAAAGGTTTGCTAGCACAAAATCAGTACGGATTTAGGAAGGGAAAATCTTGCACGACTAATCTTTTAAATTTTTATGATGTAATAACAAAGGAGTTAGACCGCAATAATAGCATAGATGTAGCTTATATTGACTTTCAGAAAGCATTTGATAAAGTTCCACATAAAGCTCTGCTACTGAAATTGAAAAGATTCGGTATTCAGGGTCATACATTTGAATGGATTAAAAGTTGGTTAATCGGGAGAAAGCAACGAGTGCAAATCAAGGGTAATAGTTCTCGATGGATAGAAGTAGAAAGTGGTGTTCCACAAGGTTCTGTTCTTGGACCACTCCTATTCATAATATTTATTGATGACATAACTGAGGGTATACTGGGCAAAGTTAGTATATTTGCTGATGACTTAAAAATAATGGGAATTGTCAACACAGAGGAACAAATAGAACGATTTCAAACAGATTTATCACGAATATCGGAATGGGCTGCTAAGTGGGGTATGTCATTTAATATTAAAAAATGTCAAGTTCTACACATGGGTCATAAAAATAAATGCGCAGCATATAACTTGCAAGGACAACAAATTAAATCAGGGAATACTGTAAACGATTTAGGTGTAGTGGTTTCTAGTGATCTTAAAATGGGGTATCAATGTAGAGAAGCAAGTAATAAAACAAATAGAATGTTGGGGTATATTAAAAAACATGTTTCGTGTAAATCAAAAGACGTTATTTTGCCATTGTACAGAGGACTGGTTAGGCCACATCTAGAGTATACAGTACAATTTTGGTCGCCATATTTAAAAAAAGATATTGACATGTTAGAAAAAGTTCAACGCAGGGCTACAAAAATTATTAAATTAACCTCAGGTATGGCTTATGAAAACAGATTAAAGAAATTTAACATGTATACGTTACAAGAAAGAAGGAAACGGGGAGATTTGATTCAGTTGTTCAAATTTATAAAGTTAAATGAAACAGAAGGTTTACAATTTTCTCATAGTAATAGGACTCGGGGGAAATGGATTGAAATTATTTAAATCACAATTTAAGAGGGAGTGTAGGAAACATTGCTTTTTCAGTAGAGTTGTCGACGATTGGAACACTTTGCCATCGCACATTGTTAATTCTAAGGATGTTAAATCGTTTAAGGAAGGTTTGGATCGTCACTGGGGGATTGTGAAGAGAGCAGCCAGTTGAAATCTGATGATGTTTCTCTCTTAGCTTTTGTTCAAATAGTTTTTTATGTAAATTGATACTGCTTTTTCTTTTTCTTTCATGCAAATGGGCGTTCAAGATAAAAGTAGGGACAAGAAGAAGAGGAAGAGGAGCATGAAGAAGTCAAGCAGGAATTGCTCATCTATTCACCAACCTTGTTGGGCCTAGCGCCTGTTGTTGGTGTACTTTTTGTATTGTATTGTATTGTATTGTAAATACAATTTTTTGATGCATTATTTAACAAAACCTTTAAATGAACAGTGATTTTTTTTCAATTTTATTTATAACATTCAATCGTTCTAGATGAACAGCAAAGCAAAGCTACTATTAAAATTCTTCCAGTTTAGCGTTCTAGTAAGAAAACTACAATGCACATATATTAAAAACAACTGGAAACGTTTAAATTAGTTCATTTGGAATACCTAAAAATGCTTCTATTACAAAATGGAAACCATTGAAATCCTTTAAAAATTCGAACTTGTAATTAAAGTTTTAAAATATGGTGGGGCACTCTTCGTGTATCAAAATAATACACATTTTATTTTTAAAAGTAAATTTTGCATCTTCAATCAAGATACATTGTAAAAAATATCTTTTTTTCCCTCCCATGTTTTCTATTTTTCCTGGCGAATATAAAATCGTCCAAATTAGCACTGAAATGACCTAGCTTTCCGTACAAGGTAGTAATTCTATCAGAGGCAGCGCCATTTGGAAAAGTGAAATTTTTGTGCCACTCTCCGTCAGCGGAGATCTAGCTCCTCAGCCTATAGACTCCATGATATAAATACAGAAGTTACTTAATGGAGCGTGCTAAAACTCCCATGATGCCTAGCGCGCACAAGCGGATGTAGGTATTATTTACTTCCGGTTATTCCGATACCTGCTTGTTCTCATACGAAAGCTGCGACGGCTATTTAAAATTTAAAATGCCATACAATTGCTGTGTTCCTCAATGTTCAGCCACTTCTAGTACGTGTAAGGGGTTAAGTTTCCACTCATTTCCGTCAAATGCTGCTGAAAAAAAGAAATGGATAGTATCCATTCGTACCTCTAAAATACCTAGCAAGTACGCGAAAGTGTGCAGTCGGCGTTTTAAAGAAAGCGACTTCCAAACCAAGAAAACATTTGCCGGTAAGTGCATTTAATTTCTTTTATTTGCTTTGCATAGTGATTTTTTCTTTTCTTTTTAAAAATTGAGATTAATAGGCCATGGTATTATTAGGATGAAACATAATTTACGGGATTCAAAATGTATAAGGGCAATTCATGGAGAAACAGGACATTGTGGCCAAAATTTTATCTACTCAAAATGTTATAAATTTTTAGTGTTTTATAGCAAAAAGTATCAATTTTTTAATTTATGGTTTTAAAGAAATCGAAAAGACAAGTTGAAAGAGGCACCCAGAATAGTTACAGCTCACAGGTGTCAAACTATCAGATTTTGAATATTTTCTTATTACATATATTCATATTAAAATTTTTATTGAAGTCTTTACAGTGATTTTTTTTATTATATCATTTTGCAATGTTAACTAAAATTTGAATAATACCTTAATATATTTTTCATAATGTGAGTTTTAAAGAAAATAATTAAACTTGACAGCAAATATTTTTTTTTATTCTACATTAAAGTTCTTATTTAGAAATTGCATCAAAAAAATAATGTTGTAAAACAAATATTCATGGCTTTCAACATTGGAAATTATGTTCATAAATTTTTTAAATAGTATTTACAATGTAAAAAAATCCCAAAGATAAACTTGAGACTTTCCAAGCAATACATCAAAAAAAAAAAAAAGTTAAATATTTTCAATCCTTATTTCTTGGCTAATTGTAAGGGAAATTTCATATTATTTCAATCGTAGAATTGTAATTCTATAACTGAAAACTTCCTAAACTATTGTACAAAATTCTAGCTGCACTAAAAGTAAAACGTTTGCATACACATTGTTATATACTGTACATACAAAAGCGTTTAAAATCATTTTAAAAGTTTCATTTTATTACAACTCATGTATTGTTGTTGCATCTCTAAAACCTTCTACAGACTGTTCAGGAGGGAGACGAAAGGTTGTCACTTTGAACTTTCTTAATTTGAAACTTTAGTTCTGATGCAATTTCAAAATATTTAATGCAATGCATTAGCTTTGACATTTATTTTCATAATATTGAACTTTATAAGCACAATATTTCACATTTTATGCATTTTATTCTATATTAAAGTTTAGCTCGGGTTTTTATTTTCAAACATATACCTGCTTTTGATTTTTTTTTTCTTCTTGGTCCTGCAATTAATATACACTTGGCGGATTTTTGGAACCAATCCAAGATGTAAATTTCCTCGTGAATGAATGCAAAAATGAAAAAGGATTAACTGGACATAGCAGATTTTAAAGGTGTAATGATACATTCAAGTTTTAATTATTTTGTTGTTGCTGTACAAATTTAATGTTTGGCATATTTATTGATTGTTAGATTCGCTCAGAAACAAGAAGGTGCTGTTAAAACCTGGTGCTTTTCCAGAGTTAAATCTTCCAGTTAGATCATTTGAAACGAAGGCAAAATTACGTAAAGTAAGTGGTCTATTAAACACGAATTTTGTTTTTCAATAAAATCCTTAGATAAAACGCCTGAAATGAATAAAGATGTAGATTTTTATTATCATTCAAGCTTTGAAATTTAATATATTGAAATTAATATTTCTGTTTAAACAACAGCGACATAATGTGTAAAAATGTTCTAATTTTTCCCCATTGCTTCCAAAACTAGAATGAAAAAAAATCAACTTAAGTGGTTTTTATATTTCTTTTCTATTGTTTGTAATGTGCATTGCATCAGTTTATTATTTTCTTCAAATTTCTTAATGGTTATTATTATTTTTTGGTGCCTACTATCATTGTGCAATTCTTATTAACCACAACAAACAAATGAGACATCGATTTTTGTACTCTAAACAGAGCTTCAGTTTAAAAAAAAAAAAAATTTAAATATAGATGGTGGAATTTCAATGTGTAAGTACCATTTCATTTTTTTATGTCATTTCAATTTAGGTTTAGAAAATCAACATACAAATTAGCGTTCTATGAAAAGTACATTGGTAAAATGTTGGTCATATTCTGCTTAAATAAAATTAATTTTCATCTATTTGCATTTCATAAATACTTCTAATTTTTTCTTCCATTGACATGGACCCCTTGCAGCTTTGAATTGATCCCTGAGGGCCCATACAGACCAATTTCAAACCACTGGTTATATTTAGTTCAAGGGTGAAAAGGTGTGCATACACATGATTGTTGCATGCAATATTATGTAAAATCAAATTAAAAAACAATCTTTTTAGCATATTATTTCAGATATATATTTTAACATGTGGATGGTTAAATTGTACAATTTTATCAAAAGCAAAAAAAAAAACTGAGCACATGCCCGTGATTTTGTTATTTCATGGTATAAACTTAACATTAAAAAGAAAAAAGAAAAAAAAAAAAACATCAGTTCTGCATGTGCTATAGCCCAGGGTGACAGAGCAGTGGGAGCAGCAAAATATTTAATTTTAACTAAATAGGGAGCCCATCTCATCAGCTGTTTTGAATTTGATGGATTTTACAATATTATTTGAAGGAATACTATGAAGCAACTTTGAATTTTATTCTTTTCAGATTCTCGTACGTAGGGCAAAGGAACCAGGGATTAATTCTACCACTGAACCTGGGTTTCATGTCACAATAGCACCTGAAGAAGATATATTTGAAGAAATAGTAATAGAAAACTCAGCTAATATGCAAGAACAATCAAAGTCGTGTGCAACACAGACTGATGCAGTAACTCATGCTAGAAGTTCTGATGCCTCAAGCCAAACCATTTTTTCTTTTACTTCTAGGCCATTGTTATCAATACAATTCTTAAATGACAAACAATTTAAATATTATTCAGGTTTTATGAAAAAACAATTCAATGTAATTTTAAGTATGTTAACTATTCACCGTGAAAAGTATCCTGCAACAGTAACTGCAAATGTAGATTTTCATACACAGATTTTTTTTAACCCTATATACTTAGACATGCAGTGGATTTGTTACGTCTACAAGTGAAATTTGGAATAAACAGAAATTCATGCCGAAACCTGGTCTATGAATGGACAAAAGTAATCTATCACATGCTAAAAAGTTTAGATTTTTGGGCAGATTCTGTGAAAAACATGGGAGAAGATGAATACACCTGCAGCATTGACTGCACTGAAATAGAAATGCCTTCCAACCCCACACATCAGCAGGTTACATGATCAGATTACAAGCAGAGACACACCTTAAAAATTTTAGTTGGTGTGTCGGAAAAAGGTGCTTTTATGTTTTGTTCGGAGTTATATGGGGGGGTCAACCTTAGACGGAGAAATTATAAAAAGAAGCGGAATCCTTTCCCTAGTGAAAGAGGGTGATATCATTCTAGCTGGTTAGGGGTTCACTGTGTCGGATTTGTTCGAGCAGCATAAAGTGGCTGTGAATATTCCCCCATTCAAACATGGCAAAAAACTTAGTGAGAGAAATGTCATGTTAACTAGAGCAATTGCTAAGAGACGAATTTTGGTGGAACGTGCTATTGGGTACATCAAATTGAATAAAGTGACAAAGCAGGCAGTAAAATTATTCAAATTGCCTGTTATATCTCAGATGTTCTACAATAGTGCAATGCTAACAAATATTAAAAAAAGTATTGTGTAAAATTTTTGTATGTAACTATTTCTTTTTATTTTTGTAATTATCTTTCTATTTTTGTATGTATTTTTGTGTCTTATGTTTTTTCTTTTTGTATATTTTTATGTTTTACTGCAGAGTTGATACTCTTTCAGATTTTACTTCTGTTACTTCAATAGAATGTAACTGGTTAATTTATTGACTATTAAGATTGAAGTATGTTGGAGCAAAAACATTTTCAAAATAAAATTCAATATCTTGAAGCATTCTTTTACAAAAATTCTCTTTGTAGCTGATATTTTGTATGAAGAGCCCTACTGGTGTCCACACAACAAAATCATATTTTTTTACATCCCATACCATCATCTGAAATTGTACTTGATAAAAATATTGATGATTTTCGTCTAAATGAAACATGCTCCCTTTTCTTTTGAGGAATTTGGCATTAAGGGGACTTTCATTCCTTAAAGAATAAGGGCATTTCACTTCAATTAGACATACATTATCTGATGTAATACCATCAGGTGAGGCTGCAATGTTATTTAAGTTACTAATTAGGACACCACAGGGTTTTACTTGTGTTTTGAGAGTTTTCTCATATGCTTCCACTGCTCTTTTTTCTTTTTTTTTTTGTCCCATTCAATTGCTGGAGTATTGATATCCTTAGATAATATTTGTCGTTTCGCTGGATTGGGGGATAAGGTACCAAGCCGCACTGCATTTAGAATTGCTTTTGCAATTGAGGCTGTTACTCGAGTTTTTCTTACCTTTGTCCACAATTTAGATGCAGCTTGCGAAGTTGTTTTTTTTTTTTTTTTTCAATTTTAGTAGCTTCCTTTGATGAAACTTGATTCATTTGGGTGAGGATGAGTGATAAAGGAGGCTTAGCTAAGTAATCATGATCAATCGCATAGGCAGCAAGATTACAGTTCCGGCTCAGCAGTATTGGATAATTTAGGTTTTCTCCAATCATAAGGTTTTTTAAAAGGTCCATCGATACTGGAGAAACTCCTAACTTTGGCTTTGAATAGTGTCCTATTTCGAAAGCTGTCATGTGATCAGCATTTCGCCCTTTCTTTGGCAATTTCCATTTCTGAGCAGTACTTGTTCTGGAAATCGCTTCGTGAACTATGCCGGAGCCTGCATACTGCTCAATGCAAAATAGCATTGCAGCTAAATGCTTACATGCAGCGTTTAGCCCTGCTCCAGCAGCACAGCTACATGTTGCTTGCACGATTTCTTTTGCACTGAATATCAGCTTCACTGAATAGTCTACATGCTTAGACATTTGAGCTGAGCACAATGCTGTAACGAAGGTCTTTTCATCCGTCATTTTTATTGCTTCCGTGCACTTGATGAATTTTTCATGGAACAGCTTTCTCCCTAGCTTTAAACTCGCATTTGCCTGCTTGTTGTTGAACCACTCATTAATGGAACTGATGTCAACACTTTCAAAAATATCTTGCTGCAACATGTTTATTGGCTTGGTTTCCTCTGTTGGATAATTACATTGATGTGATGATGATGCAATATCTATAGGTTGAACCAGTACTCTGCCTAAATTAAGAGATTCATCTTGCCATAGTTTCAACCTATTAGAAGCAATAAAATTTCCTTTATGATATACTAGTGCATTATCTTATTTATTTAGTATACTTATACTTATTTAGTGTTGTGTCTTAAAATAGATTTCTTAATCCATGCTGTGGAGTAGGCTTGATAGGAACAATTATAGCGTTGACATGGGAAAGGAAGTAGGTACAAAAACTATTTTTTTGAAGAAACATATACTCAAGTGTATGTAACTTCAAATTTGTGAAGAATGTGACGTCAAAATTCAACGTTGTTTATGAAGTTAAATTATTTTATGTTTTTATCAATTAGAACATTGTGGAAAAATGACTTCAGATAGTTTTTATGTCTTCTAAAAATATGTAGGATTTCTGATTTGCTACCTTTCCCATGTCAACGTCCCCTTTTTTTTCAATTATATAGTTTATACATAATGATTCCTTAAGATTTTTTTTTTCAGTTAAAAAAAGTACAGGTTTTAAATAAAATTTCAAAATTATGCATAATTTTATTATTTAGGGATCATTCATAAATGATGTCACGCTTCGAGGCGGGGAGGGGGTTTCGTGAAATTGTGACAAGGGGAGGGGAGGGGGTAACAAGAAGTGTGACATCCTGCATTATGCAATTTAGAGTGACATGTGACAAAGGGGGGAGGGGGTCAAATATGTGGGGAAAAGCATGACATTATTTATGAACGGTCCCTTGTTTTATTATTCTATTTTTAATCAGACACAACAGTATTGTAAATCTCTTTAAACAGTAAGCAAAGAAAATTTTATCATTTCATGTGAAAAACTAACAATTTGGGGAAAAAAATTAAAAATCATTGGAACAGCATGCAGTTTAGTTATTAAACTTTTGAAACGAAATTAAAAAGTAATTTTTTCAAAGATTTTAGCTTTGTAGTTGTAATAACAAGTTACATCTTGATCATCAATTCAGGAAGCGTCAAAACAGTAATAAATTAGCTGGCTTTTAAGCATCTCCCTCCCCGCCCCGCCTCTCCCAAAAAAATGAGATAATTACTTAATCGTTGTATATTGTGAGAAAAAATATTTATTTATTTATTTTTTTTACTGTTCTCAGTTACTTCTCAAAAGAACAAAATAATTCTCTTCTGTATTTTTGGCTTAAACGATCACGTTAAGACAAATATTTTAAACTCCTTTTTTTAATGAGATTGTTTCTAGAATTTTTTAAAAGGTGCTTCTCATTTATGTATATACTAATAAAAACATTGAAAAGAGGAAATGTCTTTTAAGTAATACTATTTGGAAGAGGTTTAAAACTAGCTCTACAAACCTGGTAATTAATTCCGCTTTCGTTCCACTTGTTTTAGCTCCTAAAGCTTTTAATTTAGCTTTTAACGAGGAAACGGTTATCTTTTCATCTGCCATACTTTATTTTTTGAAGCAAATTCACTTCAATATAAACGTGGTTCAGAGAAAAAAAATTTGAATAATATATTTACTTAAAGCCTAATGGTTAAAAGCACGTTGTTTGAGTAACCGGAAGTAAACAACACCTAATTGGCCTGTCGCGCCACCTACTGGCAAAGTTTGTCCCAAGCATGCCCCATATGCATATTACTTTTTACTGTTTGCATATAACAGCATGATCAAAGCTTTTCGTGCGTTTCAATGTACACAATAAACATTATTTTATTTTAAGTTTTCTTTCCTCCATTTGTTCTGCACTCTTATAATATTTAACAAATATCAACTTCGGAATCTGGCAACAAATCTGCTTTTAACTTGCGTTTATTACAGTTACAGTGGCTAGAATAGATAGTGTGCCGTTCGCCATTGTCCTCCAGCGCTTTTTCTGTTCCCGAAAGTAAGCCTCCACTAGATGGCGCTCTATTCGACAGCGAGGTAAGTTCGAGCCCGCCGGAAGACGGCTTTGGGGCCAGCTGCTGCGATTAAAGGCCCTGTGTACCAAAAGTCTTTCGTTCAGCCGATTGTCATTCAGAAAGTGACAAGTGACACTGATGCACTAACATGAATTGATTGCTGTTAACTACTTTCAGATAAGTTAAGCTTCAAATTAGGAAGCAGGAAATGAAATAAATATCTCACTCATTCGAACTTTGAAATACGAACAACTTTCATTTTTTTTATTCTATAAAATAAATAAATGAAAAGGATTTTGTAACAAATGTCCATTTTTGGTTTTTGTAAACTTATGCGTGATACATCGGTTTAATTCTGACCACCTCAAAGAAAACAAGAATTTCTACTGCATCCGAACAGAATAATTTGCTTTCGAAAGTATCGCTTTTTTTTTTTTTTTGGCTCTCATATTGGTGAACTAAATGTGGGTATGAACTAACTATACTTTAAAGGAAGGGCTAAACTTTAAAGGATTATATGGGTTAATATGTTCAAATTTTGTGTGGAATATACTATGAATTACAACCAGTTAAGAAAATTAGGTAGAGGCTTGTTGGAGCGTCATTATAATAATATATTAAAATAATATGGTAGTTTGGCTTAAAGTTCCTCTGATAAAGGTACCCACCAGAGGGGGTGAGGGGTGAGCTTAGGGGTGTTTTTCAGTTTTTGAATAAAATTCTACATTTTGGCTGGAACTACAACAGGTTGTAAAAGATGCGACTCAAAAATTAAATCTTATATATGAAACAATATTGACGTTAATGAAGAAGAAATGTTATATTAAAATGAAATTCTGCTTGTCATAACAACAATATAAATTTAAAGCTAAGCTTTTTTGCTTTGGTTCAAGATTTTTTTTATTACATATTTGTTTCTATTTTGGTTTAGTATGTAACTGAAACTTGACCAACATTTTGTGTATCATAATGTGACAAAGGTAGAAACCAGAGGGGGCGGGAGAATTTGGGGGGGGGGGGTTCAGTTTTTGTAACAAAATTCTACATTTGTCTGGAACTACAAAAAGTTTTTAAAGATGTGACTCAAATATTAAATTTTATATTTGAAACAATATTGACGTTAAAGAAGAAGAGATGTTATATCAAAATGATATTGTTCTTGTCATAACAACAAAATAAATTTAAAGCTAAGCTTTTTTCTTTGGTTCAAGATTTTTTTATTATTTGTTTCTATTTTGGTTTTGTATGTAATTGAAACTTGACCAAAACTTTGTGCATCATAATGTGTTTTAAAAATAAATGTAAATTAAAAAAAAAAAAAATCTATATTTAAAAAAAAAAAAATCTAAAACAAAATTTTAAGCATGCAGTTCATTTAAAAAATGACATTGCAAGTGTTTATTTTTTTTTAAAACTATACATCAGATTGCAATGTGCTTTTTAAAAAACTTATATGATAGTAATTTTTATTTTTATTTATTTATTTATGTTAAAATATAGTACATAGACATATAGCCTTTCTTTTTTTAGGTAATATGAGCATAATAATGCAATTATTTTCAACAGCTCATTCATACTATATTGGACTAAAAAACCCTTGTCTTTAAAATGTATAACAATATTCTCTTAACAAAATACATGGTTTTCATTTAAGACTGCTTCCGAAAACTAAATAAAAACATTTTTCATACTTGTGTTCACCTAAACGACAGCCGTCTATTTATTGCTCCAAATTCTTTTCAAGAGCAGATGATTGAATATTTTAAAAAAAATCACATATTTTTTGCACCTCCTTTTTTTAGTACTGAAAAAAGTGCGAAAACTAAGGCGAGTAAATGATTCTTTAACGTTCCACTCTGCTAATCAGTTACCTCGCTGTCGATGCTGTCGCCACCTACTGGTGTTTTAGTTTCGTTTTCAACATTTCCGCGCCGAACGGCACACTAGGTATTCTAGCCACTGTAATTACAGTACAGTGGCTAGAATAGATAGTGTGCCGTTCGCCATTGTCCTCCAGCGCTTTTTCTGTACCCGAAAGTAAGCCTCCACTAGATGGCGCTCTATCCGACAGCGAGGTAAGTTCAAGCCCGACGAAAGACGGCTTTGGGGCCAGCTGCTGCGATTAAAGACCCCTGTGTACCAAAAGTATTTCGATTAGCCAATTGTCATTTAGAAAGTTACAAGTGACACTGAAGCACTAACATGAATTGATTGCTGTTAATTACTTTCAGATTAGTTTTTCCCCTAAGGAAGCAGGAAATGAAATAAATATCTCCCTCATTCGTACTTTGATATATGCGAACAACTTTCATTTTTTTATTCTATAAAACAAATAAATGAAAAGAAACATATGCCCATCTTTGGTCTTTGTAAATTTATGTGTGATACATCGATTTAATTCTGACCACCTCAAAGAAAACAATGAAAAAATATTTACATTAATGAAGAAGAAATGTAACATTAAAATGAAATTGTGCTTGTCGTAACAACAAAATAAATTTAAAGCTAAGCTTTTTGCTTTGGTTCAAGATTTTGTTAATGATGTGTTTCTATTTTGGTTTAGTATGTAATTGAAACTTGACCAAAATTTTTTGCATCATAATGTGACAAAGGTACCCACCAGAGGGGGTGGGGGGATTTTTTTTTGGGGGGGGGGTTCAGTTTTTGAATAAAATTCTGCCTTTGTCTGGAACTATAAAAAGTTTTAAAAGATGTGACTCAAAAATTAAATTTTGCATATGAAACAATATTGAAGTTAATGAAGAAATGTAATATTAAGATGAAATTGTGCTTGTCATAACAAGAAAATAAATTTTAAGCTAAGCTTTTTGCTTTGGTTCAAGATTTTGTTAATGATTTGTTTCTATTTTGGTTTAGTATGTAATTGAAACTTGACCAAAATTTTGCGTATCATAATGTGACAAAGGTACCTACCAGAGGGGGGGGGGGAATTCCGGGGGGTTCAGTTTTTGAATAAAATTCTGCCTTTGAAACTATAAAAAGTTTTAAAAGATGTGACTCAAAAATTAAATTTTACATATGAAACAATATTGACGTTAAAGAAGAAGAAATGTAATATCAAAATGAAATTGTGCTTGTCATAACAACAAAATAAATTTTAAGCTAGGCTTTTTGCTTTGGTTCAAGATTTTTTTATTATTTGCTTCTATTTTGGTGTTGTATGTAATTGAAACTTGACCAAAACTTTGTGCATCATAATGTGTTTTTAAATAAATATAAATTTAAAAAAAATTATATCTATATTTAAAAAAAAAATCTAACACAAAATTTTAAGCATGCAGTTCATTTAAAAAATGACATTGCAAGTGTTTATTTTTTAAAAAAATATACATCAGATTGCAATGTGCTTTTTAAAAAACTTATGTGATAGTAATTATTGTTAATTTTTATTTATTCATTTATGTTAAAATATAGTACATAGACATACAGCCTTTCTTTTTTTAGGTAATATGAGCATAATAATGCAATTATCTTCAACAGCTCATTCACACTATATTGGACTAAAAAACCTTTGTCTTTAAAAAGTATAACAATATTCTCTTAACAAAATAGATTGTTTTCATTTAAGACTGCATCCGAAAACTAAATACAAATATTTTTCATGCTTGTGTTCACCTAAACGACAGCCGTCTATTTATTGCTCCAAATTCTTCTCTAGAACAGATGATTGAATATTTTTTAAAAAATCACATATTTTTTGCACTTCCTTTTTTTAGTACTGAAAAAAGTGCGAAAGCTAAGGCGAGTAAATGGTTCTTTAAAGTGCGCTCTGCTAATCAGCTACCTCGCTGTCGATGCTAGCGTCACCTACTGGTGGCTTAGTTTCGTTTTCAACATTTTCGCGCCGAACGGCACACTAGGTATTCTAGCCACTGTAATTACAGGCGGCTAAACATAGGGCATCCACTTTTACTCATCTGCCATTTCATTGGTTAAATTCTACTACGTCACAAATCTTATGACGTCAGCGCAAATGAAGAGAATCGAAAGTTGTACAGTTTCGGAATGAGCTTGTTTTCCGTTGCAAGATACTAAAACTGGCAGGTGCATAGGAGAGGGGGGGGGGGGGGGTCAGGGGCTTAAGCCTCTCTATTAGAAATGAGGAAATTTTTTTATTTCAATGCTGAATGAGAAAAACTGCTTTTAAAAAGAAAATTAAAAAAAAAAAAATTAAAGACTTCTTGCACTAAAATTTTAAATTTAAGAACTAATGAGTCTTATTATATTTTAAATATGAAAAATTACTCTGAAATACATAAGAAGTGTGTTTGAAAATGCACTTCCCTTTTTCTCCCTCAACTACAGAAATTTACCGACTACAAAAATATTTAATTGTGTAATTTCCCTTTTATAAACAGATATATTTGAAGCAAAAAAGTGCTACTGTTTGTTTTGCACTAATCACGTTTAATAAATGTATAGTTAAATCAACGATACTGCATAAGGATTTCGGTTACTTTGTGAAAACTATGAATTTACTTTAATCATCTATAAACGTATTCATTTATTAGTGATTTTTTGTAATTAATATTAATAATAACGAGTAAATGTTAATTACTGTTTAATTGTTTATTTTATTAATTTTTTATTGAAAAAAATGTGCGCAATTGGAAATGTTTGAGCCGCCCTCTCCCTCCCCCCCCCCATGATTTTTAAATTGGACTAATTAGGACCTAGAAATGTATGTAATTGTCTGCAACTTAATTTCTGGTAATAGTTTCTTTTTCTTTTCTTTATTTTTGCTGCTATCTCTCAATACACTTGACTCTTCTATATTTTAATGGATAATTATATGTCATTATGGAAGTTATAGAGAAGGTAGCTATATACATATTGATTTTTTAAACTCTTTTACAATGCATATAATTCTACAACTAAACAAAATTAACAGGAAAGATTAAATTACTGTGGAGGATGGGAACAGTAGTTTTAGGTAGGATAAATGGATTCATGAACCAGCAAAGCAATCGCACGACGCCTTTTTTTTTTTTAGTTTCATTCAACAAACACCAAAAATGAGATAAATTCTGTCATAGATGGTGCAGTCTTTTACTGCTCAAGAGCGTAATTTTATTATTACTCTTTTTTTTATTCTATTCACTTAATTAATTTATTTATTTACTCAATGTTAGACAATTAATTGTGTTTATGTCTTAGCGTCTGTTATTCCGCGGCGCTTGAGCGACCCGCTTCTGTTTCTTTTTTCCCCCCCCCCCCCCTTCTCCTATTAAAATAAAATATTTCGAGAAATAATAACGCTATTAATTTCCTAAAACTTTTAGGCACACATAAAACAACCACTACAGATTTTCAGCATTCAACGCGTAGTCTAATGCAGCGTTCCCCAACCGTTTTATCACCATTCATTGTGTATATTTTAGTTTATTTTGATTTATTAATTTTATTTAATTGTATTTAAACATTCCTTCAAAATAATAAAAAAAAACAGTTACACCAAAAAATATAAAGTGGTTTAAAATTTCTTTATTTTTTACTTTAACACTTACTAGAACGTTAAATCAGTGAGAACCCTGAGCTTGTTTCTTTGCAATGGGACGGTTCCATCTGGGGGATGTTTTTAATTTGGGGTATAAACCTAGGAATTCAAATTCAGTTTCAATGAAATTGGCGGCCCGGTACCATTTGATCCACGGACCGGTACCGGTCCGCGGACCGGGGGTTGGGGATCATTGGTCTAATGTACTAATAAAAAAGGTAGACACGTGTTTCGGGGCTTATATGGAGTCCTTTTTCAGGGATAAAAATGTGTTGTAGATGAAAAGATATTATATGTATCAAAATTGAAAAAGGGGTTCCTTGTACCCCGGAAACACATGTCTGCAATTTCTAATGCTTTTTTTCAATTTTTTTTTTGCGTTTAATGGGTTTTATTTTGTTAATAACACTTTTTTCATACTTTAAATCAGTTTTGTCAAATTGCATGTTGACCGTTTTTTTTTCTTTTTTTTTTTTCTGTAATAGATAAATTGAGTATTTATCTTGGTCGATACTCATCCCTGTATAAGGGCGTAGCGAAAGACCCTTATGAAGAATAATACGTTAATTAGTTTAAGAATTAAAAATATGCATTAGCCTCAGTGAAATTTGAATATTGCTTTTCATGGAATGTTTTATCAGATACAAGGGTAATTTTCAGTTTAAAAAAAACTGATATTTTCACAATTTTTTTGAAAAAGTATATATTAAGGAAAATTATATAATAAGGTGAACCCCGTCCACACATACACTTAATACATACGTGATTAAATGAAAGCAAACAACATGCAATTTGATGTGATGACCAGACAGTTATATCACTACTTTCCATTTTTTAAAGAAACATTGCTCTGAGTTTTTCAAAACGCAAAATATTCTGCATCTCGCAAGACAGATGAAATTAAAGCATATAAATAGATAATACATTATTTGTCAAAGAAATATCAAGAATTATAAATTAAAAAATTTTCGAAATTTTTTTTTTTTTTTTTAATTTTTGGTTTTGAAAAATGCTTAGAAAATTCGGAGAATTTCAAATCAGAATCATCCATACAAGAGCGCAGAAGCAATCTCTACTACATTTCCATTATTTGCCTTTTAAATACTCAGATTTTGTAACAGAACAAAATTTGCGCTCACTTAAACGTATAATACCGCCCTTAACATGACGTCATGTTCCTTACCCAAGTCAAAATTTATGCTAATTTTGCTTTGCTAACTAGCATAAAAGATGCTACTGATAGCATATCAAATAAGCATGAGATGCTTAAAATATTTGCTAGTTTAGCATGAAAAACCAGCATGAGATGATTAAAATTCGAACACAATTTATGCTTATTAGCATAAACAAAAAACCATACAATGCTATAAACTGTTGCTTATTTAGCATAATTTTATAGCATCACATGCTATAAACTGTTGCTTATTTAGCATAATTTTATAGCATCACATGTGTAACGGTGCGAGAGTGGCTGTAAAGCGCCGGGAGTCGAACCGAGATCGTTTTGGTGGTCATTTCTTTACCGCTATCCCAAAGGCGCACCCCCTGGGCAGGAGCAAAGAGGGCTATTTGAAGCACTGACTCGCACTGCTACGTACTCCGCCCCCAGTGAACGAGTAGGGGAAGAGTGAACGATATTTTACCACAGATAGGTGCACCAGCGCGAGAGAAAGGCTGCGTTAGGTTGCTGCTTGAGTGAGTGAAGATTGGGCCTGTTTCCTCGGATCCGTGGCGGGGCTCAAGTGCGAGCGCGTGTAGACTGCACGAATGCGTGAGAGCAAGTCATCTCGTGGCGCCATCTGTGGAGTGTTCGAGTATCCATTGCTGCGTGCGTAAATGCCGGGTCACCAGATATAACGGTGCGAGAGTGGCTGTGAAGCGCCGGGAGTAGAACCAAGATCGTTTTGGTAGTAGCCGCATTCATTACCGCTTTCCCGAAAGGCGTGCCCCCCGGGCAGGAGCAAAGAGGGCTATTTGAAGCACTGACTCGCACTGCTACACATGCACGTGCTATAAATTGTTGCTTTTTTTAGCATAGTATTAAGCATCATATCTTATCTTTGGGTTGATTTTTTAGCATAATATTAAAGCATCAGATGCTAGCTTTGTTTAGCATAAATACTGGGATAACCGCGAGCTATGTTGTCCAATAGGGAAAGAAAACCCTTTAAATTATGTATATTAATGTACTACATCGGACATTTATAAGTGTTTTAAACTAACACTTATAATAATGTCCGATAAAACAAAAAAATATTTTTCACGTCATGAAAAGGCCACTAAAACCTCATTAATTTTTGTTTTTTAAAAGCTGTATGAACCATGTATGTAACTCTCTTGTATGCTAGTTGTCGAGCATTTTATGCTCGTTAGCATAAAAAAGCAAAAAATAGCTTGTCAAGGTAACTACCTCAGCATGCTTTTGAGAAGCTTGCAGTGCTAGTTAGCATCATATGCTAGTTTTATAGCATAAGATCCTTTTCTTTTATGTATGCTAGTTGTATAGTATTTTGTGCTAGTTAGCATAAAAAAGCAAAAAATAGCTTGTCAAGGTAACTACTTCAGCATGCTTTTGAGAAGCTTGCAGTGCTAGTTAGCATCATATGCTAGTTTTATAGCAAAAGATGCTTTTTTTCTGTATGCTAGTTGTATAGCATTTTATGCTAGTTAGCATAAAAAAGCAAAAACTAGCATGTCAAGGTAACTACCTCAACATGCTTTTGAGAAGCTTGCAGTGCTAATTAGCATCATATGCTAGTTTTATAGCATGAAATGCTTTTTCCTGTATGCTAGCTTCATAAGCATGGCATGCTAACTAGCATAAGGAAGCATATTTTAGCAAAAAATTAGCATCCATAGCAAAAACTAGCATTTTTTTATGCTACTACTAGCATAAATTTTGACTTGGGTAGCCAATGAAATGTCAAATGAGTAAAAGTGGATGCCCTATGTTTAGCCGCCTGTCATTTATTCATGGCATGGAGTCTATAGGCTAAGGAGCTAGATCTCCGCTGACGGAAAGTGGCACAAAAATTTCACTTTTCCAGATGGCGCTGCCTCTGATAGAATTGCTACCTTGTACGGAAAGCTAGGTCATTTCAGTGCTAATTTGGACGATTTTATATTCGCCAGGAAAAATAGAAAACATGTGAGGAAAAAAAAGATATTTTTACACGATTAGTAGAGATCATGTAGATTAATATGTTTTGACTCAATATGCTATGAGGCACCCAGATATTAAAATAAAAATACTTTTATGTATGGTTACAAAGCCCCGCCCTCCGTCGTCTGCTACGATTTTGGTGATTCTCATTGGTTCCGGTCGTTTGGGTTTAAATTCACATTTCGGCTCGCTTTTTTCTTGCAAAAGTGCCTCTGTATATTTGTGTGAATTACTTCAACTTCGCAGTTCGGGACTCTACATTTTTTTTCTTGTTTATTTTGGAAGTGCCTCTGAATTTTCCTGTGAATATTTCAATGCTGCTCTGATTTTTACATTGATTTTTTTTTTTACTGTTTTAGTGTTTAAGACACAATTTGTTGAGGATACAATGTATCTTGATTGAAGATGCAAAATTTACTTTTAAAAATAAAATGTGTATTATTTTGATACACGAAGAGTGCCCCACCATATTTTAAAACTTTGATTAGAAGTTCGAATTTTTAAAGGATTTCAATGGTTTCCATTTTGTAATAGAAGCATTTTTAGGTATTCCAAATGAACTAATTTAAACGTTTCCAGTTGTTTTTAATATATGTGCATTGTAGTTTTCTTACTAGAACGCTAAACTGGAAGAATTTTAATAGTAGCTTTGCTTTGCTGTTCATCTAGAACGATTGAATGTTATAAATAAAATTGAAAAAAAATCACTGTTCATTTAAAGGTTTTTTTAAACAATGCATCAAAAAATTGTATTTACTACAGTGCGATTTGTTTTTTAGCATATCTGCGTTTGCTTTAAATATGTATAACATATCAAACTCCGAGTCTTGATTAGGATTGCAATAATTACTCGAAAAAAGAAATTTTACAAAAGGATGTGTTGGAGCCTTTTTTACTATGGAAGTGTTTCTGCATCTATCAAAATTTTCTACCATAATTAAAAATAATCTTATTATATGATGTGAAGCAATTTTTAAAAAGAACTTCCATTTTATGCTTGATTCAGATTACAGACCAGTAAAATTGCATGTGTTTTATCTAAGATTTTAAAAGTACTATAGTCACCAAAACAGGGGGTGGGGGGAGATTTACTAAAATCTAATTCCAAAATTCTGAAGAATAATGGAACTAGGTTAAAGAAATGTCTCAATAAAGAGGTTATACTGCATGAACATATAGACATTTCAAGGACTAAATTTACGTGAATCTAGTATGGATAGGTTCTTCGTCTTGTTTCAGTCCTGAATTGCAATCATATGAACTAATATGCATCTAGCTAAACTAGTAATAAGATTAATTACTGGCAAGATAATTTAAAATTTTTTGAGACTAAAAATATATACCTCTTTTTTTTTGAAGGATCCATATCAAGTGCTATTTTATGCAAGCAACAAATAATACTTTGTGAAATACATTCATACCCAAGTGTTTTTTTAAATATTAGGATTTGGTGCATGTAGTTGGAAGTCTCAAAATTTTATGTGACCTTAAATCCTCATACAATTTCTTACTTTTGATTTGCATAAGATTGCACTCATAGATCCAAGAAAGAGTGTATCTCATGCCTTTAGGATTCTTTTATTTTCTCGCCTTGATGCCAGGCACAGACCTTTCTTTTTATACCTCGGGAAGATCTTAAATCTCATTCGCAACACCTTTTCGTGAGGTAACTGAACATCATCTCTGCATTAGTTTGAACGATTGAATCTCATATAACACAATTGTTTAAAATTGCTATGCACTAACATATTACTTTCAAAACTTCAGAGTTTGAATTTTTCAATTTTTTAAACCAGACTTTAAATATTTTGGATATTTATTTATAAAAATGCGACATCTTAAACAATATATTTTAAGCTATTCTCATTTAGACAATTTTTCAATAATAATATCGATAAACAAATTTCAATTCAAATGCATGATTCATATTGAGTCTAACCTTACTAAGAATACACCAGCTAGTTACCAAGGAAAAAAACCTTTTTTTTACGAAATTACAAAATTTTGTGTCATGTTTTTCAAGCACTTAATGTTTTATCGAGTGCATTTATTTTATAAATAAAATAACTTATAATATTTTTAAACTTCTAACTAATTTTGAAATAAACTACTCCGCTTACATCTTGCTTTAATATTTTTAAACTTCTAACTAATTTTGAAAATAAACTACTCCGCTCACATCTTGCTTTTTGTTTTGACAATCAGACATGTATGTGATTTTAAAAACTTTCTCACTTTTTTCTGGTTACGTACTGTGTTAATAAAAAAATTGTTAAATGCAAATCATGCTCTTTATCGCTGTAGGATTATTCTTGTATGAAGGTTTTTGAATCTTTATGATCGTGTAAAGCAAAACCGTGGTATCAAAACCGAATCCAGAAATTTTTCGGCGGGGGGGGGGGGGGGAGAACATGACTTTGACACACATGTGTTAAGGAAAGCTTCTGGGAGGAATATAGGCCACATTGCGAAAATTTTTGGGGCTTCGGTGGGGGGGGGGGGGGCTGTGGATACGGCCTTGCGTGGTATGCCGCAAGTTATTCATCGTCTTGTATGAGATCATGTTCCAGGATGGCAATCTGTATGCATAATAAGCACATTAACCTCTTGCCGTACCATTTAGCTTGACCAAACTCGTGCGTAATCAATAGTCGTCCGATTAAACCTTCACGAGTCTGACTCGTGATATTCTTGCTTGGCCCGACTATCCCTTCACGAGTCTGGCTCGTGATATTCATGTTTGGCCCGATTATCCCTTCATGTCTGACTCGTGATATTCATGTTTGTGTTAAAATCTTCATCACGAGTCAGACTCGTTAAAGTATGGCAAGGGGTTAAAGCAGTGGTGTAGTCGAGGGGGGGGGGGGGTCCCCCCTACGTTTTTATTATAATAATATGCGTCCCCCAAACATTTTACGATTTAACATAAGTATGCCCCCACTTTTGATTTAAATTGCTTTTCGTATGCATAAGCCCCCCCCCCCCCCAACTGTTTTTCAGGACTACACCAGTGCATTAAAGATGCTTTATCAACACATCTATAAACCATCTACAAATAATATGTAAAATACAGAACTTTCCCACCATACAATTACTTTTTTTAAGAAATACAATTTTGAAACTAAAGAATGCATGAAACCTGTCAGTGGCGTAGCTCGATCCGGATTGTGGGGGGGGGGGGGGGGGTTCTTCGGGATTAATCTGCTAATTTCATTCTTTTCGAAGAAAAATTGGTCAAATTCTAGACAGTCTTTACCATTTCAGGGGGGGGGGTGTCCCATCCCCAAAACCACCCTTTTATCTACGCGAGTGAAACCTGTGTTTTTTACCCACAGGTTTTCCCGCATTAAAAAAGTGAAAAATTCACTTTAATTTTGAATACAATTACTTATGTTTACACAAAAATTGAGAAATTTCAGACTGTTTTGTAGAATTTTGTCTCTTGCTGCTAATAAAATCCTCAAAAATATTCATTGAAAAAAAGTTTGCCTGCACAAAAACATTACACATCAAATTATGAAAAGAAAGAGTTTTCCTCACAAGAACGTAGTACATAGCATAAAAAATAATAAGGATTGAAAATAATGATAATAGGCAATATAATCACATGGTATATAGAAACGAGCAAATTTTACAGAAGCTGATGCAATTGGATTCAAAATGGCGGGGGGATGCATATAAAATTTTAAAATGCGTAAATTTTAACAAGTATGCCATGTGATGAATGGCAGAAGAGAACTTTATTAAAAAAAGAGAAAAAAGAAGAGGAAAACTGCGGTACAGCAGAATAATCACATCCCTGGATTTACTAACAAAGTGGATTATTTTTACCCTCGTATAGCCATATAATTATACCCTTTAATTTTTTCAGCAATATCAGATTATCGATTAAAAATTTATATTTTTCTTCAAACGGTATGCGATTTTGGGTGTTTCGCACACATATTAGTTATATGTTGGGGAGACGCTTACATATGCGAACTAAGTTATTGAAATCCAAAAGTGGGTGGACTTTATTGTTAAAATAAAGTCGGGGGATGCCGTCCCACTGTGTCCTCCCTCGACTACAGCAGTTAGTTCTGTATCTGTTTATTGAGCAAGAAATCAATGACATGATTCTCTGAAGCATACATCAATTAGTTGATCACAACATAAACTAAAAGAATACACTAAGTAATTATTGCACAAAACTATGGCTTCCAGTTTTAATTTCATAGCTAAAAATCTTGTTTTAAAAAACCCTCTTTTGATGATGGTGAGTACTTGTTGAGAGCTGCTTCTAATTTGTTTCATTAATAATTATTTAAATGGTTTAGAAACTTTATGCTTGCCTTATATTCAACGATTATTCAAACAAAGTGTATGTTTTAAAAATAAAAAGGAATTTTGTGTATTTACTTTGTATCAAAACTTAATGAACAGTTGAATGTTGAAATGAAAAAAAGATGAGCCTTGTGAAACATTGCAAAATGAATAGAACGCAAAAAAAATTCCTTTTTACATTAAGAAAAAACAATCATAAGCGAATGTCCTCGAATCTGAAGAATTAAATTCGCAGAATTCTGCTAATTAGCGGAAAAATCACATGTATACGGTTATTGAAATATTTCTTCAGCATTGGACCGATGAGCATATTAGATTAATAATAACTAATAATTTTAATAAATTAGATCTAGTGTAATCTTGGCTTTTGTGAATTTACTTCTGAGCATACGCTGCAAGTTAAATTAATTTCTTCCAAGTGGCATGTAATGGAAATCACAGATGTACATAGAAGCACAAAAGTAAACTGTGCACGCAGAAAACAGATCACTAAAAGCATAAACATTTCGCGTCTGCTAAATTTCTGCGTCTCACTTTTTGCGCATGCGTAACGTGCTTTCTGCGCATGCGTCGAGTAACTATAATTACTGCAGCGATCCTGGCGGAAAAGTGAAATTTTTGTGCCGTTTATAGATGTTGCCAAACGTAGGAGATATGTCTCCTTCTTTATACTTCATGATTTATATTACAGAGCAAGAGAAGATGAAACTGTAAACTCGTAAAATGTTGGGCTTTTATTTAATAATTCCGCTTTTGTAAATTATTCTTGAAGCAGAAAACTGTTCTATATATATGAATTTTAGGAAACGGGAACTGACTAAACTATAGATACTGATGATACAAAATAGGCAACAGTTGAACATCATTGGAAATGCTGTAAAAAAAATTGCGGTAAAAGAGAATTTTTAGAAGTTTTTTTTTTTTTTTTCAAAGGCGGAGGGGCAAGCAAATCTTTGCACCGCCTTCGAGTATAAGATATGGGAATGAAAAGCAGGCCAATAAATTAAAAATTGTAATATTATAAATTTGGTATTTGCTCTTGATTTTAAAATTGCGAGTTTTCGTGCTTCAAACTTTAAAAGCAGATGAGGAGAATAGGAGAAGGTGGATGTATAGGTTAGGGGAGTTATTTCCTGCGCACTCGCTCTTTTTAGAATTGGAAAATGTTAAAATTTGATATTTTGTTGTGAATCTACGAGTTCAAAATATGTTTGCTGCATATCTATACCGATCATTAACCCATTAATGCCTACCGTCCCTTTTTAGGGAGTCTGAAAAGTACGTCTAAAGCACCCAAAAATAAACATTTCAACAAAAAATTGTTTTAATATGTTCGTAACCTTAAAATAACTGGTTAGGAATACATTAAAACAATTTTTTGTTGAAATGTTTGTTTTTGGGTGCTTCAGACGTACTTTTCAGACTGTCAATAGGACGGTAGGCATTAATGGGTTAATAGGACAGCTGTATTATATCGTTTTAATTTCATAGATGATCTTTGTTTAACCGCTTTTCATTGTGTAAGGGAAAATGAGCACAGAAGCCCCCCCCACTCCCCCCCCCCCCCCAAGGCCGTAGCCAGAAATTTTTTTCGTGGGGCCCCTGACTTTGAAACACTAGTGTAGAGGAAAGTTTCAATGAGGAATATATGCTACATATTATTTATATATGTGAAAATTTTTGGGATTTCGAGGGGGTGGGCCCGCCGCCCCCCCCCCCCCCCCTCTGGATACGGCCTTGCCTCCCCACCCAATTAAATCTATTACTATCCAATTGAAATGCGGGAGAATAAGATCATACCCACTTTTTGCCAAATTGAGTTTTTAGTGCATATTGAATAGCTTATTGTAGACAGAGTGCATATGCGATATCACTTATGCAATAACAATGACCCACCCTTTGATGACGCTTCTGACGAGCAAAAATTATCAAAATCCAGAAGTTGGAACTTTAAAACGCAATCCTGAAAATTTAGAGATTTGTGACATTGTGTTTTCAGTGCATATAGATGGTAGCTTTTTACAAACAAATTGCATAATGCGATGTCATTTAGGCAAGAAATAGGCTGACTACCCACCCATTTTGATGACCCTTGTGAGCAAAATTTATCAAAATTCAGAAGTCGAAACTTTAAAACGTAGTTCTGGAAATTTAGAGACTTGTGACTATGATCGTTTTCCCCCATAACTCTTCAATTCCTTTCGTACATATGACAGGTGTTATATAGGATGTAGTATGCGGCGCACCGACCGGACGCACAACCCTCCCTCCCGAAGGCCATCGGATATCCTAATAACCAGTATCCGACTGATTTTTTTCAAATATCCGAAACCCGATCCGGCCACTGTACGAAAGATCCGGTTCCAGTATGTCGAATTTTATTTTATTTTTTTTTATTAATGAGCATGTTTTGAAACTGATGTGTAAATTAAAAGCTTACAACGTACTTAGAAGCTTTGGAATGTTTAAAATATATGTTTTTAATATTGAATATATTTACAGAAAGACAACATCAAATATATTTTAGTATTTAATGTAATTCAAATGTTTATGCGTTAAAATGATAAATCAGCATTTTGGATTAGCTTATTTTTGAAAAGAAAAAAGAAAGGAGTGTTAAATTTTACAATCTTATAACTCTAAGAGATGCCTTTGAATTAGTGATGCATTAACGAAAGCTAAATTTCACCAGCTGCTTATTAATTAAACTATACTGATATTTCATTTCTGGTAGAATAAAGAGAGTAATGCATAATTTAATCTTCAATAGTCAAAGACTAACACCTAAGTAATTGCTGTTTGAAAATTTTAAACGGTGCTTTATTGAATTCTTACTTTTTAATTCATGACCAAGGTTTTACAGGTTCCCCTTACACATATTAAGAAATATTAAAGTTTAGCTTTCTTCCCAACATTTTCTCATTTTTTTCAATATTAAATATGATATTAGAAATAGCTTATTTAATTCTAAGGTCTAAAAATAAATTCCCTTTAATTAATCAGAAAATGATGAACTATATTATGTGTATAAAATTTTAACTCCCACATTAGTTACATAAGTTTAAAAAAAATTGGACAATGAAAAGTAAATTAAAATTTCCATTACTTCAATTATTGTTTGATTAAGTTATGAAACAAAAGGACACAATGAGGGCGGGGGGGAATGGAATTAAATAGTAATAGCTAATAAATAATAAAAATTACAGCTTGGAAACATGTAGTGCATCGTGGCCACCAAATTTATTACAGGGCCCCCTTTTTAGAGAATGGAACACCCCCTACCATTACAGTCAAAGTTTGAAATTTATGCATAAAACTAAGTTTTAATCTTTTTCTTTTCATCCTGGGCTTCTCGATTCATACCCCATTGCTGCGGTACTCCCTAACTCCTTGTCATGTGTCATGTGGTACCCATACAAAAAAAAATGCATGTAAGACTAAGCTAAACTGGGAAAAAGATTGATAAACCAGATTAAACATTTTATTTTAATGCATATCTTTCCCTTCTCAGCAAGATACACTAATGGTATTTTATCACGAAAATATAATTAACTTAAATTTATTTACCTGTCTACACTTCTTCAAAATCACATCTCCAGTAAAATTAAAACCTTGATGCAGTTAGCTATAACATCCTGCATCAGGGTTAAAATTCAACTAGTAGTAAGGAAGGATTCTTCAAACTGAAGGTTTTCTGAAAGTAGAAAGACAAAAATCATTAAGAGCACATACAGTTTAAAAGCAAAAGGAATGGCACTTGCAGTGAAAGTAAAAAAAAAATAATAATAACAATTTTTGTCAGTATATAACTACAAAATAATCTAAAGACAAAAAATACAACTGACAAAACACGCACAGGTCACAACTCCTTATTCCACTTGGTGAAGAATGTTTCCCCGCATTAAAATGACATATCAGCATTTTGAAAAAGATTAATTTGGAAAGGAAGAGAAGAAAATAGTAAGGAAAGAGCAGTTAATGTTCAAGTATAACTTTGACAGGAACTTGAACTATCGAGAAGAAGCTCTTCATAATTCCAACACATTGGATGAATTTTCTTTTTTGCAAATTTGGGCCTCAAATGATTCTTTTCTTTTTTCTTTTCTAGAACAAAAAGTATAGTATAGTACGTCCAAAGATAATCATTAGCAATACATCAGCTAATATAAACAATGAGTAAAGACAAACACGAAACAAAAAAAAAAAAAAAAAGATTGAATATCGGATTCCAACATTCAATCTTTAAGGAACAAACCATAAGGCTTCTTTTTCCTCATCAGTCTTCACTTTTTAGGCATGCATTGTGCTATATCATCAAGAGCATGTAATTGCTTGAATTTCTTCATATTCTTCTTCTTTAAAATCAAAACATCACCAGTAAAATTAAAACCCTGATGCAGTTAGCTATAACATCCTGCATTCAAGGCTAAAATTCAACAAGTAATAAGAAGCATTTCACAATTTGGAGGTCTTCTGAAAGTAAAAAGATCAACATTATTAAGATTAAGTCTTAATCTTGTGTGCTCTTAAGAGCATAAAATAGGAAAAAAAAAAAAAAAAACTGCAAGTAATGCAAGAAGCTAAAAATATTAAAAACTATTTAAATAATTACTTAGATTATTTTGTATCTATATTCTGACCTAACTCTTTTTATATGCAGACTTCACACCAAATCCATCAACTTATAAAAATTAACATTAAGCTATTATACTAAGCTAGTTGGCAGATTTTTTTAAAGACATCAAGAAGTACATATGCTACTGCCAAGTGCATCAATCCCCCCCCCCCCCTCACAATTTTTTTTTTTTTTGCAACCACTCTAAATCCAAAACATATAATATACTACTGCTAGAAAAATTGGCATATCAAAGTGTTAAAGAAAACAAAATCTTAAATTTTTAAAATTCATATAAAACTAACATATAAGCTTATATAAACAATATGATATTTTTAAAGAGAATATGAATTACAAGATTTTAAAATTAAAAATCGAGATTGACGATTCTGGTAAAGTAGCCAATCTTGGAGGATTTTACCTATCAAAAATTATTAAGTATCATCAATGAAAATAAAAGAACAATAATGAAAGCCATCAAATTTAACAATAAAAAGAAAACAATCATTCAAAAATAGCAGAAACATTTTTTTATAGCGTCAAAAAGTGGAAAAATTTTAATCACTTTACAGGCTGCTCATACAGAACTTTCAAGTAATGATGTCAAAGCAAGGAATAAAATATGACCTCAAATTTTGTTCACACGCTCCTTTTGTAAGAAAATTCCCTTAATAAATATTTCAGGTCTTAAGCCGCAATATTATACGCCTTAAAGGATTTTAGTTAATTATAATAAGAGATAGAAGATAGAATCATTCTGTAGAATTTTTAGCAAAATGGATGCTTCAACAAAGTTCAAGATGGAATAAAGCATGCATATCACAATGAATAATACAGGAAAACCGTAATCCACCCAAGATGTTTTTAAAATACACACACGAAATAAATACACAATTTCACATATAATTCAATAGAGTTGGAAGAGTATTCATATTCATACTAACCACACAATTCATAACATGAAATGTATTTACAGAAGAATTAATATTCCTAAAATGTGAGAAACATTCACTCATCCAAGAAGAAATAACTTTTGTTAGCCCTGAAAAAGGCTAAATATAATGATCGCCAATGCGAATCATAATTTATTTGTTTACGACCATTTCAGGTCACATAAATATTCAAGTTTATTTGCTATTCTCAAGGATATGCCTCAAACATAATTTATTTCAATTAAAGAAAAGCTCCCCTGATAATCACACAAGGTGGACGTTAGTTCACATTATGTGCGAGCGATCTCCAAGTGTGACGTCACACCAATAGGCGTGGAGCTCTGACGTCACTCTGTTTAAGCTCTCATTTATTATTGTTATTAAAGCAATATCATTTTTTTTCCAATAAAAACTTTGTGTATTTTTTTTTTACTTTTTTTAACTACAGTTATTATTATTTTTTAAACTTTGTGTATTTTTTTTTTCAATAAAAATGTGTGTTTTTCAATAAAACACACATTTTTGTTTTGAATAAAAATAAGGAACATTGGGTTAATAAATTGTTAAAATTAAACATTGCTTTTTGCTATCTAACAAGAGCTTTCCTTCAGAGCTCCCTAAGCAGTAAGAGCCTTTTAGATTCATTAACATCTTTGGAAAAGTAGCTAAAGCTTTGTGTGGTTTTTCAGAATGATGTTAAAAGATAAAATTTTTTTATATACTATGTAATTGTCTATTCATTTATTTTGAAAGGAGTGAGTTTGTGAGGTTTTACTGTGATCTAATTGCATATTTTCCTTAGATATTAGATGTCAGTTTGTTACATTGTAGGATAATTGTAGGACAATTTGAGGTTTATGTTGTGTTTCCTTATAATATAATAATGTTTGTTGCGGAAAATGCGTGCGTTAGGAGGGGCATCTGTTAAGGATGATTTTCTCAAAACTTTATGGCTCCAAAGACTACCAGCAGAAATGCAAGCTATTTTATCCATTAGCACTGAATCTTTAGACAACTTAGCCAAAATGGCTGATAAAATTGCAGAGGTCCGTACTACGTCAATGGATGCTAGCGTTTTCGCCGTTGGACAGGCAGCCGCGGCTACTAGCGATAACATTCAGCGCGGCTCTCCATTGGATGACTTTCGCGCGCTTCGAAACGAAGTCGCCGCTTTACGTAAACAAGTCGAACGGCTTTCCCGCGATAGGAGTAGGGGACCCTCACGGAACTTCGCCAAACAGGAACGTTTTCGCGGGCGCTCTTACGATTGTAATAAGAATTCCTCCCGCGAACGTCATAAAAACTATTATCATGCTCGATTCGGCAAAAACGCAACAAAATACCGATCACCCTGTTCTTATTCCGCTAGTGCCGATCAGGAAAACTCACAGTAGCGGCTGTCGACCGAAATATGTCAGCGGCAGTCGCGAAATCATGTCGCTTATATGTTTATGATAGTAAATCCCATCTCAGATTTTTGATTGATTCTGGGTCGGATGTCTCTTGTGTCCCAATTAACAAAAAGTTAAAACATTTCAAGCCAGATTCGCTACAATTATTCGCGGCTAATAATTCAAAAGTTCACACTTATGGAACCAAACTAATGAATGTAAATTTAGGTTTAAGACGAAATTTTACTTGGAAATTTGTTATTGCTGACATTCCTGTTCCTATAATAGGAGCAGATTTTTTGCAACATTGTGATCTTTTAATAGATCTTAAACGCCGCAAACTTATAGATAATATTACTAAACTTAGCAAATCCGGACTTATTCCAAAATCTACAGAGTATTTTTCTCTAAAACTCATTGCTGAAGACTCTTTATATCACCAAATTTTAGCAGAATTCCCAGAATTGACGGAATTATCATCTGGGGCAAAATCAGTGAAACATAACACAGTGCGTCATATTGAAACAACTGGACCACCAATTTCTAGTAAACCCAGAAGGCTCCACCCAGAGCTGTATGAGGAAGTCAAAAAAGAGTTCCAATTTATGATGGACCAGGGTATTTGCCGGCCCTCTAAATCTCCGTGGTCATCGGCTCATCACGTTGTTTCGAAAAGTTCGGGTAGCATTCGCCCTGTTGGGGATTATAGACGGTTAAATGCTTGTACTGTACCGGATCGTTATCCCATACCCCACATACAGGATTTTTCCAATGCACTGTATGGTAAGAAACTTTTTTCTAAACTGGACATAGTCCGGGCATATTTTCAAATACCTGTGCATCCTGATCATATACAGAAAACCGCAGTCTGCACTCCATTTGGATTGTTCGAATTCCCCTATTTAAATTTTGGATTATGCGGAGCAGCACAAACTTTTCAACGTTTTATGAACGAAATACTTGGTGATCTCAAATTTTCTTATGTTTATTTAGATGATATTTTAATATTTAGTACTACTGAGGAAGAGCATAAAGTTCATTTGCGAATTGTACTTGAGCGATTGAATGCATACGGTCTAAACATAAATGTCTCAAAATGTATATTTGGCGTACCTGAAATTCCTTTCTTGGGTCATTTAATTACAAGCAGTGGCACAAAACCTTTACCCAATAAAGTCGAACCAATTTTAAATTATCCACGTCCTGAAACTGTCAAAGATCTTCAGCGATTTTTAGGATTTTTGAATTTTTTTCGCAGATTTTTACCGAACATTGCGAAGCATCAGGTTTATTTAACGTCATATTTGAAAGGGGCAAAAAAGAACGATAAGACCAAACTCGACTGGTCCGACAGGGCGGAAGAAGAGTTCCAAAATTGCAAACAATTAATTGCGAATGCAGTCTTATTGGCACATCCAAAACCCGATGCAAAACTAATTTTACAAGTTGACGCATCCGATTTTGCAATTGGGGGAACATTATCACAGGTAGTAGATGAACAATTGCAGCCTCTGGCTTTCTTCTCCCGAAAACTTTCCCAAACAGAAAGGCACTATAGCGCATACGACAGAGAATTATTAGCCGCATATGCTGCTATCAAACATTTTAGGCATATGCTTGAAGCCAGAGATTTTTCCTTGTTCACCGATCACAAGCCGCTCACTTATGCTTTCAGACAACGTTCAGATAAATATACCCCAAGACAATCCCGACAATTAGACTTTATTTCCCAATTTACCACTGCGATTTTTCATATAAAAGGGTCCGAAAATATTATGGCTGATACCCTCTCGCGTATAAATGCGATTACCATGCCTAATCCTATTGATTATAGCGAAATTGCTCAAGCGCAACAAACCGATGCAGAACTGCAAACTTTAATTAACAATTCTGAGAGTTTGGAATTTAAAAAAATTACTTTTCCAAATTGTGAAATTCCTCTATATTGTGACCTATCAACAGGTACAGCTCGGCCCTATATTCCTGAAGCGTTTCGTAAAAAAGTTTTTGTGGCTTTGCATAACTTAGCTCATCCTAGTATCCGAAGTACTTCAAAATTACTCAGATCCAAATTTGTATGGCCATCCATTCGCAAAGATAGCACAACTTGGGCAAGGTATTGTATCCCTTGCCAGAAATCTAAGATAACCCGCCACACAAAAACACCTATAGGGAAATTTTCAGACCAATCACAAATATTCGACCATGTACATCTGGATCTCGTCGGTCCTCTTCCACCATCTCAGGGTAATAGTTATTGTTTAACAATGATCGACCGCTATACACGTTGGCCAGAAGTTATTCCCATACCAGACATAACGGCACAGACAGTGGCAAAAATTTTTTTCACCCATTGGATTGCCCGATTTGGCTGTCCATCCCATATCACAACTGACCAAGAGTTCACTTTTTATCGAGTTCGAGAGTTCACTTTTTACTGCCCTCTCCCAGCTCCTTGGTATCAAGCGCATCCGGACATCTCCATACCATCCCCAGGCAAACGGCTTAATCGAACAATTTCACCGCCCCTTAAAGGCAGCTCTCAAAGCCTACGACACAGACCAGTGGTCCGCAGTCCTACCCACACTACTCCTTGGATTCCGGTCTGTCCTGAAGGAAGATATTGGAGCAACGACAGCTGAGTTGGTCTATGGGAAGACATTACGTTTACCAGGCGAGTTCTTTAACCCATCACCTACTGACGTTTCACCCAAAGAACTAGTGGCGGACCTGAAAAGGCACTTCGAAGCAGTAAGACCAGTTCCGACTTCCTGTCATGGCTACAGAAAAGTTTTCATGCATCCCCAGTTGAGAGTGTGTTCCCATGTGTTTGTTCGACATGATGGAATTCGAACTCCCCTCCAAGCGCCTTACGACGGACCATATCGAGTCCTGACAAGAGGAGAAAAGACCTTCGATGTTAACGTTAAGGGTAAAAAACAAACCATCTCGCTAGACAGACTGAAACCAGCTTTTATACCGATGGACGCAGATTTTACTCCAGTAAAGCAGACAACTCTGGACGGACAAACTCGCCCAGTTGTACCAACTGCTTCAGATACTAATGTACAGTCCGACTCGACCACACCTAGAGTAGCTGGCCAAACCACTCCAGCAACTCCCGTTCCATCGAGTAGGACAACCCGTACAGGACGGCGTGTAATTCCGCCCCGTAGATATGTCCATTTTGAATGACACTGCGGAGGGAGTGTGCAGCGACTGACTATGCCAACGCGGGCAATAAAGAACTTTCCCTAGTGCGCCAGTTGGCGAGAAAACTGTAACTGTATGGACGGTCTCAAAAAAAGCTCTCCACATGTGATTCTCAACAGTCACTCTGTAGTCTGTGCTGTGCTTGCGTGCACGCGGTTCGGTCTGATAATATTATACAGACATGTATTTCTTCTTATTATTTTCGCAATTAAATTTTGTTATGTTTTTCCATTAAGGCTGTTAATTAACTAATCTATTCGCATTTAATGATTAACTAATTAACAATTTTTAGTTAAAATGTTAATTTTATTGCACGTGCTAACAAGCGTGCTAAAGATTGTATCGGGAGCAATCAGCGTACGTTTTCGCTTCATTCTTCGTATTTCTAAACATTTTAGCGTCCGACTTCTCGCCTACGCGTGATTGTCTTTGTTTCGAATTAGATGTTAGGTGTGCAATGTTAACGTGGGTAAAAGTTGACGCTAAGGCCCTACTTTTATTAAGGCCCCTGTAGGCGAATTGAGGCAGTGGAAAGCAAAGGGATGTAAGTGACTAAAAATGATTCTGAGTAAAACGCCTTTAAAGTTTGGATCTTATGGGAAATTTAATGTCATTTTTTTCTAAATCACGTTGGGGTGGAGCATCATGCACCAGTTACAGCTATCACTAACTCTCTTGCCACAATATAAAATAATGCTTTCTCTATTATTTGCATTAGTTATCTCCAAATTTTCAATTTTATCACTTACACCCCTTTGGTTTCAAGTGCCTAACTTATGCTCTGGGAATTAAGAATCTCGGTCAAGCACTAAAGTAGCTTTCACAAAACTCAAAGTAGGCAGAATTCGGGTCTTCCTTTTTTGAAAAACGTCTAGGTCATCAGCGTAACAAGCCAAGTGCAGGAGGGGGAGGGGGTGCTATGAATGCAATAGAAAGTAATCTCAACACTAATTCTTGTCAAAAAGTATTATGAAATTTGAAGAAAAACATTTTTCATCATTTAAAGACTAAAAATGTACCATATTTTTTCTTTTTAAGATGTTAGTGTAATTCTGGCCTTGTGGCACTAGGCCCTTTTTTTTAAGAAAAATTTCATTTGAGCTGTATTTTATCTCCAAAAGTATTAATCAGAATGTAGTTAAAGCACAGTCTTCATTCAGTGCTTCCCCCAGGCTTGGGCGGGAAGGCGCCCTGCCCGCCCTTGGATTCGGGAAACGCGCCCATCTTGCCCTTTTGTTAGTGAAATTGCGCCCTTTTTGTATAGCTCAAAACTCGCGATCGTCAGTCGCCAAAGGCGACCAATTTTCACGTTTTGGCAACCATTGTTTTCATTGAAGTCACCAACGTGGCTACCCATTTGCTAATGCTAAAACCCTTTCCCGAACTTTTATCTTGACACGTGACCATTTCCCAAATTCTCTTGTCCAATAAAAATTAAATAAAGAGGAACGAAATAGGAGTTAATTTTTGGGCCACACGGAAACTAGTTTTTCCTCCGATTTTTTCCGGAAGTTGCTTACCGTGCTCGAAATTTCAATCTTTTTCCATCCTGGAATTATTTCAATTATCTTGAAAGTTGTAAGGTATTTTTTGCATGCACTACCTTAAATCTGCTCATTTGTCGTTTCATTTTAACAATTAAAAAAGAAAAAAAAAGGTATAAAGATGGAAACAGCCAAAATCGTGCACGTGCTTCGACGAAAATTGGATTCTACGTTAGAGATTTTAATCCTTTTGCATCGGGTACAAATTTCAATTATTTTTTAAATTAGAAGATATTTTTCACACATGCTACCCTAAATCTGCTTAGTTTGCATTTTATTTTAATAGTTTCTGGATTATTTTTTTTTTGCACTGTGTCGATATTGAACACGTGTTTGTCGAAAATTGCGTTTATCACTAATTATTCACCATTATTAAATCACTATTATTGTTTCATTTATTTATTTACTTCAAATTTGATTTTACTATTGAAAGCTATTTACTTTTTAGAAAATACTAAATTGTGGATAAATAAGAAATTTTTTGAAAATTGTTAATTTACCTGGATCCAACTTCTTTAAAAAACAATAAACAATTATTGAAAACAGTTTGCTAAATAAACAATTATTGAAAAGAAGTAGTATTATCACAAATCATAAAATAAATAAGGAATTATTTTTTTTTTAGTTTAAACATTTTACAAAATTTATAATGATAATAATGATCTCTTTTAGGGTAGACAGTTGCGAGATTTTTCGGGCACTTTTTGAGATTTTGGGGATTCTTTTTTTCACATCATTTTATGTCTCTTTTTCGGCTTTGGGTAATTTTTTGTGTGTAGCGTGAAACTCTTCCAATGATTCTGTGCTTGATTATATTGCAACTCTTAAAAACTCTCTACCTCATAAAATTTAGAACAGTAGGTTCCCAAAGCCTAATAAGAAAATTTATAAGGGACCCATTTGGGTCAAATATACATTTATTACATCTGCGCTCCCAAAGGTGACATGTTTTAGTCATCTTATCTTGCTTTCAAACAAGAAACTATTTACTATTCAAAATATGAAAAAGAATTTAATAATCCCAATCTAATGGTGCTTTCTAGTTATTTCAAGAAAGAAAAGTTTTAAAATGTAATAAAACTTGCAGGAAAAAGGATGTCAACGTGTGAGTAATCCATATATTAGACATTTCCCTTTTCTCTCCTTATTTTAATAAACATTTATTTCAATCTTTCATGAAAATGTATTGTATTAATTTTGCTTCATTTAAATTTAAAAAAAAATACTATTGTCATTTTAAGCTAAACCATTGCTTTCAATTGGTATTCTGGATTAATTATAATGGCATTTTTTGCAATTTTGCTGTTTTTAGGACATGTTAAAATTTTTAAAGGGAGTTTTCAGTGATCGTTTAGGTCATCAAAATCCGGGGTCTAATTATTATTACTGAAGCTTTATTGTATTAAGAAAAGATATATTCTTATTTTCTTATTCATCAGAGGTGATCAGATCTTCAGAAGTACTGGAACGAACAGAAACACTCTCTTAAATTAGTAAAAATGTATAACTCAGAAAATCCTTGCTAGATATTTTATTGAATTTAAAATCATTGTTGGTTGATGTTGCCTTGAATATACAAGCAGAATTTTTTCATGCTTTACTTCAAATATTGAAAACGATCTTAAAAATGAATATTGTCAAATTAGTTTATATATATTTTTCAATGTTCAGTTTCACTGTGATGATGTTGATGCTTGGCTAAAATAATAAAGTATTACTACGGGAGGATTCATAAATGATGTCACGCTTCTAGGGGGAAGGGGGGGGGGGGTTCCTGTAAATGTGACAAGGGGAGGGGAGGGGTAACAGGAAGTGTGACATTCTGCTTGTGCAACATAGCGTAACATGTGACAATGGGGGAGGGCAGTCCAATATGGTAAAAAGTGTGACATCATTTATGAACGGTCCCTACTTCAAATTACATGTGCCCTTTATTTCGGTCAGATGCCCTAAATTTGGAAAAGTGCCCTTTTTTTACAGTAGCACCCTGCCCTTTTTCAATCCTGGGGGAAGGTCTGTCATTTCAAATACTCATTTATACTGAAACTGAATACTTCTTGAAAAAAAAATATTAAATTTTTAACTGAAAATAATCTTAACATTGGAGTAAATACTGGTGGAATCATTCTTTAATAATTGTCACTAAAAGCAAATCCAGAAAAAACTTTATTACAAAAGTAAAAAAGAAAAATGTACAAATCGTCCATCTTAGTCTTTCCACTCCACTTACTATTTAATCATGTATTTTTCTTCTTTCTAAAATACCTGATGTAACAACAACCATCATATACATTTTAAAAATTAATTACAGTAACTTTTAAACTTAATAAAAAAATTCACAAAAAAAAATCAACTTCAAATAAAATTATTTAATTAAATTCCATTAAAATATACATAATTCATTCATCATATTGGCAAATAAAATGTAATTCAGCAGGAAGTATCAATTATTTTTTTTAAAGATTAGTAAAGCAAAGATAGAATTAAAGTAGATTTTAAAAAAAAGTCTACCAGAGAATGTTTAACTGCTACTCTATAATTACTTTACATACCAACTAAATCAATTTATCACAACTAGATACTGCTGCTAGTAAATAAGACAAATCATTACTCATCTTAATTATTAAGTTTTAATTAGGTGTGTGCAAATGTTTCTACTTTTTTAATTAAATACTTCAATGATTTAATTTAACCTGAAATAAAGCACAATGTGTTTTGGAAATCCTTCCCCCTCATCTAGAAATAGAATATGATACATACAGAGATGCCACTCTAATCTTAAGGTTTTCAGTAGTAACCTGAATGATTTTCAGTAGTTTTCAGCGCTTATCAGTAGTTTATAATACCGGAGAAACGTGGATGCAAAAACTACTCAATATTCAACCTAAAAGCAAAATATTTGCCTCAGCTGAACCATGGTGGCAACAGAATCCAAGAAAGAAAACCCCTGATAACTCCCTGATTGGCTCCAAAAATTTCCCTGACGTTATATTTAAATTGTGAGTTACACAGCATCATTGCCATGTGTAATGACTGTTTCACAGTGGGGAATCCAGAAAAAATATTTAGGGAGGGTGACACTACTTTTCCAACTGATATTTGTGCAATTCCATTTTTTTTTCAGTGAAGGCTCAGGAGTGATAGTAGTAAGGATTTGCATTTCCTGAACTTTCAAAACAATTTCCTGAACCTCGAACTTTTTTCATAGGTACTGTATTTTCTGGCATATAAGACGAAATGCAATTTATCTAGTTAAAATTTATGAAAACTACTTGATTCAGACAGAAATGGAAAAAAGTACTTATTTTAACAGGGGTCGCAATGGGAAATCTATAAAATATAGGACAACAGGAAAATGGTGCAAAGAGGGGAAACTATTTTAATAAACGTGTGGTTTATTAAAAAAAAAAAAAAAATACAATTTCCTCTAAAAAATCATCAAAATGATGAGGAAAACATTACGAAAATTATTTATTGCATTTAATAAGACTGCAAGAAATTAAAACCCAAAAGCTCTTTTTTTTATTGATTCAGAACAAAAGCAACAATTAACAATCTAACAGCAAACACGAACCCTTTACGAAAATAGCGATTGCAAAAATGCAACTCCACATCATAGCTACAAATTTCCAATTGGAATTACAATTCATCCCCCTTTTAAAAACATTTATGTCTAAAAATTTGCGGCAAAAACGTTCCCGATTTATCTCTGAAAGGTCGACTTACACGCGGGTTTCTGTTTATTTGTCTGAAAGGTGGGGGTTCTGCTTACATGCGAATCGACTTACACGGAGGTATGTACGGTAAGATATTGATAAAAATAAAAAGGAATTTTATTTACTTACTTTATAATTAAATTTTAAAAAGGGTTAAAATGGAAAAATTACGATTCATGTACAGGATGCAGAAAGATCGCGTAAAGAAAAGAACGCATACGTCTTCTTGCGTGCACGTGGAAAGGCCTACGATGCTTTAAAGAATTGCACAAATCAATTAATAAATATGCATTGCTTCAATTTAAAGCAAAAAAACCAAAATGAGGGCGGAAAATTTAGGGTCAAGAAGCAAAATAAAATTTCCGGAACTTCGGCGAAAAAAATTCCTGAAATTTCCGGTTTTCCAGAGCTGTACCACCCTGGAGGAGAAAATAACTTAGTTTTCTAAGTAATATAATCTGCAACTGCTAAAAGTTTTAAATCTAAAGTTTTTTTTTAGAATGAAGATCACCCCCCCCCCCCCCCCCATCATTATTTTATACTTATATTACTTTATTTTCTCAAGATACATTGTTCCTGTATTGAGTAAAGAAAAGTTTCAAAAATTCCAAATCATCACGCGGGGGGGGGGGGGGGGAGCATGGCTCTCTGCGCCCCGACAGAATAATGCACAGGACCAAACCCCAAATTTGGCACGCTGGAGAACCGTGTTAGCCGAATTTAGGACACGACCAAAAATGGCGGATTCTCGGAAACAAACGCTGACACGCGTTCTTTTACGTAAGATTGCAATGCCTTCTTCTCAAACACAAAAACAGTGACCTTTTTTTATGGCTTAATCAAAGAAAGAGCGCTTTCAACCAATGGGAAATCGGCAATCGTGCTGAAAACGGGCAACGAAAGGAAATTTCGCCGACGAAACTTCGGACGCGTGCCGGTTTGAATATTTTTCCCTGATATTTGGAAAATTTAAATATCCCCTGATATTTTTCAGAACATAAAACTTCCCTGAGAATTCCCTGATTTCCTGGTTATGTTTCCACCCAATAAGATTATTTTTCAATATAAAATACAAATTTAATTTCTAACTGAATTCGTTAATTAATTTAAGTCCAAATAGTTGATAACCAAACGAGCAAACGATGTACGCAACGAAGAATGCAATAAGCATGGCAATAAGCAACTGCAAATGCTATAAGGCTAGGCTAGAAGCACTTGTATCGTGCAAGTAAGCGAAAAAATCCGAACTTTACCCGAACTACAGTGGCTAGAATACCTAGTGTGCCGTTCGGCGCGAAAATGTTGAAAACGAAACTAAGCCACCAGTAGGTGGCGCTAGCATCGACAGCGAGGTAGCTGATTAGCAGAGCGAACGTTAAAGAATCATTTACTCGCCTTAGTTTTCGCACTTATTTCAGTACTAAAAAAAAGGAGGTGCAAAAAATATGTGATTTTTTTAAAAATATTCAATCATCTGTTCTAGAGAAGAATTTGGAGCAATAAATAGACGGCTGTCGTTTAGGTGAACACAAGCATTAAAAATATTTTTATTTAGTTTTCGGATGCAGTCTTAAATGAAAACCATGTATTTTGTTAAGAGAATATTGTTATACTTTTTAAAGACAACGGTTTTTTAGTCCAATATAGTGTGAATGAGCTGTTGAAGATAATTGCATTATTATGCTTACATTACCTAAAAAAAGAAAGGCTTGTCTGTGTACTATATTTTAACATAAATAAATAAATAAAAATTAACAATAATTACTATCACATAAGTTTTTTACAAAGCACATTGCAATCTGATGTATAGTTTTTTGAAAAAATAAACACTTGCAATGTCAGTTTTTAAATGAACTGCATGCTTAAAATTTTGTGTTAGATTTTTTTTTTTAAATATAGATTTAATTTATTTTTAAATTTACATTTATTTAAAAACACATTATAATGCACAAAGTTTTGGTCAAGTTTCAATTACATACAAAACCAAAATAGAAACAAATAATAAAAAAAATCTTGAACCAAAGCAAAAAGCTTAGCTTTAAATTTATTTAGTTGTTATGACAAGCACAATTTCATTTTGATATTACATTTCTTCTTCTTTAACGTCAATATTGTTTCATATATAAAATTTTATTTTTGAGTCACATCTTTTAAAACTTTTTGTAGTTCCAGACAAATGTAGAATTTTGTTAAAAAAACTGAACCCCCCAACCCCAAATCCCCCGCCCCCTCTTGTGGGTACCTTTGTCATATTATGATACACAAAATGTTGGTCAAGTTTCAGTTACATACTAAACCAAAATAGAAACAAATAATAAAAAAAAAATCTTGAACCAAAGCAAATAGCTTAGCTTTAAATTTATTTTGTTGTTATGACAAGAACAATTTCATTTTGATATTACATTTCTTCTTCATTAACGTCAATATTGTTTCATATGTAAAATTTAATTTTTGAGTCACATCTTTTGAAACTTTTTATAGTTTCAGACAAAGGCAGAATTTTATTCAAAAACTGAACCCCCCCCCTCCGAATCCCCCCTTTCTGGTGGGTACCTTTGTCACATTATGATACACAATATTTTGGTCAAGTTTCAATTACATACTAAACCAAAATAGAAACAAATCATTAACAAAATCTTGAACCAAAGCAAAAAGCTTAGTTTAAAATTTATTTTGTTGTTATGACAAGCACAATTTCATGTTAATATTACATTTCTTCATTAACGTCAATATTGTTTCATATATAAAATCTAATTTTTGATTCACATCTTTTTAGAGTTCCAGACAAATGTAGAATTTTATTAAAAAACTGAACCCCCCCCCCGAATCCCCCCGCCCCCTCTGGTGGGTACCTTTGTCACATTATGATACACAAATTTTTGGTCAAGTTTCAATTACATACTCAACCAAAATAGAAACAAATCATTAACAAAATCTTGAACCTTGAACCAAAGCAAAAAGCTTAGCTTTAAATTTATTTTGTTGTTACGACAAGTACAATTTCATTTTAATGTTACATTTCTTCTTCATTAATATAAATATTTTTTCATTGTTTTCTTTGAGGTGGTCAGAATTAAACCGATTTATCACGCATAAATTTACAAAGACCAAAAATTCGCATATGTTCCTCTTCATTTATTTATTTTATAGAATAAAAAAATGAAAGTTGTTCGTACACTATATCAAAGTACGAATGAGGGAGATATTTATTTCATTTCCTGCTTCCTTAGGGGGAAAACCAATCCGAAAGTAGTTAACAGCAATCAATTCATGTTAGTGCTTCAGTGTCACTTGTAACTTTCTAAATGACAGAAAGACTTTTGGTTCACAGGGCCTTTAATCGCAGCAGCTGGCCCCAAAGACGTCTTTCGGCGGGCTCGAACTTACCTCGCTGTCGGGTAGAGCGCCATCTAGTGGAGGCTTACTTTCGGGTACAGAAAAAGCACTGGAGGACAATGGCGAACGGCACACTATCTATTCTAGCCACAGTACCCGAACTCTCTTGCCGAAGAACTGGGTTGCTGTACATATTGCTCCACGATGTGAAAAATTCTGGTTAGAACTGGAATTCTGAGCTTTCTACCGCCGCCATTCTCCTATTGTTCGCAGCTCTAAACTACCACGAATCGTCAGTAAGCGCTCGTTTTGGCGACTGTTGCTGAATCTTTTTTTTTATATGCGCGAAAAGTTGAACTCGGCTAAAATATTTTATTTTCCGTAGAAAAAAAAGCACTTTCCGTAGTCCGTAGTCAACTTCAAATTTTTGTATTTTTCCGTAGATACTACGGAGAATTCGTAGCGTTCGGCATCTCTGTTGGTAGTAAGGTGTTTCTTCCTATTATTTCAGTGTCTATTGAATCTTACTGAATGTACTCAAGTGAAATTTCTTAAGTTAAGTTAAAAATTAGGCTCTTATTTTCAAATAAGTTTTGGTGTTCTTTGTCATAGAAGTCAAAATAGATGTATCCTTTAGGGGAGGGTGGAAAAGGAAAATTTAATCTATGTCAAAGAATGCCACTTTTTAAACTAAAGAAAAAAAAACATCTCATTTTCTTGGAATGGATTTCAGCGTCAACTTTTTGAAAAATTATGCTTACAAATTTACTTCAGGAAATGTTATAAAATCCTGCATTAACAAAATATTTTTGATCGTTATATGATCACAAAATCAATTACATAATGCCTATAAATAAGTTTTTAACCCTATATAATAATATAATGGAATTGTTAGTATTCAATGAAGTATACAGACTATCAGGCATGCAAGTCGAGTTTGAATGCTATAGAAGAGAAAACAAAATCAACAGTAAAAAGCTTTTTAATATGTTTGAAGCAGGATAAACAGATATTTTTCCATACCCAAGATATTTTATAAAGCATCATATTCAATACATATGGTGAAAACAATTACATTTCAAAGATATATTGGTTTTTATGCCAATAATTATCAATGATTTAAAAAAAAGGGTTTTATAATTGCGAACATAAGGAACGGTCCATCATCTGATCTGAAAGGTAAGCTTTAAGCATTTTTTTAAAGGTAAAGAAATATGTATCTAGGCGTATATAGACAGGTAACAAAATTGCGGAGTAGATTCTCATGCAAGTTAAAAAATTGCAGGATCTCTCATCCAGGAAGAATAGACCACAACTTGGTTTTGCCTGGAAAAACGCTTCCAAAAGAGAGCCATACTTTTTCAAAATATGGACAATCTTTGAAGCTGTTTCACCGGGCAGTGTTACACATAACTCTCCAAAAATAGTCCTGTTGCTTAAAACAAAGCTTTTGTCAAGAGTTCCTGCAAAGAAAGTAAAAACATTTGATATTACGAAACATTCATACTCTTATATAATTAGCCTGCTCTTTTTAAAACATTAATTGCTGCAATTGGCACTTTTAAACAGGGAATTTCTGTTCAGGTGCAGGTAACAGGACATCAAGAATTATTAAATATTATATGAAAAACAAACTAAACCTGAATAACTTTTCTCGATGAAAGGTGAAATCATAGAAATCTCTCTCCTCAAAAAATCCTGGATCTGTGCCTGATTTCATCACTTATTTTAGAGACAAAAAAGCAAATTACAAGTATTGAAGGGAAGGGGAGGTTTGAAATTATTTTAATAGAAATGCAAGTGGGATGTTCCAGGTGAACATTAGGAATTTCAATGTAATGATGGTCATTTATATTATATTTTGTGTTTTAACTAGGGGCTTTCTCATGATTATTTTCCCTGCACACACAATAATAATTATTTCCAGATATTAAAAATATGGATAAGTAAGCACTGGTTAATAAATCATAGAGAAACATATGGGAAATTCACGAGTGCACTGCTACAGGACAAACTACCAGGATTAATTTGTGGTCACTCTGCATTGGTAAATGGGGAAATTAATAGTAGTAAAACTTTAGCAGTAGCCCCTACTAAACGATGCCACTGGGTTTACTAGTTTTGCCTGTTAGTTAATGCACATAAAAACCTCATTTTGCAGTACTCCACATAAAAATGCATGCTAGAGCAGCTGCAAAATATTACTGATATAATATACTCGATAAAAGAGCTAGAATTTATATAAGGTGCCAAAAACAGATATGATATATGCTGACCTTTCCTGTTCAGTTTGTCTGGGAAATGTGCTTGCAGAACCCAATATCCCAAATAATGAATTGCTTACCTGTTTAACCAGTTAACTGTGTAGCCCGAACTGAGCTCGGGTGGAGGTTTATGTGCGTTAACTGTGTAGCCCGAGCCCCTGGAAAAGGGGCAATGGGCTTTCTTACAGTACTTCTTGCTCCCTGAAACTTCTTGCGCGGCGGGTGTTCCGAGATTAGCTTCGCACAAAGGAATAGTCAAGAAAGGGTAGGCGTCAAATTGTCAGTCAGATTTACTTACACTTCACCGGATTTTCTATGCCCACGTGCTCGTAGGGACAGCGGTAAATTTGACCTCGTGTGACTAATAAGACAGTAAGGAGTATTTTTTGTTGGAAAGTATTATTTCTGTAAAAGGTGATGGAAAACTTAACTCGAAATTATACATTTTCGCAAAATATTATGTATCTGAAAATGAAATTTGTGATCAAATGAAAGAAATTCTTATTTAACATTGTTTTTCCTTCGATTAAAAATTCGAACAAGCTTCTCCAATAAATAAAAAAACATATAAAAATAAAGAAATATATTCTTTTTTCTTTTTTTTTTAAATTTAATTTGATCATTTTGAACCCCTTCATGCAAAAAAAGGGGGGGGGGCGCTTTACACTGAAACTTAGGGGATGGGTATTGCGGAAAGGAATGCATATTACATGCCATGAAAAAACACCAGCTCAGATAAATTGAGAAATTTCCTAAATTTTAATGGGCAGAATTTCCTTTTAAAGAAATCTTGAAAAGCACGCGACTTATAGTTATCGATTCGCAAAGTTTCTTTCCTTCTACCTATAACTTTCAGATGAATGAACTCATATTGATGAGAAACGATTAGAAAGACGGCCCCGTTTAAGTCCCATACCAGCGTTTAACCACTTTTCTTTTAACAAAAAGGTTGCAATAAAAATTCACTGATTTTTATGCAAATTAATTACGTTTGCATTGATTTTTCCCTGTTAAATAAATGATTAAATATGGAATCGCATTGTTTAAAACAATCCGTTGTTTTGCATCAGTGATATTAACAGTAATTATCAGAAAAGTTTTGAATGAACCTTTGTTAAAACAAACTTGAAATACATTGACTCCAGTCCAGATAGTCCAGTGCTGAATCTAGGGAGGGGGGGGGGGGGAATCCGGGGCCCTTGCCGCGGGTGACACTTTTGGGAGCGACAAATTCAACTGTGATGCACACACACACAAAAATAAAACAGAAGAGGAAAGAAAGGAAAGAAAGAGTAGTTAATTAAGAAAATTTAACTTTTGGTAAGAGAATTAAACTCCTAGTTCGGCGCTTTAATCATTGATCGGCTATTTGGCTAACGATTAAAAACCGGTTGATGTAATTATTTATTTGTATAAACCGTCAGAAACTCTGAAATTGAGATATAATGAATATGTTGCGTCGTTGATCAGTTGGCGGGCTCCTGTGGCAGGCAACTGCTCCTAGGAAGGCAGTTTTAGAGAACGGCAAATTTCGCATTGCCAAAAATTTAAAAAACAAAAGTTTTTTCCCCTTGTAAAAGAGAAATATAAATCATGCTATGCTCAAACAGTACAATAGCTTTTCTTTTACAAATTTTCAAAGCATCCTTTTGTAAAGGGGCGAGGAGGAGGTAGAGTCATTTGAGAAAGCTGACACGTGGCTCTTCAATATGGGCGTTAGTAAGAAAGGTAGGGGGGGGGGGGGCGATCTTGCCACCTGGACTTTTTTTAAAAATGCCAATTTTGTTCTGCATTTTCATGAGTAAACTTTTACGTTTGAAAAAGTTTTTGTTTGCTTTTCCTTTTTTACTAATATTTTTGCAGTCTCAAATGCACCTCTTAAGGCCTCGAATTGCACCAGTTTACAGATAGTTTTCAACATTTCCCGGGAGAGAATCCCTCAGACCCCCATCAACTGTCAGAATTTTTTATCTCCAGTTAAGGGGGGACTCTTCATATTGCTCTATCCCCTAATGTCGAGTTGAATAAAATTTATATGAAATATGAAGAATAATTGTATGGAGGGAGGGGGGAAGCGACATTCTTAAGTTTGGCCCCGCCACTGAAAACTCCAAGATCCGGTATTGTTGTAGTCTGTGCATTTGCGTTTATCGATGAACACTTTTTTTTTTTGTGCCGGAATTCACAATGCAGTGTGAGGAATCATACGAAATCGAACAAAGAGTTTATGTAATAATGTCATATATTTTCTTTACAAGACCCCTACCCTGTTAGCCGAGGCGTTAGGTTTGCTTGCGTATGGGGCGAGGTAGTAGGGTCCACTGATTTTACATGCACGTATCCCCAAGTGTACATGGTGGGTCTTCAACGGGTATCGAACACGCGATCTTCCGATTGGAAGTCCGACACTAACCACTAGGCTATCACGGCCTTTGCTAAAATATGCTGTATCAACCCCTGCATACATTAATTGCACCCTAGCATTTATTGCAGGAGTTTCATTTGAACAGCAGGAATTGCAAACTATTTTTTGGATAGCTTCCTGTAAGAGCTCATGCCCTAATACATTATTAATTAAGTGTTATTATGCTAAATAATAACACTTAATTTGGTTTCGAACGCGCGACCTTCTAGTTGGAAAACCGACGCTCTAACCACTTGGCTACCACGGCCTCATAATGTCATATACTGGAGTAGCGAGACCCTCATTTCGGAAGGGGGGAAGGTCTTTGGGGACGGGGGGGGGGGCTAGATAGCTCGCAACTAATTTTATTGTTTTACGAAACCAAATGCCGAATTCTAAGCAATCCCGTATCTACGTTAGCTTCAGGCGGTATCCTCATACTAAGCCAGCGATGTAATATATTTCGGTTTGTAATTTTGCACTTGTTTCATAACATATGTTTAGATGTAGCCTTAATATTCCTTGGAAAATGAATTTATTTTAAAATTTTTTAGAGCAGTTTACAATTATATGAACGATAGTCATTGAAATTATGCATGAATAAAAAATATACAAATAATTGTTAGAAACAGCACGATTTTACTTTTTTAGAGGAACTACTTAGTACTTAGAGGACCCTCGTTCACTCCTGATAAAAATTCAAAAACTTCAAGATAAAAAAATTAATTTTAGCAGCTCAAAGCATAAAATCTACACAAAACGGATACCTGAGCATTTCCCATATGATATTTTTGGCTGCAAATAACTAAACCTTTGCTACCGGCATTGAGACTTCCTATGAACGAAAGGAGTTTAATATTAATAGATTTAAGTTGGGGTGGTACGCTGCTGAATTTTTCGCCCCCCCCCCCTAAGGGGGTTGAGGGACCAAAAAAAAAAAAAAAAAAAAGCCGGCTACACCTTTTTTTGGCCCGGCTAAAATTTGGCAACGCTGCTTTTAGTATAGTCTGCGGTTGCTTCATTTGGAGCGAATACTTGTAGATGTTTCATAAGGTCAGACATTAAGTCAAAGTAATGACAGTTCTGATTTCAGTGTTTTTTCTGACATTGAACAATTTTCTGAAGGAAATCAAAATAGCAATGAAAACTATGTACGCAACGTTCGCGGATGGTGTAAAGTCGATGGGTGATCCGCTACTCCACAAAACACAATCATGGCTTCCTTTCCTACGAAAACCAGAATTGAAATTCTACGTTACTGACGAACTTTTTTGATGAATAATTTTAAACTTAATTGTCAGAAACGCTAACAAAATGCTTGTATTTAAAAAAAAAATTTAATACTATATGCTTTGTTTGCAAAAAAGAAATTCGCATCAAATAAGCAAATAATTTAGCAAAGTAAGTACGATGAAAATTTGCGCGAATGCAATCAAATTCTGCTTGGAATCTCCGTACAGAAAGAGCATTTCTACTACAGAAACATTCGTAGATTAGAGAAACATTTTCTCTCATGAAATTTTCTGTACTTCAAAAATACTTCAAAAAAATCCTCGCTATCACTTACACACCCAGTTAAAGTTTCCTATGAATCTAGATTCTAGAGCGTGCATTGGTTTCTACAAACATGCTCTTTCCCCGAAAGAATGCATACTGCTAATTTCATATTTCACTAAATCAAACTTCCCCATCTGTGACCTAATTCTTTCCATGTACTATTCTAAACGTGATTCTAAATAGAAATTTTCAACTACCGAATTCCAATTCTCAGTTTTCTTTTACTATGGGTAGATCAGAGGCTCCCTGAAGCAGCAAAAATTGCCCTATACGCCCCGTACGGGGCGGCCACTCGAGCCCCCCCATAAAATGGGGACCTTTTAAAGCAGTATTCGCAATATCAGTAAGTTAATAACTTAGAGAAATCTAAACTGCTTTACACCAATTTTAGTAATTTATTGCGTGTTTATAGCTGTAAAAAATATTCCTCTAATAACACTCTTTGTTATCGGATTTATTTATTTGCCAGATGAGCAAATCGTGCCATCGGACTACTATACTCAGCCTCAGATTGACAAGAAATAATTATTCAATAATTTTATTAAATAATGTAAAATTTGTATACTTAATGTAAGATATAGCTAAAAAATTTTTCCCTTGAAGTGGATTGAACCTCTCTTTCAAGTTAACGACCTCCACATTTGCATGTTCCCTCTAGTTCATATGACTTTGATTTAAGAAACAAGTTAGAACTTGCAGATAACCACTTCTCGGAACATGAGTTCAATGACATAATGTCACGAATAATTTTGAGACAACTTTATAATGTAAAACTTACAAAGTTTGGTTTTTTTTTCTAGTATTATAAATGCTTATAATTATGAACATATTGCGCATATAAAGTTATTAATATAAGCATGGATAAATAATAAACATACTTTGTACTTTTCTCCACCAGACCCCTACCTGTTAGCCGAGGCCTTAGGATTGCTTACGCACGGGGAGAGGTAGTGGGGTCTACGGATTTTACATGCACATATCCCCAAGTATACATGGTGGTCTTCAGTGGGTATCGAACGCGCGACCTTCCAGGGGGAAGTCCGACGTGCTAATCACTAGGTTACCACTGCCCACAACATACTTTGTACCAGTTTGAATTTCGTTATTCGAAAACCTAGATTTCATTTTGGTTAAATTACGGGTTACACTTCAGATTGGTTTGCCCCGATTCACATGTATATGACGGGGCCTGCTTTTAGTCACAAATTTTTAAGGCAAAACTATAAAACAGTTCATCGATAAGATTTTGCGTAATTTACAACATTTGAGGCATTATATATGTTTTTATTCATAATGTGTTCTCATATTCTTGTAGAAAATGGATTAACATTTCATAGGCATTTATCAGATTCTCATGATGCTAAAAAGTAATCAGGTAACCATGAAACACTTTATTGCTTAGGAAATACATATGGAAAAAATGTCGGACATAAGGTCAGAAACCAAAAAAATTACGGAAATAAGGGCCATGACCAAAAGACCGACAGTATATTTCGATTCTTATGAGGTTCACTTTCCGTTTTTTTTTCCCAGTACGTTTCTAAACATAATTTGAATTTTATGAATGAGTTTTTAATGCTTTTCAGCTTTGAAAGAAACAAAGAAAAGGATTTGACTATTCATAATGTCGTTTTGTTTTTTGTTTTTTCCTTATTACCTAAATGCTATGAAATATTAAAGTAAACGATCAAGGCACTATTTAAAGCTAGAGAAGTTAATTTGCAATTGCCGAATATAAAATAACATTTAAATTTAGTTAACTTGCTATGAAACATAATGAAGCAAAAAAAGCGTGGAAATAAGAACATCTTTAGCATTGATTGAGAACTAAATTTTAATAAAAATACTTACCTGATATTAACAAATTAAATCTGTGGAAAACACATAAAGAGTTTAATTAATTTACTCTAGTCAAGTATAAAGAATAAATCACTGATGTGATATCTGATCTGAAATTTTTCCCGCGCAAACAAGTGAAAGTGACGCTTCCTTCTCGCTAGACGGACGCCGAGTGCTGAGAAAAGAGAAACATCGCCAATATACTTTGGCAGCATTAGTTATCGCCAATGCACTAGGCATTTTGTGGTAACCATCCGAAAATGCCTATACTAGACTGCAACGTTTCTTGACAATGACGTCACAACGCGCGGCCGAAGAAATGAGTGAACAGTGAGGCTGTTGGGTTGCAGGAGGAGGGTCGAAAGACGCCAAGCTACCAACTTGGCGAATAATATGATTAAGCACTCTATTTGGCACATTGCATGTTTGAAAACACTTTTGTCTGTTTATCAAAAAAAGACAATGTAACAAATTTAAAAACTTAATTTTTTTTATCCAATCGTAATTTATTTTATTGGATCAAATGTATATTCATCATAAGTTATTCCTTTCGGAAAAAAAAAAGAGAGAAATTATACTCTTAATTCTTTTATGCTGATAGATATTGTACTAGGGTTCGCGCTAGGCCGCGCGATTCCCGCAATATTTTTTGAAATCCCACTCAAAAAAAATTTTTTTTGGGCTTAACCTTGAAAAATCCCACTTAAAATTTTGGTCAAGGAGGAAAATCCCACCTTGAATTTTTCCCCAGTGTGAACCCTGTTGTACAAACATAAAAAAAAAACATTTTTAATCACAGCTACATTTTGAAATGCACAATGGTTTTAAAATGGTCTAATAATGCACAATGATTTTAGAGAACGCCTCTGACGTTATGACTTTCATACTTTTACAGGAAGTGTAGGACACCAATATGGGTTGCCCAGGGTATTTATCTCATTTTGTCCAAAAATCGACTTATCTAGTTTTTCCCAAATGGTGCAGATGTACTGAAATACCAAATTTGTCTTGAAAAGTTAAATCTCTTATAATGTATCTTAAAACAAAAATATCTAAATGATTTTAAGTAATCATATAATTACACTGAACAGCAAATATGAAGTACATAAAGAGAAGTAATGAAATAAATATAGGTATAATTATCTCATTTAATTTTGATTATTCATCATCTAAAGGGAGCATCAAATTTGCATAATTGTTACCATGACAAATATATTAAATATTTAAATAAGGATACATTAACTTTGTAGTTTTTGTTGAATGTTTAAATTTTTCAACACTATGATTAAAATACATGAAAGATTATCAGTTTTAAAAATATTTTTAACCCTGCTGGTCTGTTCGGGTCTATTTGATCCGAAACGTTTTTTAACAGTTCATAAAAAATTACTGCGTTGAGGTAATTGTTTGAAATTCAGTGACTTTATAAGTCAAGGTATTCTCTCATTCATCAAAAAAGGATTTTATTTTATTTAATTATTTATTATGTGTTTTTAAATTTTGTATCAATGTACTGTTTGGGTCATAATGACCCGAACCTATTTTTTCAATAATTCTATGTAAAAAATGACTTGGTGCCATACTAATTCAATAGGAAGTGATAATAGCAAATACTGTTAAGTGGTCAAACGAGTTTCACACAAGATCAAAGGTCAGCCAAGGTTAAATACTATAAATAAAAAAGAGGTACAATGTAGCAATTTTCGTTCATTTAATGTTTTACAAAGTAATTGTTATACCTATTGATACTTACAATAGCAGCCCAGGGTATTTATTTTTAACTTTAAATCGAGTGAATTCTGTTAAAATGTGTTTATTTTATCTAGATATAGTGTATTATTTAAAAACAGGGAAAATATACCACCTCTGTAGTGAGTATTCAATCTTCGGGTCATATTGACCCGAACGGTACAAGTGCTTAGTAACTGCGAACAGAACAGCAGGGTTAATAATACTTCAAGAATAACTTGAGACTGTTTTGATATCTAACACTGAAATTCAATTTTGGAATAGATTCCATTCTTATAATAATAATGATTAATTTTTCAGAACAATATTAACGAATATAATAAAAATAATAAGAGTGATACTAACAAAAAAATAATAAAAGTAACGATATTAACGAATATATTAATAATAAAAAGAACGATATTAACAATAATAATAATAATAGTAACTATATTAACGAATAGAATAATAAAAAATGTTTAGCTTTAAGCAAAGTCACAAGTCAGCGAGTCAGACATAAATATAAACAACTCCAAATCTCGCCAAACCGCTTATCGGAAGATTGCCAACTGCTCGTGAGCTCTTATTGGCTAGAGCGTTAGTTCTAAATGAAGGTATTAGTTCGCGTTACGCTTCTCATAAAATTGAAAATATATAACATTTTATGAAAATTATGACAAATAAACGCTATACATGTGTAGATTAAAATACCTGATCATATTTCTATAGCGAAGTGCTTAGTTTAACTCGAGAATCCGCGCGGAGAATTACTTTCTTCGCTTGCTCTCAGCATATTTCTCCATAGTCAAGAAACTTTGCAGTTGAGTATAGTGAACTCTAACGCCTCATGATCGTAAGCCTACTGTACCTCTAGGCGTTAAATCTCGTACATCACAAATGTGCCCAAGTCAACCGCGCATGCGAGTGGACCGTTTTCTGCGTTGAGTGAGTGAGAGTCTACTGGTTTACATTGAACCCAGTTGGGAAGAGACGGCAGTTAGAAATATGTTTAGAATATTTTACATCGATTATGTGGAATACTATCAATACAAATAAAAGAGATCATACTTTAAAGAAAAGTTGGCTGAATAAAAATATATTATTTATTCATTTGGTCTTAGTATTGCGAGAGAGAAGTGTTAAATAATATTTTTTTTTTCAAGCTAGTACTTAATTTTGAGGAGATGGTAAACATTTTTAGTTGAAATGACATTCAAACAGTCAATTACTTAATGAGTGTGGTTGAATTTTTAAACCAATTAAATTAATTTTTAGTGAATATAAATTAGTAAATTAAATATTATTTGTTTGATAATAACTGATGATCTGGCCTTTTTCTATCCTATCACAAAATAAATTACTAGTACATTAGTAATAAGTTTTAATTTAAAAAATGTACTAGTAATTTATTTTGTGATAGGATAGAAAAAGGCCAGATCATCAGTTATTATCAAACAAATAATTTTTATTCTGAAGGGATAGGTGAACTTTTTTCTTAAATGACTGAAATCTTGACATTGCTAGCTTAAGTAAAAAACAATTTTTTTTTTATGAAACGGGATTAGGGTTGTGCTGATAGCTTTTTCAAACATAATTTTTCAATTAAAAGAAATGTAAAATATGTTAAAATCAATGCTCTTTATATTTTAGTCATATATGTTGCATAAGCGGTGCGCCCTTTCATCCTGACGCCTCAAAAAAAAAAAAAAATATTTGCAACATCCCCCCCCCCCAATAATTTGCAGTAGGAAAAATAAATATTCTTTTTTTCCGTGATGACAAAATCTTGCTTTAAAACAAAGGTAAACGTCTTTTTCAGGCAAAACCACATATGGGAACGCTTAGTTGAGAACATAAGTGTTGTGGTCAATAAGTTTATGAGGATTTGCAAACATGTCCCTAGGGTGGAGTCGAGCCGCCCGTTTTGGAATAAAGATACCCTTCCCTAAGTAAAAGTTTGACTTGTCAAAGGGGTGCTCACCAAGAGGGGGAGGGGATTGAAGGTCATGCCGCAGACTGCACCATTAAGATTTTTTGGTAGGGGGTCTTGGTCGACTTTTTGGCGAATTTGTTGGGTTGTCGATTTTGAGGGGCTCCGTAGTTCTTTAGGGTGGCACCAATGCTAATCATAAGTATTCAGCAACATGATCTTCTGGACCTGGTGTAGGATTTCTTATGCCAGGGGGATAAGAAACAACACCATATGAAAATAAATAAAACTAACGAACTTGCATTTCATAACCCTTGTTTTTATTAAGGATGTAACGCATATTCAACCACTATTCGGTATTCGCCCTTTACCCGAACATTCGGCCTTTCCGAATAGACATTTCATGACTGCGCCAAATTCTCGGTAAGATCAAATTCGGCCTGGCCAAATATTGAGCAACTATTCGGGCGAATAGTGCTGCTACAGTAGAAATGTAAAAAAAGTAAAGAAAATTAGTAGTTGGGCCATTTCACAGTATTTTCTAAGAATGTAGAGTCCGCAACATGACACTTTTTTTTTTATAACTAGGTAATTTACAGTTTAATTATCACTAAATTTTATTTTCAAATAAAATTTGGTGATAATTAAACTGAAAATTATGTAGTTATAACAAAAAATGTGTCATGTTGCGGACTCTACGTTTGGACAAAATACTGTGAAATGGCCCAGTTATTAAACATTTAAAATTGTATTATAGTTATTGCAGAACATATTAATATGTAGTTTTAATAAATAAAAATAATTTACTTTTTTTAAACATTGTTTTTAGGTTTCACTGGACAATAACAGATATTAAAGTTATAATATTGTGTTTTATACTTAGCATTTGCTCCCAAAAGCTGGCAATACAGTAAAACCTCGTAAATCTGAAATCCCGGGAAATCCGAACGAATTTTTTTTAAAACAAATTTAAATTTGAAAAACGCACGCAAAAAAGTGAAACTTATTTATTTTGTCACAACAAAACAATTAAAAACTATTACTTATTAAATTTATAAAACAATTAATATAACAATACAAACTCACAAAATATCAATTTCACTTGAAGTCAGTTAACTTCAATTGTCAAAGTGACGAAAACCTTACAGCGGAGGCAATTGCGCGCCAGCGTCGCAATAAGCATGACACCATTTGGCGTGGCCGCTGCGTGTTACTATTTTAGTGCTATTTTATGATTATAATGCATACCTCTTTATTATTGATTTTCTTTCATTTATTAAAATGATTATATAAAAATAATATTGCTACCCCTAAATGCGCAGTGTTGTTTTAAACAACATGTCAATTTTTTTCGAATTCTTTTTCCCGAATTAAATACGAATTTTTTAATATATTTTCTACTTATAACTAGCACAAACAAACACAACAAAAACATTTTACAAAGAAGAAAAAAATTGCGCAGTGTAGGGTCAAGCCCATACCACAACGAGGGTTCGTTTATTGTGTTATGAATAGTTTTCGGCTAATCCGAACAAATTGAAATCCGAACAGGCTACAGCCCCAATTAGTTCGTTGCGGGGTTTTACTGTAGTTAATTTTGATGGAGAATATGAGACTTATTTTGTTAATATTAACAAAGTGGAAGTTAGACTTTGTTTGGGTAGACTGATTTATTGTGAATATTGGGTAAGAGAGAAATATGAAAAACCAAGAATATATCATGAATATTGATAGCATAAACTACTGGAGTTTTTGCAAATAAAAATATTCCAGATAAATGCATTAAATTTAATAAATCCTTTAAAAATAGGTATGTGAAAAACCCATAAAATAGAAATATTAACCTTTATAACCTTAAAAATAGCTTCATAAAACTATTTTGAGCAAGGTAAAATTTTCCTAAGAGTATTTCTTTAATTTCAATTAAATAATTAGTAAATTAATGCTAATGCTTACATTAAACCTGTCATTACTATTCCACTTGAGGGTGACATTCTCAGTTTTATTGCATTGAAAACAATGCAGAAAATACATTAATTTTAGATAGTTTTGGATTCTTAAACAGAATTAAATCATACGTTATATATTAAAGTGGAATTGGTGTTTGACTTTGTGAATCCTTTTAAATTTGACTACTTTTTATTAGGGATCATTCATAAATGTCACGTTTTGAGGGGGGATGGGGTTTCGTGAAATTTTGACAAGGGGAGGGGGTAACAAGAAGTGTGACATCAAGCTTATGGAACATAGAGTGGCATTTGACAAAGGGGGAGGGGGTATCTTGAAGTGTGACATTTTCTGACGGAGGGGGGGGGGGGTCAAATATATGGGGAAAAGGGCGACATCATTTATGGACTGTCCCTTAACCCTTACAATAATTTTCTAGAAATTTTAATATTCGGCTTCGGCCTAGAACTAATAACCGAATATTCGGTATTCGGCCAAATCACTATTCGCTTGGTGCACAGTTTCAATCATGGCTTGTGAGTAACATTAAGAAACATCAATGAAATTTGTTGACCCAATTCCTGCCTTATTACATGTTTTATTTTGTGATGTTGGGAGGCGGTTCAGTTAAAATAAAACGCAGGGATGCAGTTACCTACAGTAGAAACAAAGTCATTTATTTTACAAAATGTAAATTATGTCCTAAATTTTAATAAACAAGTGACTTGACATTTCCATTGGTAATAACTAATAAAAAAATAGAATTACAATGATGTTTTGCAAAGTGCAACATTGTATTTTATCCTCATTTTGTTGCACATTTTTATAAAAACTTTGAAATTTTACTTGAATTAGAAATACCAGTAAAATTGAGAAATTATGAACAATCTTGAAATTAGTTCTATGGGATAAAATTTTTCAAAAGAATTATTGTAACAAGTAATAACTTACATATTGTCAGATTAAAAGTGCAATGTTATAAATAAATCTAGAATTAGTTTTTAAACGCTTCAGAACAAAACTGAACAGACAAATAAAAATTTATGAAAATGCTATAATTTTAGATGTTTTATTACATCTACAAATGATATCTATTTTCACATTGCATGGAAAAGGAAAAAATGTGTTAGTAGCATAATGGAAATGCTTAAACATGATTCAGTTTTAAACGTAAATTAGAACAATTTTTAAACTTTTGAGATGAAAAACACAATCAACCATGCAATGGTATGCATAAAACAGCATTTGGTGTGAACGCTTTTCTGAATAAAGAAATTATTTTGAAACTTTTGTTAACCACATAAATTTAAACACCTTGGGGCTCCTTTTTAAAATTTTTCATACACATTCCATTTTCTGTAGGAAATTCAGCAAAATATATCTTAGAAATTTAATGTTGAGCAAAAGATAAGTACCCTGGCTATCTTATACAGAGACAACATTCTACGTATAAGTATATAAATAATTAAGAGAAATAATTTTAAAAATGTATATAAAATTCAGTTAGAATTAAAGTATATATATTCAATATACAAAACACTTTATTTATTGAAAATAATGTGCAGTATGTTTTTTATTTTTGTTTTTCAAGGGAGGTACTTTCTTTTGAACCTAGGGTATCAACCGGTATTATTGCACTTTTATCTTTAAGAGCTCTGCTTTGTAAAATTAAGGACCCTGCAATTTTTGTATGTTCCTCCATATTTGGAACTCTGCTATTATTTTTGTTTCTCTTCAGTTTCCTTGTAGAAAATAATCTTCTTTCTGGTTCTATGTTTTTGTTTGATGGCAAATTCATTACAATTCATTACAAATCCATTAGCAGAAAACATAAATGCGAATTGGAGCATAAGCTTGCAAATGACATCAATATTAATCCGAAAAGTTTTTTCGCATATGCAAATGGTAACAAGAAAGCGGACACACACTTAGGCCCACTAATCGACAGTCAGGGCAAGATAGTAGATGATGATTTAGAAATGGCAACTATGTTAAATGAATTTTTTGCAACTGTATTCAGTAGGAATTGTAACTGTGATAGCGCTGTTGTGGAAAATGCTAACAGTGAGGGAATAAATGATCTTAAATTTAATAGGGAAGAGGTTATTTACCATCTAAGGAATTTAAAACCTTTCAAAGCTCCTGGGCCTGATTCTATCTATCCAAAATTTTTAACGGAGTGTGCAGAGGAGATGGGGGGTGTGTTATGGTCTATATTTGAATGCTCTTATCATTCAGGAACAGTGCCGATAGATTGGAAATTAGCAAATATTACTCCTCTGTTTAAGAAAGGATCCAAGAGTGAGCCAGGGAATTATCGTCCAGTTAGTTTGACATCAGTTATTTGTAAAATCTTTGAGACCATGCTAAAGAGTCATATAACTGAATTTATTGAAACAAAAGGTTTGCTAGCACAAAATCAGTACGGATTTAGGAAGGGAAAATCTTGCACGACTAATCTTTTAAATTTTTATGATGTAATAACAAAGGAGTTAGACCGCAATAATAGCATAGATGTAGCTTATATTGACTTTCAGAAAGCATTTGATAAAGTTCCACATAAAGCTCTGCTACTGAAATTGAAAAGATTCGGTATTCAGGGTCATACATTTGAATGGATTAAAAGTTGGTTAATCGGGAGAAAGCAACGAGTGCAAATCAAGGGTAATAGTTCTCGATGGATAGAAGTAGAAAGTGGTTTTCCACAAGGTTCTGTTCTTGGACCACTCCTATTCATAATATTTATTGATGACATAACTGAGGGTATACTGGGCAAAGTTAGTATATTTGCTGATGACTTAAAAATAATGGGAATTGTCAACACAGAGGAACAAATAGAACGATTTCAAACAGATTTATCACGAATATCGGAATGGGCTGCTAAGTGGGGTATGTCATTTAATATTAAAAAATGTCAAGTTCTACACATGGGTCATAAAAATAAATGCGCAGCATATAACTTGCAAGGACAACAAATTAAATCAGGGAATACTGTAAACGATTTAGGTGTAGTGGTTTCTAGTGATCTTAAAATGGGGTATCAATGTAGAGAAGCAAGTAATAAGGCAAATAGAATGTTGGGGTATATTAAAAAACATGTTTCGTGTAAATCAAAAGACGTTATTTTGCCATTGTACAGAGGACTGGTTAGGCCACATCTAGAGTATGCAGTACAATTTTGGTCGCCATATTTAAAAAAAGATATTGACATGTTAGAAAAAGTTCAACGCAGGGCTACAAAAATTATTAAATTAACCTCAGGTATGGCTTATGAAAACAGATTAAAGAAATTTAACATGTATACGTTACAAGAAAGAAGGAAACGGGGAGATTTGATTCAGTTGTTCAAATTTATAAAGTTAAATGAAACAGAAGGTTTACAATTTTCTCATAGTAATAGGACTCGGGGGAAATGGATTGAAATTATTTAAATCACAATTTAAGAGGGAGTGTAGGAAACATTGCTTTTTCAGTAGAGTTGTCGACGATTGGAACACTTTGCCATCGCACATTGTTAATTCTAAGGATGTTAAATCGTTTAAGGAAGGTTTGGATCGTCACTGGGGGATTGTGAAGAGAGCAGCCAGTTGAAATCTGATAATGTTTCTCTCTTAGCTTTTGTTCAAATAGTTTTTTATGTAAATTGATACTGCTTTTTCTTTTTCTTTCATGCAAATGGGCGTTCAAGATAAAAGTAGGGACAAGAAGAAGAGGAACATGAAGAAGTCAAGCAGGAATTGCTCATCTATTCACCAACCTTGTTGGGCCTAGCGCCTGTTGTTGGTGTACTTTTTGTATTGTATTGTATTGTAAATTAGTAGCCGGAAAAGATTTTTCAGTAGCATTTTCCATCATAGTAGGCAGCATCGCCTTGATGTATGCGAGGTTCTTTTTCAGAAAAGCAAGCTGTGGCCTGTTTGCGGATTTGATAATTTCACAAAGCTCAAGCGCCAGCTCCTCTTTATCAGCTTCAATATCAGTTGCAGCAATATCAGCTTTTTTTACCTGCTTCATTAAAAACTCTGTTTCTGTGTTTGTTTCTATCTGAAGATTTACTGGACTTGAAAATTCAGTGACAGATGAGCTACAGCCTTCTTGTTGTTTATTTAACATGCATACTTTGTGAATATGTTTGCACATATTCCATTTTATTGATGAGTCTGGGCAGGTACAAATAAATTTATGGATACATGCCTCACATTCAGTGCAAGTTAATTTGCAATTTGTTTCTGAAACACACTTTTTATTGCTTTCTACAATTAAATATATTTCATTGCAATCGCTGTTAACAACATTCCAACCTTCTTCACATTTTGTTATAATGGGATTCATCTCCATACCTGTTTTATGCCTTATTCTTATATTCTTTATCTTATTCGATACTTTTCCTTTATTTAATACAATGATGCGATTGAAAATTTTATCTCTCAAGAACCGCATCAAAACATGTAGCGAACGGTCAAGGCGTTTAATTGATTTCCCCTCTAAATATATGTTTTATAGTTCCATGCATATGCTCTAAATGCATATTGGTATTGATGCCACAGTGCAGTCTATGACAAAATGCCCATGCAGGGATTTTAGTTGCATACTGATCTTTAAAATACTGAGCAAATGCAGCAGTGTCCTCGTCGTTGCTCAGGATGTCAAGAACACCTTTAACCATTAGTTCAATTGCGGAAATGTCCCTCTCTTCTAACAATGTTCTTAGCAGCTTATACACATAATTTTGTTTTTCTTTGCCCTTTATTTTGGGTAAGTTTTTTTGCCAAGCACGATTGACGTGCCAAGTGCAAAATAGGCATTTTAACAGTTCCCCCATTTCTTTTTTCCATGCATTATAAAATGCATTTGCCATGTCGGACATAAACGTCTGAGGAATTACAGTGCCAACTTCCATTCTTAAACGTTTAAAAAAAATGCCCAATGCTTCTTCATCTATTCTATTCGAAATGAAAAATCCACACGGGAAACCTTCTCGAATGTCATCTATGACCATTAAGATGATCAGTTCAAAACCATAGCCATTGAGGCCATGCGTGCCATCAATGCTTACGCAGTCTGCCCCGTACATTTTCAGTATTTCTCGCTGAGCCTCATTGCTGATTATCAAAGCAAAATCTTCTTTATTAAAAACTGGTTCAGTTTCTAATATTTCTCCTTGAGGCTTATGTACCGTTTTAATTGCCAGAAGAGGCATTCGGTACCCGCAATATCCACAGGTTCATTAAGCAATATAAAAAATGAATTTATCCCGATAAATTGTTGCCACTGGTCACGCAGAAATAAAACAAACACATAGAATACAATAAAAAAAAGGATTGGTTTATTAACCAGTTCCGCCATCCATAAAATTCTATTATAGAGTATTCACTAAAACATTTAAAATTACTGTAAAACTTGTCCGATAGGGACATTAAAAGCAATATAAAATCTAATTTACAAGGGACATCAAAAGAACAATTAAAACAACGTTAAAAGAATTCCTCTTCACGAAACATCTTTTCAATACCAACACACCGGGCCGGAGACACTCGCATCGCGCACCGGGCACAATCTTATTGAGGTGAGACCATCCCTTTCTCGTAGGCTCCTTTCTGAAACTTAATCCACCGCACACACTTGACAAGAATCTTTCCTCACGCACCGGCACTCGCACTCCTTCGAGTAGAACACATTTTTAATCGTTGTCCAAGTTCACGCATCAACCCGGCTTCGCTTCCACCACTTCACTGGCGCTACTTTCACCACCCTCCTCCTTCACTGTCACTGTTCAAACGTTTTAAGCACCATCAAAGCACGTGCCGTCCTCCAGCCGATGCCATCACAAAAAACTTCCTATCGCTGCCGGTCACAGCGAAGATGCAGAATTTACAAAAAAAACATTTTAAAAAGTAATTTACATAAAATTATTAGTTATATACAAATTAAATAAATGCAATGCATATCAATATAATATTTTTTTTCACACACTTTTTGACAGAATTGAACGCAACATCTTGACTACTCAAGGCAGGTAACGCCACCTACTAGCAACTATCTGAGCAAAGGACAACTCTAGCCGCCTGAACTCCATTTCAACTGTACAAAATACTTCCCCCTCCCAATGAAAAAAAAAATTCCTTTTTTCTTTCTTAAAATTTTCCTTAAATTTCAATCTTTTTAAACCAATAACAGCATTGACACCACCAAATTATACGAATGGTAACAAAAGCACCACCGAACTGTACGAATACAGCTCACTATTATTAACAATGGTTTGCCAAAAGGTAACTTCCAGGTGTCGCGATCACCTGTTCATCACACTGTTAAAGGAACATAAAGAAGGAAAATAAAATACATTTGCTTATATTACATACACTACACACATTAAATAATTTAAAAATGATTATCCAACAATACATTTGCATAAACACAACATTTCTGCTTTATATTACACAATCTTTCATTTTAGGAACAAATAGCAACAAATTTCCTTTCCCCCCCAAAAAAAAAGACATGGAAAAAAAATTACACATACATTAAGATAAACTTCTGACATTAGCAACCTTACCATCAACACGAGGTCGTAACTCATAATTGCCATATGTAACAGGTACAAATTCAGATGTTTTATCAACAGTCTTAACTTCAGTATCTATATCCTTGACAGTTGTTAAATCAGGCTTTAACGTATCATCCCTTTCAGTGACTAAGGTTAAATTTTCTATATGAACCACTCGTGTATCCTCGGAATTTTCCAGTTTGATTTGCACCGCCACAGGTGATAATATTTTGACAATTTGGAAAATACCCCTGTTCTTCTTTGCAAACTTCTTAGACAAACCCGGCTTAATTTAGGGGTTAAACCACCATACCCTATCCCCTACTTTAAAGTTAGTGGGCTTTGACATCTTAGATCTACGAACTTCGTTTGAAGCAGCGGCATCAATCAAGTTCTGTAACCCTTTGGTAGGTTCCCTTTAGCCTTTCCAACAGATTATTTACATATGAAAATTCATCATTGTAACTAAACTTGCTTTTCGACTCTAGAAATTTATGGGGTAGCTCTATATCCCGTCCAAATGTCAAAAATGCAGGAGTAAATTTAGTTGATTGATGCACTGAACTCCTATATGCCAGGAGAGCGTAACTAAGCACCTTATCCCAATTTCTATGATCTTGCCTCACAATATGGGAGATGGAATTCGCTAAAGTTTTATGTGTTCTTTCAATACATCCGTTCGAAGTCGGTCTCCAAGCAATGGTATCAATTTTCCTAATATTAAGCTCAGCATATAGGGTCCGCATGGATTGGCTTAAAAAATTTGTTCCTCTATCTGAAACTAACACTTTCGGCGCCCCGTATGTCGAGATGAACTTTAAAAGGATATCTGCTATGGTATCACTTTCGACTGACTTCACAGGATAAGCCTCCGCCCAACGAGTGAAATAATCAATAAAAGTTACAATATACTTGTTACCTTCATCAGTAACCGGAAGTGGCCCTACCACATCAAAAGAAATTTTCTCAAACGGCCCATGAGGGACCGGTATTCTTTGCAAATCAACTGGCCTTTTGGGTTGGTGAGCTTTCCGCTCAGAACAACTTTTGCATGACTTTATCCAATTCACTGTATGCTTTAACATACGAGGGAAAAAGAACTCTTTCTTTAAGAATTTAAGAGTCTTACTAATACCGGGGTGGCAGGCTTGCGCAGAATCATGATAAATTTCAAAAACATATTTAACTAAGGACTGTGGTATAACAACTTTAGTTTGAACATTTCTACCCTCTTTACATTTTAGAATATCTCCCTCAAGAAAAAATTTTATTTTAGCAGGCTTGGTTTTAGAGTTAGATTTTAACGCTTCAATTGTTTTCATGCAATAACTATCTTTTGACTGCTCAATTTTAAGTTCTTCCATGGAAAACCTTTCACTGCCAAACTCAACCTCCTCTAGTTCTTCACTTAAAAAAATCTGGGAGTTTATGGTTTCAGCCAAGGATAAATTTCGCGAGAGGAAATCTGCAATACTATTGATTTTTCCAGGAATGTACTTTACCTCAAAATGGAACTGTGACAAGGACAAAGTCCAACGAGCTATTCTACAAAAGGAGTGCTTTATTTTTAATGAACTAGATAACGGGGCATGGTCAGAGAATATAAAGAACTTTTTTCCCAACAGGTATTGTTTGTAATTATTGGTAAAGTAGACAACAGCCAAAGCCTCCCTCTCAGTCGTTGAGTAACGGGTTTCTGCAGGGTTTAACTTTCTACTACCAACAGGCCTTGGAAAACCTTCATCATCCAGCTGTGCCAAGACACATCCAATTGCAAAACCACTACTATCGGTATACAAGTAAAATTCCTTAGACATATCTGGTAAACTCAGGGTAGGCAGGTCTAAAAAAGATGCTTTAATGTCCTCAAATTCTTTTTCCGCCTCAGCATTCCATTGGAATTTAACCTTCTCTCTTGTCAAATTTGTTAAACTTCTAGTCCTCTTACTTATATCAGGTATAAATTTTCTGTAATAATTTACACATCCCAAAAAACTTCTTACGGCCTTACGATTGTGTGGAATTTTAAACGCTTTTATGGCATCCAAATTTCTTTGGTCAGGATAGACCTTGCCACCTTCAATGACAAAACCCAAATAATTTATTGTTTTGGTTAAAAATTTACACTTTTTTGGTTTCAGCTTTAAATTATGGGCTCTCAATCTGTCAAAGACCAGCTGCAGCTTATTAAAATGATCCTCAATATTATTACTTGAAATAATAATATCATCAATATATACACCTATGTTTAAAACATCTAATCCCGACAATACTATGGCCATTAGACGCTGGAATGAATTTGCACTTGTACGGAGGCCAAAGGGAGTTCTCGTAAATTGAAAAAGACCCTTGTCGGTTGAAATTGCCAACTTATGCCTATCTGCCGGGTCAACTACTTGCTGAAAAAACCCACTCGTTAAATCCAAGGACGAAAATATTTTTCCCGCGGCTAGGTTGTCCACTGCCTCAGTGATATTTGGAATTGGATAACTATCCGGTACTACTTTCTCATTTAGCGCTCTAAAATCCGTTACAAAACGAAATTCACCTGATGATTTTTTTACCAATAAAACAGGTGCAGAATACGCGGATACAGTCGGCTCCAAAATACCAGCTTTCAACAAGACATCAATCTGCCTATGCATTTCCCTCCTTAAGTGATAAGGGACACGATAAGGTTTTCTTTTTACTGGAATGTCATCAGTCAGAGGCACTCTGTGCAAAAGTGTATCACACCCGGGTAATTCATGTACTGAACTAGCAAACACAGATTTGTTTTTGTTAAGGAAGGAAACCAGTTTATTTCTAGTTTCAACATCTAAGTGATCCATTTCAAAATCTGTTCCCCACTCCAGATCAGTTTCAGCACATTCCCCCCAGTTATTTTCTTCTACATTATACACATTCTCAACAGCACTGTTATCAGTCTGTAGGGTACTAATTTTAACCAATTTAGTGAGTTTGTTAACATGAATAGCATTATTAGTAGGGTTGCATACCAGCACAGGATATTCATGGTTAACATCATTTGAGAATTTATGTACACTCCTACCAACCAAATAAACAGTGCCTTCCTTGAATGGTTCAATTAAGAAATTACACTTTACTTTTTGCTTCAATTTAAATTTAGCAACATTTTGGGAAAAAGGGGGCAGAACAGCTTTGCAAGACAAGTATCCGAAATTTAAGTCATGCTCAGTAAGCAATACAGAGCTTTCAAGGTTATTACACCACGATATATGCTCACTATTAATCTTCAACGTATTACTTTTATAATCTAATTGGCATTCATACTGTTGAAAAAAAGCATTACCCACTATCAAAGAAAATTTACTAGAAATACGTCCCCCCATGATAAAAAAAATCAGCTTCATAACTCCTATTGTTGATAAAAATTTTCAATCTTGTCTTCTCGCTTATCATGGTATTGACGTCTGATATAGTTCTAATATTTAATTCACATTTAATCCTAATACAATTTTTAGGCAAAATTCTTTCTTCAACTAAATTAACAGACGCGCCTGAATCACATAGAGCCACCTGTTGCTGATTCTCAACTTGAATCAAAATAGTAGGCAAACCAATATTATCTGTATTAGAACAAATTTCCTCGGGCACTGCCGGGGTTAACACCTGTGCTCGTGCAGACCAGGTCCCCTGTTTCAGTTTAACGGAGGCCGTTCACTCAATTTAATCCTGCAATATCTTGCAATATGCCCTAACTTATTGCAGCGAAAGCACTTAACATTTCTGGAGTGTTCCCTTACTGGCTGCTGTTGCTGAGCTTTTTCTAACTTTTCAATTCTTTCTGTTAAAATAGAAACCTGATTCGTTAGCCTTTCGCACAAACTGGCAAATTCTCCCCTTGAGGCGTTTGGTTTTCCTTCAACTTCCCGGACTGTACTTGATTCGTACTTAAATACAGGTTGTGCTTGCTCTCCCAAGAAAGGATTTGAGGCTTGTCTGTATGTTAACCAAGCTCTCTCCTCCAGTCGAGCAGCCTCCTTTACTTCTGAGACAGTTTTCGGATTCCTCGAAATGACTCCCCTTAAAATTTCAGGGTGTATGTTAGTTAATAACATGCTAACCAACATATGCTCCCTTTGTTTATTTGCAGCATCCACTGAGCAAGCCCCAAAGCTTAGCAGTTTGCTTTTTTGAACCGCCTGAGCAATAAAATGTTCAACTTTCATACCAGCCGGTTGCTTAAAATTTAAAAACTCGAAAATGGCCTGATTCGGCGAAATGTTTTTCCCATAACTTTTTTCAAAATTTGAACTAAACCCTCATAACTATCAACCTCCTCGCCAAACTGCATTACTAAAGTTCTCGACTCCCCATATAACCTATCCTTCATGGCAGATAATTTATCAGACTCTGACCAGTGCCATTGGGAAGCAGCTGCATCAACTCTATCTATAAATTCCTCAATTCCAATTCCATTGTCAGAACCCCTAAACACAGGCAAGGCTGCCAATTGAGCCACTGCCAAGTGCTGAATCACAAAATTCCCTATTATGGGTTGATCGACTATACCATGAAATTCATCGCTTTTAAGAGGAGCTTCACCATTGGTGCACATGATTATGAATATAGAGTACAATTTAAAAATATAATTTCAGGATTTTAAGAACCAACTGCCACCGTCAGTCATACACAATATGATATGCACCACATTTATAATTACCCGAGCGAGACCACTGGCACAATTCCTCCAAACAAACTTTTTCAATAGAAGTAAAATGATAAAAAGGACACGGCACCATTTATTTGTACCGTTTTAATTGCCAGAAGAGGCATTCGGTACCCGCAATATCCACAGGTTCATTAAGCAATATAAAAAATGAATTTATCCCGATAAATTGTTGCCACTGGTCACGCCCAAATAAAACAAACACATAAAATACAATAAAAAAAAGGATTGGTTTATTAACCAGTTCCGCTATCCATAAAATTCTATTATAGAGTATTCACTAAAACATTTAAAATTACTGTAAAACTTGTCCGATAGGGACATTAAAAGCAATATAAAATCTAATTTACAAGGGACATCAAAAGTACAATTAAAACAACGTTAAAAGAATTCCTCTTCACGAAACATCTTTTCAATACCAACACACCGCGCCGGAGACACTCGCATCGCGCACCGGGCACAATCTTATTGAGGTGAGACCATCCCTTTCTCGTAGGCTCCTTTCTGAAACTTAATCCACCGCACACACTTGACAAGAATCTTTCCTCACGCACCGGCACTCGCACTCCTTCGAGTAGAACACATTTTTAATCGTTGTCCAAGTTCACGCATCAACCCGGCTTCGCTTCCACCACTTCACTGGCGCTACTTTCACCACCCTCCTCCTTCACTGTCACTGTTCAAACGTTTTAAGCACCATCAAAGCACGTGCCGTCCTCCAACCGATGCCATCACAAAAAAACTTCCCATCGCTGCCGGTCACAGCGAAGATGCAGAATTTACAAAAAAAAAAACATTTTAAAAAGTAATTTACATAACATTATTAGTTATATACAAATTAAATAAATGCAATGCATATCAATATAATATTTTTTTTCACACACTTTTTGACCCAATTGAACGCATCATCTTGACTACTCAAGGCAGGTAACGCCACCTACTAGCAACTATCTGAGCAAAGGACAACTCTAGCCGCCTGAACTCCATTTCAACTGTACACTTATAGAAGAGAACACATGAGTCACCAGACTCTTTCATCTGCGGAATCCAAATTTTGATGCCTATGGCATCATTTGAGTGCTTCTGACTATCCGATTTCAATTCGAAAGACTTCTCAATATTGTGCAAGTCCTGTTTAGTAAGAAGGTGGATTCTTTCTAAACCACTGTCCGTAATAGAATTCCTCACTTCATCTAAAATTACGTTTAATGGTATTTTCATTGCAATCTTTGTGGCAACAAATTTTCGCTCTGAAGCTGTCAACTGAGTGTGACACAGCTCCATTGCATGTCCAATGTGAGTTTTTATATAGTCAACTGTACATGACCCATCAGTATTTTCTAAAACTTTCAAACTGGCTGGGCAAAGAAAATTGGTTTTCTTACTCCCTTGAATCTTTAAATGCCTAATGTTAGCACTTTTTGATTTGAAATACCCCGATCTGTGGCATTTAAAATAATGATGCGTGACACCAGCACGTGCTCTACTTCCAGTGCCTGTAATAAATTTAACTTTATCTACTGCTTCAATTCCTTCTTTCCAAGAAATAAACTCTGAAAAATTTGAAAACTGCACTGTTTCTTTTGAAATCTTTATACAATGTTCAGCTTCATAATGACTGTAAAGAGCACTCTCCGGGAAAGAAACGGAACACAATGAGCACATATGAGTTTTTGATTCTACAGCAGCTGAATCATGTTTTTCTCTTTGGTGTGCTTTAAGATGATGTGCATGAGTAAAGTTCCTAGAACACTTGTCACATCGAAAATTTAAAGCTCGATTGGGAGTTTGAAAGCTTTCAGTAGGATGCACTCTCATGTAATGACGCTTCAAATTTCTCTTAGATGCGAACTTTTTACATTTCACGCACGAAAGATCACAAACAGGAATTGCCGCTGAGGAAGCGTTTCCTACATTCATGTGTTCTGTTACAATTTCAGATGCATTACCATCTTCTGCAACAGATAGATTTGGCCCTGAAAAGGGCCGTTTTTTATTTACAAAATCCTCATCATTCGAATCCATGACAAGTTTAAATACCATGCAACGCTCAGTCTCCAAAGTAAAACGAATAAAGCTCACGCGTTGCTATGTAAACAAGAAAACCACGCCAGTTTCTCCTACACGGAAGTATAATAAAATTACTGATCCTAAATTCAGGTGTGAAAAAAGTTTAGCTACTGAGCATGCGCAGTTGACTTGGGCAGTTTTGTGATGTACCCTCATTCCTCAGCTAAAGTGAGTATTGAATTCAAGAAAAAGATTACGACACAATCCTCCAATATAAGTATAGCATATGTCTTATGTATCCTAAACAAACATAAACTGCATTTCATTTCACTTTCTGTTGTTTTATGTTCCGAGATGCATTCATTAATTTTCTAGTACGGAAAGGGAACGCCAATGATAAATAGTTGAATCTCGAGTCAACTACAGCTAGCTCACTACCAGCCAGGGCCGTCTCCGAAGTCAACATTTTCTCCCTTTCTTCCGGGCCTGCTTCAAGCAAGCGAATCGTTAGGATGAGTCATGCAAATGATCCCATGCCCATATTCCTTCACTGCGCGCGGATGGCATACGAGCTAGCTGGCGAGGTGTGTGTGTGGGGGGGGGGGGGGGTTAGATGGGCCCTGTGCCCCGGGCGCCAGATTGGAAATTTATGAGAAAGAGAAAAATAATATTGTTAAAATAGCTCCAAAACTCTCACATAAAGTTCTTTGTCCAAATTCAATCGAAAGGCAAAATGCTAAGTATGCCTTAAATTTGTTTCATGACACCAATTCTGTTGAGTTGAATTTAAATTTAGGTGAACATGTAATAGAAACCAAAACATTTATTAATCAGATATCTAATTGGTGGAAGGTTGTAAATGTTAAACATCCTTCAAAGGTTAAGCATTTTAATGAATATTTCTCAACTCCCATCTATGCTCTTGAAGATGACAATTTTCTATTTTTAGAAAAATTTAATATGTGGCTGACAACATGGGATAAATTGTTTCAAATGAAAGCAGAGGAAAGAAAAATGCATGGTCTACCTGGCAGGGGTGGCATGTTAACAAAGGAATCCTTTTTTGCTTTAAGGTTTACTACAAAGACTTTAATTGAACTTGTGAAATATTTATTCGACTCTTTTGGTCCAAGCTATGTATTATTAGGTAAATTTCAGACAGATTCTCTGGAGGCTAGGTTTGGATAATACCGACAAATGAGCGAGGCATACTATAATGTCTCTTGTGTTCAAGTTATGGAAGCAGAGAGAAAATTGAAGATACTTAGCCTAATAAGTTTACATTCGGAAAAAAAAATGGAGAGTTTAATTTAAAGAATTTCAATTGAGGAGAATTAACTGCCAATTCTGAAGTGGAAATACCAGAACACTTCTATGGTGTATTCAACTGCAATGTTGATGATAAAGTTAAAAATGATGAAATGTCAGTTTTAGTTTACATAGCAGGTTAAGTAGGCTTATCCCATAAGGTGCATTGTTTAGATTGCATTTCTATGCTAATATCTGACGTGACAAAACATTGGAATTGGAGAGCCCGGATATTTATCAACTTTTTTTACTGACTGATAGAGGCACACTAAAATTTCCCAAAAAATTATTGATAGATGTATCAGTATATGCTTTCCAAATTTTTCGGAAACTAATAAGTAAAGAGCACGAGAAGTTATTTTTATAATTTCCTGAGCAAAGGAATTTAATAGTACGGCTTGCAATAGAACAAATGGAAATTATGGGGATGGATTTTTTAATTAAATGTAATTGTGGAACTTATGTTTTAAGTCATATTGAGTATTGCTTATCATGAATATCTAATATATTTCTTAATGATTATGCAAAAGCAAAAAATGATTATAATTCTAGGAGCAATAAAAGGAAACTATCTATTTTCACCAACTAATTGAAATATAACATCAATTTTAACTTGTAGGAGCAAAATTTACTGATAAAGACTGAAAATTTTAAATCTTACATGTTTGAAAATATAATATGCAAGTGTATATTTTTGATGTGGCTCAATTTTTTGTAACAATGCTTTTTTTTAGTTGTTTTGTTTTTATTTTTTATGCTACAAAATAATGTTGGTTGAAACTTGAAACTCAAATACCTAACACTTGACATTAGAAAAATTATAAAAAGAGTGATTACATGTAAATCAATTTTGTGGAAAGTGGGAAGTTTTTATATCTACCAGGTTAGTATGCTTATTATTAGATTCATGAATTTTACTCTCTAACTTGATATGTTTGTAAATAAAGAAATTGAAATGTTATATGCGTTATGTACATTTTTTGAAAATGAAACATCATTTTAAAAATTGTGAACAAATTTTCAATTTTAGTAAATTCAATTAATATTTGAAATTTTACAAATTAGTTGAAACTAGAAACAATATTTTCTATTTCAATTTGCTCTCATTAAAGTTATGTTTGAATTTTTCGGATAGTTTGAGTTACTACATTACAATGTAAATTTTAAAATCATATTTTTGTTTCAAAATGTTAAAAAAATATAAAAGTTCTGAAAAATTCTAAATTTTGTCATGTAGAACACTTTAAATATCTAAAGAATTATTTTTAAAATTACCACTACAAAATTTAAGAATAAAATTAATTTTATATTTTTAAAATAGATTTATACTTTTTTATATAAATTTAGATCTTTTAACATATTTATTTATAGTTTAAAAGAACACTTACAATGAAAACACCAATTAAATATGCTGAAAATTGAAATGAAAGTTGATAATTATTTCCATAGCTATTTATTTATTGTTTTCCTAAGAATAATTTTTAAAAAGATGACTTCACTTAGAAGTATTGCATTTTAACTTTTAAATTATTGCTGCTTTACTGAATAATTACTGTTAAAAATGACTTCCAAAAATAAAAGCTACCAAGTACTGTACGTTTTAACTGAAGTCCTATCAGCAATCTAATAAGATTAAAACATTTCAGTATATTTTTCTGCTTTAAAAAACAAAATAGTTATATGTGTTTAATATTCTGTTGTAAATGTACCAAAATGAAGTACAGGCAGCGAAAGTTTGAGAACTTTTGGTCGGTATGGAACAAAAAAATGCGATGTGAAACGATGAAGCGCTGCAGAAAGTGGGATCACTTGGATTGCGCAATCAAATCTTGAAGCAGGCCCGGAAGAAAGAGAGAAACGGTTGACTTCAGAGACGGCCCTATACCAGCTCGGTTGAGGTTCAGGTTGATAGTTGTTGAGCCATTAAGAAATAAAATTATAGAATTCCACTTAAAAGAAAAAGAAAAAAAAAACTTATTTCAATTAAAAGTGCCCTACCAAGGTGTAGTATGAATCTGTCAACTCAAAGTGCCTTACTAAGGTGTAATATGAATCTAATTAAACCTTTTATGAGTACAACTTTTGGTTCTTTTACTGTAGAAATAATGCGTATGCACAGTTAATTCTCTGTGGACAAAACTATCTTCTTCATCAGTTTTCTCAATTTATGTCTTTGTGGAATTAATTAATCACTTTGCAAACTAACTGCCTGAATTATTACAGGAAATACAATTGCACAGATTGAGGATTGACTTATTATTATTATTGAATAATGGAGTTAGTCTTCTCCTTTTATTTCCTGTTATTTCTAGTAATTCAATGAATTATCAGATAAAAGCGGAAAAAAATGATTACTTAATATCAACATCACACTTAAAAGAAGTTTTAAGTGAAACGAATGTATTTTCCCAGCAAAGAAGTACCTGAATGACATTCTGACACCACTCCGTATATCCAATAATCATCTACAATGTGTGTAAAACTAATGTAGTTGGGCCCTGTTACAGGTGGTCTCTTTCATAAATTGCATTAATAATTAGTGCGATTCTTCAGAAAAGCTTCTTGCTCAAATCTGAGTTATCAAGGCATTGTATAAAGCCTGTCAAAAGTATTGTTCAGACAGAAATCAAAAATACAAAATATTTATTTATTTTTTAATAAGCTGAATAATAAGTTATGTCTTATTTTTTATTAAAATTAGTTTTGAATTATTTTTTCCTTTGAACCATTGCGTAAAATTTATGTTGGTTAGCTTATTATTTATTACAAAAGGCAGGGGTCGGGCCAGCATTTCTGACAGGGTCCATTTTTGTGAAAATTAAAATTTAATCATAGTCATAAAAATGTTTATTATTTTTTGCCATTTATTTAATAATAATTCTGCAAAAAGTACGATTTGGTTGCCCGGAATTTTGTAAAGGATCTATTTTGATTGATTCGAATTTTATGAAGGGTCCGTTTTGATTGACTGGAATTTTTTGAAGTGTCCATTTTGATTAATTAGATTTTTGTGAAGGGTGCATTTTCATTAATTAGAATTTTGTGAAGGGTCAGAAAAAAAAAGCAATTAATTGTTGGGAAGCTACTGTGCAAGTAATAAAATGTCTTGTAAAAAAACTTTTATATTTATGATTAATCTATATTTATGATTAATTTTGGATTTAACTTTTTCCTTGCAGGTACGATGTACTTCTCAAATTATTCAATGATACCAACTTGGAATCCATGTTATGTTGCAGGATTTTCTCTTTTCGCAAGACTGATGTGCTTTTAGATATGAGTGCCCTAATAGTTAGTCATTAACCCTTTCGGGACGGATGTGACGTATACGAACCGCCAGCGAGAGCTACCTCACAGCCGGGTGTGACGAATACGTCTCGCTGTTCTAATAGAGTCTTGAGGACGGGCGTACCGTATACGGGATTTCAGATGGAATGAAATATTAGTATTTTTCTTTGATACTAGATGGTTCCCTATGACTGTTATGGTGTAATATGTCGAGACTGGAGAATGTTGACCTTCATTTCCATAGTATTTTTTATTCTTTTTTTCTTGGTTCGGGAAGGAGGGAAGGATTTATGACAGAGCAGCGGTGGCAATGAGTAAGGAAAATAAACAAGCTGGCGCTTTAACTGGATCAGTTGATATAAACACATGCAAATGGCTAGGATCATTTCAAATACTTTTATTTCTTTTTTTGTCGATTATTGATATTCAATGGTTTGCTTCCTTGTCTTCATTTCTATTCGGATTTGGCTAGCGCTCAGAGGAAATTTTCTTGTATCATTTGGAAATGCTTTATTATTAAAACGGTTAAGAGGAAACTATATTTATAAAAAGAGGAATACACCCAATTAGTGAATGATTCGTTCTCAGATAGTGATGATAGTTTTGGTATTTCAAAGGAACTGGAAAGTGATATTGACTCTGATACTGAGATAATATCAGACACAAAACTTGCAGCATGCATCCCAGATAGCATGCTTACTTGCAACAAGTTTAATTTTTTCATGATATGCTTTTGTTACGACAAATTAGATGCAACAAATGTGTGGCCAAACTGTTGCAAGGTTGACAACTTGAGCAATCACTTCCTTGCAACGCAATTTTGCTGCAAAAGTGTGGCAAGTCTGTCATTCAACGCATGCGCAGGCCATGGAGTCGAAGTTTGGCGGCAAAGAATGCGAATGTTGCATCTGGCAACACCCACCACCCACAACCATGTGCGAAAAAGAAAGAAATCGGCGTGATCGTACATCGAGTTTTATTTCCTGATCGGATTAAGATGTGAGTATGTTTTCTTACTTGTTGGGTACTTAATTTGTTGATATTTAATTTTAGCATGGTAATATTTTAAGAACGATTCATTTTTGTACTTCTAAAATGCTGGCCGTGAAAGATTTAAGGGTTGACTAGTATGTACTGTATTATTAGTGATATAGCTATTTATTCATTTAAGTAATTTACTATCGTGTTATTTCACTAGTAGATGTTTGATTTTTCCTCAAACACGAATTTTTTATTTAAAAAAATATTCTGATGATTTTAGATTTCATTACCTCGTATTTATAGATGCATTTTTAATTTTCTCTTTGTGTCGTTATTTTTTAGTTTTCAAATTTTGTCTGTTGCATTTATTTAATAAAAACTTCCATTTTTTCGAGATTGAATTTCTTTGTTTTGTAAAATATTCAGATAATTATAGAGGTTGCATTTTTTATTTTCTGTTTGTTAATGTTTTTTTTTTTTTAATTTTCTCTTGAATATTAATTTCGTTTATTAAATTAATTTTGAAACTGGATCTATTGACTCTGTATTTATTTTTTATTTTTAAATTCGCTTTTTAATTTTTGCTATTGTATCATTTTTGTGAAATTTAGATGCATTGTTTGTTGCAATTCTTGAATTTTATATATTGATATGTATTTAATTTCAGTGTTAAAATTACTTCTTTTTAATTTGATGTTTTTAGATTTCCTTTTTCTCGTACTAAGATGCAATTTTAATTTTTAAGATTCTAAGAAAAATCTTTAATTTTGCTTTATAATTTAATTAGGGTTTTTTTTTTTTAATTCGTTATCACTTATCTGATATTTAGTATCATATTTAATTTTGTTGCTGTGGTACTTTCTTGAATATTATCTATTGATATGTATTTAGTTTTTAGGGTATTTAATTTAGGGATTTCTGTTTAATGTTTCAAGAAATAAGATTCCTTTTTTATCATTAAATTTTGTTTGTCGCTATTTGGACTTCTTGAATTTTATTTATTGATATTCCAATTAATTTTGGGTGCTGTTCATTGATGATGTCACGCTTTTTCCCATATATTTGACCCCCCCTCCCCCCTTTGTCACACTGTAGCGCTCCCCCCTCCCCCCTATGTCACATATTAAGGCAGATTTTACTTCTCTATTTAAATTCTTATTATTAAAGATGACTGTTCCTTACTTTCACCACTTTGATTCACATTGTTATTGTTTTTATAGTTACATGAAAACACAAGTGCAATTTGTGATGAAGAAGAAAAATTAATTATGCTTTTTAAAAATTCTGACCTGATTGTTAAAAAAATAAGCAAAATAGAGTTATTATGTGATGGCGAAAGAGCTGTAAGAATGTAAAAACAAAATTTTCATTTTTACCTGATCAGGTTATCAAGTTTGCTATGTGTATTTAATTGTGCGACTGAAACATTTAATATCATCTGTATATTGAGCTATGAATTTGGTTGTAACGGCGCCAACCATCTTTGTTCCGAACACGATCGATGCCTGTACCACGTCCCACGTCCGTTCGTTGTTACGGATAACTGGGCGTTGGCGCCATTTTGAAATTTTTTTTTCGGCGGCAAGCCCTGGGGTTTGATTGAAGTACATTTATTTTCCAGTTCGTATGCTTAGTCTCGGGACTCGCTTATGAACTGTCGTCCAATATGACAGATAGCACAAGACAATACATGAAAGATTTTATTACATCACAAAGAGAGGAAATAACAGAAATACACCCAGGGCAAGGTGGGAATCGAACCCACGACCTCGTTACTGCGCGCAAGCAGCGGGCGGAAACTGGTACTACAGTGGCTAGAGTAGATAGTGTGCCGTTCGCTATTGTCCTCCAGTGCTTTTTCTATAGCCGAAAGTAAGCCTCCACTAGATGGCGCTCTATCCGACAGCGAGGTAAGTTCGAGCCCGCCGAAAGACGGCTTTGGGGCCAGCTGCTGCGATTAAAGGCCCTGTGTACCAAAAGTCTTTCGATTAGCCGATTGTCATTTAGAAAGTTACAAGTGACACTGAAGCACTAACATGAATTGATTGCTGTTAACTACTTTCGAATTAGTTTTTCCCCTAAGGAAGCAGGAAATGAAATAAATATCTCCCTGATTCGTACTTTGATATAGTATACGAACAACTTTCATTTTTTTATTCTATAAAATAAATAAATGAAGAGGAACATATGCCCATTTTTGGTCTTTGTAAATTTATGCATGATAAATCGGTTTAATTCTGACCACCTGAAAGAAAACAATGAAAAAATATTTACATTAATGAAGAAGAAATGTAACATTAAAATGAAATTGTACCTGTCGTAACAACAAAATAAATTTAAAGCTAAGCTTTTGCTTTGGTTCAAGATTTTGTTAATGATTTGTTTCTATTTTGGTTTAGTATGTAATTGAAACTTGGCCAAAATTTTTTGTATCATAATGTGACAAAGGTACCCACCAGAGGGGTCGGGGTGGGTTCAGTTTTTGAATAAAATTCTGCCTTTGTCTGAAACTATAAAAAGTTTTAAAAGATGTGACTCAAAAATTAAATTTTACATATGAAACAATATTGACGTTAATGAAGAAGAAATGTAATATTAAAATGGAAATTGTGCTTGTCATAACAACAAAATAAATTTTAAGCTAAACTTTTTGCTTTGGCTCAAGATTTTGTTTATTATTTGTTTTTAGTTTGGTTTATTATACAATTGAAACTTGACCAAAATTTTGTGTATCATAATGTGACAAAGGTACCCACCAGAGGGGGCGGGGGTATTCGGGGGGGGGGGGGTTTCAGTTTTTTAATAAAATTCTACATTTGTCTGGAACTATAAAAGTTTTAAAAGATGTGACTCAAAACGGTAAATTTTACATAAAGAAACAATATTGACGTTAATGAAGAAATGTAAAATTAAAATGAAATTGTACTTGTCATAACAACAAAATAAATTTTAAGCTAACCTTTTTGCTTTGGCTCAAGATTTTGTTTACTATTTGTTTCTATTTTAGTTTAGTATGTAACTGAAACTTGACCAACATTTTGTGTATCATAATGTGACAAAGGTACCCACCAGAGGGGGCGGGGAAATTTGGGGGGGGGTTCAGTTTTTAAACAAAATTCTACATTTGTCTGGAACTACAAAAAGACTCAAAAATTAAATTTTATATATGAGACAATATTGACGTTAAGAAGAAATGTTATATCAAAATGAAATTGTTCTTGTCATAACAACAAAATAAACTTAAAGCTAAGCTTTTTGCTTTGGTTCAAGATTGTTTCTATTTTGGTTTAGTATGTAACTGAAACTTGACCAACATTTTGTGTATCATAATGTGACAAAGGTACCCACAAGAGGGGGCGGGGGATTAGGGGGGGGGGGTTCAGTTTTTTTTTTTTAATTCTACATTTGTCTGGAACTACAAAAAGTTTTAAAAGATGAGACTCAAAAATTAAATTTTATATATGAAACAACATTGACGTTAAAGAAGAAGAAATGTAATATCAAAATGAAATTGTGCTTGTCATAACAGCAAAATAAATTTAAAGCTAAGCTTTTTGCTTTGGTTCAAGATTTTTTTTATTATTTGTTTCTATTTTGGTTTTGTATGTAATTGAAACTTGACCAAAACTTTGTGCATTATAATGTGTTTTTAAATAAATGTAAATTTTAAAAAAAAAATTAAATCTACATTTTAAAAAAAAAAATCTAACACAAAATTTTAAGCATGTAGTTCATTTAAAAAATGACATTGCAAGTGTTTATTTTTTGAAGAAATATACATCAGATTGCAATGTGCTTTGTAAAAAACTTATGTGATAGTAATTATTGTTAATTTTTATTTATTTATTTATGTTAAAATATAGTACATAGACATATGGCCTTTCTTTTTTTAGGTAATATGAGCATAATGATGCAATTATCTTCAACAGCTCATTCACCCCCTTGTCTTTAAAAAGTATAAAAATATTCTCTTAACAAAATACATGGTTTTCATTTAAGACTGCATCCGAAAACTAAATAAAAATATTTTTCATGCTTGTGTTCACCTAAACGACAGCCGTCTATTTATTGCTCCAAATTATTCTCTAGAACAGATGATTGAATATTTTTAAAAAAATCACATATTTTTTGCACCTCCTTTTTTTAGTACTGAAAAAAGTGCGAAAAGTAAGGCGAGTAAATGATTCTTTAACGTTCGCTCTGCTAATCAGCTACCTCGCTATCGATGCTAGCGCCACCTACTGGTGGCTTAGTTTCGTTTTCAACATTTTCGCGCCGAACGGCACACTAGGTATTCTAGCCACTGTACTGGTACTAAGACCGCTCGGCCACCGAGGCCCCGAACCCTGGGGTTGGCAATGTTTATATTCCCGATGTAAACATTGCCAAAAGTGGTACTTTTTTTCCGGACTTTATTTTTAAAAGAACGTTAAAAAAACTTGGAGGTTTTTTTTTATTTAGTTATTTTTCCGATAAGCATCGCAAAACGTTGAACTCATTTTCCGAACTTCATTTTTTTGTATAAGAACGCATTTTTACGTCCTTTTCCTGAAAATGGACTTAGAGTTATTTTCCCAACTTTTATTTTAAAAGTTGCAGATATTTGACAAATAAATGAAAAAATAATAACTCTAAAAAGAAAAAGAATTTCACTGCAAAAATTTGGCAAAAGATATATAGTCATGGGAAATTCCTATTCATTATGTTTTACTATAAATTATAATTTGCAAAAAATAAGTTAATTCAATTTTTCTTATTAGTTAGAAGTAGGTAAGTAAAATATAAATTTTTATTTCAAAAGTTATTTTGAACATGCTGTTGTAACTACAGTCAACTCTCTCAAATCCGCGAACCCAAAATCCGAGTAAGATTTCCGATGTAAACAATGAAACTTTGTTGAAAAACTTAGTTAAAAAAACTAGAAATTCCTCAAATTTTCAAAGCTAAAAGCATTTTTGTAACTTGAAATGTTTACAATAACTCACATCTGCCTTTTATACGTTGAAAACAATGTATTTTTAGTTTATTTTTATGTTTTTTTTGATAACCACGTGTCATGCGCAATATTAGCGTTTTGCCGTAATTAGACATCAATCTTTTTGCATCTGTTTTCGGTTTGCGATATTTCTAATTATTTTCTCATTAGTACACAATTCAAATCGTATTCAGCAAAAATATTAAGCTATTTTTTAGCATAAATTTTGTATTTACATCGATTTTACGGTGCAAATGTTCTTCCTCCATGATCTAATTAATGGAGACAATTTTGGTCGCCAACATGGCGATCGGTAATGAAAGTTTTTGGTCACCATTAAGAATTTTTTGGTAGCAAGTTGGCGAGTGGCGACGACCAATCTGCACCTTTACAAAATAGTTGAATAAAAAAAAAGACATATACAAAATGTATGTTTTTTTTTTATATAAATTTGCTTTATTTTCTATCAATCTCTTTTATATATTCATGCCTGTATAATTAGTGGTTTATCAAAACAATTTTTGAGTAATAAAGTAAAAAGGTGAATGCAACATTAGAAAATTCTCAAAATGCTTACACAGATCAATGACCCGAAATCCGCAAAATTCTAAAATCCGCAAAACCCTTGGTTCCAAGCAGTGCAAATTTTGGAGAATTTACTGTATATGTAAACAAAAGCTGTCGTATAATTTATGGTGCATAAAAAGTGATACCGACTTTTTTGCATAAAAATTTTTTAGGGTTTTTTACTTTGTGTCGCAATCACCCCTGATCCTGCACTTGCTGAAGTTTAAAGAGAAATTTAGACTCTGACAATAACTACCTCAGTTTCAAAAATAAATTTTACAAGCATTTGTTCACATGAGTATTAGTAATTCTATAAGATTAGGTACATACTTTGAAGAAAGTAATCCTGTAAAACTCTTTTTCCTTATTAATTTGAATAATGAACTTATGAAAGATTAATTATCTTTACTTTCTCGTCAAATTTATTTAGGCTAAAAATATTTAATAATAACTTATTATATTTGTTACCTTATGTCTGTATTTTTCATGTCTCGGTTATCTGGAGTGAAAATTGTACCATGACAACTCTGAAAAACAGCTAGCTGGATATCAATCTCGTGGAAAGGAAGGTAATAAATTGTTGGCACACTATTTGAAAAGCTTATAATTAAAAAAATACATAAATAAGCACAATAATAATATTATTAATAATAAATAAATAAAATACTGCAATCAGAATAAAATGTTAAATTTTTACTTTTGTACAAAGATGATAAAACCAAATGGTATTAAGAACAAATTTGCAAAAATATTGCTTAAAAGCAGTTTGTTTCGAGCTTATGAGGAATCCTTTTTTAAATGCAGAAAAACAATTGCAATGAATTCAACAACATTTTTATTAGCAATAGGTCAGTCATCAAGTTTACGAACTTATTAATATACTTATCTAATGAATTTATTTTCTAGAATTTGCAATAATTAGAAGAAGAAAGGAATGTTTTGTGAGTAAAATCAGGATCAGAAATGAAAATAGAAATATATAATTGAAGAAATGAAATTAGTCCTCTTATTTTGCTGTTCTTGAAAGATATTATTTAACAGCATAATGTTTCATTGAAAATTGCATGCTTCCTCTAGACATACCTTGCAAATCATCTTTTGGGGGAGGGGGTGGGGAAAGATGCTGATAATAAAATAAACTTTTGATTGCCCCTTCAAGCTGTACTAATATGTACTCTGAACTATTATTCTTAAAATAATGGCATTTGTCTGTTTTGAGACATAAATTGAATTTATATTTCTATTCAGATTTCTTTTATGCCAGCCTCTAGTTGTGACGTCACATGCCATAAAACCAGTGTACAGTTTTTTTCTTTATCGAAGGTGTTGGTTACACTCACTTTTGAACCTTATTTTTCACTTAAAATGTAGCTTTTGTGTGTTTATTTATATCGGTCAGCGTTTCTTAAATTGTGTTTCTGCGTAACCCTGAGATTTCACGGGGGTTCCATTAAATCGGCATAAAATACAAATTGGAAAATGCAGGATATTCCCTTGTTTGTGTTATCATGGCTGCCTGCGATCATATAGCGGCTGTCCAGAAGCGGCGACAGAACAAAGGAATAAGCGTTCAAACGATAGTTATCTTTTTCCTCACTGGTGCGCTGCAAGCATGTACTACTTTTGTATAGAAATACATTACGAAAGCATTGTTTTTGTCGGGTTTGCAGCATGCATCATGAAGATTTCTTTTTGGTAAATTTATAGTTTATGCATTACTGATCGGAAATATGTCTCCCGATGTTTAATTGTGTCTAACATATATATATTTATTTTAAAGAAATTTTTCATCGTAAATGAAATAAAAACGACAGAAAGCAATGGAGTGTTTTTTCTAAGCATTAAATTAGTGATTGCATACATTTTATAATTTTAGGGATTTACTAAATTCACGTTTGGTTTATATGCATATATTTTAATTGTTTTTTCACTCCACACACACACATGTCACCTATTCAATTACTCTACAAATAGAAATCGTGAGTTTGATGCTTTAGATGATATTTTTAACCAGTGAGGGCTGACATTTGCATTTTCCCCTTATGTCTCGAACTTTACTGGTTTTATTTATTTATGCATTGGTTTTATTTATTTGTACTTCAGGTTATTAATAAGAAAACAAACGTCATTATAACCCAAACTTCAGAAAACATATTTCGGGACAAGAGGAATCCTTTTATTAATGAATAGAGATATATGCATCTGGATGCAAGTAATTCGAGTGATTTACACTCACTTGGATTACTTATATTTTTTAGGTCAAATCTTTACGCATTGATAAAGGGGTTCCTTTTAATTCCAAAACATGTGTATGGAGTAATTTTTGCAACTTGCGCTGTAAGAACGTTGGTCCGCTCATTATTTTTTTTTTCCACTCAAAAGTAAACTTCGAACTTCATATTATGTCTAGATTATGCTTTTAAATATTTCTTTTTGTTCTGAGAAGTTTAAATTTCTTATGCTTGTATAGAATGATAAAGTTAAAAGTGGAATGAGTGAGAGAGAATCGATATTATAAATCTTGTAATGTACCTTTTTAAAATTAAACTCGCGCTACAAGAACAGGGGTTATAATTGAAATATCTAAAAGGAAGGGAGACTTCCCTCTAAGATTTGTTGTTGATTCTCCACCCGTTCATGAGTACACCCATTTTTTACACCATAGAGTCTTAAAACATAGAAAAGTAAATAAATTATCTAAGGGACGGTTCATAAATGATATCACGCTCTTTTCCGATATATTTGACCCCTCCCCCCTTTGTCGCAAAATGTCACAATTTAACGGACCCCCTTCCCCTCTTTGTCACATGTCACGCTGTGTTGTATAAGCCTGATGTCACACTTCTTGTTACCCTCTCCCCTCCCCTTGTCACACTCTGTCACAATTTCACGAACCCCCCCCCCCCCCCTCCCCTTCAAAGCGTGACATCACTTATATATGACAACTAAAGCGTATTTCTGATTTCCCATTTAAAAGTGGGGAAAAGTTAATTTAAAAAAGGATTTAAGGAAAATCAGGTTACAGAAAATCAGAGAACCCGAAAGCTTTTGGTGGATTTCATCGAAGAAATGCTGGTTGCAATGTCTTGGTATTAAAAATTGTGAATATTCAGTGTAGTCCAGAAAAAAAGAAAACAGAGGTGGGAGGGGGGAGGCTTACAGATAAGAGCATAAGTTATTGTAATGAAATAGTGGTGGGGGAGGGGGCTTTTGAAAAGTGGAGGGACGATCGTGTAAAACAAAAAAGTAGGCGGACGGTCCCCCCCCCCCCCCCCCGACTGAGTAGAGAATACTCATTGCTTTTTGCTGTCAAGGAGTATGTCATTTAAATAAAAATGTTTAAAAGGAAATTTAAAGAAAAATTGCTCTTATCCAGGGGTGTCCACGAGGGAAGTTCATCCCGTTGACTGCGCCATTAAATTTTTTATGAAATTTTTGACACCCCCTAAACAGGGGGCATGCTCTCATCGAGTTTTAGCCATTTTGGGGGTTGTTGTCTTTTTGAGGGGACTTCGTACCTATTAGTATGCACCATCTTGCTTAGGGGGTTGGCACCCGTGTATTGTCAGTTACAAGTTTTAAAAATAATAATCTTGATAATTCTGAACTGCATATAATGAAGCGTTTTAAGTAATTATTTTTAATTTCTCATTTGTTGTACTTAATTTTAATATTTGAAAATATTTCCCCTTGATTGTTTATTTTATTGAAGCGTTTTCTTTTACAAAGGCCTAATCTTTGACCTTTCTTACTTAATATTTTAGGATTTTATTCTAAATATTTAAATAGTGTAATTGTTATAGATGAGACCAGCAAAAAAAAAAAAAAAGTCGCCACTCTTATATGATAATCCATCTGTTGAAGTTAACTGAAGACAGCTATTCTATACAATGCAATATTAGTTATTAGTATTATGCTATTAGTCTGTCAATAACAATAAAATTTGTTGCATTAATCATTTATTTAATTACATAATTGTTCAACTAATCTTTATTTGTTAAGTCACTTCACAACCTAACTGTTCTGCTTTCCTGAAATAATTAAATTTACAATAAATGGAATTGAAATAATTCAATTAACACATATATTTAAAATAACTTTATTAATCATAACCTATGTCATTTTTCTTTTAACTGCTGTTATTTAATAGTATTAACATGAATGTATTGAAAATTGCTTAATAATAAAGTAACTAATAAATATTTAAAGACTATTCAATACGGCTTTCAAAAACCTGCTAGCCAATTTATCTGTGCTACACATTGTGGAAGGATAAATGTACTTCATAAAATTATGCGCAATTATTGTCGTTCAAGATAAAAATTAATTTGAAAGCACAATATGATCAGCCAATTGCGAAGAAAATTTTCTCTGTGTTCATTATATATAAAAGTATACGTATGTAAGAAAAGTTGTATCTTAACGAGCAGCTTCAAAGTCTGCATGTGTTACTACCAAAAAAAAAGGTTCTTTTTATTTTTTCCTCTGTATTAAAAACGTTTTAATGGCAAATACTTAGCCCTGCAACGTATTTTGATAGTTACTTTTGCCCTCAACACTTAAATGTTTATCTGTCTTGAAATTCAAGCCTTTAACGCGATGATATTGCTATGGTTAGATCTTTAAATCCTCGCTTTTAAGGTCATGCTAACAGCGCCAATTGACTGAAGTGGCAGAAAATGTAAGTTCTGCTTGCACGCACTTTTTCGCCCGTTTGGACCATGGAGCTATTATCTAGGGGAGATGACATCGTACCACGTGACGTCCTGCCAAATAGCAACCCTACCGAGCTCTGTTTGTGCCGATAGGGGGGCGTGGCAGGGCCGATGCAAGTGCCGATCGGAGACCAAAGCTTCTGCTGAACTGACCGTTATTTTCGTGCTTGTTCTCGTAGCTTTTATTGATTCTGTTGTCTTTTTATGTCTGTTGTTTTTATAATGCTATAGTTGCATTTCCGAGACATATCCCCTCTGACTGTTTTTCAAAATTTGAAATCAACCAATTCATTTCGTTTAAACTTTTCCAGAGCTGCCACTCATTGGAAATTACTTCTGTACATATAGCAGTACGCAATGAAATGTTTGGAAAAACTACTGTGGATCATTATTTTAACTTAATATAGAAGGAATATTTTCTTCCTGGGGATACCCGCCTTGCATTTTGCAAAAGGGGTAATGCTTCTATAAACCGTACCTCTTGGATGATGTGGAAAACATTTTTATAATTTTAATGAAATTAGATAAGTAAATCATATTTAAAAAGTAAAAAATATATGTATGCATATTAACATAGGCGTAACTAGGGTTGGTGAAAGGGGGGGGTCATACTAAAAATGTACAGACCAAACACCGATAAGAGGTGTAAAAGAGTTGAAAATTTATTAGTCATAAATACTTGTCTCTAAAAATATACTCCGTGTTTATTTCAGGCATCTCCCAGGGGGGGGGAGCTACCCCCTCGGAGCAAGTCAATTCCTCCCCCTCCCCCTGGCAAAAAAACTTCAGATCACAAGTTATAAAAAAAGAAAGAAAAGAGAAATTACGCTTTTAAGGCACTTTACTTTCAGAAACACTCTCAGGAAAGGACATTGAACACTATCACGAGCGACACCAAAAGTAACTTAAAAGACATAAGACTTTATTTTGAAAAAAATGGGGGGGGGGGGGGAGTAACCAAACTCCTTTCTGTTTCCTCTAACATCACCAAAGTATCCCGAAATTGCATTGCTGGGAAGATTTCAAAAAGTTTCCTGGGGAGAGCCCTCGAAGCCTTGCCTCCAGAGTTAGCCTAAGCATTATAGATGTAAGACCAGTTACAAAAATTTAAGTTGCAGAAGCCCCAAATACCCACTCCTCTAACTTCACCAAAGATCTAAACATACATCTACTATATATACATCAAAAAGCTATCATATATGTAAAAAAATTCCTATTAACATCATTTCTAGTCATATATATCTATATATATATATGTGTGTATATATAAAGGGTATGATTTTGAAGCATGCACTGCCCTTCCTAATTCTTAACTCGCTCCCCCTGCTCCGGAGCCAAGGCCGTATCCAGAATTTTTTTCGGGGAGGCCCAGACTTCGACACACTTATGTTAAGCAAAGTTTCAGGGAGGAATATATGATACATTGCAAAAGATTTCTGGGGGGGGGGGGGGCCCGTGGGTCCCCCTTCCCTTCTGAATACGGCCTTGATTCACAAAAACATTAAACATTCATTACTAGATCTATTAGTTTATTTTTGTAATTCAAACGCAATAGAAAATTCAATTTTTAGCGCTAAGCAGTCTTCTATGTCCAGGCATTCATAATATTAAAACTGGGAAATAGTGGAATTTTAGGGGAAAAAATCCAAATTCCCCTACAAAAATGATCATCCCCACAATAAATTTCTAAAAATTTTGTTAAATTTGTAGCAAAACATACTTCAGAAGTGGAAGCGTCTGAAATGAATTTTCTTTTCTTTTTGGATGACGAACGTGTCCATCGCTGCAGTGCAAACATTATTATATATCGAAAATAACTAAAAATTTAGCTTAAATATAAATAATACTTGATTGTTTTTAAATGCAGCATTAAACCGTAGCAGTGAGATTGGAAACGTTGAACGGATGATTTCCAAAGTCGTAATGCAATCAGTGATCAACCATAATAAGAAAAAAAAAAACATTTAAAATATAAGAGATGAGAGAACATCTGTAAATGAGAATGCAATGCAAATACAGTTCATCAGTTTTCCAATTGGCTTATCTACAAAAAATATTTTACCAAAATGGGTGTTTAGACAGGAAGTCATAAATAAATACAAATTGCCCTTTAAGTTTCTTGATGAGCATCACTTCCTGGCTTGAGGGTTTAACCCATTAGGACAATTGTTGGCTAGGGCTCCTTTATTTTCAGACCCCAGCGCCGGGTTATCAGAAAACAAAACTCCATCATAGTAGAGAATATTTCCCACGAAACTTATTACTTGTGCGATTGTATACCTAAATTGCTGCCTTTGGGTAAAAAAGACATCAAGAAGGAAAGAAAACCATCTGGAGTGATTGAAAGGATCTCTGTTTGTGTGTGTGTTGTACGGTGATTGAAGCCACCTTTTGCTGTAACCCCCCCCCCCCCCCAAGGTGATAAGGGGGTTGATTATAGCCAGATGAAAAGTCCTCTTTATTATAAGCTGCATACTTTGGTCATGATCACAACCCTTCAGAGAAAGAGGAAATAAAATCATATGCATATGTGTTTAATTTTCTTAGGGAAAAAAAAAAATGTGCTTTGCAAGGCCGTAGCCAGAAATTTTGTGAGCTTAAATGTGCCTCAATAAGTCAATACCCAAAGGGGGGGGGGGGTTTGAACCCCCCAAACCCCCCCCCCCCTGGTTACGCCTATGCATATTAATTGTAATATGAATAGTAATGTTCGTTAATGTTGTGAGAAAGTAATAAGATTGTAACCCTACGATAGAATATCAGTGCCGGAGTTTTCCGCGGCGGAGCCAAACTTAAATATGCTGCCCCCCTTCATCTAATTATTGGTCATATTTCACATCGCCTTTTTGTACTGGCCTTTTTTTAAGGATTTTTAATTTGGGGGGGGGGGGGGCATTGATAAATCCATCAAACTTTCGTTAACGTTCCCAGGCATGGTCCTTTCAGTTCAACATTGGAAGTTGGTAGAACCATATGAAAGGCCCCCTTAACTGGAGATATGAAATTCTGACAGTCCAGGGGTTTCTCTCTCGGGAAAATTTATATGCAAACTGGTGCATCTGGCCAGTGGCATTAAGGCATCAGTGCCTTAAGGCGCATTTGGGACGGCAAAAGTATATTAGAAAAAAAAAGGCATACTAAAACTTTTTAAAAACTCTTTTACTCACGAAAATACTCATCAAAATGCAGAACGAAATTAGCATTTTTGTTTAAATGCAGGAGAAAGACCTCCCCCTTCCCAACTAACGCCCGTATCAAAGAGCCATGTCTGCCTTCTCAAATGTCTTTTACAAGCTTCCCCCCCCCCCCCGTTCCCAAAAGAATGATTTGTAAAAGAAGAACTTCTGTATTGTTTGAGCATGACATGATTTATATTTCACTATCACAAGCTCTCCCCCTCCCCCCCCTTCGCCACTTCCCAAAAGGATGTTTTGAAACTTTGTAAATGAAAAACTATTAATATATTGTTAGCATAGCATGATTTATATTTCTTTATCAGAAAAGGAAAAAAACCTTTACTTTTTTAATTTAAATTTTTGGCATTGAAAATTTGCCGCCCCCTAAAACTGCCTTAATATGGAGCCCTTGCCTAACAGACTGATCAACAATGCAACATATTCAGTATAAAAATAATTTAATTTTGTGCAAGTAAACAATAATAATAAAATTACACGTTAATTTAAAGCACAAATGAGCAATAAAATGCAGACATATGTTTCGGGATTGCTTGGAAACCCTTTTTGAAACCCTTTTCCAAAAAGGGTTTCCAAGCAATCCCGAAACATATGTCTGCATTTTATTGCTCATTTGTGCTTTAAATTAACGTGTAATTTTATTATTAATATTCAGTATACCTCAATTTTAGTTTCCGATAGTTTATACGAATAAATAATTCTATTCATCGGTTTTAATCGTTAGCAAAATAGCCGATCAATGATCAAATCGGAGCGCCGAACTAGGATTTAAATTTTCACTTTCCAAAAGTTAAATTTTCTTAATTAAATATATTTTTCTTTTTTTTATTTTATTGTCTTTTCTTTCTTCTTCTTCCTTTTTTTTCTTGCATCACAAATGAATTTGCTGCCCAGAAGGGCCGCCCGGGGCAAGGGCCCGCGTGCCCCCCCCCCCCCCCCCCAGACCCGGCATTGTTAAATATAACACATTTTCCTTTCGATCTGCCTTTCTAATTTCATATGCTCTTTGTCACTGAGATTGATTGTTTTAATTACGCAACAGTACAACAGTTATTTAGTACAACCAGAATTTCTTTCTTAGTGGGATTTTTCCTAAGAAATCTTGTTATTAATATCTACATATTACTGTCTTAAAATTTGACGCTGAATAGAAAAAAATTGGGAGGGGGGGGGGGGTGCCTCTCCTTCATCGACCTTGGGTTTCAATGATGCTAAAATTTATATTCCTATACACTAACTCCCCAAAATTTATGCATCACACAGATACTGGAAAACGGCTGGGACGACGACGAAAACGAGCTGGAAATGCTTTAAATTTAGTGAGCATACCCATTTATGTTCAGTCATTCAGAAATTTAAATCACTGATCAGCATTTTTCTTTGTAATGAAATTTTTTAAAGATCCTTTTTTTATTGTTATGAATACTAACTTTTGTACCAATAGATTATTTTAATTTTAAATTTCAAGAACTATTTGTCACATTACTAAGCAAATGCTTGTCATTATTTAAATCATTTCAGTGTTTTGAACAGAAATAAAAAAAAATTATTTCATTAAAAAATCTCAATTTTAATTTTATCTTTTTAAAATGATATTCCTAAAATTATACTTTGAATCATAGACGCTAGTTTTTATGCATAATTCTGCAAATATTTTTTTAAACTACTTATTTCTTGAAATGCAATGTACTTCATTTTGAATAAAATGTTACGCAACAATTAAATGTCCTCTTTGAAATATTTACATTGATGAGCTTTCTATTACAATGCGATATCATAGCTTATATAACCATAAATATCAGATCAAATGTACATGTAAATAAATAAATAATATATATATATATATATATGTGTGTGTGTGTACATATATTAATAAAGCATTCAAGATCTTTATTAAAACTTTTTAAAAAATGCTTGAGAAGACATGGAAGCGCAAACTCTGAATAAGAATGTATAAAATAAGTTTAATATTAATACAATACATGAGAAAAAAGGGAAAATTATCGAAGGGCAAGCGCTCAGAGCATCGAAAAATGCGTTACAAAAACCAGCATTTTCTATAATAAAATTGCACCTAATGTTAACCGTTTTTAAATGAGAACTTGCCAATAGTATGGTGTAATTGTTTTTCGCGTTATTTGGAAGATTGCATGAAATCGGAATAAGATATAGGCAATGAAAATTTGAAAAATTCTGGTAGAAAAGCATTAAGCACACGGTTTGTTTGTGCCGATGCGAAAGAGCGACACATGGCAGGAAATGGTAACCCCGATCCCTCTGATGTTAGCCGCGTTGTCATCTCCCCTCGATACTACCTCCATGGTTTGGACAGCCGCTATAGGGCATTCGCAATGACGTCATTTTTGCATAGCAACGGAACCTGGCAACAGCTGCTGGAGGACAAGCAACTTCGGCTTGCCGCATATGTAGCATGCAGTTTGTTGATGCAGAGTTATATTTTCATCCTTTTTTTAATTTTAAAATGTCTTCTGCGTGTTGCGAAAGCCTCAACAATGAAGCTGAGGGATTATATATTGAAAAAATCAAGATCATCAACAATAAAAACCTGTGTTTATTATGTAAAAATGAACTTTCAACTAACGTATCGGATTTTCCGCACTTGACTTACATAGATATGTCAATAACTTATTTTACGTTGTTAGTGCATATTCTTCTGATGAATGTAAAGCATATAAAAGCCTGCAAGCTTTCTACCAGTTTTCTCATTTATGAATTTCAAATGTTTTCGCCAAGAAAATAGCAAATATGTGTGTGGTGACTATGTAAAGGTGAGAAATAGTCTGCATGCTAAAGCATGCAGAATCTGTCCAAAATATTTTACTGCTGCTCTTTTTCTGGTGAATTTTAATTCCTGAAGTGCAAAATGTTATTTTATTTTTGGAGAACTGTTAATTTTATGAAATTAACTTTAGTGAGAAAATAGTTAAAAATCTCAAATTAGCATAAAACTGAAAAAAAAAAAATTAACCCCGTACATTAGAACGAGATATAAAAAGGGAACTTAGTCATTTATTCGTGGTTTTTGGTGTAATTAACAAATACTTGTATACTAGTGCACTTTTCAACCCAAATACATGTTTTAGCTAGGGATTCTGGTGAAACGATGTTTGCACAACTTTTCTGCACACGCAACTCTGAAAATTTGCGTATTTCCACCCCTCTTTGGTCAAATGGGATTCCGGTGAAACTTTTGCACGCGCAGATAAATATGAGGTTGAGCTCGGCGCGACTAAGCGATTTTACCAAAAGAGATTCGGAAAACATCGGGAAATGACAATCGTAACCAATCAGAAGAAAGGATTTGTTTCTGTTTCGTCTGCTAGCTTTTCGAAAAATAAAGCAATGTTTTCCGTTTGTTTTCGTGTATGTTGCTGTATTTCTTTTTGGATTTTATCATATAGAATGGAAAATAATATAAACATTAGTTGGTTAGAAATATATTTTTATTTTTCAATGAATTTATACTGATAAAAGGGATGGAATTCACAATTTGATTCTGCACACAAATCGTAAAATTAGATCAAAAACATAATTTTTCTAGTTATGATATATGTATCCCGTAAGCTATAAACGATTGACTTTGTGAATATGTAGAATTATAAACGAAAATGTTCTTTTCTTTTAACATTTTAAATGACAATTTGATTGAAGTCATACAGGTGTGATGAAAAGTATTTATACTTTTCATGCATTTTTTTTTCCTTACGATTAAAGAAATGCAATTAACTTAATGTTTGGACACACACAGCAAGATGAAAATAAGTTAGTCAGAGTGGTAACATCAAACCAGAAATATCAGCTATAAATACAATTTTTATATAATGGTAACATTACCTTTTTTTTATAATGTGGTTATGGAATTCCTCCAAGAAACATTAAACTATACTTGAAATAACTTCTAATTACTAGAAGATCCACACTGAAAAATTTTATACTTAATGCATTACTACTGACAAAGTATGAATATAAATGACTAAGTAAAGAATGCAAAAAACATGCACTGATGACAAAATCTAAATCCAAATAGAATGTTTTATCCATTAAAGTTTTCAATTTTATTCGTGTATAGTAGTACCCTGTGGAACCTGTTTACTTTCCCGCAAACTTTTCAAATTCATTTTATTCCTGCACTCTACATTTCAATATTCAAAATTTCTTACACCAAAAAATATATAATAATTTCTTTCTGTTCCTTTTCTGCATTACATACAAAACCATCAACAAAAAACTTGCTTATAAATTTAGTCATTCATTCTCAGTTTGCATCTTATTAAGCCTATAACATGCCCCAATTCTAAAAGTTCACAGTAACACAGTTGTCTACATTGAATTTGCATGCAGATAAGACAACCAGAATAAGTTAATTAATATATAACTATTTCTCCTTCAATGAAGTAAATAGTTTTTCAACAATATTATAATACAAATTACAAAACTGAAGTTTCAGTTTGATGTTTGTTCATCGAGATGATCACTTCTTCGCCATTAACTAGAAGGTTTCCTTGTAACCTCTAAACGCACGTCAACAATCTTTAAAAAAATCTGTGCGCAATATACATTGTAGTCCGCTTTCTACTATTAAACAATATCTACCCCCCCCTCCCTTTCATTCAAATCAATCATTAAACAAGAACTCTCTTATTTGAAAGAACAATTTATTTTCACATTAGCTTAATAACATTCCATTTCAATTTCCGACAACATACAATTTAGTTTGAATTGCTTTTTAGTTTAAAGACGAATGTAATTTAAGACGATGCCTGTTAATAAATTATTGTTGATTTTCCAGCATTTACTAAATTTATAATTATTAGTCATACAGGGTAACTTTGAAAGATGGGGGTTAACTCTAAACAGCATCATAATTTTTAGTATATTTGACTTAATTTAAGAATCAAGAGTAGACAACTGATTTCGTAATCTATCCAGCAGTGCCTAGCACTAGAACTTCTAGTTCCTTTTTTCAAGTCAAATATACTAAAAAATATAACGCGGTTAAAAGTTACCCAAAACATGATTGTAATGTAAACAAGCAAAGGAGTTTAAAATAATTTTACAATCCCTTTACTTAGATCTATTAACTATAAATAAGGAGTAAAAGCAAATCAGTTGGATGTTTGTCATCTTGAAGCTCATTCTTTTGCATTGAAAAAGAGCTTGTAACCTCGAAACATGTGTCATAAATACTTTGTATAATGTGCAATGTTAAATAAGCTTGGGGGCCCAAGGTGGCAGCCTAGTTGGCCTTTGTGGTAATCAGGCAGTTTGCAACAGAAAATTTAGTTCATGATTTTCATTTATGCAGTTCACAATATGGTGCATTTAACAAGACATAACTCTTGATAAAATTTTCCACCAGTATTGCACATATTAATAGCTACCAGCAAGATCATTCTTAAGACGGAATACAATTCAGCCAATAAAAATGACCCAGCTAGTTTAAAAAATCAAATTTAAAACAAATAAAACATTTTTAGTTCAAATATTTCAAACAAGTTTGACAAGAACAAAACTCTAATATTACAATATATACAGCAACTATATTTTCTTAAAACAGATAATCCTAAATATGATGGACTTTCATACACCTATGAGATAGCATATAATATCATATGAAAGCTATAACTCATTTAATGTAAAATTGCTAAATAAGCAATCTATAAGAACATCGAATCTGCCCTAGAGCCACAATAATATTGCAAACCTGTAAATACCCTCAATGGCAATTATTAAGCAAAGTTTTACAATCTTGAAAAACACTGATTATTGCACTTTAATTAATTAGACAAAATTTCAATACAGCTTTTTTCGTCACAGCCATTTTATACATGCATCACACATTTAATGGAATAAACATCTAATACTAATACTACACATATAGTACTTTTTGTAATATCACGTGTAAGGGTTTAACATAATTCCTAAAATGAAGGACAACATGACATAATTAAAAATGCTGCCTTGTTTTCTTTAACACATGTAGATAGTAATTAACACTCATCATACTATTTATTAAGATACTTAAAATACTAATTATTTTTAACATTATAAAGGGAAAAAGCATGAATAAGACAATTTGATGTTTTAAAATAATAAAAAGAACTTGCAACTACCATAAATTTCTTTAAAGAGAGTGTTATTACTACAACCCATAATATTGATCACATTCAGTCAATTTTAATATCTATCAGCTTTACTGATCTGAAGCTTTTAATTGATTTATAGCAACTATTCAAACTCTGACTTCTATCCAAGCTTGGATAGGAAAACTAATGCAGCCCACTACATGATGAGTGCTCTATTAAGGGACCAAATATTTAGAGCTAACTAACTCACATAACAAATTTTATCTTGATAAAATATTAATTTAAATGCTGTGTCGAAATATGATGACAATACTGTTATGCAATATTATTCAGTAAGAATTCTGCTTCAGTAAGTTAGTAATAACAGAAAACTCGACAATAACATAAGAAACATGTTTAATACTTAAAGGATTAAAAATAGGTTTCTTCGCTTATCTATGCAGTTATGACATTCTAGAAAAACACTTCTGAGAACAAAATTAATGAGCATACAATCACAATATTTACAAACACAGTGCAAGAAAAAAAATCAAAATAGCTGTACATATCACTTTTAGTTGTGCGTGAATAAACAAAAATACTTTTTAATAAAATTTTACAAAACAAAATAAAATCTCGACAGATTTAGAACTAAAATTTAAACAACAGTTATGATAACATTTTTTTTTTTTTTTGATAAAGAAAGTATAGCATTGGCACAAGGACATTACCATACTTAAGTATAGTAAGCATAATTGAGGCAATTCAAGCTATTAATTTTTAGTGGTGGGTATGATTGCAAAGTTGAAAGCTTACATGCCTGTAATAATATAACATATTGCCATACAAAATACACTATAGACTGATAGATAACTAAAGAATTAAATATTTTATTTCCATTCTTAATGGGCCACAAGCATTCGTTTCGGAATATTTATTAATTTACAAGCAATAACAACTCTACATTCTAAAAAAATTACACGAACACTCTCCATAACAAGCGAAGAATATCAGATAACAAATTTTTGAATACAAATTTCAAAAGAATTTCATTCATAAGAAATAAACTTTGAAATTCTTTAAAAAATACTTTCGCCTTAGCGCGATAAACAGAACACAGAAAATACACAGTTTCAATTGGTCTTGCAAGGGAAGGTACTGGTCTTGTAATTTCAGCGACTTGAATCCTTGTTTTAATAATTTCGGAAACACGAATCTAAGTGGAGTTTGCTTTAAAATCAATCCTTAGTTGAATACCAGTTAATCCTGTAATTTTGGCACTATTTTCTAGAATATAAATAAAGCAGATACTGCAGCCACACACCTTTGCAAATTCATCATTTCTTTCAGTGTTTTAGTGGTAAAGATACAGTAACGGATTTAGGTTTGAGGGCGCCCTAGGCCCGAGACGATATGGCACCCTTTTTCTTTGTCACGAAAGAAAAGTTTATATATATACATACATATATATATATGTGTGTGTGCAAAAATAAACAATAATGATAAGAAATTTAATTCAGGTATAAATTAAACATATGCTAGCATTTAAAAAAAAGTTTTAAAAATCTTTTTGTTAGATATTCAGATTTTAGTACTAGCCTGATTAACTTTTAACGAAGAAATTCTTCCCTCAAAATGATACTATGTTTAGATAGTAAGAGCGCGCAATAAAATAAACTGTAAAATTTGGTCTTACAGTTTACACAAAACCCAATTGATTTTCAATTTCAGTCGTTTTAAAAATTTTGGCGCCCCTCAAAATTTGCCACCTTAGGCCCGGGTCTCACGAGCCTAAGCCTAAATCCGCTACCGTAAAGATGTACTTAAGGCTACTACCCTTTGCGAAATTGGCGATTTTTGTTTGGCGCCATTTCTATTTACACAGTGGTGTAGTCCTGAAAAAACAGTTGAGGAGATGCTTGATACAATTGAAGATAAGCAATTGAAATCAAAAAGTGAGGAACGCTTATCTTAAAATGTAAAACGATTGAGGGGACGCTTGTATTAAAATAAAAAGGTAGAGGGACGTCATCTCCCCGCGACTACATCACTGTGTTTGCAGCTTTGCAACACCCAGCTTGGCGAAAATCAAGGGGCACCCTTAAATATAGTCTAACCATTTTTTTTTCAAGTCTAATTGCTCAAATATGAATTTTCTAATCATCTAAAACCCTCTAACCATATTAAAAAATTCTTTCCTTTCATCCTTTTTAGTATCCTCAGAAATATCAGGTGCTCCACTGTCTGGTTGGTCCTTAATACATTTGTTAGTCTTAAAATACTGGTAAGTTATGAAGATGACTTCTACTAAGACATTTTGCAGAATGAAACTTTTCTTTAAAATAATCAAATGCTTTAAAATTGTCCACTTCTGAAGAAAAAAAAAGAGGTCATCTAAAGGAACATAGAAAACCAGCAATTTAGTTTTTTTAAAACCCAACAGTTGGAACGACTGAGGCAGGGTGGTAGTGTATTACTTATTGATGTAATGTATATCCCTGTAATTGTGGTCTCCAAAATCAATGCCTCGAATCATTGTTATGTTCTATGTAGACGCTTAGCATTTTCAGTACCTAAAATAGAATTTTCCCAAAAAGCCTTCGTACTTCCTTTTAACCATTATTGATACACCTGAATCCCTGTAATGTGTTTCCTTCCTTGGTCATTGCCTCTTATCCATTTGCTCATCTAGTATTTTTTGTAAATGTCCAATTAATTAGCTATGCATTTTTCCTAATGTAAAAATTAGACAGAACCAAAAATTTTAACAATTGCACCCCTGTTCCAGTTCAATAAAAATATACACTAATGAACAAATTTCCCACTGCACATAAAATACCGTTACCCACATGATTGGTTATTTTAAATGAAGTATGACAAGTGATTATTTTATGCTCACTTTTGTATGATGTACTTGCACACTAGCTAGTGAGCAACTCCATGCATAACAGAACAATATTTTTGTTACAAAATATAGTTTTTTTTTAGTATCCGTGATTATTTATTCAGTAATATTTGATAAAATGTCAAACAGTTAAGGCATTAGATTTATTTGTTTGTCAAATTTAATGATTTTTTTATGGTATTTGAAAAAAGAATCCTATGTTTTTCACTTGTTCTTAATTTTTTATTAAATGAAAATAGAAAGAACTGTTATTTAATCATTTTGTAGCTATATATAATGAATACTTTAAGGGGGAGAGGAAGCCCCTTATGCTTGACACAATCCAAATGTGTGTTGCCTGTTGATGCTTATGCAAAATTACTGCATTATCCTTTTCCTAGGTTTAAAATGTATTCTGATATTCTGAACATTGCAAAAGCCTTGATAATGAAGTTAAACAAAGATTTATCGAAAAAAATCAAGATCATCGACAATAAGAACCCATATTAATTAAGTAAAAATGAACTTTCAACTAATGTGTCTGATTTGGCGGACTTGACTTGCATAGACCTTGTAAATTACTTAAGTTTATGGTGTCGGTGCATATACATATGAGGAGTTTAAAGCTTATAAAAGCCTGCTAGCATATAGCCAATTCTCTTGTGGATGGGTGTGAGATGTTTTTGTCAAGAAAATGGCAAACATGCATGTGGTGACTGGAAGGATGAGTAAAATTAATTTGGCATACAAGGTCTATCATAATTTTTTTGCGGCAGCCTTTTTTTTTTTCCAAGTGAATTTTAATTTTTTTAAATGTAAAAAATGATTACTTTTTGCCGAAGTATGATTTATTTTGGGAAAGTTCTGTTAATTTTATGAAATTAACTTTAGTGAGGAAAAAAAGTTAATCTAACTTAACAAGCAATCTGAAAACTGAAACAAATATTAGCCCAGTACATAAGAATGAGATAATAAAAAAAGTTTTTTATTCTTCTGCAGACTTCTAGAAAGGTAATGCATAACATAGTTTGAAATCTGGTGAATGTTTCTATTATGTTTAGTATGATGTTGTTTCAGTGCATGTAGAGAATATTCAGGAAATCGCTAATATCCTGTATCTTAGCTTTAAATTTTGCTAACATACATTTCTGAATTTTGTAATAATAATAAATTTGGGAAACTAACTTCAAAAAGGGAAACAGATAAACAAAGTATGGATAAATTTGGATGCTGCTTTGAAGAAACAAAATATTAAAATCTATTTAATCAGTAGGAACATTTAGGCAGTAGAAAGATGGAAAAGGTACACATGAAAAGCCGATTTAACTTTCCCAATGGACTGAATAAAAAAACGTAACATACGGGGAAACGTAAAGTACGGGAAATAAAGTACATTTAGGATGTTTACAGATTTTCGAAGTGAAATTTCGCGATCTTTCACTGATACATCGGATTTGTTTCTTGTAAGACGTATACATATTGGATATCGGGCATTACTTTTAACCAAAAAAGAAAAATAAAGAAACAAAATCGATGAAAAAAAACAAAAACAATTAACAATAATGAATAAACAATGTCAACTAAAAACAATGAAACACTTTAAAAACAAATCAAACAACAAAATTAATAAAAGAGAAAAGTAAAGCAAACAAAACAGACTACATAAAAACAACAAAAAATGCAAAACAAGTTAATTAAACATAAATATTGTAACGGAAAGAGCAAAATAATTGTAACGCAACGTGGTGAAAGATCGCATTGAAGCCGAACGAAGGTAGAAGTTTAGCTGTCATCATCATCATCAGCGATTGCTTGTCCTCCAGCGTGACGTCATTTGCGAATGCCCTATATGATCGCAGGCAGCCATGGTGTTATATATTCTGCTGTGGAACAACTGTTTTGCAACCAGATTTTTAGGGGTTGGTTCGTAATAGTCCTTACTTGTATATCGACAACATAATGGTAGAGTTGTGAATCTGCAAAAATCAAATTTTTCCGGAGAACAAATAGTAACTTTTTAAATATTTCTATTTAATTAAGTTTATTTTCTTTGAGGAATTCGTCATCATACAGTATGTATTTTGAATTATCCTAAACTACTGAAGATTAACTTTCATTTTAATGCTTACTTTGTTTTAACTGAGACAAAGACTCCAGAACTAAGCACAAACAATTTTGACGCAATTTTTTAGTTCTCTGATTTAAAAAATGATTACAAAACAAAATAACTAAAAAAAATTTTTTTTTTTAATTTTAATTCATCAGTTTAAATAATAATTAATGCCCAATGTCCATGTTCTGCATGTTTAAAACAAAGTAAACTATCTGTTGATTAATTTCAAAAACAATTGGGTGTTTTAGCTTTCAAATTACACAAACAGTAGTTAATAAACATTATTTTAAAATGTACCCAATTGGGTACACTTGGAATGAAGAGGTTAAGGACCTAAATGCAGTTTCGTTACTTTACCATATCAGATTCACAACTTTACCATTCTGCCGACAATATATATTATCTATATAGAATCGGGAAAATTGCTTAAAACAAAATTTCGGTCGAGTTGAACCTCCCAATATCCAGTTTTAAAACTACTTTATGAAGCCAATAAATATTAATTGAAGAAATTTTCATTTTTATTGCAAATAATCTATTTCGAGAACTTTCCATCAAAACCCTAATAATAGAGAAAACAAGGGTTCCACAGTAGACGTCGACCTTAAGAAGGGTTTGACTCTTTAAAAAAAATGAAAAACTCTGATTTATATTATTGATAACTATTTAATGTAGTAGTTCCATCTAGTTCCATCTGTTTGTTGATATGGTTTTCTACATAGTTTAGTTCATCAAGGTATCTACACATCACAAAAGTCCTGAAAAAGACACAAATTTAGAAATCAGAACTTTTTAAGTGAACTAATTTTTGGAAATGGAAACAATTTAAAATAAAAGTTCAGAAGAAAATAGGTCATTGTGCAGCTTTCAGAAGTTTTTACCATCCTTGACAGTAGATTTCCAGTTTTCTCCATTAAGTGCCCTCATCTAACTTTCCATTCCAAGTTTTATGATGTAAAGTTCAATGTATCCTGCATCACTTTCCCAAGTCCTTTTTTTACTATTGTTAATTAAAGTTTTCTTTTTAATTTTTTTTTCATGCTTGCTTCAATGTATTTTGTCCAACCCATCATTCTTGATATATTTATGTGTTATACATGATTTTATTTCTTATTGGGTGCTCAATTTGTTTTCATGTTCTTCTTCAAATGTTATTTAGCATAGCTATGAATATTTTTCCTGAAATTTAATTTTAAAGCTTCTTATTAGGCTTGGGTGATACTAGAATTTTTTAAATCAATTTATCATCCATCTAATATAGCGATAAATTGGTTTTAAACTTTTCTTTTTTTTTAGAATATGTTGAGCAGTAGCTGAAATTTTTAAAGCTATCTGCATGAAATTGAAATATTAAAACTGACAAACACTACAAAAATTAAAAATTAAAGTTCTTGTGATCTGCTGTATGTAAATGCATTCTTAACTTTTATAAGTTAACTTGGGGGGGGGGGGGGTGTTATATAGCGTTAGTCTAGCTACACATGCTTTGTTGAATTTATTTTAGCCACAGAGTTGTGCTCCGTGATTTTAACTGTTCGTTCATAAACTGCATCGTTTTCATGTTATATGCTTTGGCAACATCTTTGTTGTTCCATGTTTGTTTAGATTCGTGTTTCCGTATATGTGATCTTTTTGCTTATTACTCTTGTAATATGTTATTAGTATATATAAAATTAATTCCTTCATTATATTGTAATGTTATGTTCGAGCTTCTAGCATTGGTCCAACAGGTTACGGCCCAGGATACGCATTATATTTAAAACATTATAATCTTTAAGTAGTTTTGTTTTCCGGTTGTATTAGCGTTACATAAAGTAGAAGTAACGATATGGCGGAATTCCGAAGTGATATCGTCAAATTGAATAATCAAAATTATTCAAACTGGAAATATAAAGTTCAGCTACTTTTAATGAAGGAAAATATATTCAAGAGAGTTATTGAAGATGAAAGACCAATTTCAAGTGGTGAATCGAGCACAAAATTAATAACTGATTGGGAAGCTGCTGATAATAAAGCACAAGCTTATATTGGTCTTACAGTCGAGGATGATCAACTTATTCATATCCGGGGTAAGACGACAGCCAAGGACATGTGGAACACTCTTAAGGAATATCATGAGAGAAATACATTAACAAATAAAGTTCACCTCATGAGAGTGATTTGTTCTTTGAAACTTGAAGAAGGCGGTAATATTCGCCAACATGTTACTCACATGCAAGAGTTGTTTTTAAAGCTTAGAGACATTGGCGAGAAGTCTTTATCTGACAATTGGAGTGTGGCGATGCTTTTAAGTAGTTTGCCTAGAAGTTATGATCCTTTAATTACTGCATTAGAAACACGTTCTGAAAGTGAACTGAGTTTTGCCATTGTTCAGCAGAAGGTTATTGCGGAATATGAACGTAGGCAACATGCAGTAGAAACTCCTAGTTCCTCTGAAAGAATGTTGAAGGTAAACCTAAGCAAAGATGCTCGGAAAACTTCCATGAAATGTTATTTTTGCAAAAAGTATGGGCATGCGAAAAGTGAATGCAAAAAGTATTTAAAATGGAAAGAAAGTCATCCAAATAAAGTTAATACAGTTGAACATAAAGATAGTTTGTTTACTGTTGGAATTCGATCTGAAAGTTGGATTTTGGACTCTGGGGCTACTCGGCATGTAACTAATGATAAAAAGTTTTTCACATCTTTAGATAGTTCATATGTTGATAAAATTGAAGTTGCAAATGGTGAATTAGTTGATGTTGTTGGCATTGGTAGTGGAAAATTGCTATTTAAGGATCGAGAAGGTTCAATTACAGAAGTTGTTGTTTCTGATGTGCTTTATGCTCCAAAGGTTATTGGAAATTTAGTTTCTGTTCGACAGCTAACTTTGAGCAATATTTCAGTGACTTTTGATAAAGATTGTTGTGAAATTCTCAAGAACGGAAAACAAATAGAATTTATTAGCACTGTTGGGAACTTATTCAAATTATGTCAACCACATAAAGTTAACACAGTGATTGAACATAAGGAGGATTGCATACATGCGTGGCACCGAAAAATGGGGCATCGTGATCCAGAAGCAATAAAGAAAATGCATACTGAAGGACTTTTAGCTGACTTGAATATAGTTGACTGTGGTATCAGAATGTCCTGTGATACATGCATGAAAGGAAAACTCACACGCTTACCATTTCCTAAAGAATCCACTAGCAAGTCAACTGGTCCTTTGGACTTGATTCACACAGATGTTTGTGGACCAATGCAAACAATGACACCCAGTGGTAAACGGTATGTAGTGACTTTTATTGACGATTTCTCTAGGTATACGCACGTATATTTATTGGCAAATAAATCTGAAGTTCCTGATACTTTAAAACGTTATATAGCACTTGTGAGAAACAAATTTGGAAGAAAGATCAAAATTATTCGATCTGATCGTGGAGGTGAGTATCTAAGTACACACTTAAGAAAGTATTTAGCTGATAAAGGAATTCAAACTCAGTTAACCGCTGCTTTTTCTCCTCAACAAAATGGTGTAGCAGAAAGGAAGAACAGAACATTGGTGGAAATGGCACGTTGCATGCTTATTGATGCAGGCTTACCAAATCAATTTTGGGGTGAAGCTGTGGTGACTGCTAATTTCATTCAAAATAGAGTTCTTACTCGAGCAAAGAAGTTAACTCCATATGAATTGTGGAATAAGGAAAAACCTAAAGTGAAGAACTTTCAAATTTTTGGCTCCAAATGTTTTGTTCATGTACCAGCCCAAAATCGTCGAAAGCTAGATAATACAGGAATAGAAATGATATTTCTTGGGTATGATGAAGAATCAAAAGCTTATCGTTGCTACAATTCATTTTCAAAGAAAGTGGTTATCAGTCGAGATGTCAGATTCAGTGTAGATGCATGTGAAAAGTATGAAAATTTCAAAAATGAGGAAGATGTGGATTCAAGTGTCATAATTTCAACTCCAGGAATCGAGGTTCAGGAGGAGATAAGTGAATCAGTTGATGAACCTCAGATTCGTGTTTCTCATAGATCAACTAAAGGCATTGCTCCGAAAAGATTAATAGAGGAAATGCATACTGCAAAAGACATCTATGAACCCAAAACCTATAATGAAGCAATTTCTAGTGAATTTAAAGAAAACTGGCTTCAGGCAATGCAGGAGGAGCTAACATCATTAGAGAAAAACGAAACCTGGGAAATGTGTAAACTTCCGGAAGATCGAAAGGCAGTTGGGAGTAAGTGGGTGTTTAAAGTTAAACGGAACACAAGCGGAGGCATCCAGCAGTTCAAAGCACGGCTTGTTGCCCAAGGATTTTCCCAGCGGTACGGGGAAGACTATGATGAGATCTTTGCTCCAGTTGTGCGTCAAACAACTCTACGCACCTTATTATCAGTTGCAGCAAAAGAAAAACTAGTAGTTCATCACCTAGATGTAAAAACAGCATTTTTGAATGGTAAACTAACTGAAACAATTTACATGAAACAACCTCCGGGTTTTATTAAAGGTGATACATCACAGGTGTGCTTATTAAAGAAGAGTATCTATGGCCTAAAACAAGCAGCTAGAGTCTGGAATGATGCAGTGCATAATGTTATTGTCAGTGCAAATTTCAAACAAAGTGAAACAGATCCTTGTCTTTATTCCCGAAGATCATGTGACAGTTGGTGTTATATTTTGATATATGTAGACGATATCTTAGTTGCTGGAAAATCAGAGGATGAAATATGTGCAGTTGAAAATATTTTATCTAAGAAATTTGAAATCAAAAATCTTGGTCCTATTCAACAGTATCTTGGAATTGAAGTTAAAAAGGATCCAGATGGGAACTTTGAGCTATGCCAATCAAATTATATCAAGAAAATTGCGCTTGATGTAGGACTCTCAGATGCCAAACTAGTGACAACACCAATGGATCAAAATTATGGGAAGTCAGAATATACAGACCTGTTGAAAGACAACACTAAATACCGAAAACTGGTTGGATCCTTGTTATATGTATCAGTTAATACCAGGCCTGATATTTCAGCAAGTGTAAGTATTCTTGCACAAAAGGTTTCTTCTCCAAACCAAGAAGACTGGACACAATTAAAACGAATTGTGAAATATTTGAGATCTACTGCCAATATGAAACTTAAGCTTAGTAATGTAAGGATTCAGAAAAATTCTGCACTATATGGGTACGCTGATGCAAATTGGGCTGAAGATCGTAAAACGAGAAAGTCCAATAGTGGATATGTATTCTTCTTAAATGGGGGTGTCATCAGCTGGTGTTGTAGGAAGCAAACATGTGTTTCATTGTCTTCTACAGAAGCTGAGTATGTAGCCTTGTCTGAAGCATGTCAAGAAGATCTGTGGTTGCGACGTTTATTGAAAGACATGTATCAAGATGTTAACAGTGCGACAACAATCTACGAGGACAATCAGAGTTGCTTATGTTTGATTAAGAGTGGGAAGTACTCTAATCGTACCAAACACATAGACACAAAATACCATTTTGTTAAGGACTGTGTGGATAAACATCTCATTGAATGTGAATACTGTCCTACTGATCTGATGATTGCTGATTTGCTAACCAAACCTTTGTCACCTAACAGACATGCGGTACTCAGAAAGAATTGCAAAGTTTATGAAAACGAGGAGGAGTGTTGAATTTATTTTAGCCACAGAGTTGTGCTCCGTGATTTTAACTGTTCGTTCATAAACTGCATCGTTTTCATGTTATATGCTTTGGCAACATCTTTGTTGTTCCATGTTTGTTTAGATTCGTGTTTCCGTATATGTGATCTTTTTGCTTATTACTCTTGTAATATGTTATTAGTATATATAAAATTAATTCCTTCATTATATTGTAATGTCATGTTCGAGCTTCTAGCATTGGTCCAACATGCTTTGCTTTATCAAAAAATTACTTAAATAAATCAGTCAATTAAATCAAATAAGGGATCATTCAATAAATGATGTCACGCTTCGAGGGGGGAGAGGGGTTCGTGAAATTGTGCCAAAGTGTGACAATAAGGGGCAACAAGAAGTTTGACATCATGAATTATGCAACATAGCATGACATGTGACAAAGGGGGGGGGGGACAAATATATGGGGGAAAAGCGTGACATCATTTATGAATGGCAACTAATACATAAAAAATTAAATAAAAATTATGAAATGGAGATACGAAAGTTTCTCACAAATTTAATAAAATGAAATAACTAATAGTACTTTCTATACTTCGAAAATAATCAAATAAAAGAATGATTAACTTTAACATGGATAAAAATGAGTACTCAAAAAGAAAACCCTAACAACAACATAAATTTTTCAAGGGATACACATAAACAGATTTGCGAGGGAAGAAAGTCGAATCTTTTGCATATACAAATAAAATTTTTTAACTTAAAACGAGTTTCAAAAAATCATCAATTGAAATTAATATGAAGCCCTGATTGCAATAAGAGGCAAGAGCTTGTATTATTACTTTAAAAATTTTCAGCAACGTAACGAAATTTCGAATTTATGAATTTTAGCTTAAAGAGAAAATTTTGTAAAATATATTAAAAAGCTCAAAACAAACAATAGTCAAATTAGCAATTGATTGTTCTTTTTGATGATGCAATTAATCTCTCCACCCCCTCTTCCAATCACCAAAAGCTAAACTGTGAGCAAATTAAAACATGAGCAAAACTTCGATTTGTTTTAGTGTAGTAAAATGTATTTACATGCGAAAGATTTTTTTTTTAAGGACACATAAAATAAAATTCAATTAAAACTAAAAATTCTTCAAAAAAAAAAGAATTAAATGTAGTGAAAACAACCAAAGAAAACATTTAATAGAAATAAAATAAAATAATCAATTCCTCTGAAAAATAATAATAAAAGAACGAACAACATAAGAATTAAAACTAAATGCATCGAATTTTAATGAAAGTTTTCTTAATTTTAAAAAAACAATTATTAAACTTCTTTCAATCTTTTTTATAGAAAATTTTCAACGGAAGATACACTTTCCCTTATGCAAAAACAGTAATCTAAAATGTAAGCGAGAATCTAAAATCCAAACACAGAAATATCGATACAAAATCCAAGTAAAAAAGCTAACGTCATGTGAAAACAAGATATCCGTCGCAAAGAAAGAAGTAGAATGGCCTAAAGCTGGATTCACACAGCGCCACGGACGGACGAAATCCGACGGAAAAAACGTGGCTTCTCCTCATTGTCATGGTTACCGAACAGGAATGTCCGTCGACGGACAATATCAAATCCATTTGATATTGTCCGTCACAGACGAATTGCTTGGCCAATCATAATGAAGCAAGAAGAGAGAGCTTCGGCCATGTTTTGTTTACTGCTGTGTTTATTAGGAAACGCAGCACAAGTGGGTGATTTATAATTATTACTATTTCTGTGCAGCACAAGCACTTATATTAAAGCATTAAGAGTAATGTGCTGTTTTATGTTGTAATACACAATACTGCGTTTAAAATTTGTTTCTTAGCATCTTCTATTTTCAATTTGATTTATTAATCACGATATGAGAAAAATAATGTAATAATAGAAAGTAGCAAAGAGTTTGAAAAGATTCATAAGTGCATTTAATGTTTCGGCTCTACTTTATTTGCATTTTTATTTAGAAAATTTTACATTTCTACTACGGTACCACATTTACGTATTAATATTTATTTGTTGCTCGAATTTAATATTTTGCTTATTGCACTGGACATTTATTTATTCATTTCTTTTGTAAAAATATAAAACACTTATCGCCAATATCATAAACATAACTTGTTAGCAGACAGTTGGATTCATTGACATATCTTCGTCAACAAGTCGGATCCATTGTATGAAAGATCACTTTCAGTTCATAATTTACAGGTTAAAAGATCACTCTGTCAACAGATTTGTTTTGTTTACAAATCCTTTTTATTAACATTGTTATTTTTCGAGGTGATTTCATGTCACACTGTAAAGAAAATTTGCATTTTAATTTAGTTTGCTACTTAAATGTTTAAAAAGTTTTAATTTATATTCGTTTCTTTATTGGTATATTAAAACGTAGTTCCTACAATAAACAAGCTGAGTTTACATGCAAGCAAGCCTGAGTACCTGAGTTGCTTCTCCAAAATCAATGTAAACTTTAACGACATCAAAATTTAATAGTAAAACAAGTTGATCACTAATTTGTTCTGGGTTAGACCTGTTAAACAACCTAATTATAGGATCCATGCTACCCAGATGCAAAAACATTGCCAAATCAAATGTAATTAAAGTGCAATTAATATTTAGTTTTATCGTATTGGAATATTAACTAACACCTCAACTAATGAATTCATGTTGGTAACAATTCTATAGATCAGTGTCAATGTGGGCTCTATAACCACAGGTGTAATCGAAGGACGACGTTGTACCCCCATATATTTACTTTAAAACACCCTTTTCTCTCCCTTGTTTTTTAGCCTACTTTCCCGTAAAAGTAAAAAAAAATAATAATAAAGCATGAAAGAAGGCTTAATGTATCGTGAAAATATCGTTAAAAATCAAGAAAAGTCAAAAATAAGTGAAGTAATTAAATAAAGATTGTAAAATAAAAAATTTGAAAGTAGGGTATTGAGATGGGGAAAAAGTGTGTCTGTCGGTCTGTCGGTCTGTCTGTCTGTCGGTCTGTCTGTCTGTCGGTCTGTCGGTCTGTCCCCCCCTAATAACTTTTGAACGAATTGTCCGATTGGAAAAATTCTTTTTGCATTCGAAAGATCTCGGCGAGGACATCTCATTTCCATATTTTACTTTTTGATTTGAGCAATTTTTTGTTCAATTTTGAACAGTTCAAAAAATTTTAACATTAGCGCCTATGGGTGAAAATGAAGAAAATGGTGTAAACTCTGGGTACAAGATATAAGTTCCCATGAACAAGCTCACTGGAAGAAGTTCTTGGCGTAAAATATTGATTTGAACAATTTTTGTTCATTTTTGAACAGTTCAAAAAATTAACACAGAGCTTACGGGGAAATTTCAACCCTATATAAATCCTGATCTAACGGACCGATTTGCTTGGAATAAACTTTATCGGAAAGCTCTTATAACGTAGAACATGTAGAAATAGAAAGTTTATCCAGAACGTACGAGCCTATTTTGCTATGAAATTTTTTGATCGGGATTTTCAAGAATATTTCTCAGTGACTCAATGAGTGAAATAATGAATGAATGAATAAATGAAAGAGTGAAAGAATAAATCAATGAATAAATGAATGAGGAAAAGAATGAATGAATAAATTATTGAATAAATGAAAATATAAATAAATGAGTGAATAAATACATGAATGCGTAAATGAATGAATAAACACTTGAATGAGGTAACGAATGAATGAATAAATGCATGGCTGAATAAATGAAAGAATGAATGAGTGAGTGAATGAATATGTATTATCCGTTGAAAAAGGTATATTTTCAATAATTAGAACTAAAGATAAATAAGAAAGAGAGAGAAAGAGATAGCTAGATTATAAATTTGAATTTGGTGTATACGGGAAAGTAGGCTCGTATAGTTCTAGACGGAACTTCTTGTTAAAATTTTAACACAAGCATCCCCTCAAGAGCTTTTGATGTCGATAATTTATGCTTGTATCTATAAGCATTCCCCAAGTTTTTTCCAGCACTATGCACTACTGCCTATATAACTGATAAATACCAGAATACTCGTAAATTAATTGCTGTGTGTGGTGTTTCACTTACAATCATCAACATGCTTTCTTAACATTTGCCTTTTTTTTTTTTTTTGTAGCTTTTTTTACCTGGGAAATAACTTTTTTGGCCACTGGCATTGCTGTGGGTTGCCGTTTTTTGATTAAAGATGCACAACTGACCATTTGATACATCTACTCGGTATTTTTATACATGTAAGTATATTTTTAGACTTGTAGTTGGGGAGAATTGTTTTTGGTTCAGTTTTTGCAGAAATTGTGATGAAATAAAATAATATTCTTCGTTCTATAGTTGCTTGCACATTTTTTAATGAGTATTGACCCTTAACTTCACATCCAAACCAATTTTATCCCTAGACTAGGAGGAGTGAGTTTTAATGTAGTTTCATTAAATCATAATTATATAATGCTTGTGTTATTTATTACGTCCTTGCATTGTTACTTATTTTTTAATCTTATACGTATCACATGATCAACATTGTTGGTTTGAAACATATACATATCTTCAGTTTTGCATGCTTCATGGACAAAAATTCACTTGTAGTATTTCATATAGTTGTGGACTGATACTACACATTTATTACATAACACAAGAAAGTGCAAAACTATACCAAAAGCACAAGCAAGAATAAAAAATTGACACTATTGTAATTCATACATTCCATATGTAGGTGTCAATAATACATGTGTATTGGTAACATAAATTGTCAAAACTAGTTGCGGATCTTTGGCTGTGCAATCCGGGTGACCACACAGCACCGGCTCATTATTATTGACTTGTAATTATCAAATTGTTCATTGGGATGATAATGGAGGCTGAGTGGTAACCTTTTGAGCTACCATGCCAAAGGTCCGGAATTCCGATTCCCGGGCTGGGCAGGATCGACTCAGCCGTGCATCGCTCCAGCGGATTCGATAAAATGGGGACCAAGCACACTTGGGGAACTAACACTGGGAATTCCGTGTCAGGTCGTCACTTGATCGGAACATCTGCTTCTCCCTCCTAGGGCCCTTGGTCTCGAAAGCTGGGATGGGCTCAGTAGGTCATGGCCCCCATTGGGCTGTTGTGCCAATGAGTCATTTAGTTAGTTCGAATTATAAAAGTGACTGTATCTTAAAACAATACATTTTGCAAAGTTTTCTTTTGTAAAATTCACATATCATATTCAATCATTGTAAATTGTGGCCAAATTAATAATTCATGTGCAACCGAATTTAAATTATATTTTCAATACTGGTTTTTAATTCCTGGAAAACAACTTGTTGGAAAATGTTTTCTGCATATGTTATATTTGTAAATACTATGTCACAGTATTAAATTTTTTTTTACAGATGTTATGGAAAAGACTGGTTTGACTTGTACAGGCTGAAATATTGAAATTGTACTTCTTCTGCCCATTATTGTCTTCAAATTATTGATATATATAATTATGTATGATCAAAATCTTGTAATGTTCTTTGATTTCAGTATTATGATTAAGTACTTCAATAAATTCTTTCTTCAAAATTTTGTTTTGTGACTTTAATGTGTGAGTACAGAATTAATGTGCACACTGTTGAGTTATTTGAAAGAGGAAAATAAAAAGACAATGTTTTTCTTATGAGATTTGTATTTATTAGCATAAGCATATTACTTTTATAAAAGCATCTTGCATTTCTTATTAATATTTAGTGTCAAAGGCACAATTTTTTTACGCATTGGCAAAAGTGTATCATCTGTATGTTATACTCTTTGTAGTTTACACGTTTCAAAATGCAAGGGACAATATTCTTATTTTAGAAATGCTTTTTACAGTTAGCAGGGTCACAATTTAGTAAACTGCCTTTTTTAGGATTTCTAAAAGTTGTTTCATGCTTGCATATTTATTAGGAAAAAAATAGGAAAGCTAACAGGGAATTTAAGTGTTATAACAATGCCACACTTGATTATATAAAGTGATTTACAGCTCATTTTGAAGACATATTTAATTCTAGCGCAAATAAAAACAATTCAATTTTATCTTTTAATTTCTAGATCTGATCTTTTTAAAAAAATTAATTGTTAGATATATAATTTTTTTTCCTAAACAGAGAATTTACTTTTCATCTAAGCATTGATTTTAAATCAAGAACGAAAAGGATTTGTGTAGCATTTCTGTGCATCTATTTACAATTAATTGCACCAACGCTCGCATATGAATCGAACGTTTTTTACTATTTGCTTAATCCTAATCCTGGAATTCATATTATGTGTGTTACCTTCAGCAAAACGTTTAATATTTCTGCGAACATGTAAACTTATTGCTGTGTGCAAAACTTAAAATTACTGTATTTCTGTCATTTATTAAGCTCATTGATAAGACCGATGAAGTAATGTTATTAGTTATGTTTGTTGAAGATAAACAGAATTTTCTTTTTATGCAATATGAATATCAATATTAAACAAACATTTATCTCTGCGCGACACTTTTATGAAATGAAATCGCTGCTGAAACCGAATGAAGATTCCACTTTATTAAATGCATCGTCTGCTTCTGAAATCGATGTCTAAATACAGAGCAGTCAAATGACGAAGGCATCCCATTATTGGCTCATGTATAGAGCTTACGCCTTGCAACCATTGGCTGAAACCCACTGCCCGTCGCAGAACCTTTGTAGTGTGAATTGAACTCACGTTTCTCCGTCACGGACGAATTTTGTCCGTCTGTCCGTCGGTTGTATGTGTGAATCCAGCTTTAACTACGTGTGGCAAAAAATCGGACTGACTTTGAAGCAACTAGCTTTGAAGAATCGGGAGGTATCAATCGGATTCTGCAATATCTAAATATCTTAACTGTGGTGTCGAAAAGTGGGCAATTTTGATGAGATTTCCGCAAAGCTTGAAATGAAAGAACTGCATGAGAGGTAAGTCATTGTTAACAAATTTGGCTAGGATTAGCTATTTTTGCTCACATGGCTACGTAATATTTTAAAGCATTGGCCAAACCAAACCGTTGTTTATTTTTACATTTCATAAAGCATTATATAATTTTTAATTCGTGCATCCATTTTTACTCAAAATAATATAAAAATCCTAAAAATTAAAGTAAAAATGAAGCATCAATTAAAAAGTAATGTAATATTCATGAAAAATCTAAATTTTCAAAAATATTTGGAAGACAATGCAGTAATCATACAGGTCAGTTCTTTTAGACTAATTTTAAGTAGCGTTTTGACTATTTCCATTCAATTTTCATTGGCAATTTTAGGTAAAATTTTGAATTTAATTGCCGATGCTAGCTGAAATTTCGTTATGAGTTTAATATGTAAATCGGATCGGCGATGTTATCTTTAAATCCATATAGCGCCCAGTCCTACTTCTTTTATTATTTGTGGATTTTACTGTTATTATCCTTATTTTTCCATCGTAAGTGACTACAATTTTATAGTTATTTTGTAAATTATGTGTGTTCTCCTCTGAAATATAAATCTGTTACTGAGCAAAGCTTTAGTTTGCAGAAGAATATGTGGTTTTCAGCCTGAAATCTTTGAAGTATTTCATATTGCGGGCTGTTGGTGCTACTTATTACTTATAATAGTTTCCAGGCTCAATGATGATGTTCTTTAGTCTTCATATTAAAAAATCAGCTTAGATAGTTATGTATATTTAGTGGTATGCTAATTTTAACTAACACAACACTAGTTCTTTTACTACTAGACGTTTCAGACTCAACTTTATTCATATCGTGGATCTTCATAGTTCACATTTTATCGCTAATGCATTAAAGACAATTTTGAAAGTTTCACCTTGCAATAATGCATAGTAACTCAACTGTGTAGAGATTTTGAAAATGCCTACGTAAATGCAAGGCGTAAATTCATTACTCAAAATTTAACTTTAGGATATGGTAAAATTAAACGTTAACTGCTGAGATACTTAAGCTGATAAAAGACATTATGCAATTTAAAACTCGACAAATTTAATAAATAACAAAGACATAATTAAACAAAGTAAATCAAAACAAACTTTTAAACATGCGCCACGGGCAACAACCCATGCGGGCACACGCCTGCTGCACAGCAAAAAGAAAGAGAGAGTGAGTGAAAAAACATTTCACTTGGCATTTATACTGTTCTTGCGGCTAAGCACTGATGCCACAAAACTTTAAAAAGTTCGCTAACGATGCATAACAATGAGCAGGTTGAGCAGGTTGCATAATAATGATGCATAACTACAGGTTGACACATATACAACTTTCATTTGCCTTTAACCCCATTTCACATTTGATCTAATTTATAACCCACCCTTCATATTGCTATTCGAAATTTTTGCTCATTTCTTGAAAGAAAAACCAAAATTTTGTAAAACACATTATGTTCAACTTCTATAAAACTTAATGATCAAAATTTGGTTTTCCTTAAGTAGAATATTTATACTTCATAATGTTACTTCCTAAAAGTTTGAATATATTGTGCTTATGCATGTGTGAAAGGTAAAATGTCACATACATAAAAATGTTTCAAAAATATATTAATTTACTCAGAAGATGTATGAAGGGTCATGGGGAAAATAATCATAGTCACAAATATATAAACTCTCAGAATAACATTTTCAAAGTTCAGAACTTCAATCATTTTTCTCGTTAGAAGCGTCATTAATGGGTGGGTTGTCTGCATATTTCTTGCCTAAATAATACTAAATATGCATTCTGTCTATAATAAGCTAGCTGTGTGCAAATGAATTTGGCAAAAATGGACTTGTATTGTATTTCCCCGTTGTCCTTCACATAAGTATGTTCCAAAAATATATTAGTTTATTCTTAATGCCTAAAACATCCTCTTTTTTTTTTGGTAAATGGTACACAAAAATTGGTTTAAAACTTGAAATTTATACAGGAGTGTAGCAATTTAAAAATCATGGGAGGGGCTCAAACAATTTCATTTCCAAATGCTCAAAATTATTTCCAAGAAAACCCAATTAACAATTAAAAAGTGGTTAGTATTCACTCATTTTTATTAATATTAATTACAACAAATCACTAATAAATGAATATTTTTATTTTTCATTAAAATTTAATGACATATGGCATTAAAAAGAAAATTTCCTGATTTCTAATGGGGCTTAAGCCCCCTGAGCCCCCCTTCCTACGTGCCTGAATTTATATATTTTATTCATGACATGTTAACTAAACATAAAAAATGAGTAAATAAAATGCTAAACTGCTTCTTATGTTCAAAATATTTCATTTCTTTTTCTAATAAGTTTCACTATTTCTAGGTTCTTCATTTTTATACGCAGTTGAGACTCAAATGTTGACGGGAACTTTTTACCTATTCATATGAATATGTAGCAAATTCTTCTGTAGCAAGATGTTTTTTGGTAAGTATGGTGTATCAGATTGCTACTTTTATCCTTCAATTTCCTTCCCTGTAAGCACTAGTCCTTAGGGATGCCCTTCCCCGGACACAAGGTGGTGGAGGTAGTGGAATCCACAGATTTTACATGCATGTATCCCCAAGTGTACAGGGGGAGTCTTCAGCGGGTTGGACTATCGAACACCCGTCCTTCTGGTTGGAAGTCCGACATCGTAACCACTAGGCTGCCACGGCCCCTTAACTGATTGTTACTAGTTCCTTTCAAGTATTTCACAAGTTTGTCTAGCAAGTAAATGTTTTATATTTGTTGTAATGATATGAATAAAACTCAGTTATGTAGGAGCATATTAAGAAGTTTGAGGAAGTAAAATGAATAAGGGGCCCCTTAAAATATTCTTGAAAGTGTTAATGTGTGGAACCATTATTTGAATTATTCATTTTTTCACCTAATTTCTATTCTGTCAAATTTGCATGAAACATTACTTATTACCAGACATCCATGCATCCCAACATCCATGTGGTCTACAAAAAGGGGAAGAAAAAATATAATTTGAAATAACAAAGGGGGCGCCTTGCTTAATCCACCCCTGCAGTTATGTGTACTAAACATTCCTGAAAAGGCAAAAATATGATTTGCTGCTGACTAGTAATGTATTTGCATCATACAAAGTGTGCGAAATCGGTTATAATCATCAACAATTACTTTATTTTATAAAATAAATGTTTTAAAGCAAAATTAATGAAAGTAATTGATTCATAATTTTATTATGTTTTTACAAAGTAACTCGATGGTGCTTCAAAATAGTTTTAAATGCTTAATTTCAGTTACCTATTATAACAGGCCATTTAAAAAGTGCTTAGCTTTAAATTCAAATTCTATATTATTTTTTGTGGTTTGTTTTTCTTCTGGAAGTTTTTATTTTACCGAAGTATTTTTTTCACTTCTGCTTCTTCTTCTTTTTTTTTTGCAAAAACCAATTGTATCTTTTGATGAAATTTAGTTAATTGCTACCAGTATCTAAATTGATAACAAAACCTACTCAGTTTTGTTAAGGCTTTGATTTTATTCAATAACTCTTTTGAGCACTGTTTATTTTATTAAATATTAATAACAAATTAACTTTACATGTGATCATGTGTACAGGATTGTGATTTCTACATCGTTTCATTTTAAGAATTCATTAATTTTACACAATACAAAGACTTAAAAAAAAAAAAAAAAATTATTAGGTTTAGAAGCATAATTTTGATCTGATGAATCCTCTTTAACTTAAAGCTGTTCATTACTTAGGAAGTAATCCATTTGTAGCATAATATGGCATTTTTGTTTCATTCTTTTCTTTTCTACACTCTTGTACACACAATAATATTTCTTATCAATTTACTGTTTATGGTAGAAGGTTGGAGAATTCAGATGACAAATGTGTTTCTTTTTCCCTTCTCTTCTTTTTGTGGGTATCATTGATAACATTCTAGCATTGATAGACAACCTATGACTATGTTTAGCCATCTTTTTAATGATAAATTATTTTAAACCCTAGCTTCAATGACTGGGTAGTTGGCTACCTTTTTTGAAACTTTTATCATAGTTTTCATCATTTAAATTAACACTTGGCAAAAAAAAAAACTTTTTAGCTCAATCAGTTTCCAAGACGTATATTTTCTAAATCGATGTTGGTGCAAAGGTACCTGATCATTGAACATAGAGGGAGTGTTTGGGTCATTGATGCTAGTTTTATTAATATTGTTATGGCTTTACTGGGTTGTATAAATTATCTGTCCATGGGAGAGAAATGTTAAAAAATAAGGAAAGATTTAATTTCATGTGCATCTCTTTATTTATGATAATTCTAATAATGTTAGTTAAACTTAAGTTTTAAAATCTTATTGTTGTCTATATATAAATGAACATTTAGAAACAAGCTCAACACTAACTTATTTCTTAACTTGCTGATAATAATTTTTCCCACTTCAACTGTTTGAAGTACCGTTTTGTTACCACAGTTATTCAGTTCATAAAATGATTTGCACCATTAAAGCATTAATGTATAATGGGTATTATATCATCGTCAGTCAAAGGTTCATTGAAAAAGTTACATTATACAAACTTTATGAATTCCATAAGAATGCACACTAGAAAGGCTTTCATACTTTGTAGTAACAAACTGGATTGCTCATTTTTTTGCTCTCTATGTATAAGATCTTTAAATTAATCAGAAACAAAATGATTTTGTGAAACATACCTCCAAGTTATAATTATTTTTTATTTGCTCAATTATTTGGATTTACCATAGGTTATTGAACTCTTTAAACAAACAATAAAATAAATGATGAATGTTTGGTTTTGAAACATGTAGCATTTTATATTTACTCATAGTCACTACTAACAAAATCAAAGCTGTGAGTGAATGTTCACTACTCACTCTCTCATTGTCATAACTTTGGTGTTATGCATTGAACGTTTGCACCTAAGATAAGACTCTAATTGTTAGCCTTGAGATAGCAATTTGCTGTAGTTAGTTAACAATTTAATGTCTTGCTATGTTGTGTTTTTATTTTAGTAATATGTATTATAGAATTTTAAACTTTTTCATTATCTAGTTAAAATATTGAGCAAAGAAAATGTTTGGTAACTAAATCACTACAGTTATTTGTACCCATATAAAAGTCACATTAAAGACATGCACACTTGCTGTGCCATTAGAATATCTTCAAATGTAAAAGAATGTAGTGTTTAAGTCTAAAAGATTGTATTACTATGTAAATTGATACATCTTTTGTAGTGTGAGATTAATTGCTATTCTTGTATTTAGGAGTGAAAATAGAACCATTAGAATAATACTTCTTTTTCACACAAGATAAATTGCATTGGGAAATGAGACCAATGAGAAATATTGAGATAAATTAAACCAAGAGAAGTTGTTTAAGCGGATTCCTAACACATACTTAAAAGCTTTCAGAATACAAAAAGGTAAAGTTTTAATATTTTCAAAGCCTATGAAATCTAATGTGAATAACTGCATAAATATTTGATATAATGAAGTATATAACTTGAAATAACAAATTTACTGTATGTGTTGATACTGAACCTTTTTAATTTATGTAATATCTATATGTAGTATATGCTATACATATTTGATATGCTTGCAGTTTACATAAAAAGCCTGATCTAGAAATTACAACCACTGTTTTCTGGTTAGTGTATTTGAAATATACAATCTGTTTACTTGCTTTTATAATGTTAGCATACATAGTACGTACATTATACGAGAGTCTAGTCAATCTATTTTAATATCTTGAATTATCTTTTATTGAATCCTTTTAAAATTAACCTCATACATAGTACATTCATTACGAAAGGCTATATTGTCACTGTAATACAGTGTAAAGCCTCAGCGTAATAATAACAAATCTCTCTGTTACTATTGTAATTTGCAGTCCGTAGAATTTGCATACAATATAAAGGAAATCATTCTTCAACTAGTTTTAGTTGTATATAAATGTTATTTTTCTTAATAATAATTGCTACATATTCCCCATTCAAATAATTTTTTTCAAGTACAGGGAAAAGCAAAGAAAATATCTTATTTTCTCCCCTCCTTGCCCGTAACCTTTTTGGGATGATGGACACATATGTGCATTAGGTTTCCCTCATGGCCAAATACCACGTATCTGCACTACGGCAAAACTTCCTGTATGGGCAGGGCTCCCACAGCCTCAACACAATTTGTAGCTGCTTTTGGAGCAGGTAAAATGTCCTTTTTGTATCAGTTTGGAGCAGAAGAATTTAACTTTTGTATCAGTTTGGAGCGAAAGAATTAGACTTTTGTATCAGTTTAGGAGCCGAAAATATCAAATTTGTACCATTTTTGGAGGATTTTTTTCTTTATTTTTTAAATATTAAATGGTTGTTTTAAAGCAATGTCATTTTCATACAGCAAGGGTAAGAGCAGTTTCAAGTCTTCAAATGATAGGAAATGTAAATGTCAGTCATCCTTCAAAAACTGAATTAGATTATTTCAAAAACTGGATTATTTTTATATTTCTGATAAGAAATTATTCATAACCTATTCAAAAAGTAAGACTAATTAAACCTATAACCCTTATAAAGGTCCCCTTATAAATGTTCTGTTGTTTTTTTCTTCTTCTAATGATTAAGAATAGCTGGAAGAAAGCTTAAAATTTTCTTACTTTCAAAAATAAATGCATTCTCTCTTTTTTGTTTAATAGCTAAAACACTATTCTTACAAGACAATAAGCAAAAACTAACTAATATGAAAGGTTAAACTATTTAAAACTATTTATTATTAATTAAAATTTGTTTTTTAAATGGTACTTATTTAGGTATAACCATTGTGAATATAGTAACAGTAAAATTTTGAATGAATTAAATATAATTCATATTTTATCAAAAAATATATTTGAACTCGATCCTATTTTCAACCAACAGTAATATTTATTATTTTTCTGATTAAGAAATATTCCTTTAAATTTCAATCCTAAATGCTCACTTAGATGCTTTGGAAGTAATTAATGGCCCCAAAAGTAAATTGCTGGGTTTCATAATTTTGCAGCAAGAAAATTCAAGAACCAAATTATATTTTTCAGTTCTATAATAGAAAGGCAATATGTATTTCTTATTATAGGTTAATAATTTAATGTCTAATGATTTTTTTTTTCTAACAATTTATCTTTACATCTTTCAAAAATTGTGTAATAGTTACAATTTAATTTTAAGAGGCCTAGGGTTACAGCAATTGGATGCTGAAAGAAACTAAATTGAATTAAAAGAAAGAGGAAATGCATGATAATTTCATAACTTTCAAATCTAGTTAAAAAATTGAAACTTTAAGCAAGAGTACTTTTATGAAGTCGTTCATCCACAACAAAATTTCTATTTCTTTTAATAATATTGCTTAACATATTTGCTAAAGATCATCAATTCATTAAGATATACACAGGGATGCACAAACTATGGCCCGCGGGCCAAAATTGGCCCGCCGACCCTTTTGAATTGGCCCGCTAATATAGTTGATAAAAAAGAATAATTATAATAAAATAAAATAAAATACTAAAGAAAAAAATAATTCTAAAAAAAAGCTTACGAAAAATCGTAGTAAAAAAATACGCTCGCAACGCCGCTACTGAATTTTGGTCGCAATTTTCGGAACTAATCGCCATATTTAATTGTATTTTATTGGAAATACTTCAGAAACTACTCAAATCACGATAAAAGTGGATTGCATTGTCATCTGGTTCTGAGCCCTATGTAAAGTTTCAGAACAATATAGCTTATCGGGAAATGGTCGAAAATTCAATTGCTGGATTTTTCGAACGGCCATTATGTGCGTTATTTCGTCTATAAAAGAATTTTGTCCCATTCCTGCTATGATTTCTTTAGTTAATTCAAAGCAACGATCGTTAGACATAGCAGGCAAAATGTCATTATTTGCGTCTTCATCGCTATCTTGCTCTTTGTCATCGCTCGGGTGTAGCACCATTTGGATGCTTTCCGAACCGGACATCTCGTTTATCAAATTATTAATTTCGTAAAATCTGATCATCAATCATTTTTACAGTAATAAATGATTTCAAAAAGGAGCATAGGCGTAACCAGGGGGGGGGGTTTGGGGGTTCAAACCCCCCCCCCCCATTGGGTATGTACTTATTTAGGCACATTTAGCCACTCAGAAAAATTTCTGGCTACGGCCTTGCAAAGCACAATTTTTTTCCCCTAAGAAAATTAAACACATATGCATATGAATTTTTTTTTCCTTTTTCTCTGAAAGGTTGCGATCATGGCCAAAGTATGCAGCTCATAATAAAGAAGACTTTTCATCTGGTTATAAGGTTATAATCAACCACCTTATCACCTTGGGGGGGGGAGGGGGTTAACAGCGAAAGGTGGCTTCAATCACCGTACCACACACAGACAGAGATCCTTTCAATCACTCCAGAGGGTTTTCTTTCCCTCTTGATGTCTTTTTTACCCAAAGGCAGCAATCTGGGAATACAATCGCACAAGTAATAAGCTTCCTGGAAAATATTCTCTACTGTGATGGAGTCCTAAAGTTCAATTGTCCTAATGGGTTAAACCTTCAAGCCAGGAAGGGATGCTCATTAAGAAACTTAAAGAGCAGTTTATTTATTTATGACTTCCTGTCCAAACACCCATTTTGGTAAAATCTTTTTTGTAGATGAGCCGATTGGAAAACTGATGAACTGTATTTGCATTGCATTCTCATTTACAGATGTTCTGTCATCTCTTATATTTTAAATGTTTTTTTTTTCTTATTATGGTCCATCACTGATTGCATTACGACTCTGGAAATCATCCGTTCCATGTTTCCTATCTCACTGCTACGGTTTAATGCTGCATTTTAATTTACAATCAAGTACTATTTATATTTTAGCTAAACTTTTAATTATTTTCGATACGTAATAATGTTTGCACTCCAGCGATGGACACGTTCGTCATCCAAAAAGAAAAGAAAATTTGATTCAGATGCTTCCACTTCTGAGGTATGTTTTGCTACAAATTTAACAAATTTTTTAGAAATTTATTGTGGGGATGAGCATTTTTGTAGGGGAATTTGGATTTTTTTCTCTAAAATTCGACTATTTCCCGGTTTAATATTATGAATGCCTGGATATAGAAGATTGCTTAGCGCTAAATATTGAGTTTTCTATTGCGTTTGAATTAAAAAATAAACTAATAGATCTAGTAAGGAATGTTTAATGTTTTTGTGAATCAAGGCCGTATCCAGAGGGGAAGGGGGACCCACGGGCAGCCCCCCAGAAATCTTTTGCAATGTATTATATATTCCTCCATAAAACTTTTTTTTAGATAAGTGTGTCGAAGTCTGGGCGCCCCCGAAAAAAAAATTCTGGATACTGCCTTGGCTCCGGAGCAGGGGGAGCATGTTAAGAATTAGGAAGGGCAGTGCATGCTTCAAAATCATACCCTTTATATATACATATATATAGATATATAGGATTAGAAATGATGTTGACATGAATTTTTTTACATATATGACAGCTTTTTGATGTATATATAGTAGATGTATAGATATTTGGTGAAGTTAGAGGAGTGGGTGTTTGGGGCTTCTGCAACTTAAATTTTTGTAGCTGGTCTTACACTTACATGTATAATGCTTAGGATAACTCTGCAGGCAAGGTTTCGAGGTCTCTCCCCAGGAAACTTTTTGAAATCTTCCTAGCAATGCAATTTCGGGATACTTTGGTAATGTTAGAGGAAACAGAAAGGAGTTAGGTTACTCTCCCCCCCCCCCCCCCCGCAATTTTTTTCAAAATAAAGTCTTATATCTTTTAAGTTACTTTTGGTGTCGCTCGTGATAGTGTTGAATGTCCTTTCCCTGAAAGTGTTTCTGAAAGTAAAGTGTCTTAAAAGCGTAATTTCTCTTTTCTTTCTTTTTTTAAAACTTGTGATCTGAATTTTTTTGCCCAGGGGGGGGGGGAGGGAGGAGTTGACTTGCTCCGAGGGGGTAGTTCCCCCCCCCCCCGGGAGATGCCTGAAATAAACACGGAGTATATCTTTAGAGACATGTATTTATGACTAGTAAATTTTCAACTCTTTTACACTTCGTATTGGCGTTTAGTCTGTACATTTTTAGGGTGACCCCCCCTTTCACCAACTCTAGTTACGCCTATGAAAAGGAGGAAAACGAAATGTAAGAAGCATATTTACATGGCAGAAACTCGCAAATTTCATACATGTGTAAAACAACTTCGCTTTTGCGAACTCGATTTTAATAAAGAATTCATTTTCACAGTTGCAATTTTTGTTGCCTTAATATCAATTTTAAATTCTTATCACCTTATTTCAGCTCTTAAATAAATAAAAAAATATATAAAACAAAAATAAACGAGGTTTAATTATCACACGATCAGCTATTGCGGAAAATTCGCGAATCTGCCGTATTAGAAATTTTCCGAACTTTCGTCTAGTCCGACTTTTGTTGCAATTCGTCTTCGAATACTGACGAGACAAATAAATGTATAAGAATCTAATTACTTATTTCTTTCATGTTTAATTATGGAAATTATATAGAGAAAATGTCTGATTTTTCTCAAGTATTGTTGGATATTTTTTCTTATTTCTAATTTTCATCTGCAAGTAAGTTGACGCCCCCTCCCCTAAAAAAACATCGCTTTTAGACTAAATTGTTCGACCTATAAACACTGAATATGTTACTTGTAAAGGAAAAATGCGTATTTTTTAAGGCATTTAAAAAAAATCGTATTTTTACTAAATGGGCAAAAAAACGCGAACTTTTCAAAAATGGCGGGAAAATTCACGAAAAAATTCCCGGTTTCCTGGTTTCCGGATAAGAGGTTCTGTACTGTAATACTATGCCAATTTAACTAATAAGATTTTGTAAATGGTTAGCTAAAAAAACAATTCTACTAGCCAAATTGACTAGTAGTAATGAATGAATAAAAATTGATTAATTAAACATTAATTTGCAGAATTAATAATATCAATATGAATAATTATTTTACTTTATAAAGTGTAATTTATCATCAAAATTTAAAAATTTTATTGTTGATATATATTTAGGAAAATTTTATCGTTGATATGTATTTAGGAAATGAATAAATAAAGAACGATTTTTTACATTAATTCACAAAGATCAATTTCTAATCTGCAGGAAAACTAGGATTTAAATTTAATTATATGCCATGGAACGAAATATGTTGATTTTTGATAAAGGAATCAGTTTAACTTTTTTTTTAATTGTCCATGTAGCAATGTATAAATTTAATATTACTGTGCCCATTTAACTAATAAGATTTTGTAAATGGTTAGTTAAAAAAACAATTCTACCAGCCAAATTGACTAGTAGTAATTCTGAATTGCAAGGGTTTAACGTCATGTACAGACTCACAGCATTTGGATTTTGCTATTTAATATATGTGTTTATTTCTTCTGTATTTATATTCGCACTTTTAATTAATTTCTCATTTTAACTCTTAATATGTATTTTAAATTTTACATTATAAAATGTCAAAGAAAAATTATCTTAAGTATAAAGAAAGTTATAATTTAGAGAATAATGCTGTGTTTTTCTAAGTTTAAATTACCTTTTTATTTTCCATTTGTTTCATTTTCCTATTTTGCACACATTTTTATAAAACATTTTAGTATTCCTCTTTTTTGCCATTTGACCAATCACTTCATTGATTGTCAAAAGCATAAATGTTGTGCAATTAATTGTTTAGAAATCTCACACCTCATTTTGTTTGAATTCATTTACATTATTTTTTAAAACTTTCATTTAATAATCTGTTCCCGAGTACAGTAATTATCAATACATGTAATTTGTACATATTACCTCTAAATAAAAACTGAAATACACCCTGTATTTTTATGAACAAAACATTACGTTACTTTGGCCCCCAACCTGATACTTTTTAATTTTTTGGCCCTTCACCCAAAAAAGTTTGTGCATCCCTGAATACATGCTTTTTTTTTTTAATGATTTCTAACTTAACTAATTTTTTTACTTATTTTGTTCTTTATATTTATCTTTTTTAATTGCTTGTTGTTATACAATATAAATTATAGAGCTTAAAGAGTAATTAGAAAAGAAAAAGAGCTGCAATTCAATGTTTAATTTTACAGCGGTTAAAAGTCCATCTCTAAACACTTTCGGGAACAAATATATAATTTTCAAACAATGTTTTTATATAAAATAAAAATACATTTTATTTATTTACTTTGAGAAGAAACATTATAAATAGTTGAAATGAAAAAAAATCCGATTTTTGTAGCAGATGCAAAAAGATTGTAGAACTTATGCACTCCTTTGCTTACAAGCGGAAAGTAGGCTTAAGGAATTTTTACGAATTTTATAATGGAGCAATAATCTTTTTAGCATAAGTTCTGTTACTGATTTTTCACATTGATTAGTATTTCCTAAACATTAAAATAGAAAACACAAAGTGCACTGAGGAAAAACGCTAAGTTTATTTTTTCCACGTTCTATGAAATTTTAAACTTTTTAATATATTTCAATAAAAATTTACTTAATAAAATGTTCAACATAAATAGTGATAAGAGGAATTATTTTTCTCTCTATAATACTACAAAGTATTAGAAATCGTCTTGCTGTTTCTTCTACAAGTGTGGGATACATCACTCATTCTTCTCAATTTTCTCATCTACACTTGATGTTCTTGAGAGGATAGAGCTAATATTCATTAATAAACTGCTTCAAAGGTAAAAAATTAGTTGACTAAAGGAAAAATGTAACGAATGATGCCGATTTTAAGGTGAAAAAAGTATAATATCTAAAATTTTTTCGATTCCCCCCCCCCCCCCAAAATCGCGATTTGGCGCAATTTTTCTAAAAAAAACGCATTTTGTAGCAGCATGTAGCAGAAAAATCGTTTTGGCGCAGTTTTGCGCAATTGGCGCAGCCGTGGGAGCCCTGTGTATGGGATGATTGATCAATGCACATATGTGTTCCCATCTTCGAAGGAACTGCTTACTATGAGATATCGTAATTAATCCATGTTTTTTTCAACAGAGTGGGGATGCGCATGAATACTTTTTTCTGCAAGGTTAGGTTATGGTCTGTAATGAGCCTGGGAATCATAGGGTTTTTGCTAGTGTGTATAGAAACATATGCTAATGAGTGTCAACAGAAGTATGCAATAAATAACCAGACCTTCCCCTAGGATTGAAAGAGGGCAGGGTGCTTCTGTAAAAAAAAAAAGGGCACTTTTCCAAATTTAGGGCATCTTACCGAAATAAAGGGCACATGTAATTTGAAGTAGGGACCGCCCTCCCCCATTGTCACATGTTACGCTATGTTGCACAAGCAGAATGTCACACTTCCTGTTGCCGCTCCCCTGGTCACACTTTGTCACAATTTCAGGAACCCCCCTTCCCCCCTAGAAGCGTGACATCATTTATGAATCCTCCCCTAGTAATACTTTATTATTGCCATAATATAACATTTTAGTCAAACATCAACATCATCACAGTGAAACTAAACATTGAAAAATATCTATATACTAATTTGACAATATTCATTTTTAAGATCGTTTTCAATATTTGAAGTAAAGCATGAAAAAAATCTGCTTGTATATTCAAGGCAACATCAACCAATAATGATTTTAAACTCAATAAAAATATCTAGCAAATATTTTCTGAGTTATACATTTTTACTAATTTATGAGAGTGTTTCTGTTCATTCCAGTACCTCTGAAGATCTGATCACCTCTGAGGAATAATAAGAAAATTAGAATGTATCTTTTCTTAATACAATAAAGCTTCAGTAATAATAATTAGAGCCCAGATTTTGATGACCTAAATGATCACTGAAAACGCCCTTTAAAATTTTTAACATGTCCTAAAAACAGCAAAATTGCAAAAAATGCCATTATAATTAATCAAGAATACCAATTGAAAGCAATGGTTTAGCTTAAAATGACAATAGTATTTTTTTTTTAATTTAAAAGAAACAAAATTAATACAATACATTTTCATTTTCATTAAAGATTGAAATAAATGTTAATGAGGAGAGAAAAAGAAAATGTCTAATATATGGATTCCTCACACGTTGCCATCTTTTTTCCTACAAGTTTTATTACATTTTAAAACTTTTCTTTCTTGAAATAACTAGAAAGCACCATTAGATTGGGATTATTAAATGCTTTTACATATTTTGAATAGTAAATAGTTTCTTGTTTCAAAGAGCATTCTTATATTTTGGTTAGTTTTCTCAACGTCTACAGATGTAATAAATGCATATTTGACCCAAATGGGTCCCTTATAAAGATGAAAAAAAGAATTTTCTTATTAGTCTTTGGGAACCTACTGTTCGAAATTTTATGAGATAGGGAGTTTTTAAGAGTTGCAATATAATCAAGCACAGAATCATTGGAAGAGTTTCAGGCTACACACAAAAAAATACCCAAAGCCAAAAAAGAGACATAAAATGACGTGAAGAAAAGAATCTCAAAAAGTGCCCGAAAAATATCGCAACTGTCGGCCCTAAAAGAGATCATTATTAATTTTGTAAAATGTTTAAACTAAAAAAAACATTCCTTATTTATTTTATGATTTGTGACAATACTACTTCTTTTCAATAATTGTTTATTATTTTTTAAAGAAGTTGGATCCAGGTAAATTAGCAATTTTCTAAAAATTTCTTATTTATCCACAATTTAGTATTTTCTAAAAAGTAAATAGCTGTCAATACTAAATTCAAATTTGAAGTAAATAAATAAATGAAACAATAATAGTGATTTAATAATCGTGAATAATTAGTGATAAACGCAATTTTCGACAAACACGTGTTCAATGTCGGCACAGTTCAAAAAAAAAAAAAAGTCAAACTATTAAAATAAAATGCAAAATAAGTAGATTTAGGGTAGCATGTGTGAAAAATATCTTCTAATTTAGAAAATAATTGAAATTTGTACCCGATGCAAAAGGATTAAAATCTCTAACGTAGAATCTAATTTTCGGCTAAGCTCGTGCACGATTTTGGCTGTTTCTATATTTATACTTTTTTTTCTTTTTTAATTGTTAAAATGAAACGACAAATAAGCAGATTTAAGGTAGTGCATGCAAAAAATATCTTACAACTTTCAAGATAATTGAAATAATTCCAGGATGGAAAAAGATTGAAATTTCAATCACGGTAAGCAATTTCCGGTAAAAATCGGTGGAAAAACTAGTTTCCGTATGGTCCAAAACTTAACTCCTATTTCTTTCTTTATTTAATTTGAAGTAGACAAGAGAATTTGGGAAAAGGTCACGTGTCAAGATAAAAGTTCGGGAAAGGCTTTTAGCATTTGCAAATGATAGCCACATTGGCGACTTCAATGAAAACAATGGTCGCCAAAACGTGAAAATTGGTCGCATTTGGCGACTAGCGATCGCGAGTTTTGAGCACTACAAGAAGGGCGCAATTTCACTAACAAAAGGGCAAGATGGGCGCGTTTCCCGAATCCAAGGGCGGGCAGGGCGCGGCGCCCTCCCGCCCAAGCCTGGGGGAAGCACTGAAATAACTTTGTTTTAAGAGTTTGTTTATAATTTCTGATCTTTCATGTCAAGGTTTGAGCTAGGCCGCACAATCGCGCGATTCCGCAGTATTTTTTAAAATCCCACTCAAAAAAAGTGCGCTCGCGCGCTGTTCCCGCAACTAGCGAACATGCGTTCAAAACATCGCGAAACGACATTACTATTCTAAACTGATAATTCAATACAAACTAAATGGAGTATGTTAGTTTTCAACTGCCATCTTATCCCCATTAATGAAAAGAAGAATCTAGGTACCCTATTTATCATGAATAATAATATAGGGGAAAGATTGACAATTTCTTCATTTTTTGGGATTATTGAACAATTTAAGCCCTTTGTGAATGCAGACGTATCTTCATTCATTCTATTCACAGAGACAAAATAAAAATAATAAAAAAAAAGAGTAGAGAAAGGTAATCTTCCTTGATCAAAGTTAAAAGAGAATGCTGGTTTCTAAAATATACTATTTTCATTGAAAAACATCAATAGATAAAATGACATATGATCAGTAAAAATAGATTAAATATTAAGCTGTTTTTTAGGATTTTTTTGTAAAAATCATACAAAGAATTTTGGTTAAATAACCAAAATACCAGAGGATCTTTTCCATGCTTAACATTTTATAAAGCACCCATTTTTGCGATCGCGAATTTTGTGCAGGATCCGTTTTCTGTGAACCTTGTAGATGTTTATTCTTTCTTTACTGAGCATAGCTTAGATAATAATCTTTCATTACATAGTTTATATTATATAATGATCGGACAATTTAGTAACACTTTTAAAGACACAAACAAGTTCTCACTTAAATTTTAAAAATCCCACTTAAAATTTTGGTTAAGGTGGGAAATCCCACCTTTTATTTTTCCCCAGTGTGAACCCTGCATGGGATGGGATGTTATGGCAGATGTTCTAATATGTATTTTGTCTTTCTTGGTTTCAATTGAAAAGTATAATTAACATACAAAACACATGAAGTTTGATAATAATACTAATGTAAAATATACAAAAATAATTAAATAATATTGAATAGCAAGTCGTTCAGGTCTAGTAGATGTTATTTTCTGAAATTGTACTTTGAAAAAGATGGTTAAAATCTTGGAACAATGCATGTAGCGTGCTTGAAGCCAAAATAAGACTTTGCACATGAATGCATACTGTGTTGTAATGTCTCTTTTTAAATCTGTGTTTAAAGATTTTATTTACCATTTAGAAGTATAAGTTACTAGAGTATTCATCAATTATATATTTTAAAATGTTAAAGAGAACTGTTTATCCTGTGTTTTTATATTTTGCATCAATAATCCCGTGTTAATTTAGGTATTTTCAGCTGTAGTAAAATGCACTAAATTTCTATTTTCTTACATTAAATATTGATTTTTTTAATTAAAACTTTTAGTATGATTTAAAATATATTCAAACATATTTTTTGCAATGATTTAATTTGAAACGCATAGTTTTTGAGAAATTTTACATGTGTTAGGCTTAGCAGGGAAAATGTGCCGGCCTGCAGTGAGAGTCATCGCTTGGCAGGTCCCGTCCTGTGGGAGCACTTCCTTCCGTGGGCATCCATCCCGAAAGGATTAAATTCTTTTGATGATTGGTGAATCTCTGTTTAGGATATTGAAATCTGCATGCACTTCCTACAACTAATGTAGAATGGGTTACAAGCAGCTGTCCATTTTGCCCCTTCGCAGTTTATTACATTTTTTTCTTTCCAAAATTATTGTTTTGGCTTTTACATTAAAAGTAGATTGCCTCTCAATATAATGATATATCTCTCAAATCCTAATAATGGTATTGGGCCCTTTAAGTATTGTTGTATCAAGGTTTTATTGTGTATCACATTTCTTTTTTGCCTTTTATTCCTTGAAATTAAAAATTAAAAAGAATTTTATAAAAATCAAAATAAATTATTTAAAACATGAATGTAAGCAAAATCCCACAAAAATGTCTGAAAAAAAAATAAAAGTCAAAAAATAAATAAATTCCTATACTGATAACAAGAAAAGAAGGTAAATTGGTTTATAACATAGGGAAATGCATGTCCTTCTACTGGTTCCCAGTGAAAGAAAGTTCACAGTGATATGCACATATGCTTGTATCTTGCATACTATTTGCAAGTTTCAGAAAATTCAAAATGTCAATTTATATCACTTATTTTTATGGTCGTCTTAATAGACATGAGACTCGGTGTCAGATTTTAGAAGGGGCCCAGAGGACATGTTCCTTGTTAAAAACAATAAAAGACATTTGTAATTATGCCATTAAATAATTTTATTTGATGTCAGAAAAAAAAAACTACAGTAAACCTCTTCTATAATGGACACCAATGGGACACAGATATTTATTCGTAATAACGAGGTGTCTGCAAAAGAGGATTTTTTAGGGCTTCATGCTGGTGGGGAATTAAAAAAATGTCTGCCTAAGAGGGGGCTGTCTGTTAGGAGGAGTTTTACTGTATTGGTGTAGAATATGTGTTTGAATAAAGTGACTTTTGTTTAGCAATCATAGCCACTAAACTGTGGAGTATTATATGTCATAGGAGTAATGTTAGTGTCAGAAGTCTATGCACCAGAATACATTTTACTTACTTAACTCGCTTGTTTTGATTTCAAGGGTACATGCTACTGTGATTCTTATTGCAAGTCACAACTTAAGCATTGCGAGTAGCAACTGTTCATGCAAACCATTCCAATTGTTCACAACCCCATTGAAGGAGTCATTTTCCCCAGTTTCAAGATTAGCATGGGCTTTAAATAGCAGACTACAATGACCTCTGGTTCTGCCTTCTGTGCAAAAATGTTCCCCATAAACACCTTTCGTTGAAATAAATTTAAACAACTGAATCATGTCTCCACTGACTTTGCTTTGTTTGAGAATAAATGTAAGGCTTCTGGGGTCTGGAATCATATTTCAAACTTTAAAGTACATCTACTAACCTAGTATTTGAGTAACCTAGTTTACTAACATTGTAATGGTTTCTCACTATTATGACTCGGCTCATTGTGATGAAATTAGCTGCTGGTTTTAGTGTTTAATTAGCTGAAAATGTTAAAAAATATATTGTTTTCATTCAAAATAAATTAGTATATTTTCTGTGCTTTAAATAAATTAGTTTTAAAGGATTCTTAAAAATCATAAAAAATTAATTGTTAGTTATATACATTTTTATTGCAATTTTATTAGAAAAAAAAATAAGAATGAATTAATTTCTACTCTGCCCCCCCCCCCCTCCTCCCAGAAATTATTCCTGGATCCACCCCTGGATTGCAAGTATGGCAGTATTTTAATAGTGGTAAAAGAAAAGAATTATTCTTCCCACAAGATGCTTTGTTTAAATCGGGATTTTTTTTCCCCAGAAAATTTAGTACCCAGAACAATTTTGCAAGGCCTTGTAGGCAGTTAAAAGTTAGAAATAATTGAAAAAAATCTGGAAATAATTTTTTTGATGTCAGAAGAAGATCAATTTTGGTAGAAACTAAAAGAAATAATATATGAGATACAAGCACATGTACTTAGCACAATATTTCTTTCATTATGTATTAAAAAATAGTAAAAATGCCTCATGAAATTAACTAGCAAAAAGAGAAAAATAAGTAAAGTGATGGCCTAAGTTTTTATGTCCCATTTCAAAATGTAAAAGTAAAATATATTATGTAAGTGTATATTCATGTAACAGTTTATATTGCTTCATGAAAAATATTTCAAGTTTCTACCAGATGTCTTTTCAATGACCAATGCATTGGTATTCTTTTCTGTAGACTTATGGTGCTTACATGAAGTAAAATATTTTTTCGAAAAGAACAAAAAATTGTATTTTAGACATTGTAGATTATACAATAAGGCAGAATAGACAAAATGATGAAACTGAGATCTTCAGTTAATGTTTAAACAAAAGGTGGGTCACATTTTGTACCACTGTGGTTCACCAAAAATTATTAACAAGCAATCACACTAAAAAAGGAAAATATTTAATTTAAAAAAATGTAAAATGTAACCTTTAACATACCATGCAGTGAAGTATTAGGGTAAACATACTGAATACAATAACTGCAAAGCACAAGCAATTTACAAATGAAGGGGAAAAAAAAAAACCTTTCCCTAATGGGAAAACGTCCAATTTTTGTCATGACTGTTCTTAGGTAATTATTCAAAATATTTATTTCATAGACTAAAATTACTGCACTAAAATTATATATTTTTAAAAGTAGTCATGCTGAAGTGAAAGCACATCAAAATCTATTTAAATATTTTAATATTTAGTACCTTGAAACAAAACAAAAAAGTTGTGACAGGCATGACTAAAGACATACTGAGTCAACCAAAATTTAAGAACACTACCACTTACCTTTAAGCCAATAAAATAAGGGAATTATGTCTTGCTGGCCTAACATTCCATGTCAGCAATTGTTGTGTAAAAAATATATATAAAAAAATTTAATAAATAAATAAAATAAAATAAATAAATAAATAAAAGAAAGAATAAATTCCACTAACAGTCCAAACCGTCTAAGTAAGCAGGTTCCTAATTACCATCCAAAAAAGCACACCACACACCTGGCTGAGTATAATCTTTTCATGTCGGGAAAAACCAATTGGTTTACTGCGAAGCAAAGTGACTATTGAAGGCAACACTCATAAGAATTTGTTTTAGAAATGCGTTTATATTTTAATCATTTTCAAGTAAATATTAATAATGATTACAATAAAAAAATTGGCAATAACATAACTGCCTTAAATAGTGAAATTTATTTGCTTACAAACAAACTTTTAAGAAATAACTTAGGAGGGATGCTTCAGTCTGTAACACTTCTTTCTGGGGCTTCTATCATAAACCGGTTAAACTAAACTGCTTGTCTACAATAAGACAAACAACCTTATTAGAGTACAAATTGTAAAAATTTTCATTTTTGTAGAATGCATCACTTTATTTACCATTTTTTTTTTGAAAATTATATTGTTTTTCAAATTATATAAGTTTGCTTTTGGGCTTTATGATTTTAATTTACTGCTTCTGGGCTGTGTTACTACTAAAAATTTATTTTTTATGTTTTCATTTACTCTTTTAGTGTTGAAATTTTTGTTGTCAAGTTTGTTTTTATTTAAAAATTTTATCTTCTTTATTTCGTTCATAATTTTTTGAATTGTTTAAGAGTTTTCATTCTGCTTATATAACTTGTCACGGGCATATATATATATATGCCCTGAGCAGTCAATGTGTTAACTATATGGCCATATTTATGTACGTTGTATCAATTATCTTCCTTTTAAAACTAACTATATGTATTGCACCCTCCTCATTCATCTGAAATTGAACATCTGAGGGCTTATATGTATATATATATGTACAGACCCTAGGCAGTGAAGATGTTAAATAATTACTTTAACATTTTCATGTTAAGTTATTATTTAACTTTGATTTATGCTAAGTTATATTGATGAAGATTATTTATTTAAAGTTTCTTATTGTAACTTAAAAGGCAACTGTGAGTTGAAATGATTTCATTTTAAAAAAACAGTGGCAAAGAGCAAAGGGAAAAACATTATAGTAAATTAATTCAAGTCATAAGGCCAAGCTCTTTAAAATTACCAATGAACTAAGAGAAAAAAGGGGGCGTGGAGAAATTTAATTATCCAATTTTAATGTTCGAGTTATGTTTAAAAAATAAATATTTTTTTCTATTGACAGTAGTTTGCAGTTTTAAAGTTTTTCTAGATTGAATTTAATTAAATAGTGTATTTCATGATATATTTTTAATTTTCACTATTTTAGGGGGGCCATCTGTTTCTACATGATATCAAGAAGATTTGATGTATCTAAAATTTAGTTTTTGAATTAGTTTGTCTAACTAAAAACAGACAGAATATTTAAGGATGAAAAGAAAACATATGTTGGAATGCACAGTTTTGCTTGATTCCCTGTCTGGCAATAGAGTGAGTCTATAAATAGTTATTATTTTTAAAATTATATTTCTTGTGTAGTGCTATAATAATATAGGTTAGAGCAGACCATTAAATGTAGAAGTCATCATTTGTAGCTAATTTGAAAAATGAAACTCATTATTTAAATTTTATTATTGAATAATACTTTTTCACTTCTTATCCTGAAATTAAGTTTTTTTACACCTTTAGTTGTTCATAAAAGGTGAAACAATAAAACTAATTCAAGCTTTATTTATGTTGGTAAATGCTTTTGCATTTGTTCCTTACAGAATGTGAAATTAGTGTCGAATCTATTTGTTAGTGCATTAATTTATACTCCATCATCTTTGATCTTTTCTTAAAGACTTAATAAACATTCTAAGATAGGATTCAGCATCGGAACAGTAGAAAATGAAGTTTTCTATTATCCCGAAAGTTAAAAGTTTAAACTGCATGAGTTGGAAATTTGTGGTTGGTTTTCTGCTAACATGAGAAAAAGCAGCAAAATGTTTCTTTTAATGTATGAATTTCATATTTACATTTCTGTTAAATAGACTCAAATAATATGGACATTTATTCTTTCTATCTTTTTATGAACTGAATCAAGGAGAAAAGTTTTCTTTTTGTTTTGAAGCTTATAAACAACCTGAGATTTTATTAAGCTTGCTTACTATTAAAGATAATTGTCTTATTTATTGCTCTTAAGTTTCAGCTGTCTAACTAAAATTACTTTCCCAACTTTGGTGGCCATTAACCAGCTCCCGTGACTAGACTAATGTGTTATATTTTATGTTATGAAAAACTTTATCATTTTAAGAAAATTTTATCCTTTTTTTAAGTTTTCATGTAAGTGAACATTAAAATTAAACATTAATACTTAAAGCTGAACAAAATATGCTTATTTTACCTCTGAAATTTGATGCAAACATTTTGCTTCAGCAATACCATTTCTCTGATAGAATTTCTATGATCTTCCTGAAATGCAATCATGGTGCAGTGGAAACGTATTCGAATGAATGTCAGTTAAACAATTTACAGTGCTATTTTGTGTTGTGTGTGAATGTTAAATTTTTTTTATATATTTTTATCATTTAACAAAATTTAATTTAACCAATTTTTACTTAAAGTATATTTCAGACTGTTTTCCTCCCAATTTTAACCAGTACAAAAAGTTCTATATTTCATCCACACTTTTTCAGGATTCATTTTTTTATGGGATGTTATTTATCTATTAAACCTTACATGTGTCAGGAGAAGAATGTGCATTGGTTAAATTGGATTATCACTCGAAGTATAGTTGAATGTGTTTAAACGAGCAGGACAAACTTGGTACATAAACACCCTTGTTGTTTAACATAACAAAGTAGAGTTTATGCAAAGAAATCTGGTTATAAAAGAGTTCTTGTGTTATACCTATAAGGTATTTTTATTGTACTAAATTATGTAATTTGATTTTCAATTTCTAAAATGGATCTTGTTCATAATTTTTTCTCTAATTTCACCTTAGTTTTAATGTCTTAAATACTACATACCATCCAGTGCTGTCACTGAGGTTGACTGTAATAGCTCCTGATATTTTTATGGGTTTAACAGCAAAAGAAACACTGTGAGGTTCTACATTTTAAAGTACTTAATCTTGTTAAGTACCTGCAGTTTGCATCCAGTTTTCAGTGATGAATACTGATTGATTTTAAATTTTTATTAACTATAATTTAAAATAATATATTCTTTTCTTTCCTCTAGTAAGAAAAACTCACAGCATTCTTATTTTCTGTTAGCATTGTTATGTCCATGTTAAAATTATCTGTTTGCTTTTGCATGTTTAATTTCATTTCCGATTTTCATTTGTAATTCAGTTTAAATGCTATGGAACGATTCTGTACAACTCTTTTGCATATATGCTTAAGATAATGTTCTAATTTACATCAAGTTTTAATGAAATGTATATCATTTTTAAACTGAAAGTAATTTTGGTTATATACGAGGGTGAGTCAAATGAAAACTGGAAAACTGCTATAGAAAATGTACAACCTTTGTTGTTAATCAGACCCCATGTACGCATACACTCTCCCATCATCAATTGGCATTGATCCCACGACTACATGACACAGCAGCACACTACAGTTGTGTCCAATAAGGCAGCCCTTCTGTTTGAGTACACCAAAAAAGATCAGTGCAGAGTGATCTGTTTCCCGACTGATCTGTAATTGAATTGATGAGTTTGAAAGCCAGTCATCTCCATCAAAACTAATTTTACAAGACAGACAAAAAACAAATTATTCAATATTCATCTGACATATAGGGATTTATTTCATTTTTTCACTGTAGCTTAAGATGTTTACTTAAAATTTCATCATTTCTATATGGGATTATAACATTTCTTGTTTCATTTAAAAAAATAATTAAAAACTGGATATGACTTGCTTTTGGACAAAAACATTAAAGCATAATTTTCATTACTTTAACAAGGGAAAATATTAATAATTTTTTATTGAAAACTTGAAATAAAATTTATTATATATACTGCAAAATTAATGGATCTGGATATTTCAGCCACTGTAATAGATTAACCCCATAACAATTGGTTAATTTTCAAGAAAACGGTCATACGAGGTCTGTCCCAAAAGTATCCGACCTGCATTCATATCTTCGTGCCACAACACTCAGCTGACCTCTGTAGGGTACGAACGTCACCAGTACTCCTAACCTTCTCCTCAGATGCGTTAGTTACTGATGAGACACCTTAGTTCTGGCGCAACTTGTATTTTTTTTACTACGTCTGTTTTGCATTCGGCGGATTTTGTTTATTGCTACAAATGACAGGAAAGAACTGGACAGCAAATTTTCATAAAATTTTTGTTTTAATCTCTGTAAAAGTTGTGCGAAAACTATTGAAATGTTACAAAAGGTCTTGTGAAATGAGTGCATGAGCAAAACACAAATAAAAGAGTGGTGCAGGTGGTTTAAAGGTGGCTGCACATCTGTTGACAGTGATCCTCGTTCTGGACGGGAACAACCTCGGATAATGTCTAGTGTGTGCGAGTCGGGATTGGACAAGATTGTTGTTTGACTGTGAGGGAACTAGAAGATAACCTTGGAATACCAAACCGTACTGTTTGGCGAATTTTAACCAAGAAAACGGCTGCACTTTTGGCAAACCGGTGGCTGGCTTTTTCACCACAACAATGCTCCAGCACATGCATCAAACCTTGTGCAGCAGTATTTATCAAAACACAGTGTTGCATAGCTTTGTTAGCCTCCATACAGTCCTGACATAGCTCCCTGCTAATTTTGGCTATATCCTAGATCAAAAATGCCGCTTGAAGGACACCAGTTCGACAACAAAGAGACTGTTGAAACTAATGCGACGAATGCACTAAAGGCGATTCCAAAAATTGACTTTCAAGACTGCTTAAGAAAGTGGAAGCATCCATATGAGTGTTATTCAATCAAATGGGGACGACTTTGAAGGATGCCCCCACCCGGATGATGAAGAATTGGTCAAGCGCCGAGAAATCAACGTTGGTCGGATACTTTTGGAACAGATCTCGTAAATGCCTATTTTTTTATCCCTTAAAATTATATAAAAATATCTGTATGAAAATATATATATTCATTTTTAATTTTTGATTTCTTTTTATTTTGAAATTTCTTCAGCCCAGAAATATCACTGGAGCTAGAAATAGAGAGTGAAACCTCACCCCGTCATTTTTACGGGAGCAAGAAGGAAGGGGTTAAACAGTTAACAGAGTAAATTTAAAAGCTAAATTAAATGGCATAAATCCTCTTCTAGATCATTACAATCTGGTATAATCCACACAGAAATTTCTTCATAAAATCCAATAAATCCCATGGTATGTATTCTAATACTTTCTTAATGTCTAATTTTCTTGTGGTTTAGGCAACTTTTTCAGAATCTGCTTTCTTTACTGGCACTGTAGCCACTTTTAGGAGGTTTTTTTTTTTGATCAAGCAAACATTAATTGCTTAAACCACCAATGTAATGAGATACTTCAATTCTGGCTACACTAGGAATATCTGGTGGAATATTTCCAAATTTTGTTATAGAACAAGTGGGGATATGGGATTTCCAGGATATTGGATGTTTTCGAAGTAAATAGAAATTTCAATGCTTAATATTTTCTATAACTAGTAGGAAGAAATGACTTGTTTTAAGGCTAAAGTCTGCCCACATGAGCTGAACTGGAAAGAGAAATAATCCGAGTTCGGTAAAAAAGTGGCGCAGACTGGTTTTTGGACTCGTTGATTCAGTTGCATTGCAGATCGTGACCTGTCTGTCTTGAAGAATCATCTCTGTGACTGCAATTACCTTAACTGTCACAACACAATGTGCCTGGCCTGGTCTTGCCTTGGTACATCCGCAAAACTTTTTGTGCTGTTGCTGAATTTCTTGCACCATTCATACACTTGTGTCTGCAATAAAGATGCACCCCCTACTGTGCCAAAACACGTCTATGGATTTTGATTGGTTTCGTGCCTTCACTGTAATAAACAGATATGGTGCACTCCATCAAAGGGGCCGTCATATTGGAATCCCCGTGTCATGCTTCTGGGTTATGTGGGGTCTTGGGACAAATGCTGATTGAGGTTCCACACCCATGCATACCAGGTCTGATCATAATGAGAGAGGTTTTAGATTTTCTAAAGCAATTTTACAGTTTTCATTTGACTCACCCTTGTACTTCAGTACTCATTGCAGTGTCTCATATGCAGACAATATATGGAACTGAATGGCTGTTAACAAGGCACATCTTTGTTTAAGCAAGAGTGTCTAGTTGACTGAACTTTTCAGTAACTTTAAGTACTTCTAAGGAATCCTTGCTATAATGCCTCTAACAGCTGTATGATGGTAAGTAAATGCAAAGTGTTTTAAACTACTTAAAATTTAAAAATTCATTTTTTAATTTCTTCACTAGAAGTAGAAACAAATGTTCCAAAAACTTCTTTCAAATTTCTATTTTTCCACCATAAATCATAATAAGAAACAATAATTATTAAGCCCCTAGCAGTAAAATTTATATGCAATTTTACTGCTAGGGGGCTAAAAATTTTAGACACACTTATGTGTGCCTCCAGATTTAACTAACAAGTAAACATTCTCCTCCAACGATGAGGGATATGAACTCAGTATATTTACTCTGAAACTACACCATCTGAATAGTAAATGTGAAATTTTAGACGCCAAATGGTATAGAAGTTATAAGGTGTTTTATTTTTAAGTATAGTCTATGTAGAAAAAACTGTATTAGTCCCAAATAACCTGCTGAATGTCTTTTATGGATGAAAGAAGCAATTATTCAAAGACTGAATTACAGAACTACATCCATGACTAATGAAACATATGAACCGACAACTTTATTGGATAGATATGCAAGTTGGTTTTGAAGGAGAAATTGATGGCCAGAAATGTATTTAATTGCTATGTTCACTTCTTTTGCAATATAAGGCACTTATCAGGTACATTATTGACAGTGGATTCAGGAACATAATCAGATTTGCCTTTTATAAAGGTGAATAGTAACTGAATTATGAGCATGGAACATGCTGATTTTGAATATTTTTAATGTAAATTTCTTCAAACCATACATTATAATGTCTTTGGGTGTCTAATAACTTAAGTATGATTGCTTGAAATGATTGAGTTAAATGGAAATTGGCACATATGGAAATATGAGTGGAAGTCAAGAAGTGAATGGACTTTTTTAATTTCTTGTACTAGAGTTTGGTAACATGGCTAGTATCCTGCACTGAATTAGGGTCGTCTGCAACACTTCTATGAAACATGTCACTTTTATTTCTACATTCAATCTTTAAAGTGTAGGAGACCGTTAGATATGGCAGCTCCATTGTGGATCTGCACTACAGAGGCCACATTCTTCCAAATGGACAGTTGAACAAGAGTTTGGATTTGAATTTCTGGAACACTCGCCATGCAGTCCAGATGTGACTCCAAGCAGTTTTCGTATGTTTGGGCCATACAGTCCAGAAGCAGCTCTAAGCAATTTCTTTATGTTTGGGCCATACAGTGGTTTCTGGGGAAGTGAGCTATTTTCATCGTTTTACAAGAAAAATTGTTCACATTCTAGACAATCTTCACAATTTCATGCATGTTTTAACCATTGAAGGAAGGGCTCAGCTCAGGAACTGATGCAGAAGTTATCGATGCAGTACAAAATTGGTTATAGGTGCAACGGAAAAACATTTTTTCTCATGGAATCAAAAAAGTTGTGAAACGTTGGGCAAAGTGCATTGAAGCGCAGGGAGGCTATATTGAAAAAAAAAAAATGTATATTTCAGTTTTCTGTCATTAGAACAAATACCTCTTTTCTCAAAGGTCCCTTTACTTTTGACTTCCCCTCATACATTTTCCTCTCATATAGACTACACTTTTACCTAAAAATCCTCATAACTTCTATACCATTTCACATCTGCTGCTAAAAAGAAGGTGGTGTAGTTTTTGACCATATGTACCATCTTCACATCCCCGAATGGTGGGAAGGAACATTTACTTTTAAGTAAATATTTCAAATGAAAAATACACCACCTAAATTAGGTACAAACATTCAATGCTATTGTATTGTAATCAATTGAAGTTAATATTCCTAAAAGTTGCAAAATTTGCTTTATAATTCATAATTGCACCATTTGTTAAAAAAATAATAAAAATACTGTATTAAATAATAGTTTCATAATGGTTTTCATTATGCAAGTCATGCAAAATAAATAATTATCAAAACTAATTAGATAATTATGATCTCATTAATTATTTTAAAATATCCAACTCTTGAGGTAAAGTTTCAAAATTATGAAAAAAAATAGAGAAAACTGGAGTTATTAAATATACCTAAACTTTAAACTGAAATACTCATAAAAATATTACTAAATAGATATAAAATTAACTACTCATAGCACAATAGGATTTCACATGATTTAGTCATTATTTTGCCCTACCTACAGTGATACACATGTATACATGCATGTTCTTGACTGTACGTATTATTTTTAAATATAAGGTGAACACAGAGAAGTTGGCCATGCCCCAGAAGTGGGCCACTTAACTTTTTAATTTGAAAAACAAGAAATGCGAGCATTCCAATGAGATAAAAAATCTGCCTGTGATTGGCCGAAACCCTTGTCGATGAAATACCAAAAGATCAGACTTTAATTCCTATTTAGTTAGAAGCAAGAAATTTTATTCTGTAGGCTGATCATCAACACTACCATTGCGAGGCGACTCTTAGCCGTTTCGATAAGAGGCAAGTCTTCATTAAATTATTTTTTTAGCATGCATTCCATTGGTTTTAACCCTCTCATGCATGCATTTATTTATTTGTGTTATATAAAGAAAATTCATATGCTACAAACCAATTTAGTATCTCAGAATTGTGGTGTACTAATTTATTTTGAAAATTTTTGTCCTGCATAGTCAAAAATTTGAGTGCTTGTATAAAGACGTTTTATGTTTTTTTTGTCGTATTTATTCAAAATAATAATAAACATGGCAAAACTGAATATTCAAACTTAATTTATAAGGAATAAGAAGCTATAAAATAATACCAAACTTCCTAGAAATGTAATACACGCTTCTAAATAAATAAACAGAATTTGATTGAAAACCAAGATTTTCTCATCTTTCTTGAATCCTCCATTAACTTCTAAAGAGATAATCTTTTGACTATCTTGAATACCCTATAGAACTTTTTGTGGTTTCCAAGAACTGTCTAGAGTCTCCAGATGAGGATGACATGTAAATTGCAGCACAGAAACGAATCTGCCTAAAAATTTGAAGCAAAAATTTGTCACTCATATGAGGTTTACATGCATGAGAGGGTCAAATTATTATTGATATTATTTGATTACATACTAAATGTATTATAAAGTGTCATTAAAGTGAATAATGTTATTTACGGATAATAAGGGATGGCTCACTTCTGGATCCATGTTATAAAGATTGCACCAGAAGTGGGCATAGGGGAACTCACTACTGGGGCACAGGGTTTTTTTTTCAAACAGACTGTTTTACAATGTTCTTAATCTTGTAATTGTTGACGTTAGGATTCTGGGGCAGTCAAAGTCAGTGATGAGGGGTTTCTTGAAGAAATGTGGCAGAAGTCTGTGTCTTGCAACTGCAGTTGCGTCAGCAAGCGTGATGGTGGTGCAAGGTTGGTCAGCGTTTCTACCTTCTTTTGGTAAGGAATCCGCACACTCATTTCCCTCAATATTCACATGTGCCGGTATCCATTACAGCAAGCAGGATTTCCCATTGCTGTGCAAGCCTTAAAGTAGGACATTTATAGCAGAGGTGACGTTGGTTTCTCCGTTTTTGATTGCTTCTAAGGCCGCTTTTGAGTCGGAGAAGATTACCAAGCCCTCTGTTGGGGCTGAAATCTCCTTATTTGTCATATAAAAAATGATAGCCTCCTTGATCGCAAGAAGTTCACTGGTAAAATTAGAAGCAATAAAGCCTGTGTTTAATTCATGCATAAATTTGTATCCATTTGGAAGAAGGAAGAGAATGCCAGCACCTCCTTTGTTGAAGGATTTGTCAGATGAACCGTCCGTATATACAATTGCTAAGTTACCTTGGGAGAACTTCTAAATCGTCTCAAGGCCTTTTCGTCTAAGTGTCTGTGGGTCTTCTTTTTTCGAGCATGGCTGTAGGAGATTCAAATTAATCCTCGTTTCCTTTGGTGGCCTTCTGGGAAATAGAGGCTCTTGCAAAAAGTTCAAAGTGAAATGTTCCAACTCTATTTGGCTTCTGATGTCTTTGTCAAGTTGTTGCGTTGATGATCTTTTAAGCCTTTTTGTGTCTTTCTATTTGTTAAATACTCTGGTGCAGATATGGTCATTATTGTAGCAATTTAGTTGGTAAACTCAATGGTGGCAAGGTCGCGCCTGCACTCCAGAAGAGGCAGCCCACATTCCTGTTCAGCTTTTTCGTTGTTAGTTGAAGAGACTGCGCCAATAATAATTTTTGAAGCTCGATGTTGGATTGAATCTAATTTCTGTTTAGAAGTGGCGGATGCCGGGGACCAGATCGGGGCAGCATATTCAACTACTGGTCTAATGATAGAGCAGTACGCGCTTTTTAGGGTTTTAGGTCTTGATCCCCAATTAGTTCTGCTGAGTTTTCTAAGCAAGTTTAATCTTCCAAGCGCTTTGTTAGAAGTTTGTTCAATATGCTTTGAAAAGCGAAGCTCAGGGTCTAAGGTAACGCCGAGATAGGTAGGGAAGAAAACCTTTTTGATGTTAGAGTCTTCAATTTTAATATTTGCATTAAAAGTACCTCTGTGTCGTCTTTCAGTAGAGAAAATTCAATAGTTTGTCTTATCTGCATTTATGGTCAATTTGAGATCTTTCGCCCATGCTGCAATGCCCTTCAGTGTTTTCTTTAGAGCTTCTTCTGATAATAAAATTCTTCTGATAAAATAGCAATGTCTCTGTGAGTATGCTATCTCAGGGTGGTGTACTTTCACCTACCCTTTGGTGTCTCGTAGTCGATTCACTTTTAAATAATATTACGGCTTTTGGTCTTTCCTGCATCAGCTATGCTGATGACGTAACTATTGTAGCCAGAGGTAAGTTTATTGACACTGTCTCCTCCATTTTATCGCAAGGGTTAAAATGTGTGGAAAGGTGGTGTCATTCTGAAGGTCTCTCTGTGAATCCTCTTAAAACTACTATGGTTGCTTTCACACGCAAGAGAACTATCGAGGTGCGTAGTGTCAGCTTCTTTGGACAATCTCTCACCTGTTCTGATGAGGTAGAGTACCTTGGAGTCTATTTCGACTCCAAACTTAACTGGAACAAGCATTTTACCCATTGCCTGGCCAAGGCTTGTAAAGTATTTTGGTCCTGCAAAAGAGCCGTTGGCTGTACTTGGGGCCTTAAGCCCAAGGTTGTCCATTGGATCTATACGATGATAATATGTCCCATCATTACGTATGGCTCCATTGTTTGGTGGTCAAGAACCGGCTTAAGTACTGTTAAGACTGAGCTTAACAAGTTGCAAAGGATGGTCTGTATTGCCATAAGTGGTTGTATAAGGACCACACCTACTGCTTCTCTTGAGTTGCTCTTAGGTCTTTGTCCCCTCTACATGCGCATTGAGGCTGAGGCTTTCTTGTGCATGGAGAGGCTTAAGCATTCCGGGCTCTGGAAATCCTATTCTGGGTACCTTTCCTGGAAAAACTTTGACGAGGAGGTCCTGGGGCATCCCCTTTCTGGCTTGCCGAGTGATTCTTTTGACACTCATTGGGCGTTTGATAGGCCCTATCAAGTGATCTTTCCCTCTCGCCGTGATTGGAGTGATCTGCCTCCAATGCACGGCAAGAGTTGCGCTCTCTGGTTCACTGACGGCTCCAAAATGAATTTGAATACAGGTGCTGGAGCTTATTGTCCCAGTGATGGCACTGAGTACTCCTGTCCTCTAGGCAGGTTCAGTACTGTCTTTCAGGCGGAGGTCTTTGCTATTCTTAGGTGCTGTATTTTGTGTTCAGAGAAGGGCTACCGTAACAGGTGTGTTCATATCTGCTCTGATAGTCAAGCTGCTTTACTGGCCTTAAATAGAGTTGCTATGACTTCCCGAATTGTTTGGGAATGTTTCAACTTGCTTTGTACTCTTGCAAAGCATAATAGGATTACTCTTTATTGGGTGCCTGGGCATTCAGGTGTCGCGGGCAATGAAATTGCTGATCGCCTGGCTAGGAAAGGTTCTGACACTCCCTTTATTGGCCCAGAGCCTGCAATTGGGATTTCTAGGAATCTTATTAGGACCACTGTCTTTAATATTTTTAAAGATAAGCAGTATCGTAACTGGCGTAATATAGATGGACAACGCCAGGCTAAAGAGCTTAATTACGGTTGCCCCAGCATCAGGGCGAAAGAGTTACTAAAACTGAATAGAAATGGTATCAGGAAGGCAATTGGTCTTCTTACTGGTCACTGTACCTTAAAGCGGCATCTCACTATTATGGGGGTCAGTAACGACCCAACCTGTAGGGGTTGCCATTTTCATGAGGAAACCGTTGCACATATCTTATGTAGTTGTGAAGTGTTTTCTGCTTATAGGTTTGAACACCTGGGTCGTCATATCATTGAACCCTGGGAAATTCATGACATCCCTATTAGGTGCCTGCTGAACTTTGCATCAGCTACTGGTCTCTTCTAGAGGCATGCTCATCTTTTTGGGGTTTAGTACAATAGACCTCTGGTCGCAGTGCTTGGCCGTTTGTGCCCCCCTTTCCCTCATTTCATTTCGAGTATGCTATAGTGCGATATCGTCTGCGTAGCATGCAATTCTCGTGTCAGGAAGAATGTGGGGTAGATGGTGTTCATATAAGTAAGAAAAAGAAGGGGACTGAGAACTGAGCCTTGTGGTGTTGTCAGTTAATTCATTCCAATATATATATATATATATAATAAGTCAATGAGATTGTTTTTACAGTACAATGTCAAACAAAATGAAATACAATTTGAAGTTGACATTGTCTAATATAATATAAAGTGAGATAATAAGTGCGGTAACGCGTTATTTTGCTTTGAATCATTGTTTCGTAAGTTTGTTGATTGGCATTTTCGTTTTTAACTCTCGATTTAATTGAATGTGAGTGTTTGTATTTCTAATTTATTCAATAATAATAGATAGGCATGAAAATTTTTATTTCTATTTCCTTTTCAGGAGAAGAAGTGCAGAAAGAAAAAAAATATGTATAATATGTGTTATAAACGCATTAAATTAAATAACCGACTCCGTGGTCAATCAGTCACACTGAGGAGACATTATTGCTACTTGAAAAAATTTAAACAAAACAAACCGTTGTCAAACAGAAAATTTAAAATGTCTAAAAGTTGTTTAAAGGTTTCGAGGCTGAACTTGAAAAATGTGAATTACGGTCGAACTTCGACCTCTGAGTGAACTCGAGCTTTAAAAAATGATAATTTTTTTTGAAAAATTCTTCTTTCTGACTTTTTTTTTTTTTTTTGTTGCAGATATGGATTGAGCAACTCAAATATATTTATTTATGTATTATTTTTTGTCTTTGGCCATTGATAGCGACATCAGACTGAGAGAGGCCACATAAGACTCATGCATTGAAAATGAGAAGAAAGTCAGAAAAGTGCAGTATGGTGTCGAGTGGTTCATTTGAGTCAAAATTCGATATTCAAACGCAACAAATCGAAGCAAGAAGAAACGCATTATAGTATCGAACAAAGTAAATAGAAATATTCTCATCTTGAAGCATTCACGTTTAGTAGCACAAATTTATGACAACGAGAAAGGTCAACTCAAATATGAAAAATTGTATGGTAAAAAAAAAATTTCAATCAATTCAAAGAGTATCCCAGATCTTAATATGGCTTACGTCTGCGATACACAGAGTGCTTCACAAATGTGTTTCTCCAGACAAATAATTCAGATACTGCATAATGAAACACACGATATATTGCGATCATTTTTGGATGACGTCATTTTCAATAATTCAGTCTTTATTTGTTGTATATAGATGTCTAGGACTTAAAACAGGCAGTTAAAAAAATGAGTTGCTTTAAACATATTTGAAAACATTTTTGATGTAGATTTTTTTAATTAAAAGTTTGAAGGTATTTGAATCTTTTGGTGACAAACTATATATTATGTCTCAAATGTCAGGCTAATTATCCTGGTATATAATTGAATCAGTCTTTTCGCGACTCAGAGAAAATTGCATTTCATAAAGTTTAGAATCTTATTATTTACAAGAACAGTCAAAAATTTCATCGAAACTACCTGAACAGCTTGGTATATCTTAATATATTAAACTGGGGATTAGCGTATCGAGTACATATTCTTTGTTGGATTTTTAAAAATAGGTTTTGGAATTCTTATGTAAGCTATTTGTTTATGATGTTAAACAGCTACATTTTTCAATAGCCGTGAGTAAAGTTCACTTCATGAAGATAAACTGAAACAACAGAAATAAAGTTTATTTCACGTCATGTAAGACTTAACGCTCAAGATTTTCTTTCTACTATTTCCAAGCTATAGAAGTTTAAACATTATTTCGATAAAACCGTTACATATATCTTCAATATTTATTTCCTCCAGCCTATTTTATGAAGCATTTCTTCCTTATTTATTGACCATTCTTAAAACTCTCGCAACCTATCTTAAAGGTTATAAAAAGAGATAAAATGAGATACAGCTCAAGATTACAAGTGACGATATGTTTTATTTTTACCTTTAAACGTAATTATTTCAAGCGAAGTTATCTGCCAATTTGACCTTTGTTCAAGAATTTATCTATTAAGTGTTCGTTCATAGATTTTTATCGAATGTAGCATCAAATTTAAAAACAGTACCAATTGCATAAAAGAGAGAAAAGTCAAGTTCATTTGCGTGTTTGGATTTAAATACAGTCCTAGCATATCGAATCGGCTACATTGAATACAATACGGTTTTAACTGAACTACCGAATTGTGCTAGATTGTGAGAATTACATAAAGAGCCGATCAGTCCCAACAGATGGCAGCATTTGTACTGGGGTTAATCTATGCACATCTCGTAGAATATCCTATAAAATATAATATTATAAATCACAAAATATGAAGCCTTCATTCGTAGAGATCACATTATATGAACCATTTAATCAGTGCAGCAATGCGTATGGGTTTAGATGGCCTGCAAGAAACTTTCTCGGGGTCTGAATATTTGCTTCCATGCAAGAAAGAATGAACAAAAATTGAAAAGAACTACCAGAAGCCAATAATTGTCCTTATTGTCTTGTCACACCATCTCATTTTCTTTTTAAGACATAGTTTTAAATTTTTACGTTTTAAAATGAAAGGTTTGTATACAGTAGGCAGAGGCGTAGCGGGAAATTCTGGGGAAGGGTAACTTGCACACACACCGAGTGTATATATAGAGAGGGGGGAGGGGCGAAAAAGATAGATAACATTCTAGATAGATATAGATGGTTGAAACCAACGTAACAATTATAGTAACGAAAGGCAGTTTTTTTAATAATGATCGCAGCAAGAGGGGCACATTAGACGTTTTCACTTTTGTTATTGTAATAGACCCAAAATCATTAAAAAAAGCTTTTAAGATCAAATTTTATAAGAAGTGTTAATCCGAAAGTTATTTTTTATGCTTTCTGAAAAAAAAGGACAATAACGTTTAATATGCAACTTTCACTAACCAATATAAAAATTATTGCGTTTCTGTAAATGTTACGTTGGTCTCGATAGAATGAGCAATATACAGGATAAATAGAGAAAAATATAATAAAACTAGAAATATAAAAATTAAGCTATGGAATATGAAAATAACAAAAAATAAATTAATATTCGAATAATTCCCTTTACTTTATATTTGGCTGCACCGTACTTTCAAATGGTGCAGTAAGCATGCAAAGGATCATTCATAAATGATGTCACGCTTCGAGGTGGGGAGGGGGATTCGCGAAATTGTGACAAGTGTAGGGAAGGGGGAAACAAGAGAGACATCATGCATTATACAACATAGCGTGACATGTGACAAAGGAGGAGGGGGGTACGCTGAAGTGTGACATATTGTGACAAAGGGGGAGGGGGAGGGGTGTCAAATAGATGGGAAAAAAGCATGACATCATTTAGGAACGGCCCCCAATAGGAAATTGTATGACATTTTTATGTCAAACAAAGGTTTTGAACTTAAGCGCAGTATAAATAACAATTAATGAGATACGATTTGTTTGAAATTGATGAAAAAACGCCTTTTTGCCACAATTTGAAACAGCTGTAGGGGAAAGTACCCCAAAATGGGATAGCTTATCTATTCTTCGCTTTATTTCTTATTGTGTGCAAGGTACATTCCAAAGCTAGACGTCATTTAAAAGTATGCACCTTTGCAACTACTTAAAATACCTTTGTCACATTTGTTCAATAATATTTATGTGAAAAATACTGGTTTCACAAAGTTTTACACGATCCCGTTTTACCCTACCAAGGGTGGGTAAAATGGGATAGGGACTGAAATCGCATAAAAATGTGTCGGTCTTCTGCTCTGGAACAGGCTTCGTGGGCCCATCCCTGGCAACTCGAGCATTGTATCCAGCCTTCTCCAGATTTCGATTCAAGATACAGAGCGTTGCAGAAAATACGTGCTTCATCTTCTGAAGACGACGACGTCCAACCTTGGCTAACTGATGATTTTTTTTTAGGTTTTCTTATGTTTGGTCCATTTTCTTCGATTTTTGCAAATGATGATTGTGGTTTTCTTTCAGGTTCAGAGTAACATTTTTTAACTTTATCTGCCTGTTCTGCATCTCCACTTGGTTTTCTTTTACGCCTTGTTTATTTTCTCTTCGGAACATTCAAGAGACTTGTTTTGGCAGCCCTTTTTTTCAGCTTTTGAGTTCTTTCTCGTTTTTTTTTTTTTTTTTTGTACGCTCTTCTTCTTCCAACTCAAGTTTACATGGGCTTCCTGTTATAATTGCTGTTTTCCCTCTTCTCCTATCGTGTTTATTTTGAGGTCTTGTCCAATCACTCGTGGTGGAGGTAGAATTTCTTTGGGTGATATAGAAAATGGCAGTGAAGGACGATAGTATAGCCCAAGTCCTTCGTTTCTTGTCGAAGTGGACGGTTGGATAAGTCCTGCGTTTGTGCTAGTGTTATCGGTGCCACCAATCGAATGAATCACTAGGTGATTCAATCAATGGTGGACGCTAGTTCGCACCCCTTTGGAATCGTGACGTCACGCCAGGGGGCGTGGAGCTCTGACGTCACTCTGTTTAAGCCGCATGCGCGTGGACTTTCCGTTTTCGTTTTCTGCGTTGAGTGTGTGAGTATAGTTTTTGCTACTAACAGATCCAAGGAAATTAACGTTCCAGATAAGAGGAGATTGCTCTCATTTATTAATGTTATTAAAGCAATATAATTTTTTTTCAATAAAAACTTTGTGTAATTTTTTTTTACTACTGTTATTTTTTTTTTAAAACTTTGTGTATTTTTTTTTTCAATAAAAATGTGTGTTTTTCAATAAAACACACATTTTGTTTTGAATGAAAATAAGGAATATTGGGAAATGTACGATTGTTTTTTTCAGTTAATTTTTCTGAGAAAATTTAAATCACCTCCAACTAGTTTTAAAAAAAAATATTGTGTGTAGCATATTTTAAAGGAATTGATGACAGAAATAATTTGCAAATACTTTTGATTTAGAATATGAGATTGTTCACTAAAACTTTGTCAAAATGCAACCAAACATTAAGTTGAAGTATGATTTAGATTTTTAAAAAAAATCATATACATTTGTTCATAATTCTTTATTTCTTTTTTATAGCATAAATCCCAAACAAATTAAAATTTGAAATCACATTTGACAAATTTGGAAAAAAAAAAAAAAAAAAACAAATTGGATTACTTGAACGCAAAAAAAAAAAAAAAAAAAAACTAGGTGCGAAATTCTCATAAATAAGAAACAAATTAAAATTAGCAATCACATTCGATAAATTTGAAAACAAAACAAAACAAAAACAAATTGCATTAGCATCAAACAAGTTTGAATCTACAGCAAAATCTTTGTAGGAAAATAATTTGTGCTACATAAAAGTACCACATCATGTAATCATGCAACAGATACTTGCATACCAAGCTGACATTCAATCCTTGGAAACTTTCAAAAAAATTCAAGATTACTGAAAAAAATATGAAGGACACAATTTTTGAAGGATTACAAATTTTAAGGATCAAACTGAAGAATTAAAATTGCAACACACATACCATTTGAAAAATAAATCAATGGATCTCTAACAAACAAATCCATTTTTTTTTTAAATTGATAGTAATATTTTTTTTCTTTCTACAAGATGTTTTTGTATTGTTTGATTATTGCTTTTGTAAATATGGTTTTGCCTAGTGTTCAAAAAAAAAAAGTGTGCACACAAATTTGCTTTATATACTTTGTATATTATTTTTGATTTTTTTACTATTTTTTACTATTTTTTACTATTTTTTGCAATTTTAATTCTTCAGTTTGATCCTTAAAATTTGTAATCCTTCAAAAATTGTGTCCTTCATATTTTTTCAGTAATCTTGAATTTTTTTGAAAGTCGCCAAGGATTGAATGTCAGCTTGGTATGCAAGTATCTGTTGCATGATTACATGATGTGGTACTTTTATGTAGCACAAATTATTTTCCTACAAAGATTTTGCTGTAGATTCAAACTTGTTTGATGCTAATGCGATTTGTTTTTGTTTTGTTTTGTTTTCAAATTTGTCGAATGTGATTGTTAATTTTAATTTGTTTCTTATTTATGAGAATTTCGCACCTAGTTTTTTTTTTTTTTTTTTTTGCGTTCAAGTAATCCAATTTGTTTTTTTTCTTTTTTTTTCTTCCAAATTTGTCAAATGTGATTTCAAATTTTAATTTGTTTGGGATTTATGCTATAATAAAGAAATAAAGAATCATGAACAAATGTATATGATTTTTTAAAAAAATCTAAATCATACTTCAACTTAATGTTTGGTTGCATTTTGACAAAGTTTTAGTGAACAATCTCATATTCTAAATCAAAAGTATTTGCAAATTATTTCTGTCATCAATTCCTTTAAAATATGCTACACACAATATTTTTTTTAAAACTAGTTGGAGGTGATTTAAATTTTCTCAGAAAAATTAACTGAAAAAAAAAAAAAAATCGTACATTTCCCAATATTCCTTATTTTTATTCAAAACAAAATGTGTGTTTTATTGAAAAACACACATTTTTATTGAAAAAAAAAATACACAAAGTTTTAAAAAAAATTAACAGTAGTAAAAAAAAAATTACACAAAGTTTTTATTGAAAAAAAATTATATTGCTGTAATAACAATAATAAATGAGAACAATCTCCTCTTATCTGGAACGTTAATTTCCTTAGATCTGTTAGAAGCAAAAACTACTCACACACTCAACGCAGAAAAATGTGGCTTACACAGAGTGACGTCAGAGCTCCACGCCCCCTGGCGTGACGTCACGATTCCAAAGGGGTGCGAACTAGCGTCCACCTCAATCAATACTGTCTCTAGTGGTTGTGATGACTTCAAACGTTTAGATGCTATGACTGAATTTGAAGATCCTTCGGATCTGGCCTCGTTTTGTTGCAGATTTAATGGTTGTTGGGACGTCAATGAATGAATTTTTGGTCAAAACATTTTTCTGACTTACAGTTTTAACCTATAACTACATTTTGTACGTAACTCAGTCCGATTGTTTGTACTCCAAAAGTAAAGTAAATTATTTTATTTCGAAAATATAATTATTTAAAATTAATATAAATTGTTGTAATTGATTATACATATTTTAATTCATTACTTATTTCAATTAAAATAACTTAAACACATTGCCAAAACATTAATGGAAATGGTCGGGTAAAACGGGACACATTAAAATTGTATCCCGTTTTGGGCACCCCAAAAGTGTCCCGTTTTACCCGACCGTGATGCTTTTGATAACATAAATGGCTGACCCCTGAACCGTCACTCACGAGCAATATATAAATACATGAAATTGTTGTTAAAAGAGCTATGAACAAAACACAGTACTTGCCGGAATTGTTTCGAAAGACGGAGAAGCACAAGGATAGGTGTTCTGCAGTCGAAAAAAGTACAAAGTAAGTAAAAATTTCACTTGAAAACTTTGAAAAAATATTTCTTGGCGAAATACGAGGCTAGCGTTGAGAGATCAACTGAGAATGCTGTCATGGCGGTCGGGAACCAGTTTAACCTTTCTCCCGCGATATAGCACCACCAGTCAAGATCCGAGGCTCAATATCCCGTTTTGCCCGCCTATCCCGTTTTGGGCAACTCTCCCCTACTATTAAATACATTGGAAAATATAATTTGTAAAATAAGAGTTTATAAAGGATTAAAGTTTCTAGTAAAATAATAATAATAATAATAACAATTAACGTAAGTATCGAATAAAATCTAAATTGTATTTAATGTTGAAAGAAACGTACGCCCTTCACGCGGACTGTTGGGGAGAGAATATTCCATTTTTGAAAGAGGGATGGTCACTTTTTTTTTAAATGACAGTTAACATTTCTTCTTTTTTTTCTGCTCGAGATAAATGCAACATTCCGAGTTTGCAGAATGGAAAAATCCCTTCTTCTCTGGTTCAGACCCGTTATACAAGTCGTTATATTAAGAGTCGTGTTCCATCAGCTTCGTTACATAGAATGTGAAATATAATATTATCTTATGCGGGAGTCAATCGAGTCTCTTTCAAAGGTAACGTATTTGGTCGTTATGACGCACTGTCGTTTATAACGCGTATCGTATCGATTATAATATCGTCTCTATTATAAGGGTTGGCAGGTTTTTGACAGTTTAAACCGTCACGCCGAAAACCTCCTTGTCAAAAACCTATGTGATTTTTTTTTTTCAAGTAAAATTTATTATTAATAAAGAATAATGCTTGAAATATATTGTAGAAAAAAAGATTAAGTCACCTCTTAAGTGGTTTTAACCTTGAACGAAAAAATACGTTGTATTTCGTGTTAGTGATGTGGACCGTGCAAATGTCCATTGAATTTGCTCAACACATTTTTCTGCGTCTAAAATGTGGGCAGTTATGAAAACATATTCTCTTTTACATTTTGACATTTTTAATAAGTATTACTGCTTATAAATAACATAAGTTATTTTAGAATATATACATTTCACTGATAACAGTATAAAAGGGACTAAAATTAGTGCTAATTACTAATTCTTATATTTTTATCAGTGTTTATCATAAAACATGTAAAAAGTCATAAATATTTTCAGCATAGATGCTGTTGGTACAGCTGTTAGCGTATTTATAATGGAATACCAAAAAACCAATCAAATTTTACTCAAACAAATGATTTTACCCAAAACCAACAGACTGTTTCCAAACATCAATAAGGATTTATTTGGTTGTTTAAGAATAACCAGTATTATTTCTAAAAGAAACACATAAATGCCCGGGCATTTTCCCCTACTTGTGAATGCCAAGACACTTCACAACGCTACTAAAATGCCCAGATGTGCCACAATCAAGATTGTTTTTTCCTTGAATGCAGCTAGATGCAATACAGGATTTTGCTGATTGGGAGGGGCGGGGTGGGGTACTTACTTTGCAGTGTCACCTATCACTTGACTTTCAGGTGGGAGGGAGTAATTGCCTTTGTACTCCTCCCCCTTGTACAACTGAAAGCAACATTAAGAATACAAGATTTTTTTGATAGTGGAACTGCATAACTAAAAGGAAATAAAACTAAAGAAAGAACAGAGAAAGGGGGCCGGGGGAGAATACCCCTCTCACTCCTAAAGCAAACAATCACAGCCTGTGTTATCAAATTTTAAAGAAATTCAGTATGTTTTCGATATTTTTGTTTTCTTTTCTGTTCAATACTTAGTTTATGGATTTTAACTCAAAAGCAAAATGCTGCTGTGATCTGCTTTTTTAATATGATTTCCGTTTCTATTTTTGTAGTATATGTGCAATTATTTATCTTTCTTTACCTGAAATCTGTCAAATCTTAATCTCTCAGATTTTTAAAATTTCAACATAATATAACGTAACTGTCGCAAGGTAGATATACATATGTTGCCTTGAAAACTCTCATTTACCAACAGTTTTTGACACTAGGAGGATTTTCGACAGGTTTTTGATAGTGTAAACCGGTGTGATAGCCCTTGTCACGTCAAAAACTAGTATTTGGCGTGAAAATCCCAACCCTGGTCTTTATTATATGAACCCGTCTGTAATATTATTTTCAAAATAATATCAAAATTTCAATGAACATTTAACGCAGCCTTACGAAAATAATTAACTAAAAATATCAGTATGTAAAGCATATTACTATAGCAATGTTTTAAAATGCTTGATCGGCCATAATACTAAAATAAATTATTGCTTCAAATTATTCTCCAATCTTTTACCTTTCTAACAATACTAAGATGTTGTTAATATTCAGAATAGTTCTCTAGTAACAATGATTTTTCTCAGGGTACTACTACCTTATAAAATTCCATGTTTCTAAAACTTCCGCGTCAATTTCTGAAGAGTCATGTTTTAGCCATGTGACGCTTTGCTTCAAACAAGCTAACTCAACACTAAATTAATCTAGTATAAATGATTTTATATCAGTGAAATCTGCATAATTTAGTGGATGTGTTCTGCCTCAATCAGAGTTTTCAATAAAGAAATAAATTTTTAAAAGTTCAAGTTCTAGAAAAAACTGAATTTTTTATCCATCCGGAGAGAAAAAAAATATTAAAAAAAAAAACCCCTATCCTCTACAGAATCTTGATTCAGGCACAAAATATGAAATATATTAGGTACCATTTCCAACTAGAATTGGATACCTAAATTTTAAAACATACCTTATATTTTAAACCCTTATATTTATATTAGCATAAATATTAGCATAATTTTTCAAACATGATGTTTTAAAATATAAGATATGTTTTAAATATAAGGGTTTAAAATATAAGGTATGTTTTAAACATTAAATCTTAATAAGGTAATTAATACAGTAAAACCTGTAAAGTTGACCACCTTTGTAAGTTGGCCATCTGTCTAAATTGACCACTTTTGTCAGGAACGGAATTAGCCCTATATTATTTAATGTAGGAAAACCTTTGTAGCTTGACCACCTAAGTTGACCACCTGTCTATACTGACCTCTTATGTACGCCAAATTTGGGTGGGAGTATTATAAAAAACCCTTTGTAAGTTGACCGCCTAATTATTACTATATGTATTTGTTTATCTATTTTTGCAAAGATAAAAATCAACGCAAATAACTTCTCTAGGATATTTTGTATGCTATAATGTTAAAACAGTATTTCTCTGGATGGATGAAACATTAATATAAAGTTTGCCTAAACCTCTGGTGTAAGTTAACCATACGGGAAAACTACTATGAACACTTTTGTTCTATAAATAAGTTTCTTTTTTTTCTTCTAATTGATCTAGCCATTTTGAAAAATTGTATTTTTTTAGGGAATCTTTACCATAAAATAAGTAAAACAACATATTTATTTTTAGTTTAACTAAGTGCTTTAATTTAAAGTTGTATAGGATACATTCATTGTAAGTCATTCAGATTAAATTTATCTAATGATATTTTTGATCATTGTGAAAAAAAAGCTAACTACTAATTTTAAAGTAACGTTAATACATGAAGTTATATTTTAATTAGTCACAAATTAATAAACGCATAGTGTAAGAAATGACAAAAAAAAAAATCTCCACCCTCTATAACAGGGATGGCGAACCTTTTTGAGACGTGGGTCAAAGTTTGTTCATCTTTTTTTTTTCGGACTAACTCGTGGGTCACTAATGCCCATGTGAACCAAAGTTAAGTTTAAAAATGTTTAACTGAGTATTTTTATTTAAACTATATATCTTTAAAACTCAATTGACCCAACTGGTAAGAATGGGCGTCTCTTGAAGATTAAAAATTTTTTTTAGTGGGGTTAAAAATTCTTAGTGTTTGGTGCAAATGGCAATAAGTGTTTGAATGAACAAGGAGTAATGAAAACTACATACAAAATATATAATGAAATATTATTTATTAGTATATACATACATATATGTATAGCAAAATTGATTATAAAGTATTTAATGAGAAATCTGTTGCTGTTTATTTTCAGATAGTTTTTTAATATTAGATTCATATTTCGTATTCATTAGTTTAACGCTATTCATTAGTTAACGCAAGTCTATTTTTATTAGAAGATTTCAAAGTTCATTGAGGAAAACAATTTTTCACACGAATATGTGGACCCAAACATAGTTAAAAGAGCATAAACTAGTTTTTTCCATTGATATAAAATTATTTGGTAAAGAATCCCATACGTTTAATATACTATTTTCAACTTTTACTGTGGGATCAATATTATCTGCACTACTTTTAGTTTTCTTTCTACTTCAGGAATCAAGTCTTTAAATTTTGTTTTCCGCACTACGCTGCTTCGAATTTCTTCGGTAATTCCATTTCTAAATTATCGATACCTAGCCACATAAATTCGGTTAACTATTTTGTTTCAAATTCTGTTTTGTATGGATATAAAATAAAGTGAAATGTATTTTTCCAAACTTTTAAATTGATTGAATCTCTCCTCAAAAGCTTGTTTTATTTCCTGCATAATCATTAAATATTTTTTTATTGCATTTTCTTGAAAGTCAACCAAATTTTCAAAAAATATTGCTTTGAAAATATATTTGTAATTAAGGAAAATGTTTCATGATTTTTATTTTCAAATCCTTAGTAAAGATGTCAAGTTTCATTATAAATATTTTGATGTTTTCAAACACCGTTAAAACAATTAGTCCATTCCCCTGAAGGTTTTTATTCAGTTCATTAAAATGCAGAGCGATGATACATAAAAACATTGATTCATTTAACCAATGTATATCGGATACAAAAAATTGGTTACCTAGCAATCGTGGGTCAGTTAAAAATCTTGCGTACCCACAGGTCATAGGTTCGCCATCACAGCACTATAAGTTGACCACCTGTCTAAGTTGTCCACTAAAGTGCTGCACCGAAAGTGGTCAACGTACACAGGTTTCACTATTTAATTTCATATCATTTTTTCACGATAAAATGTCGTTCGTTCTTTTGATCTTCTGTAGAAGAATTGGATTTTTAAAATATATTTTTTTTCAAGTGTATAGGTACACCTTTCACTATTAAATACGTTTTAATTTCCTATGTACCACTTTTTTTTTAAAGGTAAGCAATGCATTGTTTACGAGGAAGAGAGTACGGATGATTCTCATCCAAAACTGCATAGTATGACGATAAGGGACGCGTTTCGTGACCAATGTATTAGAATGGAGGATGTGAGTTCTTATTTCCTTCCTTTATTTTCCGCTGTTCGAACATGGAAAACAAGAGAAATTTAACCAAAAAGAAACAGATCGTAAATAATGCTCAAAACAATTGAAAAGAGTCGTCGCTAATTTGTTGGCATATGGGAAATTGTGACATTGGTAACAGCATTTGGCATATGAAAATTGCGAGCATTGTCCTATCGACAATGGTATAAAAGATTTACGAGGGATTATAATGACGTAAGAGATGGTAAACAGGATATTATGTCCTTTTGCTCAGCTCCGCACGATAAGCAAATAGTTCCGCTATATTAAATGAAGAATATTTAGTAAGTTATTTTACAAGTATGAAGTGAAGTTATATTTTTCTCTTTGCAAAATTTTTTTTATAGCTAATAAGCTAATTCTAATGCTTCTGTGGAAAAAAAGCGTTCATAACTTTTGTATAAAAGAATGTTATTAAATATTATTTTATTATTGATTTATTTTACTGGAGAACTTTAATGTGCATGTTCTGCATAAACGCTGCTGCTTTGCAGTTATGCATCCTGTTCAAACATATAAGTTTGGTGCACGTATTACGCATAAATTTCATAATCTTTGGTAATTTAAAAATTACAGTACCCATGAGAAAATGTATTTAAAATGACTCGCTTGTAAAATGTCGATAATCTTTTGATGTTCGGCAAAATTATTCTCAGCTGTATCCATCAAGAATGATCTAAGGAAAGAATAGGTTTTTTATATTTTTAAGCTTTATAAATTAGGTTTAGTTTTGCATTAAAATTTTTTTTAAAGATTCATAGGAGTTGCGATTGTGAATAACCCCAACAGTGCACCACACAATCATCTCTCTATGCATGCACGCGCACAGTTTTTTTTTTTTTTTGATGGGGTTTATTGCTTATTTATAATATATATTACATTTTGTTTTAATTCACACATGCACGCATATACATGTATAAAAGTTTGAAATTAATGGATTTTCTTAATTAAGCACAATTAATATAATTGCTCACATACATCCGCAACACTTATAGTAATTAAGGCATTTTTATGCATCCAATTATTAATATTTGAGCACTGAAAGTTTCTATGAAGTAAATCTTCTATTTATGCTATTGAAAACAAAAGTCACGATATTATTTTAAAAAAATTTCTTTCCTCTTTTCCATAAATCTCTTACCTTGTCCAAAGTATAGGAATTGCTAGTATGAAAACCTGCTCTTCCGTGTACCCACAGTTTTACTCCAGCTAAAGAAGTGGGCATCTTAAAATGTTATTTAGTACTAATTATATGATAATAGAATTGTATGTGTTGATCTCATTGCTGAGAGTTGCAGTTTACACTTTTTGGATTCATTAAGCCGCCACTACAATTATTTTGGGCAACAATTAAATCTGTTCCTTGGTGGCTGAAATATTTGTTTTTAATGTTTTTACCTCAATCAACTGTCTCAAAGGAAAACAAAAGATTACATTTTCTTTTTAGTTTGAAACAAATTTTGATTTATTTAAACTTAAAAAGAAATTGCGAAGCGTGCTATTCGGCACAAATTAAAATCTTCAAAATAGCAAGACTTAACTAATGTCATCGAAAGCTCCAATAGTTTGTAAATAAATATAATTTATTTAAAAAATTTATCTGAATAAACTCAAACAATTCTTGGCAAGCAAGAATGTATTACTGCAATGTCCCGTAAGAAAAGGTACATGTATTTGTATATTGCAATCTATTTAGCATCGTGAACCAACACATCAACTTGTTTCAATAGAAGAATACTGCTATAATTATTCTACAAACAAGCTTAAATGAAATATCTAATTTTGGCAAAACACGCGAAATAATGTGCTGATCCAGTACATATGAAAAGGCCTGCGTATTTACACTTGAGCGCATTTCTAATCACTTTAGGTTTTCAAGTAGCTACTTCTAATATATTATCTTCTTGTAAAATATTTCAAGAAAATAAATAGCTCTGTAATATGCATTCATATCTTTCAGCTCAAAAATGATCTTTCGTGTTGTTATCTTCCGTGTTTGTTGAAATCTTCTCGACATATTATATCTTTTTCTTCTAGTATCCTCTCGGATACATCAGAAAAACTTAAACGTTTCTGATAAACTTTCTTCTTGTAACACACTGTTGTTGATGATTCGAATAATAAAAAAATATTTTTGAAAAGAAAATTGCACCGACTTCAAATTTAAAATTGCTCTAAAAATTGAAAAATAAATTAATTCTTTAAACAACATCAATACGACGTTTAAACATAATTTTTGAAGTCGGCGCAAAATTATCTGATTATCATTACGTCATGTGTTACTTTACATTGAAACTGCTGCAAACTCTGCCATTTATATTTGTAAGTGATTCTTGATTACGAGTGCAAAAGACTCTTAATCTATCATAATTTTGCACCGACTTCAAAAATTATGTTTAAAAGTCGTATCGATATTGTTTAAAGAATTATTTTATTTTTAACTTTTTAGAGCAATTTTAAATTCGAAGTCGGCTGTATTTTTTTTCAGAAATATTTTAATTTTATTCTTTTTAGTGTAAATACATTTTTCTTATGAATACTCTATTTAAAAAAATATAAACATATCAAATGACACTCCCACTTTGAGTGACTGTCACTAAAAAATAATTATTTGTGTGATAAATAGGGTTTTGAAATTGCTTTTAAAAAGTGAAGAATAGACTTTAAATTCATTCAGTCTTAACAGACTGAATGAATTTAATTTTTGTTTCAGAGAAGCCTTCACTCAAACTCTTATTATAATTGTTTTTAATATTACAGCTTGAGGGCAACAAACTATTTTCAACAATGAGTTTTACATTTATTACCTAATAATTTACTCAACAAAGAAATACTAAGGCAAGCTTTCCAATAATAAAAGAAAAATACTTATTTTTCATTCATAATGTTCTTTTTAAACAGGAGTTGTAGTCATATTGGTGTACGATATTTAAGTTAGACCACCCTTTATCTATTAAAAAAAAAATCATCGAAATCGGTTCATTTAATAAAAAGTTATGGATGAAAAAACAAAAAAATGACTACATTTCTGCCCGTAACATTTCTTCTAATTATCAAATATAGTCAAACGAAGGTACGGGGCCTATGAGAAACCCACCGATCGATTAAAAAAAGAATAATGAAATTCGGTTCATCCGGTGAGAAGTTATGGGTGGACAAAAAACAAACAAACAAACAAACAAAAAAAAAACGACATACATACAGATGAATGTGTAACCTCCTCTATGAAGTCGGTGAAAAACCCTAAAATTAAGACTGCTTCTATCATAATGATTTTACAAAGTTATTTTATTGGTATAAAGATGCTTCGTTTTTAAAACGAAATGGTGCCTACTATGCCAGTGCAAAGTGCAATTTTGCCTCAAAAGTGGAGCTTATTGTTAAATGAGACAGAGCTCTGTGACCTTATTAGTAGTTTAAGTTCTGTACTCTATACTTCTACAGCACAATAGCAGCAATCCAATGAGTTGCAGTTTGATCGGTTACCATTTTTTTTTTAAATCACTCGTAATATCATGAACCAAGACAGTATAGTACAGTTCGACCACGAAGTCCTGACACTTGGCCTCTTCTACGCATGGCAAAAAAGGACGAATCCATACGAGTTTTAGGGAAGTTCGTTTGGCAGATGCGCTGATTAGCACGCGAATCAGAATGTTTACTTCTGTTTGTTAAAAGCAACCAAATTTATAAACTGGCAAATTGCATTAGTTCGGAAGAAATCAAGTATGCTAAACGAACTAAAACGAGAACTGAATACCGGACATTCCTTATGCCAGCAGTTTTCCCCTTGCACATAAATGGATTATTCTTGGCACTCTCCCTTATTTTGCGGTAGAAATTTAATTATTTGAATACATAATTGAAGAGAGAGAAAAGTACCAGAAAAAAAAAAAAAAAAACCGTTATCTATTTCTTCCCGTGGGGTGGGAGAGGCACTGCTCCCTTGAAATCTTCCACGGGGGGGGGGGGGGGGGGGCATTGCCCATGTAAAGTTGTAGCGTTCGTAAGAATCATTATAGAATAATTCTTTATTTCGGTAGCATCTCGAAACTCTGGCCCTGAGTAACGTTTTTAATGTAATTTGCTTGTTGGACCAAAGTAGAAAGAGGGTCATTTAAACAAGCAACGTAAATCAATTAGTGGCGATCTTCCATCGGAAATGAGCCATTTATCTTTTCAGTTCTGAGCACCAAGCGTGAACCTTAATTCTTTAATGCATAACGTCTAAGCCTTTAAGATTTTAATTTCATTTCTAGAGAGATGAAAGACGCTGCTTTTGTAAAGATTCCAAAAGGCTGTAGAACGAAACTGCATTTGTTTGTGAAATCGCTGTTTTATCTGACCTTTCTAACTTCAAAACTTAAGTTTTCATTAGTATGAAACACGATTAGAACCTTTTCAGCACTGAAATTTGTAGCATTGCAGGCTGTTTATTAAATTATATGAAGCCATGAAATGTTATTTGATATTTAGAACTGGGTATTGATTTAAAGGGATCTTTCGTTTTTGATGCATTTTATATTATTTTGTAACATTATTTTATACTTAACAATAAATTTCTTTTTCCTCTCGGATCAAAAGCTTCTAGTTTCTTAGTTGCATTATTTTGTCTTATTATGAAAATAATTATCTCCTATTGTCAGTCACAGTAGTAGATGAATAATGGGGGTTCTACAACAGCAGGAGGATTGGGGATCGTGCAAGTGCAAGAGGGCGTGGTCAATCCGCCTGCCGAGTGGGGTTGAGTAGTAGGGTTTCCTCGTAATCTTTCACGAGGGTTTTTGAACGGAGTTGAGTTGTTTTACTCGTTCTCTGAAGTTTCGTTTTTTCGAAGTGGCAACACCGATTTAGTTTTGGTTTTGATTAAATTTATATTTTAGGGTATGGCAATGGTTCTACCGTATGTTGTGGTTTCCATGAAAACGTATTTTTTACGAAGAGCCTCCTAGTGGCGAAAAACAATAATTATTATTTTTTGAACTTAGTCGTTTTCCGAAGTTATTTTTGATTTCCAACTTAGATTTTTCGCGAGTGGTAACAATAATTTTTGAATTGGCAACATGTTTTTAGTTTTTATTTCAAGAGTTGAAGCACTCATGCAGCCGTCTAGTGAGAGAAAACTTATTTTTTTTTTTTTTTGGACATTGAATATTTTACTTGATGAAAGTGAAATTAATTTAATTTTAAGTTGATGGTCCCACCACCATCCCGATGTGATTTTTAATCACACCCCATCAACTATTTTGTACTCGTTCATTTAATTTGATCGTTTCAAAACAATTGTAAATATTCAAGCAATTACACATAACGGAAAAAATTGACCCTAGAAGTGTAAAAAATATAAAAGTATCATGCAGTGAGACTTCACTTCTACAGTCAATTTGTTTTTTAGAATACATAACCACATAATTTAGACTGCATTAGATGAATAATCTATTAAAACAAATATTGTATCATTGAATTCAATCTGCAAACCAAGAGAACGTTTCATAGACCCTAGTTGTTGAATAAAATAAGTCTCAAACGGAGACTTAACTTCTACAGTCAGTGAAACACTATAATATCTCACATACGTGAAAATCATCTATTAGAATCTGAAATGAAACACGCAAATTTTTTCCTCATGATATTGAAATTCACACATCTCAGAACTTTTAAGTTGTAAAACCCATTCGAGAAAGCTGTGAATGCTATGTTTTTTCCCCCCTTTCATTGTATTAAATTTAACTGTTATGTTCTAGCGAGAATTAATTATTTCCATCAGAATTAAATTTCACAATTTTAAATCAACTTATGGTATTAATTTAATCTTAATAATGTATTAATATCAACTATCTCTTAATTTTGAACATATTTTATTTTTACATTTGTAATTCTTCCCCTAAAATGTCAAAGACTGGATTAAATGAGAACTGATCAAATCTCTTCTTGAGAAAGTGTAGATTTAATGTGAACCAATCAAGTCAATTCCCGAAACTTACTAAATTTATGCCAAAGCTAATTATAGAAAAGTTTAAGACTTTGAAAATGTGCATCAGTAGGTTTATACAAACATATTTAGTGATACTTTTACGAAAAGAGGTGTTTTATTCTATACTTAAACATGGTTTTACATTCATTTTACAGTTTTCTATGAATACAAATCAATGAATTTATATCAACTAAGACTATATTTACATTATAGATAATCATCCTTTAATCCATATTACACCGCTAGATTTTTCACAAGTTTAAGAGTTTGCATAAAATAATAGAAGTTAGAACATGTTCAGCAACTCGATTTTGTATAGAATGTTTTATATATTCCAGTATATTTATTTTATTTGTTTTTAATTTAGTTTTTTCACACACATTTTAACGTTTCAAACGACTACAATTTCAGAGATTATTGTAGCAATATGAATCATGATTAAAGAAACTTTAAAAAAAGTAGTCAAGAACATATTACTAAATTTGTAACTGTAAAGCAGCTTAACAACACGATTGATATATAATACATTTAACGAACATTTCAGCTATTCAAAACTTTGTCTTTAACATTTAACGAATTTTGCATTTATTCAAAGAGTTTTTTATTTTCAAAACTCTGTCTTTAACACAGTTTTTATAATTTACACAGAATAATACAACCGAGAAAAAACATTTAAGAAACTATTTGCAGCGCGACTTTCATATATTGGAAATGTTTATTACTAAAGTACGAAGAAACTTTACGTTTTAAATTTCATATTTTGAAAAAGTCTATTACTACTTACCTACATGCAAACATGGAATCTCTACTTTAAGACTAAGCTCGTATGGATATAGACCCTAACTTAAATACAGAAATGTCTAAATCGTACCAAACATAAGGTACAGAATATGAAAAAGTTAGAAATGTTAAGATCGAAGACTTACATTACTAACTGAAATAAAGAAACTCAACTTTCAACTAGCTCTGCAAAACTAAGATTCTTCTAATAAAAATTGAAAAGTACCATCTATACAAGACGGTGAAACTTGGATTCGTCTAGTAAAACTTGTCATAAAAAGTATAAAAATACTTAAATTTACTAAAAACAAAAGTTTTCTATAACAAAATGTTTAAAATTAACATGAAAAATGTAGAAGTACTTAGCACAAACTGCTAAAACTGAGAAACGTCATAAATGTAGAAGATATAAGAAAAAACGTAGAGAAAATGAAGACAAAAGAAAAATTCACCAATACATATCAAAAATAAAGCTAACTGAGATATACAAACGTATGTGAAAGTAAGATCGGAGAAGGCCTAATCGCGATAAAACTTGCTGTAGAAGTGATTAAACTCTGAAGGATATTTCATTTCGGAAAAAAAAAATTAGAAGAAACTTTGAAAATATTTTGAAAATAAAAGCAGAGAGCTCGAGAGAAAAAAATAGCCTCCGTCTTCATTCAAGTCTCAGAAAGAAGTGACACAAATCATAATTAAAATCCGAATTCGTTAAAAGTGTGACGTAGTTAAAATTAATCAGTTAGAATCAATGAGTGTATTCAAAATGATATCTTGACAATTGTCCAATGAAAATTAGTATACGTGATGGAATAGGATTTTATCAACTTTCCAGAGAAGGTCATATACCGAGTGTGATTTCACTCTTTAATCTCAGTGAGTAACTGATATTACCCTGAATCATAGATAATGTTAACCTTGGAGAAGCTCTGACTTCATATCGAGGTCACAGCACCCCTTCTATGGTTCGGGGCAGCGATAAGACGCTTCCCCACGATCGAGTCATTTCAACTTGCTACTTCATCGAATGCGGTTAGAGCGTATCGCCAAAAACTCAATCTTTAAAATATTTTTTTACGACTCACACAGAACTTATAATTTACAAAGATTTTATGATATACAACCGAGAAAAATATTTAACAAAACTATTTCCAACACGAGTTTCATACATTGAAAAGGTTTATTAGCAAAGTTCGAAGAAAATTTTAAGACTATTTACACTGCAAATTTCATGTTTTGAGAAAATCTATTACTAACATACAAACTTGGAATCTTTACTTTGTTCACACCTTTAATATTATAATCAAGCATATAACACATTAAACGGACATTTCATCTATTCAAACGCTTTCAAAACTTACTCTTTAACATTTAACGTATCTTTCATTTATTCAAAGAGTTATTTATTTTCAAAACTCAATCTTTAACACAATTTTTATAATTTACACAGAGTTTATGATACACGACTTCAACTCTTGAAATAAAAACTAAAAACATGTTGCCAATTCAAAAATTATTGTTACCACTCGCGAAAAATCTAAGTTGGAAATCAAAAATAACTTCGGAAAACGACTAAGTTCAAAAAATAATAATTATTGTTTTTCGCCACTAGGAGGCTCTTCGTAAAAAATACGTTGTCATGGAAACCACAACATACGGTAGAACCATTGCCATACCCTAAAATATAAATTTAATCAAAACCAAAACTAAATCGGTGTTGCCACTTCGAAAAAACGAAACTTCAGAGAACAAGTAAAACAACTCAACTCCGTTCAAAAACCCTCGTAAAAGATTACGAGGAAACCCTACTACTCAACCCCACTCGGCAGGCGGATTGACCACGCCCTCTTGCACTTGCACGATCCCCAATCCTCCTGCTGTTGTAGACCCCCATTATTCATCTACTACTGTGACTGACAATAGGAGATAATTATTTTCATAATAAGACAAAATAATGCAACTAAGAAACTAGAAGCTTTTGATCCGAGAGGAAAAAGAAATTTATTGTTAAGTATAAAATAATGTTACAAAATAATATAAAATGCATCAAAAACGAAAGATCCCTTTAAATCAATACCCATAGTTTTGTTAAATATTTTTCTCAGTCGTGTATCATAAACTGTGTAAATTATAAAAATTGTGTTAAAGATTGAGTTTTGAAAATAAATAACTCTTTGAATAAATGAAAGATACGTTAAATGTTAAAGATTAAGTTTTGAAAGCGTTTGAATAGATGAAATGTCCGTTTAATGTGTTATATGCTTGATTATAATATTAAAGGTGTGAACAAAGTAAAGATTCCAAGTTTGTATGTTAGTAATAAATTTTCTCAAAACATGAAATTTGCAGTGTAAATAGTCTTAAAATTTTCTTCGAACTTTGCTAATAAACCTTTTCAATGTATGAAACTCGTGTTGGAAATAGTTTTGTTAAATATTTTTCTCGGTTGTATATCATAAAATCTTTGTAAATTATAAGTTCTGTGTGAGTCGTAAAAAAATATTTTAAAGATTGAGTTTTTGGCGATACGCTCTAACCGCATTCGATGAAGTAGCAAGTTGAAATGACTCGATCGTGGGGAAACGTCTTATCGCTGCCCCGAACCATAGAAGGGGTGCTGTGACCTCGATATGAAGTCAGAGCTTCTCCAAGGTTAACATTATCTATGATTCAGGGTAATATCAGTTACTCACTGAGATTAAAGAGTGAAATCACACTCGGTATATGACCTTCTCTGAAAAGTTGATAAAATCCTATTCCATCACGTATACTAATTTTCATTGGACAATTGTCAAGATATCATTTTGAAAACACTCATTGATTCTAACTGATTAATTTTAACTACGTCACACTTTTAACGAATTCGGATTTTAATTATGATTTGTGTCACTTCTTTCTGAGACTTGAATGAAGACGGAGGCTATTTTTTTCTCTCGAGCTCTCTGCTTTTATTTTCAAAATATTTTCAAAGTTTCTTCTAATTTTTTTTTTTCCGAAATGAAATATCCTTCAGAGTTTAATCACTTCTACAGCAAGTTTTATCGCGATTAGGCCTTCTCCGATCTTACTTTCACATACGTTTGTATATCTCAGTTAGCTTTATTTTTGATATGTATTGGTGAATTTTTCTTTTGTCTTCATTTTCTCTACGTTTTTTCTTATATCTTCTACATTTATGACGTTTCTCAGTTTTAGCAGTTTGTGCTAAGTACTTCTACATTTTTCGTGTTAATTTTAAACATTTTGTTATAGAAAACTTTTGTTTTTAGTAAATTTAAGTATTTTTATACTTTTTATGACAAGTTTTACTAGACGAATCCAAGTTTCACCGTCTTGTATAGATGGTACTTTTCAATTTTTATTAGAAGAATCTTAGTTTTGTAGAGCTAGTTGAAAGTTGAGTTTCTTTATTTCAGTTAGTAATGTAAGTCTTCGATCTTAACATTTCTAACTTTTTCATATTCTGTACCTTATGTTTGGTACGATTTAGACATTTCTGTATTTAAGTTAGGGTCTATATCCATACGAGCTTAGTCTTAAAGTAGAGATTCCATGTTTGCATGTAGGTAAGTAGTAATAGACTTTTTCAAAATATGAAATTTAAAACGTAAAGTTTCTTCGTACTTTAGTAATAAACATTTCCAATATATGAAAGTCGCGCTGCAAATAGTTTCTTAAATGTTTTTTCTCGGTTGTATTATTCTGTGTAAATTATAAAAACTGTGTTAAAGACAGAGTTTTGAAAATAAATAACTCTTTGAATAAATGCAAAATTCGTTAAATGTTAAAGACAAAGTTTTGAATAGCTGAAATGTTCGTTAAATGTATTATATATCAATCGTGTTGTTAAGCTGCTTTACAGTTACAAATTTAGTAATATGTTCTTGACTACTTTTTTTAAAGTTTCTTTAATCATGATTCATATTGCTACAATAATCTCTGAGATTGTAGTCGTTTGAAACGTTAAAATGTGTGTGAAAAAACTAAATTAAAAACAAATAAAATAAATATACTGGAATATATAAAACATTCTATACAAAATCGAGTTGCTGAACATGTTCTAACTTCTATTATTTTATGCAAACTCTTAAACTTGTGAAAAATCTAGCGGTGTAATATGGATTAAAGGATGATTATCTATAATGTAAATATAGTCTTAGTTGATATAAATTCATTGATTTGTATTCATAGAAAACTGTAAAATGAATGTAAACCCATGTTTAAGTATAGAATAAAACACCTCTTTTCGTAAAAGTATCACTAAATATGTTTGTATAAACCTACTGATGCACATTTTCAAAGTCTTAAACTTTTCTATAATTAGCTTTGGCATAAATTTAGTAAGTTTCGGGAATTGACTTGATTGGTTCACATTAAATCTACACTTTCTCAAGAAGAGATTTCATCAGTTCTCATTTAATCCAGTCTTTGACATTTTAGGGGAAGAATTACAAGTGTAAAAATAAAATACGTTCAAAATTAAGAGATAGTTGATATTAATACATTATTAAGATTAAATTAATACCATAAGTTGATTAAAAATTGTGAAATTTAATTCTGATGGAAATAATTAATTCTCGCTAGAACATAACAGTTAAATTTAATACAATGAAAGGGGGGAAAAACATAGCATTCACAGCTTTCTCGAATGGGTTTTACAACTTAAAAGTTCTGAGATGTGTGAATTTCAATATCATGAGGAAAAAATTTACTTATTTCATTTCAGATTCTAATAGATGATTTTCACGTATGTGAGATATTATAGTGTTTCACTGACTGTAGAAGTTAAGTCTCCGTTTGAGACTTATTTTATTCAACAGCTAGGGTCTATGAAACGTTCTCTTGGTTTGCAGATTGAATTCAATGATACAATATTTGTTTTAATAGATTATTCATCTAATGCAGTCTAAATTATGTGGTTATGTATTCTAAAAAACAAATTGACTGTAGAAGTGAAGTCTCACTGCATGATACTTTTATATTTTTTACACTTCTAGGGTCAATTTTTTCCGTTATGTGTAATTGCTTGAATATTTACAATTGTTTTGAAACGATCAAATTAAATGAACGAGTACAAAATAGTTGATGGGGTGTGATTAAAAATCACATCGGGATGGTGGTGGGACCATCAACTTAAAATTAAATTAATTTCACTTTCATCAAGTAAAATATTCAATGTCCAAAAAAAAAAAAAATAAGTTTTCTCTCACTAGACGGCTGCATGAGTGCTTCAACTCTTGAAATAAAAACTAAAAACATGTTGCCAATTCAAAAATTAATGTTACCACTCGCGAAAAATCTAAGTTGGAAATCAAAAATAACTTCGGAAAACGACTAAGTTCAAAAAATAATAATTATTGTTTTTCGCCACTAGGAGGCTCTTCGTAAAAATACGTTGTCATGGAAACCACAACATACGGTAGAACCATTGCCATACCCTAAAATATAAATTTAATCAAAACCAAAACTAAATCGGTGTTGCCACTTCGAAAAAACGAAACTTCAGAGAACAAGTAAAACAACTCAACTCCGTTCAAAAACCCTCGTAAAAGATTACGAGGAAACCCTACTACTCAACCCCACTCGGCAGGCTGATTGACCACGCCCTCTTGCACTTGCACGATCCCCAATCCTCCTGCTGTTGTAGAACCCCCATTATTCATCTACTCACAGTAATTATAATTGTATACTAATTCTATTTCTCTATAAATGTATACCCAATAATTTAATTTAAAAGTAATAATAAGTATGGTTTTCTAAATTTAACATGAAAGTATCTGTTATTAATATCAATTAATAGCTATCCTTGCATTTAACGCTTTTGTGTTCATATTAAAAGTCATTTTAAACCAATTTTGAATCATTAATTTTTAGATGGGGGGGGGGGGTTACATTCCGTTGACAGTCGCCAGGGTGGCGTAGTGGTAAGGCGCAGGTCTCGTACGTCCAAGTTCGCAGGTTCAAACCTGGCCCAAGTCGGTGGATTTTCAAGATGCAGAAAATCATCTGCGCCTATGCCGTATGATTATGCTGCATGTAAAAGATCCCTTGAGTAGACATTTGGCTTGGATGCTATCGGCTAAATTAAATTCCTAGTGCAATCTGCATCAATTAGAGCTCAGGTGCGGCCATCTAGGGGAAACTGAGCTTCAAAAATTCTCATAGTAGTAATGGCATCCGCCGAAAGTGGTGCTACTTGAAAGAATGGATGCCGATTTCTGAGGTCCGCACTAGGTCTGCAAAAAGGTTAGTAACCATATGCAGCCCGTTGGAGAAAAAAAAAAAAAAAACATTCCGTTGACATTTGAGATTCATGCATTATGGGCATTAAATTGTTACCCTTTAAGGTCTATGACGTCATTATGTGTGCAAAAGTAATAAAAGCGTACATAAATGTAGTTGCTGTAATTTCAGTTCGAAAAAAGATCAACTACAGCAGCAAGTTAAATTAATTTTATCTCTATGCTTATATATCGAGTATCATTGACAAACAAAGGGAGAACCTTCTAAAGCTATGACGAAGTCGATGGCAAAAATTGCTAAAATCTGGTCAGAAGTCAACCTTTGTTTATTGTGATAAGTGAAAAAAAAAGAAAACTGCAAATTGGTTGGAATTTGTTCACTTTGAAAGTAAACATTCACCATAAACACTGCTCTTGACACAAATAAACTAGGGTTAAAAAGAAGTCAGCATCATAAAGGAAAACTATTTATGTATGTATATATATATAGATAGATAGATATAGATATAGAGGTAGATATATAGATGGATATAGATATGGAGGTAGATATATAGATATAGATATGGAGGTAGATATATAGACATATTTACGATTTAAAATAAAGCTGTGCTCGTTATAATAATTTATATTAAAAAAAGACATCAGAAGAACTAAATTGCGGTAAATGTAATGGTTACAATCATATTTGTTTTAAAAAGGCTACAAAGATTTAAGCCCCGAAGCAAATGTAATCTAAAAAAGCAAAATGAAACTTCAAAATTACTTAGTAAAACAAAATCTAATAAAAATGTTGCAAACATATATCAATAATCCTATGTTTCACAATGTGTAAAATTAAGAACGTTATTATTATTTGCTTTTATTATTTTAGTTTTACAGAAAATTTCGTGAAAGCCATTTAAAATTCACACTATACCGTAAAACGGGGTGAATAGAAACACTTTTGAACTTTGGTTTTAAATTTTGCATATTTGCCTTGCTCTAAAAAATATAAGTTATTACCCAAACTCAGGTCTCTATAGGACCTATCTGTTCATGGTATTATTATTTTAATATTTTATTTCCTTGAAATAAAAAATAAAATAAAGCATGGTGTTTCTAATCATCACGCAGATAGGGGTGAACAGAAACAGCCATTTAATAACATGTTTGTTTCTTTTGAAACTAAATAAGGGTAAATAGAAACAGCAAAATATATGTTTTGCTAAAAGGAAATGAATAAGTATTAAATTACTTCACAGGATAGTTGTTTATTAACGTAAAAAATCAGTAAAATAATCAAGAATATCGGCTTCACAGTGTTATTGTAATGTAACTAAACATGAAATAATGTGACACAACTCTTTACCATGTTCCTGGTATCATCAATAAACTGTTAAATCAGAAAGATCATCCTTAAAACATAATATGTCGTTGAAACTGCATTTGAACAGAGAACTGGTGATGAGAGTTTCTGAAAAATGTGTTTCCTGGAGACACAAGTCTGCAGGAATAAGTCATTTCTAGCGAACTTGTTGGTTCCAGGTTCTCTTTTTAAAAATGTACTAATGAAACCATCATCTTCAAGGTAAGCAACTTTGCAAACAGGATCTAAAACATGTTTTTGTTTTGCCATATACTTTGACTACCGTATGGTAATCTTTATTGATGAAGATACTTTTGTTTTCGTTAACCTTACCAGTAACTTCGTCTTGCTCAGAAGATTCTGAAGTGGACAAAATCAGTTCTTCGTCGCTGTCCTGCACTGAATGGGCACCATCATCCTCTGATGATGATTCGATAAGTTTTCGGTTTTTCTTGCCTTGACCTGTTTGATGCAACAAGAGTTTTGGTCATCAATAAATGAAGTTTAGGGGTATGAATCTCCATTAACGTCTTCAAAATCTTCAACGCCTAGACTTTTGCAAGGTGTGACATTTATTTTGGTCCTATTTTTCCTGGCTTTAGGAGCCTGATCTTGTCTCATACTTTGGAGAAGATGTGTAAAGCTAATGTCAATAGCATCAGTGGATTGATTCAAGTTGGTGGTATCCTGGTTTTTGTCTACACCAGTATGGGTACCTGGAAGCACTGACAAAACCTTCTTGCGGTCGAGAGGTGCAATACCACATTTTTGAAAACCATTCACCCCGCAAAATTTCAACAACTGACCCATGAAATGTAAAAGTTTTTAGAAAACATTTGGTTAACAGTAGAACCACGAACAACTTTTACAATTTTATATTGATGTTCAACTTAGTCTTTACACTTATATAGCCTATATATACAGAATATATTTTTACTTAGGAGGAAAGTTCAAAGTAAAGAAAAAAATCTTCAGAGAAGTACTTCTTCAAAAACGTGCTATCAAAATCAACAAACAGTGTTGCCACCAAACACAACATAATTTCCCTGTTGCCTTTGAGTGTTGCAAACTCAAAACCAATATCAGTGAAAAAAAATTGCAGTCGTTATATGTATATTTAGAGTAATACATATGTAAGAAGTTTTGTTGCTATTCACCCCACTGTTTCTATTTACCCCGTTTTATGGTATTAAAACGTATACTAATATAATGTACTGTGTTCTTTTGTATAGTGCAGTTGTAGTTCGTGTATGGTGGGAATTTTAATTAACAGTTTCATGTTAGAATAGTATCGATATGAAATAACTTAGTCTTTACATAGACACACGAACACCCACAGAAAGAATTATGGCACTGTAAAAGCAAAAATTATTTACGTTTCACACCTTCAATGACTTTTGCCCAATTCTTAAGCAAATTCAAAAGCATTCACCACATCGCGATCCGTAGTAGTATTTCAAGCTCAAAAAGCTATGAAAATGCGGTTGCGTTATCAAAACTTCTTTTATGTGCATCAGAGGAACATGCGAAAACTTTCGAGTTTTATTTTCTATTTCCTTCCAAATTGTGATCCATTGCATTGTTGAATCAAACGCAATGAGGAAGTAATAATGGTGTAGACGTCTCACCAGCGTCTCTGACGGGCGAACCTGACAGAAATAGTTCTACATTCCCCACCTGTTCTAGGAAAATCAATAGAAATTTCAGTTTCGGGAATACAGCATCATTTCTGAAGATGAATCGACATCTTTTTTTATTCTTCAGGCAACCGAAAAACGTGTAATGAGATAGTTCACATTCACGCTTCAACAGTTGGAAACATTTCCCTGTTCACATTTTAATGAATGTTATATCATGGGATGCTCTTACATCTCACGTACAATAATTTGATTTTTCTTTTTTTTTTTTTTCTGAATGGACTGCTTTTTTGTATGTGTTCTATTATGTATGTGTTTATGTGCATGTATTTTATTTTCCTTCGTACTTTTAATGTTTTTATTCCCATTAAAAAAATTTCTCTATAATATCTCTGACTTATAGAATTTTGAAAATAGCTCTAATATTTCTACAGAAACTCGGATGAGTTGTGCTTCTAAATTTGTAATCGTGATAGTTTTTCGTTTACTTTTCCATAGAAATAAAAAATAAATGAATGGAAATAATAATAGCTATTTTTCATAGTTAACAAGAAATTCAGTCTAGAATTATACGAGCCTACTTTCCCGTATACACAAACATCAAATTTATAATCTATCTCTCTCTCCCTCTTTCTCATTTATCTTAGTTCTAAAATTGCTTCAAATACACATTTTTCAACGGATAATACATATGTATTCCCTCATTCATTCATTCATACATCATTTAGTCAATCCTTCATTTATTCATTCATTCACTTATTCATGTATTCATTCATTCATTCATTCAATCAGAAATATCCTTAAAAATCCAGATGAAAAAAATTCATGAGAAAACGTGCTCGCTTAGTTCTGGATGAATTTCGTGTCTGTACATGTTCTACGTCATAAGATCTCACCGATAAATTTTGTTCCAAGCAAATCCGTCCGATAGACCAGGATTTATATAATATTGAAATTTACCCGAAGGCGCTAATGCTAAATTTTTTAATTGTGCAAAATTGAACAAACAATTTTCAAATCAAAAATGTATTTCACGTCAAGAGCTCCTTTGAATACGATTATTTAAGGGAACTTGGTTCTTATGTACAGGGTTTACATAATTTATTTATATTTCTCCAATATCGCTAATTTTAAGATTTTTTGAACCGTTCAAAATTGAACGAAAAATTGTTCAAATCAAAAAATAAAATATAGAAATTAGACGTCCTCGCCGAGATCATTCAAATGCAAAGAATTTTTTCCGAATCGCACAATTCCCTCAAAAGATTTTGGGGAGTGGGAACAGACAGACTGACAGACACACATTTTTCCCCTCTCAAAACCCTACTTTCAAATATTTATTTTGCAATCTTTAGTTAATTACTTAACGTATTTTTAACGATATTTTTACGATACATTAAGCCTTCTTTCATAGTTTTTTTTTACTTTTGTCGGAAAATAGGCTAAAAATGAGGTTTTATTTTCACTCTATAAGTGAGTGACTTGCTCCTGTCATTGGTCCTTGTGGTCTGTCATCTTTGAATTCCTGAAGGGGACTGTAGTAACTTGACAAACTATTTTTTTCAGGAAGATTTCAAATATATATAGTTCATTTTGCTCTATTTTTAAAGCTTTTGATTTGTCAGACATGGTTACACTTATTACTCCAACATTTTCCCATGTGGGGCAAATATAACAAGTTGAAAAAATGTTGGCAAAGCATGGCTTCCCATTTCCCTTTGCTTGACAAGCATGCGACGAGGCTGAAGTTTCGTCTGACCGGTTAAATTGGGACATAAAATAGCGTTGAACACTATTTTTTACAAATTTAGCTGGAGTTAAATGGAAAGCAATAAATTGGTGAGGAACCTTTTCAACACTCTCAGAAAAGCATGCTCAAATCTAACGAAACTTTCATCGTATTTGACGAAATGGCTTCGTGAAAAAGGCTCATTAAACATTTCGTCAAATTGACGAAATTTGTTTCGTCATACATTTGACGATTTTGAATTTCGTCAAAAACTAAAAAATATTTCGTCATTTACGTTTCGCCAAAAACAACGAACTTTTAGTCATTTGTTTCGCCATCTATTTGATGAAACACATTTCGTCAAAAACAACGAAATTTTAGTCACTTGTTTCGTCATCTATTTGATGAAACACATTTCATTTTCATTCGTCAAAAACAATGAAATTTTAGTCGCTTATTTCGTCGGTTCTATTTTATGAAATACATTTCGTCAAAATTACTAAATTTTCGTCATTTCGATTACGTATTAACAAGTCCTTAAATTTCGTCACTTTTTATTTCAATTTCATCGAAAATGAAAAAAATTTGTCATTTTGATTCGCTAATCATCATAATCAACTTCGTTGTATTAACATACTTTTAAGTGAATTTCGTTATTTTGAGCACGTCATGGAACCTTAAATAAAATCTTGAATTTATTTTTTAAAGAGGGCAATTTGATATTTCTAGTAATTTGAGGTTTCAAATAATTGCACTGAAAATTTTCGATTTTTTGAGTTGCTGCATTAATTGTTAAAATATGTATTATTAATTCTAAATAAATCTTCTAAAGATAACTTAAACAAAAAAAAATCATATTGAAAAATATTTTACTATCGGTAATTTTAATTCTTTGTACACAAGAACTTTTCTATGATGCTTGTATGCTAGAAAATTTTCTATCATACAAGCATGCCATATTATATACGTTTAAATTTATTTTATTTTAGGTTAATTGTAACAGAAATGTCTAATACAATTTTATTTCAACATTCTTACTTTCCAAACAATTTAAATGTTAGCATTACTTCCAAATTAAACATTTTGTTGACATATAAAAGAAATTAAAAATTTTTTTTTTGTTATTATTTTCCCCTCATAATCCTGCAAGCAATGAACTATCAATTTGTCTAAGTTCTGTGTACTAATTCATTCCGAACATTGTTCAATTAATTTTAAAAATTTAGTTTCATTGAGTTGGTTATATGTATGTATGAATTTGTCATACGAAGAATTGCTTTTTAAGGGAACATCATAAAAAGTGTCTTCATATTTAAAAAAACAAAAAAAAAAAAAAGCAATAATAAAATTTGATATTTATTACATTGGTAAACATTTTTCTAGCTCATATGGAGCATTACAGAAAAACTAAATTATGGTATAAGCATATAAATTGATAGGAACATGTATAGAGCACAAAAAACACGTTTGAAAATTAAAAGAAAGAAATTCAAGCCATAAATTAGGGGAAAAGCATGATTAACCCTTTAGAAGGCGGTGGTAAGTATAGCTACCACTAAATTCATAAACTTATAAATGTTTGCAATAAGGTACTTTACCCCCTCTGGTTGTCAGAAATTTGTAAAGACTGTGGAGAGTATATTTACTACGAAATACATAATTCTTTTAATGTTTTTAAGCATCTTCTCCCCTTCTCCCCAAAAAGGGTGGAGGAAAAATTATGTAATTTTATTCAATGACCTATTTGATTTGCTTTTTAAAAACTAATATAAATTCGAAAATTATTTCAATATTCCACTACTAGAAGAAAGTGGCCTTATAAAGGGTTAAGTAAATTCTTCAGGGTCACAGGATTATTTAAAAAAGTAACTGTACATACAAAAATTTAACTGATATTCAAAAACATGCCAAACGAACAAAATAAATTACAAATCTGAAACTTTTACCATATAATAACAGCGTTTCCCAACCGGTGGTTCGCGAACCCTCAGGGGTTCACGAAAATAATATTGCAACGGCGGAATTTTCAATTTTTAACGTAAAAGGAAAAATACGAAATAATAAATTTGTATACTTATTAAGAGGGAGTGCAAAAATGATTCTTTTTTTAATGAATTGCTTTCCCGATAATACGTAAAATTTGTAGATTGGCATAGAAAGTATACGATCATACCTACAAAATTTGAAATGCACGTATTTCGACAATTAGTTTTAGTCGTTAGTTACCTGATTTCGACAATTTGAATCTCGAAGTGGTTTCAAAAGACATTCATTGGTTTATTTTAAATCTGGACGTATGATTGACCTTCCTACCATTTCTTACGTTTTCTATGATAGCGCGAAGAAAGAGTCAAAAATACGAAAATTTATATTATATAAATATAAAATTTTGCATTCTTTTTTGGATAATTTCTCAGGTGTAGACATCAAAGTTGAGTCTGAAGATTTTTATTGATTAATTTTAAATTTTATGCTCACATTTATCACACTTAATTCCAACTTTTCTGCATTATCGTAATGAGAAATTTGAAAACATGTACATTTTAATATTCAGTAAATTTCCACAACTTTTGCGAATTTTGTATATTTCAAGTCGAAAGTGGAACCGAAAGATATTTATTGATTTAAAATTGTGTATGTACATTTCTCACACCCTTCCACAACTTTTTCGCGCTATCGGGAAAATTATTTTTGAAGATTTTTTTTGCTTACACATATGTTTACTGCTCTATCAATAATTCACCAAGGACAAATAACAAAAAGTAATAATTAAAAATATGTCGTTTTCTTGTAGCTGTATTTTATTTTTTATTCAAACTTAGATTTTTTGCAATTCCCTTTTCATTTCTTGCTATGAACTATTGGGAAACATGGAAAATAAATGTTCTAGCAAATTTTATACTTTTGTTACCTGTTACAAACGATTACAGTAGGGGGTTCGCTATTTTCTTTGGGATCTTAGAAATGGTTCGTGGTTAACAAAAGGTTGGGAACCACTGCCATAGAACAAGTATAGTTGAATAAGAGGTTTTCTTCCCATATTTTGACATGATTTATAGATTAAAAATAAATAAATAAAGCTTTTATACACATTATAATTAAAGCAGATTATTTTGAATATATTATCGTTACTAGGTTAATTATGCAGAAGAAATATTTTAGAAATACTTTATAATTGAACCCCTTTTACTTTCCAATTTACTTTAAAAATTTAGTATTTCTTAATTCAAAGCTACACACTTTCATGTAAGATAACATTGACTCTACAAATGTTTACATTTTCGTTCTCAAAAACCTGTATGCAATAAAATATCAATTTAAAAATTTGTTTCTTTAAAATGCAAGAAATTATTTGAATTCTAACAAAAAATGAGCAGAAGAAAAGATGAAGACTTTTGTTTTCACATGTGTTAGTTGCATTCAATTAGTACACTAATTTGGGGAACAATTGTTGATACTTACAATTGATTTTTTAAAGATTCCGACACATTTAAAAGAAAAGAAAAAAAAAAGGATATACACACCTATATTAAACTGAATCTCAATATAACTTACAACACCACCTGATGCATGAAATTTGTTACATATTGTAGCTACAAAATACAATAATATTAATAACAATTCAAAAATTAAGAATAGTAACAGAACTGGACTAACTCTGTCATTAATCAACAGACTCAGATTATCAGAAATTATTATAAAATGTGATTACGGTGGGCTGAAAAATTTAATGAATAATGTTAAAGTTTTAAGAGAAGTTCCTCAACTCCATGTGTTTTGTGGCATTAAAATTATAATCTAAAAAAATCCTCCACACCCCATTTAAATATGAAATAAAACCGTACTTGTTTTTTTTTATAGGTTATACCTGAAATTATACAAAATGAAACTAAAACATAATATATGGTAGAAATAATAATATTTTAATTCTCACACTTAGTGGTGATTGTAAAAAAGTTGGATTTAATCAAACTAGGCTGCAAAAATAATAAATTCTGATTTATAAAATATTGTTAAAAAAAAGATTGTATTTAAAAAGTATTTTTCATAAATTTCAAATCATTGACAGCCAATTAAATTTCATTTTCTTATAATTTAAAAGAATTTGCAGATAATAGTTATACAAAAGTTTGGTATTTATAGATACTTCATTTGAAAAAAAGACCTGAGTGTTTTGCAACTTTGCTACAGCTGCTAATGGAAATTAATACTGCTAATGAAATTAATATTTTTTCAAAATGTAATGATTCATTCATTTTTTTTTCAAGCAACGTATTATTATAGGGTTCATGCTCTTTTGGAAAAACAAAAAATAGGGACTTTTTAAGCAAACATTCATAAATGATGACACACTTTTCCTTCAGTATATATGACCCCCCCCTCCCTCCTTGTCACAAAATGTCCCACCTCATCATACTACCTAGGCACGCATTATTGCACAAGCATATGGACTTAAAGTTAAGTACACTGCATTAGAGAGCTTCTAGTCCGTAAATTCTTCATCTATTTTATTACCTATAAAAGAATAAAGAATAAACTATTGAAAAAAAAAAGCTTCAAAACTTTTCAGAAAAACTAATTTAAAAACATTCAGAAATTCATAGATAAAGAAGTAAAACTCCACAAGCATATAAAGAACAACAGAATTTTCAAGAATGGAAAGCGATTTTAAACCAGTTCAAAGATGCACCTTTTGGACTACGACGAGCAGTGTTGTATTTTGTGTGTTTTAAAATTATTAAATGTTTAAAATGAAAAATTAACTGAAAAAATGTCCTGCAAAGGACCAGTCGATAGAAGCTTGGTTCCCGCAGAACACCAAAAGTGAAGTAACATTGAGAAAGTTGGTGTTTGGGAGGGGGACACCTTTCGCAGCTGGTTACTCTGGGACTGTGTACACTCAAGTGAATCAATACTTCTGGAGGTGCCAACTCCAAGGTGACAGTCTCTCATCTGGGCGGAGGTCGGACTCCTACCATTAAAGGCCCCGTTAAACTCAGGAGCAGTGCACCCTCTCTTCCTCACTTCATGCGAGAACTCACCACCAACAACAAATCTAGAAATGCTTTTGTGTGTTATTCATTATGTAGTTTGTTTAGAAATAACCTTCTCGCTATTTTGCAACTTCTTGACCCATTTTCTATGCAATTTTTAAGCGGTACACCTCCAATGCTTAATTTTTTTAAAAAATATGTTGTAAAATTTTTTTTTTCTAGTTTCTGAACAGTTTTTGTTTTTTGAGGTATTTCTTTTATGCGATCCGTACCTACCACACAAAAGTAGGTTTGTCTTAATTTTCTTCTGCTTTAAGCTATCCATATTGTGGGGTGGGGGGGGGGGGATATCTAAAGCCAACACAAGTTTATAATTGTTGACTGTTAATTTCAAATAATAGTAATAACAAAATATGGTAAAGTTAGAAGTAAGTTCAAAACATAGTAAAGTTAAGGGATCACGTTGAGCGGCCTTAAAAGCATTAGATTTAAAGTTGTAGAAAAAGCTGTGTAGCTTCAAAACTAATGAACATTATACCAAAATAAAAATTTTTGTATTTTCATCCATTCTTTTTCTTTGTAAAAATAATGTTCGAAATATATATATAGTAATATTAATTTATTAAAGACATTTTAACAATATAAAAGGGTATGCATTTTGTGTGCAAGATTTTAAAAAATCTATTGAAAGTATATCTTTTATACTTCATATATTTTCCCTTACACTTATCTATTTCAAAATGTACCTAAGTGTAAATGTGTATTCAAACTCATTAACATAATTAATAGCTTTTTAAAAATAACTTACTAAATTTGCCAAAAATTTCAGAATTAAATTTGCCAAAAATTTCAGAATTAAATTTTAAAAAAAATTCTGTGACAGAAATGAATGTAAATTTAGGTACAGCATGGAGATAAACGTGAAAAGTAGTAGTATATTAAATTTCAAAGTGCAAGGAGAGGTGTGCAAATACCGATGTATCTAGCATAAAATCTAAAGTATTTTAAGGATTTCAAAAGTCCCAAAATTTGTGAAAACACTTGTCTCTTTATAAAATACTGTTTATGAGTATAACAAGGCGAGGTTACATTTACTTCAGGCTCCAGGATCTTGAGCAAGTATAACCTCGAAGCACAAAATTTTGAAAATGGTAAGTAGATCAAAAAAATTCTTTTTTTTTCCAAAATAAAATGCATGTGGTTTTAAAGACACTTATTTCACGCTCATACATGAGCGATTTCAGAATTACGGCTGGAGTAGCAAGCTAGCAATTTGATGTCAAAGTTAAACTATGGCAAGACGTGGTTACACTTACCCCAATTCGCTCCAATTGATTTCGGAGTATCAAAGCGTATGAGTTCCAGCTTGTTTTATTTTTTTGAAACCGACTATTTTGAGACTAAGTCCTGTGCAATAAAAAATCAAAGCAAAAAATAAATAAAGAAACAAATAAAAAAACGTGGAAGAAATGAAATCACACTTGAAAGAGCGAATCATAATTAAAAGGGCACGTAATTAAAAAGAACAAAGGGGAAAGTCTTAAGAATAATGAAAGGCTAAGGAAAGATGAAAAGAAATTAGGATTTTGTGGGGGGGGGGGGGAACCTGTTATCAAGATGCTTCTCAAAAATTCATAAAAGAACTGAAAACTAGCAGATTTACCTAAAGCTGTAATTTTAGCATTACTAAACATTACTTTTTAAAAAATGTATATACATTAAGACCCTATAAGAAAAAACGATCCTATTATTTTACTTTCTTGTCTGGTACAAACATAAAGCAGAAGTTATAGATACGTTACCATATTGGTTTTTATCAAAGGCTAGACATTAAGCGGTGACGTTCCTACCACGGGTGAAAGACAGACAGAAAGAAAAAAACAAAGCAGTAGTGACCTTTAGGAAGAAGTACGATGTATTTACTGATAGATTAAATATATTTAAAATATTTTTGGGGAAAATGCACATTTGCAGTACATAAGGGAAAGGTGGGTAAGAGTACGCAGGGACTTTTTTCCCTGTTAGCAACACTGCAAGCAGAAGCGAGTGTGATCAACTCAACACATTTGTTTTCAGCTGGCTCAAGAGACCGACATTGTTATTTTCATACTTGCTGTCGTTTATTTATCACTTAAAATATGATTTCTGCATGTTGGCAAGTAATTTTTCTGTGAAGAAATATTAATTTTTTTGTCAATAAAGGATTGATGTTTGCTTTTTAAGTAGATATCATTATGAGCTTTGTTCCCTTCCGAACAACGTGAGCATGTCAGAATTTTACTATTGTGAATGCTACAGCCATCTATGGACGATTTTGAGGAGCAATGCATCGGCGGGTAAGAGTACGCACATAAGAAAAAGGTAGAAAGAAAGAGAGAATTAGAAGAAGCAAAGACTAATCGAGCTGCTATGGAAAGTCAAAACGGGGCTAAAACTGAAAAAGGAGAAAACCGTGAAAGAAAAGAAAAAACTTGTTCTGCATTGTAAAATCGACAACCCAGTTCCCTCAACAAGTTCAGCAAACAAAGAGGTGACAATTTGCCCAGGCTGCAAACAATCATATGATGAAGATTGGATCCAGTGTGGATTATGAAAGGAGTGGTGGCCTGATGAATGTTCCAGTTACGAAGGCAGTGGAGCATTTGTATGCGACTACTGCCAAATTTTCTGAGTGCGTACTCTTACCCTTCCTGGGTGCGTATTCTTATTCGCCAGGTCGGGTAAGAGTACGCATTTGCAATTTTTTTTCCCGCTTGCTTTCTTTCATATAATTTTTTAAGATAAAACTTTCATTTTGTGTACCTAAGTTTCTAAGTTAATAAACTATGATTCAGTCAATTTTCAAGGTTCTCACTTTTCAATTCTCATTTTTATAGCGAACAATCCACTAGGTGCGTACTCTTACCCTCCTTTCCCTTATATTTTTCAAACTTTTGAAACCATTTTAGATGTCACCCCCAAAAAAAGGGGAGCTCGGGGCGGGCCACCCTCTCACCATCCCGTAGTGACGCTACTGTATTAAAAAACTGAAATTGCAAAAACAAACGCTGTACCCAATGCTAAGACGTATACTCGATTTCTAGTTTTCTGAAAAGTTAACACCTATATTATATGAATTGAAAACGTTTGTTTAATTAACCATTGCATTGCATTTATTCCCCCACACCATCAAGTTGAATGACGATCCCATGGCGCCTTGTCTCAGCATATCATGGTGTTCCTTCAGCATGACAGTTTCAGAGAATTAGGTGAAACATTAGCGGACAAAGAATCACACAAGTATGCGACAAAACAAGATTAAAATGAAGTAAGTATGAAATATTGAACACTTTCGCTTGATGCTACTGAAGTAAAGGCCACAGATCACATTTTATGCTTCAACGGCGATCACAGCCCCGTCAAGGTTGAAGAAAATATCCATTTGCTTGCAGATATTACTAACTTATATGGCACTTGGAAAACAATAGCTTGGAGAAAAGTTAACGCTTCTACAGCACATGCGCGCAACGTCCAGGCTTTGAAGAATGCTACATGTATGTTTCTGAATTCATTTTATATTTCATCAGATAACAGGAATTGTTTCCTTTTAAGGTAGCGTCTGTAACAGCTAGGATTTTACGAGTCTCTCCGCGAATTTTGTTATGAGGATGCTCTTGGAGAAGTTTTTGCTTTATTTTTGCCAACATTCTAGCAAGAATTTCTAAGGAATTCATCGCATGAGCAATGGAGTATAAAACAAAGCGGTTTATGCATGCAATTCATTATTTAGATAGCTAATTATTCTTCGTAAAATTGAAATTTACACTACAATGTTATTTATCATTCCTTTATGAACGCATTGAACGTATGCTAAAAAAGTAGAGAAGAAGCAGAAAAGGAAAAATGAAATTGAAAACATTGTAGTTTTCTTAAAATGCAAAACGACCCGTAAATATCAGTCATATATATAAAATTCTATGCTTAATTTTTAAAAAAAAGAGAAAGAGAGATTTATGACTATCAATGTGGGTGTTTTTACATGGTTTTATTTAACTTGATTTGTCACGGAAGTTTGTTACGCGGTTTTCGACCACTACACTTTCAGAAAAGCATGCTCAAATTTCACGAAACTTTCGTTGTATTTGACGAAATGACTTCGTGAAAAATGCTCCGATTAAACATTTCGTCAAATTGACGAAATTTGTTTCGCCATACATTTGACGAAATTAATTTGGTCAAAAACTAAAAAATATTTCGTCATATACGTTTCGTCAAAAACAACGAAATTTTAGTCACTTGTTTCTTCATTTATTTGATGAAACACATTTCGTCAAAAACAACGAAATTTTAGTCACTTGTTTCGTCATTTATTTGATGAAACACATTTCGTCAAAAACGACGAAATTTTACTCGCTTGTTTCGTCGGGTCTATTTGATGAAATACATTTCGTCAAAATGACTAAATTTTCGTCATTTCGATTACGTATTAACAAGTCTTTAAATTTCGTCACTTTTATTTCAAAAATGAAAATATTTCGTCATTTTGATTCGTGAATCATAATAAATTTCGTTGTATTAACATATTTTTAAGTAAATTTTTGTTATTTGAGCACGTCATGGAACCTTAAATAAAATCTTGAATTTATTTTTTTAAGAGGGCAATTTGATATTTCTAGTAATTTGAGGCTTCAAATAATTACTGAAAAATTTCGAATTTTGAGTTGCTGCATTAATTGTTGAAATATGCATCATTAATTTTAAATAAATGTTCTAAAGGTGACTTAAACAAAAAAAAATCATATTGAAAAATATTTTACTATTAGTAATTTTAATTCTTTGGGCACAAGAACTTTTCTATGATGCTTATACAAGCATGCCATATTATATACGTTTAAATTTATTTTATTTTAGGTTAATTGTAACAGAAAGTTTCAACACAATTTTATTTTAACATTCTTACTTACCAAACAATTTAAAATGATAGTATTACTTCCAAATTAAGCATTTTGTTGAAATATAAAAGCAATTATTTTTTTTAATATTATGAACTATCAATTTGTCTAAGTACTTGTTTGTTTAGCCAAAATTCGTTCCGATCGATCCCCCCCCCTCAAAAATTAAAAGAGAAAAAAGGAAAAGAAAAAGTAAAGTGGCAAACAAATTTGGGTCGCGCTGAATGCACAGCTCTGCATTTAACCTCCTTTCACATGTTTTCCTATGTAATAATAAATAAAACGATGATAATTATAAACGATAGCGAGAAAAAATAACATCAGCTGAAGCAACTGAGGCAGGTGCAAAACATTCATTCCCCTTGCTTGACGCATCTTTGATTTTTTAGTTACTTTGAATGTACATAAAATTTCTTTTTTTTACTTTTCTTTTACTGTCTTCATTTTAGATCGGATATTGCTATGCTAACTTACAAAACTGAAAATTCTTGCGCGTCTATATGCACCCTAACGATGATGGTTCGCACCATTTTGAAAGTTCGTTCTTTTAAACACAGCATGAAAGTTGGAATTAATGTTTTGAAAGTAATGCAAATAAAATTTTGTGAATGAATTTAAGAGCGTAATGGAGCAATTTTCGTACTCATATTCGAGAATGGTCCACTTTTGTGACCGCCATTCTTGTAAAAAAAAGGTTCGCTTCTGCGATTTTTTCTAATTATTTCTTCTGTTCCTTCTTTATAATTTCAATGACAACCCAAGTTGAGGGGGGGGGGGGGGGAATGATAATCGGTATTTTGTCCTAAAGGTAATTCGCAGAAAACGGGGGGGGGAGCGCTTGTTCGGTATTTTACAGTAAGTAAATTCTCCTTAAAAAAACCTGTACATACAAAAATTTAACTGATATTCAAAAACACGCCAACCCTAGAAAATAAATTACAAATCTGAAACTTTTACCATAGAACATGGATATAATATATAAGAAATTTTCTTCCCATATTTTGACATGATTTATAGATTAAAAATAAATGAATAAAACTTTTATACACATTATAATTGAATCAAGTTATTTTGAATATGTTATCATTACTTGGTTAATTATGCAGAAGAAATATTTTAAAAATACTTTCATAACTGAACCCCTTTTACTTTACAATCTACTTTACAAATTTAGCATTTCTTAATCAATAAAGCTACGCACTTTCATATAAAATAACATTGACTCTACAAATGTTTATTTTCATTCTCAAAATCCTGTATGCAATAAAATATTAATTTAAAAATTTGTTTCTTTACAATTTAAAACACTATTTAAATTCTAACAAAAAATGTATAAAAGAAAAGTTAAAGACTTTTGTTTTCACATGTGTTACTTGCATTCAATTAGTATACTTATTTGGAGAACAATTCTTGATACTTACAATTGAATTTTTAAAGATTCCGATACATTTAAAAGAAAAGAAAAAAAAGGGATACACAAATCTATATCAAACTGAATCTCAATATAACTTACACCACCTGATGCATGAAATTTAGTATATATTGTAGCTACAAAATACAATATTAATTGCAATTTAACAATTAAAAATATTTACATAACATAGTAACAGAACTGGACTAACTATGTGATTAATCATCAGACTCAGATTATCAGAAATTACTATAAAATGTAATTACGGTGGGCTGAAAAATCTAATGAATAATGTTAAAGTTTTAAGAGAAGTTTCCCAACTCTTTGTGATTTGTGGCATTAAAATTATTATCTAAAAAAATCCCCAAAAACCCCATTTAAATATGAAATAAAACCGTACTTGTTTTTTTTTATAGGTTATACCTGAAATTATACAAAATTAAACTAAAGCATAATATATGGTAGAAATAATAATATTTTAATTCTCACACTTAGTGGTGATTGTAAAAAAGTCGGATTTAATCAAACTAGGCAGCAAAAATAATAAATTCTGATTTATAAATTAAAAAAAAAAAAAGAGATTTGAAATTTATGAAAAATACTTTTAAAATACAATCATTGACAGCCAATTAAATTATTTTCTTATAATTTCAAAGAATTTGCAGATAATATACAAAAGTTTGGTAATTATAGATACTTCATTTAAAAAAATCCTGAGTGTTTTGTAACTCTGCTACAGCTACTAATGGAAATTAATACTGCTAAAGAAATTAATATTTTTTTAAACGGTAATGATTCTTTCATTATTATTTTTTTTCAAGCAATGTATTATTACAGGGTTCATACTCTTTTGCGAAAACAAAAAATAGGGACTTTTTAGACAAACATTCATAAATGATGACACACTTTTTTTCAGTATATTTGACCCCCCCCCCCCACCCCCTCCCTTGTCACAACAAAATGTCCCACTTCATCATGCTCCCTAGTCCCGCATTATTACACAAGCATATGGACTTAAAGTTAAGTACACTGCATAAGAGAGCTTCTAGTCCGTAGTATCTTCATCTATTTTATTACCTATAAAAGAATAAAGAACAAACTTATGAAAAAAAGCTTCAAAACTTTTCAGAAAACTAATTTAAAAACATTCAGAAATTCATAGATAAAGTTAAGTAAAAATCCACAAGCATAAAGAACAATAGTAATATCTTCAAGAAGGGAAAACGATTTTAAACCAGTTCAAAGATGCACCTTTTGAACTACGACGAGCAGTGTTGTATTTTGTGCGTTTTAAAATTATTAAATGTTTAAAATGAAAAATTAAATGAAAAAATGTCCTGAAAAGGGCCAGTCGATAGAAGCTTGGTTCCCGCAGAACACCAAAAGTGAAGCCGCATTGACCAAGTTAGTGTTTGGGAGTTAGTGATTGGGACACCTCTCGCAGCTGGTTGCTCTGGGACTGTGTACACTCAAGTGAACCGATACTTCTGGAGGTGCCAACCCCCAGGTGAGTCTCTCATCTGGGAGCTGGTTCAAAAAAAAGGTGCGGAGGTCGGATTCCTACCAATAAGGGCCCCGTTAAACTCAGGAGCAGTGCACCCTCTCTTCCTCACCTCATGCGAGAACTCATCACCAACAACAAATGTAGAAATGCTTTTGTGTGTTATTCATTATTTAGTTTGGTTTGAAGTAACCTTCTCGCTATTTTGCAACTTCTTGACACATTTTCTATGCAATTTTTAAGCGGTACACCTCCAATGCTTAATTTTATTAAAAAAATATGTTGTAAAAATTTCTTTTACAGTTTCTGAACAGTTTTTGTTTTTTGAGGTATTTATTTTATGCGATCCGTACCTACCCCACAAAAGTAGGATTGTCTTAATTTTCTTATGCTTTATGCTATCCATATTGGGGGGAGGGGGGTATCTAAAGCCAACACAACTTTATAATTGTTGACTGTTCATTTCAAATAGTAGTAATAACAAAATATGGTAAATTTTTTTTAAATACTTAAAATCTCACAATTTTTGGATCACAACATTACACGTTTTCTATAACTTATGATATTGCATGAAATGTTACATGAAAAAAAGAGTAGAAGAAGGAAAACATCAATATTTAGGACAAAAATCCCCATTTTAAATCTATTTAGGAAAAAAAAGTTGCAGAAAACAATTTTCAATTATTTAAGTAAACATTTTCTCATAAGTATATTAATTAAAACAAGCATTTAAAAATCTCATTAAAATTTAACATTTTTAGTCAAGTACTTTTGCATTTAACAGAGAGTTGGAGATCATAAAAATCCTTCTATTACCTGCTAGAGTAATATCTTCTGGAGGCAATTTTCTTCGTGCGACAAATCATCATTGGTGGTCATCAAAACAAATATATACCTTGAAAAAACTAATACTGTAATCAATTCTCACATTTTTAAAAAATATAACTTGAAAATTTAATGATAGTATGTAATTGGGAAGCAAAAATTATAATAAAATAAAAGTAATAGTATGCACTTTTGGAAGAGCTATATTCTATTCTATACGTTTAATTTGAATAACACTCGAGTATTCAGTCATATGCGCGCTACATACTAACAGCAACTTTGCACATATTCTCAGTGTACACCTGAGTATCACAAATCCTATTACTTAAATTTAATAGAATGTCTAGTTATGTATATACACATAGTAAAGAAACATATATATGTTTCTTTACAATTTAATTACATGTTTTTTTTATAATCAATCTAAATAAATATATTATATACATTCAAATGGTGTTATTTGCAAAGTATTGTTACATGCATAAAAAGTAGAAAGAAAATTTTAGTTTGTATGAAGAATATATCTATAAACAGTAAACAACAAATCTAAGGCTAACTTTGCGTCGGCTCAAAGTTACCCTGAGAATGGAATAAAATTGCAATGTCTTAATTGTTTGACATTTTACTAAATATTACTGAACCTAAATCACAAACACTAAAAAATTCACTATATTTAGAAGATAAACATCTTGGTAAATTACTGTAATGATACTTACTTTAAAAGAATAATAAGTTTTAACAACTTTTAATCAGCATTCCAAAATAGCTTCCAAGCTATTACTTTTGAACTATTGAATTATACAAATAGCAGTGTACAGTGTTGCTAATTTTTTTACTAAAATAAGGAGAAGAAAAGTGATTTCATAACCTTGCCAGGAGAGTAGCGTGTTCTACAGTTTCATTTGAAGTCAAATATTCTAAAAAATATGCAGTGGTGCAAAGTTACTCTGATTCACTGTATATAAGTTGATTGAAGATTCAACAAGTTTAACCTTTCGTTAATTTGAATAACAAAATATACATTTTTTAAAGGTTTCAAAAATTAGCACAACATTGCAGTGGGCAGTTTAAAATTATTATTGTTGTTTAAACTTTTACGCGTAATATACAATATGATTCCACGTTTCCCCACTTGGCCAAGTAGTAAAGCTACGGCAAACTTAGTTAGGCCTAACAGTACGTTGATAAATATTAATTCAATAATATATAGTTATTAAACTACAAGTATACAATCACAGATCCTTACAATTCTAAAAATACTAACCTCATAGTACTTTTTCGATCAGATCTGACCAGCATCAGCATCAACATCCACCAAAGAACTTGCAGCACATACACGGCGATGTTCGAAGCTTCTGAAACGCCATTTTCTTTGAGGGAGGAAACATTTCGTCAAATTTTTGAGAGAGTGAGTTTCGTTAAACGTAATGTGACAGAGTGAGGAAAGAATCGTTGAAAATGACGAAATTTGTCTTGAGGATTTAAGAATCGTCAAAATGAGCGTTTTATTTCTGAGAGTGTATTACTGCATAAAATTATCTTCAAACTTTGCACACAAGCTTATCTTCGATGACAATGCAATATTCCATCCATTTTATAATTTATTATAACGTTAATTATGAAAAAAAAATAATGATTTTGGCTCCAAGGAAATTATCAGAATTATTATTTGTGGAATGGCAACAATAGCTTTGTTTGGATAACGCAACGGTGTTATTTAACTTGATTTGTAGTTGAGTCCGTGGCGCAGTGGTTATAGGGTTGGATTGTGGCACCGGAGGTCGTCAGTTCTAAACCCCCCAGTTCTCGGTCTCTTCCATTCCATTCAACTTGATTTGTTACGCGGTTTTCGACCACTATTACTGCCTTTTAGTTTTTTTTAAAATAAACCGTATAACTTAAAACATTTTTTGGAGATTTGATACATTATTTGTGAATTTGAATTATCTGGTAAGTCTCTCTAACTAAGAAGAATGAGTCTGCATCGGCTAAATTTTCAAAAAATCTTGCGAAGTTATTTCAGCTGGGATTATTTATTATGTTTGCTTCGGCAACATTTTTCACTATTTTCGGCATAGTTTCTCTCGCTGTTGGATGTGCATTGACGTTTGAAGCCCCAACTTCGAACAATTCTTGTAGGATTTTCCACATTCCTCTTTCTAGCATTGAACTTTTCTCCACAGACTACTTTCCAATCACGGCTACCAGTTTCTTTCTTTCATTTTTTACATACAACTGTACTTTTATGTCATTTCCACTTAATACAACGTTACACATTCCATATTTTTGAAATTTTAATCGATTACGCGTGGAAGTGTGATAAGTGTGGATAAGTATGAATATGCATAAAAGGTTGCGATAAGATATTGCGTGCCTCTTGATGCCTACTGTTTTTGCCATTTCACACTTAGCGAATATGCAAAATGATCTTCGCACTGTCGTGATTATTAACTTTAATTAGTCGTTAACTGCTTTTCGGATATACAGGCGCAACAGGAGCGCGGGGGGCAGCGAACAGTTGCGCAATGAGATATTGCTCAAAACTGCAGCGGAGCTGGATCAATAAATTTGTTGTGCTCCGTAGTGCTCTAAGCCGTCCAGGCAGTGGTCGTTTCAGACATGTGGAAAATAGTCACGGGAGATACATCTATATAAAAAAGAAATCTTCCGATGATTGAATCAAGTAATGCGAGCTCGTCACAGATGAGGTAAATTTCACCGAGTGTTTCAAGCTATTCTAGCAATTTGTAATAAAAACTGCCTGTTTGGTGTTTGCAGAGCCAAACACTGATATTCTGATGATCGCGGGGAAACATAAAATATTGCTTTTCATTTAAAAGTAATTCTCAAAACCTACTGCTTATCTCAATTTTCTGAAGTTATTTTTGACTATACAATGTATACCTTTCTGTGGGACTTTCTGTATTCAAAAGATGAGTGTTTCATGAACATATTCCATGAAGCGCAGACAGTTTAGGGTTTTAACAAGTTGATTAATGAATGTAACAGTAAAACCAATAGCTTTTAATTTTTACTTGTACTAATTCTGGTATAGGCATACGTTTTATTTTCGCAACAGAAAAAAGTATAACATAAAAGTATATTTCGTGAATATAAAGGTAATTTTACGTTCACACTACTGCGATTTTTGATGGAAATAATTTTTGATATTACATAACAACTAAGAACTAATCACACAAGTTGCAAAAGTAAAATATTCCCAAAACCTCCAGTTCCAAGTTAAGCGATATACTTTTCAAGAAATATCATCTCATCTTTTAATTGGCGGAAAAGTAAGACTCCAAAAAGTCTAAATTTGTACCATTCCATTTTAAAGGAATATTTTCAATAAACATTTTCGAAATCCCTTAGTAAAATAAATACAATATTCTAATTAACAATTATTTTATATCAGGTTAAATTTAGTATGTCTGTAATAACTACATAGACAAAGCTGCAGCTGCTTCCATCTGTTATTGTATACTTAAAGTTATTTGTGCTTAAAATCTCTCGTGAACATTATTTCCCCTATTTCTGCAAATTTATACTTTCAGAGTAAATGCAAAATTATTAAAACAATCCTTTATTTCCATTTTCTACTCAAACAAGAGAGATTCAACTTTGACACTATATTATCGCGGCAGTAATCCTATGCTCGTATCTTAAAACATCTCAGTTACGAGTTAATTTTGAAATCCGAAGGCTATATAAAAGGCATTTTCAGCGTGCTTATGATAAAGTATGAGTGCAACACTCTGCCAGAGATTGCCTAAACGATGCGTTGTCATTCCATTCTTCTCTGCCCATATCTCTTCCTCTGACCATATTGTCATTCTTTTCTCTTTTTTTCACATATCTCTTTTCTGACCACATTGTTCTAGACACCAATTTATCTCATTGTTATTTTAAACTTTACGCCGCACGTGAGCTGAAATTTTGAAATATGATTGCAATTTGAAATTAGGTGCGATTTTTCACCGCTGTTAGCACGTCGGTAATACTTTGTGGCCGAAAATGCCTAGAATTTTTTAAGGTTATTGTTTTCGAGATGAAGAATTTTCAAAGAAAACAATACTTGACGTTGAACAAGTTGTCTGAAATTTATTTTCGACATAAGATAAAGACTATGTACGGGAATTGGAGAATTTACTGTATAAATCATTATAAATTCGTCATAATTTTTACTTTAAGAAATCATTTCTTCCTTGGTTATATTTTCCACCCGACGGATTTATTACACGGACTACTTAAATTGATCAATTACTGGGGAAACCTTAGCGTGAAACTACTATCAACTATTACTATATGTAGATATTTAAAACTTCTATAAGTAGGGAAATGTGGGGCAAAACGAAATAGTTAAGATAAATTACATTTTTCAAAATGTACAAATTGAAAATTTATTTTGAAAAGAACAGTACATAAAGAGATAACTGAATTTTATAATAGAACTTGTACCGAAATATTATTTTTCCTTTTAGACAGTAAATTTGTATGAAAAGCAAAAGTGGAAAATTATCATTTTGCATAAAACTAATAAAAGTATGAGTCTTCAAATCACGCATCATATTAAGATGAGTTTTATTTTTACATTTGTTCAACTTTTGAGGTGAATATTTTAAATTTTTGTATTTTACTCTTTGTAAAACTGCATCGGTTATTTATTTCATTTGTTTAAAAGTTGTTTTTTAAAATTAAATTTTGATCTTTTCATTTCCGTGCAACGTATTTTTTTTTTCTCTCTCCTGGCATTTATTCAAAAACGTAAGAAAATAATTGCACAAGTTGAATGTTATGAAGTCAAGCTATTTACAACTTTAAAAATCATAGCAAATAAATTTAAAATAAATCAAGCATCAACTTTTACAACTAGTGCACCACACACGTACATTTATCTTATAAATAATATGTTAATTTTATCTTCTTATTCATAATATTCGTTTAGTAGGTCTTTCCAATTCTCCTTTTTTTAACTCTGTATATGCACGTTATTGAACTTGATTAGTTTTCTTTTCTGGAAATATGTATGTTAGATGTGTATACGGTACTAAAAATATATGTGCGCCGCCGATATTCGAGTCCTTAGCAACCGATGCGACCAACTAATACAAATTACAACAGAAGCATAGATAGTACTTCAAAACATGCGCTTTAGAAAGGCTAAACCAAAAATCTATGTAGTTTTATTGAGAACACATTATAATTGAAGAGATGAAGCTTTAGTACGTTTGTTCACTTTAGTTGTCGAAATTATTATTTCTTGTATGCACTTAATTGAAGACGAGTAAACTTTTAAATTAACTTAATCAACGAATCCTAATCACGTAATTTCGAAAAACACGTCTATAGGTAAAATCAGAAATTTTATTTTTTATTCGCCTTAAACGAATTTCTGTTTAATAAAAAGTCACTTTTCAATATTTAAAATATTTTAGGAATTGCAATAGATTAAAAAAGAAATTGAGAAGAAGCACATTTATTTAGTTTTGTTATTTTATCTATTTATTTTTTCACCTTCAATTCTAGTTTAAGCTGCCATTGTGTTGCAAGTACGGGCAACTGTAGTAAAAAGCAATCTACACATTTATTTATTTATTTTATTTTTTTAAGGGCACACCAGGAAAGCTTAATTTATTTATAACTGAAAAATTAAAAGAGAAATATTCCTTCTTTTAAGAATAAAAACTATTATTTCTTTTCAAGCATATTAATTTTTAAAAAAAATTAAAAGAAAATAAAAGCTAAATCTCAAATTTAAAATTATATAATCGAAGTAACTTCTAATTTTTCAAAAAATAATTTTAAGTCTTCTAGTTGATATTTCAACTACAAAGCGTCTTTTTAATTTATTTTAGTTATTCCCGTATCAATAGGTGGAACAAATAAGGTTAGTTGCTTATAGATAAATGGAAGATAAGAGCGTTGAGTGATTTAGCTTATCGTAATAGTTTCTTTGTTTGAAAGGATACAAGAAATGTTACAAGAAAAGAAAATCAGTGCAGATCACTTGGCAGAAAAATAATCAATGATTCATAAAAAGCATGCTTTCTCTCTCGCTCTCTATCTCTCTCTTTTTATTTTTATTATTATTTTTTTCTCTTTTTTTTTACAATACACCAATGTTACAAGAAAAGGTAAGCAGTGAAATATCACATGGTAGAAATATAATCAGTGATTCATAAATCAAGCTTTCTCTCTCGCTCTCTTTTTATTTTTATTTATTTATTTATTCATTTTATTTTATCTCGTATTTTATTTATTTATTATTATTATTATTATTATTTTTGACGATACACTGCTCCTTTTTCAATTGTAATTTTAACAGAATTTGTTTCTCAGTACTGATAACCTAAAATCCTTAAACATTTGTTAGCTGTAGAGAATCAAAATAACTTACTATTACACTATTAAACACAGTTAGACACGTTAGATTTTAATATTATTGCATGATTAAGTTGAATAAAAGAATCCTGTATTTTGTACGGAATTGTGCAAAGTGTAAATGGAGTGAAAGAAGCATGCATTTTTTGGTGTCGAAAACCTCAAAAATACATGCTATACATGTATAGAGTGTAACGATTATTTGGCCACTATTCGGTATTCGGCCGAGTCAAATAGTCATTTTATGATCTATCCGAATATTTGTTGATATCAAATTTGGCCTGGCCGAATACTGATGAACTATTCGGCCGAATAGTTGCGCCACAGTAGCAATGTAAAAAAATTAAGAAACCAGTAGATTTTCAACATTTAAAATTGTATTATAGTTATTGCAAAAGAATACATGAATATATAGTTTTAATAAATAAGAATAAGTGGAAAATAATCTACTTTTTTTTAAACAGTTTTTAGGTTTGCCTGAAAAAAAGCGATTTTAAAGTTTTAAAGTATTTTATACTTAGCATTTGCTCTCAACAGCAGACAATAGTTAACTATGATGTAGAACATGAGACTTTTATTTTGTTATTATTAACAAAGTGGAAGGCAGACGTTTGAGTAGACTGATTTATTGTGGATATTGGGCAAGAAAGAAATTGAGAAAAACTGGAATATATCATGAATAAGATAGCATAAGTTATTGGGGTTTTTGAAAGTAAAAATATATTCTAGTTAAATACATTAAGTTTTGATAAATCATTTTTAAATAGGTATTTTATTTAATTACATTTTGTAACATGCGCATGGTTTCTCTGCAAAAAATACTAACAATCCAACCGTGTGTACTATTATTGCTTGATATGCTGATGAAGTATTTTTTGACATGTTTGTAACCTGTGTTGCGTATGAAAGAAATATTTTTAAACAACTAATTATACATTCAAAGTTTTTCTGAATTTTAACACACCTAAAAAATTATTGAAATATGCACGCAAATATGGACTTAAATATCTAAAATACGCGCTTATAATTTTTTGCTTCCCTAGATAATAGTTGCCACACCCGAATAAAATGAAAAAGAGAGAAAAAAAAAGAAAGAAGGAAAAACATTGCCGTTTCAATTTTTTCATTTTGTTATTAAGGTAATAAATATATATTAATTCAGTTATTTACACAGAAAATAACATATTAATTACTTTTTGGAAATAAATTGCAATGTGTACTTCAAAGTTTTCTGTAGTTGGACATTGCTTTCTGCCATATTAGTAGACCGGGGCACAGGGGACCCCCCCCCCCTTTAAATCTAGTACAATACAATTCCTTTCGTTCATAGGAAGTCCCATAATTGCAGCATGGTTATGGTTATTTACAGCTGAAAATATCATCCGAAAATGCTTAGGTACCCGTTTTGTGCAGATTTCATGTTTTAAGATACTAAAAGTATTTTTGCCATCTTGAAGTTTTAAAAATTTTATCAGGACTGAGCTAATGTCTATAAGTATTAAATTGTTCTTCTAGAAAGGTAAAACCGTGCGGCTTTTAAGTTCCCAAAAATATTTTCATATTTATAGCATATATAACTTCACTCTCATTATTTGTTTTATTTCGACAGTAGACAACTATCAGTGCGTTTAAAAGTAAAAATTAGATTTCATAGCTTATTTGTTTTACTTAAATTTACATGCACACATGTAATGCAAAGTGTTAACATGAAAATAGTTAATAAAAAAAATAAATATATGAAAATAAAACAAATATTTGAATAACATGGAAACAATGTTATTTGCTATGCAGTTGCAAAATTTTCAAAAAAAAAAAAAAGAAAGAAAGAAAAGGAAATAGTATACTATGGCAGGTTAGGTTTTTAAAAACACTGTGTGTAGGATAGGACTGTGTTCACGTAACATTTGTGTGGAAAAAGTTAACTTGAAATTCATTTACATTTCCAGAAACAGCAATAGATGAATCCATTATTGATGCAATGGATATAACACTGCATTGGAGTTATCATGCTCCTTCCTAGTCTGTATGTGTCCTCAGAAAATTGATGGAGGTTTACTCAAATGTATCTTTCAATATTTCACCATTAAATTTTAAAATTCACTGGTTTCAACTTATTTTCACTAAACAAAATTTCTTAGTTTCAATGGTTTCTTGTTTATTTTGATTTCCTTTAAATTTTGGTAATTTTATTCCATTATAATGTTTGCATTATGTTCCTTAGACCGAAGTATTGTAAGAAAGCGTAATTTCTGGAAAATAAATGTAATTTGTATTAATTTAATCGAGATGGGACCACAGGGGCCACGCGAATGGAGCACGATGGACCAGTTTGTTGAGTCCACACAACTTAATTTATTCATATTGCATTGCAGATAAAGTTGTGAAAGATTAGGACATGACAACCAAGGGTTTAAAGAATGTCTGCAATTTTTTTTTAATAGCCTTTTTCCTTTCTGTTAAGAAAAAATAAAAAGTGTAAAAGTGGTCCACTGCCCCAGTCTATCCTAATATCATTTCTAAAGAGGAAAATGTACTTTAAACTTTTACAGATGTTATTGAACAGCAATTGAAGTATATACCGTTGTCCTGTGAAAGACCAGTAGAAAATATCATGCCTTCACCGTTTACAAAATTATCGATCTCTTTCACTTTAAGAATCCGTTAGTTTTGCCTAAGCTGTAGTGAATATTTCTTTGATTTTTTCACGAATAATAATACAATAAATTACATTTCTATCTGCATTCAAAACTTTTCCACGATCAGAAATGGAATTCTTCACGAGTATACTTATACTGCTTTTTATTTTAGGCACATTTATTTATGTGAAAATTTGAACAACTGTTCTTAAAAAAGGGAGTTATTGTTTACCAACTCAAAAATCTCACTCCTTCAGACCCACTTATTAAACCTATCTCAAATTCTCAAATTCAGGGTCGCACGATTTTTCGAATAATAAAATATTTGTTTTTAATCTTTGTTTAAAATTAAAAAAAATAATAATCTAAAAGGAAGCAATAACGTACTGTATTAAAAAATTTACCGCTTTTATATGCTAATATGCACTAAAAACAAAAGAAACAAAAATATGCACTAGCATTTGCAGATAATTCTAGTAATCACTAACACACGTTGAAGAGAAGATAAATTTGAAAAAAAGAGAAAAGAAAGAAAGAAAAAGAAAAGATGAAGAGGAAAAAAATTACTAAGAAACAATGAAAAATCTCATCAGTTATATTTCTTCTTAGTATGAAACGTCAAAACTAAAGAAATATTTCGTCCTGCCCTATTCGTCAACTAAGATAATGCAGTGATAAGTCTTACTTATTATTTTTATACTATATACCTATGTTCATTATACCTCCCCTTGCAATAATGAAATAAAACTCAGCAGAGCAGAAATTTCCACAAAGTTTTCTTAAATAAGTTTCAAATGACTTCAAATATGTGCTGTACTACCAATGTATATGTATTAGCTAACGAATATTCGGCCACTATTCGGTACTCGGCCTACTCGGCACTTTGGCCGAATATTCATTTCATGACCAGGCCGAATACTTGGTGAGATCAAATTCGGCCTGGCCGAGTATTGAGGGACTATTCGGCCGAATAGTTCTGCTACAGTAGAAATGTAAAAAAATTAAGAAATTACTAGATTTTAAACATTTAAAATTGCATTATTGTTATTGCAAGGGAATACATTAGTACTATATAGTTTTAATAAATAAAATTAATTTTGAAAAACGACTTTTTAAGAAGTTTTTAGGTTTGACTGAGCAAAAACAGACTTTAAAGTTATAATATTGTATTTTATACTTAGCATTTGCTCCCAAAAACTGGCAATAGTTAATTATGATGGAGAATATGAGACTTTTATTTTGTTATTATGAGCAAAGTGGAAGTCAGACTTTGTTTGGGTAGACTGATTTATTGTGAATATTGGGTAAGAGAGAAATGTGGAAAGCCTAGAATATACCATAAATATTAAGTTAGCATAAGTTATTGGGGTTTGAAAATAAAAATATATTCCAGTTAAATGCATTAAATTTTAATAGATTTTTTTAAAAATAGGTATCTAAAAAAACCCAAAAAATAAAAATAGCAACTTTTATAACTTTTAAAACACTTTCATTAAACTATTTTGAGCAAAGTAAAAGTTCACTAAGCAATAGTATTTCTTTAATTTGAATTAATTAATTAGTAAAATAATGCAAATGCTTATATTAAAACCTGTTATTTCTATTCCACTCGTGGGTGAAATTCTCAATTTTATTGCATTCAAAACAATACAGAAAATACATTACTTTTAGATTCTTAACAAACAGATCATACATCATAGATTTATGTGTGGAATTGGTGTTTAACTTTTTGAATACTTTTAAATTTGGAAAACACTTTCTATTACAACGATTTTCTCGAAATTTTAATGTTCGGCCGCAGAATATTCGGCTTCGGCTTAGAAGAAAAAGCGGAATATTCAGCTTCAGCCTGGAAGAAATGGCCGAATATTCGGTATTCGGCCAAATCACTATTCGTTACATCCCTAATATGTATGTAAAGAATGTTTTTAAGGTTTCTAAAACTAGATGGTAAAAACAATTTAGTTTTAGAAACGTAGTTGTAAAACATATGCAAGTTAATTTTTTTTATAACCAGTTAATAAACAAATGAAGAGCAGTCGTGCCCTTCCCTCAGCATTTCTAATATTTCATTCCTTCTCATCTCAGCACTTGCCGTATTTCTTTACCAGACTATGACTTTGCGCTTGAACTTTGAGCGTTAATTTTTGTTTTAGGATAATCAGATTTGGGATAAAAATATCGCAGTGAAGCAAGAACAATACATAGGGGAAGGAAGTGTGATTCTCCGATTGTAATTTAAGCACAAGATAGGCGATAAGAATGCGCGCCGCCAACATTCACGCTTGACAATCATGGTCATGATCTTGTCGGATTGAATTATTTAGTTCTTTTCTATTGTAAAGGATCTATTTCTTTTGTTGTGATTCGAAGAAAAGTGGGAGTTTTCACGCGATAAGCTTTTGAGACAACATACGAACCAATATAAATTTAAAGATGACTTTACTAATCATCAATATATTAATTATAAAAGAAAGCATAGATTAATGCATGTTATAAAATTCGGAATTCTTCTGATAAATATATTTCAGGAATAGACATGCAAAACGTTAAAAATAAATCATATGAATAACCAACTATATTGAAATAAGAAAAATTCAATTTTTTAAAGTCGCCTCTGTGGATCGCAAGCATATTAGGAGGGTGCCTTCAATTTAGTGAGATTTTGTAAGTCAAACAGTGCATTCATTTTTTAAAAATCCAATACTTTCGAAGGTATAATTAAACAGCGAGTAATACATCGCTCTTTTGCTGCGAAAGTGTTATAAATGGAGAATCAAAATTATTAATACCTAGTGTTTTACTTGAACGGAAATGTATGGAAACTTACTTCTCATGTATATTTGGTTTGGCTTGCAACAATATTTATTACGGTTGATTGAATTATTTATTATTATTGCATTACAGTTATACAATGTAATAAAGCATTTCAAACCTTCGGATTCAGCTTCTTCACTTAAAATAATTCGAATCAGAAACAAATATCCAAGTTCACAAATGTATGTGTTGTTGACATTAGCATAAGGTTCCTCTCAGCAGTTAAATGAGAGTGTTTTACTAGATACAGAACCATCAAAATGGTAAAGCACATTGCTTAAATAGATTTCATACGATCATGTGTTACTTCTACTAAATGTTTTGCTCATTGTGTGCAAGGATTGAAAGCAGTGTGCTACCTCAGAACTATCGAAATTTTTGTTGTTGTTCTAATGTGAAGTCAGCTTACACTGTTAGAAATTTCATCATGAAATTACGGTTAAATGACCGGCAGCAGTCTGTCCATCTAATTTACCGTTAAATTTACGGGGTTGGAACATTTTCCTATCTTTACGGGACCTAACCATATCCAATCAGCTTGGTTAAAAAGCCGTAAATACAAAAGCTTACGGTTTTATAACCATTTAAAAATGGTTTCAAAACAAAATTTTTACCGTTCTTGAACCATTTCGAGGTGTAGAATCTTCGAGGCGTAGAAACAGTAAACGAAGCTTGCCGGAATCGAACCCGCGGTGTATGATCTAACAATCTTGTGCTCTATCCATTCGGCCATCGGCACCATACAAAGCGGTCGTTTATTTATTAATAAATCTTTTTTTTCAACAGGAGAAGAAATATTTATTGATAGAATAAACTGCACTAAAAGTGAAATTTCAGTTTTTGATTGGATCCAAAGCCATTTTTGGTCTTAATTTACTGTATATTGACGAAAATCATTTTATTTGCTGCAAAAATTAAAATACAAACAAGCTTCAGCAGCTCAAGTTATGGGTTCGCTCATTCGCAAACAGTTCGGGAATCCGATGTCTCCAATTTTTGATATACGTGTGCGTGTGTTTCCATTTAGTAACCACTGCTTAAGCCACTTTATTTTTCTCCTCTTTTTTATATACACATGCAGATTTGAACAGATAAATCTTTATTTATATTTTACCAATGTACGACGGTAAGATTCCACAACCAAGATGGACGCCCGATTACGGTTAGTAAAACCTTCTTTAGGATAAACAGTGAATAAACGATTTTTTTCACAATCAGCGGTTTGAGTGCCATCTTTTTAATGGTTATTCAACTGTTTTAATTAAATATGGTAAAATAACAATAAAATAAATGGTTATTTTACTATTTTCTTACGAAAATTTTTAACAGTGTAGGAATGGACTTTTCTCCACCAGACCCCTACCTGTTAGCCGAGGCCTTAGGATTGCTTACGCACTGGGAGAGGTAGTGGGGTCTACGGATTTTACATGCACATATCCCCAAGTATACATGTGGTCTTCAGTGGGTATCGAACGCGCGACCTTCCAGGTGGAAGTCCGACGTGCTAACCACTAGGCTACCACGGCCCTTGTAGGAATGGACTGGTATGATCAATGTGTATCCATTAAATATTAGAGCCCATTTTATATCATTAATTTTTCATGCGTTCTTCCCCCTCATATGGAGGGGGACTGCAGACATGGAAACCAGAGAAAATAATTATAACTGAAATCTTTAAAACTCTGCAATCGGGAATAACCTGTTAAAAATAAAAGGCTCTTTCGACTTTCCGGTGGAATTGCTCGTAGTTATTAACTCAGGGGGGGGGGGATGGTGGTATTGGTAAAATTACAGACCTTTAAAATCTAGACGGAGCTAACGTGGCTTTTCTTGAAGGAAAACGCACGGGAGAACGGTAATTTTGCCCAGAATTGTAATTTTGGTTGTTTTGCAGGCGACCGAGGGATATGATATCAAGTGAAGCCAACTTTCTGTCCCAATCAGCTTCGCCCTTGTCTTATCTATTTTCTTTTGTCTTATCTATTTTTTTTTGTCTTATCTATTTCTTCTTCGTTTTTTCTTACGACGAAAAATGCTCGCTGATTAGCTATATTCCTGTTGTCTCGACAAAGACTGGTTTCTCAGGTTGATCACGCGAGGCGTATGACCATCATGACCCTTATCTGTGTGCCATCGACTGCGCCTAGTTGTGGCCACTAGTTCTTTAATGTCGATGGGTTAGAAGTTTTTAAATGAATGGTTTGATTTGCTACCGTTTATACATTTTGCATGTCAACTTGCATATGAAATGAGATAATCAGCTGTGCTTAGTTATACAAACGCAAAAGAAGGTTCGATTCTGTACTGCAAAAGCAAAACTCTACGCTGGGATATAAAATGAAAAAATAGAACTTATGTACAATTCCTAAAAGATGAATAAAGTATCTTGTAGATATAGATAAGTCACGTAGAACGTAATATTAGATGCAGAAGTAGGAAGAATACATAAATAAAATAACACTCATTTAATAATAATAATAATAATAATGGTAATAATGATCAAGAGCTCACAGCAAATTATTTATGTACAGAAATTTGCACATTATGTTCATATATGTAACATCATTTATTACACTTCTTTTTCAGTTATCGTTGATACATTAAGTTTGCAGGCTTAGAAAGAGAAATTCACTGTAGAAATGAATAAGTAAGAAGGAATTGTAATTTTTGATTGATAGTTCTCCTTCTCTAATTAATATATAAAGTTTGCCATGCACAAGAAAGCATACATTTATTTGTAACATTTGAGACAAAATCAAATTTATAGAAGTCTAAATAATCAATTAAATTTTATGTGTTCATTAAGTGAAAACAAAATCCAGTTGAAGCTTATGGAAAAGCACGAAAAGATAAAGTCGTGTTATTTTCAACATTATATGCTGTCTTTTATTTAAAAAATATTACATAATAAATTATTATCTGATGTGAAACGTCCTTTTCGGTGCAATTCCATTTTTGACGTACGAACAATAGCGTGGACTGATTACATTAAAATGTTTTCGCAAAAGCGAGGTGGTTAGTTTCAGTTCTTATCTTTGAAAATAAATCTTGCGGTTGAATTTTGTTTTATGATATGCCCCAAATAGTTTTTTTTCCTGTCGGTTTACTCACGAGGAACTTCTTTTTCTCTGCTTAAACTTAACTTTAAAAAAAAAAACTTCAATGAATGATTTAAGCGGTATGATTCAGGATTTGAAGTACCGTCAGCTGGGATAAGATTGGCCCTTTAAGGGTAACATTGGCCCAAAGTTAGAAAAAGTTTTTTTGTGCTGTATTGTAATCATATGATGAGTTATCGACCTAGTTTATGCCTCACTGGATAGGTAGCACCATTGGCTTGACTGTTGATGAAGTGGAGGTTTAGTTCCATATTTCACCATCACTCCAGTGCTGCTCCATCATCACTTTGAGAAATTGATGAATGTTGTCTCCCAACTTTTACTTGTGAACGCTAATTCTTGAAGAGCTACTAGTAGGTAAATGCATAATAATATTATATATTCAATTGTTTCAAGTATTTTTGGTGTAATAATGCTGTTACCTTTGTTGTTTACAAAATAATTCGATTTTACTATTTCATGACAACTTTGGCCCAGAGTTGGGGTAACTTTGGCCCAAGATGGTGACTCTGCCAAAGTTACCCCAAGGCAAATATTTTCGATATAAAACTTGATTAGGTAGTATTTTATAAGCAGTTTGTTAGACACAACCACTTAAAATATTTTTCTTATTATTGTAAGCACTAATTTTTGGATTTTGTTGCAGGAAAAATGCCGAGAAATCGGATAAAACCTCTTGGAACAAGAAATTAAGCCAATTACAAACCAGAAGTGTTAGAGTAGTGTTTAGATGCTATTAGGTTTGGTGCCTTAACCCAAAGAGCTGCAGGAAAAAGGTATAATATACCTAGGTCTACAATAAAAAAAACAAACTTAAAGGGAGTCATAAAAAAATGTAGGACGTGCAAGAATCTTTAGTGATGAAGAGGAGCATGTTTTCGAACAACATTTAATAAAAATGTCAGACTATGGGTTCCCTGTAATTGAAATGGATTTTCGTTATACAATACAACTTTTTTTCACTAAAATGAAGTTTGTTTCATTTATTCCAATTTCTCACCATTTCAGGGATGTTTTTGAAGTAAAAGCAGGCAAGTTTCTTAAAATTGAAATTTTTTCTACATTTTGAAATTTTTTTACGAAAAAATCATTATTTTATTTTTGATTTGTAATAGCGTGGAATAGTTGCCTTATGGTATAGATAAGAAAAATTAAAAATATGAAAAATGTTGGAGTACATTTTGAGGCGCCGCAAAGACGCTAAAAGTAGCCCAAGTTTTATGAAAACACCGTTTTATGGCTTTTTCAAGGATTTTTACAAGTTTCGATTAAGTTTTTAAAAAGCTTTATAATATAAATATTAATGATAAAAACACCTTTAGTATTGCATTGGCATGTTTGTAAAAAAAAAAAAATAATTGAAAAATGTTTAACTTTTGGTAAAATATTTTTTATGAACTGAACGTTACAAGAAAGTGTTTTAAATACGTATGTAAGCATTATAATTTTAAACAATTTATTATTTACAGATAATAATAATAATAAAATATTTTGTATTGGTTACTTTTATATCCTTAATAATTACACATGTCACAGATGCAAAATGTTTGCTTCTATTTCATTGCTCCCTTAAACTCTTTTTGTTTAACTTTTGGCATATTCACACGTGAGTCAGTTTTTGAATTTTTGTATCTGCTCTTGCTATTGAACTGTAGTTCTTTTGAGCAGATTCGGATACCAGTTTTACAGCTCTTCCCACTGCTTGTGTGTGACTCCTTTGGTTGCTTAGCTTTACCATCTTAATGACAAAAAGGATGTCGCAATGGTAGCTAATTGCAAAGGAACAAACATGTTAATCATTGTGAAGGTATTTATATTTTCTTTTTCACGAAAGAAGAAACACTATTATTATGTGCAGTGTTTGTAACGGTTCCACCACTGAAGTTGAAAAACTATTTGTTGATTTCTCTATCGTCAAGAAATACCAGTATACTATCTGCTGTGTCTTTTCCGGTGCAAGATTTGGGTGTTACGTGGCCTAAAAACTTTTAGGTTCGTTCCTCTATTAGGGAAATGTACTCTTCTGAAATAACTTTCTTGTACAACTTACTTCCTTTCTTTTCTTGAACGATGTTACGCCTTTTTTACCTTTAAGAAAAATAAAACAATCCTCTACTTTCGATTATCTGATTATAGCTATGGTCATTAATGATCTATCTTTGATATGTTGATTTTGCTCTTTTAATTTCCATCCTGTGTATTACATTCATTTTATCTTCTTCTGTGGTTACACCCATGTCCTGTAAAGCAGCACTAGCTATAGCTGCATCTAAGTGCTTTTCTCTGGTTACAATTTTGAAGGCATTTACATATTCGTTTACAGTTGAAGGACTTGCTCGGATTGCTTCTTCTGGTAAGGAACACTAATGTTCTTCAGCGCTGTCATTGTCTCCAGTAACCGTTTTTGATGCACTAGTATTTTTTGATGCACTAGTATTACTCTTTATTCTTTTCTTGCTTATTTCTTCCTTGAAGTGCTAGTTTTTGATATATCAATATTACATTATAACCCTTTTCCCCTCAGAGCTTTGATCCTTTAGAAACTCTTATTCTATAACTAGTATTATTCCATAACTCTTTTATACAAATACAAGTATTAAAGTTTACACACTTACAGGCAACAGTATCAAATAAACGCTCAGCATCTTCGCTAAATTTTGTGACGTTGCAATCAAACTTATCGGACCAACTTCTACTTTTATACCGTAATAAATACTTCAACATAGCATGATGAGATTTTATCCTTTGTAAAAAATTTTTTGCTAAACACAATGGGAAAAGAAGCTCTTGATCCTATTTGTTCAATTTTGGGAAATAAAGTCACATATTTCACATACCGTAGGATTTTTCTCAGGAACTATGAAGTATGTAAAACCGGAGCGCTTCATAACAAATTCGTTTTACAAGCAGTTTCATTTCCAGCAAATCACTAAATTTCCACCCAAAAATAGGACATTCCAACATTTGTCTTGACTAATTTAGACCTAGACATTTTTACTCAATACAATGAACAAACTAACAAAATATTGCGTTAATCTATTACTGAATAGGCGGAGTGCAAATCCCAACTTAACTGAACTCGGCAAAGGTACAGAGCTTGCCATCAAATGCAGACAAATCCCCCCCCCCTCCCCTAGCCCCCCCAACTCGAAGTCCGGCGATTACTAAGGCTCTTGAATACCATGCCAATGCAATGCTAAAGGTGTTTTTTTATCATTCTATTCATATTATAAAGCATTTATAAAACTTAATCGAAATCTGTAAAAATCTTTGAAAAAGCTATAAAAACTGTTTTCATAAAACTTTGGCTGCTTTTAGCGTCTTTGCGGCGCCTCAAAATGTCCTCCAACATTTTTCATATTTTTAATTTTTCTTATCTATACCATAAGGCAACTATTCCACGCTATTACAAATCAAAAATAAAAAAATAATTTTTTCGTAAAAAAACTTCAAAATGTAGTAAAAATTTCAATTTTAAGAAACTTTAACGTCATTGCGGCACCTCAAGGAATACTCCAATATTTTTCATATTTTAAATTTACCTTATGTATACCAAAAGGCAACTTTTCCGTGCTATTACGAACTAAAAATCAAAAATTTATTTTTTTCGTTCCACCCTAATGTACAATGTATACAAAGGGAACATGGAAGGTTTGGCCAGCATTTTTCTATTTTTCTTTCAGTATAATAAAACTTCCAATATGACACTATTTATTCACTTATCATATCCGGCATCTTTAAAAAAATATTTTGTTTATTTAACTTATAAAATTAGCTTTCCATTAGTGACTTTTCCAATAGCGTACAAACTGAGTCAAACTTCCCTTTTTTATTGTTTATTTTTATGTTATTTTGTTTTATTTTATTTTTTTACTTGTGCACAATTCAAATTCCAGTCTAATCAACGGTGTAAACAGTTTATGGCTCAAATTTCTTTCCTTCTCAGCAGCTCAGAATATTAAAAAACTCAAAAAGAGTTTGATGGAAAGCAATGGTTCTGGAAAAACTAGCTGATTTGCGTCATCTCTAAAATTATATATCAAAGCAGAAAAATGTAAATTTCAGTTACATCTAGTTTGGACAGAATAATACATAATAAGGAGGTGTTTCAATGAATGTTCCTGGTACATTCAGGGACTTTAAATATAAGTTAAGAGCAATATTTCTTTTAATTTGTGTTAATATCAATATTTTTATTAAATCAAATATTGTGTGTACCAGCTAAAAATGTTAAACCATCACACTCAACTTACAGGTACTTTTTGACCGAGACCAAACTTCCCAGAATTGACACGGGCCAAACATCCATCTATAGACATTTTGGAAAATAAATAAATAAGCAAATAAAATGATAAGTAAATTTTTAAAAAAAGTATAATGTGTTTTAGCATGTGTATGGAAAAGAAAGAAAAAACATTCAACTTACCTCTAAATATATTAATGACAGCCGGCACAGGAGAGATGAACTTCAAGCAAAAAATTACTTTTGCAACTGTTTGCAAGTGGCTAGAACATAGGAAAAAAAATATATACATATATTATAACATATATATATATATATATAGTTCATTTTATACATGACAGACACGACAACAAAACGCACAACTTTTTTGTCTAATTTTATATCAACTATTTTGAAAAACTTATATTTCGGTGTGCTTACACATCTTATGCCTACTTTCAAAATGGTGGAAAAATTTTAGTCTAACAAATACGATTTTGAATCATCTGTAAAAAGATGGCCGTGACAGACATGCCCAATTTTCGTCTTGTCTGTCCCGTCATGTTTTTACATAAAAATTCAAATTATTTATTTCTCAGACGAAAATTCTACAACTATTTTTTTAAATAGGCATAAAAATGTGTAAGCAAGCTTTAATTTATTAACTTATTTTAATGTTTAGTACCTGAAACGAAATAAAAGAAATGTGACAGTAATTTAAAAAACAAAAGAAAGAAAAAACCTGGTGTGGTAGCATATATAACTTATCTTATAAATGAAATATTTCACAGATTGAAATATGCTAAATTACTCTAAATATAGACGTATCTCTCTCTCTCTCTCTGATTTTGCATTCCTTTGGATTTTATATTAAATTTACATTTCCGCATATCATTCACTAAATCTTTCTGTGTAAACCTGTTCAAAGTACATTCATACTCAAAATTACTAACGTTTCTACATTTTCGGAGTTAATACGAGTCACAATATTTCTGTCAGAATTTAAAAAAAAAACAATGTTTCGTATGAAAGCAAATTTGAGCACTTATTGCATTGTGTTAACTTTTCCTAGTAATGTAGCACTACTATCCTCACATTTTATATGTTTAATTCGTTTATGAATTCAATGACTGTGACAAGATACAATAAATTTTGAAAGATAATTTTCATATAAAATCGTAATATGGTTTTTTGCTTGTCTTAACCTTAAAAACGAGTTAAAATTGCAAGAATAGGAGATGAAGTATTAAAAATGTAGTCACAAAAGGGACATAAATTACCTTCACATTTTCAAACATTTCATGAAAGCAAAGAAGTGTATTTATAAAATCATCATGTTAAACGTTGCTGAATGCAATGACTTGAAATCTTTGGGAACATTATCAGAATCTCCTGTGCCATTTTTTCATACCAATTCAACAAAAAAATCGGCTTTTACTTTGTCTCTTAACAGCACTTTTTATTCTTGAACTTCTGTAGAAGTATATTCATTTAAACTTCCTCGAGAATTTGTTTTATCCCATTTCCATCTTTCATTTCTAAGAAGTAATCAAAATATATTTTTTTTCATTTCCGTTAAATCCTTCTCCGTCTACTTGATTTTAGATATTGATTTTAGCTATTCACTTATTTCCTAGTAGTACTTCCTTTTCATTTATGCCCGTTTTGGAATAGATTTGTCTTAACCTTCTGTTTTTGTCCTTAAATCAGATATACATTTTAAAATAGGTTATATCTAATTGATTACATTTTAATGGATTTATTGGCTTTGTGCCAAAACATGAACAAAATGAATATCTCATATAAGTAAATCACAAACTGATAACACTTTACAGCACTTGTAGTCTTTGGTTGATAACACGTTCATTTACTGCTTGGTTCTAACAAGAAGACTCCCGATGAACGAAAGATTAACCTATTGTATTTGTTAAACTGAGGGTGAGGAAAGCACGTCGGCATCGATATTAACGTAAAACGATGCTATTGGCTCTGTGTCAATATAAGAATTCTCCCCAAGCACAAATGAACGCTCACAGGTCAGGCACCTTCTTGTTAGAGCTACACGGCACAATTTTGCTCCTGTGTGTTGAGTGGCTTTGCTAGGGGTGACTACGCGGGGAGAGGGTCATGACGGAAACTACATCATTGAAAATTACAGATGGGTTTTGCTTAAAATCAACCATAAAATGTAATGGATGTCAGTACAATCGATATATAGAACTGAATTTGTCAATTTTCACGGAATTTTAACGATACTTTTAAGCACAAATATGTGTTTAAGAAAGTCAGAATAAGTGAATAACAGCTCTAACAAACTACTTTCGCAATTTTCAGGAAAACATGCCGAATTTAAAGAGTGTCCCATTTTATAACTTTCCCATTTATTGATTGAAATACTTTTCTCTTTCGCATAGCAAAGCTGATGAGAAATGCGAAATAAGGAAGAGAAAGCGTAAAATCAATGTTTTCAGCCACGTGAAAATCTTAAATCTCAATCGCTATGGAAATATCAAGACATCTGAGAAGTAAATAATTCTAATTAATGTGAATATTTGTTCATGATAATTGTTTTTATTGTTTTAAATTGTAAGTATTTTATATTGCACATATTTTTGATCGATATAAAGTAATAAAATTAATTTTAAACGTTCTCAAATTTAGTGAATGAATCTCATATGCATTTTACCATTTTGTTTTGGCTTTAGTGAATTTATGCCAGCTTTTGATTGCCAAAAACGAGCAGCTTTACCTTAATATTTTCATTCCCAGACCATTATTACGCATTCTAAAACTCTGAAATTCATGAAATGTACTCATTTTGGGCCTAAAACGATGATGGGGCTGAAGATGGTAAAACTAAGTTGGTTCAAAAAGCAAAATAATATTTTTTTTAGATCGAAACTCAAAATGATTTCAGTTGGAATCATTGTAAATCAACTAACGCGGAAATGAAGTATGCCATGATGCGTTTGGAATCATTGGGCTTAAAATACAGGAACAAAATATATATCTATTATTCATACAGTTCTACTATCAATCAAAGCAATCTGTCTGGCAGAGTACCAAGAATAATCCATTCATGTTCGAGAAACTGCTCGTATAAGGAAAGTGTAGTTTCTGATCTCGTTTTATTTCGTTTAGCATATTTGATTTCTTTCGAACTGATGCTATATGCCTGTTTATAAATTTCGTTGCTTTCAACAAAAGGAGAAGCGAACATTCTGATTTGCATGCTAATAAACGCATCTGCAGTACGAACTTCCCTAAAACTCGAATGGATTCGTCCTTTTCTGTCATGCGTAGAAGCTTCCAAATTCCAGAACTTCGTGGTCGAACTGTTAGTAAAATTTTCGTTTCATAAGCTATTTTATCAAAATCCTCATACTACTTCAATGTCAATCAACGACGTATAAGCATTATTCAATTGATGCTATAGTCTTGATTGCCATTCGTTTTTGGTAAATTTTCTGTACCATTTTCATCAATGCCTCCATCAAAATCTTCTAATTCAATGTCTGATTACTCTCCATTCATCAAGAAATAACCTAATTTTTCGACTGATGGAAATTCGCAGCTTGACTTTACGACACGAGCTAAGGGTGGCTAAGGGTGATATGCAGCTCCACTTGAGCGAGGAACCACGAAGGATGAACCGGCTCCCAGATCAGAGACCGTCACCTGGGATACCTCTCGGGGTTGTCACCCCCAAAGGTATCGTTTCACTTGGAGGACATTGGAGCTACGACAGATTTAACGTGCACCAGCTCCCTTTTGCGTACACGGTCCACAGCAACCAGCCGCGAGAGGTTGTCACCCTCCCAAACACTGACATCAGTCAATGTTGCTTCACTTTCGGTGTTGTGCGGGAACCGAGCTTCTACCGACTGGTCCACTGCGGGACTCTTGGCGCCTTTCGGCCACCATGGAGAAATACCAAAATCGATAATGCAGCCATCTATTAATAAGATATAAAAACTACTTTCAAAAAAAGGAGAACGCGAAGAATTTAATGATATCAATTTCCTATCAGAGGCGATTTTTAACTGTCAAAACAAGATTTTTAAAATTGTTTATGAACACACCCGGAGTTCTCCCAAGTAAAAAATTAATAGACACAAAAAAATTAAGAAATCGTCATGAATAAATTATTTCAAGTAGAAAAACGTTCCATGACATCAAAAATAAAGAAAGCGCAATTATGCGGACTTGTGCAAGCATCGCTGGTTATGTCAGCGTTCACATCTGACGCACGTATCTCTGCACACAAAACCTGTATCTTCAAACTGATTGCTAGTGTAAATCAAATTAGAACCATTCTTGATATATGAGGGACTTTGCTATTATTATCCGTTTTTAATACTCTATTTGCATTATAAAACCAGCCGAAAATCTTTGTACTACAATATTAAAAATAAGAAATTACAAGGCATAAAAAGTAAATATATAAAAGGTGAAAACCAGTAAGCAATTGTGTCGAACAAATTTGTTCACTTTCCTGCTTTGGTATTGTGGACCTTTTCTTTTTCCGTGTTTGCACTGATAAAGGAGCTCATATGTCAACTGCGAAACAATTGTTTACAGAGTTTTATCTTTTATATATCTGTACCTTTTACACGTTGTCATTTCTTACTTTTAATAACTATATTTACAGATGTAAATGTTTAATCAAAGCTGCAATTAATGTTTTTAATCCTTTTGTAGCAATTATGATATGTCAGTCTTCGTTTTCACATATTTCCTGATAAAGTTTCATGTTCGGTGAATAATTAACTGTAATGAAATCTCATTTTAATATTACTGCTATTTTTTCCTTGAAATTAATAATACGTTGCAGCTCCCGCAGTTCACATTCCATCTTTCAACTTACTAGCTACCTGACATTGCATCATAAAATGGTGCTACTCTTGTATACCTAATGAAGCAGGGAATCAAATTTTACAGATGTGTTTCTGAGTTATCTGTTTTCAACGAAAGAATATAGAGCTCTACGAGGTAAAAATAGGGACATACAAAATGAACGGCTCTTACTTATGGTCACATTACTAGGAAATGAGCTCAGTCTTCTCATGTGAGTTTGCTGTCGCTGAACTTTTGTTATCATTACAAGAAGATAATTTGCTCATGTTTCTAAAATGTGATGATCTACTCTTATTTCGTTCACAGAAATGACTTCATTCCTTTCCATGAGTATTGCAATAAAGCAATGTTATCAAACAAATATTGATACAGCTGCTGTTATTGTCTAAAAGGCATTAAAACACTTTTGCTTTCAACGAAAATGGTTTCCTTACCATTCTGGATTAACGATACTTGCCGCCTTTAACCTCTTCCCCCCCCCCTTGTAGGTCACATACACCATGACAACTCTTTCACACCGCATCATAAAAATTAATGTTCACCGTATTCTTACTATACTGTGAAAATTCATCTGGACAAAGTTTTTTTTTCTTTCTATTGGGGCTGCAGTATTAGTCCTGAACCATTGCAGACCTAGTACGTCCCCAGAGATTAGTACTAACTCTTTTAGCGGCACCAAAATGAGTGTGGTACCATTGCCGCAACTTTTTTGATGCTCAGTTTCCCCTAGATGGCGGCACCTGAGCTCTCGTTGATGCAAACGGCACTAGGAATTTAATTTAGCGCCGAGAGTATCCATGCCAAACGGTTACTCAAGAGATCTTTAACATGCAGCATAATTATACGACATGGGCGCAGACGATTTTCTGCATCTTGAAAATCCACCGACTTGGGCCTGGTTTGAGCCTGCGATCTTGGGCGTACGAGGCCTGCGCCTTACCACTACGCAACCCTGTCGACATCTGGACAAAGTAAAAAATCTATTTTTTCTTTTTTGCCTGTGTATCATTCTTGTGCCATTTTACACCCTGCTAAACGTTTAATATTATAAAGCATGCCCCATTTTAACAAAACTCATTCATTAAATTTGTTTCGGCAACTACTTAATCCAATATTTGCCCACCGTTTTTTGGTTACACTGCCTATTTTACCAATAAAAGTCCTCAACTGGTGCCATAAATTCTATTTGATTAAGAAGTATATTTCATAAAATGTGATATTTTTAAGAGCAACTATTTTTACCCATTTATATGGCGGCATGCAGAAAATATTTGAAAAGCAATTCAGATCTTATGCAGAGCAAAAATTAACATTTATCTGTCATAAACAGCAACTTGCTACTTACCGAAAAATATTCATTTATCTGCTTTTCAAACCGATAAAACCATATTCTTATTCTCAATGGGATCATTCATAAATGATGTCACGCTTCGAGGGGGGAAATCGTGAAATTGTGAAGAGGGGAGGGGCTAACAGGAAGTGTGACATCAGGCTTATGCAACATTGCGTGGCATGTGACAAAGGGGGGCGGGGGGTCAAATATATGGGAAAAAAGCGTGACATCATTTATGGACGGTCCCAATTCCTAATTGTTACACTTCTTAAAGAAGAAAAATATTAGTGAAAGCGCAAGTAGGACACCTACTAGCAATCTCATTACAATTCAAAGGAAAATCTAGCTTGTCCCAATTAATTTGCACGTTATATTATTTATCTATTTATCTTATTTTCACTTATTTATCTTTTATAATGTCCCTGAACTTAACTAGCAGTCGGTCCTTTTAGGATCCAACTAAACTTGAAAATGAATGCGAAAAGGAATTTTTTTTTTATACATATTTTTATAGTTATTTATTTATTTTTTTTAAAGGTGCACCTCGACAACAAGTTTCTGTAAAGGCATGTCAAGTTGATTGGCTTTACTATGCCACTCATAAAAGCTAGGTGGGTCGCATGCAGCCCGTAGGTCGAAGGTTGATTTATACAATTAATTACGAGCACTGCTTCTGTTAAATGTTGTTATTGCTGGTTCTTCATTGTCCATCATTTTCGGAAAACACAAATAAAAAATAAATGCAATATTTGCAGAAATGACATCTTTCCGAGCCCCTTACGACACTTAAAACTGAAGAATTATAGCACTTTAAAATATAAATTGATTCAATTCTTTCTCAAATGCGTTTATATTATTCTCTCATTATTATATTATTATCTCATTTTCCTATTTTCCTACATGCACAATAAAGATTAAAAATTAGTATTTCTTTAGATGTAATGAAAGTACTTTAAATGTACATGTAGATGATTTCAGTTCAATCCAAAGTCGGTAAGCGGTAGTAATATCTCATTTCAAAACAAGAACAACAATAATAATAGTAAATAAAATCATTTCACTCAAGCGGGGGAAAAACAATGTCAATTTGCTTATGAATCAACCTTAAACTACAAAAAATAAAAAAAAAATGTTGTTTGAATGAAAATAGATGATAAAAAGTAATTCATTTTTTTAGTTCAACAGAATACAATCAGAAATAAATCACAAACAGCAGTTTTAAGACGCATTGCTATAAAGAATAAGATATTTTATGAACAAGCACGACTTCAAAAATAAAAATCTGTGGAGTACTACTCCAAGTAAAAATAATCCCAACTCATATTTCTGCATTTATTTTCAAAATGATTCCTCAATGCGGCTTAAACTCAAAACATACTTGGATGTTAAGATTAAAGGAACTTCGCGTCATCCGAAAAGATAAATGAACCATAAAACATGTGTTTTACTTATAGGAAATGACATTATAAAGGACGAAAAATGTGACGTTAAGAGGAAGTTGCTGGTGAATTTTCGATTATTTTCCACCAGTAGATATGTCATACAGTTCTATATCCTTAAAAACTTCAAGGTTTTTGTTCGTATACTTAATGCACTTCTTTTTCGTAAACAATTCTTTGTTTTTTATTTTAACAAATCAAATTACCAACTCTGAGATTCCAGCAAAATAATTATAAGATCTATTTCCTTTTCGTAATTTTATTTCGAAGACGAAATTTAATGTCTTGAAATGGTGTAAGTATGCAAATTGATGTTAGATAGTCAAAATATTTCAATGGGAGCAATAAAGTAAAAATTACTTACACATAAACTTGGATGCATATCGTCGATGTTTAAGTGAATGCTTGGTTTTTAAGCGAACGTCACGCTAGGTCTCAACAGACTAGAGCACCCTGACGTCCCATGCGCATGCTCTACACCGGCGTTTTCAAACCGGTGGTTTGAGAACCCCTTGGGGTTCGCTAGATGTAGATAGGGGGTTCGCGAAAATAATATCGCAATGGCGGAATTTTTAATTGCTGACGTAAAAGAAAAAATGAATTAATAAATTTACATACGTAACGTATTAGGATGGAGTGTAAAAATCATTTTTTAAAATAAATTGTTTATCCGATAATGCGTAAAAGTTGTGGGCTGACATAGGAAGTATACGAACAAAATTTGAAATGTACTTACTTTTTGTGCTACATAATATCGAAAATTTGAGCCGCAAAGGAGTGTCGAAAGTTATTCATTGATTTATTTTAAAATTTGAGCATAGGTTTCTCTTTATTTTTCCTCGTTAGCACGAAGAAAGAGTCGGAAATATGAAATTTTTCATTATTACGGCTATTTCTTTTTATATACAGACCTGAAAGTGAAAACGGTAGATATTTATTCATTAATTTTAAATTTTTTACTCACATTTATCTCATTTTATTTCCAACTTTTGAGAATTCATTACGTGATTCAAAAATTTCTACGTTTATTTCTCATACCGTTTCATAACTTTTTCGCACTATCGGGAAAACTTCGCATCAATGGAACAGCAGAAAAAGTTAACTTTAATTTTGCATAAACCAACTCAGAATCAGTAGAGAAAACTGATGTCCTGTTTTAATAACTGCATAATTTTAATAACCTGTTTTAATAATGGATAGGATTATTATTATTATCATTATTCTCACTTCAACCATTTTTTATCTTCAGCATGGAAAATCCTTATTCGATTATACACATGTTTATCTATTCTTTATTTTATTTTCTTGTTCAAATATGTATATCATTATTGAGTTATTTGATTATACACATATTTATTTTTTCATGATTTTATTTCCTTGTACAAATATATATTACAATATTTCAAAATGAATATCTAATCACAAGCAATTTGGTGCAACAAAAAAGTCGAGCAACCTTGCTAACTGCTTGGCATTGGCGCCCTCTGCAAATGAGTTGCTCGAATAACACTGTGCAACACGAAAAATGTCCTTTGGATGAAAATGTCTGTTTCTTATGTATTTTTGGCTGAAAATTACGAATCTGCAATTATATTTTGACTATCACGTACCATTTTCCCAAAATTCCACATTTTAGCTTTTTACGTATTTTCTGGATAAATGTGCATATTTTTATAATTTATCAACTTAATTTATTATAAATTATATCTTTCTCATTGATAGTGAGATCGTTGCCATTCTAGAGACCTTTTTAATGAAGTTGGGTTACGTTAGCGACATTTTTGGCAACAAAAGCTTTATCTACTTCTCGAAGTTTTGAGTCTTTTACAAGACGACAAAGGCATTTTGTAGACTATTTTACGGAGCAAGAAAAATGATATGCTGCTGTGATGTGAATGTACTATTTCAAGCATTAGGACATGAGCACAACTCAGCAGAGTGACGCTTGTTTATCAGTGCTCCTCCATCTAAGTATTTTTCCCCTATTCATTCCTGTAGCATATTCTGCAAACACAAAGGAAATTTCAACATTACACGTGGGAAAAGTATATCAAATGAGCCTATGATCTACAATGTGCTTTTTTTCCGCAATTGCATATTAAACTTGGTTTATCGAAATATTTGTAAATGCTCTGGACAGAGAAGGAGTGGCTTTCTTGCATTTCAGGAACAAATTCAAAAGTTTAAGTGAGGCAAAAGTAAAAGAAAGGATTTTTATTGACCCCCCAACTTAAAGAAGTCCTTTCATGATGAAGAGTATGAAAAGAAACAGTCAGAAGCGGAAAAATCAGCCTGGCTGGCCTTTAAATCAGTGCGCTCACGTTTCCTTGGAAATGGAGAAAGTTGAAAACTACAAAAATCTTGCTGGTGACATGATAAAATGCTTTTGTATTATTAGGTTGCTATATTTCATTAAAATTACACTTTTTGGGCTCCCATATGGACTTTATTTCTCAAAACCTTGGTGCAATTAATGATGAGCATTGGGAAAGGATTCATCAGGGACATCTCTGTTTGAAAAGCATTTCAGCGCTCGATAGAATGGAAGTATACGAATTGAATATCGCTAAACTGTTATCAGGGCAGACCAATAGATACCCACAAGAAGAATTGGGCAAAAAAATCTTTTTAGCGTTTGTGTTTTCAATAAGTAAGCCTGAGTTACATTCTTCTGTAACCAAATTGTATAAATATGAGAAGTGGGTCTCCAGCAAAAACGCTACGTGATGGACCATTTTGGTTTGGATATTTGAATCAAGTACCTTTTGTTTATAAAGAATCACATAGTTTCATCTAAAGGACAAAAAAAAAAGTTCAAATTTGTTGCACAGTGTAATCGCTGAAATTCGAGCATTTTTTTTCTTTCTGTTGAAGGCAAGACTACAGAACCTATTAATCAATCAAAATTAATTTACAGGTGACATTACAGCAAAAAGATGCCGGCTTAGAAACATTAACATTTTTTATGAAGTTGAAAACAAAATTAACTTTGACTAATGCTAACATAACCCAAGAAAATGCGATAATTGAAATGTCCAGATTGCGTTCTGAACTAAGCAAGCGGTTATTATTCTTTGTTTTAATGCATATGCTTCAACTCTGCTTGTTATCCCAGAAAGCTTAGCTAAAACTTAAGTTTTCATGAAGATTTGGTCACTTGTTGCTTATAGTTACTTGTTTCATGTAGAACCTGTAAATTATCATTTATATCGAAATTAAAATCTTATTTTTAACTTTGTTAATTTAATAACAACATTGTCAGAACGGCGTTACATGGATTATGATAGCAGTTGAGTCGAGGCAAACTTTTTGAGCGAATCTAGTGTGACCTGTGCAAAGTCGGACAACCACAACTTCTTTTCTTCTGGTCATTTTGATGACTTGAAACTTTTCTTCGAAGGTGCAATTTAATTTGTACTTTTCCGTTTTAAGCTCGTATAAATGCTGCAACCATAGATTAAAGATAACATTTGACTGAGAGTAAGGATTACATTTAGGCTGTCAACATGAACAACCACGGGACCATTTGATGAGCTATCGAACTACCTTTCAGCCAAGTTGTTTTTCAACAATGGTGTTTCGTACACATTTAGTTAAACAGAGGTACTTAAATTTCATCTCGATGGCAGTAGAGGCACCGAATGTTGACCCTCCTCCCCCCAGAGGCCTTTTTGAATACAGCAGACATCCAGCTTTTACCTTGCGTACAAAGAAATACGCAGTCTGGCTTTATTATTAGTCTATGATTGTAACCATAACGTTACCATGGAACCACAAAAAGCATTTGGCTAAGGGAAATTATGCTTGAAAAGTATTGCATCTAATTGAATACTATTCGAATCCTGTATTTCTTGTTATTTTTATTAACACACTCATATTGACTATATATGAAAATTTGAATTAAAAATATTTTATTTACCTTTGACATATATATGTATATATATATGATCATAACAATTTTTTTAGTATTAAAGGGTAAAAATGAAAACTTATTATCAAGCTATTATTTTCAAGCTCTTCGCTCAACGATTTTAACCAGCAACAAAGCCTTATTTATTTAAAACTAATATATTCGTCCGTTCTTCTGCATGAGTATAGCTAGTTAAATGCTGCAACTCAAATTTGTTAGCATTCTTCAGACAACTATAACAATTCCCCTATACAGAATAACAATGCGTTTATGTTTACGACGAAATAAAGCTATCTAAAATATAAGCTTAAATCTTCATAGGCTCCAATAACATGCCTACAACTGAAACAAAAGGTTGTAGAGGGTTAAGAATATATCTTTAGCATCTTCAATATCCACAAACATAATATCTGCTTTTTCGCGACTAGACTTTTTATCATAGAGGTGAATATCAGTAAGATAGGTATGATATGCAGAAGCGGAGGTTTATGATTTTGACACACAAAGCGGTTTATGGACAGTAAACGTCAAGCACATTTCTCAAGGTTTGCAATCTTGGACTGGAATGAGAACAATAAGCAAGATATCGCAACCTTGACGATGATATGAAATTTTCGTCTGGGCTGCTAGGTATTCATTATGTACAAATGGAATGATTTTCAGATGTTACTTTTGCCGAGGTTTTCACCTCAAAAGCTACAAATATGATTTTATTTTCTCACGGACAGTTTATGTGCTCAACTCACTTCTCATATCATGTGATCCGAATACATCAAAGCTGGAGGCCCTTTTGAAATATGAATCTAGCAGTACACAAAAATGCCAGCACTTTTTCGGTAACGCTTTCTCAAGTTTTGAGATATTATCAGTTTAAATACAAGCCTCTGGGGAATGCACTAGGTCCTATTAAAGAGTTCTATTAGGAAAAAAAAAATATTGCGTGTGCAACATATGACTTTCCTGTACTGCACTAATAACATAATATACTTTTTTAACAACTAAAAAGAATGGGCGTGTGTATCATATACGTAGTTACGTTAAAAGTTATCTTTCTTAGTTTCATCATTTTTTAAATACATTTTTAGTTCACTTTCACTTCCCCACACCTATGCAGTATAGTACATATAGAGAATGGCATTTCATAATTAAAGCAATTTAATGTTTTATTGGAGTGAGAAATCTACTACTGTGCGAGTTTGTAACTAAGTACACATTTAGACAACAAGAGTATAAAAACTATTTTCTTCTTTTACGCTGCGTATTTTCTCAAAATTGAGCGAAATAACTGCCTTGAAAACCATCAATTTGAAGGATGAACTTCTATTTTAAATAAGCAACAATAAAGTTTAGTTATTTATTATTTGTTTTTACTATTTACTTACATTATAATCCTTTAAAGAGTAGAATTTTTATTTTATTTATTTATTTTTTAACATACTTGGAATTGTTTAGTTTGCCTCTAGTAGAACAAGCACAACAAAATATGAGATTATCTTTCGAATGCAAAAAAAAAAAAAAAACTTTTCAAATCGGACAACTCATTCAGAAGTTATTGGGGGAGAAGGGGACAAATAGACATTTTTCCCATCTCAAAACCCTAATCTCGATTTTTTTTATTTTTCAATATTTATTTAAATATTTAACTTACTTTGGAATTTTTCTTTTTTTAACGGTTTTTTTACGATACCATTAAGCCTTCTTTCATTCTTCTTTTCTTTTTTTTTTTTTCTTTAACGGGGAAGTCGGCTAAAAAAACGTAAAAGTGAGCTGTCCATAAAATACCATTACAAGGAAAAATTAAGTAAATAACCAACAATTAAAGTTACCAAATAAGTTTTCAAGTAAGCTACTGAGACAGAAAAGTAAAAGTATTTCTTGGTCAAGATGTCTGTTTGCCCCTTCCCCACCCAAGCATCAAAAGATTTTGAAACTACTATCTAACTGCCGTAGTGTTCTTTGCACAATTTTTTGTTCAGTTTTGAACTGTTCAAAAACTTATTAGGAAAATGTAAGCTCTAATAATTTATCAAACAGTTGGATTTGACTCCGAACAAACTTTCACGCAAAAACTTTTTATACAGAATAAGTGAATAAAAATATTCTTCAATTTGGTCATACAAAGTCTTTTTTTTCATTGTTTTTTCTTTAGCATTTGAAAAGCATTAAAAAAATTATATAATGTCTCTTATTCAAAAAATCTTAGAGTGCCAAATAATGCTTCTTCTTCATTACCAGAGTAAATTTATCACATTCAAATTTTTTGATACGAAAAAAAAAAGACAAAGTAATTTTGCAATTGAATCAAGTTTTGCTTCTGCCTTTATTTATTTAATATTTTTTTTAAATATTATTGCTGACTTGTTTGGCAATGGATCAAGAGAGAAAATGAAATTGTTTTTGTCACAACCAAATAAAATAACTTGTTTCATTTACTTCACCGTGCTTTGTTGCATTAAAAACAAATGTTTCATTTCAACTACATTAATGATCTAATCCTTTGTGAAAATTTGGGACACACATTTTTCGCCTTAGAAATTTCTCATCGAACGTTAGTTATGCTAAATTTTTATTTTAATGATACAAAATTATCACTAAATTGAAAATGTAACAAATAAACGAATGATTTTTTTTAATTACTTGCAAGATGTAATTTCGAGGTTGTTCCTATGTGTAATGGTTTTCATTCTTTTCCTCTTATTGTGAAATTTTCGTATTGATGTCGCAAGAAAATCGGATTACAACAAACCACGAAAAGTTTTATACAAAGTTGGATGAATCATCGTCCTAGTTTCTATTTTTCTTTTTATTTCAGCAAGCAAAACTAATTCTGCTTGCCATGATATTGTCCATTTCCTCAATCATAATTAAATTCTTATGCAAGAATTGATTCATAACGAAGAATAAATGTCGACACAGTTTATAACGTCACCATTCCCTCCACTGAATACAATACATAATTTGCTGCTGACGATTTGCTTTTTAAATAATACCAACAGAAGGTCACAATAAAGAAAGAGTATATTAAGTACACGTAAGCTTAGCTCTTATGATTGAAAACATTGAATTTGAAAACATAATTTATTGATTTTTGCAAACATGGATGGGAACCGATTTTCATGTCCAATAAACATCACAAGTTTTATTTTAATTTAACAATTTTGAGGCGTTGAGCGTAAGTTGATGTCGTCATTTATATCCTTTTATTTATTATATTGTTAGCACTTTTTGCGTTTAAAAAGTCATAATTAATAGTATCGTCTTGAGTAAGAATATTTCCATTTAAAAATACATTATATAAAATTTAATATTTCATCTCGCTGCCAAATTTATGTTATTCCTCCCGTTGAACGTGTCGACTTCAAGCCGAATGAAAATTAGTATACCCCATTGATTGCTAATTCTAAACCCATTAATAATCAGTGGCTCAGTTAAATGATAATTTTTAACGCACTGAGATAATGTAATGTTCTGATGTGTTGTCATAAATGCAGTAATAGTTATAGATTCTTACTGAGCACCCTTGCTTAATTTCATATGTACCATATATACTCTTGCAGTCTCTAGAGACTACTTTGGATTCTTTCCAAAATTTCTTTGCCAATTTATATCTTTATGTTTGGAAGTACTTTAGCACTTAGTGACGGAATGCGCACTTTTTTCTGTTATTCTATTGCACAGGTCTTCACTCACACTATGTTCTGCAGAGCCCCAGAAGGACCTGTTGCATCTCTGGAGGTTCCGCAGGTTAAAATAAAAATTAAAAAAAAACAGTAGATAAATCACTCACACTAGCTGACCATTGTTTAAATAAAAAATACACAAAAGAATGAACACGAAATAAGGCAGTGAAGAGCAAAGAGATGTAAGTGAACCAAAAACGATTCCGAGAAAAACGTCCTCAAAGTTTGGATCTTATGGGACCTTTAATGTTATTTTCTAAATCATGTTGGGGGGCAGCACCTGTTAGGGCTACCCCTAACATCTCTTGTCACAATAGAGAATAGTGCTTTCCCTATCATTTGCACTATTTATCTCCAAATTTTCAATTTTGTCACTTACACCCCTTTGCTTCTAAGTGCGTCAAATGTGAATGCAGATAACATAAATAACGCTTTCTCTCTCTCTCTCTCTCTCTCTTGACTTCGTCAGTTGGTGTGAAAAAAATGCAAGAAAAACAATACTTGGAGCAGGAATTAGCGCTACTTTATATTAATTTTACGTTAGTATTTTTAACAAAATAAAATACTTTTCCTTAATTTTCGCTACATATAACAGTTATTAGATATAAATCTACTTTGAATATTATTTTAAGATATGTTTTTCTAAGCGTGAGATGAGTTTATTCAAAAATACTTATAGTTCTAGCAAAAACTTGGCGATATCTAGCCAAAATTGAGATACCAAATCGATACGGTCAGTTTGATGGTATGGGCAATATGCGGCGGGTTTACCGTGTGACACCCATGTTAGCCCTCTGCGTAGGCAACATACCGTTCAATCGCAATTTTTAAAATTTTCTTTATAAATCATTTTAAAAATTTCTGAAATACGTATATTTTATTTATTTATTCATTTTATATATATATATATATGTGCTATTACCTCGAATCCAAAAAATCAAAGCGGACTTGTTGAGGGATAGGGATTAAAGCCATTCGCGAGAATTCTATTTTGTAGTAAACAGTTTATGTTACGTCAAATTGCAGCAAACTGGTGTGAAATATTTTTAAAAAAATTCTCAACACCCGAAAATATATTTGTATTATATTTTTGTTTCCTTTATGCATTCCATTTAGTTATTTGAATTTCGTAAATGTTTCTGTTGGCTTTTGTCAGATTAAATTTCTTTAGGTTTTAAAGTACCACTCTCTATATTTACTATATACTTAATAGGTTAGGAAAGTGTATAAACATTCATAAGAAAACTAAAACCTCGAAACAAAAAAAAAGAAGAAGAGGAGAAAAATTAGAATAAAAAGTATCTTCTATCGCTCGGTATACCACGCACCCATTTTTTAAGTTGTTAAAAGTATAAGGTGGATGAGTTAAATGAGTCATTTTGTAATTAACTCAATTTGACACCAAAATATAATTGAATTCTTAAAACCAAAATGTTAATCAAAAAATAATTTTGATTCAGGAACAGAAAGAAAACATTACGAACTTTGAATGTTGCTTTGCAAAACACCATGGTTTACGAACTTCTAAACATCTTTCATATTTTATTTAATGACAGGACAAGTTTGAAGTATTTTCCATAAAAAAAACTTATTACATTAGTTAAAGGTCGGTCATCTGGAAAAAAGTTTGAGAATTTTTTTTTTTTTTTTATTTGATAATTTCTGTGGATTAGGTAAAATGGCTCATGGTTACGCTTAGCTGTTTTTTCTTTAGTGAAGTAATGTACGTTATGTTAAATTAAATAAACATTTGTTAATAACTTCGAATTGAAGTTAAATTTATAATGTGACAATGTGAGAAACTCAGAAATGCTTCCTATCTTTTTTTTGTCTTTGAATTATAATTAACTTAATCTCATTACTAACTTACTTTGTTAAGGATAAGTTTTTACTAAGTTTCTACATTACTAACTTCTATGGCAGATAGGGTCAGGTGGGGTAAAGTGGTCAATGGGGTAAAGTGGTCTTACAACAAAGAAAAGGCTATAGCTTTAAAATAAATTAAGGAATTGGTGTATTTTTTTTATTTTAAATTTTAATAATTAGGAATTAAATTTTACATTCAAAATTGTTTTGATAGCAACTTTTTAGGTGAAGAAAACAGTCAGTTTGTTTGTTTATACATCACTTTGAAATTGAAACAGCTTTTTTAATTTCTCTCTGACATTTTGTTTTACAGAATTTGAATCTAATTGACGGTGCAGGAAGCTTTACACAAATCTCAAAAATACTTCCTCAGTAACCATGAAGCTAGATTTAGTTTATATATTATTTTACAGCAGTTTAAGTGAGATGGGGTAAAGTGGTTAGGCTTAACATGCACCGATGCTCTAAAATTACTTTAGGTTAATTTATGAAGTAGACTAGGACTTAACTTACATAAAGCTCACGGGTACTCACCTTCCATATTTATTTTTAATTTTATGCGAACTTTTAACTATTAGGGGGAATTCAGGCTTAATATGCATGAAGGTAAATTTTGAAGACTACAGGGCTTATTTTGTTTGAAATTAAGCCGTGAGGCAGATGTTAGTTAAACATTAATGTCACTAATACTGTATTATTTCTTTAAAAATAACTTTTAAATTCACTTTTAGTAAAGAGGATTAAACACAACTGAGCTCAAATGCAATACAGATTGAAATTACTATACGATAGTCTTCTTACAATGATGTGTCTAGTATCGACAAATTTTTAAAAGCATCTTTAATAAAACAATTTCCAAGTTATCCCAATAGAATAATTCATTTCTAAACAGACTTATTATAAATGTATTAAGCTACAAATGATTAGAACTAGTTGTACTTTTAACAACAATAATTGCAGTAAACAGAGAGAGAATTAAAAATAGCTAGATTAAAATGCTTATTTTTCTCACATTTGATTTTGATAAGCTGTAATTTTCTCAGAACTCTCTTACTAGCACTGTTTCCTTAACATGTAATTGAAATAATTTAGTCATTCATTAAAAGCTATTTTAAATTTTTTCGCGGAAAATTTTGAATTTCATATTTATGTTTTATAATATGCATTAAATTAAAGGGAAGACATACAGTCTAATATTTAGGGATTAAAACCCAATAATACCTGTTATTATGTTTCCTAAAATAATTTGGTACACAACTTTGTTTTAAGACCATCTATGCAGCTGCTAAAGAGACTGAAATACCTTACCAGACGTTACAAAGATGAGGCAAACTTTTGACCATAACAGAGGGCCTTAATAAATTCAGTTGGGTGATAAATAGTTGTTTCCTTTCTAAAATGAACCTTTATTGAGTATTTTGTAATATTATGATTATTAATACTTTTATAGGGTTTTTTTTCAACTATGACCACTTTACCCCATGCACTACTCGCTTTACCCCACCCCATGGGGTAAAGTGGTCATTAATACATCCCAGAAAGGAGGCGTTATAAAATTATTTTACTGCACTTTTTCTGCTCAAAATTTAATGCAATCTGTTCTTCAATAATCTTCAATTCAAGCAAAAAATCTGAAGTTTTTGAACAAATTCTTATAATTATTGGCGACGAAAGTTGAAAAACGTGTATTTTATGACCACATTACCCCACCTGGCCCTATTGTTCATACCTTGTACACCTATTTGTGGTATTACTTGGTACAGTCTAAATACTTTACTTTAGACTGTGATGCAGCACATACTAGCTTTTCAAATAAACGAGATAATAGCTTATTTCAAGGGCCAACTAATCAATTACATTGACAACTCAAAGACATAATATATGCTATATTAACATTTCTATCACTTTTGCAGACAAATGCTTAGAAAGCTGCAACAATGAATTTCAAACAACAAAGAAAAGACGATGTAAAGCTGAGGAATTTCTGACAGGATCAAAAGTAATAAAGACGACTTTACGAAGAGGAACTCTGACAAAACCCACGTGCAGCTTTTGTATAAAAGTAATTTGGTTGCTCTTTCAATAAAACTTCGCTTTAAATATTTTGTAATCCAAAAAAAAGTACCTTTGGAAGGGTGGTTTTGTTACGGATTTCTGATGTTAAGCTGATCGAGCTGTTAATGAACAACTAATTGCTTTTCGCTTTCAAATAAAAATACATTGACTAGGAATGTTATGCTGTTCGAAACAATTAAATTTCTGAACAAAAGTAATAACGAAAAGTGGTTTAGACAGTAATGTTTCTAATAGCACATGAACACAAACCATAAATAATGAACGTTAGTAGCGCAAGTATTGCACTCTAAAAGAACAAGATGATTTTGTATGTTAAAAAAAAACACAAAAAAATTAAATCTTACTCAATAAATCATTTCTTCATAAAAGCTGAAAATATACATTACCATTACGGCGGAAATAAATGGTCTATAGCCTGCTCAGTGATCGCCAAATCGTCGTTCGAGAGCTACTAGTAGTTTCCGATAGACAGATTGGCGATTCCCAGCGTAATTCGCGGGTAAATTTTCGGTAGATGCATCCAGTTCATTCTATTAGTCTGCACATTATTAATCAACGATTGATTTTCGTTGATTTTTGCATATTTCGCCAATGTTCGTATTGAATAGCGAGTGGCTCAGAAAGAAACTAAAGATTCCTTTTGTTGGCATAAAGTATAATGAAAAGCGATAATTACCAATGCAGTATTGCGCAAATATTTTCTGGCATGCAATAAATACATAGTATTCAAAACTTTAAAAATTATTTTGCCTTTTTTTTTGGTGGGGTAAGGAGGTGGGGGTAATAGCACGCAGTAGAATTCGAAAACGGTACGGTAGCACTGTTGCTTCATAAGTTTGGTGACCATTAAGCTTAATATAAAATACACATGGAATAACATCATATGTTTAGCAAATTACTGTTTTCTCCATCCAGGAATTAAAAGTTTTTTTGTTTTTTCATCAGCTATAACACAAGGTTGATAGTTTTAAGCTGTCCTTTTACAATAGTTTTAAACTGTAGTAAAATTTTAAGTATGTATCGTCGTGTAATAAAGAACCAGAGAAAAACTTGATTACGTATAGCATTTCTATAAATCGTGATGTTTTTCTTGAAATGATAAGTTGCAGTTGGGAAAGCATTTATTGCACACTAAAAAGAATAAATGACGTTGCAAAATCTGAATGAAACGTTATCGGAAACTTGTTTTATCTTGATGTGCTTTCCCCCCCCCCCTTTTTTTACGTTCAGAAATAATAACAACAAAGAGTAAATTTAAGTACTTTGCTCTAGTGACTTGATCTAATGGAACAATTACTTACGTTGAATATTCATTTTATTCATACATATTTAATAGTTTAATATTTTTTGTTCTACTCTAATATTCTAACTTTCCAACATCCAGGTTAACTTGAACTTCCAATTAGGTATTAAAGCTCACAGAATCTGAGAACTTGAGAATGAATTAATTTCAGCTTTTGTGTATCAAATGTTTCAGTATCACAAAAATTTTGTTCTTAGATATCCTATCAATATGTGGTAATTTCACATAATCATAAAATTTTACGAATGACATAACAAACATTCAGTTTTTAAGGCCAGGCACCATTAATTGCTTTCACGTCTGTAGAATCCCTTTCGGTAAAACTACCAAAATATTTTGCTTTCATTAATCAAAGAAAAATCAAAATTATTAATCTGTGCAAATGGGAAAAGCCTGTAAGCGACTTTCCTGAGTAGAGAAGAACGTATTAAAAAAATCTCCCTCTCAAACGTGTTTAAAACGTGTATTTTTGAAGTAAAAATCTCTATGTTGTATTTTCGCAGATAAAGCGTACATGTAGACAAATCCAAGAACTTTTCTTAGATATTCCAAAATATTAATAATATAAAAAAGTTTAAGTTTTAATACTTTGGATTAATAATACTGGATTTGAGCAACTTCTGAAGCCAACTAGACACTCATAATTTTTCTCATTTCTAATTGGAAGCAAAACTGTCCTCTATAACAAAAACAGGGAAATTCTCAATCAAACTATATCTCTAGTAAATGCGAGGATATCTATTTTTTATTTCATTATGCCTAAACAGGGGTATCCTAAACTTATATTTTTGGGAGTGGGAAATTCTCGATTTACCAAATGAAACGTCAAATTTTATTGACTGCTGCAATGCGAGTGCAGTTTAATTTCAATTAAATAAAAACTGATTGTTTAAATATTAATAAGTTAATATGTATACAAAAGAAAATATAATGTTTTGAATACTAATTATTATTGAAAGCTCCATATAGGCTTTCAATAATAGTTGGGGTCAGGTCAGTTTTGAGAGGTCACATTGACCTCTCACCGGGATGCCCTTGTGCCTAAAATAGCCATTAAAATGTGAAATTTAGCAGTAACGCTGCCTTGAAACCATTTCTGTACCTAAGAGCCATAGTATTTTAAGTCCAGTTTTCGAGTTTACACTTAATGGACATAGAGAGTACCGACGAGAAAGCCACTTACATGAGGGTTCCGAACTTCATCTGACATTTTTGTTCTAAGGTTACAACGGAAAAGTCGTCTTATGGCGCCTTTACACCAAAGTCTTAGTTTTCCACAAGTTGCGGCAATTTGTTGCTTTTTCTGCAAAATACTGCAACTTTTTCTGTCTTCCACTTGTGGAGAGACAAATCTTCCACTAAATTTTGGTTTCCCGTGGAGTGTCGGCAAAGATCAAAGAAAGTTGGCAACTAAAAGTGGAAGATTTATTTCTGCGCGCTTTGCCGTAGCAACTTTGTAGGAAACTAGTGGAGAACTGTTCCCCTCAAAGCGCCCCGGGCGTGACGAGGCGCCAATTCGTTGGCAACAAGTTTTCCACTTGTTGCTTTAAATTTGAGAAGAGCAACTTTTAGTTTTCTACAAAAAATCTTCCACTCGTTGCTCTATAATTTAAGAGGAGCAACTTTTCGTTGACAACTTTTAGTTTTCTACAAACAATGTTTTGTCAACTTTTAGTTGTCAACTTTGGTGTAAACGCAGCTTTATATTACTAAAAATGTTAACTTCATCTCAGAACTCGAAAAATGGACTTAAGATACTATGGCTCTCAGGTGCAGATTTATTAACCGATTTTAGTAATATAAAAGGTTTATGACCACCTCCGAGTCAAGTGACAGGAACCGACTGTATTAATGATTTCAGAAAAGCTAAGTCTTGCACATTCACATCTAGCCCATGGTTGACTAAACTTATATTATAAATTAAATCGAGAAAAGATTTATTTCCTCTACACCTCATTTCTCTGTGGCCACGGTTGAGCCGTTCGATATTTTCCCGACTGGAGACAGAAGGCTTGAAGTAACGCGCTTTCGGTGAACAGTCTGACAATAATGCACAAATTACTTATTAAATATTTACGTAAATACACTTCAACTTATTGCACTTTTGGTATGTAGAACTACAACTGGAGTAATTTGTATTATTAATCCAATTCTCCCTTTACATTCCGTAAAACGTGAACTTTAATTTGAAAACTTTGTGCTTAAAACTTGAATTTTTAAGACGCAGTATCAATAATAAAATTTAAACAAGAAGTTCCGTCTAGAACTATACGAGCCTACTTTCCAATATACACCAACTCAAACTTATAGTCTAGCTATCTCTCTCTTACTCATTTAGCTTTAGATCTAATTACTTCAAATATACCTTTTTCAACGGTTAATTCATTCATTTATTCATTCATCCATTCATGTATTTATTCATTCATTTATTTTTTTTTTTCATTTATTCATTCAGTTATTTACTTTTTCATTTATTCACTCATTTATTCATTCATTCTCTCACTCATTCATTTAGTCATTCACTCATTCAGAAATATCCGACAGACAGACCTACAGACACACATTTTCCGCATCTTAAAACCTTACTTTCAAAAAAAAAATTTCACTCTTTTATTTAATTATTTCACTTATTTTTAGCGATAATTTTAGGACGCATTAAGCCTTTTTTCATACTTAATTAATTTTTATCTTTTTACTTTTTCGGGAAGGAAGGCTATAAACGCAACATTGTAATTTATCAAATTAAGATTATAATGTTAAAGGGTAAATTAAATATTATTATTTTTTATTATTATTATTTGCAATAAATCAGGTATTTATGTTTTTAATTAAAATTAAGAAATAATTTTTAAAAAACATAGAATAAAATGCACTAAAAAATACTTTTAATGGCTGAAAAAATCTATAAATTAAGGGTAAAAGTTGCATTTGATTAAAGAACTCCGAACAGAAGTAAAAATAAAGTTATTCTGAAATTATTGTAATTATTATACCATAATAATTGAAACAAAAGTTATTATGAAATTATTGCAATTTTTAAACACTTGTTGCATTAAACATTAATCTTTAAATTAAAGACGAGAGATCTTTATTTCATGAATTATTATTTTTAATACATTTAAACTTAAAACCTTTATTTCATACAAAAAACTTCATGTACTGTTTAACGCTTTATATTTGCTGCGCCAGTTGAAAATAATGTACAGAAAATGCTGTGCCAGTTGAAAATAATGTACAGAAAATGCTGTGCCAGTTGAAAATAATGTACAAAAAATGCTGTGCCAGTTGAAAATAATGTACAGCAAATGCTATGCCAGTTGAAAATAATGTGCCAAATTTGAAGAAAGTGGAATTACTTTAATATTATTACGATACATTGGATACAACTACTATTTGATATAACGACCCAAAAATCAAGTCCGGTTTGAGGTCATTATAACGCGAGTTGACTGCCTCCTAATATTTCTAAATCGTCATTCTTATACATATTTAACTGAAGTTGAAAATGTTATTATTACTTTCAATATTTATTTATTTACATTTTTTGCGTTTGTGTGCGTGATACAAAAGTTTTATCAGACTTCACGCATATTGTTGCAAAACTAAATATTGGAAAATAATTTCGAAAGTATCTTCGTTCAGTCATCAAAACACTGCTTCGACAAGGTATAAATTACGAAAAGTCATTAAAAAGTTGAATATTTTTTAAAGCTTGTAAGGAAATGAGATTCTCTTAAAAAGTCAAAGCTACATTGGAAAAGAATAAATAGTACTAATAATAATTATTATAATACGCACAAGTCCAGGCACACATTCAAGAGATTCCTTGATAATGATCAACAAATTGGCCGTCCAGTAAAGTCTGGATAACACAAAAAACATATGGTCTTCAGTCTCAGGGTAGTCATTTAATAGGAGACAAAAATTAAAATTTTCATAATTTTTCATATTATTTTCAAATAAATTCTGTACTGGTTTTTTTTTTTCGTATACTTTCAACCAATTTCTTTCAGTGATGTTTATTTTAAAACTTTGACATTATATTTCATTTGATTCAATCATAACTGTATAGGTAGAAAAATTTAAAAGAACATCCACTTGATAAGAGGAATTTTAAAATAATAAAACTAAAACAAATCCTAGCTAAGCCCTAAGTGGCATCTCGACTGAGAACGACAACTTTAATTAAAACATTCCTGCAGGGCTTTCATGACCTGAGAAACCCCAAAGGATACAAAAATAAAATCAAAAATTGCCACTCTCTTCTTGCAGAACAGGATTTTGCTTTTCGATTTGAACCTTTCGATTCCACAAGAATTGCAAACCTTTCAGAGCATTAGAAGACAAAAGTTTTAAAAATAAAGAAAGGGTCGAAATTTCTTATACTTAAATAAAAATGAATCCAACTTTTATAAAGTTTTTCCCGTATTTTTCCAAATGGATGCTGGAGAGAACTTAATAAAAATGATACAGATTTATTAAGTATGTTATATACTAAACATAACATACCTTTTTATTGAATAAAGTATATACTAAACATAATATAAACCTTTTTGTTAAACACATTATAGACTAAATGCAACATACTTCAAAAAAAATGCAATCAAATTTTGTAAGTTTGGTCCCATGTTTTAGTTAACAGACAGTGAAGCCCCATTCCCAATTATCAATGATGTTATTATTATTTTTTTTAAAACTTATAAAAAATCGCTGTGTGTGTGTTTTAACCAAATTCACATTCACCATGTTTTTGACACTTGTTATGCTAAATCCCGAACCAGTTCTGCTCGCTGTAGACCAGGGGTCCCCAACCTCTTTGTACCTAAGAGCACATACCAGAATATCAGTCGAATATCGGGCACCATTTATTTTTTCAAGATAAATTTATAGTTGGTAGACATAGTTAATAATACACACTACATATAATGCACAGAAAATTTAATTTCAAAAATTAATCTAACATATAAATATAATTAGTATTAATATTTTTGTGTAAAATAATTGATTATTAAATTGCTTGCAAAACACACGAAATATAAAAAATATTTATAAAATATAAAGTCAATGTGATCTTTGATATTGCATTTCACTGGCCAGTGCTTCATAATTGGGAGAATACGATGAAATTTCTGCTCGTCGAGGTGTTCATCTGTAAGTCATAATCTATATTTTGATTTATATGGCCCTTTATTCATACACACTAGATTCTAAATGTTCTCTAGTTTGAAATGGAAAACTGAAATATTTTATCGTTGGGCACAAGCAGCGGGCGCACCTAGAACGATCGACGGGCGCCATGGTGTCCGCGGGCATAGGGTTGGGGACCCACCCCTGCTGTAGACTTTAGTTACCGATTCGATAATGCTTATAAATTAAAAATACCTGGTTCATTGTTATCCCTTAGCTTTTAACTTGTCAGTAAGTATCAACGTGAGTGCAATGGCTAACTTATTTTTCCAATTATTTCATTTAAGAACCTAGATGATGAGGAGGTACTCAATCAATCTCTGAAGTGTGCAAATACATACATCGTTGCTTGAAAAGAATAGTGACACAACTCAAAAAAGCAACTTTTTCAGGAGATCAGTTTTTAAATTGTTGCGATACGTAAATTATTGTTGTTTCATTCATTACAATTCCTAATTATTGTAATGCTCCTTAAAAATGGTTAAAACTATTCTTTTTGTTTATTTCATGCAGTTTTTGTCCTAGCCTTTTAGGGTTCCTAGAAATTTTAAACAAATTTAGGAGACTTTGAGTTGTGCCTCTTTCGAATAGAAAAAAAAACAATTTTTCTGAGACAAAAATTTGAGGAATAGTGTAATAACCCTGAAAAGGTCTTTAAAAAATTGTAACATTAAAATCAATACAGACACAACTCCAAATATGTCTCTACTGTCCATAATAAAATTTTATGAAAAAAGCCTACATTAACAGCAATACAGACACAATACAAAATGGGTCTCTATTGCTCTATAAGTGACTACATCACTTAGGACCTAATCGGAGTTGTGCCTTTTTTCAATAAAATTGGCAGTACTTACCCACGCAGCAGTCGAAACACAACACGAGTTATGCCTCTGTTCAACAAAACATAAAATAAAAAAATGGCGTTTATTTTTCATTCTGTAAAGACACTTATGCTATCTACGGGCAACTTTGCTATCTACGACTTGGTTCTTTATTCCATACAAAAGATCAACTTTTTAAAAGTATTATCAATTAAAAATCTCATTTTCGGTATTTTTCGAGTTGTGTCACTATTCCTTTCAAGCGACGACATACAGTTCATATGTTCTAAGAAACTGATGGCTCCTATATCCTGTTTTGAGAGACCTCAAACATGTAGGTCATTTTAAATAGCTTAGACAGATTACACTGGTCTACAAAAAAAACCTTTTTTTCTGTCTCAAAGACTTTGTTAGCTGATCTAAGAAGTATTTTTCACGCTGAACTCGAAAATGAAAACCATTTTTCTCTATCACGTAAGGATTTTCTGTGCAAGGTGTTGTAATAGTTGACATTAATAACATTTACCCTAAATTATTGCAGTGCCTTACAAGCAAAACCCTTAAGTTGTAAGGAAAATGGTTTTCATTTTCGAATTCAGCTTAGAAAATACTTCTAAGATCAGTCAATAAAGTCCTTAGGACCCCCCCCCCCCCCTTTTTTTAAGGGCATTGTAATTTTTACATTAGAAGCATTTCGACCAAAGAAACCAAGCAATTTTCAATCGACCTTAAAAGGGTTGATTTTGACATGTTCTGGCATACTTTGCCTCAGGAATGTCCCTTTTTAATGTCCAGCAGTAATCTGCTAACATAGTTGCACTCCATTTCCCTTGATATCTCTTCTCGATAACTGAAATGTCCTGATGGAACCGCTCTCTATGCTCATCGGTTATACAGTTCCCATGTTTTCAGGGGGTATTTTCTTTACACACAACAGGAGACTTCTATGATAAAAAAATAGTAGCTCATGCTAATTAAAGTGTCGTACAGTATCAATCTTTTGCCTATTTGCCTCTGTATCCCACTTCTCGCGAAATTCCTACCGAGACCCGCACTCAGTGCAGTGACTTGATGCGCACTTTTGTTCGGGGGTCTGCGGGGGCTTTTTGCGACACTCCACTAAGTTTTTTCCAGCAAAATAAAGTGATCACTGATTTAACGGTTGACATTCAAGCTCTTTTGTGTACTTTTCCCAATAAAAACGATGGTGCATAATTGAAAAAACACTGAAAAAACGTAAAAATCGAACATTTCCTTCCTCATAACTAAAAAACTATACGTGATGGAAAAATTTTGATGCCAGATATGGATTCCTCGTGCAGAACTACTTCAGGAAAAGTGAAATTCATTCTTGGGGCAAAACACTTGTTGACCAGTGTTATTAGAATTTCAGAAAACTATTAAATTGCAACATTCAGTTAAGTATAAAACTGGTTTTAGAAACAAAAATAAACTTCATACAACTTAAATCTTAAACCCGAGATAAAAACATGCAATTATTTCTACTCGCCTGCAGTGACTAGATTTAGAAAATATCCCAGCAGGTACGAAATTAGTGGGTAACCTTTGTCACCTAAAGACATGTTACCTCTTAAACTTCCATTTCCAGACGTTTATGAAAATGTTTATTGTCAAATACTGTAGTATCGTGCTGATATTAGCTATATAAGTACTCAAATACTGTAGTATAGTGCTGCTATTAGCTATATAAGTAGTCAAATACTGTAGTATCGTGCTCTGCTATTAGCTATATAAGTAGTCAAATACTGTAGTGTGCTGCTATTAGCTTTAAAAGTAGTCAAATACAGTACTATCGAGCGGCTACCTGGCCATCGCACTACATAATTGGTGATCAAGAAGTCAAACTTCAAGATTGTTTAAAGTTTGCACATTAAGAACGAAATATATCTTTCTTCACGCAAAAATTTCCGCAAGATTTCCTCAGGGTAAATATTTTTTATTGACGTGCAGACCAAAAAGCATCCAAACACTGAAGAGAATCCAAATATATTGTAAAATTTTTGTCAGACTTCAAAGAACGTAAAATGAGAATAATTTAGCATATTATATTAGACACAAAGCAAAAAATTATAATCAATAATATAATGTAAGTTATAAAGAAAATTGAAAAAAATCTGTTTTGCATTGACAAAAATACAGCCAAAGAAAAGAGCAAGGGGATTGAGGCGATTAACACAGAATCCGTGGTGGAACAATGCTCACATTTTGTCAGTACTCTATATATCGTATTCCTTTTTTTTAACACAGCCCTTCCCAGAAAAAAAAATCTGGCTTCACCAATGTTCATAGCAATATGCTTCATATTCTCATTTTAAGTAGAACATTTTTTTTTTAACTTCAGAATTTTCATGTGAATAAAGCAGCAAATAAACAGTAGTAATTTGAAGAAATAATGAAACATTTGGGCTAAAAATGTTGCAAAAGTTCATAATGAAAAAATGAATTTCAAAGAATTGACAAAGTGTATACGCTTTCTAAGAAGAAAGCGTGGATTATAGTGAAAAGCTCACATTTTTTATCTTACACAGTACATAATCAAAAATATGCTCTTGGTATAAGACATAGTTATATCACTGTTTTTATGCACTGGTGCAATTTGTTTCCTATTTGACAAAAAGGAAAGAAGTCAATAATTGAAGATAGATGGTTTTTTGTTCCTTAAATTTAATTTTTTTGACATTATAAGTGCTATTTAAGCAAAGAATATTTTTAAAATGCATCTTAAAAACAAAGAACATAACAAGACATTTACCTTTAATCTTTTAACCTCAGTCTTCGCAAATGCAACCAGAGATGCCACAACTTCGTTAATGTAACTGCTTGGGGGGGGGGGGGGAGCTGATGGTTGGCTAACGTGTATGGATTTGCCAACATTTTTACCTCATCACTTCCAGAAGTTAAAAAATCACAAATGCTTTCAATATGTGTTTTCTGATGGTAAAGGAGCTCTACTTCTAGAAGTTGTTTGTTATAATCTAGGATGTAGTATCGATATCAAATGTTCAACTGTTTGCTAAACCGATAAAATCAACTTCAATTTGAAGGAGGGAAAATATTAACTGTTTAAAATTAACTCCATCTACTTGATCTAAATCATTATTGCGAATTTCTGGCGAGTAACGTGATCTGTGTAACACTATCTGTGACTTCTAATAAGTTCTAATTCATCTGATGCAAATACAGCAAAGTTGTCGGCCATCTTTGTTTTACTGGTTGAAAAGTAACTTGCGAGTTTTCCTCGGAAAATGGCGGGTTACATTCCCGGCTATAAAGTCCGATATCACTCGCAGGTTTCTTTGGGCCCGCAATTGATGAGAACGTCACCCTTGAACCGGAGGATAACCCCAGGTTGTCGGGTAACTCTTAAGTTATTTATGATTGTTAATAGCGGCGTCAATGTTGTAAGTTCAAACCATGAACAGTGTGTTTCAATGTACATTCTTATCATCAAGCGAAAAAGATTTCTTGGACCGCAACTAAAAGACAAGTAATTAAGAATTAATCTGCTAATGCAAAAACCAGTAGGAAAAGAAAAATTATTACTGATTTATATTATACCCAATATAATCGTATGTGATTAAAATTTTATAATTTCCATAATCGTTCCTATAAAAATAAATTATTACAGCAATATACTTTATGGTCAATTAAATGTTCCTGAGTTTATTATCGTGTTATATTTAACATAGTGAGATTTTTGACTTAATCAAAAGTTTGTTATAGGTTTAAATGCTAGGACCAGCTAACTGGGCCCCGAGCCTGTTGCTGGTCGTCACTTTTGTATTTGTATTTGTATTTAACTTATCAGGAATTTTCCGAAACAATGATAGATGTAAAAATTTGCTAGAGTCCATCGTTCTTAGTGCTAACTAAATTGAATTAGCTACTTGTTTCAAAATTTGTAGCACAAATTCAACAGTTTTGATATTCGTGATAACTAAACAAAATATTTCATATGATATTTAAAGAACTTAAGTCATTTCAAATAATTGTATGGAAATAAAATATATTTCATTATTATTCCAGAATATTCCCAGTCAAAACGACACTAAGAAATTTCTAAGGAAGAAGGATAGTAAAGCATAAAGTTATGACTTAGTTAAAAACCACTGCATGAAACCACATAAGAATATACCATTGTTTGCAAAGCATCACAGAGTAAAATTGCCTGAAGTTAGTAATGCAAAGTTTCTGATCATAAAAAAAAATGAGTATGTTATAGAAGAAATAACCTCGCATACTTTATGAAATGCTTTCTTTCAATTGACATTTCCATTGCTATTGTTTTGTTATTTTAGAAATAGAATCAATGTTTAAAAATTGCATTGTTTTTGGTTGAAATCATGCTCAGAATTAGATTGCGTTTTGAAAGCGACACGCGATTTATGTTGCTTTGAAGAAAAAAAATTATATATATATACATATATATATATATATATATATATAATATATATATATATATATATATATATATATTAGTCGGAACAAAATAATTCAGTTTATTTTTTGTTGGCTCAGCTACGCATTGTTCAGCGCTTATTAACAAAGTTTTTCTTTAGAAAAAAAAAACTTAATTTACACAGAAATTATCACAACATTTTAAATTATTCTTTTTAAGTGCGGGAAAAAAGCAAAGAACTTATTCAGACGAATAACATGATTTCGCAAAACACTTTTAAGCAGAAATGAATTGCACATTATTTTATAATAAGTAAGAAGTTTTTGTACATTGAAATTTTTGATTATGTTCATATCTGCAGTATTTTAAACTTCATCAAAAATGCGATACGTTAAAATACAGTATCTATTTCGTTGCATGCGATACGTAATGCAACAGTTAAAATAATATAAAGAAATAGTATGATGATCAGAAATTTCAAACATTAATAATGATTTTCTTAATTTTTTAAAAATCTTTTTATTACTCTAAAAAAAGGAAAGAATAAATATCCCAAAATTTTGCAGTATGCAAATTAAATAGCGTAACTTATCCATACGCTACTGTAGAAGAAAATATGTTATACAATATTACCGTAAAATGAAAAAGTTGGTTTAGCTAGGTTCAGCTTTGTAAATTTCAGCTGAAAATAAAAGGAATTGTGAAATCTACCACAGCGAATGAACACACAATCTATCACGGACTATTATCCAAACAAAGTATAATTTTCTTTTAACTGAACTCTAAAAATGAAGAGAGAGTAAATGATTATTGTTCTACCGCAAAAAAAAAAAAAAAAAAGAAAAAAAAAAAAAAAAAAACAGACCTCTGACTGTCAGAGTGCCAAGAAGAATCCATTCATATTCAAGGGAGAAATTGCTCGCATAAAGGAGTGCGCCGTATTCTGCTCTCACTTTAGTTCGTTCAGCATACTTGATTTCATCCGGACTGATGCTATCTGCCAGTTTAAAAATTTGGTTGCTTTTAACAAACAGAGAAGCAAACATTCTGGTTCACGTATTAATAAACGCACCTGCAAAACGAACTTCCGTAACACTCAAATGGATTCATCCTTTTCTGCCATGCGCAAAAGCGTCCAAGTGCCCGAACTTCGTGGTCGAACTGTAAAATTTAACTCTTAACATGTTTTCTCTGTTTACATTTCTTGAATAAGGTTTTTCCTTTAATTTCTCTATCAGGAAACTTTTTAGACTTTCATTAAAAAAAAAAAAAATTAAATGATCTCTCTCTCTCTCTCTTTTTTTCGTCGCCTCCAAAAAGTTATGTTTAATTAGTGTCTGTTTGCAGTACACTACATATTTGCGACAGGATTTAACTCCATAGGATTTCTTGGCAGCGTTTATTTTCACTAAACTTTTTTTTTTTTGAAAATGTACTACTTAATGGCGCGTGTGAACAGAAAGCTAGATTCTGCGGTGAAGTACAATTACTTGCTTGAAAGAGATTCGTTCTATAACGATACACAGGCCCGTCATTGAGGGGGGGCGGGGACCCATATTAAAGAGCTGAAAATTCAATTTCTTTAACCCTCTCATGCATGCATTATTAAATAATTATCAAAAAAAAATATTTTAACCTACAATTTAGCTTTGAATCAATCAGAAAACAGAAAATAAATTAGAATTATTCCTTTTTTTTAATTTTAAAGAAATTACAGGCACAACCTCAAATGAGGCTTATATGCAACAAAGGGTACACTTTAAGAAAAAAAATTATTTTTCGTGAAACTCTTCAAAGCATTCAGGTCATAAATAAACATCACAGCGGCCGCAAGTGTATCGCGTTTTGCTTTTGCAGCTTCCCATTCTTGCATTTTAAGCCAAATTTTCCTTCTGATTTCTTCGGGTAGTGGTTACCATTATCAAACCGCAACTCTTTTGCGACATTTGATAATTTTCTTTTTTTTATCGTCGACTCGAAGGAAGAAGAAGGACTGTTACTCGGCCTACCTTTTTTCTTTGGTATCATTGAGCTCCCTGTGTAAATGAGGCTTGATGCTATGCAACTTTTAAATTCTAGCAAATCATGTTTTTCCTTTCCGTCTTTTCTCCAAAGTAGCCAAGCATTGACTACTGCAACATTCAGCATATGAAAAAATATTCTCATATACCACCGTTTATTTCTTTGAGAATGACGATATAGTGCCACAAGGGAATCCATTAAATCGACACCTCCCATATGAAGGTTGTAAATGCGTACTGCATTTGGCCTTGCTATGTCGATCAATGATTTGGTTGTCTGAGAAAAACGCTTTGCTTTGTCCATCGGTTGCACTCCAGCAAATGACGAAACTACATGCACAATGCTTTTATCAACCCATCGAGTCACAGTTATATTTTCCCCAGAAGAAGTCACAGATACTGACCCCCTTCCTTCTTTCAGAAGAGATTTAGCATCCTTCAACTTTTCATCTGCGCCTAGCATTCTATTGGCTCGAATTGTACCAACAAAGTTATTTTTTTGTTTTTTTCAGTTCTTCAATAAGGGGAATGGAAGTAAATAAGTTATCGCAGTACAATTTATGATTTCTCCCAGCTAAATCATGGCTCAATCGCAAAACTACATCACCAGCTGCACCATATTCTTTAGATGGAGGACTTCTACTACCATTTGCTCTTTGAAATATTTCAAAGCAATAAACATAACCAGAAACTCCAGCACGAACCCATATTTTGAATCCCCATGGCTTGGGTTTCGATTTTATATACTGCTTTAGGTTGGAACGACCTTTAAATGGTACCATCATTTCATCAATTGATTGAGATTCTTCTGGAGTTCTCGCTTCATGAAAAGTTTTATGGAGAAGATCTAAAAAAAGGCCGCAACCGTATCAGGCGGTCTTTATTATCTACGGGGATCTTAGTGTTATCCTAAAAGTGAAGATAACGTTTAATTGTTTCAAATCTGCTTATAGACATGTAGTTTGCTATTATGCCTAGCCGTAAGTCTCCGACCGTACTCCAATACTGACGAAGCCTAGCGTACCTCACATACGTCATTACTAAATTTATACCGAGAAACACTTTCATTTCACTAAGAGAAATTTTTAAATTTTCTTTCCCATTCTACGTTCCATATAAATTACTTTTTAAGCACATTTCTTCCAAGTAAGAGTCGGGAATCAGCCTGTAAAAATAATCCAAAGGAGTTTCTCCAAAAAATTGTTTTTCTTTTTCAGGTTTAAATTCTGGTGGTTCTTTTGAGAAATCATTATCTTTGTTAGCCCTCCAACGTCTGTTTCTTTTTACAAACTTTTCTTTCTTTTCAGCTTTCGTAGCAGGTTTGATTTTTTTTTTGTCACTACCAGCCTCATCACTATCTGATTCTGTTGTTACAGTTTCAGATCTTTGTCCATCACTTGATGACTCTCTCACATTATTCTGAATTGGAAAGCAATCAATCTCAGCATCATTTTCATAAAGATCATCTTCAGAATCAGAAGGTTGATCCATAATTACTTCCATTTCCTTTTGAGACTCAACCCGTTTTTTTGGTCTGCCATATTTATATCTTAACCTATCATCCATCATAGAATGTACAAAGGCTAAAAGAAAATAACGAAAACCATATCAACAAATTAAAGAAAATAAAAACAGGTTTAATTTACTAACAATATTAATTTACTGACAATATTATTTGTGAAAATTTATAATTATAATTTTTAAAAATGACCTACCAATACATAAATAATAATATAAAATAATTAGTCATACAATTAATGTTTATGAATTGCAAAAAGTATGACAATAAACAATAATTTATTATTATACTTATATATTTAAAGTACCATTGATTTAGAAAATAGTGCCTTTGTAGGACTAAGCATTGATGCTAATCACAGTACTGGTAGCCTCAAATGAGGTTTGCATGCAGCCGAAGTTGTTAGCTACTACAACTACATGGTAACCTCATTTGAGGTTCTCAATAGAAAAAGCCTTAATTAACCAGAAAATTGCTAATATGCGACCATTTTATACCTATTTTAATCAAAATGATTCAGAAAAAAAGGAAATAATTTTACTTACTCGATATTTTCAAAGAAAGTGCAGAACGAGTCCTTCTACAAGTATCGCTTTCTCACTTACAGTGCTGAAACAAAATGGCTATTTTTAAGTCCTAAAATTGAATTGTTCAGCTCGTGCAACCATCTTTTGCAGCTTTTAAAAAGTTTACTTGATCATTATGCTGGAATATTCTACAACTGTGGATTAAAATAAGTTGAAATAATATTTATTTATTTATTTTTTCCTGGTAACCTCATATGAGGTTTCCATGCACGAGAGGGTTAAACAAGTTAATCACTGAAAATGCTTCTAATTTTACGTTTTAGAACGTGTCAAATTAAGTTTTACAGTAATAAAAACTACTTACATTTTCAACCATATTGACTTGGGGCCGTTTTGACGAACCAAATAAAACAGTTAATTATTCCATAAATAAACCCAGTACGATTCCGCCGTCTGTTGAAAAACTGACTAATCTTTTTAAAACTACACCGTTCAGCTTCATTGGAAGTAAAATATCGCCCGAAAAAAACCGTACCTACATAAACAAACCAAATGAAAAAAAAAAAAAAAATAAAAGTTTTACATTTTAAGAAGCAAAGAAGGGAGATCTCTACATATGTGTACTTCAGGACTGAAGAAGCCGTAGTAAAAATCAATTTCCGACCGTTAGTTGTCCACGTATTTGAATACTAAGTGTATGAAAATCATTTCGGTGTGTCTGATCTAAAACTTTTATTACATTTTTCAAATAATTATGTCAGTTGTTCTTATCTGATATTTGCATTGTTTTTTCCTTTCAAACTTGAAAATATCTTTGAGAACTTTTTAAGGAGTGGTTAAAACTTAATATCTTTAAGAACTTAAAGGGTGCGCGGAGCAACTACTTCATTTGTCCTTGCAGTAATCAGGTTCATTAAATCCCCGATTACTGCCAGTCAAGAAATAAACTTTTTTCCAAAAAAGATTAAATTTGATGATGAAAATTGCGGGGGGGGGGGGGGATCATACTACAGTCAGTTGTTTGGTTTAAGTTTATTGACGTGGAAGCCCTAATAGGCTTTACGGCGCCAAACTATTGCCAGGGGCATAAACATGATGAATAACTTGATTAAAAATGTAGAAAATATTTTAAAAAACTAAAACTTCTAGAGTTTTGGAAAAAATTGCGGAAAGAAATTTATGTGTAAAGTTTTAAATTTTTACCGTTATAAAATTTAACGGTAGGATCAACTGGAAAATAATTTTGAGAACATGAAAAATTCATGTAGCTTACTTAATAATCTACCAAAGAAAGCGGAACAAACTAGATTTGGGTATACACCCCTAAACTCTAACTTCTTCAGGGTTCGAAGCTCGAGTTTGATTGAAAATTTTTAAACGAAAGATATGTAATCGCATAAAAGAAAGATATGTCGTTCATAACTCTGGAATCACTTCTACCTAGCAAGTTAAAAACTTATACATGAACAACTGTTGCACTAATTTCATAGAAAGACTGAGAAAGTTGATTTCTTTGTTTATTAAATCCTATTCACTTTAGATAACTTATACAATTGATTTAGTGCTGTTTAAAGTATTCTTTGTATGTTTTACGCACTTGGTTTACTTAGTTAGCTTTTTTTTAAATCTTTTCATTTTTTAAAAATTTCGTATGACAATACATGGATGAAACTAAACGGAAAAAAGACCAGTTTTTCATTAAAAATCAAAACCCTCGTATGAAGTAATGTTCTTTCTTTTTTTTTTTTTTTTTTTTTTTTTTGACGAATGGACTCACGTACTTTCCTAATCCAAAATTTAACTCAAATCAAAAATTAGTTATATGATCACTGACAATTACATAAATTATATATACATTCTTTGTTTTATGCATCGCTTATCGTAATTCTCCAAATCTCCTATCAAAAATATAAACTGTAAAAATATATAAAAATGTCTCCTCAAAAATATATTATGTAACGTTACCAATCTGAAAATAAACCATGTTTTTGTTTTTACAACTACAGTTCATTCCGTTTTAGCATTTCATTCCACGGGCACTCAAAGAAAATCACATCAACTACCTTTTATTTGCAATAAAACTACCATTTATACAACTATGAAAACATCAGATGCCGATACACTTCAAAAGATGTACGGATGATAAAAATTTAAACAAATCGATACTCGTGGCTATTCAGAAAAACATGTTTTAGCTTCCCCTATTAAAGTATGAAAATAAAGACTAGCAGCTTAACTGAGGTCAACAGAGAAGTTGTTTTCCTTGAGATACTCTTATGTAATTAACCTTCACGTTCCTTAAAGATAACATTAATTTTAAAATATAAAAAAAACTGCAGTTATTTATTTTTGAAGCTGAATTTTAAGCATTCAAGCAAAAATAAGTTTCACTACTTTTTAATATCTTAATATTTTTTCATGTTAATTTTAGAAACGTTTATCGAAACTAGGTAATAAACTTAACAGTGTCAAGGTGGACTGCTATAAATTTGATCCTACGATTTTTTGACTAGAAAAAAAAAAAAAAAAAAACGAAATATGTACATTGTGGTGGAGCTTAAAAGCCAGGGGAAAAAAATCCTTCTATGTTTTTTGCATATTTCACCCTCTAATTTGGTTCTATTTGCTATAAAAATGATACATAAAACGTTTTGGTAATATATTAAAACATTTAGAGATAGCTCAATGGACTCAGAGTTTCGAAAAAGTAGCGAAAATTAAGGTATTTTTAACTTGACATAAGTATTTAAAATTATTCATTAATTTCAAAAAACTTACTTAATACATTATACACACTAACTTTAGCTTTTTATGTCACATTAAAACTGTACTGCCTTTGCAAAATCTTATTCTTTTTTCTGTTATCAGGGTATTTATTTTTATAGTCTGTTTGCAGTTATCTTTTAATTCTAACAAGTTTGGCTCATATTCAAAATATTCAACTGGGAGTTTTTTAAATTGAAATACTTTTGACTGAAACAAAATCTCAAATGTTCTTATTCATTAGTGAATTCAAAGCAACTCTGATTTTCTTAGAGTCTTTTTTTCACCAGGAATCTTCTTTTTTAGCATTCTACATAGCAATCACATTCTGAATTCGTTTAATAGACTGACAGAGCTGTCAAACAAGCTCAAAAATACAACCCTTCTGTTAAATACCAAGTTAGATCTAAATAAATTATGTGATGATATTTTTGAACTAACTGAATATATTTACAAGTGTTTAAGCAGCGATTTCAACAACATTCTGAGGAGCACTAGAAACTTGTGGTGCTGATGCACACTTTCAAGTGTACATGAACTGTAAAATGCACATATCGGAATCCTCCTTCCTCCTTTGAAGTCCGTTTGAATTGAGACTTGAACATGCAGATTTTTAAAGCAATATTTTATTTTAAACATCCATCAACCGTAGTGGACTGCTCCAAGTGACATGAATTGAATACCCTTTGCTGGAACAGTATCAAGAAAAATAAATTCTAGAAAAATTCCGTAATTTTTTTTTATCTTTGCTTTTCTTTATTCTTGGTACTTGCTTGCGCAGTCGCTTTTTTAAACATATATATGTTACGGCGTATGCCTGAAATTGGAGAATGTCGACAATCACCGGTCTGATAGACAGTGAATGTCGACATTCTCTACTTGGTGTTTGTCGACATCCACCGGTGATTGTGTCGACATTCTCTACTTGGTGTATGTCGACATCCACCGGTGATTGTCGACATTCTCCGATTTCGGAGATTCACCGTAACATATATAACTTTCTACAAGCTTTATGACAGCATCAAAAGAAAAAAAATCCCCATTTATACGTGCATGTATCAATGAAAGCCGAATATTCTTAAAATTGTTGTAACAGCGCCAACTTCTGGTAGAAGATTTAATTCCCTTATGACTGAAATATTCTACAAGAAAAGGACAGCAGTTTTTATTAAGCTTTTTTTACTAGAAGGAAATAAGCCCCACAACCGTTAACATGCTACTTATATATAGGGCTGTACTTTTAAAACAATTAATTAAGTTCTATAATTGTAATTTAATAATTTTTATATTTGAAAAAATAAAATTAAGTCTTGCCTTAAGAATTAATGCCAAGCCTTCAGTTTCAATCCTAAATGGCTATAATTTTTAAATACTAATTTGATAACATCATTTTTCAAATTTCATAAAAAGAGGCGAATGCATTCGATAACTGTATTGCAAGATGGCTGATCTTTTTCTTTTTCCCTCCACGTCTTCTTTTCAATTGTACTATTTGTAATTTTACACAATCTATTATTACCATTAATGAGTTAAAATATACATCTGTTTTAATACTAAATGCATTTAAAAGTGTTGAATTAAACTTCTATGCTGTTGCATACAATACAGTTAGGACACGGAATTTTGACATTTGGACGCTTCTGCGCATGGCAGAAAAGAACGAATCCATTCGAGTTTTAGGGAAGTTCGTTTTGCAGGTGCGTTTAGTACGCGAATCAGAATGTTTGCTTCCCTTCTTCTTGAAAGCAACTAAATTTATAAACTGGCATATAACATCAGTTCGAAAGAAATCAAGTGTGCTAAACGAACTATAACGAGAACAAAAACGGCACATTCCTTACATCAGCAGTTTCTCCCTTGGTGAATGGATTCCTCTTGGCACTCTGCCAGGCAGATCGCTTTGGTTGACGGTAGACCTGTAGCCATTCACATTAAAAATTCTCCATCATTGAGCTACCTCTAAATCTTGTTAGATCATGATAAAAATGTTACCTGATCTTTTTTTCTTTTGTGAAAAGGAACAAAACGGGGGGGGGGGGGAGAAGATCATACTTTCATACTTCAAAAATAAGCTCCTCCACTAATGTACATACTTAGACAATACAAATTGTAATTATTAGTTTTGAAACCGAATATTATTAATTTTCATTTAAATGGGAATTTCAGGAACATAAGCGATACAATCCTTAAACATTATTTTTAGTGTCGGTGATACATAAATTTACTACGCACACATGCTATGAACGTGGTTTTAATTCGACCTTAACATAAGTCATCTCAATTTTTTTTTTTTTTTTTTTGGTACTATGTAAAGTTTTTTCACTTGCAATTCTATTCGTAGAGTTAATTTTTTTTTAAAAATCTAATTTTATGTACTATTGAGCTAATGACTATAAAATATTCAAGGGTGCTACTACAATAACTGCTACGAGAGGAGGAGGGGGGGGAGTCTAAAAAAAGACGCGACAATTAATTTTCCTAAAAAATTTTAGGAAAATAAATTCCAAAAAGATTGACAAGGAAACATGATTTGTTCGGTAAAATTTCAGAAACACTTGCTAAATGATAAATCTAAAATGTAGTGGAAAATTACGACATGAATTAAATATAAAGTTGTTAGTATAAAATATTGAGCTATTATACTATGTTTAGCAGTACATCCTTCATTCAAGCATGAGTGAAGAAAAATTTTATGTCTGTTAAATGTAAATATTTTCACTCGGTTCACCTAGAAACATTTTAAAACTTAATGTTTTCAACATAAAAGGTTGTTTTTCTTGAAAATTGTTGCTCTTAGTCGTAAAAAAAATGCTATTTCCATTAAAATAATTTCTCGTTAGATAATGTTATCTTTTGAAGCAAAAAACAAGGTCAAATTTCAAGGCAAAAAAAAAAGGCTATTTTTACTGGTTATGCTTTTTATGTTGAATGCGACACATGAAGTGTGACGTGTTTTGTGTCAGAAAAAAAATCAGTTATTTTTCCAATATCATTTTAAGTCTAAGATCATAAATCAAAAGATCTTTTGCAATGATACTGCAAACAAACTCCAAAATAAAGCAATAAATTTAACACTTTTTTAGCAGCACAACTGTTTTATAATGTACTGGTAGAAATTAAACTGACATCACCAAAAAGTAGGGTACTGTACCCCTTGAGGGGTACAGTAGAGCAATGAATTGTACATGCAAAATTAGCTATATTATGACAACAAAATTTGTATGTGCCTTATAATAATTTTTAAGGCACATACAAAATTAGCTATATAATGACAACACACTATTATTATTATTAAATACAGCGTTAAGATAGTGAACACCGAAGAAATAAAAGCAGTTTTCAGAGAAAAGGACTTAAAAATAGTCTTATTAATAAATAAAATAGATTTGAGAGTTCAAATATTATTTTCAAAATAGTTTTAACTGCATTGAAAAAAGTAAAATAACATTAAATTACACAGCAAAGCAGATATTCCAAATTGAACATCTAAGCCTTCACAAGAGCATAGCGATTCCTTATGTTAACAACATTATATGAAGGGCATAGAGTCTGTGGAGCATCGTTTGTATGACGATCGTTTGTACGACGCTTTAGTGTGGTCCCAATTTTTGGATCTAGCTAGATGGGTAAATCTATTTTATGTTATCGTTTATACGACGGTTTCGGTAGTCCCTTATGCAGCGTATAAACGATGCTTCACTATTTCATACGGAAGAGTTATTTGCTATCCACGTGAAAAATACTACATGCATTAAAAAAATACTTTTGTGAGGAATTAGCCTGTTTGTGAATCCAGTTTCACAAAACTTATGCGCACGCAAGTGACGGAAAAAATATATTAAGCCAATACGATTTAGAAGTATTTTAGAGCTTTAGTGCTCCTTAACATAAGATACTTTCAAATCTCTAAAAACTAATTTTACTCTCCATAATAAATTTTAATTTTCATCCTTTTTCCTCAATCGTGATCCTTTCATCTATACTTTCCATCCAGCTTTTGCTCTTAAAACCATTGATATTTCTAACGAAATTTTCTTCCGAAATAGAATTTTAAGTAACAATGCATTCGAAACAGTCATTGTTTTAAGAGAGAGAGATTTTACAATGGGAAATATTTTAACCTGTCTGTTAAAGTTGGTTGAAAGAATTTGATTTAAATTCGATAGTTATTTTCAGCAGTCATGACTTCATGTCTAACTATAGACACAATAATACAGTGCGAAATAAATAGTGAACGGTATTATTTTTTCTGTGGTAGCAAGTTTTAAGCCATACGATTAACAACACATTATTTTCCAAGAGTTTCACTTAAAAACAAAATGTATGCTTTCATTCTTTCTTTAGAACATAAAAAGAAAAATAATGTGATCCGAGTTCCATTTTAAAAAATCGCTTTTTATTGCCTTTTTTAACATTACTTTTATGGGGATTGCCTTTTTTAACATTACTTTTATGGGGGAAAAGAAAAATTGAAAAAAGAAATATGTAGAGCTATTACAGTTATGGTAATTAAATTTTAGAACAAAACTTATATTTCAACAACAAAAAGTTCCTTATATCGTTTTAAAACTTTTCTACATAAAAATTAATTTCAAGCCCGTCAAAGTATGAAGTTATTGTTTTAATATTTAAAGAAAGTTTTTTTTTAATAATACGCCTAAGGTGAGGTATACATAAAAGCCGTTTGATTTTAAAAACAATGACATTTATGAAAGTATAAAGGGAGGGAAGGAAGAAAAAAAACAACAATCATCAAATGAACGGCATTTAAATTGGAACCAAGATCATATTAACAGTGTATAACACAATATTACGTTAACAATGAGCCTATAGAAGAGTACTAAAATATACTAACGGTTTTTATTCTGGCAAGTACTATACAAATTTTGTAGCAAGCCTCTTTTAATATCAAACAACAGGAAGCAGCTTTGGAAATCTCAGGAAGGGAATGATGATAAGGACAGTAACTCAATTGGGATCTAAAATTTATTTGTAAGTAAATGTCATTTAAAATTTAAGTAAAATTCAAATTTTTATGCTATCTGACGTTTAGATTTAATTGGGGGGGGGGGGGAGAAGTTTACTTTTCCACTTGAAAGACACTTGACGATCCATGTGGTTAGGTTCGGTGCAAAGAAGAGCAGCAGCAGGTGTGAATATAGTCATTTATTACTTGCCACAAATATTGTTCGTGCTGTCATCAATTCAGTCAGTATAAATATGGGTGAAATGTGATTATTGTCGCATATCCCCGATGGACATTTCTCCACTTCACAACACATTTAATAAATCATGAATTTGTATGAGGCTGATTTGTAACCTCTTGGACTCCGAAGCAGATACCTACACTCTAAAAACAGTACCGCTTATTTAAGAGTTACAAACACATTGTACCCTTTATTTTCATCATTTAAGAGGCACGCCGCTTGTGTACCTTTTAAAAATAACAGGCACCCTTGAAATCAAAGGCACCAAAACGGTTTATCACATATTAAGAGTTACAAAATGAGTTTCCCGCGCTTTTGTGCCTCTGAAGAAGCGATGAATATTTTAAGTGGTACCTTTGGGCGCAAGAAACTCGGCCCACGCATGCGCACAGAGATAGATTAAAGTACAGTGAAACAATAACATTCTATTGTTCGTGATTTCCGTTGTAAATTTTCTAACGCTGTGCGTTTGTCTTACCGTTTTTAAAGTTACGTATAAGAGTGCGAAAACAACGTTTTCACTATCAAAAATGTTCGATTTCATAAACACGAGATTTCTTTAAAATAAAATTTAATAGTAGTATATTTTGGGAATTACTTCATGGACAGGCCAGGAAGAAATACTGACTGTTGACATTAGAACTGCTGTATTCTGAACTTACTTCTTCATCGTCCCAGCAGTGTACGTGCAGTTAAGTGCTTTTAACAAAATGCTTAAAATGTCTTTATATCAAGCTGCCATTAAATATTGTGTCTGCAAATCTGTGTTTTCCTGAGAGATAAGAACTTGTGACACAACACTTGCGACGACACAACACATTAAAAACACGTGGAAAGATGGTAAGTAAACCCTTTTCATATGAAGTATATTATATGTTTTATTATTTGATTTTTAAAAAAAGGCTTTTCAAGGCGAGGCAAAATTGGAATTACTAACAATGTAAAGATTTGAATGTTATGCTATGCAATGTAAATTTAAATGTAAACTATATCTAAGTTTAATTGAGGATATATAATTATTCGTTAAAATAAGACATGTACTAAGAACTTATTAAGATAGTGTTTAGGAGGATTCTAAAATGTTAACGTTTTTTCCACTGTTTTGTATGTTTATATATATATTATGAAGGTTAATAATTCGTTGAATACTTTATTTTTAAATGGAAATGTAACTTATCACGTTTTATTAGTCTATCACGTACATGTTGAATTTCTTTTTAAGAAACATAATTTATCAAATAATGTTTTTGAGAATAAAGTAAGGGAATTTAGAGATTTCTTTTTTGAATTAGCCAAAAAGTTTTATAATTTAAAAATTACATTTAAATAAAAATTTGAATTTTTATCTTAATCTTAACCATTACATAGACTGATTTGCTGTATAGTTGTAAATAATTTTTTTTAATGTGTTTAATACACTGGTGATATTTTTGATTCACTTTTTTTGCTGCTATAAAATAGGAGATAGGGGGCTAATGAGACAATATATTTATAATGTTAACTAAAAATGAACTAGACGAATTTCTGTACAATTGTTTTATGTACATAAAAAGAGAAAAAATTGGCTTTAAAAAAAGACATAACTAGAAGAGGTCAAGGCCGTAGCCAGAATTTTTTTTTCAGTGGCGGGGGGGGGGAGGGGGGCTGCCTTTGAAACACTTATGTTGAGGACTCTCAGGGAGGAATAAATGTTACATTGTGAAAAATTTCGGGAGGAGGGGCTGGCCCGTGCCTCCCCCCCCCCCTCTGGATACGGCCTTGGAAAAGGTAACATTTGTTCCTTTTTAAATATAAATACATTTTCCTACCATTGCACTTGTCCCATTAGCCCCCAATCTCCCCTATATATTATAAGGCAAAGTGGTGTTGCTGTAGACAATTTTTAGAAATTTGGTCAAGGTACTTTACTGAACATCACTTAGGACAATACTGTGTATCATTATCAACAAAAATTTCATCTTCATTTAAAATGACGCATAAGCTAATTTAGGTATTACATGTTTTTCAAGAAAATATAACTAAGGGCTTAAATTGTTTTAGTTTAAAAGTAATTGAAATCTGACCCAAAAAATAAACTTTTAAGTAAAATGTATAACAATTGGTATCTTAATTAGAGTGAAACCTTATGCATCTATACTTATTTATTGTTGAGAACACTACAACATTAAAACTTTTTAAAAAGATGACATACCTTATTAAAAATCAATTTTAATTCATTTCTTGCATGCATTTGTACAGTAAATCTTAAATGGTATACGGTTTTAATAAACATATGTTTAGTTTTAATTGATCATAAGTATGCTTTCATTTATACCACAAAGAAAAAAAAATACAAAGTTCATACAATTTTTTTGTATTGTATTTTTTTTTAATAATTGCAGTGATTATACAAATGTGCTGATACAAGACTTGTAATTTTGGATTGTAAAAAAACCGGGGGGGGGGGGGAGAGAAATCCTAATGGTCTTTTGATTACGTTTGACCGTGAATACTTAAGGCATTCGTTTTTGATTGACTTTTAGGATGTATCTTTTTAAGTAAAACATATTATAAGCACCATCACTTCAGTATAAAATGGGATTTACATTGTACCTTTAAAATATTATTTTTAAAGTTTTAAAAAAGGCTATTTTTACCTCTAAAATTTCAGACGTATATGTGTCTCCTAAATTCAGAGGCAAAAATAATGCATTTTTACCGCTGAAAATTCAGAGCTACAACATGCCTCTGAAATTTACGAGAAAACATGTAAATAATGTACCTCTTAAATTAAAAGGCACAGAACAGACATTTTGCCTCTTAAAATTAAGAGGTACAATGTGCCTCTTAAAATTAAGAGGTACAAATGTACCTCTGAAAATAAGAGGCATGAAAACGACATTTTTACCACTTAAAATTAAGAGGTACAATGTAACTCTGAAAATAAGAGGTACGAAAACGACATTTTTACCGCTTAAAATTAAGAGGTACAATGTAACTCTGAAATTAAGAGTCAAAAATGTTCCCAATGTGCCTCTTAATTAAGCGGTACAGTTTTTAGAGTGTATTAGCCAAATACTTTGCTAAACTTACTAGTTATGGCGACCAAAACAGAACCTCCACTTATGTGCTAAATTGGAACAATAACCAACGCCTTAAGAGAGAGAGTCCACTTAACTATGCTGAAGGCGAAGGATTTCTGTCTAATGAAGTTGAATTTGTTTCGCTGACTCGTGTTTTGGATACTTCTTCGTCATTCTATGAACGAGTCTTCTTTAAAACTGAATTTTATGCTCGTACACTAACAAGGCCACCCAACACCCAGAGTTTCTTAGACAGCTTGCCTTGGAGGTTATACATCAAATCCCATGTGATGCGTTGCAGATATACACTGATGGTAGCATGGGTGATGGCGCTATTGCTCTGTTTTCCGGGACGAACTTTTAGCTATTGAGGAGGCTCTAAATTATTGCATTACAGAGAGTATCAATACAGATATTTGGATTCTGAGCGATAGCCGAAGCTGCGAAGCTCTATTCAGCATCTGTCTGAATGGTGAAGGCATGGTGACAAAACAGCTTTGAGCATAGTACAGCTTTTAAATTCTTTGAGTAAAAATCAAGAAATTACTCTTCAATGGATACCATCACATGCAAATGTTTTTGGAAATGAGATTGCTGACAGGCTGGCTCGTGAGGGGACCCGTGGGGTTTCTCCCCACAATGGATGCCTCACCTTCTCGGAAATTGCAACGCGAGTTGAACGAGACATAAGTTCTACCTGGAGACGGGACCCAGCACACGGGTGGTACGAAGGTGTAAGCCCTGGTGCTGCTTTACTTAGGGAAAGCAATAGACGTGATCAAACTGCACTTGCCAGGTTGCGAAGTGGACATACCCGAGCACAACACGTATCTGGTCTTAAAGTCTATCCTCTTTGTTCCAAATGCAATGTGTATCAGGCTGCTCCTGCCCATATTTTGTCCTGTATTGGATGTGTCAATTTCCAGCTGTTCTCCAATCCTTCTGATGTTTTGGAGGGTTTAAAAACGCACAGGCCTTTGGACTTGGTCTAGATGTTACTGTCTGCCAAGCGGGATAAGAAACAACAACATAAATCATGAAAGTGCAACAGACATTCAAAATAATCAATATTCTTCAAGTATTTTTTAGGGTAAGTGCATGAAGGGGGGGGGGGGGGGAGAGCTTCCTCTAAATATGACATGAATGAATCAAGAAACTTATGCTATATATTGGATACGTTAGGTATAAACATGCAAAAAACCCATAGATTTTGAGGCACCGATAAACCCGGAACTTTGGGAATTTTGAGACGAAACAAACATCTTTTTTAATGATGATATTAAGAATAATGCATGATATCTTTGTTTCTTTTAAATGTTATTGATAATTTCTTAAATTCTTGCATGTTCCCAAAAAGTAGTTTAATAAAATGCTGAAAGTAAGGGAAAGGAGGGTAAGAGTACGCACCTAGTGGATTGTTCGTTATAAAAATGAGAATTGAAAAGTGAGAACCTTGAAAATTGACTGAATCATAGTTTATTAACTTAGAAACTTAGGTACACAAAATGAAAGTTTTATCTTAAAAAATTATATGAAAGAAAGCAAGCGGGAAAAAAAATTGCAACTGCGTACTCTTACTCGACCTGGCGGATAAGAGTACGCACCCAGGAAGGGTAAGAGTACGCACTCAGAAAATTTAGCAGTAGTCACATACAAATGCTCCAGTGCCTTCGTAACTGGAACATTCATCAGGCCACCACTCCTTTCATAATCCAGACTGGATCCAATCTTCATCATATGATTGTTTGCAGCCTGGGCATATTGTCACCTCTTTGTTTGCTGAACTTGTTGAGGGAACTGGGTTGTCGATGCAATGAACAACAAGTTATTTCTTTGCTTTCACGGTTTTTCCTTTTTCAGTTTTGGCCTCATTTTTACTTTTCATAGCAGCTCGATTAGCCTTTGCTTCTTCTAATTCTCTCTTTCTCTCTACCTTTTCCTTATGTGCCTCTTACCCGCCGATGTATTGCTCCTCAAAATCGTCCATAGATGGCTGTAGCATTCACAATAGTAAAATTCTGACATGCCCACGTTGTTCGGAAGGGAACAAAGCTCATAATGATATCTACTTAAAAAGCAAACATCAATCCTTTATTGACAAAAAAAAATAATATTTCTTCACAGAAAAATTACATGCCAACATGCAGAAATCATATTTTACCTGATAAATAAGCGACAGAAAGGATGAAAATAACAATGGCGGTCTCTTGAGCCAGCTGAAAACAAACGTGTTGAGTTGATCACACTCGCTTCTGCTTGCAGTGTTGCCAACAAGGAAAAAAGTCCCTGCGTACTCTTAACCGACTGCGTACTCTTACCCTCCTTTCCCTTATGCTTGTTGAAGCAGTTTTTATGTGTTAAAATAGGGTTGCCTAACGTCCTCGAATTTCGGGGACAGTCCCCAAATTTGTATATTTTTAATGCCTTGTCCCCAAATTTGTATATTTTTAATGCCTTGTCCCCAAAAGCACTTTAACTACTTGGGGACGCGTAATGTCCCCAAATTTAAAAACTTCTGTTTTTTCTCTCCGAATTGCTTCCCAATTTGTACTTTAGAACTTTTGTAGTATTTTGTAGAATTTTAGATAATATTATAGCAATTTTTAAATAGTTGCCTTAGTATTACAATTTCTAACAGGCAATGCTCTAAGAAAATATGCGTACATTTTGTAGGAAATATGTTTGGATACCCTTTGAAACACATTAATGAGAGTAATTTTTCATAATAGAAGGGAATATGTATTGGTTTGTTATGTCCGCAAAGAGCGACTTTCCGTATTGCGGTGCGTGCAGAACCTTTGCCAATTTTCACCAAACTGGCGAAGATTCAGTTCACAATGTGGCCACCCCCGAATGTAAACATTAGACGGAGAACACAGCAATCCGCCGCCATTGTAGTTTCGCCTTCGTACGTCTGCTTAAATATTTCAATTACTATTGCAAGGTCGCAATAATTCACACATACATTATTGCAATGTATTTAACTTATTATTACAACAACATCATGGCAACAAATACATAGCGGTATGTATTTTATTATTATGATGTTGTTTTCAATACTTGAATGACTTATTTTTATTAAATACTGTTTCAAAAAAAAAATACATAAAAAGCATAAATCATCATAGCAACTTTCTTATAGTGTGCAAAATGTGTATAAAATCTGACTGTATGCTATGAGAACTAAGACAGTTTGGAGTCGTTTAATTTTCATGCAACATTTTTTAGATTTGTACCAAAAGAATTAAATCTATTTATACCTGCATAACTATTTTTTTTTTAGTTAAAAGGTGAAAATTAATAGAAGAATAAATAAGAAAATAGCTATTTCAGAATTGATGAAATAAATAAACTTCCAAAAATTTTTGTTATTTTTCTTTGTTGTGATACTTTTTTTATAATTCTATAATCCAGTTGATTTTTTTCCCGTTCAATGTTCAAATTTGTTAAACTTCATTTTTATTTGTTATTATTATTTTGAATTACCGCACGCAGTTTATCATTATAAGGAAAACACAATGAAATCATCAATATATGATAATAAAAGCAAACATTTAACAAGTCTTAACATTTTAATATTTTTATCGAGTCGATCATACATTGAAAATACAAATAATACTAATCGACTCAACACTAAATAAGAAATAAAATGTTTGACCCAGTAAAAAGCCATTTATTCAAAAACCAGCGTTAAGAAATAACAAATCATTGTACATATGTTATGCTGAGTCAAAAGAAACTTATTTATCAACTCATAAAATTGTGAGCTTCAGGATGCAAGTAATACAATTTTTACGCATTAAAAATGTAGATGAAATGATTATAATAAAACTACTGAATAATAACAATAATAATTCATTTATTGAACTTACGGGTAGTTCCTGGCGTTAGTTTACTAATTTAAGCATCCATTCAATATTCTATAATATACCCTGTGCCTAGAAACGCAAAAAAAAACGAGAATTTTTAAGTGAGGGTAAAAACCCGGAAATTTTCGGGAAGAATTTGGGAACATTGGGAATTTTAAAAGGAAAAAAAAACTAACTTAAGCTTTCTTCAAATAATCATAAATTATTTACTTACTATAAAAATGTTTTCAGTGTTCAAATATTGTTACAGAACATATAATATTAACGTTATATTATTTCTATTCTGGATATAACGTTATATTATTTCTATTCTAGCGTCAAACATAACATTTTATAACAAACTTATACAATTGAGAAAATTAGAAAATTAGCTTGTAACTTCAATAGGCCTTTTTATTGCAATATATTGATTCTAAAAATATATTTGATTTGGTTACTTTGCAGAACATAAGATTAACCTTCAAAATATTTTTTCTTCTTTATTAATTTCCTAGATTTCAAACTCCTATCAGAAATAATACATATATACATAACTTACCGGTTTTATTTATAGCATTTTATTGCAACTTTACCAACACATTTGGAGGGGTAATTTTTAACAAGAAATACTATTTAAAGCACTATACATTTGAATAATTTTTTGTAAAGGTTGGTTTTTTATGTTTTATTTTGTTTTTTATTGATGACTTAAACAAATATCAAGTTTTACAATGTAAATAAAAAATATTAACAACTTCCTTTTTTTCATTCTAACTGTAAAATTTTATTAAAGCGAATACTAACACAACGAAGTAAATATGTTGTATGTTTTAAAATGCTTTAACAATAATGTTCGGTAAAGTATTTCTATTGTTACGAAAATTTCATAAAATATTATGGATTATTGATGTATTAAAATTATTATTTCAAGAAAAAAAAATCGAATGTTCCCAGTTTTTGGGAAGTCTGAAATTTCCCGATTTTGCTTTAAATTTCCGGTGAAAAACCCGTTTTTTTCCCGGGAAAAATCCAGGCGTTTTGAAAGCCTTGCAACGCTACCTGTTCCAGAATAAGCCCAGCAAATTGAAGTCTTACACTTCTATCTCTTATTGTTTTTATTTCTTCTGGAGCAACAAACTTTGCATTCTTTATATGGTTGCCGTTTCTTTTCAGTTGGGGGTAGCTAATAAAATATTGAGGAATAAAATGTTTTCCGGGCAAAAGAAATGAAGTAGTTTTATTCTTATTGGCGCGTTACGTTACTACTGAACACTCCAGCCCGGAAATATCACGGGAGCGAGAAATAGAAGGTGAAACCTCAGCCCGTCACATTCACGGGAACGAGAGGGAGGGGGTTAAAACAATGGTAGAGCGCCGCTTATCCGGACTCCGCTTAACCGGATGTCCAATCAACCGGATCGGTCAGGGACCATGCGGTTTTTTCTTCCTGCGCTGTGTAAAATATAAATGTATATATATAAAGTCCTGACCTTCAGATTGGAGGTCGAAAACCACATTCCTCTGTCTTTTGGCGTTCCAAGAAAGGGGGATTGCCCTCCTCCTCCCTTCCGCTCAGGTATGTTCGATTCAGTTACAATTAGCATGGGGTGGGGAGTAGAAGGAACTGAATAAAAGGATTAAGTTTCTTTTTAGAGGCATTACTGCGGAAGTAAAGAATTGAAACTAACAGAAGATAAATAGTGGATACTGCATTCACGGTCAAGGGGTCGAGTTAAATTATTTATGCTTAACTAAATTTCCAGGAAAACTGTTGCTGAGAAACTCACTTGACTAAAAGATAGACTGTGCACCTCACAAAATGATTACGCGTGCTCTTTCATACTGGACTCGTGTTACACAAAGCTAAAGGAACCCACATTTTTCTGATTGCGATCTGTAAGTGCAGAAGGTGTTTTTTAAACATGTCTCTGAAGCGCAAAAGAGTAGTGTTATTTTTAGATAAAAAAAATAGAAATTGTTAAAAGATTGAAAAAAGGAGAAAATGGAAACAACATAGCCCTTGAATATGGCAATGGCACATCAACTATGTTAGATATTAAAAAAAAAAAACAACGATGCAATTTTAAGCTTCGCATCAGCTTTTTACGGACAAGAAAATGCAGCGCTGAAAGGAAAACGATGAAAAGACAACATCCTCTTTGTAGCAGGAGACTATCAATAATTACTTCACTCCACAGTAATTTTTTTATACTGTTAGTACAGTGTATAGTGCTACTTCTGTATCACTTTTTGTAAATATTATTTAAAAAATAATTAATGAAGAAGAAAAGAAAAAAAAAAAATTCTAAACGCTCCATTTGGAATGTGATAAAATATGCACAACTGAAAATGCCAGTCCTAAGCCTGAAAAACGTATGAAGTGAATCTGCCTAGAAAACCTATCCCTATTTGTGCTTTAAAGTTGACAATTCAATTATCCGGATTTTTCTTTAACCGGATCTGCCTCGGTCCCGACCAGTCCCGATAATCGGCGCTCTACTGTAATTCGAATTTATGGTTGATGTCCGAAGACTACACTGGTGTGCAAAATTTAAGCAACAGGTGGTTTTTTTTGCCATAACTCCTCGAAAAATCATCTGAGAGACATGAAATTTAGAAATGAGAGAGCGAGCAGTTTTGTACTTAAAGGATGATGAAAGCATAATTGCGTAAAAATGAATAGAATTCATACAATATGGAATCAAACGAAAATAGGCTTAATTGAACTCATAATATCGTTACACGCGATTGTCTATCCAAGCGGAAGAATAGCACGCAGATGTTCTTTAGTATGGGATATGTCCTCCCCGTGCTGCAATGATTGCTTCGCATCGACTACCCATAATCAGCACCGGATTCTCCACTAGTTTTTAGGGTAAGAGGGCCTTCCCAGGAGGATGTAATTGCGCCGCAATGCGTCTCCCTAAAACATCTCACTCATGTTCAATAGGATTTAAAGCAGGGGAGTACGCTGGCCAATCCATTCGAGTGATATCTTCACTTTCCAGTAGTTGCTGAACAAATTGTGTCCGATGTGGGCGTCCATTGTCATTCATAAAAATGAAGTCTGGTCCAATGGCACCTCTAGACAGACGCACATGGGAAAGTACCTCCTGACAATAGCGATCTTCTGTTACAGAACCTCTGTCGAAAATGTGGAACTCAGTCCGCCCATTCAACAAAATGCCTACCCAGACGAGAACTCCAGGACCACTGTAACGGCCTCTTTTCACGATGTTACTGAGATGAAACCGTGTCCCGACCTCTCTCCAAATCAACTGGCATCCAGAATCGCGTGTGGCACTGAAATGACCCTCATCACGTAGAAAGAACATGACTCCACTGATGAAAGGTCCAGTGTTTGTACTCCTTGCACCACTCTAAACGGCGGCGCCGATGGCCTGCTGTCAAAGGGATGCAGCGTTCTGGACGACGAGCGAATAGGCCACCTTTGTGAAGGCGTCTGGCCACAGTAAACCGTGACACTTGAGTAGGTGAAAAAGGACAGTTCTACCCCAGCAGGCGGATCGCGGATCAGGGGTCGTGGCTGATCCGCCTCCCAATGCCCCCAGGCGTGCCCTGCAAAACTTAAGTAACAATGTAAATTTTAAGCAGATAGCTATGAAATTGCAGAAAAAGATTTCTTGCAATTAGTACAATGAACATGCAATTCAGTAGAAAGGTCATGCGGATGCAAATATCAGAAACAAAGCGTCAGAGGCAATGTGAGCATATGCAAAACGCGTGCTGTTGGCGCGCGCACCTTAAGAGTACAATAAAAGGAAGGATGTAAATTCAATTAAAGAAATTCGCTGTAGGTGCAAGTGAGTTTTTTCGTGAACTGTGACTGGAAGATATCATCTGGACGGCTTCACACGTGGAAGAATGATCGGAAAGTTGGAGGAGGGTCGCAGTGTGATCAGTGTAGCTGAAGAGTACGTAATCAACAAAGGCGCCGTTTTGCGCTTGGAAAGCCTTCCGAACCACAGCTACAGCTCTCAGAAAGGTTGGTGGGGGCCGCTCCAGAAAAACAACTGCAGTGGATGACCGATATATCGTCTTGCAGGCGAAAACAACCCTGAATCTCTCGGCAAACGCCATTGCTCAGCAAGTGTGTACAGCAACGGGGCAGCAAGTGAGCAGGTGAAAAAGGACAGCTCTACCCCAGCAGGCGGATCGCGGATCAGGGGGCGTGGCTGATCCGCCTCCCAATGCCCCCAGGCGTGCCCTCAGACATTAGTCGAGTTGAGTTGAGTTGTATGCCCCCAGGCGTTTTTCGAGTGGAGTTGAGTTGTTTTTCCCATCAGGCGTTTTTCGAGTGGAGTTGAGTTGTTTTTGCCTTAAGGCAATTTTCGAGTAGAATTGAGTTGTATGCCCTCAGGCGATTTTCCAGTAGTGTTGAAATGTTTTTGAAAAATTTATAGTTTTGGAATGGCAACACCTTTTGTTTCAGTTTACGACTTGATGCAATGTAATGTCGATTGCAGCGCCATCTATGTGAAAAAAATGCAACTATTTTCGAACTTAATTTTTTTTCTACTGTTTTCTCTCAGAATTCAAGCAGGAACTATTTTATATCACAAAAAATGATTATAACGTATAATGAATTAACTGTAATCTTGTTAATTACCTCCTTATATATCTTTATTTTTTAGACTTAAAATTTTTTTCTTTTTCGATCTTTTTAATGTTTTCACTTAGCATTCACGCAGGAACTATTTCATAGTAACAAAAAATTAATTATAAAATGATAGCGCTAAAAAGTGAATGCTTAAAAAGAGATTACTTTAAATGCAAAAGGAATTATTAAAGTATTACATTTAAATGATATTAAAAAATAATAATAATATTCTTAATACAAATTAGTGATGATAAAAGGTATATTCAACTTACCCTAGCAGGAGATTAAGTAAATTGATCATTGATTCTTGAAAAATCCATGGTCGAGTGTATAAGGAACTGAGAAACGCTTTTAAAAAAGGGCAGAGCAAAAATTCATCTTTACTAAGCAAGTGTAGAAAGCGAAGTGACTTTTCACTTTCCAGTCCTTGTAGCATTTTCTTTCAAGAAATATAGAAGCTAAAAGTTAACCAATTAGAATGCAGTATACATCACAGTTGAAGAGAATGTATCCATTCAGGGTACATTTGCCGAAAGTTATAATTCCTCCAGCATTGCAAGACATGAACAAACTTGTATTGCGCTAAAAGATTGAAATCATAGTGCAGGTGTTTTTTATGGCTTTAGGTCCTTTGTGACGATCGGACAGAAAAGAAAAGGTCCACTCTCCACCCCTATAGGCATACTTTCTCTTTCTACATTGAATGAAGTGATTGACAAAGATCGCTTTCCTTTTCACATACAAAGCATCTCCATTGTACTTAATTTTTAACTGTAGATAATGGATACATTACTTGACGGTGGTGAATATCAGCTTAATGAAAACAAAAATACGTTAATGAGAGATGATTTTTACTCGGAAGAAAACATGTTTGATCGTGTTTTCTTCTATTAGCCCAACCTTTTTTTCATTGGTGCAGAAGCTACTAGAAGGATTCATTCCGTAAAACAATAGAGAATGTAAGATTTTACTAAATAAAAATGTTTGAACTTGCAAAACAAAATTATTTTCTACTTGCAAAATTTTAGAACTTCGCATGAAAATTTAAAAAAAAGTACTTATTCAAACGGTTGAAACTTGGAACTAAAATTTCAACACTGAATCATCAAAAATCCGAAACAATTTAAGCTGTGGAATAAAGATTCGAGACTTAAAAAGTAAATGTAAACTCACTAAAAGAGATTTGAAAATCTGAAAAGAGAAATAGAATAATAAAGAACTTCACTAGAAACACTGAAATAGAATCGTAAAACTTGAAAAATTTAAATCATAAAGCTTAAATCTATTGCAAAGAGCTTTATGTGAAACGTGAAAGTGCTAAGAGCAAAATGCTAAAACTGAGGAAACTTAGAAATACGTGGAACAAATCATTTAAAACTAAAAACTTTAAAAACTTAAACTCATTCAGAAAAGAACGGAGATGCAAAATTACAAAACAAAAGTGTTACGCTCTTGCAAAATATTAAAACTTAACGCAAAAAAAAAAAAATGTAAGAAAGTACAACACACCAAAAGTTAAGAGTAGTATAAAAAAACTGTTACTTAGATTCATCTAAAACATAACTCGGAAAAAGTAAAAGAAATATATACAAATTGAAAAAACTTATATTCACCTAATTAATATATCAAAATGGCCAGTACAAGACGTTAAAACAATACGAAAATGTAAAAGTATGAAACGTAAAATTAAAAACCTAAATTCATCTGGTAAAAGTTCCGTAAAAAATGTAAAAGCACTAAGAGTGAAAACTACAAAACAGCATGAAAGCTAGAAATAAAAAATATACAACATCAGAACTTAAATTCATCCAGAAAAACTTAGAAGAAAAAATGTAAAAGTTCAGAAATTTTCAAAACAAAAGTATGATGCACTTGCAAAATGTAAAACTTAGTGCAAAAACGTAAAAAGTACTATGTACAAAATGTTAAAATTTAGATTTATCTACTAAAACAGCGAATGAAGATGTAAAATTACTAAGTGTAATATATTAAAACAACACGAAAACGTAAAAGTACTAAACACAAAACGTAAAAAAAATTTATTTATTTACTATAACTTAGACTGAAGTCGTAAAATTTCTAAGTACAAAGTGTTAAAACATCAAAAAAATGTAAAAATACCAAGTATAAAGCAGAAAAACATAGATTTGTCTACAGAAATCTTAATCAAACAATGTAAAAGTTCAAACAACAAACTCCTAAAACTCTGAAAAATTGAAAACACGCAGTACAAACACAGCAAAACCTGTAAAATTGCTAAGTATAAGGCTGCAAAACTTAAATTTTTCCAGAAAAACTTAGAACGAAGTTGTAAAAGTACGGAACTTTTCAAAGTAAAAGTGTTATGCACTTACAAAATGTTAAAACTTAATGTAAAAATATAAAAAATACTACGTCTAAAATGTTAAAACTCTGATTTATCTACTAAAACTTAGAATGAAAATGTAATTGAATCAAATGTACTAAGTATGAAATAGTAAAGCAACACGAAAATGTAAAAGTACTAAGTATATAGCGCATTCATCAAGTAAAACTTTATACAAAAATGTTAAAGTTTAAGTACGAAACTTAAAAAACTCAGATTCGTCTACAAAATACCAAACTAAAGTCGTAAAAACTATGAGTACAAAACGTTCAAACATACTACAAATGTAAAAATACAAAGTATAAACATCCAATTTACTAAAAGCTAGAGCAAAAAATATACAAAAATATAAAACTGTCAAGTACAAAATGCTGAAACGAAGATTCATACAAATAAAACGCAGAATGAAAATGTAAAATAATAAGTATTGAATTTTAAAGCAACATGAAAATGCAACCTTACCAAAAATGTAAACATCAAAACTTAAATTTATCTAAGTAAATTTAGGACGAGTAAAAATACCAAACTTAATAAAAGTGATAAGTACAAAACAAAAAAAAAAGATTATATTTATATACTAAAACATACAGAAAAACTTAGACCGAAAATGTAACAGAAAATTTTCAAAATAAACGTGTTATGCACTTGAAAAATGTTAAAACTTAAATTAATCTACTAAAACCCAGAATAAAGATGTAAAAATACTAAGTATAATACATTGTAGTAACACAAAAATTTAAGAGTACTAAATACAAAACGTAAAAAAAGTTGGAGTTATCTACTAAAACTTAGACTGAAGTCGTAAAATTACCTAGTACGAAATGTTTAAACATCATAAAAAGGACTAAATAACAAGTATAATGTATCAAAAATAATAGATTTCTCCATTGAAGTCTTAATCAAAAATGCAAAAGTTCTAAAGACAAAAATGCTAAAGAAGTGAAAAAAATGAAAAATGCGCAGTGCAACACAACAAAGCATGTACTAACTATAAAACTTCTAATCTTGAATTCATCCAAGGAAAAAAAAATGTAAAAGTAAACGAAAATTTTCAGAAATAAAACTGTTATCCACTTGAAAAGTGTTAATACTTAATGCAAAAATATGAAAAGTACTGTGTATGAGTGTTGAAACTTAAATTTATCAACTAAAACATGGAATGAAGGTGTAAAAATATTAAGTATAATATATTAAAGCAACACTAAAATGCAAAAACACTATGTACAAAGCATCAAAACTTAGATTCATCTAGTAAAACTTAGTACAAAAATGTAAAAGTACTAAGCACAGAACCTCAAATATACATTTATTTAGTAAAAAACAGAACGAAACTGTTAAAGTACTAAAGCCAACTCAGCAAACAAGGATTAATCTATTAAAACAGTGTAAAAGAAAGAAAAGTACTACATACAAACTGCAAAAACTCTTAGAACTAAAATTTAACAATGTAACAAATCATAAAATTTTAAAACTTAACTTCATCTAGAAAAACTTAGAACGGAAATGTAAAATTACTGAAGTTTACAAAACAAAATTGATAGGCATTTGCAAATTATTAAAAGCAAAAATGTAAAAAGTACTAGATATAAAAAGTACGAAACATCAAAACCTGGAGTAGTATAATAACAAAACTGCAACTTCGATTCATCAAGTAGCACTTAACTCTAAAATTGTGAAAGAAATGTGAAAACTGATATTTACCTTTTATAATGTAAAAATATTAAGTACACGATGTTAAAACAGAACAAAAATGTAAAGGTACGAAATGTAAAACTCCAAAAAGTTAAATTCCTCTACTAAAAAATGGTATGAAAAGTAAAAGTACTATGTACATCAACTAAAAACAGCATGAAAATTTAAAAATTGCAAGTACAACACGTTAAAACAGCACGAAAATCTAAAAGTACTAAGTACAAAACATCAAAAGTTGCGTTGATCCAGAAAAGCTTGGAACAAAAGATGTAAAAGTACGGAAATTTTCAAAATAAAAGTGCTATGCATTTGCAAAATGTTAAAACTTAATGTAAAAGCGTAAAAAGTACCATGTACAAAATGTTATCACTTAGATTTATCTACTAAAACCTAGAATGAAGATATAAAAATACTAAGTATAATATACTAAAGAAACACAAATTATAAAAGTACAAAATACTAGAACTATGTATTAAAACTTCAAAACATAGATTCAGCATCAAAACATATAATCTGTTTACAAAAATCTTAATCAAAAAAGTAAGAGTTCGAAGACTTAAAAAGTAAAGAAACGCAGTACAAAACAATAAAGAATGAAAGAGTACTAACTATAAAGCTTCAAAACCTAACTTCATCCAGAAAATTTAGAACGAAAATGTAAAGCTACGGAAATTTTCAAAATAAAAATTTTATGCACTTGCAAAAACTTAAACTCATCTACTAAAAATTCGGTTAGAAAAGTAAAAGTACTAAGAACAAAAAACTAAAAACAGCATGAAAATCTAAAAGTACTAAGTACAAAACATCAAAACTTAAATTGATTCAAAAAAACTTAGAATAAAAACGTAATTGTACGGTTATTTTAAAAATAAGAGTATTATGCATTAGCAAAATGCTGAAACGTAAGGCAAAAATGTGTAGAATGATGAAGTAAAAATACTAAGTACGATATGCTAAAGCAACATAAAACGTAAAAGTACAAAATACAAAACATAAAAAAATATGGAGTTATCTAATAAAACTTCAAAACGTAGATTTGTCAAGTGAAATCTTAATCAAAAAATGTAAAATTTCGAAGAACAAAATGCTAATACTACGAAAGATTAAAAATACGCAATACAAAACAATAATGCATGAAAGCATGTTAACTTCATATGGCAAAATCCCTTAAATGACAAAACCTAAAACCATTCAGAGAACCTTAGAACGAAAAAGTAATAGTACGGAAATTTACAAAATAAAAGTTTTATGCACTTGCAGAATGATAAAACTTAGCCTTAGCTACTAAAACCTACGCAATGAAGATGTAAAAATACTAAGTATAATATATTAAAGTCACACAAAAATGTAAGAGTACTAAATACAAAACGTAAAAAATGAAGATTTATCTACTAAAACTTAGACTGATGCCACAAAACTACTGAGTACGAAATGTTAAAACACCATAAAAATGTATAAATAACATGTATAAAGTTTCAAAACATAAATTTATCTACTGAAATCTTGATCAAAAATGTTAAAGTTCTGAGAACAAAATTATTAAAACTGTGAAAAATTAAAAATACGTAGTTCAACACAACAAAACACGTAAAAAAAATTATTTAAGCTTAAATCAAAAGTGCTTTAACCGACATTGAAGGGAACCCTAACCAAACACTGGTTCCCCAACTATATATTTTCCCGACTGTGAACATTTCTCTGTCGGGGGGAAATTTATAGTTGGGGTAGTCAGTGCTTGGTTAGGGTCCTCATCATTGTCGGTTAACAGCCACTTCTCTGTTCGCGAAAAGAATGAATCCAATTGTGGCTTTAAGATTATAGTAGTTTTCCTTTAAGCTTAAATATTTTTTTTACGTGTTTTGTTGTGTTGAACTACGTATTTTTAATTTTTCACAGTTTAAATAAAATTGTTCTCAGAACTTTAACATTTTTTATCAATATTTCAGTAGATAAATTTATGTTTTGAAACTATACATTTTATTTATACATTTTTATGGTTTAAGTTTTAGTAGATAAATCTTCATTTTTTACGTTTTGTATTTAGTACTTTTACATTTTTGTGTGACTTTAATATATTATACTTAGTATTTTTACATCTTCATTGCGTAGGTTTTAGAAGCTAAGGCTAAGTTTTATCATTATGTAAGTGCATAACACTTTTATTTTGTAAATTTCCGTACTATTACTTTTTCGTTCTAAGTTTCTCTAAATGGTTTTAGGTTTTGTCATTTAAGGGATTTTGGCATATGAAGTTAACATTCTTTCATGCATTATTGTTTTGTATTGCGTATTTTTAATCTTTCGTAGTATTAGCATTTTGTTCTTCGAAATTTTACATTTTTTGATTAAGATTTCACTTGACAAATCTACGTTTTGAAGTTTTATTAGATAACTCCATATTTTTTTCATGTATTGTATTTTGTACTTTTACGTTTTAGGTGTTGCTTTAGCATATCGTACTTAGTATTTTTACTTCATCATTCTACACATTTTTGCCTTACGTTTCAGCATTTTGCTAATGCATAATACTCTTATTTTTAAAATAACCGTACAATTACGTTTTTATTGAGGTTTTGAAGCTTTATAGTTAGTACTCTTTCATTCTTTATTGTTTTGTACTGCGTTTCTTTACTTTTTAAGTTTTAGCACTTTGTTCTTCGAACTCTTACTTTTTTGATTAAGATTTTTGTAAACAGATTATATGTTTTGATGCTGAATCTATGTTTTGAAGGTTTAATACATAGTTCTAGTATTTTGTACTTTTATAATTTGTGTTTCTTTAGTATATTATACTTAGTATTTTTATATCTTCATTCTAGGTTTTAGTAGATAAATCTAAGTGATAACATTTTGTACATGGTACTTTTTACGCTTTTACATTAAGTTTTAACATTTTGCAAATGCATAGCACTTTTATTTCGAAAATTTCCGTACTTTTACATCTTTTGTTCCAAGCTTTTCTGGATCAACGCAACTTTTGATGTTTTGTACTTAGTACTTTTAGATTTTCGTGCTGTTTTAACGTGTTGTACTTGCTATTTTTAAATTTTCATGCTGTTTTTAGTTGATGTACATAGTACTTTTACTTTTCATACCATTTTTTAGTAGAGGAATTTAACTTTTTGGAGTTTTACATTTCGTACCTTTACATTTTTGTTCTGTTTTAACATCGTGTACTTAATATTTTTACATTATAAAAGGTAAATATCAGTTTTCACATTTCTTTCACAATTTTAGAGTTAAGTGCTACTTGATGAATCAAAGTTGCAGTTTTGTTATTATACTACTCCAGGTTTTGATGTTTCGCACTTTTTGTATCTAGTACTTTTTACATTTTTGCTTTTAATAATTTGCAAATGCCTATCAATTTTGTTTTGTAAACTTCAGTAATTTTACATTTCCGTTCTAAGTTTTTCTAGATGAAGTTAAGTTTTAAAATTTTATGATTTGTTACATTGTTAAATTTTAGTTCTAAGAGTTTTTGCAGTTTGTATGTAGTACTTTTCTTTCTTTTACACTGTTTTAATAGATTAATCCTTGTTTGCTGAGTTGGCTTTAGTACTTTAACAGTTTCGTTCTGTTTTTTACTAAATAAATGTATATTTGAGGTTCTGTGCTTAGTACTTTTACATTTTTGTACTAAGTTTTACTAGATGAATCTAAGTTTTGATGCTTTGTACATAGTGTTTTTGCATTTTAGCGTTGCTTTAATATATTATACTTAATATTTTTACACCTTCATTCCATGTTTTAGTTGATAAATTTAAGTTTCAACACTCATACACAGTACTTTTCATATTTTTGCATTAAGTATTAACACTTTTCAAGTGGATAACAGTTTTATTTCTGAAAATTTTCGTTTACTTTTACATTTTTTTTTCCTTGGATGAATTCAAGATTAGAAGTTTTATAGTTAGTACATGCTTTGTTGTGTTGCACTGCGCATTTTTCATTTTTTTCACTTCTTTAGCATTTTTGTCTTTAGAACTTTTGCATTTTTGATTAAGACTTCAATGGAGAAATCTATTATTTTTGATACATTATACTTGTTATTTAGTCCTTTTTATGATGTTTAAACATTTCGTACTAGGTAATTTTACGACTTCAGTCTAAGTTTTAGTAGATAACTCTAACTTTTTTTACGTTTTGTATTTAGTACTCTTAAATTTTTGTGTTGCTACAATGTATTATACTTAGTATTTTTACATCTTTATTCTGGGTTTTAGTAGATTAATTTAAGTTTTAACATTTTTCAAGTGCATAACACGTTTATTTTGAAAATTTTCTGTTACATTTTCGGTCTAAGTTTTTCTGTATGTTTTAGTATATAAATATAATCTTTTTTTTTTTGTTTTGTACTTATCACTTTTATTAAGTTTGGTATTTTTACTCGTCCTAAATTTAATTAGATAAATTTAAGTTTTGACGTTTACATTTTTGGTGAGGTTGCATTTTCATGTTGCTTTAAAATTCAATACTTATTATTTTACATTTTCATTCTGCGTTTTATTTGTATGAATCTTCGTTTCAGCATTTTGTACTTGACAGTTTTATATTTTTGTATATTTTTTGCTCTAGCTTTTAGTAAATTGGATGTTTATACTTTGTATTTTTACATTTGTAGTATGTTTGAACGTTTTGTACTCATAGTTTTTACGACTTTAGTTTGGTATTTTGTAGACGAATCTGAGTTTTTTAAGCTTCGTACTTAAACTTTAACATTTTTGTATAAAGTTTTACTTGATGAATGCGCTATATACTTAGTACTTTTACATTTTCGTGTTGCTTTACTATTTCATACTTAGCACATTTGATTCAATTACATTTTCATTCTAAGTTTTAGTAGATAAATCAGAGTTTTAACATTTTATATGTAGTATTTTTTAACATTTTTGCGTTAAGTTTTAACATTTAGCAAGTGAATAGCACTTTTATTTTGAAAAGTTCCGTACTTTTGCAATTTCGTTCTAAGTTTTTCTAGAAGAATTTAAGTTTTGCAGTCTTATACTTAGCATTTTTACATGTTTTGCTGTTTTTGTACTGCATGTTTTTACTTTTTTCTGAGTTTTAGGATTTTGTTGTTTGAATTTTTACGTTTTTTGATCATGATTTCTGCAGACAGATCTAAGTCTTTTAAGTTTCGTACTTAAGCTTTAACATTTTTGTACAAAGTTTCACTTGATGACTAAGATATATACTTAGTACTTTTACATTTTCATGTTACTTTACTATTTCATACTTAGTACATTTGATTCAATTACATTTTCATTCTAAGTTTTAGTAGATAAATCAGGGTTTTAACATTTTAGACGTAGTATTTTTTATATTTTTACATTAAGTTTTAACATTTTGTAAGTGCATAACACTTTTACTTTGAAAAGTTCCGTACTTTTACAACTTCGTTCTAAGTTTTTCTGGAAAAATTTAAGTTTTGCAGCCTTATACTTAGCATTTTTACAGGTTTTGCTGTGTTTGTACTGCGTGTTTTCAATTTTTCAGAGTTTTAGGAGTTTGTTGTTTGAACTTTTACATTGTTTGATTAAGATTTCTGTAGACAAATCTATGTTTTTCTGCTTTATACTTGGTATTTTTACATTTTTTTGATGTTTTAACACTTTGTACTTAGAAATTTTACGACTTCAGTCTAAGTTATAGTAAATAAATAAATTTTTTTTACGTTTTGTGTTTAGTACTTTTACGTTTTCGTGTTGTTTTAATATATTACACTTAGTAATTTTACATCTTCATTCGCTGTTTTAGTAGATAAATCTAAATTTTAACATTTTGTACATAGTACTTTTTACGTTTTTGCACTAAGTTTTAACATTTTGCAAGTGCATCATACTTTTGTTTTGAAAATTTCTGAACTTTTACATTTTTTCTTCTAAGTTTTTCTGGATGAATTTAAGTTCTGATGTTGTATATTTTTTATTTCTAGCTTTCATGATGTTTTGTAGTTTTCACTCTTAGTGCTTTTACATTTTTTACGGAACTTTTACCAGATGAATTTAGGTTTTTAATTTTACGTTTCATACTTTTACATTTTCGTATTGTTTTAACGTCTTGTACTGGCCATTTTGATATATTAATTAGGTGAATATAAGTTTTTTCAATTTGTATATATTTCTTTTACTTTTTCCGAGTTATGTTTTAGATGAATCTAAGTAACAGTTTTTTTATACTACTCTTAACTTTTGGTGTGTTGCACTTTCTTACATTTTTTTTTTTTTTGCGTTAAGTTTTAATATTTTGCAAGAGCGTAACACTTTTGTTTTGTAATTTTGCATCTCCGTTCTTTTCTGAATGAGTTTAAGTTTTTAAAGTTTTTAGTTTTAAATGATTTGTTCCACGTATTTCTAAGTTTCCTCAGTTTTAGCATTTTGCTCTTAGCACTTTCACGTTTCACATAAAGCTCTTTGCAATAGATTTAAGCTTTATGATTTAAATTTTTCAAGTTTTACGATTCTATTTCAGTGTTTCTAGTGAAGTTCTTTATTATTCTATTATTATTCTATTTCTCTTTTCAGATTTTCAAATCTCTTTTAGTGAGTTTACATTTACTTTTTAAGTCTCGAATCTTTATTCCACAGCTTAAATTGTTTCGGATTTTTGATGATTCAGTGTTGAAATTTAGTTCCAAGTTTCAACCGTTTGAATAAGTACTTTTTTTTAAATTTTCATGCGAAGTTCTAAAATTTTGCAAGTAGAAAATAATTTTGTTTTGCAAGTTCAAACATTTTTATTTAGTAAAATCTTACATTCTCTATCGTTTTACGGAATGAATCCTTCTAGTAGCTTCTGCACCAATGAAAAAAAGGTTGGGCTAATAGAAGAAAACACGATCAAACACGTTTTCTTGCGAGTAAAAATCATCTCTCATTAACGTATTTTTGTTTTCATTAAGCTGATATTCACCACCGTCAAGTAATGTATCCATTATCTACAGTTAAAAATTAAGTACAATGGAGATGCTTTGTATGTGAAAAGGAAAGCGATCTTTGTCAATCACTTCATTCAATGTAGAAAGAGAAAGTATGCCTATAGGGGAGGAGAGTGGACCTTTTCTTTTCTGTCCGATCGTCACAAAGGACCTAAAGCCATAAAAAACACCTGCATTATGATTTCAATCTTTTAGCGCAATACAAGTTTGTTCATGTCTTGCAATGCTGGAGGAATTATAACTTTCGGCAAATGTACCCTGAATGGATACATTCTCTTCAACTGTGATGTATACTGCATTCTAATTGGTTAACTTTTAGCTTCTATATTTCTTGAAAGAAAATGCTACAAGGACTGGAAAGTGAAAAGTCACTTCGCTTTCTACACTTGCTTAGTAAAGATGAATTTTTGCTCTGCTCTTTTTTAAAAGCGTTTCTCAGTTCCTTATACACTCGACCATGGATTTTTCAAGAATCAATGATCAATTTACTTAATCTCCTGCTAGGGTAAGTTGAATATACCTTTTATCATCACTAATTTGTATTAAGAATATTATTATTATTATTTAATATCATTTAAATGTAATACTTTAATAATTCCTTTTGCATTTAAAGTAATCTCTTTTTAAGCATTCACTTTTTAGCGCTATCATTTTATAATTAATTTTTTGTTACTATGAAATAGTTCCTGCGTGAATGCTAAGTGAAAACATTAAAAAGATCGAAAAAGAAAAAAATTTTAAGTCTAAAAAATAAAGATATATAAGGAGGTAATTAACAAGATTACAGTTAATTCATTATACGTTATAATCATTTTTTGTAATATAAAATAGTTCCTGCTTGAATTCTGAGAGAAAACAGTAGAAAAAAAATTAAGTTCGAAAATAGTTGCATTTTTTTCACATAGATGGCGCTGCAATCGACATTACATTGCATCAAGTCGTAAACTGAAACAAAAGGTGTTGCCATTCCAAAACTATAAATTTTTCAAAAACATTTCAACACTACTGGAAAATCGCCTGAGGGCATACAACTCAATTCTACTCGAAAATTGCCTTAAGGCAAAAACAACTCAACTCCACTCGAAAAACGCCTGATGGGAAAAACAACTCAACTCCACTCGAAAAACGCCTGATGGGAAAAACAACTCAACTCCACTCGAAAAACGCCTGGGGGCATACAACTCAACTCGACTAATGCCTGAGGGCACGCCTGGGGGAATTGGGAGGCGGATCAGCCACGCCCCCTGATCCGCGATCCGCCTGCTGGGGTAGAGCTGTCCTTTTTCACCTGCTCACTTGCTGCCCCGTTGCTGTACACACTTGCTGAGCAATGGCGTTTGCCGAGAGATTCAGGGTTGTTTTCGCCTGCAAGACGATATATCGGTCATCCACTGCAGTTGTTTTTCTGGAGCGGCCCCCACCAACCTTTCTGAGAGCTGTAGCTGTGGTTCGGAAGGCTTTCCAAGCGCAAAACGGCGCCTTTGTTGATTACGTACTCTTCAGCTACACTGATCACACTGCGACCCTCCTCCAACTTTCCGATCATTCTTCCACGTGTGAAGTCGTCCAGATGATATCTTCCAGTCACAGTTCACGAAAAAACTCACTTGCACCTACAGCGAATTTCTTTAATTGAATTTACATCCTTCCTTTTATTGTACTCTTAAGGTGCGCGCGCCAACAGCACGCGTTTTGCATATGCTCACATTGCCTCTGACGCTTTGTTTCTGATATTTGCATCCGCATGGCCTTTCTACTGAATTGCATGTTCATTGTACTAATTGCAAGAAATCTTTTTCTGCAATTTAATAGCTAACTGCTTAAAATTTACATTGTTACTTAAGTTTTGCACACCAGTGTATTGTTTATTACAATTCCTGCAGCTAAAGCAAATACCATAGAGGTCGGGGTTGAGGCAAAATTTCTCAAGCGTTCTTTACTTATGTCTACGTATTTTTATGAATGGTATAATTTTAGCTTAGTACTACTTAGTATAAGCTATACTTAGTACTTAGTATATATTAAAAAGCAAAAATAAAATATACATACTAATTATTTAAATATTTTATTATAAATTAATAAAAATTCAGTGAGCTGCATTGCAAATTCAGTTAGCTGCAAGCAAGAGGGTAACAATGTTTTTTTCATTTTATGTCATATAAAATTTTAAGACTAATTAATAAGTAATTTTCATGTGCATCATCAAAGAGCATTTAAATTGAAATCGATAAGGAAGGTAAAACAGGGGTGTTTGTGGGACCCCAAAAAATCCCCTGAAACTTTTACGGACTTACTACCGACATTTTGGAGTTTCGAGAAGGGGGGGGGGGGAGAAATGAAAAATTACAATTATGAAGTATTGAATGACCTAATTATAAAAGTTCAATGAATTACTTTTTTTGCAAAATTAATAACCATAAATTTTCAAACATATAAACTACTACATTTTATGTAAATATTTTAAATTAACTGAATTAATTCTTTTGAAAAAAATTATCTAATTTCTGCTGCTTTTTTTTTATTTTCTGATGTTTGTGGGCTTGTCTTTCTTTTGTGGTGAACTTCATAATTGCAGGAAGGTTGGCTTTTATTTTCCTCATTTACAGTTGAAGAAATTTCCTCGAGAACTGCAAATGCAGAGGTAGAAGCAGTGTGCTTTTCTGCTAATGTAGAAGGTTTTTCAGAGACTTTTATAGGTGACTCATCTGAAATACATGTTTTTAAGTCCTCTTAATATGTTTTCCAACTTCTGTTCATATTCAGTAAGAGATCTTTGTGAATTGGATCAGTCATTGGATTTTTTGAGCCATATTTTTCACATGAGGTTTCTTTAGAAGCCATTAAATCATATTTAATAGTCTGCACTGCATCTAGGGAATCAATCTTAAGAGAGGTTCTATAGTCAGTGACAAGTGTATCCATTAAGTTGAATGCACTTTCCACTAATGGGCCATGGAAGCAGCTAAGGCAGGCTTTGACCAATTTAGTCAATGTAGGGTACTTATAATCATTTGTGAAATCATGTTTTAAATTAAAAACTTTAGACCAATATTTATCAATTGTACACTTGACTTGATTTCCACTTTTCATCAGATGTGTAGAGCATTTCTTTGGTGATATCAATATCACTCTGGTATAACCTTATTTCAGCTTCTACTTTTGACTTTTCATTATCACTAAAAATATGGGACATAAAAGATGATAATTTTTCAAAAGCTAATATTGTACTGGTTTTACCTCTTAGCTCTGGATCTAATGCTGTAAAACTAATTATGAATTTTTAAGGGGTAATTTCTGTTTCATATGCTGTGCTGTATTAGTATAAGCTTTCATCAGAGAAATTTGGAATTCTTTTGCTATTGGATGATTTTTTGATAATTTCTTCAGGAGAGTGGAAGCTTCTGCACCAGTAAATATTACTTTGCTAGGTAGATGGAATTCTGGATTTGTGACATCAACCTTTAATAAATCATTATAAGATGTGCACTCTATATTTTCTGGCTTCATAAAAAAAGAGAAAAATTTTGCCATCAATTTATAAATACTGGAATGTATTAACTGAAGCATTGGCTTTTTTGTTTCAAATAATTTAATATATGTGTTGAACTCTGGTAATACTGCTGAATATAATGCCATATGCAATAAAGTTTTGTTTTGCATAACAAATAACCCATTTAGTATTCTTTTTTTCCGAGCTAAAGCCTCCTTTGTGAGTTGTTGGGAACGCAAGCAAGAATACACCCCTTCAACAATTTTTTTCTGAGCTGCAGAAATATTTCTTTTATTGTATACAGTTTCAACATAAGAAAAATAATCCCCTTTATCAGTTTTATCCAAGTAGTGAAAATAAATTGCAATAAGAGCATCCCACAGATCTTTGATTCTTTCTAAAACACATAAAATGTACACCCACCTATGGTCTGGTCTCTTCAAGGGCTTAAGTTTTTTAATGGCAAGGGATTCACAGATTTTGAAAAAATTTTCTCTTTTACTGCAGCTTTTCATATCAAAATAGATGTCATCAAACAAATCTTCTAAGTATCTATCAAAACATGAAGCAAATTTTTTTGCACAGTTATTAGCTGTGTGACATGTGTCACCATCAATATCTAATAAGTGGGGTGCTTTGTTTGATCGTAGTCTGGTTTCAACACCCTTTTTTTTTTCCGCGCATGGTGTTACATGAGTCCATTAATACACTTATTAAGTTTGCCCATGGAATATTATTATCTTCAATAATATTAACAACTGCTTTAAAAACAGCTTCTGAATTGCAAGATTCCATCTTTAGAGATGCATAATGATGAACTACAACTTCATTTTGATTGTTGTCATAAAACTGCACCAATATTGCCAGTATACTTTCTTGAGCATTGCTAGTACTTTCATCCAAATTTAGAGAAAATGGAGTCTCCTTTAAAGTTTTAATGATATTTTCCTTAATAGTTTTTGCGAGCCCATATTTCATCTTATAACTTGCAGTAGTCCTGGACATTTGCAACGAGTTTAGTGCCGTCTGATCGCGGCTCAACTGTTTGCAGAGTTCAATTAAATTGGGAGCTACATTGAAAGAAAGAGAATTCTCGGCGATAAACGAAGTTATTAATACCTCTTGGCGTGCTTTTCTTGTCACTATATCCAATGGCCGAGCATCAGTCTCCAGTAAGTCATCAGTATTTTTTGAATTAGCATAATTACTTAAAGCCATTGAATGTCTAATGCACTTTGAATATTTTATGTGCGTCACAGTTTTAGAATGATTTGTGAAAGCCTTGAATCCTTCCCCACCATACTTCAGCAGTGAGTTACAAAAAGCTCAATATGCTTGGCCAGCAACATTTATTTTCTTGCACCATGTGCCGATGGTATCCCCATTACCATCTCTCCGTTCAATCCAATTCCACCTAAATGCATTCCGGACACCTTCTTCTAATTGTATAATATCACTATTTATATCGAGAAATTTCATAGTGAAATTCTCTTGCGTACATAAATAAAAAAATATTTCAATAAACGAAACGAAAAATTTACACGTGCATCAATAAATGAAACGAAAATTTTACACAGCGGAGAAAAAAAAGTTGCAAAGCAAGCGATCAATGACAAATAGCTATACTCGGTTTCACCCTAAGTTGGCAGTGGGCAAAAGGCTACGGGGGACATTTTACAGCGTTGGCATGGAAACCGGGTTACTCTATACATTTAGTGGGTCGCCAATAAACAACGCTACTTGCCAAACTTGGCAGGAGAAAAAAGTACGTTCGCATAAGATAAATGAGAGAGCTGTTTTTGCGTAAATCAGGGAAGAAAATAAAATTGAAAAATATTAATAAAAATGCATGTGTGCATGATTTTAGTAAACTAAGTTTAATGTTTAAGCCGTTCAAAAAATCTTAAATATAAATTTCAAAAATGATATTACATTTTTTTTTAATTTGCGAAAGAAAAAAAGGAGTTTGAAAATATGGATCTACAGAAAGTTAATATTATTTTTATCACATACGAAATGTCAATGAGGTACAATTATAGGGAATAAGTCAACCAGACAGTATAAACATGACATCAAGTTGTTTTCAAGCAATTACCAATATGTATCAATTTTTTTATTACTACATAAATAATTATAAACAAAATCAAAAAATTTTATTGTTAAAAATATTTTTGAAAACCTTTCTGCCTAACGATAGAAATGGTAAGGACTTTGAAATATATATAATATTCATTTCGATTTCCGAGAGGTAGGAGGGAACCGGATTTCTCAAGCTTAAATAAAACTTCTTGAAAATTTATTATCTTATCAATTTCTATTTGTAATTGCTTTAAATACATCAATATTATTCGCAAGTAAAAAAGTATTCCTTTTTTAAAAACTGGCATAGATTTTGGATTGGGATTATGCTTGATTTTCAACATTATTCAATTGTTGCTTTGGAATGAAAGATCGAAATTATCTCTTTATCTTTAAGTGATCTTCTGGTTTCTTACCCCGTGGGAATGAACTTGGGATGTGAAACGCATATATCAGCCCCAGTGGCGTAACTGGACTTGTTTGCGCCCCCTGCAACATGAAATCTTGAGCCCCCTCAACTGTAAATTGCATACTTAAAACTTGTCCAAGCGCCCCTTAACCTCCTGTGCCCTCCCGCAGTCGCGAAAGGTTGCTATAAATAGGCCACTGATCAACGCTTAGAATAATATATTTTTTATAGGTAGATAATTTTTTTTAAATAAAGGGGAAAAAAGTGCAGTGACTATTTTACCGATTCATTACGGAGAAATGCGTTTAAAACTAAGACATAAGCGAAAAGCAATGTTAAACTTTAGGTTTTATACACTTCTATCTGAACTAATAAAAATTATCGCACAATTGAGAGAGACGCCTGAAAGGGGGGACGCATAAGCAGGAGTGCTCGCCAGAGAGAGGGGGGGGGGAGCGGCCACGGCATAGAGTGCGCAGTTGAATTTTTTGAGTGCTTTCTTTCAGGGGCTTCAAGGGGGGGGCGGTTGAATATTTGAGCCGAGGAGGGGAGGTCATCATTTCGGGGGGGGGGGGGGGGACTCCGTAGTTTAAGGGAAAGGGGAGAGACTGGATTTTTGCTGCCTTTAGAAAGATGCTTTTGAAATATATTCCAAAAAAGTAAAAGTTAGAGACCCACACATTATAAGGCATGTGTGGACATGAGCAAAGGAGTTGGGATAGCATGGAGAAGTTTTTCGCGTCAGGCTCTTTATCTTACCTCATGGGGAGGGGGGGGGGGGTTATCCCTGCAATAAGTGAGAAATTACCAACAGAGTGAAGCGGAAACTTGGGCAACAATAAGAAGTGTTAGAAGTTTACCTTCATACCGTGGAGATTTTGGTGGCGCGAACATAAATTTAAAAGTTAAAAAAAAAAAAAAAGATTTAATATGTCTTGCAAAATTGAAAATTGAATGCACAATGATCGAACCACGCAAGTGAAAGAACAAAAAATAAACTTATTTTTCTACTTATTATTATTTTTTTTTTCCTTTTTTAGCTTTTATAAAACAATACGCTTTTGTAGCAATATCAACAAAAAAACTTAAACTAATATTTGAATCCTACGATAGCAATGGTATATCACACAAGTAAGGGACCTTCCATAAATGATGCCATCCATTTTCCCATATATTTGACCCCCTCTCCCTTTTGTCACAAAATGTCACATTTCAACATACCCCCTCCCCAATTTGTCACATGCCACGCTATGATGTATAAGCATGATGTCCCGCTTCTTCTTACCCCCTTCCCTTCCCTCCCTATTCGCTGAATCCCTTTTTTTTGGCAGGCATCTAGATCGAAGCATGGAGCAGTGGAACAACGAGATTTAGATCGAAACTTAAATGAACAGGGAAAGCAAAGAAAATTCTTTGTACTCCGCTGCTCCGATTAAAAAATGTTCTTTTTTTTTATCATACTGTGAACAAATTAGGTAAAAAGTGGAAATGAATAATGTAATCTATTAAAATTGTTCGAAACACGAAGTGGAGCCAGAAGAAGTATTTTAAAGTTGGAGCAATTCAAAACTGACTACTCCAGATTCCTAGTTTTTAGCTCTCTATATATGTATTTTTAAATTGTTTGGCCTATAGTTTTATTCTGATGATTTTAAGCTCATTCAAAACATTAAATTATACAGAGTTGTGATTCATCCCATTACTACTGAATATGTTTTGGTTTAACTTTTATGCTCATATTGCAATAAAACTATTTGTGCTAGTTTTTTTTTTAATTTTATTATGATTTTATATTATGACAGCAAAGGTCGTGTCATACCAATTCATTGAAAACAATTTTTTTGAACATCAGCGTTATTATAAAAAAAGAAACTAAATTTTCGTGAAATAAATTGTAATTTAAAACATTTTGTCACACCAATAAATAAGTACAGCAATTTCAGCATTTAACGCATAGAAAATTAAGGTTAATATTTGAATATTTCAAAAAAAAAAAGAAAAACCCCGGAAATCTCTCTTTACGGAAATTATTTTAAAAGGAACGATAAAGCTGACGAAACCAAGAAACTGAAGCGCACTTGTCAATGGTGACAAATGAGAACTTGACTTCGGGCGATGAGACAATGCGACATGTGGGTTTAAGGGGGGAATAAGTTCGGGGATCTCTGGCTCCGTTCTACGGCGACCGCGCCATATGTTTAACATTGAAGACTTCATTCTACGCCAAGACAGCGTTCGTATCGCCAATGTTGTAGCGGATTTATTTCGTTTTAGTAAGTAAAAATTTCCAAACTGACTGCATTTAACATGCAGTAACTTCAAATATATGTTTCAATCACATGAACTCTTGATATTTTGTCATCATTTCATTAATTTAGGCCTCTTTTAATCACAAAAATAGAGGGAACTATTTTTCAAGGCGGAGCATCACATGCTCTACCTTCCACAGTGCTGCCAAGTTAGGGTGGAATAGTGTATAATACGGCGAAAAATCCCTCTTCTCTACTTATTGGCGCCACGCCAGTAGAGATAAGACCTTTGAACCCAGAGTCACGTGATCGCACATCTGGTCGAACGAAGTCTCTCCCTTTTTTTTCTGCCACGCCTACTTGCCGAAAAGAATCCAGAATGTCCGAGAACCGGGGGGGGAATGAGTCATGACTCGCAATAAGGAAAGAACAAAAAAGAAGTTTTTCCCCCCTTTTCACGCATTATCACTGCCTTTGGAGAAAGAAAGGAAAAGTTTTTTCACCACACACACTGACCTTGCGTTTTCTGCTTTGAAAGCAAACAAAATTACCCAGATCAAAATAAATAATTCATTATTATTCCTACTTCCTTTTGAACGACGATCCCCGGAATTTCCGGGTATCGAAGTTCAAAATCCCCGGAATTCCGGGGTTTCCCCGGAGCACAAACACCCCTGGGTAAAATCAAAAAATAAATTTATTTCTTAAAACTAATTGAAAATTCCCTGGAATTTTCAAAATTTTTTCAAATGCAACTTTCTAGGAGAGCACTCAATGACTCAGAGCATATTTTAAGGAATTTTTACTGGGCGACATCATGGTCTGCTTCCCCTAAGGCCCCTGCCCTCTAAAAAAATCATTATCCGTTGAGGTTGTTTGAATTAAATTGCATACATATATTTTAACAATGTTAAACTGCTATTGCGACTTTTTTTACTTAAGTTACTACTCGGTTTGAAAAAAAAAAAAAACTTTTTTTTTTTTTTTGAAAAAGCCTACGGTTTGAAAAAAAAAAGCCTAGCCTACCTGAGTTTTCGATGAAAATTTCGGGCTTTTGCAGAAACCTTTAAATATCGATCGATTTCTATTTAAGCAATATACTAAGGCCATTGTTTGGCTATTTATTCATTTCATGGCGCTGTTAAATATATCATTTTTAAATCATGCGTCCATGTCTTAATCAAATATTATGTTTTTAAAAAAATCTTGAAATTCTAGAAAAAATCCAAACTAACCCCTCCTTCCTCCGTCCAATTATTGATCATATTTCATAAGCTTTTATGTGTTGGCCATTTTTTTTTTGAGGTTTTTTCATTTGGGGGCTACTCATTAATCCATAAGAAATGTTCCCAATCGCATTGCCGTTTCAGCTCAACATTGGGGGGGGGGGGGGATAGAGCCATATGAAGGGTCCCTCCTTGACCAGAGATATGAAATTCTAACATTTGAAGGGGGTCCGGGGGATTCTCCCCCGTGAAAATTTTGAAGACTAGATGCAAACTGGAGCATTTTGAGGCCATAAGAGACGCATTTGAGAGTGCAAAAATTTTAGGAAAAAAGCAAACCCAAACTTTTTAAAGTTTAAACGCTTTTAATCATGAAAATGCAGAACAAAATTCGCATTTTGTTTTAAATCCAGGTGGCAGGACCCCTTCCCCTTCTTACTTACACCCATATCGAAAAGCCCCAAGTCTGCCTTCTCAAGCGACATACAAGCTCCACGTCTCTTCCCAAAAGGATGCTTTGAAAATTTGTAAAAGGAAGACTATTGTATTGTTTGAGCATTGCATGATTTATGTTTCACTATAACAAGAAAGAATTCTTAATTTTTTTTAAATTAAAGTTTTTAAATTTGACACTGCTTCCCAAAACTGCCTTCCCTGGAGCAGTTGCCTGCCACAGGAGCCGGCCGACTGATCAACGACGCAACATGTTCAGTATACCTCAATTTTAGAGTTTCCGACAGTTTAAACAAAAAAAATTTCTATTAATAGGTTGAAGTATTAAAAACCCAATCTTTAGCTATACTTGGTAACGTTAGAGGAAGGAGTGTGAGCTCTACCCCAAAAATTTTCATAACTGACAGCCTAAAAATGAAATTTTAGGCTATGGTAAACTTAGGGGAAAGATAAGGTTGGGGTCGGGTTTTCTACCGATTTTTTTTTCCATTGAAGTTAATTTTACAGTGGCGTAACCAGACTTAGTGGCGCCCGGAACGAAATTTGAGAATGCCACCCTTAAACAGCAGAACAGCCCCGAAGTGCAAAAACGGGGGGGGGGGGGGGGGGTCGGTATGAGTTTTGTGACCACCCATTTTTTTTTTCGATCGGTAGGATCCAGATTTATATAACATTTCTATTATGTACACGCACATCCAAGGGTCAAAATTAATGTGCCATTTATATTATTCAGAGACATTAGGTTGAATAAATTTTAACTAATTTTTCCAACCGGTATTCTTTTTTTAGAGAATTGCGTCATGGTATTCGTAAAAGCGATATAAAAATCTAGAAGCTAATATTTGCGCAAAAATTTTTTAGAAATTGAAGTCTAAAACACACAATTCTAGGCTGCTATTGATGAAGTGGTTGTTGTGACACACCTTCATCAGTGAGGCTGGGCCTGGGGAAAAGGGAGGGGTTCAGGCGATCACTTCACCCCTCACTATTGAGGAATTTTGAAGAACCTGTTTTTGCATTGAATTTATATATTGAATAAAGGAAAACCAAGAAAGCTCCCCTCTATCGAATCTATGAAGGTTAGTCTATGAAGGTGAGATACAACAACCACTTCATCTCTTTGTTCCTCAAAGCAACAGCCGCTCCGGAGAATTTCAAATACTATCAAGTTGGCACTTCCTTATGTTTAAAGTCTCCGCGAATAGTTTGATAACCTTTGCTGCGAAACATTAATAATTTATAACCGTCGCATAAATTATTGAAGGCAATGGCAGAAATAGAGATGCAACAAATTTATTGTTTTTTTGTAAACAGTACTTTTAGCTCCCAAATCCTTAAAATCTAACTACAAAATACTTAACTTACTCTCATATTAGCTCATGAAAATTTTAAATTCATGAAGAGTTGTAAAATTATAAACCGATCGAAGTGTTAAATTTCTTTATAGTAGAGTAAATGAAATCCTTAGGATATAAAATTGTGTACATGAGGTAGAGAAGTTTCTAAAGGGGCAGGGTGTCCGGTGTGCAATAAGGGCGTAACTTGGTTTGTTTGTGCCCTTCCCCCTTGATCCTCGCAGCAAAAAAGCGTTCCCATAGTCGTAAATTGCATTCACGCCCCAATAATACGACATACTTGAAATTTGAACCAGTGCTCCACTTAAACTCCTGAGCTCCCCCTTCTTCTTCAAGTCGACGCTAGTTACGCCGCTGGTGTGAAATTACAAGTAGTGAAGAATAAACACGAAAACATTAAAAATGAAATATTATGCACTAAACACACTGGTCGAATTGCATAATTTACTGTTCGTCGGCATCAAGATCAAAATAATTTTAAATGAACTGCAATTAAAAAAGTTATAAGATAGGTAAAATTATTACTTTTTGCATTATCCTTTTATGAACACATAAATAACATTTTTTCAAAGATAGACGAAATGCATACATTGTACTTACGACTAGTTGCGACGTTGCCGAATATTTCTACTGCACAAAAAGTTTTAGAGCAATGACTCTCTCATCTTCACAATCAGAATTTACTTATAAAGTTGCAAAAGTTCAAGACTATCCACATTTCATTAATTCGTTTAGCAATTAAAAAAATCGATTTCTTTTTTCTTACAAAAACACTAAAATGTCGGTCGGATTCGGGCTGTCTAAAAATGCTCTATCTGATCATTTCTGGCGCTGTCTCAGAACCTGTGCTCCTAACAGGGTGAATTAAAGACAATTTTTCCTATTTGAAGTCTTTAGAACTTTTAGGTGATTCTGCAGCCAATTTTTAGGAACAAAAAACCTAATTTTTGTCGTTTTTTACTTATGACTGAGTTGGCAAAATACAAATTTTGTTTTTGAGCAGAAACAATGCTGAGAAACGGGGAGATGACACTTCAAAACAAGTTGCCAAATGAAAAATGACTGCGAACCCAATTTGAGAGCCTTTTTCCTGACAGGCGACCCGTCGGGTGATAAGACAGTATAATAACAGCTTCCTTGAAAATAGTCCTTTTGACCATTGTCCATTAACCGATTTCGGTGGATTCGTCGGCGTTCTTTGAAGGGATTGCTTCATCTGAACCCTGTGGGAATAGAGTGCAGTGAAGGACAATTAAGTTTTGCTATTATCAGTCTTAATGGACGGGTTCTAATAAAAGATTACAGCTGCTATTTGAGCAATATTTTATTATCGTTCCCTTAAACTACTCTTTATGGCTTGGGGGTACTTCCGTATTGTTCCTTTAGCCTCATGTCATTCAGAATCATCTGAAATAATCTGATGAGAGTTGGACGCGTGACTTTCTTTATTAAGGCTATTTTGAAGAATAGCAAGGAAGCAAAGCAAAAAGTACACCTAGGGGGTGCAGAAAAAGCCGAAACCGGACGTCACCCTGTGGCCACTTTCCTCCCCTTAATATTCTCGTGATCTTTTGGAGCAATGCAAATGTTGGTAACTTTTCGAAAAAAAATCTTCGCCCTGTTGACGAAAAAAAAATTTGAAAAACAAGATTGGCGTTTTGGGTTGAACATGCTGGACTTTTTGCCGCCCCCTGAAACTGCCGCCGGGGCGGACCGCCCCCCGCTCTAGTTACACCACTGTAATTTTAGACTGTTTTAGGTAAAACTTTTAGGTGACTCTAGGAAAGAAAGAATTCGTGCGCTTACTCTCGGGAATCTCTAAAAGCAAATTTAGGATTATCTTTGATGACGTTAGGAAAGATGGGGAGAGGGGTATTAAAGGCTCTCCCCCCCACCCCGGGAAATTTTCAAAATTGAAATTGTAATAAGAAGTTCCGTCTAGAATTAGACGAGTTTACTCTTCCGTATACGCTCCCCCCCCCCCTCCTACTTCAAATTTATAATCTCGCTATCTCTCTCTCTCTTTCTCATAAGCTTTAGTTCTTAATTACTTCAAATATGCTTTTTTCAACGGTTAATACACATTCATTCACTCACATTCAGTCATTTTCATTTATTCATTCATTGTCCATAGGCACTAATGTTAAGATTTTTTTAACTGTTCAAAACTAAACGAAAAATTGTTCAAATCAAAACTAAAATATAGAGATGAGGTACCCTCGCCGAGATCTTTTGAATCCAAAAAAAAAAAAAAAATCTTTCGAATTGGAGAAATCCCTCAAAAGTTATTAGGGGGGAACAGACAGACACACATTTTATCCATCTCAAAACCGTACTTTCAACTTTTCTTATTTTTCAATCTTTATTTTTAATTACTTCACTTATTTTTAACGAAATTTTTTCAATATATTAAGCCTGTTTTCATGCTGTATTATTATTTTTTTTTTACTTCCACGGGAAAGTGGCTAATTAACGCATTTTTAGATGATTTCTGATGAAGTTATGGGAAAGTAGGTTCGGAAACTTTGTATGGTACTTTTTCGACATTGTTCTAAAAGCGCAATTAGCGTGTCTTTTTTTCTGTTAATTAAAAGCCTCCTCTCCCAGGCAATTTTTCCAATTTTGAGTTCCAAAAACGCAATTTTAGGTGATCTTTGGCGACGTCAGGGGATGCAGCTGCTTTTCCTCAAATATTTCTAAAAACAAAATTTTAGGCTATAGGAGGAGGGATGGTGTATTCGTTGCTTTCCAGCGGATTGTTTCTGAAATTAGCTTCCTAAAAAGTCTTTTGACAATGTTTGATAACTTTAAGTATCCGTCAGAAATTTTTGAAATTTATGCATTCAGAAAACGTTTTTGCATTGATAACCAGAGAAAGTGGAAACTGAAGAAGCATTCATGAATACTGTGGGGTTTCGTATGTTATCGAGGAATGCGGAGATCACAAACTCAGTTGTAGCATTTTTAGCTTTTATTTATGCCCTTGATTAAATATTGCTATATACAGCACTCCTTACCCACATTTTTTCTTCGAGGTCTCGAGGATTGCGTCCTCTCCTTTACAAGTCCAGGCGAGAAGTGTCCAGGCAGCACCGAATGCCCCTTTCTTCTCACCGCCCATTCCCACGGTTGGTCCACGCGCCCTTAGGCGATCTTTTTCCGTGGGACCCTCTCTTCTTGCGGCTGCCGCGGACACCCAGGTGGTCACCACATGTGACCTTAGGCAAAAGAGTTCAGCTCAGGAGCTGACAAATACATGCCGGATTGGAATGAAATTGAAAAATTAATTTTTGTTAATGAAAAAACGACATTTTTAAAAACTATAATGTTTTCCGTTGTTTTTTTTACCGGCACCATCTGTAGTGACTGGGCGACATTACTGTCGCCCACTTTCTATCTTATTTTATGCTCTGCAATGAATGTGATCCTTGAATCTCCGTGTACACTGTACGCACTTGTCCCAACTGAACTAACACTATACGTATTTTGTTTTAAGCAACATTTTGTATGTATCCTTAGTTTTTGATTAATTACTATCTCGGATTTAAGCAACTCGCAAAGGATAAGGAACATCTCTCGCGGCAGTGTAGCAAGATTTCATGACCGAATCATATTTTTTAGTTCTAATGAAAAAAAATAATTCTTAAATATAGTGCATGATTTAAGTATAATTACTGTCCCCTTAATTATCTCACAAGAGATGTTAAACTTCAAAAGGTTTTCATTAACCTGCAAACGGTTACGCCAAGAAGTTTAAGAGATATGAATAGCTAACGAAAGAGTTTTTCATATGTTAAGACCTGAACTAGTACTTTGTGATTTTTTTCCCCTCTTTTTTTTCCTGAAAGAAAAATCTTGAACATAACTTGTTTTTCTAAAACTTATTATTCAACTTTTTTGTTGAGCATTGTGTTTTAAATGTTTCCTTATGTTTACTCTTCATAATTCGTTCCAGTTTTACATGCATTTCGAATGTGACATTGTCATTAAAATTTTTCTGATAATGATCAAATTAAATGCATTGCCTTGTGAAACACATTATTAGTGATGTATGAAGTTGGAATTTTTGTCTTAAATAACGAGAAAATCGCAAATTTACGAGTGATTTACACAAAATCTAAATTTTTTTAATTTAATTATAACTTTCAACCCAATGAAAGTTCGGACACAAACCCAATGAAAGTTTAGACACAAAGCATTTGTAGCTCTCTGCAAAGTAGTTAATGCCTAGAGATTTCAATGAATTCTTTTAACCCTATTACATAACTGTTACTGTAGTGTTCTTACACGCTAATTGAAATGTATGAATAGCAATATTTTTTACAGCTCGATTTGAAAAAAATGTAATCGGGTGATTTGGTTTTTAAGATTTTGATAAGCGTTTCATTCGTACAACGGCTTCCCGATCTCATATTTTTGAGAAGGGAGAAACTCTCAGTTCACCGAATGAAATTCAAAATTATGACAAATCGTAAATTCAATAAAATTGAAACATGATCGCTTCAGAATTAACTTTATCACCAGTGGTTCTCAACCTTGTTTTACTTGTGGCCCTCTTATGATTGCCAAGCTTTTTTATATGGGGGGGGGGGGGGTATGTTGCTATATATGTATGGGTCACACATAAGATAAAATCATTTGTTAGTTACAGAAGAAAAAAAAAAGAATAAGAGATACCCTTGACTAATTTACAATGAACAAATTACAGATTGTTGTTAAAAAAAAATTGTATTGAGAATTGCATGACACATAAAGGGCTTTTATTTCAATTCAAGAACATTAAGCTATGTGACAAAATTGAATTCTGAGAACACATTCTACCTATCTTCGGCAATTCAAAGAACTTACAAGTGCTTATGGGAAAAACTGACACACTGAAAATGAAAAAAAAAAACTAGGAAAAGACATCAAGGAATGTTTGGGAAAAAAGGGGTATAATCATTACGTCATTAACTAAAAACCCGGGAAATTTATCAAAGGGTGAAAAGCTCCTTATACAAGGTTCTGGAAAACATAACTTCTGTGCAATTTTTCTTCAATTAAATGTGCGTTCGAATTTTCAATAGTAGAGAACAAATGCTAAACTTTTTCTTATTAAGATGAGTTTCGTGGTCCTTCAGGAGAGTTTTAAGAGCCCTTTTAAAATCTATAGGAAAACCATTAACAGTTGATCGTGTAAATACCAAAGATGATCAACTGATGTATGGGATTGTTGATTGTAGTGAATTTAAGTTTATTAATGCAATGTTAAAGTCCAACCACTTGAGACTTTTAGTGATTTGCTGACTGGCATTAGGAAAGAATCTAATATAAGTTCTTCCCTATTGGTTATAAATAAGGTACAACTAGCTGACACCCTTTTATTTTTAGTTATTTATGGTCTTCAAAGTTAGTTCTTGGTTAAACTCTTATCCCCCCCCCCCCCCAAAAAAAAATATGCAAACTGAACCGAGAAAATGGAGCTATATCTTTGAAACTATATCAGGTTAAAAAAAAAAAAAAAAATTTAATTGCGAAATTGTGTTAACATGTTCAGTAGAATTATTTTTTATAATATTAAATTTTGCTTAAATAAGATGTTGAAAGTTTAATGCTACAAATTAATGAATTAGGATGCTTCCCCCTAAGTTGTAAATTTTTAATTAAAAATTGTACAAAAAAAGGAAAATGGCAGTTTGTTCATCTTTTATTTACACCAATGTATGCTCAATATCCTACAATGGAACTTTTACATCCAAAGTGTTACCATACATTAGATTAAAAATGGAAATGAGGTTTTTCTGAAGTAAAAACACCAATATTTATGATATTTTTATTTGCAAAATGTTGAATGAACAAAACTCGACTGAACATTTTACAATTGCAGGATATGCTTCTTTCCTTTCAATTCTTAGGAGTCGGAAGCATCTATACACTAAATCAACATAACAATGAGATTTTTTTTTTTAATTTTTGTGATACCTACTTCCTACAGATGTAGATTTTGCTTTTCTATATTATAATATGAACTAACCTCATTTAACAATTCTATATTATTTCAAAGACACCATATAACACTTTCAGAGGGAAAAAAATGAACCGTTTGCTCGACACCATATGAAGTTTTGAATAAATAATTTGCTTTAAATTGGGACTTAAATATTATGAAACAAATAAATTTGATATAAATATATATATATATATATATTATTTTAATTTAAACAAGTATTAAGAAAAACTCAAACAGTTAAAAACAACTTGTTCAAACTCATTTATAAAACCGACAGGTTGAAAAGAAAACTTACATTTAAATAAAAAACTCAACTACAAAAATCACAGTCAAGTTTTAATAATCAACACTCAAAACTCATTAAATCAACCTTGGAATGTACACACAAGTCAAAATGATAAATGTAATTGAAAATATACAACTCTTTATTGATTGAAATTAAACACATACAAATTAAAAATTCAAGAACTCAATTTTGTTTAAAACATGCATTAAATTTCTAAAAGGGCAGTTTCAAAAGAATGAAATAAATAGAATATATACATTATACATATATCTCTATAACAAACTTTAATATGTCTAACAAAAGCTGCATAACAAACGTCTTTGGCAATAACAGCCTGTGATGAAAAATGAAATACAAAGTGAAAATTACCTAGGCAGTTACTGTTTTCAGATTGGATTTCATTTGTGAAAGGAACTTAAGATTTTTAATTATCAAACGAATGAATTACACTTTATGAGATTGATATCATCCAACATCTTATACATGAATATTTAAATAACATGCATTTCTAATGTCTTCATGAAATTACAATGCAGCAAAATTTGATATAAAAGTAACAGTATAAAATTCAATAACTTTAAACCTATTTTTAGTTTTTACACAACCATAAAATGCAGTTGAACCTAATTATTGAATACAGACAATAATTTAATCATAACACAATGTACAAGATTCAAAATCTAAAATTAATGATTTAAGTCTACGAAAAATTTTGTGACTAATTAATAAACTTCAGAAAAAAATATTTCCATTCACATCTATTACATGCATATAACTCAAACAGACAATCACTTTTAAACATTTAGAATGTGCAAGGACACTCTTATCTGAATTTTAAGCCACATTACAACATCATAATACATCCTGGGATTGAAAGAAATGAGATAATTTCACAAGGGCAGACAAATCCAACATCATGAAGGGCTATGAGACATACCGAGTAGGCAGGGGTACCACCCCTCTTGAAATTTAAAGATGACAGAAACTAAATACAGTAATGTTGATACTACAAGGAATGTAGCTGCTTAAAGGATTTCTAAAACACTTGAAGTGTAATTCATACAGAATTTAAATTATAAATCTGAAAATCATACATTATATTTTTAACATGTATATATCTATTTCAAAGGGAGATAGCACCCCTTTAGGATTTCCAAGCAAAAAAATACCAAGAACAAAAAAACTCTTAGCTGAAACTCATGTGCAGTCAATATAAATAACCACTGTTTGGCTAATGAATCTGCCCATGTACATACCTTTGTTTCACAATTTAGAGTTTTGTGGTCAGTATAAGGGCAACAATAAGCCCATACAACCCAAGTACTTCAGCAAAGATAAGGATTAAAATCATTCCAACAAAGAGTCTTGGCTGCTGCGCTGTACCTCTGACACCTGCATCTCCCACTATTCCTATGGCGAACCCGGCCGCCAAACCTGAGAGACCTACCGAGAGGCCAGCTCCAAAATGTAAAAAACCCCTAGAACAAAGCATTACATTCAATTAACAAAGCATTACATTCAACATAAAACAAGCAGAGGGCATGACCTGGGAAATTCCTTTACGGACGAGTGTGTAATATCTCTTTAGGATGTTCAACCCTCTATGCGTAATAGTGCCAAATGGCCAGTTAACACATACATTGAATGCCAACTATGAGATAGCTTTTAGTACGTGGATTATACTGAGAGGCCAAATTACCAGTTCTTATTGTTGCTGATTTATTTTCATGTTTCAATACATTTATAGAAAGTTTAATTTTTTATTTATTTCATAAGAGGTTTTGAGCAAGACCAAGTGATTAAATTGTCTGGAGACCCTGAAACTAGAAACAGAACTGACGTCTGCAGCCAACGTGTTAATTAGGAGGAAAAAAAAAAAATTTCAAAGCTAGCCCCCTTGCATACTAAGAAGTTTCAATCAGCGCATAAATTGCCTGTCCGGTAGCATCCCTGCATGCTGAGTGAGCACTCAATGTTTGGGCCTCGCACTTGATGATTATTATTTTGTAAAAGTAAATTTTTTCTTATAAAAAAGGTTCATTAAGTATTCAATGATATTTTCATGAAAGATAATAGTTAACTTTTCAAAATACAAAATAGCTAATAGTTATAAATGCTTATAATAGGAACTACAATTACTTCTATCATTAATAAAATTTAATTGTTTTAAATTATTCTATGTGCATAAAAAGTTTAAATTTTATAGTTTCTACCAAGCCTGTCCCAAGCAGTGTTAACGTAAATATCAGGGAAAAGATATTGCATACAAATGGTGGTCCAATGGATTAAGGGACCAATAAGGTAACAGGCTAATTCAAGACTTCTTTTTGTAATAAAAAAATACGTAATTTAAACTTGATATTTATTATAACTATTCATAAGTACTATTTTTATAACAAATAGTTTTTTTTGCATTTTAAATATAATTAATTAAATGAATAAAACAAAAGTTGGCCGAGCGCTAGAATCTAAGCATAAGCGCTCACATAGTATGCTACCGGGTAGGCTACTTTGCCACTGGTTGAGAGCAAACTCACTAGTCACTGTATAAGCTAAGTTTCAAAATTTAAAAGCTTTTTTCTTCTAATTAACTGGCCATTCAGCACTACTACATTGAGGGTTGAACAGCCTACAAAAGTACTATTGTGTTACACGAAATCTTGTCCCCAAAATTAATTTTCAAAGTCGTACCCTCTCCCCGGTAAATATAAAAGGAGTCAAAAAACTCCCCCCCCCCCCCCCCTCCACAAGAAAAAAAAACACTTGTTGCAGGAAAATTGTTGTTTATAATGAGGAAAAGAGACAGTTTTTTTTTAAATATCGGTTGGCATCGATCAGTTGTGCATCATAATTACAGCTTATAAAATTTGATGAAAAAGAACATTTTTTAGGTTTTTGTAACATTTAAGAAATTACAACATCAACAAGCTATAGTTTGTAATTTTTACTTTAATTATTTCTTTAAAACATAAATGAGTTTGAAGCTTGACCTTTGAAGGTAGGAATAAATGGTATTAGTAACAGAGTAGATATATAGGCTAATTCTAAAAAAGAGAAATCCCTTAGAGTGATTTTAAAACAAATTTAAAAAATGAGTTAACATTTTGCATGTGCTATATTGAGAAGCATTAATTTAATAAATTTGGCATAAATAACATTTTGAAATTAATTTTGGGCCAGAGATTCAAAATAGCTGCATACGAAGTAGATGCATATGAGTTGATGAGAATATACAACATATAAAGCTAATGAGCTCATGACTATGAAGTTGATATGAATATGAAGTTGAAGAGATTTTTCTTGAACATGATTTTTGAATATGAATGAAGTTGATGAGATTTTTGTATTTAAATTTCTCCTTCCTTCCTCAATTGGCACGACAGCCTATGGTGGGCTTTGGCCTTCTCAAGGAGCCTTTTCCAGGCCAGCTTTCTTCCTGCAAGTGTTCACCAATTCTTAATCCTTAAGACTATGACATTTTCAAGGCCATTAATCCTTCTTAAGCTTGGCCTGCCTTTTCTCAGGTGCCAACCGGACGGTCAGTGATTTTTTTTTTTTTTTTTTTTGTGATATGGTTTTCGTAGTATTTAAATTAACTTATTAAAGCATTTGTGTTGGTACCATTATTCAGAATTTATTATTTTTCAATGAAAAATAAATGTGCAATGCAAATTTTGTTGTAGAGTAAGTCACAAGGAACAAACAAAGGTTTTTGTTAAATTTTCAAACAAAGTCGGATCTTCGTGATTTTTAATTTTCTTTCTCTTGACTTTAAAAGTAAAGCTTTGAATTTTTAAATGATAATAATATTTATTGAACACTAGGCTCTTTTATCCTGTAGAGTAAGTCACAGTCGTAATCATGATTAAAATAATTTAGTTTTAAAAAATTAAAATGTCTAATTTTTACTTTAGAATTGGTACTCCAGCTGAGAGAAAGAACATAGATACAGATTAAAAGCAAATGGAAATTGTAAACTTTTAAAAGAAAATGAATTTTATTATCTTGAAAAAAATCTTGGGCCATTTCACAGTATTTTGTCCAAACGTAGAGTCCGCAACATGGCACTTTTTTTGTTATAACTACGTAATTTAGTTTAATTATCACTAAATTTTATTTTCAAATAATATGTTGAACACATTATTTGAAAATAAAATTAAGTGATTTACATAGTTATAGCAAAAAAAGTGTCATGTTGCGGACTCTACGTTTGGAGAAAATACTGAGAAATGGCCCTCTTACTAAGTTTAGAGGCTGCAGGATTAAAGAAATTGGCTACTGAAAGAAAATAAATCAAATGTAAAGAAAGAGTAAAAATATTTGGATTTTTTTTCCTAAACTGATTATTGCTGTAATCAAGCAATAGAATAAATCGTGGGAGGTTAAAAAACTACTGCATTTTGACCTTTTTTAAATCAACATGAATTTTAACTAATTTCATTCTTGATTTTAATTTTTAATGCTTTTTTGACTGATTTTAACAACTGTGTTATAGATTATAAAACTGAAAAAAAAAAACAATCGAATTGGCTACTGAAAGAAAATAAATCAAATGTAAAGAAAGAGTAAAAATCTTTGGATTTTTTTTCCTAAACTGATTACTGCTTGATTATTGCTGTAATCAAGCAATAGAATAAATCGTGGGAGGTTAAAAACTACTGCATTTTGACCTTTTTTAAATCAACATGAATTTTAACTAATTTCATTCTTGATTTTAATTTTTAATGCTTTTTTGACTGATTTTAACAACTGTGTTATAGATTAAAAAACTGAGAAAAAAAAAAAAAAAACAATCGAAACAAAGAAATTGAGATTCCAAATTTAATTTTATAAGACATCTTAACCAGCAAACCGTTTCAAACGAGCTGAGCTCGGGTTGGCTTTTCGTGGCCCTAACCGGCCATCCCGAGGAAAACTAGCTAGAACATTGGGCTTTCTTACAACGCACATTCTTCCCTCAAGAGTACTTTTCCCCTTTTTGTGGAACCACAAAGCTTGGAGGTACAAGAAGGGGCATCATTTGAATGCGGCCGCTGTCAATCTACCTCCTTTCTTTTGCTGGTCTGTGGTCCCCAAGTCCCTGATGTCTCATTTCCACATGGATGAGCTTCACTTTTGATGGCCCGTTTCCACGTGGGTCTTTCTTCCTAAGCTGCATGCTTCTTTGTATGAGAGTACAAACGATGTTACTTTTATTCATATCGAGTGTTTTTAAAACTTTTTTCATCAAATTATCTGCTGATTCAATTTTACTTAGCAAATTAATGATGCAACCATTATTTAGTGATTATTTCGCACAAATCGCAACAGCAATTGCAATTAAAATTTATTCAAATGAAATATATTACATCTGCTGACCTTCTAATATAAAGGGCTCCAAATAAATTGCCTGGAGGTTCAGGTTTTCGATGTTATCCGAGTAAAAAATGCAATTACTTCGGAAAACGCAAATGTTATGGTTCTAATATATATACTTGATATAATTGCGGGCCTATAATATAGATCAATTTTGCACTTAATTTTCCCTTTTTACCATAACAACGATTTAAATAAATAGAAGCAAAAATAGAATAATACTTAAACTTCAGTGTTTATTATTAATCTCTTAATGATATTAATCAATCAAGAAATATATACATATGCATAGAAGGGTTAAAATTCGCATTTTTAAGTGCAGGGGAGACTACCCACCAAGCTTTATACAGTATATGGAGAAGATTGCAATTTTTTTGGAAGGGAAAACAACAGTAACATTTATTATTTGACTATCTATATACTTTATAACCAAAATGTGTTTTTTTCCTGTTTTGATAATAATATTGGAAACATTACATAAAAGTGAAAACAGCGGATTTTCGCATTTTCATCGAAAATTTTTGAACTTTCCGCAGGTGGGAGACTTCCTACTGGATCTGAGAAATACACCTGCCCTGAATTTTAGCCCTTGATATACAAATGAAAATTTTAAAAGATGAAGTCTGTGCCATGACCCCCCCCCCCCCCCCCTCCTGTAAATATATATTACGTACATTCAGAACTGGAAAGTAAAATTAACTCAGCTAGCAAAATGGCATAGTCCTAGATAGGGGAAAGTGGGGGGGAGGACGCTTACAGATGCGAACATAAATAAGTAAGGGGCGATTGAGATGCAATAGTGAAAAGGTGGGGCTTGATATAAAATAAAAGCTGTGGTGATGCCGTTCCCCGACGTCACCCTCGACAACACACTCATCAGTTATTACTTATCACTAGAAAGATTTTTTGTTTTGTCATTTTTATTTTCGTGCGGGATTTTGAAGGCTCAAGAAACATTAAACTGAAATACCAACCGTTGAAGCTGGAGGAGTAGAGTAGAAATGAAACCTATACTTTATTCCTTTGTAGGTACAAAATACAGCACAAATGAAAGAAATATACAGATTGGGAAGATTGTTTATCCTCCCAATCTGTATTTTGTAGTCCGCAATGTAAATTTTTAAAAAAGTTCAACAATTAAAATTAAAAAAAAACACAAAACGGGATAAATAAACGCATAAGTTTCCTAATTTTGCATAAGTTTTTCCGTATTCCTAATATTTGGGGAAAAAACTGCTTTTGTCCCCCTCCCATTTTTTTGATTGACTGCCTTCCTTTTCTTTTCTTTTTACAATTTTTAACATCCCATATTAAAGAAAATTTTCTTTCTCTGATATTTTACGTGTGATTGTTCTTTTATGACTAGGTGCCTAGAAAGGGGACGTAAAACCAGGTTTGTCTGGGCATATATACTGAGAGGACACCAGTAACTCTCCAACCCTCGGAGTCGCAAACACCTTTATTCTATTCGGATTGCTTCATTAGCAGCTGCGTCTTGAACAATGGACTCGCATATTTTTCGTATAAGACGCTGTATTAATATACATGTAGGCAGACAGAAACACATACAAACACACAGACACACACACACATATATATATCTAAAAGCGATAGCGCACCACCACCCTTCAAAAAAAAAACAAGGAGCTCCAAAACTAATGACCAGGATCCGACACGTCCCGGGCGCCAGGGCGACTAAAAAAATGCCTTGGCGACTAGTTTTTCAGGTGGCTACTATGTTCGCAAATGAAAATATTATAGCTGGCTCTTAAAAATTTTCCCTGGCTCCTAAGATTTTCGCATTTTTGTCGGACTCTGCTAATGACCTCCTAAAATCGTCTAAAACCTCCTAAAATCAAACACTTTAAAATTAAAATGACTCATTTTGCGCCATGACCCCCCCCCCCCCCCCTCTGGTGAGCAGACGTGCTTAACGTTTTTGAGTACTTGCACCAGACATTCTGAGCCCACAAAAACGAAATGAAGCATTTCATGATAAAAAGAAGAAAAAGAATTGCTAAACTCCAAAAAAAAATAGATGCAAAATCAGAAGTTGGGAGTCTAAAAACTAATTCCTTGTGGTTTAGTATTTATTTTTTCTGGGAAGGAGCACTTCTCTTAATAATTTTTGCTGAAAGCAAATGAAATAATGAGAAGTAGTGGGAACCAGAAATTAAGATGATTTTCCAGAAAATAGTGATAGTGTGTGGAAGCCATGGGGATTATCCTGTCAAATGCATGAATTTTTGTTCAATACTTTTGTAACAACAGATAAAACATACCCTAGCAAAGTCATTTTTGAGCCCTTAGTGGGGCGGTAAAAAATACACATGCAGGAGTTTCAAAAGGAACGATACGCAGATAAAGCGGGTTTCAAGAATGGTTGCCTTTTGTTCCGTGTTTCTTGCTATTTTATGTGGATCATTTTTTTTTTTTCTGAATGCAGCAACTCTCTATTTTACATCGGTAAAAGTAACTTTTACTTCCTTATAAATAAACTGCTAAAATGCATCCCCCCCCCCCGAAAGAGAAGCGGATTGGACGTTATAACCGTAAATTCACTAAATACGACTTTGCTAGGCGATATATATATGTCTATGTACTATGTATATGTCTATTGTGTCGATATATATATGTGTGTGAGGCAGAGTATGAGCTGATCGAACAACGCTCCAGATGTGTGTCAAATCTGGAATTCTTTCGTTTGTGTGCTATACAAAACCTCTGAAAAATATATGTATACCCCTTCCCCATTACACGTCCTGAGTTTTAGTTTTAAAAATATGGTCACATTACTCATAAAGCATGCCATACAAATATATGAAAGCAGACAATCACACCAGCATCTTTTTGGAAGGAAAAAAGGGATCCTAACAAAAAGTTACTTTCTAATAACTGATAAAACCAAAAAGAAAATGCCTCAAACGTTTAGTTCAGGAGATATTAGCAAAAATTAGTGGATCAACCAGAATTTTATTCTTTAGTCATAGCAGTTCTTGTACTAGAACTGACAATATGGCTTAGAACCAAAGATGGGGGGGGGGGGGGAACTTGCATATCCCACCCTCCGCCGTGGTAATTTGAAAATGAACTAACTTTTTACAGTGAATTTTCTTACCGCAATATTACCGTCAAAACATAACACTGTAAAAAGTTAGCTCATTTTTAAAAGGTGTATTACCAAGGAACACATAAAACCGCAGTGGCGTAAAGAATTAATTTTGGAAAGTACATATCGCTATTATAAAAAAAGGAAGCAATATTTAATATTAGTATTTAATTATTGTTGTAGTTCAGAATTACAACGTGGTAAAAACTAAGGAATACACTACATCAATCTAATTTCTCCTGTTTAAAATTGTTCAGAACAGAAATAAATTTTATCAATTTTGTAAATATTACAGGGAGGGGCCTCTCGTGTATAGAATGCTCTCCCTTCCTCTTCATACACGGCTCAAAACACGTGACACACATTGAGCCTTTGCTCTCTGATTTCAGAGACCAACAAAGACTTTTTTTTTTTTTTTTGTACATAGTTTAGATACAATCATTTATACTTTATGATGAAGTTTTTTTGAACATAAGTAGAAAGAATAAATTTTATTTTTCCTGTGAGAGAAAACCTGGAGGGGGGCGATATTTAAATAGTCTTGGCACGCCATTGTATCAAAATAGTGAGATGTGAATAACTGTTTTTGCCAAGATGTTCCTAATTTACAAGTGCCTCAAATAAGTTTCAAATCTTTTGTAATGAGTTATATGAGTATCTATATTCATATTTTCAGCTAAATAACGTATGCAAAGCACTAATTACATCATAAAAATGTCAAGACTCCGTTACATATGATTTCTTAAAATTCATATCGATGCCAAATTTGAGCTTAAGGTAGGATTAAAACAAAATTCTAGATATTTTGCTCTTTTTTTGCTTTTCTTTTCTTTTTTTCTTTCTTAATTTATATTTCAGACTAGCTGTTAATCATAAAACAACTCCGATTCATCAGAAAATATTAAAATTACTATATGGTGTAAAAAAAGAATGTTTTAATGAATTGAACCATTGTCATCGCTTTCTGTATAAATGTTCGCAATTCTGGAATAATTAAATATTCAAATTTGTTTTCTCATTTTTCTAAATCTAGCATATTTTATCTGTGAAGTAATGGGTGAGTTGCATAGATATTTTTTCACTTAACTGCAAATTTTGTTATTCTTTTACTGCAAATTTTGACTTTCAAATATTAGAGAAATTGACATGTTGTATAGGGTTATGGTAATACGTAAAAAAATTTAAATAACGAGCTATCGCAATTCCGAAACCAGAGCAAATAACTAATGAAATCCTGTTTTAGCTGCTTCCAAAACATGTTTGAAAACTCGTTTATGGTCAGTTCATCCGTGAATGACCATTGCACCCAGGAGAGAAACCCCACAATCCATCCATGAATGGGAAGGGGACATTCCTTCTTCAAAGTGCGCTTCTATTCAGTAGGTGCTTTGATTGTCAGACGTGAAATTTTGGACACACCCATGCAAGGGGGTGGAAGTGTTGTAAGAAAAACAACTTCCAGAGAAATTTTGGCCTAACGGTTAGAGGCCCTTTTCTTTTCAATTTGGGAAACAGTTTACTGGTTAAACTATCACGGAATTGCGTTTCTATTTTTAAACTAAGATTTCAATAAAAATATAAATAAATTTTGTTTATTATTATTATTTATATTTTTGTTTATTTTTGTTATTTTACCTTATCACAAAAATTAATGAACAGCTAAAAGGAAAAAAACCCAATTCTATCAAAGAATGCAGAAATATTGCATAATAATAATAATAAAAAAAAAGAGCGTATGCGTTCTTTGGCGTGCACGTGAGAAGTAGGCTTAAGTATTGTTAAACCATTGCAGTGATCAAGTAGTAATCTTGAAACCCTGAATAGTTACTTATACCGCGAGTATACTCATCGGCAGTCCGAGTTTCGTTTACTAAAAGTCAGTTTTGTAATGAGTTTGCTATCCTAAAAAAAAGATGTATTAAAAAACTGAATTTTCAAAAAACTCACTTAGGGAGAAAAATGTTTTCCGTGAAAAATCGGGTCTTAAGTAAAAATAAAACAAAAAGTGGGTATCCGCCAGATGGTGAAAAATTGGCGTTTCTGTAAAAGGCAGCTAGTGAATGAGCGGAAATCGGGTTCGTTACGAGACATCACGTGCTTAGTCTCTATACAGCACATATTCAATTAATTTAAGTCCACAATGATAATTTAAGTCTACAACATTACTATTTAAATAACTTTACAGTTGATGGTATTAACAATTTATCTCAATTTTTTAATCATATTTTTTATTTTCAAAATTTTTTTCCTGGCTTGTGAAAACAATGTTTACAATAATTATCGGTTCAAAGCAGACTTTAAATTTTTGATGAAAGTTTATTTCACGAAGAAAATTCGTTTACATGATTAGGTGGAGAGACGATTCACAAGTTTTATTTCATACATGTAATTAGATTATGGGGGTAGTAGTGGTTAGATTATAGTTGGGGTAATAGGAGCGGATTTTTGGGAGGGGAGGCACAAGTTGCACGTACCCCCTTCAAAAGAATTGAAAGAAATTTGTAATACCATTAAAAAATGTTTACTTATTTTGCTGTGCTTTAATGCAGATTAATTGGTTTTAAGGGATACTTCAGAACAAAAAAACTCCGATGGGAACATTATTACGAAATGTTTACGCGGGAAAACCACTTTTTACTTCCCGTGCCCCCTCCAGGCCCCCTGTGGGGTAATCTAAGCACAGTTTGATCATATTTAAATTATATTCGGTTATTCCTAATATGACGGCTTTACCAACAGATATCAACAAAAAAATGTTATTTTAATACTTTTTATATGAAGTGGAGCTAAAATGTTGTAATGCAAGATATAATTAGAAATGCAATCAATATTTATGTATTCATAGATAGATAAATAGATAGAATATTGATAATACACAATTAATATACCAGACATTTTTCATGAGCACTTATCAGGAGTCTGCTTGAGAAAGTTTTACTTTAAAAGTTAACGCAAATCAAAAGTTAAAGTAAATCGTAAAATCATTGTAATATATCCTGTGTTTAATTTCCAAAGAACTTTCTTGGAAACCTCATAAAAATTTCCAAGATAAGTTCTTAGTAAAATTCTATTTAAGTTAATTATTACTCATACTCAAAAGCATGTCAATATGATGTTTATTAAACTTAAAATTTTGTTTATTGAACTAAAGAAATGCAGAATAATAGGAACATGAGAAAATGTGCACTGAAACACCCCTGAATTGGGATTAATTTTAACATTTAGCAACACGTTGGTAAAACGCCGAATGGATTCAAAACCAATTTAAATTTCGCCACCAAACATTACACTTGCGGAATTCTCTCGGCGGAGCTGTCCCGTCCTGAGAAAACGGCGGGGAAAAGTGCGGCGTAGCCGAATTAGATTGTCCGGCGGAAGAACAATTGGGAACAATCGGAATTGTCCGATCTGCTGAAGATGGAGATAAAATTTTTGGCTGAAATGTCCTGCACTAGTGGAATTGCGATGTGCCCCTGTTTCAATACTAAATGTATTTAAAAGTGTTATCATTGAATTAAATTTCTCTGCTGTAAAAGCTAACACAATAGCTATTTATATTAAAAACTTTTCCATCATCGAGATGCTTCTAAATCTAGTTCGATTGCGCTAAACATTTAAATTATTTTTTTTTAATGAAAAGGAACAAAATTTAGGGGTCCCCCACCCCTTCCTGAAATGATCAATTGTTCCCCTTTGTTTTCTTGGAATTTCCTTCACGCGAAAATACCGAATCTTTCTCTCCTGGACTTGGATTGCCATTGAGAATTGCAAAGAGGTAATTGAAGTAAAAATTAACAAAAAGTGCAAAACGAGAAAGCAAACTTTTTATAAAAATCGCCATTGTGAAATCAGCCCATTCTCAAATACAAGAACGAACGCCATAACCATGTTAGTTTAGCAATTATAAGCAAAAATATCAACAAAAGGTTTTTAACCGGGTTCATTGATTTAAATTAAATTTTTTTTTAAATACATACTTTATTTAATTCATTTTGCATTTTTATAAAGTGTTGTTCTAAACAGAAAATATGCTGCATTTACAACATCTAGTTCCATTAGGAAAGCTTCAAAGGACCCACCATCTGTCTAAGTGTTAATGGTGTAGACTGGGATTTTTTTTTTTGGTAGCCAGTGGCTACTAACACAAAAAACTTTGGTAGCCACTTCAAATTTTTGGTAGCCACAACATTAATTTACTGGTTTAATGCAAAGAAAAGCAATTTTAATTTTCCAATCACATACATTAATATAAGTAAAATTAACTTAGTTTATTTAATTTTAATGTTTTATCACAATTTGAAATTTAATGTCTTTATTTTTCATTCACTTACAAACACTTCTTAAGAGAAAATTCTCTTAAAAATCACTATTGAAAAATATGTATGGCCAAAAAAAAAATTTCTTGTCATGCTTTGCTAATAATGAATAAATAGTATTTTAAGACAATAATCATATCAACGAAAGTTTTCATGTACTTACGAGAAAAAAGAATTTTCTTAAATATAAAATTTCAGTTGCAGAATATTCTCATTCTCGGGGAATATTTCCAAATCACATCAAGTGCGTTTTTGACCAGAATTTTTCTTTGGTTGGCTAAACTAAAACTAATATATTAAGTAGCCACAAGATTAAATTTGCAAATTATCTTGCCACCTGTACACAAAGCTATATGTCTGATATATAAAGAAGTTTATTTGATAATGGTTGATTTTAAGTTATACAATACGTATAAGTGTATGTTACAAAATTTTAGTAGTGAAGTCACTTTTAATCAAAGTTTGTTATCCCCCCCCCCCTCTTTTTGTTAACTACTTAATGCATTTGCCCATGTCTGACATGGGCGAAAGTTACCGAAAAGTTTGCCCATACCAGTGCGTTATTTTATTTCTAATGCCCGTTTACACTTTGTTTGTATAATATATACCGTCTACGTAACTTTTACCCCACCCCCTGCTCCCTAGTCACTCCCACAACCTGAAATTGCAAAGAATAACTTGAAAACAGAAATGTTTTTAAATTGTCATAAGTACTTAAGATTTATTATGCACCAGTGGCATAATATGACTTCTTTGCAACACCTCAATCTTGGGTATGAAACATTACACTCACTCGGTTGTAAATTATGTATACTTGAAATTTGACCCAAGTGTCCCTTAACTTCCTGCAACCCATCCTCACTTACGGGGTCTGCAAGTAGCTAGTTACACAACTGATATGCAGAGCCAATCATTACAAAAAGCATCATAGTAATGTCAAAAATACCTGTTAAAATTGAAACAGGAAATATTAATAAATTAATGTTGTTAGAAAAGAGGGCTGTTCAACATCACCAAACAAAAATGGCAAGTTTAGCCAAAAAAGCAATTCAGGGTAAAGCAAAGAATTTGTTTACAAATTAAAAATTTGAGTATAATTTGAATAATATTTAACAAAAATCCGACATTCAAATTTAGTCTGCAACCTTGAGCTACAAATTTTTAATTGATACCTGCCACCATAAGTTTATAGCATTGATGAAATCAATCATTAAATTCAATTTTAATTTTGCTTTTAGCTTCTAATTATGATTTTTAAAAAATTATTTTAAGTAATATACTACATATTCACTCCTGTCTCAACTTTTGCACTGTCTTATTGAAATTTTGGGGGATTGTTTTGGGGGGTTCTCTTAGCTTTTAGGCGGTCATTGTTCTTGGGGCTCAATAGCTTTCTTGGTGTATGTGTGAGGGGGGGAGGGAGAGTATGCAATTGCTTTTAGGGGGGTACCACTGTTAATACCAAAAGCAAGGCAAAATATAAAAAGGTATATATTCAACAATTAAACGCTTATTATGCATTTAAATTTTTGTATGGTAAATATCAGTGTTAAACTTCAAGTGAAAAATGATTTTAAAGTTAAGATTATTGGAAACACAGGGTATTTAATATTACAAAAGCAGTCAAAGAAATCGCAAATTTCGTGAAAAAACAAGAGCAACAAGAATTTGTTTTAAAAGTTTAAAATTTGAGTACATTTGAAGAACATCAAACAAAAATCTGTCATTCAGATTCAGGCTGCAAAATCTTTGCACGTTGAGTTTTGCACACCAGCTATCAAGTTTTAATTGATAGCTGCCACTGCCACTATTAGTTTATAGTATTAGCGAAATGCTCGCTATTTTCTGATCACTGAATTTAATTTGATCTTGCATCAAATTTGTGTAATTTGTGTTTTTTTTAAATTATTTTAAGCACTACATCTATACTCCTGTATTGACTTTAGCAAATATTAAAGTCAAGGCAAAGTATAAAAAGATCTTGTTTAATTATGCAATTAAGTGCCAATTAATTTAAAACTTACCTCTTTCCCAAAAATAAATACTACAGGCCAAAACTAAAATAATCAGAATCAAGTTTTTTTTTTAAAAATTGAATAAAAAATAAACTTTTTCTATTGAGTACTATAACTTAAAACTTACAACCTTACAATGTAATATTTTTCATCTGAGTGTGATAATTGTTTTGGAATGGATTACCGCCGTGTGGATCGGGGAAAATGATTAAAAGCGCCATTTTGCGGATTTTGATATTTCTCAAATTTTCAATGCTAAAAGCATTTCTTTTAATTTAAATGTTAAAAATAATTTGAATTTACCTTTTCTATGTTGAAATCATTTTATTTTTAGCTTAGTTTTATGTTTCTTCGATAGCCACCTGTGACGCGCGATATTAGCGTTTTGCCGTAATTGTGCTGCAATCTTTTTGCATCTGTTTCCAGTTTCAGATTTTTCTTATTATTTTCTCTTAAGCACACAAGTTAATGTGTATTAATTAAAAACATTAGGCTATTTTTAACAATAAATATATTATTTGGTACAAATATAGCGATCTGGCGTAACGAGAGTTGTTGAAAGGGGTGTCACCCTAAAAATGTGCAGACTAAACACCAATAAGAAGTGGGAAAAAGTTCAACATTTACCAGTCATAAGGACACGACATTAAAGATATATGCAGTGTTTCTTTCAGGCAGCTCCCGGGGGGGGGGGGGGGGTACTGCCTTTCGGAGCAAATCAACGCCCCCCCCCCCCCCTTCCTGAGGAAAAAATTCAGATCACAATTTTTTTTAAAAGAAAGAAAAGAGAGATTACGCTTTTAAGACTTTAGTTTCAGAAACACTCGGTGTTTCTTTCAGACCGATTGCTCCGGGAGGGCATGTTAAGAATTAGGAGGGGCGGTGTATCCTTCAAAATCATATGTTTATATATATATATGACATGAAATGATGATAATATGAATTTTTTAATATACATGATACATTCTTGATACTATATACAGTAGATGTAGCTTTAGACTATTTTTGGTGAAGTGAGGGGAGTGAGTTTCTAGGTTTTATGCATCCCATTTTTTTTGTAACTGGTATTACAGCTGTAATATTTACGCTATCTCTGTAGTGGGGGTTCGGGGGTACTCCCCCGGGATTTTTGTGCAATTTAACTCCTGAAAATGCAATTTTAGGCTCTATGGGAACGTCAGAGGAAGGAGTTACATAAGTTCTCCCATAAGAAAATTTAAAAAACTGAAGTCTTAAAACTGAAGTTTCAGCCTATCTTTGTAAACATTACTAGATGCAGGGGTTCGAGAGCTCTCCCCAGAAAACTTTTTGAAATCTTCCTAACAATGCAATTTCGGGATTCTTTGGTGATGTTAGAGGAATCAGAAAGGAGTTAGAGTACTCTCCCCCCCACCCCGCAATTTTTTCAAAAAAGTCTTGTCCTTTAGGTTATTTTTGGTGATGCTAGTGATAGTGTTCGATGTCTTTTCATCAAAAGTGTTTTTGAAACTAAAGTCTTCAAAGCGTAATCTCCCTTTTCTTTCCTTCTTTTTTAAAAATTTTGATCCGAATTTTTTTTCTGGGGGGGGGGGGGCAGTTGACATGGTCTGAGGGGGAAGTGCCCCCACAGAGAGATACCTGAAAGAAACACTGCAAACATCTTTGGGGAAAAGCCATCAAACACTATCACTAGCGACAGCAAAAGTAACCTAAAAAATAAAAGACTTCATTTTGATAAAAGTTATGGGGGAGAGTAACCAAACTCCTTTCTGCTTCCCCTAACATTGCCAAAGAATTCCGAAATTGCATGGCGAGACCTCGAACCCCTGCCTCCAGTAACATTGACAAAGATAGACTGAAACTTCATTTTTAAGACTTTAGTTTCAAAAATTTTCTTTGGGTGAGAACTTCAGAAACTCCTTTCTCTAACGTCCCCAAAGAGCCAAAAATTGAATTCTCAGGAGTTAAATTTATGAAAAAAAAAAATCGGCCCCCTCCCCCTCCTAGAGCTAGCCTAAACATTACAGTCCTAAGACCAGCTACCAAAATTTAAGTTGCAGAAGCCCCAAATACCCGCTCCTCTAACTTCCCCAAAAGATCTAAAACTGCACCTACTGGATATATGTAGTATCAAGAATTTATCATATATGTAAAAAATTTCATATTATCATTCCTAATATAAATATATATATAAAAAAGGGTAAGATTTTGTAGCATACACCGACCCTTCTAATTCTTAACATGCCCCCCCCCTCCCCCAGAACAAAAGGTCTAAAAGAAACTGAATATACTTTCCCACGCATAACCAATACATATATCTTTTTTTACGCACATACTTATCAGCTTCAAAATTTCGGATGATGTCTCTGGTGTATGCTGTTTAGTGTCTGGTGCGTCATTTCTCGACTTCATTATTTTCAGATGGAGATTCGCCCTCTTTCCGTATTTTGAAAAAGGAAAATAATGTGGATTGAGCATTAAGTTTAGTTTATTTACCTTCACTCATTTTAATTGAGTGCAATAGCTACCTGATAAGAAATTGACAATTTGCTAATAACCTGCTGGGGAAAAGCAACTAAAATATGGAGCTTTGTTTTTAGAAATGCTTTGCAGCACCAAGACAACAATTGACAGATGCACCCCACCCCTCATTACCACGTGACTCTACATTTAAGTTTCTCACAAATGGGGGAACGTACTCTGGGCCCCAAGGATGATTTTGGCTGAGGGAAGCATATAAAAGGGAAATTCCCTCGCCTGTCACCTATGTTGTTGACACGAAGTAAAAAAAAATATTTTTTAAACGACCAACAAAAGCATGATGATCTTTCCATGCCCACACCCCTATTAACTTGACATAATTTCCACAAAGTTCAGAAAAAAATAAATGAATAAATAAGTAACTACCCAATGGGGGGGGTTTGAACCCCCCAAAACCCCCTGGTTACGTCCACGTCCACTTTCTATGTTAATAATAGTATGTTAAATTTATTTACTGAATATCGCACAATATCTAATCCAGAATGTTACTGTTGAAAAGAACATCCTTAAAGGAATGTTTTATCTACAGTCCATAACTTTTTAAAATAAAATAGTTTTTCATCGAAATTTTCAATGAAGATATTTTATGAGAAAAAGGGGTTTCAGTAATAAAGTGAACATCTGATTTTACCAAATAAGTAAGTTAAAAAATATTATAAGTTATTTCATTTATAAAACAGAACAATTATTAAAGTGCACTCAGAAAAAATTGAATGCTCCCCCCCCCCCCCCCATGACCACAAAACTGATACATTTCATCTTTTAAAAGTTAAAAAAATATATATTACTACTAACAAATAGCTAGTCATGAAAATAGCATGCTGTTAACCATGCCATACTATTTTTAAAATGTAGCACAATAAATATCCAAAACATTTAAAGTCTGTTTAAAAAAATTAAAAATATTGGATTTCCACAAAAAAAAAAAAAAAATCACGAACTCTGGTTTTAACATTACGATGAGGATTTTTCTTAATTGTAAAGCAACAGCGAAACCAAATTACACAAAAATTGGTATACAAGGTGAACTTTTAATGCCCACCATAAATCAAAGATGAAAATGACCCCTTAAAATTTTATAATCGACATTTTCAGGGTTCCCACCAAGAATATGATACAAAAAAAGTGAAAAAAGTGACCATTTAAGAAAAAAAAGTGACCAAAAAAGTGATCAATTTAAAAAAAAAGTGATCAATTTAAAAAAAAAGTGACCAAATGAGAATAAGCTTTGTATTACCACTAACACATATGTAGAAAAAAGGTTTATAGGTGTTTAAGCATAGAAAAATATACCATTACATTTATTTTCTTCACATGCAAAAGTTCCATCTAGAACTATACGAGCCTACTTTCGCACATTCCAAATACAGATCTATACTCTTGCAATCTCTCTCTCTCTCTCTCTAAATTCTCATTTAGCTTTAGTTTTTGATTACTTCAAATGTACCGTTTTCAACAGTCAATACATATTCATTCACTCATTAATTAATTTACTCGTTCATGAATTTGTACACTTATTTATTTTGCACTCATTCCTTTATTTACTAATTCATTCTTTCACTCATTCAGTTATTCATTGATTCATTGATTCATTCATTCCTTGAGAAATATCCTTAAAAATCCCAGTCAACTAATTTCATTAAAAAAATAGGTTCGTTTAGTTCAGGTTGAACTTCGTATCTGTACATGTTCTTTGGCCTAACATCTTTCTGATAAAGTTTGTTCCAAGTGAATCCATCAGCTAGGTCAGGCTTTATATAGGATTGAAATTTCCCCGTAGGCACTAAAGTTAATTTTTTTGAACTGTTCATAAATGAACAAAAATTGTTCAAATCTAAAAAAAATATTTCACACCGAGAGCTTTTTCCAATAAGCTTGTCCATACGAACTAGGAGCATATGCCCAGTATTTACGTAATGTGCTTTATTTTTGCCCATAGGTGCTAATGTTAAGATTTTTTGAACTGTTCAAAATTAAACGAAAATTTTTTCAAATGAAAAAGTAAAATATGGAAATGAGATGTCCTCGCCAAGATCTTTTGAATCAGCCAATTTCCTCAAAAGTTACTGGGGGGGGGGGGGGGGGGGCGACAGACACATTTTCCCCATCTCAAAACCCTACTTTCAAATTTTTCATTTTTAATTCCTTATTTAATTACTTCTTTGACTTTTCTTTATTTTCAATGATATTTTTACAATGCATTAAGCCTTCTTTCACACTTTATTTATTTTTTGGGAAAGTAGGCTAAAACCGGCAGAAAGTTCAGTCCTTAACTAAACTTCCATAAATAAATATCACTATCATCTCAAACAAGAAATCATTTTTAAAAAACCAATGGTTTTTCATCAGACACAGAAAGAAAGCAGCCATACATATATATGCCAGGGGTGACCGATGTGCTAAATATTTGAAACATTATATATAACTTAAAGGTATGTATATACAAGGAATATTATAATCCTTTATTAAAAAATTTAATTCAGAATATTCTTTGATGCTAAAAATTAAACACCAGAAATAAACTTCAAATGCATGCTAGCGCAAGGCTCAAACGAGAAAAAAAAGTTTAATATTTCAAAATTTGCTTTCATTGGGAGTACTACAGAAATAAAGTTAATTTGAATATTATTTATATATTAATGTCAAATTACATATGTTAGAGCAAGTAAAAAATAAAACTCTTTACTTTGATAGATATAAATCCTGACCTAGCTGACGGATTCACTTGGAACAAACTTTATCGGAAAGATGTTAGGCCAAAGAACATGTACAGATACGAAGTTCAACCTGAACTAAACGAACCTATTTTTTTAATGAAATTTGTTGTACGGGATTTTTAAGGATATTTCTCAAGGAATGAATGAATCAATGAATAACTGAATGAGTGAAAGAATGAATGAGTAAATAAAGGAATGAGTGCAAAATAAATAAGTGTACAAATTCATGAACGAGTAAATTAATGAGTGAATGAATATGTATTGACCGTTGAAAATGGTACATTTGAAGAACACAACTAAAGAAGCAAATAAAATCAATTATAAGCATGAAAAACAGGAAAAGGATCAATGCCCAGTTAAATCAAGCAAGGAAATCGCTATATTAAACGCATTCTGTACAAGAAATGATTTTGATTATAATCTTTTGTTTAAAGCTGATTTAGAAAGTACAGATACCAAAAGTAAAATACTTGAAAAGTATACTTTAAGTGCTTACTTATCCTGTAGCAAAAAGTTTTTAACTTGCAAATCGTTCAAAGGTGAAACTGAAAATGATAAGATAGAATAGACCTTGAAAAGCAAAAAGAAAATCAGAAAAGAAAATCAATACAGTAGGAATGCTCAAAATTTTTAAATATTAATATAAAAATTTCAGAAAAGAATGCTTCAAAAATTTAGAGAACTGTCGCCCCTGGTATATAAATGGCAGCACTCTAAAAGTTTCAATTTAATCAGTCTTAGATTTCTTTTTTAAAAAAAAGTTGTGATTACGGAAGATTTTCTCTTCTGTAATTTTTTTCCAATTTCATATGCCTCTTTGCTCTGTGCTCGATTTCCTGAGCTTTTACAGATTTAGCACCCTCTATCATTACCCGAACAAGCTGTATTTCTGTAAAATCTTGATTTCTAATGCCCTGTTTTAACTTTTTATTTGCTTCAGAAAATAGCTTTGTAGAAGGAAACTATTTTATTTGCATTTTTCCTGGTGTTTATAGGAAAAGTTTGGTGGTTATTAAGCACTTTATGAGATACCCCAAAAAAAGTGATTTTAGGTGACTATTTGCTACAAAAAGTGACTTTAAGTGACCAATGAAAAAAAAGTGACTTGGTGGGAACCCTGCATTTTATACTGTATTCTTGATAAATTGACATATTTCATGCATCTCTAGGGTAAATAGTTTTCAAATGAGGAGTTTTTTTTTTTTTTTTCAGAACAGTACAACTGGTACTTGTACAACCCAAGCACTCCAATATCTGCAGACATCTAGATTGCAAGAGGGTCAGGATTGCAAACTGACTAGTAATATTATGGACTACCCTTTAACTTTATTTTGGTCTAATAAATACTGTTGACCTTTGCTAACTATATTACTATCTCTCTCCTACTAAACCATTGGGAAATGTTTGAACCCAAAAATGTGTTGTCTAATAGAGCCAGAAGAAAAACTTTTTCGACCAACCTAATAAGTACACTTGTATTCAGAGCCATTCGAAAAAGGGGTCGAGCAGAGCAGGTCACCCCTTAGTGTTAGGAAAAGTAGAGTCAAAACTTGAAGCTGCCAAACTAGTTAGTTCCACACAGTTTATGTTTCAAGTCTTAATCTAATTATGTACATGTCAGAAACAAACAGGAAAACATGTGAAAACGCTTTTGCGCTTGTTGCCAAGTTTTGGAATGCCATGCTTTACTAAAAAACCAACACTTCAGCAAATTACCCGGAATAGTATATTTTAAAGCCAGAATTTTCACAATTACAATTTGTTAAATTAAAATACCTACTTATATAAATTATATCCGCCTTTAGATGAAGAAATGTTGTTTGCTATTAAAACAGCAACTACCAATCCGTAAATGGCTATGATACCCGCCATGACAACGGGAATAATAGACTTCATAATCAACTCGGGCCTCATTATAGACATGGCTGCTATACCAGTCCCAGACCTTGCTGTGCCATAGGCTGCACCTAGCGCTGAAAAGAAAAAAAATATACAATTTCAAAAATAGTTTTAATACTAAAAAAAAAGTCATAATAAATCTTTTAAAAAAATGAGCACTTTATATAAAATCGACTGTAGTATTATAATACAGTGAGACCTAGATAATAAGGTCACTTTTCTAAATTCCTGGCTCATTGAATATCAAATGTGTATGAATTGGTTATAAGGTCACCCTGCTTATAAGGTCATTTTCGTGAAGTCCCAAGGAGTGACCTTATATCATGATCTGACTGTATATGGATTTTTTTTCTCATATTCCAATGCTCTAGTTTTTTAATCAAAAACCAAAATAAAATAATGCAGCACCTAACAACTACTTTTTTCTTTAGTCCAGAATATTCTGCTTAATTTATGATAGTCTCCTTGAATATACATACTTTTACATATTGGAAAAAAAAAGATTAATTTTGGCTTCCAGTTATTACCAAAAGAGTTACACTTCATACCCAGCAAAAGAATTTTTTCCCACTGAGAAAACAGGGTGGCTATATAATCTATGAAGCAAAATTCCCAGACTTTTCAGAAAATCTCCCTGATTAAATATTATATATATGTTACTCGCAAAGTATGGAACGCCGGCATTTTATAGAATGTCTAGGCATTGTATATAATGACCCTACGTTTTTAGGCAAGGTATGAAATATGAGAAGTATTACCCCATACTTTCCCTAAGCATTATATATAATACATAGGCATTCTATAGAATGACAAATGCTATTTAGGCAAAGTATGAAAAAACTGTCCTGATGAGGTTATTATGTAAATGGTATGCATTTCTCAAAAATAAAATGTTATTCTGAAAAAATAATGAGTGTGCCATTAAAAAAAATTTATTCAAAATGCATAAAGAAAAATGAAAGTTGTACAAAACATAACTTATGCCTTTCTTATTAAGGGAAAAAAAAATTTCATATAAAAAATAAGAAATTAACCTACTTGTTGCAACATGGCAGGCTTAAAGAACATTTTGAATTACATTTTTCATGCAAGGACATTTCATATTTTGGCACTTTGTTTTACACATGCATTTGACGAATACTTGGCTGCTACCACTGGACTGAGCAATTGCAACTGACCAGAGAGGAATTTCATGGTCAGGAATATCTTCAATTCTAAGCAAGTTCTTAGGGCATAAGTGAATTGTGGTGTCGCATATACTTGTTTTATACTTTGCCGGTTTCACATTTGGCATTCTATAGAATGCCTATGAAATGTGTGAAATATAAATTGTTTCATACATTGCAGGCTAGTTTTAGGCATTCTATAGAATGCCGGATTTCAAACTTTGCCTCTAACATATACAAAAGATAAAAAACAGACCTATTGAAAATGTTTTAATTATGAACGAATCATCCTAATTAGTAATAGTAATCAATTTTATTTACAAGAGTTTTACATATCGCTAACATTCTTATATGAGTGCCAGTAACAACAACTGCCGACATCAGCTCACTTCACTTCAAAAACCCAGGCTTGTTGCCAAATACATATCACACAAAACACAAAATGCTCTACTAAAATATTAGAATTAACAGTAAGTAAAATTTTTTAAAACAATTTAGTTCCTTTTTTTTTGGGGGGGGGGGGGGGCACTGTTACAGCAGTTAAATATTTTTTAGCAGAAAAATAAAGTATCAAATAAGTATCACTAACAGTCCTCAAACCTTAACATAAGATCACCCCATATTATAAGGTCACTTTTCTAAAATCCTGGGTTTGAATAGGAATTCTATGTTGTGGATTATCTGATATATGGTCAGGTCGTAAATACTATAGGGCAATTCCACAGAATGGTCAACCAGATGATAAAATTTTCAAAATCAATATTTTTAAACAAATAAGGTATCATTTTAAAGAGCTGTATGTATTGAAACTTTTATCCAAAATTTGATAAATTAAGTTTTTTCAAAAATACAAGAGGCTTAACAAGGGTCATTTTTTTGTGTGTTTCGAAATCAAATTTGGCTACTCTCAAAGAAACTCGGTTTCTTTCAAAATAAATGAATTAATATTATAAACTAAGGTGAGTAAACATTTAAGTATGCAGTCTACAGCATGTAATGTTGCAAAATGTGTAGAAACATTATCCATTTTGATTTCTGAAGGAATTTGCATGTAAGCCACTTCATATGTTTACGTCCGACACCAAATTGTATAATTATTTATGCTGAGCAAGTACTTTCAAAGCTGCATGAATGAAATTTTCTATGTAAAGCAGGATTTTCAATATCATTGAAATAACCTTTCATTTTTTTAATATTGAATATTTTATACTAAAAACTTGGTGTTGGATGTAAAGAAATTTTTTACATCCCACACCATTTACGTACGACACCGTTACTTTTTTAAAACTACATTTGTTTTTAACTGTTTTTCTCAACATATTTTCTTTTATTTGCAAAACAAAGTGAAATAGGCATAAAAAGGAAGCTTTTGCATTTTCTGCAAATTAATTTTCCTTAGTTAAAATTGAAAGTTTTTTCACCATATGTGGTGAAGTTGGTATCACTTTTTATGCACCATAAATAAAAGCTGTCGTATTATTTATGGTGCATAAAAAGTGATACCGACTTTTTGCATAAAAAATTTTCAGGGTTTCTTACTTTGTGTCGCAATCACCCCTGATAGGAGGCACTGTGAAAAGAACTGTTTGGCGACACGTCAAAGCAGAAAAAGAGTTAGTGGAGCAATTTGCTCAGGTTGCAGAATGTTTGAATCCAAACATACACATAAAATATATTCCAGGAAAAGACATAGAAAGAGATACACAACATTTGCAACAGTACTGGAAAGCTGTTTTGCCGATTCCCAACATAAAATCGATTCACTTTGTGCAACCAGTTGAGAATACTCAAGTACAGATTGGAGTTATATCAAATGACAGTAAATTTAGAATCTTATCAATATTTCCTGCGTCCGAATCAGATGATTCTGAAATTGATGAGCCAGCAGCTGTTAATGCAGCAGCAGTAGATATCAATGACTGGGTTCTGGTCAAATATGACTCCAATCTCTATCCAAGATACATTACAAGAAAAATAAAAAATGAGATAGAAGCAGAGATCGCGTTAACGCCTCTACAAGCGTGTTTCACGCCTTAAAAATCGGTAATACGCATTCAAATTTTAAAAAGGCGTATTTTCACTCTATATTTTTAAACAACTTTTATCTTGATCTCTATACTTAGGTATTGCAAGATAAATACAATATTCCTCCATTAAGTTAATTTTATTTTTCATTATATAGTAGAGCTCAAAAATCGCGGTCGCCAGTCCAGTCGGAAACTAGTTTTTCCTCCGATTTTTACCGGAATTGCTTACCGTGTTTGAAATTTGAATCCTTTTCCATCCTGGAATTATTTCAATTATCTTGAAAGTTGTAAGATATTTTTTGCATGCACAACCTTAAATATGCTTATTTGTCGTTTCATTTTAACAATTAGAAAAGAAAAAAAGTATAAAGATAGAAACAGCCAAAATCGTGCACGTGCTTCGCCGAAAATTGGATTCTAAGTTTAATTTTAATCCTTTTGCATCGGATACAAATTTCCATTATTTTCTAAATTAGAAGATATTTTAATATATTTCACACATGCTACCCTAAATCTGCTTATTTTGCATTTTATTTTAATAGTTTCTGTTTTTTTTTTTTTTTTTCTAACTTTGCCGATATTAAACACGTGTTTGTCGAAAAATGTGTTTAATACTATTATTAAATCACTATTATCGTTTCATTTATTTTTTTACTTCAAATTTGACTTTAGTATTGACAGCTATTTACTTTTTAGAAAATACTAAATTTTGGATAAATAAGAAGAAATAATTAGAAAATTGATAATTTAGCTGTACGTACGATACGCTCTGTGTCAAGGTCGCAGCAGAAGTGGTTTTCACTCTGAACTCGGATATGTGTAAAGAGTGTTTATTATTAATATTTTTTTATTTTCACTCCTCCAAAAAACAAAATACTCCTCCAAAAACCTCCAAGGAGTATTTTCACTCTTTGATGAAAATTTCTAGCGCGACCTCTGGATAGAAGTGTCTATCATGCATCGATCCGAAGGCGATTTTAAGTGGCCCAAAAATGAGGACAAAATCTTTTATAAATTGCATGACATTATAAAATGTATTATAGTCAACCCCTTATCCCAAGGCCGTATCCCCCCCCCCCCGGAATCCCAAAAATTTTCGCAATGTAGCATATATTCTTCCCTGAAACTTTCCCCTACACTAGTGTTTCAAAGTCAGACACCCCTCCTCCCCCCCCCCAAAAAAAAAAAAATCCTGGCTACGGCCTTGCCTTATCCCAACAGGAAATAGGGGGCAATTTAACTTTTCTGAATCATTTTAAATATAAAAAAGAATATGTATGTGACACTTGAATAAAACTTAAACTAATTTACATATTTATAATTGTTATCATCAACTTTTATTTTCACAAAAACCAGCGGTTTGTATCCAACTTGAACAATTTACGTCCGACACCAAAAATTTACGTACGACACCAAGGTAAAAATAATTTCAAATTAATTATAATTTACATAATGCTATTTTAAAACTGCATAATTTGCTTCGTTCAAATGTATACTTTATAATTTAACAGTGTTTAAAATTCAAACATAAGCTAATTCACAGACTTTTAGAAATATTCAAGAGAACATTCAATTTTGCCATTTGTGTGTTTCCGTCCGACACCAACTAATTAAATTATTTTAATTTATACTAGAATAATATCTTTTTAAAAACAAACATTTTTTTACTCAGAATGATGTAGTGAATATCTTGAAAGTAACTTTTATAATTCTAAATGAGTTTATATGTGGTAAACAGTTAAATTTGCAAAGTCTTCTTCATATTTTACATCCGACTCCGTGGAATTGCCCTATAGCTATTTATAGGGTCTCCTTATTCTAACTTTCTTTGGGAGATTTCAATGCCTCACTGATTCAGTACCAAGACATTTCTATAGTATTGCTACATGCTCAAGTTTTTTTATTTCTAAAAATGTTTCAGAAGTTTTGGATTCCAAGCAGTAGACGGTGAAGATAATGAGCAATATTAAAACTGAAGCGATGACACAATCAGAAGTGCTCAGAGCATTAAATACTGTAAGATATTTTTAAAAAATCCATGAGAAAACAGGACTTTGAGAACCTCTGCCCGAATCAATCTACAGAAAAAGAACTTGTTCCCAAGATTTTACAAAGGCATTCCCAGCAGTAGAACTTTTTCGGCAGTCTGTAACACAGGCCGAAATATTAAAAATAGACTGCAGGAATTTGCGTCTTACCTCCCTCGTCCCCCATGTATACACACATGGTTAAAAATAACATCTAGAATATAAGATATTCTATGGAGTTATGATACTGTCCTTTTTTAAACAGCTTTGATAAAAATATTAAGTGTTCTTGACAAAAAATAGCATTAAGTAAAAATTACCCTTTCTTACACATGTTGGTTACTCCACTAGCTGTTTAAAATTCTTTCTATACAGAATTTCTTTGTGATCAAAATATCAAACTGTCAATCTACAATCAGATTTAGATTTATAGAAAGTTCCTCCCTCGTCCCCCATGTATACACACATGGTTAAAAATAACATCTAGAATATAAGATATTCTATGGAGTTATGATACTGTCCTTTTTTAAACAGCTTTGATAAAAATATTAAGTGTTCTTGACAAAAAATAGCATTAAGTAAAAATTACCCTTTCTTACACATGTTGGTTACTCCACTAGCTGTTTAAAATTCTTTCTATACAGAATTTCTTTGTGATCAAAATATCAAACTGTCAATCTACAATCAGATTTAGATTTATAGAAAGTTCTACCAGTTGTAAGTATAAAACATATTTCTATTATCAGAAATAATGCATGATTAAGAAAATAACGAAATCATAGATTAGCATAAAATTAATTATGATCACTAGATAGAAGAAAAAAAATCAGAAGAAAGAATTAGAAGAAAAAGGTGTTATCACATATTGTATCCTAAAAAAAAAAAAAAAAAGACTTTAATGAAATTAAAAAAACCCCTAATTTTATTTGAAAATAATTTACATTAAAGCTATTTTTTGCCCAGTATAAGATAACATCTTTTTCTTCAAATACTACATTTAATATCTTAATATCTTATTTCCGTAACTGAGAGCCATGGTATCTTAAGTCTATTTTCAAGTTAATACTTAACTAGCGGTACCCGCAACGGCATTGCCCGTGCAAAGGGCTAAAATAGCGGCGCTTGCGCCGCAACATGTTTTTTTTTTTTCTCAAGCAAAATGCCGAAGGCGACCTTTTAAGTCAGTTTTCAGCTGATAAAAAACTTATTTCAGCCTCTCTTTTTCCATAAATGTATACCTACCTTGACTTAGGTATAAAATTATTTCAATCTATCACTAATAACCTATATTTATTGATCTATATTTATATCCTGTGGCATATTTATCTTTATCACATCATCAAATTTATTACATAACTTTTTTTTACTCTGATAGATAGCAGTACATTCTTTCTGAGGCTGAATTTTAAAATATAAATATTATTTCATAAAGGTTTATTTAAACCAATCAAAAGAGTAAATTGTGATACAAAAAGTAAAAAATACAGTGTATTATTAGCTTTATACCTAAACATACATTTTGAAATCAAATAGGAGAAATGAACTTACTTCAAAATATGAAATTTTAATTGTCACAAATTAAAGTAATCTGGGGAGATTGATAAATTGATCAGAAAATGTGGAATTGATAAATTGATCAGACAAAGTTTAGTAAAGATTGTCTGAAAAATCTAACAGTTACTGATCATCCTTAGCCTATTCAAGAAAAGCCAAAGCTGCGGCAAAGAGATGCTGGACTATATATATGTAATCAATTTGATGAAGTATAAAAAAAACAATGGCGTAGCTGGTATGGGTGACACCCGGGGCGGGTAGTAATAGAGTCACCCCATGGAAAAGATTACGCTCTCCCCATCCAAAAAAAAATAATGTAAGCACTGAAATATGCGTTTTAATGAAATATGATTTTTTTTTTTAAATTGCAGCATTGAAAGAGAAGAACACCATTTGCATCAAATACTTACAGTATTTCTTGAGGGCAATGGTTATGATTAGCGGTTAAAAAACATTGTGAATATATTTTGTAAAGGAAACACTTTGCTCAGATCAAAATAGAAGTTAAATTGGATATTTTTTTCTCTCATTTTTAAGTATTTTTTATTCTATGGAGCTTTTAAAGGTTCATTCTTTTTCTCCGTCGTGGCTGGGTGTCACCCCTAGATGGGTGACAAACGGGGCGGATCGCCCCCCTTCAGCTACGCCACTGATGGAATAAAGAACAGTGAACAAATAGACATTTCTTTGGTAGCGGATAATGGAATATCCTGCTTGTAAGATACCACATTACATATGCCCACCTTCTAAAACTAAAAATTTTCCCACAGACACTCTTCACTCCCCGTTTGATAACAGAATAGCCCCATATTCTGAACACGTGCAACGAAAGGAAATTCCGCAAACAAAAGTCAAGACGCTTGCCGTTTTGGATATTGAAAACTATAATTTTCCCTGATATTTCAGAAAACTTTAAATATCCCGATATTTTCCAGAACATAAATTTCCCCGATTTCCTGGTTGTGCTTCCACACTGTGTAATTCTTGAAAATGTGTGACTTTTATTTGTAAATTGATTTCAGTCGTTACAGATTTTCCATGCAGCAAAGATGAAAAGTTTATGTTATTCTTAAAAATGTAGAATATTCATTTGTAAATCAATTTTTGTGTCACCCACATTTTCTATGCTACAGAGATTAAGATTTTGAGTAATTCTTGAAAATGTAAGACATTGTAAATTGCTCTTAGTGCATTATGCACTTTTTCTGTGCAGTGAGGATGAAGATTTGATGTAATTCTTTGAAATTGCCAGCTTGTTTTTTCAAATTTGCTTTTGGAGTATCACGCCAATTTCTGATATAAATCGCTTAAGAGACATATCTTGACAAAAGCAAATTCGAAAGTGCATGTGAATGCTGAAAAGGGAAATTTTATGGTTCAAAGCTGAAAAAGAATGTGTTACTAAATTAATACGCTAAAAATGCAAGGAAAATTCAATTCTAATCGTGGAATCCTACCTACAGTTCCTAATGTGAATGGGATGGATAGGATTCTTAGTTATGAGCAGAATGCGGAATATTGCTTTTTTTACAGCATTCAATGCCACAAAAATGGTAATCGGGGTGATGTTCTGACTCAAACATACGTTTTTTTCCTGAAAAGATTCTCCTACACTCAAGTTGTATTTGTTTTTCTAGTGGTGTCTCTCAGCTAATTCAGTGGTGAAAGTTTTCTCACTGGCTCTGATTTCGACTCTGTAAACAACACCTCCTTATAGGTGGGCGAGGCATTTTCAATGGAACTGAAGCAATTTAATTGTTACAAATTATGAATTCTTGAAATTGTCGTTAACATTATCCTTTTATGTAACAAATGATGAATGACAGATTTGAACTCTTTTAAAAAGTATAATATCTATATTTTCGAAAGGAAAATTACATACCATTTTAACGCATTTAATTACGAATCCGAGCATTTAGTTTGAAAATAATCCATAACAGTGGATTGTTTTTTAGTCATGGAGTTCAAAGTGAATGCTACATCTTCAGGATTGAAATACATAGTAAGCATTTTCCCTAGCCCTTATGGGAAAGAAAATAGCTTTCCACTATTTGTAAAATGTCCACTATAAGTAAGCTGTTCTGTCCAATAAGAGTACAGTGTAGCACATAATAGTGACTGCTAACAAAATATTTTTTAGACTCAAAGTGTTAGAGCTTTGTTGGTTTATAAAATGGCAAAAAGAACCAACTTCTCTAGTTCAATACTGGAAACAAACTTTCTCATGCCTTGATAAACTCGAATAGCCCCTTTTTGAAAATTCTCGAAAACAAAAACAATCCTTGATCATAATTTGTTTTGTGAGAGAGTAATAATTAACCTTTAGCAATATGCATAAAGCTTTTTAAAAAAAACCCACAAAAGGAAAAATATGGCTAATTTTAGAACACATTTTTCTTTTTCGAGGGAAAACATAAAATACGGGGAATTCGATAAATAACAAACTTAGAATCTGGGATATTTTAACATCAATTAGGATACAGAAAAACTGGGATCTGATAATAAAAACGTAACATGCGGGAAAACGTAGATTGCTGGGATGTTAAATCGGGGTTTCACTGTAGATATGAAAACTTTTCACATATAATATGATAGAATAACATTAAATTATGAATGGCGAATTCTTAAAAATTATGTGAACGATGCACCTTTATTTAAGTGAGTGAGTATATTTAGAAATAATAATGAATATTTAAGTAATCACAAAATATTAAGCAAACATTACAAATTTACATAATTAAAATGCCTGAAGTATTTTTAAAATTCTTTATTTAAAAACAACATACTTATTTTATTTTGAACATGTATATCATGGGAAGTTGCAACCAACCGCCCCTATAAATTCGTCACTGAAGCAATGCCCCGTCAACATGTTCAAAAGGAAATAAAATTCTTCATCGATTGAGTAAAAGTTGTTGAGTAAAACGTAGATTGGTGGGATGTTACATCGGGGTTTTACTTTAGATATGAAAACTTTTCACATATAATATGCTAGAATAACGATAAATGATGAATTCTTGAAATTGTTGTAAAGTTATACTTTTTGAACACAAATGATGAAAGGCGAAGTCTTAAAAATTATGTGAATGCTGCACATTTATTCAAGTGAGTGAGTATATTTGGAAATAATAATGAATATTTACGTAATCACAAAACATTAAGCAAACATTACAAATTTACATAATGCCTCAACTATTTTTAAAATTCTTTATTCAAAAACAATGTACTTATTTTATTTTGAATGTGTGTATCATGGGAGGTTGCAACCCTCCGTCCCTATAAATTCATCACTGAAGCAATGCCCCCATCAACATGTTCAAAAGGAAAATTAAATTCTTCATCAATCGAGTGAAAGTTGTTTGCTAATTGTTTTTTGTATTTAATGAATATTATTTTTATGAATAGATACTATGATACTAATAAGTTCGATAATCTGTTAATATATTAAATTTTTTAGCCTAGTTGAATTAAACTGGTTGGGCGAGTCACTTAATTGAATAACAACAGTTGAAATCGATATATAGTTTAAGTAGGCCCAACAACCATTCTAAGAAAGAAAATCACCTCTCAAAAAGAAATTTTTCGTCTCTCCAGTAAACCATGGGTGATTCTAAGCAAAAAAAAAATCGGAACTTCAGCCAAAATTTTGAGAAAAAGTATGCACCATCAATTTAAAACAAAGTATATAGGTTAATAATTCCCTCCCCTCTCAAAACAACAGTACGTATGCATATATATATAAGCTCAAAGATAATTCTTCAAGTAATTAAATGAAAAGTCAGTTCCAAAAGCTTTTTTTTTTCTGGAAAAGATTGAATTGAAATTGTTTAAAAATAGTACAAACTATTTTGCTTGTCTGAAGGTAGAAAGAAAAGCAGATATTAATTGTAAAAGAAATCTTAAAATTAATACATTAAAATTTTTTCGGAAAACCGTTATTCACCCGAATTTCGGATCAGAATCCTGCATGGATGCAGTAAACATTATTTGCTACTGATGGAAACCTTTGGTAACTGCAATTTTTAATGGATTGTACTATTCATCATTAAAAAATAAATTTCATTAAAATAATTGATCAAATCTCAAAATACTTTTCAAAAATGGGTCAGTTAAAACACTGATTTTCGTTACATGCAGGGCACTCGCCCTCACCTCATGGCTCAAACGATGTTTACATTCAACCGCGGGATTTCTAATCCATTTCACTTCAATTCTTCGAACAACTCGTAAGGAGTGAAGAAAATACTGGAAGTTGGAAGATTAACAGTTTAATTATTAAATTTAAAAATATTAGGTCGAATTTAAAAAAAACGGCTTTGTCTTGCAAAGCGTCAGGCTATAATAGAATTTTGTGCAAATTTTTGTAATCGTACATTGCGTAGATTTTGCTGTAGAGCGCGCAGCCACAACGTCAAAAGTTCATTTTATATACAGTATGGGACCTCAAATCCGGAACGCTCGGGGCCGCGATCTTTCTGGATTTCGGAATTTTCCGGATTTTGGGTCCTCATTCAAAACATGTTTTAAGTAGCATCAGAGCCCATATAATTTGCTTTGGAACTTTTTATTAGCATCTTTCACATTTATAGCATTTTTATTATCGTATATATTCGCCTATAAGTCGCGAAATTTAGCACAAAAAACGAATTGGAGTAGGCTTACATTCGAGGCAAAGCATTGATCGATACATCTAGACTTTTCCCGATGTTATTTTAACCTCTTTAACAATAAAAGAAAAGAATTCTGTCAAATTTTGATATGATTTTATATTTTCTATCCACTAAATTATTAAAAGATCAGACTATCGGGAAAATGCGAGAAGCGCGGATTTTCTAATTTCGAGAATGTTCTGTATCGCGCGAAAATTAGAGCTCATTTAAAAAAATAAGTATAAGAAAACTACAAGAAATAAAAAAAAGAAAACAAAATTTAATGATATTAACTCAGAATTAAAGCTACAATTAAGAAAAAGTAATCGCAAAAACGAACCCTTTTCAGAAAAGCGTGGAATAATTTTTTTGAAAACATCACATTTCCGATCTTAAACATGTTCATTACATTTTATTTTCCTTCTCTGTAAAAGGCCTATTTCTAAAATAAAGGTGAAAAACATTTCCCGATTTTTTTTTTTTTTCAAAGCAACAATTAATAAAGTCTAATCGCAAAAACGAACCGTTTTCGGAAAATCACGAAATATTTTTTTTTGAAAACAGCAGATTTCCGATCTTAAACATGTTCATTACATTTTATTTTCCTTCTCTTTAAAACGCCTATTTCCAAAAAAAAAAAGAACAAAGCGAAACATTTTCCGATTTTTTTTTTTCAAAAAAGAAAAGCTGTTTTTTTTCAGCTACCGATTTTTTTTCGAAAAAGTTCCGGATTTTGGGTTTTCCGGATTTCGGGATTCCGAAATTGGGGTCCTATACTGTATACAGATTTACGTACAGAGTACCAATGACAAAACCACTAGCTACATGAGGGCCTATTCAAGCTCTCACGTGAGAGTAAAGTGAAATGCACGTTGATTGCAACAATTAATCTTTGCTTTGATCTCATATACTTTTTAAATTAATAGTGAAATGCAAGTAAAATTTTAATTTATATAAGTGTCATTTCCCAGTATTTGGCTTCACAACTTGGAGAAAAAAATCTTGTAAAATGCTATGTATTGCATATCTTTTTAAAGCTTAGAATGTCTTCTATTAGGATTTAGTAATAAAATATTTCCATTTTCAACATAAACAAAATTACAGCCCCTTGTTTGTAGTTTTATGAAAAAAATCTTATGTACAAGACAATTTCTTTTTTGCAATAACTCAAAAAACATCAAGTTTAGATTCAGAATTTTAACATTTTACTAAGCATTTTCAACAGTAATATCATAGCAAAATTTGAAAAGAAAGTCAAAAATCTTTAGTAATTGATTTTAAATGAATTACTTTTTTTCATGTCCTGTAATAACATTTTAAGGGTTTTTTTTTAAAAAGTTTTTATGGTAGTAATATTCGAAACTGAACAATTTTTTGTTCTCTTCATCTTAGTGTTTTAGCCCCCTAATACTGTAAATGATTATTTATTACCAATTTATTTATAAGCTATATAAAATAAATAATATGTTACGTATGGGACAAAATTCTCTCCCGTATGTAATTTTTTTTTTTTGCTTCAAAACCTTGTAAAATTTTTTTAAATTTTGTTTCATTTTCCTTTATGTAAGACTGTACTATTTTACATAATTTTAGTTCATTAGTATGAATTTGTTCATAGCAAACCTAAATTTTTGAAGTTTTCTCGAGTTATGTTTTGACTTCAATAACACTGTGTTACATTCGTAAATTAGATTAGAAAAATGGTTTAAGTTTATTAAATTTAAGACACTTAACACCTTCAACCCTCAACAAAAATTCGCCAGCTAGAAAACATACTTCTGAAAAAAAATTTGTACTTGGAAACTTGGATATGGCTGGTAAATTAAGAGAAAGAATTACAAAGAAGAAGAGAAGTATGCATACATAAAAAGCATTGGCTAGAGCAATATGAAATTAGAAACAAAATGAGCATATAGAACAAAGAAAACCAAAATGAAAAATGTTGTCAAGAACTATCCATAGTTTCCCTGGGAAAGACTTAAGTAATAAGAAAAACTTTAAAAATATATCTTACTTCAATATTACTCCAAAATCTCTGTTTTAGTTAATGCTGTTAAAAACTAGTAAAGAAATATTTGTCTTTGAAACATTAAAAACAAGCAATATGTTCTAAATCTGCAGAAAGTTTACTAAAATTGCAAGATAAATTAATAAATAGAATTATATGTGTAAATTCGGGCAGTATAAAAACGCAGGTAGCTGTTAATGGGATTGAAAGATACATGGGAAATGGCCTATTAAAGCTATTCAGTGTACACTTTGAAAAATGATTAGATAATGATAACCTAAGCTCTTAGAAGCACGCAACATAAAAAAGTAATTCTTGGATTATGTTAAAGAATTAAAAACAATAAAAAAAACCATATTTAAATAAATCGGAAAATTGTTGATGACCAGGCCCCAGAAGTTGATGACCTGAAAGATCTCGGAAAATGCTCCAACACACTGAAAATGACCCAAAAAATGCCATTAAAGTTTTAAAAAACGCACTTTTACATTTTGAAAAATGCAATTGGGATTCTGAAGTCAAAATTCCATTAAAGCATTTAAAATATTTGTTAATTGAAAAATTATAATAGCAAAGTCATTAAATGACTTTTTAATAATAAATAGTAAGCATTTGGTTTGATAACTTAACTATCTTAAATGACAGAATCTCTATTGCCCCGAGTAATTAAATGCCATTTTACATTATCAAAGGCCGTATACGAAAGTAAGGTTTTTCTATCTTAACTTTTTTAAATTCAGACATAGTTGGGATAAATTTGAAAAAGGAAAAAAAGAAAAAAAAATAGGATCACTCATGGATCATTTTTCTTCAAATCCCAGACACTGTTTCTTCTCCAATTACCCCAGCAAGTTTCTTTAACATCAAAAATACTTTGTTTTCTTCAATTTGTCTCCATTCAGTTTTGTGTAATTTAGATTTACAGTTCTACCATCAACCAACCTTTTAGTGCTCGTAAAATGTAATGAATTAATGTCATTGTTGTGTCCTCGCACGTAGCGAGGAAGAGTGGGTACGCTGCTCCAGAGTCTATTGGGGCCCTTATAGGCAAGAGTCCGATTTCCGCCCCTTTGAAAGGTCTCTTAATTTTTTGCACCAGCTCCCAGATGAAGTTTTAATCAGAAAATTAAAAAAAGAGCTAAAACAGAAAAATGCTCTAAAAATGAGAAAAGTACTTAAAAATGCAAACAAGATAGTAAAAATCTTTAAAAAGTGCTCAAAACAGGAAAAACTTACAAAAGTGCAAAAAATGCATTACCATCATTTTCTGGGGCCTGATAACCAATAACCAGATATTTTAGAAAATGGAAAATGTTAATATACTCAGTATCTTTAATATATCTTAGTTGTGGGATCCCCTAGCTACAAATTTGATCATTTGTGGTCTTCTCTTCCACCCCCCCCCCCCCCCCCCACCCCCAAAAAAGGTATTTCGACATTTTAAGTGAGCTTCAGAACTAACTCATCAAATCCAATCAATAGGAGGGCAATTTCATGGTTACTCCTTACATTTGTTGTTCTTTTAGAGCATAAATTTACACTATTTTTGGTCACTTTTTAAAAATTACACGGAATTTCTGCAAAATAATAAAGAAAAATGTCTACTTTGTATATTCACGCAGTAAAAACATGAAATTTTTAATTAGTTTTAGATAACGATTCATTTAAAGTATGGTTACTCTTGTTACCTGAAAAAGACATGATACGACTAGTTCACTTAAATGAATTATCTAAACTACTGAATGGAATCTTTAAATTTAATTTTTTTTTTTTTTAAAGGAAGAATTGCTCAGCTAAGTAGCAGTAATGAGTAAATTTTTAATTTCAACACTTGATTTCTCATGGGATGAAAACCTGGTTACTGTAGTTACAACAAAAAGGATAATTCCCTTTTAATAATTTGACAAGAAGTTATAAAGCACATAAAGAGTGCAATTAAATACATACACATTTATTGAATTTCTACAAAGCAAAAATGGATTTGCAACTGATGGAAAGCTCAATATTTTTCACAATTTTACCTTTTTTGTAAAAAAATATGATTTGGCCATTTCCAATTTTACTGAGCTTTTAATGACATCTTAAGTCATATTTTCCTCAAATTGGTTCCTAGTTCCCCTTTATTGTTATGAATGAAAAAAATTCAAGAAAGAGAAAAATTCAGATTTTCAAGAAATTTTTTAAAATTTAACTTACCAATACATAAGACCAGGGGTGCACAAACTTTTTTGGGTGAAGGGCCAAAAAATTAGAAAGTATCAGATTGGGGGCAAAGTAACGAATTTTTTATTCATAAAAATACAGGGTGTATTTCAGTTTTTATTTAGAGGTAATATGTACAAATTACATGTATTAATAATGTACTCGGGAACAGATTATTAAAAAAAAGTTTTAAAAAATTAATGTAAATGAATTCAAACAAAATGAGGTATAAGATTTCTAAACAATTAATTGCACAACATTTATATATATCAATGAAGTGATTGGTCAAATGGCAAAAAAGAGGAATACTAAAACTTTTAACAAAAATGTGTGCAAATTATGAAAATGAAACAAATGGAAAATAAAAAGGTAATTTAAACTTAGAAAAACACAGCATTATTCTCTAAATTATAACTTTATAATTTAGATAATTTTTCTTTGACATTTTCTAATGTAAAATTTAAAATATATATTAAGAGTTAAAATGAGAAATTAATTAAAAGTGCAAATATAAATACAGAAAAAATAAACACACATATATTAAATAGCAAAATACAAATGCTGTAAGTCTGTACATCACGTTAAACCCTTGCGATTCAGAATTAGTACTAGTAAATTTGGCTCGTAGAATTGTTATTTAACTAGCCACTTACAAAATCTTATTACTTAAATTGGCATAGTAATATTAAATTTATACATTGCTACATGGACAATAAAAAAAAGTTAAACTGATTCCTTTATCAAAAATCAACATATCATTATTTTGTGCCATGGCATATAATTAAATTTAAATCCTTTCTTCCTGCAGATTAGAAATTTATCTTTGTGAATTAATGTAAAAAATCGTTATTTATTTATTCATTTCCTAAATACATTTCAACGGTAAATTTTTTAAATTTTGATAATAAATTACTTTATAAAGTAAAATAATTATTCATATTGATATTAATTCTAAAAATTAATGTTTAATAAATAAATTTTCATTCATTCATAAAAAAAGAACGATGAAAATCGATTGATATTCCTACTAATTCGAATGCAAATACGAAAAGAAACTTTACTGTAAAGATGGCTTCTTTGCATTCATCGCAACTCTTTGAAAAGCCAATATTTAGTTTGCTTTTCAAAGCCACAAAAAGAAAAAAATTTGTAGCAAATACCAATAAAAAAGTGAAATAAATCACATTTATATATATATATATATATATATAAATAGAAATCACAAAACTGACTTTTCTGGGAAGAAAAATTTTTTTCAAGTACAAAATTTAAATTCAGAGAAGAAAAGTTTGCATGAAAATTACTACTCACATTAATGAGATGGGTGGGATTGAATTTTTGAAATTATTGATTTCATGTTAAGCTCAAAACTAGTTGTAGCAATATGTAGAATAGACAAAAGGTTTTCATCACTAATTCTATTTCTAGTTTTTGATGTGTGTGGGGGGGGGGGGGAACTCACTCAGACTCAAAAACATTGAAAAGTGTTATGAGCATGAAGCTAAATGAGGCACAACAAAAACTGTTAACTTACCCCCCCCCCCCCTCCCTTTGACAAAAATATTTTTTATTAGATTTTTTTTATAAGGCTACAATAAAAAATAATTATAATTAACTGATATGATCACTGAAACTTAAAATAATTTTCGAAAAATTCCTTATTTTCGGCCGGATTTTCAAGTGGGCGTGGCAGAATGACGTCCGTGCAAGTTCTTCGCTATAGAAGCTGCAGCTTAATAAAGATAAAAATAATAGAAAGCTCAAAGTAACTGATGTCTAAGAGGCAGAATCAGACAGTAACTGACAACTAGGAAGTGTTTCAGAATTCGATGCATTGGGATTTCGAAATGCATAAAAAATAGGGACCGATCCTTGAAAGCGCAAAAAAACGGACAAAATACGTAAATTTTACTCGAAATTTGTAAAAGTTGGCCGGCATGTAATTGACAGGTTACTTTCAAAATTTTTCATAGAAAGAAAAGGAAAAAGCCTTCCAAAAGTAACGATTTTCGTTGGAACGAAATTCTTAATTTCCAAAATACGGAATTTTGTCAAAATACGGAAAAATCACATGTCTGAATATGTCTTCCAGTCCATGTGGAAAAGACACTGCATCATTGCTTTTACTATCTAATAACCATAACTAAAACTGACTTTTCATTAAATTTTCTGCAAATTATTTTTCAATGGATTCATCCATGGGTTTATTACTACAAAGTAGAAGTATTTTGAGATAAAAAAATATTGCTTCACATTTCGTACAGAATCTAAGCTTCTAATGTGTAATGGTTATCAAAACATTTTTACGGCGAAATGTCTAGAAAATAAGAGAAAAAAAATTAATGAAAAAAATTAAAAAAAACAACTTCGCTTTGGATCGTTATTTTACCATGAGCCTAGGAGTGTAAAATACCGAACAACCGCTCCTTCCTCTTCTTGAATTTCCCTTAGGTGAAATTACTGAATATCCCCCCCCCCCCCATCTAGATTGCTATTGAAATTATAAACAAGGAACACATGCAACACAATTAACAAAATTTGCAAAGGGAAAAACGAACTCTTTAACAAAAATCGCGATAGAAAAAGCGGATAATAGTTCAAAAATTAGCAACTGCGATCTCAAATATGTTTTTAAGATTATATTCTCATTCTTTTAAAAATGTTTATTTCTAATTCGTGCACAATTAAAAAAAAAAAAAAAACTCATTTTCAAAATAGCGCAAGATAGGCGATTAAGATATTTTTATTTTACAAGTACAAAATATTTGATCTGAAATAAATGAGCTAAAAAAATAATTTTAAAAAATAAAGCAAGGTGTAAAGGTTTGTTTCGTTTCTTTGCATCATAATCAAAGGATTAATTATTCATATGGCATTCAACAAAGAGAACAAAGTCCAAGATGGCGAAAAATGAATCATAGGAAGTTTTTTTTTTTCCACGTGGTTTACATGTTGCTTTAGTTGCAAAAAAGACGATTTGTGATTGTTTATTCTCTTGAGGGCGCATCCGCGTTGCATATATACTTTCACTTTTACTTTTTTTTTACTCATCGGCACTAGTAGGAGAAGACGGTGAGAAGCTCCAATACACGTGCGTACTTGCTCGACGTTCGTAGTTCCTTTCGTCAATGCGTTCAATGCTTTATTTTTTTCGGATGCGGAGACTATCTTTTAACTACGATTTTTCGTAAGCTTTTTTTTTACAATTATTTTTTCTTTGGTTTTTTTTTCATTTTATTATATATATTCTTTTTTATCAACTATATTAGCGGGCCAATTCAAAAGGCTCGGCGGGCCAATTTTGGCCCGCGGGCCATAGTTTGTGCATCCCTGCATAAGACATTTAAAAGGGTTTGTTTTTCTTGCCTATGCTTCAGATTTTTTTTTGTTTTAAAACAAACACCTCAATATTTATTTTATTAATGACAATCGCTAGCCAGTTGGTAGAAATTCATACAACACAACCAGGGATCACGCCACAGAAAATTCACGTTTGTCCTTCGGACCCTTCACAAAATTCCAAGCGACCAAATCAAACGTTTTACAGAATTATTTATTGAATAAGCGCCAAAAAAAAAAAAAATTTTTTTATAACTTAGGTTAAAATTTGGAATTTTCACAAAAGTGTTTGATTTTTTACAAAAATGTTTTTGAAATTCAAAAAAACGGACCCTCTGAAAGTTTAAACCTCTTCTACCTCCCACCCCAATCCCTTTTTTTTTTTCGAAAAATTTCAATGCATGATACAAATTTTGTTTTGCAGCGATACAAAATTAAACAATGACACATATTAGTTTGTAATAAAAGTTATTTTTACTTTGTTTTATTACTATTATTCTTAGTATTACTTTCCTACATCATGTGCATGTGTAAAATAATTTCAATCAAAATAGAACTAAATGGGATTTATAAAGTTATTAAATAATAATTTAAAGAAAAAAAAATGAAATTAAACTTTTCTTTTTTTTTTTTTTCCTGTAAAGTAATTCTCAATTAAATTTTATATGCAAGTAACTAACTACACATACAAGAATTTTTAAAAGTGCCAAAAAAAACCTATTTTTCAGGAAAATACTTTATACTTCCGTAACCACAGGTCCACCACAGGTATATCACGAAATATTTTGTGCCTAAAGTTCGATTCAATCAATCAAATTCTGTACAAATGAAAACATTATATTCTACCGTCTTATTTTATATACTGCATTATTAAAATACACATACATTTAAGTAGAGATGGTTGGTATTTTTTTTTACATGTTAAAAATATTTTGAAAGAAATGACTGGAACACTTTTGTAATTTATTGCTTTGAAGTTGCATATATAAGCGAATAAATAAATATGGTAACAACCGAAAGCAAATCAAACCGGATATCTGGCTGAACTAAATATCCAGTTGAATTCCGACATCTGGCCTGCATATCCATGTCTGACAAAAAGTCCGGGAAATCATTTATCCAGCAAAATCACTATCCAGTTCAACTCTAATTTCCCATAACTTTTCCAAGTCTTTTTTTTTTTCTCCCACGACTTTCCAGAATTTTCATGACACATACAAACTCTGATTAAAGATCTTTTTGATGGTACAAAGATGTTAGCCATAAACAATTGTTGTTTATACAGTGGACATTGCTTAATGTGCTCAAATCTATACGAAAATGATAACCGTAACCGAGCGATAACAAAAATTTAATATTGAAATACTGCGTAATTTTGCTGATTAACCAATAAATACTGTTCATATCCACAGGAAGGGGTGCAGCGATGGGGGGGGGGGGGCGGCGGAGAAGGGAGCAATGGGATTGGTTCCCCCCAGAAGGCATTGGATATCCTGTATCCCGATCAGTTTTTTAAAAAATATCCGGAACCCAGGGTTCCCACCAAGAATATGATACAAAAAAGTGAAAAAGTGACCAAATGAGAATAAGCCTTACATTACCACTAAAACACATGTAAAAAAAAGGTTTATAGGTTTTGAAGCATAGAAAAATATAACATTACATTTAATTTATTCTCATGCAAAAAATCAGTCTTAGAACTATACCGAACCTACTTACTCGTACATTCCAACTTCAGATTTATACTCTTGCTATCTCTCTCTCTAAATTCTCATTTAGCTTTAGTTCTTGATTACTTTAAATATACCGTTTTCAACCGTTAATGAATATTTATTCACTCATTAATTAATTAATTCGTTCATGAATTTATACGCTTATTTATTTTTTCACTCATTCATTCTTTCTCTCATTCAGTTATTCATTCTTTCACTTATTTTTTCATTCCTTGAGAAATATCCTTAAAAATCCCGGTCAAAAAATTTCATTAGAAAATGACTCGTTTAGTTCAGGTTGAACTTCGTATCTGTACATGTTCTTCGGCTTAACATCTTTCCGATAAAGTTTGTTTTAAGTGAATCCGTCAGCTAGATCAGGATTTATATAGGATTGAAATTTCCCCGTAGGTGCTAATGTTAATTTTTTGTGAACTGTTCAAAAATGAACAAAAATTGTTCAAATCTAAAAAATATTTTACACTGAGAGCTTCTTCCAATAAGCATGTCCATACGAACTTGGATGATATGCCCAGTATTTACGCAATGTGCTTTATTTTTCCCCATAGGCGCTAATGTTAAGATATTTTGAACTGTTCAAAATTAAACAAAAAATTTTTTAAATGAAAAAGTAAAATATGGAAATGAGATGTCCTCGCCAAGATCCTTTGAATCGGCGAATTTCCTCAAAAGTTATTGAGGTGGGGGGCGACAGACACACTTTTTCCCCCCATCACAAAACCCTACTTTCAAATTTTTCATTTTTAACTCCTTATTTAATTACTTCTTTGACTTTTCTTTATTTTTAATGATATTTTTACACTTTATTTATTTTTTGGGAAAGTAGGCTAAAAACAGCAGAAAGTTCAATCCTTAACTAAACTTCCATAAATAAATATCACAATCAGCTCAAATAAAAAATTTTTAATTTATTAAAATTTTTAATAAAAAATTTTAAAAAATTGGTTAAAATTTTTAAAAAACCAATGGTTTTCATCAGACACAGAAAGAAAGCAGCCATACATATATATGCCAGGGGTGACCAATTATGCTAACAATTTACAGAATCAACTTTATTTTTAATAATGTTTGATCACAATAAAATTAATTATTGCTAATAAAAACATTTAGAATATCAGAGGAGCATGTGCTAAAGATTTGAAACATTATATATAAATTAAAGGTATGTATACAGTGCCGGATCTAGGGTGGGGCAAGCCGGGGCCCATGGCCCGGGCGGCACTTCTGGGGGGCGGCAAATTCAACTGTGCTGCACAAAAGAAAAAGGGAAAAAAATAAGGAAAAAGAAAGGGAAAATATTTAATTAAGAAAATGTAACTTTTGGAAGAGAATAAAAATCCTAGTTCGGCGCTCCGATTTTATCATTCATCAGCTATTTTTCTAACGATTAAAACCGATTAATAGAATCATTTTTTTTGTATAAACTGTTGAAGATTCTAAAATTGAGGTTAGGGGGCAGCAAATTTCGAAGTGCTCTAGTATTTTTGCATTTTTAAACATATTAGTTTTTCTTTTTTGTTTTTAGAAGTGATTCTTCTTAGGAATTAAAATAACATTTTAGTTTAGAGAATATTTCAATATTATAAAGAATTCTATATAAATATATTCACGTGACTCACAATACCGTGTAAATGACATAAAATTTGAGCACTTATTTAAAACATATTTCTTCCAAACTCTTATAATTTAGAATATAAATTTTAATGGAAATCTTTATACTTAAAGTAAAGTGTTTTTATACCCCATTTGATTTTAGATAGAAAGAATATTTGAGTAGCAACTTAATAAAATCAATGTGTCTCACATTACATTAATTTTGTGACTCACAATACATCAACAATAAAAATACAAAACACCTTTAAAATTTATTTCAGCAGCATGTAATTATAAGTGAATTAATAAAAGGAAATCTAAAATGATACTTGAAGGTAAAAAACGTTTAATTTAATTGAAGTACATAAATTAAATATAGCAAATACAAAAATTTATTCAAATTTAAAATGTCCCGAGAATTAATAAGTATTGGATATCCTAATTTTTTAACTTTTTTTTTTTCTTTAGTATAAAGGATAACATCCTTTTTGTTTGGCCACTTCCAAAATTTTCCAATTGCCTCCATAGTTTCTATTTGATATTCTTGAGCAGCATTGTCCTATTGTTTTAATTTCTCCCGGGTAACAATCATTTTCATATTTCACTAAAAACCAATCACCTACTTTTGGATTTAAAAACTCGTTAGGTGAATTTACATTTGTTAGTTTATTTGTTTGAAGTTTCCCATCCTTCACTATTAATTGGTGGATTTTTGAAATATTTAGAATTTGTTGAGCAGTTTTAAATAATAATTCTAATTTTAAGCTTTTATTTCTGATATCAATTTCAGAATTTTTGAGTAACAGAACTTTTACATTAGACGAAGCATTTGCAGCTTCAACAAAACTTTTAGCATCTGCAACAATATATTTTCGGCTGTTCACAGCCCCCCAAACCTGCCTTTTTACTGCACCTCCAATGCCATCAACTGGCCCTTTGCCATGTGAAGTGGCAAAATAATTCCACTTAATTACAAAATTGTATTCTTTTTGTAATTCGCACAAAGCTGCTGCTACATATCGATTTTTAAATTGGGAATACGGACAAACAGACCAAATAATTACTTCTTCTAAGCCTTTTGGTAAACTTTCTAACACATAATCAATGTAGGCAACAACAGTTTCTTTCCCATGAATTGTATTGTCTGATGCTAATATACAGGGATTAAACACACCAGAATGCCATACTGCAATAGTAAATAGACTCGCTTGTTTTTGTTGCCAATGCGCACTTTGGATCTCATCTTGATACTTGCATGTATAATTTTCTGAAAAATCCACTTGAATTAAGGCTATTTTTTGGTTGGCATCAGTATTTTCACATTTAGATTTTACAATTTCAAGATAGTTCCTATATTCCTTTACCTGGTGTCTTTTAATGTAAGTGTTCCAAAAATGTTGGTATAAGTTTGCAGATGTACAAAATCAGTTCTTCCAGGGTTCCTTCCTCTAACACCTTTTGAACATGTTCCTGCTTATCATTTTTCCATTCATACCATTTTGCATACTTCAGGTTGTCAATCTCGGCATTTTCAATGTATTTTTTTTAAAATCCCAAAGCATCTTTGCAGTCCTCACAACTGTTATACCAACAGTTCTCTGTAGGTGACGAACAAATTATAGTTTCAGGAAATTTATTAGAGTACACTGGGAAAATATTGGGATAAGCCTGGTGTAGATAAAACAGTGCTCCTATAAAATTATCATGATATTTACATGCCACATACATTATGTGGCATTTTGTTACAAAGTAATACGTGTTTTGGTCTTAATTCGGCAAATTTACTTCGTGTAATTTTAATATCTGGATAATCTTCTTGAAAAAGTTGAAATGTCTATTATGGAATTGTAACAAGTTCAGTTTGTTCAAATGTATTACAGAAGAAATTTTATTATTGTATTTCTTGTCTACAATTAAGTATTTTGGATCAAACTTTTTCATTTGAACCTTTAAAGTTGCACATTTTCCAATGTGACAGCATTTTGAAATTAATTAGTATAAAATTAGAAATCATCATCTTACAAAAAAGAAAACTAAACACAGTAAAGGAAGGAATTTAAAATCAGAAATGTATGTTATTCTTAAATTGCTGTATGGATTCGTCAGTTTTTACGATAGCGAGTTTTGTAAAGAGTCGTTTTCAAAATTGCAATTTTTGAAAAACTTTCAAATTTGTGATTGTGATTTTTACGTATTGTTGCGTATTCTAGGACAGTGGTTCAACTAGCTTACTACAAAAGAAACTCATGTTTTGCAGTAGTACATACTTATCTTGTTTATTTCGGATTGTTTACCTTCGTTTCAACTAGTAAAATGAAACATTCTTCGACATGATGACATTTGCAAACACATTGCTTTAAAAATAGTGAAGGTAAGAAATATAAATTGCCAAAAAGAAAAAAAGTAATTGAATGGTTTCAAGGTTAGAAATGTATAATTAACTCAATCACGTATGAGGTTTGACAGTGCTTGTGATCACAAATTTTGTAAAGGATCATTTCCAAAATTACGATTTTCGCAATAAGAGTGATTTTAAGATTGCAGCCGATTGTTGATTCTGAAACAATAACCCTAGAATTTTACTTTTCCATTTCTTGTAACTTTATTACATTCAATATATGATGAATTTGCAAGTGCTCCAACTATCCTGAAAATTTGTGTATCCGGAATTTGGCGTTTCCCCATGCTTTACTTTATTATCAATATTATTTTTCTTTTAACCTTTTTGAACTGATACAACATTGATTTTTTTTTTAACAATAAAATCTGATCAAACGAAGAAGTTGCATGTTGAAAGGAAGCACTCGTGAATAATGATAAAAGAGAGCTTGCATAATTTAGGAAATGAGACAAGGACAATGCAACATGTGATTTCAAAATTAAGAAAGTTTGGCCGCTTCACAGGGCGCATGCCAGGCTGATTGAAGTCTTGAATATTTCCTTCTACACCAAGATTGAATTTGTAGCACTGATGTTTAAGTGCATTTATCTTGCTTTAGTCACTAAGTATTTCCAAATTAAATATACTTAGTAACTTTAAACATATGTCTCAATCACATGATTTCTCTATTTGTTCACATCGTTTTATGAAGTTATGCCCTTTCTAAAACCTCACGAAATTGATGAGAACTTCAAGGTGCAGCATCACATATTCTACCTTTCACCATGGTGCCAACTTAGTATGAATTAGAGAAAAGCATATTTATTGTGTTCCAAGAACAAGCACATCCAGATTCTAAGTCATTTATTGCATACAAGCATTAAAACATGACCTAAGGCTTTCTACCATAATTTTAACCTTTGACGTGAAGAAAGTCACAAAAATAAAATTTGCTAAATAACATTGTTTTTGTAAATATACTTATTTAGGGGTAAAGATAAATAGCAAATGGTCAGCAAATGATAAATGCAGGGCTCCCAACATATTCTAGCCAGGGTTCGTGATTTTTTTTGATTTAAAAAAAAACGGATTTTTTTTATTTTTTTTTAAAAGCCCTTAAATACTTTGGATATTTATTGTGTTACATTCATAGAAACAATATGGCATGTTAATCAATGTGCAAAAACATACTTTAAGCTATTTACTCAGCAATAAATATTCTTTAATTATAATAATGCTATAAACAAATTTTAACACAAATGCATGACTCAATTGAAACTTAACCATACTCATAAGTACAGAGAAAATGAATATATTTTAATCTGAATTATTTTGCTGTTGAAAGCTGAAAAAAAGTAACAAGTGTGTGTACTTAATTTTTACATTGAGTGTACTTTAATCATTTTCCTATTTTATAAATGAAAAAGCCTGGAATTATTTTACCCATTTAGTACAATCATATGCTCACACCATTATTTAAAACTGAAACTTTTTGTTTTAATCAAATAACTTTATTGAAAACTTCAATGATAAGAAATAGTTTTAGAAGGAAAAAACCTTAAGCTATTAGGGAACATGGATGAAACTTTAAAGATACATATTCTAAATTCTAACAATTGTTGTATATCATTCTGAATTATTTATTATGTGGCTTTTATTAAATTGATCTAAAATACTCTTTTTAAGATAAAAAGCACAGAAGGGTTTATGATTATTATGAATGATTGAACGAATTAGGTTTTGCTGTAGAATGAGAGTATGAGAGATACTTGAAGCATAAGAGTAATATAGTAAAATTAAAAAAATAGTAATTAGCTCTAAACTTATGAAATATGTTATGCACACAGACAGATGGACCTAGGAAGTTTTGATTGAAACAGTGGCTGTAATTGCAACATATTTCATTTTTACAACACTTTCTAAAATTGTAACATCAATGATTTTTTTTTGAAAAAAAAAATCACTTGATTTAAATCCATGATTTTTTAAAAAAAATCACTTTATTTAAATCGCGATTTAAATCAACGAACCCTGATTCTAGCCAAAGAAAAGGGTAAAAGAGGACCAATTATTGTTAAAAGAGGACTTTGGAGGACCACTTATGCTTAAAAAAGAGGACTTAAGTTAATTAAAATTATTTTCACTCAATTACTAGAGTAAGCATTTTAGATAGATATCTCCACTACGTCACTAAAAAATTAGTTACACAGATTACGATTTCATTACATAGATTCAGTATCCTACTAACAACATAGAAAATTCATTAAATTACATGCAAAAAGAGAGGGGGAAATGTTTTTGGCAATTTTTTTTAAAGTTAGGTTATTAATAAGGCTGTAATATTTAATAGTTATATGCCACTGATATGATACTAAATTAACATTTAAAGGCTAAAAATATATTTTTTTAATTATTTTTAATACATTTTTTCGGCCGAAATTTCGAACGGGCGTGGCAAAATGACGCCCATGCAAGTCCTTTACTACAGAAGCTGCAACTTAAGAAAGATTGAAAATAATGAAATGTTCTCAAAGTTACTGACGTCCATTAGGAAGAATCCGATAGTAAACGAGAACTAGGAAGTTTTACTGAAGCCGATGCAACTGGATTTCGAAATGCGTAAAAAAAATCGCGATTGAGCTTTGAAAGCGCGAAAAATGGACCAAATGCGTAAAATATCGGAACTTAACGCGCATCGTCGTTTAATGCAATCAAAAAACTTTGTAAAACTGATTTTTAAATCATTCAAAAGAGGACTAAACGGACCAAAACGTTAGAAAACGGACTTGAAACTAAAAACGGACTTTGGAGGGATGGAAAAAGAGGACCATTTGGGAGCCCTGTAAAATGTTAAAAGGTTTTGATTTAATTAAGGCGGAAAAATTAAGATAACATAATCCCCCCCCCCCAACCCAATCATTTTACATTTATTTAAATACAATAATTTTTGAACATTTAAAATTTATTGCACTTAATATGTTAATTCATTTTATACTTATAATCCACTTTTATATTATCAAACATAATTTAAGGTTCAAAAATTTAAAATATATGTAACAAATTCAATAAAGTAAAACTATCATCAATCAAACAGTTGAACAACTTTGATCATGTTAACTGCAATGTTTCTAATTTTATATTTAAACTCATATTTTCAATAAATTTTAGTATGTGAAACCAGTTTGGCATACCCTCTACCCTAAAAAAGAAATTAATGCATTTAAAATGATTTAAACATAGCTAATAGAAACTTTTTGTTGAGCAAGGTAAGGAAAGTATTGGGGCAGTAAGAGTAATTAGCATCAAATTACATATCAAAATAGAAAATTCGTATAAGCTGCTAAAAGAGATCATAGTATTTATTTTACATAATTTCAATTTCCGATATGTGCCACAATCCTCTTACTAGCCAGAAAAACTTATAGCCAGACCGGCATTTCTGAATGTGAAGTTCATAAAGGCGAAAACAAACTCCTTACAAAAATCGTGATCGAAAAAAACATATAGTAGTATTAAACATTTTTGTAATTGAAAATAGAACGTAATGAAGATATTTAAACTTTTAAAAACTTTTATTTCTAATTCTCTCTCGATGTGTTTTCAAAATGCCACAAGAATTTTGAATTTTAAAAGTTCAAATAAAAATATTGTGATCTGAAATAAATGAGTTACAAAAAAAAAAGTGTACAGGTTTCTTTGCGTCAAAATCAAGAGATTCATTATCCATACGACTTTCAACAAAGAGAGGAGGACGAATCACGGGAACGGATGTTTTTTGATTTTTTTTTTACAGTGGCCTACAAGATACTTCTCTGCACATGAATGGAATTTAGATGACCTTTTACTATGTTAATGCTTTCTACTTATCAAGAAGAGGACATCTAGTCCGCGGTTTTTCATTCGTATAGCAATCAAGCCCCCCTCCTACATTTTCATGAATTTCGGGGGGGGGGGGCAGGGATTTTTATCGGTGTTTTACTGTTTTACGATATAGGGTCAGTTGGGGTAATTGTAAACGCTTTTTCAATGTTTCAACTTTTGATCCTTTCCTACCTCTTGAATGGATTCAGAGATAAAATTGTGAGCATTGTAGCCACTACTGTACTTCTTGTGAGTAAATTTGTACAAAAATTTTGACTTTATGACAATTTGTTAGCGAATGAGCGTGTTTACAATTATCCCAGAGATCTGGGGTAATTGTAAACAGTGATTAATTTTCGAATAAGATTGATGCAAATGGAAAATTGCTTCATACACAGTCTGCTTGAAGGCTTAAGAAGTTCCGGAGCAATGGCTCTCAATCTGCGGCCAACAGGCTGCATGTGGTTCGCTGAATTATGTTATGAGTCCGCTGATATCATTTAACGAGAAATATCTTGCAAAAAATCAAGTAATGCGACAAATTTATGTAAAATTTGTCTCTCAGTGGATCAGTCGGTTAAGCTTGGATCCCACAGAACACTGAAAGTGAAGCACAACTGGCCGGGGTCAACTCTTGGGAGGGTGACCACCTCCCGCGAAAAATTACTCCGAGACCGAGTGCGCTAAAGGGAGCTGTGCACGTAAAATACATCGTCGCTTCAAATGTCCACCAAATTAGAAATCATTTCCGCTGAGGGAGCAACATAGATGACGATCTCTCTACTGCGAGCTGGTTCAAGATCATTAATCCCCTCCGAGTCAAGTGTATTTCATTCTAGCGGAGATCATTAATAATCAGTAGGAGCTTCCTTAATTCATGGTCGCCCTGCAAGGGGGGCTTGGATTTCCAAGTGGCATTAGCAACAACAACAGCAGTTATGTAAAATAGACACAAAAGTGTAATTAACATCAAAATATAATACTTATTGTTCCCCCAAAATATTGGAAATGCCATAAATTTAAGTGTTTACAATTACCTCAGAGTAAGAAATATATGGGATAATTGTTAACACCTAACTTGCACATGAAAAATAACAGGGAGGATTAAATTCGTAACCATGTTTTTAGAAGCATTCTATATGACAAATAAAAATGGTTGAAACCGCTTACATCGCTTTTGTAGATGAGCTGGAGAGGAAAATGTAAGATCACTAAATTTCGTTGAACAACTTTTTGCACTGTGCCATTTTCAAACAATAGTGACGCCTGCACAGTTGTTTCGAAACTTACGAAACTGTTTCAATGTCTTCCCTATACTACCAATTTATCACTCACAAGCAGTTAAGTTTTCAAAACCACCACAAGCGTAGTTATGAAGCTTGTTTACAATTACCCCAACTGACCCTACCTACTTGGTTAATTCAATTTTAATATCAAGAAAAGATACTATTAGCAACTTATTTTTTTTTATTCTTAAATAAAACAAAATTATTATTTTATGACATTTGAAAAATACAAAAGTAGCTGAATCTTAAATATTTTTAATAAAAATAAATTTTATTCAATTTATAACAATACATAATGAGTCATTAAAATGAGAAAAATTTAATTCTATAGACCAGGGATGCAAACTTTTTTGGGTGAAGGGCCAAAAAATTTGAAAGTATCAGGTCGGGGTCCAAAGTAACGTAATTTATTCATAAAAATACAGGGTGTATTTCAGTTTTTATTTAGAGGAAAATATGTACAAATTACATGTATTAATAATTACTGTACTCAGGAACAGATTATTAAAAGTTTTAAAAAAATAATGTAAATGAATTCAAACAAAATGAGATAAGATTTCTAAACAATTAATTGCACAACATTTATCAATGAACTGATTGATCCAATGGCAAAAAAGAGGAATACTAAATTTTTTTACAATTATTTTTTTTTGTAAATTTTATTATAATTATTCTTTTTTATCAACTGTATTAGCGGACCAATTCAAAACGCTCGAAGGGCCAATTTTGGCCCGCCCATAGTTTGTGCATCCCTGCTATAGACTATATAAAGATAAGCTGATAAGCTATTTTAAAATGAATGAAAAAATATAAATGCACCATCTTTTTTGTTCTTCATCTTTTGTTTAATTTTTGAATAAGTCTCATTTCTTTTGTTCCTGATTTGTTACTAGAAAGGGGGGATTTAAAGAAAAAGTATATTTTAAATTATAATCATTATATAACCAGGGATCTGGAGCAGAGTCAGAGCTAAGAAATTTGTTGTACTCCATCCACTGCTTCATTTTTTATGCTCTATAAATTTTTTATTATATAAAAAAAATATTTAACTAAAAAAAGGAGAAGATAAATAATATCTATTAAAATTATTTGGAGCGTAGAGTCAAGCTAGAGCAAGTCAAAAAAAAAAAAAAAATCGCTGCTCCAGATCCCTGATGATAACAACCGATATGATCGCCAAAACATAAAAAACAGCCTAAAATAATGAAAAAAAAAAAAAAATCCTGAATTTCAGTAACTAATAGTTTTTAGATAACTTTGAAAAGGCATTAGAATTCCCCTACTTCCATATTCTATCATGTATGCTGGAATAATTATTTTTTCAATATGTTGCACAATTCATACCTGCCAACCCGGGAGACAAAAATTAGGAACACTTCGGGGAAGAAATAGGAACACATCATGCGTAAAAAAAAAAAATTCTACTAACGATTAAGCATTTCGCTATGCATAGCTTTGCTCATGGTCTGCTTATAAATATTTTTCTCAGTTTAGAATGTAACCTTTTGTTAGCTAGATTTAGAAAGTCCCTTAATATTTTTTATTTCATAAAAATATCATGAGTACTTGACATGAAAGAAAAAACTGTTACTAAAGTGGATATAAGTGCATTTTAAAATACGTATGAAAATATATAAAAAGTGGAAAAGCAAAAATTATTTTGAGTAAATATTTTTAGAACTATAACATTAATGAGGCTCTACAATATTTAACAAGCACAATAACTGGCATGATTGCCAACAGAAAGACAACAAAAGACACAATAAATAAAATGTCCGAAACCTCTGAATTTTGGTAACTCACAAATTTCCCAGCTGTAACCCAATCTCTCCAATATAGGATCCCTCGATTTGCAGACTCTTAACACCATCCAAAATACTTTTAACAACTTTTTAGATCAATTTCATTTTCCAAATTCTTCATTAACCAAATATAAAGCCTGCTAAAAATTAAGGTTAATTCTTACAAAGTGTCAGTTTGAATGAACTCAGATGCACCTCGATTGCAATTTCCGAATAGGGTGCGTTAAAGTCCTCTATTACAAAAATAAAAAATAAAAGAAAGAACAAAAATAATGGTGAACACAAAATTATTGACGTCTAAGTGGTCGAAATATGCAGTGAAAAAAATTAGATTGTTTTTACTGAAGCGGATGCAGTTGGATTTCGGAAATGCGTAAAAAAATTGGTTAGAAGTATTTTCTCCATTTGGTGCAGTTGCCTTAAAACATCGCCATTTTGGCGCATAAAACAGCAGAATTTGCGTTTTAGTGCGAAAGACATAGCTGTTTCATCACAGCAAAAGAGGGGAAAATAAAGGGTTCAATAATTTTCTTTCTTCCCAAAAAAATCGGATTTTGGTGGGAGAAATCGTATTTTCGGAACACGGTAAAAAAATCAGGACGAATCCGGATAATTCGGAACACTTGGCAGCTCTGCAATATGCTTTAAAATTGCAATAATGTATTTATTTTTATATGAAAAAAAAAACATGAATGAATTCTTCCATTACTGAACAATTTCTTTAAACCAATAACAGAAACATTAAAAAATAATATTCCTTTTATAAAGTTGTAATAAACCCCCTCCCCATATTGCAACAACTTTACCAATAAATATTTTATTATTAAAATTTTTCTATTATTAAAAATTACTTATTTTTCCAAAAATTACATTTCTAATATTAATTATCTGTTCTATATGTGATGTAATTCATTATACTAATAATTTAATTCTGCCATTGAGTTGATATAGAAGAAACCCACCCCTGTTTGTAATTCATATATTTTCAAAACATGTTAATATTAATCTTAAAAATAAAATTTGACATGACAGATAAGATATTTCGTGCAATGGCGGAATCGGAATTCAGATATTTAAAAATCTACAGGTAACCGGATATCCAATGCTTCCTGAGAAGATCAATCCCTTTTGGATAGAAAATTTTCATGACCTATTCGTAATTTTTGTTACTTTTGCGACTGATTTTTAATTTGATCTTCTCAGGACTTTTGTGACATGTAGACACCCTGTAAAACTGGGGTATGGGGACCATTATGAATACAACTGGTTTCCTTCTTTCTAGGCCAAAAAAGAGGGAAACTGGTTCTCTTCAAGATGGCCATAAGGTACGCCATCTCCCAGCACCCCCCTTGACTACATCCCTTATTGCTTTCATTACAATAATTCACATTATGTTATTCAAAATTTTTTGTAACTAGACATTGTCTTTTGTCATTTCATATTCAGGGTTGGGTTTTTGACGTCAAAAACTGGTTTTTGACATGACATAGGTATAATACCGGTTTAAACTGTCAAAAACCCGTCAAAAACTCCAATTTGTCAAAAACCTAGCTCAATCTTCAGCTGACCTAAATTTTTACAAGAAATTACTTAAATTTAAACAACTGTTGCTAACAAATGTTGAACTTGATCAAGTTATGATTAATGAAACAACAATTAAGACATTTTTAGATAATTACTAATAAAAAAAAATGGGGATTATTTATTTTAACTCTCAGAAAAAATATGGCAAAATGAATGTTTAAAATAAACATTTTCATGAGTTAAAAGGTAATCATACATCTATAACATTAGGCATTGAATTTTAATTATGACATATATTATTTTTTCAGTCAATCCTTGAAAATTACTAAAATTTCAAAACCGAGGAAGCACAAAAAAAAAAAAAAATATTTGGATATTTGACAGAATTGAATAACATTAATATAAACTGATTAAGTTTCAGCTAGCTTAAGTTTTCAGCTAAGTTACCAGATAGGCTAAATATTGTAAATAAACTAGATGACATATTTAGAATATTGCTAGAAAATATTAAGACTTTTGTGCTGTCTAATATGTATCACGAATTAGAAAAATTATAAATTATTTCAAGGTTAAGATTTTTTTAAAAGCTAATAGTAACAGAATAAAATGGTTTTTTAGTTTTGGGTAAAACATTTTTTTTCGAAAAAAAAAATCAATTTGCATTTTTATATTTAATTATAAATAGTCTAACAGCTCTACCAACAGCATCCATACTGAAAATATTTATGAATTATTCACGTTTTATGATTAACACTGACAAAAGTGCAATTAGCACTAATTTTAGTCCCTGTTGTACTCTTACTAATGAATCATATATTCTAAAATAACTACTAAGCAGTAATTCTTATTAAAAATGTCGAAATGTAAAGGAAAATATTTTTATAATTGCCCACATTTTGGGCTCATAAAAGATGCTTTGCAAAAATTCAGTGGGCATTTGCCTTACCCACATCACTAATATGAAGCACAAAACAACATATTTTTTTCATTCAAGGTTAAAACCACTTAAGAGGTGACAAATTAATTTTTTCTGCAATATATTTTGAGCATTACTGTGTTAATGACAAATTTTAGTTGTTTATAAATTTCACATACAAATATGGGTTTTTGACATGACAGTTTAAACCATGGTTTAAACTGTCAAAAACTGTCACATGTCAAAAACCTGCCAACCCTGCTTTTCAAATGATGTTTCCTAAAAAATATTTGAATTAAAATTTCTTTTTTCAAATAATTCAATAAATTACATTTCCAGCTGTAATAAAATCTTGTTTATGATTGGAAATCAAACTCTTCATGAGTACATTTCAATACTTTTCATTTTAAGCATCATTATATGTGGCCATCTGAATAACACTATGTATTCTAAAAAAAAGGAGTTACAGTTTGCAATTCAAAACTCATAGTAACTCAGGTACACTTATGAAACCCGACTTAAATAATACAGTCTAACTCACGGTCGATCGGTGTACCCCTCTCCGTTTTTTGGAATTTTTTACCCTTTTCTTATCAGCTACTAGAAAGCACAGTATTTGTTCTCACCATGTAGCTTCCTTTTTCCTACGTTTACCTGTTTCTTTGTCACGAAAGAAAATTTTTTCAATCTTTCTTTTAACTAAGTTTTATTTTTACAGTACAACAAATCTATACTCCAGCAATGGTAGCTGCAAATCTTACTACTCGAGAATTGGCTCAATGCCAATCCAATATTTTTTGCTAGCTTCAACTTTGATCAGAGTTTAAAAGAAATTTCTTTTGATTCTTCACACCGCTATGCTACGCCCCTTTGGTTTGGCCAATTCAATATTGGTGTTAAAAGATTGAACATTCAAAAAGCAAAGGAATGACATTTAGCCATTTGGTCAGTGCTGTATGCATACATCAATTTAGAGAAGACTACTAAAACAGTTTTTTTATGATGTGTTTATACTGATGTTTTAAAATATATTGCCCAGTACTACATAGTGACAAGGCCGTAGCTAGAAATTTTTTTCGGGGGGGGGGGGGGGGGGGGACTGACTGAGACACTAGTGTTGAGGAAAGTTTCATGGAGGAATATATGCTACAATGCGAACATTTTCGGGATTTTGGGGGGGGGGGGGATGTCGGCCTCCCTCTGGATACGGCCTTGCATAGTGACGACCACCAGCTCCGTGCAAAAGCAATCCTAAGGCTTCAGCTAAAAGATTAAAATTGAACTCTTCATGAGTACATTTCAATACTTTTCATTTTCCGCATCATATATGTGACAAACATAGTAAAAAGCTGTGGTAGCCTAGAGGTTAGGATGCCGGACTTCCCCCTCTCTTTTTGCATGTAATTTAATGAATTTTCTATGATGTTAGTAGGATACTGAATCTATGTAATGAAATCGTAATCTGTGTAACTAATTTTTTAGTGACGTAGTGGAGATATCTATCTAAAATGCTTACTCTAGTAATTGAGTGAAAATAATTTTAATTAACTTAAGGCAGTAGCCTGCTTTAGAAGGCCAAAAAGAAGCGTTTTTTGAGGAATTTTTTCAGGACAGAAAAAAAAGCAAGTCTAGCGAAGATTTCAGATCATTTTATTACATATTTGAACAAGTAAAAAAAAAAAAAAATAAGACAAAAATATTTAAATGCAGCCGATTTTTATACACATTTGTGCAAAACTTTGCAATTGCGGTCTCCGATTGGCGGGAAAGATGGCCTTCGTAATTTTCTTCTGAAACAAAAATGTTTTTAATTTTTATATATTTATCTTCTATTTAAACTAAAAAAAAACCTGAAAATTTGAAAAATTAAAAATTTTTCTCAGGTTTGAAAAAAAAAAAAAAAGTCTTTTTTACAACAAAAAAATCGTTTCAACTTGCTAAAAAAGTTGTTCAGAATTTTTTTTCATAATTTTTTTAAGTTCAAATAGAAGAGAATACAAAACTGAAGCTGAAAAGTTTTGTTTCGTTTTGTTTGGTCGTCTAGTTTTCTCGCAATCACGCTCGCCAGTTTAGAAAAAACATAAAAACAAAAACTCGAGAAAACGCGCTTGAAAGTTTACGATCGGAAAAATGTTAATTTTCTATTACTTGCAGTGATGATACGCTAATCAGCTATTCCTGCTCCATATACCAAATCGTTATAATCGAATATATCTGTATTACAACTTGAGTCGGTACTTCTACGAATTCAAAATATTATTTCGAACGACCTTTGAACCTTTTCACATACATAGTTCCGAGCTGTTCGACGCGCTCCAGCTGCCCGAGTGCTCGTACACCTGCTCGACATCTGGCCACGTTTAGGGCTATATTTTTAAAAATATTGAGAATTAGTCTCTATAACTTCACATGCATATTCTTAGATATATTAGGAATAGATTTAAGCAATAAAAAAAATTTCGGTTTTTTGAGCCTTCTAAAGCAGGCTCTTTTTCTTCTCTTTTTTAAGCATAAGTGGTCCTCCAAAGTCCTCTTTTACCCTTTTCTTTGGCTAGAATCAGGGTTCGTTGATTTAAATCATGATTTAAATCGCGATTTAAATCAAGTGATTTTTTTTTCCAAAAAAAATCATTGATTTTACAATTTTAGAAAGTGTTGTAAAAATGAAATGTTGCAATTACAGCCACTGTTTCAATCAAAACTTCCTAGGTCCATCTGTCTGTGTGCATAACATATTTCATAAGTTTAGAGCTAATTACTATTTTTTTAATTTTACTATATTACTCTTATGCTTCAAGCATCTCTCATACTCTTATTCTACAGCAAAACCTAATTCGTTCAATCATTCATAATAATCATAAACCCTTCTGTGCTTTTTATCTTAAAAAGAGCATTTTAGATCAATTTAATAAAAGCCACATAATAAATTATTCAGAATGATGGACAACAATTGTTAGAATTTAGAATATGTATCTTTAAAGTTTCATCCATGTTCCCTAATAGCTTAAGGTTTTTTCCTTCTAAACTATTTTTTATCATTGAAGTTTTCAATAAAGTTATTTGATTAAAACAAAAAGTTTCAGTTTTAAATAATGGTGTGAGCATATGATTGTACTAAATGGGTAAAATAATTCCAGGCTTTTTCATTTATAAAATAGGAAAATGATTAAAGTACACTCAATGTAAAAATTAAGTACACACACTTGTTACTTTTTTTCAGCTTTCAACAGCAAAATAATTCAGATTAAAATATATTCATTTTCTCTGTACTTATGAGTATGGTTAAGTTTCAATTGAGTCATGCATTTGTGTTAAAATTTGTTTATAGCATTATTATAATTAAAGAATATTTATTGCTGAGTAAATAGCTTAAAGTATGTTTTTGCACATTGATTAACATGCCATATTGTTTCTATGAATGTAACATAATAAATATCCAAAGTATTTAAGGGCTTTTTAAAAGAAATAAAAAAAATCCGATTTAAATTTAAAAAATCCGATTTTTTTTTTTTTTAAATTAAAAAATCGGATTTTTTTGATTTAAATCAGACTTTTTTTATTTAAATTGGATTTTTTTAAAAAGACCTTAAATATTTTGGATATTTATTATGATACATTCATAGAAACAATATGGCATGTTAATCAATATGCAAAAACACACTTTAAGCTATTTTTACAGCAATAAATACTTTTTATTAATAATAATAATGATAAACAAATTTTAATACAAATGCGTGATTCAAATGAAACTTAAGCCTACCAGGAATAACAGTACACTCAGAAGTACCGTGGAAGTGAACAAATTTAATCTGAATTATTTTGCTGATAAAAGCTAAAAAATGTAATAATTGTGTGTGCTTAATTTTTACATTGAGTGTACTTTAATCATTTTTCTATTTTATAAACGAAAAACCCTGAAATATTTTTACCAATTTAGTAAAACCATATGCCCACACCATTACTAAAAACTGAAACTTTTTATTTTAATCAACTATCTTTATTGAAAACATCTATGATAAAAAATGTTCTAGAAGGAAAAAAACCTTAAACTATTAGGGGACATGGATGAAACTTTAAGGATACATATTCTAAATTCTAACAATTGTTGTCAAAAATCATTCTGAGTTATTTATTGTGTGGCATTTATTAAACTGATCTAAAATACTATTTTAAGATAAAAAAGCACAAAATGGTTCATGACTATTATGAATTCTAATTTGAATGATTGAATGAATTATGTTTTGCTGTTAAGATGCTTGAAGAATAAGAATAATATTGTAAAATTAAAAAAATAGTAATTAGTTCTAAATTTATGAAATATGTTACGCACACTGACAGATGGACCTAGGAAGTTTTCCTTGAAGCAGTGGTTATAATTGCAACACATTTCATTTTTACAACACTTTTTAACATTGTAAAATCAATGATTTTTTTGAAAAAAAATCACTTGATTTAAATCAAGATGATTTAAATCAACGAACCCTGCCGGACTTCCAATTGGAAGGTCGCGTACTCGATACCCGTTGAAGACCCACCATGCACACTTGGGGATATGTGCTTGTAAAATCCGTGGACCCTATTACCTCACCCCAGGGGCAGGGCATCCCTCAGGCCTAGTGCTAATAGGGAAAGAGGTTGGAGGAGAAAAGTATTGCAAAGTAATTGATGGACGTCACTCCCTCGAGCCTGGGAGAGATCATTCTTAAGGCCTCATGCTAACAGGGAAGAGGAATGGAGTAGAACAGTAAACTTGACCAAATATAACCTGAAACTATATAGATTTCAATTTCGAAAATTTTTAGGGGAGGAACTCTTTTATGCATGCATATAACAATTACAAGCAATTATAATGCTAATTTTTCTTCCGTAATGTAAGTCGCTGGACAGAAAAATAGGAGGCATAAAAGAGGAAAATATCCACATTCAATATGGCATACCATAGGAATATGAATGCATACTAATGATAGGTTTGTATCTTATTTGTTAGCATTGACCAAAAACCTGCTCCACAAAGAGAATTAAAATATTTACTCTTTTGCTGAAAACATAGATGACAAAATGGACATTTAAGCACATTTACAAAAATGCATGCATATGCTTCAAGGCCATTAGGAGCCCATTTTTTAATGGTTCAAAAACAGTTCTTTAAAATTATGAAATAATGCAATATTTTTGCAAATATGTGCTTTGATTTTAATCAATTATAACATTTATATTGCTTCTAGGAAAACATACTTTTTCTTCTGCAGACTTGTAGAGAATGTTCGGCAATTAGTAATTGAACAGACTTTATCCTTTGTAGAAGAAAGCATTAATTTTGAAATGTTTGGATAAGTATTTACTACTACAGCGAGGAAAGTCAAACTAAACAGGATTACTGATAACACTGTGCAACACGAAAAATGTCCTTTGGATGAAAATGTCTGTTTCTTATGTATATTTGGCTGAGAATTACGAATCTGCAATTATTTTTTGCCTATCACGTACCATTTTTCCAAAATTCCACATTTTACCTTTTTACGTATTTTCTCGATAAATGTGCATATTTTTGTAATTTATCGACTTAATTTATTATAAATTATATCTTTCTCATTGACAGTGAAATCGTTGCCAATCCAGAGACCTTTTTAATGAAGTTGGGTTACTTTAGCGACATTTTTGGCAACAAAAGCTTTATCTACTTCTCGAAATTTCGAGTTTTTTACAAGACGACAAACACATTTTTTAGACTATTTTGCGGAGAAAGAAAAAGTAGTATGCTGCTGTGATGTGAATGTAATGCTTCAAGCATTGGGACATGAGCACAATTCAGCAAAGTGGTGCTTGTTTATCGGTGCTCATCCATCTAAATATTGTTTTCGTATTCATTCCTATAGCATATTCTGCAAACACAAAGGAAATTTCAAAATTTTGAGTGGCAAAAGCATATTAAATTAGCCACTTGTAAATCTACAATGAGCCTTTTCCCCACAATTGTATATTAAACTTTGTTTATCGAAATATTTGTAAAAGCTCTGGACAGAGAAGGAGTGACTTTCTTGCATTTTAGGAAAAAAATTAAAAAATTAAGTGAGGCAAAACTAAAAGAAAGGATTTTTATTTGCCCACAACTTAAGAAAGTCCTTTCATGATGAAGAGTGAAAACAAACAGTGAGAAGCAGAAAAATCTGCCTGGATGGTCTTTAAATCAGTGTGCTCGCATTTCTTTGGAAATGAGAAAGTTGAAAATTACGAAAATCTTGATGGTGACATGATAACATGCTTTTGTATTATTAGGTTGCTATATTTCATTAAAACCACTTTTTGGACTCCCATATAGACTTCTTTCCTCAAAACCTTGTCGTAATTAATCATGAGAATGGGGAAAGGTCTCATCAGAATATCTGCGTTTTAAAAGCGTTTCAGCGGCCGATAGAATGGAAGTATACGAATTGAATATTGCTAATCTGTTATCAAGGCACACCAACAGATGCCCACAAGATGAAACTGCCAAAAAAAATATTTTTTGTGTTTGTGTTTTCAATAAGTAAGCCGCAGTTACATTCTTCTATAACCAAATTGTATAAATATGAGAAGTAGGTCTCCAGCAAAAACGGTACGTGATGGATCATTTTGGTTTGGATATTTGAATTAAGCACCTTTTGTTTATATAGAATCACATAGTTTCATCTAAAGGACAAAAAAAAAAAAGTTCAAATTTGTTGCACAGTGTAATCTGCCGCCAAGGGCTCAACTGGACCCCGGGGCAAAATATTATGACTATGAGGGACTACCCAACCCCCCAACCAAAAATCTCTCATCTTATGTCATTTTCCCATTGTTGGGACCAGAGAATCTGGCCCTGCTGATAAATTAATCAAAACGTTATGAAAACTAAAAGCAATACCTCATTTTTTTTACACTGCAGTGATCTTGTCTATTTAATTCCCATTTTAAAGCAAGATTCTTTATTTTTTAATTATTTTGGACGTAAATCATCAACAATATTTATGTAAAGACAAAATAAACTGCAATTTAAAGCTAGGCAACCATTTAAGCCACTAAAAGATATCAAATGAATTTATTGCTACAATTCAAGCAGTATTAATAAATTATTATCTGCAATGAAGTTTATAATGATCAAATGTTAAGGTTTCTAATTTGTTTTTACTACAAAAAGTTCTTCACAACATTTAGAGGTAAAATTAAGTTGCATTGATGCTAACACATGTTAGGGCATAAGTCATGCTAAGAATTCTGTCAGAGGGGTTTTTATTCCTTTAACCCCTTCTAGAAACTTGAATTTGTTGAAATGGAGATTAAAAATTAGTCTATGTGGATTTTTTTACATTAAACACATGCCTCGATTAAAACTCTAAAACATTACTAGTAAAGACAATTTCATCAAAAAGAAATTAAAAAATGTATTATTGTGAACAATTTTTGCGAAATATTATTCTGTCAATGTTAAATCTGAAAGTTTCTTTCGGACACCAGACCATATGATTAATGAGAGAAAGTAGATCTACTACCTGATGCATTTTTAGTGACATTTAAAGCACTATTTTACTTTAGCAAATCATAGAATAAAACAGAGATAAACCGTACTTTATAAAAGAGCTATTTGTAATATTCAACATCTTTGGATTAGTACACAACGTTTTGTTTTTTCAGAACATAAGGAGTCCAATTCAAAAAATCTTAAATTTATGAAATGAACATAACATACCGCTAAAAATCATTGCTGCTGCACTTCCCATGACTCCGAAGAAAGGTGAGTATACAGGTGCATCATCCATAATAGATATTTATTTATTTTTTGTTTCCGAAAATGAAATTTTACTAGTGATCTCGGATCACTTGTATTCCACTCGGTTTATTCCAGTAGAACCACAGTCAAAGTAAAGACAAGATGGCTGGCAAAGAAACACCCGTCATATGATGAATATATCAGATGAGGGCGGATCTGTTGCCAAACGGCCCCTAGCGGAATAAATATTCTATTAAAGTTGGCTACTCGTCTAAATTTTTAATGAAAGAGAAAACTCTCTAAATTAAACATACAAAACAAAGAACAATATTTCCTTAAAAGTTCCTTTTATTTTAAGGTCATTGCGGTTAAGGAAAATTCAGTTACTGTAAAAAAAGAGACTCATTTACTTGTAGCCATAATGAAGAGAATATAGAAGAAAAAAATAACAAATCTAAGCCCTGTTTGTCACGAAAAAAATGTACGGACAAGTTCAAAAGCCTAACGAAAGAGTCAACGTAGTCCAGTGATGTACTCCTGGAAAAAAAAAAAGTTGGTGGAACTCTTACCAAAGATATAAACATAAGTTATCAAAATCAAAATGGGAGGGGAAGCTTCTATCAAAATTTTAAACGTGGGGGAACGCTTCTGTTCAAATAAAATAGCGGAAGGATGTAGTCCCTCGGCAATCCCTTGACTACACCATTCTTGTAGTCCTATATATCAGGTTTGTTAACTTGGCGTACTCGCCCTCCATGATGTTCTGAAGCCTCACTTGGCACCCTTCGATTATATTCTTACAGCTTTTATTCTTTTGACTAATATAGAATATAAGTAAGATGGTAACCAGTTCCTTGAATTTCGGAGGTAGTTCCTGAATTCGGATTTATTTTAATGCTTTGTCCCATAATTAGGTCCCCAAAGACACGACTTATACTTAGGAATGCGAAAAGTCCCTAAATTTAAAAGAGTGCTCTTTTGTTCCCTTTTTTCTGGTAGATCTACGATGTAAAGCCTAAATTATGCTATGAAATTATCAGATAATGGAACTATATTCATTAAGTGGTTTTCTTAAAAGTGCGCTTTCAAAAAGACAATTAATTGAAAAAGAATGTACACATATGCATCCACACACATTGCAGTGTACTATTTAGGATCCTTTTTTATATTATGAGTAGACATATGAGTCTCTAATGTCTGTCCTCCCCCCTCCCATGGCCATCTTTATCCCTAAATTGTCTATTGATTCGGAAACTAGTCTCCAAAATTGATGCCTGGAAACATGGTCCACTTAAAAGCAAGCTCACTTTGATTCCATTTTTTAAGATAATTAATTTTTTTTATAAATATCTATATGAAAATGAAGATATTTAAAAAATCATAATAAAGCTTCACAAACACGAAGGTGTTAAAAGAAAATTATTAAGTTTTAAACATACCAGGATGACATCAAATGACTCATTTCCTCCATCACTGAAAAGTTTATTTGAATTTGGGCACAAAGGAAAATCTAGAACTAGGGGAACTTAAAAATCCTGAATGACTTAATTTTAAACCTTTAACTACTGTGAGCGGTTTCTTGGACCACTTGAAAAAAGTTTTAAATATATAGCCACTGTTATGTATTATTTGACATTAATTTATTTTAATCAATTTTTGAAACATAATAGTTGAGTTTTATGCAATTTAAGTCAAGGATGATTTTTTTTTTTTTTTTTTTTTTTTGTTTACGACCATTTTAGGTCACATTAATATTCGAGTTTATTTGCTATTCTCAAGGATATGCCTTAAACTCTCGTCTTGTAGGGCAGGTAGAACAAGACAGTACAACAAAATTACAATACAAAGAAGGAAATACACCCAGGGGAAAGTGGGAATCGAACCCACGCCTCTTCACTGCGTTCACGCAGGTACCGAAAACCAGTCATTCAGACCGTTCAAACACTGAGGCCCCAAGGATGAAAATATTAATTCGAAAAATGTTGCGGCGGCAACTTAGATCGCACACAGCAGTTGAAGGACAGCACCCATGCAAATACCAGCATTTCTCAAAACTTTGTTTAGATAAATATCGACGAAATGTTGCTTTTAAACTTCATTCGTGTTCTGTTTCTATGTATATCGTACATTTATGTGAGTCACTGTTTCTGTGATGAAGAACGCAAAATGTAAGAATCAATCAACTATATATGACTTACTGGGATCGGATAATATTTTACATGCTGAATGTTCAAACTATATAGCTAAGTTTCATATATTGGCCTACACAAGCGGACTTAACAATTTTCAATTGAAGTATTGAAGTTACACCAAAAGAATTTCGAGATTAAAATAAAGGCGCACACACACACATATATATATGTTCACGTTCGCAACATATATGTCACGTTAAAATCACACTTCACGTATTAAAGACAGAAAAATAAATAAATAAAATAATAAAAAATAGAATTGGTTTCCGACAAATTAATGGGTTCGAAATCAAGGACTGTAGTTTTTGCTTCTTTGTCAATATGTTTATGCATTAAAAATAAAATTTTGATCATCAGTTTCGGAATGTTGTTAAAAAAAATTAAGTGCCTACTGTAACATTTTGTATTCCCTAATTTAAACGTACTAGTCGACCCCGCAGAATTCCGCAGTAAATTTTGGTTAAGTGGTTTTTTGGTGGAATTTTTTGGTTAAGTTGAAGGATCCTCTGAGATTTCTTTACCATAAGTTCTGTTTATTGTGACGGAAGTGCAATTAAAAAAATGTAAACACTGATGTTTTAATAAGTGAATATCCGATTTGACATTTATCAAAAAAATCGACGCATCCATTAAAGGACCTTAGATGATTTTAAATCTCAAATATAAGAAAAGCGGTACATTTTTAGGCCGTGGGTCTATTTTACGTCATTAGCTGTAGGCTTGCCATACGTCCCGGTATTTTGCTCTTGTCCCGGTGTTCCGCCCAGTTTTATCAATGTCCCGGAAACGGCTGTAAGATGTAAAAAGTAATGAATTTATGTTTTTAAGAATCTTTTATGAAGATTTTAAGAATCTTTAAGATGACAGAGGTGTCCACTGCAAGAGCATTGATTGTATGTAAAATAAACTTTGGCGTTTTCTTTGATCTGAGTTTTATGAAAAAGTCAAGCTTAACAAAAACATCTTGAAAAAAGTACATTCAAGTCAGAAATATGAGTGGTTTGAAAACAAAGAATAACGTAATTAACTAATAATAATCGCTTTTTTAGTTTGACAAAAATGTTTTCTTGAAATGGTTTTGTAGTTAGACAAAAAGTTGTAGTTTAAAAAAATAAGACTTAGTAATTAATTGTTCAATTAAACAATTTTATGAAGTATTTTAAACTTTATTTTATTAACACTTCTTTCTAGATGGTAGACCAGAAAAAATTCTCATTAAAAAGGAAAAAACATCTTTTAAAGTAAATTAAGTAGCATAGCAAAAATTCCTTTTTTATTTTTAAAGGGGTGTAGACTAACAATTTAGGGTTCCAGATTCCCCACTCCCATTACTTGCGAGCCTTAAAAAAGGCTTAAAACTCACCATTTTGCTTTTATTTTTTTTAAATTTCCCCAGACCCTCCCCCCCCCCCCCCCGATACTGGGGATATTCCATACCCCCAGACACCCGGTATACCCATCCCATATTAATGTGTCCCTGTTTCACTAACCAAAAATATGGCAAGCCTAATTAGCTGGCACGATAAGTTTTAAAATAAGGGGTAAATCATTGAATTTGATAAAGGAATAAGGAAGATCTCGTGAACCGACAGAAAAACAGGCTGTAACAGATAAGATTATAAAAATAGGTATAAAGAACCTTTACTTGCATCAAAATTTAAACTTAAGAAATGTTTTTTGGCATCAGAAATGGCGAAGACGAACACCGCCGCAAATTTTCAACTTCATTTCTGGTAGTCATATTCCACCTCAGATATTTAAAAATTTCCCCATGTAGATGAATACCACTCTTTCTTTTTCGCTTTTGGCGATGCCTTGAATTATTTAATTGGAATATAAAATGTGAAGATGCGGTGCTTTCATTTTACGCTTTAATCTAAGTTTTAAACTTGTTTAATTTTGTGTTTTTTAAACCGCTCATTGTTGGTAAAACGATGCGTTTCTCGAAAAAATGACCTCAACGTTTTCGTCACTCAACTTAGTTAGACAGCTAATGTTCCTGCATGTGTTTTTGCCTGTTTTTATGCGTGCTAATTATAACTAGAATCTCCCCTCCCATCATGAGTTTATTATCACAGAAGAAACAAAAAATCCCCTTTTTATTTATTTTTTTCTTTCTTTCATTCTAGGGCCGTTCATAAATGATGTCACGCTTTTTTCCCACATATTTGAACCCCCCGCCCCCCTTTGTCACAATATGTCACACTTCAGCGGACCCCCCTCCCCCCCCTTTGTCACGCGTCACGCTATGTTGCATACTGCACGATGTCACACTTCTTGTTACCCCCTACCTCCCCTTGTCACCCTTTGTCACAACTTAACGAACCCCCTTCCCCCCCTCGAAGCGTGACATCATTTATGAATGATCCCTCTTTTCTTTTCTTTTTTAAATTGACATCGCAATATTTGCTGCCGTAGGCAGTGGCACGGGTCACCTAATGGCCCTGTATAGACATTTATCACTTACTTGAGACATTACTTTGCCTACTCGATTACGAAGTTAAACTAGTTCAGGCAACCCGCGTGCCGCGTCCAGCATTATATATATTTGACCATAAGGAAAACACTTCAGAGATAAGTGATCAAAATTATCTTCGACGCAAAGTAAATTCATTTCTTTGTTTTATTACAATATCAAATGCGCTTTCTAGGAATACCGACACTGTTAAATCAAAACTCTTACAATTGAGATAAAATGGCTTATTTTCTTGCACATCGTGTTCTTGTAATAGCTCCAAGTCAAAATGACTTAGATTTGAAAATTGCAGTTCTTATTTTCGAAGTAAACCTTTTCTCAAAAATGATTTGGTACGATCTCATTTGTAAGATTCAAAAACATATGTTTAAAAAAAAAAAAAAAAGAGATGTTTCTACATTTTTGAGGTAACACGCTCAAAAATAGCACAGCAAGTGTGAAGCAAGAGTACGTCGTCTTTGGGAGCGGTGAAATGACGTCGACGCTGGGGAATTGAACTCGGATCGTCCTGACTGTGACCTAATACTTTGTCACATCGAACTGATCTGTGGACGTCGAATGGATAGGGGAAACTTAAATTGTATAGCTTCCAAACAAACCAGCTACAGGTGCTAAAATACTTCCGGGCCAAATTTCTTCATAGCTCAATCCAGCAGAGCGTCAATTATCTACTCGTCCATTATTTTCTTGTTTTACTGCGTCCGATCCGAATACGACGAATTATTCATCATGCATTCTGCTCTAGAGAGATGAACAGATTACTCAAATGCTTGAATAATTCTGACGTCTTACGTGGTAAATAGTCCCTTAATTTTGATACAAATACTATTGTTCTGAAGAAGTTATCGTTAAAAAAGCTCCGTGTTAATTAATAACATAAAGTTGCTCAGAAAACGTTTAATTTATTGTAGTAAAAATTTTAAAATATATTTTCCATTTCTGTAACTATAATTTCTAAGTACGTATCGGTACTTAAACCTTAGAACAGCGCTTACTCATTTTTAAGTCAAAATTACTTGGGGAAAAAAAGCACACGCTCAGAAAGGGAGCTCTCACTTTTGACGATTCTTCAATGGTCAAGAAAATTTCGTCATGTATAACGATTCTTTCCTCGCGCGATCACGTGACTTAAAAAGTTACTACACAAATTTCGCCAATTTGACGAAAGGTTTACTCGGAGCATTTTTCACGATGTCATTTCGTCAAATACGACGAAAGTTTCGTGAGATTTGAGCATGCGTGTCTGAGAGTGCAAGCAGGTGCATTTTCTCATTTTTAATCGCATATTTTTTAACAGTGTATCGAACGAAATTTTTCTTTCTGACTTTACCATGTTCAATTCTTTCTCATTAAAAAAAATAAATAAATATACAATTACTTTTTAAGGAAACTGCTAAAACATACGAAATTTTCACCTGATTTTAGTGATTTGTTTTTAAATTTTAATACTTTTTAATGCATTTGACTAACATAAAAAGTTTAACCGTCTCCGCTAAATTGTTTTACTGTTATAAGAAAAAGAATATAGGATTTTTCATAGGAAGAAAATATATAGGATTTTTGCAAGGTCAAATTATGCTTCTGAACTCAATTAGTTACATAATTACGGTTTTAGTCAAACCTTCTTGAGTTGATAAATACATAATATGCTAGTAGATTACGCCATCGCTTAAGTCGATGGAAATCGTATACGTTGGAAAAACCCTGTCGATTTTTATCAGTAAGTTACAGGTGTAAAAGTATGTATGAAATCTGAATTTCAGACAATAGGTGGTGCACCAATGCAGTTTGTGCTAGTAAAAAGATTTTTGACACTGCGCCATTTTGTTGGATCATCAACAACTGTCAGACGCACACGAGTGATAAATTGGAAAAGTGTGTTTTCATAGTGTTGTGCTCAATATGTCAAAATTTGTACCGAACAAAGAGGCATTCGCGGACAGAATTAATTTTTTGTTTTCATTTAAAGAAAACTACTGCTGATTCATACTGATTACTTCGAGAAGCTTGTGGTGAACATGCTCCATCGCAAGATACGTGTGAACGATGGCTTCTGCATTTCAGCAAATGGTTTCTCCAGGAAGGGGTTGCCCTGTGTTTAGTGGGGCCAGAGGGACGTGGTCTATTACGAGCTGTTAAAAGCCTGTTTATACTAATCATTACCAACAACAATTGACGGATTTGGACCGTGTACTGCTTGAAAAAAGACCAGAATACCGAAAGAGGCAGCACGAAGCAATTTTTCTTCATGATGTTGCTCCATCACATACGGCAAAACTGGTTCGTGGCACGTTGGAAGCAGTCAGATGGGAGGTTCTACCCCATATGGCTTACTATCCAGCCTTGCTTCTCCCGATTACCACTTGTTTGCATCGGTGGGTCACGTACTTGACGAGCAGCGCTTTGGTTCGCACGAAGATGTAAAAAAATGGCTTGGTAGATGGTTTGCAGCAAAAGAAGATTTTTAGTGCCGTGGCATTCACAAATTGCCTAAAAGATGGGAAAATGTATAACAAGCAATAGGGCATACTTTGAATAAAACACTTTTTTATCTTTTTTCCGAATTTAATTTTTTTAAGGCAACCCCCCCCCCCCCCCCCCCCGCATTTCAGGTTTGTACACCTGGTAGTTCAGACGTTTAATGGTGACAGCAGAAAGCACTGTAAAGATAATCCATCAGGGTTTAATATGGGTATTTCACAAAATACTATTTTGATTTAATTTGCATTGACATAAATATAAAGAATTTCATGCATACACAATTAATTGAGTAGATAACCTTTATCTTTGAACATTATTTTTACTTTATAGCAGGGGTGCCTTCCTCTGAGTGAAAACCTCTAAAAACCTCTAAAAAAAACCACTTAACCCTCCTTCTCCCCAAAAACGACGACAACCCCAAATCGGCCAAACATTCGACCAAGCCCCCTAAAAGCCGCTGAAAATACTCTTCCATCTCAATGGCTCAGTCTGCACCCATGACTCCCATTCTTGGTCAGCAGCCTGCCCCTATTCCAAGATCGAAATCCCGACGGCGGGATTAGTTCCAAACTCTTCACTAGATGGCGCTGAAGCGAAATTCACAGGTACGGAGCAAAAATTTCGCCTTCATGCATTCCAAACCGGTCGGGACGAGTTTAGCGCGCCTCTTTTGGTCGAAGCGAATCTCGCCAGCAAGTGAGGTGGCGAGATTGATAAAGATATCTGCGTTTGTCGACGGGATTTTAATTCAGCGCCTTTTAAATCGCCAAAGTGCTCGAAGAAGACCAATCTATAGGACACGAGAAGACGCTTTTGGTCTTCCGGATGATATATTTATTCGGTGTTATGTAGAGTTATTTTGTTTATTTTTTATTTTATTTTTTTAAAAATTTAATCTCTTCAAGAACATTTTGTGTTCTTAAAATAAAGTTTCTTTTTACTAAGTAAACTGCCGTCAAGGTCTAAAATGCAATTGTTTTTATTTGCTCTTGAACATTAATATTTTTTACTGTTATAATTATGGTTTTTTTGTGTCATATTATGTTTTTTTGTAACTCTTATCTCATATTATTCAAATTAAGTGCACACATCATCATCCTTATTATTGTTATTAGGGCTCGACCGATGGCATTTTTTGGCCGATGCCGATTGTCGATTATTCTCCTCTTCCATCGGCCGATGGAAAAAAAGTCACTTTGAACTTTAAACCATTAAAACAAACGTGTAGAGTGCTTGTCAAAAATGTCATTTAAATCATTTATTTATTTTTATGTTTATAAAAACATAAATTCATTATTCAAACGCCGTAAAACTGTTTACATAATTATTAAAACTAAAAGAATCATTCGCGATTCTAGTAAAATAAATAAACTATTTGGAGGTTGAAAAAATGCTATATCGGATTTTTAATTCTTTTTTCTCATCTTTGCAAAAAAACTCAACAACTATTGGATCGGCTCGGGTCTAATTCCCTTTTTTTCAACATTTTCTCTTTATAACACCTGCACCGCAAATGCCAAGTTCGGCTGCATTTATTTTCTTATTTTTTTCATGGAGAGGAATGCAGATGTTATAATACAGACTAACAAATAATGTGGGTTTGTATCTTTAACGAAATCCTCTCAGATTTTTTCATAATCCCCCCCTCTCGTTTTTAAAAGAAAAGCGGGAACGATTATATGCTTATTTTTCATTATAAAAGTTATTTTAACTAAAAATAGCTCTTTTTCTAAAATAAAAATAAAATATTTCGCTCGCAGTAACGCCCCTCCCTGTTCATAACCAAGAAATACTGAATATTGCTTTAAAAACATACACGTGAGATTTTTTTGTCAGTACAAATGAATGCTGGGGGGGGGGGGGGGGGGGTTCTTAAGAACTAATCTTATTAGCTTTTTTTTTCTTGTGAGCTGAAAATTACACTGAAATACTTGACATGTTCTTTATATTTTCATGAGCACAATGTAAGGTCACCGAAATAAACCAATATTTTTGAGCACCAGCCGTTTTCTGTTGACAAATATCTTCTGAAAAACACGTGATCGTTTATAAAAATTAAGATGTATTTTGAAAAAATATATATATATTTATATATACGTTGTCAGTTTTGGAAATTAATGAAATTGTAGCATTTTTATTATTATTTCACTCTGTGACCCGAACTCGTTTTTTTAAGAATTAAATTTTTGAAAATTGCAAGTCGAACTTGCACACATAAAATTTCGATCAATAAACATTTATACTGAAAAATTTATTCATATTTTTTATCAATATGTTCTATGTTGTAAACTAGCAATAAAATAAGAAGAAATATTCTAAACTGAAAGCAGATGCAACGAGATTGTTGTACAATAGCAGAAAAACTGTCAACTGTCTAACACGTAGCATCAAAGAAGGCAAAAAAAAAAAAAAAAATGCGCTAAAAACACGAAGTACACACGGTTAAAAATTAAAATAATTATCGTATAAAAAAGTTAAGATGTATTTTGAAAAAAATATTCATTGATCAATCTTTGAAAATAATGAAATTTTAGCATTTTTATTAAGATGTTATGAAATCCTGTCGCGCGAACTCGAATTTTGAGAAATCAATTTTTAAAAATTGTAAGTCGAACTTGGACACAATAAATTTCGATCAATAAACATTTATACTGGAAAATTGTTTCTTATTTTTGACCAACCTTTTCTATGTTATAAACTGAAAGTGAAATAATGAGAATAACCGCACACTAAAAGCAGATGCAACGAGATTGCTGCACAATTGCAGAAAAGTGTAACACGTGGGAGGATCGAAAAAGCAAAAAAAAAAAAAAAAAAAAAAAACGCCAATAGAAAAAAGTTTAGACTGGAAAAATTAAAATTATTATCGTACTTTGATTGAGTTGACTTTGTATTGCTTACAATTTCGGAATAATAAGAAACATGACAAACTAAAAGCAGATGGAATAATATTATTGCACAATGACATCTAATGTACTAAGTCACTATTAAACGAAAAACGGACAAAAATGAGGCAAAATAGCACTCATAAGACGCCTCTATTGCTTTTACTTCAACATATTCTATTTCGCGAGCAAAGAGAAATAATTTTAATAATGAAGGTTTTCGGGCAGCGATCGCTTAAACTATTTTTCCGAATTTTCTGTCAAATACTTTGTAGAATGAGATTATTTTTGTGTTTTTTTAAACTCATATGCTGCCTGTTATTGTATATGGAAATAGAAATCTAGCTATGGAGAAAAAAGAAAGTTAAAGACAGAATGTTTTCTGGAAAGTTGTCCCTGCGAAAAACATCGGCCTTGCATCGGCTTTTAAATGTTTTTACAGGCCGATGGGCCGATGTTTTTCTAAAGTTCTTTAACATCAGCCGCCGATGGCCGATGGCAACTTTGTCGAACAATCGGTGCCGATGCATCGGTCGAGCCTTAATTGTTATACTTACAAATGTCATTGAAGCATAGTTAAAGTTCTAAAATAAAATTGGAAATGGGACCCGTAATGGTGTTTTGTTCCTGAACTGCAACCTGCAAGTACTTATGCTTATATAATTTAGCAGCGTGAAATATGACAAGGATGGTTCTTTCTATGAATATATTTTTTTAGCCAACTTTGGTGTGAATTTTTCAAATTATTTTATGAAGCCCATAAATATTATTGAAACTATTGTCATATCAGATAAAAATCATCCAGTTCTAAAATGTTGCATGAGAGCATTGCAAAATATCATAATTGAAAACAGTAAGCTAAGTTATAGGTAAATATTAAGTATTACTTTATCATTTTCTGTTTACTTTTTTTTCGTCCATTTGTAATAGAAAATACAGTACTTCTTAAAATTTACCGTTAACTGCTGTCATTAAAAGGTAAACAAAAAAATGGCTGCCAGAAGGCTGTGTGTTTATCAGTTTACAAATGTCATTTACTACAATATGGGTAAAACTTAATTCATAACATTAAAAAGTGAAAGATATTTTCTGTCACAGTTAGTTTATGACAACAGAAATGGACCAATATAACCCTACTTATGCTGGCAGCATCTCAGTTTCAATTTCGAGTTTGCATTTTCACTTTTGGATCTCACTCGCTTATTTTTGTTGCTGTTATTTAAGTTCATTAAGTGAGAAATCTATTTTATGTATGTGAGATTAGGTGTGGGATCAGCTTACGACACTGAATGTTCCACATCATTTATTAGTAAAGAAAGGTTGAAATATATTACAAGGAAACTATTTACAGATACTTTGGAATCAAAAATGAAATTGGATCGGATCGTCTAAGTTCGGATCGCCTTCGCGCGACCGTTCGGTTCTCCTGCTCGAGAACAACTGCTACTCTCTCCCTCTGGCGGCGACTCTTCGTTGCCACAACGCTCGGCCATCGACATATGAGGTCCTCCGAATACATAAATGATAACAAAAACATATAAATGTAAAATAAAAATTAAAATAAAAGGTTCATATATACAAAATAGTACTTTCAGTTCACATTAGACCAGGGCTTCATGTGGTCAGCTGAAGTAGAAGTTTTTTGAGGTCCTTCATGAAAACCTACTTTTTCAACATCGTACCTGTCATGTGATTTTACCTTGGTTACTTTGTAAGGTCCTAAAAACTTGGTTCGTAGCTTAAGACCGCCACCTAACTGAGTTCTTTGAATTGCCACTAAGTCGTTTATTTTGTAGATCTGAGCAGTTTTGCGACTTCTATTGTATTGACGGCGATTTTCTTCTTGAAGTTAAAAAATATTCGCTTTGGCCTCTTCGCGAATAGTTTCTTTTTCTTGAATCAAGGAATGAGGATATTCTTCCTCGAGGATTTCTTTAATTCGTTGGTCAGCCTTGTTCCTCATTTTCACACCTGTCATCAGTTCAAAAGGAGTGAACTTTGTGGATCTGCTGACTGTGCTGTTAATTATTCTTTGGACGTCCGGAACAAACTTGAACCACTTTGTTGGATCATCAATTGCCAGTTTAGCAAGGACTGGAATGAGGGTTCCATGCATTCGCTCGATCTGGCTGTTAGCTCTGGGCACTCCGGTTGTGATTTGTATGTGCTGTATTCCTTCATCTTTGCAGTACTCTTCAAAATCTTTGGAGGTGAAGGCAGATCCTTTATCGGAAATTATTCTGTAAGGATTCCCAAACACAGCTTGTTGGATCTTTAACTTTTGCAGAGCCTCTGCTGCTGACGTTGTTTTGACTGGGTAGAACCAGACGAACTTGGTGAAAGCGTCTACGACCGTGAAAATATGTTGATAATTTTTGTTCGTAGATGGAAGAGGACCAATGACCTACGTGAAAAGTGCTCAAAGGGGTGTTGTCCTTTGGAATGGGATTTAAAAGGCCTTCTCCTTTGCCTCGCTTTCTATTGCAAAGGATGCACTCAACGCAGTTCTGAATAACATGTTCAATTTTCTTTTTAGCATTCGAGATATGAAAATCTCTTTTCAACAAATCTTCGGTTTTTTGAACAGCAAAATGTCCATTGTTGTGGATTCTGCGAATAATTTCTTGTTCCATCGCCTCAGGCACAACGATGAGTTCTCGACTTCCATCTTGCAAGTATAAGACACCATCCCTTATAAGGTAATCATTTCTGAGTCCTGACTCGACCAGAGTTTTTAGCAAATGAAGTCGTTCATCAGCTTCTTGAGCTTTCGCGATCTTACTGGAAATTTCGCTTTTGGAACGAGTGACAATGCAAACAGCATTTCTGCTCAACGCATCTACGTGCCTCATTTGTTGACTTGATCTATGGATAATTTCATATTCGAATTCTTCGAGTAGTAGAGCCCATCTGGCTATCTTTGGTGTCAGGTCTTTCTTTTGCATTGTTTTTTGGAATGCATCACAGCCTGTGACTATTTTGATTTTTGTTCCCAGGAGGTAACTTCGAAATATTTTTGGTGCTTCGACGACTGCCAAAACTTTAAGCTCATAGCTAGACAATTTTTCCTGTTGCGGTGATGTCTTTTTACTCATGTAGTGTATAGGATGTAAGTGTCCATCATCAGATTGTTGTAGTAACACTGCACCGAAACCATGACTGCTTGAATCAGTATGTAGTTTAAGAGGTCTGCCTTGCTGAAAGATATGAAGTACGGGATTTTGACACAAAAGTTTCTTAAGTTCGTCAAAAGCCTGTCTCTGCACTGGCCCAAATTCAAATTTTTCTCCAGAACGAAGCATATCACTCAATGGTTTAGCTATTTTTGCATATCCTGGTACAAATTTTCTGAAATACCCTATGAGACCTAGGAAGCTCTGCATTTGTTTTTCATTTTTAGGTTCAGGAAAATTTTGAACGGCATTAGTTTTATTTAACGAAGGACGAATCGTACCCTCTTCAATGACGTAGCCCAGAAATTCAATTTTCTTTTTCAGGAATTGGCATTTTTTGAAATTAATTTCCAAACCATGTTTTGATGCTACTTCTAAGACTCGATTAAGCTGTTGTAACCCCTCTGCTTCGTCACGGGAAGGTATTATAAAATCATCCATATATATTACAACTGTATGATCCCTAATTAAATCTCTGAACACGTTTAAAACAAAGCGATTAAATACCCCAGGACTCGTAGACAAACCGAATGGAGTACGCAAAAATTCAAATAATCCCGCATGACAAGTGAACGCTAAATATTTTGTACATTTTTCTTCAACTGGTACGTGAAAAAATCCGTTTTTTAAGTCTAGAGTCGAGAAGACTTTTGCTTCCCCCAAATGATCTAGCACTTCTTCCATATGAACCATAGGGAATGAATCCTTCACTATTTTCTTATTTAATTGCCTGAAATCTACACATAGCCTATGCGTACCATCGCGTCTTTTCCATAATAAGATTGGTGACGAGTATTCAGAGCACGAAGGTTTAATTACCCCCATCTGTAACCATTCGTCAATTTGTTTATCAACAATTTTTTGCTCTGCGAAAGGTAATCTTCTAGACCGCTGTGAAACTGGAATGTCATCCTTTAATATGACATTTAAACGCACATCATTCTGTTTGGGTTTTTTAGCCGGCTCATATTTCTCTACTAGTTCAACAATTTTTTCTCGTAAACAATTATCAGCAATATGACTAAAATCGGGAGATGCGTTCTCTAATACCGCAGAAAAAAAAGGTAACGTACATGAAATTTGTGAAGAAATTAATTCAGAATTCAACTGTTCTTTTTGAACATCTACCAATTTATTTGGCTCCATGAATGAAAGAAAATTAGGCGGAAATAAACCGTCAAATTCTAACTGATCGGAAATAACAGCTTCGAGTTCTACAGGTTTTGAATCTTTGTGCAAAGCAAAACTAAACTTTGCTGTCTGAGCCACAATTTTGTTACCAAAACAACTTTGAATTACGATATCATCTAGCGTAGCTTTCGAAGGAAATAAAGATTTGTGAGCAATTATAAATTCGCTTCCACTATCTTTAAGAAATTTTATTTTTTTCAAATCCATGAAAAGATAAATAAATTCTAACTCACTTCGGCTCATATTTAACGCACTGGCGCCAACACTAGAAATAGTAGCATGAATCGGATTCTCGATTTTATTTTTTTCGAATCGCTTTGGACAATCCCGAGCAAAATGAAAACTTTCCCCCTTCCCCCCGCACACATAGCATATTTTTTCTGCCTTGTTCAGAGTTTTATTTTTGTATTTATTGGAGGCGTCATTTTTTATTGCTTGCTTATGGTAATGCGTAACCTTCGTTTCGTTATTTTGCAATCCTAGACTACATGACTCAGCTATTGATTTCCCGCTCGATGAAAAAAATAAATCGCATTCACCACCTAATTCAGTAGGCAAAAACCAAGATTTACCCTCTCTAACACTTATATATTGCTTAGTTTTAAAATCCAATGTTTCATACAATTTATCAGCAACAATTAAATTACACAATTTCCTAAAGTCTTTTTTTACTTCTTTTATTTGACAATAGTAGTCAAATGTGGCAGTTAATCGCGACGCAAATTGCACGTGCGACTCATTGGGAAGACGTTTAGCATTTTTAAAATTACTTAAACATTCTTTTGGTGTCGGCTGAAATTCAATTAAAACCAACTCTTTCAATTTCTCATAATCCGACAATTCGTCCTCGGTTGCATACGTTAAAACATTTTTAGCTTTGACCCCTAGCAAATTAATCAATATTTCTGCCTGCAAAGCTATCGGAACTTCTTTTGTTGCGAACGCTTTTTCCAATGAAGTAAAAAACAAATGCATTGCTTCGGGTCTCTCAGGCACCGAAATTGTTAGTGCTCTTACACTATGAATAAGAGTCTCTACACTAACCCGCGCGTTTGTTTTTTCTACAGGAATCGATTGGTTGTGTACCGACTGGTTTTCTAATTTTCTTAGCTCTATTTCTTTCTCTAATTGAGCTAATTTTATCCTTTCAATTTCCAATCGAGCTTGTTCATTGGCTGCATTTATCGTACGATCCTCCACAATCGACTTGAGGACGCTACGCACAAAGTCAAGATAATTTTAAAAAATATCTGAATTTTCAATTAAGTTTCTAATGTCTTTAACTGTAGCATTATCCGGTACAGTTTCACCTAGCTCTTCAGCTAATAGTTTAAGGTCAGCTTTCCTGTTATTAAAAATTCCACTCATTTTGAAACCAAAACATAAAATTTACAGTACCTCAGTTGATGAATCCGGTAAATGGCTGTCGGGTGTCTTAGGTAGAACCGGCCGAGTCCCCATGTGAGATTAGGTGTGGGATTAGCTTACGACACTGAATGTTCCACATCATTTATTAGTAAAGAAAGGTTGAAATATATTACAAAGAAACTATTTACAGATACTTTGGAATCAAAAATGAAATTGGATCGGATCGTCTAAGTTCTGATCGCATTCGCGCGACCGTTCGGTTCTCCTGCTCGAGAACAACTGCTACTCTCTCCCTCTGGCGACGACTCTTTGTTGCCACATGTATATACTTTTGTTCTGAAAATTTTAAGTTTTATCAAAATTTAAAAACTTCACTTGTTATTGTGGTGTATTCAAAAGTTATCATGACATAAAGTTAAGAAATTTGAATTTAACATTTGCATCTTGATTTGCTATGTATTCATTAAAAAAATAAATAAAAGAAATAACGCTTCCATGAATTTTTCATTCTACAGTCATACAACAAATAAATGTCATACAATCCTTCAAATTCCGCCCCCTTGTTTTTCAAATCAACTCTCGTAAAGTTTTCCGACAAGCGGGTTCTATTGAACATCTGGATTTTCCTCCATGAAATCAAGAATCATTTCAATATGATCCTTGCTCATATATCCAGTGTCATTGTGCAGAAGCGTAGCAATTTAAAAATCATGGGGGGGGGGGGGGGGGCTCAAATAACTTCATTTCCAAATGCTCGAAATTATTTCCAAGAAAAACCAATTAACAATCAAAAAGTAATTAGTATTCACTCATTGTTATTAATATTAATTACATTAATTACAAAGAGTGGAGTTTAGACCCGGATTTTGGGGGGGGGGGGGTTCTTCGAGAGAAGTGAGCTAATTTCATTGTCTTACAGGAAAATTGGTCAAATTCTAGAAAATGTTCACCATTTTAGGGGGGTTTCTTCGGGAAACGTGAGCTAATTTCATTGTTTTCTAGGAAAAATTGGTCAAATTCTAGATAATTTTCACCTTTATTAGGACCCCCCTAATTCTTCGGTAAAAGTGAGCTAATTTCATTGTTTTATAGAAAAATTGGTCAAATTCTAGAAAATCTTCTCCATTTTAGGAGGGGATTTATCCCCAAAGTCCTTCAGTGATTACAGAAAATCACTAATTAATGAATATTTTTATAGATCATTAAAATAAATTCAGTTTTCACAAAATAACCGAAATTCGTACGCATTCATAGTTAATCAACACTACACTACACAACTACACATAAATGTATAGTTTAATCAACGAATCGTTGATTTAACTATACATTTATCAAATGTGATTAATGTAAAACAAACAGTAACACTTTTTTGTTTTAAATCTGCATCATTTGGTATAAAAATGAAAATTTCCTGATTTCTAATGTGGGGGGGGGGCATGAAGCCCCCCCCCCCCCGTCCTTTCCTACGCGCCTACCATTGTGACAAAATAAGGTAGCGAGCGAGCAAGCGCAGAAGAGAGGAAACGCGCGCGCAGTAAACGATTGAACTCTCCGCGCTTTGAATTCAATTTCGCTCCTCTAAAAGGAGCATTCTGATTGGTTCTTTCCGCGGAAACCTGTCACCCCTGCCATTTTCTCCGGATGGACTATTCCCGCTTCTTTCGGCCGGGAGCCGTCGTGTCGCATTTCGCTTGGAATGCATATGGACTAGGGTGGTTGTGCTAGTCTCCGTCGACTGTCGAAGTCGCTCCCCTTTTCTCCCCCTCAGCAAGCCCTCGACGAACCGGTCTCTTGTCTACTATAGGTGTGCTGGTGTCCACGTAGAGTAGCCGCGCAAGTTTCAGCCGAGTTCATTTTCTGACATCGGAGGGGGTGTGGGAATGACTGATTCCGACCAATGACATACGCTCTACGCGTTGCCATCAGCAATCGGCGGCTGCTCGCGCAAAAATCGTGGTTTTTGTTTCTTTGGATACATTTTTCGATTTGATTCCTTTAGATTATATTTTGCGCCTTTGATATCTTCAAAATATAAATAGCTACGTTTTTATTCTAAGTAAATTAGTAGTACATATTTTTTCTATACTTAGCGTAGCTGAATAATTCGGTTTTAAAGAACTCTAAAAAAACAAAAACTCCCTTCTGACAACTTTATCATGAATAATTTTATGAGGAACAACTCCTTTTTACTCCACTGTGTTGTTTTAAATTTTTATTAGCTATAAAAATAACTATAAAAAATTCAATATGTTAGCTATAATGGTTAGAAAAATACTAATATACACATTATTCAATAACTAAGCTCAGTTAAAGAATCAACAGTAAAAAAATCATTATTTTAAAATTAATTTGCATACATAGTCTCATTAGTGATTTTTTTTTCTAAGACCTTTAGTTTTGCAGGAATTTTGATAATAAAAGCAAAGTACAATGTGTGACCTTTTTACTTCATTCTCGTAACACTCCTTTTTTAATTTTAATATTTATTTATTTGAATATTTTTTACTTGGTGTAAATTTGGTTACTATTTGTTTATATAAATCTGTTAATATTAATTTGTGAGTTCGCTATTTTCTTTTAAATTATATGGTACGTATATATAATATAATTTTTAAGCGTTTAATATACATTTCATTTTAGTCTTCCTATTTTATAAAACTAACTATGCGCTTACTTGAGGTGAGTGACAGTGCGTTTTTAAAAACTGTCACTTACTTTTTAAATTTTTGTATGTTTGATGCTTGCCCGATTACTTTTAAAAATGACGCTGAAAGGCTATTGATTCATATTATCATATTGTATATTTTTTTTCCGTATCTCTACTTGCAACTCGTGGCAGATGTTAACATTGGTCTAATAATAAGAGTCGAAGAAAAAAAACCCCACAATTTCAAACGGAAAGAAGTTGTAAATGTGATTATATACTTTTTACAAACTTAAAAATTATGGAGGTTATGAATTCGTGAGTTTTTTTCTTTCTTTCTTTCTTTATCCATACTACATCCACTTATTTCGTAATGCATGAAACGATTTTTTTTTTAAGTCAATGAAGTTTTTTCGTTCAGCTTACGTCCAAAAGAACAATTTTGTTCATTTCTTTAAAAATAAAAATGCTTGCGTAAAAGTAATGAAAAAAAAAGTGGGGGGGGGGGGGTGGAGGGGAGGCGGCTCTTCAGAATGCACTTATTGTTACTACTATTGCCCAAACTGATTTCGCTGAATGATAGAAAATGGGTTCAGAGATGAGTGTTTAGGATCTCTCTCCCGGAATTTTCTTGAAATAAACGTTATGAAAACTTTGCGTGCCGAACTCGAGGGGGGGGGGGGGGGGGGTGAAAGCAGGGCTCATGCCCCGGGCGGAAAAAAAATTTAATTTAGAAAAGTTAACTTTTGGAAAGAGAATTAAAATCTTAGTTCGGCGCTCCGGTTTAATAATTGATCGGCTATTTTGCTAACCGATTAATAGAATTAATTCTTTCTATAAACTGTTGGAAACAATAATATTGAGGTATACTGAATATGTTGCGCCGTTGATCAGTAGCCGGCTCCTGTGGAAGGCAAGGACTTCTAGGAAGGCAGTTTAGGGGGCAGCAAATTTTGCAAAATTTAAAAGTTGAAATTAAAAAAACGTGAAATTTTTTCACCCTGTAAAAGTGAAATATAAATTAAGCTATGTTCAAACAATAAAATAGTTTTTCTTTTACAAATTTTCAACGCATCCTTTTGGGAAGGGGTGGGGGGAAGGAGCTTGCGACAGTGAAACAGTGCCATGTTCAAACAATACAATAGTTTTTCTTCTAAATTTTCAAAGGATCCTTTTCGGAAGAGGCAGGGGGCGGGGAGGAGCTTGTAAGCATCATTTTAGAAGGACGACAAGTGTCTCTTCGATATGGGAGTTAGTTGGAGGGGGGGGGGGGGGGTCCTGCTCCCTGGATTTCAAAAATATAATTCTGCAGTTTTATGAGTAAAAACGTTTTTAAAATTTTTGTTTGACTTTTTTTTTTGTTTCTTAATATTTTTGCAGTCCAAATGCGTCTATAAAGGCCTCAAAATACTCCTGTTTGCATATAGTTTTCAAAATTTTCGGGGGTTTGAGGACATTCCCCGAACCCCCTTTACTGTTAGAATTTCATATCCCCAGTTAAGGATGATCCTTCATATGGCTCTACCCCTTCCCAATGTTGAGCTAAAATGGACATACCGAGGATACATTAATAAAAGTTTTATGAATTTAATAGTGACCCCCACGTGAAAAATCCTCAAAAAAAAAAAAAAAAATCTCAGCGCATAAAAGTTTATGATCAACAGTAAATGGATGGGTGGTGGGGGGGGGGGGTAAGACACAGGAATCACAACAGCGTGAGCTGAACTAAACTGACCTTCAACGTTGTGTACCAGAAATAGTAATTCAGCGTACTCACGAATGGTGACCGAGGCACATTATCAATTTCGGAATGTTCTTCGCAGTTTCGTGTTTTTAGTTCTCTATAATTTTACGTCAGACTCAGGATAAATGATTTTCAGAAGATTATGTATTTTCGGGCGAACAATTTTTACAGTGAATGACATTTTTAAACCGTTAAACTTTGAAGATGTTTTAAACATTTTTGAGGCAAGTCAATGTTTAAATTGTTTCAAAAATTAGCTATAAATGCTGTTACGGCATTTTATTAAGTATAACTTTATATTCTTTTGAACAGAAATTTTTATGTTCATTTTTGTGAAATGTTTCAAAATTTTAAGTTTGATTAAATATTTTATCATATTTTAGTATTATGGGTTTAATTTTAAAATATCTGTGTTAATGATAGCGAATTTCTATGAATTAAAATTATACTTGAATTATCGGTGAAACCATATTTAAAAAGGCTCCCTAAGCAGATTAAGTCTAACATTATTTATGTAACATGTACTAAAAGTTAGTGAATGCCAGTATGATCAGTTATTATAGTCATGAAATAATTGCACATCATATTTTAATTAGAATTATTATAAAATCCAAATGGTAGGGGGGGGGGGGGGTTCCATCACTTCTGTCGCCTATGGGCTACCAAATCCTTAATCCGGTAATTAAGATCCAAAGGGGTCTACTTGCGCATTGAAGAAGACCCTTTGCCTTTCAAGCGATCGCATTTGCAAGATTAAACGTAAATATTCCACTGGAATGGAGTACGCCATTTCGCTTTCGACTGGTATACAGCAGTTGACGAAATGGTCTACCAAAACGAGATTGCGCGCACGTGCGGGTCTACTTCGACTGGACCAGCACACCGGAAATCGAGTCGACAGGGAAAAAGGCGAAAAATTGCTCCCTTTCGATGACAGCGCCGCCTATCGGTCTACTAGTCGCGTCGACTCGACGATACGAGCACATGGGCCTAGATTCCGACGTCAGACCGGTTCTGCGGTCCTGTTATCTCGCTTCTCGCGCGTCGAAAGATTGGGATAGCCACCCACTGGCAATAGTAGCGACGAAAAACTTCACTTTACGCTAGGCGAAATAAATTTCCCATGCCAGTGCGAGAGAGAAGCCAAATGTCATTTCTTCACTATTATTTCTGCAGATCTCGAATAAATACTGTATAACAAGAGTAGCGGCAGAAAGTTTAAGTTTTCCCTCTATGCAAGGCGCAAATAAATTTTCCTTCCAGAGCGAGATAGAAGAAATAGGTACTTTTTACATACGTCGGAATTCCAGACAGTTTAATTTTAAAATGATTGAAGTTCGTGAAATAATTTTAATGTCAAAAGAAAGAAAAAAAGGTTGAATTTTTGATGGATTTTACTAGATTAATCAATTTTGTATGATTATTTTTTGCAGAAATAACATGTTAATAATCGAAGAGTAAAGGGCAGAGAATAATTTCAAAGCGGTCGACACATCCACTCACGTCAAGACCTTTACTTTTTCAGTATGACATATTAAGGAATTATAAAGTAAAACGTTCCAGACAAGTTTTTTGCAATTGTCTTATATGCAGAATATAATTAACAGTAAAATTATTGACCATACACGAACTAAAAGTTTTCTTAGTTATTTTCAACTAAAAATAAACCATCATCAGGCTAGCATTTAACTAAATACACCTGCAAAATTCGTGAATTTTGATTATTTGTGTTTCCTGAGGTCAAAAATGTGACAATATTTAACATTCGGCCTCGAATTTCGCCTCGATTATTCGCCAATAATTTCATTTATTTTTTTAAAAATTTACTCAGATAGCAGCACCATACTAAATGAAGTGATATGTATTTTTTTAGTTTAGTGCTGCCATCTATGGGACTATAATGTTATGATAGTAATAAAAAAATAATTACTGCAGTAGGTATTTAGTAAACCCACTGCAGGGAAGTTGAATGTTTTTATGCCACAACCAGGGGTGTATATAGAAATTTATTACGGAGGGGGCCCAAACCAAATTTATGAGAATTTCCCAAATTGAAATTCTAAAATATTACTTTTTTTATTCAAAATAGGAAGTTTGGAGTGTATTTCACGGGGGGGGGGGGGGGATCCATGATGGAGAGGGGGGGCGATCACCCCTCCCAACAAATGAGCTCCAAGGAACGAGCAATAGTCAGTAATTTTTTGAAAAATAAAAAAATCTTAGGTTTTTAAAATATTTGCACTTAGACCCTTCCTCATTTCTCTTAGACCCTTCCTTTTATATTCCCACAGTTGTAATAATTAAGTTTTCGTTTTCTAATTTCCTTATTTTGATCTGTTCCCCTTATTAATATGAGTACGTTAATTCATCTTTTATTTTATTAATTGAATCTGAATTGTTTACTTTATCAATAATTTGCTCTGCTACGACATGAAAATAAAATCTCATATCGGAGTAATATTTTTTTTTTTCCTTTCTATGAACGGAATGGGAAAGAAATATTAAAATGGAAAGGAAAATGATGAAATTTATCTTCTTTATTTGTAAATCACATTTAAACCAATGAAAAATGGATTTTGAGCTCATATTAAAAAAAAAGTATTTTATCATAATACCCGAGATGAAATAAAAAACTACCAAATGCACAAAAAAAAAAAAAAAAAGCATGAGAAATGTTAAAACTACCTTAAATGCCTTTTTAATTGTTATTTTTTAGTCAATTTGCAGAAGTCACATATGTAGAGCCCTCTATCTGCCCCAGCACAGTCTATGTGAGCCCAGCTTGCACTAACACCACACATTAGCCATTGTTCCTCACGAACATCTGAGGACCACCGTGTCCCACAAAATAAACGCTCAGCGTCACTGTCTGTGGGGTTTCCAACAGGTTCCTCCAAATCGATGTCTGAAGAACCTGACGGAATTGAAATATCATCCTCATCATAAGTCTCGTGATTAATTGAAAGCTGAGGCAATCTATAAGGCTCTCCCTTAGTAGCCTTTTCTTTTCCTTGGTTTTATCGTCTTTTAAATTCTCATTTAAAACATTGAGTAAAACTTATTAAATTAAAAAAAGGAATCTTTCAAGACCACGATACAGACAGAAGGGTCCGCTTCAAGAACACAAAATGGTTCCGTTTAGGCACAAATCAATATTTAATTATAATTTCATTTTTCATTTCTCTAACTCCTTAGAAACGAGTGACTAACTGCAAATTCTCTAAGCCTACTTCTTATCTATAGAATCATAGCAAAATAAATACCTTTATGCATTTTTGACAATTTTTAAACTGGTAGCCACAGATCTCAGGTTTTCAGTTTTACCTAACATAACAAATCTTTCTCTGTAATTTTAGAGTGCGGAAAAACGAGAATTTTACTGAGAAACTGTTATAAAGATTCTTGATTGTTTGATTAAAAACAAGCTTTTCGTAAATATAAGGAAACGCTCAGTTTCCCTTCTGTGATTTTACAGAATTTTTTCACTGTAGCGGTCCTTTGCGATTCTTTGTGCTTAGCCTGTTTAGACTAATATATGTGCACAAAAAGTTGACAAAGTTATTTATACAATCCATCAACTTTTCCGGAAGTATTTTTTAAGAATGCATCTTCTTTTTTCTGTGATGATATTGTCCAACTTTAGCGATAAATAAAAACGACAATTTCAGATCTCATAGTTACATTAATATAAGTATTTATTTATTGCTAAATGAATGAACCAATATCAAATACTTCCTTATACATGAAAGCATGTGGATTTTATTCAAAGCCGTTCAGGGTAATTTAGAAAATGCTTGCGGAAGTCATTGAAATTTTATAAAGAAAAAAAAGTAACACTTTTATCCAACATTTCACACTCGAGTTGGTTCACAGTTACCTGAAGCATCTTCGCACTATTCAGAAAACCACCTTTCCACTCTTCTTCTTCCTTTTATGCTCCACTGCATTTCATCATGTGATCCGTGACGTCATGTCGTCATAGTAACAGCCGAAACATGCATGCTCTCAGTCGTGACTGAGGAATGGTTGCCTAGAATTGGCGGTATATGACCAGTAGTAGCATCATTTTTAGATATCGATTTTTGGAGGATTTTTTAAAGCTCGAAAATGATTGAGCTGTCAGATTGGAAGAAAAATGTTTCATTGTACCTGAGTCATGATCATTGATAGTGTGCAACAAAGGGGTGAAACAGACGTTATTCAATATAGCCTAACAGTCCGTGTTTTAAAAAAATTTCGTCTCTCTCTCTCACTCTCCCTCCTCTCTCTCTCTCTCTCTATATATATATATATATATATATATATATATATATAATCAGTGCTTCACTATACAGCGGCACAAATTGAATTTCACTTGCAAGCTCTGGCATGTTTTCGATTATTTAACATGTTTTACTTTATGGTGATTTGTTTCCTGTTTCAGCATCAATATTTTGAAAAGAAACTGCATTTATTGAAAGTTTCTTAAATAACTTAAATTATTTACTTCAAATTTTGCAAATAGTTATTTCATATACTTAAATCACAATCCGATACCTAAAATTAGCTAATTGGTGCTTAAAATTTGCTTTAATTAAAAATGAAAATTCTCGCTTGCTTCACTTTCAAAAGTACGTGATTAGTTTTTTTTAGCAATTTATCATTTAACGAGAAGAAGTGGTTTTTTTCGTAAACAGCGAAGAAAATTTGAGAGCCTTTCATGGGTCATTTGTATTATTATTATTTATATACTTTATTTCACTATCCTCCAAGGGCCGTTCGTGTAAATTTCCAACAAATCCATCACATTTTAATGTGCACATAATAGTGCACATAAAAATGTGATGGATTGTTTCGTGTGCATCACAGTGTCTATGTACATTACGACATCCACAGAACTGGTGCTATAGTTTGCCATGGTATTGGGTCCCAGGTCAAGGGGGTCTGTGGAAAATTGGGGAAATATTAAAAAAACATTTTCTAGAAATACAAGAGCATTAGTAACAGTTTTGTTGTTAATTATTTGTTTACTGGAAATATAAAATATTTGCTGTTCAAACAAAAAAAAAAAAAAAAAACGCAACTAAAATGAGAGCATTATCGAAAGAAATTACGCATTTTCAAATTAACCATTTCTCGTTCTCTCTCTCTCTTTATACGATAATGCTCTTTATAGGGAATTTAGTAATATCTATTCTGAAATATATTTAAAAGGTATTTTTTTTTAATGAACGGCAGTAATGCTCTTTCTTTCTTTGTTGGCGACGGAATACTAGATACTAGAAGGGGAAAAAACCGCAACTAAAATGACAACATAATCGGAAGAAATAATGTATTTTCAAATTAACCATCTAATCTCTCTATCTCTTTCATTTTATACAATAATGTTCTTGATGGCGAATTTAGTAATATTTATGCCGAAATATTTTCAAAAAGTTTTTTTCTCTTTTCAGTGAGCGGCAGTGATGCTCTTTCTTTCTTTCTTTGTTGGCGTTGGAATACTAGCTGCTAGAAGGAAAAAAAATCAAACTGCAACAGAAATGAGAATATAATCCAGCGATTCTCAACCTGTGGGGTGCGCCCTCTAGGGGGGCGCTAGCACACTAGAAGGGGAGCGCGAGGATATCCAAGAGAAAATATTACTTTGAAAAATTGATTAACTGACGAAAGGAGAGCACACTTACACGTAGAAAACAAAATACATTTCGACATATTTAACAACTTATTAAAGTAAAACAAATTACTAAATCAAAACTTACTAAATTAAAAACAAATTTAATAACTATTAGTGACTTCCATGGGCCTGTCTTGTAAAGCAAAGTTTTTCGAAGGAAGGCTTACTATTAGAAATAGCCACTCTCAGTTCCTGTTTCTATATTTAGCCGAGATCTACAGTTTGTCTTGAAAGAAGCCACAGCAGAAAATCCAGTTTCACGAAAGTAGGATGTTGAAAATGGTAACAGAATGCGAAATGCCCTTGTTTTTAGTTCAGAAAAATCACTCTCTACTCCTGCCCAAAATTCAAATAGTGATTTATTGCTAAATTAATTTTATTACTAAATTACTCGCTTTTACTCTTGTTTTAGCAGTTAGTTAAAAATAATTCAAAAATAAAAAATATAATCCAAAGTACTCAATATACATTATTGTTGTATACGGGGGGCGCGATGAAAATTATGATTGAAAACTGGGCCGAGAATACTGAAAGGTTGAGAAACGCTGATATAATCGAAAGAAATTATGTATTTTCAAATCAACATTTTTTTTTCTCTCTCTCTCTTTATATATATATATATATATATGATAATGCACTTTATAGCGATTTTAGTAATGTCTGCTCCGAAATATTTTAAGAAAGTATTTTTTTTTTCCTTTTAAGTGAACGGCAGTGATGCTCTTTCTTTCTTTGTCGGCGATGGAAATAACTTAGTGCTTTTTACTTAGACGTCTTACTTAGTGTAATTCATATAAATTTTTTTTAAGGCAAGCACAAAGAGTTTAACTTAGAGTTAAAGTGAGAGAGAGAGAGAGAGAGCGAAAAAAGAACGATAAAGGGGCCTGTTACAATGTATCGCAACGGGGCCCATAGAATGATGTGGGGAGGGGGAGGCTGAGATGTACATATTAGTTTTCCTATTTACAAAGTAAAAGAAAATGGTGATAACTGATTGTTAGTTGACCTCAGTGCAAATATTCAATTAATTTTTTCCACTTTCACTCTCTCACCGTGTTGTCAACGGTTTGCATCTAAGCTGCTGCGGATCAATGATTATTTTTTCATCCGGATAATTGTTTGCTCTAAATACTTTTACTTGTACTCTGGTTGATCAAGAGCTTGAACTATATAAATACATTTTGCTATTTTGTGTTCTCTAGAACTGTAGCCCTTCTTAGGAGTGAATTAAACATCTCGTAGGGTCAAAATGCATTAAAATATCCTTTAAATTAAAATGTGAAATGTTATTAATATTCATCTAACAATGTTCATGAAACAATGTTAATTAAATAGTTTTTATGCGTGAACGATTTCGGAAATAGTACAAATTTTTACTTATACCGAAGATCTGCAAGATTTCTGTTCAACCAAAAAAAAAAAAAAAAGGACAGCGCTTTTATTAAGCATTTGTATTTAAGTTTAACATTAGAGACCAAAATGCAAAATTATGAGTGTTGGAATAACAATCCTGTTCACTTAAACAATCATTTCGATGATGTGTAATCTATATCTACCGCAGTTACAGCGGTTACAATATATTAGGTTACAGTTAATTATTAATAAAATAGTACATAACATCTCCCCCTTTTTTTTTTTTCAAAAGATATGTAAAAAAAAAACATATTATTCAACATATTGAAATGAGACAAGATTATTTAAAAAAAAAATCAATGGTAGGAAAAAAAATACAAAAATAATTGTATATTCTTAAAAAAAAAAAAAAAAAGGAATAAGTTTCTTTGTCTATAGTCCTTAAAACGTGAAGGTGGTTTAATTACTCGACCGGTTCGAGTTGTTTGAGCAGAATTACTTGGTGAACTTGTAGGAACTAGGTTAGTGAGAGGGGGGCTACTTTGCAGAATAGCCGGTGGGTTACTTTGAGTTACTGCAACACTTCCTTGCTTACTGCTAGAGGTTATAAATAAATCATCTGCAGTTGTTTTTGAATTAACCAGCGGTGTATTTGTTGCAGGCTCAACAGACTCATGAGATTTAGAAATTTTGAGATGGAAACGATTTCTGCGATATTCTTTACCATTCTCGGATGTTATGATGTAGGTTCTAGGCTGAGGTCCAACTTGAGATACTTTACCTTTACACCACTGATTATTCAGACGAAATAATACTTCTTGGTTTTCTTGTAGTGGTACCAACGGATGAGAATGAAGATCATATTTATGCTGACGTTGCTGTCTGAATTGCAGACGTTCTCGTACAGCATTACAATTATACTTGGGTGCTAGTTGTGATGGAAGTGTAGGAATCAAGGTACGTATACGACGACCCATTAAAATTTCTGCTGGGGACGGTAGGCCATCCATGGGAGTATTTCGATACTCCATCAATACAAGATGTACATCATTCTTGCTTTGGGATGCTTTAATGAGGCTTGACTTTACAGTCTGGATGCATCTTTCAACTTGACCGTTAGAGCGAGGATATCCAGGACTGGATGGATTGAAGAATATGTCCCAATTTAAACAGAAATCACTGAATTCCTTGGAATCAAATGGTGGCCCATTATCAGCAACAATTTCTTCAGGAATTCCAAAACGAGCAAAGCAGGTTTTTAAAGCGTTGACCACTGTCAAAGCTGTTGTCTGGTGTAGATGTTGAAGTTCGATATACTTAGAAAAATAGTCGACAACTATAATGTAAGTCACTGACGAAAGATGAAAGAAATCAATAGCAACTTTCTGCCATGGTCGTTCAGCTAATTTTCTGTCTAATAGTGGTTCTTTGCAATTTAGCTTCTGATTTTGTTGGCATATAGCACAATGCGATACCATGTTTTCAATTTCAGTGTTCATACCTGGCCAATACAGAGATTGGCGAGCTAGATTTTTGCAGGACACAATACCTCTATGACCAATATGAAGACGTTGCAGTACATCTTTTCGGGAAGACTCGGGAATTATTAATCTCTGACCACGACATATGAGACCGTTTCTTACATGCAGTTCGGATTGACAGTGATGATAAGGTCTTGCATGCAAAGCCACACTCTGTTTATTTTGAGGCCAACCATTTTCTATGTAGTGCTTTACACTTTGTAGCTCGAGGTCATTTTCAGTTTCAAGCATTATCTCATCAAGTTTGGTTTTTGAAGCTTGTATCAATAAGGAAACCATTAATGGAGGATTGTCAATGTCAGATGTTGAAACAGGAGGTATTGGCAAGGGTGCTCTGGACAAAGCATCAGCAACAGCTAACTGTTGTCGTAGCAACAGTCTTTGCAATCTAGGTGAGATGTTTTCAAATGGTTTGTTGACTAGACCAAGTAAGGGCTTGTGGTCTGTTTCTATTAGGATATGCTTTGCAAAAACAAAATAATGAAAATGTTCACAAGCATGAACAATAGCAAACAGTTCCTTTTCAATTTGCGAATACCTTGACTGCGCCTCAGAAAGAGTAGCAGAAGTATATGTAACAGGCTGTTGGTTCTGAAGAAGTACACCACCAACACCAAAGGAACTTGCGTCAACAGAAAGGACAATCGGTTTGTTTTGGTCAAAGAATTGTAGAACAGATGTTGACTGTAGCAAGTCTTTAACTCGAGCAAAAGCTGTGTCATGGTGAGAATCCCACAGCCAATTTGTATCTTTTTTAAGAAGATTCCTTAGAACTGCTGTTTCTTGTGAGAATTTAGGGACGAATTTCATTAGGTAGGTGGCCATGCCCAAGAATCTCATCAGTTCTTGTTTATTTGTTGGTACTGGAAAATTATTAATAGCTTAGATTTTTTTATCATCAGGAGAAAGACCTTCAGATGAAATTGTGTGACCCAAGTACTGTAGTTTAGATACACCAATTTTAGTCTTATCTCTATTTAGCTTAAGACCATTATGTCGAGCAATTTCAAGTACTTTTCTTAACTTTTCACAATGATCATCTAAATTTTTACTGTATACCATAATGTCATCAAAATAGGGAGTAATATCTGGACATTTTTCAAATAAGTTATCCATTGCCATTTGGTATATTTCAGGTGCACAACTTAACCCAAATGGCATTACAAGAAAGCGGTATCTGCCAAAGGCAGTGATGAAAGTACACAGATCAGAACTAGCATTATCTAGCTGAATATGATAAAAGGCATTTTTTGCATCAACAAGAGAAAATATTTTGGCATCTTTAAGCTTTGACAATAATTGGTCTTGTGAAGGAATTTGATAATGTTGTCTTTTTATACTTATTAAGAGGACGAGGATCTAAACAAACTCTCAATGAGCCATCTTTTTTAGGAACTACAACAATTGGATTCACCCAATCAGTAGGCTTTGTCACTTTTTTCTATAATGCCATTCTGCTCCATTCGTAAAAGTTCATCTTTAAGTTTACTTTCTAATGCTAAGGGTATTTTACGAGAAGCAGCTATAACAGGTGTTGCATCTTCATGCAAAATAATTTTATGTTTGCCAGGTAGGCGACCTGTACCCTCAAATACATCACTAAACTCTTCAATGATTTGTTGCAATTTAGGTGAATGAGAAATTATATTATCAGATGTATTATGATGAACACTAGAAGATGAATTTACACTATTAACACTACACTTCCCACTTACTTCTAAAGAGGTATCCATTCGTTGTACCAGATTTAAAAGTGTGCATGCAGTTGCACTCAACACTGGTTGTACATTAAGATATACAATGTGAAATTTCAGATTATGACACTTATTATTTACTGCACACTGTAAAACACTTTCACCAACAACTGGTATAGCATCACCAGTGTAAGTGCAAACTTGAAGGGATGTTGGAAGAAGTGCTGGATTGTTTCCAAGTCTTTCAAAAATAGATAATGGAAGGACGTTCACCTGAGCACCTGTATCTAGCTTGAAGATGATGGGGCAGCTATTAACCTGAACTCTTTGAAGCCATCACATTTACTAGAAGTAGTGATAGTACCAATATATGCAATATCGGGATTGCACTCAATTGCTGAAACTTTATATTTCTGTTTTGGTTGATGCTTTTTTGGCTGTCTACAGACACTGGAGAAATGATTTAGCATCTGACAATTGTGGCAGGTTTTTTCATAGGCTGGGCAATTTCTAGGTGGGTGCTGTGACCCACATCTGGAACATAGTCGTTTACGCTGAGCAGAAGGATTCTTGTTCGAAATATTTTGTTTGTTGCTCTGCTTGCTCGCGTTTCCTTGACTGTGGGACTTGTTGGCTCTTTGGTGGCTAACTGCATCGACGTGCATAGACGATGACTGTGACATTGCAAGCGAGTGCAGTTTTGAAAGTTCGGCAGATTTGCAGATTTCCACAGTTTTTTTCAGGGACAGTTCGTGTTCTCTTAGAAGTCGTTCACGCAAAACATCGTCACGAAGGCCTTGTATTATCCGATCCTTGATGTTTCGATCATATGCAGCACCGAATTCGCATTGATCGGCTTGAAGTTTTATTTCTGTGACGAAAGAATCAAAATTCTGTCCAGGCTTTTGATGCATTTTGTTGAACACGAAAGTGGAAAACGTGACATTACGATATAATTTGTAGAACTCATCGAACTTGTCCAGAACTTCTTTTACGGTTCTAGTCGAACCAGTTGCGACATTGGGAAAGTCGAATGTCAAGTTATCTTTGTATGACGATTTTCCAATCACGCTCAGCAGGAATGCGATGCGAGTTTCATCATCTTCTTTGTTGTACTTCACTGCTGTTTCGAAAAGTTCATATTTTTTACGCCAGTCAGTCCAAGCTTCTGCAGGGTTGTCGCCCGGAACGAACGGTTCCATTTGAAGGAATTGATGTTCCATGCTGTCAGCGTTATCAACAAAAATCAAGGAGAAAAAAAAAATCAAGATACGATAGTTGCAATAAAATATAAATAGTCCATTTTACTCTGACACCATATTAGATTTGTTGGTAGATGTATATTGATGAAAAATACATTATCATGTTAGATTAAAAAGGATTACTTTATTAAGTAGTTTAGCATGGTTAAGCAGCTAACGTGCAAGCAGTGGACGTAAACACAACAACAGACACGGTTGCCGTTAACGCAGTTACAGCGGTTACAATATATTAGGTTACAGTTAATTATTAATACAATAGTACATAACAGTCTACACCGCATATGATCGATATAACCTTTTTCGAGAGATACAATTAACCGATTAATTATGTAATTGAAAACTTTTTTTTACTTCACAAAATGTTTTAGACAGCAAATAAAACATTTTTATAATGTGAAAAAAAATCTTCAATCGGGCCCCGGAGGGAGGGGGCTTAAATTAGCTTAGTTTTGAGTCATATAATAAACTTTTAGCACTTATCTTAGGGTTTTAATAGACTGACTTCAAAATTTTCATTATGCGTTGAGACATTCCAGGTCAAAGCATCCAGGGGTCGACACCCAAGGTCGGCTGATTTTGATGAAACTTGGTGAGATTGTTCTACCCATAGATATAAGAACAATTGTAAAGTTTTATCTCAATATCTTGATTAGTTTTTGAAATAGAACACTTTAAAGTTTTGTCAGAAATTTGCAATTCGATGCAGATCGCTGATCAAGCAATTGCGCATTCTTCTATACTTTTTATCGTAAAACTGTTATTTTTGAAGATAGAAAGTTGATTTTTTTTGCATTGTGTTTAGTGAGATATAGCATTAGATTTAGAATTTAAAGTTATTAAAGCAACTTAAAAAATTCTTTGAAGAACAAAATTGAGTCCTATTTAGTACAATGACTTGTGCTCAGAAACTGCTCAATTGCATTAAGAATGTATCCAACGAACCCATTATACCATTAGAAACTAGATTAAAAATGCTTCAAAGTGGTGCATTGAAATTAATGGGGTTTGAACTTTTCATCGAGTTAGAGCAGATCAAAGTTATGCTTTTGAAAAGTACCAAAACTTTCAAAAAAATAATATTTGCTTCTTTTATAATGTTGTTAAATAGTGTATCTAATTGAAATTTATGTGTATATATATATATATATATATATATTAAGGTGGAGTGAACGCTCTTGGAAAAAATATCTGGAATTTTAAATCGACAGGGGGTGGAAAAGGTGCATTTGTGGTTCAAATGAATGCGTGCAAAATTTCAGTGCGGAATTTTAATATTAAGATGCACCCCAGGCCACTTGAAACATTTGTCATTGCGTTGAAATGATGGTAATGTGCTGCTTCAGTTAAGGCGAAATATTTTTTGTGCTAAGCGATGTCAAATGAAATTTATTGCCATTGAAGCAACGCAAATTACTTATTATTTCACTAAAAGTATAGAAGGAACTCTCTTAATCGCAATTAAATTACGAATATTATGACTTGCAAAAAACATATTCGGAATTTTTTTTAAGCACGTCGTGATCATGAAAATTCAGACGCACACCCAATGAACACAAATTATACTGCATTTTCACTCTTTGTGTTGAACATAGTCATAATATTTCTAGAAGATAGCTTAGCAAGAATGAATCCATGTCTGCCTTTCACCACAAACATGTTCTGAAGCCTCAGTTACAAGACGAACACATCGCTTTGTTCCTTGAGAGTGGCAGGGGAACTTTGGAAGTTCCATTTGGACTTCATCTGTAGGTGAATTAATGCAATTCTGAATGTCTTCTGTGGAGAGGTTTTTAATCACAGGCTTATATATTCTAGAAATTTGTATATACTCAAAAAATTATAGTGCTCCAGTCAACTTATTTGTATATATTCACGAAATCACAATACATTTAGTCCAGAAATATAAGCTTTCTCTTTTGTTTCTTGTACTCTGTTTATTAAGCATACGTTTTTTATATAATATAATTAATTAATAGTTAATTTTTAACTAGTAATAAATAATTATTTCAACTGAAATATCTTAAAATTCTTTGAAGACATAAATAATTAACAAAATTAGTTACTGTATTTGTGTGCGCATACATATTTTGCTTAAAAAAATCTGATTTAAATCCAGAAAATACTTAATAAAAAAAATCACCAACCTTGCCTTTAACACAATTTGAAAAATTATAGTCTAAATTCTAAAGCATGCGCGTTACAAAGATCTTTTGTTAATGAATGGGGGTTAGGCAGAGGGAGAATTTTAAATTGATATTAAAGGTAAACCCCTTCATTTTACAACAACTGCCGAAAAATTGTTATCACTTAAAAACATAAATTATTAAATTTATTAAACAAATACATATTAAAATAAAAGTTTAACTTTAGAGAAAAATGTTTTGTCTTTATTCATATTCTCTTTATATATTAATTGTTCAGTGTTATTTGGAAATATTCAATGTTTGAACGTTTTACAGGAATTTCTTTAAAATTGTTTTAATGATTAAAAATAATATTGAGTTGAATTATTAGGATTAAATATTTAAGAACAAGCTTAAAAATGGAAATTCAAATGAATTATACTTGAAAGTAGTTAACTAGTAGTTAACTACTTTTGGAGAACAGTTAACTACTAGTTACAACTAGTCTCAGAAAAAAGTAGTTAACTACTAGTTGCAACTAGTTTTGTTTAAGAGTAGTTGGTAGTTGGTAGTTAACTACTTTTTGACGAGTAGTTGCATAACACTAGTAATCATGAATAAAAATCCATCACAATTTCACCGACTTCAAAAGTTCTGTTTAAAAGTCGTATCGACGTTGTTTAAAGAATTAATTTATTTTTCACTTTTTAACGCGATTTATAATTTGAAGTCGGTTTTATTTTTTTTCCAAAAATTATTTGCTGTAAATATATTTCTGAATATTTTATGATTTCACTCGGTTTTACTGGATATATATATATATATATATATATGTATATATATATATAGGCTTGCCATACGTCCCGGTTTGACCGGGACAGTCCCGGTATTTTGCTCTTGTCCCGGTGTCCCGCCCAGTCTTATCAATGTCCCGGAAACGGCTGCAAGATATAAAAAGTAATGAATTTATGTTTTTAAAAATGTTTTATGTAGACATGAATAATCTTTAAGATCACAGAGCATTAATGAGGGAGTCCACTGCAAGAGCATTGATTGTATGTAAAATAAACTTTAGCGTTTTTTGTGCTCTGACTTTTATGAAAAAGTCAAGCTTGACAAATACAAAAAGTACATTCAAGTCAGAAATATGAGTGGGTTGAAAACAAAAAAATAACATTGTTAACTTATTAATTGCTTTTTTAGTTTGACAAAAAAGTTTTTTTGAAATGGTTTTTGTAGTTAGACAAAAAGTTTTAATTCAAAAATAATAATAATAATAGTAAGAGTTAGTAATTAATTGCTCAATTAAACAATTTTATGAAGTATTTTAAGGTTTATTTTATTAACGCTTCTTTCTAGATTGTAGACCAGAAAAAAATTCTCATTAAAAAGGAAAAAAAATCTTTTAAAGTAAATTAAGTAGCTCAAATGCCTTTTTTATTTTTAAAGGGTGGGTAGACTAACAATTTAGGGCTCCAGATTCCCCACTCCAGTTATTTGCGGGGATTAAAACTCACCATTTTGCATTAAATTTTTTTTAAATTTCCCCAGACAGAACCCTGCTACTGGGGGGTATTCCATACCTCAGACCACTCGGTATACCCATCCTATATTAATGTCTATATTAATGTGGCAAGCTTATATATATATATATATATATATATATAAATGTAAATTAAATACACTATTTAACAACATTATAAAAGCAGCCAATATTATTTTTTTGAAAGTTGAAGTTATTAGTAACAACAGATTTTGGTACTTTTCAAAAGCTTAACTTTGATCAGCTCTAACTCGATGAAAAGTCCAAACCCCATTAATTTTAATGTACCACTTTGAAGCATTTTAAATCTAGTTATTAATGGTATAATGGGTTTTAAAATCGTTGGAAACATTCTTAATGCAATTGAGCAGTTTCTGAGCACAAGTCATTGTACTAAATATGACTCAATTTTGTTCTTCAAGGATTTTTTAAGTTGCTTTAATAACTTTAAATCCTAAATCTAATGCTATATCTCAATTCACAAAGGAACTCTAATACAATTCAAAAAAAATCAACTTTCTATCTTCAAAAATAACAGTTTTACGATAAAAAATATAGAAGTATGCGTAATTGCTTGATCAGCGATCTGCATCGAATTGCAAATTTCTGACAAAACTTTAAAGTGTTCGATTTCGAAAACTAATCAAGATATTGAGATAAAACTTTACAATTGTTCTTATATCTATGGGTAGAACAATCTCACCAAGTTTCATCAAAATCGGCCGACCTCGGGTGTCAAACCATGTCTCCGCTGGATGATTTGACTTGGAATGGCCCCGTTTCAAAAAAGTTTCTCAGAATTTCAAAGTTTTGTATAAGTTAAATAAAATTTTGGTTTTAATACTGTTTAACACTTTTACATCAGAAATTGAAATACACCGTACATATTTTTAGTATTACAGAAATATGGTCACGTTACACTGTAAAAAATTCTAGTTCAACCTTGCAAAAAAAAAAAAAAAAACGGAAAAAATGTTGAAATTTAGCTGCAACCAACATTTGGTACTTAAGTTGAATAATTATAATAGTTCCTAGTTTCACATTCATGTTGAAACTAGGTGCAACTACACCATTGTAATGGTTCAACTTAGTACCAAATGTTGGTGTTGGTTGCCGCTAAATTTCACCATTTTTTTGGTGAAAGGTTGAACTAGAATTTTTTTATAGCGAACTGCGGTACGCTAAACTTATTTAATATAGTTATAATTTACTTTTCTTTCCCCAATTTATAGCATATGCTTTTGCGAATATAGCAGACTAAAATTTTTCAGTTACTTGTCAGGTTTTCAAATGTCGATTCAGGAAAATTACTTTTAAAAAACAGACATGCAGTTTCACTGTCATTATTTAAAGATTCTTTTCCAGTGGTTTCTATGAGTGAAAGCAATTTTTTATTAATAAGTGTAATTTTCAATGTAAATTTTGTGACTTCATGTGCCGTTCCTCATAAAATACATTAAAATGGAAAAAAAATCAAACACAGTTTAACTTAGAAAATAGCAGTCAAAAAGAAAACTCATTAAAAAAATTGTTTACAGGTTGGTAATAGAAAAAAAGGCAAGAAAATGTACAATACGTCGTAAAATGATATTTTGTATATAAAATTTGCTCTTTGTACAATAATTTTTTTCTTCTATTCAAAATTCACAAATTTTAATTTTGCTATAAAGTAAAAGCAAAAAAAAATAAAAAATTCTAATATGTGATATTCAGCTTCTAGTTAGAGCTATTGTGGGAAAAGAATAGGAATACGTAATAGGGGCAAGTAAACCAGAAGCCACCATATACGACTGGAAATCAAGGTATGATTTAATCATCTCTTTGAAACCTACTACAAAACAATGAAATACAATTAATACGCTGGATGATTTTATATTTTTTAATGAGTGTAAATTCTGACATTCTTTTAATGAAAAAATTACGAAGCACGAAAATTGTTCTTCCCGTGAGACTTGTATACTACGTAGTTCATATCCCGCAAAAAAATATGAGCAAAAAATTTAAAAATTTCTTCAGTTTTGTTTATTTTATTCATTAGCAGTTCATTACTATGATCAGCGGAGATCTGAAATTGTCTAGCTCAAGAGTAGTCTTCTTATTTTTAGTTCAGCATGCATAGAAGAAAACGTCAATTGAAGTTGAAACACCCATTGGGAAAGACACACTGTGTGCATTAGGGATTATTTAATATTAAAATACAAGAGCTTAAAAATATCATGTCACACTGTTAAAAATTTCCGTAAGAAAATAGTAATATAACCATTTATTTGATTGTTATTTTACCATATTTAATTACAAAAGTTGAATAACCATTAAAAAGATGGCACTCAAACCGCTGATTGTGAAAAAAATCGTTTATTCTCTGTTTCTCCTAAAGAACGTTTCACTAACCGTAATCGGGCGTCCATCTTGATTGTGGAACCTTGCCGGTCGTACGTTGTTGTTAAACTATGAATAAAGATTTATTACTTCAAATCTGCATGTGTATATGAAAAAGAAGAAAAAAAATGGCTTAAGCAGTGGTTACTAAATAGGAACACATACACACGTCAATCAAAAATTGGAGACATCGGATTCCCGTACTGTTTGCGAATGAGCGAACCGCTTTGAGTGGTGTAGATGTGATGTCGCTTTGAGTGGTGTAGATAGCCGAATGGTTAGAGCGCAAGATTGGTACAGCTTATACCCGGGGTTCGATTTCCGCACGCTTCGTTTACGGTTTCTACGCCTCGAAATGGTTCAAAAACCGTAAAAACTTACATTTACAATTTTGAAACTATTTATAAATGGTTATGAAACCGTAAACTTTTGTATTTACGGCTTTTTAACCAAGCTGATTGGAAATGGTTTAGGTCCCGTAAAGATACAAAAATGTTCCAAACCGTAAATTTAACGGTGAATTAGATGGACAGACTGATGCCGGCTATTTAACCGTAATTTCATGATGAAATTTCTAACAGTGCATGAAGAAAGCGAATTTCTAGACCTTATCGAGAAAAAATATTAACAACAAAATCAACTTCCCTGCTTTTTAATTCTTAATTAAGTTTAATTTTCCTTATTTCTACGTAGGTTTAACCTGTGTTGTTATACTGAGGCTAGTTATTAGTTTCAAAAGGAGAAAGGAAAACAAGACGATAAGAACATTCTTTGAGATGACGTTATATGGAAAAAATTACGAAACATCACAGGACATAGGCTCAAGTCTCACTTATGAAATAGGTCAAGTGATGCAGTTAAAAAGATCAATAGAGTTCACGAACATTTTCTTAATGCGTGTTTATAATAATAAAATAAATTTAGAGGAAGTACGTTTCAGTTTGTTTAAGGGAGCGAGTTTAGTTTTTTTGGGAAATATAAGACTCTTAACTTCTAAAGTCTTAAGGTACTATTTGTAGTAAGTTCTGCTATGGCGCAATATCAAGGGTGACAAGAAGTCAAGGACTCGAATTATGTCTCAAGAACCATTAAGGTTCAGTTACTTTCTTTTGTACAGGTACGCAGACACAGTGAGGCAACTTCAGGGAACGGCTTCTTTGTCTGGATCCACGGGACAATTTATGTTTCCATTCAAGATAATAACAAAGACTCTGCATTGCATTTAGTCTGAACTACAAATTGCTTTATGAAAGATCTAAGTTTAAAAAAATTAACATGTTAATATTCACTTTTATTATGGCAATAATTTTAGAAGAGTAATAATTAAAGAAATAATGCACAGTTACTAATCAAGGTACACTGTAAAAAATTCTAGTTCAGCGTTTCACCCAGCCCCCCCCCCCCCCACAAAAAAAAAAGAAAAAAATGGTGAAATGTAGCTGCAACCAACATTTAGTACTAAAGTTCAACCATTATAGTGGTTCCTAGTTCCACATTCATTGTGAGACTACACAAAGCTCAATTTATTTATTTATTATTTGCGATGGTTTACAGTTACTTAAAAATCTTACAGGGGGCGAAATGACTAGTAATTTACTATCTATAAAGTTTTTCCGAGATAAATTTTCCAATTGCAACCCAGCCCAAGGTTCAGAACAAGCGATGCAAGCACATAAGACTCAGTGCTTGTGAAGATCCCGTGCCGCTGACTACTATTTACAAAATTAAAATAACAGTAATAATAGAAATAATAATAAGAAGAAGAATAGTAATAACAATCAAAGGTTGCCGAAAGCGAAGCGTGGAGCAAGAGCACGGAGCAGTTGAGCAAGGAGAGAATTTGCTCGAAACTGGACCGGAGCAGGAACAATGAAATTTGTTGTGTTCCACTGCTACGATTTTTTAAAAACTTTAAAAATTTTTTATCACATAAAATATAAATTAACTAAAAGAAAAGATAGATAATATAATCCATTAAAAATATTCGTAGTACGGAGAGAAACTGGAGCAAGTGTTTGGAATTAGGAGCGGAGCAACTCAAAAAAGCGGCTGCTCCACATCCTTGATAACAATAATTGGAGTTGGCTTGCAAGACTCTTTTTTTTCTTTTCTTTCATACAGTAAGGATATAGGTGTAAGTAAACTACTTGTACACTGTAAAAAATTCTCGTCCAACCTTTCTACCAAAAAATGGGGAAATTTAGCTGCAACCAGCATTTGGTACTAAGTTGCACCACATTCATGGTGAAACTGCACCATTATAATGGTTCAATTTAGTACCAAAAGTTGGTTGCAGCTGAATTTAACCCTTTTTTGGGTGAAAGGTTGAACTTGAATTTTTAACAGTGTAGTTGGAAGTTCTGTCTCATCTGTAGATACATTACTGTAATGGGTTGGGGGGATGCTTTTTGAATCTCCGAACATTGCGTATTATGGTTGTATTCTAACCCCAGTTTTTGGTAAATACGACGAGAGCTTTCTTCGCGACAAGTCAGCTGCTAACTCTCAAACACATAATTCCTAATTCCCTATGAATACACGAAGAAAAAAGGCAATAATTCAACTTTCCCCATAGACAGCAAGTAACTCATGCGTTTTTCGCGCTCCATAACTCAGTCAGGATTATGATTTATCTCGTGATTTTACAGATGATAGTTTTATAACAGCATAATACTTTTAAGGTAACAATAAACTTTGAAAAGGACTTTTATGCTTTCATTTTAAACTCAGGCTTTGTATCTTTGTCGAAATGGAGAAAATTTCATTTCATTTTTCATTTACAAAATATCCTTTATAATAAGGAACTTCATGTTTTCTTTATTTCAGATATTTCAAAACAATATTATAAGCCCAGAATAAAGTTTTTTAAGCGCAGAACTATTTAAAAAATAAGGGTACTTTTCCGTTTCGGGGGGGGGGGGGGGGTGATGACGACGGTTAAATTTTTTTTCGCCAAATCAAACTGCTATACCATTTTGGGTTGCCGTTGGCGATGTTTAAATATGTTTGGCAAAAGCAAACTCCACACACAAAACAAATTGATTTGGCGAAAAAAAATTAACCATCGTCAACCCCTCCCGAAACGGAAAAGTACCAAAATAAGTTCATTATTTACTTCACATTCTAAAAAAATAACTTAAACATGAAACAATATTTCTTTCATATTTTTTTTATCTTATTTGTACATATTCTGTATTGAAATACAAATGTTTTTCTTATACTGAAATGCATACATCCCTGGGTTTTGTACATATGTATTATATATTGAAATACGCATGTTTAAGCGACATTCAATAAACGACAAACCAGGGATCTGGAGCGGATAGTGGAACCGAAAACCGGAGCAGTGAAGCAACGAGATTTTGCTCGAAACTGGAGAGGAGCTGGAGCAAAAAAAAAATTGTTGTGCTTCATCGCTCCGATTTTTTTTTTCATTTTAAAAATATTTTATCATATGAAAAAGAGATAAATAATATAACCTATTTAAATTTTTCGGAGTACGGAACGGAGTTGGAACAAGTGTTTAGAAGTAGGGAGCCGAACAACATATAAACATATTTATAACCATATTTGAGAGAAACATAAAAACAACAATAATAAAATTACACGTTAATTTAAAGCACAAATGAGCAAAAAAATAAAAAATAATAATAACAATAAAACCTATTGAATTCCCACCTAACACGTTGTGTATCTTCTACCTCATATTTTACAGAGATATGCATTTATGGTGTTTGCGTTTTTGAAGGTGAAAATTTTTAAAGAAGTGTGCATTTGACGGTGTTGTAAAAGTTAAATTTTTACACTGTAAAAAATTCTAGTTCAACCTTTCACCAAAAAAACACGAAGAAAAACATTTGAAATTTAGCTGCAATGAACATTTGATACTAAATTGAACTATTGTAATAGTTTTTCTAGTTTCGCATTCATGGTGAAACTAGGTGAAATTACACCATTATAATGGTTCAACTTAGTACCAAATGTAGCTTGCAGCTGAATTTCACAATTTTTTTGGTGAAAGATTGAACTAGAATTTTTAACAGTGTATATAATTTGAAAGAGTTTAATTCCACACATTACAGAAATGACAAAACACACCTTTTTTTGTTTCATTTCATGTACTAAAAATCAAACTAAATTTTGGTGTGCTTCCACATCTTCGAAACTACTTTAAAAATAGAGGAAGCATTTCAGTCTAAGAAACAAAACTTTGAATTATCATGTAAAAGCATGTTGTGAGAATCAAGTACATTCTTTGTCATGTCTTTCACAGCATGTTTTTTCATAGTAACTTACAATATTTATTTCTTAGACTAAAATTCTCCCATTATCTTTTTAAAGTAGGCATGAAGATTTGCAATCACAGCAGAGCTTTTTATTTTAATATTTAGTACCTAAAATGAAACAAAAAGCATGATAGATGAAAGTGACCAATAGTTTTACACTATGATGAAAAATCTTTGCCAACAAGGCTTGAGGTGAAATATTTGCGACGAAGTCGGGTTTGGAGCAACAATCGCAGCTTTTGCAGTGTAAAAGAGGCTATAAGGAGAGAAGAAAAAGTGTCAAAGATTACTTTTCTAATATGCGGGGGAATTTGGGAAGGGGAAGAACTATGGTTCTGGGTCATTATTCAAGCGCTAATCAACAGAAAACATTTATCTGCGATTTTTGTGCAAATAATCAAAAAAATAAAAATAAATAAATAAAATTTTGTTTCTCAAAACATTAAAGTAAGTTCCCTACATAGCTAATGTTTCATTTTTCGTGAAGATACCCTACTTTTGCAATGTGTATGGGTATGTTATCACTTCATTTGCAGTATGGTTGTCCAACTCTTGGTATAATCTCGTTACAGTATAATTGTTTCCTTTAAAATTTATTCAAAAACAACAACATAAAATTAAAAAAACCAGAAGTATTATCAGAGAAAGTTTTATGGGAAGAACGGAATTAAGTACTAGGAGTAAAAATATTACTTTAATCGACACATTAAGGGGAGTGACAATAAATTTGGCTTAAATGGGCACTCCATTATTCCGCTAACTTTTACTCGAATAATAACTAAGAGGTTTATAAATGTCAATTGGCCTTATCCTCTGGAAACGTAACAGAATAATGTATAATAAAGGAGAATATAATGTAGCATTATATAGAGCATATATAGCGCTTTTATAATGTAATTTTCTCGGAAAATGATTCAATTTCACATTTCTTCCCGAAATAGAGTTATGAGAGTATATATAGTTTGAATTTCGTATATTTTATTTTACATTTAGTTTGAATGATTGCGCGAACATTTAGTTTGAATTTTGTATACTTTATTTTAACTTTCTAAAAAAATCGCGCGTCTGAAAAATGTAGTCTGTAATTCCAATGAACTCATGTAATTCGAATTAAAGGATGACCTAGCAACGTCTGTCACGCATCCGTTTAATTTACTCCGCGTTCGTTAATTTATATCAAAAACTTCCTTCGTACGCTTCAGAATGGTGCATATTACTTTAATAGAGTTATGTGAACAAGCACAAAAAGTTCTAAATAGAACCCTTAATGTAGATATTTTAAACAGATTTTGTAATAATTAAGTATTTAGGACATTTCGCTATTTCAAAATCAAAACGACACTTCTGCAAATCACACTATTTTTCAGGAGAGCGTTTTTAAAGTTTTTTTTTAGCAAAAAAAAAAAAAAAAATATCTCAGTGGAATCAAAGCCCATTTAGTTTTTGTTTGCGTTAAATAATTTTTTATAATTTTTACTATGAATCTACTTTGCAATATTAAATCGTAAAAAAAAAATCGATTTTTGCAGAAGTGTCGCTTTAATTTTGAACCAGTGATTTGTTTGAAACCTGAATCTCTAATATTATTATTGGAGAGTATTTTCAGTAATGACCACAGATTCATTACTGAAAACTCATAATAATGTCAAAGCGAATATTTAAACTCATTACAGTGCTACTAATTAATCCAAAGATGATTGTTTTCTGAAGTGACTAACTTCCGCTTGGCAACGAAATCCGTTTAATTTGAAAGCTGATGATTCAAACATGTCTGAAATTATTGTTAATATTTTGCAATTAGAGTGATATTTGCTAATGGTATGAAATGACGTACATATTAATGAAAGACTAAATTTCTATTTCTCAAAATTAGATATTTTCGACCTAGTGTATCACTTACATATATATATCTTTTTTCGTTTTTTCTCTCCATATTTAATGCCTACTTTTGGAGAAAAGGGGACCTTTTTTTATCATGTTAAAAATTCAGGTGATTTAAATGTGTAAAAAATTTAAGAAATGTATAACTATTAATGGAATTAGCCCCCTTTTGACTATTTCTCTCTCGATTATTGTAGAATTCGTTTCATTTGATCATCATTTTGTAACTGATTATAAATGAAACTGTAACATAACAACACATAGCACACATCATTGGAAACTTGCTGCGATTTTCTTTTTTATTTTTATTTATTTATTTTTTTGCGTACATATTTTTTTGTTTAATTATGGGCTTCCCATATATTGTTGAAATTAAAAATTGCAAAAACTTCAGCAACAGTTTCAATTGCCGCAACTTTTTAAAAAGTCAATTTTTGCCAAACCCCAAAGCTGAAAAAAAAACCTACAATTAAATCGCAACTTTTCAATTTGGAGAATAATGTACTCTCAAGTACGGTATAAGAAACATTAAGTACGAAAAGGAAAAAAATATATATACATTTTTAAAAAATGGCGATCTGAAACAGAAAATGCATAGCACACGTGTGATACATTATTGGATTTTATTTTAGGTTGTTTTCTAAGGGCGGTTTTTTCCCCATTTGCAAATTTCCGGTTACGCTCGTGAATCACTAGCCGGAGAAAAGGTTTCATTAAACCGCGCCCTCTAATGCAGCTTAGCGTGTAAATCTTGGCGACTTCTACGCGCGCCAACCACTTTGGCAACCATTGATCTCCAACTCGCGTTCGAACCAAGATGACGATTTCAGTGATATACAGTTGCCGGTATTCGCGCACTGAACCGCAAATCGAAGTAGAGAAATTATGCTACATATCAGTGGAATTTTCCGCATGTTATGCCAACCCGCATAACATTTAAAGAGATCTTTACTAATATGATGCTATTTTTTAAAGAATAACAACTATTTTTGGTACCTGTTTCTACAAATGTCACCACTTTTTTAAGGAAGGATTTTATGAGGTAATTTTTTTTTCACATTCTATGTAGCGGTAATATTTCGTTTGATATTTCCTTATATCGAAATGAAAATATTCAGTGATTTTGGGGGATAATTACATTTGTTGAAAGTTTTGCTATTAACCACAGTTGAAAAAGATACAGAGAAAAATTATTTCTAAACGTATGCTCCTCTTACATTTTTGCTTAACAATATGGTGCAGTTAGAGAAGCGTAAATGGTAGAAAGGATTCATTATATAATGTTCAAAAAATATAATTGAAAACGATATAATAAAAGTTATTCAAGAAAAACATGTATGAAAACAAAATATTGACAAAAATTTAAATTATGTTCAAATCCATGTTTTTAAATAATTTCTCAAATACTATTTTAGTACCAAACCGTATTACGGTTTGGAAATAATTCCGGATTTAAGTTTAAATGTATAGCAGAAATATTTTTCATTAAATGAATTAATATTTTTTGTTAGATACGATTATGATTATGTTTTCATTTGTAACTTATTTTGAAAATTTCATTCATAGAAAGCATTATCGGATTAGCATAGAAAGCATTATATATTGCTAGTTAACCAATGTTATTATTATGCTTCGTAAAAAATAGTTTCAAGTTATTTGTATAATAAAAAGTAAATTTATTATTAGCAAGACAAATGTTGACTTTCATTTTTGTAAATTTTTGAAAATTTTATTGGATGATAATAATATACATATTAGTTTTTAAAAAGCCATATAGAGAGGGCAGTACTTTATTATTTAATATTGTACAATTAATGCAATTAAATATGTGTCTAATTTTGGAATTTGTTCCAGAAGAAAATGTGCTTTATTTCATTTTTGCGTTATTCTCTTTTTGTGAGACAGTTTTTATGCTTCATTAAAAAGTCGTTTTGTAAACAAAGTATGCATTTTGATTATTTTCAATCATGTTAAAAAAAGTGTCATAAATGGTTTAGCGGATTCAAAAAGTGAAGCAATTTAATGAGGTAGAGATGGTAACTTTATTTTTTTACGCCCATGCTTAATTAATCATTGTTCCAAAACGTACAAAACACCCTTTTTACTCAGTCATGTTTTATTATGATTTCTACTGGGCAAAAAATGCATATTCAAATAAAATGAGTTTCACTTGACGACATCAGCTATAAACACGTCTGATTTCTAGAGATGACATCAGGTATTAACACATTTGATTTTTGTTCATAAAATAAAGGACTTTTGCAAAAAAATTTTATTTACTGTAAGATATAGTAATTTGCTACTGGTTACCAAAATCGATTGAAAATTAAGGAAGTAAGAAATAGATAAATTTTTCATCCGTAAAACTGTTTAAAAAAATCTTAATGGCGAATTAAAATTGATATTTTTGTATCAACTGTGAAAAAAGATGAAAAGCGTAAAAAATTAATAATGTTGCTTATCGGGCTCATTAAACTTTATACCTAAAAATAAATGCTTACCTTCTTTCTTTTAATTTTACGAAAAATTCAGTTACGATCTCAATAATAATTTGTTCCATTGGGTAAAAATCTTAATATAATTGCTCTTCAAAGAAAGATGCGCATAATAACAATTGAAGTCCGACAAATATTATACTGGTACTTTTTAGCAACAAAATCGTATTTTAACAGTAAAACGAAACAGTACCATCATAAAACATCTCTCATTTTTTACCATCAAAAAATTTTGAAAAGAGCAACATACAGAAAGTTAAGTTTACAAATAAAACAAGTCGACCACAACAGATTTCCAAAAATCCGCTTTGGAATTGTTCGAAATTAATGGGAAACAATATTCCACTACATGATGCACGCTGAAATCCAGCGATGTTAGCTAAGGACTTTGCATGAAAAAATCTCGAAATTGGAAGAAGTACTTGGTTTATTTGTGCCCTGACCGGCAATATCTCGAAGAATAAATTTGCAAATTATTCCTGTTACACTAATTTGGCACGAAAAAAATCTACACTTGGTAAAGAAAAAGCAATTGATTCTCATCCTTTCACATCCTCATGAACAAATCTGAAAGTTATCGAGCTATCATGTTTATACAAATTTGGCAGGAATAAACTCAAAATTAAAAGAAAATGAACTTGGTTTACTTGGGATTTGAATAATTCCTACCCCAAAGAACACATCTGAAAGTTTACTTTTGCACTACTTTAGTGCAAAAAAATAAATAAATAAATAAATAAAAATGGAAAAACTCAAAATTTGTAGGAAAAAAAAGGACTTTGGTTCATTTGTGCTTTGAACCGTATATTTCCTAACGAACAAATTAGCAAGTTATCTACATACAGCTGCTTTGAAACATCACGAAAGTTCTTGAGTGCATGCAAAAACACCACTTTCTAAATAGCAGAGCCTTGTTGGATATAACTCATTTACTCACTACAAATTACATAAAATAGGATCATATGATCTTGACGAAAATGCCCGAGAATAATTTACAAATTTCTATTTGAAAATGGGTTGCTCTTTGTAATATTGTTATCACAACGCATAGCAAGTTACGTTAGGAGTCATTTGAACATAAATTAATAAAACTAGTTTTTTTAAAGCACAAACATACTGTAGATACAGCCATAAAAGAGAGACTCACATAATACCAAAGGGATCGCATACGAGACGAGTGATTCATGACACATAAATTGATGTTTGATGAACGGATGACATACATAATATCAAACAAATCTTGTTTATATCTACAAACATCTGACGTTCAACTAACATAATAGGCAAAAACTGCACAATAAAAATAGGCGAAGAATGAGAAAAGCAAATATTTAAACTGTTTTGAAGGAATAAGAAAAGACATTGCAATGTAGCAAAAGAGCGTAAAAATAAATACAGAAGAAATATTTTATGAATGTCTTTTGAGAAATGTATTATTTGAGAAATGATAGAAAAGAAAACAATATAATATAATCACCGTTTTAGTTTGATTGTTTAAAAATGTTGTCTTTTAACTTCAAAATACTTCAGAATTACTGATTGTGCATTGTGACGAAAGACCATTATCCGTCAATGCTTTTGAAAATGGGAAACTACATATTCTTAAAACCGTTTGTTATACTGTGTTTTCTTTGCTTTAAACTTTCAGTAGAGATCTTTTATTGCCGAAGTGTTTCAGCATTAAAAATGTAGTAATAATAATTAGGTATTGCTCATCGCATCTTATCTACAAAAATATTTCGCTGTTCTTATGAAATTAAATTGTTTTCCAAATACAATTGAACTCCTTATTTAGTTCCTAAAACGAGTTCCGAAAACAAATTTCAAATAAAAAAAATTATTACATAGAACCAAAGCAAATTTATAGGAATTGGATCACAACGAAGAGTAGATAGACACATTTCTTATTTTTAAATGATGAACCAATAAATTTCGTCAGCGATTTATTTGCTGTATCAATTAAAAGAGAAATATATCTTTTTATTACACTTTAACTTCTTTTAGTATAGTAAAAAGTTTTCGGAAATATTTTTCTGTGTTATATATTTCGTGATTAATTGACCTTGTAGTTGTGCGAACAGTGGCGCAACCATAGTTTTTTCCTAAGGGGGAGGGGGCATATATGCAGGATAATGTACTGCAATTGGCAAAACCAATAGATTTTGATTTCAGTCAGGTAGAACTCAAAATAATTCAGATTGGAGAACGCGGTCACTCTCGATTCAACCATGGAGCAATCAATGTTTACATGAAACACAAAGTTTAATTTCTGGGTGCATGTTTCAAGGACACTTAGGACATACCAGCTCCGAGAGAACACCAACGAGTTTAAAAATAATAAAGATAGAGTATTATTCTGTGTTCAGTCTGTAATTACACTGATCACAAATGATGTCATTTTTATTTCAATAGCATGGCAATGCATTTTTCATATTAAATGTGTTGATGATGCAAAAATGGCGTAACAATTGAAGTGAATTCTTAAAAATGAATAATTGTAGGTTTTAAGTAATATATATACGCAGGAAAGTTCTTTTCGTTTTCAAATTTAAATGATAACATAACATCTAGTAAAGTATATTCATTACGTTGGGTATAGACGTCATGATGAATGACATAATAATGCTGCAATGAAAATCGTGTATTATTTTTTATATAAGTAGTGATATTTTGCAAGGAATTTCAGAAGAGAAAAATATTATACGAAGAAAAAATTTCTAGAAACTGACAAGGATTATCTTTCAATGATAACGGTTTTAAGTTGTAATTTTTACTTTTTAATATAAGGACCTGATATGTAATACAGATTTACAATTATCATTCTTTTGTCTTCATACGATTTTTTTTTCTGTAATAATATGATATTTTCTTTCCTAATTTTTCATAAATTTCAAATTCTTGTTCAAACAATCCATAGATTTCTGCAGAACTTTGAGTTCTGCAGCAAGATTCTACATTTAGGAGAAATTAATTGCACATAAATACAATTTGCATCGAAAACAAGTTTTGTCATCAAGATCGAATGTTAACAATGTGTTGTGGTCTACTTTCGAAATTATTCGTTTGCTGGTTAGCGGAGGGATAGAGATAAAATACTTGTTTATTTGAATATCGTTTTCACAGTATATCATTTAAATAAAACTACCACAAAAATCATTATGTATTCACACAAATAATCGATTAATTTTCGTCTTTTCAAAATAATGTAATAAATTAAGTAAATGTCGACAAAGAGAATCTTAAGGAATATTAAGTGTGCAAATCTGCCGAGAAAGACTGATGTTTAGTGTATGACACTTTTAAATAAGAAAACGTAGATTCATGTACGTGATCAGTAAGATAGTGGTCAAATATCTTATGCAATTCAACTGTAAATCATATATCACAATCGAGTTATTGGGTCACCCCTGCTCTACTGTAATAGTAGTTGGAAAACCTTGAAAGTAAAATAACCCTTTTACTTTTCAGGTTTCCTAGGTCAATTGATCTGAGTTACAAAATTTTGATGTTTTGAAAGATAAAAGAAATTAATCTGTAATCTGAATGACCATTTTTCTGCTTTCTTTCTTCTTTTTTCATTTCCTCATTTTTCGTTTTCTTTTTAGTTTTCCTTTTCCTTCCCCCCTTTTTTTTCTTTTTTTCATTCTTTATTTTTTGAGTGGAAAGGAAATAACCGTTGAAATAAGACTAAAATATCGCTATATATATATATATATATATATGCAGTTATCATTCCTTTGTGTAATATATATATGTATATTTGACTATGCATTATTTAACTCTGACAAGGCGAATAAACAATTAGAAAAAAAAAAAAAAAGAATCTAAGCAATTCTTAGTAAAACACTGACTTTAAAGAGTATTAACAACAGAACAAAATAGTTTTGTAACAATAATTGAGCATTGAATCTTGCATGAATGTCTGTTACGATACATAAATTGAACTCTTAAATATCTTGATGATGATTGATGAAGTGTGCATCTTCTTTTTCTACCCCTGTGTTGCGAAAGGTCAATCCTGACATAGGTTGAAGCTGAATGTCGCATGAAAGTTTATTGTGGAATAGAATTGAAATTTGTTTTTTTTTTTTCCTGCTTGGAATATTACGTAATTCAAAACTCTGTCGATGACATTCATCGAAATTAAATAAACTGGGTTCAAACCCCCTTTAAATTGTAACACTGACATCGCAGTTTTGCGAGGATAGTGAAGGAGGAATCACTCTATCAGTAAGGATACTGTGAAACTGTTTTACATATACATATTATATATGATACCGGCAAAGTTTGAAATCTGGCATTGTATATAATGCCTAAAACTAGCCGGAAATGTATGAAATGATTTATATTTCACACATTTCCTAGACATTCTATAGAATGCCAAATGAGAAACCGGCAAAGTATGAAATACATCCCTGATTCGTTTCGGATGTATGTGTAAAACAAAGTGACAAAATATGAAATTTCTTTGCGTGAAAAATGCAATGAAATACAATGCGAAATGTCATTTAAGCCTGCAATGCTGCAACAAGTAGGTTAATTTCTTAATTTTTTATATGAAAATTTTTTTCCCTTAATAAGAAATGCATAAATTATGTTTTGTACAACTGCCATATTTCTTTACGCATTTTGAATACTTTTTTTATGGCAATCTCATTTTTTTTCCAGAATAACATTTTTACTTTTAAAAAATGCACATCATTTGCATAATAACATCATCAGGACTTTTTTTCATACTTTGCTTAAATAGCACTTGTCATTCTATAGAATGCCTAGGTATTATGTACAATGCCTAGGGAAAGTATGTAGTACTTCTTATATTTCATACCTTGCCTAAAAACGTTCGGCATTATATAAAATGCGTCGTTTCATACTTTGTCGGTAACATTTATATACTTGGGAGGTAGCGGGCATTATGTCGCAAACTTCCCACGAGATGTGTTTAAAGTTTTTTTTTTTTTTTGTAATTATTTATTCCCTTTATTTTCATTTATTTAATTTTTAAAATTAAAAATTGTTTACTACAATCTTTGGACTTTTAACTTTTAACATTTTACAATAGCAGCTTTTGAGACTACTTATAAAAGGGTCTATTACATAAATACATTTTTCATCAAAATGGACGTGGTGCCCTCTATCTCCTACTACTACATCTATCTACCTGTCTAGATACATAGATATAGATCATTTTTTTAGTAAGTGTGTATACTTGAACCTTAAAATATTTTAGAAAAAATAATTTGGCAATGAATTCATGATGCAATTTATAAAAAAATTTAAAAGAATAAAAAACAAAAAATCTTTTTCGAAATTATTATTTGAGACTTAGTGTTAACAGTAAAGATAAAATTTAATAAAAAAAGCCTACTGGAAAATACAAATTGAGAATTTAAAAATTTCTTTGATTCAACTTAAGAAGTTGAGCTATTTCTTGCAAGGTACGAAGTTGACATGTATGTCTAATTTTGATACAGTGCCATTGAGCGATGCACAAATGGACTATTAAGCACAACATGATTGGTGTTATTTTTTTAAAAATGAGGCGAAATGTATATTTTTATTGCAGTTATTAGAATAATTTTTTTATTTATTTATTAGCTCTCCAAAGAACAGCTTGTGAGGCTTTTTTTAACCTCAAATAAATATAAATTAAATACAGCTATTATAATTGTAGTAGATCAGGAAAATATTTATTTTTCGTGAACGTTTAATTCCTGTTTAAGAGTTATAAAATAATCTACTTAAATTAATAACTAAGCTTTCTTTTTTATTTATAAAGATGCGAAAAGATGATATAAAAAGAAAATGTGATATCAGCGTCGGAACACAAAAGCTAAAGTTAAAAGCTCTGATATTCAGCAATTTCTTTAGAGCTATTCTTACCGTAAATAAGCTTATTCTTGGGAATTGTGTATTTAAATGTTATCCAGCTGAAATCTTAATGATTACAAATTTGTAGTGGAAACAGATGATAAGGGGCGATAGATATGGATATTTTTAACATAGATGATGCATGATAATGATTCGACGAGACAAAATAACATAATATCTCATTACTATAAGGATTTGTTTTTCTTTTTTCGAAAATATCGCAAACATTGTTGATCACATTGCTTTAAGACGTGTAACAATAAGTTTATTTAACGTATCAAAATCCTTTCAATAAAAATGAAAAGAAAATAAGTATATTAGACTATATATCATTTGATATTTTATAAATGTTGACTAAAAATTTCAAAATATTTTTTTTTAATCTTAATATTTTTCTAAACAAATGTTACATTAAAAATTACATAAAAATACATTTCAACAACTGATTTCAAAGTTCCATGACGAACAAGAGTGCTTTATAGCGAGCAAACGAACGCGTAACGCTTCAAGAAAGGGAGTTTTACGTTATTTTATGTCAATATTTTCAATAAAGAGTCAAGTTTGTCAACTTTGTTTTCATGGAATTGTATGAAGCAAAGTCATTGAATCTCTTACTAATTTTACAATATCAATTTCTGAATAGAGAAGGTAGGAAGTTGCCAAATTCAGGTCACCTAATGAAAAGTCAATTTGTAGGAACCAAAAGATATTTATAGTGACTCATAGAGCAAAATATAACTAAATCACATGAAAATCACAAGTATAAAAATGCAACGCTATTTTGAGTTTACTGGTTGTAACAAGATGGTTGTTACATCTCGCGAATATAATAATTTTAACCAAATACTTTGGTTATTTACTTAAACCAACGTGATAAGCCTCAGTATTTTTACTCACAGTTCTTTCCGATTAACCGCTAGGCGTAACCACGACTTGTCACCTCTTTTTTAATTGCCTACGCGACCAAAATTTTCATGCCATTTTATTTTTCAGAAACAACATTTCAAATTTGTTTTTCGATTAGTTTTCTCACTCGGTATTTACCTTTTAACCACTTTTTATTTTTTATTTAGTTCCGTCGCATTTCAACTTCACAAATTTGAATTATTTTAAATATGCGACGGGAACTAGGTACTTTCTCGGAGTAATATTCTCCATTTTCGCGACTTTGCCAATTGTTCCGGGACTGAGTCTGACTGTTTTCCCCTCATTGCTACTGGAAATCTGAAGTGGTGAAGACGCGCCCGGCGTCTGGGCAATTTTTGCCTATTCGCCGGGCAAGCAATGTTTTAAAAATGCTCATTTATCCTTTTTTAATTTGCAAGCTTTATTGGCTTGAATAATAATAATATTCCTATGAGAACATAATCATTTATTGTACAGCGCTGGATCATCAACTCATACGTTTTTTAATATGTCATACTATTGGTAGCGATCGGACGAGATCGCAAATTTCCGAGCGGTAGCCATCATCTTTTCATTATTCCGCATTTAACCAAGATCTTGTGAACTGTTACAATTTATTGCATTAAGGACATTTCATCCATGCTGCATTCGCTCAGAGTTGCAGACTGATCAACGATTCAGAAAGTTTCCTTGTGAAATTCTGATTGCTATAGTCGACCGTTACTCCTCGACAATTTGATCTAGATAAATCGGCTTCAACAAATCCGTCCTCGAACAACTATTGCTCTAAAATGAACATTTAAGGGAATTGAAACCCATCTTCCAGGAGCAAGAATATATTTTGTTGTTATTGAATTGATCACTCAACTTCAGCACTCATCAATGAACTCAAGTATCAGGTGATGTAATCCATTTAATCAGTATTTTGCCAAGCTTTGTCGTAACATCATAAGATATGAAAATTTCATCTGTATCAAATACTTAAATTAACAAATATTTCTCGTATAGAGTTAATTGTAATATTGTGTTGCGCAAGTTAACCGTTTTCTTTTTCTTAAAGAGCTCTTTAAATTGATTTACATGCAGTCTGATGTTATTATGATTTCGTATTATTTCTAGTATGAATTTTTGAATATATAAATTTACATATCATTTTTTTGCTCAGTCATTTTCAGTTGATCTTCCTGCCATTCTATGCTTATCACATATAGGCATTAGCATGGTTCGAATGCTCTAACATATTTTGATTTCTTTACACAACGCAATGTATCATAGTACTAAATCCACACATCACGATACTAGTATTTTCTTCTTCAGTAAAAACAAATGATAACAACTCAGATTGTGAAATGGAAGAAAACATGTAGGGTAACAGTAAAACAGGCATCGTTGTGGGCAGTACATAAATAGAATGCACAATTTTTGAAATCATTAACACTTGTAAAAAGTTTAACATTCATTTTTTTTTTCATATTTCTTGAAAAACTACATTTAACAGTTAACACCATCTATAAAAAATAGATAAACAGTAATCATTGCACAAGAAGATAGATCATTGGCCTTTTTTCTTGACCGGTCTCTTATCTTGCCTACTTATCGTGTTTTCCTAACAACGTTATTATTTTAGCAACAAAAGTTTTTCAAGTTTTCACTAAAGTTCACTTCTGTGCTGAGAAAAATTGTACTAGTTTTCTTCTCGTTTTTAGGACCACAATGAATTTTCACCACTCAATTGTAAAACAAATGAGCCTTAATTGAGAAATATTCGAGCTCAACTGCTAGAATATCTTTGTGAGGGTTGTCGTTCCGGGAATTTTCGCTAAAACTTATATTATCATTATTTTTTAATTAATTAATTATTTTATTTATTTCCTTGAGTTCTGAAAATTTCTGTATATGCCGCCACGCTAAACTCTTTGCAATTTCAACAACGTCGTTAATTAGTTACCGTTATGTTGACTATTCTTGTTCTAATTTCATTAAAAAAAATATTGTTCCTTTTCACTTCCCAACAGAGTGAGTAAGAGAGAGAAATATTTGCGCTTATTGTATTTAAAATCTTCTAAAGCATACAAACCAATTAATTTGAAAATATCGAGAATATTTTATTTACAAATGTCTTAAAGAATGATTATTTACAAATAGCATTTGGACACAATTTTCCCAGTTTCATTAAGTTTTTGCTCATATTATGAAATAAAAGCGAGATGGATAGAGCCCATTATATAGTCAATATATCACGTAGCAATAAACGAAAATTTGGCTTAGCAAATTAATTCGTTCTTGTCATATATATAACGAGGATTGGATACAGTTGACTAATATAACTGTTACACTTAACTATCTATCGTAGCTTATTTTAATACTTTATTTATTTGCGTTGGACTAGCGCGGAATTGAATCTTTTTGTCACAAAGACATTTTTGCTCGATATTTTCTTATGTTGCTAATTATTATGCCGTTAAATGCACGGTATTCCTTTTTCCATTAGGGGAAGGGGGGAGAAATTAGAGTTTGAAATTAAAGAGGTCAGAGCATCAGTTATTAAAATTACAAACAAAATTTGTTATTGTTGTTGAAACGTTGATATGGATTTCTCAAAAATTGTGAAATTTTGAAAATAAAAATGAAAAATACGCATCTTTGATTCTTAACAGAAGTCATTGACTTTGTGTGACTTATTCAGTCTTTCCAAGAGCTTACAGAATATATTTACATTTTGAAATAACCGTCGCTCGTTTTGGTCACTAAAGACGCATTATTACTTTGTTTATCTGCCTCTTTAATCAATACTACGACCTCACCTGAAAAGTTCACAATTTCTTTTTCTGTTGCTTTATACGCATATACAAAAAAGTTCTGTTTTTATTTAAGAGATGAAAACGAATTTTTTAACTCGCCGTTACGTAGATACGATTAAAAGTTAAATAAAGCTTAGTTTTGGTTGATAAATACGTTAAAATTACGTAACCTTTATTTTAACATGCTAATTAACAGGCCGAGGTTTAAGAAACCATGAAAACAAGCAAAAGATGTTTTAAAGACAAAATAACTATATTAATTTGTAATGTGTAAGTTTTAAGTAACACCTTATGAAATACTGGCATTTTGTTAAGATTTCTTATTTTTGCCAAAGAAGTGGAATGGTATGCATTCAGCAATTGTTTTGTTGTCATTTTAAGGGCAAAGGCCCCCAAAATGACAACAAAACGTATTTTTAAGCATAACAGTGCTGTAAAAGAAATAACATGCTGTGCATCATTACCCTTGAAAATGTCTCCATTAATCGAAACTACTAGATAGTTTGAATAGCATGAAATATATACATTGAAAATATACAGTAGTATTGAAAATATACAAAAATATGTATTCAGTATTGCAATACGTAAGTTAAAACCTGGTGAGATTGCGCAGTCGGAGAGATGGCGCACTTGAATTTTTGGGGGGAAGGGAGGTGTGAGTCCGTAGCGATAGTTGTACAAACAGCACAGTGTCTACCTGACTGAATTCGTAAGATTTTCCCTTGAAAATGTATGATACAACGTGGTTTTTATTGTTTGCTTTCGAAATGTAAGGGCTTGAATTTTCCTTACTCTTTCTCTGATTCTCACTGTGATGTGAGTACTGCAAACTACTTTTTAAGCAAACGCTTTTTCAGCTATTTTAAATTTACTTGCAGTTATTATTAATATAATATACTTATTATCGAAAGCAATCTTCCATGTGTGTGAACCACCCATGTGCGCAATCTCCGTCGCCCTACAAGGAGAGAAGCGAAAAATGAATGTCTTAGTTTTATTCCTTCTGTCTTTTGAAATTACAGTATAATAGTGAAATAGTGACGGAAATGCATACAGAAGGAATGTAGTATGTACAATTCACCAAAAGTTTGGCAAAAAATTAGCGTTTTCATTCTTTTTTAATCCTGTTTTCCAATTCTATCGGCTTTACCTTATAAAACATAAATATTCTTTCTCCATTTAAGGGCTCGTTTTTATTATAATCAAATTGAAACATATTTTAAAATTTGTTTGACTTTTTTTCCTTGATTTTTTTAGAACTCTCGTGGAACAAAAATGAGATTAATCATGTTTGACCCTAAATTCAATATTGCAGACCATTATTTGTGTCGTAATGGGCTGCTCAAATATGTGTAATAAACCGCCATTTACATAAAAAAATATATCAGATTGTAAAATTCAATTCATTTGTAAACAATTGCATTAAAGTAATTATAATATTTGGAAAATATCCTTCTAGAAAAATGGCATAACTTTGTTTGAATTTTCAGAAAGTTTTTCCAAAGATATAATTTCTACTTCAATCATTTCAAATACACAGCATTGACTTTGAAGAAAATCATAAGATAATATTATTTCCTAACACGAATACATAAACATTAATTTTCTCAAACATAATTCTTCTTTTAAAGTTTTCTAAAATGTTACATACTTTTCACTTTTCTAATATAACTTCAAACTAAAAAAATTGTTAGAAATATACTTCTGATCTTTTCAAGGTTTGATAATAATTGACTGCACTATTATTCTTTTTCCAGTAGCGTAACTTTTGCACCATTTTTGTGATGGAAAATGAAAAAAACATCAGAAACATAGTTCGATTGCAATGTTTAGGGAAGAACGATTATAGTCAAAAGAAAAAAAAGCTGATTGATGATTGCTCTGAAAAGAAAATTTCAGTTAGCACTTGAAACTGACAAACACTGAGACTTTCTTCTGATTCATTATTGTTTTGTAATTTTCATTAATCTCACAGTTCATACATGTTTAAAGTTTTATTGGATTGAAATATTGCACAATAAAAGAAAATTGAAAATTATCTTAAGAAAAATCTATGAGCAAACAATCCAAGAATATTTGATTTTTTATAACTTACTTTAAGAACATTTCTAGCTTAAACCACTTAACTATTTTTCTTGCTAAACGCATTGAAACCAAATTTAATATTTTTCGGGATGCACTTATGTCTCATAAAAAAGTTAAAAGCTCCCTGTTATATAGGCAATAATCGATAGACATACTGTTTTCTTCACCAGATTAATTAATTCAATGTACCAATGCGTATATATGAATACAAGGACTTCCTCTTATATATTTTGAGGTGTGTATTCTTTGAATGATTGTTTCTTCAAGAAAAAACTAAACTAGCATAAAAAACATATTCATACACATACTGAAGACATTATGAACTTTATATACGTTTACTAAAATCATAGAAGCACAAAGAAGCTGCCACAAGTCAAAATGCAAGATTAATAGATGTACTGTGGTAACTGAGTTTCCTTCAAATAAAGTAATTTCAAGAATATTTACTTTTTAAATATTTTAACTAACCAATTGTACCCTTCATAGTACTTAACCCTTATTCATCATCATAAAACTTCATGTATCAAATTAAAACTTGAAGATGAATGCATGCATGCGTGGTTCCTAAAAGCTATAATCTTCTGAAGTATATCCAACGTATTTTTTCTTTAAATTTTATCTTATATTCAATATTTAAAAGGTAGAGTAAAACATATGTATATACATATATTCTTTTTTTTTTAATTGTATTGCCACAACGATACTTCACGTGTTGATGTAGACAGACGAAAACGAATCAACTTTAACAGGCATGTCACAAAATTTGAATCATGATACCGAAGCTTGCCGGTGTTGTAACAATGACAGCATTTATTTCCTATGCTGTCCCACGCTCCTAAATAAAATGAACTTGAATATCTGCTTCCATGCGCTTTCTGTTTAGCTCCTATTGTTTTCAAATTACGCTTATCTCATAATTATTCTGAATGCTACAGTTATGTCCATTCATCACGTTTTAGTGGCGTATTTTTGCTTGGCAGCATCAAAAAATTACATATACAAGTCCACGTAACAAGCGTAAAAATGAATTTCTGTAGCTTTGTGCACGCAACGGCGTCGATTTGGAGAAAGCATTGGCAAAAGAGAATAAAAATTTATATAATTTTATGTGTATTTTTTTATTTATGAGCTAAAAAGCTTTTCATTCTTAAAAAGCAGTTGCCATACTGCGAAATATAACACCTAAATAACGTACAACTGAAGAGAAAAACTTATACACTCAGTCGTAAATAAATTGCTAAATTAAATAGCCGAAAAAAAGTTTAAGATTTCCCTTTTGACTGTTACTTTCAAGTTGAATTCATTTTTATTCGATGAAGACTTCACTGAAAGTATGTTTGAAGATTACATAAATGTACGCTCCAAAACAGTGCAATCATGTCAAAACTTACTAATTTTTATTTACCACACATAACTTTTTAAGCTTAAATTTTAATTCATAATTTGATTGATTGTAATGTGCTTAAAAATGCAAATGTTAATCAAACTACACCATTTAAACTTTTAAAATCAATAAGTTACTACCACTTTAATGTTTCCAGTAGTAAATAAATTAATTGATATTAAATAATAAACAATAATGATTACTCTTCATCGATGTAAAGTTGAAAACTTCAGCATGCGTTTTGAAAAATTGAGAAAACTGTTTCAAAAATAAAATTTATTAATTATTGATGAATCATATTGATCTCAAGTCAGGAAAAAAACTGCAATATTTTGTAAAACTTTGCCCGTGTTACAAAGCGTTTTTAAAAATGAAAGTCACAGACTTAATAGCTTCTACCTTTTCCGTTTACAAATGTATAATTATGTATCAAAATTGATGTTCTTTTCTTCAAATCAAATTTAATTAATAAATTTGACGTACAAAATGTATCGATTATTTTCATTACTTTTCATAATTTGTTTATTTTGGATGGCACAGATTTTTTACTGAAATAAAAAAAAAAGCATAATTTGCTTATTTTGGATGACACTGATTTTTTTCTGAAGTAAAAAAGAATACACAATTTGTTCATTTTGGATGGCATTGATTTTTTACTGAAGTAAAAAGGAAAACATATTTTTTTTTATATTTTGGATGGCACTGATTTTTTTGCTGCAGTAAAAAGGAAATATAATTTATTTATTTTGATGGCACTGATTTTTTACTGAAGTAAAAAAGGGAAAAAAACTTTTTACTAACGTTGCTAAACAATATGAGCGGACAATTGTAAAACGTTAATGCAGCAGAGATATTATGCTTTGTATATCTTATCCTACGGTAGCTCTATTGAAGACACCAAAAAAAGAGAAGTATGACTCGTTGCCGTATTCTGTAATCCTCAAATTTGTATTGATCAGTTAACGCTCGATTTATTTTCTTAAAATGTCGTTAGTTTCGGTCTTATACAAAATTAATCCATAAAAAATTATTTAAAGGAAAATACTATACATTTCCTCTCTGACATCACTAATTCGAATTTGATTCGTTGAACTGGAACGAATTAAATCATTTGATTTTTGACGAAGAGACATTACAATTCAATAACGCTCAGAAAAAGTACTTTAAAAAAGCTGGAACATGGGAAATGAAGACGCTTTAATAGTTCTTTCATCATCAGATACTCAATAATGAAATTATTCACAATTTATTATGGAAATAAACTATTCATTTAAATTTTCTCTTTCTGAATTATATGGCTAATAGTATTTAATATCAGATATAATTTATGGAACTAAATTAAATGCATCGTATCAAGAAGCTTTTACGTTGCCATTAAAAGTTAGTTGTTAAAGACTAAATGATAATGCTTTTGTGTGAACATTTTTATTGGTATTAATAGCCATAAAGCAATACCAGTATTTGTAAACATAGCACAGTGAAAGATATTTTAAAGTACAATTCTTTCGGGAGAAGCTCTGAAAATTAACCTTTTCCGGCAATGAAATAAATTAACATTTTTAGTGTGATTAACAACCATAAGTTATGTTTTCAAATATTATCTCATTGTTAGGAAATATATTTTCATTATGGTTCAAAAAAGTTATATTTTTTATATCAACATCTTTTTCCTGTGAAAATCAGTCTTTGTTCTTATTCGATTTCCCAGGAATCATTCCTAAATTTGATCTTATGAAAACAGCACGTCATTCATTCTCCGGAAACATATTAGAATGACTTTTCGCAAAACTTTAAACCGATCATCACTTGTACACACACACACACATGTATATGTATAGGTATTAGTGACCTTTTATCAATTGAAATTTGAACTGTAGCTGTTAACTCTTAAATTTGAATTTCTGGAGTAACATTTTCTAGCACTCGATATTGATAAAACATGATCTATAAACACAGCCATTGGAGTCCTGATAATGAAAGGTAGAAATTTACTTTTTTCTACTAAAAATAATATTATTACACCAATTATTTTACAACCTAATTATATTAAGTAAAGAACCTTGAAATAACAGAGGTTCTTTTTTTATCATTATGATTTTGATAATTGTTCTTACAGAACACGTGGCAAAGCAGATAAAAAGCTGAAATAAAATATAATGACAAATATATACATTCGTTGTAAATACATTGACGGACAGAACACGAGTTTTTCATGTTTAAATACGAGAAAATCCTTTCAGTATTGATTTGATATAATCAGAGGAGAAAGACTCCTCATAATTGAAGGGAAAGTTCTGATGTCATTCAGCTTTTGTTCGTATTTATGTACAATAGAGCAGTGTTGCATTGTACAATAAAGGAGTGTATAGTTTTGCAGGTAAGACTAATTTTTTCGTCAAACGTTTTCAAAAAACTACATCTTTTAATCGAAATATATTATAAAGGGCAAAAGACGAGAATCTTCATACACTGTTAGAAATTTCATCATGAAATTTCGGTTAAACAGCCGGCAGCAGTCTGTCTATCTAATTCACCGTTAAATTTACAATTTGGAACATTTTTCTATCTTTACGGGACCTAAACCATTTCCAATCAGGCTGGTTAAAAAAAAAAGCCGTAAAGACAAAAGTTTACGGTTTTATAACCACTTAAAAATGGTTTCAAAGGTAAATTTTTACGGTTATTGAACCATTTCGAGGTGTAGAATCTTTGAGGCGTAGAAACCGTAAACGAAGCGTGCGGGAATCGAACCCCGGGTGTATGATATACCAACCTTTCGCTATAATCATTCGGCCATCTACACCACTCAAAGCGGCCGTTTATTTATCTATAAATCTTCTTTTCCAACAGGCAAACTGCATTAAAATTGAGATTTCAGTTTTTGATTGGATCCAAAGTCATTTTTGGTCTAAATTTTCTGTATATTGAGGAAAATCATTTTATTTGCGGCAAAAATAATTATACAAACAAGCTTCAGCAGCCAAATTATAGATTCGCTCATTCGCAAACAGTTCGGGAATCCGATGTCTCCAACCGGTAAGGTTCCACAACCAAGATGGACGCCCGATTCTTATTGACTACGAGACCTAGTGGCGCTTGTAAATTACGGTTAGTTAAACGTTCTTCAGGAGAAACAGAGAATAAACGATTTTTTTCACAATATGAGGTTTGAGTACCATTTTTTTCTGGTTATTCAACTGTTGTAATTAAATATGGTAAAAAAAACAATCAAATAAATGGTTATATTACTATTTTCTTACGGAAATGTTTAATAGTGTACATGCTATTTTCCGTTGATAAAAGCCGTATTTATTAAGAACTCAGCTTATAAAATGTAAAATAACCACCTCAGTCCTTAAATAATAATATGGGCTGTAAACTTTGTTCAAAACATGAAGAAATGAAATGTTGCATACAAAAGGTCTTTCTTTTTATCAAAGTTTATTCATGCTAAGTCGGATATTTAAGTTGATCTTGCAAGTATTCACCATGTAATGCAAATGCTTTGATTTGTCAAAAGCTTTTTTACTTTCTGTAATCATCACTGATGTTACTGATTCAAACCGATATTAACGTGTCACAGTTTTTCCGCCAAAAATAATCTCGAACATAGCCAGTACTATACTTATCCATAAAGCAGGAATATCTGATACGCTAGCGAGTTGAATCTTTTATTCTGCATTTGGACAAATGATAGACATCAAAAGATACGCTCGACTTGTTGAACAAATGCTTTTTAACCGCCAAAAAAAAAAAAAGACTACTGTAGGGTCTACTCCCCTCTCCTCTGCTTTTTCGCAGCCAGAGGCGTAATAACTTCCTCTCGCTTTCAGACGTTCAGTCACGTGCATTTTAATCAGAAGGAATAATTCATCTGAAGAATCTATATATATAAAATAAAAGTTTGATGAACTTTCGAGTTGGCAACGCCCTTGTGGCTTTACGCTCTACAGCAAAATCTACGCAACGTACGATTACGAAAACTGGCACAAAATTCTATTACATCTTGGTGGTTTGCACCTCGAAGCTATTTTTTTTAATTCGTTCTATATTCTTTAAATTTAAAAATTAAAATTTTAAACCTTCAGCATCCTCCAGCCATTTTCTTTACTTCACGCGAGTTTTTAATAGCGAATTGAAGTGAAGGGAGCTATAGCAATCGTTGTTGCTTTCGTCAGATACCGGGATATTCGATGAGATTGATTTCATTATATCCTTACTTGAAATTTATTTCTATGTATTTCCATTAATTTGATTTATTTTGTTTTTATGTATTTCCATTAATTTGATTTATTTTGTTTCTATGTATTTCCATTAGTTTGATTTATTTTGTTGTGTATTTCTATGCCTAACGATTAATTAATTTTGAGATATTCTGTTACGTTCCCTTCCTGATTCTTTTTTAGTTTCAGCTGTTTTTTCAATTTATGATTGTTCTTTATTGCTAATCGTGTAGTTTATGATAATGTTTACTTAGGTTTAATATTTTTCAATTCATGATTGTTCTTTATCGCTAATCGTGTAGTTTATGATGATGTTTACTTAGGTTTAATTTTATTGCTCTTCGTTGATCGCTAATCGTGTAGTTTTTTCATTTCAGCTCAGCTTTACCGTGTTGTTTTTCTTTTTCATCAATTCTACACATTTGTTTTGTTAAATTTATTTTTTTATGTGAGGATTAATTGGATCCAAAATCATTTTTGGCCTAAATTTATTGCATATTGAAGAAAATCATTTTATTTCCTGCAAAAATTAAACACAAACAAGCTTCAGAAGCTCCAATTATGGGTTCGTTCATTTGCAAACAGTTCGGTAATCCGATGAATGCAATTTTTGAGTTACAAAAATTTTTTTCAGAAAAAAAAGAACTTCTGGCATTAATATAAATAGACCTTTCATTCAATTACTTGAAAGATTATTTTTGAGCTTTATATATATGCATATGTACTGTTGTGTTGAGGGGGAACGGGGGATTGTTAACCTAAGTATATAGTTTTATATTTTAAATTTTTGGCGCATACTTTTTCCGAGAATTTTGTGTGAAGCTCCGATTTTTTTTCCCGCTAAGAATCAACCATGGTTCATGGTTTACTGGAAAGTTGAAAAATTTGATTTCCTTTTTTAGAATGTTGCTGCTAGATTTTGATCAGTTTGCCTTTTTACGAATAATCCTGTTAAAACTTGATGCTCCATGTATTGGAATAATTGTTTTTTTTTTTTTTTCAAATGCTGCTGGATTTGGATCATTTATTGAAATGCGACCAACCAGTTTAATTCATCTGAGCTGTTCATAAAAATAATAATCATTCATTACAACAAACAAGTGGCAAACAACTTTCACTCGAGTGGTGAAGAATTTTTTTCTTTTGACAGGGCACTGCTTCAGTGATGTTATGGAGGGGGGGGGGGATGTCCCTCATATGATGCACACATTTAGAATAACAAAAGTACGCTGTTTTTAAATAAATGATTTACAAAATAATGAAGATAATTTTAGAAATCCCACAGATGAATGTAAACAGCATTGGGGTCTCTGGTTGTTTCGTAACGATTCAATGTCTGCCGATTTAATTTTTTCATTCTAGATGTTTGCCTTATTACGAATAATCCTGTTAAAATTTGATGCTCCATGTATTGGAATAATTGTTTTTTTTTTTCTTCACATGCTGCTGGATTTGGATCATTTATTGAAATGTTCGATATTTTTTTCTATCAGAATTTTTTTTTTTTAATTTACCTTTTTTATACAGAATAATAATTTAAGTTTCATATTCATTTTGTGTTGTTTTTGTTAAACGCTTTTGTTTTTCTAGAAGGACTTCTAGGAATGAATGCTTTATTCCTTGGAATAATAATATTCTTTTTTCCCTTTTGGCATTTTTTTTCTGTTAATTTGCTTTCTATTGGGAAAGTGCATAAAGTCAGCTTACAACTTATTTGAAAGGAGAGATCCTCAATTTTCAAAACAATGAAAAGCTGTATATTTGTAGTGTAACAACATTGTGTGTTTACACAGATGATGCAGTGTTAAAATTTGCAGTTTAATCCTTATTTTTAGCAATTATTTATCAATTTTGCTTTGATTCCTAAAAAGTGCATTATTACCACAATTTCATGTTAACCGCATTGGTCAAGCATTTATTTATCTTTTTAAAAGCACCGTCGGTCACATGTAAACAGGTCCGGAGCAAGTATAAGCGTTGCCATGAAGCAGCAAAATATTCTGTGCCCCTATTTATGTATTTTGTTGAGAATAGCGATTAAAAATATTGTCATTAATATGTGTTTAAATATTAAATATTCACAGGAAAGACTTTTATTCAAATATAATATAAGTATGTTGTTTTTAAATAAATCATTTAAAAAATGGTTGAGGTATTTAGGCATTTTAATTATGTTAACTTCAAATGTTTGCTTAATATTTTATGATTACTTACATATTCATTAATATTTGCACTTGATCAGAAACTGGAGAATTTGAAGAAACCGGGAAGCCTCCTTCAATTCCATGAACAATGCCAAATATAGAGGGGCAAGCTTAAGTGTGAAGCCTAAGCATGAATCAAAACGGGGATCATGACCATTCTTAATGTGACCAAAGGTAGCCTGAAATTAAATTTCTGGAGCTTTCACGTCAAAAAGTTTTCTGGAAAGCTCACAACTCCTCCCTCTTCTTTTAATGCCCCCAAACATTGCTCAAAAGTGTGTTTTAGGACTTGAATAAAAGCTTCCAAATCGCTTTTCCTTCCCTTAATGTCACCAAAGGCAGTATAAATCCAGCTTTAGTTACGAAAACGATTTTAGAATCTAACCCGAACATCTCTTCTTTTTGCAAATTTCATAAAATGTTGCGCAGAGAGCCGCTGAATCTCCTAATGTTCTTAAGATGGCCTAAAGTTGTGTTTTGAAGATTTCGAATTTAAAAATTTCTTTTGGAAAAGACCAAACTGTCCTCTCTTCCGTCACCAAAGTTAGAGTAAAATTTTTTCTTAAGGGCCTCAATTTCAAAGAATTTTGGGTGGAGACTTTTTGGTCATTCTCCTGTCTCCTAGAAATAGACTAAAAAATTGATCTTCAAATTTCAATGGCAAAAATTTTCTGGCAGTTTGAACCTTCCCCTTATGTCGATATTATACCTAGCTTAAATAAGTATATGCTTTTAGTATTTCAATTTGTAAGAAATACAGGAAGAGAGCTAGGACCGTCCACCGTCCGCTAAACCCCTGGAATGACAGCCTATGCAAGTAATTTTAGAACTTCGATTTCAACTTATTTTCGAAGAAGAACCCCCTTTCCCTTCCCCTAATCTTACCAAACATAGTGTAAAATTGAGTTTTTCGAATTTCAATTTCGAAAAACTTCTATGGAAGAGCTGTTGCCGTCTTTCTTCCTATTACATAACTAAAGATAACCCAAAATTGTTTTTTTGTTACTTCAATATTGAAAACCATTTCATTTGGAGGGGCAAGAGGCACGATTTTCAACCACCACCCCCTTGACTGGACTGTAAATCCGCTTTGCCATACAAATATCAATGGTTACAATCAGTATTATGCAGTTAAGTGTTGTATTTGATTGTGGAGGGAAATTTAATACTTTAGTATATTGGTTAACCTTTCTTCATTTTTTGAGATCTAATGAGAATTTTTAATGCGTTAACGTCCACTTGCTTGAAAAATAATGGAAGAAAGTAGGTTGCCAGCATAAAACAAGAAATAGCTTGATGCCGCTGCTAAAGTACACATGTTGAGAAATTTGTTCATCTTCAAAAAGTAGTTTCAAGGTATCTTAGATAAAAAGATCTTTTTTGTATTATATGGGGCTATTCTATTATCAAGCGGAGAACGAACAGTGTCTGTAGAAAATTTTTTAGTTTTAATCTTATACACAGGATATTCCAATATCCGCTACCAAAGAAATGTCGATTTGACTTTAGGGGTGACACCCAGCCAGGACGGAGAAAAAAAATAGAACCTTTAAAAGCTTAAAACAATTTTTTTAAGTTTTCTTAAAACAATATATTTGCAATATTTTTTAACCGCTAATCCTAACAGCTGCCACCAACATATACTTTAAATATTATGAGGCTCATGATACAAATGGTGTTTTTATTTTTCAATCTGCAATTTAAAAAAAAATATATTATATTTCCTTAAAACTCATACTTTATGCTTACATGATTTTTTTTCTTGGAGGCGGTAATCTTTTCCATGTGGTGACACCTGTCACTACCTGCCCCGGGTGTCACTCATGCTAGCTACAACACTGCATTCCATACAATTTTCACTATCAACATACTTCACATCAAGCCTTCACTGTTTTTTTTTTAATTTCATCAAACTGTCTACATATACATTCCAGCATTTCTTCAGCGGAGCTTTTGTTTTTCTTTAATAGGCTAAGTGTGATCAGAAACTGTTAGATTTTTCAGATGATCTTTACTAAATGGCATTGTCTGATCAATTTATCAATTCTCCATTTAGCTTACGTTAATTTGTAGCAGTTAAAATTTCATATTTAAAATTATATCAATTCATTTTTCTGATTTGATTTCTAAATGTATGTTTATGTATAAAACTACTAATATATACTTATTTTTTACTTTTTGTATCAATTTATTCTTTTTATTTGTTGAAATAAATATTTATGAAATAACATTTATATTTTTGAATTCAGACTTAGAAAGAATGTTCTGCTTGGTATCTATCAGACTGAAAGTAAAAAAAAAACCTATGTAAAAGTTTTGATGATGTAATAAAGATAAATATGTCACATGATACAAATATAAATCAATAAATATACGTTATTAGTGAGTGATAGATTGAAATAATTTTAGACCTAAGTCAAAGTAGATATACATTTGTGGAAAAAGACTGGCTGAAATAAGTTTTTTATCGGCTCAGAAGCAACTTCAGAGGTCGCCTTCGGTGTCTTGCTTGGGGGAAAAAACAAGTTGCGTCGCTATTTTAACTTTGCACGGGCAACGCCGTTGCGGGTACCGCTAGTTTTAAATAAACTACTAGCTTACTCGAAGATTAGCGAGTTTGTTTTTACTGGGGAATCATACTTTCATTGCTCTTTCATTGTATTTTCTTTCTTTCTTTTTCCTTGCTTGCCTTTTTTTCATGTGACAAAGAGTTGTCGTAGGATAAAGACTTTCTTCTTTATTAATTTCAGATTTTTCTAATTGTTTATCCTTTAGGGGGGAAAAGAGCTGATATCTTTTTTTTACTTGTGTTCCAATGCTCTTCGGTTTTTATTCAACAAGGGCAAAACTCGGAGGGAAATTCCGTTTCAGCACTGATACATGCAAGCGAAAACTGTCAGAACAGATAATCGAGTATTGAACACACAGTGCTTGTTGTGCTCGATTATTTCTAATAAAAACAAAAATAAAATGAAATAATTAAATTTTTAAATGCATTTAAAATTTTAAAAAAATGGTCTCGGACTATGGTTGTTTACATTTTCTTAATAACAATAATTTATTGCGAAATATTATTGCTACCAATCGTAAAAAAATTTAACAATCTATGTGAATATACATAAGGATCCCCCCTTCTTTCGCAAGAAAAAAAATCTGTTTGTTTTTATGCTACATATCATCTATGTTGATAATCTCATTAGCTGCCAACAAAATGTACTTGCCGAGAAAATTTACTAGTGTATAACCGCTGCTACATATCATCTATGTTGATAATCTCATTAACTGTCAACAAAATGTACCTGCCGATAAAAGTTACTAGTGTATAACCGATGAACCGTACCACAACGCAATGATTTGTATGTGTCATCAGAAAATCGCTGTTTCGTTGAAGTAACTACCGATGGAATCAACCAAACTGGTTTCACATTTGATTTAAATAATTAAGACTTTCAGCAACAAAATTTTTTTCCAAATACGTTTTATGAATTACATTTTAGAAGGTTGCAAGCTTTAAATTTCAAAATGCTTGTCGGTTTCAACATTCTAAAGCATCAAGGGGAAACTGGCAATGTTCAGATATACCATCGCAATTTGGATTTTTCAATTTTTAATTGAATACCAGCAGACTTGGCCAACAATTTAAATTTAAAAATCAATGTCCTTTACTAACAAAAAACTAAAAGAAAAACTGATATGAATTTTCTCGAAAGAATCAAATTTATCTGCTGTTCTGATTTTTGCAACAAAACGTAGTATTTCTTTTATTCTTTAAGAAGTTTTGCATAAAATGTGTTTACATTAAGTCTTTATAGTAAAATAATAGCAATTATTATCCGTAACTTCATTTCGAAAATATTGTTTGCACTTAATATAAGCTTTGTAGCATTTTGTTTGGAATAAAAAATATTTGCGTCACATTTAATAAGAGCAAAGTTACCACTGGCTCAAGAAAAAGAAAAACCTTTCTAAATTTTTTCTTTGTTCCTTAACTTTCCAATAGGTTCGCAGAAACTTTATAAAGTCTCCAAAATTATTGATTGAGCGAAAACAAAAAAAAAAAAAAAATTTTATAATTCCAAATAAATGCGAGTGTTTTTACAGTAATTTGAGTTATTAAAGTTATTTTTAAATCTATTGTAATAGTAATTACAAATTTTTTCAATATCATCATAAAATTTCGTTAACTTTCTAAAAAATCTCATTAAAATTTTTTTGCAATAATGAATCCTATTTCCAAATTTCGGAAAAAGAAACTCATTAGATTCTTCAATACATTTGCAACACAAGCATCTGAAATTAACAAAAAATACGTAAAAAAAAAAGTTTTAAATTAAAATTTTTATGAAATGTTTTACAATAGCTTCCATAATGGAACATTGCAATTAAAATATGTAAGATACTTTGCTATCTTTAAGTTTTTTAGATTATTTTTTTCTAACAGCAAAAACAACCCAGTTTTCTTTGATCAAAAGCCAATCAAGTTAGTAGGGTATTACTGAACCAATTTTTTTGAATAATCCTGAATTTGTGTACATATGCTAATAAAATGCTTCCACAAGTTGTTTCTCAGTCAATCAATTTGTAATTATTAATTTGAAATTTTTTATTTCTAAGCAAAGAAAATTTCTTCTCTTGTGCTCAAATAACATTTCAAACGTGTTTCACATGTAATATATTACTACAAAGCTACACATTAACTGCACATAAATTTGTTGATTTTATTAATATAAATGGCTAATTGACTAATTAAATGTAGAAAGAGAACAATATTTATCATATAGAATGCGTAGAAAATGAATACTTTTGTTACATAATTTCAAAATAAAATATGGTGAAGTATTTTTGAATTCTACTTTTCTATTTTTAATTATATGTTTTCTCAAGCGTTAGTCAATAGTTGATTTATAGTTTAATGTTAAAAGAAGAAAAAAAGATTAATAAACAACAGGCTGTTATGTTTTTTTGTACTTTATCTTGTCCGTTGTAAATCAAATAAATCCTAAGATACTCGTAGATAAGTTCTTCTATTGATAAGTTTTATGCATTTTCTGTGTGTTCTCCATTTCCATGTGAAAAGTAGAAATATCCTAAATACATATTCGATTACGCATGTATTATGAAGAGCTGTTTTATTTTAGTAAACCTGGACTTATATATGTATATACGGGGCAAAAATATATAAAAATTAATAAATAAAAAGAACGTTACCACAACTGTTTTCGACATTCCCCCATTTTATGGTCTGATGCTTTTAAATGACATTTGGATGTTGTTTTAATCGGGCAATACGTATAAATATTGAAAAACATTCGTGGCGAAAGAAACAGGAACATTGAAATATTTATAAAACAACAACAATCCGCATCAGTTACTGCGTTTTTTTTTTTTTTACAATTTACTGTTTTTGTTGTTAAAAACGATGCAGTAGTCATGTTTCATCAACATATAAAATAATCAGTACAGTACATCTTGATATAGTTACTCTGTGGTTATTATGTATAAATAATAATATAAAAAACGTACATGTTTTTTGGCATGTAAATAAATAATGCGTATATAATTTTTTTTGGTATGAAAACGAATCTAGAGTTGTTTGAGCTTTAATAAAAGCATTTAAAACAGTTGAACTTTTAAAAGTATTTAAGCGGGTTATGCATGAGTGTGACACTCGTAAACACTAATATGAAGATTTCATTGCAAATAATGGTAAAAAAGTGAGACGCAATTTATATGTAATTTTGATTTTTGACTGTTCATAACTTTTAACGCTTGACTTAAAAATTAAAAATATCTTAAATTGGAAATTAAGTAAATGCTATTGTGAATAAATTTCATCTTATCACCAAAAATGTGATTATTTTAATATAAAAATTCTTCTCAACTGCTCTCTTCTTTCCTAACACGTAACAGCCTTTTGAGCTAATTGCATTTGACATCTTCTATGTCTACAAAAAGTGGAATTCAAGTCTGAACTGAACCTTTACGTACATATCGTATTATTGTATTCGTAAAGTAATGCGATACAATTAATTTTCAATGTAAAAAAAAAATTCAAATACCGTGAAAGCTTTATGAATGTCAAACTTCAGTTCATCAATCCGTTCTGAATTGAAAGACGGGTGCAGTACGCTTGCATGAAGCACAAAGAGCAAGCTAATTGCGAACAAGAATTAGTGTCTGGCGTTACATTCGCCATTGAGTTGTCCGAGAAGAAAGGAAACTGGAGTAGATGTTGATAAAGATGCTCTTTTTTTATGTTCTGTTTGTTTAGACTCAACGGTATTCAAAAGGTTATTATAATCTAGCGTCCGTCTTGCTGGACGAGGCCATTAGACTGCACTACCTGTTGAATTTAGTTAGTGTTAGGAGTAGATATTTTTAGTCTTCGTATGCAAAATTTCTAAGAAGAACTATATTTTCTTTTAATAGCTGTTAGACTACATGATATAAGCATTTAATTCTCCTTACATTCTTTCTTGAAAAAAAATCGCATTATATTTTAGTATTTTTTTGGACTGTTAGTATAAAATAATAGTCTTAGATTTTTGAATGATAAATTACACGTTAAAACCAGGGTAGAGCAGTTGGTATAATTATAGCACAGTTTAAATTTAAAACGAAAAAAAAAATGCTAAGAGAAATTCATTTAAAATAGATTCCAATGATATAATTTGTTCTTGTTCCTAAGCAGCTGTTGAAGGCTACATTTTTGTTCGGGCTTTGGGATTTGTTGCTGTTAACCATTTGTGCATTAGCACCCCAAACAGCCGTTCTTAAAACGGTTGTAATTTGTATACTTATGTATTGAAATAACTTTTTTCTATGGTAACTGCTCCTAATGGAGTTGTTGTTGTCGTGTCCTCACGCGTGACAAGGAAGAATGGGTACGCTGCTCCTGAGTCTAACGGGGCCCTTACATAGGCAGGAGTCCAATTTCCGCCCCTTTGAAAGTTCTCTTAATTTTCTGAACCAGCTCCCAGATGATAGGCCGTCACCTGGGATTGGCACCCCAGAGGTATCGTTTCACTCGGAGGATATTGGAGACACGACCTATTTAACGTGCACCAGCTCCCTTTAGCGTACACGGACCACAGCAACTAGCCGCGAGAGGTTGTCACCCTCCCAAACACTGACCTTAGTCGATGTTGCTTCACTTTCGGCGTTCTGCGGGAACCGAGCTTCTACCGACTGGTCCACTGCGGGACTCCTAATGGAGTGATTTCTAAATTTGAAATGACAAATGGAAACACATTAGGAACACTGTGCAGTTGAGGCTGGAAAGAATGCTGCTTTAATTTTATGCTATTTCGCGATGTCAAAAAGAAAAGATAAGTCAAGATTGCTAATTTGTTGCTATATTTAATTATTTTTCATTTTGTCTTTGAGCTGAGTCACTTACTGAGAAATTTTCCAAAAGTTATGCATTTTAGTACCATTTTTCCTCATATTTCGAGCACCCGATTTTTTATAGGAAGTTTAGCTTTTCTGCTACATTTAAAAAAAACGGTCAAGTTTAATTTTTCAAAAATCTTTTCCCTTTTTATTTATCAGTTTCAAACAATTTTTCATAGCAGATTTAAGTGAAAAAAAAAAGTTAGCTATTATAATGGGTTAATTCTGAACGATCTGATTTTTATCAAGATTGTAAACTACATAATCTAGTTTCTAAACATTTAAGTTTAGAAAATATTCCGGTGTTGCTATGAGAAAAAAACTAATAATTGTGCCAAAATGCCCTTTATTTTTGTGCCAAAATACGCGCACGTAATTATCCAGCTGGGAAATAGACTTAAGTGCAGTTTTTTGTCAGTACTTTGGAATTCTATAAAAGAGCTCATTTGTATCAACGCAGAAGGAAAATCTTGTTAAAAATAATAAAACATGTGTCTCGATAAACAAATTCATGGCATTTATTAACACACAAGAGTAATTTCACAATATGAAATAAATACTAGCACATAACCATATGAGAAAAATTGTACCGATTCGCCCAAGACAATTGAAGTGTATGAAATGGTTCACGCCTTCAGAATAATTGATGCAATGCCTGAAAAAATAGCACACCTAATTGTCTAACTTATTGTGTGTGTGTTAGAAAAAGACTAAGTTAGAAGATAAAAAGCTATTGACCTCAAAGTATTCTAGATGAGTCAGTTATAAAACCTTGCTTCTCCATAGATGAAAAGTTTGCATCCACGTTAAATGGTTTCGAAATTTTTAGCTGGTGTACATTAGATACTTGTTTTCAAAGAATTTGTAAGGAACATTTTACATCTAATACAGACATCTGATTCATTAAAAAGATCTGATCTATTAAAAACATCAACGCATCACGTAGGATAAAAGAACATGCGAGAACTGGTGAAACACTCATTTATTCTTAGAAGTTATTCTATCGAAAATCAAAGAAAATTATTCTCTTTTTTTAACTAAGTCTAAGTTGAGTTAAGGATTTTGTGAGGAAAGGAGTTCTGTGAAATGGTAAAGCTCCTGACAAGATGCTTGGACAAACAAATAACAAATAAAATAATGATGCTAAATAAATAAAAGAAACACAGAGGGCAGAAAGTACTATCTTTGTCAGTTGTTAATGGTTTAGATTTCAATCAACAAAGCTATGCGTCGTTGATTGTGTTTAGTGAAGCGTTAACACTTCCTTCAATATCGTTAATTGATAGCGCTGAACGGCAAAATGTGAAACCATCGTAAATGCCATAGGCGTCGACTACGAAAGGCACTAGAAGCACTGGGAATTTTCAAGGAGCATTGTCCTTCCTAGGAAACATTGCAAAGAAATTTCTTTATTTGTCACAAAAACGAAACTAAAAACAATTTTTAAAAAAAGACCTGAATTTACTTGTTTGTTGCAAATATTTTTATAGCGATAAAGCACTAGTTGATTTATTTCGAAAATGTCAATTCTTCAATGTTATGTTTAATGCCAGAGATGGAGAATCTACGGCCTTTTGAGTTTTTTATGTGACCTTAACAGATTTACATAAACATCTTCAATTAGTATAATTATCGTTATGATATTCAGTGTTATTATTAGATTTGCGTAAAATAAAATTTGTAGTACATTTGATTGCAAAATAAATTTATAGCAGATTCTCAGCATGTAGGAATTGGTACCCATTCATGCAGAAGTCGAAAAACGCCTATGATATTTCTTTCTTTTATTTTATTTTTTCTTCTTGATCAAAAAAAACTCCCCCGCATTGTAAGCAACCTCTCCTTTTTTATCGGATGAGCTGACCTAAAATATGTATTCTTAAACTGGAATATGCATTATGAAAGGAACAAAACTCATTTGCTAAAATTAGAGAGACTTTTTGTATACCACATTAAGAACATAATGTTTAAGCAACAACCTAATCGTTTAATTCTATCCTTTCACGAAATATGGTTTTTCTCCGTCTTTCTAAGCGATACGAAATTTTGAATTGTTTTCCACATTACGAAACCCCGTAAATAACATTTTTGGAACGATTTAAATGAGTGAAATTTGCAAAACAGAATTTATCTTAAGCTTTCAATTTCCAAACTTTCGCCACTTCTTCAGGCGAGAACTGCAGAGATTTCGTGTGCATAAACTTTTGTGCCGCACTGTGCAATAACAGCCAACTATTATTTTGAGTAAGTTATTTTGATACTTGTTTAACGTCCGGGTCTACCACTTGAGTGGTATGCTAATTTAAACCAGCACAACACTAATTCTTTTACTAGACGTTTCCGACTTAACTTTATTCATATTGTGATCAAATTTGGATCTTCATAGTTCACATTTTATCGCTAGTGCGTTAAAGACAATCTTGAAAGTTTCACCTTGCAATAATGCATAGTAACTCAACTGTGTAGAGATTTTGAAAATGTCTACGTAAATGCAAGGCGTAAATTCATTACTCAAAATTTAACTTGAGGATATGGTAAAATTAAACGTTAACTGCTGAGGTACTTAAGCAGATAAAAGACATTACGCAATTTAAAACTCAACAAATTTAATAAACAACAAAGACATAATTAAACAAAGTAAATCAAAACAAACTTTTAAACATGCGCCGCGGGCAACAACCCATGCGGGCACACGACCGCTGAACAGCAAAAAGAAAGAGAGAGCGAGCGAAAAAACATTTCACTTGGCATTTATACTGTTCTTCTCGCCACAAGCACTGATGCCACAAAACTTTAAAAAGTTCGCTAACGATGCATAATAATGAGCAGGTTGAGCATTTTGCATAATAACGATGCATAACAGGTTGCCACACTTGCAAACAGTAAAAATCCTCTTGAGGCTTCTTCTTCTCGCCTCTGCTGAAGCAAGGATTATTCATTAAACTTGTTGACCTTTCACGCCTGAAACTCTGGTATGGAAGACTGGTATGGTACTTAATTCCATCTCTTCAATTAGACTTCTTAGCGTCTCCATGCAGTAAAACACAGGAAGTCACGCAAGAATTAAAGTGAATTAAGATATGCCTTTGTTACAATCCACGCTTTCCCTGAACTTTTGAAATCATTGTTTGCTCTAATTAGATTCTAAACAAATGTTAATGCAATGTTTTTAGATAATTAAATTTGAGTTAGATTCAAAATAGCATTAAAACCATACTCTGGTGTTATAAAATCATATTTTATTGAAAGTAACTGAAGCAACGCAGCAATATTTTCGGTTACTTTTTGCTGTTTAAGTACTCAGAGTTATTTTTAAAAGGAAGTTAAAAGTAAAAGTAGCACAAATTTCACAAACGAAATTCAGTGTATAAATGTGTAGTAGCTCAACTGTCCATGACAGTTCTCTCACTTTTTTTTCAATCTGATAAAGGCGAGCAACTCTATAGGAGTACAATATTAAGCGGATTAAATGTTAAGAAAGAAAATTTAAAGCTGATTAGTACTTTACTTCCAACTGTTCTCAGTCAACTAAATCTTTGATTAAACAAGTTACATAACTCCAATGCTCTTTGGATCAATAATTGGATTTTCACGTTTAAGACTGCTGAACTTTGTACATATACTAAATATTTTTACTTTCAATCAGAGATCTGGTACGGAGCTTGAAGCAGGAGCACGGCGCAACGACTTTTGATTGTAGCAGGAACGGAGCTGGAGCACGGAAATTTGTCGCGCTCCCCTGCTCCTAATTTGTAAATCATAATTTCATTAAAACATCAGGGATCTTGAGCAGCCTTTTTTTTTTTTTTTTTGAGTTGTTCCACTCCAACTTCTAAATATTTGTTCCAGCTCAACCCCAGCTCCGCTCTATTCTCCGAATAGTTTTAATACGAATTATATTTTTCATTTTGTAAATATTTTTTATGCGATAAAAAATTGAAATTGTAACTCATAGATTATTTATTCATTAATAAATATGCAATGCTTTACGTAATTATTGATAAACAAATAATTTTAAAAATTAGGCACCCAAATGAAAAGCAGAACTGAAAAAAAAAAAAAAGCTCATTCATTTATTTTTAAGATTATGAGTGTAACTCAGAAACAAAAGTGAAAGATTATCAAATACTTTTGCAGGATGATTTTTACAAAATTTATCTCCGCATTCTCTTTATGCTCAATCAATTGCAGCGGGTGTGACATTTGTACGCATATCTTTGCACTACAATTAAAGAATTTTAACGTCTAGCTTTTAATTTTTATATTTTTCAATGTAAGTAACCATCACGTATCTCAATACAAAGTTTTACATAAAAAAGAATAAGTTGTGCATGTCGCGGGTGTGACAATGTCACACCCGCGACATGCACAATTTAATATTTTTAAATAGAACATTTTGTCTTACAAACTTGATACTTTATATTAAGATACGTGATAGTTATTTGCTTTCAAAAATATAAAAATTAAAAGCTAGGGCTTAAAATTCTTTAATTGTACTGCAAATATACACGTTCAAATATCGCAATCGCAAAAATGGGTTGAGCATTTAGCAATCATTAGAAGATCATAGTCTCAAAATCTAACTTTGTTCGGTGAAGAAAGTTCAATAAAATACATGTGATGCGAGCTTTTCTTTTCCGTTCTTTCTTCTTTTCACGCTATTATTATTATTATTATTTATGATTGTCAACTTGAAACCATATTGGAATATTTGTGACGAGTTTATCATCGACATCAAAAACCGATAACAACAGCTGTAAGGATTTTAATGGAAACCCTACAGTATTTTTTTTTTCGAGAGCACTAAATGTGACCCGGGTTGTTTTGACAAAAGAGGTCTTTCAGCTAGAGTTATTCTTAAAAAATTCAAATTTTTAGCTCATTCTGCGTAAATTCAGAAACATCCACTTTACGATTTAATGACCTTGAAAAAAGAAAACAAAGAGTGTATAAAGAGCAACTCTTTCCGCACAGTTGACGAGGAATGGCAAAATTACACGGTATAAGAGCAGTTACGTTTTAACTTCATGCTCCAATTCCCTTTTTTTGGTGCATGATTATGTCCGTGTAATTTCTTTTCTGTTGCTTTTTTTTCCACTTCAATTTTGCTTTGGAATGATATCCGCATATTTGGAGAAAAAAATAATTTCCTTTCAAAGTCCAAAATGTAGCAACATTGTACCAACAACTGAGCAAAATGTACCAGGATTGCCTCGATGGCCAACATCCTGTGTTCTACACGTTACTGTACGTAGCGCTCTGTGCTCTACGTTTTTCAGCTGGGTGCTTTTTATTTGCTTATTTCATTCTGATTATTTACACGAGTGCTGAACCGCGAAGCTCACTTTGCCATTGAAATAATTTGAAACAGGGAAAAGGAAACTATTTTTAGGAATCATTTGTTTGCGATAAAAACATTCATTCTGAATATTCTAAAAAACCCGTTTTTAATGCAATGGATACGAAAGTAATCACTGTAGTCGAAAACACAATTATTATGCCTAAAAATATGAGTGCAAGTTCTAACTCCGAACTCTCTTCAGAAAACTCACGTACTGCAAATCAGTTTTGTCTACAAACAAACGCCCACCGCACTCTGTTTGTTTTAGAAGAAATCAGATATCTACCGGAAACAAAGTTTTCTTAAAGTAAGTTTTTGTACATATTCGCAGATAAGGCAATAATATACACTTTAGGAGATCTTTAGTTTTTTAACTTATATTTCAATGCAAAATAATGAAACAACGTACTAAAAATAAATATCAAATCTATCCCTGTAATTGATTTAAAGGGGTAAACATGATATTTTCTGAAGTAATACCTTACAGTATACTAAATTGTATAAATATCTTTTAAGAGGAAAGTTGTGGGTCAAGAGACATTGACGTTAAAATATGCAGGTAAAATCTTACAAACAAAATCATTTTAACAGAGCAGGAGAACTCGAACATGTCCACCAACTATCCTCATTCTTTCAGTTTTTAAATTTTTTCTTCTAATTTTATTTACTTGTTGATTTATTTCTTGTATTTGACGTTATTTTTTTCCAAACATTTAACCTATTTCCATGGTTTATTTGTAAGTATTCTTCATTTAACTTTTTGATTGTTGTTTTTTTACTTTACATTTACTTTTGTAGGAAAGTAAGAGGTAAATATTTTAAGGTAATTTATGAGTTTACAATGATGCTATTAGAATAATATTTTTTTTATATTTAAAGTAGGAAAGAAGTAACACAGGATTTAAAAAATAATAATCAATCACGAAGCTCGTTTTAAAACGGAACAAAAAACATGAATTCAAGAGGACATCTATTGCTTATCTATATATATTAAATGAAAGTTTGATGAACTTTCGAGTTGCAACGCCGTTGTGGCTATACGCTCTACAGCAAAATCTACGCAACGTACGATTACGAAAACTGGCACAAAATTCTAATTTATCTTGGTGGTTTGCACCTCGAAGCTATTTTTTTTAATCCGTTCTATATTCTTTAAATTTAACGATTAAAATTTTAAACTTCAGCATCCTCCAGCCATTTTCTTTACTTCACGCGAGTTCTTCATAGCGAATTGAAGTGAAGGGAGCTATAGCAATCGTTGTTGCTTTCGTCAGATACCGGCATATTCGATGTGATTGATTTTAGTATATGCTTACTTGAAATTTATTTCTATGTATTTCCATTAATTTGATTTATTTTGTTTTTATGTATTTCCATTAATTTGATTTATTTTGTTTCTACAAACAGTTCGGTAATCCGATGAATGCAATTTTTGAGTTACAAAAATTTTTTTCAGAAAAAAAAAAAAGAACTTCTGGCATTAATATAAATAGACCTTTCATTCAATTACTTGAAAGATTATTTTTGAGCTTTATATATATGCATATGTACTGTTGTGTTGAGGGGGAAGGGGGGATTGTTAACCTAAGTATATAGTTTTATATTTTAAATTTTTGGCGCATACTTTTTCCGAGAATTTTGTGTGAAGCTCCGATTTTTTTCCCCGCTAAGAATCAACCATGGTTCATGGTTTACTGGAAAGTTGAAAAATTTGATTTCCTTTTTTAGAATGTTGCTGCTAGATTTTGATCAGTTTGCCTTTTTACGAATAATCCTGTTAAAATTTGATTCTCCATGTATTGGAATAATTGTTTTTTTTTTTTTTCAAATGCTGCTGGATTTGGATCATTTATTGAAATGCGACCAACCAGTTTAATTCATCTGAGCTGTTCATAAAAATAATAATCATTCATTTTACTGAAAAGGTGAAAAATTTGATTTCCTTTTTTAGAATGTTGTTGCTAGATTTTGATCATTTATTGAAATGTTCGATATTTTTTTCGTTCAGCATTATTTTTTTAATTTGTAACCTCCCGTGGATACACACATTCAAAATAAAATTAGTACGTTGTTTTTAAATAAAGAATTTAAAATATAGTTGGTATTTATGCATTTTAATGAATTTTGATCATTGATTGATATGTTCGATATTCGTTTCTTTCAGTATTATTTTTTAAATTTGCCTTTTATTATACAGAAGTGTCAATCGCTTCCGCTCTTTATTGTGTTGAACCTAGAATGTTCTTGGGCCTGCTTAAGCAATTTATATCGAATTCAACCATTATTACTCAATTAAGTGACTCGACCAAACAGTTTAATTCATCTGAACTGTTCATAAAAATAATAATCATTCATTACAACAAACAAGTGGCAAACAACTTTCACTCGAGTGGTGAAGAATTTTTTTTCTTTTGACAGGGCACTGCTTCAGTGATGTTATGGAGGGGGGGGGGGGATGTCCCTTATATGATGCACACATTTAGAATAACAAAAGTACGCTGTTTTTAAATAAATGATTTACAAAATAATGAAGATAATTTTAGAAATCCCACAGATGAATGTAAACAGCATTGGGGTCTCTGGTTGTTTCGTAACGATTCAATGTCTGCCGATTTAATTTTTTCATTATTCTAGATGTTTGCCTTATTACGAATAATCCCGTTAAAATTTGATGCTCCATGTATTGGAATAATTGTTTTTTTTTTTTTTTCCAAATGCTGCTGGATTTTGATCATTTATTGAAATGCGATCAACCAGTTTAATTCATCTGAGCTGTTCATAAAAATAATAATCATTCATTACAAAAAAAAAAAGTGGCAAACAACTTTCACTCGAGTGGTGAAGAATTTATTTTTTCTTTTGACAGGGCACTGCTTCAGTGACGTTAAGGGGGGGGGGAGGTGTCCCTCATATGATGCACACATTTAAAATAATATAAGTACGTTGTTTTTAAATAAATGATTTACAAAAAAATGAAGATAATTTTAGAAATCCCACAGATGAATGTAAACAGCATTGGGGTCTCTGGTTGTTTTGTAACGATTCAATGTCTGCCGATTTAATTTTTTCATTCTAGATATTTGCCTTATTACGAATAATCCTGTTAAAATTTGATGCTCTATGTATTGGAATAATTGTTTTTTTTTTTTTTTTTCAAATGCTGCTGGATTTGGATCATTTATTGAAATGTTCGATATTTTTTTCTATCAGAATTTGTTTTTTTTAGTTTACCTTTTTTATACAGATTAATAATTTAAGTTTCATATTCATTTTGTGTTGTTTTTGTTGTACGCTTTTGTTTTTCTAGAAGGACTTCTAGGAATCGATGCTTTATTCCTCGGAATAATAATATTCTTTTTCCCCTTTTGGCGTTTTTTTTTTTTCTGTTAATTTGCTTTCTATTTGGAAAGTGCATAAAATCAGCTTACAACTTATTTGAAAGGAGAGATCCTCAATTTTCAAAACAATGAAAAGCTGTATATTTGTAGTGTAACAACATTGTGTGTTTACACAGATGATGCAGTGTTAAAATTTGCAGTTTAATCCTTATCTTTAGCAATTATTTATCAATTTTGCTTTGATTCCTAAAAAGTGCATTATTACCACAATTTCATGTTAACTGCATTGGTCAAGCATTTATTTTCCTTTTTAAAAGCACTGTCGGTCACATGTAAACAGGTCCGGAGCAAGTATAAGCTTTGCCATGAAGCAGCGAAATATTCTGTGCCCCTATTTTATGTATTTTGTTGAGAATAGCGATTAAAAATATTGTCAGTAATATGTATTTCTGTATTTAAATATTAAATATTCACAGGAAAGACTTTTATTCAAATATAATATAAGTATGTTGTTTTTAAATAAATCATTTAAAAAATAGTTGAGGTATTTAGGCATTTTAATTATGTTAACTTCAAATGTTTGCTTAATATTTTATGATTACTTACATATTCATTAATATTTGCACTTGATCAGAAACTGGAGAATTTGAAGAAACCGGGAAGCCTCCTTCGATTCCATGAACAATGCCAAATATAGAGGGGCAAGCTTAAGTGTGAAGCCTAAGCATGAATCAAAACGGGGATCATGACCATTCTTAATGTGACCAAAGGTAGCCTGAAATTAAATTTCTGGAACTTTCACGTCAAAAAGTTTTCTGGAAAGCTCACAACTCCTCCCTCTTCTTTTAATGCCCCCAAACATTGCTCAAAAGTGTGTTTTAGGACTTGAATAAAAGCTTCCAAATCGCTTTTCCTTCCCTTAATGTCACCAAAGGCAGTATAAATCCAGCTTTAGTTACGAAAACGATTTTAGAATCTAACCCGAACATCTCTTCGTTTTGCAAATTTCATAAAATGTTGCGCAGAGAGCCGCTGAATCTCCTAATGTTCTTAAGATGGCCTAAAGTTGTGTTTTGAAGATTTCGAATTTAAAAATTTCTTTTGGAAAAGACCAAACTGTCCTCTCTTCCGTCACCAAAGTTAGAGTAAAATTTTTTCTTAAGAGCCTCAATTAAAAGAATTTTGGGTGGAGACTTTTTGGTCATTCTCCTGTCTCCTAGAAATAGACTAAAAAATTGATCTTCAAATTTCAATGGCAAAAATTTTCTGGCAGTTTGAACCTTCCCCTTATGTCGATAATATACCTAGTTTGAATAAGTATATGCTTTTAGTATTTCAATTTGTAAGAAATACAGGAAGAGAGCTAGGACCGTCCACCTTCCGCTAAACCCCTCGAATGACAGCCTATGCAAGTAATTTTAGAACTTCGATTTCAACTTATTTTCGAAGAAGAGCCCTATTTCCCTTCCCCTAATCTTACCAAACATAGTGTAAAATTGAGTTTTTCGAATTTCAATTTCGAAAAACTTCTATGGAAAAGCTGTTGCCGTCTTTCTTCCTATTACATAACTAAAGATAACCCAAAATTGTTTTTTTGTTACTTCAATATTGAAAACCATTTCATTTGGAGGGGCAAGAGGCACGATTTTCAACCACCGCCCCCTTGACTGGACTGTAAATCCGCTTTGCCATACAAATATCAATGGTTACAATCAGTATTATGCAGTTAAGTGTTGTATTTGATTGTGGAGGGAAATTTAATACTTTAGTATATTGGTTAACCTTTCTTCATTTTTTGAGATCTAATGAGAATTTTTAATGCGTTAACGTCCACTTGCTTGAAACATAATGGAAGAAAGTAGGTTGCCAGCATAAAACAAGAAATAGCTTGATGCCGCTGCTAAAGTACACATGTTGAGAAATTTGTTCAACTTCCAAAAGTAGTTTCAAGGTATCTTAGATAAAAAGATCTTTTTTTGTATTATATGGGGCTATTCTATTATCAAGCGGAGAGCGAACTGTGTCTGTAGGAAAATTTTTAGTTTTAATCTTTTACACAGGATATTCCAACCAGGCTATTTTAACTTTGCACGGGCAACGCCGTTGCGGGTACCGCTAGTTAATAACATAAAACCCAGCGATGAAAACAGTCTTTGCAAACAAAACAAATGCTATATGAAAACATCGAAATTTTCCAAAATGGTTTTCATTCCACATTTGCACCTTGCCAAAATTTAATATTTAAGGGCAGCAAACTGTATCTAGCAAAACAAAATCAATGAAACTCTGAAAGAGGAGGGGTGGGTGAGATTATTTCTAGAGAAAACCTAATCCGTTTAAACAAATTCACTATGCTATATCTGAGATTTTTATTTTGTTTTTGAGCTTAGGCACTTACTAAAACACATATTTTACAAATGCTATGTATTTTACTACCATTTTTTCTCATATTTCGAAAGTCCCAACATTTTTGCGATGCCCTTTGTTCGTTGCAATATTTAAAAAACTCCCGAGTTCTTTTTTTCATTTCTATTTTTTCCTTTTATTTATCATTTTTCAAACAATTTTTCATAGAAGATTTAAGTGAACAAAAAGTTGGGTATTAATGGGATAATATTGTTTTATAAAAACTTCACTCTCAGAAAAGCATGCTCAAATCTCACGAAACTTTCGTCATATTTGACGAAATGGCTTCGTGAAAATGCTCCGAGTAAACCTTTCGTCACATTGCCGAAATTTCTATAGTAATTTTTTAAAGTCACGTGATCTCGCGAGGAAAGTTTCGTTATAAATGACGAAATTTGCTTGACGATAGAAAAGTCCTCAAAAGTGACGATTCTATTTCTGAAAGTGTTATATTGATGGGAAATCTGCATAAAAGTTTTACATTGACCTGAAGTCACTTTTATCTAAAACGCCTCCGGTTATTGTAAAATATTATTTTTAATATTCAGCAAATTATATTTTATATCAGCAAAAGTACTGCTAAAAATTTGTCGCATTTTTTTGAAGCAAAAGCTGGTACGTGAAAATGTAACTTAAAATTGTATCTCCAAATTTCTTTTTTTCTTTTTTTGGGCACGAACTGAGTTTTTCATATATCACATTTGTTCTTGTCACATTTGTTTATACGAATGCAGTTGCTTCTGATACGGCATGGTTTGTAAATCTTTTGAGAATTTGAGACAATGAGTACTTCGTCCTACACACACGGAATTCTTTCGAAAAGATTAAGTGCTTTAAGAGTTTTTTGCGTTTTACATTACGACTTCGCGTCGCTTTTTTCTTGTCATAAAATGTCCGTTTTCAATAAATGTTTCATCACTACTATAGAAATTAGATTCGTGTATAAATGATGACTAGTTTGTTCGAAAACAGAGGTGGTTTTTTTTTTTCATTTTTTTGTTCGAACGCTTATTGGTAAAATATCACCAAATCAATCAGATTCGCGCGCACACACACACACACGCACACACACACACATATATATATATATATATATGAAATTGTATTAATTTGTTGGGTAAAGATTTGCGTATATTCATATCTTTATATCAATTTTCGCAGTTATCCCACACTTTTAAAAATAAATCAGAGACTTATTGCTAAATAAATTTCCATATTAGGTTAAAATCCAAGCAAAAATTATGATTTTTAAAATATAAAACACAATTAATAAAATTAGAACCAATGGAACTGCATGAATTAAATGATAATAGAGAACTTTAGAACAATGCAAATTTTTCTTGCCAGCAGAAATACAAAGAAGGTTTCATGCGCAATTCAGTAACAGGTATATTATTATTACTTATTATTATTATTATTCAAATTTCAACCAAGGAATGCTAAAAATCGCGATAACAAATAAAAATGTAAGTGAAAATATATAATTCAAACTAACTTTTTATTTCAGAGATTCAATGTAAATAATCAATTAAAGAAATAAAAATTAAGAAATATTTTACATCAATGTGTTCATTCTCAAAACACATTAATCTATAAATAAAACCGAAAGTTTGTGTGTGTCTGTCTGTCTGTCTGTCGATCGCGTCCTGGCGAGATGGAACGTGCCAGAAGTACGAAATTTCGGTTACAGGTACCTTGGGTCAGGTCCTCGTGCACCTCGAAGCGTTTTTCCTAAAATTCGAATTTGTTCTTTTTTTATTCCAATTTTAAGCAAAACTGTTAATTTTGGGTTTATCTCATCGAAGAAACGTCGCACGTTTTAGATTTTTTCAGCATATGAATGCCCGTAAAAAACTGCACAAGATGATTTTCTTTTTGGAGTTCGAAGGACAAATAGAACATGCGCAATATTCATTTAAAGTAGTTTTCGAATTTTAAAACGAAGATTACCTCTGAATTTATCTTCTCAATTTCCGTGTTTTCGCCAAAATAAATAGTACTTTTGTCGCCAACTAGATGATTTCTGTTAACGTGAGATTGAAAAAATGCTATTTTATCTTTATTCAGGCCGTTTTATGAGCGAAACAATTTCTAAAAACTCATTTCATTTTTATACATATTTTGTGGAACTGCAGACGATTTTTAATTTCTTTATTTTGACGTTGATTCTTCCTTCAATTTTGGCGATTTAATATTATGGTGCCAGTTCAACAATTTCATGAAACATCGTATTTCTTATGGTAGAATGTCCGTTTTATCAACGAAACAAATTCTAAAAATTTATTTCATTTTTATGCATATTTTGTATATTATAGGATAACGCGTCATTTGCGTTATACTACCATTACTATAGTGCAATTTCGCGATCTTCGGCTTCCTTTTAACTTTACGTAGCGGTTTTAATTGATTGCATATTTTACTCAAGTGATTGATTTTCTAACGTTTATTTAATTTTTTAGATGTCTGTTTGGCGACATTTGAACAGAATTTAGTTATTTCTTTCTATCGACTTAAATTTCATACGTCAGAATTGCTTCAGTACTGAACATTTTCTCACTTAAATGTGCATTGGCTTTTGGAAATAATACTCTTATTTTTTCCGTTTTTATCCGAATTTGATAAAAGTGCTATTTAATTGAGTTTTCAGGAAATGTTTTGACGATTTTGTAAGCGGGATTTTTAGGAACTGGTGTCTTCTTTTTGAGGGGGAATTTAAAATATATTGTTGGGGCCATTCTAGGAACAGCAGCTCTTAAAGTCTGTAGTCTCATACGTGTTTTTAGTCACTGACGTCTTTATTCTGATCTAGATTTTTTCGGTCTAATTTCTTTACTATATTAGGTATGTTTCGGAATAGATGTAATTATTAAAATGTGGATCTTTAAGTAATATTTCTTTATTGTAGCAGAAATATTCAGGAACCGTTGTCCTTCATCTGATGGGCATTTTTAAAGAGAATACTGCTCTTATTCTGATTTGAATTTTTAGATGTGGTTTGGTCTATATTGTTATTGCGATTTTTACTTGGACTCTTGATATCGTTTTGGAACAATTATCCTAATGCATATGTGCATTTTAGTTACCGTTGCTCTTAGTCTAATGGCCATTTTTATGAACTGTTGTTAGCATTTTAATGTGGATTTTTATGGACTTATTTTTGGTCTAAGAGAAATTTGTCGATGCTGCTGTTTTTAATGCAATCGTGATTTTTAATGAGTGTTACTGTTTAAATGGGATTTTTAAGAACTGTTGCCCCTCTTCTACTTGGATTTTTTTAAAAATTTTCCTTATATATTTACAACCGAATTTTGGAAATGTGTTACTTGACCTGCGAATGATGCAATATCATCCCGCGCAAAGCCGGACATTTCAGCCAGTATAAAATATGTTCGGAGCATAAAATTTAAATTCAGAAAGCATCGCCAAAGCGAAAATAACAATTTCCCATTGACGCTGACGCATGGAAGAATAAATTATTTTTGATGTGTTTTATTGACAACGAATTCTAAATAAATGTACCTACGAGAGATAAAGCTGGGCATTCCCCTTCTATCTCATTGATTTTCACCGAAATAAGTCTGGCTAATGACAGAGAGATGGCGCCACGTCGTCTGCGGCGTTGAAGGACCGGGGGAATCTGACTGAGCAATTTATTTTTGTCCTCTTCTATTGCAGGGGCAAGGCGGTATTTGCTACCAGTTTCTTTCTATCGATTGTATTGGTTGCTGTTTACGTTGTCTGCATCTTTTTTTAATTAAGTGAGATGCAACACGATCTAGATAAATCCATTACTCAAAATATCCACTAGATGAGGCGCGGCAGATATTTTATTCAGACATATATTAGGGCATCAAAATCAGACATCTAGCTAGCAAGACGATTGCTTCAGGGGGGCTATAAAGCTAATTGCTTTAGGGCAAGCTGAAATTAAATTATATTTCATGGTTTGTAGGAAAAATGAACATGAATAGCCTAACTATTAGATTCCCTTTCATACACAATATCTTTAAATGAGTGTTGTTTCTTCCCTCTATCTCTCGTAACGCAAAATTTGGGACAAAATAGTTTTAGAATGAAAACAGGCCGGTCATTTAAGCGATCAGGAGGGGAGGATCAATCCTCCCCTCGACTTATAGAAATACAATGTATTCATATATGTGTTTATGTATTTTGTTGTTTTTTTACCTATCATGGCCCCCACATTTATTACAGTGATCCCTTGCCAGGTCAGGCCACGGACCCCTTTCCATTGTTCAGTTTAGAAATAGATATCTAAAATTAATTTTTAATCTCATTTTACATCTCTGGCCCTTTCGTGGCCTGAGTCCCCTTGCTACACAACCCCTTTAATTTAATCTAAATTTTAAGGATATTAAGACGAATTTCAAAAAAAAAAAAAGAGAAAGGGGGCGGGATGCTGGTGGGTCTTGCTCATCTCCAGATGTGATAGAATTGTGGGTCAATTTTTATAATCTTACGCATCGCGCACATTTTGCTGTAGAGCCGATGGTCCCCAAGGTACTGTGCAACAAAAAGTTCATTTTTGCAGAGACGCGCCTATCCGGCCAAAAAAAAAAAAAAACAGCAACTGAGGGTGAGCAGTTATCGTAGTACGCTGCAATTAGGCCAAAAAATGGCCTAACCCCAACATCCAAAGTAAAAGTTTCTCTCCAACTCCAAACTGTTCTATACGGTCCACATATTGTTTGGTAAAAAGTCACACCATTTTGAGTGTCAGGTTTGGGGGGGAGGGGGGGAAGAAGTTGGTAAATTAGTAGTTTTTATCTGTTTTTTTCAAATATTTCGAAAACTATGCGATGTAGCACAAAAGTGTTATTTACAAAAGTAATCTACATTAAATTGCGAACAAAAATGGTAATATACATATTGTTGCTAAAGTAAACGGTTCCAAAGTTACGGAGGGTGTAAAAGTAGACATGTTCCCTATTTTTTAGATTTTTTGAAAAAATGAAATTATAACTACTATGTAAAGGGAAATAACTATATAATTTCATTAAAAAGTAATATTGTACAGTCGTATTGTAGTCCACAAGAAGCAAAGAGTCACGACAGAGGGTTAGAAACCAAAAAATAGTGGGAAAGAGAATCTGTAAAGTACAAGCGCGGCCCCCAGAGTGTCGGTCGACCACTCACGTACAGCCTGCACCTGCCGCCCGCCCCCCTCCCTCATAAACTTTCTCATATATTCTCTTTCGCCCAGTCGTATTTGAAGCCCCGTTTATTACGTTTGTGAGTGTTATTTCTTGTAAAGTTCGGCTGCCATTTTTTTGTTGTTCCTCTCTAGAATACTGTGCGAATTCGGTGATAATCACTTGAAAGTGTGTGAACTATGATGGAGTGTGTTGAAACCTTGTAAGGACAAGGGTGGTGAATAATTACTAACTCTGGCTAGAAAGGCGGTGGATAAGATAATTCAGTGCAGTGAAATTCGTCAAGATGATGTTAAAGAAAAGTTACTGAATAATGACTCGTTTCAAGTACATAGTATTGCAGGCATTGCAGGTGTGCGCAGCGTCTCTTCAGAGCAGCACGTGGAGATACGAGAGGCAAGGCAGAAAAGAAATTGCAAGGACTCGCAAACTTTTATTTCTTGGCTTGAGGAACACAATCCGTTTTCTAAGACACCTGAACTCTCTTCCTTATCAACAGGGCTTGTAGCAGATGAAAACGTGAACGGTGATAAAGCATTTGAAGTTGGAACACTAACTTTGAAAGAGATTGAGAGCAAAACATTCAATGAGGTACACTTGAAAACAAAGTTAGCTGTTAAGTCTCTAGCCTCTATAACCAAGTCTATGACAATTAACAAGAACACTGTATGTGTGAAACCTAACACTCTCTTACATCGGATGGTATGCACAGTAAAGAGTGATGAGAGACTTAAAAACATATTTCTATTTGAATTATGTGATTATCCTCCATCCTTGTTCGACGAATCTGGCTTGATAAGGAAGGGTAGCAAATCTTCAATGGTGACTGTTTTGGTTCCAGATTCAAATAAATCATCATCAATCACCCCAGATTCAGAGAAAGTGTATTACATCATTGATGGAGGTCACCTCCGAGCAATACACAGATTACATACTTACTCATTATGGGCCAGCAACTGTTGTTTTTGACGGATATGAGCAAGGAAAAACAAAAGATGAAGAACACTTACGTAGATCACGTTACACCACTAACATTGAAGTGAAAGTAGAAGACTCAATCCATGTAAATATCAATCTAAGTGAATTTCTAGCTAACGCTAAGAACAAAATGAGCCTTATTACACTCCTTACAGTACACTTGCAAAGAGGTGGTTGCTCAATTCAACAAGCATCGGGTGACGCTGACTTATTAATAGTTTTAACAACGATTGATGAAGCTAAGAAAGGAGTTGTAGCTTGTGTAATTGGGGATGACACGGACTTACTAGCCTTGTTGACTGTTCACGCACCACCAGAGAACAAATTGAAAATGGTGGTACCAAAGAAAGGCAATCAGCAGGAAAAGAGTACACTATTTATGACATTCAGCAAGGGATTGGGGACATGAAAGGTGTACTCTTAGCAATATACGCCTTCACAGGATGTGACACTGCATCAGCTATCTAGAAGAATGGGAAAATTTCACCGTATAGGAAAGTGCAAGCCAACAACGCTCTTCCTACGAAACTTCTAGTCTTCAACGACCCCAAAGCTAACCCCAGTGCAGTGGCTGTTGCTGGACAGCATTTCTTTCTTGCAATGTTTGGAGCCAAGAACACTGAAGATCTAGATTATTTTCGCTACCAGTGTTACTTGCAGGCCATTGCAAAGCAGCCTATACATTAATTGTTCAAGTTGGCTGCACTTCCTCCCACTTCAGCAGCTTTCAGACAGCATTCATTCAGGACCTACCACCAGGTGCAGCTAAAGGTGCAGCACTAGCTGAATGAGAAGAAGAATGGGGGTGGAAGAAGATTGGCGAGTACCTGAGACCAATTACAACAGTACATCCTGCAGCTCCCCAGCAATTACTTTTCCTAATAGCGTGTGCTTGCAAAGACGAGTGCGTCGGTAACTGCGAGTGCAGAAAGAGTGGTCTAAACTGCTCAAGCATATGCGGTAATTGCTCGGGCCTAGAATGCGATATCAGGGACACGAACATCTTAGACGAAGATCAAGAAGAGGAGGGTGATATGTTTGAAGAGGACTGAATACTGATGAATAGTTTACACTAATTTAAAAAATTTAAGAAAATATGGTTGCAATATACAGCCAAATATGCCTATTTTCTAAAGAAAAACCTCGAAAAGCTGCAGTTTTAAAAAATATTTTGATTTAAAATGATATAATTATATATCATAATTATTATACAGATAATATTTTTATATTTTAAAATCATTTATGTTGGAAAGATATTCATTCATAATGTGAGAGAAAGCTCAGAGTGGGTTTCTCCGTACCACTGGTTTATGTGGAAGCCTCTTTTCCATTAAAAAGTAGCGCTCATTGAGAAAGCGGTGAGGTTGTCGTTCCTTCAAGGCAGTGATGGGATTCAGCCGATACGCACCTGTTCGCGCGTACCGGTTCTTAAATCTTTTCGAAGCTCTGCGTACCGGTTCTTAAAACTTCCAAAGTTCCCCGTACCGGTTTAGTTAAACAAAACAAAAGTTTAAGAAAAATTAATGCAAAGGTTAAAAAATTTTTATGTATTTTTCACATCGTTTTTGCCTTGTCATATTTGGAAAGAAACAACAACGTATTTGGGGGGTCGAGTCAGACCTACGTCCATTTTATAGGACACACACTTTATGACCTCTTATCAGCGGCTCAGCTTCTCCTAGCTTGAGTCATCAAAGTTCGAAAAGGAGCATTTTCTAGATACGGATCATTATAGATGGACGAGGGAGAGTACCTTTGAAGCTGCTTGTGAATATTTGTATATCTTTCTTTGATTGGTGTCATTTAACGTTAAAGCGTCTGTAAACAAGATTCCTTTCTCCCTTTTTGCCTTTTTTTAATTTTTTTTCACATTTCTCACAAACAAAAGATGCAAAAAGTGAGATTCCCATCGATATCCATTCGTTCCCTATCTTCGTCAAGCTACTTTTACCATGCGTCTGCTGTAGGTCCTAGTTCTTTTGTGACCATTTCCCCCCTCCCACAAACTCATTAACCAGGGAAGAAGATATTGTTCAGAGTCCTGAGGAGAGGACCATAAAAATTACAGCAATGTTTTCCATCTGCCGCTTGTTGTAAATCGCATATGTTATTACATTACGGCTGAAGGAGTTTTCAAAGAACTGTGACCAGAAGGGTCGAATCTGCTTGTTAAAGTGTTACTTTTAAAGTCGTTTTGAGAGGTGGGAGAGATCAATTTATTTTTAATTATACTGTTCATTTGCAATTTTTCTCTAAATGTGCTTTTACGGTAAGTTTGGCTCAGTTCATTTTACGTACCTTTAGTACTCCAACCTGTTATGCAAAACCAAAAATGTTTCCTTTATCATGTTTTCGCCTCTGTAGCAACAGCTAAATAATGTCACGCTTTTCCCCGATATAGTCACCCCCTCCCCCCCCCCCCCTTTGTCACGGGTCAAGCTATCACGCTATGTTGTATAAGCCTGATGTCACACTTCTTGTTACCCCGTCCCCTCGTCAACTTTTGTCACAAATTTCACGAACCTCCCCTCCCCCCCTCGAAGCGTGACATCATTTATGAATGGTCCCATAACCGAGGTATAGAGAAACTGTACCGCGGAACCATATTCACGAAATATACCGCTGCCTGTTGTTGCACTACTATTAACTTTATCAATTACTCGTAACTTTTCTTCTATTGCATGATTGTTTCTTTTCTTGTTTGCTACTACCATTTTATTTGCTGTAATTGCTGTGCAAGAAGCACACTTCCCAACTGAGCAGTTAAGTCTACCGAGTGATAGGTTATTCAGATTTAAGTTTTCTGGTCTTTGAGGTCTCTTAACCGTTTGAGTACGGTGAAGCGCTATCACTCTTCGCCTTATGCGATTATTATAAGCAAGGGAATCAAAAACTTTGGAGAGTCTAAGCTCTGAACATTAGAATAAAATAGTAATGTGATACAATCACTTTGCTAAAAAGTGTTGTTAAAATATATTCATAAAATAAACTTTTAAATATAATATTAAAATGATTGCCTTAAGCTTAAAAAATATCGAATAATTTTATAGCATCTAACAAAACATCACAATGAAAAATGTACTTCCATAGTTTGATACATTTTTGAGAAATATTTTGTCGCACTTTTCATGCAAAAAAATAAATATTTTAAGTTGAAATTTGCAATTAAATGTATGAAATTATTTATTTCGAAATTTTTAAAAAACGTATTATCTTTAAATGTTCGTTTTGAATAATATTTTATTATGAAATTCATAGTTGCAATTTAAATCTTCGTACGTGGGCACATAGGCGTAACTACGGTTGGTGAAAGGGGGGGGGGGGGCACCCTAAAAATGTACAGGCAAAACACCAATAAGAAATGTAAAGGAGTTGAAAATTTACTAGTCATAAATACTTGTCTCTAAAGTATACTCCGTGTTTATTTCAGGCATCTCCCGGGGGGAGCTACCCCCTCGGAGCAATTCAACTCCTCCGCACCCCCCGGCAAAAAATTCAGATCACAAGCTTTAAAAAAAGAAAGAAAAGAAAAATTACGCTTATAAGACACTTTACTTTCAGGGAAAGGACATTGAACACTATCACGAGCGACACCAAAAGTAACTTAAAAGATATAAGACTTTATTTTGAAAAAAATTGCGGAAGGAGAGTAACCAAACTCCTTTCTGTTTCCTCTAACATCACCAAATTATCCTGAAATTGCATTGCTAGGAAGATTTTAAAAAGTTTCCTGGGGATAGCACTCGAACCCTTGCCTCCAGAGTTAGCCTAAGCATTATAGATGCAACACCAGTTACAAAAAATTAAGTTGCCGAAGCCCCAAATACCCACTCCTCTAACTTCACCAAAGATCTAAACATACATCTACTATATATACATCAAAAAGCTATCATATATGTTAAAAAATTCATATTAACATCATTACTAGTCATATATATCTATATATATGTATATATAAAGGGTATGGTTTTGAAGCATACACTGCTCTTCCTAATTCTTAACATGCTCCCCCTGCTCCGGAGCCAAGGCAGTATCCAGAATTTTTTTTCGGGGGGAGGCAGACTTCGACACATTTATGTTAAATGTGTCGAAAATGTGTTATGTTCAAAGTTTCAGGGAGGAATATACGATACATTGCAAAAGATTTCTGGGGGGGGGGGCGGGCCGGGGGTCCCCCTTCCCCTTTGGATACGGCCTTGATTCACAAAAACATTAAACATTCATTACTAGATCTTAATTCAAACGCAATAGAAAATTCAATATTTAGCGCTAAGCAATCTTCTATGTCCAGGCGTTCATAATATTAAAACTGGGAAATAGTGGAATTTTAGAGAGAAAAATCCAAATTCCCCTACAAAAATGCTCATCCCCATAATAAATTTCTAAAAATTTTGTTAAATTTGTAACAAAACATACCTCAGAAGTGGAAGCGTCTGAATCAAATTTTCTTTTCTTTTTAGATGACGAACGTGTCCATCGCTGGAGTGCAAACATTATTATGTATCGAAAATAATTAAAAATTTAGCTAAAATATAAATAATATACTCGATTGTAAATTAAAATGCAGCATTAAACCGTAGCAGTGAGATTGGAAACGTTGAACGGATGATTTCCAGAGTCGTAATGCAATCAGTGATGGACCATAATAAGAAAAAAAAACATTTAAAATATAAGAGATGAGAGAACATCTGTAAATGAGAATGCAATGCAAATACAGTTCATCAGTTTCCTAATCGGCTCATCTACAAAAAAAATTTTCCCAAAGGGGTTTTTGGACAGGAAGTCATAAATAAATACAAACTGCTCTTTAAGTTTCTTGATGAGCATCCCTTCCTGGCTTGAGGGTTTAACCCATTAGGACAATTGTTGGCTAGGGGTCCTTCATTTTCAGACCCCGGAGTCTGCAACACCGGTTTATCAGAAAACAAAACTCCATCACAGTAGAGAATATTTTAAACGAAACTTATTACTTGTGCGATTGTATTCCCAAATTGCTGCCTTTGGGTAAAAAAGACATCAAGAAGGAAAGAAAACCCTCTGGAGTGATTGAAAGGATCTCTGTTGTCTGTGTGTGGTACGGTGATTAAAGCCACCTTTCGCTATAAACCCCCCCCCCCTCAAGGTGATAAGGGGGTTGATTATAACCAGATGAAAAGTCCTCTTTATTATGAGCTGCGTACTTTGGTCATCACAACCCTTCAGAGGAAGAGGAAATAAAATCATATGCATATGTGTTTAATTTTCTGAGGAAAAAAATATGTGCATTGCAAGGCCGTAGCCAAAAATTTCTTTGTGTGCCTAAATGTGCCTAAATAAGTAAATACCCAATGGGGATGGTTGAACCCCCCCCCCCCCTGATTACGCCCATGCGTGGGCATTTCTTCGCTAAATAAATTGGTGCAGTGAATTTTTTTCATCATTTATGTCGAATACCCCTTACCAATTTTTACGTTTTTCACAGATCCTCTGCATGAGTGTCAATTTAACGGAAGTCAATTATGGCAGTATTTATATTTGAAAGTTCCAAAATAGAGCGAAACTTTAGAGCGAGTAAAGTTTCGCCCAAGCGTCCCAAGTAGTTCTAAAACAGTTAGGAGAGAGCAAAATGCATGGTAATGTCATGAGGAAATTATAAAATTTAACTTTAAAAAAACATTTTTGTATCATTACCGTTTTTTTTCTACCTCGTAAGTTGCACGTCAACATTTCGTGGGGAGAGCCCCCCCCCCCCCCCCCCGTCCGTTTCAAATCAGAAGTACAAGTTTTTACTAGTTTCAAGCGCAAAGAAAATGATTACATTCTTTGTGTTTGGAAAACTATGTTTTAAACAATGAAATTGCATATTTAATCAATTACTCAATAAGAAATCATCAATATAAGCCTTGCCAACTTGCAAACATGAAAACTCAAAACCATTCCAGTTAGTTCTGCTGACGCTGAAAAAAGCTTCAACTTAATGAATATAATTTATACAGGGAAAAGAAACCGATTAACTGTCGAAAATATTGCAAATATATAATGACGATAAATTTAATTGGATTACCATTAAAAGATTGGAAAAGGGAGCCATTGCTAACAAATTAGTTAGACAATAGTGATCACACTGCAGATGATCCTCGCGTCAAAAAAAAAAAAAAAAAAAAATCGAAGAAGCCTGTGAACACGAAAAAGCTATCTGGAAATATTTTTAAAAATATTAGTAGTTAATTCCCTTTTGTTGAAATAAATAAGCTCGAAGAATGTGCGTATGTACTTCATTTATTTATTTATTTGATATTTTGTTATGATTTTTCCCTTAAAAAAATCCCAAAAAATATTTTCAGTGTACCGGCTCTTGAATGGTTTGAATCCCATCACTGCTTCAAGGGCTTATCACTAGCATACCACCGGCCACGAAAATCGTAATTTGCTTTTACAAAACATAATCCTGTATAAAAAAATTAATTTCCTTAGTGATAATGTCATTTAAAAAAAAATCTAAAAATACGAAAAATGTCTACTTTTATACCCTCCGTAACTCTGAAACCGTTCACTTTAGCAATAATATGTATATTACCATTTTTGTTCGCAATTTAATGTAGATTATTTTTGTAAATAACACTTTTGCGCTAAAACGCATAGTTTTCGAAATATTTGGAAAAAACAGATAAAAACTACTAATTTACCAACTCCCCCCCCCTCCCCCCAAAACCCGACGCTCAAATGGTGTGACTTTTTACCAAACAATATGTGGACCATATAGAACAGTTTGGAGTTGGAGGGAAACTTTTACTTTGGATGTTGGGGTTTGGGTCTAATTGCACCCTACTATCGACAATTTTAATCAAAAGTAGCGTTTACTGTTCAACTGTTCATCTTAGCCATTTTTCAAAGGGCACCCAGCTATGACCTCCCCATTATGACTCCCCTTTCCATTCATGATTCTTAATGTTTTATTTTATTGTACTTCATTTCATTTATTCATTTGTTTTTTGTAAGTCTCGAAGCGCATTTTTTCTCTACCGAATTTTTATTTCTGTATTTACAATGAAGTACATAATGCACACAGTAATTACATATTCCAATTCAAAGTGGCCTTTCGATCAACACAGGATTTATCTTTTATGTAAATCCAAGCTGCCCGTTTTTCAAAAAGCGTGAACAATGACCGAAAAATTATGGATTTCCCAAAAATTATGGATTTTCTACATTATTTTAAATGTTTTATAATTTTCCTGTCGTTTCTGAGAATACGCAGGAGTGTTTTCTTTAACCACAAAATCAATGTTCACTAAATGAATCTCCTGGAATATAATCTTTTTTTTTTTTTCCTGGCAGTCTATTTTCTAATTGCAAGTCTTCTTTTGTCATTCTCAACAGCAAAAAAGACTAAGTAAGGGAAAATTTCTAAACTTCCTTTTTTTTTTTGTTAATCACATTAAATGCATCAGTGTGTAATAGTTTTTAAGTTTTGATTATTGGTTATTATCATTATTGATTTATATGAATATTTATAGAATTAATATTTGGTCATTCATACATAAAAATTCTTTAATTACCTTAAAGAATTTTTAATTGTCAGAAATTATTTATTTATGATAAGGAATTTTTAATGATGATAAATGACTGATAAAAGTTTTTAAATTGAATTTAGACATTTTCATGAAAACCATTTGTGAACAAAAAGAAAAAAGTTGCTAAACATTACAAAACCGATTTTAAGATGATTATTATTTGAAATCAGAAATTACTTATTTATGATAAGTAATATTTAATGATGATAAACGATAAGCATTTGGTTACTTTTAAATGCATTTGCATGTACATAAATGCATCCATTTAAAAAAAAATTATTTGGGTTTAGACATTTTCATGAAGAACATTTAAATAAAAAGGAAAATGTTGCTAAAAAGTACAAAACCGATTTTTAAGAAATGATTATTGTTTAAAATTAGAAATTAGTTATTTTTTATTTAAGTAAACACCAAGCGACATATTTCAAACATGATTTAAAACACGTTTATTTTTGTTTATTTATTATTTAGTTTATTTATTTTTTGAGTAGCAATTTACATTTCCAGTTGTGGATTCCAAATGCATAGAATTAAAATTAAAGAAATAAAAAGCAGGACTGAAAGTTGTTAGTGAATCTTTCAAACGTGGGGGCTCCTTTAAAAATGGGGCACACCCACCAGATTCCCCTCCGTAAGTCCGTCAAGGCTTGCCGGGGGAGAAAATTGACCACCATTTTTTAAACTAGGTCCCAACACAGTCTTGATTTTCTCCAGAAACAGAGGACCTATCTGCAAACATCAAGTCCTTCGAAACTTTCTAATTCGAAATACGACACGTTTTTGTTCAATTTGTATTCAGTTTGGGGGGCTTGGCTCTGATGCATAAGAGCGAAGTGTAAGAGTTCATACAGAACAAATGAGATTAATTTGTGATTAGCTTGCGTTTGATTGAAAAATGATAGGCGTGTGTAATATCGTTCTGGGTGATTTTACTCGGTGTTATTTTTAGTGCTCGAGTAGTACGGTGCTTTTGTACAAATTCTGTAGTTTCAATTTTGTGTGATTGTTTGTTGTTGTGAAGTATTTTAATTGCTATTGTAGTTTTTAAATTATTAAAATGTTTTTATTTATCTAAGTACGGAGTTTGGTCAGCATTGTTGCTATGATTCCAGAATATGTAGTAATTAATTGATCAAAGTGGTAAAGCGGCTAGTGAATCAAATTGTAAAATTGAAACGAATACATGCTCAAAAATAAAACGCATCATAATTTTCAATACATCAAACTACATTTATGAAAAACAAAATTAAATAGAAATTTCAAATAAAAGAAAATAAATTAAATCAATATAAATAAATATACTGTTTCTTTACTGGAATGAAACCTGCGAATAACACTAGTGTCAATAAAATCAAACCAAAAGTAAATTTTAATAATACATTTTCTGCTTCATAGAACTATTTATAAGCATTAAATCAAAATGAAGTTAAAATTATTAAAATTACAAAATCCAAAATGGAATGTGCTAAAAAAGCATGATTGAAAACGAACTGAAGAATAATAAAGGTGAATGTCGCGAATAAAATCTTTGGACTCCTGAAGAGAACAATAGAGTAAGAAATAATTTCACGTTAAGAAAGCACAAATAAGCATTAAAATGCAGACATATGTTTCGGGATTGCTTGGAATCCCTTTTTAAATGCGACAGGGAGCTTCTAGATACAAAAAGGGATTCCAAGCAATCCCGAAACATATGTCTGCATTTTAATGCTTATTTGTGCTTTCCTAACGTGGAATTTTTTTTATTACAGTTTACTTGCATAAAGTTAAATTATTATTAATTGAGTAAAACTCAACATAATTTTTTTTGTGACCTGTCTTGTTTTAAATGAGGGCGTAGTATACAAGTTATTGCTTTAAATTTTAGCAGTAACATAACAAACTTAAAGTCTTGGACACAGGAATTTCAGTTTTAATCTCTAGATTTTTTCGAGAAGTGACATCTTTGAAAATTTCCCAAGATTCAGAAACTTAAGCTAAAAGTTCAAAAAACTATTATTTTGATACAAATTGTATGAACTATCTAATGGCACATTGATTGTTTTTACATAATGATAAGAAGCTATTGTAGTATTTTTAAGATATTAGAAATTACTATATTAAACTTCACAACTTTATTAAATAAATATGTAACATGAAGGAAGCAGCATTAAGCAAGATCCTGGTAACAAACAACAACAACCAAATGTCACTAATTACATCATTTCAAATAACAACATAATGTGTTGCCAATACATGTTTTGTAATATAATACATAATATACATGTTATAATACATTTTAAATATACAACAGCTATACCACGGAAAGATACTGGCTAAAACCATTTAAAAAAGAACAGAACATAAAATTTTAAAAAAAGGCAATCTAGATTACAAACTAAAATTCGCCATTCGATCCGTGTTAAGCCACCTGAAGAACTACAAGTAAGCCTAATGTCATGGATACATTAGTACAGACATTGCGGAGAGATATAGTAGAGATATATAAAGTCATCATTCTGCAAAGGAAGTAACTTTTTTTCGATTCGAGAAGCTAAATTCATTTGATCAATAATTTTGAGCAATTAAATTAATTGAATAGGGTAAAATGGGTCAATTTTAGCTATTTTCATATTTAAAGTTTCATAGCAATAAAACCAGAAACATTTCCTACTTCTTTTCAATTGCATATGTCATTTTAATATGTATTTTTTAATTATGAAATAGTTTAACTGAGCTTATAAAGTTGTGACCTGATTTCCTCCATCGTGGGGTAAAATGGGTCATAATGCAAAATAACGCTGAAAACAGTTATTTATTACTTTGAAATTGAAAAAAAAAGTAAGTAACATATTTAGCAACATTTTGAATTAAAATTACATTGAAATGTTAAAATAATATTGTTCTAGATTGTGATATATTGGTTCACATAACACTTCAACGGCATCACTTCACTCTACCACAACAACATGATTTTTTTTAAGGAAAACATTAAAAAAAAATTTTTTAATTTAATTTCAACAAAATAAAAAACATACACTGTTTAAATTTAGGAATTTTCTGCAGTGAGGTTGCAACAGAGTAAATTTTAAAACAATGATAGAATAGAACTAGCTAAGCCTAACCATGACCCATTTTACCCCATCCAAGAAAAACTGGTGTAAAAAATTCAATAGTTAATTATTTTTTTTACATGGTCGGCTGTAATTGTTCTCCAAAGTTTCTTTTTGCGGAAATCCTTTAAATTTGGGTTGTTATAATATAGAGATTTTCAGAAGTTGGCAAACCATGTGTTTAGCACACTATCATCCAAACATTAGAAAAATATTTTTTTTTGTGTTGCTATATTTAAGAACCTAACTTTTTTTAGAATGAAAAATGTTGCCAATACATTGAAATATAACATAAAAAATATTGGTTTAAAAATTTCAATTTCAAGTTCTATTATTTTGAGTTTTTTATCAAGTGACCCATTTTACCCCATCCTACCCTATCTAATCAAGATTAAATGTTATGCTAAAGCAAACCTGTCGAGAAGATGATGTGTTTCTGAGTAATAGACTGGTACAGTAGAAAGCAGAACTGTATTTCTAAAACAGATTTAAGTTGTGTTAAGCAGGACCGAATTTTTACTCATTTTTTAAGCACTCAAATTCAACTATCCAGAAATGCACTTGAGCTTCAAACAAAATAGTTTCATGTTGAAAAATAGTTCATTATATTTTGCTTATGGCAGCTGTTATTTTGCAATGATTCCTTTTCTTTCAAATGAACCTCTTAAATAATGAAAGTAATATGCTATTACAAGATTGAATATTTACAAAAGTGACTCTATTTAATGCCATTCCAGAAATATTTTTCGTGAAGCATTATTAATTACGTCTTGTAATGTAGTACAGTATGTGATTTCCATAAGAATTAAATTTAAGATTAATTTGTCGATGCCGTGATGAACTTTAAAGACAAATCCATGGTAACCCTTTTCTTCCGACGGTACTTATAAGTACCATTCTCTATAAATTCCATACCAGCAACCATTTTTACCAATATTCTGATGGTACTTTTCCGGGACAGTCTTTAAATTCCCCTTTTTCAGGATACATATCACAAAGAGTATTTTAGCGGGGAAAGGAAGATAGATAGTTTTGAAACCGATACTGTGTTTTGAACTTCCATTTTGTTCAGAGTGCTCCTTTAGAGTTTCGCCCCAGAGAAGTGGTAAAATTCAAGAATCAAGTTGCTGATTTTTTTAATGTGTTAGTTAAGAACTTAGAAAACTATTTGACGAAATATTTTGATTAAAAAGTGTATGTAATTAATTTTACAAGGAAAATACTCTGACACTTATTAGCTGTAAAGAAATAAATACTTATATATTGATCATTTTATTTATGTAAATCTCTAAGTTTTCAGTGTAAATATCTAGAGAAACTATTTCTGTAAAAAAAATTACAGCAGATCATAATGCAGTAGATAAAGGGGTAAGTACTACTGTCTCGGTTATAAATTTTAAGGAAAGGTTACATTTTCTGGAAAGGTCAATGTTAAGTATTTAATTAAATCATTTATTTGATTTTTTTTTTCGATTTTTAATTTAGCTACAATTCAAATGTTAACAAGAAGTACCGTCTAGAACTACACAAGCCTAGTTTCCCGTGTAACAACATCAAATTTGTAAATGTATCTTTTAACGCAAAAGGACACTATTACTTGTTATGTAAAACAATATCAAAAGTTTAACTATATATATATATGTGTGTGTGTGTGTGTGTGTAATTGTGTTTTCAGAAAATTATCGAAAATGAAACGCACATTATTGCTGCCAAATTTTGATATTTTGGGTGCATAAATTGTTTGTTTAAAAACCATGAAAGTGTTTCTTAGGACAGAAGTTATGTATTGCAGAAAACAACTAAGAACAGTATTTTAAGATAGTTTTCTATTGGTACAATAAACTTCATACTACTCAAATTAACTAACGGTGAAAGAAATTAATTGAATGAATTCTTCAAACTGTAATTACATGCTACTTGCTAAAGGATTTCAATTTCATCTAAATTCATTGCTTTTGGGTATCAATGCTTTATTAGCATCAAATATGTACCCCGGCGTGATTTTGATAAACCTTGATAATACTCATTAATAACCAGAAAATTGAATAGCTTTCTCAAGCTCTTTAACATAATGACTATATCCAAGATTCATTAAACAATTAGCTTTCGCCGCAAATTACCAGTTTAAACTACCTACACAATAGAAAGTGGTAAAAGAAAAACATATGAGCGAAACCGTGAAGCAGCCTTTTTGACCTTAAACTCGCGATAGTAAGGTTTTGACCTAAATGAACAAGTTAACTTGCACAGGGCAATCTTCAAAAAAGCCGACAGTCACTAATGACTCTTTATTGACAATCCCAAAGAAATGAAAAAAGTTACTTTTCCTACGCACCATATTAATAGTGAATCTTCAAGGTAGTTTGTCAACCTGGAAACCTAAAAAAACTAAAGTATTCTAGTTAAAAAAACTATTTGAAAAATTTTAATAACGCATTTGAACATCTGTTGGAACACTTGTTTGCGTTAAACATTTTTTCAAGCAAAAGAAACACTACTATATTTTTAAACTGAAAAATGATGTTTAAATTAATAGCTTTTAAATTCATCCAGCAAAAAATGAAAGATTTTTCTTTTCGATCATTTGTTATAATACATTCCAAGCATTCTTTTTCCTTCAGAAAGCACCTATAAATTTGAGCGCCCACAAAAATTCCAGTCGGGATTTGAACCTGGGTTAGACTCGCGCTTCGCAAGATCTCTAATAACTATATGGGTGTGAAAAATGATGATATGAAAAATGATCCACAATGCTTTGTGCTGAACTATGAGTAAAAGAAAAAATCAACAACTGATTTTTTTTAATAAACCAATAATTTATCTGAAAACTTTATAAACCAACAATAGATCTGAAATCTTAAAAAATAAACAATAGATATGAAATCTTTAAAAATCAACAGTAAATTCTGAGATCTTTACAAACCAACAATTGGTTGATTAATACGTTGATGGTTTCCTTTTACGATGAGTGCTTGTGTTTAAACTCAGAAGTTCGTATGAGTTTAAAACAGTCCACTTATTTAGCTAAAGAAAAAGTCTTTTAAATTAATGCTTTAGTTTCATAATTGAAGAAAGATTGTAGACATGGCATTTTGATTCGCAAAGATCGTTTAGCAAAGAAGAAACCGTGAAACGTTATACAAAAAAGAAGTACTCCGCACTTAAAAATTCTGGTTCAACCTTTCACCAAAACAATGATGAAATTTATCTGCAACCAACATTTATTGGTACTAAGTTGAACCATTATAATGATGTGGTTCCACCCTGAATATGATTAGACTTCGTACCAAATGCTGGTTGCAGCTAAATTTCACCATTTTTTTTTTTTTTTTTTGTGAAAGGTTTGAACCAGAATTTTTAACAGTGCACGTTGCTTGATTTCAAAATAAAAAGTGATTCAGATATTACTTATGTAATGATTCTGTAATGCCAAAAATATTCATTGTCTTTGCTTTTGTGCGTTATTCACTTTTAAGTAATTCTGATAATTTATGTATATACTATTGATTTAGTAGATGTTTGTTTTCAAAACATACTTATGTAACAGAATTTTGAAATATTTCCAAAACATAAGCTCCATTTTGGATTCAATTCAACTCTAAAACAAATACATTTGGCAAGAATACAAAATGTTTTTAAAGCATCTATTATATCTCTTTCAGGCCTAAGACAGGAAATTGTAATATGCAAGTTAGCTCAAATAGTTTGATGTATTATGCTCATTTCCGGATTTTTTGTTTTTATATAGCCATACTAAGAATTTTTATTCTGATTGACAAGCTTGCTGCGTTTTTATACACAAGAAAAAATTATATATTTCACACTTGTTCTACAATATAGTTTTCAAACAGATTCTTTGCTCTATAAACCGTGGTTCTCAACATTTTTGTTATTAAAAAAAGAAAAAAAGAAAGAAAATGAATTGAATGAAAGAAATTGCGTAATTCTTTCTCTTGAAGAACAAGGAAGCTTTTCAACTAAATCAACGGCAAAAGACAAACATAAAAACTATAAAAATAACAAAATAAATTTCAATGAAAGATAATGAAACCTACTGGAGCTAATCTTCAAACTCCTACGCTCAACATTCATATTCTATACTATTCTTCAGCGTCAAATTGCATTAATTCTTTTCTGTCTTTTCACTTAGTTCAGCAGTTTATTTATATTTTTAGACCATTTTAATACGTAGTTTGCGAATTAATTTCTGAGTCATTGATTCCCCAGCAGAAACCAAAAACTTAGACTTCATCGTCATCACGTTAAATGCCTTTTTAAATCAGCTATTGCCTTAAAATCTATCTAAATATTTATAATAAAGAACAATTATGCAATTATGCACTTTTCTTAAACATAATTTACTCTAAGTAAAAAATTTTAAACGTTGTGAACCATTTCAAAATATGTTTTTTAGAGGAAACTCAATGGTTTCTTTTCTAATGCTGTTCTTTCAAGAACTTATATTGGATGAATTGTGCATTGCCAGGTCACCAATTTGCGGGAACAGCGGGTTTGAAAACTGAGTCTATAGTAATGCAAATTCGGTACCTTGGCAAGAGGGTAATGTCAATATTGGACAAATTGATGCTATCGATTAAAAGGTAAATCAAAATTTTTGAACAAAAAATTCAAATTTATTTCCAATTAGTATACTTTTATAATTACTTTGGATTTGAGATAAAAATTTATTTACTTTTTAAATCAACAAATAGTATTTTTAAAAACATCATGAAATGGTTTTTCTTTAGCCACGTTAAATGCTAACATAATATCTATTTTTTCTTTTTTTGTTTTTTATATTAACAAATATAGTTTTTTAAATAACACAAAAGGTTTTTTTTTTTAACTTCATGAAATGCTAAAATAACTAATACATTAATTTTTTTTTTCAATTTTAGGTAAATCAATGTTGACGTTTAATAAAAATTACAAGAAAGCAGCTTTTCGTGCTATTGCACATGTTAATGCTTGCAATTAAAACAAAACACCCGACCAATTTTTTCATTTATCCATTTAGCAGCAACTCAGCATAACTGCCGAGTGATGTGGATTTTTTTTTTTTTTTTTTTTGTAGTTTTACGGAGAATAGTGTGAAACTGCGGAGCTACAGATAATGATTTTTAAAAATGTACCGATGTGTTTCATTTTAATTTTGATAATAATCGCATGAATTTTTTTTCGAACAGAAGTTTTCAAATTTACTAAAACTCTTTTTAATTGGTTCTTAACAGGAAGGATTAATTTATGGTGTCGTGAGTTGAGAGAAAGTTTAAAAGAGAGAAATATTCCTTTTTCAAAGGAAGGCAATGGCGATTACGAAGATTCACCAAATAACATTGAAAATGATGATTTTGTTAACATTTACAAGCATGTTTTTTTTGCACTAAATTGTTTGCCTCATTAAAAAAAGGAATATTATTGTTATGAAATTTTCTCAGAAGCTCTGACGCTTGTAGATTCAGTTATAATATAACCTCAATTAGAGAAATAGATATTGCAATAAAAGAAAAATATGTCATTAAGCTTCCTCATTAAATAATCATTAGAGGTACCAAAAGCATTTTTCAAAATAAAATGTTTGGCATCTATAACAATCAGTCTTTATTAGTTCAAACTAAATTAATTTAATAGTTTTGAAGGCATTTAAATTTAGCCTGTGTTTTGTAATATCATTTCCTAACAATTTAATAATAAATGTGCTACTTTAAAACCTTTTAGTTATCGATGAGTCAAACCTCCCTCATGGTGAGTAAACGTCCCTCAAGTGGAGGAGGTTTATCCCAGTTAAACACTCTTGAGAAATTCCGCATGAAAAGAGTAATTTATATTTTGAATTTAAAAATAGATAGGGTAAGGACAAGGAGATACCTAACATTATAAGCAAATAAATAAAGTCAACTGGGAAATTGTAACAAACGAATAAAAAAATGTAATAAGCAAAGGTTAATTTTAAAAGCATAATTCCTGAAATAATTTCGTCATCAAATGTTTAAATATAGTGTTACTACATGTCATTTTTCCACCTCAGAAATGCTTATTCAAAAAATGGCATGATAACAGCAACAGCTCACATAAATTTCATGCAAATTTAGTAATAATAATTAAAATGAGGTAAAGTGTAAAATAGTGTGCAATACATTCTAAAATCATTGATGATTGGAAGTGTAAATATTACTAACAAACTTAAATAGCGCGTAAAAAATTTCACGCAAAAAATATAATACGTAATTCATAACATTAAGAAAAAAATGCAAAATACTACCTTGACACACATCTTTTTACAGCTATCGAAGTAAACACATAAAATAAAAATAAAATCTAAAAAAAAAAGATTATGTTATTTTGTTTGACCCAAAAACATAAAACTTAAGCACTTTTTAGAACTAAATCGAAAACATTAAAGATTAAAAAAAAAAAAAAACCTTTTTTAATGAATCTATAAACTTTTAACGAATGTGAAAGACTTTTAATGTCTTCTCTCAAGAAATAATCTACTTAATGCAAAAGCATAAAAAAAGGTTCTAACGGTAACAGAATTGCCATAAAAATAATAATTAATGGAAATATTTCAATAAATCTAAAAATATTTCAATTATATGTGCTGAAAAACAGGAAGAAATTATCCTAACTTTCTGAACTAATTATCTTAAGTTTCTGAACTAATTATCCGACTTTAGGATATTAAATTATGCTGTTATTCACATGTTATGCATTACAAATGTTCTTTAAAACAACTAATCTTATCTTAAGTATTTAACGCATTGATTATTACCTAATTCCTCTTCTACACAGCATTATATATCATTTCATTTTTTTAACTTCAACTACCAATCAACGCTTATTGATGCTCAAACAAATTTAAAACAATATCCTGGATTAATATTGGATACATCGAAGTGTATACTTAAATGATTTTTTTTCCTTTCTTCCTTTTAAAAGAAAATTTAAAATGCTTTCAAAGCATTATTCGACTCAAAAGTTATGGAAGCTCAAATTGGCAAATCATTGAATACATGCATTTATGGGTTGCTACAAGGAACCCCTTCGAACGACACTAAAAAGCATTCGAATGACTCTACGCAAAACAACCATTTTCAAAGTGTTCAATAAAAAAATAATAACAATAAATAAATAAATTATGTCAGAAAGTTCTAATTTTGTATAGCAAAATACTAGAGATACTTATTAGAAGAAAAAATAGTTGCTACTCTTAATATAAAAAAATGCAGATATATAATTATTAAATTTTTATTAAAATGACGGAATGAATTTGTGCTCTGAACATGTTGTAAATGATAACTTTAATAAAAGTTTTGTTTAGAGAAAACAAATGTTTTATCTGCTGTTATAAGACACCAGAGATTCATATAGGTTTCTTTCTGATTTGATTTGATTTTATTAATTATTATTTCTTTATATTTAATTTTCTCTTTGTTGCATTTATTTATTTATTTATCATACAATGTCGCATAATGTTATCCCTTACTTCTCCGTTAGCAGTATCTTTCAGAATTATTCCCACACCTCTACAGCACCTACCTTATATTTTGCGGTTTTGTGTCATTGTATTCAATTGGTACTTGGGCGATTGAATGACAGAAAAATCATTCCATCAAAAATTCAGAACATGTGCTTTTTAGTATTTTGTCATCATTGAATTGTTAACAATGAGATGCAAAAGCAAAAAGGAATGTTTTTGGGAACAGTAATTGATAACCGTCACTTGAGTTTTAATTTTTCATCAAAATACCATTCCGTCACGTATACTTTTTTTCCTCTCTCCAATATTAGAATCAAATATATTTTGATTTATTTGGGAATTTAGCATGAATATTTTAGCATAAGTCAGTTACACAATAATTGATATATTTTTTAAAAAATTCAATAAAAATTCTTTTACAACAAATCTTAATACAGAACAATAGAACCACTCGCTATTAAAAGTATCAGCCCTTACGTGAGTAAATGGAAAAATTAACATTATTAGTTTCTGAAACTGGTACCCATAATTAAAATAAAAAAGAAAACGAAAAAAAAAATAATCTACTAATAAAAATATATATTATGTACTGCCAAATTAGTCTCTTTGGGTCATTCACAAATGGTGTGTCACGCTTCGAGGGGGAGGGTTTTTTCAATATATTGCGACAGTTTGGGACAACGGGAGGGGGTAGCAAGAAGTGTAACATCACACATTGTAGTTAAAATAAAAACATTTAAAATCAGCAAATTAAATATTTTTACACTATTAATTTTATTTTTTTAAAATTCTCATTGATTTCCATTTGTGTCGAAAACACCGATGTTGATCAAAGTTCAAATTAACTCCTAGTTTAAAGTTTAAATTTAAAAGGAAATCTTCTTAGACATTTCCAATTTTAAGACAAAATAGCGCTGGTCATTTTTGGAGAATTCTGACAACTTATATTTTTTTACTATTGTAAGCAAACCACGTTTCTTGTTGTAAACCTTAATCTCATTTTATAAAAATTGAGTACACATATAATCATTGTTACTGTTATGCTCAAAAAATGTCATTAAAAGTTCAAAAATAAACTAGAAATGGAATTTATAACATAGTGCTTTGTTTCTGAACTGCAAGAACATATGCGTATGTAATATGCCATGACATGTAACAAAGTGGGGTAGGGAGGTAAGGGGGGTACATTGAAGAGTGACATTTTGTGACAAAAGAGAGGGGTCAAATATATTGAAAAAAGTGTGACATCATTTATGAACCGCACCTCTGATAAAATTAATACAGCCAGTAATGCATTTTTAGGAATTACTTATTTCCTAAATTTAGGTGAGTGAATGACAATATCATTTTAACTCAATTTATACTCAGTTTATTTATTACTGATTTTTCTTACTCAATGAAGAACTTCTCGAAGATTAATAACGACTTCTCGGCTAAATTTTGTTTTACAGTTATGTTAGCGACATGTACTGAGTACATGGGCACTTTTCCTACCTGTATAATATTGTTATACCACCTGAATTACTTTAAGTGAGGAAATTATTCGAAAATTGAGTTACAAATCTGTTTTCCGAATAAAAAGTGCTTATAAAGAAATGTATAAGTACTTCAGATGTACTGGTATGTTTTATATTTTTAGGTGATACTAATTATGTCTGAGGGAATGACATTTCATAGGCTTAAAAATTAGAGACAAAATACTTATTCTGATTAATGCTTCAATTTTATGAGCTAAAATTAAAAACCTTTTCAAACTCTATATTGAATAAATGATATTTCTTTTTTTGAAAAATTTGAAATACTTATCTTTTTGATACATCAGTATTGCCTATTTGCGTAAAATTATTCAGTCTTTGTGACTCCATCCTTGAGTCTTAATCTTAAAACTTTTCTGCATTGAAAAAGGGCTCCTTGTAGCACAGAAACATGTGTGGAATATTCTTGAAAATCTGTGCTATCTAAGACTGATTTTGTCACTTACTTTTCTGAACAAAGCTAAACATTTTACTTGTAACTTATTTCTCATTTACTTATTGAATTATTTATTGCTTTTTTTGAGAAACGGAAACCACCTCAAATGTGGAAAATTTGATACCTTTTGCAAACCTGCACAAGCTTTTCTGCTAGTCTTTTAACATTTAAAAACTTCTCAGATTTGCGACGAAAATCTCCTGTACATTTGAAAAGTGATACCAAATTCAAAAAAAAAAAAAGAGTTAACAATGGAAAGGAGTAAAAAAAATTAAAAAATCTTAATTTCCAGAACCCTACCCAGTTACGATTTCGACCATGTTCCGTGGGGTTATTCAACCATTGAAAAGTTTTCAATGTAACGGATATACACGGTTTGCAAAAGATATCAAACTTTCCGCATTTGACGGAAATTCCTCAAATGTGGATAATTTGATATTATTTGCAAACCTGCACAGGCTTTTCTGCTAGTCTTTCAATACTTAAAAAGTACTCAGATTTGCGACGAGAATCTCCGGTACATTTGAAAAGTGATACCTAATCAAAAAAAGGGGTTAATAATGGAAAGGGGTTTAAAAAAATCTTCATTACCAGAACCCAACCCAGTTACGATTTCGACCCTGTCTCTCCCCCGTGGAGTTATTCAACCATTCGAAAGTTTTACTACGGTCTTAAGCGTGCGTAGGAGCCGAACGTCAATCAACGGTGGATGTCTACCCACCTGAAAATTTCTCACCGTTTGTCAGAAGGTCATGTTCCATGGAACGTCTGTTCTAGCAACTTAAAGCCTGATACAACCGTCTGCAGCTTTCACTTACTTCTCTATCTTTGGGGATGTTATTAACGGTTTTAACATCAAAGATCTGAAGTTTGATTCAGTCCAATTTCAAAATGATGCTAGCTACGTATTTTCAGAAGGTACGTAAATAAACGTTTGAATATTTTTTTTTTCCTTTTTGTACGTTTAATTTGAAAATAATCAGCTTAATTCACCTTATTGAATGCACGCTTTTACTTTTTTTTCTGGGATAATCAAATTTACTAACCTTTAAGATTTTGATATTTACTTTGCTACCTTTAACAAAATGAGGGCATTAAATTTTAAAAAATGGAGTAATCTTAATTCAGTTTTCCAATGAAAGTTAATACAATTAAACGCATTTTCTATTTCTTTTTTATGAGAATTTTTCTTTTTATAAGAAAGAACGCTTTCATAACGGTAATTTCTTTGAAAACTGTACTGAAAGTTCAACCAGTGTTTTGTTAGGGTACAACTTAAAGAAAAAAAATTTAAAACAATATATATATTTCAAAAGCATGTTATTCATTTTTACAAATATTCTTGCCTTAGATAAATTTCTTATAAACGCACAAATTAAGTACTGGTGGATTTTAAATTGTTTTTTCTTTCGTTTAAAAATGTAATTTGTTTTCTGTCATTCCAAAATATATTTTGTTTTCTTTCATTACAAAATACATTTTTTTTTTTTTCGAAATATAAAATTCAGCTTTTCTTCAATTGAAAAATATTATTTGTTTTCATTCATTCCAAAATGCAACTTGAGATTTTTTAAATGTGTCAGACAATTAGATCTTTATGTTTGAAGTATCTTTGCATGTTTTATAAAATAAAGTGTGGCAGACTATTTTTGTGTCATTATATATTTTATTAAGCAATTTATACATATGAAATGCAGTTTTAATTACTTTTGATTTTATTTCATCTAAAAGTATTTTTTATCATTTTAATTGAAAAAATAAATGCAGTCCTTATAGTGGAATGCATTTTTTTAATTAATAAAAAGAATTGTATTTAAGTTTCTGGTGTACAAAAATTTCATTCTGAGCATAAATGAATTCGAGAAAGCCGCAACTACATAAATTTGCAAAGGAAAGAAAAGAAAACTTTACATTAAATTTGAAAAGATACTTAGCAAAAGCTATCGTTCTCCCTCCATTTGAAGGCGCTTCAATTTGTTCTATTAGAAAATTTTATAAATTCAATGTAAATATTCTGTAAAAATACTGAATCATAAATAATCTTAACACTGTTCTAATGACTATTTATGCTGCATAAACATCAAATATTGTAACCAATGGATTCTTATTTGATTTATAGATGCATATTCAATAAAATCTTTGATTAAAATATCATGTCCAATGCTCAAAAAAGTCTTTTTTTTTTCTAATATTGTTGACACAACTTATTCATTTGTTTAACTTATGTTTGATTTTATATATTTTCTTTTCTTAGAAATTTAAATGTACCTTACGAATGACTTCATTTTTAAAGTCTGCTCTTATTGCTATCAAATGCAAAGTATTTATATTATTTGCGGTTCATATAATTTTATAGGTTTAAACCTTAAACTCTATTCTTGGTGCAACGTACCTCTATTTTTTACAGCGTAGTTTCGATTCACAATTTCCCGTGTTCGAATAATTCCTTAGGACTGCATTTGCGTCCACTCAAATTGTACATTTATTCATCTTACAAGAGCCATCTTTTACATTCACCTTTTTTATTTACAACATTTCGAAAATAATTTCTGAATTAATGGCAGGTTCTATTTCCCCCAGAATTTTACTGAAAGATTTCTGTGATATTGAAAATCTTATCAAAACATGTTCGTTCATTTGAAATGAAGCTTTTTTTTTAAAGTGTAGTTTCAATTCGTAAGATCCCATGTTCGAATCATTCCTTAGAACTGAATTTGTCCAGTCAAAATGTATATTTATTCATTTTACAAGAGCTACCTTTTAAATTCATCTAATTTATTTACAGCATTTCAAAAATAACTTTAGTTTCTGCGAATTATTTGGAAAGTGCAAAACTTTTCGGCGGCTAGTCTTTCAGTTTAAAATGAAACAGTTGAATCCGGGACAGGCCAGCTCCATTCATATTATCTTAAATCCATATTATCAGTACTCACCTTCAAATGTAAACTACGCATTTTGAAGGATACATGTCAAGCGGCTTATGATAAAAGTAATTCACACTCCCCGTGCTTATGTTAATGATATTCTAATCTATTTTATCAATACGAAGGATAGTCCTATATGTATGGTAACGTAGTTATGTAGAACGAGACAGTATTGTCTGCAGATTTATCTTTGTTGAAATTGGTTTCAAAATTAGTTTCCGCCGGGGGAGAAAATTCTATATAAGTAAATAATTACATTACCACACGAACGTATATTTGCATTTGTCTCTGATTTTTAAACTTTAAATTTTCTGTGCATAAACGATGACATTTTTAAAATGCATCACGACTTCTTACATTCGAAATTAAGTCCATGAAGTAGACTAGTGGTTATGAAACTTATACTTACAGTTCTACCGCAACAAAAAGACCTCTGACTAGAAGAGTGCCAAGAAGAATCCATTCTTGTTCAAGGGAGAAACTACCCCTGGTATAAGGAATGTGCCGTTAGCATACTTGATTTCTTCCGAACTGATGCAATCTGGTAGTGTGAAAATTTTGCCGCTTTCAACAAACAGAAGCAAACAGTCTGATTCGCCTGCTAATAAACGCAAACGAACAAATATGCGAAGTAACTTCCCTGAAACTCGAATGGATTTGTCCTTTTATGCCATGCGCAGAAGCGTCCAAGTGTCAGAACATCGTAGTCGAACTGTATGTCTTATGCTTTAAAAACGTGACATGCAAATGGGGAACTCCTATGTTTTATTTGCAAAAACGTGGTCTCTCTCATAAGTACCAATGATGACTATTCGCTCTACGTAACCATAAAATGAAAATAATACTGAACAAGAAAAAATGCATTTAAAAAGGAAAAGATTATCGCAAAGAAGCTGTTTTACCGAGTTTTTATTAACAACTACAAAATTTGAGCTTGATCAACGTGCAATAAATGCCTCTTAAGCATTGCAAATGAAAGTCTCTTTTCAAAAGTAAGTGCCGTGAAAGCTGTTGTGCATTTAGATACTCTGACCTAGGTGGATTGTCCATAATGTGACCTAGGTGCACGTATCTCTCTTTAGAGTTACAAGTAGCCTACTTCGAGAAATGCTGTGTTTTCTGTTGCTCGAGGTAGTTTTTACCTTAATAGCGTAAAAACTGTAAATACTCTGTGCAAAATTTAAACGTATAGAACGTATATAGCAGAAAAAAATGGTGCAAAGTTGCTGTATACAAGTGATGTAGCTTAATTTTATCATACACTTAAAATTTCTGATTAAAAATGAGAAAATACATCTGCTTTTTTCCTCTTAAGTAATTTTGACTTAAAAATGAGTAAGCGCTGTTCTCAAATTTAAATACCGATACTTACTTAGAAATTATAGAAAATAATACTAGATTACTTTATATGAATATATTTTGCATTAAAAAGATGCGTTACAGTAGAGAGCTTGTTTTTAATTTAGAAGTTGATAAATTGATAACTTTATACGCCGAGTTTTCTCTGCGTATATTGCGATCGCAAAAGTCGTTTTTAAGATACGTCCGTGTCTTAAGGTTTTCTTATTCCGTACTATTACTTCAACGTAGCTAGGTCAAAAACACCAACATTTAAAATTTTCCAGAAATAAATTTCAACCCTTGAGATATTAATTAATGAGCAAACTAACGTATTTGCAGCACATATTGTTTAAATTGCAAAATTATCGAAAAATTTTCATTTGTAACGGTAAATATTACAACACCTCATCTTATTACAACACCTTCCTTAAAAAACACAATTATGTTTAAAATTGGTGACCTACATTCTTTACGCTATCCCATCCTGGCCTTAGCTGTCACTTTTAGGTGGAACCGTCTCGCAAGAGTGAAAAATTTCGATTTGATACCATATTGAGAACATAATGTATAGAGCGACAAAAGGAGGAGGCAGGTTTAACTTCTTACTCTTTGACTTTTGTTTTCTTTTTCTGAATCCTCATGCGCTCTCTAAGTGAAATTAACTGCATAATTTTTCAAGTTTTTGGCTCATAATGACGAGTAATTATCATCGTTTTTCGGTTACTTTGATATGATTAATGATTCTCAAACAGTATTGTTTGTATTCATAGTTGTAATTTTTCCTTCGAATAAGTCAGGGGGGAAAAATACGTGAAACTTGTTTTAATTGAAATGGTAAATAAACATTTACAATCATTAAATACAATGTATTATTAATGAAAGGTTTTTCCTCATAGTTTTTATTATAAGAAATCACTGACGTACATATAATTTCATAACTCTTTTTATTCTCGTAACACGTGTGTCATTGTGTGTCACTTAAATTTTTTTCTCTGAAAATAGAAATTTTAATATGCATTGGAATACGATAATCATTAACAAAAACAAAATAAGCAGTATTTTTTCATTTCAGTTATCATTGACATTAAAGTGACACTAATCGTTTCCTTTAACTATAACTTTTCCCCCCCTTGCCCTTTCTATCTGTGTGTGCGTGGTTTATTGTTATTGTTATTATTATAATTATTATTATGAGTTAGTCAAATTCATAGTTCAAAATGTTTGAGAGTACGTAAATTCTTGCCGAAAGATGTCAATTTTACTTCTGCAAAAGTACTTCACTTTAATACTTTGACGAATGTTGTAACTTTAACAGGTATTGAAATACGCTTTAATTATTAATAAATTATTTTTCTGTCGTTTTATCTTTCACTCATTAATTCTTTAAGAAAACAAAGTAGCTTCTATTAAAAGCTGAACGAAAGTATTTGTCTTTTGGCGGAGAAAATCACTTAATTAATGAAAAAGTGTTTTTATACAAACTAGCCCAAACTAATAAAGTTGCAAAAATGATTATCCTCTTCTCTGTCAATAAATATAAATTTTTAGGTGTTTGGTTTGATTTAAAATTAACATTCCGAGCAGTAGCAGAGTACAGTACCATAAGTTTAAATATAAGTAGCTATTATTTGATCAATTTCGGAAAGTATTTACTTAATGAAGAATATTCATGACTGACATTTAGCTTACTTTGTTTGAGGGAAATTATTAGTCTACTTTATTGCCATTGATATAAATAATTCATATACAGAATGAAATGCAATAAAAACTTTTAAATAATATTTATGAGTGATAAAAAATATATAAATCTTGTCGTTGCACCACCAAATCCCGCTAAGTACATTAGTACATTAAATTGCTCAGGAAGAAGAAAAAACGTTATCTGTTTGAGTTTTTTAATGTGAATGGTTCCAATATAATAAATTTCAGTGTTTAATGTAATGAACCAGTTTTGACACTTAGTTTCACAACATTAAAATTGTGACCACAATGTTTCATTTTTACTTCAAACGGGTTTTAGGTCATGTTTTTCTTCGTAATCACATAGCGAAGAATTGTCCCCCCCCCCCCCTCACACACACAAAACCAATATGCACATAATGGTTTTCGGGACCCATTCGCAATGTAAAGTTACTAATGAATCAATAAAAAAAATGAAATACGCTTTTACTGTACATAGCGGATTTTGAAGGCCAAGCGACGATATGTAAAATATTGAAACTAACCACATATATTAATTATTTACTAAGGCATTCATTAGTTCACTTCTCACACAAAGATATAACTTTGTTTAAAATAAAACTTTCTCATTTTTTTAATCATCTTCAAAAAAGTTATTGAAAAAAGGAAAAGAAAATTTAAAAATTTTCATTTATCCGTTTATGAAGTAAGTGCTTTTGGTACAATCTTTACTACTAGCAAGGCAGGTAATTGAATTACTATTCTTTGAATTGTTTCATATCCGTTATTAATGTCTCAATCATTTATAGTTTAACTGTTTTTTCTTCAATATTTTATACACTATTTGGCAATAAATAATAACTTGAAATTTCTAGGACTGTTTTTCTTATGTAATTAATAATCGGAGAAAATAAGAATTGAAGACGGTGAATAAACCAAATGAAATTTTTTTCTGCCTTCGATTAAATTTTAAACAGCTATAGTCTTAAAAATACGACAATTAGTTCTCAATACCAAACATCATAAGAAATAAAATGTGAGGAATTTAAACAGCTACGGGCTTAAAAATACAACGATAAGTTCTCATTACTAAACATCATAAGAAATTAGATTTGAGGAAATAACTTTCAAAAGGAATTAATATTTTTTTCTAAGCAATGTCGAAAAATTAAAAAAAAAGTGAAATAATAAATTTTCTTCGTTGAAATTCCTGTGTTGAATCTGCAACGTTTTAAATTCACAATAAGAAATTATTTCAGTTGATGTGAACATCTAATAAAGATGTTTCGTCTGAATGCCCCATTCACTAAATGAAAAAAAAAAAAAATGCTCGTGACGTTGTCAAATAATTTTGTGTCAGAGCCTGCAAAAAACAAGCGTTAATTAACTTTGACCTCGGTAAAACTGACGTACAAAAAGAAAATTTCGTTACCGAGTTTTATAGCAACGTACATGGTGTTAGTATGACTCAGCAAATTTACTGTTCAGTGTTTTCAGCTAACAATGCCATTTGTTTTAAATGTTGCATTCCTGTCAGTGAGAACTTTATAAATAATATCACTTTGACAATGCAAAATGGCGCTTTTCAAAATGTAAGAAATGTTTTATCATTCATTTCATGCGAGCACTAAAATATAATCTTGCCTCCTCCACACTCACTACAGAGTGAAATTTAGATTTTCAGAGATATTCTATATAAAGGGGAAAAAACTTCTTGACTCTATTGGTACTTTAAGTGTGTTACGAACAAGGAACTCGTCTTAATGAGAGTTGGATAAATTTTAACTTTAAGACGCTAGCAAACAGTAAGAAAAAGGATAAATAAATTTGCAGTTTGCACACTCCTTAAAAATTTCACTTTATACAGAGAGGCATTTTTTCCAGTTTTAAACTATTTGATTGCATTTTCCGCCTTTTCGAAGCATCATTACTTGACGCATTTATTTTGATTTACAAGGAGGTACAAAGTATCAACGTCTGAAGGCTTGAATTTTAGCAGAACGCCACGTTCGATCTCAACAGCACAGGCCGCCCTGAGATCACTTGCTCATGCTCTAGACTTATTCAAGTTGTGAGTGCTTTGAGGTTCTTTGTTTCCACTTTGTTTCCATTGCGATGAAGTTCATCTAATAAATTTTTCATCTAATAATACATAGCTATTTTTCGTTTTGATATAAGCAGGATATCCTCTGTGTAAAGCCATCATTTACCTATGTATTAAAAAAAACCGCTGCACGTGCTTTAATATTTTCTGCTGTTTCGAGTTTTTTTAAAAATAATTCTAAGTTATTACCTACATCTATTAGTCTATCTATCTAATATTCTCCTATTACGCTTTCTATTTAATGTAATTCGTACTCATCTATACAAGATTGGGGGAATTCCTAGGAAGGATGTATTCAATTGAAATCAAGTTTTGATTCATATCCACCCACACTTTCTCGATACAAATCCGATACGCATCCAAACCAAAATTGGTACCTTTATTTGCCTGGTTGCTATGGTCATAAAAAATTAAGCAATATCCTGAACTATACCTACGCTGTTCATTCTGCGCAGTCACACCATACCACCTGCTTGCTATATTATATGCAACGAAAGGGAGTGACGCTAAAAATTGAAATCAAGTAAATATTTTACCCATAGCTGGACGATCTATAAACGAAGATGATATCCTTGAATTCAACACCTGGATGCTCTCTGTGGTTAAGTAAATTGGAATCTTCGATAATAACAGCGACTTGAAAAAGTGGAACAGCGGGAGTTATGTAAATTTCTACGCTCTCGCTTTGAAACCCTTTAATAAGTTGTCGTCCAATTTTTTCACCCGTTTAGTGGGTGTACTACTTCCATTTATATTTTTGCTAATTAGAATAATGCATGCGTGCATAAAATGTAATATATATACGCATATGGAATCGGTACTGTCTTGGGAACTTTATTTTGCGTAGGAGTTCAAGGAACGTCAGTTTCCAATAGCATGTACTAAAGAATCGTCAGAGAAGTTGTTAAAAATGTTAGAGGTTATTGCGAAATTTTTGTATGGGGCAAAGCTGAGTATTTAAACAGGAGAAAGTAGGTTGGTAGAAAGAGTGATGTGAGTTCTTGAATCGTGGGCATATGAAACAGTTGGCGAGTATTGAGAACGTTAAAACAAACATGATTTCTAGCATTCATCTGATGACTAGAACTAATGTGAATAATTTAGGGCTATGAAGACTAATAGATGGTGTATATCTAGGCTTGCCATACGTCCCGGTTTGACCGGGACAGTCCCGGTACTTTGCTCTTGTCCCGGTGTCCCGCCCGGTTTTATCAATGTCCCGGAAACGGCTGTAAGATGTAAAAATTAATGAATTTATGTTTTTAAGAATCTTTTATGAAGGCATTAAGAATCTTTAAGATGACAGAGCATTAATGAGGGAGTCCACTGCGAAAGAGCATTGATTGTATGTAAAATAAACTTTAGCGTTTTCTTTGCTCTGACTTATATAAAAAAATCAAGCTTAACAAAGAATAACATTGTTAACTTGTTAATTGTATTTTAAAAGTATTTTGAAGTGTTTTAAACTTTATTTTATTATTTATTAACACTTCTTTCTAGATGGTAAAACAGAAAAAATTCTCATTAAAAAGGAAAAAAAATCTTTGAAAGTAAATTAAGTAGCAAAAATTCCTTTTTTATTTTTAAAAGGTGGGTAGACTAAGAATTTAGGGTTCCAGATTGCCCACTCCCGTTACTTGCAAGGCTTAAAAAAAAGCTTAAAACTCACCCTTTTGCTTTTAATTTTTTTTTATTTCCCCAGACCCTATGGTATTCCCACCTATAGTAATGTGTCCCGGTTTCAATAACCAAAAATATGGCAAGCCTATGTATATCGTCAAGATATTATGCATTTTGATGAATGAAGTGCTAAGATTTGGAACGTATTTTTATGTAAATCAACACGTACAATTTTCAGATCCTCCCCCCCCCCCTTTTTAACTACTTTCTAGAGCTTTTTATACATTTAAAGCTTCGAAACAAATGCTTGTTTCAAGCAATAATTGATTTTTAGGTGAATAAGATGAAATAAATAAAATCTTTCATCATTAGTTGAATGTAATATAAAGAATAGTAAAAAAATCATTCAAAATATTTTACAACTGTCATTAAAACTAGCGACTAGTCGAGGGCGTCTCGTAATTTTCAGGGCCCTTCTCTAACGAAAGCGCCTTTCCTTTTTTTTTTTTTTTGTGTCCGTATCTTTAAGCGAACCCCTCCCCCTCACCATTTTCTTCCAGAACCACACCACCGATTAAATTTTTTAAAAATTCTGGCCAAAGAATGCCAAATATTTATCATATAAATTAATTGCAAGGGCTTCATTCCCCAATTTATTCTCTAAATGTTTTACGTTTTACAGATTTCGTCAATGATACTGAGGTAAAATGTATCATCCATGTTACAAAATTTCATCCACTTTTTGAAGTGAAATAATAGGATCGAAATAACATGCATCTGTCCGTGGTGATTATGCATAACTAAGACTTTTAAGCATTATTAATATACAATCTGCAAGTTGAGTCAAAAATAAATTATCATAATATTAATATGTATGTCATTCTGCCAGAAAAAATCAGAATATTCACTAATGATGATTTCACACTAAATACGAAGGCTAAAGCAGACTGTTGCTATGGATATCACACCAATAGCTAATAGTTATCCATTTCATATGATGTCATAGAGCAATCAACAAATCATTAGTGCAAGTAATTTTAAATAATGGAATATGACAACCAATGCGCAAGCGACTGACAAAAATAATATGCGCAGAATGTTTACGACAAAACTTCTGTCTCTGTCGCAGAGTCTCGCTACTCATCTGCAAAAACTATTCATTGTTGTTCTGCTTTCTTCTCATTAAAAGCTTTAAAATTGGTTTTACTTTCGTTAAAGTTTCTTGAGATAATATGAATTTTCAATAATTGAGAATTACTTGAAATAGTTTCCTAACCTCATTGCACTTTCCTTTGTTCTTTTCATTCAGCTTGGAGACTGCTACCCTCTCCAACCGGGGGTAGGAGGTTACTGTGATTACATTCTTGATCACTGGTCATCTAAACAAGGTATGGCAGACGATGACTCAGAGAGTCTGGTCTCTTCTAGAGATAGTGGTGAAGCCCAGTTCTTAAACTGTGGCATCTGTATGGGAAGATTCGTCAACCCCAAGGTAAAGTCTTCTTTTAAATCGGCAATGTGTTAAAACTATATTTTCTGTTCTAATCACTCTTAATTTTTTATTAACTGTTCCTACTTTGTTGTGATGATCTTATTAAAGGTGCGCAATGATTTATATTCAGTGAAATTTCAATTAATAATAATTATTGTTATGATTATTATTTTCAATTTTTGTGCTTTCGAGATTGTAAAAACATTCGTTTGCATTTCCAACTGCATTTTCATCAGTTATAAGTATAAAGATGGGATTGGAAAACATTCTTTTTGCTTAAAAGTAAATTTTGTAAACATCATTGATATTATAAAACGGATATTCAATTATTATGTGTCAAATCAAGTAAATAACATTACTTTTGAGTTTATTTATCCCCTATAAAAATAATTTGCTTCTGGAGATTTTTTTCTTATCAATGTTAAAGATTTTAGTTGAGTAAACGCTTTGTAATAACGTAGTTCCGAAAATGTTTATCAATTAAAAGGAAATATATATTTTTTAATTTATATAAAAGTGCAAATAACTTAAAAGTTGAAAGACGTTGTTAAAAAAGCGGCCGTTTTTTAAATCCTACCATTAAAATTATTGTGAAAAATAAATTAGAATTAAACATGATTGGATTAAATTTTAATACAATTAGTTTTTAAGAACATTACTCTTAAAAACTCCATTTCCACATGAATTCAACATAAAAACTGCCAGAACAAATTTGGATACTCGAGCTGGTTTAAGAGCAGTGCTAAATGTTATTGAACACAGAATTATTTTTAATTGTTTTAACAGCTGCGTTTGTTTGCAAATTTTTAAAAACAGCATTTTTAAGAATAATACATTTAAGTTAATGCTTATTCCGTAAAATTATTATTAGTTTTTGTTTTGAAGTTACTCATTCCCATCTAAAGTAAGCAATGTTGTGATATTATAGAAACTATACTTTGGGATTAAAATTTTCCTTTATGAGAATATTCTCTAAAAGCCGAGAATTTTACATCTCTAAGTATAAGTATTAAAAACAATGTTGTATTGTTTTGTCAATTACTTTAACAAGCAATAAATTGACAAAAAAAAAAAAAAAAATAAATCAGGTCATTTACAGGCTTATCTAGTCACAAAGATTCTTTTAGTGCCCTGATATAATTTCTTGACTACCAGTTATTTTCCCTCCATTACCCATCTTCGTTTTCATTTAAACACGTTTACTTCGCTTGTTCCATTAGAGTACGAGTACACAGCTGGGAAACAGAGAAAAGAGAACCGGCTACTTCAATTACTTAAACCATTTTGCTGCGTATCACGCACCTTTTCTCTCAATTTGTGGATCTTAAACTAAAGATTACTAAACTGAACAAACATGGGGAAAAGTCGAGGATCTTCTATTCTTAAAGATACTTGCTTTTTGTTTTCGCCTTACGATAAACGGTTTGAATTTTGTTCACTTAAGATAGTTCTTACAGAAAGCTAATTCTTCAACCAGTTTAGTAATAAAGTGAAAAGCATTTTTCTTTTCTTTTCCAAATTATGACCCGTGAACCGCGTAGGTTTTTTCTATGAAAAATGAACTGCTTTCCCGAAGCTATTGCAAAACGAAGGTTATTGTCTTGTAATAGCATTAACCCTACTACTTCCTCCTTCGGCGTTTTTTCATAACTCATTTTGCCGACTAATGCTACTAATTGATTTAAACTTATTTAAACACGCATTGTGAATTAGAAAATATATTAGGTAGGCCACCTAACATGTTTTCTATACACACAAGTTAGGAATAATATGCATATATATGATCTGTCATACATTTCATGTAATTTTAAATGTATTAAATGTAGGGGAAAATACTTAAAACTTGGAAACTGCATCTAACCTATATAATATATAAAAGCATTAATGTTTATTTTTTTTTGTAAGTAATCTTTCATAGATATTTGTGTGTGTGTTTGTGTTATGAATGCGTGTGTTGGTATTCGGATTGAAAGTGTTTAGCAAGAAAGTGTTCTCACCCATCTACCACCACACAGAGAGTGAGAGAACGAACAATCAGAGAAAGGATAATTTCTTATGAATCAAGATGACCAAATTGAATTGCATTAGATTATTTTTTACGGTGAACACTTTAAAATTGTTCTCCATTGGACGATATTTCGATATTCTAGACTTAAAATCCCAAGATAATTACTGTAAACTACAGCATGGCGTCCGAGAACTGCAAAACCGTCTGATTCTTGAATATAATTAGTAATAATTAAATATCAGATTTGACTTGAGTTCCCACTTTGAATTTAAAATGTATGAATAAGAGCGCGGGGCATTAAATATAAATATAAAAGCTGAATGAAATCAAAATTGCGTCGATTTCTCGTGAGGAAAAATAACTGATGTTATTTAAACCTGTAATTATGAACTAGATGTAAAAATACGTAGTGCATTTAATGGGAAAAAACTTACATTTAAAGATATGCACGGAATTAGTGAATTAGGCTGAATTATTTTTCGAAGTTAAGACTTCCGCGTGAAAAGGTATAAACAGATAAATTTCACAAATGATAAATTTCTTAATTCATCAAATTTGGTTTTGTAACTATATATATACTAGTCGTCCCGTGCGGAATTCCGCACTAATTTGGGAGAAAGGTTATTATGAATAGGCTTGCCATATTTTTGGTTAGTGAAACCGTGACACATTAATATGGGATGGGCATACCGGGGGGTCTGGGGGTATGGAATACCCCCAGTGGCAGGGGGGGTCTAGGGCAATTTTTAAAAAATTAAATGGTGAGTTTTAAGCCTTTTTTAAGCTTTGCAAGTAATGGGAGTGGGGAATCTGGAACCCTAAATTGTTCGTCTACCCACCTTTAAAAACAAAAAGGAATTTTAGCTACTTAATTTACTTAAGGGGACTTGGCACCTTTCAAATGTAGAAAATGGCTGAAAATAACGATTTTTCAATTTTTTGCTTAAAATGTGGTTTGACTCTCCTAGTATATCTGAGCGAAGTTTTAAGCGATACAACTAATATAAATGTAGTTAAGAAGTAAGAGAACTCAAATATTTCCGATGTTTTAGTAGGATTTTGTATTCTTTAAACTGCGTTTTCTCGGCTTGTGTGTTTTCGCCATATTATAGTACTTAAAATGCTAAAACTTCTACATATATTCATGTAGCAACTTGAATTTTTTTGTGTGTGTTCGATATGATGTGCTTGATAAAATTAGGGATGGAATTTGCTATATATTTTCGAAAACAAATTTAAAAAATGAATATGTAACAAAAGTCGCTTTTTTTTCTGTGTTCTACACTCGATGTAACTTTAAAAACTTATTTTCTCAAAAACTAATTAATTAATAGCAAAACCCATCCCTAAAATTGTAAACCATAAGTACTTTTAAAAAAATTTGGTAAAAAAAAAGTCAAGAAATGAAAAAGAAGGAAATTTAAAATTGTTAAATAATTTTTAAAAAATTAAATTTTAAAATTTTCTGTTAGTTGAATTTTGATTTTTTATGTGAAAATCATTTTGTTGAACAATAACACATCATAACATACAAATGAAATAGGTAAAAGTTCTTAAATTAAAAAAAATTGTCAAAAGATGCCAAGTCCCCTTAAAAAGATTTTTTTTTCCTTTTTAATGAGAATTTTTTCTGGTCTACCATCTAGAAAGAAGTGTTAATGAAATAAAGTTTAAAATACTTCATAAAATTGTTTAATTGAACAATTAATTACTAAATCTTATTTTTTTAAACTACAACTTTTTGTCCAACTACAAAAACCATTTCAAAAACCCTTTTTGTCAAACTAAAAAAGCAATTAATAAGTTAATGTTATTCATTGTTTTCAAACCACTCATATTTCTCACTTGCATGTACTTTTTAGCCTACTTTCCCGTAAAAGCAAAAATAACAATAATAAAGCATGAAAGAAGGCTTAATGTATCGTGAAAATATCGTTAGAAATCAAGAAAAGTCAAAAATAAGTTAAGTAATTAAATAAAGATTGAAAAATAAAAAAATTGAAAGTAGGGTTTTGAGGTAGGGAAAAAGTGTGTCGGTCGGCCTGTCTGTCGGTCTGTTCCCCCCCCCCCCCCCAATAACTTTTGAACGAATTGTCCGATTCTAAAAATTCTTTTTGCATTCCAAAGATCTCAGCGAGGACATCTCATTTCCATATTTTAATTTTTGAATTGAACAATTTTTTCTTCAATTTTGAACAGTTCAAAAAATTTTAACATTAGCGCCTATGGGCGAAAATGAAGCAAATTATGTAAACTCTGGTTACAAGATTCTAGTTCCAATGAACAAGCTCACTGGAAGAAGTTCTTGGCGTGAAATATTGATTTGAACAATTTTTGTTCATTTTTGAACAGTTGGAAAAAAATTAACATAGCGCCTACGGGGAAATTCCAATCCTACATAAATCCTGATCTAACGGACCGATTTGCTTGGAACAAACTTTAAGCTCTTTAAACCTAAAAGCTCTTTAAACCTAAAAGCTCTTTAAACTTTAAACCTAAAAGCTCTTATGACATAGAACATGTACAGATAGAAAGTTCATCCAGAATAACGAGCCTATTTTCTTATGACATTTTTTGATCGGGATTTTGAAGAATATTTTTGAATTAATGAATGATTAAATGAATAAGCAAAAGAATGAATGAATAAATGAGTGAATAAATACATGAATGACTGAAAAAATGAATGATTGAATGAATATGTATTAACCGTTGAAAAAGGTATATTTGAAGCAATTAAGAACTAAAGCTAAACGAAAAAGAGAGAAAGAGATAGCTAGATTATAAATTTGAAGCTGGTGTATACGGGAAAGTAGGCTCGTATTGTTCTAGACGGAACTTCTTGTTTCAAGATGTTTTTCTTAAGCTTGACTTTTTCATAAAAATTAGATCAAAGAAAACGCCAAAGTTTATTTTACATACAATCAATGCTCCTGCAGTGGACACCTCTGTCATCATAAGGATTCTTAATGTTTCCATAAAAGATTCTTAAAAACATACGTTCATTACTTTTTACATCTTACAGCCGTTTCCGGGACATTGATAAAACTGGGCGGGACACCGGGACAAGAGCAAAATACCGGGACTGTCCCGGTCAAACCGGGACGTATGTCAAGCCTAATTATGAAGAATAGAAAGGGGAAAAGCAAAAGGGTGTTGGTACAAAAGAAGACATGTAACGTCAGTACAAATAGCTGATACAATTTTTTCCCACTATTATTTAGATATTCAAAAAAATAAAATAATCATAATAATAATGATAATTATTTTTATTAGTAGTATTCATTGCATTAAAATACACTAACGAAAAAGTTCCACTACTTAAAATATAGTTACTATTGGTTGGTTAGGCTCTACAAATTCATAATATAAATGAATGTGTAGAGCCTAACGATTGCATAAGTTTAATACACAGACGCAACTAAAACTGTCCAATTTGCGACACAATAAAAACAGAAGAGTCTCTTGTTTGTTTACTTGATACCAGAGGGAGCCCAGCATACACAACACCAATTTGGCATCCATTAAAAGACGTCTTCGTAGACGATTTTAAGTGTCAAATTTCACAGAAGCGGTACATTTTTAGACCGTGGGTCTATTTTTCGTCATTAGCCGGCACTATAAGCTTTAAAATGAGGGGTAAATCGTGGATTTTGATAAAGGAATAAGGAAGATCTTGCGGAGCGACAGAAAACAGGCTAATGAAATAATGCCGCCCTTAAATTGCAAATATAATAATTAATAAATAAATAAAATTTTAGAAGCTTAAAAGTTGGTAGGACCAATAAGCTAATATGAGGGTATATAAATATATACATATATATATCCAGCAGGAGTGCACTGCTGGGGAAGAAATGCTGGTCAAGTACGGGTATTCAGAAAGAACATCTTATTTTCACATAAAATGTTTTAAATTTTGCAGCCAGTAAATTAATAATAATAGAGCATGTTTGATGAATTAATTCCAAAAAGTTATTTTATGCAATGAATATTTAATTTAATAAATAATTTTAATAAAATATTTTCTACTATTTTTTAATTTACTGCATGAAAATAACAGCACCAAATCAAATATAAAAGAGCCCTTTTTTTATATTTAGTTTATTAAAAATCAACGGTCCAGCAAAACAATTAATTGGCGAAAACGTAAACGAAACGCGGGACTCAAGCCACGGGTGTTGGTTATACCCAGACTTGCGCTCTAACCACTCGGCCACTCGGTCTCTAACCAGCTTACACAACACCAATTTGGCATCCATTAAAGGACCCCTTCTTAGATGATTTTAAATTTCAAATTTAAGAGAAGCGGTACATTTTTAGACTGTGGGTCTATTTTTCGTCATTAGCCGGCACGATAAGCTTTAAAATGAAGGGTAAATCATGGAATTTGATAAAGGAATGAGGAAGATATCGCGTAGCGACAAAAAGCAGGCTAGAGAAATAATATATAAAAATTTTGTAAAGTCATTTTTAAGATGAAAATGGCCAAAAGCATGCATGCTATTTTAAACATAATTTGGCTACTTATTCATAAACTATGTTGCATTTCGCTTAGAAATTAGGGATGGAATTCGCTATATATTTTCAAAAACAAATTTAAAAAATGAATATGTAACAAAAGTCGCTTTTTTCTGTGTTCTACACTCGATGTAACTTTAAAAACTTTTTTCTCAAAAACTAATTAATTAATAGCAAAACCCATCCCTAAAATTGTAAACCATACTATAATAAGTACTTTAAAAAAATTTGGTGAAAAAAAGTCAAGAAATGAAAAAGAAGAAGGAAATTTAAAATTGTTAAATAATTTTTAAAAAATTAAATTTTAAAATTTTCTGTTAGTTGAATTTTGATTTTTCATGTGAAAATCATTATGCTGAACAATAGCGTAGCGACAAAAAGCAGGCTAGAGAAATAATATATAAAGATTTTGTATAGTCATTTTTAAGATGAAAATAACCAAAAGCATGCATGCTATTTTAAACATAATTTGGCTACTTATTCATAAACTATGTTGCATTTCGCTTAGAAATTTCGTGTTAACCTATAAAAGTGAAGAAATCAAGTCGATAACATTGAAAATACTTGTTTCGAGGGCTCAAATTTGATTGGAATAAAAAAAAATCATTAGCATCAAAAAAGCGCAATGTATTAGAAGAACAAAAGAATATGCTAGACATGTGTTTGTCTAACATATTGGCCAGTACGGAATTTTTGGTGATATTGATTTACACCGTTAGTAGGAGTGGAGTCATGTAAACAATTTTCCTGTAATGTGTGAGTGTATATATGTTTTTTTATCTTTTTTTACCTTATATGTATAATTGTTTAACCTTAAATTCATTGTCTTTGTTTATTTTGCTTATTTTCCTAAGGATGCGGACTACACATTTATATGATGATCAAATATACCGTCTATGGTTTAGTAGAATAAACTAATTTCAATTGTTTTCAAACAAGTGTTACTCTCAGTCTGCAGATTAATAATTATACATTTGTTGGAAGCTGGGATCATTACTATTATTTTTTTCTCTAGATGCTCCCATGTTTACATACATTCTGCGAACGCTGCCTTTTACAGTATACACCACCAGAAAGCTTAACTCTTTCGTGCCATCTTTGCCGACAGCAGTCTATTCTTCCAAAACAGGGCGTTTCAGGCCTACAGAACAATTTCCTCATCAATAACTTGATGGATGTCCTTGAACAAACTTCAGTTTGTGGAAACTGCCAATATAAGTCGAGCTCTGGAGCATCCAAATGCTTAGAATGTAACCAATATTTATGCCAACGATGTGCTTCTAAACACCACGAGGATCCAAATTCAAGCATGCATTCCCTTGTATCCTTAGGTGATAATTGTTTGTTTAATGACGATGATAATAGGATTAATAATCACTCGGCAGGTAAGGAAAATGGTGCTGATAAAAAGGATTTACTTACTTGTCTTAAGCATATAAACCAATCGCTTCGCTTTTATTGCAAAGAATGTGAAACTGCAATTTGTGTTACATGTACCGACATCGAACATGCTGGACACATAACAGCTCGACTCACGGAAGCTGTAAAAGACGAGAAAAACAATTTACGAGATCTCTTGAAAAAAGCTTATGAACATGTACCCGAGTTAAAAGAAGCTATTGAATCTGTAAGCAGTGTTTCATTTTCACTGGCAAACAAACATGCCAAAAATACCCAAATGATTATAGACTGTTTCGATAATTTAGAAAAAGCTGTTCAACAGAGGAAGAATGAATTAATACATGAGCTGGATCAATTAGCATCAAAAAAGCGCAATCTATTAGAAGAACAAAAGAATATGCTAGACATGTGTTTGTCTAACATATTGGCCAGTTCGGAATTCACGGAAAATGCTTTATGCTACGGAAGTGAAACGGAAGTCATATTAGTTACAAAACAAATGGCGGAAAAGCTGGAAGATTTCGCTGATATGCGCATCCAGAAAATGCCAGAAGAAAATGATTTTCTTATTTACAGGTCAGAAGGATTTGATGCTGCAAAGTTAGCTATTTTAAGCGTAGGGAGCGTGACAACAACTAGTGCAGTAGCTCATCAATGTACTGCTGCTGGAGAAGGTCTTAAGTTGTGTGGAGTCAACAAACAAACACTGGTAGTTATCACTGCTAAAGATCGTAGAGGAGACATTGTTAGAAATGCCGGTAACATATTTGAAGCAGAACTAACTTCCCCAGAGCTTTCTTTTTCAAGCAAGCCTAAACTTGTGGATCAAAAAAATGGTAGTTATGATATGCACTATACTGTACCAAAAGAAGGTACGTACCAATTAAGTATCAAGTTCCTAGGACGGCACATATATGGAAGTCCCTTTTTTGTAAAGTCCTATGTTGAAGAAGAGTCTTCTTCAAGTGATCGACCAGTGAGCTCTAAAATCCCACGCACTACAGGAGTAAGACAAAGAACAAGCAAATCCTCCTCCAGCAACCGTTCTAGTGGTTCTAGACTACGAAATAATGCTATAGAAGATGATTTAATTTTGAAGATAGGAAACAGAGGTACAGTTTTAATTTTCTAATAGTTATAACATTGAGTTTTATACAGTCATTTTTTATATTGCAGAGTTTTAAGGCCATTTCACGGTATTTGGGACATTATGTAGACTCTGTAGCACCTGCATTTATATCCTTGTATTTTCTATAGATTTCAACAAATCTAAAAAAATTTTGGCGTTAAGACACTTACATGTAATTATTTGTTAACACCAAAATTAAAAACAAAGAGACTTCTAAAAAATACAAGGATGTATATGCACGTTACGGACTCTACAAAATTGAGTACTACTCCTTGTAGCCAGCAAATTGGCACCATTTTTGGTGCAACATACCGCAAAATATTTTTGCCAGTTTAGCTCAGTCAACTAAAACAAAAAAAGTGATTTTCTAACAGTTTTTTTTTTTAAATCCCCCTTCTTTTTTTCAATTTTTTTGCTTATAAAAATTTATAAAATTTAACAACAAATTATCAAATAAAATAGGGGGAAAAATTAATAATTAGCACAAAATTCATAATATTAAAAACTCGTCGTTTGTGATTTAAAATCAAATCATATCTCATTTGCTTATCGTATAGTGAAGTCAGGCTCGATCACTGTCCTCTCCAACGTTTCTCTAATGCATCTGACCATAATGTCCCTCCCCCATATCAGTAATTTTCAACGACAATAAATCCCACCACGATATTTGAGACAACCGGAATTTTTTTCAATAAAAATTAATCACAAAATTTGCTCTGATGTAAATATCAACGAAGATATTTATCACATATTGCAGATATTCACCAGAAAAATACATCTCTGAGCTTATAAAAAAGATCAATTTAAAAAAAAAAGTAAAAAATTTCAATAATATCAAGGATTTTTCAAGTCATTTAAAAAAGTATTTTTTGAACCGTTAATAATGAAGATATTTTCTCAGAAATTTCAAACAAAAATTGTATTAATGAATAAATCAGGAAAAAAAATCAGTTTTCTGCAAAAATTTATTGCACATGTGTTTTTCTCTATTAAATCAAACTATAAACACAAAAAAGCATACGTATTTTTTTAAATAGACGAAGAGACTTTATTAAATATTAAGTCCTCGAAGATAAGTAACATCATTAACATTCAGCTTGCTTCTTTCTTTAAGCAAGAACATAGATATTTTCATCAGTTCGATGCTTTCAACATTTGAAATCAGCACCCATTTAGATAACGTCAATAGGATTTAAATATCAAAAAAAAAAAAAAAAAAAACTCACCTTTAAATTACCCATTTAAGGGGAAGATTTATGTCGACGTTAACAAACCAAGGTGATAAAACTAGCCATTCGCCTCATTGCTAGTTTTATGACTTTGGTTTGGTATACCATTTCGTAACATTTTGTAATCGCGTTAAAGGAAGTATTTTTCCATCTTTTGCTATTATTTTCTTATGCAAAAATTATCTGCTTGAGCTTCTTGTTAAATAAGTGCAACCACAGCCCAGTAGTCTTTCTTTAAAAACTAAATTAAGATTTATAAGCGTAATCACTGGCAAATGCACTGTATACTAAACAAGTAATAAAAAAAGAGTTGTTTTAGTTACACTTTAGTTACACTTATATTCTTTTTATTCAAATTATTGTACTAATTTTTCATTTTCTATAATTGCTTAAAATTTTTGCAACGGAAAAAAATATTTCTTTAAGGAAGCATATTCAGAAAAATGATGGAATTTTAAAATGTAGCAATTTCGAATAATGTAAAATTATCCCGCCTGCTTAAACAGAAAATTAGCTGAACGATATAAATTCTGTAAGGAAAATACAATTTTATAGATCTGTCATATTTTTCAAAATTCTATTTGACTGCAAAGGAAATTCCTAAACAATGTAAGAAAACGATAATCGCTTTTATATAAAATATAACATTGCTTACCTAAAGGTAATATAAAATGGAATTTTAATTTCAAATTTTCGGGAAATTTCCATAGGTTCCATCATTGCATTTAATGTATGCATGAGTAAAAGTTAAAAAATAGCGTAATCTTAATTGCATGAAAAAGGAAAAAAAAAAAAAAAACATAGCAAAAAATCAACCAATTTAACTGTTAAAAATACAAATGAAGCAACAAATGTGCTACCAAATAGGAAAGAAAAGCAAGTAAAATAAACAAATAATCAAAAATAGTAAGTCATTATTTTTGGGAGGCAGGCAGTATAATCAAAAGGAATAAACAAATAGGTATTCTCTGTAACAGAGTTCGTTGAAATCAAAGCCTCCTCTTTATGCATAAATGATTATTGTTATATTGTTTTCTGCAGGGGCAGAATGTATTTAATCGTTCAATGCTCAAAAATATCAACTAGAAAAGTAAAATTTTCCCGTGATATAGCCTCCTTCGAACAAAACAACGACCCTTTCAGATAAACACAAACTAACTAATCGGTAAACAACAAACTTCCCTCACTTAAATAGCCTAGTTACAAATGTTTTATATTTTATGATATTCTTAAACCAAAATTATTCCATTATTCTTCATGTTTCGTTGATTATCTTACTTAATTAATTAATTTATTTTTTGAATATTTTAAATTAAAGTTAAATTATTTTTGCCTTAATAAGTAGATAAGAAAATGCGAAAAAGAGAAAGAAAAAGTTTTAGTTTAGTTTTACATTTTAGAATGGAATGTTCAACACTATCACTATGTAACAATAGATTTAAAGCCAAAGAGTAGCAAAAACAATTATAAAATTTTTCTGCAGAGTTAACCCTATCCATAATAAATATCTGTAAGGAACGATTTATACTAGATGCTATAAATAGAAATGCAAGAATATTGGCACCAAGTAGGAGTTAATTTAGAATGCGTTTAGTTTATATGATTGATTGATTTACTCGTTCATTCATTCATTATTCATTCCCAACAAGCAACAGTCAAAATGAAGACTTGCACATACTGCATACACGTGTTTCGGAATTACAAGATCCCTTTTTCAAATGCGAAAAAGTTTGAATCTGAAAGCTTAAAATATTTTCGTATTGAAAAAGGGGTCCCTTGTACTACCGAAACATGAACATGCAATATACTTTGTCATTTATCATGTACAGTGTTGGTTTTAATAAATTGCTTCATTAGAAAGTTTAACTTCTACTTCTTCTGGTATCAAATTGTTCAAAACGTAGCCTTAAACTGGTTATAGTAAAAAAGGAAATAATAATAATAAAATGCATATCCGAGCATTCTACCTTTGAAAGGTTTTCCCGACTTCCTGCTTCATCCCTAATTAATTTGCAACTTTACAACATAAAATATACCTTTCCGGGCCTTATTCTGATAGTTACCCCCTTAAAGCACGATTTTTTTTCTGAAAAACTAGTATAGTGTAAGTTATTCTTTGCAATTTCAGGTTGTGGGGGGTGACTAGGGAGCCGGGGGTGTTGTAAAATTTACATGGAAAAGAAATATTGTACAAACAAAGTGTAAACGGATCTCGAGCATTAGAAATAAAAAAACGCACGGGCATGGGAAAATTTTCCGGTAACTATCGCCCGTGTCATGCACGGGCAAATGCGTTAAGGGGTTAGATAAAACTACGCTTATATGTAAATTGCACGTTTTTGTACTATAAGACTAGACTTTTCCGTGCAAACCTTAAGACAAAGGTGTCCGGTGGGAGCTTTAAAAGTTCAGGACCCTCATGTAGCTAGTGGCTTCGTCGTCGGAACTCCGTTAATGCCGATGTCCATTCACTCGCAAAAACTCAAAAAATGGACTTAAGATGCTGTCGCTCTTAGGTACAGATATGTGTCTGAAGTGCTTTGGCCGTAGCCTTTAAACAAGAATAAGACTTTTAACAACAAAAGTTCGTCCGACAATAAAAATTTACAAGGAGTAATTTCATGTCAAAAATATCTTAATGTTCAACTTCACTTGTATAATATAAAATTGCTTTCGCAGGCCGTGGAAGAGGAGAATTTACAAATCCCCAAGGAGTTTGTTGCACAAGTGACGGAAAGATTGTCGTTACAGATAGTAATAACCAGTGTGTTCAAGTGTTTGCTTCAGGAAGTGGAGAATTTCGTCTACGGTTTGGTGCTAGAGGACGATCTCCAGGTCAAATGCAACGTCCGACAGGAGTAACTATTTTACCCAATGGAAATTATGTCGTAGCTGATTACGAAAACAAATGGGTGAGCATATTTGACTCTTACGGAAAATATATTTCACGCATTGGAATTGGAAAACTTCTGGGACCAAAGGGCGTAACCGTAGACAAGAATGGACACATTATCGTTGTGGATAATAAAGGTAAGAGATTCTTGTTTTAAAATTAAAATTTGCATGAAATGTATCTGCAAAATATATTTCAGTTGTTGAGTAATTTTATCAGTCACGTGCATGTTGAAAATAAAAATATGAGCTAACCCAACAATAAAAACGTGATTTTCAAGTCGAAATTATTAGCTTAATATTTTTTATGAATTTATTTTATTTATTTTAAATTAATTTTTGAAAATTTATGATCTGAAACTATATTATATTTTAATGAAAAATCAATCCAGAGGAGCTTTTATAAGAGTATCCAAAATTTCAGTTTCACTCAAAAATACACTTTAATGTCGTTTAAGGGACCGTACAGCTGCAAAAAAAGGTATGGCAAACTCAAATGAAGCAAATTGTGAAATGAAGTACAAAACCTTGGTGGCTATAAATCAAAATGTGTAATGCAACCCCCAAAACATATTTATTTTGAAAATAATGTGAAAATTTATTTCACTGTGTTTCGCTAGGTGGTCCTTCATAAATGATGTCACGCTTCGAGGGAGGGAGGGGTTCGAGAAATTGTGACAGTTTGTGACAAGGGGAGGGGGTAACAAAAAATGTGACATTACACATTTGGGTTTCTATAAAAACATTTAAATTCAGAAAATTAAATTTATTTTTAAAGTTTTTTTAAATTTTAATCATTGATCATTTTATATCGTAAACACCGATGATGATTAAGGTTTAAATTTATTTCTTGTTAAAAGTTTAAAGGGAAGTTTTCTTAGGCAGTTGCACTTTTAAGATAAAATTGCATGGGTCATTTTTTCAGAATGCGAACAATTAACAAATTGTACTGTTCTATATTAAACTTGTTTTGTGTTGTAAACCTTAACCTCATTGTATACAAGTTAAGCACACATGTAATCATTATTATTTATACTCACAAATGACATTGAAAATTCAAAAATAAAATTAGAAACCTTATCTATAACGCAGAGCTTTGTTTCTGAACTGCAAGTATATATGCTTATATAAAATAGCGTGAAACGTGATAAAGGGAAGTACGGGGTTATGATGAATTGTGACATTTTGTGACAAAGGGGAGAGGGGGTCAAATATATTGAAAAAAAAAGTGTGACATAATTTATGAACGCTCCCTAAATTTATTTTCGTTGCTTGACAAACATTGATCTTAAAAGTAGCAACTTCAATGTCGGAGTGCCCCTAAAACGCTTTTCTTTAATATCTTCTGTTCTAATAAACAGAATGAATTAAACTTGGCATACAGACTAATGTGAGCACGCTATACTCATTTCCGTTTTCAAATACAAGGCATTCTATTTTAAGTTTAAAAGTTAGTACTCATTTTAATATGAATACGCCCGCTTTTCGAAATTTATTCTAATAATTTAAAAGAAGAAATTAATCGATGATGATTCAAATTTCACTTGTGTTTCTAAAGCGTATGATGGCCGAGTAATTTTGAGTGTTTTGTCCCCATTACTTTTTCCTGTGATTTTAAATCATGTTTGCTTTTAGAAAGTAACTTAATAGTAGAACCATAAATGTTTAAACACGTGTGCTAGTGTGCTGTAAATCTCACAGCAATTTTGAGGTTAGTCTCAAATACGTAAAATTTACGTGTGTTTAAGTGTAACATTTTTTTGTTGTTGATAATTTTGTAACAACATGTTTTATTGATAATTTTGTAACAACATGTTTTGTTGATAATTTTATAACATGTTTTGTTCATAAATTTATAACAACATGTTTTGTTGATAAAGTTGCATCAACACGCTTTGCTGATATCATCGATCATTTCTTGTTGATAATTTTACAGAAGAATTTGTTTTGTCGTCCCGCAGTGGACCAGTCGGTAGAAGCTCGGTTCCCGCAGAACACCGAAAGTGAAGCAACATTTACTTAGGTCAGTGTTTGGGAGGGTGACAACCTCTCGCGGCTGGTTCCTGTAGGGTCGTGTACGCTAAAGGGAGCTGGTGCACGTTAAATAGATCGTGGCTCCATGTCCTCCAAGTGAAACGATACCTCTGGGGGTGCCAATCCCAGGTGACGGTCTCACATCCGGGAGTTGGTTCAAAAAATTAAGAGACTTTTCAAAGGGGCGGAAATCGGACTCCTGCCTATAAGGGCCCCGTTAGACTCAGGAGCAGCGTACCCATTCTTCTTCGCCACACGCGAGGACACGACAACAACGTTTGCTTCGTCTTTCATTAGAGCTCAGAAATAAATATGATTGCCTCTGTGCTCCAAAAATAAATGATAAATTCAACGCTATTAAAGCCCAAAATCTACAAAATTATTTTGAAAATTTCATGTTTAATAACATTGTTTTTATCATTTGTTCTGTAAAGAGTTAACATAAAAAAATGGCGTTTAGGTTTATTCTTAAACACTAATTTTATACCGTATTTAGTTTTCATAGAAATCCTTTTAATGTTAGTAGATATTTATCAAATCCTATTCTTGCTATGTAGATCACATTTCTATGTTGCTGTTATTCTGCTTTCAAAGAGTGAAAAAAGTGTACGATTTTAGTTATAACAAAAAAATGAACGTCTTCAGATCCCAACTAATATTATGATACAAATTAAAGTATTAATGGTTGAAATGTCGTCACTTTAATACGTGTGTGAGAATGTGTGTGTAACAAGACTGCACAGCAAAATTGATGTCAGAAATTATCATACTTAAAAATGATGGGAATACCGGAGTTATAATTTAATTTTAAATTTCCCGTTCATCCATTTTAAATTACTTTCAACTTCTTTTATTTTAAAAAAGGAAGTTGGAAAGCCACAAAACTTGAAATTTTAGTTATTAGCTGGGACACAAGGATCATTCAGAATTTTTTTACGCTTCAGAATTTGAATTGGGTGAAGTCTATCCTTAGCTTTAGTAATCCCCCTAGCGCCTTCGTAAAATTTAAAAAAGAAGAAATCGGGCTGAGAAATGCAAAAAACGCTTCCATATTAAAAAGAGATTAATTAACGGAATATCCAACCTACGCTAAATTACGGAACGCAACAGATATAACACTCGATATATTCCACGAAGTTAATGATCCAAGCTTGCTGTATTTCATTTCTGTTTCGATTGAAATACCTCAATCTGTAGTGAAACCGCAAATTAGTCCCTTTTTTTTATCAGTGCATGCTGGAAGCAGATTTTTGCAATTTTCGTCTATCAGTCTATGTGTAACTGAGCATAATTTTAAAAATTTTAATTTGCAAATTAAATTATTATACATTTTTGAAATACTATTATGCAGTTCCCTGGAGCATAGCAGCCTCGTAAATTTATTCAACTTTGGAGGATATAACCTTGATTGAATTGCCCACGTAAATAAAGCACTACACCTGATGTCATTTCAAATTGATTTCAATGAAATATATAAGGACTAATTAACCTTACTAGGTAAATGCGTTACTTTTTGTGATGTGTATCACTTAACTTGATTTTTGTTATATATATATTATTCTAAAACTACGATACACAAAAGAAAATAAAAAGAGGCGGGGGGGGAGGGGGGAGATCATTTGAAATAAAACGAAAAACTGTCATCATAATACTAGGAATAAATACTAATAGCAATTTAACTGCTGTTCCATATACCGTTATCAAATTAAGCCATACATAAGTATGGCCCTTAACTAAGTACTAATAAATATGTATTACATTAAAATTAAAATAGTCTAAGAAATTTTGACGTTAGAAGTAGACTGTTTTAGACAAACAAATTAGAATGATTTAGAACGTTAGTAGCACGAATAGTAACTGGAAAATAAAGTTGGCATTTCATGATATTCAAAAGCATTGACGAACTACAACATAAGTATTACTTACCATTAATACAAAAACATATTGTACTTTTATAATGAATAAGGAGCACACGTATCAAATTGCAATCGTCTTATGCGTATTGGTTTAGGACAAAGGTGGCGCTATTAACCGTCTTTAAATTGCAGCAAAGGACAGTACACTGATATTCTTTCGAATAATGGAGCAAAATGTGTACTGTAACTTTATAATGCACTTTTAACGATTTTTTAAGGATTTCCAAGAACTGGATAAACAATTGACATAATTCTTGTTATGCATTGTTTTTTTTTTTTTTTTTTTTTTTTTTTTTTTTTTTTTTTTTTTTTGAGTCATTATCAAAAAACATTTTCACTCAGCATTTGAAAATATTTCGTTTGAAAAGTCTCTAAAAGTTTTTTTCAGGATGCAGGTTTAAAAATCTACCTGATAGCCATAGTATCTCAAGTCTACTTTTCGATTTTTTGCAAGTTTTTACTTAATAGACATACAGAGTAACGACAACAAAGCCACTTACTACATGAGGGTTCGTTTAAATCACTCATCGGATATCCTTCTTCTAAATTTCGCACGGAAAAGTCTTGTTTTATAGCAATAAAAATGTTTATTTTTTAAGTTCATCGCAAAAACTCGAAAAATGGACTTAAGATACTATGGCTCTCAAGTACAGAAATGGTTAATCATTAAGGATATGAGTACATTTGTTATTATATTTATTTTATGTATGTCTTCATATTATGTATAGACTTTATATAGGTATCTAGTTTCAATATTAGTCCTTTATTTGTTTATTTATTTATTTTTTGTTTCACACAAGATTATCACACTTAACAGGAGGGCCCACAGGGAGGTGGGGGGATTATGTCGCAAGTTACGCCATGAGAATTTTTTTGTTTTGGGAGGAGGGAGGATTTTTTTCAGAAGGTTTGCTTTTTTATATAATGTAGAATCGTGGAATTTTCAGATGAAAAAAAAAGTATAAGTACACACACACACACATATATATATAGAAAGATATCTGTGTGTGTGTAGAACTTTTTTTTGGAGGGGGGGGGATTTTCCATGGAGGATCGGTTCCCTCCGGAAAACATCGGATATCCGGTATCCAATTGATTTTAAAATATCCAAAATAACGAAATATCCGGTTATTAGGAATGTCAAATTTGTTCATTAATATTTAATTAATTAGCATGTTTTAAAAATAATGTAAATTACTGACTTACTACTTATTTTGCAAGCTGTGGGGTGTTAAAAAATTTATAGAAATTACAGGTTTCGAACATCTGAGCTAGATGATTGGTAGATCCGTCAGACAAAGGAAACAATGATTTGTCCGGTATCCGGAAAAATCATTGCGACATTGAGTTTGAGGGGAATGGGCACCCCTGACACTTAAAACACCCTGAGTCATTTTACTGCTTATAAAAATCAATTCACGAGAAATAAATGATAAGTGAAATTTTAATTTTTTTTCTTTCGTAGGGAACAATGTTTTAGTTTTTCAAGAGAATGGCAAACTTCTTTACAAGTTTGGAAGTCGTCCTTCAGAGCCTGGTCGTTTCACTGGTCCTCACTATGCAGCTGTCAATAGTAGAAACCAGATCGTTGTCTCCGATTTTCATAGTCACTGCGTAAAGGTACTGTTTTTTAGTCACATGTACTGTCTCCTGCATATTATCATTTAAAAAGGATTATTGACTAATTAGTATTTTTTATTGGTTTCTCTACTCTTTACATTCAAAACATTATCTAATTATGCTATCATGTTAGAAGTGGGTAAAATAAATAAGTGGGTAAATCAAAACTTTATATCATATGTTAACAATATGGCAGAAAGTTTAGTGTTATATGCAAATATTTTAACAATGAGGAAACGCCTTAATTACAAGATTCTTCCAACAATGACATTTAAAAAAAAAAAGAATAATAATAATTACACTTAAACTTGTGCCCTTAATTATTAAATCTGCAACAACATTTTATGTTCAGCAATCTGTGCAAAGCAATCTTTGCATAAAACTGCAAAATGCAATCGTTTCAAACATGGATGAAAAAAATCAATTATGTTCTCCGAAGTTCAGGTATGTGGTTGTGTGTGGTGAATTCTACATTCAAAGTGTTTCTTTTTTATTTTTGTCATTGTTTATTTATTACTAGCTGACATGCCCGGCGTTGAGCGTTATAATATTGCATCATTCGCAGACCAAGTGGCACATGTCCAAAATTTTGTTGTAAATATATAAGGAAAAATTTTCTTAAATCCAAGTAGAAGATAGGCAACAGTCCTTAAAAATTCCATTTAAACAGAAAAACTCCTTAAAAAATCACAACTGCTCTAAAAACAACAGCCTCAAAAAATTTCTTTTAGACCAAAAATTAACATGAAAATCCACATTAAAATTCAAACAACAGTTCATAAAAGTTACCGTTAGAGTAAGGGCAACAGTAACTAAAGTGCACATATACATCAGGATAATTGCTCCAAAATGATATCAAGACTCCGTAAAAATCGCGATTACAATATAGACAACTCCACATCAAAAAATTCCCATCAGAAAAAGAGTTGTCTTCTTTTTAAAAATTCCCATCAGATGAAGAACAATGGTCTCTGAATATCTCTCTTAGAATAAAGACGTCAGCGACTTAAAATACCCATTAGACTACAGACTTTTAAGAGCTGCTGTTTCTAAAACTACCCACAGTTCATCTTAATATCCCATCAGAATAAGAACAGCAGTTCCTAAAAATCATTCTTTCAAAAATCGTCAAATTATGTCAATAAAATAGCACTTTTATAATAGTCGCCAAAAAACAAAACAAAAAGCATTATTTCCAAAGGCAAATAAAAATGCGCATTTAAGTTAGAAAATGTTCAGTACTGAGCCAATACTGAAGTTCATAGAAGAAGTTTAAATTCTGTCCAAATGGCACCAAATAGGTGGTACAAAAAATAAATAAATGTTGTAAAATAAATCACTTGAGTAAAATATGGAATATATCAAAACCGCTACGTTAAAAAGTTAAATTAAAGTAAAAGATCGCCAAATTGCACTACAGTAATGGAAGCATAACGCAAATGCACCAAGATCCTGCAGTGTAAACCGCGTATCGAAATAAATGAGAACAACGTTACTAATAAGGCTTTTTGGAGCTGTTTGAAAAAGTTACGAAGCGTAAAATAAAATTTCATTCGTTTTACGTTAATCGAAAGAATCTATAGGGCGACAAAAGTACTCTTTGTTTTGGCGAGAATACTCAAATTGAGCGAATAAATTCAGAGGTAATTTGAGACTTGCTTTAAAATTCCAAAACTACTTAAAATGAATATTACGCGGGTTCTATTTATTCAACGAATTTCAGAAAGACATCACCTTATGCAGTTATGCAGAAAAATTACAGTTGTTCATCTTATGCAATTACAAAAATTACGAAACGTAAAATAAAAAATTAAAAAGAATTAGTAATTACACGAAAAAAAAGTTTTCTCTGCTTGGCGAGAAAAGTATATGTTTGCGATTTAATCCAAAAAGAATTTTCATTAGTTCTGCTAACAGAAATCATTTATTTGGCGACAAAAGTAATAGTTATTTTGGCGAAAACAGACAAATTGAGCAGATAAATTCAGAAGTAAGCCTCGTTTTAAAATTCGAAAATTACTTTAAATGAATATTGCACATGCACTCAAGAGCCAAAACATTATGACCACCCCAACATTTTGCAATGAACTCTCCTGGATGACGTGGAAGGCACGTGATCAGGTGGAAGTGGTATTTAACTGTTGCTGGAGAGTCTGAAGAACCATTCTTTCACTTACTTCAGTGTGTGATGGGAAAGGCTGCGGATGTAAGCGACTTTGATAGAGGCCAGATTGTAATGGCTCAAAGGCTAGGAACAAGTATTTCCGAAACTGCACGACTCGTGGCTTGTTCGCGATCTACAGTTGTTAGTACTTATGCAAAGTGGATGAATGACGGTGAAACCAGCAGTAGACGACATGGTGTTGGACGTCCACGCGCTATCAAAGAAAAAGGTCGTCAGAGACCGTCTCGTGTGATGAAGCAAAACCGGAGCCAGACAGTGGCTCAGCTGATCGCCCAATACAATGCAGGGTCAAGTAGAATAGTATCGGAGCACACTGTTCAGTGGACACTGTTGGATATGGGGCTACGCAGCAAACGTCCCACTCGCTTGCCTTTGCTGACCAAGCGTCATCGCCAGCTGCGCCTGCGCTGGGCCCGGGAACATCACGACTGGTCCATGGATCAGTGGGAGAGAGTTGCCTGGTCAGATGAATCACGGTTTGTCCTTCATCACGCTGATGGCTGTGTCAGGATACGCAGTCTTCCAGGCGAACAGTTGCTCCCCCAATGTACAGTAGGTCATACACAGGCTGGTGGTGGCAGTATTATGCTTTGGGGGCGTTCTCTTGGGCGTCTCTGGGAACCGTGGTTGAGGTAGAGCAGACCATGAATGCTACAAGGTATCTGAACATCATTGCGGACCGCTTGCACCTTTACATGGCCTCTGTTTTTCCAGCTGGAAATGGAATATTCCAACAGAACAATGTCACGTGTCACAAGGCTAAAATTGTGTTGGAGTGGTTCCTGGGGCATGATGCTGAATTCCAGTTAATGTCCTGGCCGCCTAACTCACCGGATCTCAATTCGATAGAACACATTTGGGATGTCATGGGACGGCAGCTCAGAGTTCAAAGACCACCGATTTGCAATATCTCGGATTTGCGTGACCGTTGCTTAAACATCTGATACAATCTGTCTCCGGCCATCTACCAAGGACTTGTGGCATCCATGCCAAGGCGGGTTGAAGCCGTGTTGCTCGCCAAAGGTGGGCCAACTCGTTATTGACAAGGTGTCATAATGTTTTGGCTCTTGAGTGTATTCTGTTTGTTCTATAAACTTCAGAAAGAGATCCCCTTGCGCAGTTTTTTACGGGCATTAATATGCTGCAAAAATCTAAAAGGTGTGACGTTTCTTCAATGAAATATTAATAAAATTAACAGTTTTGCTTAAATTGGCATAAAATAAGAACAAATTCGAATTTTAGGAAAAACTCTTCGAGGTGCATGAGGACCTGACCCGAGGTATATGGAACCAAAATTTCGTACTTCTAGACCGTTCCATCTCGGCGGTAAAAAAGTCCAGTAGCCCAGTATATAATGTAGAGAAACCTTTGTAATTTAACCACCTGTCTATATTGACCACTTAAGGTATGCCAAATTTGGGTAGAAGTTCTTCTAGGAGGCGAGCGATACACGCACACACACATACACAAACTTTTGGTTTTATTTATATAGATTATTTTTTTTTTAGATATTTGACTCTGAAGGAGGATTTTTATCATCATTTGGTTCAAATGGTGAAGGCAATGGACAATTTAATGCTCCAACTGGTGTTGCTATAGACTCACAAGACAATATCATAGTTGCAGATTGGGGAAATTGCAGGATACAGGTAAATTATAAAGAATAACATTGTGAATCTATATATAAATAGGTAAAGTGACAAAACAGCTAAGTGCCATCTTCTCTTCGGTTTGTCTACCAATTTTCTCACTTTTTTGTTCCTGTTTAGTACCGATTGATGAGTTTCAGTGTTATCAATTAAAAACTTTAGAAAAAGGGGTTTTTTTAACCGGCGCTTTCGACATAGATTCGAAGTCTTTTTTTTTTTTTTTTTTTGGAAGTCATTACTCGACATACTTTCATACTACTCCTTACATCTACAATCTGCAATATTTGTACAAAACTCGATACATTTTTTACTAGTTATAATTCAAAGAAGAGGAAATGTCAAGCACAAAACAAACCAGCAAATGTAATCTATTAAATGAATATCAAAACAATATAATACTAATCTTAAGATGTCAGTTAATCCATTTCCAATGTATATGTATATGATAATAAAACGTCCAGTACAATGTTCACAAAATGAGATACAATTTGTAGCTAACAATGTTGTCTTACATATAAAATTAAAGAGAGCTAATAAATAATAAGTGCGGTGACGCGTTATTTCGCTTCGAATCAACGTTTCGTCAGTTTGTTGATTTGCATTAGCGTTTTGAACGCTCGATTAAATTGAAAGTGAATGTTTGCACGTCTCATTTATTTAATAATAATAGTGGCGTGAAAATTTTTATTTGTTTTCTTTACAGGAGAAGAAGTGCAGAACGCTAAACTTTACGTATAATATGTGTTACAAATCTATTAAATTAAATAGCTCACTCAGTAGACAATCAGTCGCATTGAGGAGAGGTTATCGCTAATTGAAAAATTTAAACAAAACAAACTGTTTTCAAACAGAAAAACTAAAACTTCTAAAAGTTGTTTAAACGTTCGAGGCTGGACTTAAAAAATTTAATGAATTACGGTCGAATTTCGACCACTGAGTGAACACTAGTTAAAATGAAACTTCAGATTTTGTATGATTCTAACCGCCGTATTCACCGTCAACTCTAAACTCATGGTTTGACGCGAAACCGGTCTCCAACCTGGAGTTACCGCGGATTTCCTATTCAACCATCAACTTTGACTACGCGCAAACAGGTTCAACAACGCACATTTCAGATTGTTGTAGGGGATCTGTGTAATGTGAGCCAGCCTACAGTTTCTAGAACAGTTGGTGAGCATCAGTGAATAACAGATTCGTATTGATGCTTTATTAGACGGAAGAAGAATGTATAAAGGTAAGTTATCATGATCTCTCTTGCTTAATAATTGCATGTTATCAATCATTTAGCAAATGTTCTGCAACAATATTATATAAATTAAGCACAACTTCAGTGCATAGTAAAGGAGAGATGGGGGGCGGGCTAAGAAGTACTGATAAAACGACATGTAACGGTACATCTACGTCTGTATATTTTGTTTTAATATCTCCGAAACCATGTCCTGTTACTGAACACAAAATCCGGTATACTGGCCAGGCCCGTCATATGGGCAATCTGGGGCATAAATTGCCCTTACCCCCCCCCCCCCGACTTTTAGAAATATATTGAATTTAAGCATGCTTTTATGTATTTTTTTGTTTGCTACCTGCAGTAGGAATAGGTATTAAAAATATACCTTTGAAATGAAGGGGCCTGCATCTCGCAAATAAAATTTCTTTTTTACGTATAGAATTTACAGGTTTTGAACACCAGAGCTGTATATCCGGTACGAATAAGTCACACAAGAGACCAAATATCTGGGAAATCAATGTCCGGTTTATTCCTAATTTTAACCTTGCCCCTCCCAATAAGCAAAGTCCTATGCATATGCACAGTAAATGCTTTTTTTCACATCTTTGAGGACCTTTTCATTCATTTCGCCTGTTTACCCACGTTTTCCCTTTCGATTTGGACCGGGTTATCTGAGTTTTTGATTATATTCATCTTCGTTACCTACCTACTATTCAAGAGCAGCTCAATGCACGCTGCATTTCAAACTGCACCACTGTGCAAATTCTATCTGGTGGGTGATAGCGGTTATGCCTGAATTTCTACGTTAATGACACCAATCAATAGACCATCGTCATAGGCAGAAATTAGGTATGTCATAGAACTGAATTACATTATACATAATATTATAAGCACCCATCAAACGTTTGTGTATATAAAAGTTTCAGTATATCCAGGATCATCATTTGGGCTCCCCGGGGCGGGGGGGGGGGGACTTTTTTCCCCCTGACTTAAATACAATGTATTTTTGCATATGTTTATGTATTTTGTTGATTTTACCTATTGAGTGGTAGCCTTCCATGGTACCATTTCACAGGTCCGGGGTTCTATTCCCAAGCTGGGCAGGGTTGACTCAGCCATCCCTTTAGTGGGGTCGATAAAATGAAGACCAAGCATGCTTGGGAACTAAACACTGGGGATTCCGCGTCAGATCTAGAAAACTGGGATTTGTACAGTAGGCCATGGCCCCCAAAAGGGCTGCTGCGCCACTGACATTAGCTTTTTTTAGTTTGATTTTACCTATAATTTGCATTGAATATATACCCTTTAACCCCCTCCCCCCCTATAAAATTTTGAACCGACAAGGCTGCGTTGATCTCTCAAGGCAGGAAAACTTTTGAGCTTTTGATGCTAAGCAGCTGCCAGTATAGATTAATTCAGTGATATTCAAATATTGTACTTTAATCATGTTAAGCCAATTTTGGCTGCTTGGCACCAGTGGAAGAATTTAATTTTTCTCACAGCACCTTGGTTGTATAACACCTACTTATAATTGTAAACAGGGTAATGTCATATAAGGATAAATTGTCAAATAATTTTTTTAAAGTATTATTGTTCCCCCCAACCAGTGGCAAAAGCTAGCATAGGTGACACCCGAGGCGGTTATCAATGGTATGTCCCCACCCCCCTGAAAAAAGAAAAGCAAAGAAAGAAGAAAGCCCAGCAAAAAAAAAAAAAGGAAAAATACCATTCGTATTCTGTGAGTTATATTTAATATTTAATATTTAATGTATTTGTTGACAGCAATTGTGTGTGTTTAGCAGTAAAAAAACCGATTTGAATATTTTTGTAATTAAACCTTTTCTCAACTAAAAGTAGAAAAGAAAATGAAAGAAAAAAATATCCAGTTCAAGGTATTTGTTCCATTATATGGAGCTGTTAAAGGTTTAAATTTTAAAGGTTTTTATGAAAAGAAATGTGCTGTAAATATTTTATATATTTTTCTAGCAGTTAGCATGAAATCTTAAGTATATTTTTTAATTTTTTTGGCTCATTGCTTAGCCTTTTCAAACTCATTTTGAAATTGTTGTAAAAGAAAATAATACATGTAACCATGAATAATTTCTTCAACTTGTATTTTTCATCCTTTCAGAGTGTTTATTTTATGAATAAAAGCTTTTTTTCCTCGAAAGTTTTAATCACTTTTTCAACAAAATCACATGTACTTACTGCAAATAAGAAATCAGTGCTAATGCATTGTTATGGGCTATAAATAAGTATTCATAAGTGCATTGCCCCTTTTTATACAAAGCCATACCTGTGTTTTTTGACAATATTATGTTTAACCATGGGGGAAAAAAATCCAAAAATTATAATGTAAATTTGATTTATTTAAATATACATTCTTCAAATATTGTAAGCAAATAACTTTTCATTTCAGGTGATCCTGAGCCAGAATTAGATGAAGAGCTGCAGGGCCTCTTTGATGATGTTTCATCACAAATGGATGTATTAATTGCAGCAATGGTACAGCAATGGTATTGCAGCAATTTAACAGCAATGGTACATCTGATGGCTTTGCAAAAAGAAATTTAACTGTACAAAATTTTTCTCATAAATGTTCAAAATTTTTTCTTAACTTAAATGTTTGGAATTTAATTGTTCAAATTTTTTTCTTAAAATGTTCGAAATTTAATTGTTCAAATTTTTTTTCTCTAGCTCAAAAATTGTCCAGCAAAATATGTTTTATTCTACCCTTTTTGTCATAATATTCCAGATTTTTTATATTAATTTTATTTTCTTTCTCATCCAGAACATTTCCTTGTTACCCATTATTTTAGAAGTTGCAAGTTGTTTTAATTATGTAAACTTTACTAGGACTATTTGAAATACTGATTTGTATCCAAAACAAATATATGATCTGACATAGAAAATTTTGCAGGTTACTTGGTGCTTTTAATTCATCTTTTAAGTGTTCATAAATTGGATTGCCCCCCTTTTTTAATTTTATTAACTAGTATTGTTCAATGATTTCTTTGTCACTTTTGTGTGTTTCCGATAATGTTTTTCTCTCGGGAGCTATTACTTCATTAAAGATTTTGAAACTTTATCATGATTCCTAATTGAACAGAAATACCAAACAATGGGGGTAATATATCTTTAGTATTTTTATTTAATTATTTATTTTTCTCTCTCCTTGTTGCTTTTTGATATAATTTTATTCTACTTTAAAGTGTACATGTATATACTGAACATTTAACATGCGTCCTGATTTTTTTTGCCAAGGTTACTTCTGGGCCTGCGAAGTTCATGTGGAATATTTTGAGTTATGTATGTCGAATAAAATAAACTTGTTGACCTTTACCATGTGTTTTATGTCATTGACCAATTTACATTTGCTTGTATATTCTTTTCTTTCTTTTTTTTTTAATTTAACAAAAGTTTTGAATATGTGAAAAGCTTCTTAAAAAAAAAAAAAAAAAAAAAGACATATGAAATGAATCCATAATGCTAACGGCAGTTTTGTGTTCAAAGGTAAACTGCAAGGTTTTTGAAAAAGTCAAAATATTCGCCATATGTATTTGTATTATGAATTCATATTTGCATTAGAAAAAGGGTTCTTGTTAACCCCAAATCACATAATTTTGAATTGCCGTTTCATGCAGTTGTAAGACTTAAACCAAATTTTTACTGTACTTTGCCAATGCGAAGTGATTGTAAGAATAAAATATTTACAATAGTTATAATTTAAATCAAATGCATTTTTTCAAATACTCTCATGAATTTAATGCAAGGCCATACCCAGATTTTCTTTTTTTTTTTTTTGGGGGGGGGGGGGCTTTGAAACAGTTATGTTCAGGAAAGTTTCAGGGAGGAATATATGCTACACTGCGAAAATTTACGGGGGGGGGGGTCCGTGAGCATCCCTGTTTACAGCCTTGATTTCATGAAAGAATATTCAAATAAAAATTTAAAAGATACAATAATACACTACTGCTTGTTTCATAATGATACATTTCTATATTATATATACACTGATGGAAAAAAAAATCCCAACACCAAGAAATAATTATTGTAGAGTAATGAAATTTCAGCAATGCATTTATATAGGTAACGTACGTAATTGATTACAATTTCAAGATCACAGGTTAATTTAAGCCCATTGCAGAAGTGAAATACAGGTACATTAATAACCGGTGTAACCGCCAGAATTTTGAATGCAAGCATACAAACGTGCATGCATTGAATCATACAGGTGCTGGATGTCCGTTTGTGGGATGGAGTTCCATGCCTGTTGCACTTGGTCGATCAATACAGGGACGGTTAATGCTGGTTGTGGATGACGCTGGAGTTGTCGTCCAATGATGTCCCATACATGCTCAATTGGAGACAGATCTGGTGATCTGGCAGGGCAAGGCAACATGTCGACACCCTGTAGAGCACGTTGGGTTACAACAGCAGTATGAGGTCGAGCGTTATCCTGTTGGAAAACACCTCCTGGAATGCTACTCATGAAAGGCAGAACAACAGATTGAATCACCAGACTGACGTACACATTTGCTGTCAGGGTGCGTGGGATAACCACGAGAGTGCTTCTACTGCCATAAGAAATTGCTCCCCAGCCATAACTCCAGGTGTAGGTCCAGTGTGTCTAGGCCGCAGACAGGATGGCTGCAGCCGCTCACCTGGCCTCCTCCTAACCAACACACGGCCATCACTGGCACCAAGGCAGAACCGGCTTTCATCAGAAAACACAACCGATCTCCACTCCGTCCTCCAATGAGCTCTAGCCTGACACCACTGACGTCGCAAACGGCAGTGGTTTGGCGTTAGTGGAATGCACGCTACAGGACGTCTGGCTCGGAGCTGTCCTTGAAGTAACTGATTGGTAACAGTTCGTTGTGTCACTGTGGTGCCAACTGCTGCTCGAATTTCTGCTGCAGACGCAGTACGACTCGCTACGGCCATACGCCGAACACGGTGGTCTTCCCTCTCAGTAGTGCCACGTGGCCGCCCGGAACCCGGTCTTCTTGAGGCAATGCCTTCCCTTGACCACTGCTGCCAACATTCATGCACAGTGGATGCATTCCTGCCAAAACTTTCTGCAATCTCGCGGAAAGAAAACCCACCTTCTACTATACACGACCTCGTTCAAACTCAGTGAGTTGTTGATAATGGCTTCGTCGTCATCTTACCGCCGTATTCACCGTCAACTCTAACCTCATGGTTTGACGCGCAACCGGTCTCCAACCTGGAGTTACCGCGGATTTCCTATTCACCATCAACTTTGACTACGCGCAAACAGGTTCCCGAAACCACGCCAGATCGAGTAACTCAACCAAGCTCCAGAGCAAAGTTAAGGTTTGAGCGCATGCGAAGTACATGTAAACATTAGCAATGGCGGACTGGATGTTGCGAAAATTGAATATGTTGAGTTTTTAGAGCTTTCTTCGCCTTACACGATCTTGAATTTCTGAAGAGGCCTTACAAAAAATACAACTTTAGAGGAGTTTTAATTTTGTTAACTAGTATTGTTCAATGATTTCTTTGTCACTTTTGTGTGTTTCCAATAATGGTTTTTCTCTCGGGAGCTATTACTTCATTAAAGATTTTGAAACTTTATCATGATTCATAATTGAACAGAAATACCAAACAATGGGGGGTAATATATCTTTAGTATTTTTATTTAATTATTTATTTTTCTCTCTCCTTGTTGCTTTTTGATATAATTTTATTCTACTTTAAAGTGTACATGTATATATTGAACATTTAACATGCGTCCTGATTTTTTTTTGCCAAATTTACTTCTGGGCCTGCGAAGTTCATGAGGAATATTTTGATTTATGTATGTCGAATAAAATAAACTTGTTGACCTTTACCATGTGTTTTATGTCATTGACCAATTTACATTTGCTTGTATATTCTTTTCTTTTTTTTTTTTTTTTTAAATTTAACAAAGGTTTGTAATATGTGAAAAGCTTCTTTAAAAAAAAAGACATATGAAATGAATCCATAATGCTAATGGCAGTTTTATATTTAAAGGTAAACTGCAAGGTTTTTGAAAAAGTCAAAATATTCGCCATATGTATTTGTATTAATGATATCATATTTGCATTAGAAAAAGGGTTCTTGTTAACCCCAAATCACATAATTTTGAATTGCCGTTTCATGCAGTTGTAAGACTTAAACCAAATTTTTACTGTACTTTACCAATGCGAAGTGATTGTAAGAATAAAATATTTACAATAGTTATAATTGAAATCAAATGCATTTTTTAAATACTCTGATGAATTTAATGCAAGGCCATAGCCAGATTTTTTTTTTTTTTTTTGGGGGGGGGGGGGGTTTGAAACAGTTATGTTGAGGAAAGTTTCAGGGAGGAATATATGCTACATTGCGAAAATTTTCGGGGGGGGGGGGGGTCCGTGGGCATTGAAAGAATATTCAAATAAAAATTTAAAAGATACAATAATACACTACTGCTTAGTTCATAATGATACATTTCTATATTATATATATATATCGTTTGTGAATGGTACATTTCTAATGTCAGAAAGAGATATATTACAATGCTAAAATTAGTTATAATTTCTTATTCGTTAAATATAGCTATATTTTCATTTTCCGAGAAAAATTTTATTGGATTCTTTACTTTTCAATATTTTTAAATTTTTTCCACGAGTGCTGGAAGTAATACCTTCTCAAACGAGCTAAAAACCACTCGTGTTTTATTCATCGCTATATCGCAGAGAACGGGAATTTTAAAAAACGGGAAACGAAATGTACACTGCGCGGCGAAAAAGCATGAAGAAAATCATGTGATAGTTTTGACCAATAACGGGCCTCCGTACGTTCCCACATGGCGTCGAGTTGACTAACTTCGTGGTTGGAAAACCCCAGGTTGATTTTCCTCCGTGAATACCGATTTTTAACTTCGCAGCGCTGAGCCCCAACTCCGAGTTAACGGATCTCGTGGTTTCACGCGTGGAGTTTTAAAGGCATTGTGGACTAACATCAACTCACTACATCAAATCTCGACGCTAAACAACGCTCAGGAACGTTACAGCGCGTATTTAGAGCAAACCTGATTTGCATCATCCGTCTGTCGCTACTAGCGTCACACTGATACGCCGAGCGCAAAATTTGAATCGACGTCATCTTTCAGACGGATAAACACGCCTGCCAAATTTCGTTTCGCCAGCACAACTCCTTCTTGGTGTTGGGACTTTTTTTTTCCATCAGTGTATATCGTTTGTGAATGGTACATTTCTAATGTCAGAAAGAGATATATTAAAATGATAAAATTAGTTATAATTTCCTCCTCGTTAAATATATATATTTTTTCATTTTCCGAGAGAAATTTTATTGGATTCTTTACTTTTCAATATTTTTAAATTTTTTCCACGAGTGCTAGAAGCATAGGCGTAACTAGGGTTGGTGAAAGGGGGGGTCACCCTAAAAATGTACAGACTAAACATCAATAAGAAGTGTAAAAGAGTTGAAAATTTACTAGTCGTAAATACTTGTCTCTAAAGATATACTCCGAGTTTATTTCAGGCATCTCCCGGGGGGGGGGGGGGTGGAGCTACCCCCTCGCAGCAAGTCCACTCCTCCGCACCCCCCGGCAAAAAATTCAGATCACAAGCTTTAAAAAAAGAAAGAAAAGAAAAATTACGCTTATAAGACACTTTACTTTCAGGGAAAGGACATTGAACACTATCACGAGCGACACCAAAAGTAACTTAAAAGATATAAGACTTTATTTTGAAAAAAATTGCGGAAGGAGAGTAACCAAACTCCTTTCTGTTTCCTCTAACATCACCAAATTATCCTGAAATTGCATTGCTAGGAAGATTTTAAAAAGTTTCCTGGGGATAGCACTCGAACCCTTGCCTCCAGAGTTAGCCTAAGCATTATAGATGCAACACCAGTTACAAAAAATTAAGTTGCCGAAGCCCCAAATACCCACTCCTCTAACTTCACCAAAGATCTAAACATACATCTACTATATATACATCAAAAAGCTACTATATATACATCATATATGTTAAAAATCATCATATCATATATGTCCTCTTCCCCTGTGGATACGGCCTTGATTCACAAAAACATTAAACATTCATTACTAGATCTATTAGTTTATTTTTTAAATCAAACGCAATAGAAAATTCAATATTTAGCGCTAAGCAATCTTCTACGTCCAAGCATTCATAATGTTAAAACTGGGAAATAGTGGAATTTTAGAGAAAAAAAATCCAAATTCCCCTACAAAAATGTTCATCCCCACAAAAATTTTGTTAAATTTGTAGCAAAACATACCTCAGAAGTGGAAGCGTATGAATCAAATTTCTTTTTCTTTGTGGATGACGAACGTGTCCATCACTGGAGTCCAAACATTATTATGTATCGAAAATAATTTAAAATTTAGCTAAAATATAAATAATACTTGATTCTAAATTAAAATGCAGCATTAAACCGTAGCAGTGAGATTGGAAACGTTGAACGGATGATTTTCAGAGTCGTAATACAATCAGTGATGGACCATAATAAGAAAAAAAAACATTTAAAATATAAGAGATGAGAGAACATCTGTAAATGAGAATGCAATGCAAATACAGTTCATCAGTTTTTCCAATCGGCTCATCTACAAAAAAGATTTTACCAAAATGGGTGTTTGGACAGGAAGTCATTGGACAATTGTTGGCTAGGGGTCCTTCAGTTTCAAACCCCAGCGCATACAACCGGTTTATCAGAAAACAAAACTCCATCACAATAGAGAATATTTTCCACGAAACTTATTACTTGTGCGAGTGTATTCCCAAATTGCTGCCTTTGGGTAAAAAAGACATCAAGAAGGAAAGAAAACCCTCTGGAGTGATTGAAAGGATCTCTGTTTGTCTGTGTGTGGTACGGTGATTGAAACCAACTTTCGATGTAAACATCCCCCCCCCCCCAAGGTGATAAGGGAGTTGATTATAATCAGATGAAAAGTCCTCTTTATTATGAGCTGCATACTTTGGTTATGATCACAACCCTTCAGAGAAAGAGGAAATAAAATCATATGCATATGTAATTAATTTTCTTAGGAAAAAAAATATGAGCATAGCCAGAAATTTTTTTGTGTGCCTAAATGTCCCTAAATAAGTAAATACCCAATGGGGGGAGGGGGGTTGAACCCCCAACCCCCCCCCCCCTGGTTACGCCTATGGCTAGAAGTAATAGGGTCAGTTGGGGTAATTGTAAACGCTTTTCAATGTTTTAACTTTTGACCCTTCCCTACCTCTTGAATGAATTCAGAGATAAAATTGTGAGGCATTGTAGACACTACTGTACTTCTTGTGAGTAAATGTGTGCAAAAATTTTGACTTTATGACTATTTGTTAGCAAATAAGCTCGTGTTTACAATTACCCCAGAGATCTGTGGTAATTGTAAACAGTGATTTATTTTCGAATAAGGTTGATGCAAATGGAAAATTATTTCATACACAGTCTTCTTGAAGGCTTAAGAAGTTCCGGAGCAATGCTTCTCAATCTGCGGCCAATAGGCCGCATGTGGTCCGCTGAATCATGTTATGAGTTGGCTCAGATCATTTAACGGAAAATATCTTGCAAAAAATGAAGGAATGCGACAAATTTATCTAAAATTTGTCCCGCAGTGTATCAATCGGTTAAGCTTGGATCCCACAAAACACCGAAAGTGAAGTACAACTCGCCGTGGTCAACGCTTGGGAAGGTGACCACCTCCCGCGACTGATTCCTCTGAGACCAAGTGCGCTTAAGGGAGCTGTGCACGTAAAATACGTCGTCGCTACAAATGTCCACCAAGTTAGAAATAATTTCCGCTGAAGGACCAACCTAGGTGACGATCTCTCATCTGGGAGTTGGTTCAAAATCATTAAGCCTCTCTGAGCCAAGTTACTTCATTCTACCGGAGCTGCTCATTAATAATGAGTAGGAGTTTCCCTTATTCATGGTCGCCCTGCAAGGGGGGCTTGGATTTCCAAGTGGCATTAGCAAAAACAACAACAGTTATGTAAAATAGACACAAAAGTGTAATTTACATCAAAACATAATGCTTATTGAACCCCCAAAATTTTGGAAATATGATAAATTTAAGTGTTTACAATTACCCCATAGTGCGAAATATATGGGGTAATTGTAAACACCTAACTTGCACATGAAAAATAACAGGGAAAATTAAATTCATAACTAAATGTTTTTAGCAGCATTTCATGTGACAAATAAAAATGGTTGAAACCGCTTACATCGCATTTGTAGATGAGCTGGAGAGGAAAATGGGTAAGATCACTAAATTTTGTTAAACAACTTTTTTCACTGGGCCATTTTCAAACAATAGTGATGCCTGCACAGTTGTTTCGAAACTTACGAAACTGTTTCAATGTCTTCCCTATGCTGCCACTTTATCACTCACAAGCAGTTAAGTTTTCAAAACCACCACAAGCGTAGTTATGAAGCTTGTTTACAATTACCCCATGTTTACAATTACCCCAACTGACCCTACCTTCTCAAACGGGCTAAAAACCACTCGTGTTTTATTCATCGCTATGTCGCAGAGAACGGGAATTTTAAAAAACGGGAAACGAAATGTACACTGCGCGGCGAAAAAGCATGAAGAAAATCATGTGATAGTTTTGACCAATAACGGGCCTGCGTACGTTCCCACATGGCGTCGAGTTGACTAACTTCGTGGTCAGCGTTTAGCGCTCGTTTAGCGCTGAGCCCCAACTCCGAGTTAACGGATCTCGTGGTTTCACGCGTGGAGTTAGGTTGACGGTGAATATGGCGGTTAGAGTTTGAACGTAAATCAAAAAGTTTGTACCGTACTGCATTGGTTACGTGATGAGTGCTAAACGCAAACGAACTGCTATGTCTTTGGAGACTGAATTACAAGCCATCAATAGACTCGATAAAGGAGATACAATTTACAAAGTGGCTTCAGATTTAGGTGTGAGATAATCATCATTTCATAATGTGTGCACTAAATGCTTTTTCACATCTTTGACGACCTTTTCATTCATTTCCCTCTCGATTTGGACAAAGTCCGTGTTATCCGAGTTTTTTCTTATCCGAGGTACCTTCGGTCTACATCACCTCGGATAATCGAGGCTCTAACAATTTTTTACTCAAAGTTTTTGCATCTCAAATGAATTTTAAAAAATCAAAAATGCCAATTCTAGCTGAATTTGCCGACAGGGTGAAGTTAGCGCAACGAGACGACAAAATGAGCTACCGTTGAAGAGTGAGCCGTATGAACATTGAACTGTCGTCAAAATAAAAACAAATCAGTGTCACAGACGACGTGCTATAATACGTATTTTTTTTTTTTTTATCATTCAATGTTTTACACACACACATAATTATAAATATCTGTGTACTATGCACTTATTTTTTTACTCCATGATTTTATGAAACTGAAATCAGTTCCTAAAGTCAAAAATGCTGATTTTAGCTGAATTTGTCGCGTGAACGAAATCACCGATTGTGACTGCGAAGTATTAGAGCGCCTGAACTTTACTAAAAATTAAGAAGAAATATAAATTTATGTTACTCTGTTGACCCATTTTTTTAATTATTATTTTTAGTTACAAACTTCAGAATTTCGAAGCATTAACGTGCCCGACTGCAGGAAGTCGCTGGATGATGGTGGTGTTGTGCCCGCCCCCACCACCTCTATTGGGGGGTGTTAATTTATTGACAGCTGTTACATATGTTCATTAGTTCTCTTTGTTCCTTATTTTATGTTTAAATAAAAAGCTGATTTATTTTTTCTTTACAGGTATTTGATATGAATGGTTCATTCCTCTCTTTCATTAACACATTTGGTGATCCCCTTTATGGACCACAAGGGCTTGCTTTGACATCAGATGGAAATGTGGTTGTATCTGATTCTGGAAATCATTGTTTCAAAGTTTACAAGTATCTTCAATAACGTCCAATTTAAAATGCAATTTAGAAATGTAAAAAAAAAATCTGCAGCTTCAATTTTGTTTCAAAATTGATTTCATGTTACCTAAAATGTATGTTTTGACACAAATACAAAAACATGCCAGGTACTGTGTACAGTAATTTTCCCTTATACAAATAAAATCATTATGAAGAAAAGGTAAACATAAATTCTGCCTTTGTTGATTTTTCAAAACAATTTTAACCAAAAATATTTTTAAAAACCTAGTTAACTAATAGTTTTAGTACAAGGAATTCGTCCTCTCTTGAATAGCATGTTGCACAAGGTAATAATAGACGTGAAGTATACAGATCTAACATATGGTAAAGATCGAACATATTAGGTTTTTGTATTTAAAAGGCGAAAGACTACAAAGAAGATATGAACATTATTCCATTTTTTCAATGCTATTTGCCATGTGACCATCCAAAAAGCCCTTCAAGTTTACTTGTCATTATAGATGTCAACAAAACAACCATAGACATCTTTTTTCTCAGAAACAAATCCTTCAGAAGACTCAGTCAGTAAATGTGTCCATTTTCAAAGCAGGGGTGGGCTTATACACGGTCAATCATTTAAAAAAAAATTGTGGGAAACTTGGGAGAAGAGGAGCTTTTACGCGTGTATAGATACCAAGTTTCACAAAGTCAATTTGGTGACTTTTTAGTGACTTTTCGGGGACTTTGTAAACTTATTTAGTGACCTAGTATATTTTCCTAAAACCTGTTTTTAAAAACTTTATTTTTAATAACAATTAAATAAAATGACAAATTAATGCTGAATTTCTTAATATAAATTATTTAATTTTAAGTTTTTAAATTTTTTTAATAAATTTTAAAAATATCAGTGTACAGAACAAAAGAAATAATGAGTAAGACTTACACAAGCCTGTTGTTATGTCACATACACAATACACATGTATATATTAAATGAAGCACTGCAATTACTTATGAACTTTTAATTTTTTTCAGCTAAAATCATTTTTTCTTCAAGCAGTTTTAAGTCTTCTTTTTCACTTTGCATGACATCTAGTTTTATCTTTTTAATAGCTTTTCGTTCAGCTATTGCTTTTCTTTTTTTCTTCATTGTCAGTTTGGCATTTCTTCTGGCTTTGTGAAGAGCTTCTTTTCTTTTGTTGGAAGCACTTTTAAAAGCTAAGATCATACTTTTTGTAATTGGAACATGTTCTACACCACCGTAGTTGCATATTGCTGTACGAAATAACCGTTGAGATATTAAAGAATTCTCTTCTAAATTTTCTACTAAGCATTTCTTGTTAACAGAAAAATTCCTTTTTACAGCTGCATTTCCAGGAAACAAAATTAAAAGTTTTTCAGATGTTTTAGAAATGGATAGTTTATGCCGACTGTTTTGAATACATTCAGCAGAAATACATCTAATCTGTCTTTTTTAGCATCATACGATGCAAGACTCTTCTTAATAATTTGATTCTCACAGAGCATCAAATATTTTTTTTTTATGTTTCTTATTTACAAACTCTTTTAAGACGAGGTACTTAATTTGATTTAATAGAATCAGAATAGAGAATTATTTGTGGGGGAAAAACAGGATAATCCTTTGACAAATGCTTTAGCTAACGGAGATCTTATATTCAGCTTATTTAGAAGACCTACCAAAAAGCTCCGACATTCTGTATAGAAGATTATCTTTTCAGCTTCTGAAACATTAGAACAAGCAGCAGAAGCACCAAACCCTATCTACTAGTTTTATGGGTTTATAATTTTGGCTGCTGTCTAGGTCAATGAGCAAAATATCACATTTATTGTTTGAAGACAAAAGATCTTTTTTAAAAAAACGAGCATGTAGTAGGTAAAACGAGAGTAAGTAGAAGCGAAAAAAGTTTTATACTAAAATTGGTGTTTTGCGACTTTGCTATAGGAGGAGTTGGGATACGTTGGTCCGCTTTTTAAGTCAAAAAAATACTGAAAAACCACGGCATCACGACATAATTTTGTAAAAGATTATTCAAAAACCTTATATTACAAACAAAAATTACTATGCAATAGGATTATCAAATACTAAGCAAAGTCAAGTCATTACTTTAATATAAATGTTATTATTAGACATTGATAAGCTCAATGTCTAATAACAACAAAAAAAAGCGTGTTCTTCGGAACTTATGTTGATACGTAAAGTCTGAATTAAATCTATAAAAACTCATTGCATTTTTTAAAGAAATAAAAAAAGTTTTCGAGTATCAACTTTTTAAACTGAAATAACTATTTCATACCTGCCAGCTATTGCAAATACTAATGAAACGACTAAGGTGAGAAGAAAAAACACTTTTAAAAATTGCAAAGTACCAAAGCATTATGTGAAGAGCATAAAAGAGCAATGCTTAAAGGAGAGAATAGGCTTGGCACTGGATAAGTAAAGAAAGAACTATGAGAGGAACAAGATTATTAATACACAATGAACATACTTGTGCACACCATAGTTGATTTTTTATTAATATAGTAAAACCTCTCATAAGGACCACCTCTATAAAGAGACCACCTCTCATAAAGACCAGTTTTTTAAGGTCTAAAACTTCCAGTTATAGACTCAATACTAACTTTCCCTCCATTAAAAGACCACCTTTTTTTTGTCTCCCTCCCAGTAAGACCACTTTTTCAGAAGAACAGGTAGGATTATTTATCTGGGAGAATTTTGAAATACCCGTATCTCTGAGAAAAACAGGACCCAGCTAGTAGGTGGAGGAAGCTACTGTTCCTGTTCCCTAGAATTGGGTGGGTGATAAGCACTAGGGCAGGGCAATTTGACCAATGAGCTTGATTGTTCATTTGTCCGTGAAGTGTGAAGTAGTCATTTATGGTAATGACTGGTCCACATTCCATCTGTTACCTTTCTTGGAGAGTTAAGGACATTTGTATAATTCACAGGGCATTTCCCTCTTGTGTTTCTCTCTTACAATACTTGTAAACTAAATGATACTAGTCAATATTTTTATAAAAAATTTAGGAGCTCATCTGATTCAGATGACAAGCTTCCTCTAGTGAAACAGCCACCAATTTCCTATCAGGAAACACTAAATGAAGTCAATAGATTAATAGAAAATTCAATTCCTGCTAGAGATAACCCTAAAATGAATAAGTTGTTTCAGGAAACCAAAGTTTAAAGATAAAGATTGTTAATGAGAAATTACTAAAATCAAAGCAAACTTCAATTAATTCTTTTTTCAAAGCTGTTAAGTCATAAAATGGTAATAAAAACAAGTGTAAGAATAGTTTTTGTTGTATTATTGCATGAAGCTTTGTTTTAGCCCTTACCTCTATTCAGAGACCACCTCTCTATAAGACCGATTTTCTACGGTCTGGTGGGTGGTCTCTTTAGAGAGGTTGCACTGTATATATGTGTATTAAATTGAACAACTTGACTAATGAATTTCTAAGACCAAAAAGAGGCAGAATTAAAAATATTAGGATTAGTTTTTTGTCGGATTTAATGATCACTTCATAGTATATGAAAAACAATTGCTAAATTTTTTTACATGTTTTTAAATTATATATTAAAAGAAAATCGAAAGAACGGTTATTTATTTATTTTGTAACAATATATAATGAGTACAGTAGAACCGTTTTTATCCGAGCCCCGACTAACCGAGGTACATAAGTCCTCGAAAAAAGCGCCTTTAACGCGAGCCATTTTTTTGGCGGGCCAATGGCGACCCTCCTAAACTGAAAACTCTTATGAACTTCAAGAAATAACCTTTTAAACTGGAACATGTACTCTACGTCTGTACGTATGTACAATTACGTATTTGTATGTATGTAACGTCATTTTTTAAATTTCATAATATATGCAACAAAGGCCTTTTTTCACATCTTTGACGACGCTTTCATTCATTTTACCAGTTTAACCACGTATCCCTCTCGATTTGGCCAGAATCCGTCTTATCCGAGTTTTCGATTATCCGATATACCCTTGGTCCACATTACCTCGGATAATCGAGGCTCTACTGTACTTGAAAGGGAGAAAGAAAACCTAATGTTAAAGACGATCTAACATTGAAATACACTTTTAATTGCATGCAAAAAAATAAGGGTTTTTTCCTAGCAAAAACATTTTTTAAATAATATTCTTAATATTCTTAAACTACAATCAACTGATATGGTCACTAAAACTTTAAGGCTAAAAATGAATTTTAAAAATTCCTTCATTTTCGATTAAATCTCGAGTCAAAATGACGTCCGTGCAAGTCCTTTACTACAGAAGTTGAAACTTGAGAAAGATTAAAAGTAATGGTAAGCTCAAAGTTATTGATGTCCCAGAGGAAGAATCCGATAGCAAACGAGAACTAGGAAGGATGCAACTGGATTTTGAAATGCGCAAAAATCGGTAACGACCCTTGAAAGCGCAAAAAACGGTATTGACGCGCATTTTACTTGTGATTTGTAACATTTGGCAGGCATGTACGTAGGCTATGTTAAAAAAAAATTCACAGAAAAGAAAAAATGAGAAAGAAAAATTTCCAAAATTACGAATTTTTGCGAAAACAAAATTTTAAATTTCCTTTTTTTCCGAAAAAAAGGAAAAATCACACGTCTGATAATACAGTATGAAATGATTTAAAATCAATGTTATATCTACCATCTATCGCATTAATCAACCCCGTTTTCAGTTCTAAAAATAGCTGCGCCGCGAATTGTGACGATCATCGGGCTGAAAAAAAACATTCAGTGCCGTCGAATTTTTTTCGTGACCGGTTGTCCAGTTTCGTTACTTTTTGTGGACTTCCGCGACCCCTTTTCCGATTTGGTGACTTTTTGGGGACTTCCGTGACTTCGGTAACCGGTAGACACCCTGTAGAGTATATAAAGAAAGCAAAGTTAAAGAAATAAATAAAAATGACTGACATATCTGTAAGAAAAAAAAGAGAGACCCAAATTGTCAGTATAAATATCTCGGCCTCAGCTGCAAAGAACAAATTTATGTTAAAATAAGGAATAAATAATTTGAAAAGGACGAAAAGTAACCTTTCATACTTTCTGTATTGTGTTTTTCTTTTTATTATATATATGTTCTATATTATTTTATATCATCTCAGTCATAAAATCTGAATTTGAGACCTGTTGAGAAATGACAACCTATTTGAAATAAGAATTTTATTGTGTTTATGCCAATTCGAACATCATTTTTCTTTCATAAGTATATATAATAAATGCAAAAATTTGACAATAATACAGGAAACAATTAACACATCAGAAAAAGTGTTAACAAGTTCATTCATCCTCAATGTATACATAAATAGATTTATGACTGATTACAATAGTGCGTTATTTTACTCAGAGTAATTTATGTTACATGTAAAAAGAACTATATAATAATGTACTGCGCAAAAACTACTTTTTGAAAAACAAAACCTTTGCAAATATATTCAATATGCTTGAGCGAAAAAAGAAAAAATATTTAAAACATTTTTAATACTTTTCTTTAAGGGTGCATACCTCCTACATGGTACAAATTGCATAGAGGATAATTTTTATCAAGAAAAAATCCATTTATGTAAAAAAATGTTATTTACATGAACAAATAAGTTTGAATACTACAAGAGATTCTATAACATGTATATTTACAGATGTAAAAAGATATATCACAGATCCATAAATGTAAACTTATTCTTACAGAGACTCGGTGAAATAAATTATTGTGCCTGACTTGTAAAATAAGTATGAGTAATCACAGAAGGTTATTTGATACAAAATGCAACCTTTATACTGCAAAAAATACACACTTACTAATTATAAAAAATACTTCAAAGACATCTTTGTATTGACAGGCCCATTATTCCAAAACTTTTTAGGAGGTGGGAGCAAAGGGTATATTTTCAATGCATATTATAGGTAAAAAAAGAACAAAATACATAAAAACATGCATAAATTTAATGTATTGCTAAAAGTTTGGGGAGGGGAAACAATTGACCCCCCACCCCTGATCGCCCAAATGACGGGCCTGTGTATTGCTATTATTATTTCAGCATTTAACATAGTTACCTTAAAAGAATTTTTACAATAAAAGCACAACGTTGAGAAAAACTCTTCACTTACATTAACCTTTTGACTGCTGAATGATAAATTCAAATTGCTTCAAAAATTGTTCATATGTTTTTATGTTTGAAAACTATTGCATGTATTTGGGAGTTTAAATACATAGACTTTTTGGGGGGAAATTATCTTCTTATGTTTCCAAAACAGGACTTGAAATTTAATCATGAAATACACTACTGACAGTTAAACATTGAAACAGCAGAACATCCACAAATGAGCAAATTCTACTAAAGTTTTTTGTGGAAATCATTGCAGAAGCAGTCTGAGGGACAGAAATACACCAAAGGGACTAAAAATGTTGCATGTTTTGATTTCAGAAGAAAACACCAAGAGAAAGAGGGGAAAAAGTATTGCCTGAAATGATTAATCGCAATCATGAGGGAAAACGAGGCTTATACAAAAATATATGGGCTTGTAAAATTAAGAAATTAAAAATAGCTACCGTACATACTCATGTATAAGTCAAAGTACTTCAGACGAAATTTGGACGCTGAAAAAGTAGAATCAATTTATGTACGAAATATATATACTATATATATACATAAACTTATCAAACCATCGATATTCAACATCTTAAAGACAACAAGTAATTATCTTCAGAATTCAAGAACTTTAAAATCTTCATTGTTTTCATTGGAATCATTCAACCATATCAAAATGTATATTGCTTAGAATCTGAATATTTATAAAGTTCACTTAAGAAAATCCAATATCATTTCTCCATTTGCATTCAACGTATCTTTAGATTCTACCTTTATCAGTGGTGATTCTTCTGAAATGGGGAGGAGGGAATACTTTGAAATGTGATTTGACTCATATATGAAATTTATTTTCTCCCAACATTCAGCTAATAGCTGGGAGGGGGGGGGGTGACATATACAAGAGTAGACGTATACCCAAATACATATATTGGTAAGATTCTGAAATTTCCGGTGCAACAAAGTGATGCTGAAATGACTATTTGGAAGACAAATGATACAAGATTAGAGAACATAGTACCACCATATTCTCATACATGATCTAACAATAAATCCATATTCATAATAATAGTTAAAACTACACAAAAGTATTAAGCACACCCATGACATTTATCTTTCAAAAAGTTTTGCAATTAACATTCCTTGAGAATAAGCATATCACATGAAAAAATCCTGCATGCTCTGAAAACAAGCAGGAAAACTAAAGCACAACACACATAACGACATAATGCAGTAAATAAGGCTCATTTTAGTTCATTGAAAAATCATTCTATGTATTGCTTCATAGATTAATATGAAAAGTCCCTTATCAACATCTTTCATTTCAAACTGATTATTTTTCAAAACTGAATTCATGAAACCTGAAATCAATATGTTGGCCTACAGAATTTTGCTTCATGCAAACTTTTCTTTACCTTGCATTACCATTCCGCTCAATTTGATTAAATTGCACACTAGCACTGCACACAAAATGAATAACTTTTTTTTATTGGACCTACTCTGGAGTTAAACAAAAATGAGTGGCTAAATTTAAAAAGCAATATTATTTCAACTCTACAAGACCAGTTATTATCATTTTGAGTAAAATGAGAGCTATAAAATAGTTTATTCTTTCATTGAAAACACATGATGCTGAGCATTTCACTCAGTTACTATTCAAAATTCAAACAAGAAAATAAAAATATTCCATGCAGTTCTTATGATTTATATGGATACTAAACTAAATGTTATGCTTGTTGAATTTTGTTTTTGTATATACATATATAGCATTCAAAATCCTTTGTGTGCCACAACCACTACAAACTGATCCGGCAACCACAATATAATTTAGTGGTCTAAGGGACCACTGAATGACCAGTCACTTTGTCTAAGATGAAGTATATAATCATACTTACTGGTCTGAAGGACTAGTAACATTTTAGGATTTCTAGCACTATGTATATATCATATTTGGACTACAATGTATGAACTCTTTCTACAATGTTTTATTTAAATAACTGATATGAAGAGTTTTTTACATATGCCTATAACAAGTGAGTCACTCATTGATAACTAGTCAAGTGTACAAGAATAAAGTGAAATTAACATGATGCATCCCTATTCAAATCTTTTATTTCAGCACTGATTTTGCAGGTTATAGAAATTATTTAGGGAAAATGTTGAAAAAAATTACTCTTCACTTTAATTATTTCATACACTTTTATATTTTCTTTTCTTTTTATTATTTCATTTTTAGTAAAAAAAAAAAGGAATTGCATATATAAGAAATATAGACAAGTCATATTTTTGAACACAAGAAACATATTTCATTGTACTACTCAACAATTTAGTGTTTCCAAAGACATAAGAAATAGGGGTTCTTACAAGTAAGTTAGAGGCACTTATGAATAATACTTTCATAGTACTTGTACAAAACGAATTTTATTACATAAACAACAAAACTTAATATTATAAAAGTATAAAAACAACTGATAAAACTTTGATTACTCAAAAATGTAACAAAAACAAAGCAACTGAATCACTTACAATTACAATAATTTATAAAGCAAAATTCACATTATTAAACATCTAACTTTTACCAATCAGTACTTTGTTAGAGTTCCCATTAAACAAGGCAAAATAATAATAATAAATAAAAATAACAAATATTCTGCCTAAATTTAATATTTTTCTTTTTTTACCAGTACATATACTTTTAATGTAGATTAAAAATTTTAAATTCGTAAAAAACTTCATCCTAAATTAATCTATTGAGCTGCACATTCATTGTCATAAATTTTAGAAATTATAATGGAAATATTTCTATTTTTCCACGTGCAGTTAACCAATTTTATAAATATGTGTTTCTAACGAAATTATTATCCAATAATAATTAAATATATACACTATCGCTCATTAATTTCAATGCACCTTCATTTTTATTTAAAATTTGCATCATAAGCATATAAAATATGGTACTTCAATGCAACATTCAAGTAGGTGATGCTTATAAACCTTCTGTGGTTCATTTCTGTATCAAACATTTGTTCGTAAAAAAGAGAAAAAATAGATTTTTCACACATTGGAAAAAAAAAAACATTTTAGAGCATTTAGCGTATAATGTATTGTGTTTAATTACTGCATAATATTATGCAAAATATACATGAGTCACATACACTGAGAAAAAAAATCCCAACAGCAAGAAAAAATTATTGCAGACTAATGAAATTTCAGCAATACATTTGTCGAGGTAACATATTTAAATGAGTTAAGATTCAAGCTCAAGGGTTAATACAAATGCAAGCATAATTTCATTTCAAATGTAAAAGACTGGTACATTAATAGCCGGTTTAAACAAAAGAACTTATAAAGTAAGCACAAAAACATAAATGCATTGGGCTGTACAATTCTCCACCAGACCCCTACCTGTTGGCCGAGGCTTTACTATTGCTTTCGCACGGAGCTGGTGGCCGTCGATCATCTACGGTTGATTTGTTATCAGGACGAGGTAGGTTTGGGGGGCGCTCTGCTTACAACCCCGCTGGCCCAACCTATTTACCTCTTGCTGCGTAAACCTGACCCTCCTTGATACCCTATGCTTGAGGGGTATCATTTAGAGTTCTTATGGTTCCCTGAAAGAATTAGGGTTAGTAGACATACATACATAAATTTAAATAAACTACTGCATATATGAAGTGCCGTACAGGTACTGGGTATCAGTTCATGGGATGGAGTTCCATGCCTGCTGCACTAGGTCAGTCAATACAAGAACGGTAAGTGATAATAATGCTTCTCTGTAACTCTTGTCGTTAGTAAAAAATGTAAGATTTGATGACTTTGCATCAGAGATGGGACCAACAAAATTGCTGCCAACCATGATGCACAGTGGATAAATTAAAGCCATGTCTTCTGCCAATATCACAAAAAGAAAATCCACCTTCTTGTAGCCCTATAACATAACCTCATTTAAATTCAGTGAGCTATTGAAAATGGTTCCTCCATCTTTTTAAATACATTCTTGACTAATATCAACTCATAACATCAAATCTAAATGATAAATAACACTCACGAACATTACAGTGCACTTAGGCTGCTCTTCATATCAGAAGAAGTAGCATCAACAATACAAAAATCAAAAATGTAGTTTTCATACTACTTTAATGAAGATCACAAATCATTGTATTGTGATCTATGCATTATATATGTAAGATTTAGAAATAATAAGACAGCCGCAATGGAAAGCGAAGTGAAACCAAGAGGTATTTTTAACATAATTAAAATTCCTGAGGATACAATCTCTCAATGTCCTATTGAAAACTACAATTTTGTTGATCCCATCTCTGATGCAAAGTCATCAAATCTTACATTTTTTGCATCCACCTTGGTACACTAGAAGATATGTACAAAGAGGCTCAAAACAACATATGTGATTTAATGAAAAGCGGAAAACTAAACAAAAACTCAAGCAAAAATAACACACATAACAGAGGAACTAAAAACAGAAATGAATCACAACTTAAGTGAAAAACAACACGAAATTAGACAGCTCAAAAAAGACTAAAATGAACTTCTAACAAAACTACAAGACACAGAAAGAGAACTTGAAATATGTAAAACCAAATTAGACAAACAATAAAGGCAGAGCAAAAAGAAAAAATCATAGATTTAGAAATGGAGGTTAAAATAAAAGAGTTAGAATTAGAATTAGAAAAGATCAACCCTCAAACACGAAACCAAATATTAGAAGAAAAACTAGAAAGCATCAAAAAAATAATCAAAGGAAAAGAGGAAAAGTTAGAAGAACAATTAACATTACTAAAACTAAAATAAGCTGAATTAGAAAGAACCAGATTTAAAGATCAAACATCTCCAGGAACAATTAGAAACTCAAACAAAAAACACAGAAGTGCTAATACAACAAATTGGGGACAAAATCAAAGAAACACTCTTCCAGAAAGAAATAGATCAGGAGATTAACAACTTAAATCATGAAATAATATACATGAATAAATACAATGAAAAAAGTAATCAGGATAACATAAAAGAGAGAGAAAAACTAATAAGAAAAATAGAAAAGCTAACAGAAGAGCAGATAAAACACAAATTATTGATAGAACAAAGGGAAATAGGATTTTTTACTAACGACAAGAGTTACAGTGAAGCATTATTTTCACCTTGTACTTCTGAATCTCAATGAAATTCAGTATCAACTGTGTCTAATTCAGAAAGTAGTTTTCAACCTATCTCTCTTTCAGGAAAAACCTATATATAACTCCAGAATCTGACAAAATTGCGTTAGGAAATCAAATAAACATTTGCAACTTCAAAGAAGCGACTAAATCTCCAGCTTCTAGTTATTCATGTGAGGGGGCAAATTTTACTATGAAAATTGATCCCCATTGTTAACTTTAGAATCTCTTGAAAACACAACCTTGTCCGTGTCTGCTTCAGTAAGTTCAAGTCCAGCTATGCAAGCAACAACGCATAGCTGGAGACATACTGCGCCGAAGTAGGTTTGCTGGGTGTTTTGCTTACAACCCCGTCAGCCCACCCTAACTACCTCTCGCTCTGTGAACCTGGCCCTCCTTGATACCTTATGCTTGAGGGGTATCATTTAGAGGGTTATGGTTCCCTGAAAGAAATGGGGTTAGTAGACATACGTACATAAATTTAAATAAACTACTGCATACATGGCCATGGAAACAGCAACAAGCCCTGTAATGTTGGAGCTATTTGAAAAAATGAATTTTTCCTAATGTATCCCTGATTAGTGGAGAGCCCGTGACATGGGAAAGTATGGAAACTGAAAGATGTGGAACAGAACATGATAATCAGGAAAATTCTTCTGGGCTAATGTGCACCCCCTCTCCATCACGTTCTTCAAGTGATAAAGATACATCATCCAATAACTTAGATGCAAATACTGCAATTATCCCCAATTATAGGATTAAAAAAGACCGGATGAAAGCTCATCATATAATCTCTTCTAATCCAGTGCTGCTTCCTGCAGATCACGTCCTAGCAACTGCGAAAGATGGATAAGAAATAATCCCTATCGTATCCCTAAAAAATCCTTTTATAGTGTAAGTGGAGATACGAAAATTAAAGTAGGGTGTGATACAAGAAAAAGGCCTACAGAGGAGCTTGATGTTCCAGGGAAAAAACAAAAAGTTAATAACAGTGTTACTGGAGTTTAAAATTCTGACACAGAACCTTTTCAGAGTGTGAAATGTGATTCTGGCTACTCTTACCCAAGTGTTGGAATAGGTAAGTCTTATGGTCATACTAGAGAACCTAGTGGATCAGTGTTGGATAGACCTGAGCAACACATGCAAAGTTTGCAGCCTCTTAATTTGAAACTTAATGCCTAGAAATGTCATCCACGAGAAATTGTGCCTCTCAATGTAAACGACTGCTCAGAACTGTAAAATTTTTCCTGATACAAAAGCTTCTGAAACTACCCAAAGATATTACAGAACCTCTTCTTCTACTGGAACGAACCCATAATATTGGACACCATTCATTGAGTTACAATGCCTCAGAGCTATGTTTACATGAAATGAATTCGGATTTGCTACTTTTGCAAATTTGTAGGAGAAATGATAGTTATCGTAGGTTGACCAGGAAATTCATAGCAAAATCCTGGCATCTACATCAGCATCCAGTAAAAATGTGATTTTTCAATCTTTGACTACAGTTAAACAAACCGATGCGCATTTGAAGCAAAACCGATTTCCATCTTCATGGTGGTGACACTAGCGTTCCTCTTATTCGTCTGCAGCGAAATTTGAATAGATGTCATCTTTGATTCTTGCAAATACGCTTGCCAAATTTCCTTTGTCTAGCACAAATCCTTTCTGGTGTTGGGGGTTTTTTCCATCAGTGTAGTAAGATGTTCAGCTAAATGTTAGGTGAATGCGTGCATGCTTAGGTGTAAAACAAAACAGGTTAGCAAGCAGTTTAAGGCACCTCTGAAAACTTCAAAAGAGGAAGATATGCATATTAGAGTGATATCCAAAGGAAATACGTTCAAAAGAACCTGCCAAATTTGTGCTGAACTTATGGAAACAAGAGAAACAAGCATATCAAAATCTACAATCAAATGTTGCATCCGAGCTGCTGATCAGGGTGCTGTGTAGCAGCAAGAATACTACTTTTACAACAGATTAACAATAAAAGAAAGGCTTAACTGGGCTACAGTTCTAGAAAATACAAGGATTGGACATGTGATCAGTGAAAAAAAGGTATTTTCCACTAACAAATCGAAATTTGAAATATTTACTTCTAAGAGGAGTCTGTTTTTTTATTGTGCTGTGGATCAACACATGCACCCTTGTACCCAAACAACTATCATGCATGGAGAGCGTTATATCATGGTTTGGGGAAGCTTTGGTAGTGGTGTAGTTTCGATTATGTAAAAACATATATATCTGATCATAGACGATACCACAGCATCCTTGTGCGCCATGCTATTCCCTCCGCCACTCACTTTATTAGTTAGGGATTCATTCTACAACAAGACGTCAACCAAAAACATCCTTACAGTTTGTGAAGAAAAGTTCAATCCAAACAAAATCAACAAGCACTCCAAAATATGGTTTGGCCTCCCCAGAGCTCAAACTGCAATCCAATTGAATTACTCTGGGAATATCTGGACAGGCATAAATGTTACAAGTCAACATCATCTATCGGAGGTGATTCAATGCTGTTGGAATAACATTGAATTCAAAATTATGAATAAACTACCCATATAACGCTCCATGTGTGTGCGGTGGAAGTACTTTGAGGACAGGATTATTAAAGACAACATTTTTTGTGTATGCTAAGTTATGGGACAAAATATTTTTTTGCTTGAATAAAATGTTTCATTCATGCAAAAGCCCATCTCTTTAGCCGCGTTCACATGGCACTCTTATAACCCGCTTGTACCCTGCTTATCACCGCATTCCGGTTTTTTACCGGGTAAATGGTGGGTATAGTTGCCTCCTGCCCAAGAGCAGGATTTTTGCGGGGTTTCTACCCAGCATGCCATTCGCGCAGCACTCTCGATTCCCCATGAGTTAACTTTTGATTGACAGTTCGCGCGTTTCGTATGGTGTGCGCAACTTGAGGATTTTAAATGAAATAGGCTAAAAGTACAGCAATAAAAATTATTTCTTACTTGTAATTTTTTCTATGTTTATTTTTCAATATTGTGTATATCTTTTGTCATCTCTAGATGTAATAAATTTAAGAAAAATTAAGATGAAAAATCCTATGATCTTGTACGTTTCCATACATGTTAGTACCAAAGTAGAAGAGTATTGTTACTTTTATTTTTTCATTCATTATTGAAAAAGTAATTTCTTATCTTGAAACGCAGAAATAATTTGTCGTACTCATCATAGTGACATCGGTTTGTTCATTTTTATTAGTTCATGTCCTTAAATGTCTTTAAAACTAAGGAGTAAGAAATACATAAAGGTTTAAACTTTTAAAAACGTATCTTTTATTTTGAAACGACACATGCATGCGATTAATATGTAGGCATAATTTTGTTGGCTGTGCCATATCAGGTTTTTCTTACACAACCCTGTGGTGTTTATAAATAAAACTAACCGGGTTAGAAATTACTGTTCAGAATTTTTTAAAAAAATAATTAAGATTTTCAAAATTACTTATACATAAATAATGTACATCAAAATAAAATAATTTTTGGAAAAAATAGAACCGACTTTAAATTATAAATTGCACTAAAAAGTGAAAAATAAATTAATTCTTTAACAACACCGATACGATTTTTAAATATAACTTTTGAAGCCTGCGCACAATTACCTAATTACCATTACGTCATGTGTTACTTTACATTGAAACTGTTATAAGCTCTGGGCCATTTATATTTGTAATTTATTCATGATTACAAAAGTAATCATGAATCAAAACCTATCATGATTTTGCACCTACTTCAAAAGTTATGTTTAAAAATCGTATCGATGTTGTTTAAAGAATTAAATTAGTTTTCACTTTTTAACGCAATTTATAATTTGCAGTCGGTTCTATTTTTTTCCGAAAGGGACTTTATTTTATTATTTTTGGCGTAAATCCATTTTTTACATAAATACTCTATTTTTAAATAATCCATATCAAAAGGCAAACCTTCTTTGAGTGAATGGCACTAAAAACTAGTTATTTGAATGATAAATTCCGTTTGAGCAACCACCCTCGATGGATTAAAAAAAAAATCAAAATCTTGAAAATCGGCTCATCTTGTGAGATGTTATGGGTGGACAAACAAAAAACCGATATCCATACGGTATGAATATATAACCTCCTCCTTTGTGAAGTCGGTTAAAAAAATAGAATATAATAATTATCTGAATATTCGGCAATTTCTCCTAGGCCGAAGCCGAATATTAAAATTTCTAGAAAATCGTGGTAATAGAAAGTATTTTCTAAATTTTAAAAGTACTCACCAAGTAAAACACCAATTTCACACAATAATCTATGATGTATGATTTAATTCTGTTTAAGAATCCAGAACTACCTAAAACTAATGTAGTTTCTGTATTGTTTTGAATGCAATAAAATTGGTAAGCATTAGAATTATTTTACTAATTTCTAAATTCAAATTAAAGGAATACTATTGTTTAGAATGTTTACCTTGCTCCAAATAATTTCATGAAGATATTTTAAAAGCTATAAAAGTATATTTTTATTTTATGGCTTTTTACATACCTATTTTTACAAGATCTATTAAAATTTAATGCATTTAACTGGAATATATTTTTTTAATTTAAAAAGCCCAATAACTTATGCTATCTTAATATTCATGATATGTTCTAGGCTTTTCCCATTGCTATCTTACCCAATATTCACAATAAATCAGTTTACTCACACAAAGTCTGCCTTCCACTGTGCTACTAAACAAAATAAAAGTCTCACATTCTTCATCATAATTAACTATTGCCAGCATTTGTGAGCAAATGCTAATTATAAAATACAGTATTGTAACTGTATCAAACCTAAAAGCAATGTTTAAAAAAAGTAGTTTTTTATAAATTATTTTTATTTATTAAAATTATATACTAATGTGTTCTTTTACAATAACTATAATGCAATTTTAAATGCTTAAAATCTACCAATTTCTTTATTTTTGTACATTTCTACCGTAGCAGAACTATTCGGCCGAATAATGATCAGTATTCGGAAAGACCGAATATTCGGCTAAATCAAGAAACGTCTATTTGAGCAGGCCGAATACCGAATAGTGGCCGAATATTCGTTGCATCTTTAACACACACACACACACATATATATATATATATATATATATATGAAAATGCAGAGCTTTGAACTATCTTTCCCCCTTTATTTAAGATAACAATTCTCCATTTAATTCAGTTACACTCCCTGCAATAAAAAAACAAATACATAACGTTGCATTTTTGGTTTTAATAAGAACACACGTAGCTTGAATCTTGATCATTTCTATTTTTCAAATACATCATGAACTTTATTTGTTGTCTGATTATATTTGTTGATAAGTCATTTGGGTGTCATAATTAATTCTATATTTGGAATTAATATTCAATTGTCTCATAAACGATGCATAGCCACCACCTGTACATAAAATAAAATGTCTTGATATTGATTGCTAGATGTAGCATATGTATGCAATTGGCAATATTCTGGTTAATCAGTTTGCCCTTAGCAACCTTGTTTGCTTTTAAGATATTATGAGCAAAATGTTTGTAAATATTCCTGAATGGTAAGAAAAAAGCAACGATCTTTCATGCTCTTAATTTACTTAGAACACCTCTTTCCTTTTTCTTTAAGAAAGATGCATTTTTTATAATGCAAAATCTTAATTTTCAAAAGATACATTATTTCGTATACTAGATTTCAGCTCTTACAAAAAAGCATTAACAAAACAATGTAAACATGTTAAACAAAAGCAATTATATGTAATTTTTAAATCGTGAATGCAATTATTTTTTTCAAAAAATCAGGTCTAAAACATTCTCAGCCGAGTCTTTCCCTAGAATTTGTTTTGAATTGTAACATTCAGAAAAGCGAAAGCAAGAAAACGGCAATAGCATGCGTAAAAATTGTAAACAGTGCGCAAAGGATGATGGGTAAAACCGCTTTCCGAGACAAAACCTCTTTTCTCATGTGAACGGGGTTTTTCCCAAACGGGTTTTTTCCGAATTGGAGAGGGGATTTGCGGGTTACAAAAGTGCCATGTGAACGCGGCTTTTGTGTATTTTTTGAAAAAACAAGACATGTATTGAAATTAATGAGCAGTATTGTGTATATATATATATATATATATACAGGGTGTTTGCAGGGAACTGTAAGTTTTTGCATTGGGTAGTACATGCCAAGTAGTAAGGGATGGTGGTTGGGAACGTCATATTCTGTTAATAGAAGTTGGAAGTTTTAGAAACAATCAAGATGTAGGACCTTCAGCACCGCCGATTTGTTATGAGACGGTTTTACACTAACGATGAGTCTGTCACCAATCATTTTACTCATGAAAGACGAGGCTCATTTTCATTAGTGGATGGCTTTGTAAATAAGCAGGACTGTTGATTTTGGAGTCCTCAAAATCCCGAGTGACATTGTGGTGTGCAGTACGTAAAGTGGGGGTCATCGGACTGCATTTTTTTTGAAAAGTGGAAACATGTATTCAATTGGATGGATGCCACTTATGCAACGTTATTTTTCCTACTTAATTTTTTATAAGGAGTTTCTGAAAATTTAAGTTTGTAAAATGCGTTGTTTAAAAAAATTAATATTTTTGTTCAAAATTTAAAAAATTGTGGCTTTTTAAAACCATGCAGTTTCCGGTAAACACCCTGTATATTAAAATTCAAGAAAACATGGCCTTTACAACAAATACCTTAATAAACCTTAATAAATTATGCATGTACTTATTCATAGCCCCCTTAACTAGATGCCTTCCGAAATAGAGCGAAACCCATTACCATACCGGCAACGATTTTCTCCCGCTGACAACAAAATCACCGCTAGAGGGCACTACCTATTTGCTATTGGAAAATGGTGTTTTACTTGTAAATGCTTGGTAAATTGCGATAAAAAGCGGTAAAAAGTTCTTTTAAAAAAATAATTTTTTTTTTTTTTTCATATTTAATCATATGACTCAATAATTACATTTTTTTCGCTTTTACTTTATGGTGTAGTAAAACAGTGGGAAATTAAGTGATATTATTAATTTTTGATATCTAGTTAGTCTAGAAGCATTTTAACGGTGCATCAACTTAAAACTTTTATTTTATTAAAGTAGTTTTCTTCTAATTGTAGGTATTTTAAAAGAAAAATGTTGTTACACAAATTAACAAAATTTTCTTTAAAGTAATGATTTAAATCTTTTAGTCTGTAAAATGAAACTTCGCTTAAGAAACAATTTTTTTTTTCTTAAATTTGCAAACGTACTGTGCAGCAACATCCTTTAGAGCTGTGTAATAAAAATCTGTATCACTTCAACTACCAAAAAAACATTGTTTCTGTAATCTATAAATGCACTTAAAATTATAATTGCATGTCATCACTTATTTTTAACTTTATTATTATTATTATTATTGTCGAGTTTAATGGAATATATATATAAAGAAGTGGTTAAAGAAAGAAATTTTAAGCATTTCCATAAAAAAATATATTTTTAGAATTTTTTTTTTCTATACGACCAGTTGCAAAAGTCGAGAACACTTGCGTACTCAACCAACCTGTATCACAGACAATACATCAAATTTCGATTACGAGATAGTACTTCAAATACTTTCAGATTTTTAAATCAAAATCAAACTTACGAAATATTAATTTTGTTACGATCGAAGGTTCTATTGCAAACATTAAAAAATGTTCTAAAAATAAATAAATGAATAAAAAAGCAATGAAATTATTTATGCAATTCATACATAAAGAATATAATACACATAATTTAAACTGGCATTTTTACCGATGTAAGAAAACAAATAAAAATCCAGCTAAATCTAGCTTGACTAAAAATTTTAATTTTAATATTTGTTTGAGAATGATGCTCTTGATAAAATAATTAAAGATTTATTTGGAGCATTTTGAACATGTTTGAGAAGATGCAATGCATAACTTCCATGATCGATTAACAGCAAAGCTATACATGTGATATATATTTGAGTAGATAGTTATATGGACTCATTTGTTTTAGAAAAGAAGAATGTCTTATTATTATTATTTACTTATAGTGATCTTGAAAATTAAAATTTTCTCCTTGAATTTTAAAAGTCAAGACTTTTGCAAAGGCTCTGAAAAGATGTTCAAAGTTTTGAAATGCTTTTAAGTGTACTTTGAGTATCAGATATATTTTCTCGCAATCTAATATTTTTCAAGAAATCATTGCTTCGAAAAACGAGCAGAACAATGAGGACGTTAAATTGGGAAACTTGGACCCAAATTCTTCATTTAGGCAAGTTATAAAAATTTTGCATAAAAGTCAAGTTTTTATTCTTATAATAGAATCAAATTTAATCTTATCATAGAATCTGCTCTATCCCCCCCCCCCCCCGAAAGAAAAAACCAGTCCTTTTGGTTTCAATAAATAAATAAATAAAAATTATACAGAAATAAAATAAAAAAGGTTAAATATGTGAATAAGTACAATTTATTATGCATTGTACTAAAGTGATATTTTAGGCATGAAGAATAGGACAAATATTACTTCCAAATTACTCTCATTAATTCATCCATAGAATGAAATATGTTCTTGAAATATGATTAGAATTCGATTCTATGCATGAATAATGATTTGTATTTCTTTCCTTACTAACTTTCATTATTTCATATTGATTCATACATGTCTTCGTATAACTAGTTAAATTTTTTTAACAAAAAATCAATAAATTTAATTAATATTTGCATAATATAAAATGCATCATAATATATAATCAACCGTATTCAAAGGACAAGCTACAGTAAAGATTGGGCAACATAATAAATAATGTATATTTATATAAAAATAGTTTTGCACTATATTATTGTTATTAATTAATTTGTTTTAAATTTTTTGCCAAATAGGCGTTATGAAAGACACACACATAAAAATAATAATAATAATTCCCTTGTCTTGATATAGCGGAGATCCCTTTTTCACGCAAACTAACGTCCGATTGAAACTATTTTTTTCTTTTACTGAGTTTGATGTGCAAAATGGAACAACACAGTAAATCATCTTTCTTTAAGTTAAATTATTCCTGAAAAGGACCGTTTTTAACCCAAAGAATCAAATTATTAGGGAAAAAAGAAGAAATAGCAATGGAAAACCAATTTTCTACCCTTCAAACTAATGGAAAGAGCGCCGTTTGTTATAGCAGATAAGTAGCGTTCCTGGTGGGAGAAAAGGTAACTAAAATCCGCGGCCAACTTTTCCCGCAAATCGCTAGGCATCTAGTTAAGGGGCTATGTACTTATTTAAAATTACAAAAGAACTTAACCACTTAAAACAATTTCACAAGTAGTTTCGCATAAAATGAAATGTCAGCATGAAGGATGAGTTAATCTGGTGTTTCAATTGAAAGTGCAGGTACAACAACTCTCAATTCTGCTTGGTTAGAGGTACTTTTTTTCTTCGATTGAAAATATGGAGGTTTTCCACGTGATGTAATTTGTACTGGAGGTTCGGTATCTTCTGGTTCATTGCTATGAAGACTGTAAGAAATGTTTCCATATTCCTGAAGCAATGGACATACACTTAATACAAATTGACAAAAATCTTTCCTGATTCCAAACCACCCTGAAAATACAGAAAATAAATTTTGTTAAAAGAATATAGAGAAAAACAAATTCAAAACACAATTCAAAGTAGTATTTAAGAGTAAAACATCTTTGATTTTAATTGTGAAATCAAAAGTACTATTTTTCAGCAAAAGATATCAAAAGGAAAGAATTAGAGATTACAATGGACAAGCAGTTGTTAAATGAACAAAAATGACTCCAAAGTCCATCTGTGTATGTGGATAAAAACAATTGTTGTGTAATGTTTCTGTTGAAAATGGAGAGGAAAACACAAGTATGTGATTAAAAGGTTTTTTTTTTTTGTTTTAAATGCCTTTTTAACTCGTAGACTACTGAGGAATATAATCTCCCAACAAACATAATGTAATCACTAGGGGATGTAACCAATGATTGTTTGGCTGAATACCGAATATTTGCCCTTTCTGGCAAGCCAAAGCTGAATATTCAGCCCGTCTATTATAAGAATAAAAACTTGACTTTTATGCAAAATTTTTATAACTTGCTGAATACTGAATATTGAAATTTATCAAAATTTCCAGTAATCAAAATAATTTGTAAATTTAAAATGAATCACCAAGTGAAACACCAGTTCCAATACTAATAATAATAAAAAGAATTTTTCTGGTATCCTGAGGGATAATCTCCCAGTTGTTGTGTGGGCTCCCCCAAAGAAACTTATCTTTCTTAATTTACTTGAAATTCTAAGTGGAAAGCAGAAACAGCTGCTCTGCATATTTTGAGAAACCTTAATTTGAGTACAGCAACAAAGGCATGCATAGATTTGTTCATCTATGTGCCTCTGAATGTCAGTTTTTGTTATAAACTATACCAAGTAACAGATGGTTGTTGTTTTGGCAGCATTACCTAAAGCACACATTCTACAGTTCTGTCTCCTAATAATGTCTGGTAGAATTTCTTAAAATATTAAGTGGGGGGAGAGGGGATTCATTGTGGGAGATTTTGTCACATATTATGCCAAGTAAATTAGTATACTTTAATGCCTTATTCTATTTTTCTATTTTTAATTTTCTTTTTTCTTCTGCAATTCCGAATACTTTTTTATTTGCATAACACATAAAGCATGTAATGAAAATGATTTCAAAGAGAAAAACACTATTAAAATAATTGCAGTTTAGTACTGTTTATGACCTTTGTGCTCCTTAGGCACACAGGCTCCACAGTTTAGAGCATCCAACTGAAATGTTTATTATTGATTTGACATAATGATTCAAAAACACAAACTACTTTTCTTATCAACTTTTATTTATTTTTACCATGAAGCCTTAGGATTAGCATGCACAGCAGCATGGTTCATAATAAACTGCTAGGTTATCCATGCCTGGGATTAAACATGCGTCACCTGAGGGAAAAACCGGTGTAGTACTAGCCACGAAATAACATGGGACACACAAACTCTACTAAAACTTCAGAATTGAAGACATAATTTTATATCATGAAGTCTTACATTCTCATATGTATTTTGGAATTATAATGTTAACATAACATTTTCCCCATACTTTTTCAAATTGCAGAATAACACTGTGCAGCAAATTTGAACTTTTTTTTTTGTGTCCTTTAGATGAAACTATGTGATTCTATATAAACAAAAGTGCTTGATTCAAATATCCAAACCAAAATTGTCCATCACGTACTGTTTTTGCTGTAGACCCACTTCTCATATTTATACAATTTGGTTATAGAAGAATGTAACTGAGGCTCACGTATTGAAAACAAAAACACTAAAATGATTTTTTTGGCTGTTTCCATCATGTGGGCATCTGTTGGTATGCCCTAATAACAGATTAGCAATATTCAATTCATATACTTCCATTCTATCGACTGCTGAAACGCTTTTCAAACACAGAGCCGTCCTGATGAAAGCTTTCCCCATGCTCACCATTTATTGCGCCAAGGTTTTGAAAAAATAAGTGCATATGACAGTCCAAAAAGTGTAGTTTTAATGAAATATAGCAACCTATAATAGAAAAGCATTTTATCATGTCACCAACAAGATTTTCGTAGTTTTCAGCTTTCTCATTTCCAAGGAAACGTGAGCACACTGATTTAAATTTTTGCAATGCAAATTTTTCGGTTCTGACTGTTTGTTTTCATACTCATCATAATGAAAGGACTTCCTTAAGTTGTGGGCCAATAAAAATCCTTTCTTTTACTTTTGTCTCACTTAAATTTTTGAATTTGTTCCCGAGATGCAAGAAAGCCATTCCTTCTCTGTCCAGAGCTTTTACAAATATTTTGATAAACCAAGTTTAATGTGCAACTGTGGAAAGAAGGCACATTGTATATTCACAAGTGACTCATTTGATATGTTTTTGCCACTCATAATTTCGAAATTTCCTTTGTGTTTGCAAAATATGCTAGAGGAATGAATAGGAAAAAAATACATAGATGGAGGAGCACTGACAAACAAGCGCCACTCTGCTGAATTGTGCTCATATCCTAATGCTTGAAATAGTACATTTACATCACAGCAGCATACTACTTTTTCTTTCTCTGCAAAATAGTCTACAAAATGCCTTTGTCGTCTTGTAAAAGACTCGAAACTTAGAGAAGTAGATAAAGCTTTTGTTGCCAAAAATTTCGCTAAAGTAACCCAAGTTCATTAAAAAGGTCTCTAGAATGGCAACGATCTCACTGTCAATGAGAAAGATACAATTTATAATAAATTAAGTGAATAAATTACGAAATTATGCGCATTAATCCAGAAAATACGTAAAAAGCTAAAATTTGGAATTTTGGGAAAATGGTATGTGATAGGCAAAAAATAATTACAAATTCGTAATTTTCAGCCAAAAATACATAAGAAACATACATTTTCATCCAAAGGACATTTTTCGTGTTGCACAGTGTCAACATAGTACAGTAGAGTGCTGCTTAACCGGATGTCCAATCAATCGGATCAGTCAGGGACCATGCGGTTTTTTTTCTTTCTGCGCTGAGCAAAATATAAATATATATATAAAAACACTTAAGTCCCGACCTTCAGATTGGAGGTTGAAAACCACCTTTGTCTGCCTTTTGGCGTTTCAAGAAAGAGGGATTACCCTCACCCTCCCCTCCACTCAGGTATGTTCGATTCAGTTACAATTAGCATGGGAAGTAGAAGGAACTGAATAAAAGGATTAAGATTCTTTTTAGAGGCATTAGAGTGGAAGTAAAAAATTGAAACTAACAGAAGAAAAATAGTGGAAGTACTGCATTCACGGTGAAGGGGTCAAATTAAATTATTTATGCTTAATTAAATTTCCAGGAAAACTTGTTGAGAAACTCACTTGACTAAAAGATAGACTGTGCACCTCGCGAAATGATCGCATGGTTGTGCACTTTCATACGACACGTGTTACACAAAGCTAAAGGAGCCCACATTTTTCTGATTGCGATCTGTAAGTGTAGGTGTTTTTTAAACATGTTCGGGAAGCGCAAAAGAGTAGTGTTATCTTTAGATCTAAAAAATAGAAATTGTTAAAAGATTGAAAAAAGGAGAAAATGGAAACAACATAGCCCTTGAATATGGCAATCAACTATGTCAGATATTAAAAAAAAACATATTTCTACAAACAGGAAGGCAGTGCTGAAAGGAAAACAATGAAAAGACAACATCCTCTTTGTATCAGACGACTATCAATAATTACTTCACTCCCCAATGATTTTTTATACTGTCAGTACAGTGTATAAATCATTTTCATGTATAGTGCTACTTCTGTATCACTTTTTGTAAATATTAATAAAAAAATAATGAAGAAAAAAGCAGAGAAAAAATTCTAAACACTCCATTTGGAATGTGATAAAATATGCACTATTAAAAATGCCAGTCCTAAGCCTGGAAAATGTGTGAAGGGAATCTGCCTAAAAAACCTAGCCCTATTTGTGCTTCAAAGTTGACAATCCAATTATCCAGATTTTTCTTTAACCGGATCTACCCCGGTCCCGAATAATACGGATAATCGGCGCTCTACGGTAATTCTAAAGGAATAAAAATACGACCTTTAATTAAGCAAAGAGCTAATAGTTGCTAGAAGTTGCCAAAGAACAATTACTTACAGTGATTTCCACCTTTAGATCCAAAAGACAGCAGAATCAAAACAATAAATGTAAAATATAATGGAATGCAAGTTGCAGAATAAGTCAAACTGCTTTCACTATCAAGTTTGTTTGATAGTAGAACCTAAATGGAAAAAAAGATGTAGGGTAGAACAATAACTTGAAAATTGATAGTTTTATGTGTCAAAAAAGTTTTTAAGGATTTTTAAACATGCATTTTTTCATCATACAAAATATTGGTTTTCAAAAATACTCTACTACTACTTTTAGTTACCTGATTTGTTCGTGCCAGAATTTTCTCTCACGCCATAAAACTTTCCACCCACAAATTTAATACAAGGGTCATCAAATAATACCATCTGATAATTTTAAGTATTTGAGTAGTTTTAACAGAAAACTTTCATGGAAATCTCACGTGGAGGACATTATATGACGAGCTCTAAAAAGATTAAACCTTTTAAAAATATTGGCGGGATCCAAATGTGGCTGCTCTGGAACTACTTTGAATTATACTTATAAAACATATACATTACCCATTCTTTCCTACTGTTGCGAGCCATTGATTACTGGATCAGAGCAAGTTCTTAACCTCTTTGAGACTTTTCAAAACCAGGCTTTACGTTTGATTACGGGGGCTGAGAAGATAACACCTGCTGACTGTATGCTGCTCAGCACAGACAACAGACCTTTCAAGATGATCATTAAGGAAAGAGCCATTTTCCTTTGGGAGAGAATACTCAGAACGCCTGGATGTATGTCCCTATGGAGCCAAATTCCCCGTTTCTGAGAGAATATTGAAAACACAAAATGGCTTCCTGCAGGAAGTTGCTGATATGGTATTTAAATTAGATTTGAATTTCAAAGTTGAACAATTCCCTCCCCCCATTAACCCTATTGTCAATAAGGGATTTCTACCAGCCTTGAGCTTATCAAGGATGTCTCAAAAGCAGAGACCAGTGAAATAGTTTTAAGACCTCTTGCCCTTGAAACAATGGAATAATTTTACCCTGAAAATGATTGGTTGAGAACATATAGTGACGGTTCTAGAGTGAGCGGTTGTGTCAACGCCGGTGCTGGAGTTTACTGTAAACTTTTTTGCCTTTACAATCCCATCGGTACTTATAGATCAGCTTTGGATGGTAAGATTGCGGCCATTTACCAGGCTCTGCTGCAGCTACGGCCATGACTAGACTCTTTTTCAAAAGTTGTATTACTGTCTGATTCCAGTGCCGCAATACAGGCAATCAATGCACCCAGTCGCTTTTGAAGTTTAACTATCGATAATTGATCTCCCAACTTGCCAGTTGCCAGTTGAGAATCTTCTTAACTGGCTTGCCAGTAAAAATAAGAGAGTAGCTATTCAATGGATTCCGGCCCACTGTGGAATCCAGGGAAACAAGGCGGGCGATTTCTTGGCAAAAAAAAGGGGCCTCTGTTCTACAGATATCAAATCCCAGACTTCCTTTTAATGATATTAAATTTCTAGTAAAGAACATCTTTAAGGACTCTTTTCTTGAGGAACTTAGAAATGGTAATCCCAATAAACCATGGCTAAATCAGATGCTAAATGAGACTCAGTGGCCTAGAATGAAATCTGTTCCCATGTTTCGACTGTTATCTGGTCATGACCTGCCTGAAACATCTATATTGCATCAAGGTGGTTACTGACCCTCTTTGTACCTTGTGTGACCTTCTCGAAGAGATGGACCTGTCTCACCTGTTTCGATGTCCTGTCTTTCCTCGGACATCAATCTAGGAACGCTACTGGACTGCTCGCAGTCATTTATAAATTTATTGTTATCTTTCGATGTTCAATTGCCTTTTAATGTGCAATTTGAAATATAAAAAAAAATTCAGCTATATATTATAGAAAAAGTTGTGCAGCAAGTTCAATAAAAATAGAAACCTGGAAGTTAACAATTTTGATTAAAGTCCCAAAAGCAGTCATTTGACCAGTCTGTTAGGTTTAGAGTTTAAAATATTCTGTAGAGTAATTTGCTTTCCCGTTTTACTCCACTTTCTTTATATCTCTAAGTTAACTCTTCATGATTACCACTTTACACTTGTGATAAGCAGTTTGTTTACAGTAGATATAAAAACAGAAATGTTTATCTTCTTGCAAAATAGATTTTATTTTACACTCTGCGCTTGTTACACACTTGACACCAAATTACCCCCTCAGATGACACCCGTGCTAGGAATGCCACTGATATATATATATATATATATATATATATATAAAGCTGGAACACAATCACCCAAACAAGTGCAAGAGTAAATTTTTATTCACATAGAAGCCACCTTGTCGATATATTTATGATTTACATGAACTAAACTCAGGAAATGAAGGCAAAACCAGAAGACCCTTCTTTCTTAAAAGATCGTTTTTCAAGTTTTATTCCCTGAAGAAAAAAAAAGAGAGCACGAAAGATAAAGGAACTTGCTCTATTTGTTTCTTTATGGTCATAAATGGCACCCAGTAACCCTTGCAATTTGTACAAATGCCTGTCGTTTTGGTTCGACTTCTCTGTTAACATGATTTTAGATGTTGATGTAGCTCTATTTTCTTTTTCATGCATTTGCAGGTGATTAGTGAAATGATGAACTACCATGTGGGTATGGTTTATTTTTGCTGAATTGTGTGCTGTAATTTGGAGTGTTTTATTAAAATCTATGAATAAGGTTTTTGTTTTTGTTTGGTAAAAGTATATTAACACATGGACTTACTTATATTACCTTTTCAAAAAAAAAATTATTTATTTATCGACCAGTTAAGAAAACTGCAATTTGAAGTAAAACTCGCATATCAGGCTTTCATGTTTGCATAAATCCACCATTTTGGGTCCAGTACCGAAATGCGGCAAATTCCAAAATCCAGCCTAGCGCAGGTACTGTAATACAATTGCTTATAAGAAATTTAAAAAAATAAAGAAAGAAAGCTCTTGAAATGGTTAAATTAAACAAAATTTAATTAATAAAAATATCTCTAGTTTCTCTATTATAGCAATAATAACATAAAATTATGCACTATTGCCAATGGTGGAAAATGCCGATATTATTGCTGTCCTGCTACTTAAAGAAAAAACTTTAAATTGGTACTTAAATGAATCTATAATAATTTGTGAAATTGTTTTGGTTTAAAATTTTCCGTGCCATGCAAATGTAATTTTTATACCTCTACATATTAAAGGACTTTATCTAACTTTATGTTTACTTTACTGAAATGCACATGAAATCTGAACTGAAAAATTTAGATAAGACATACTTACAAGATATATTAAAAGAGGAATAACGATGATACTATAAGAGACAGCGGAATGCATACTTGTACGTCTTTGTTCAGCGCTAACTTCTGGGGTACGAAGTAGAATGCTAGCAAATATTATTGCATACAAAACACCTATCACAGCCATGCACATCACAATCCATAGTGGAACAAAAACAATCTAGAAAAATAAAGAAAAAAATCTTAAAATACATTTACAAATGTTCTAAAGTACCTAGCATATTTTCATTCAATTGATACCATATACAGTAGCGTGCAAAAGTTTCGGGCCACCCTGATTTTTCTATTGAGTAGATAAAATTTTTTATTCCTCCACTCGTTCATTGTCCGAAATATATGAGAAAGTTATAATATACAAAGAAACATGAAATATGACATTGGTTCATAGCATATTCTACGTGTACTGCGTAAAATGACGTTCGTCGGTGTGCAAAAATATTGGGCCACTACTCGTCGCGGCTCTGTACTCCCGGTTTGTTTACATTTTAGGCTTGCTGGTTTCAAAACATGCCTACACAAAGGAAAATTAGTCTTCTTGTGGCGACGATGCCGAAACACGAATATTCAAGTTCGTGAAATCGTGGAGAAACTTTCTTCAGAAGGAAAAAGTTTATGTTTCATTGCAAGGGCTTTATCTGTCGGTAAAAGTACTGTTAATTGTATTATTTCTAAGTATAGAACAACAAACTAACCATGTGATAAAAAACAGAGCGGTAGGCCGCGAAAAACTTTGAGTCATGTCGACAAAATTATAAGAAGAAAGTGTGTCGTCGATCCTCGAAAAAGCGCAGCCGATATTTCACGAGAATTAAGAAAGTGAAAATCTACCCAATGTTAGTCAGAGTACAGTATCTCTACGTCTGAAGGCTGTAGGGCTGATTGGACGGATTGGCGTCAAGAAACCATTAATTAGCAAAAATAATAAGAAGGCAAGGTTGGACTTTGCAAAAAAATATGAGCACTGGACGGCATCGGATTGGCGGAAAGTGCTATTTTCTGAAGAATTGAAATTTCAATTGTTTGGAAGTGATGGTCGGAAATACGCAAGACCTCCAACAAGTACCAGATATAAAGTAAGGTATCAATAAGGTATCAAACTCCTACTGTTAAACACGGTGGTGGGAACATCAAAGTTTGGGGAACGTTTTTTGCTGATGGCGTTGGTCCGCTGGTGGAAACTCACGGGCAATATGGACGCTGCAATGTACAAGAACATTCTGCTAGACCATATGCTTCCATTTGCAAAAAAAAATTTGCCTCGTGGTTGGCTTTTTCAACAAGATAACCACTCAAAACAAACTTCGCGTCTTGTGAAAAAATTTCTTCAGAGCCGAAGTCCGCCTCCTAGCCTGGCCATTGCATTCACTAGACTTAAATCCCATTGAACACTTGTGGCAAGATCTGAAGGTTCGTGTTGAAACGAAAAATCACTCCAACAAGACGGAATTGTGGAACCATTTGCGACAAGAGTGGGAGAAATTGCCAAAAGAACGAATCTTGCGGTTAATCGACTCAATGCCTCGTCGGTGTGCTGCAGTCATTACTGTTAAGGGCATGGCAACTAAGTATTAAGTCGAGTGAAGGAGTACAAGATATTTAACCCCAATTCTCCTTTATTCTTTTTTATTTTTTAAAAAGGTAGTATGTGTCCCGATACTTTTGCAGTCATTAATAAAGAAATGTTGAACAAATAATTATTTGAAAGTAATATCAATGTATATAACTTGTTCTTTTCAAATACAGTCGAAGTTGGATAATTCGAAGCTGAAGGGACCACAGCTAAGCTTCGAATTATCCAAAACTTTGAATTACAGAAGTCTAATTGAACCGGTGAGAAGAAAAAGGGAATAACTCCACTTTTTGTCGATTTTAAACTGAGATAGCCATTTTTGTGTTGAACGCAAGACTCACAGTTGAGTGCAAGAACGAAAATATTTTTCCGTTTTGTTTGGTAGAAATAAGACATCGAAAAAGTCAGCTAGTGGAAAAGGGAAATCATTCCAGGAATAATTTCTTTTTTCCTCTCATTATAGCTTTTAGCATGCAGCGCCATCTATCTGTAAAAATCCTAGCAACAATTTCTTTTTTTACTTTGGGGGAGGGGGGGGGGAGACCCAAGTAGACGCATGCAGCCCATGCAAAGAATTGAGTGTTAAAATAAAATCTTCATCCCTTAATGAGAATGCCAAGAGAGCTGCAGTTGCAGAATTATTGATCCATAAGAGAGGGGCCAAGAAAATATATTTGAAGCTACAAGAAGCTGCAAAGATATCTGACGAAAGAGATGATGTAGCTGCTATTGCATTTGATTACATGCAAAACTTACCACTGCCATTCCTACCAGTGCAAGAAATTTTCTATTTAAGGAAACTGGCAATATGTCTTCTGCATACATAATCTTGTAGATAATGCAGTCAAATTCTTCACCTATCAGAGGATTGCTGCACATGGAAGTCTGCAGTTTTTTAATGGATTACTTGTTGAATGTTCTTCCTTCATCAATAAAGGAAGTATATGTTTTTCGCTATTTGTGTCCTAGACAGAACAGAAACCATTCAGTTACTCGACTTCTATTAGCAATGACAATGAATTTTAGATTTTCACAAATTCATCAATACTACCTCGTCCGAGACCATAGCTTTCTTCCCTGTGACAGAGACTTTTTTGTAGTTAAGAGACAAGTCAAGCTCTTGATCGAGTATATATTTTGTCTCAATACATAGATATGATGAAGGTTGCGCGCAAGACTGGGAGTAATTTTGATGTGCATGAAGTGACTAATGACAATGTAAAAAATGTTAAGGATTGGTGGCCCAAATACTTTAAAAAAACCACAACAAGTGTGACAACGAAAAATGATGAAAAAGAACCATTTACTATTAGTAAATACCGTCACTTGGAATACAATGCTGACATTCCGGGATATGTAACAACAACAACGTTCATTGACGGAATGGTAAAGAATTCATTTGATTTAAGAAAGTCCAGAAATACTTGTACTATTGTACAACCTTCTGAGCTTGCATATGGTAATCACGGTAAGAAACCGATAAACTTTAAGAAGATTCAAGATATCTCGAAAATAATTCAAAGCATCCCTGACGAACATCGATCATTTTTTGATGATATCCTCTTATGGCCTGCTGACTCAAAAAATGAGAGTGATGAAGAATGACTATCATCCTGTAGTCCTTTTCGCTTTGATGATAAAAAAATAAATTCACTTTAAAAATGGTCTAAAATTTTAAAGCTTTTCGCAAAGTGTTCTTTTCGGCTTTATTTTAATAAAATTATCCCCTGTATTCCTATTTCACAGTCCTTTTTCTTCACCCATGAATCACTAGCTGTTGTTTATGACTATAGAAAGCCTTTCCATATTAGGTTTATTCCCTTAAAAATAATTTCCATACTGTTGAAAAATCAAATTTACCATCGAGTAGAAAAAGGGAATAACTCCAGGACATTTAGACCAATAAAACGGGGTTAAAAACGGAGAAAATGTATTATATATATATATTTACAATAATGTCGATATGAATGTTCTCTATCATTTACTAATGGTGAAGTTTTGTGTTACATCAAAAATAAAAGCACGAAATAGTTTTTTGTAGTTTTCACGAAACGGAGGTTGATGGAGTTATTCCCTTTTTCTTCTCACGGGTTCAATTTTTGTAGCTTAGTTTAAGGCATACAAATGCCCGATAATGTTTATTTTGTCAAAAAGAACGTCAATAATCTTTTCTGGAAAATGTCAAGTCATTAATGTATATAAAATAGTTAAACATTATATTTGTGAACAAAATAAAATTTATTTTGTACATAATATAATAGATATAACTATAGTATATACATACGAAAATAGTAAGATATAAGTAGAGTATAACTTTTACGAAATATTCTTTGGTTATAAGTACTAAAATTATATAAAAAATTACCTGCTACAGTTTAAAACAAAATTGAGAAATTTCGGATTGCTTCGCTGAATTGAGTCTTTTGATTTAAAAAAAATATGAAAAAAAAATTCTACATGTGATCTGACCTTTCGAGCAACCAATAATATTGTCATGCTCCCAATAAGTGGATGATAGGGTAGAATCTTTTACAATAGAAAGCAAGACAGAAATCTCGCTAATCTACCATTTGCTGCGAACAAACAAGTTTTAGCAGACAAAAAAGTATTGCAACATACTTTTTCCGATTTCAGATGAGAAAAACCTTCGAATTAAAGAAGTTGAACTTCGAATTATCCAGAAATTTTAGCATTGATTTGAATACAAAGTTCAAGGGACCAAGCAAAATCTTCGAATTAAAGAAAATTTCGAATTAATGACGTTCGAATTATCCAAGTTCTACTATAAGTGAATATCTGCTATAATCGATTGTTTACATTTCTTTCACCATCGCATTTATGTGCAATATATATAAAAAATTGGATGGCCCGAGACTTTTGCACGCTACTGTATGTGTGGGATAAAGCACACAAAGAAAAAAATAATTAATAATAAACATATTGAAAATGACTCTAGGATTAATTGCTTTCTTGAATTAAGATACTATAATACACATAAATTATATTTTAAATTTTTTGCTGTCTGAACATTTATTTCAATAGTTTTGTTAAAAACTGCATTACTGTGCTATAAATATTGTTGTAACTTACAACCCAGTTCCACATGATGATTTCATCCAGACGCAAAGCAAGGAAAATAAACTGAAGAATATTAACAGAACAAAAAAGCTCCAACTGAAAAATAAATGAAAGTTAAATGTGTAGTAAAAAAAGCCTTATATGCGACATATCATATGTAATTGAGAGGACACTGTCAAGTTTATAATTAAATATTGTTTAAAGAAATAATAAAACCTACCTCAAATGAACGATCATGCTTTACAGCCCAAATGCACACTACAATAGATATAATTGAAATGAATATCAATGGGACGAAAACCAGCATCCACCAGTGCCTATTATTTTCCAATTTATCACATACAAGTACTTCAAACATCAGTAAAAGGACTTGTAAAACTACGCTAATTAGCATTGCTTTATAATGTATGTATCCTTCCCCCTCAACTCTGGAAAAATATTAAAAGTATAACAATGATTAGAAATCACATTGGTGTTTATCTAAATTTAATTGATGCATCCAAATAGAGTTCATATAAATATTAAAGTACAACTGAAAAACATACAGAAAAAATAATTATATAGATAATCCATATATTTGTTTGTTTTGTTTGTTTTACGACCATTTCAGGTCACATAAATATTCGAGTTTATTTGCTATTCTCAAGGATATGCTTCAAACTCTCGTCTAATATGACAGATAGAACAAGACAGCACAACAGATTTTAATATACAAAGAAGGAAATACACCCAAGGCAAAGGTGGGAATCGAACCCACGCCTCTTTCTCTCCGCGCAGGGAGGCACCGGAGCCAGTCGATTTGACCGCTCAGCCACTGAGGCCCCATCCATATATTTATTTCACTTAACGTGGACCATTTACGATTAAATTTTGCGGTACGATACGATACCGACATCATGCAAAAAAAAAAAAAAACTATGGTAAAACGATATTTAAAAACTTGTTTAATGAATATAGAAAAAAAGTGACATAATATTTGTATTTATTATTGTAGCTTACGGACTTTAACAAATTTATTTCAGTTTCTTAAAAGGAAGTTCCATTCATAACGCTCTTTTTAATTTCTGATTCTTTGTAGTGGCAACACCTTAGTTTGTTTATATCTAGCAATCTGGTCTTAAGCCTTTCGAATTTTAAAGCATTTTATTACGCTTTTAAAATGGTTAATTTCCGATTCTTTGGAGTGGTAACACCTTAGTTTGTTTATATCGAGAGATCATTCTCATGTTTATATCTAGCGATCTTTTCTTAAACCTTTCAAATTTTAAAGCATTGTTTTTCACGATTTTAAAACAGTTAACACGGAATTGTTCAAATTTGTCAAAATTCAAATTTTAAGTGAAAGACATAACGAAACAAATGTGATTGTAACACAGCTTTCTATGATAAATAAAACTCTGGTTTTAGCTTTGAGTATGTCTGATGGGGTAGAAATAATGCAGATATGAAGTCAAAAACTTTTTGCTACATTTTGCACTTGAAGCCTAAAACTGAATATGCCAATATTTAACAGCAGATATAATCTGTACAGAAATCCCAGATCAAATTAATTAGTAATTAAAGAGCAAACATTAATCAGAATTTTGAACACAATGAATTTTTAAAATATTTACATGATGCAATTTATTTTTTTATTTGAAATACTTGTTGTCTGCTATAAAGACGTAAGTCTAATCATACTTGTTTTATCTATAAAATCTTTCTTAATAAATATTTAAACCATGTTAATACTTAATGACGAAACCAGTTAAATACTCATTTAACTCAATTAATTGGACAAGTGATATAAAGTAATAAGTTCTATCCCCTGAAACACTTGATCAATTCATATCTGGGAGACTATTATTTGTCCTTCTATTGATTATGAAAATCAAGCAGAGTAAAGCAATATATGCCGCATGCTAAGGAACCAAACTTTGGTAGGTGTAGACATTTCTTCCACTAAATAGAATATAAAAAGTACGTTTTTGTGCATTTGTAACTTTAAATGGAATCAAGATCCATTTATTTCAGTGTATTTTACTTAAAAACATCTTAATATGAATTAAATATTTACATTTTTACTGAAACATACACTTATTTTAGAACTATTCCAGCTTTCTCCCAGTATGGGGTAAAGTGGGTGCTCCAAAACATGTTCTTTTAGTAAGTGAGTATAACAGCTCAACAAAATAAAGCTATGCTTAGTGATTAATTTATATGAATGAATCCAATGTGTATATAATGCATCAAAAATGTCACTAAAATCAATTTTATAGTTGAGTCTCAGGTTGGATTTAGACCTTGTCTTTAAAATTAAATTTAAAAAGGCTTGATTTTGTCCCCACCTGATCTTTTTTTTCATTATTAGTGTCATTTATTAACTTTTTTTTAATTGTTAATATTTAATTTTAAAAATTTTAATAAATGCACTTAATTCACAAACATTCAACATGCATTAAAAAAAACAGGACTTCAAGATTTCATCAACAATGGCAGATATCACAGGGGTTGCAATACTCTCAACTAAGTCACCAAAGGTTACCATTGGCACATAACAGCACCAATAAACCTGTGAACACATCAAAGCAGCCCAATTCTTCAATCTAGCCAAGTTTGTAAACAATGGAAGCCTTTTTTAAGTGAAAAGAAAGAAATCAAATTCTTTTATTTACTTCGCTAGGAATAAATTTTTATGTAAAATAGGACATGCAAAAAAGGACATTCATATAAGTTTAATTAATTTACAATTAACCATAATGCAGGGGTTCCTAAGGGGGGGCACCTTTACATTATGAGGGAGCAAAATATAAAGTTCAATGGTGCAACCTGTGTTTATGGTACAGGTTTCACCATTGAACTTTTTAGAGGGTTGTTTTCACTGGGTTTTAGTCATTGTTTTGAGGGGATCATCATTCTTGAGAGGGCTCTTTGGTTTTTGGGTGTGTGCGGGGAATGGAACTGTCCCTATTAGAGGATGGGCACTCCTGCATAATGTATCCATTTAGCATTTTAGCATGTAAGCTATATAACTGCTAAATACAGAACACACAGGGATGCAACCACGGATGGTTTTGGATGTACCCCCCCCCCCCCCCCTGAACACTTGGTTTCCCTTCAATTTAACAGTATTGCCAACCCTATTAGGGTAATACAGTCGAACCTCGTTATCACGACACCCTGCGGAATTTCTCAAAGTGTCGTCATAAGCGGAGCGACGTCTTAACCGGAATTACTTCAAATCACAATTTAAAGAACATATAATGTAATACTGCATTTAAGTGTTTATATTAATTATTTTACATTTTAAATTAGTTTCAATTACCGTCATTTTGTATCATTTCATAAATCAATGCCAAAACATTAAGAAAAGATATCTTGCTTTTTATTTTGCACGAAAATATTCCCCAATAAGGGTTTGCTTACTTTTTGATTTAAAATTTAAAATTTTTCTGTGTAGTTTGTACAAAAAGTCAAAATTTTCCTGTTTAGCTTCTTCCATGGAAGAAAGGTATTTTTCTACGACATCAATGCAATGCAACGCCTCTGTTTTATTTGGAAGTTTTCGAACAAAGAAAGATGCTTTCTATCAAACTGCCAGCCTAAAGAGGGATATTGCACCAATTTTTAAAAGCTCATTTACAATGACCATTTAACTTCTACAGCAGTTGAATAGCCATAGTGGTTCTCCCCTGCCCTGCCTTCCTAAACTCTTTCTGACTGGAAATTAAAATCTGTGCACGTTCCTGGAATTTCAGAAACAAAAGTCGAGTTTCAAAGTGGATGCTTTCTTTCTCCTTGTCCCTTTATCCTTTTCTGAAGTACTGCAGAGTAGAAATTTAATCCTACGAGCAATGCGAATGAAACTTGTCACACTTTTCTTGTGACTGTCAATGTTGACAATTGGAAAAATCTTTCTGTACTTCAAATCCCTTAATTCGAATAAGTTCAACTAAACCTGCAGCCCAATTTTTATCTTTCCACCTGTCGCATTCAAACCTTCTGTGCATGCCTTGCTGGGTCGTGATTGTTAGGTTCGAGGGGGCTGGGGATTTTATCCACTATAGGTTGATAGCACTTATCACTAATCCATTTTCAGGAATTTTAGGAAAAACTTTTTGTGAAATCTTCATTATTTTACTGAAAGGTTTCAGTTAAAAAATAAAATCGAGCCCGTTTTAACAATTTGAAGTGTCGTCATAAACGGAGTGGAACAATAAAGTAGTGTCGTGAATTGCGGAGTTATTTAACATTAAAATTATAGGTTGCAAGTTCGGGACTTTGAAAAAGTGACGTGTCATCCGGGTGTCGTGAAAACGAGGTTCGACTGTATATATAAATTTGAGAACAAAAACCCACCTCCCAAGAGAAAATCCTGTTTGTGCGTCAAGAGCACCTAAATGAAGTAAAACATATTGTCACAAAGTGATAGCCAGTAGGGCGATTCTTGAAGAATCTTGCACCCAATCCTCCCTACCCCGCCGTATGCACAGCAAGGCAACCCTGAACCTGGAAAGGGCAAGAAACAGAGAGAGTCGGAGATCAGCACTAGAACCCTCTCACCTTTGACTGGAAATCTGATTATTCTCAATCATAGAATAAAGAGAATTTGCATTGGAATAGTAATTTTCTTTTATTGAATTAATCACCCTGTCAATAATCTAGAAGGATAATATCTTAATAGTGTAAATGTTTAGTTAAAATCTAAGATGAATAAATGATAACAGAGAATTATTTACTGAGTTGGCTCGTATTATTTTATGTTACAGTGCTAGGAAGCTTAAAAATTCTAGCATTGGTACAATATTAAGTCAATAGCAAAGCAAGATGGGGCTATATACTGTTCTCCTTTTTCTCAATAACACTACATTAAGAAGTTTTTTATGTTATTATGTTCATTATTTTTTAACATAGGAACAATAGTTTTGCAAAATCAATCAAATTTTCCATCATACATGAAGTACTTAATAACAATTGTTCAACTTGGCAAATGAATAAGAAAAGGAAATAATAATACCTTAATTGTGGATGTCGCCACCAAACATAACTACCAACACAGGATCCTGCAATAACCACGGACTTCCACACCCACAGTGGCATAAAAACAGCCCAGTAACTCCATGTAATGAAGCCGTCAAGCCTCAAACAAAACAGTAAGGTGAAGAGAAGGAGACAGAAATAGACTAAAAATTTACTGAAAAAAAAACTTAAGTATTACACTGTAATTTATCAATAAACAACTGTAACATTTAGTACAAGATGAGTTTACAAATGGCTTTTCATCTTCATTAGGTTAAGTAAATACATTATTTCATAAACGTATTAATCATACTAAAGAAAAAGTTATCAATCATATGAAATATAAAGTCAAATTAAATAGAAAGCTATTTGGACAGATAAAAAAAAGACGCAGGTTATGTGAATTTTTTGTTCTGGACATGCAAATTTCCAGCTCTTTCCAACTAAATTAATAGAAGACTGTAATAAAAAATATAATTACACGTTAATTTAAAGCACGAATGAGCATTAAAATGCATAAAATTAACGTGTAATTATATTTTTTATTACTGTTTACTTGCACAAAGTAAAATTATTTTTATAATCGAAGACTTCTGCTTCAAAACTTGGAAAAATGTAATGAATGCATTAAATTAATTATGAAATGTTGTTTCCCCTACAGCCTTTTACAATGCTAGTTTTATCAACATGAAATTCAGATTTTAAAATGCGACTTTCCATGTTTTGCAGTGAAATTCTCTAAATTGCCGTATTTTACAGGCATAAATTTTAGAGCATCATTTTGAGTCTCAGTATGTCTGTCATAATGTGCAAGAAATGAAAAACAATTAATACTTTTAAACCACTTTTAACTGTTTCATTTTAATGCCATACTGTGTCCAAAATTAAGCTAATTTTTTTAAAAACTTTGAACAAAAAATTTGTATTCTAATTGATTATGTGACTTCAAATCAGCAATCAGTATTGCATTTATTAATTGTTGATAATTTCTTATTATGGACACAAGGTTTGTGATTTTTAAAAATTTAAATCAGATTTTTCTCCTTTAAATTGGATTTTTTTAAAACAGACTGTAAAATGTTTTGGATATTTATTATTGTACATTTGTAAAAATGATATGACATGTGAAACAATATATTTCAAGCTATTTTCGTGACAACAGCTAGTTTTTAACAAAAATATTAATAAAAAATTAATACAAATGCGTGATTCAAATCAATATAACTTTACCGAGAATACCCGAGATACACTCTAAAAACAGAGAAGAAAAAGAAATTAACAAATTTAACATGATTTTTTAAAAAATCTTTTAAAAGATGAAATAAATCACACAATTTTGCGTCACGTTATATGAGCACTTAATTTTTTACTTAGTGCAATTTAATGGTTTTTCTAATTTATATTAAAATAACTTATTGTACCGTATTCCCTGTATCAGCCGGCATGCTGGAAAAATCGAGGGAGGCCAACGATCTGGCATTTGCTGTATTGGTCAATTGCTGGCATGTTAAAAATACAAGGTTGTATGAAAACTTTAGTTCTCAAATTATAACATTCATCAAGTTTTCATTCAACAATTAAAATAAAATCAACAACAACTCTTAAAGTTTAAATACAAATAATTGATGACATTTCTTTGGGGAAAAGATAAAATGCTATTCATGAATGGAAACAAAAAGAAATCAGAATATTTTATATTATCTATAATAATAAACTAGTCTAATGTGTCCATCACAACAAAGAATACAATGGCTGGGACACCTTGAGAGAATGGAGGAAAACAGTAGGCACTAAGACGATTTTCAATTGGCAATGCCAGGGCCAGAGGAAAAGAGGAAGGCCGGTTAAAAGATGGATAGTCAAGGTGCAGAAAGACCTTAAAAATCTAAATGTCTGAAACTGGAAAGAAAAAGAGAATGGCAGAGGGCCTTGGAGGAAAATTGTTAGGAAGGCCATGGTCCAACATGGGCTGTAATGCCAGGGAGTTAGAGTTAGTTGTGGCCATCATGGAACTTTCTCCTATATCCTTCATATGAATATTACTACTCGCCAAACATCCCTATTATGATACAAATCCTTATTGGGAAAAAAATGTATAAAAGATTGATTTTAAACTAAGATAAACTAAAAAGATTTGTGCTACAAGTAAAGCCTCAAAGTGCTAAAAATATTGATAAGAATTTTATTTGTTAACATGTAGGTGAAATGGCAACAGTAGAATACAAAACAAAGTCTTTACTCCCTTTGCGTGATTCGCAGCAGAATATAAATAACTTTTTCCCCCACTGAGATACACTTGCAATTTTGTTTGAATTGTTGCATTCCTGACATATACGTTTAGCGAGAAAAACGTTAAAGTGCTCTAACTCTCTAGGAGCAAATGGCGCCAAAATTTAATCACCACCACTTCCTATCAGAATGTATATGTGTACTAAATTTCGTTTAATTCTCTGCATTAGGTCTTGACTTATAACGCCCACAAAAACTAATTAAAAGATTTGTGCCACCAGCAAAGCTTTCAAAGTGCTAAAAATATTGATAAGAATTTTAATCCAAGAAAAATGTTTGGTTGCTTCGCATCTTCAAAGGGATTTTATTTCCTACTAAAAGGTAAATAAGTTGATTGTTGTATTATTTGTTATAATTTTAGCTTCATTAATAAATCAGTGTACTTTTCCCAAAAAAGCAAAGGAAGAAAAAAATTTTAGTTTTACTTATAAAATACTGTGCACAACTACATAGGAGAGTAACAAATTGATCAAAAGCATTTTAACATATTCGTAAAACTTCGCAAATTTTTCTAAACTGCAGGCTTGAATTCTGCAGCAAACAAAGCAAACACGTTATTTTTATATTCATAATTGTTATTATATATAAGAAAAATATAGAATTATTAGAAATATTATTTAGTAAACTGAAATAATTACTTAACTGAATAGCCTCATATGTAATTTCAGAGTGGGATCAAGTGAGGCGTTTAGTATCAGAATCAGCTCAATCCAATTTCAGAAATTTTATTGGAGATACTAAAAATCACCTCTTGCCCGATTAGTTTTTCTAAATTTTTGAAAAAGATACTATTTTTCTATTGTGCACCATGAAAGGTCTTTCAAGCAGTAAAAAAGAAAATGTAGAAAAACTAATCGGGCAAGGTATGAAACGTTTTCAGACTCTCCCATAAAATTTCTGGAAATGGATTGAGCTGGTTTTGATACTAAATGCGTCAAGTATACCTTGCAAAAGGATCATGTACCCCTTGGTGTGGGGATAAATGATTCTTTTAGAAAAATATTATTTTACAAAAATTTTCTTTGCCTTTCCTTCCTTGTTAACCTTTTATGTTTGTTTGTTTTTTTAAGTGTTATTTGTTTTTAATTCCATGACACAGTCTCATTAGAGTCCTACGGTAGAGTTGAACCTGTTCCCCTTGTTTGAATCCTTCTTCTGTAATCCCTATTAGCTGTTAATTGAAGAGCCCATGTTCTATCTTTTATTGTTGGTTCTGGAATATGATAATTTATAGTGTGATTACATATGTATGCGTAATGCTCAGCATCTCCTATTTTCCCACATTTGCATTTCCCTTTACCTTTCTATTTAAATCTTTTTATATATGTCTGGAATGGTCCGTGGCCTGTTATAAATTGTATAAAGGGTTTATCTGTTATTATCTATTTGTGTTAACTTGTGGGTAAAATAATTTTATTTGTCTTGTTGAGTAGTCCCATCTCTCTTGCCACATTGATTTCAGTGCCTTGCTTGATAGCTACTGTTTTTCCTTTTGAGAGTTCTAATTCATTGTCTGACAGCCAGCTTGTGTAATTGGTTATGAAAGTATTTCCCTTGGATGCAAGTGCTGTCGATGTAGGTGCTGTCACTACAGCGGCGAAATCATCCACGTATGCCTGTACCTGAACGCCTTCTGGTTGTGTATATTGCGCTGATTAAAATGAGTACCCACAATATGGGGCAAATCTAAAAATAAATTTTTTCTGACATCACAGGTAGGTACGAAATTTCAACACTAATTAGGCTAATAAATCAAAACAAAATTAATATAGAGCCCCCAAAGTTAAATATTCATTATTTTAACGTAAATGCGAGTTCAATGAGTACCCACAACCCCCTTCTAAATAAATTAAAAAACTTAATTAACTTTTACTAATTAATCAAATAACTAGGGCTGTAATTACTTTACCGAAAAACGGACATAATCTGTGGGATGTGAAATTTCCTGCTGATTACAACGGTGGGTCACACTTATATGTTTAAATGATTTTAAAATTAACGAGTTCTCTTAGAGGGCACCAAACCACTCTTCAGTACCGTAAAATGAAAAAACACTAAATATAATATGGAATCACCAGTTCCACACCAATATAACAACAAAGGTCACTCCAATAACATTAGTTTATGTCCAAAATGCCAGTACAGTTGAACTTGCTTAATACGAACTGCAGAAAATTCACGAATTTGTTCCTATTAGCCGTTATTCGTAATAACTGTGAACAAGTAAAATTGTGTAAAAAAAGTATTAGAAATGCATGTTTATATTTTTAAAATATTTACTATTATTTAAGAATGATTCGAAGATAGAGGGCTTGATCCCTGAGCAGACTGACCTGTCCGAAAGCCATACGTGCATGAGCTTTATTCTCCACCAAGAAAGATTCAACGTATAATTCGAAATATGTACTTGGTTACAATAACTCAAATTAACCAACAATTTGTAAAAAAAAAAAAAAAATTATATGCAATCGAGAAAAATTTTCATTAATAGGTCAGAAATTTTGTTCGTCTTAGCCGAAATTTGTATTTTAGCCTTGGTAATTTGCGTGAGATATTTAGTGTAAATAAATAGTAAAACAAACTTAAAGAACAAAATGTTCGTTTTAGCCGTGATTTCATATTAACCGTGTTTGTATTAAGAAAGTTCAACTGTAGTTTAAATTTTAAAATGATACAATTTTATATATGGAGAGGAGAGACCAAAAAAAACACACAATCTCACCCTGAAAGTTTCGCGGGCAAAATAATCTAACTGGAGGCCTATCCGAGGCGTCACTAAACTACAATTCCTTGAAATTTACAAAAATTTAAAAATTCTAAACAAAATATCTTAACAACAAATAGGCATCCATTCAAATGCAATACATATTTTGAAAGAGAAAAAATAAATCTATCATTTGATATATGAAACTAATTTCAATCTTAATTACAAAAATAATTACAGCAATACAAAAATACACAATGTTAATCAAATTGTAAACACAATGTTAAAATGAATGCTGAAACAATCAAAAATTAAAAATACAATAAATCACGAACCCCTGGTCGTAACTGGATGAACCAGGACTCCCCGGAAAGGACTCGGCAAGGGCTATCCAGTAATGTTATTCTCAGGGCGGATTAACCATGACGGGATTAACGGTAATACTTCCTAGCCCATCTTATTCGCACTGTCTTCCAACGGGAGTGGATTGTTCCATTTCCTTTGCAGGTGGCGGTTTGGAGAGGTGAAGAACAGATGCCAGCATTTTCTTCTCCCGCGATTTTTCACTTTCATATCGCATTAGAAATCTACAAGCGCCATCTACCAACTTCAGTTTGAAATACATTTTTTAAAAAAAATATGTTATTGTTCGAAGTTTTATTTCTGATTGCACTTTTTTGCACACTTAACATTATTAAATCTGAGTCTTCTTTATTATTTTCTTAAGCAAAAATACCAAGGAAAATAAATAAATGTAAATTGGTTTTTGTTTGTGTTAGCTAAAATTATTAAGGAGAAAGATTATTTTTAATTGTACTTTCTAAAGAAGATTGAAAATGCAGCCTTCCCCAGGGTCTGAATCCTGAAATCCTAAATCTGCCCATGATTTTACATGTAAAAGTTTATTTTATTTCTTTTGCTTATTTTATGTTACATCATTTCAGCTCTTACATTTTTGTACTGCTTTTTACTCGGGCGGGTTATTAATGAGTCATTTTATTTTCTACTCTTAATTTTTCTTTTCATGTTTCAATATAACATTCTTTGTTTATTACTGCCTATGTAACATAATTTTAAGTTGTTATTACTTTGTGTCTGGGTATTAAAATAATATTTCTCTCTTAATTTAACGCTACTGATTTTATGGTAAAAATTCTAAATCTTTTCTTTATGAAAACTTTTTAATCGGACATTAAAAATCCAAAGAAGAAACGCCGCGGCGTTTCTGATGATGCGCCATACACAACCAAAAAAAAAAGGCTTTCGACATTGCACTATTTTTCCTCTGAAGTCTCCAAACCGGTCTCAATGACCTCGGCACATGCTCTGCCGAATTCATGTAACCATACTTAAGAAGTGCAATATTTGGCGCATCAGTATCAAGTTTCGTATCACTGTTCAGAAATCATCCATAGAAATAAAGAATGAAAATTATAACAAAGGCAACGACGATAATGAAGTCTGTGAATTGCGTTAAAATTTAGAAGATAATGACGAGAACAAATTATTTAACAGCAAAAACAAGGTAACAGCACAAACAAGGAGTTCGTTGAGGATTGGGAGAGCCTGTTGGATAAAGCAACCAACTTTTCGACAGATGTCCAGGTAGTTGGTTTGCTTCCCGGGTATGGAGTGGATAGGGGCTGGTTAAATCAGCGGGCTAGGAGCATGAACCTGGTCCTTAAGAAACTTTGCGAAAAGCATTCTATCAGGTTCATTGATGTTTGGAGTTGTTGTCAACATGATTGGGTTTCTAAAAATGGTCTGCATCTTAGTTCTAGGGGGTTCGTTAAGGTTAGTGATATGGTTTTGGAGGCTACAGATTCAAAAAAACTAATTTTGGATGGGGGGATTGGAGCATGTCATGGTGTTGACTTCTGTTCAGGAGGTTTTAAAAACGAGGGTAAAATATTAAGCAATAGTAACATTAATCGTAGTGATTCGAGGCATCATAAAATGTTTAGACAAGCAAAATGGGCATGATCAAGATTCTATATACTAATGCTCGCAGTATCAGGAATAAGATGGATGAGTTAAAAAGTGTTATCACAGGTGAGAAGTTGGATATTATCGGAATTACGGAAACATGGGTTACTGATGATGATAAGGATTTAGTGAGCATTGCTGGATAAGAAAGGTGGAAGGGTTTTATTCTATATTAAGGATACTTTTATTTGCTATGAATTGGTCATTAATTGCAAGCCTAAGGATATTGAAATGGTTTGGATGGAGTTGCTGAGCAATAAGGGTAAGAAGTTACATTTGGGGAATGTTTACAGGCCACCTAATGTTAACCACGATCAGGACCTGGAGATGTATAGTGCTATTAGGGACATATCTAGTAAGGGCTCTGTCATCATAATAGCCACGTTCACATGGAACTCGCTTATACCCTGCTTATCACCACATTCCGGTTTTTTACCGGGCAAATGGTGGGTCTAGTTGCCTTCTGCCCAAGAGCAGGATTTTTGCGGGGTTTCTACCCAGCATGCCATTCGCGCAGCACTCTCGATTCTCCATCAGTTAACTTTTGATTGACAGTTTGCGCGTTTCGTATCGTGTGCGCAACTTGAGGATAATAAATGAAATAGGCTAAAAGTATATAGCAATAAAAATTCTTTTTTACTTGTAATTTTGTCTATGTTTATTTTTCAGTTTTGTGTATATCTTTTGTCATCTCTAGATGTAATAAATTTAAGAAAAATTAAGATGAAAAATCTTATGATCTTGTACATTTCCATACATGTTAATACTAAGGTAGAAGAGTATTGTTACTTATGTTTTTTCATTCATTATTGAAAAAGTAATTTCTTATCTTCAAACACAGAAATAACTTGTCATACTCATCATAGTGACATCGGTTTGTGCATTTTTATTAGTTCATGTCCTTAAATGTTTTTAAAACTAAAGAGTAAGAAATGCATAAGGATTTAAACTTTTAAAAACGTATCTTTTATTTTTGGAAATGATACATGCATACGATTATTATATTTAATGCTGACTCTAAGCAATTTTGACAGGGCGCTGCGCCCGGCGGCCCTTTTAAATCTTTTTTGCGCCCGGCGGCCTCTTTCTTCCCTTTTCTATGCGCCCTGCGGTCTATTCAGACCATGCCAACATCGGGCGAACGGCCTTCAAAGCAGGAAGTGCAGTAGGGAAACTTCAATCCAGCCATCCTACCCCCCACCTTTATTTGTCCCCAATAATTTTCTCAGAACTCCAAAGCATTATTGTCTTCTCCCCTTTAGCTTCTTGGAATAACCTGGGGTAGTAGAGGGACGCATCACGTGCCTTTTTTTATTTTAGTTTAGCCTTAAACAAATATGAAAGTCTGCAACTTAAATTATGCTATTTTTAGTTAGGATGGGTAACTTTATAGGGTAAATTTTGATAATAATTTTTGATAGGTAATTTTTGTAAATAGCACCAGAACCCATAGATTTGGCCATTAGCATTTCATTCCTTAATAGCAATTTTTAATACAGTAAATTCTCTCTTACAAGTCGAGAAATTTAGCACAAAAAACGAAGTAAATGTCGACTTACGTTCGCGGCAAAACATCGAAAAATCCATACTTTTCCCGTTTTTTAAAAATCCTCTTTAATTAAACAATACAAGAAAAGAATATTTATAATATATAATTTAATATATATATATAATTTAAAATTTTTTTTTATATATATATAATTTAAAATCATGTCAAATTCTGACATGATTTTAAATTCTCTAGCCGCTTACTAAAGGCGTTTAATTATAAAAGATCAGCTTATCGGGAAAATAAAAGAAAGCCCGAATTTCAATTTTACGAATTTTCTGTATCGCGTCAAATTTAGCGCTCAGTCTAAAAAACAATAATAAATATAATAAAAGTACAAAAAATAGAAAGAAGCAAAATTTAATGACATTAACTTAGAATTAAAGCAATAATTAATAAGAACTCTCAATCGCGAAAGTGAACCCTTTTCAGAAATCGCGATCTAAAATATGAAAACTTTTTCGGACACAATCATGAAAACTACATTTTTATTTAAACACGTTCATTATAATTATTTTTTTATTTTTAAAATGTTTATTTCCAAAAGATTTTCATTGAAATCAAGAATTTTTTTTTTTTTTCAAATGTTCCAAATTTTGGGATTACGAACTTGGGGTTCCATGATGTGTAATTGTTCTTTGTTTAGCATTTAGCCTCACCACTGAAAAAAAAAAATAATAAAACAGTAAAAGTCATCGGCGTCATTTCACAAAATCTATACATAAGACAAAACAGTTAAATACTATTTTCAAAGCCAAATAAGCATTTCGTTTTTTTTTCAATGCAAACATTTTTATCTCTACATACTAATCATTTTATATGTGCTAAAAATAGTATTTGTATCTCATGTGTTTCTTCGTTTTCACGCAGAAAACGGTCATATGCTAATTAGCTAAATGCGTAAAATCCGGCAGCAATCTTTTAACATCTGCTTTAGGTTTACAATATTTCTTAAACAGTGAACAGCAAAACACTTATTGGGCCTAAATACAGTTACACCTCTCCAAGACTTTTGACCCTTCCCCCCCCCCCCCCCCACGACTGGAAAAACTGTTTAAACAGAAAATTATGGCTCTATTAGAAAGAAAATTTAAATTAAATAAGATGTTGAATACAAGCACGATTTGCCCATTATTTTCCTCTCGTAACATTTGCCCATAGCAGAATAAAAGAAGTAAAGATTGCACTAGCATTGTTGCTCCCATTTGCAAGCTATTTTCTCCAAAGTTCCCACCACACCCCTCCTCTAAACAGAAAAAAAAAATGTTTGAATTAGAAACAAAATGATTAAGGAAAAATTTGAAAGTTCTATGATTGAGGTTTAAAGTGGCACCAAGTTTGAAATACTAGGTTACTGTCACCAGGGACGTAACTAGATCATTTTCTAACTTGGACAAGACCAGGCTTTAGCGCCTAATCCCCCCCCCCCTTTATATACACAAAAAATTATATATTTATGTAAACATCCACACTTAGTCAATTTAGCGCCCCTAAAATAATCTGCCGCCCGGGGCATGCGCCTCGTCTGTCCCCCTCTAGTTACGTCCCTGACTGTCACCTGAAATACTTGGCAATAATAATCAAAGCCAGCCTTAAGACTTGTGCGGGCCACATTGAGGGCACTTTTGTGGGGGTCGCAATTTGTTGGAACTTTGGTACACCTCTCCCTAACCTGGTCGTGGAAAAATGTCACCAAGACCTAAAGTTTTCTTTGTTGAGTAGTTCATAATTTTGCAGTAGAATATTTATGAAAACGTGCATAAATGATACATATATACCTACATATTTTTCAAAATGAAAACCTATATTTTGAGATACACATGCAAAGTGTGCAACCTTGCTAAACTTGAAGCTTTTTCAATGCTTAAATTTTTTTTGCGGGGGGGGGGGGGGTAAAAATATTTTTTAAGCACGACTCAAGGGTGCCCTTTTTGAAGAAAGCATAGTGCCCTTTTCAGAGATCCCCCTGGCGGCCCTTTCATCTTGGAGTCAGCACTAATATAGGCATGATTTTGTTGGCTGTGCCGTTTCAGGGTTTTCTTACACAGCCCTCTGGTATTTATAAATAAAACTAAGGGGGTTAGAAATTACTGTTTAGAATTTTTTAAAAAGATAATTGCGATTTTAAAAACTACTTATGCATAAATAACGTACATTTAACCAAAATAAAATAATTTTTGGAAAGAATAGAACCGACCTCAAATTATAAATTGCGCTAAAAAATGAAAAATAATTATAATTCTTTAACAACATCGATACAATTTTTAAATATAATTTTTGAAGCCGGAGCACAATTATCTAATTATCATTACGCCATGTGTTACTTTACATTGAAACTGTTGCAAACTCTGGGCCATTTATGTTTGGAAGTTATTCATAATCACAAAAGTAATCATGAATCAAAACTTATCATAATTTTGCCCCAGACTTCAAAAGTTATGTTTAAAAATCGTATCGATGTTGTTTAAAGAATTAAGTTTGTTTTCATTTTTTAGCGCAATTTATAATTTGAAGTCGGTTCTATTTTTTTCCGAAAGTTACTTTATTTTATTCGTTTTAGTATAAATACATTTTTTACATAAATACTCTATTTTTTAAAAAATCCGTATCAAAAGGCAAACCTTCTTTGAGTAAATGGCACTAAAAACTACTCATTTGTATGATAAATTCCGTTTTGAAATCGATTTTAAAAAGTCATTACAGCAACCACCCTTGATGAATTAAAAAAGAATCAAAATCTTGAAAATCGGCTCATCCTGCGAGATGTTATGGGTGGACAAACAAACGAACCTACACAAAACGACATACGCACGGTACGAATATATAACCTCCTTCCTGGTCTCTGAAGAGAAATATTTTAAAAGCATATATTAGTTTTGCCATCCACTGAGCATTACTGATAGCACCTGGCGCTCTCCAATGAATTTCTCAGGTTGGCTACCCAAAACGGCTAATGTCAATTCAATTACTTCTGTATAATCATCTCTAATGATTAGCGATTTATCTAGAGATGAAAGAAACATTACAGTTAAAACTTTAAAATTCTGCGAGTCTCCTTTCACTTCAAGCCCCGAAAATTATTCTGTTGAATTTCTTTCCAAACGTTTTTGAACCTACAAAAAAGTAGAATTTCTGGGGAAGAAGATGGACCTGAGCACAAAGTAAATACTTTTGCCAAAATTCGTTCCATTAAGTGGTGACGGCAGGCTAGCCACAATAGTTCATGACCAATTAGGTTTTCTAATTGAAAGCAGGCCCCTTTCACACAATCAGTGTTCACACTTGTGTCGGAACCTAAAGCTTGAATTTTTTTCTCTACTCCCACTGCTTTAAAAGCATAAAAACAGAGTTATAGCTATATTTTGAGCTGTTCCACCACCACTTTTGGGCACACCAAGCTTCAAAGCTATCGCCCAAAACATATACAGGCAGTCTATCACATTTCTCAAATCCGAAACTTTCAGGCAGGAGTTTGCCGGTTTTTACGGACTGAAAAAATCTTTTCTAGCTTTTTTCCTTGATCTCGGAATAGAACTTCGTGAAAGAGGGAGAGGACCAGAATCATGTTCCAAAGCTGCTGCAACTGGAACTATTATGCGAAGTGCTTCCCGATTTTATTACGATCTAAGGAGCTGGTAACATGCGATGTGAATAACTGTGTTGTACAGATTAATTCAATTTTTTTGGCATTATGATGAGGACTATTTCATTTATTATTTGAAAAATCATCTTCATCATCTGACTGAGATGCAGAGTTTTCCGAATCACTCATCAGTGCACCTGCACAAACAGCTGACGTTGAAACAACTTCCCCTGCATATTTTTTCTTTCGATTTTCCTCCTTTTTTTTTTCCTTTCAACGATTTTCTGCTGCTTCTTTATGAACTCCCTGTCTTCATTACCCAAATACATTTTACAATTTTTCCTTTGTTCCATCAGGAAATCAGAATCTTTTTTAATTTTGATTAGGTTTAAAGCATCAGCATGAGCAATATCAAAAAGAGTGGCTAAGTCATTCATGAATACAATTTCTCGCTTTTGTTGTGTTTCTGAGGACCGTTTTCTTATTCTTTTTTACTAAAAGCCATTTTCTATGAATTATTTCCAAGTTTTTCTATTCCATGAGTTTTAGCATTGTAGGAATGTAAGCTTTCTGCCACACCTGCATTACGTCTTGAATTGTTATATGACTAGCATTTCTAATTGATCTTACTTCCTTTTGTAATCCTTCCTTTTGTAATTTTTATTGTAATCACTCACCTTTAATCTGAGTTTTAATTATCACTGTACTTCTAGTTGCAGCAATGTAGGTTCCAGCATGTGGCACAGCAGTCTACAGCGTGTTATAAAATGGTGGCTTGTATCAAATATGTTGCCAGATACAGCAGATAAAGACCATTGAAATTTATTTCAAATAATATTTCTGTGCTGAAAAATAATATTAACGAAAAAAGCATTTTGCAAAAATATGTTCTTCTTGGTCTCTTCTTGAAAAATAAGACTTGAAAGTTATGTGAAAATACGAAAAACCATAAAAATGGAAGGTCATTGAGCACCATCATCTATTAAGACTAGAATGCTGAAATTTTAGGAGAGTGATACCAAAGATGATTTAAGAGGAAGATGGGACACTTCGGTTTCGGTATTGCCGAGAAAACAACCATTTACTTACCATTGCGGTTTACAGATGTATAACAAAAAAACAAACATTTAGGGCAGCTCGCATGCGTTTTCCGCCAATTTTCAACTGTTTTCTTGGAATTGGCGAAAGGTTTGCCATAGCTTTTCGCTCGGAATTCCTAGAAATTAGAAGGATTTGTTCAGGGGGTGTAGGTCGTTATCGTTCCATCTTCCGGGGTGAAGACAAGTCTTTGTTGCTCTCAGGCAAACCGCAAAATGAAAACAGATGTCTGGTCTTTCTTTCTTAGCTGTGTAAAGAGCTAAAGCGTTTTACGCTTGTATTATTATACATGTGGGGTCGTTTGAGTACCATACACATAATAGGCTTGTTTTCGCTACGCATCCTTTTGAGTTTAAAAAGGAAACATGAATAAAGATTCAAGTTAGGAGATAAAAATAAATATAGCTTAGCGAATAAAAATCCTAATCAGTATTTTTGCCTATTCTTCAACTGTTTATTTTATTAGATACAATATGCAGTATATCTTATTCAAATTTTCACTACAAACAAATGTGTGAAAAAGGTCAGTACCGGGTTTTGAAGTTTCCCGAGGCGAGACAAAACTACCCCCCCCCCCCCCTAATCCATCCAATTATTGCTCACATTTAATAAACTTTTATGCGCTGGGATTTTTTTTGAGGATTTTCTACTTGGTAGCCACTGATAAACCCAGAAAACTTTCTGAATGTTCCCACGACATGGCCTTTTCATCTCAACATTACGGCACCCCCCCCCCCCTTTATTTTTGAGGATTTTCTACTTGGTGGCCACTAATAAACACAGAAAACTTTCTTAATGTTCCCACGACATGGCCCTTTCATGTCAACATTAGGGCGCCCCCCCCCCCCCCGGGAAAAATTTTGAGGCCTTAGGAGATGCATTTGCGATTGCAAAAATATTAGGAAAAAACTTTAAAATTTAAACGATTTTACTCATAAAAGTACTCATAGAAATTCAAAACAAAATAAGCATTTTTTTTAAATCCAGGGGGCAGGACCCTCCCTCTTACTAATGTATCGAAAAGACACGCGTCTGCCTCCCCCCCCCAAACGACACTTAGGGGCCGTTCATAAATGATGTCACGCTTTTTTCCCATATATTTGACCCCCCTCCCCCTTTTTGTCACAATATGTCACACTTCAGCGGTTCCCCTCCCCCCCTCATTGTCACGCGTCCCGCTATGTTGCATAATGCATGATGTCACACTTCTTGTTACCCCCTCCCCTCCAATTGTCACACTTTGTCACAATGTCACGAACCCCCTCTCCCCTCGGAGCGTGAGATCATTTATGAATGATCCCTTACAAGTTCTTCTCCCCCCCTCCGACCTCCCACCTCTTCCCAAAAGGATGCTTTGAAAATTTGTAAAAAAAAAACTATTGCATTGTTTGAGCATGGCATGATTAATATTTCACTATCACAAGCTCCTACCCGCCCCCCTTCCCAAAAGGATGCTTTGAAAATTTGGAAAAGAAAAGCTATTGTATTGTTTGAGCATAGCATGAATTATATTTTGCTATTACAAGGGGAAAAACCCATAACTTTTTTAAATTTAAATTTTGACATTCCAAAATTTTGGCGCCCCCAGAGGAGCCGGCCGACTGATCAACAACGCAACATATTGAGTATACCTAAATTTTAGTTTCCGACAGTTTATACAATAAATAATTGTATCAATCGGTTTTAATCGTTATCAAAATAGCCGGTCAATGGTCAAATCAGAGCTCTGAACCAGGATTTTAATTCTCTTTCCAAAACTTAAATGTTCTTAATTAAATATTTTTTCTTTATTTTATTTTATTTTCTTTCTTCTTCTTTTCCTTGGCCTTTTTATTTTTTGCATCACAGTTGAATTTGCCGGCTCCCAGAAGTGCCTCCAGGGGGACATTGCCCCCCCCCCCATATATCCAGCACTGAAAGTGTTTATGGATTGATAATGTTTTTAAGATAAAGTTAACATCAACAACCCCGAGCAACACGTTGATTTTCATTAACGTGTCTATATTTTCAATATCACTGCACCCACCATTAAATAACTGCTCATTATTGTGCTCATCCAGGAGCGTAGCAATTCAAAAATCATGGGAGGGGCTCAAACAATTTCATTTCCAAATGCTCAAAATTATTTAAAAAAAAAAAAAAACAATTAACAATTAAAAAGTAATTTGTTTTCACTCTAATCCCTAATAAATGAATATTTTTATAGATCATTAAAATAAATTCATAGTTCTCACAAAATGACCGAAATCCTTATACAGTATGATTTCTAATGGGAGGGGCTTTTGCGAATTACTGATAATTAACTTGTCGGTAACGACCAGTGGCGTTGGAGAGGGGGGAGGAGTGTTCCGTGTCTGGAGCCTCTCTCCCTCTCTCAGCAGGAGGTTAAGGGACGGTCTGTCCAATTTCAAGAATACAGCATTATTCTGAAAGTGTGACTTTTCCCTGATTTCCAGAAATTTTTCAGAAAATTTCCCTGATTAAATCTTTGTTTATATATATACAAAAGATAAAAATCAGACCTATGCAAAACACCAATGAGTGCTACATTAAAATATTAGATATAACAAAATTTACAGCAGGTAAAAATTTCCAAAATTTAGTTTTATCAATTTGGTAAAGAAGAAACGGGCATTGTTACGGCCAAAAGATTTTGCTGCACAAAAATTTTGCAGTCAAGTATCGACCTAGTTTTAGAATAGTTCTACGGAAGGACAAGATGCATTTTTTAATTATGCTTGAAAGAAAAATGTGAACATGCATGACTTTCAAACTTTTTTGAAATAGTTACATTTTATTAAGAAATGTATGCATTTTTTAAAGATTAAAAAAGCATTTAATTATATTAGGAAATACCAAGCTCCAGAAAAGACTTTTGACAATAAAATTAAACATTTTAGGATTAATGCTAGCGTGTCAAAAAATTCAGTTCATGAAATAGGTAAATCTCTTAATATTTTTTTTTTCTTCTTTCATGTGGCTGCGGTATTGGTCCACAACCATTGCAGACCTAGTGCGTTCCCCAGTAATTGGTACCATCTCTTTCAGCGGCACCACAATGAGTGTGGTACCATCGCCGCATGAGAATTTTGACGTTCAGTTACCACTAGATGGCGGTACCTGAGCTCTCATTGATGCAATATGCACTAGGAATTTAATTTAGCCGAGAGTATCCATGCCAAACGGATACTCAAGGGATCTTTTACATGCCGCATAATCATACGACATGGGCGCAGACGATTTTCTGCATCTTGAAAATTCACCGACTCGGGCCAGGTTTGAACCCGCGATCTTGGGCGTACAAGGCCTGCTGCCTTACCACTACCCTGTCGACAAATCTCTTAATATACAGCATGAGAAATTATTCAAAGATTTCACATGCGTACTGAATAAGAAATGAAATAAATGATTTTTTAATTAATTTTTCATTTGATTATTTATTTAGTCATATATTTATTTGTGATTAATTGCAGACATTTAACAAGTTCCTCCTGCGAAGAATCAATTTATATCATGAATGATTGTGTGTAATAAAAAAAAATTATCGTCCTAAGTGCATAGTTAATGACTTGTTTTCTGAATTTTTCAAATTTAAAAATATTATTTAACAGTTTCCATCTTTATTTCACGAAATTTCGATTGAAAATTTCAAATTAAAGTTTTGGTGAAAAAAATACAATTTTTTTTTTTTTTACCTTTAAACAAAGCATAAGAAACATCGAAAATTAAAAAAGTCCAGTTCCCATTGCAGGTGCAAAAAGATCGCATTTTTTTATATGTGGGCAACAAATTTATGAAAAATGGCAATGCGAAGAACTTTCTTGAGTAAAATAATTTCAGAATTGAATTTTAATAAGGAACGCTGAATAATTTTAATGATTACAGATAAAATCGTTGGAACTCCGGGATAATCAAAAACAAAGAAAAAATGTCCTGATTTCCCTGATTTTCCAGAACAGTAAAATTTTCTGACATTTCCCTGATCTCCCTGATTTCCAGGTTCTGGCGTCACCCTATAAACGTAATTTACGACTGCGGGAGCGCTTTCATGCTGCTAGGAACAAGGGGGGGGGGGGGGGACAAACAAGTCAAGTTAAGCAAATGTTGCACACAGGAAAAGGTTTAAATTTCTAGCTACTCCACTGGTAACAACTAATAAAATTTGAACTATAAAAAACTGTTGGTCTTGAAAGCCATTAAGACAAATTAATAGGAACTTTGGTAAATACTGAATCTATTCCTAATAAACTTAAGACTTAATGTTACTTAGCAACATTATTTTTCATTAAAATAAACAAAATTGTTCAATCAAAATATTCAGTAAAAATAAAAGCACTACGTAATATTACAGCAGCAATGTACAATATGATATAAATAATGGTCTGATAAATGGGAATACAGCTAATAATGTTTTCAAGCTTTGACAGTTTTTCTTCAGAAACAAATACTAAGGGAACAGGAATGTGAATTGAATAGACTGGAATTCAAAGCGTTTTTTAAGTAGCTATTCAGGCAACGTCCCGTTAACCGACGGGATTATAATAAGGGTTTGCTTCACTAGGCTAATTTTTCGGTTTGGCTTAATGTTTAATTTTTGAAGATATTCCTTTAATACTTGATAAAATAAAAATAACGATTCCCTTTGCTGCCGCCGTTAATGTCTGAGACAATTTTGGCGTGCAGGTTCAAACTCTTATGAGGAAATTCTTTCAATGAAAACTTGAAAATTACGAATTATAGAGAACTTTCTGGTGGAAAAGCCGATATAAAAAACACTTATAGACGCGAATTGTAGTTTTGGAATTGTTTAATTTGAAATCCGACGCACTTTTTTTCTTGTTTTGTCCACGCAGAACTCGATTTTTAATTAATGTGAAGAGCGCTAGAGATAAACCTGTGCATTTATCTTAATGGAGCCCTTTTTTTTTTTCTGGATATGATGATTGTATTCAAGTTAAAAAATTTAATTTTAAAATTCAGAACTGCAACTGTTTAAAACTACACTCATTACGTCAATAGAAAATTTCGAAAAAAAATGTATTCGTTAGAAGAGGGTTCAATTATTTGACCAAAAACAGAATTTAAAAATATTTATGAGCAAAGCCCAATAATTTTAAGAGCCGTAGAAGCATAAACACAGAGGAAATTTTTTACTTAAATTTTCTCTATTTATTTTTAGTATATTTGTATGTTGAAACAATGCTTTAAAATATTTAAATCATTTTCCGGGCAGCATTGGTAGAGCGTCAGAAAGCATTGGGGAGCGGCCCTCGGTGTAATTAAAATACATTTTAAAGAAAAAAAATTGTCTAAACTTTCGATTTTGAAGGAGGCTGAAGATTCCCCTCCTTTCGCTAATCGACTGCCGTCTTCTGAAGAGTTTTCCATTTTTTTTAATCCGATAAAATTACCCTCTGTTCTGTGACTTTCTAACGGCAGCGCTTTGTACTATAATTTACTTGCAGCAGCAACAAAATTTCTTCCATAATTGAAATTTTTCCAAAAAAGAAAGCAACTTATTGAATATTCCTTAACAGGAGCAAATAGGTTTCATCCTGATAGTTGGGCACACTTTGCGTTTGCTTTTATTTTCCCTTATATATTTCAACTATGTGTAGCTCGTTAAGAAGTGATTGACACGAGCCAAATAATAACAGAAGGGTCGACCATGAAACAACGCACCCCAGGGTGTTTCAGCGCTTTCTGTTCTAGCCCCTTTCTTTTGGTTACCACCCCCTGTATCTCCAGGGGTGTCGGACGATCTCGAAGTGCCTGCAAAGGAGCAGTGCATCCACTTTGGCGACTTACTGCCGCAATGACATCCTCAGTATGCTTTCCGCCAAGATTCTCTCGCCAATATCCTCCGAAATGTTGGCTTTTTTACTTATACTTTAGCGACGCTCAGCTCCGAAGCATTTAACATAGGTTTCTACCGGAGTGTCCAATCTTTTCGAGTGGAAGATCGTTGGTGATACCATGCATAAATGTAAAAAAAAATAAGGGGTGTCCTGGTCCTTAGCAAAAAAAATTTTTTTTTTGAACCACCCTACTAGGCATGGTGCTATGATGTTGGAAGTTCTGTTCAGGGGTTGAGCATAGGAAAACATATTGGAGATAGTGATCACCTGCATTTTTCAATGTTTTGACTGTTAATTAAGAATAAGAAACCTTTTTTTGGTACAAGTAATTCAACAATAATCGTTATAATTATCTCGAAAGCACTTTGTTAAAAATAAATAATTATTTTTTATTTTATGATAATTTTTATTTTGAGACCATTTCAAAAAGATAGGTCTGCCTTTATAAATCTTTGTGCCAAAACGTTTTTTTCCACAAAATTTGCATAAACATCATAGTTAAGCCTTATTGCGGGACTATGCTGGCTGCCGTGGAAGTATTTAAACGGAGTTGAACACCACATTGTAATCGAACGAAATGGGTCGTCGTTGCAGTCTTTCACTGGTTGAACAAAAGAAAATTAACGCATTTAAGTGTGGAAAATCGAATAGAGAAATAGCTAAACTTTTAAACAGATCTCATACTGTCGTAAAGAACTTTTTGAGACTTAGAAGTGCTTATGGCAAGAAAATATCATCTGATCGGCCATCAAAAGGGACACCACAATAAGAAGGACTATTGTAACGGAGTTAAATTCTGGGAATACAAGCTCATCCACTTTGGCCATAAAACAAAATTCTGCAATATCAAAATCAATGGTCCATACAGTGATAAAGAAGTTCGGCAGTTTAGTTTACAGGAAGAGGAAAGCGGCTCCGAAATTGACTAAAAATCACAAAGAAAACCGAATGAAATTCGCACAGGAAGTGATGTCGTGGAAAGAAGACTGGCATCGAGTGATATTCAGTGATGAAAAATATTCAATCTGGATGGCCCAGATGGCTGGCAATATGACTGGCATGATCTGCGGAATGATAGAGAGATATTCTCGAAGAGGCAAGCTGGTGGTGGTTCCGTTATGGTGTTGGCCGGATTCGGACACACAGGAAAACCTGATATAGCATTTGTATACAATCCCTTGAATGCTGCAGGCTATCAACAGCTGCTCGAACAAAATTTTCTTCCACAAGCAGAGCACATTGGAGGTCCGTTCTTCATGTTACAACAGGACAATGCTCCCGTGCATACTGCAAAGTCCACTTTTGAGTGGTTTCTCGATAATGGTGTGCATATTATCGATTGGCCACCTTGCAGCCCGGACCTGAATCCGGTAGAAAACATGTGGGGCATACTCGGAAAAGCAGTATATGCAGGTGGAAGGCAGTACAACTGTACTACAGACTTGAAAAGATCTATTTCCTCAGAATGGGTAAAAATCGAGACCAGCTGTTTGCAAAAACTTGTAGGGGAGAGGGGGGCACATTTCAACATGGGGCACCTTTCAACAACTAGAATTTCTTCCTTCTAATACTGCTCAACGATTGGTGAATATGCCAGCCAATAAGCTTTGTGTATGCTTAACTGTTGACATTTAGTCTTCAGCCATTTCTTCTTAGAAGTTTTGTACTGCTCTGTGGAACAAGTTCTAGCACTCCAAAAGTGAAAAGACAATTTGGAGTTTGAAACTGTTTATCAACCAGTAATCTCTTAATCAGGTAAGTGATAGTTATTCATCTACTAGTTTATTTCATTCTGCTTCTAACTGTATCATCTATTAGTAATAAGTCTTTTTCTAAGATGGTTGATGATACTTTAACCAAAATGTCTGTAGGAGGGGCAGATTTCAACAGAGCTTAGGGGGCACATTTCAACAGTGTTGAAAGGTGCCCCTTACAATTTTGTTAAGTAATTATAGTAGTTTTTGATCAATATCTTGGACAGAATTAAAAGTTTCAGGATAATTTCTTTTTCTTTTTTTTTTTTTTTTTGTAGCTACATGAAGTATGATATAAGTCTAACAAATAACAGTCTGTAGTAAGCCTATTAATTATAGCTGTTACATTTAAAATACTCAACTTTATTTTAAGGTATTCTAAATTTTTCAAAACTATTTGGGAAAAAAATAAGAATATATTCAAAAAAGCATGTTTGGAATTATTTTTCCAAAAAGTATATTAATTTTGCAAAAGCTTAAAATCAAAGTTCAGGTGGTTGCATTGATATTTAAAATACAAGTTCAGGGTTCCCACCAAGAATATGATACAAAAAAAGTGACCATTTAAGAAAAAAAGTGACCAAAAAAAGTGATCAATTAAAAAAAAAAGTGACCAAATGAGAATAAGCTTTGCGTTACCACTAAAACACACATAGAAAAAAGGTTTATTGGTTTTTAAGCATAAAAAAAATATATATACCATTACATTTATTTTCTTCACATGCAAAAGTTCCATCTAGAACTATGTGAGCTTACTTTCGTACATTCCAACTTCAGATCTATACTCTTGCTATCTCTCTCTCTAAATTCTTATTTAGCTCTAGTTCTTGATTACTTCAAATGTAGTTTTCAATGGTTAATACATATTCATTCACTCATTAATTAATTTACCCGTTCATGAATTTGTACACTTATTTATTTTTTCACTCATTCAGTTATTCATTGATTTATTCTTTCACTTATTCATTCATTCCTTGAGAAATATCCTTAAAAATCCCAGTCAACAAATTTCATAAAAAAATAGGCTCGTTTAGTTCAAGTTGAACTTTGTATCTGAACATGTTTTTCGACCTAACATCTTTCTGATAAAGTTTGTTCCAAGCGAATCTGTCAGCTAGATCAGGATTTATATAGGATTGAAATTTCCCCGTAGGCACTAATGTTAATTTTTTTTGAACTGTTTAAAAATGAACAAAAATTATTCAAATCTAAAAAAATACTTCACACTGAGAGCTTCTTCCAATAAGCTTGTCCATACGAACTTGGATCATATGCCTTGTGTTTACGTAGTGTGCTTTATTTTTGCCCATAGGCACTAATGTTAAGATTTTTTGAACTGTTCAAAATTAAATGAAAAATTGTTCAAATGAAAAAGTAAAATATGGAAATGAGATGCCCTCGCCAAGATCTTTGAATCGGCCAATTTCCTCAAAAGAGTTTGGGGGGGGGGGGGGGGGACTGACAGACGCACATGTTGCCCATCTCAAAACCTTACTTTCAAATTTTTCATTCCTTATTTAATTACTTCTTTGACTTTTCTTTATTTTTAATGACATTTTTACGATACATTAAGCATTTTTTCACACTTTATTTATTTTTTGGGAAAGTAGGCTAAAAACAGCAGAAAGTTCAATCCTTAACTAATCTTCCGTAAATAACTAATCTTCCATAATAGCATTACTATCATCTTTAAAAAAAAATCATTTTAAAAACCCAATGGTTTTTCATCAGACACAGAAAGAAAGCAGTCATACATATATATGCCAGGGGTGACCGATAATGCTAGCAATCTACAGAATCAACGTTATTTTTTAATGGGTGAAACAAGAAAAATTATTTTAAATGTTTTATCACAAAAATAAAATTAATTACAGGTAATAAAAACATTTAGAATATCAGAGGAGCAAGTGCAAAATATTTGAAACAATTAGATAAATTAAAGGTATGTATATACAAGGAATATTTTAATCCTTTATTAAAAAATTTAATTCAGAATATTCTTTGATGCGAAAATTAAAACACCAAAGCCAAGTACAGTGAAACCTGTGTAAGTTGACCACTTGCGGTGCAGCACTTTAGTGCTCAACTTACAGAGGGTGAGGTAGAGGGTGAAGGGCTGATTCCGTTCCTGAAAAAAGTGGTCAGCTTAAACAGGTGGTCAACTTACAAAGGTGGGCAACTTTACAGATTTTACTGTACTTCAAATGCATGCTAGTGCAAGGCTCAAGAGAAAAAAAGTTTGATATTTCAAAATTTGCTTTCATTGGGATTACTACAGAAATAAAGTTAATTTGAATATTATTTATATTTATGTCAAATTACATAATTTAGAACAAGTAAAAATAAAAATCTTTTGGTTGACCACTAAAGAAGCAAATAAAATCAATTATAAGCATGAAAAACAGGAAAAGGATCAACGCGCAGTTAAATCAAGCAAGGAAATCGCTAGATTAAATGCATTCTGTTCAAATCATTCTGCAAGAAATGATTTTGATTATAATCCTTTGTCCAAAGCTTATTTAGAAAGTACAGATACCAAAAGTAAAATACTTGAAAAGTATACTTTAAGTGCTTACTTATCCTGTAGCAAAAAGTTTTTTACTTGCAAATCATTCAAAGGCTAAAAATGAAAATGATATGATAGAATAGACCTTGAAAAGCAAAAAAAAAAAAAAAAATCAGAAAAGAAATTCAATACAGTAGGAATGCTCAAAAATTTTAAATGTTAATATAAAAATCTCAGAAAAGTGCTTCAAAAATTTAGAGAGCTGCTGCCCCTGGTATATAAATGGCAGCATTTTGTAAAAATTCCAATTTAATCAGTCTTAGATTTCTTTTGAAAAAATGTTGTGATTACGGAAGATTTTTTTTTCTGCAATTTTTTTTTTCACTTTTATGTGCCCCTTTGCTCTGTGCTCATCTTCATCAGCTTTTATAGATTTAGCACCCTCTATCATTGCCCGAGCAAGCTGTATTTCTCTAAAATCTTGATTTCTAATGCCCTCCTTTAACTTTTCATTTGCTTCGGCAAGTAGCTTTGTGGAAACTATTTTATTAGCATTTTTCCTGGCATTTGTACTTTTCCTGGTGTTTATAAGAAAAGGTTGGTGGTTATTTATCACTTTAAGAGATATCTCATAAAAAAGGTGATTTTAGGAGACAATTTGCTACCAAAAGTGACCAATGAAAAAAAAGTGATTTTAGGTGAAAAAAGTGACTTGGTGGGAACCCTGCAAGTTATTAACAAGGAATTCATTAGATGAGTCCATCAAATATTTCTCTGAAAATTGACACTTAATAACTTAAAATATTAAAGAAAATTTATTATTTGATTTTGAATTAAAATAAAATATGATTTTAAGAAAGTTGAAAAGTTCAAGATGTAACATTATTATAATTCAAATGCTCAGCTTTGTTATTTTGACTCCTTTCAGGTTATAAAAATGGTACGCAAGTACAAAAAAAAGCGTTCTAAACCAGAAGTTACTGAAGAAGACATTGAGAAAGCAATGGAGGCGGTCAGAAATGGTGCATCTCTAAGAGTAGCAGCGGACTTATTTGGAATGGACTTTTCAGCTTTATTTTACAGATTAAAAAAAAGCAGGGATGAAACCAAAAAATGTACAACTAATACAAAATGCTACAGTTCTAAATACACAAGCCAACAAGTTTTTAATGTCAAGCAAGAAACCCTGCTTTGTGAATACATTATTAAATGTTCAATTCTTAATTATGGGCTAACTTACAGACAAATTCGACAACTCGCCTACGATTATGCAGAGCGTCTCAACTCAAAAATTCCAAGTAGCTGGGAGAAAAATAAAACTTCTGGCATTGACTGAATTAAAGGTTTTATGAAGCGTCATCCACAACTTACTTTAAGAAAGCCAGAAAACACCAGCTTCGCAAGAGCTACAGCTTTTAATAAAGAAAATGTTGAAGATTTTTTTAATAATTACGAGAGAGCTCTTACTGCTGGTGCTTTTACAGCTGATCAAATATACAACTTGGATGAAACTGGAGTTTTAACAGTTGTTCAAGCTCCCAACGTTGTTGCCAAGTTAGGAGCACGTCAGGTAGGACAGGCAGTTTCTGGTGAGCGTGGAAGCATGATTACCATGTGCATGATAATCAATGCTTTAGGAAATACAGTCCCTCCTGCATTTATTTTTCCGAGGGCCAGGTTCCACGACTCTATGTTATTTGGGGCACCACCAGGGAGTTTAGGTTTAGTGAACAGTCCCAAAAGTGGATACATGATTGGACCACTTTTTCTGGAAGTTCTCAAGCATGTTAAAAAGCATACCCGATGTTCAACAGACAAGAAAATACTTTTGGTGATGGACAATCATGAAAGCCATTGTACATTGGATGCTGTGCTGTTTGCTAAGGATAATGGCATAGTGCTGGTAACCCTTCCTCCGCATTGCTCTCACCGCCTCCAGCCTTTGGATGTTGGAGTCATAGGGCCGTTCAAATCCAAGTTGAGAGTGGCACAAAATGATTGGATGGTATCAAATCCAGGTAAGACTATTAGCATACATAACTTGGCTGCATTAGCAAATACTGCATATGCTTTATCATTTACGAACAAAAACATCACTGCAGGTTTTCGAAAAACTGGAATCTGGCCTTTTTCACGTTCTGTTTTTACTGATGAAGATTTTGAGCCTTCTTCTGTAACTGCTCCGCAAGCTCCTGTTGATTCTATTGAAATTCTTCCTAAGGATCTAATCGTTAAAGAACGGTGTGAAATGGACAATCTCCCAAGTACTAGTAAAGAAAATCATAATTTTTGTACACCATCAAGGTCAACTGAAAGTAAACCTAATGAACCTAGGGTAATATCACCCGTAGATGTCAGACCTTATCCTAAAGCGATTACCCAGGCTAAAAAGGGAGGTAGGAAAAAGGGAAAGTCCAAAATATTGACTGAAACACCCGAGAAGAACCGCATTCACGAAGAAACCACTAGAAGATTGGAAAAAAAGAGGAAATCAATCTCAAATGAAATAAGCCTCAAGTCAAAACCACCAAAAAAATTGTTATTTATTGAATCTTCTGATAGTGAGTGTGCAGATGATATTTCTTTACACAATGAATCGGAGTGTGGAGATTCTTTGGTGCCTTTTATCACAAATATTGAGGAACAGATGGATTTTGAGATAACTGATGATTCAGTAATAGAGATTAATGACTTTGTTCTTGTTGAGTTTTGTGGAAAAAAGAAAAAAGTTCTATTTGTAGGCAAAATGGAAGAAATAGAAGAAGATGGCTATAAAGTAAAGTTTATGAGAAAGAAGGAAGCTTCTTGGAAGTTTTATTTTCCAGAAATTGAGGACATAAGTAGTATAGAAAGAAATGACAAGTAGTATAGAAAGAAAGAAATGATTAAAATGAAACTGCCTCAACCAAGTTTAAGCGGTGGAACAGCTCAAGCTGTATTTTCCATGACATTCCCTGTGAATTTTGATTTAATTAAAGACACAATAATGTAGAAGAAACCTAAATTAGTCCACTATGTTAATCCATTGTTATATTACTGTGTGAATAAAGCTAATTTTGCCAAAATGTATGATATTTTTAGGTTCTCTTCGATTGTTGAAATGTGCCCCACTAGCTGTTGAAAACTGCCCCTTGGGAGGGGCAGGTTTCAACAAAATACATGGTCCACTAATTATGCAAAATTAAGTATTTTGTCTTTGGCTTAGAATTTTGAAAAAATTTAAGAAGATGCCTCAAATATGAATGTAGTGAATAGTAATTGGAACTTAAGTTTTTAAAGCAGTAAACCTTCACAAATAATTCTTTTGCAAAAAATGTTGAAAGGTGCCCCCCTCTCCCCTAGATAGTGTTCCCGTTTTGCATTTTTCAAAGGGTGCAGCGCCCTGTCCCTTTTTGGAAGACTGTGGATGCGCCCTGCCCTTTTTAGGGAAATTAGGAAAATACCTATTTTCTTAATGAAAAATGCAATTTTTCAACTGAAAATTGCATTTTTTTCAACAAAAAATGCCCTTTTTGAAAATTGTGCCCTGCCCCTTTTTTCAAAAAAAGGTGAACACTACTTGTAGAAACCATACCGAATAGGATTTATGAGCTCATTTCGAAAAAAGGTGGGAAAATTTCTTATTAATTCATCACTAATTTAATGTTTGGCTCAGTGGACCTATCTTTTTAAAACAGCAATTTCACATATTTTTTGTTTCGTTTATCATTCCTATGATTTGTATATTATTTAAGCATTATTTTTTCATTGTATGAACTAGAGTAGATTATAAAATAGTACTTAATGCATAATAAAACTTTTTTCCCAACATAAATTTCATTTTTACTGATGGACCTATCATTTCGATACGCACTGTATATTGAGGTGGATGTGAACAAAAAATAAATGTATTTAAACATCCCCACCCCCTCCCATGCATTATTATATTTCATCTCGCTCCTATCAGAAAAAAACGTTCCTTTAGCACTTACGTTCATTAGAATGCAATTGTGCCCGTTTCTTAAAATTTTTTACCAAAAATTTCTCCGCTCTTTATGTAATTTTTAATGATCGGATAAAATAAACCACCTTAAAATAAAAGAGAATGATAACTATAGACATTAATCTAAATTTCACTACAAGTTATTATGCGTATCCCGCATTTGTAATATGTTGCTCTTTAACATTGGATCACCGTTTTTTGCTACCCAAAATGGAATTTAAAATAAAAAAGACAAGGTTCTTATGTATTAATGAAACACAAGCAGGGAAAAATGAAAGACCAAAACAACAGTTTAAAATCGAGATAAGATGTAATAACAGAAAGTAAATGGTTAGAAATAATAAAATATCAATGAAATGAAGGTACAAACACAAACAAATACAATTGTCGACAGTGCACATTGCAATATAAAAAAAACACCTTCTTAGCTACCTTCTAAAATAACCCTTCTTATGTACAGTAATGCCCAGGCATCCGTTCTTCACTTTTTCCCACCTAGAAAGGAAATGGAACAATCCACTCTTTCAGAGACAGTGGAAGACAGTCGATTGGAAGACAGTGTGAATAAGATGGGATAGTAAGGGTGATATGCACAAAACAAACAGAGCGGTAATGCAACACGTCCTCACTCGAGCACAGCCAACTACACACCTTACAAGAGTACTACTGGTCACTGGCTAGTACTAACTATAAATTTGAATTTTCAGGGCTCATAGTTGGATCCTGTTTTCTTCAGTCACACAGGTGATGGGTCAGTTGAATGTCACAAGAGTACTGTCAGCTTAAAATGTTTAGTGTTATCATGTCAGCAAGATGTTTTAGCTTTGTTTGCAAAAAATCATTAATACAAAATTATTTTAGTATCAGAAACATATATTTTTTCATGTCAAACATCACCTGCGTGACTGGGGAGCAAGAATGAGTTATTCTTCTTCATTTTAAGATATTTTTAATTTTCTTAAATACATTTATGTATTTTTAAAATATTAATTAAATTCACTAAGAATGTTTTTTAAGAATCAAAAAGTTTTCTTGACTCTTAAAATGCATTAACATTTTTCTCCCAATTAGTAGAAAGAAAACCTAAAAAAAAATCAATGTTAAGTAGTTTTTGTGGCTTTGCCCTAAGAAAGTAATTTTAAATTGTTTTCTTAAACTTTTACAAAGGAAAATAATGTTCCAATCATAAAAGTATCAACATTCACTGTTATTTATTAGTTAATGAAGATTTACTATCATCTGATGGTTCAGCTCACTGAATTCTATGGTTCTTTTCTGAAAATGTTCTAATAATCTTTTAATGCAAAATATTATGAAAAACCTCATCTTTTCCGGCATGCCCGCTGATGAGGTGTAACACGGAAACCTTTTTTTACGAACTAATTTGATAAAATCAGATGTTCACTTCATTACTAAAAGCTCATATTTTAATACAAAATCTTCATTGAAAATTTCAATGAAAAAACACCTTATGAAAAAAACTTAAGTTGTTATGGCGTGTGGGTAAAACACTTGACTTCTTTAAGGATATGTATTCTAAATAATAAACAACATTCTTTTCAACACTAACTTTCTGGTTATTGTATACAACATTCTGGATGACATACTGTGAGGTATACTCATCTAATAGATCTAAAATACTATTATTAAAATAAAAACATGTAAAATGGATCATGATTATTAAGAATTGCAATATAAAAGGTTGAATGAACTATGCTTTGTTGTTAAGATGCCTGAAGAATAAAAGCAATATGGTGAAATTTAAAAAATAATTAGTTTTAAAGTGCTGAAATGTGTTACAAACACTCAGACAGATAGAGGCACCTATGCAGCTTTATTAATGGAAACAGAGGTTATAAATGCAACATATTTTATGTTTAAATCGGCACTTTATGAAAATGCGAAATGAATTTACGAAAAGAAATCAAAAATGATTTCAATCAATGTTTTTTTTAACCCCTTGATATGAATTATGACGTAAATGATTTAAATCAAGCTGATTTTAAAAATCAACAAACCCTGCCTTCACCCCTATTTAAAAAAAAAAGGAATCTTTTAATCCTTTTCTAATGAACTTCATCTTGTGGTGGTCAAGCTATATTAGGGACATCTATTAGAAACACTGCAAAGTAATAAGTGAAAAAGCTGGGCAAATTAGTGGATTCGTGTAAGAAAATACACTGTGCGAATACGGTTTAAGCAATTCAAAAAAGTTTCTTTTTATGGCACCTGAACAGTGTTCATGCATAATATTTAAGAGGTTAAATGCTTTAAACATATTAAAAATAGGTTTTCCATGAAAACTGATTACAGAAAAGAAGTCATTCAATGACGTTTACGCACATTACATTTTACTATGAATAAGAATTTACACATATTTCATAATTTCTAAATTTTAATGTGCATGCAAACATTACAAATCTGAATTCTTATAAAAACTCGTTTGAAGTGCTGTTTATGCTGCTGAAGCATTTCGCTTTTAGTTTTTTTTTTTGCAGATTCTTTTGAAGTAGACTTGTTCAGTTCAACAGTTAATTGATAATGTAGTGTCAATTGGTATCAGTTGGGGTAACTGTAAACAAGCTTCATAACTACACTTGTGATTTTGAAAACGTAGCTGCTTGTGAGTGATAAACTGGCAGCATAGGGAAGGCATTGAAAGAGTTTCGTGAGTTTCGAAACAACTGTGGAGGCGTCACTATCGTTTGAAAATGGCAAAGTGAAAAAAGTTGTATCAAAATTTAGTGATATTACATTTTCCTCTCTAGCTCATCTACAAAAGTGATGTAAGCGGTTTCAACCATTTTTATTTGTCATATGGAATGTTGTTAAAAACATTTAGATATGAATTTCATCCTCCCTGTTATTTTTCATGTGCAAGTTAGGTTTATCCCATATATTTCGTACTCTGGGGTAATTGTAAACACTTAAATTTATCCTATTTTCAATATTTTGGGGGGACAATAAGTATTATATTTTGATGTAAATTACACTTTTGTGTCTATATTACATAACTGTTGTTGTTGCTAATGCCACTTGGAAATCCAAGCCCCCCTTGCAGGACGACCAGGAATTAAGGAAGCTCCTGCTGATTATAATGAGCTCCGCTAGAATGAAGTACACTTGGCTCAGAGGGGCCCAATGATTTTGAACCAGCTTCAAGATGAGAGATCCTTACCTAGGTTGTCCCCTCAATTATTTCTAACTTGGTGAACATTTGAAGCGATGATGTATTTTACGTGCACAGCTCCCTTTAGCGCACGCGGCCTCAGAGTAATCAGTCGCGGGAGGTGATCACCCTCCACGGCCAGTTGTGCTTCACTTTCAGTGTTCTGTGGGATTCAAGCTTAACTGACTGATCCGCTGTGGGACACATTTTCGCATTACTTGTGTATCGCATTACTTGATTTTTTGAAAGATATTTCTTGTTAAATGATTTCAGCGGACTCATAACATAACTCAGTAGACCACATGCGGTGCCCTGGCCGCAGATTGAGAACCATTGCTCCGGAACTTCTTAAGCTTCCAAGCACTGTGTAGGAAACTAATTTTTATTTGCATCAACCTCATTCGAAAAGAAATCACTGGTTACATTTACCCAAGAGGCTCTGAGTAAATGTAAACACACTGGGGTAGTTATAAACATGAGCCCATTCGCTAACAAATAGTCATGAAGTCAACATTTTTGTACACATTTACTCACAAGAAGTACAGTATTGGCTACAATGCTCACAATTTTATCTGTCGATTCATTCCAGCGGGGGGGAAGGATCAAAATTTATAACATTGAAAAAGCATTTACAATTTCCCCAACTGAGCCTAACAGTTGGCGATTTTATCACTCAGTATTACTGACTTTAACAAAAATCACCAAGCAGCAGCATAAAAGCACTTTCACCAAAAACTCCTATGTGTTCTTTCTGTACTTTATATCATCAATATTTTTCTTCAGTGTAAAATGGCAAATTATCTACAATCCATACACAAGAAACAATAGGATATTTCTGTTACGATACGAATGCTTGGCATTGTAAGACCAATTACTCTTCTTTTATCATAAGACTTTTTTAAATGATTTTAAATGTGAATGAGGAGAGAACAAAAATAAATTATGTAATAATCTGAAAGCGAAAGTAAAATTGGAGAACATGCAAATTTTAAATTGATGCACATGAAAAAGGATTTTTTGCTGCGACTACATATAAACGAAATCCGTGTGACTTGATTTGAATTGTGTACCCCAAATTAATTTTGTTTTGATGTTGCATATAACGTGTCACTATTTCTACAATTAAAGGAATAAAACAAAAACAAAAAAAAAAAAGAGTTTTAGGTAAACAAGCAGCATGCTACAGGCGAATTTCCGACACGCAAAAGACAAAATTGTCTTTCAAAAATAAAATCATACATCATTTAAATCGTATTAAAAAAGAACAAATTACACTGTTTACCTGGGATTAAAATCTTGAAAAAGACTCTGCAAATTCATTTGAGAAACTGATAGATGAAAACTAGCAAAATAAAAAATATTAAAAAAAACATTTATTTATTATTAATAAATCATCTCGAAACAAAACATAAAGCAGATCTCAATACGCGACTTTCAATGCAGGAAAAATCCACTGATACTACACATCTGATTGAATGATCAGCTTTGCATGGGGGTTACTATGTTGGCTCTTTTATCGATAAACGTTAAACTAAAAGCGATTTTTAAAAACATGTATATGGTATATATTTTTTATGCTTCCCCTTTTTGCCATGGCAATTCACGTTTTTTCGCGCTGCTGCAGTTGAAGACAGCTAAAAGTTAAATGCATGCGTACTTCAATAGAGGAGTTCACTTAATCTTAATGAAAAGTTGGTGTCGAAAACAATTAATTTTACACGTAAATTTTACATAAAATATAACTACTGAACAATATTGAAATGTTATCATTTATGTTTATGATAACTCATGAAATAAATTAATTTATCTTTTAACTTTTAAATCGAAATATATTTTAAATATGTTTTTGTAATACATAATTAAAAATCTAAATCATAATCCAGGTTGCAGGGGGGAGGGGGTAATGGCTAGAGAGCCTTTCTTTTTAACATAATGTTCCTCTTCTAAATATATATTATTAAAATCTAAATCATAATCCAGGCTGCAGGGGGTGGCACACACCTCCCAAGAATCGCCAAACCCCCCCCCCCCCCCCCACCAAAAAAAAATAAATGGAGCAGTCTGTAATAGAGGTCTGCCGCAGTATCGGATTTTAGGAGGGGACACTGGATTTCGCGTAATGAAAAGTTTCTGATGAAAACAATTTTTTTTTGTTGAATGTTGAATGAAATATACCAAAACAACATTAAAATTTTTCAAAATTACATAAGAAAAAATTTAACTTTTTAAAAGAAGCATTAACTAGTTTTCTGAGCTAAACTCAAATGTTTCTATAAATGTATGTAGAAACATATTTCAGTTTTTATATGCATTTATAATATATGCAAGTGATAAATCATCAGTCTACTGTTAAGAAGCTTAATCATAATAAATCGGGGGGGGGGGGAGATTACCTCCCTGGGGCAAGAGAGAGATGTCTAGATAGCTTTTTTTTTTCTTTTTAAGTGCAATGTTCTTGCTTGAAACTATGTATTAATTAATTATGTGTACAGCTCATTGTTTGGTTTATATAGAACATTTGTTTGCTTGATTTTGCGGAAGTTTTATAGCAAATTTAGAGTAAAATGCTGCAGTAGTAATTCATGGTTTATAAATTCATGGAATTTAAATATACTGAATTTCGAATGATCTTTTTTATATTACGTAGCTCTTAGTTCTTTTGCAAGTGAACTAGTGAACTATGCTTTTATACAAAATAGAAAAACAAATGTTTACAGCTCAGGAGAAGGAACAAAAAAAAATGTATTCAGTATACAGCAGATGTTTCAAGGTAACAAGGAATTCCTTTTTCCATATAGGGGTTTATTAGCCCCTTGTAACATGTAATAACTTCACTCCACGAGTGGAAGAACACAACTTGATTATATTAACATACTTTATCTTGGCTAAATACAACACAGATGCACGAACATATTATTTACAGACATTATTTACAATTTAACTATGTAAGCAAGCATAGTGACAAAAGCCGTCTTGGCTTAGCTGCGTGTTTTTCTGCTCCGGCACGAAACTCAAACCCAAACCAAAACCCAAACTGTTTTTAATTGTCAGTTCAGTTGGCGGTTGCCGTTAACCGTTGCAACCGCGGTTTCGAGCTTATACACAACATCTCCTCTCCCCTTACAGATCAAGTCTCTGGGGGGGTTTACTAATCCTTCCAGACCGCCGCAACGTTGTTCCCAGATTTTGTGGCACTTTCGGTGAACTAACACAGGTCGTAGTATTTCCACTGTCTTTCACTGCTGGTGGTGAAATTAATGGGCCTACAGCTGAAACATCTTCAGCTGCTGCCGATGATCTGGTTGAAGTTTCGGCTGATGATGTGTCCGTAGGTGTTTGTTGCATATGGTGTTCCCCATTCAGACTGCTCGCAGTAGAATCCTCAGCAGCCGGGGAACTCTGAGACGGAGTCCAATGATGACCGACGCACTGAGTGATCAAAGTTTTGTACTTGATCACCGACTGGACGGATTTGATCTACATGTCTCCGTCCCATACAACCACTGTCCTCCAATTACCATCCAGAGTAGAGCCATTTCATCCATATGACGTCTTGCAGCCAAGAAAGACGTCAATATGAGGTCGAATCAGAGCATCAACTGGAATAAACCATGATGGATGTCAACATTACGTCTTTTCAGCACGTAAAAGGGATGAGCCAGATTTTGTCCCTTTTTGACATGTTTTTGACGTACTTTTAAGCTCTATTCAGGGACAAAAGCGATAGTAGCGCCACACTTTCATGCAAAGCATCGAGAATCAAGAAATCGGATCGGATCGTACGCCATTTTGTGCGTCGCTTGATATGTAGATGACAACGTACGATTTGGGTTCAGCATTAGTTTTATTTGTGTAAAATGTAAGTAAATTAGCTTTTTTTAAGACTTATGTGCTTCACTTTTCTATTTTGTTAATATACAATGGGATATTTTCACGCTGAGAAGAAAATACCGTGGCAGCTGCTGTGTACTACGCACGTGCTAATATTACTTGAAAATTGGAAACATGGTGCTTGCTGTGAAAATCATCGATCATTTATCCTAAGATCCTAAGTTACCGAAGAAATTAATGAAGATGAATAAAATGTTTGAATCTTTTAGTTGCACAGTAAGTTATTTCATCATTAATCGGTGCATTTTAGTCGTAATGTTTATAAATTTTTCTCGAACGCAAGTCAAGTATAGTATAATATGCTGTTTTTAATAACTTATATGTGATATTGTTCAGTCAAGTATAGTATATAATATGCTGTTTTTAATAATTCATATGTAATATAGTTCTTTTATTTCTATTTAAAAAATGAAGTAATTGCAATTTTTAATAATTATCACTTCTTTAAAAAAATAGTTTATTTTTAAGTTAAATTTTTCTCATTGGTAGGATTACTAATATTACAATTTTTTAAAATCATATGTTGATCATTAGTTTAAATACAGAAATAAATCAACTTTTTATTGCTGAACATCTTACTGATCTATTTTTTAAAATTATACGTTGATTATTAGTTTAAATACTTATAGTAATAAATCAACTTTTTATTCATTTACAACAATTTCAACTTTTTATTCATTTTCCACATATCCACAATTAGTTTAATGTGCATCCCCCCCCCCCCGCGGCAAAGTGTAATGCTCTAATACATATTTTAAAAGAACATTCAATTTGGAGAAAAGTATCCTTTTCTATTTAATTTTAATATGTGTTCCATTTACTACTGAAAATGTCTTATTTTTTAAATAGCTATGTAAAGCCTTCAAAATCATACTTAAGATTGTTAAGTATACAATGGTTTTGTACTGTACTTTTATTTTCTTGCTAATTTTCAGAAGACAGAGCATTTATAAATGGACAAATTTCCTTCTTACTTTTACATCACTAATTGGATCATTTGCTCAGAGTCAGAGTTTGCTATTAAAATTCTCCCCTGTGAATGATCTTGTTGGTAGAAAAATTGGTAAGAATGGATTGGAATTCATAAAAACATTAGTTTAATAACAATCGATGAGGAATATGGATTCTAACATAGGTATAGTATTATTTTTGCTTCAACATTAATTCTATTTAAAATTGAATAGCAGCAACAAATATTTTGTTGTTCGAAAGGGTAGAAAAATTAATTTATTTCGTAGTTTTGTGCTCAAGAATAATAATACAAGTAAATATATAATGAGGTCCTATTCAATGAAATATTCGACGTCTGTTTTACGCTCTCAGTGCACGTCCGATCGATCTCCATTCTACGTCAAATGCACGTCCTATGGGTGGTCGCTGGTGTAACAAAAGAGGTCGAAAATACGTTCTATGTACAGCCGCTGCACATCCATGGACGAGCCAACTAGGTTCAGAATACGTCATATGGATATAAATTGAACGAGTTTGGCTGTATGGGGTACTAATGTCCCTTGAACATTTACAGTATAATGTAGCTCGCCATCTTGGCTGATTACTTGACCGAATTTCCATTTTGAATTGGCTGCTCTATAATCACGAACAGCCACATGGTCACCCACGTTAAATTTTCTGTCCCTGAACTCATAAACACCCTTTCTGATGTTTTCTTGCATTCTGGATTTTAAATCAGGCAACAACAAATTAATTCGGGTTCTAATGTCCCGTTTCAAAAATAGCATGGCTGGGCTGTGCATTGTGGTGACGTTAGGTGCTTTTCGATATTGAAGCAAGAATGTGCTTAATTTTTGACTTATGCTTCCGGCATAGTGTTGCATTGCCCGTAATGATTGTTTTAATGTATACACGTAACGTTCAGCTTGACCATTGCTCGATGGCTTAAATGGTGCAGATGTTTTGTGCTTAATGCCATTGGTCAACATGAACATTTCAAATTCGTGTGAAGTGAACTGAGGCCCGTTGTCACTTACGAGTACTATAGGTAGACCAAATCGGCTGAAACAATCTCGAAGGCAATCTATGGTCTTGTGGGCAGTGGTTGTTTTCACTGGATAAACTTCTAACCACTTCGAATGTGCATCCACAATAAGAAGGAACATATGTTCAAACATAGGGCCAGCGAAATCTACATGAATTCTTTCCCATGGCGAACTCGGGTACTCCCAGTGATGGACTTTTACCCTAGATGGGTCAGCTTTGTATTTGGCACAATGTGCACAATTATTAGCAGCATCCTCGATATCTTTATCAATATTCTTCCAATATACGAAAGATCTAGCAATTGCTTTCATCTTTACAATACCAAGGTGCCCTTCATGTAGTTCTGCTAACACTTGTTTTTGATATACCTTCGGGATGCAAACCCTTTGACCGTACATAATACACCCATCTTCAATTGTATATTGTGCTTCCCTACCCTGCAAATCTTTGCCCTCTCGAAGAGCATTCAGAAGCGGCCCTAGCTCTAAGTCTTTTGACGTAGCTTGTCGCAATTCTCTGGATGTTACAGGTAAGGTTTCTATTTGCCTCATCTGATTTATGTAAATATCATCTTTGACATCCAACTCTTCAGACTTCTTCGGTAAGCGCGAGAGACAGTCTGCATTCCCGTGATTTTTGGTATCCCTATACTGAATGTCAAATTCAAAGGATTGCAAAATTAGGGCATAATGCAAAAGCCTAGTAGCTGCTAAAACAGGTAATCCCCGTTTTGAACCAAAGATAGCTACTAGCGGCTTGTGGTCAGTAATCAATTTGAATCTTCGACATTTTAAATACAGATAAAATTTCTGTACAGCCCATACGATGGCTAGGGCCTCTTTATCTATTTGGGAGTATTTTTGCTCAGTTCGTGACAAAGTTCTTGAAGCAAATGCTATGGGTCTTTCAGTTCCATCTGGTTACAGATGAGACAATACACTACCTACACCAACTGGCGAAGCATCAGTAGCTAAAGTTAGAGGTAGGCGTGGATCATAGTGCACTAAAACTCTAGGTGAGCAAATCTCTTTTTTGATTTCCTCAAAAGCTTCCTGACAATCCCTCGACCATTTAAATTTCACGTCTTTCTTTGTAAGGTCATTAAGGGGATTTGACATGGTGGCTAAGTTTCTGCAAAATTTCCCGTAGAAATTTACTAACCCCAAAAAGCTTTTTACCTCCGGTACATCTTTAGGAACAGGGGCATTTAAAATTGCTGAGATTTTATCATCCGTTTTGTGCAACCCATTAGCATCTATTATGTGTCCCAGAAAATTTATCTCTTTTTGGAAAAATTTACTTTTATTTAAATTCAATTTCAAACCATGCTCTTTACATTTTTTGAAAAATTCCTCCAAAGCCCTTAAGTGTGACATTTCGTCAGACCCCGTAATCCGTGCATCGTCCATGAACACCTTAACACCTTCCATACCCTGAAAAAGCCCGTCAACGTAGCGCTGCCAAATTGCAGGAGCCCCGTTTAAGCCGTACATTAGTCTTTTGCACATATACAGCCCCTTATGTGTGTTAATGGTTAATAGATTTTGGCTTTCGGGATGTACCTTCATTTGTAAGTACGCATGTTTAAAATCAAGTTTTGAAAACTGTTTACCCCCGTTTAAACTTGAAAAAATTTCCTCCAGTTTAGGTAAGGGGTGCTGCGGAACAACCAAGTTAGGGTTAAGCGTTACAGAAAAATCAGCACATAATCTAATATTGCCGTCTGATTTAACTACCGGTACCACGGGCGTAGCCCACTCTGAACTTTCTACCCTTTCAATGATTCCTTCCTTTTCCAACCTATCAATTTCCTTTTCGACTCTTTCTTGTAGAGCAAACGGGACTGTTCTATATCTGCGAAATATTGGCTTAACCCCCTGCTTCAGTTCCAGCTTAACCTCATAATTGTTGATCTCTCCCAATTTGTCATCGAATAATTCCTTATATTGAGTTAACAATTTGTTTAAGTTTATGTTACTTACTGCTCTGACAGTTTTTATAGCGTTCCAGTCTAGGTTTATTTTATGGAGCCATGCACGGCCAAAGATCGTATCCAAATCCTCTTTTACAATGTATAAATTTAACTGCAAACATTGATTTTTATACTCAACCTTCACGGTGACGTACCCCATTGGTATTAAAGAATCACCCTTATACGTCTTGAAGACAATATTAGTAGGCTGAATTTTCTTATTAGAGATTTTCCGAAAATTCCTAATGCTCATAACACTCACGGCCCCACCAGTATCCAGTTCCATTGAGCAATTTTTATTCTCAATTTTTAGATTAACCAGTATCGGAGGTTGCCTTGGCTCTTCCTCCCGTAGTGTATATTCCTCAGCCTGTAGTTCAAATAAAGGTACTTGATTGTTGTTCTCAATGACATTATTCAAATTTACCTGTTTTTGTTTTACCGGTTTACCAGCCGCTTTCTTTGCAGCAAAACACGCCCTTTGTATATGTCCGATTTTAGAACAATAATTGCATTTACTTGTAATAAATTTGCAATTATTGCTATTATGGTCCGTGCTGGAGCATCTCGTGCATTCCGATTTTTTCCGCCTTTCCGCAAAAGTTTGTTTTTGGTACTTTGGTTTACCCTTTTTCCCAGCATGCAACACATTTAATCCCCTTCCCATAATGTCATTTGTCCCTTTACAAGCCTTTTCCATAGCTAACGCGATTTGTAATGTTTTGTCAAGATCGATATTATCCTCTTCGAACAATCTATCGAGAATAGTTTTATCCCGCAATCCACTTACAAAAACGTCTCTCAGCATAATATTTAACATATTAGTGTCATAATCACAATGTAAGGCAAGGGCTCTTAATTCCGCCATATAATTATTTATAGTTTCCCCCTCATGTTGTTTACGGTTAAGAAACTTATGGCGTGAAGGGATTATCAAAGGTTTTGGATTTAGATGTGTTTTCAACACATCTTTCAACTTATTCAAGGTTTGTTCAGAAGAAATGTCAGGAGCTAACAAATTTTTCAATAATTGGTACAATTTTGGGCTCAAAGATGATATGAAAACTTTAGCTCTCAATTCTTCTGGAACCTGTTGCACATCAAGATATGTGTCGAAGCGTTCCAAGAAGCAATCGAAATTTTCCGTTTCATCATTAAATTTCTCAAACTGTACCGTTACTTTTTGTTGCACCGAAGAATCTTTCTTCTGCAGTGCCTTTAATAACTCTTGATTTTGTTCAAGCAACGCTTTAATTTGCTCCTCCATAACTTCCGAGCAAAGAAAAAAAATAATAATCTCTATTACCTTGAGTTGACTTCGGGCGTTGCCCTAATCCATTATCCCATCCTCGTCGACAGCTGTAATAACTTCACTCCACGAGTGGAAGAACACAACTTGATTATATTAACATACTTTATCTTGGCTAAATACAACACAGATGCACAAACATATTATTTACAGACATTATTTACAATTTAACTATGTAAGCAAGCATAGTGACAAAAGCCGTCTTGGCTTAGCTGCGTGTTTTTCTGCTCCGGCACGAAACTCAAACCCAAACCAAAACCCAAACTGTTTTTAATTGTCAGTTCAGTTGGCGGTTGCCGTTAACCGTTGCAACCGCGGTTTCGAGCTTATACACAACAAAACACATGTATACAACTTCATAACCAACGACTGACTGATCCACGGAAATAAGTTTTGGAAAATAGCGCGTGGGCGGTGATGAAGTACGGAGCGGAGAGGGGCAAGTTTCGGAATTTGGCTTGAGGGCAGTCTACTTCCTTTTTGCATGAGAAGTATGCTGCTTGCATAAATGCCGATGCTAAAATGTTGGAACTAAAGCAGCCTTTACACACGTTCTTAACCGCGGTCCGGACGGCGAGCCATTCAGATCCGCGGTCAAGAGCGTGCGTGTAAATGCAATTTTAGGACGCTCAAGAACGCGGTTAAGAATGACGCTCAGATGCGCGCTCATGATCGCGCTTCAAGAAATGATGCATTTTACATACACGTTCTTAACCGCACATCAAAGTCGCAGGATTGGACAATTCTGCAGTTTGTGGCTTCTGTAGGGGACTTCAATGGAACGCCCCGCATCTGAACGCGTTCTTGCGCGCGGATAAGAATGTGGTGCATTTTACAACACATTCTTGAACCCCACGGTTTTACTCGCGTTCTTGACCGTGGCTGGATGCGCCACGTTCAGTCGCGCGGTTAAGAACGTATGTGTAAAGGGCGCTTAAGGGAGAAATAGGGAAATTCCATTGGATGAATTCGTCGCCAAAGGAAGAGTCATATTTGGATCGTTTTCGCCTTTTCTTCAAACTTGGGCGCCACTTTTTCATGCATGCACAATTTCAATTTTCATATGTTTCGTTCTTTGACATCTAATGATGAAAATGTCCGAATCAAAGAATAAAACAAATGTGTTTGAAAATCTGCGGATAGATTATACTTATCTTTTGATTGATACTTCGACCGAGCAGTTTTGCTTCCGAATTAAAGAAGTTACTGATGAAACATCTACATTGGTATGCTCGTATTGTTTATTTGTTTTTTTTTAAATTTTTTACAAACAAAGATGCCAATATTAGACGTTTTATTTGAGTAGTTTAAGTTTTAAATTGCCTTAACATCCGTGTTTCATTCATGCTTTATTTCACAGTTTGATGTGCAGGTTTTAGTTTAAATTTTGCCCCAATAAAAATTAAATATCTACTTGTAATATAAGAATGTTTATTAAAACTTAACATTTAAATTAGTAGTCAAGAATAAAATTGAAATGTGTGTGCCTTTTACCATTATTATTTATTTTGGAGTTCACAACTTCAATATAAATCTTCAAATTCAAAGTCATTAATTAATTTTTTTTTTATTGGGCTCTACTTAAATTAGTAGACAAAAAAGTTGAAAGTTGTTGTATGCCTTTTTTAGTGTTTTTATTTATTTATTTTTTTTGAAGTTAAGTCTTCAGTAAATATCTTAAGACTGTCATGATTTAAATATTTAAATCTGGCTATATAGTACTAATTATATTGCATTTGGATTCAGTGCATTTAAAACCATGATTAAAAAATATATAATAGCTTTATATTTCAATCAGATGTGCATTTTTTAAATAAGATTTTTTATATAAAGTTTTTTTTTTTTTTCAATTATGAATGAGAACTGGATGTAGAACTGAACTGGATCTGAAATATTATTAACATAAAAAGTATAGAAGGATAAAAGTTTATGTAAGAAAAAAATAGAGAATTAAAAATGAATAGCTAATGAAATTATTCACGACACACATACATGCATGCATGTATATATATATATATATACATACACCCTACACCGTCAGACCTCAATATTGGGACTTCTCAAAAATGACCTTATAAGTGGGGTGACCTTATAACCGATTCATACACATTTGATGTTTAATGAGCTGGAACCTTATATGCAGGGGGACCTTATATGGAGAAGTCCTGACTGTATATTCTCCCGAGACTGTATATTTATCCCTGGTCTAATCATCAGGATTGGTGACATGGATAATCTGAAACTGTTTATATTTTTAAAAAGAATAAGTTACATTTGAATGAAATTATTTTCATGTCATAATATGACAAATTTAAACATGATGAATGGTCGTAATAAAAGTTAAACAAAACATACTATTTTTTTAAAGAAAATGTATTATTACAGTTATTGGCAGTGCATACCTTTTTCAATTATTTTAGCTTTTTAACTATATAGTGGTCTGTAAAATTGGTTATTGTTATTGCAAAGAACAGATGAAAAACACCTTCTGTTAAAAAAGTCCTTATTCCCCCCCTTTTTTAATCATTTTTTTCTTTCATTTTGCATTCTGTTCTTTTTGTTCTGTTCCATTTTTATTTCTCAAATCAAACAAGATATTCCTATCTTTGTGCTTTAAACAACTTTTTTCTTTTTTATGAAGAATATTTTTTTTTCTGAAAACTATTTTTTGAGTGATTGTTATGTGAAATTAAACTTATTTCATATTTTAATACATGCCATGACATTGTAAAAGTTTTATTTATAGTAGAAAAACTTTTTTTTATTAGTTGTGGCTTGATAAACTGTTTGCATGTTTCAAAGTTACATGGAGGAAAGCTACTACATATCCAAGATGTGGGAAAATAAATATTTAAATATAAAGTAGATCTTAAATGTCAACATGCAAAAGATAAGAGTGACTGGAGCAAGCTCTTCCAAAAAAACAAACTGCCTTGCAACCCCTCAAATTGTCATTAGGAGGTTTGTTTCTTATATCATTATTATAACTGCTATTTCGTGCAGTGATACTATGCTTCAAAATGATGGGGAAAACATAACTGAAACATTTTTTTGCTTGTTTCGCCCACTATATTGCATTATTGCACTGCAGAATGAATTACGAAGGAGCATTATAGTAGAGTAAAATTCTAGATGCTCTGTCGTTCTAATTTTTTCTGTTCCCTATAATGCTGTATGGCTCTTTTTGTTTATAATCTTGTTTGCATTGTGTATTAATAATCTTGCTTGTATTGTGTATTAATAATTTTGTTCGTATTATTGTGTATTAATTATCTTGTTCATATTATTGTGTATTAATAATCTTGTTAATTTCTTGTGTGTTTTTTTTCAATTCGCTAGATTTTTCACTTCACACCTTATTCATTAATATTTTTAAATAGCTGGTCGACATGAACTAGTTACTTCAGTTTAAAATATTAATGTTTGGAAACCTGTTTCTTTCTTTTAAAAATGGAATTAGTTTTTATAGATTGCACTGAATTCAGACTCCTTTATATTAAAGTGTAAAGTAATGACTTAACTTCGCTTTGTATTTGATAATTCTATTGCATAACAATTTATGTTTATAATGTAAGGTTTTTTTATTAAGCGTGCAGCATTCTGTCATGCTATTTCAGTATTTTTTTCCACAGTGAGTCACATGTCTGGATGTCAAATGTTGGTTTTTATTTTAGTGACGTAATAGAATGACTTCAATTTAATTAATTTATGCAAGTTGACTGCTGAAATGAGTCAAAGGAACAGATGGCTCAATTATTTGATATCTATAATGTTGGATAAACAATTGTAAATATATTGATCCTGCGTGATCAAGTACACAGTCTGAATTTATGTCATCTCATCAACAATAAATAAGTTTTGCTGTCATAGTGTTTTTGTGAAGAAAAAAATTTAAATTGACATATTCAATACTTAAACATTATTATATTATGCAATTCAATAACAGTTAACATTGAATGTATGTAGAAATTCAAATTAAAGTAAGATTTTAAGAATTGGAACACAATGCGATTTCTGAACAAGGTGAAGTAATGGCATGGGTCATGATGTGACTGTTATGAATATTCTCCTAAAAATGGAACGTCTTGCCAATAGTTAAAAAAGAGAATAAGAAGAAAAAATGTTTCTTAACATTTTGTTTTCTTTTTAAATGAAGAACAGGAATGATCATAAGAAATAAGGTTGCAGTGGTTGGGTCTCTTAACTTTCTTCCATTTGTTGCTGTAGTTTGTTCCAGGTGTATATGCAGGGGAGGTAATTCTCCCCCCCCCCTCCCCCGAGTTAAGTATTATTGAAGATTATATGAATAATGAACCAACACATTGTATTTTTTTCAACAGAATTAGGCATTGAAACAACTCACTGAATATATAAAAATTAATGAAGTAATTATAATCGTCCGTAATTTAATCAAAACTCCCTTTTTTTTCTTATCTGAATTTCAAATTCATAACTTTATTCATAAAAAGTTCTTCATTTTAGAACAGAACTCCCTCAGATGCATTTCATTGGTATGAACAGAGGCATATCAATCGAGAAAATACTTAAGTAAAGCAGGGTGTCAGTTTGAACTGTCCAGGCAAATCTATGCTCATAGTCATGAAATTTAGTACACATGAATTACATAAAAGAGTACTTTCTAAAATAAATTCTCCTTCCCCAAGACCTTAGCCAGAATATTTTTTTCAAGGTGGCTGGGGCAGTGGTGTAGCTAGCACAGTAGTACTGCACACACCTGGGGCAGTTATTGATATGGTGTCACCCCCCCCCCCCCCACATAAAAAAAGAAAAAATACCATTCGTATCATGGGAGTTATAATATTTAAAGTATTTGTTGACAGCAATGGTGTGTTTAGCACTTAAAAATCACTTTGACTATATTTTTGTAAGGTAACACTTCGCTCGGTCAAAAATAGAAAATATTATGTTAGAGAGAAAAAATATCCAGTTTAAGTATTTGTTTAATTATATGGAGCTTTTAAAGGTTTATTGTTTTCCCCGCATATCCAGGTGTCACACCAGGACGAGTGAAACCTGGCGAGTGAAACCCCTTAGCTACGCCACTGAGCTGGGGTCATGTCAAAGAAAGTTTTTTCAGAGATTATTTTCCATTTTTTAAATTTGTCATTTGTAGCAGCGGTTCCCAAACTGTGGTACGCTTTTTTTTTTTTTTTTTTTTTTTTTTTTTTTTTTTTTTTTTTTTTTTTTTTTTTTTTTTTTTTTTTTTTTTTTTTTTTTTTTTTTTTTTTTTTTTTTTTTTTTTTTTTTTTTTTTTTTTTTTTTTTTTTTTTTTTTTTTTTTTTTTTTTTTTTTTTTTTTTTTTTTTTTTTTTTTTTTTTTTTTTTTTTTTTTTTTTTTTTTTTTTTTTTTTTTTTTTTTTTTTTTTTTTTTTTTTTTTTTTTTTTTTTTTTTTTTTTTTTTTTTTTTTTTTTTTTTTTTTTTTTTTTTTTTTTTTTTTTTTTTTTTTTTTTTTTTTTTTTTTTTTTTTTTTTTTTTTTTTTTTTTTTTTTTTTTTTTTTTTTTTTTTTTTTTTTTTTTTTTTTTTTTTTTTTTTTTTTTTTTTTTTTTTTTTTTTTTTTTTTTTTTTTTTTTTTTTTTTTTTTTTTTTTCTTAATTTATATCTGTAAGTATTCCTCTATCTTTTTTTATGACTGTGACTGGCTGAGTGATAACCCGTGGTATGTATAGAATATTGTTTTTAGGAAGGGTCGTGGCCCAGAGGGAGTTTTAAGGGTTAAATCCCTCCCATTGGTAGAAATGTAGAAAATATACATTTTAAAATTTCTTTTAATGTTAATTTTCAACTGCCCTCTCTTTGAGAACTGTGGTCATATTTCAGAGGCTGCACAGCCGCTTAAAGCATCCACTTCAAAAAGTGTTCCTTATAGGAGGTTTATGATAAAATTGTCATTTTGCAAAATAGAAGAATGTTGTTACAATGAAGTAACAATATTTGTTTATCTGTATAATTTGCATGTTCAATAAGCTTCTGCAAAGTTTATCGAGCATTTCTAAGCTGTATAAAACCTGATAGATGGAAGATGTTAAAATACGCAATATGTCAAAGAATTTTTAAGACTGTTTATAAAATAAAAACTAGTAATTATATTTTTTTAAAGTGTTTTTATTCAAAATAAGCTCTTTTGGCTTCATTACATTTGTTACAGTGGTTTAACAACGATTCAAATGCATGTTCCAGCTCACATTGCGGGACTGCCTCCAAAGCTTGCCTCACAGCTGTTTTTACACTGTGTGTCAAAGAATTTTTAGCCTATAGCTGGAACTAAGCTTACAGTGGCGCTATCCGTTATCGAGCATTCTTAAAACTCATTAACTATCAGCTGATTCACTGTCAACACCTCAGCTCATTTGTTTACTATTTCTTTTGCTTTCATGACACTACGAACTGGTTTGACGCGAGCTTTGGAGGCAGTCCCACAATGGGTGAGTCGAAATAAGCATTCGAATTGTTGTTAAACCACTACCAAATGAATTGAAGCCGAAGGAGCTTATTTTTAATAAAAGCACATAAAAATATATAATTACTAGTTTTTATTTTATTTTATAAACTTAGTCTTATAAATTCTTTGACATACTGTGTAGAACTGTAAACTATTTTTATTCTGTTTACAATCTTCTGCATCTTGAATAGATGAAAAAGTATTGTTCAAAAGAGATTCTCAAGTAAATGAACACCAAAAACGAAATGATTTTTGTTGGGACAGTAGTATGTTTCTTTAGCAGTTTGGGAAAAGTTGAAAGCCCTCCTTTTATGAAATCCTGGCTAAGGCTAAGAAAAAAGAACTTTCCAGTTTGCAATTTAAAAGTATTAAAATCTTAATGTTTAAATTTATTTCGGAAGTTTCCTGAACCTGTTCGGCTGAGGTATATGCTATTCCCGATATTTGACTCTGACGTTTGAAACCTGAAAATTGTAGGCAAATTTTTAAACACCCCATAGCTTGCAAATATGCAGTAAGTTTGTAATTTGCACATATTTTCAAATCATGCTAGTTGGTGGCAACTCATCATTTTGGCAAGAAGATATTAAATTCTGGTACTTAATGTGATGGTTGAAGCATCGATTGTTCCTTCTAACCATTATCAGCAGGGACGTAACTAGGTCATTTTCCGACTGGGGCAGGAAAAATTATATAAATTTCTATACACACACCCACACAGTTAATAGTTAATCAATCTGGGGCCCTGGGCAGTCTCTGTCTGCACCCCCCCCCCCTCTCCCCTCTTATTACATCCTTGATTAACCTCAAGTAAAAGCAAGCACAAGTGCAAATATTTCAGTAAAGAAGTTTTTAGTTTCGCAAAATGATGAAATTCAATCTCAATTAAAGCACTATGTAAACGTGTGGTTGTCATTAAGTGTTTTTGAATTCTACATGCTTACTCCTTCTAGTTTTTTTTTTTTTTTTTTTTTCAATCTTCCAGCAATGAAAAAATTTTTTTTTTCTGTACCACTAGTGAAATTTGATTTGTGTGCATGAGTTTTGAGGTGTGTAACTAAATAATTATGCTTTATTTTTAGTAAGGTAAGGTTTTAATCCTTCCAACATAAGTAAAGCAATGATTTTTTCACCTTTTGTCTTGTATCAATTTATTGTACATGCATTAAATAAAACCATATTAAAAAAACAATTTTATTATGAAATTCAAACTTAAAATTCATTATAAATTTATAATTGGCTTATTCTGCCTTTTAAGCTCCAAAAGGAAAATAATTAAAGCTAGAGTAAAATTGTGTTTCACCATCATAAGGGTCCATAATATTTATGATGGGGTAGCCAAATAACATTGTAACTGCTCAACATTAACCATAGGCGTAACTAGGGTTGGTGAAAGGGGGGGGGGGTCACCCTAAAAATGTACAGACTAAACATCAATAAGAAGTGTAAAAGAGTTGAAAATTTACTAGTCGTAAATACTTGTCTCTAAAGATATATTCCGTGTTTATTTCAGGCATCTCCCGGGGGGGGGGATGGAGCTACCCCACGCAGTAAGTCCATTCCCCCCCCCCCCCCCCGCCGGCAAAAAACTCAGATCACAAGTTTTAAAAAAAGAAAGAAAAGATAAATTACGCTTTTAAGACACTTTACTTTCAGGGAAAGGACATTGAACACTATCACGAGCGACACCAAAAGTAACTTAAAAGATATAAAACTTTATTTTGAAAAAAATTGCGGGGGAGAGTAACCAAACTCCTTTCTGTTTCCTCTAGCATCACCAAAGTATCCCGAAATTGCATTGCTAGGAAGATTTCAAAAAGTTTCCTGGGGAGAGCATTCGAACTTTTGCCTCCAGAGTTAGCCTAAGCATTATAGATGTAAGACCAGTTACAAAAATTTAAGTTGCAGAAGCCCCAAATACCCACTTCTCTAACTTCCCCAAAGATCTAAAAACATATCTGCTATATACATCAAAAAGCTATCATATATGTAAAAAAATTCATATTAACATCATTTCTAGTCATATATATCTATATATATGTATATATAAAGGGTATGATTTTGAAGCATACACTGCCCTTCCTAATTCTTAACATATTCCCCCTGCTCCGGCGCCCAGGCAGTATCCAGAATATTTTTCGGGGGGGGGGGGGCAGACTTCGACACACTTATGTTAAGCAAAGTTTCAGGGAGGAATATATGAAACATTGCAAAAGATTTCTGGGGGGAGGGGGCGGCCAGTGGGTCCCTCTTCCCCTGTGGATACGGCCTTGATTCACAAAAACATTAAACATTCATTACTAGATCTATTAGTTTATTTTTTAAATCAAACGCAATAGAAAATTCAATATTTAGCGCTAAGCAATCTTCTACGTCCAAGCATTCATAATGTTAAAACTGGGAAATAGTGGAATTTTAGAGAAAAAAATCCAAATTCCCCTACAAAAATGTTCATCCCCACAAAAATTTTGTTAAATTTGTAGCAAAACATACCTCAGAAGTGGAAGCGTATGAATCAAATTTCCTTTTCTTTGTGGATGACGAACGTGTCCATCACTGGAGTCCAAACATTATTATGTATCGAAAATAATTAAAAATTTAGCTAAAATATAAATAATACTTGATTCTAAATTAAAATGCAGCATTAAACCATAGCAGTGAGATTGGAAACGTTGAACGGATGATTTCCAGAGTCGTAATACAATCAGTGATGGACCATAATAAGAAAAAAAAACATTTAAAATATAAGAGATGAGAGAACATTTGTAAATGAGAATGCAATGCAAATACAGTTCATCAGTTTTTCCAATCGGCTCATCTACAAAAAAGATTTGACCAAAATGGGTGTTTGGACAGGAAGTCATTGGACAATTGTTGGCTAGGGGTCCTTCAGTTTCAGACCCCAGCGCATACAACCGGTTTATCAGAAAACAAAACTCCATCACAATAGAGAATATTTTCCACGAAACTTATTACTTGTGCGAGTGTATTCCCAAATTGCTGCCTTTGGGTAAAAAAGACATCAAGAAGGAAAGAAAACCCTCTGGAGTGATTGAAAGGATCTCTGTTTGTCTGTGTGTGGTACGGTGATTGAAACCACCTTTCGATGTAAACATCCCCCCCCCCCCAAGGTGATAAGGGTGTTGATTATAATCAGATGAAAAGTCCTCTTTATTATGAGCTGCATACTTTGGTCATGATCACAACCCTTCAGAGAAAGAGGAAATAAAATCATATGCATATGTAATTAATTTTCCAAGGGAAAAAAAGTATGTGCTTTGCAAGGCATAGCCAGAAATTTTTTTGTGTGCCTAAATGTCCCTAAATAAGTAAATACCCAATGGGGGGGGGGGGGGTTGAACCCCCAACCCCCCCCCCTGGTTACGCCTATGACATTAACTGTAATGTTGCCCATATACAAGGTTACTTGGCTATCCCGTGTGTGGCTATTATGTGTAAATAGAAGAGAAGGAATGATTTTTTTAACCTTATGACTAGTTACTACAAAAGAGGTTAAAATAACTAATTAATAACAATAACCATTTTCTCCTGTACATAAAGTTCTAAAATTGTAAATGAAAAATGACTTGCATATTAATTTGATTTTATTTATTTATTTATTTTCAGAATAGTTACCATTTTAATTTGCCAAGATTTGAACTATTTAAGCTTGAAAAATGAATGAAGACATATCAGAAGTTTGTATTAAAAATTACAGCTTACTAGTTAAATTTTGGCATTGCATGTCAGGTTAATGAAGTACATAGGCGTAACTAGGGTTGGTGAAAGGGGGGGGTCACACTGAAAATGTACAGACCAAACATCAATAAGAAGTGTACAAGAGTTTAAAATTTACTAGTCATAAATACTTGTCTCTAAAGATATACTCCGTGTTTATTTCAGGCATCTCCCGGGGGGGGGGGAGCTACCCCCTCGGAGCAAGTCAATTCTTCCCCCCCCCCCCTGGCAAAAAAAATTCAGATCACAAGTTTTAAAAAAGAAAGAAAAGATAAATTACGCTTTTAAGGCACTTTACTTTCAGAAACACTTTCAAAGAAAGGACATTGAACACTATCACGAGCGACACCAAAAGTAACTTAAAAGATATAAGACTTTATTTTGAAAAAAATTGGGGGGGGGGGGGGAGAGTAACCAAACTCCTTTCTGTTTCCTCTAACATCACCAAAATATCCGAAATTGCATTGCTAGGAAGATTTCAAAAAGTTTCCTGGGGAGAGCCCTCGAACCCTTCCCTCCAGAGTTAGCCTAAGCATTATAGATGTAAGACCAGTTACAAAAATTTAAGTTGCAGAAGCCCCAAATACCCACTCCTCTAACTTCACCAAAGATCTAAACATACATCTACTATATATACATCAAAAAGCTATCATATACGTAAAAAAATTCATATTAACATAATTTCTAGTCATATATATCTATATATATGTATATATAAAGGGTATGATTTTGAAGCATACACTGCCCTTCCTAATTCTTAACTAGCTCCCCCTGCTCCGGAGCCAAGGCAGTATCCATAATTTTTTTTCGGGGGGGCCCAGACTTCGACACACTTATATTAAGCAAAGTTTCAGGGAGGAATATATGACACATTGCAAAAGATTTCTGGGGGAAGGAATATTTTACACGAAACTTATTACTTGTGCGATTGTATTCCCAAACTGCTGCCTTTGGGTAAAAAAGACATCAAGAAGGAAAGAAAACCCTCTGGAGTGATTGAAAGGATCTCTGTTTGTCTGTGTGTGGTACGGTGATTGAAGCCACCTTTCGCTGTAACCCCCCTTCCCCCCCCCAAGGTGATAAGGTGGTTGATTATAACCAGATGAAAAGTCCTCTTTATTACGAGCTACATACTTTGGTCATGATCATAACCCTTCAGAGAAAAAGGAAATAAATTCATATGCATATGTGTTTAATTTTTTTAGGGGAAAAAATATGTGCTTTGCAAGGCCGTAGCCAGAATTTTTTTTGTGTGCCTAAATGTGCCTCAATAAGTCAATACCCAATGGGGGGGGGGGGGGGTTGAACCCCCAAACCCCCCCCCCCCTGGTTACGCCTATGATGAAGTACCTGCTGCAAGGTTGAAGTTTTGCTGGTAATAATGCTTTGAAAATGTAAACTTCAAGTGCATTTATCATTATTAATGTAATAAAATTTTTTGGTTTCCATGTCATAAAATAATATGGAACATTTACAAGAAATATTTGTATAAACTAAGAATTCTTATTGCCATAATATGTGCACCAAATTTTACCAATCACGGCTTAATTTTAATGCCTTTTCATTAAGTCTGCTCTGATAGCATGCATTTCTGCTATTATATTTTGTAATATATAAAACATTGTATCGAAATACATATACAGTAAAATTTGTAAAGTTGACCACCTGTCTAAGGTGTTCACTTTTGTCAGGAACTGAATTAGCCCTTCACACTCTCCCCCTCTATAACTTGACCACTAAAGTGCTGCACCGCAAGGGGTCAACTTACATAGGTTTCACTGTATATATATATATACAGTAAAGCACCGTTTATACGTTTTTCAAGGGACCGAGCGAAAAAAACGTATAAAGGAAAAAACGTATAAACGAAAATCACATAATAAAACGAACATTTTCGTAATAGAAAACAAAACAGTAACTTTAAATATTATTAAAAGTAAATAATGAGTACTTTTAATAATACATACTAAGAATATAATATATACATAATAAAATGAAATGATGTATAGTATTCATAAATTGAATTACAATCACTACGTTTCATGTTCATTCAGTATGTACAAAATGTTTTGTTATTTTGAGCAGGTGGAGTTTTTTTGGGCAGAGTTTTAGCTGGCAGAAGATTGTAAAATAGACCGGTTTCATCCGCATTAAAAACGTTCTTTGGTTCATATTCTTTTAGCAGTTCTGGCAATTGGTTTTGAATCCAATCAGCCACTGTTTCACAATCAACATCTCCTGACTCTCCACTAACAGTTTTGCCTGTTATGCCGTGTATTAACTTAAACTTATGAAGCCATCCCGAGGAAAATGATGCATCGCATTCTACATTTAACTTCTTCGAAATTTCTTTCGCTTTCTCCATAAGCAAAGGAGCACTGATGGGAATTTTTGCACTACGACACTGATTAAACCACTGTAAAAGCACTTTCTCTACATCCGAAAATTTTCCGTTTTGAACTGTTAAGTTTTCTTGAAGCACTAGCACCACTTTGATTATTGGTTTCCTCAATGATCTTACGCTTATAAATTATGGTGCTTAAAGTTGAAACTGGTAAACCTAATTTTTTGGGTAGGAATTTAAGGGCGCCTGCCGTGGCTACACTGGTATTAGAGGAAAAGCGCTTGTCACCTGCTATTTCTAGGTATTGCACCGCAAATCAGAATGCTCTTATCTGTGAATTTGGGATATTCGCATTCTTCCGGGGTATGTCTTTTGTTCATTTAGGCAGGTGCGAGACCACCTTAAGTGGTCACAGCAGGTGTGGGTCAAGGTCAAATGCGATTTCTAAACTGGACAATCGCTAGCGTAGAATCAAGTTAAAATGTGCGTTTTTTCTTTATGACTTGGGGAGAAAAAAAACGTATAAATGAAATTTGCAATTTCAGGAAAACGTATAAACGAAATTATTTAACATTAATTTGTATGAGATTTCGCCGGGGCCGTTCCAAAATACGTATAAATGATAAAAACGTATAAACGAGAAACGTATAAACGGTGCTCCACTGTATATATATATGTACATGTGCTGGCTACTTTTATAATTAGCTTAGTAGCTCGAGAATCTTTAACGGTACATCATTTGGTCTTTAAAATAGGTGTAGCACAATATGGAAAAATCTCCTTTGAATGTATAAAAAATATGAATTTGTTTTAACATATTATACTTCAATAAACATAATTGTTTTGCTTAGTTTTCTTGTGTTGTCTAATTGAACTTAATGGCAGCATTCTAAAGGAGATACAATCTTTTGTTATTACACTTGATGAAAATTTATAATTTTGTATGACATGAATCAAACTTTGTTGTTTAAATTTCCAATTAGTAGAAAACACTAAATGGAGGGGAAAAATAGATGCTTTAATGCAAATGTGTTTTCTTTATATTTTCCAGCAAGGAAGCTCAATTTTTACATTTCTTAAGTGATTTATATATTTTTTCTAAATCGTCTGTTCAATAGACATATTAACACAGATGTTACATTTGTTCTGATTTCTATATTTTATTTATACTTTCTATTTTCAAAATAATTTTCATTTTTCGCGCTGTTTTTGAAACGATGTTTTCTAACAAAGCATTTAGGTCAATAGGCAGCATATTGATGTCAATTTTACAGGTCTCCAGAGAATACTAGCAATTTTGTGAAATGTACTACCCGATCATTCATAAATGATGTCACGCTTCGACGGGGGGAGGGGGGTTCCTGAAATTGTGACAAAGACAGGGGAGGGGAGTAAAATACAGTAGAACTTGGATAATTCGAACGTCTTTAAATCGAAGATTTCGCTTGGTCCCTTGAACTTTGTATTCAAATCAATGTTAAAATGTTTTGATAATTCAAAGTTCAGCTTATTTAATTCGAAGATTTTCTCATCCAATATCGACAAAAGTAAGTTGAAATATTTTTTTTGTCTGTAAAAATTTTATCCTGCTTGTTTGTTTGTAACAAATGGTAGATTAGTGAGATTTCTTTCTTGCTTTCTATTGTGAAAGATTCCTTTCATTCACCTGTTGGGAACGTAACAACTGACTTCCCGCATTTATCCCTGAGACCGAAAGTCTTTCAGATACTCTTTTAACACTGTAAGGCTCTTCGCTACCGTCCATCTTGTTTTTCGGCGCAAATGCTATCTCTACGGGAAAATCTGCAAAAACTCCTACTCATAACTCGAGAAATTATTTGAATATTTTCATGCGGTTTCTTTTAAACGATAGAGTAGACCTAGTTAACGGTTTGCTACTTTTCATTTTTTCTGTAGTGAACTTCAAAATTTTTTTATAACATTTTTAAATTTCAATTCATTATTTTTAAAACTTTGAAAAAAGATACGGGAAAACGGAAAAGTAGCAAACCAAGCTTGAATATTTCTCTTTAAAACCATATTTTAAGTTTATATCTGAGACAGTTTGTGTACCTGTTATTAGTAGGAGTAAAAGTGTTGTTTTTGAAAAAGTTTGAAAAACTACGAAAATTCACGCCCCGTAACAAACCACACCTTGGCCCGCCCATTCGAGGAACCTAGCGTGCCTAGAGGGACCTATTCTCCTCTCGCTAAAGTGACAAGCAATCAGTCTCCTTTGTTCACAAGCTGCCCAGGAGGTCCATCCATTCTTTACCTATCGCTTTGTATGTGTTGTGATACCCGTTCGGTTTTCGGGAAAAGAAGTTTTTGCATTACATTCTATTTTCCTTGATGCTTGATGACGAAAATCGTTCTATGATAAAATCGAATACTGCGTCTTTAACATAGCAGAAACCGTCGTAAAGAGTGCTATAAAAATGAAGTTCGATCAATAAACATTACACCATTTTTACATTACACTACTATGAATCAAAATTTTATGTTCATTAATATTGTTATTTTCAATTTGAAAATTAAATGCTGAAGAGTATGTTAAAGAAATATCGATATATTGTAAGTGAAGATGAAAAACATATTTTCATTTATGTATTTATGTGTGTTCCAAAAGTAATTTGGGGTGTTAAAAGTAATATAATTATCTCACAAAAATACAAAAAGGTTAAGAAACTCATTATTAGTGCTTATAAAATTGTAATTTAATAGCATAATGATATTAAATATTAAATAATAAACCAAATATTTTCTGCTATGAATGAACATTGAACATATTTCCAGAAAAGAACCAGCGAAATATCTATACAACAATATATAATACTAGCGGTACCCGCACTGCCCTGCCCTTGTTCAGAAGTGAAAGGGCCAGTTGGTTCGCCATTACATATATACACTGGTATTTTTTAAAATGTGTATGTATTACGTTATTCTATTAATATGTATAGCATTCCACAGAATTAAAAATTAGCCTCCCACGGCAATCAATCGGCGATCCTACATATTTAAGGAACTTTATTTTCTTGTGAGAAAGACGCACACATAAAAAATGCAAAAGAAACTATGAAAAAACGAATTATGTTTGTTTAATTCAGGTACTCACACAAAGAGCACGATTATAAGGCATTGGAATCGACACACACACAGACGTACTTGCTCCATACTCTACGCATCCTAAACCGAGACCGAGAGAAAAATTTAAAAGATTTTGGTCTTTGTATATTACCAAAGGGACGGATGCCGGATGCCCATCCCTCTCTGAGCAATGTCGAGTGCTGTAGTAACCCGTAAGCAAAATTAGTACTTTCTTAGGGCACCAAGAAAATGAGGGCCACCTCAGGAAATTTTTATTGTCTATTTTAATTGATAAATTAATTTAATTTGTAAAAATTTTCAAATTTTAGGGTAAAATGAATAGTTCTTTATATGAGTCGTCTAGTTTCAAAACCAGCTACATATAAAAAATGAAATTTTTCTCTGCGGGCAAAAACCTAATATCTAAGAAATTCGAATTTCTAGCTGAGAGCATTGGGATTAACTTTTAACTTGCTGAAATTTTGACACAAAAACAATTTATCCTCGGAAGATATTTGGAGGGAAAAAAGAAGAGCTGACAAGCATGATCAATGGGGGGAGGGGGGGGGGGGGTTGTAATTAAGTTTTCATTTCAACCCACTTTTTAGCATGATGTAGCTGCTTTAGAAACTTAAAAAATTAACACCGTATAAAGATTACTTTAAACTATTAGAAAGTGTAAAAAAGTTGAAATCGAAAAAAAGTGGATGTATCTGGTTTTGAATCTTGACGACTCATATAAAACATTGAGTCTTTCTGTCTTAGGGATCATTCATAAATGATGTCACGCTTCGAGGGGGAGGGGGGGTTCGTGAAATTGTGACAAAGTGTGACAGGGGAGGGGAGGGGGTAACAAGAAGTGTGACATCATGCATTGTGCAACATAGCGTGACATGTGACAAAGGGGGGAGGGGGGTCCGCTGAAGAGTGACATATGTGACAAAGGGGGGGATGGGGTCAAATATATGGGAAAAAAGCGTGACATCATTTATGAACGGCCCCTTATCTCAATCCTGCAAAAAAAAGTACATGTCTATTTCGTTTTTATTTGCATGTTTGAAACAGCGAAAATGGAAGAAATATTTCTTAAATGACATTACAAGCTTACATAAATTCTTGAATATCTCCAGCCAGAATTGATTAGGGAGATTTAATCACAGACTTTACAGGGAAAATTAATACAAGGGAATTAGTACCTTCGTAAATGTGTCTTGCTTTTTTCCCATATATTTGACCTCCCTCCCCTCTTTGCCACATGTCACGCTATGTTGCATGAGCATGATATCACATTTCTTGCTACCCCCTCCCCTTGTTATAATTTGTCACAATTTCACGAACTCCCCGCCCCCTCGAAGAGTGACATCATTTATGAATGATCCCAAGAGTTATTCAACTAAGCAACAATTAAGCTAAAAAAATAAATGTTTGTTTTGTTCCAACTTCGATCAATTTATTATAAGATTTTTCTACTACAGTAAAACCCCGTTAAAACGCGGGAGTCGGGGGACATGTTTGGCACCCGCGTTATAACATAACCGCGGTATAGTGAAACTATACCGCAGAACCATATTACAAAATAATACTCGTTTTCGTTGCATCATTTTTAACTTTATCAATCACCCGTAACTTTTCTTCTCTTCTATACTATATTATTTTCGTTTCTTTTTTGCTGCTATTTTATTTACTGTAATTGCTGTGCACGAAGCACACATCTCAACTGCGCAATCAGTCTATCGAGCGATAGGTTATAAACCAACTCTGTTCCGAGAAAAAGGGGGTTTTAAAATATCTTTACGTTATTAATATGGGATTGTGAAGAGGTCCTAAGAAAAAAAATAGATTTGGAAAGAGAGGAAAGCACTTCTCAAAGAAACAATGTTTTAAGCCGGCATACACACTTAGACTGGAAAATATATTTACTTTTCAGGAACGCTAAGGATCTGGAATACAATGGTAAACTTCTGAAAATAGAGGATAGTTAAGCAATGAACTGAACAGTTCCTGACAGATTGAGCTCCCCCCCCCCCCCCCCATGTGAAGAGAAACAAGTCAGATCCAGTCAGGGCGATTGTACCCAATTTTGAAATCAAGCTACTATATAGTACCCTAGGTTGAAAGACAGAAAAAGCATGAAAAAGGTGTGCATCAGGACTATTACCATTGTGTGTTGTGCTTTACGTGTTTGTGTGTGTTGTGGACGGATGGCAGCTCTTTGGCTAGATATTTGTGTGCTCGGGCTGGCTTTATTTACAATGGTAAATAAGGAAAAACCTTTAAATGACAATGTTAAAGGGTGGTTTAAATGTCGAGGGACACCTATTTAATCATAGAAAAAAATGGAGCTGCAATCACTAACCATTTCATGCCCAGAATTTTTATAAAAGAAAAACTATTGCTGTAGGATAAGGCCCGTGGATGATATTTCACTGAAAAAAATTATTTTTAGTGGAGTAAAAATTTTAATTTTGGCGTAGTTAAATATGAGAATTACTGTAATAAACAAATTTTAAAATTATGCAATATATATATATATATATATATATTGAACAAAAACATAAATGAAAATGGGCCAAGTTCGGTAGAACAAGCAATCTTCGGAGTAGTCGGTGTCACCGATAAAAGAGTTGAAATATGAGAGGTGCCAACTTCCGTAGCAGATATTTTAATCATATCTGTAGGAGAGTGCAATGTTCTTCAATTCATTTAAAAACAACTTGTTACTTTCGGGATCATTCATAAATGATGTCACGCTTCGAGGGGGGGATGGGGTTCGTGAAATTGTGACAAAGTGTGGCAGGGAGGGTAGGGGTAACAAGAAGTGTGACATCAGGCTTATACAACATAGCGTGACGTGTGACAAAGGGAGGGAAGGGGTCCGATGAGTGTGAAATTTTGTGACAAAGGGGGTTAAATATCAGAAAAAAGCGTGGCATCATTTATGAACGGTCCCTTCTCTGGTATCCGATTTCTAACCTGGCAAGTTTTAAATGTCAATACATTATATTCAAAAAACTACACCAAATAGAAACATTTCTAACAGGCAGTTAGTAAAATCATGTAGCAAGCTATAATAGTTAATTGTCTTCTTATCGTGTTCTTGAACGTAACTTATCTTAATGAGCTACTTATTTTTTGTATTATTAGCCAGGGTAGTAAAATTGAAAGTGCTCTTCGTTTGAAGTCAAATTTTGAACTATTTTGTTTTGATATAAGAAAAAAACAAAGAGGGACAAAAGAAAACAATTTTATGCCATCTTTGAACGTACCTGATTCCAATTTAGCAGTAAAACACTCAGTGGCGTAATTAGACTTAGTGGCGCCCGGGGCGAAAATTTGAGAATACCGCCCCAAAGCCGTGCTGACAACACAGCAGCCCCGAAGTCAAAAAACGGGGGGGGGGGGGGGGGCTTATGAGTTTGGTGACCACCACATCTTTTTCGATCGGGTAATTCCAGATTTATATAATATTTATATTATGTACACGCACATCCAAGGGACATTTTAAAATAATTGTGCCATTTATATTTTTCAGAGACATTAGGTTGAATAAATTTCAACTAATTTTTCCATCCGGCATTCTTTTTTTTTTTTGGATAATTGCGTCAGGGTATTCGGAAAAGCTATATAAAAATCCAGAAGGTAATATTTGCGCACAAATAGGGGGTTCGGGGGCTCTCCCCCTGAAAATTTTAGAAATTGAAGTCTAAAACACGCAATTCTAGGCTATATTTAGTGACGCTTCCCTTGGGGGAAAAGGAGGGGTTCAGGCACTTCACCCCTCCCTATCGAGGAATTTCGCTGAAAATTCATCGATATTAGTAGCAAAAATGCAATTTTAGCCTATATTTTCAGACATTAGAAGATTCTGGGCATGGCCATAAATTTCTCGAATAGCTTACTAGAAGTCTTGTTGTCTATTTAAAATTGTTGTCGAATTATACAAATATGGGAAATATTTTACTCCACATTTCAATAAAAAGAAGATGCTTAAAAGTTTCATCAACATTTCAAGATAATTTTTTTTAAGACATCACATGGATTATGTATTGTTGGGTATTATACAGAAGGTATGTCTTGACATCCCATTGCAAAACATTTATATATCGTTTTCGATGCGGAAATGACTTTATTACATAGGCTATTAAGAATAATAGCAAGGAATCAAAACAAAAAGTATACCTAGGGGGTTCAGAAAAAGCCGAAACCGGACTTCAACCTGTGGCCACTCTCCGCCCCCTCCCCGCCCCTTAATGTTCTCGTAATCTTTTGGAGCTATGCAACTGTCGGTAACTTTTCGAGGGAAAAAAATAAGTTCGCCCTGTTTGCAAAAAAAAAAAAAAAAAAAAAATGTGAAAAACAAGATTGCGTTTTGTTGGGATAAGCGTTTCGGACTTTTTGCCGCTTCCTGAAACAGTGCCGCCCGGGGCTGACCGCCCCCACGCCCCCCGCTAGTTACGCCACTGAGAACACTGTACTTCCGTTACAAGAAATCCAAATCATGTATTTTTTCCCAAGTTTCGGATTTTTTCTTTTATAAAAGCTTAATTGTCAACCTTGATGCCAAGTTTCAAGTTTCTAAGTCACTTATTATTAGTAATTTTTGTTTTTGATGAGTGAGTCAGTCAGACAATGATAAACATTACAATTTTTAGACCTTAATAATTCTATAACTATAAGAGTTACATCGATGAAATTTAATATTCTAGGGGTTCAAGGGGCCCCTATTTGAAGCACAAAATTTCAAGTATGTAGTTTTTGAGTAATGATGTCGAAAGTAGTTTGAAATGGTTCGGGTAAAAATACACATTGGCCGGTGTCGCCGTCTTTGCACGCCCTGATTATCGCACGGGCACCCAGGGCCCATGCCCTGGACAGGAACTCTCCAAGGGGCAGGAATTTTTTTCATAATATCATTTAAATTCCTTTTTAAAAATTGCAACATAAAGTAATTAGTTTAATTAATAATAACCACTGGCAATTCTTCATAATAAGAGGTTATTCTTAATAATAACAAATTTCACGTTGACCGTAATACACGTACACATGCATAGCATACATGTAAGTGAACCATTCCAAAAGGGCAGGAAAAGTTGTTAGTCGGGCCCTGCGTCTTTGAACTTGGCGGACACACTGCCGTGTGTCTAGATATTCTTTAAGAAATGAAACGTAACTAAAACATCTATATGGAACACACTCTTTACCACTTTTGTGGAATTACCCATATATCCTTGCATTTTCTATTAATTTAAACCAAATTTAAAAAAAAAAAACATTGTTTTTATTTCTGAATGCCTTTTTCTTTTTTTGGTTTGCTTAAATATATAAAAAAATCAAGGATATATACGCGTCATTAAGATTTCGATGTCTTACAAGATAAAATCATATTCTAAAATCGCTAACAGTAACAGTTACTAATTCTAGCAGTAGATTGAAAGAAAAAAAGTACTTCGAAAAATAATAAACATTGTATTTTACGATAACTCATGTGATCATGTGAACTGAATTTTTAAATAAAAAGAAAAAAGAAAGGAAGAAAGAAAGAAGTCGGCTTCAACAGCGTGCTAGTTTCAAGGAACAATTTGTGCGTTCCAAGGAGATTCAAAGATTTTTCCGAGGTTGAGAAAAGAAACAGAGCCCCGGGGGTCAGGAGAAGTGTCTTTTTCTAGGAAAAGGGTAGATGTTTTGGCCCCGCTCGTGTGCCCACGTCCGACCGCAACTACCAGCAGGGGTGTCGCGTGGATCCCCTTCAAAAGATTTATAGCTGTCCATTGAGAGACATAGTGATTGACGCTGTCCATCACAAGAATAGGCCAATTACCAGCGCAAAGAGATTGAATAAGACACTCCCACATTGTTGCCACTATTTCGGAGATTTTGTCAGCGCTGAGTTTCCGATTTTGGTTCCTCTCTCTTCACAATGCTTAGACACGTGATTGATTACTATTGGTTGCTCGAATGGTCAGATCATGCGTAGAAAATATATTTCGTCTGTGTTAAAATCAAAAGACTCAATTCGGAGAAGCAATCCCAAATTTCTCAATTTTTTTAAAACTGTAGCAGGTAATTTTTTATATAATTTTCAGTACTTAACCAAAGAATATTTTGTAAAAGTAATACTCTACTTATATGTTCCTGTTTTCGTATGTATATATTATAGTTTTATCTTTTATGTTATGTACAAAATAAATTTTATTTTGTCGACAAATACAATGTTTAATTATTTTATATACATAAATTGACATTTTCCAGAAAAGATTATTGACGTTATTTTTGACGGAATAAATATTACCGGCATTCGTGGGTCATACATTATGTTACAAAAATTAGACTTGTGTAATTCGAAGTTTGGCTGTGGTCCCTTCAGCTTCGAATTATCCAAGTTCTACTGTATATGGGGGAAAAAATGTGACATCATTTATGAACAGCTCCTATATGCCTTTGAAAAACTTAATAGATGAATAGATATGTGATGAGATGATGAGAAATATTAGAGGAAATAATAAGCCAAGTATTCATGATTTTTTTAAAATTATGTAACAAAGAATTTTGGTCATTTAAGAGGATTGTTTTCATATTAATAATTTGATAAAGGGGTAAAGGGCCTGTACTTGCGGTTTCCAATAGAAGGGCTCATGAACAAAGCTGGATTAAAGCCTTGGGAACCCAGAGAAGTCAGAGGACCCCTAAAAGTTATTCATTAATGTGTTAAAGAAATTATTTAGATGTATCCAATTTATTATTTTTAAATTACTATCTAGTATTTATTGTGTACAGGACCTGATTAACGAACGGTCCCGTGCAGAACCGACCTTAAGCCGATTGGACCAATAGCCCCCAATTGGGCCCCGTGCTTTTAAGGAGCCTTTAACATATGTTTAACATAGTTACAAGCCTTCTGCAATATACCTCAATAAATGTGCTTTCATTTAGGAAATAAAATTAAGCATAATGCAGAAAATGCATGTCTTTTTTTTTTTTAAAGTGTACATTTTGATTTCTTCATATTCTACTGCAAAATCATGAGTTCAACAAAGGAAATTTTAGGCTTTGATGACATTTCGCTAAGATCAGGAGTAATAGGGGTGTACCGAAATAGGGCCACTCAAAATTACCCCCAAAAAGGGACCCTGAAAGTCTTAAGGCCGGCTCATCTGATCCCGTAGGTCTATTGGGCACTACAATTTTAAAGGTGCCAAAAGTTTTCTTTTTTAATTCCTGTTTTTACAGGATACCGGATACCTTGCATTACAACAAATTTGCAATGCAAAAATGTTCACGTGAGCCTACTTATTGTGAGCGGAGCAAATGGGGGGGGGGGGGACCAATTTGTACCAAGGATAAGTGTGGATTTTCGTGTGAAGGGTTGCACCAACTTTTTACTTTTACCTACTGGTCTTTTAGGCATCACTTTTGGCATAGGTGCCCCATAAAAGCAATGGCGCACCCCACCTAAAAATTAACAGATCCCCCAAAACAATGACTCCCAAACAGTCGACCATGCCCCCAAAACCCCTGAAAGCCACCCCTGATGGGCACCCCTGACTCTGGCTTAATCGCTGTAGCAAGAGGCAGGCCTCATGTCAGTTTTGTCCCCCCTCTCAATGAGCTTGCATCTTTTAGCCATAGAAACATTTTACCCTCTGCATAACTCCGTTGCCGAACCGGGCCCCATGAATCAACCATGCCTGATATCATCTCTCGATGGCCCCGCTTGATCGGGCACTTTTGATTTATGTTGCTTATTCTCGCTGTGCCCGTCCTAAGGCTATAAAACCTATGCAATAAATGTAATGAAAAAAAGAAAAGCCTTGAAATACCAAATGCAGCCCTTTCCTCAGTTGTACTTGTATTATTCAACGGACCCCTTTAAAAGTGAGTGGGCCGGTCTTCAACTTCCTAAATCGGGCCCTGCACATGAAAAAGAAAATATTATATTCACAAGCATCATCAAAACAAATGCAAACATTTATATTTACTTATAAAAGTTGCACGATGAAATAGTAAAAAGGACAAGTTTTTCGACGTGGAAATAACAGGAAAAGGAAGAGGGCCTACGAAGAGAGGCCCTCCCCGAAAAAAAGGCTCCGTAGCCTATTTTTTGGGGGGGGGGGGGGGGTTAATGCGTCATCATGCTTAGAGGAACACGCCACTAAAAAAGAAAATAGATCTTATAACAAACTTGCTTATCATTCTTTGCAAGTGGTTGCAACGATGTGTTTCCTTGCGAGTCTCTCTTTTTTGAATGTTTGCAAATATATCGATGTTTATGAGGATGCATTATCGGGGGGGGGGGGGAAGGGGGCACAGAATGTATCGCAATGAAATTATTAGGGGATGGGGCTGCGTTCAGGGGAGCTTAGTTGACAATTTTGGGGGACGGAGGACTGCGCAATCGTGATTATTAGGAGAGATAATATGTAACCCTGTTTAATATATGTGTTTTAGAGATGATTTATCAATATTCATTTCAGACTGCAGATTAAACCCTAATGTCGTAGTATATAGCAAGAAAAAGGCCATCGTTCAAAATTTGCAGTCGTTCTACAGAACAACTATTTTTAACACACCTAAATCCATTGAAATATTTAATTTACAACCTACTGTACAAACTGAAGGTTTTTGTATTTTTGAATCCCGCTTTGCCTTTGTGTACGAGTTTCCTTTTATATTTTCCTTATTTGAGAATAAGTTGGCAACAACAGTCCGAAAAAAAAATGTATTTTTTAAAGAAGATATATAGTTGCCAAAAGCGCGATAAAGTGCGCCAATCTGGGAGACGGTTTCTTTTGTTGTTTAAGGCAACATAGACACGTCCTAAAGAAATTATCCATAAAAATGTCTGCTAAAAATTTTTTCAATGAAAAACACACACACATACACATTTTAATTCAAGAAAAATGAAAAGTATCCATACTAACCACATAATAAATCGCAACACAACATGAAAACGAACAGGAAAAATCTGTAAATGTGAAGTACATCCTCCGCCACTCAGATCCGTAACGTAAAATGGTAACGAACGAGCAGGAATAATCCATAATTGGCGATATTTAAGTATTCGCCAATCATAGGAATGCCTGGCATTTTTCGCCATGGATTTTTCCTGCATTGAATGTTTTTCGATCTCAATAAATAACACGCGACTTTCAATGCAGGAAAAATCCACTGTTAATACACATCTGATTGGTTGATCAGCTTTGCATGGGTTACTATGGTGGCTCTTTTATCGACGAACGTTAAAACTAAAAGCGATTTAAAAAAAACATGTATGGTATTTTTTTTAAAATCCTTTTCTGGCTTTTGCTACGGTAATTCACGTTTTCCCGCTGCTACAGTTGAAGAAAGCTATAAGTTCAATGCATGCGTACTTCAATAGAAGAGCACTTAATCTTAATGAAAAGGTGCAGACGAAAACAATTAATTTTATATATTATTCATATATAATATTATTTATATATATATATATATATATGTAATATGGAAAAATCCTTTGTATCCTTTGTCTGGCTTTTTCCATATTAAACTTGACAGCTCAGGGTTGTCCCATTCATAAATTTCTCTAACGCGTTACCATATATGGTCATGCCTAAGCTCAATTTGGTTTCCCTCATTAATTCCCTCCAGACTATTTTTTCCCCCGTAGACTTAGGCCAGCCTCTGTCTACGGCATTAAAGCCAATAATATATTTTATTTTCCATATGGCCCTCCTATTTAACCACGTGCCATCACGTGGTTTAGGGAACGTTGTCTGCAGTCTAAGAGATTTTCCCCCATATAAATACGACTGCCCGAACGAAAATCGGGGTTCTTGCTTCTTGAAACGTGCTGATGACTTCATGTCCTTCGTTCCAACAATATTAATGTTATGATAGTTGTGTGTTAAAATGTACCAATAAAGAATTGCAACGAAGCCCTGTGCCTCGTCTTACATGGGTCTTAGCGGCCACTGCTGTAGAAGATAGGACGGGACTGCCGTTCTTACAAGCCGGTAGGATTTATGTTCCTATCCGGGCTCCTGCAGAAAAAAAAAACAATCGAAGAAAAGTAATACTAAATCTGCAATGTGCCGCGTCGATGTAGCAGCGTGGATCATCTTTCCAGACGCTTCAATGAACCAATGTGCGGCTTCTTTCACCGAGTGGGGAAAAGCTCGCCCCCGTTGTGGCTTTTAGAAGCGAAGAGTGTTGGCGTTCTGCTGCGTGATTTCACCAAAGAATAGTGAATGTGTGGTGCTTTAGAATTGAAATTACTTTCATGTGCTAAAGTGAATTTGGATAAAGTAATTTTTAATGTGTTATTCCAAAATGGTGTTATTTCGAATTTTCTTCATAAATAGCTTATAATTATATGAATATCTTTTTCTCCCGTTTGGTTTTTTTTTACATGATATTGCTTTAGAATTTATTATGATATAAATTGATCATGTGCTTTGGAAGAATAAGTTCTTTATTTGATGATATATTAATTATCGGTTTAAATTTTTAAAAGGGATCTTGTCAGCACGGTTTTTTTTTTTTTTTTTGACATTAAGATGTTTGAAATGGTAAATTTATCAATGTGCTGGGTAACTGAAATTATGGTATACTTTTTTCAGTATTATGAATAGTTCTGTATATATTTTAGATGTTATGCATTTGTTTACGCGGAATATTTTTGTTGTTAATGTGGGAAGGTAAAAAAGGAAAAATGTCAAAAATCTGTGTGTTATTAGAATTATGTTATTACGTAGTGGTAAAATGAGCAAGACCATTGAAAATGAAGAAAATTCTGACTTAGAGACTTCCCACAAAGAAAATTCAAACATGGATGGTGATAACTTAAACCGTAAGGATGCAGAAACTCAAGCAGAGGCAACTGCCGATTTAAGCTTAATAAAAACGGATTCAGAATATCAAACGATTAGTGAGAAAATAAAAGAGATAAGTTTGGCCGATGGCTCTTCTACTTCAAAAATTGAAATAAAAGACACAAATTCGAGTAGCTCACCTGAAATTTTATTATTTGAACCAGAGTTAGGCATACATTTTTCAGCATGGTTAGCTCACTTTAACCAGCAAACGGATCAGAACGACTTAAATGATAATTGGAAATTAAAAAATTTTCAGAAATTTATTCGCGGGTCAGCCTTAAAGCTCTACATCAATCAATGCCTTGCTGTAATTCCTTTCATGAAATCATTCAAATTTTTGAAGAACATTACTTTACTCCAGCAACCCAGACAACCACAGATATCTCTCAGACATCCTAATAGATCCATAATACATCCTGATATCTTCTGGATTTGCTGGATAGCTCATGGATATTCATACATATCCAAATCCTGGACTTGGATTTCTGGATATCCCTGAGCTATCCAGGTAGTAACATGTTTTGGATATGGATCTTTGGACAACCTCTGGATATCCCAGGGATATCCAAGTCATGGATTTGGATTTCTTCATATCCCTGAGACATCCAGATAGTAACAGGTTTTGGATATCTTTGGGAAGACCTTAGGACAGCCTATGGATATACATGGATATCCAAATCATATCCCTGTGAGGTCCAGAATTCCTTATCCCTGAGATGTCCAGTCATCGCTAAAATGTTTGACTTGTAGATATTGATGTATTTGCCTATATTTAGGCTTCAGCAGCAAAAATTCTTTACTTAAATATGTTGTAGCTATTACATCATTAATAATACATACCTAATGTGTGTTTTCATTTTGTATGAAACTGTGAATTCAAGAATTGACTGCAACTTTAATGAACTTTGCTTGAACTTTGTTTATCAAAATCGCGGCTTGTACGACACGTTGATCAAGTTCAATTTGGATATAATTTTCAGTTTGTATACTTCTTTCTAAATTTTTTTTTTCATGTTATTAGGCTTATTATGATGAAATAGAATTATTTTGTGTTGAAATGATTTAGTTCTTTGTTTTATTTTTTTTGCCACGATTGCTTTAATTTCAGTGACGTAGTGTTTTTGTTGACTAGTTTTCAAAAATCAAATAAAAGGAATTAACTTTCCAATTCTATTAAATATTCGAATAGTAAAGATTGTTTTAATAATGTGAGCGATACTCTTGTCTAACGCAAATGCTTATTGATTATTATTTCTAATAATGAGTCGGATTTTCCTCCCTGAGATTAATTTTACGTTTTGATAGTATAAAATATGTTCAGTATCAACTCCCCAAACACTGTATGAAGAAACCTTCATCTTGTAGGAAGATTTAACCAACTGGTCAACCGAAAATAAAATAACAATGCTACATTCTTTAATTAATATTTTTTAAATACTAAAAACTCAATGAGGCAAGGTTGTTACAAACCTTTTTGTTTAATCACAATTCAAAATGAAATGTCTGGTATATTGATGCTGAAAATGGCATATGGAATTATTGCACCAAATTTTGGTACTGTCCGACTTTGAAGAATAATTTTGTTACTGATCGACCTTTGTCATTATGGCACTGGGAGTAATCCCGAGAGACGGCTGACACTTCCAGATTCTGATACAGTTGAACCAGTCTATCTCGAAATTCAAGGGAAGGAAAAAAAATTCGAGATGAAGAGGTTTTGATAAAACTATTAAAATTTGCAACTGAAACAAAGACTATATGTTGTAGGTTAAAAATCTTCTGCCTTAGTTTTATTAAGCATTTTACTGTAATATTATACAGTCGACGCTCGATATAACGGCCATCTGCGTCCCACAGAAAAATGTCTTTATAAGGAGTGGTCGCTATAAGAGATGGAATTTTCCTTTAAAAATATACATGCATCATGCATATTAAGTGTTTCCATTAAAATTGGTAGTTTTTAAAAGATTCCAACTAAATTATTTTTGGAATTTTTATGTTTGGAATTAGAATTTAGAAAAAAATATCAGTGCAAAATATTATAACAAAATATTAAACAGATTTTAAAGTAGAAAATATAGGAAAAAAATTACATTCACATTTCTGGAAGCAGAACTTCTGAGCTGCCATGACGCCTGGTATGCAGAGGCGTAGCTAGGTAGAGGTAAGGAGGGACAGCTGTCCCCGGGCGCAGCGTCAAAAGGCGCCAAATTAATGTTAATTTGTTTTATTTTTTAATGCGAAAAGAAAATTATTTGAACTGAAGATCTGCAAATCTTATTGGGAATAACCAATGTAGAATAAGAGTGCGTGGGAAATTAGAAAAGTAATTTTGCGAAGCCAAATTGTCCCCATTTTCCCCTTAGAAGTGAATGGTCGCTAATAAGAATGAAAGTTAAAAGGGCTGCTTTTCAGAACTATTTATCATTTAGGAGGCATAAAAGTTTTTAACTCCCTTTAGGGCCGCCCCTAGGCCCCGAAAGCAAATACCGAAAGCAAATTCACATAGAGTTCATAGGGATAAAGTTGGGACTTTTACCACTGGTCGTTATAATGGAATGGTCTTTATAATGTGTGGTCGTTATACAGAGCGTTGACTGTACTAACTTTTTTTAACGAATTTTATACTCGTAGACAATAAAGAAATAGTATTCAGCATACCCTTTTGCAAGCCTCTCAAAAACAAGACAAGTACTAAACTTTTTTTAGCAAGTACCAGAAAAATAGTCTTTTAGTGTTTTTTGTTGTCTGGTTGTTTTCGCCTCGATTATACTTTTGAGGGTAGCGATCGCTGTAAATCCACCTTGACCAAAATTTTCCTGAAATTCGAGGAAAGTTAATGTTTCAATAGCTTTCTCTGCTTCTTTTTACAGCGACTTTCGCAACATCTTTGTTTTTCTCAACCTCCTCTTCTACTTCCGAATCACCTTTTACGTTCTCTACGATTTCCGCATCAATTTTGCTAGCTGCCGAAAGGTCACTCGGCTTCGAATTCCAAAATGGCAGCAAAACCAGAATTCGAGATATGGAGGTTTTGGGGGAAAACATTTTGAGATAAACCTGAAAAAAATACAATGAATTTAGGGTATAAATGCAGGGAAAATATCAATTTTCGAGATAGGGAGGTTTTCGAGAAAGACAGGTTCGAGATAAACAGGTTCGACTGTATAACAAATATTCTGGTGCATAACGCTTTCCTTTATAACATGCAAATATTACTGTAACAGCATTCTTTTAATTTTTAGTATGCTTGCTGTAATGTAACTCACTCCCTTAGCTTTACAAAAGGTCTGAAATGTTTTAAAAAGTACTATTTATCTTAAAATCGTTATCTAGATGGAACAGTAGATGATTGTTTATTCATGGATCACAGTAACAGTGTTGGTGAATTCGATTATGTTGTTAAAGACATGTAACAGAAGATGATTATGACAAAACTTTTTCATATTTTTATTGAGTGTGACAAAGCGCTGTCACATTTCTCTTGTGTTGGTTAAAAACGTATGGAAGCACAATTGCACTGCTGTTTCTTACTTTTTTGTATTAATTGAAAACAGTGATATGCATATCAATTGCAGCTTTGTGTTTTCTTAGTACCTAAACATTACTTTTAAATTATAATTAGTTAATTTATAACAATTTCTCTTGTTTTCCAGTTTATATACAGTAAAATCTAAGGCTCCTATAACTACGAGCTGACTCGTCAGCCATTTTCTTTCCCACTCGTTCGCTGGGTCGTATTGCGTTGTGCTAGCTTAAGACTATAGATTTTGGTATTTCGTTAGCTTTTTCGATTGAAAAATGGGTGGTTGTGCTGCAGTTAATTGCAACAATCACTCCAGAAACAAGTGGAGATTGTTTACTTTTCCAACAGATGAAGAAAGAAAGAAGAAATTGATTATTAATTGCCGGCGTCCAAATTGGATACCAGCAGGTTTGTAACAATTGTTGGCGACGAAATGTGCTTGTCGCCAATTGAACTAAATTCAGTAATTTTTGTATTGTTCTTTTTGAGCGAAATATATTATGATAAAATAATGCGTGATACTTAACACAAGTATAAAAAATTGGCTATTTTATATACTTTTTAATACACCTACACAATACAGAAATTTATCGCGGAATTTGAACGCAGAAAATCGTTTATTTTTATTCTCCGTTAATAAAATGATACAGTAACTGGCGTGAAGTGAAATTATATAAAAAGACTAATTATTAAAATTAAATTTCTTCTTTGCTATTTACTTAATTGTTAAAATTCCAAAGTAGAATAAGCATAAACTATAAAAACCTTAAGTGCTTGAGTCTATAAACAATATATTTTAGTTTTCAAATTTTTATAGTAAATGATTTGCGTATAGTAATGATTTGGATATAGTAATGATTTGATATTTAAATTGTCATTTCTGTTATTTGACTTGGTTGATAATTAAATTTTATTAATCGGACTTTGTTTACAGATACAAATGGTAAATATGGTAAATTATAGACTTGATCTAATATAAATATATTTTAATGTAAACTTCTTTGAAGTATTGTTCAAGCTTTTATTTATTTTATGAGCCATATGAATCTTTTAATTTTTTTGTTTTCAGTATGATGATGGTTTTGCAATAAAAAAGATTATGTAATATCTATATAAAACTTCATTCAATAGCTGCTGCATGAATTGTACAATACATAGACATAATGCAGAATATTCCGGTGAAAGAAGCCTGTTACAAATTGATGCCTAAGAACCACACAAGCATATGCACAAAAAGTGATATTTAATTTTTTACAATAACATATAAATTTTTGCATTCGTCTTAGTAATTAAATTTTTGATGAGTAAGATTATGCTTCTAAATTTGGTGTTCATAAGCAAACAGCAACAGCAATGCTTCAACAAAATTAAGAACTTTTTCCCAATGAAGAAAAATGAATAAATAATAATTACAAATAAATAAAAAGTATAATAAGTAATCAAATCAAATTAAAAACAATTGTGTTTGTATACCCCCAAGTTAAAAGAAAAGGTTATAAAAGGGAAATATAAATCTTTATTAATTTTCCATGACTTTTATAACTTTTGAAACTATTTAATGTTGTAGGAAAATGACTTAATGAAATTATAATAGTTTAAAATTTTCATAAATATGTAGAGCAAAAGGCTTAAGCATTTGGCTAGAGTTAAGGTAAATAGCACTTCTCTAATATGCTTTTTTATTTTTCCAGTCTGTATTAATATATAATGCATTTTGAATTCAGAGAGCGTTTTTCGGTATTGTATGTAGCTAAGGAATCCCATTTATTTCCTTCTTTTTGGCGTAGCTGTTAAAAGCGCCACTGACAGCGATAAAGGTGCCAATCTAGCAGCACGCTCTTGTTTACATTTTGACTTGGGAAAGAAAATGGCGGCGATGGGTCGGCCTGTATTCTGTAGTGGCTCTAGTAAAATCTAGTTACAGTGAATACGGAAATTTCCGTTAAAATGTAACAAAGTTTTAGTTCCGCTTTAAAGTCCGATAGAATAATTTATTTTCCGTTATAACAAATCTCTGTTTCAACAAAGTATTTTCCTGGTCTCTTGGAGTGTGTTGTAATGGGATTTCACTGTATACAGTAAAACCCGTTAAGTTCCCGCTTAAGAAGTTTTTAATTTCAATACCAGTTTCATTCCCATCTCCCTAATGTTAAGAATAACCCCTTTTAAAAGTTCTGATTGTATTTTTTTTTTTTCGCTTAATAAGTTTTCATATCGGTCAATTTTTTCTTTCAAATGACACTTTAGACTTCTAAAGTTTCTATTTTTTTTTCAAGTTTCTTTCAATCTACGTAGTTATTTTTCTTTTTAATGGAAAAAATATTATGAGAAGAATTAGAAAAGCTGTTTTGGTCAGCCTTTTCTCAAGGGTACCCTTTTCTCAACACTAAAAGTTCCAGGAAAACAGGTGGCAGACAGGATTAGTCGGTTATTACGAGAACAATAATGACTGATCAAGGGAGAAGGGAATGTTTGTAGAGTCTGTTAGGAGGGTGTCTATTTTCTGTCTAATTTAAACGTTGTAAAATAATAAAATAATATCATCCCTAAATATTATAAAGTATATCCATAGTCAAACATAGAGCCTACCCGTTTAAGAAATTTTCCCGCATAAGAAGTGTTTTGCTCTTGGTCCCCTGGAAAACTTCGTAAGCGGGTTTTACTGTATATAAGTGAAATAACTATACATTTATTTTGCACTTACCTTATAGTATATACAAAAAGTTCTTCAGTACTCAAACAGTTAACCAATAAATGAAAATTGTTTAATTTCGTAAATCATGTCTTTTCTTTTTCGTAAACATGAACAGTAGTTAGTTACATGTAATATCTAAGTTTTATATTTGCGCATTAATTGAGACCAGTTATATTCATATAATTTATTTTTTTAATTATTTTTTTTATTTTTATTGGTAAACAATTTTTTTAAATAATAATTAGAGTCAATTTATAACCATTTCTCTTGTTTTCCAATATATAGAGAGTACAATCTTGTTACAGCGAATACTGTTACAACAAAATTTCCATTAAAACAATTCAAAATGAAATGTCTAGTATATTGTTGTTGAAAATGGCATGAGGAAATATTGTACCAAATTTTGGTACTGTCCAACTTTCAAGAATAATTTTGTTACTGATCGACCTTTGTCATTATGGCACTGGGAGTCATCCTGAAAGACGGCTGACACTTCCAGATTCTGATATAAATTTTTAGTTCCATTTTAAAGCCCAATATGATAATGTATATTATGTTATTAAAAAACATTTTTTTCAACAAAGCATTTTCCTGGTCCCTTGGAGTGGGTTGTAATGGAATTTCACTGTATACTGAAATGAAATAACTACACATTTATTCCACACTTAGCTTATATACAAAAAGTTCTTCAGTACTCAAACGGTTATCCAATTATGAATATTGTTTAATTTCAAAAAGCAAGTCTTTTCTTTTCCATGAACAAGAATTAGTTACATGTAAATATCTAAGTTTTATGTTCATATTTTTTAAGCCCGTTTTTATATCCTTTGTATCATGTGCACTTGTAAATTTCAATCTTTTTTTTCCTCGAGAGTTTTTTTAGGCGAGGCTTTCTGGGAGTTCTGCTGCAGAAATCACACTGCCAAGAAAGTTTTGCTGATGAAACATCTACAACAGTTCAAAATCATGTAAAAATGTATGTTTTTAAAATGTAAATAAAGTTGTGTATATGAACTTTTTGCATTCATTTCTCCAAAAAAAATGCATTGTTGTTAAAAGTTACACAAATTATATTTTAATTCCAGTAAATTTTGTTATTTTTAATTAAAAAGTACAGATAAATCAAAATGTACTTCTGTATACTGTATTAGTAAGTGTAAATGTTTACATTAAACTTGCACAAGTTGGCTTGCAAAAGTTTATATTAATTATTTAAAAAGCTAACTTTATCCATGATATAACTGACCTATTTATTGCATGAAAATTGAAAAAAAAAATCTCTTAATCTATTTACATGATATAAATGTGTACATGATTTTACTTAATTATGTATAAATCTTTCAATACTTAAAGCAGTTGTATACATATCAAATACACTCTGGACCAGACTGTGATGGTTTCTTTCTTTATTTCTTTCTTTTAGATGCCTTAAGTTTTTCAATTTACAGGTTTGTGAATTGTTGAGAGAACTATGTTTATCAAAAGATTGCACATGTTCAAATGAAAAAAAATCTACAGCATGTTCAAGGTTATAAGTTTCATTTAGTATTACTCTTTTATAGCAACTATAAAAGTTGTCCAATTATCAACAATACAGCCAATTAGTGATTCTTTTTCAGTAGTAAAAAAGAGAAAAAAGTCTTATTGCAGGTCTGAGAAAGAACCTTATGAGTCGGAAAATATATAGATTTGAAAAAAACTTCTATTAAATTATAATTTTTAATATTTAAAAATAATAATTAACTTTACTAATACTAATGAAGCATTATTATTATTTTCTATTTTAAACCTGTAAAATTTAATAGTTTAAAAATTGCAATTTTTGTATAAATAAATAAATTATTTATAAATATCAATATTTTTACTGGTTTATTGTAGTTATTTTGTTCATAATTATGAGTAAACAAATTTCACTCATAAATTATGTATGTAAAAACGTCCTGCATAACTGCATTCAAAAAGTTGCAATTTTTAAACCTCTGTACAGCTTAAAAATATAAAACAAGCATACCCAGATAATATCCCATTGGATAAGTTAGAAAATATATAGGTTTGAAAAGAAACATGTATTAAATAATAATTTTTATTATTTTCTATTTTAAACCAGTAAAATTTAATAGTTTAAAAATTGCAATTTTTGTATAAATAAATAAATCATTTATAAATATCAATATTTTTACTGGTTTATTGTAGTTATTTTATTCATAATTATGAGTAAACAAATTTCACTTATAATTATGTATGTAAAAACGTCCTATATAACTGCATTCAGCCTGTAAAATAAGGTATTTATAAATAATTTATTTTATTAATACAAAAAAGTTGCAATTTTTAAACCTCTTTACAGCTTAAAAATATAAAACAAACATTATATCCAGATCATATCCTATTGGATATCTCAAAGACATCTGGAAGATTTAAAATAGACATCTATTTAACAGTTACAGGATAGCTAGAAGATATCTGGATATGATATCTTATGGACAGGAAAGAGATATCCACAGGATATGTGTGAGCCATCCAAAAATTCCCTGCTTATCCCTAGAGTTCCTTTATAAGACGTAGTCTTCAGAGTAACGACAGATCGGGGGAAAACTGCCTCCGGACGAAGAACAGGGTTGCCGCCGAGTGCAAGGTTGGCTTCATACTCGCTCAAGGATTTCTGCTAAACGATAATCGTAAACGGGAAATTTTGTCCACTTGAAAGCAAAATTTCTGTTTGAATTAAAAGCTACTTTTTGCGTAAGCCACAAACGTTTTTTAAAAATATCTTTGGCCTCAACAAGTCCAGGATAGTTTAATCATTCGCAGCTTTAAATTACGTTATGTTAAATATGAGAACATGGAAATTGTTACTCTTTAATTGATTCAAAAATAAATAATGATATTTATAAATTTATTACTTTCAATATAATTTCTTGGATTTTTAATTCTGAAAGTTTTTTTTTTTTTTTTTGTGTGTGTGTATGTGTTGATAATATTGCATTAATAAATCATTAAAAGATTACTCGTTTTTTCCATTTCTTAGGTAAACTAAAGGAAAATTTAAAGCAGTAATGCTAGAAATATATGAATGGTAAAATAATGAATTGGTAAAAAAAATGGAATTATTATTTAATCAGTGATATTTTTATATAAAACTCGTTATGTAAAAGTTATGTTAAAAAATGTTCTAAGAAGAAAAAATGTACTTAGAGACCTTTCATAAATGCACGCGTTTATTTATTTATTTATTTTTTTGATATATTTGACCCCTTCCCCCCCCCTTTGTCCCGCTATGTTGTATAAGCCTGATGTCACACTTCTTGTTACCCACCCCCTCGAAGCGTGACATTATTTATGAATGATCCCTTATGGGAAAAAATACATTTCCCCATGAAGGTATTCATTAAATTAAGGGCAAATACGGAAAACTTTCTCCAAGGCTGAATTCAGCTCCGTATATGCGCCCTCTCCCCCCCCCCCTCGTAACTCCCTAACTTCAAGTAATTTAGTAGGAAAATGAAGATGCCATTATAGAACATTTTTGAAATTGATAATTGGTTTTGAAGGGCAATAAAACTTGGCCTCCTACACCCAGCTACCTACCCTGCCCATTTTAAAATTCAGCAGAATAAGCCGCATATATATAAGAAAATCCAGTCGTAACTGACTGACAAGAATGCGTGGAAGCGGCCGATATGTTTACATTTCACTAGTCGCCAAACATAAGCAAATCACGCCAAGTCGAAGATACAAAGTATTCGTTAAAATAACTTAACTTTACTAAATTGAAACACTTTCTTAATCTTAAAGCGATGTTTTTTAATTACTTTAGGATACTGGCTATTTATTTATTAGGGAAAATGACAATTAGGGCCAAAAATAGCAGGTCAACATGGAATATTAGCATTAAGAAAGCATGCACTTATTCTAACGAAGAAATAATTAAATAAATAGGAGCATATGGCCCAAAATAAAGCTACATTCCTATATTTTAAACATTTTAGAACAATAATAAAAGAATTTTAAAAATGTATTTGCCTTTAATTTTACGGATTCCCGTGTTTTTTTATGGCATTTAATCGTCTGCACGTTAAAGCTATGGGACGAAAGAAGGCACTGCCTCGGGCGGAGGGTTCAAACCTTCCACCAATAGGAAAATGATACCGCTTTGACGCTACTCTCGCTAAGATACAGGGACTCCACTTATCCCTAGGCTGTCCTATGCACGTCTGGATATCCAGACGTCCGTGGGCCGTCCAAACGTTGCAACCTTTTCTACCACTTCTGGATATTCCTGGATCAGTTGGACATCCCACAGATGTCCACAGGATAAGCTTCATATCCAACTCGTAATCCATTGGATATCTACAGTGTGGAGATAGGTGGTTGTCTGGGAAGTAGTTTTCTTGATTTTCAAAATTTAAAATTTTCTGGAAATCCGAAAGAGTTGTACTCCTATTTTACGGAAAAAGTAGAAATGGGAAGAAAAATAAAACTTAGTAATCAACATATCCTTGGGGGGCTTTCAGTTGGGCTACCTGCCCAAGTTAGGGCATTTTTGGTAATAAAAGAGCCAGAAACTCCCACCGAATGGCTTCAGGTAGTTTCAAAATTAATAAATGAAGTTCCACATGAAACACCCAAGCCCGTTTACAAAGGGGAACTTCAAAATATTTGTAGGGTGAAGTCCCCCTTTTATCAAAATTGGATATCAAAAAATCAAGACCAAAGTAATTTTCGTCAATGATATAACTATCCTCGTCAAGATAGAAACAATGTATACCAACCTAATTTTTACCAACAGAATAAACCTAGATTTGTAGGACACAATGAAACACAAAATGCAGTAAAAAGACAGACTGCACATTTTTCGCAGGAGTTACCCTGTAATCCTTGTAAATTTTGCGCACAACAAGGAATCTCCAACGCATATCATTGGGGACAAACATGTGTGAATAAGCCAAATACATCGAATGCTGGTTTTAAACTACCGCCTCAGCAAAAAGATAATCAATTAAGAGAAGAAAATGAGAGAGTTAACGAAGTATGACAATTAATAATACCCGGGTATATTATTAAAAATGAGGCGAAATTTAAAAATGATTATCAACTATCTAATGACGCGTACACTCAAAATGCAAATTCGAATTTAAAGACTATTTATTTAAATGTTGATACCGGTTCAACACTAAATATCATCCCGAGTGCAATTGCAAAAATATTAAATGTTTCGATTAAAGAAAAAATCGCTGTAAAAATAAAACAAACGAAAGGAATGCTACAGCTACAACCAAACGTGTATTCTTTACCTTAAGGTCGGTAATATAGTTAAACCGGTGGAATTTTATGTTCTAGACACCGATTTACCTTATGCCATAATAGGTTTAAAGAGTTGCGTGGGATTTCGTTTGGTCATAGATTGTGTAGGACATGTCGTTATGCAGGATCAGAGAAGACTGATCACCTTTTCTGATTCCGAATCGAATGACTTGTGTTTGCATATTTTACCTGAAATCCTAGTTAAGAACTGTGGAAATAAAGTAAAAGAAAATAAAAACGAAAATAATAGTACGGGAAAAATACGCAAGAAAATTGATAAGGAAATTAAAAGAGTGAAAGATCCGAAAGAAAGTAAAACTAAGGAAAGTGTGACGGAATTACATTGTAACGAAAATGAAAAGAAAAAGAGTAGCACGGAAAAGAAAGCTTGTCTAGCCCTTCAAGCGTGGACCTCGTTTTACTTGTTTGCGCGAAAAAGAGGGGCAGAAAATTTCATGAATGCAACTTTCTTTGCAAGAAAGCTCTTGTGGCTTTGGTTCTAAAAGCGCGTGCCTGTTTTTGCCTCCCCCCTTGGGGCGGGTCTCTATTGTCAATCAATAAGCTAATCCCTCCATTGTAATGTCAAACCCTTTCACAGCCCGGTATTCACACCCGGGTTCTATTCTCAGGGAGTATTCTTGTTTGCTGTTTCTATCTTGAAATTTCCCTAAATGTTGAAAAGTTAGAAATGAAAACATCATCATGTTTCATTCATTTGAACATGAATTACTAAAATTGGAGAAAATTACAGTCGCAGCTTTTGTTTCTATTTAATATCAAACTACAGTTGGCTATTTATTTTACGGTAAAAATAAGTTAGTTGTAACTTTTAAAAAATGATTCTATTATACTGAGTTTTATTTCCTTTCTTGCCAAAAAAAAAAAACATATACGACGCGAAAATCAACATTCCCCACTTCTAAGAAAGAAACAACTCGGAAAAAGGTTTGAAGCCTAAAAAGTAATATAATCTAGAAATTGTGAATTCGTTATTGTCATTGATTACGAATGATAAATATGAATCAAAACAAATTCAGAAAGCAAATTTTTTAAAGCAAAAGTATGGGTGCAATACTGTAAATAAAATTACGTTTATTTGATGAGTAACGGTTATTTGATGAAATATGGTTTAAAATTTGATGGAAACGAATTATGAATATAATTCTGCTAACCTGACGTGTATATATTTTATAAGCACTTAAATCATAGGCATCGCTATAATAAAGACGAATTTAGAAACACCTTAAAATAGCACTTTTTCCTTTATCAAAAGTAGCTGTAGTTTGATTTTGCAGTGATAAAATCTTCTAAAAACAATTTATTAACATTGTCAAAAAACAAAAACAAAACTTCACGTTAGAAACGACGCGCTAAATAACTGTTACGTAGATGTGGCTTGTGTTGTAAAAAAGGTTGACTAACACTGATTTGTATATTACGGCTAATAAACATATTATTAAAATATATTTCTTAATGTTACCTAAAAAAGCAAACTCAAATTTTTGTCCCTGTTGTATAAAAAGTGGTACCATTATATATCGTGTGGATGTCAAACACAAGTACCTTCTGAAGCTCATCTTTCAAAATATATTCATACGTTACATAACATGCATCAGATATTCGTAAATAGCTTATATAGACAACCTTCTAATGCTGAAAAAGGTTACATGTGAAAGGATAAAGTGTTTTCTGCTGTAATAATTACTTTTTACTAACGTCTTTTCATTTAAAAGACACGGATTTGAAAAATGTGTACACAAGGATTAAAAATACTGCAATTGTTGTGACACATAAAATCATCCATCTAATCCAGAAAACAAGTTTTATTAAATCCAGAATCAATCTGAAATATTGTGTGTTCAAAAAGTTTGCTTATTTAATGAATAACACAAAAATCATATTGAATAAAAACAATATAGAATGCAGAATAGTAGGATGTCATGTCAGTAGATGCTTTTCCCACCTTGCCAATTGGGTATGAACCCAGTATTAATGGACTAATCTCCAGGCTTATTTAACTTTATACATTATACCCAGTATTTTTACTTTTCGTACCATGGGCCCCAAAATAATGTTGTGCCTTGGGCCCCCAACTGTCTTAATCGAGCCCTGTGTGTAGGTGGTGGGGGGGGGGAATAAATCTGCCCTAATCATGGTCTACGTGCACACACGCACATATATACAGTAGCGTCACTCCTAGGGGGGAGGGGGGCTAAGTATCCACCACCTCAGGACACCTTTTGTGGGCATTAAGGGATCCCACACGAAATAAATTAAAAAGATTTTGAAGAAATACATGTACAGTAGAGTCTCGATTATCCGAGGTAATGTGGACCGAGGGTACCTCGGATATTCGAAAATCCGGATAACACGGACTCAATCCGAATCGAGAGGGAAACATGGGTTGAAATGAATGAAAATGTAGTCAAAGATGTAAAAAAAGACTTTTACTGTACATGTATTATGAAATGAAAAAATGACGTTACGTACATAAATATCTAATTTTATATGTACACATCAGTAGAGTACATGTTCCAGTTAAAGTTGTCTCTTGAAGAAGTCTATATATATATAGTATATTGTTTTCTGTTTAACAGTTGTTCTAGGTCTTTATATCACCAGAAAATAATTGGATGACTGACGTCAGTCAGTGACGCCGCCATCGGCCGCCAAAAACAATTTTTTTTGAAGGGCAAATGTGCCCCGGTTAACCCGGAACTCGGTTAATCGGGGCTAGGATAACCGAGGCTCTACTGTACTTGAACTATACACTTTTTTTCCCATTATATTCAAATTCAATTTCAGCTTTCACAATGTATTTTAAAAATGTGTTTAATTTTTAAAGTACGTTTGCCTTCATTTACTTAAAAATTCATTTTTTGATTTTCCATTTTTCTCAGTTTTTTCTAAAATTAAAACTTTATTTGGAATATTTTGTTCATCACTACGCAGTGAATCCTCTCATTTTCGAAAATCAATAGCTGTGTCACAATTATTTATCCTGCAATGAGGATGGACGTGTATTTTTTTCTCTGTTGCAACCATAAAAGTTGTTAACAATGGTGCTTTAAAAGGGGGAGAAAAAATAAGCTATGGAAAGTTAAGTCAATAATTGATTGTTAGAAGAAACTGTCGGAAATATCTTGATTTTTACTTTTTTAGATTCCCTTTGTTGGGCACAAAACATTTAAAGCACTATATCCGATACACCTTAAATTTTAAAATTTTTTGTAATTGTAGCTTCATCTGGAATTGAACTAGGCTTTGTAATACATAAAGGAATGGGTACCAATAAAAAATGATATGAAAATAAAAAGTAATAAATTAAATAATGGTCTTTGAACAGGCGTAGAATGATTATGTTGTCCTTATGCCTCCAAAGTTTATTGAAATGGATGTAATTCCCAGCAAAATATAAAAATTTAATTTTTTGACAAAAGTTCATTTGTAATGCCCCGTTTTTTCCCCTCACTACTGAAAAAAAAATATATATATAAAATTTTTTAAAATAAATTTTCATATTTCCATTGTTTCTTCATATGAATTATTACAAAAGTGTCAAATACAAAAGTCCTGCTTTATTTTATTTTCTTGAAGCCTGTTACTGTGCAACTGCAACACACAAGGGTGTAAAGAAAGGGAAAAAGAATAAAGGGAGGAGGTGCTGATAAGTGTTTGACAGCGAGCTTTTTCTTCAATTCAACTAGGTTTACAGTGAATGGTTTCCGAGAATTTCTTTTATTTCCACCCCTTTTCAGATAGAAAGCTCTTTCGAGTGTACGTAGCAACATGTGTTTGACCTTGACCATCTTCATTTCAAATTAATTTTTCTGTATTAGCGCAAACGGCATGATTTCATTTATTCTTCTGTTTGCCTAATAGAAAGATGTTGCATGTGTAAAAATAATATTTTGAAAAAAGCTAAATAAGTCTCATTTAATTTCTTGAATTCTTAATGCTTTTGAAGCTGAAACGTTTATTGGTGGTCGCATTAAACTGTAAAAATAAATAAATGAATCAATGAAGACCTCTTCATTTTTCTACATGAAATGGTTGGATTGATAAGACTGTAAATGTTCACCACTGGAGCGTTACCCCTATCAAATTTTGTTCATTGATATAATGAAAAGATGTTAAAAAAATTAAATAATCCATCAAACTAAAAACAATTTTTATAAAATCCGTTAGAGAAGCGCATAATTTTAACCAATTAATATTTAAATTACCTAGGCTGTGGAATTGGAGTCGGGCGGATTTTAGGGGGCTTAAAAGTAGTTTTTTTCCCAAAAATTTACTGCTATATGTCGTTAATAAAGCCTTTTTATCAGGAATCTGAGTCAGTCACGTTTTTGAGTTGCAATGCTTCAACACTTGCTCCTACTCTGCTGCATGCTTCAAATAATTTTAATAAACTCACCATTTATTTCTTTTTTGTCAATTTTTTAATATGACCAAAAATTTCAAAGTAAGGAAAAAAATCGGAGCAGTGTAGAGGCGCAAAATATTTTTTTTTTCTCTCCGGTTTGCTCCAGTTTCGAAAATCTCTTTTCACTCAGCGTCTTAAATTGGAGGGGGGGGGGGGGAGGGAAGCCACAAATCCCATGATCTATATTCTACATATGAACAGTTATGTAGTTTCAGAAATATTCAGCAAGTTTATACTTCATACTTTGCCTTGATTTTTTTATTAAACTGTTCAATAATTATCAGGTTCCATTATCGTAGCAAGACACGGATTTCAGGGATCGGTTCTTCGGGGGGAGGGAACTAATTTCATTGTTTTCCAAGAAAAGTTGGAGAAATTCTGGACAATCTTCACGATTTCAGGGGATTAACCCCCCGCCCCCCTCCCCATCTACGCCAGTGTCTGGTGCATGTAAAGAATCGATGTAGACCTTCACAGGAAGTAATAAATGCATCGTAGGAACTCCACTCTAAATTTATTTTCAAATTGCCTTGAATTTTACAAATTTTCGTAAGTTTTCTGTACAATCTCATCCATGTGAGGATTGCTTTTGCTTTTTCCAACTTAGCACAGTAGCTAAAAGTGCCACAGGAATCAATCACTGCATGTTGTCCGTAAATAATTTTAATGCTGAATGTTTCAGTTTTTAGCTACTATTTGTTTATTTACTCTTTATTTGGGGGGGGGGGGGGCATTTGTGGATTTCTATAACCTGATGCATATAATAAATTGTGATTGAAAGATTGAAGTGAAAAACAATGAAATAGCTCATTGTATCACAAAAATATTCCAAGGGAAAAATGAAAGTCAAAAATACATTAAATAAATAAAGATTGAAAAATAAGAAAGTTGAAACTAAGGTTTTGAGATGAAAAATATGTGTGTAACAGTATGTCTATGTGTCTCCTTCATAATTTTGGAAGAAATAACCCAATTTGAAGCACATTATTTTGTGGTTTAAAGGATCTCACAACGATACGTCATTCTCATGGTTTTTCTAATTAGAACAATTATTTGCCTATTTTGGGCAGTAATATCTAAGAACATGAACAAAACCGGGTTTTTTTGCTTTGGATTTATAAGGTCAATTTTTGAGCAATTCAAAAAAGCTTTACACTAACATTTATGGAAGAAATTCTTTCCTTTTTTACTTAAAAAAACCAAAAGCACCGACTTCATTTTTTAACATTTAAAAATCACATAAATGCTGAAACTCTGAATATATTTGTTGTTCTTTTGTTTTGAGAAATACAAAAAGTTTTCAACAAAACCTGAAATAGCATGACGAAATTTAGGATGGATTGATTGAATCAAAACTCAACAAAATCAAGTCTAATTTATTCCTTATTGAAAATAAATAGCTACCGGTGTTTTTTTATCAATGTCCTTTTATTTTATTTTATTCATTTAGTTATTGTCAACAAATTAAACCATAACTTAACGAAGTATTTTCCCGGTTCCTTCCAGTTCGTTGTAGAATTTGGATTTCACTGTATAAAATAATAAAAATAGCACAAGTATGAGCATGGTCATTAAAAATCACTTAAATACAAACACTTTTATTCTATATGTGTGACCCGAATACCCCTTCTACTCTGAAAGATCAGCAAGCGGTCCACTTCTGTGAGTGACAAGGGAAACACCCCCAGTGTCAGCAGTTGTCACCTTTGAAGTTGAAAAGGAGGGGAAAGCACTACGGAAAACTACGTCGCAAACGCTTTTGGACCAGAAATCTCATGGCAGAATTCTACGTCGCACGCGCTTTTAGATACTTCACTGGGTGGCGGAATTCTACGTCGCACGCGCTTTTAGGTACATCACTGGGTGACAGAATTCTACGTCGCAAACGCTTTAAGGGCTAGAGAAAGATAGAAATGAAAAAATGAGTTGCGAAAAAAATAATCATTTTCGTATTTCGTCCGATGTTTCTGGGACTGGTTGTGGCATTGGAGGCCTACAATGTCGCGATCCTGTCGATGGACATTCGGAACTTGAGGAAAATTCAAAGTTAAAAGAAATATTGCGAAATTACGAAGATATATTTTCCAAAAATAAATATGATGTTGGAACAATTAGAATTGAACCTCAACGGGTAAGGTTCTATGCCTCCAGTTGATAAACCATTTGGTCTCGTTGCAGTAGATAGTGTGGGTGGTTTCAAGTACTACAATTCCACGAAAAAATATTTAACATTGTTTATAGATCATCATACTAGATACATGTGGTCTTTTGCATCAAAATCAATCACTACCGAAACTTACGTCAACTTTCTTAAACAAATTTTCAGTGTTCAAATACCTAAAAGTGTATTAAGTGATAGAAATCCATCATTTACTTCATCTCATTTCAAGAAATTTCTAAAGCACCACAAAATTAAACAGCTTTTAACCACAGCTCATAGACCAGAGACAAATGGTAAGGTGGAACGTCTGAACCAAACAATAGTCACTCGCCTAAAGTGCAAAGTGAACGCAGCTGCTGGAAACGTGCCATGGCCTAAATTATTAGAGCAGGTGACTCAAGAATACAACCTAACTCCACACTCAGTTACGAAGTTCCCACTGCGTATTTAATGTACGGTACAGTGCCTTTTCAAAATCCAGTAAATGAAGACATTTATCCTCCTGTTGAGGAAGCTAGAAAACTGGCAATGGAAAGAACTAAAGAGTATCATGAAAAAAATAAAATATATTACGATGCCAGATTTGTCGACAAAACTTTTAATGCAGATGACTTTGTGATATATGAAGAATTCAAATATCCGAATTCACGAAAACTTTCGCAACCGTTCAGTGGACCATATAAAATTCTTCGAAAAGTTACGGACGTAACTTATGAAATCAATAAACCAAATGCACACAGCAAAGAAAAATCAGACATAGTACATGTGTCAAGATTGAGGAAATATTACCCACCAACAAATTTCAAACTATCACATGAATAATGTGATATAAGTCATTCACTTTTGAACTGCAACAGAATAATCCAACTGTAATTAAACTGAACTGTATATACAATTTTGTAAATATCGTTTAGTAAGAGTATAATAATCTGTGATGAAAATGTTCAGTAATTTTTGTAACTGTATAGTATTTCATTCAAAATGTGATATGTTTATATAAAATTTAATACATAAATTTATGTGGGGAAAAAGGCTGCAGATAATTCACTTCTTCAATATTTAACGTAATAGAGCTTTTGGGGAGGGGGGGATGTAATATGGAAAAATCCTGTGTATCCTTTGTCAGGCTGTGATATGGAGAAATCCTTTGTATCCTTTGTCTGGCTTTTTCCATATTAAACTTGACAGCTCAGGGTTGTCCCACTCATAAATTTCTCTAACGCGTTACCATATATGGTCATGCCTAAGCTCAATTTGGTTTCCCTCATTAATTCCCTCCAGACTATTTTTTCCCCCGTAGACTTAGGCCAGCCTCTGTCTACGGCATTAAAGCCAATAATATATTTTATTTTCCATATGGCCCTCCTATTTAACCACGTGCCATCACGTGGTGTAGGGAACGTTGTCTGCAGCTAAGAGATTTTCCCCCATATAAATACGACTGCCCGAACGAAAATCGGGGTTCTTGCTTCTTGAAACGTGCTGATGACTTCATGTCCTTCGTTCCAACAATATTAATGTTATGATAGTTGTGTGTTAAAATGTACCAATAAAGAATTGCAACGAAGCCCTGTGCCTCGTCTTACATGGGTCTTAGCTGCCACTGCTGTAGAAGATAGAACGGGACTGCCGTTCTTACATATATAGATATAGATATATTATTTATATTTACATTTTAAATAAAATATTATTACTAAACAACATTGAAATGTTATCATTTATGATAACTCATGAAATGAATTAATCTTTTAACTTTTAAATCAGAATATGTTTTAAGTATGTTTTTATAATATATAATCTTTAAAACTTTTAATCATAATCCAGGCTGCGGGGGGGGGGGGGGGGGGGTGAGTACTAGTTAGAGAGCCTTTGTCTTAAACATAATGTTCTTGTTGTAACGTTGTAACTATATATATTGTTAAAAGATGTATAGCGACATCGTTTATTTTACATATACAGTAAAACCTCTCAATAAGGGACACTAAGAGGACTGGAAATTTTGCCCTTAAATAGAGGTGTTCCTTCCTCGGAGGTTCATAAATTGATGCATTATAGTCTATTAACTAAGTTTAACTTTTTAATAATAAACATGTATTACCATTTAAGCTTGAATACTGAAAATGTCTCATACATATACAACATATAAGTCGAAATCATTGAAATTTAAAAATATTTCATTGGAAAACTAAAACGTTAGCATAAATGTCGCATTAGCAAAGTTTTGTAACTTACAGAAATTTATTTGAAGCAATCTTTTCAATGGGTTTTGTTTTAAAGTACGTAATTTGGGACACAGTATACTTTTAGTGTACTTAGTGTACTTTTTCCACTCCTTGCCACCCTTTGGCAAGCACTTTAAAATACACTTGTTTCTTTGTTCATGCTTCTAGGACTCATACCAACTTTCAGAAGTTAATTTTTAGGAAAAAAAAACCTTCAGTTTTCAGTAAATATTTCTTATCTATATAACTAGAATTTTGTAAATTTTTCTCTGTGAATGTCCCTTAAATAGAGTGTCCCTTATTCAGAGGTAAATACATTGCAGTCCCTATTCAAAGGGACTGGGACCAGAAAAAGTGTCCCTTAATTAGAGGTGTGCCTTTTTCGGAGGTGTCCTTTAAAGGAGGTACCACTGTATGTTTATTTTATTTTATTTGCGAAAGTCTACAGGGAATTTGAAATAAAATGCAGTAATCTGGTAATAAATAAATAATGGTTTCACATTATTCATCATAAATATACAGAGATCGAATGAATTTCTTATATAATTCGTAGTTATTGGTAAACCATTATGTTATATAAAATTGAGAAATGAAAAGCTTTTGCATTGGTGCTCCTAAGCACGGGGGCAAACACCTCCCAAAAAAGCCCCTCTCCCCCCCCCCCCCCAAAAAAAAAAATCAATGGCGCAATCGGTGATGGTAATAGGTCTGCCGCAGTGGCAGATTTTAGGGTGAGGGGAACACAAGGAACTTTCTGATGAAAACAATTAATTTTTCTGTTCAATGATGAATGAAATATACCATTCACTTTTTTTCAAAATTACATAAAAAATAATTTTTAACTTTTCAACAGAAGCATTTATTAATTAGTTTTTTGGGTTAAACTGAAATGTTTCTATAAATGCGTGTATAGTTTGTTCACAACGAGATGGCACTTCGCCCGCCTTATGAGACGCAGAGTTCATTTCAAGGCAGGGGTGTCCGTTAAAAATCATCCCTTAGCTTATAAATGAAACAACCCTACAGCGCGCCAAAATATTTGTTGTTTTCTTTTTCTCACTTGCTTTCAGGGGCGGACTGGCCCACCGGGACACCGGGACATGTCCCGGTGCGCCCTTTCACATAGACGCCTCCACAAGAAAAAATATTTGCGACATTTTCCCCCCTAATAATTTACAGTAAGAGAAATAAATTGAAATAATCTGCTTTTAATCCGTGACGTCAAAATCTTGATTTAAAAGAAAGATGAACACCTTTCCCACGCAAAACCACATTTGTGAAGGCTTTAGGACGTATACCTTCAGGGATACGTTTTGGTAAGGCTGGGGGATGGGGGACAGTCAAGAATATAAGTGTTATGGCATATAGTTCTATGAGAATCTGTGAACATATCCCGAGGGTCGAGTCGAGGCGCCCGTTTTGGAATATGAATTCTCTTCCCTAAGTAAAAGTTTGACTAGTCACAGGGGTGCTCACCGGGAGGGGGGAGGCCATGGCGGAGACTGCGCCATTAAGATTTTTTTCCTAGGGAGGTCGACTTTTTGGCTAATTTGTTGGGTTGTCGATTTTGAGGGGCTCCGTAGTTTTTTAGGGAGGTACACAAACGCTCTGAAAGGGTGGGCATCTCTATTGGTCATAAGTAACGTATGATAATAAATAAAACTAGTGTACCTGCATTGCATAGCCCTTGTTTTTATTATAGGACACTGCCAAGTATTGCTAAAGTTTCATAATGAACAAACTTCTAATTCTTTTTGAAGTTAGCTGCAAAATTTCGTGGAGCCCTGTGAAGATTTCTCAGATCCTCGGCGCACAGTTTGGGAATCATTGCTTGTGAGTAACATTGAAAAACGTGAATGAAATTTTGTTCACCCCATTTCCTGCCTTATAACATGTTTTATTTTGTGATGTTGGGCGGAGGCGGGGCCCGGGGAGGGGGAGCACGTACAACAGTGTAGACCGACGCGAACATGAGAGCTATATTCAGATTAAAAAAGGCATTTGGGCGATGTTCAGTTACAATAAAACACGGGGATGCAGTTACTACAGTAGAAACAAATTCATTTATTTTTCAAAAAGTTATGTCCTAAATTTCAATAAACAAGTGACACAACACTTCATTGGTAATACCTAATAAAAAAAATATTTAACGTAGAGAGATTTAAATGCATAAGTAAGGATACAGTGGGGTCGATAAGGCGTTTCTACATTTTGCTATTGGTGGAACTTTGCTCCAGTACTTTATTTTGAGTTTGATTCGTTTTATTTTATTTATAATTCTGGATTTCGCTGTAAACCAGACTAATTTGACTCAGTTCAAATCTGATTTTAGCTTATTTTATTTTAAGATTCGGTATCTAATTTTAATATAATTTAACTATTGTTTCGATTTTTATTTATATTGATAACCAAAAAATTACGCATATTTTTTATCGCAACTATCTTAAAAGTAAAGTTGACATATGACGTGTCATTTACGTAACTGATATGCTAAACATTTGTTTATTCATTAATAAAACTGTCTTAACCATTAGTCTAAATAAACTGTTGCCACAGAAACTATAAAATGTTAGAAAAAAAATTATCTAATATCTTGTTGTTGTTGTAGTGTCTTCGCGCGTGGCGAGGAAGAACGGGTACGCTGCTCCTGAGCCGACGGGGCCCTTGTAGGCAGGAGTCCGATTTCCGCCTCTTTAAAAGGTCTCTTAATTTTTTGAAGCAGCTCCTTCATGAGAGACCGTCACCTGGGATTGGCACGCCCAGAGGTATCGTTTCACTTGGAGGACATTGGAGCCACGACCTATTTAACGTGCACCAGCTCCCTTTAGCGTACACGGACCGCAGCAACCAGTAGTGAGAGGTTGTCACCCTCCCAAACACTGACCTCAGTCAATGTTGCTTCCTTTTTGGTGTGCTGCGGGAACCGAGCTTCTACCAACTGGTCCACTGCGGGACAATTATCTAATACAATGTAAGAAATAGGCTTTTAAAGGTCAAAGTACATTGATTAGTTTTACTTTTACTTCCTACTTTTATATATAAAATAGATATTAACTGCGCATACATTGCCTGTTTCGTATTTTAAATCCGTTACAAACAATAATTAAAAGTATTGAACTATAAATATTATTTTTACAATAGATTACAATAGTGACACTGTGTGTCGACAGGGTGGCGTAGTGGTAAGACGCAGGTCTCGCATTCCCAAGATCGCCGGTTCAAACCTGGCCCAAGTCGGTGGATTTTCAAGATGCGGAAAATCGTCTGCGTCCATGTCGTATGATTATGCGGTATGTTAAAGATCCCTTGAGTATCCGATTGGTATGGATGCTCTCAGCTAAATTAAATTCCTAGTGCAGATTGCATCAACGAGCGCTCAGGTGCCCCTCTAGGGGAAACTAAGCGTCAAAAAAAATTGCGGCAATGGTATCATTTTTATGGTGGTTGTGGTGCCGCTGAAAGAGTTCGTACCAATGTCTGGGGACGCACTAGGTCTGCAATGGTTGATGACCAATACTGCAGCCCCATTAGAAAGAAAAAAAAGTGACACTGTGTAAAGTCTGTCATTGTTAAATGTAAATCGATCGTTAGTTTTATTCTTTTGAATAGTGTTTCTGAATAATAATAATAATATAAGAACATTGCTAATAAATAGGTAATATAAAAAATAGTATGCAGCAGGGTTCGAAATTAGGATGTAAAAGTTAGGCGTCATTGGCACCCAGCATTTTTGTTTTAGTTGCCAAAATACAAGGTGTGGCTATTAAATAACGAGACTGATGCTGTAAAATATTTTCTTTTAATTTCATATATTTTTACTAGTTATCACCTTCAATATACACCCCTCCTCTATCCCTACATCGCTCCATGCGAACCTTCCATTGTTCGAAACAGTGCTGGAAGTCTTTTTGTGTCAGGTCCTTCAGGACACGTGCCGATTTCTCCTTCACAGCCTCAACGGACTCGAATCTTGTTCTTTTTAATGCAGCTTTCACTTTAGGAAACAGGTAATAGTCGCAAGGCCCAAGATCTGGCAAATAAGGAGGATGGTCCAACACTGGGATACTGAACTTGGCTAGAAAACTTTTGACTAACGATCCGGAATGAGGTGGCGCATTGTCTTGGTGGAGAACCCATGACTTGTCCTTCCACAATTAGGGTCGTTTTTTCCTTATTTTCTCACGGAGGTCGTTGGCAAGAACTTGAAGATAGTAATCCTAATTAATCGTTTGACCTCCAGGAACCCATTGAAGGTACACAATCCCGAATATCGAAAAAGCAATCATCATTGCATTGAATTTTGATTTGCTCATTCGAGCTTTTTTGGCTCTCGGTGAAGATGGGCTTTTCCAGTGCATGAATTGGCGCTTCGTTTCAGGATCATAAGTAAAAAACCACGATTCGTCATATGTTATTATCTTTTCCAATACGTTTGAGTCATTTTCAATGGTTTTCAAAGTGTCAGTTCGAACGTTTTTGAGAGCTTCATGCTGTTCAAATGAGAGAACTTTAGGCACCATTTTGGCACACACCTTTTGCATGTTAAAATTGTTGTGTAAAATCTGTCGTACGGATTCTCTATCAATTTGTACAGTTTCAGCAATTGCACGGATACTTAGCCGACGGTCAGCTCGAATGAGATTACCGATTTTTTCGATGTTTTTATCAGTTTTTGACATGGTAGGGCGTGAATCATCTTCAACGTCTTCCCTGCCATCTTGGAAACGCTTGAACCACTCAAAAAAGTGTGTACGCGACGAACATTTATCCCCATACACTTCTTTTTATAAATTAACAGTTTCAGTTGCAGTTTTTCCAAGTTTCATGTGAAATTTCACAACAATTCGTTGCTTTACTGCTACCACTTAACATTTTTCCGGCGAAGCAAAAAAACAACTCCTAATACAAGCAAAGGCTACAGCTATACTAATTCGTTTACAGAAGCGAGGTGTATTGCATTCGAAAGAGAAGGCTTCAGGATAACACCTGTCGATACCTGACGTTTGGCGCATGCGCACTTTTTCTGTAGCAGCCTCAGTCTCGTTATTTAATAGCCACACCTCGTAGTTCTGCTAGACATAATTTTAAAACAATTCAAATTGCTTGGACAGAGGCAACAACGGGTAACTATGAAGACAGTCGTGCAATTACTAAAAAATATCGCAAAATTTTACAACTTTATCTTATTAGTGAGAAAATTGATAAGCAAGAGAAAAATATTCAAAAATCAATTTCTATTAGTAACTTTTAAGAAAGTTGGTAATTTTACTTAAGTTTATGAATCAATATAAACGTCTATTTTAACCAGTCCATAATAAAACTAAATTTGTTTTAATTGACTTAACTATTTTTTCAAGTGCTATTACAGTCCAGTGTTACTTACTTTATTTGTAAGTAAGAATTCCGAACTCCAAATTTGATGGTCAAGAAGTGACGATAGTCTTCATATAGACATCGTAAAAACTCAAAATGCAGAAGATTAGATGAAATATGTATATAGATATAACTATAAAATTATACTAGATTTTAAAAATAAATAAAAAATGACGAATTGGTGCAATTGTGGTTGTTAAACTAAAAGTTTTTCCAAAGGTTAGGCGTCAAAAGTGCCGACTGGATGTCAACAAACGGAAATTTTTAGGTGCAAAATACTACTAACGACCGCTAATTTCGAACCCTGGTATGCAGTACAATGTAGTCTTTTTGAATTATTATTATTTAGAATTGGTATCTTCGAAACGGTGTATGTTTTGATTTACGCTAAACTCCGCGTACAAAGCACTCTTCGAAATCCTCTTCGAAAGCGAAAATCCAGCGAAAAATTACTTTTCAAATCAATTAGTATTTTTAAAATTCTAAAAAACAAGAAATAACTCTGATTATAAGATGAATAAAGTATTTCGTTAAGGTGCCTGATTCTTTGAACAAAATTGCTCCATTTTCGTTTTCTCAATGATGGTAAATGTGGTGCCTCTCTCCATGTGCCTAAAGAATAATTTTAACCAGCGTAGAAGTATTTAAGGAAAATAAACAAAAAATATTATACAAAAATGCAGTAATGAATTTTTCTTTTCGTTGTAGATTCCTTTGTTCTTGTATTAATTAATAATAATTTTATTCCCACCTATTTAAAAAAAAAAGAAAAAAAGAAACGAACAAACATAAAAAGTAAAAACAACCTTGTGTTTTAATATAATCCTAAAATTATTTTTGTATTTAACTTATCTGTTTATTACAAATTATGTATTCATCCAATCAGTTAAGCCTCTATTAGAATACTCGCCCGTTTTCCAGTTAAAACAAAATTTCAATTAAGACTGTAGCATAAGCATTTTATGCCATGAAGTTACGACTGATTGCCTGATATTAGGAGTTCAAATTTTCCAAAGGATTCATTAAATCCTCATGTGTGGCGCAGATACCATCCTATATATATGTGTGTGTGCCCTTTGGTTGCCGCCCTTTGGTTAGTTGGTCCAGCGCCCTCTTAGGGGTCCCAGTCCGTCCCTGGCATATTCATCTTGGAGACCGTTCATAAATGATGTCACACTTTTTTAAATATATTTGACCCCCCCCCCCCTTTGTCACATGTCATGCTATATTACATAAGCATAAAATAGGTTTAATTTGCTGATTTTAAGATTTTATAGAAATCAAAATGCATGATGTCATACTTCTTGTTACCCCCTCCCCTTGACACAAATTGTCACACTTTCTTGAACCGCCACCCCCCCCCTAGAAGAGTGACATCATTTATGGATGATTCCTTATTAAAAATTAATTTCAGTTTTAAAAATCTATTAAAATTAACATTAATACTGCATTGTTACCGTTCTAACAACAAATCAGAATATATATTTTTTAATTTGCTATTCTAAAATAACATTTGTTCAGCACTGTTTCACGGAAAATGTGCTGGATTACCATCAAAATTAAACTAGAAGGATGTATAAAAATAATTTAACTTTGCGCAAATAAACTGCAAAAAATAATTTCACGTTATTTTAAAGCACAAATGAGCATGTGCTTAAAAATAACGTGAAATTATTTTTTATTATAGAAGGATGTACAGTAAAACCCGTTTAAGAAGTTCCCGCTTAAGAAGTTTTCCCGTTTAAGAAGTTTTTAATTTCAATACCAGTTTCATTCCCATCTCCCCAATGTTAAAATAACCCTTTTAAAAAGTTTTGATTTTATTTTTTTCCCGCTTAATAAGTTTTCATATCGGTCTTTTTTTTCTTTCAAGTGACACTTTAGTCTTCTAAAGTTTCTTTTTTTTTAAAGTTTTTTTCAAACTACGTAGTTCTTTTTCTTTCGAATGGAAAAAAGACAGAAGTAGGTTCAGAAAAGCTGCTTTGGTCAGCTTTTTCTCAAGGGCACCCTTTTCTCAACACCAAAGTTCCAGGAAAACAGGTGGCAGAGAGGTCAGTTGTCAGGAGAACAATAATGACTGATAAGGGGAGAAAGAAATGTTTGTAGCTTCTCCTATATGGGTGTTGTTCTTCAACAGTAATAAAGCAGGGAGCAGGGGTGAGTAGGTATTGTATCAATAAGTTAACTGAACCATGAGTTGCTGTTAACTCGCAATGCATTCTCTCACCTTGTTTTAAAATGGAATGAACCGCAGACTACAGTTGTGGTTGGTGCTCAGCTCTTTCCACTGAAATTATTTTTCTACGTGATTCTTAGCTTCCTACGTCAGTGAAAAAAATTTGTGAACAAACTCCGCTTCTTTTTCAAAATGTCTGGAAAAGGAATTAAAAGAAAAGCATTGTCGATTGAGGAAAAAGTCAAAATATTGAAAGATGTGGATAACAACTCACATTTATCTAGGGTTGAAATTTCTAAAAAATTAAATCTTCCAGTGACGACATTGAATGGAATTGTTGCCAAACGAGAGGTCATTTTGAATTCTTGTAACCAATCTCGGAAAATAAAGAAAGTTAAGAGGGGAAAGTATGAACACATAGAAGAGAAGTTGTTAATTTGGTTCAAGCAAGCAAGATCGGCGAACATTCCCGTAAGCGGAACTATTTTAAAAGAAAAAGCCGAAGAAATTGCTAAAAAGATGGACGTTGATTTTGTTTCTTCAAATGGATGGATTGACCCCATGAAAAGAAGAGCTGGGTTAGTGTACAAATCGGTAAAAGGCGAGAGCAAGAGCGTCGACCTTCATGAAACGGATGCATGGAAGAGCACCTTACCTGAATTGATATCTGGCTATCAACCAAAAGACATATTTAATATGGACGAGTGTGGACTTTTTTATAACCTTTTTCCGGACAAAACTTATGCCTTTAAAGGTGAAAACTGTCATGGAGGGAAAAGAAGCAAAGAAAGATTAACAGTATTAGTAGGTGCTAATATGGACGGAACCGAAAAATTACCAATTTTGGTAGTTGGCAAATCTAAAAAACCAAGATGTTTCCAAAACGTTAAGTCACTTCCTTGTGAGTATGAAAGCAATAAATCGGCGTGGATGACGATTCCAATCTATGAATCATATTTAAAGAACTTAAACAACAAAATGAGGAAAGCCAAAAGAAACATTCTCATCTTTGTGGACAATTGCGCAGCACACTCAAAAAACGCTCAATATTCAAACATAAAAGTGCATTTTCTACCCCCGAACTCTACCTCCGTTTTGCAGCCGATGGATCAAGGGGTCATCAAAGTGTTTAAGCAACACTATAGAAAAAGGCTCGTGAAATGGATACTGGAAAAGCTTGAGAGCAGTGATGAATTTAAAAAAGTGAACATCTTGGAAGCAATCCATTTTCTCCTATCTTCTTGGGACTTAGTTACACCATCTGTAATTTCAAATTGTTTCCAAAAAGCTGGATTCCTGGATGGAGAATCAACAGAAGAGTACGATTTTGACATTGACAACAGTGATGATGATGATGATTGGCTGACGTTGCAACGAAAAATGAAATTAAGTACATCCTTTGAGGAGTATGTTGCGATCGATGACGAAGTACTACCATGTGAAGTGCTTACCGTGAATGATATTTGTGAGGCAACAGAAGGCAGTGAAGAAATAAGTGAAGAAATAAGTGAAGATGAAGAAGATGGCATGGAAATTCCCAGCTTTACAGAAGCCATAAAAGGACTGGAAACATTTCGCCGGTTTGTCGAAACAATTGAAAATGTGCCTGAAGAGGTCTTTAAAAGCTTGCGGCAATTAGACTGTTTCCAGTTACAGATTTCTGAGCGAAAGAGAAAACAAAAAACTATGCTGGATTTTTTTCAGAAAAGCAGTGAGTAAATGTAATATCTTCAAATGGCTGATGTTTCGGTAAAGAATTTTTTCCTTATTGATGTTGTTTTAATTATGTAAAATTAATTAATAAATGCATGAATTTTAAAGCAAAACTTAAAATTATGGAAATGTATTCCATGTCTAATTTAAATATTGACAAATGATATCATCCCTAAATATCATTAAGTAAATTCATTTTCAAAAATAGAGCCTACCCGTTTAAGAAGTTTTCCCGCATAAGAAGTTTTTTTCTCTTGGTCCCTTGGAAAACTTCTTAAGCGGGTTTTACTGTATTTAAACAGCAGGTGGCTCAGCATAAAAAGAGTCATTATGCACATTGTTAAACATCAAAATATTGCTAATGAACTTCTAATAGAGACGAAATATATCTTCATTCAAAAATGTAAATATTATAACGGGATATTATCAAACTTACGCAACATGTACTTAAAATCAAACAGACATTTTTTTCAACTACTGCTACTTTTAAATTATGTCGAACTAAAATAATTTTGTATCTATAAAAAAAGGATAACGATTGCCAACTGGCAACCTTTCTCGAAATTTACTAACATTCTCCTACCTAAAAATGCAAAATACTATCGTCCGATACCACGTGACGAAGGCGGGCCGAAGTGCCATCTCGTTGTGAACGGACTATAGAAGCATTTCAGTTTCAATATGCATTGAAAAATATACAAGTGATAAAAATCATCAGTCTTACTGTTTAGAAGCTTAATCATAAAGTCGGGGGGGGGGGGGGGAGATTACCTCCCACTTGGGAGATGTGTAGATAGCTTTTTTTCTTTTTAAGTACAACGTTCTTGTTTGAAACTATGTATTAATTAATTATGTATATATAGCTCAATGTTCGTTTTATATAGAGCATTTGTTTGTTTCATTTTCTCTGCGGAAGTCCATAGCGAATGCAAAGTAAAATGCAGCAGTAGTAATTCATAGTTTATAACTTCATGGAATTTAAATACAGTCGAACCTCGTTAGCTCGACACGTGGATAAGTCGACTACCTCGGTAAGTCGACATTTTTTCTCCTAATGGTTGGCCTAATGCTAATTTCAATGGGCGAAAAACTCTCTAACTTGACACACAATAGTACAGGAACCCCTGTAAGTCGACCTCCATTTTGTATTCTTTTTAACGTTTTCTTCCCGTATTTTTTCACGGTGTACAATTCTGAGAATTTTACCGTGATGTTTCTTCGTCAATAAATCAGTGCTTTTCTGGAAACTATTCCTTTAATATTCCCTTATTCCCCTTGTACACTGGGGAGCCTCACCATTTGTGAGTAATGCGTGAATATTGACTCTGAACTGATCACTTCGGGACCTCTAGAAGATAGATATCTTAGAAGCTATAAGCCAAACTGTAAATCTGTTAAGTGCTGAAAACGGATTAAGTTCGGACAAAGATGACCAAGTTGCACTTCCGTCTAGGCGCAAGACATTGAAAGCTGTAGATGCTTTCTACGAACACAAGAAAAAAAGTGAATTGCAAATTAGCAAGCTTAATAGCGTTGAGGAATTTATGCTTTCTGTTCAGAGGGAAAAACAAACAAAAATTACGGATTTTTTCTCATGAGGTGTTCTGATTTGATGTACCATGTTTATATATTTATTTATTTGTAAAGTATAACTTTAAAATTAAAAAAAAAAATCGATAAATAATAAATGGGGACAATTTCATTCACTGCAATTGGCTTTTATAACTTGAATGGTAAGTAAATAATAACACAGACCAATATTAGGTATTGAAATTTCAGAGCCTCGGTAACTTGACACCCGCTTATCTCGACATGTTTTCGTGTCCCCTTGGGGAGTCGAGTTATCGAGGTTTCACTGTACACTGAAGATCGAATGATCTTTTTTATATTAAGTAGCTCTTAGTTCTTTTATAAAAGTTCTTTTGTTTGAACTATGCTTTTATACGAAATAGATAAACGACAATGTTTACAGCTCAGGAAAAGAAATTTAAAAAATGTGTACAGATGTTTCAAGGTAATAAGGAATCCCTTTTTCCATGAAAAAACTGGTTTATTGTCCCCCTTGAAACAGATGCATACAACTTCATTAGTATTTTGATCTTTAAACAGGGTTTTTTATTTTGCATAAAAGTATGATTTACCTAATAAAATAATTAAACATAATATAAGAAATAAATTTATTCGTCTTTCGTATTCAAATAAAGAAATGCCAGGAGATAGGAAAATGCCATCATTTATTTATTATTTTTTTTCAGGCTAATACAGTTTGCACAACGAGGTGTTTTAAGGGATTTTGGCCTTTTTTTTTGGGGGGGGGGGGAGGGATGGATCTCACGCATTCTTGTTGGTGCGCTCCCTAGTTTTTGATGGGTAGGCCATCGCTATGGGGGCGACACCCGTGCATATTTTCCATTTCCAATGCCCTAATTGAGTTAAAAATAGTTTTATGGTTTTAAAATGATAACATCAATTACTCACTAAGATTAGAGAATGAAATCACACTCGGTATATGACCTTCTCTGGAAAGTTGATAAAATCCTAGTCCATCACGTATACTGATTTTCATTGGACAATTGTCAAGATATCCTTTTGAATACACTCATTGATTCTAACTAATTAATTTTAACTACGTCACACTTTTAACGAATTCAGACTTTAATTATGATTTGAGTCACTTCTTTCTGAGACTTGAACGAAGACGGAGGCTATTTTTTTCTCTCGAGCTCTCTGCTTTTATTTTCAAAATATTTTCAAAGTTTCTTCTAATTTTTTTTCGAAATGAAATATCCTTCAGAGTTTAATCACTTCTACAGCAAGTTTTATCGCGATTAGACCTTCTCCGATCTTACTTTCACATACGTTTGTATATCTCAGTTAGCTTTATTTTTGATATGTATTGGTGAATTTTTCTTTTGTCTTCATTTTCTCTACGTTTTTTCTTATATCTTCTACATTTATGAAGTTTCTCAGTTTTAGCGGTTTGTGCTAAGTACTTCTACATTTTTCGTGTTAATTTTAAACATTTTGCCATAGAAAACTTTTGTTTTAGTAAATTTAAGTATTTTTATACTTTTTATGACAAGTTTTACGAGACGAATCCAAGTTTCACCGTCTTGTATAGATGGTACTTTTCAATTTTTATTAGAAGAATCTTAGTTTTGCAGAGCTAGTTGAAAGTTGAGTTTCTTTATTTCAGTTAGTAATGTAAGTCCTCGATCTTAACATTTCTAACTTTTTCATATTCTGTACCTTATGTTTGGTACGATTTAGACATTTCTGTATTTAAGTTAGGGTCTATATCCATACGAGCTTAGTCTTAAAGTAGAGATTCCAAGTTTGTATGTAGGTAAGTAGTAATAGACTTTTTCAAAACATGAAATTTAAAACGTAAAGTTTCTTCGTACTTTAGTAATAAACATTTCCAATATATGAAAGTCGCGCTGCAAATAGTTTCTTAAATGTTTTTTCTCGGTTGTAGGTTGTATTATTCTGTAAAAATTATAAAAACTGTGTTAAAGACAGAGTTTTGAAAATAAATAACTCTTTGAATAAATGAAAAATTCGTTAAATGTTAAAGACAAAGTTTTGAAACTCTTTTGAATAGCTGAAATGTTCGTTAAATGTATTATACGTCAATCGTGTTGTTAAGCTGCTTTACAGTTACAAATTTAGTAATATGTTCTTGACTATTTTTTAAAGTTTCTTTAATCATGATTCATATTGCTACAATAATCTCTGAAATTGTAGTCGTTTGAAACGTTAAAATGTGTATGAAAAAACTAAATTAAAAACAAATAAAATAAATATATTGGAATATATAAAACATCTGCTTATCATTCTATACAAAATCGAGTTGCTGAACATATTCTAACTTCTATTATTTTATGCAAACTCTTAAACTTATGAAAAATCTAGCGGTGTTATATGGATTAAAGGATGATTATCTATAATGTAAATATAGTCTTAGTTGATATAAATTCATTGATTTGTATTCATAGAAAACTGTAAAATGAATGTAAACCCATGTTTAAGTATAGAATAAATCACCTCTTTTCGTAAAAGTATCACTAAATATGTTTGTATAAACCTACTGATGCACATTTTCAAAGTCTTAAACTTTTCTATAATTAGCTTTAAAATTTTCTATAATTCATAAATTTAGTAAGTTTCGGGAATTGACTTGATTGGTTCACATTAAATCTACACTTTCTCAAGATGAGATTTAATCAGTTCTCATTTAATCCTGTCTTTGACATTTTAGGGTGAAAAAATATGTTCAAAATTAAGAGATAGTTATTACTAATACATTATTAAATTGATTTTAAGATTAAATTAATACCATAAGTTGATTAAAAATTGTGAAATTTAATTCTGATGGAAATAATTAATTCTCGATAGAACACAACAATTAAATTTAATACAATGAAAGGGGGACAAAAAAAAAAAACATAGCATTCACAGCTTTCTCGAATGGGTTTTACAACTTAAAAGGTCTGAGATGTGTGAATTTCAATATCAGGAGGAAAAAATTTGCGTGTTTCATTTCAGATTCTAATTGATGATTTTCACGTATGTGAGATATTTTGAATTTATAGTGTTTCACTGACTGTAGAAGTTAAGTCTCCGTTTGAGACTTATTTTATTCGACAGCTAGGGTCTATGAAACGTTCTCTTGTTTTGCAGATTATTTTGAATTCAATGATACAATATTTTTTTAATGGATTATTCATCTAATGCAGTCTAAATTATGTGGTTATGTATTCTAAAAAACAAATTGACTGTAGAAGTGAAGTCTCACTGCATGATACTTTTATATTTTTCCACTTCTAGGGTCAATTTTTTCCGTTATGTGTAATTGCTTGAATATTTACAATTGTTTTGAAACGACCAAATTAAATGAACGAGTACAAAATAGTTGATGGGGTGTGATTAAAAGTCACATCGGGATGGTGGTGGGACCATGAACTTAAAATTAAATTAATTTCACTTTCATGAAGTAAAATATTCTATGTCCAAAAAAATAATTTTTCTCTCGCTAGACGGCAGCATGAGTGCTTCAACTCTTGAAATAAAAAAAAAAAAAAATAATGTTACCACTCGTGAAAAACCCAAGTTAGAAATTAGAAATAACACCGGAAAACGACTAAGTTCAAAAAATAATTTCTCTCACTAGGTGACGCCATGAGCATTTCAAACCTTGGAATTAAAACTAAAAACATGTTACCAATTCAGAAATAATGTTGCCATTTGTGAAAACCTAAGTTGGAAATCAAAAATAACTTCGGAAAACGACTAAGACCGAAAAATAATTATTCCTATTTTTGTCACTAGGAGGCTCTTCGTAAAAATACGTTGTCATGGAAATCATTAAATATTCTATGCTCAAAAAAAAAAAAAAGTTTTCTCTCGCTAGATGGCAGCATGATCACTCTTTCCAAAACATAAAATAATTATAATAAGATTGATTTAAACCTTGCTTTACTGAAATCATTTGGTGGTCTCATGGATAAAGCGCGCAATTCATCAGAGCGTCAAATGATTTTTGGAGCTGGAGGTCGCATGTTCGATTCCCGATCTAGGAAGGAGAAATTAAATAAAATAATTCCAAGTCCGAAAAATATATTTAAATGGATTAATTAATATTTATCTCACTAGATGGCGCCATGTGTATAACCTCAGAGTATAAAAAAATAATTTCTCTCACTAGGTGGCGCCATGAGCAATTTTAGTTGGTAACCGTTGTCATGACAACCGCTATATCACCGTTGCCATTCCTAAAAACAAAACTTCAGTGTAACAACTCAACTCCACTCAGAAACCCTCGTAATCTTCTACGAGGATAGCATCAGGAGCCCTACTACTCAACCCTACTCGGCAGGCGGAGGTGGCAGGGGGATCAAGGGGGCGTGGCCGATCCTCAATCCTCCTGCGGGGGTTGAACTGTCAATTGCTACCTACTCCCCTTCCCCCCAGTTTTTTGAAGAAAGAAATAAAAAGCATAAATTTTATGGAAATGATCGACCGAGCAATAAGGCTATAAATTAATGCATTGAACAAAGATAAAGTTTTGCTTCTCAAAGTAAGTAAATCGATTACCTTGCTTGTAGATGTCAACAAATGAGAATGGATTTCAAATCTTATTTGCAAGCATGGAGGAACCCTTTAATAATAGCAATGTTAAAAGCCTTGGGGAACATTTCATAAAGACATATGCACACAGATTTCAGGAAATCGCTGCTTGTTAGAGAAAACAACAAGGTATTGATACAAATATATATTTAGTGTCCTTCCATCGAATTTCAAATACTCTTTTCTTATGTTAAGCCAACAATATGATACATTTGTGCCTTTCAAAAATTATGGATTACACAAAGATCAAAAGCTTGTGACAGAATTAAGCACCCTTAAATTGACCTAAGATCCTAAGAAATGAAGTTTATCTCAGACCGACACAGAAAAGTCGACGAATTAATTTCTCTAATGTCATTAAACAGGAGAATCATTTTATAGTTTTCAATTCCTCTTCTGACAAAAGATATACTACAACTGAAAAGTGACGTGCACTTGCGAGGATTTTGTCATAGGAAATGTTTTGTGAAAAGCATTCTCATGTTGAGCCACAAAAGATGATACTTTTAAGGCGAAAAGATGAACATTCAGTAAAAAATCATCGCTGCAAATAGTTTTTCACATAATGAATCATTAAACGACTTGCCATGTTGTTCAAAAAATGAAATATTAATAATAATAATAATAATATGAAAGTATTACAATGACTCATGACTGTCTTAAAGCGATGGACAAAACATAATTAAACGAATATAAATCGTTATTAAAAAATACGAGTATATCTCAAAATTTTATAAATTGAACATTGAAAACGAAGAGCTGTAATAAACAAGAACAAGACATGCTGCCATGTTCAGAAACAAAGTTCTATTCACCACCGGAGGATGAATGCCCTGAAGTTTCCGACAAATGACTTAAAAGACAAATGCAGGGGCGGATCCAGGGCCAGGCGACAGCCCAGTGCCCCGCGCAAAGCTCATCATTTTGGGCGACCAATTGATTACCCTGACTTTTGACCCCCTGCCCCCCTGAGAAGAAAAATGGAAGTTATGCATGTTTTTATGTATTTTGCTGTTTCTTACCTGTAATATGTACTGAAAATATACCGATTTGCTCCCCCACACTCGAAAATTTCAAAATGATGAGCCTGGACCACCTGCGCCGGCCCCATGAACTATTTTTTAACTACTGACTTGTAATTAAAAAAAGTTCACGAGGATGATAATAAGGGACCCGCCAAAGTATTTCGCCCAAAGTCCTGTAAAGATTAGGTTCGCCACTAGACAAATGTATGAGAACTTACTAAATCTATTTCAGATAAACACTTAATTTAACTTAGTAGCATTATTTTTCATTAAATAAGCAAAATCGTTGAAACAAAAGATTGAGTAAAATAATAAAATCATTATGGTAATATGGCAGTAGAAGTATACAATATGTTATAAATTATAGTTTTGTTAAATAGCAACTAGGTGTATTTTGTTTAATACCATATCAACTGCATTTATTCTCGTAAACCGATGTGATTTTACCAAGGTAAATGGTTTTCTTTTGGTATGAGTTTAGTGTTTCACTTTTGAAGTTATATTTCTATACTTGAAAAATAATGATTTCCGCTGCTACTGACTACTGGCGGGGGGAGGGGGCAGGCCCTGACTATCTCACGGGCATCCTGGGCCTGTGCCCTGGGCAGGAACTCTCTAGGGGTAGGAAATTTTTCCATAATATCATTTAAATTCCTTTTAAAAATTCTAACAGAAAATAATCAGTTTAATTAATAATAACTGCCGGCAATTCTTCATAATAAGAAGTTATTCTTAATAATAACCAATTTCACGTTGACCGCAGTGCACGCACACTCATGCATACATGTAAGTCAACCATTCCAAGGGGGCAGGGAAAGTTCACAGTGCCCTGGGGGGTTGGGGCAATTTGAGTCGAAAAAAATCTCAATACTCACAGCACTGCTTCAAAATCTGCGCTTTGCCGTTCATGCTCAACCTGTGGTGTGGCTCACAGGCCGTATGTGGCCCATTGAGCTTTTGTGATCGAAGTAGGCCAGTCAAAAGGTAGTCAACAAATTTTGCATGCCATAATATTAAACCTATTTTCACGCAAGTATGCCTAAAGAAACTTTCCGCTTTTTCATATACAGAACGTGTGAAATGTTGCTGCCCATGTGACAGAGAAAAAAACAGGTCGAGTACTTGACCTATGTGACTATGTCATACTGTTGTTATACACATTACACATGCCTTTACTTTGGAATAGAACAGTCTGTTACATACTTAATATTTTCAGTAGTATATTTATATTTGCATTTATGTTAGTACAGTAAAATACCGTTAAAACACGGGTGTCGAGAGACATGTTGGGCACCCGCGTTATAACATAACCGCACCAAACCGGAACCAAATAATACTCGTTTTTTGTTGCATCATTTTGAACTTTATCAATTACCTGTAGCATTTCTTCCCCCTATAGTATATTTTTCTTTCTTCTTTGCTGCCATTTTATTCCCTAATTGCTGTCCAAGAAGCACACATCTCCGTTGCGCAATCAGTCAAGAGAAACAAGTCAGGACGATTGCGCCCGATTTTGAAATCCAGCTATATGTTCTATGCTGAAAGAGAGAAAAGGCATGAAAAAGATGTACATCAAGCCTATCACAATAGGGCTTTATCCTGTTAGTGTGTCTGGTGGGGGGATTTGTGCTCTTTGGCTAGAATATTTGTGTGCTCCAGCTGGCTTTATTTACAATGGTAAATAAGGAATCACCTTTAAATGGCAATGATAAAGTGCGGTTTAAGCGTTGGGGGGCATGATAGACACCGCGGTATATCCGATTCCGCGATATAACGGAGTTTTACTGTATTACTATTTTGAATTTGTAAGGAGCAAAAATTTAAATTTTGATGATTAGGCGAGACTCTTCTAAGCTTTATGGCGAGAGGAGATCACAAAATTTTAGGAGGGAGAAAACCGCAATATTTCAGTAATTCCAACTCTTCCTATTCTGAACTTTCGCACATTTGATGTTTAGCCTATCTTCCACAACCCTCCAAGTTCCTAACGAGTCTACTTTTCTTTCCCTAAAATTATATAAATATTCTGAAATGTAACAAATGTTTTAAGTCCTCATGCACCCATTAACAAATCTGCGGGCGGGAGACTACCACCCAACTTTTTTCAACGGAGGGGATTTACGAAATTATAGCAAGAATTTTGCCCTGAAGTGACTATATAATAAAAGGTTATGGGTATATAACTACAAAAAACACTATTTAAAAAAATTGCATGGTTACTAATTAAATCCTCTGAATATTTATTCCATATTAATTAAGAAAGAAGGAGAAAAACATTAAAGCCTCCTAAATGTCACCTGTTTTTTTGAAGTTCTTAGAACTCGATTCGTATAACATTGCACTGGTTGCCGTTAATTTACGTATTTTAGACCGGGTTCGTGATTTTTTTTTTTTTTTTAAATAAAAAAAGGGGATTTTTGTACTTAATCCTTGTGGGTTCACCCCTTTTTGATTGCACTAAAGAGCCTTTTATTGACCCCAGCGTACTGAAGTTACTTCATTATCATATTGCATGTATTTTTCAAATTTACACACTACTGTCGGCCCCGCTTTGGGGTCATTCATAAATGATGTCACGCTTCGAGGGGGGGGGGGGTTCGTGAAATTGTGACAAAGTGCGACAAGGGGAGGTTAGGGGAGGGGGTAACAAGAAGTGTGACCTCATGCATTATGCAACATAGCGTGACATGTGACAAAGGGGGGAGGGGAGGGGTCAAATATATCTGAAAAAAGAGTTTCATTATTTATGAACTGCCCCTTAAAGGAATACCGTCGATTCCAGCATATTTTATTCGATTAAGCGGGGTATTCGATTATGCGGGGAAATTTTCTTTACCTTACAGACAGAAACTGATAATATTGACTTGAAACGTAATAATAAATTAGTATATCTAATTAAAAGAAGTTATAAATGTTAGTATTTAAAAGTTTTTTTAAATAAAATAAACAAAAACAAAATAAATAATTAAATACATTATTATATATTTTTAAGCACAAAATAAAATGATGAAAAGTAAGGTGTTGCTAAAAGATCAACTTGAAAATTCAAAAATTGTTCTTATTTACTTATTTATTTTTCAAATTCAACGAAGTTTTTTATAAAAAATTCAAAAGCAGACCAGTATTTTTGGATTATCCGGGGAAATTATTCGATTAAACGGGGATCTTTAACATTGCGTCTATAGGGAAATATTAGGTTCCGGAAGGTTTTATTCTCATAAGCGGGGTATTCCCTTATCCGTTACCCGATTAAGCGGGGCTGTCAGTATTTAATGAGAAAAAAGAAAACCAACAAACACACAATCTAAGTAAAATTTTGCTCTTGTATTAAAAATATGATAATTTTCAAAGAAAGCATAAAATAACTGAAGAGGTATTTTCAATTGTTATAGAGCTGAAACGAATGGCCTTTGCAAGTGTATTTGTAAAACTCATAAAATTTTTCATTACATTTCCTATACAGTTATCTTAGACAAGATTGTAATATATCCTCTCTTTTTTTCGCTGACTTAAAAAAAAAAAAAAAAAAAAAAAAAACACACACACACACACAAATTTAACACGATAAAAAAAAAAAAAAAGATGAAATATATCAAACAATTTTGTGTCATGCTGTAATGAGCACCCCCGGTTTGAAATAAAATAGATGTTGATTGGGGGCCTCTCAATGCTATGTTTACAAGCATACTGATATTGTTGAGAATCTGTTCACGTGATTTACTTGAGTCATATCATAAATCGTGTCTGATGCAACCAGTCAACCTTGGTCTGACAATCAGAAGAAGACTTACTTGGAACTTGGATTTCATGCAACGCGGTTGGAGCCTTTTCCAGACATGCTCCTTCAAAAATGCTCGAATTAATATTTTTCAGTCCAATTTTAATTTAATTGTTGTTTTGTGTTTAATTGTTGAATAAAATTAATTAAAAGGCAAACAAAGACTTAATTTGGTACTTTCACCTTTGACTTGGCTATCCATCACTACACCGATACTATTTTGTTCTCGAATCAAGAATTGAAATGAATACCCTTTTTTCATAGATATAATGAAACAGTTATAAACAATTATAGGCAGACGTTCAAAATTTCGCAGTCTCGATGCTTTATAATGTTAAAAGGGCGGGAGGAACGACATGAAAATACTCTGAATTTCATAGAGGGTCAGGAAAATAACACAGAATCTTGGAGAGGGGGTCAAGAAATTTATTAAGAAATTGGAAGCTATCTTCAGTTCCATCCGCCGCCCGTAATAAGTGACTACTCCCTTCTTCTTATGAAAAACTGCTTCAGTAATTCCGCAGCATTTTTTTTTGTGGGGTGGGGGGGGTGGGGGAGGGAAGTGCAGTTCTGTTCAACTTTCCATGTTTAAAGTAGGCTAAAAATGCCACTGGAGCAAACACACTCACGGAACAGATTTTGTGTTAGTTTGGAAATGAATTACAAGTTTTGCCTTTAAAATCCCTTCTCTCTCTTTAGAAGAATCTCTATTCTCTATAAAAATATGCTTCTCTGCACTCTTTCAGATAAAATTGTTCTTTCGCTACTGCTCCCTCAATATTTTTTAAGGTGCAAGTCAGTCGATTAGAGATCAATAGTAAGTTTTCCTTGGAGTCTAACCCAAAAACCCAAATCATCCTTTCTCTCCCCCCTCCACAAACTAACAAAATGAACGAGCGGAGCGACTTCCTCCTGCCTCTGATGATCCCCGATGGGTATCGAGTGGACCACAACAGTTACCCCCCCCCCCTCCGCCCCTCCCCATCTGCTGTCTGCTACATGAAGCGGGAAAGCGCACTTGTGTTCCATTCCACGAAAGGGTGACATGCTTCGGGGCAGCTGGTGCTGAAACTTAAATCCTTCCCTTAAGAACTAGCAAACAGACCCAATTAAAAGCACGAGGCATTGAAAGAAATAAGTTTTATTTTTCAAATTTTCATGTGTTAAAATTTACTTAACTTTCCCGGCGAAGCCAGGAATTTCCTCCCAACAAATCGTTTCCAAATTTACCAAAAGGTCAGAGGGTCAGACATGAATTACCGAAAAAGGAAAATTTTTGGGTAACTTCCTATGAGAGTAAAAAAAATATACATATTTCAAGCGCCTGAGTAAAAAATATATACATATCCGAAATTCGAAAAATATTTTGGCATAATCCTTGAATATAAAAAGTTTTTTCATTTTTAGGTTTTTTTTTTTCAACTATCGTATGATTTTTTATTTTATCTATTTATTTATTCATCGTTAATATTTCCAATATTATTACTTTTCTTTCAAACAAAAAACAAATACAACTTTTGTTAGTATTCTTATAATTTGTAACAAAACGGGTTTTTTTACTTAAAATTACGAAAACGTATTAATCGCAGATTTGCTTCAAAGGTACAACGGTGCAATATCTACATCGGTTTGGTCTTTTTATAAGAGATCATCTCTTTGAAAATGGCAAGTTTATTGAATGAAAATTTTTGCTACAGATACTTAAAAGAATTTCTTAATCTTTCAATTCCATCAGGGCCTTATTTACTGTTAGGCCCGGGAGGCTAGGGCCCCCTAATTTTGGTTATTATTATTATTATTACTTATTATTATTATTATTATTATTATTTTTTTGCAATTTAAAATTTTTTTAGAAAAATATTTAAAAATAGCATATTTCAAAAACAAACTGTTAGTGTTATGTTGCTTCACAGAAAATTTGTATTATTAAATTATTTTAAAACCACAAGGAATTTTCACTTTGGGGGCCCCCAAATTTTGGTCTGACAATTTGAAATTTGAAAAATAAAATCATTTTGCACTTTTGGGGCTCCCGAATGTTAGTCTGACTCTTTGACATTTGAAAAACAAATTAGTTTTTGTGCTTTGGGGGCCCCCAAATTTTGGTGTGACTGGCAAGTTTTACAAACATACTAAATGTTATGTTTAAAAAAAATTTGTTGCGTGAGGGGCCCCCAAACATGACTTGTGCCTATAGTGATTCATGTAAATCAGGTCCTGAATTCCATAACTCCTTATCATAGCTCTCCTAAAGCTCCTTACTTTTACTATTTTAAGAAAAAATTATAAATTTCCTAAACGTTTTATATAAAAACAAAAGAAAAAAAATACAGAATTAAAAGACTTCCTTGTGTTTACAATTTTACATGTTTATACCTTTCAACTAAAATGAGAATAAAGAATCCTTATTACATGAACACATAATTACCTATGGAGGCTTCCCTTGCATCTAGAAAGTGATCCTAATTATAATTTCATTAAAAAAAATAATAGTGATCGTATAGGCTAAAAATATGCACAAGCAAGAGTTGTTTTTGTTTAATTTTTATACATTGCTCATTAATTAATATACTACATATTACTTACTTCCGAATATGAAAAGAAATGATTTAATGTTAAAATCCGGAAAGTACTTTTTTCTTGAAGTTGGCATGAATACAAGCTTATTAACAAAAAAAATTGAAAAGAAAAATTGAATGTTCTCAAATTAGAAAATGGAAAAAAAGTTAGATAGATGTTAGAATACATCATGTTTATGCGTACAAAACCAACATCTAGAGATTACATTTAAAATTTGCTGTCACAAAAAAAAAAAAAAAAAAAGTCCATCAAAAGTTGTAAAGAAATTTATTTTAACATTGAAAACTCAAAATTCATAGAGCTAATTGCTCTTACATATTTTTCCTTTCTTTATTAAATGATTTAAATATTAAATATAAACTTTTAAAACTTAAATAATCTGAGTGAACATTTGGTATGCCTAAAAGTAAAACATTCAATAAATTTAAAGCATATTATTCAAAACTATATATAAGATAAAGGATTATTTTCCATGCAATAGGAACTGAACTACTGTCATTTAAAAAATACTAAGTAAATTAAATATAATAATTCAGTATATGTTAGTTATGTATCAAAAATAGCACCAGCAAACTGTGTTTAAAAGTGCAGTTGATAACTTTTCTTAGCATAGTAAAAATTTAAAATCAACGTAACATTATTAGGCACAAGTTTTGCAATAATTGCAAAATTTGTGCCTAATGTTACGCTATTTTTAATTCTTATTTTGTAGCACAAAGGTTTACTTTTTATTTCTTTGCATATAAATAAATAAATGTGTTGAATTCCATTTGTAATTTCGGGTGGAGTTCTTTTATTTTATGGGAAAGATTCCTTGCCGAGATCCAAAAGTGATCTGCTGATAAGCGCGTTTCAAAGATATGAAAGCTTTGAAGTTTGAACGAAAATGAGTGAATGAGTCAACAATAGCTTCAATCCGGAAACTCTCCTCAGGGGGTGTTGATTTTCCCGCCAAACAATTTTTTTGCTGGCTGTCGTAAAGGAAAGCGCCATGAAAGCGATGAAAATGCCAATAAGGTAACCTAGAACCCAGGATTGTTCCTGCATTGACCGCTTCGTTAATGTAAACAAAAAGTATGGCTGCTAGAACATTATTTAGAAGAATAATATTAAATTTTAGTGGGAAAAGTAGGAGTAGCAACACAAGAAAGTTAAGCAATTTAGTCGTTCAAAATAAAGAAAAGCTCTATTATGTTACTGCTAGTATGGGAGCAACTATAACTTTAATAATTTTTAGTGACAGGCTGCAAAAATTTGGTGCAAAGAGAGACATTGGGGTAGTTCGAGCTAATCAGCAATCTAAATCTGTAAGTGTTTTAAACGTTATATGCGTGAATTTTTGTATTTCACTGAAAATGTTGTTTAAAAAATGCATGGTTTCTTATGTGTAGGTAACGAGTATTTAAATTTATGATCTCAAAACTATGATGTCGATATACGTACGTACGTACTGTTGTCACTACTAAAGTCATTACTTAATTACATATTGGTTGATTGATGTACAATAAGAATAACTTATTTGCATAATTTAATTTATTTCTCGGAATTTGCTGCCCAAGAAGGACAAACTGACAATTAGGGAATCCTCATCACCTACATAATAAAAAATCAGTTAACCTAGTATAAAATAATTACAAGGCTCGAACTTGTGTTGAATTTTCTGGAAATCCTGGCAAAATATCAAGTGTCTTGGAATGTTCTAAAATTTTGCTATTTGTCGAAAAATTCCTGAAGTTTTGAGGTTTCGTCTTACGTTCTTGTGCTTTCCTCGTATTGCTGTGCCAAAATATTTAATTGCTAATAATTTTTACTAGTTGTGCATCAAAAAGGGCAATTAGTTGCGGGTTTACTTTTACTGGTTGCGGTACAGTAATGCAAAATTGCCAAATGGCTTGTGCGAGCCCTGTAATTATCCAAACGTCCACATTTGTTTAAACAAAGACATACGGTAACATTTTGTTAGTGTTACAACAAGACAAATTTGTAGTTCCGTTTAAACCCCAATAGGATAAGAAGTTTGTTATAATGGGATTTCACTATATACATACACACATACTTATATATAGGGGAGAATGTTGTACCTTGGGACACTTTTCATATTTTAATTTTTAACTTCAAAAATTAAAATTAGATTTAAAGTCTGAAGACACTATTTAAATACACCAACATTCTCCTCTATAATATATTTTTTCAAATTCAAACAGTTTAAAAATAAAAAAATGCCAGCCATTTTAAGTAGTAACTGAAAACTGTCCCAAGGTACAACACCCTGTTGTACCTTGGGACATACTTCGTGATTCATGCAACAGTCATATACATAACCAATTTTATACGAAAAATCATGCGCCAAATGTGACCAAGTCAGGATTTTCATTATAGCAACCTTCTAGCTTGGTTTCACAGTAAAATGATGTCGTCTGAAAGTGTTGATGGATACTACAACATTGACAAATTTGTAACATTATTGAACTAAAATATAGCATCATATTCTAACAATTCTTGTATTTGAAAGACTGCATTTGATTAGAATATCTCTCTTTATACTAAAATGTATCCAAATTATTAAGAACCATGTTTATGTTGTACCTTAAGACATGTCCCAAGGTACAACACGGCTTACTGTCCCAAGGTACTATCATCACATGGTTTAAATAAAATCAAAATGGTGGTCAATCAAAATGCAGTATCATCACTTTCTCATAACCAAAACATTTTAAAATCTTCTGTTCAATATCCAATTAAAATTCAGTAGAATAGTTTTACGAATGCTATTTCAGTAAATGAAATTAGAATGAGAAAGAAATTTACTTTTGAGTGATGAAATTTTCTTTCTCTCACCAAGTCATCAATTCAGTGGCTGCTAATGCTACCTTTTACTATGATGCTATCTGCTGGTCAAGGTCACAGTTAGAAATGAAAAAAATGTTAATGTTTCCAATAGGTTTTTAGAAATTGCCAATATCCCAAGGTACAACACTCTCCCCTATATATACAGTCGACGCTTGTTATAACGACCACACTTTATAAGGACCATTCCATTATAAAGACCAGTGGTAAAAGCCTCAACTTTATCCCTATGAACTCTATGTTAATTTGCTTTCGGTATAACGACAGTTCTTTATCGTCTAATCCGATATAGCGACCGCATTCAGCGGACACTATTTCTGGTACTTTTCCAAATAGAACATGTTCTTCAATTTGTAACTTTAAATGACCTTGATTATAATTTACGAACAAGCTTCATGGAGTCTTCAGTGTTCAGTCCAACTGGATTAGTTATCCTCTGGGGGAAGGAGCGAAAAACAAATCAGGTTTGAATTTGAATTTGAATTGAATTACATTTATTTTCCAGTTCGTGTGCTTAGTCTCGGGACTCGCTTATGAACTGTCGTCCAATATGACAGATAGCACAAGACAAGACATGAAAGATTTTATTACATCACAAAGAGAGGAAATAACAGAAATACACCCAGGGCAAGGTGGGAATCGAACCCACGACCTCGTTACTGCGCACAAGCAACGGGCGGAAACTGGTAATAAGACCGCTCGGCCACCGAGGCCCCAACAAATCAGGTTCCTTAGTGAAATGCAAACGGCAAACAGCAGTTCCATTTTTGCAATTTCACAACTGCAAACGCTTGCAAACAGGAGTTACATCTTCGCAATAATTGCAGAGGAAATGATGCAAGAAATTTCTAAGAAAATGAAATTAGATGCGACGTTGAACTTGACGATTATGACTTAGAAATGGTCGAACATCTGTCAGAAGATTAACTGATTTCTCGATTGAAAAAAATATACATGCATGATGCACGTATATATATTTTTAAAATTCTACCTCTTATAGCGACCACTCGTTATAAAGACCTTTTTCTTTGGGATGGAGATGGTCGTTATATCGAACGTTGACTGTATATCTTTAAAGTAAAAAAAAAAAATCAGTAATTTGTTGGGGGAATTGCCATAGTAACAAGCTATTCCAAATAATATTAAAAAAAACATATCTTTCCAAGAAATTTTAAAATAAAAATTATTTTTTTTAGCATTTTTCATTGCAATAACAAAATACAATTCAAAATGCAAAATAAAAATTTAACTTTTCTAACCATTTCTAGAAACTATTATCCTTGAAGTCTCAAAATTAAAATTCTTACAATCTGATTCAAATAAATTGCACTTCAAACTAAAGAAAATTTCAATTCTATATTCTGTTTTTTTTCTCTTCCCCCCAACTTCATTCAAGTTACATGAAAGGATTTTTGCTTTATGAAAGCCAACGACAATGAGAGGAACTTTAATAGATTTCCATGATTTGTTCATCCACTCTGCCACTGTTCTAAATATGACTTTTTGCATTTTCTTACTTTTCATGCATGGGTGAGTTTTTGTGACATTGAATTTATGTGAAGTGTTGAATTTCACTTTTGAATATGTTATTCCTTTCGTCATTAGCCACAAAATCTTAGTATGCCAAGCAGGCTTGGAGTCGATTACAAAGAAACGTAATTGATTACGATTACAAAGGGAGAAATTGAGAGATTACGATTACGATTGTAACCCTTTGCCAAAAAGTAATTACGATTACGGCAGCGATTACAGTCGTTGAAAAATGTAATCGATTACGATTATGACATCCGATTACGATTTTGATTACGATTAGATTAGCATAAAATTATCCGATTTTATGCATACAACTCTCATTTTCACAATAGTGTCATAAATCAAAAAGTTATGATTTTTAATTAAATTTTTGATTTTATAAGAGATAACTGAAATGATGATGAATGCAATTATAATGAAACAATTTCAACATCACAGTTCCGGAATTATGACGTCGTTGCAGAAATGAAAAATGTGCATTATATATATATATATGTATAATCAGGAAAGGCACATTCAGTATTTTTCGAATATTTAAAACTCATGTGAGGAATAACTACATTGATCGTATTTTGCATATAAGCAAAGACGATGCACTAAATGTATATATAATGCATAAGTGATTTACCTGGTTCATTGTTATTTTGTGTGCATACAATCAAAATTTAGTTGGCTGCAATTTCTGAAAATGTATATTTCTCCATTGTATTTATTTTCTAGTTTAAATTGTGCAAATATTTCACATAACACCAATTAGTTTACTGAAAATAATAATTTTCTATGATTCTTTATGAAATCACTTATAAGATGTGCATGAATTGCACGGGATAACAAAATATTCAGATAGTGTAAGAGATAAATAATCTTTTGAAAATAAATGCTGCATTTTAGAATAATTTCAAAAAATTTGAACATGAACATTCAAATAACTCTTAGCAAAATTAGTAATCGTTAAAAAGTAATATGAAGAATAATTATAATACGAATGACTATAATATTTTAATATGATTTTTGTGGTTTTTTTTTTTTTTTAACATGCACGACCATATATTTTTTTCCGTGTACTAACTGTTTTAATAAAAAAATAAAGTGCAAGTAATTTTACAACACAAATTTAACGTACAAGATTCAACTGAAATACAAAATTCTGTTGAGGTAATTCTAAGAAGAAAAAGATAATTAATTTTTTAAAATAATTCCTAAATATTATTCATGCATGTAAAAAACAATTGGGAAAATGTTTGAACATATATCATTTTCTTTTACATACCTATTAATTAAAAAGAATATTAACATTAAAATATAAATAAATTTAAGATTTAAATGTATGTACTTTTTTAAATATTCGAAGAACATATTTTTAAAAATAATAATAATCACACGTACCAGGGTTAAGATTTCATGCATCTTAAGCATAGAGCATCATGTAACGCCTGCTCCTAAATTGCTGAAGTGTAAATGTGCTATTCTTTAGAAAAATTCTTCACTTCTGCCGTTAAAGAAAGGCGAAAACACAAAAGTCATTTCATGTCTCTTTATGTGTGTAGGTGATAGTACCAACACTAGATTTTCAGGGGGGCAGTCTACTTCGATTATTGAAAGGGAAAATGGGGCGCCCATTCTTAATGCCGGCTCCAAACCGGGCCCCCGCGGAGAGAAGAAAGGGGGAACTCTCTTTTACTCGTGGCGGTCCCGTCCAGACTCTCGCCTATTGCCCAACCGTTTGAATATGTTTTGAAGGGGTAATTAAGGAAGCAAAATGACTGATGCATTTGGTCCTTCTATAGACACCTTCCCCTTTCTTATCCACCCCGAAATCTGTGACTTGCGGACAGATTACCGCTCTTGTACCGAAACTGAACGACGCAAGGAGACTGGAGAGCCCCAAGGCGATGCGAGTGACATATCCACTCTCTTTCTTCTCGGGCTCTCCAGCCATTCCCCGTGGAGAGTGGAGCCGCAATTAAGAATTCTGAGAGACCGCAACAAGTAGGACAACAAGCGTCTCTAGCAGACTATTATATGGTCCTGCCATCAAGGCTCTGCGACCGCCACACAGAACCTTTTATATTATGATCGCCCGTAGGTTACAGACCGCTTAGGATAGGACTTCAGTACACAGTTTGAATCCTTTTTCTTGTAATCTTATCTCTTCTATCCAAGGGTAGCGCTAAAAATTTCAGCTTTCAGCAGGTCAAGATTACACGATTGCAGGACTAGCAGATTACGGATTTTTTCCTTAAGATTACGATTAAAATTACGGGAGAAAAAGGATTACGGGATTACACAACTTCGATTATGATTATGAGAATATGCCATCATCAGATTACGATTACGATTTTGTCAAAATGTAATCGATTACAGCCGATTACGATTACGTAATCGTGATTACTCCAAGCCTGATGCCAAGTATGACATAAGACATTTCATATTTTATCTAGAATAAAGCTTGCATAGAATGACAAACTGGAGGTTCACTTTTAATGAAGAATGGTTCCACTTGTTTTCCACAATGCTTCATCAAGTTAATCATAAGTTTCATCTTTTTTATTTGCATAAATTACATACTGTTAACACATCAATAGTTTTGCTTAACTGATTTTTTTTCCCACTAGAATATTTGGCTCATTTAACATCCTTACCTTGTAGCCTTTTAAAGTTATAATACGTACATATTTTGTACTCTCAAGTGCCAGGTTATACAAGTTCTCTTCAAGAGCAGCTTATATTGCCTGCACGTTGCTTCTTCATTTAACCGTGTCGGTCTTCCTATGTTTAATATTATTGACATGATCTCACTTTTTTTTGTCAATTAGGGTAAAGATGAAGACATGCAGATGTCTCAGTTAACACAGAGAGAACGAAGATTTATAAAGTTTGCTTCAGTAGAATATGATGGGCAGTTGTACATGACGCCTCAGGATTTTCTTGATTCAGTGACTGAAACAGATCCACGGCGTAATTTTTTTTACTGTTTTTCTCTATAATTCAGTTCTTCATATTATCCATCAGTCATTGTGCAATGTTAATTGATTGAAGATCTTTAAAATTAATCAAGTAGTGTGATAAATTATATACTTAAAAATTCTCTAAATGTAATAAAAAATGATGTGTATTAAATGCCATACTATATTTAGCATGATTTTTTTCTTTAAAATTTTTCTCAGTGGGGAAAAAAAATGGTGTTTTGAAAATTATAGGAATGTATGTCATATAAGTACATGATACAGCATTGAGTAAAGATAAAGTATTTTAATAAGTTCATGATTTTTATTTTTTTGTGGGTGTCATTCCAGGGGTGAAATTATAATGCTTATATGCCTTAATTTTTTTGCTTTCTACCAGGATTGGTATTTTTGATGGCAAAAAGGTATTTTTCCCAGGACAGTGGCAAAAATTAGGAAAAACCTGGCAAAAACACTTAATGTTCTCCAATATTGTGCAGAAATATCTATAATTTAATAAGCACCTAAATAATTAAATTAAGTTTTGTGTGCTATTGAGCACCGTTATTTGGTACTACTGTGATATAATCCCCCCTTGGCAACATTCGAGCTAGCGCGCCAATTTGTAAAATGATTTTTGGTTAGCGATATCTTTTCATTTCAGTAGTTCGTTCAGGGTGTCATCGATGTTGGCTGACGTAATGTGTGGCAACCCTAAGTGGATGATGGAATGGGTGTTTTTGGGTGTGATGGTTGGACTTTTAGAAAGTTTTCTTTTACTAATAAGTAGCTTTTTAGTAGGTTATTTTATGGTTAAAGTTTGTGGAGATCTTTCCTGTAGCTAAAGGAAGAATGTAAAGTGTTAAGGCGCATTAATTTGGTTCAATTGTTTTCTGTTATGGCCAGATGAATGATTCTATATTACAATAGTTTGTTAAGGCGCCATGTTTTTGAAATGTGTTAAAGTGGACGGAAACGTTGTTTGGTGTTTCTGCTAGCTGAAGTATGAACTTGTTTTGGTTAATAAGTGCATAAGTTTGGTTAATTGTGACTAAAAGCAATGAAAAATTAAGTGGTAATTTTCGGATCATTTCGTCATCTTGGATTGCAAGTTTGCAGTGATTTGGGATTAATATTGAAAAGCCAACTGGTTTTTTTTAAGTGAGTTCTTTATTTTTCTAAATTTATCATTTGCTTATTTTATGTGTTTGTAAGGTTATAAAACAATGCATTTTCAATTGTTCTAAAATTAGCTGTAGTATTTAGTGGCATTACTGGTTTTGATAAAGTGGGTTTCCATTAGTTTAATGTAAAATGTACTTGAAGTTTTGCTTGGAATTGCACGATATTTTTACTATGTTTTTTGTTGAGTAATACATTTATGTTATGATAATTGCAATAGTCATTATTGTGCATAAAATGCGTGTTTTTTCAACGAATGGTTTTTATGGTATTTTTAATGGTAGGCTTCCAATAGTTTAATGCAAAATGTACTTGAAGTGATGACCGTTATTAATTTTGTTGTCCAGGGTGGTATTTAAAAATTCAGATAGCTTTATTAAACATTGCTTTTTCTTTGAATTGCGCGATATTTTTATTATGTTTTTCGTTGAATAATGCATATTATTTTATGCAATGAAATTAATTGCAATAATCATTGTGCCTAAAATGCGTGTTCTTTCAAGAAACGGTTTTTATGCTTGTTTTAATGTAGGCTTCTAATAGACTGATGTAATATGTGCTTTAATTGATCAATGTTAGATATTTTCTAATGGAGTATCTTGTTTTAAAATTCCAACGTATTTCTTTTAAAAACATTGGTTTTGCGTTGAATTGCGCAATATTTTAATTATGTTTTTCATTAAATAATGCATATCATTTTATGCAATGATGAATAATTGCGGTAGTAATTATTGGGCATAAATTGCGTGTTCTTTTAACGAAGGGTTTTTATTCAAGTTTGAGTGCTTTGGTAAAGTAAATAATTCTATTTTTCGAGTAATTATCAATCCGTTAATGTATTGAATTTTGCTGTTGAAAAATGCTGTACGTGCTTTACATAGTAGCGTCGATATTGTGTGTAAGATATAATTTGCAATTTTCGGTATTTTACTGTTTTTTAGTGATTTTTCTTGACATGTTTGCTATGTGTATGATGTGACATTGTTGGCGATAAAATCATCGCCAAGAGTGTTGTATTTTATTTGAAGTTGGCGACATAAAATTCTTGTTGTTGGCCAAGTTTCTTGGCGCCAACGAAAAAGTCGTCAAGGGGGGATTATATACAGTTGAACTCTCTTAATATGACCACTGTCAATAGGAAATCACGGCTAATACACACTTTTCATTTGTTAAGTTTGGTTTACTGTTTAATTACACTAAATATCTCACCCATATTACGGAGATGAAAATAAAAGTTTTCACTAAGACAAACAAAATTTCTGACCTCTTCCGGGAAAAATTGCATGCTGTAATTTTCTTTTTTAAAAATTGTTAACCATTATATGTCATTGTCAAAAACTGCCAAATATTGTGATTCATATGTAAATCTTTCCAACAGTGTGGAGAATAAACCTCATGCACCTGTTAACATTTGGACTGGACTTTATTTCCCTTTTATTTCATGTATTTATTGTAAATTTTGTACATAGTTTCATGTTTAATTTTGTTATGTAATTAAATATTTTTTTTTTTAAATGCATACTTCTAATACTATAATGCATATATTGTACTCATTTCATTTAGTACCTAAAGTAAGTATGAATTACATTGATTTTAAACTAAAATTTCTTTTATCTGATGTTTTAGTTTACCTGGCAAAAAAATGTTAAATGGACAAAGTGAATGCTATTTTTGCCCAGACCGTTTTTACGAGTTTTTTTTTTTTGCACCTATGGTAAAAACTTGCTAACCCTGCTTTCTACTTTTCAGTTTCAGGGTATTTGACATGATATTGTGAGTTAGCGGCAACCTTCTTTTTTATAATTCAATTTGTTTATCTTTGTTTCATGTGCACACACTTTTTAAAATCTGTAGGTATTAAAAATACGTAGGTTATTGAGGAATTTTTGTAACACTTATAGATAAATTAATGCATTGTAATTTTCAAACTGTCATAAGCTCGATTCTCATGAAGATTTGAATTGAATTACATTTATTTTCCAGTTCGTGTGCTTAGTCTTGGGACTCGCTTATGAACTGTCGTCCAATATGACAGATAGCACAAGACAATACATGAAAGATTTTATTACATCACAAAGAGAGGAAATAACAGAAATATACCCAGGGCAAGGTGGGAATCGAACCCACGACCTCGTTACTGCGCGCAAGCAGCGGGCGGAAACTGGTACTAAGACCGCTCGGCCACCGAGGCCCCCTCATGAAGATTTTCGGTTTATCTAAACATTGTGGTTATTTGTATGTCCAGCTAATTTAATAAAATTTGTAATCATTTTAGCTCGCCTGAAAAGAAAAGTATTATCGAAAAAAGAACTTCATTCTCTATATGATAGCACTCCTCCAAGATGTAAAGGCAGCACAAACCTGTTTCGTTCTTTACATGATAAGGGTATGTTGATTCATTTGTGCAATCATTTCTTTAAATATTAAACTTTTCTCTGATCTATAGTACAAATATTAAATGAGTTTATAAGTTCAGGAGAATATTTAAGAAATTCTTCTGTATGCTTTAATAGGACGAAAGGCTGAAGCTATTTGCCTTGTTGTAGTAGCATACACTTCAGGTTTGTTTTCAATCATAGATTTATAATTTTTTTTTAAATGAATGTTTTATTACAAACGACCATGACTTGTGAAAAATATATTTGTCATCGGTAAACATTAATTTCAGTGTTATGTTAAATCTAGAACTTTCTTGTTGATATTTGGTTAAAACTGATGTTTGCAAGTTTTACATTGTCAAAATAATTTCTATTTTCTTATGTTTTTAATTAGCTGTTTTTGAATTGGTAAAATGAAATGTATAAAAATCAACTTTCTGACCAGTGTGATAAAATATATCAGCTGAGATGAATTTTTGCATTTCATGTAAAAGAACTATTTTATTCTCAGCATTTTTTTGTAGAAAAGAATGCTGCACCTTATAATGGTTAAGTTAAGGAATTCATTATCTTCATTGTTTAGTGTGCTGAATCTTTTTGTATTCTCTATTTAGATTTTAACTCATTGAATATGCATAATTTTAATTTCAATTTATAAATTTTTGCTTGTTTGGTAAATGAAGGGTGTGCTAAATTTTAAACTTGATTTAAAAAATTTTCTGGGGTTATTAAACAAATAATACACATTGTAGAAAGATACACTCAAGTGCATCTTTCTACAATGTCTTGGGAAGGCAGAAGTGCTGCAACACAATAGGGCATGGGTTCTACTAATGCCTGAAAGTTCTTTTGAGGCATTTCAAATCTTAAATCCTGCAAACAGGTCCACAAATTTACATTAGTCTGAGTTTGTGTAAATCTCTTCTGAGCAACAAGTTGCAAGGCATCCAACATATATTCAATAGTGTTGATATATAAGCATTTAAAATGGTTTATGGCAGTGCCAACATTCATAATATTGTGCTCTGATCAATTCGGTGTCAACTTTCATTGTGTTGGTTATTGCATTTTCCTGCTGGAATTGTCCAAATTCATCGAAAGGCAGACTGGGCATGAACAAGTGTATGTGAACAAACGGCATGCTTACGGAACCATGACCTGTCAGAGTTATCAAATCAAAGGTCTCCTATCACACTAGCTGCATACACCATATTGTCAAAGATTCCATTCTTTCAAGGTATTTTTCCACCCATTCCGCTGTCAAATATTTGATGCTTTATCTGATATCTAATGTTGACCGTACTTCTCTTGAAATGGTCCGACTTGAAAATGCAAATTGCATTTCTACCTTGCAGATGTTATGTCCCATCTATCCTGCGCCGACTATGACGCATGTTCAAAGTCACAAATCTTAATAATCTACTCCTGTAACACCAGAAATCTATGTCACAGCTTTACAAGACACCTTTTGTCCTATATATTCACAATTGACTGCATCGCCTAGTGCTAATTAGTAGTATACTTTCATTATTTACAGATGAATGCAACAAGTTTTCATACTCAGTGTACATTTACTGTTGTTGCAAAATGAATTTAAAATATGTTCCTCAATTTTCTTCATTATTGCTTCATAAAAGAGAATACTATGTTGAAGTAAAAACATAGTGGAATGTGTTATTTATATTAGAGTATAAGCATAAAAGATTGTGTAGCAAAAGTTTTTCTTTGCCATTTGTGGTATATTTTTGTGATTTCAGTTGTATTTTTGTTTGTTTTAAATTTCTGATGCAAAATTTTTTTAGGTATTATATCATATACAGAATACCTATTTTTGCTTTCTGTACTTACAAGTAAGTTCTCTATTTATTATACTTATGTGCTATCAAAATAGGCTGCAATTTCTTATCCTTATTTATTAATAATGCTTTTAAGATGTATGGATTTTAACTTTGTACTTTAAAATTTGAAGAATAATTAAATTTCTGTAATCTTAGAAACTTGAATGTGTTTTTATATGTATTAAGCAATATTGCAGCATAATTTTTATAAATACTATATGTTACTTAAATATATCAGTTTCTCTTGCATAAAAATTAGATAGTTTGAAGTTATGAATTGTTAATGAATAACATGAATTGTTATTTTTGAACTGTTTACTGTATTTTTTGTAATGGTGCATGTACGTGATTTTAATATGATACCAGTTCATACTAACTGCAGAAACCCTTACTTTAAAACACTCTATTCAGAACTGTACCTTTCCCTGTTCACATTTAATTTAAGTGACATACGCTTTTACATTACTTTGGAGCAATGTAATAAGAAACTACCTTTTTTTAAAAACCAAAAGAAATTTTGCTCTTTTGTAATTTTAAAATTTTGTGAATTTTTTAACTTTCAGAACCTCAGTCAGGATTTCGCATTGCATTTAATATGTTTGATACTGATGGCAATCAGAGGGTGGATAAAAAAGAATTTCTTGTGGTAAAATTTTTACAAATTTTCTAAATTTTAAAACGAGTTGTATGATTGTTTCTGTAAATAAATTGTAGATGCGAGGAATGGCTATCTCCTGAATGTCTAATTCTGAATATATAGTTTCCCACTAGCCAAATATTCACCTAGCATGTAGTCATTGGATAACAGAATTATATAGTTTTGAAAACAAACATTAAGTAGTTTAAAAAAATAGAACTCCTTTGTGCAATAAATCAAAAGGTAAAATGCAAATTAAATTAAGCCTTAAATTCACAAAAAATTGCAGATATGTGTTTCAAGGTTATAAGGAGCAGTGGTGTAGTCCTGGAAAAGAAGGTTGGGAGAGGAGAGGCTTACATATACAAACATGAATTTTTGAAATCAAAAAGTGGGGGGACACTTATGATAAAATTAAAAAGAAGTGGGGAGACGCTTGTGCTGAAACTAAAAAGTGAGGGGACGCCGTCCCCTGCATGCTCCCTCGACTACAACACTGATAAGGAACCTCTTTTTCAATGCAAGAACAGTGAGATTCCAAATGAAAAACATCTATCTTAGCAAACTTGCTTATATTGGTATTGGTGGAAAAACTTTAATTTGGGTTAAAAATTGGCTAACTGGGAGGAAACAGAGAGTAGTAGTGAAAGGTAATTTTTCTCAATGGATTGATGTTTTGAGTGATGTTCCACAAGGTTCAGTTTTAGGGCCAATATTATTTATAATTTTTATTAATGATATTACTCGGAGTATTTCTGGGAACATCAATATTTTTGCTGATGATGTCAAAATAATGGGAATTGTGGACATGGAGGAACAAGTCAATCAGTTTCAACAAGATTTAAATCAAATTTCTAGGTGGGCAATTAAGTGGGGTATGTCCTTTAATATCGGGAAATGTCAAGTGCTTCATTTTGGTCATGGGAGTAAACATGCAAGCTATTATTTACAAGGTTCAGTCATTAGTGAAGCAGAAACAGTTGTTGATCTAGAAATATTGATTAATCCAGACTTCAAGTTCAGTCAGCAGTGTAGCAAAGTAAGTAACAAAGCTAACAGGATGCAGCATAGTAAGTAACAAAGCTAACAGGATGCTTGGGTTTATCAATAAGGCTATTTCGAACAAGTCTAAGGAAGTTGTATTGCCATTATACAAAAGGTTGGTAAGACCTCATTTGGAGTATGCTGTTCAATTTTGATCTCCTTACCTAAAGAAGGATATTACCTTATTAGAAAGGGTTCAAAAGAGGGCTACTAGGTTGGTAAGTGGTCTTTCAGACTTAGGTTATGAGGGCAGGCTTAAAAGGCTCAATATGTATAGTCTTCAGCAAAGAAGAGTTAGAGGGGCATGATTCAGTTGTTTAATTTCATTAAAAAGGGAAATGTTGATGGGCTTCAGTTATTTGCTGAAAGTAGAACCAGAGGTCATTGTTTTAAGCTTTTCAAATCTCAGGCTAATCTTGAAATTAGGAAAAATTACTACTTCAGTAGGGTTGTAGGGAGTTGGGATAGTTTACCGGAAGCGACTGTTAATTGCAGTGGGGTAAAAACTTTTAAGAAAGCTCTTGATGTTCATTGGGGACAGCCTAGCTGGGCCCTGAGCCTGTTGCTGGTCATCACTTTTTTATTTGTATTTGTATCTGAAGCCTAATCTGTTGTTATAATTCAGTAATAATTAATTAACTTGAGCAGTATATAATATTCAAGAGAGAATTGCTAGGTTGTGAGTGAGTAGTCACATGAATGGTTTGCATTGAGAGCAAGAGGTTCCTTTGTAACCTTGAAGCAAATATTTGCTGTGCTTGTGTATAATTTGTGCCCAATTAAACTGGTATTGTTCAGTATAGTCATATTTCAGCACACATAATTTCAAATCTCTTTCATGCATTTTGATAGTTATTACAGATGCAAATATTATTAACCAGCAACGTATGTTATGTGTCCAATTAATCCTATGGGCTTATACTACTGAAGAACACAGGCTGAAATTGAAATTATTTACATTACAATTAATAACCTTATTCTATCAAACTGTTGAATTCATTTGTAAATATAGCATTGCAGATATTTTCTCTTATCTCAAAGTTAACGTGAAGTTAAAAAATAATGTAACATTATCCTATATTTATCCAACTCAATATTATAACTTTCTCTTTGTTTAAATATACAAGTGTATATATAGTCAATTCTTGGTAACCTGAATCTAAGGGGATCAAAGAAAAACTTCGACTTATCGGAAGTTCAAACTTACCGTTAGTTTCAGTTTCCAATATTAGGAACTTTGGCTTAATACAGTTGGTTTTCCAATAAAAATTTTAATTGTTTTTTTTTTAAATTTTGTTTTATTAATATAAATGTATATATATATATATATGAGGCTGGGTCGTCTAGGGGGGTGGCCATGAAGTTATTAGACATCTTCACAAACACAACATTTATTATTCACGATAACACACTACACAAAAACACAATCTATATTTAACATCGACGTGAAGACACTTCCGTCTTCCTTCGTAGCGGAGCTTCATCTCCTTGCGCGCTGCCTGCGCTCTGCCGCGTCACTACATACTGTTAGGGAAAAGTCCCAAAACAATATTCAGAGGAACGTGTGGACCTCGCCTTAAGTGTCTGGTAAAAGCATGAGAAAAGCATTTTAAAAAATAACAAAAGATTTATTTTAACATTTAAAATTACAAATTACATTTTTAGAAAAATTTAATAAAACAGTTCCCGCAGCTGCACAGCACGGTAAAAAAATAAAATCTTATACCACATAAACATGCACCGGGCTTGACTGTTCCATCCACATACATTCGATGATTTCTATTCTGTAGAGCATAAGACACATCAAAATCTTCCACTAGTGGTATGACATCTCATTACATTTGAAAGTCAACCGATCCTCAGGTCAGGCAGGCCCGCTCCAAAGAAAAACCCATCCGGTATGGTGGACGACGTGACTAACACAACCGCACGTCCGCGGCACGTCAGACGAAGCCCAGCAGGCTTATCGCTGAGAACACAAGCGTGTAGGAGAAACGCAGAAAAGGAGAGAGAGAGACCGGATGGAATTATCTTCAGGCTTTTATAGTAGAAACGTTCCATCCGTCATTCGTGAATTTGCATTCTCCCCCGCTTGAAATATCCTGAAACAAACTTCAGCAAACAATCCTTCCGTGTGAGTGGCAACACCATTTTTACAAACTCACACCGGAAATAAACAACATTAACATAAAGGTTAACTGTACGAATTAACTTTCATTTTTTCACTGTTAATTTAACCGTTAGAACCGTGAAAGTTGTTTACATTTTTAGCACATGGCATTTTAACATTACGGAGGTCGGGATGTTCGTCAATAGGTACTTAAAACGAGTTTCCCCCCCGAGCCCTGGAGAATTCCCCGTACATGTGAGTAAACATTTTGCATTAGGAACATCAAGAAACTTTAATAAAAATAAAATAGGCATATTTTGCCAACAAATTCCCCCCTTCTTGATGCTCCAGTGCTAAAGAACACACTTTACAATATTTACAATTTGGTACTTGATAATTTAAATGTATAAACACTTTTGAGCAATTGAAAAAAAAAATTGTATAAGCATATTGAGACAATTGAAAAAGACACATTTGAAGAAAATTTACACTTATTCCAATTTTAACATATTTTTGCTTATACTTTCAAGTTTTGCTCGGTTTAAAGGTTTGGTAAAACAGTCGGCTGGGTTAAGCTCACTAATTACATGTTTTAACTCGAAGCAGTTATCAAGTACAAGATTCCTTAAGAAATGGTACCTTACATCTATATGTTTGGTTCTTGAATTTTCTATTGGAGAACTTGAAAAGTCAATTGCGGCCCTGTTATCACAATGTAGGATGCTTTTATTCAGTTTAAATTCAGGAATGTTTGCTTTAGATACTTCGGTTAAGATCCGATCAAGCCAAACAATTTCCTTAGCTGCATCGCAAAGTGCCATATACTCGGCTTCCATGGTCGAAAGGGCAACGCACTTTTCCTTGAAAGTTCTCCAAATTACAGGTACTTTGTCAATAAAAATTACTAGTTCTCCCATTGATACTCTGTCATCTCTATTCTTTGCATAGTCAGAGTCAGAAAAACCATTTATAGTTATATTTGTAATGGGTCCTAAATTTAATTTATAGTTACTAGTAAATTTTAAATACCCTATTAAGGCCGGAGCCTGCTTTAGAAGGCTCAAAAAAAAAGAAATTTTTTTTTATTGCTTAAATCGATTCCTAATATATTTAAGAATATGCATGTAAAGTTATAAAGGCTAATTCTCAATATTTTTTAAAATATAGCCCTAAACGTGGCCAGATGTCGAGCAGGTGTACGAGCACTCGTGCAGCTGGAGCGCGCGCCGTCCCCTCGGTCGAACAGCTCCGAACTATGTATGTGAAAAGGTTCAAAGGTCGTTCGAAATAATGTTTTGAATTCGTAGAAGTACCGACTCAAGTTGTTATACAGATTATAAGGAAATATTCGATTATAAATATTTGGTATATGGCGCAGGAATAGCTGATTAGCGTATCATCACTGTAAGTAATAGAAAATTAGCATTTTTCCGATCGTAAACTTTCAAGCGCGTTTTCTCGAGTTTTTGTTTTTATGTTTTTTTCTAAACTGGCGGGCGTGATTGCGAGAAAACTAGACGACCAAACAAAACGAAACAAAACTTGTCAGCTTCAGTTTTGTATTCTCTTCTATTTGAACTAAAAAAATTCATGAAAAAAAAAATTCTGAACAACTTTTTTAGCAAGTTGAAACGATTTTTTTGTTGTAAAAAAGACACTTTTTTTTTCAAACCTGAGAAAAATTTTTAATTTTTCAAATTTTCGGGGTTTTTTTAGTTTAAATAGAAGATAAATATATGAAAATTAAAAACATTTTTGTTTTTTTTTGTTTCAGACGAAAATTACGAGAGCTATCTTTCCCGCCGATCGGAGACCGCAATTGCAAGTTGTTGCACAAATGTGTATAAAAATCGGCTGCATTTGAATATTTTTGTCTTAATTTTTTGTTTACTTATTCAAATATGTAATAAAATCATCTGAAATCTTCGCTAGACTTGCTTTTTTTTCTTTCTGTCCTGAAAAAATTCTTCAAAAAACGCTTCTTTTTGGCCTTCTAAAGCAGGCTACTGCCTTAATCTAAGAACGCATTCCCAGTGTCTCATGCCTGGGTTTGCCTGAAACTGGGACAAAACATTTACAGCATAGCTTAAATCAGGTCGGGTTTTTCCGGCTATATAGGCTAGACATCCCAGTGCATTTCTAAAAGGTATTTTTGCCATCTCCTCCTCTTCTGCACTATTTTTGGGACTGTCCTTCTTTGATAAGACAAAGCCACTAGCCATTGGGAGTGTGGACAATGGATAATTATATTTTTCGAAAATGTCACACACCTTAGAAATATAATTTTTTTGATGAATGAATAAATTCCCCCCTTCCTGAATGAATTCTACGCCTAATAGTTTTTTAGTTTTTCCCATTTCTTTTAAATCATAATGAGCCCCTAATTTATTTAAAACTTCCCTTATTTGCCCCTGATCCTTGGAAAAAATAATTATGTCATCGACATAGATGAGTAAAATTATTTGATTTTTGAATAAGTATACGTAGTTACAGCTTGTCAGTTTTTGAAATTCTAGGCTAAAAAGCCTAGAATTACATTATCAATTTCATGAAACCAATTTCTTCCTGACTGGTGTAATCCATACAAAGACTTATTTAATTTACATACATCTTTCTTTTCAGGATCAATAAAACCCTCGGGTTGTCTCATAAAAATTTCCTCCTTTAAATCAGCATATAAATAGGCATTTTTTACATCAACTTGAAAATGTGACCAGCCTAGTAAACATACAAAAATGGTAAAAAACACTCGAATAAGAGAAAAATTTATTACAGGGCTAAAAACTTCGGAATAAGAATCCCCTTGGACTTGTCGGTTTCCAAGTGCAACGAGCCTGGCCTTATATCGGACAATTTCGTCCTTATCATTAGTTTTTAAGTCATACACCTACCTATTTCCTAAAATTTTCTTTTTGGCGGGAGGTGGAACCAACGTCCAAACTTTTCTTTCTTTAATGACTTTAATTTCCTCGGCCATGGTTCTGCCATTCTTTTGCTTCACGAGTTTTTAAACTTTGTTTAAAATTGCTAGGGATTATCACTTCCAAAAAATTAGCCTCTCCCACTGTTTTACCTCCATTTTGACTATTATCCCCCCTATCTTCCTGCATTTCCGAAACGATTCCAGACTTCTCATTCTTAGTACTGAAATCAAAAAAATTCGGCTGAAATTCTATTTTATGGGATTCGCCCGGCTTCTTTGTTGGATCTTAATCTGACCCTCTCTCCTTCAATGGAGTAATATATGTCAGTTCGATCACCAGTTTTCCTGGGGACTGCTTGTCTAATCCAACGAATTTCCGAGCATAATTTTTCGGATTTCTCAGGGGAACCTTCTTGGTCGGTAAAAATTTGTTCCTCGCTATCAGATTCTTCCAACGGTTTTACGTAACTGTAATTCTCCCCCTTTTCCCGAGATTTATTTTAATTTTTACCCCAAATTTGGGTCTCATCAAATTTTACGTTGATTGTTTCTTTCACTTCCCGGGTTTCGGGGTTCCAGATCCTGTATCCCTTGGTACTGATAGCATAGCCAATCATTACTCCTTTATAGGCCCTCATATCTAATTTCTTAATTTTTTGTTTCGGCACCCCGACGTATGCCATACATCCAAAAACCCTGAGATGTTTCACAGATGGCTTACGGCCACTGTAAAATTCAAATGGGGTTTTTGATTTGCCCTTTAAAATTGTTCGGTTATGAACATAATTGAAACATAACGCCGCCTCGGCCCAAAAATTTTCGGGTAACCCTGAATCGTTCAAAAGAGTTCTGACCCCGTTCATCAGAGTAAGATTATACCTTTCTGCGACTCCATTCATTTCCGGACTGTAAACATTGGTCCTCTGAATTTCAATTCCCTCATTCCTGAGGTGGGCTTCAAAACGGGAATTTTTGAATTCTTTGCCGTTGTCAGATTTAATACATTTTATTTTCTGACCGGTAAAACGTTCTGCCCTCTTCTGGAATCTCAGAAAGTAATCAAAAGTTTCATCTTTAGATTTTAAAAAATAGACTACAGATTTACGAGAAAAGTCATCAATGAGACTGAAAACATATTTTGACCCCCCCTAATGATGGAGATAGCGGTCCCATCAAGTCCATATGAATTAAACCTAACGGTGCCTTTGATTGCACCTCCTGAACAGGCTTGAAAGGCACACGGCGATTTTTAGCCAATTTGCAAGGATCACAATTTGTGACAGTCTTGCTTTTTATTTCAAGTCCATATACACAATTTTCAGTTTTGACGATGGCCTCATTGTTTATATGGCCGAAACGTCTGTGCCAAAGTTCTAGGCTCAAAGGGTTTAATTTTTGCTCATTGACTTGATTTAAAATTACATTATTACATTTCACATATGAAAAAGGTTTAATAAAATACAAGTTATTCTTTAAAAATGCATCAAAAACTTTAACATCCCCTTTGAAAACTGAAATTTTTCCATTACAACAAGAAAATTGAAAACCCCGTTTGTCTATGCAAGGCGCATAGAAAACATCATTTAGGGTAATTTCCCTCTCTTTTCCTTTCACTTTAATAATGAAAACAACCCGACCAATACCTTCTATTTGGCTTTGTATACCCCCAACGGCAACTTCCATTTTAGTGTTCTGAACCCCATTTAATTCGGAAAACAAAGTATTGCCGCAAAAATGGGCAGTAGCCCCTGTATCTAAAACCCATTCTTCATTGTTTTCTGTACTCGGGCTCGTTTCTAAACCTTCGGTGTTAACTGTACAATAAAAGCCAAATTTTTCATTCTTAAATTTTGGATTGTCATTTTCCTTTTTAAAGAAACTTTTATTTTGATTTTGATTTTTATTCTTATGCCAGCATTTATTGGCCAAATGTCCGGACCTTCCACAGACATAACAAATTTTATTTTTATATTTCCCCCCTGAGGACTCTCCTGTTCTCGGGGTAGCACTCATAACTAAAGATTTGTTAGTATTTTCAGAGTTCAAATATTTAATTCTACCTTCTTCGGCCACTAACTCCGTTAAAACATTCGAAAAGGTAAAGCGTTTCTCTCCTCCCAGCGATAAATATTTTGAACTATCCCCCGATAATCTTCGGGTAAATTTCTTATAAGTTGAAAGCTTTTCAACTTTTCGTCCATTGTATACTTGGACTCCTCTAATTGTTTTAAAATAATTTTAATTCTAGAGGCGAACATCCCAACGCTCTCGTTTTGGCAAAATTGAACATGAAAAAAATTCTTCCAATAAACTGGCCACTCTGGCTAGGAAAGAAGGCTCAAAATTTTGCTTTAAAGTTTGCCATACAGCCTGGGGATCTTCTAACTCAAAAATCAGTTGCTTTAACTCATCCTCTAAATTCAAGTATATTAAAGCCAAAGCCTGATTGGCTTTCTTCTTAATTTCAGGGTTTTCCCTGTTTAATTCTTTGGTTTGAGTTACGTCCCACAGGTCCCGTTCTATCAACAACATTTTCATATCCCTAGACCAGGTGGACCAGTTTTGGTGATTTAATTTTTTAATTATTCTATAATCTTTATCCATTTTGAAATTTTTAAGCTTTCTCAAAAAAAAAAAAAAAAAAACAAGACACAGAGGTAACCACGCTCTGCTACCACTCTGTTAGGGAAAAGTCCCAAAACAATATTCAGAGGAACGTGTGGACCTCGCCTTAAGTGTCTGGTAAAAGCATGAGAAAAGCATTTTAAAAAATAATTTATTTTAACATTTAAAATTACAAATTACATTTTTAGAAAAATTTAATAAAACAGTTCCCGCAGCTGCACAGCACGGTAAAAAAATAAAATCTTATACCACATAAACATGCACCGGGCTTGACTGTTCCATCCACATACATTCGATGATTTCTATTCTGTAGAACATAAGACACATCAAAATCTTCCATTAGTGGTATGACATCTCATTACATTTGAAAGTCAACCGATCCTCAGGTCAGGCAGGCCCGCTCCAAAGAAAAACCCATCCGGTATGGTGGACGACGTGACTAACACAACCGCACGTCCGTGGCACGTCAGACGAAGCCCAGCAGGCTTATCGCTGAGAACACAAGCGTGTAGGAGAAACGCAGAAAAGGAGAGAGAGAGACCGGATGGAATTATCTTCAGGCTTTTATGGTAGAAACGTTCCATCCGTCATTCGTGAATTTGCATTTTTCCCCGCTTGAAATATCCTGAAACAAACTTCAGCAAACAATCCTTCCGTGTGAGTGGCAACACCATTTTTACAAACTCACACCGGAAATAAACAACATTAACATAAAGGTTAACTTTACGAATTAACTTTCATTTTTTCACTGTTAATTTAACCGTTAGAACCGTGAAAGTTGTTTACATTTTTAGCACATGGCATTTTAACATTACGGAGATCGGGATGTTCGTCAATAGGTACTTAAAACGAGTTTCACCCCGAGCCCTGGAGAATTCCCCGTACATGTGAGTAAACATTTTGCATTAGGAACGTCAAGAAACTTTAATAAAAATAAAATAGGCATATTTTGCCAACACATACATCTCAGTGACAGTGCGCGGTGATATATAGTTCTTAGTTAATTGAGGATAATTGTGGGGGAAATCCCGCAACTACTTGGGCATCCTGGCGGTCACGTCCTCGTGACGTAAAGGTAAAACAAAATTACTTCAAAAGAAAAATTTAAATCTTAAAGTTCAAAAAGGAAATTAAAGGTGCAAATGTCTAAAAAAAAATATAAATGTTCCAGTTCACAGTTTGGTTGTTCGCGCTGGTCAGCAGTATTTGTTTACCACCTCCTTCGGAAGAGCACTTCGTTCATTGTGGTCCAGGCTTGACGAAACTCCTGGCAAGTCATTGTGTAGGGGAGGGAATAGCTGCATCATTCATCGTGTTTGGAATCGACGATCATCATCATTAGAATCGCCTCATCATCATCGTCGTTTCCATCAGGTTGCATCATCGTTGAGTGGTACATCAGCATGAGCCATTCGTCATCTTCCGTCATCGTCGTGATCAGCATCATCGCTGGATCCGTCCATCGTTGGGGAGTGAAGGCTCGTCGATCCACGAAGGTGAAAAGACCAAAGGCGCTGAAAATACAAACAAAAAAAAAAAAAAACAAAGCAAAACAAAAACATGACAAAATATGCAAAATAAACATCAATCAGGAACAGTCGTCTTCGGGAGGTTTGGTCCATATCTTGATACAGTCATCAGCAAGTGAAATCGGGATTCAAAAATCCATATAGCTTCTTACGTTTCTTGTAAACAAACACATTTTGAACACAAGTAGGTACTATACTTTTAGTAGTTCCTCTTCGAATTTCAGAACTAAAATAATTTCGCTTCAAAATGTTGACATTGTTTGTAGTTGAAAAAGGACCATAGTCTTTTATAGGTTGGACCATGTCTGGTTGAGTTTGTTTATGCGCTACAAGCGAGTCGTGATAAGTCAATAATTTGTTCAAAACGGGATTGTTCATTACACGTTTGGTTACGTTGATGTCATTTTCAAGAACAGTTAATGTTTTGGGCTTTTCATCAAGTTGTTGAGTATCAAAATTTCAATCTTTAGGTTTAATTTCACGCTTTTTATTTCTGTTTTTCTTTCGGTTTCTCAATCTGAATTGGTTAATCTCTTTGTTCTTAATCATTTCCTCAAAAAATTTTAACTTCTTTTTAGATTCCTTTTTAACTTGTCTTTCGTCAAAATCGGTGTTGTCTTCTAAGTTTTCAAAATTTTTTTATAAATTTCGTACGTGATTTTTTCTTTTTAGTTTGCTTCTTAGATAAAAAGGAATTCTTCCTATCTTCAACATTATTAAGTTCTTCGGGACGCATCAATTTGTTTTCAGAAATGAAGTTGGTCTTCGTGCACATGCGCTTATCAAAAGTTGTTTCCTCAGAAGGAGAAACAAGTTCAGGGAACACAAAAGGTTTGGGCGGTGGCACAAACCTTGTCATTTGTTTCCATAGAATTTTCAATATTATCAATAGTGGCGTCAAAAAGTTCAATTTTCTCTATCTGAGAATTTTCTAGGTAATTTTTAACTTCGGAATCGGTTAAATTTGCTCCATTCGGTTCGCAATTCTTAATTAAATGATTATCTTCCGCATGTATATCAGGGGTTTGAATATGTACAACATCTAAATCGGGTTCTTCAGACACAATATTTACAACATTTAAAGAATAATTTTCATATTTTCGCATTTTACAACCATTTTCATCAACACTCAATACACCTTGATTTATAATATCACATCCAATCATAGCATCAACATTTATCATACTATCACAATAACATAAATGGTAGTAGAAAATATGCAATTATCAATTTCAACATCAGAAACAAAAGTACCAATAGGATAATAAGTGTTATTTCCCAATCCAGAGACTGCAACAGTTGTTGGTTGTAACGGTGGGATGTTTTGAAATGTTTGAAAAATTCTATAGGACAAAACCGTTAACTGACTTCCTGTGTCGATGAGTGAGAGTACATCTTCATTCTGTGTTTTAATTGTTTTCATCATTTTCGGATTTTTATTTATTATGTAGCAAGTTTTATTTGCGAAATTAGTTGCTTCAGGTGCCGAAAATGGTGTCGTGTCATCTTGAGCTGTTGAATTTTGTGAAGGTGAAAAAGAATTGTGTGCAAATTTATTTTTAGGGCAGTCCTTACTTATGTGTCCAAAAGAAGAACAGTGATAGCATTTTTTCCCTTTGGATTTGTTAGGGCAATTGTATTGCAAATGGTTTCCACCACAAAAATAACATGAGATATTTGGTTTCCGAACACAAGATTTTTCTTTCTCAGAAAAAGAGAAGTTTCGATTTTTGACAGAATCCACCAGTTTACTTCGCCAGTGATCTGCAGAATTTTGGCGTCTTTGTTCGTTAAAGATTTTTTCATAAAGGCGGAGCTTCTGTTTAAATTCGGTAAAATTTTTGCATCCGTATAAAATAATTTTATTCGATTCTAAATCATTAATTCCTTGTATGCAATATTGCATTATAGATTCATCATCAATAAAAAAGTCACTCTGGGACGCTAGTTCATGTAGTGCAATTAAATATTCGAATAAACTTTTAGTTGGCAGCAATTTTCGAGCTTGAAGCTGACGGTGTACATCTGCGCTCGTAATGGTGTTATCGAATTCAGCCAGTAATACCGCTTCCAGAGTGTTAAAAGAATTTATGCCGCATTGGCTTTGAATAAACAATTTAGCGGGGCCAGAAAGAACACTTTTCGCAAAAATGATCCTCTCATTATCCGCCAAGGTCGGAAAAAGAGAAAACATTTCAATCAAATCTCGAAGAAAACTTTTTATGGCATACGAATTATTGCCTGTAAAGTGTCGAAATGTTTTCGACATCTGTTGTATTAAGATAAACAAGTGTGAAGTATTAGAATCTGCTCTGCAATGCGTTAATTGGGGAGGGAGAGAAGTAGGTTGGTGGGGGAGCGGAGATGCTCTGGCGCTTACGTATCTCTCTTCACGATTTATGGGATTGTTTTTCTGTTCAACTGGTTCCTCGTCTGAGCTGTCTGTTTCGTCAAATACGAAAGTTTAATAGGAATTCAAATCAATCAGTAATTTTAAAATATTCGTGCAAATATCTTCTTCACAGCCGTCACTATCAATGTGAAGGAGATTGGCAATGGAAATTAGATCATTCAACGAATATAGGTCTAGCATTTCTTGTCGTTTCACATTAATATCTAGGGCGCTAGGGAAACTTTGAAAATCACGAATTTTTTGACGGGAAAGTCTGTTAAAAGGCTGGTTTCCAAAACATATTTGGAATAATATTTTGACGGTCTTTGTTTTTGCACAGTTTAGAGCTGTGGCTATCTGAGGGATGTCTTTTAAGGATATATTCGTTGCCATAATGAATGAATGTGTAACAAAGGTGGTACTCACCCTTCTTCTTTATGTTGCAGAGTAATCCAAAGTGATTAAAAAGGTAATTTTCTTTGGCCGAGCCCCCATTATATGAAAGGCTGGGTCGTCTAGGGGGTGGTCATGAAGTTACTAGACATCTTCACAAACACAACATTTATTATTCACGATAACACACACTACACAAAAACACAATCTATATTTAACATCGACGTGAAGACACTTCCGTCTTCCTTCGTAGTGGAGCTTCATCTCTTTGCGCGCTGCCTGCGCTCTGCCGCGTCACTACATACATCTCAATGACAGTGCGCGGTGATATATAGTTCTTAGTTAATTGAGGATAATTATGGGGGAAGTCCCACATATATATATATATATATATATTAGGGTGGCCCTTATTTTCCAATTTTCGAAAAGCTTAGCTCCCAACCCCGTATCTTGTTCCAATCAACAAAAACATGATATGTGCAAAATTTTAGCTTAATCGGACTTCATTCTAACGGCCCTCATCGACCATGAGTTTTTGAAATTGTCATCTGTAAAGTTATTTTTCAAGATATTACTGTTATTTAATATTTACTGTATAAATTAATAATTTTCAAGAAGAGGGAATGAAATGCTTTATAAAGTTCCCGCTAGATGGCTGTTGCCATGAAGCTGAATTGAAAACTGATGATTCAACACCAAGCAGCCAAAATAGTGATAGTGGTGACGACAGTGAAAATTCTACCATCATTCAACAAATATAACCCACAGCATCAATTGCAGCCATAGATCCAGCCCGTAGAGGTACATTACATTTTTTTAATCCCCGTCTTTGGGAAGTTTTTGATAGGTGCAAAATTACTGATAGAAATGCAGTTTTCATATTTATGGCTGCTGCTGAAGCTTTTGGGCATGATACTGAAAAGCTAATAATAAATCGTACTTCTTTTCAAAATCTCAGAAAAAAATTTAGGGAAGCAAGATACACAGAAGTCCGGAACAAATTTAAATTAGACAACTGCCAAGAATTATACACTGGGATGGAAAGTTGCTCCCAGCACTATCAGGTGTAGAAAAGGTTGATAGACTGGCAATAACAGTCACCTTTCAAGGTAAAGAGCAACTGCTGAGAGTGCCTGAAATCCCAACATCTTCAGGAAAAGAGCAAGCGTTGGCTGTTTACTTTGCATTCGAAAAATGGAGTATAACTAACAAAATTAAGGCACTTTGCTGTGATACTACAGCAAACAACATAGGCCGAATAAATGGTGCCTGCATAAATCTAGAAAAGTTGTTCGATCGTGACCTGTTGTACCTTCCTTGTCCTCATCGCATTTTTGAATTAGTTTTGAGAAGCTGTTTCGACTTGCTGATGGATGCGACTACTGGTCCAGACATGCCACTTTTCAAAAGATTTAGAGAAACTTGGGTTAAAACTGACAAAAATGTTTACATAACTGATAAAAATGAAGTGCCTTATGATGTCCGCTCTACCATTATTCATTTTATTGAAGTTTAGCTTGCTACTCATAAACAACTACGGGATGATTATCGAGAATTGTTGGAGTTAACAATGATCTTTCTTGGAGGCATTCCAAAGAATGGCATATCTTTTCATATACCAGGAGCTGTAAGTCATGTTAGATGGATGTCAAAAGCAATCGATGCATTTAAAATATTCTTATTTCAAGATCAATTTAAATTATCTCATAGGGAGAAGAATTCCTTAAGAAGAATATGTATTTTTCTTGCTCGAGTGTATGTTCGAGCATGGTTCTTGTCACCAGATGCAATTAAAGCACCCTATCATGATTATCTTTTCATGTATCAATTGCTAAATTATCAGGCTATTGATCCAGAAATCAGTAAGGCTACTGCAAAAAAAATTTTCCAATCATCTCTGGTACTTAGTTCCTGAAACTGTGGCTCTTTCCTTTTTTGAAGACAATGTTCCAATAGATGTTAAGACAAGTATGGCTCAAGTTATGCTGGAGGTTGAAGGAAGTGAAGAACAGGAAGAAGATACAAATCAAACTAAGCGATACATTCTTCACCCAAACAATTTTTCATAATTTTCAAAAATCAAGTTTCCATCTTTTTTAACTTCTAGTACAAAAAATTTCTTCACGAGATTTTCTATCAGCACCGATTTTCTGTACAAAGACTCTTCAACATGGAAAGATGATGTTGGTTATAAGAGTGGAATTGAAAACCTTCAGACCATCATTGTTGTGAATGATGTTGCAGAAAGAGGTATCAAACTCATTCAAGATTATAATAACATTCTTACAAAAGATGAAGCTGAGACGCAATTTATATTACAAATTGTTGCCGGAGAGCGTAAAAAAACCCCAACTGCTACTAAATCCTCACTTATGAAAAAATAATATTTATTGTTATTTCGCTTACATTATGTTGTAATTCTATCAAAAGTATTATAGTAAAAAGAAAAACGCTTTGCTCTTATCGAAGTTATGTGATTTATCTTTAAAAATCAAATATGTCTTATTTTTCCATGCTCTTTTGAAATATTTTTCATAATTTACTTTGGGGAAATTTGATTTGAAATGTTTTTAAAATAATTGCTGGGAAGACCAAAAAATTCCACATACATTTCTCAAAGAAGTAACGGACAAGCTAGGAGCTAGGGAAGAATATACATGTTTGTAATGGAATTAATCAATATGCATTACTTCAAGCTCTTTGAGGGTCGCCTAAACGTTAAATGATTAAGCTGAAATTTTGCATAGCCCTTTTCAGCATTTAAACAGGATCAGGGGTTGGGAGCAGAAAAGTTTTAACCTTCAAAAAATTACATATGGTTAAGGGCCGCCCTAATATATATACATATATATATATATATTAAAGCATTCTTCTATTTTATTACCCGCTGTCTATCCTCTTAAGTTTTTTAAAACATTGAACTTAGCAATAGTGTAAATTATTCTTTGCAGTTTCAGGTTGTGGGGGGTGACTAGAGAGTGGGGGAAGTAAAAGTTACGTAGAGATAAAATATTATACAAACAAAGTGAACAGATCTCAGATGGGCATAAGAAATAAAATAACGCACAGGCATCTGCAAATTTTCCAGTAACTTTTGCCCATGTCAAACATGGTCAAATGCGTTAAGGGGTTAATATAAATTTGAAAAATAATAGGTTAAATATTCGCTTGGAATTAGGTCATACCGATTGAACATATTTTATTATTTGCATTAATATATTATTTTTGATGTATTTTTTATTTTTCATTTATGCTTTTTTTTTGTTTGCTCAGATTATTTTAATTTGTTTGGTTTATTTTCTCTTTATTTTTGGGAACGTTATCTCTGTAGGTACTTCATCTTTTAGTAAAGTCTTTTTTTAAAAAGACATCAGAAAATTTGGGGCTATATTCTGGTGTACCAACTGAAGTTGTAAGTAAATTCATGAGATTTTAAGTGTGTGTCCTTCCTTTCCCTTTTTATGTTTTGAAAAATTTCCATTAGTGTACAAAATCAAATTGTAATGACTTTTTAATAGCACAATTATTAGGCGCCAAATGAATGTGAAACAATGGGAGCGATGACACTAGATCAATTTTAATTTTTGTGTAACATAAATTATGAAATCCAAATTAAATAAAATAATATAAGCTATTAATGATGTCATAAAAAATGTTGTAATGAAATAGATTTTTAATTTTCTCCCGTTCATTTGTTATTACACCAAAATGTAGCATTTATTTTTAAAGAGAGATTTATTACACTTTAAATTTTTAAGAGACTGCATTGCTGTAATTTTCACACAATGAAAGCAACATCATAAGATAAATATAACATTTATTTAGACTTTATTTAAAACATAAAAGCAAATGATCTCAAATCATCTACCACTTAAATTTTACAAAATACAAACATAAAAAAGGTATTGCCACACTGCAGAAAAATGTGATGTAATGTAGGAAAGCAAATTGATATTTAAAAAAACCATCATGGGTTTATTCATTTCCCACATCTGCATGGGGAACCATTGGCAAAACCCTGATAAAAAAACAGTATTGAAGTAAAATGAAATATCCCGATGAATGACAAAAAATTATTTTAGGGTGTATTGCATTTATATTTCACAAGGAGCTTTTTTCTTTAGAAAAACACAATCATAATTTTTCTGTCATAATATGTTACGGCAGGGATTAACAAATTTTTCCTACTTGTTGCCTCTTTGATGAATTGAAATTTCCTCGCAGCACACTAGTAAAATGTCTCTTTGTGAAGCATTTATTATATAAATGTAATTGTATATTTGTAAGTTTTGAAGAAAAAAATCACAGAAATAAATGGTAAGAACATAAAAGTAAAGATTGTCATATTTTAAATTCACAAAAATAGTACCTTAATTGTAGCCGTCACTTTTTTGTTTGCTTAGGAACAAAAACGTTATATCATATGAACTTTCTTTGGAAACCACTGTTCTAGAGAATACCACTGTCTCTCCTTAGATTTTTAAGAAATTATTTATGTATGTTGCTTGCATTATTGTGCTGTTTAAAATATATATTTAGACTATTTTATTTTATGGTATGAAACTAAAGTAAATAAAAGAAAATGCAGAAGAGAATCCTTAAGAGCAGAATTTTTTGATGCAGTTAACTGAAATGTTTGTTTTTTATTTCTCAATGTATTAACAAGGAAAGTAATAATCTTTGAGTGTTTTTAGCTTGAGAAAATCTTTAGCACTGTAGCAAGAAAAGGAAATATGTTACGAAGAAAAGATAGATCAAACAGTGACGTAAGATTTGCCATATTTATACATAAGCTTGTGGTTTGAAAAATGTGTCATTTTCTTCAGTTTTTCTTATTGTTCTGCTTGCAATGCTTTTTTTTTATTTTGAAGCATTTAAAACTGTTTCTTATTAAAAATGTGCATGTATCTTTCCAAATCCAAACAGTGACAGTATTATGTACAATTTGTTATTATTTATTATTTGTAAAACAATTTGTTTTGCACTCAATTCAAATTTCTTACAGATTTTTTGCAATTAATAGAACTTTAAAAAAATTCTTCTCCTGCATCTTTCTCCATGTTTAATTCGGCAAAATTTGGTTTGATTTGAACTATTTAATTTACTAATGATTTCTTTTTAATGCAGTAGCCTTTGTTTTTTGCATGAATTGATCAAATTTTATTTATAGCTGTGTTTTTGAGATTGCATGGCTTATAAATTAATTACACATGAGTGCTGCTTATGATTAATGCTACATTAGATTGAGGAAAAGAGGAGTGTTGTTAATACCAATGAACCTGAATTCTACTTAACATGAAAAATCCTATCATTATTCTTTATTTTCATTTTCTACATTCCTTAACATTCTTGCATAAGAATCCATACATGTTGAGCAATCATTTATTTATATGTAGTTTTACCACACATCCAGGATTAATCTAAACAGTCATGAATTTTTGGTAATGTCCATGGTTACAGAAATGTCAGAGGTTTTCAGAATTTTATGCCCACAAAATATTTTGTTCTTACATTACTTTTAAGAAGTTTTGGATGTTTCAAAATTGTTTAAAATCAATGCTGAATCTTCTTGAACAAATAATGTACTAAATGATACACTTTAATTGTTTGAATAACTACTTTTGCGTACAGAAGCATCTTAAAAACAGCTTTTTAAATATTCATACTGCATTTGAATTAATGCTTATTTTGTAAATATAACATTTGTTAAGCATTCTTGATTCTCGATTAATCTTCGTGAGAATATTCTCGAGAATGCTCTCCAAAACTTTATTACTGAGAATTTTACATGCCTTGTAATGCATTTTGAAGTTGATATAAACTGAACAAGCATTGATCAAATCAACAACCGGCGCTCAAACATATCCATTAAGCCCCTTCTTAAAAAGGTAATGCCTAGTAAAAGGGCAACTGAGTCAATAGACTAATTTTTTTGAATGTAATATTTCAAGAAAATACTAAGACTTTTAAGTAGTTAATTTTATTATTGTAATATTAGGAAAATAAGTATTAACATGGAAAACAGTCGAGTTCAGTAGTAATGACTTAATTGATTGCAAATATTTCCTGAATTGAACCCAAAAAATATGGTAAACTTATTTATATGTGCCCTTTTCACATTGACTGCATATCTGTGATTATGATTCACCTGTTTCCATTCAATCAGCTATCTAGTTTTGCTTGTCTCAATCGGTTCCTTTCTGTTTGATGAAAGTGTTAGCATAATGTGATGGTATGCTACGCTTTCACATCATTTGATACATATTTTTTTCTTTTCTTCATTATATACTGAATAAAAGCTTTGAAGCAATTATATGCAAGAAGAAGTATTAAGTACAGCAAAGCAGTTGGCTGTTGAAGATCAGTGATTGTTTTCTTCTCCCAGTACCATAAAAACTAAATAAACTAAAATTAATATTAACCCTGTCACTACAAATATTTTCCTCTGAAAAAAATGCGCTAATGGTACTGAAATAATGATTAAAAATGCAATGATTAGCTAAGTTATTTTTACTCAGTTGTATTCTATTGGTTCCTTTGATAGTGCCAGCAAAATTTATATGTTCTAGTGGTAGAAAAGGGTTATAAGAATATAAAGAGAGAGAGAGAGAGACACACACACTGAAGTGAAGCTTAATTACCTGCTTCTGTGATTTTTCTACAGCTAGGAAAGAAAAGGAAAAAAGAAAAAGAAAAAAAAATGGAAATGCAAAATAATTATTTAAATTTCATTAAAGTTCTGATCACTTAGCTTTCTGTGCTTCTAAATAGATGTCAGGTTTCAATGAAGGTAAATAGAAAATTTTGATGTTAGACATTCATTTCCATTTCAACATGGATTAAGCTAATGGATTGGACTGCTGAAGGACATTCTAAAGGTAGTATTGAAAAACAGATGAGTAACATGGTGTTGCGATTTGATTCTGGAAATATTGTAGATTTTGTTTTGTGTTATGTTTCTGATAATTTATTCATGTTTGTGTTTGTGAACTTTTACTATTTTGTTGTTGGCAACACCGAATAAGTTGTATAAATACTAACCGTGCAGTGTTGGCGGCAGTGCTGTGCTATGTAGTTCAGATGGAAATGTTTCAATAAACTGTTTTTATGTTATTTTTAAAGTACTTTGGACTCTTTATTGCTCTACAAAAGGAAGCATGTTCCACGAGGCAAGGGAATGCCCATCGGGTAGATGAGCTCACCTGCAGTTGCGATATAGTTTGCAACATAAGTTTTTTTTCGTCCGCACTGGATATCTTTTGTTTCTGTGAAACATGGAATTGCTTAAAGGTCAACGTAAAGGAAACAGAATTGTGTTTACTTTGCTTAAGAAGACAGTAGAAGATGAATTGATTAAGGAAGTCTGTGATGGCGAAAAGTTGAAAATCCTATTAACTCAACTCCGTGATAAATTCGAAAAGTTGGATGCAACACAGCAAAGTGTACTTGAACAATTGCAAGAAGAGGCGCAATACCTAAGTGATTATGCCGAGTCGGAGACGTACCGTGATACTTTCGTAACCTTGAGAGTGCGAATAGAGAATAAGCTTTCAGTGTTAATGAAGAGTTCGGAAGATGATAATGACTCGGTAGTAAGCCGGCAGTCTGCTACTCGTCCGAGTCGGAAATTTCAACTACCCTTGCTGGAGTTTAAGAGGTTTTCCGGAGAGGCAAGTGACTACCTGGGTTTTTGGAGCCAATTTTCGAAGATTCATGATGATCCTGATATCGCGTTAGAAGACAAGTTTCAATACCTATGGCAATGCGTTGTGCTGAATTCTCGGGCTGCGCAACTTTTGAACAGTTTTCCCCCAACATCTGAAAATTATCCAAAGGCGATAGAACAATTGAAAGAAAGATTTGGACGAGCTGATTTACTCGTTCAGATTTATGTGCAAGATTTATTAAGTCTCGTAATGCAAAATGCGGTGTCCGGTCATTCGAACATTGAGTTGTCTTCAGTTTACGATGCCATTGAAGGTAAGTTAATGGCTTTGGAGTTTGGGAAAAACGATAGAGAAATTTGCGGATATCCTCGGTCCCCTTGTGGAGTCGTGTCTACCAGAGAAGGCATTACGCACGTGGGAAAGGAATAGAAGTTCTGATGGAAGTTCTAGAAGTTCAGAAAGAAGTTTAAATAAACTTATGTGCTTTCTTCGACATGAAGTTGAATGTGAAGAAATAATAAAGCTGGCCCGCTCTGGATTTGGTTGTACCCCTGCAAAACGAGCAAAGATCGCCAACATTTCGGGAAAATTTACGAGTAACGTAAATGAGGGACGTTTTGAAATTGCGACATCTTCTATGCTTTTTACGACTGATGATTTTAACAAGGGTAAGTTAATTTCGCACTGCAATTTCTGTGAAAAACAGCATCTGAGCTATAAATGTTTTAAAGCCAAAGGAATGAGTCTAAAAGATAAAAAAAAAGATTATTTTTAATAAGAAATGTTGTTTTATTTGTTTAAAATTCGGTCATTTTAAAAGTCGATGTAGAGCAAATATAAAGTGTTTTAAGTGCAATGAGAATCACTTTAAGATAATGTGTTCTAATTTTAATAATGAGAATGTTTTTAAGTGTAAGGAGAATGATCCAAAGGCCGATGTGTCACTGTCAAATAATAGCAACCGCGAAAGGGTATTTTTGCAGACTTTATACATAAATGTAAACCTTAAAGGTAAACTAATAAAAGTTAGAGCGTTACTAGATTCTGCGTCTCAAAGATCTTATCTATCGGAAAGAATTATAAAACAATTCCAGTTAAAGCCTATTCGTAAAGAACGAATTGTACACGGGTTGTTTGGAGGTAGGGAAACTGCCCCTTTACTTCATTCTGTCTTTGTTATAGCAGTTGGTGACTTGAAAGATAATTATAAATGTTCTTTTGAGGTTTTTTCTGAAGGAAAAATTTGCGGTTTTGTACCAAATGTTGATGATTTTCATATTCTTGAAGAGTTAAAAAGTAAAAATATTGAGTTAACTGATTCTTTTTGTGAGGAAAAAGAAATTGATTTGCTGATAGGTGCAGATGTTTTCGGAAAATTGTTAACGTGGGAACATGTACAACTAGACACGGGATTAACTGCTTGTAAAACTACGTTGGGATGGGTAATAATGGGAAAACTCTATTCTAAATACTATAAAGATGAAAAGGCTTTAACAGTGATTTCTATGCATGTCAGTAACAGTTGTTTAAAACAACTATGGGATTTAGAATGTTTGGGTATTAATGATCCGATTATTTCTAGGGATAGAAATAAAAAAGATGTTGAAGATTTAATTAATTTTCAGGATAAGTTAACCATTCTACCTACGGGAAGGTATGAATTGGAATTGCCTTGGAAAAATGATTGCATGGAATTATCGGATAACAGAGATTTAGCATGGGGGCGGCATGTGCGAATGATAAAACGGTTAAAGAATGATAATATATTAGAGGAATATCAACACATTTTCAATGAATGGGAAAATTTGAACATTATTGAAAGAGTTCCTGAAAATGAATTAAATGATAATTGTCATTTTTTGCCGCATAGACCCGTTATTAAAGATAGTAGTGAAACAACAAAAATGAGGCCGGTATTTGACGCATCTGCAAGCGAGAGGGGGATATGTTCCTTGAACCAATGTTTAATTAAGGGTCCTAACTTGTAGAATTGATACCTGATATTATAGACAGGTTTAGAATGTACCCTATAGGTTTAAGTTCCGATATTGAGAAGGCATTTTTACAGTTGGGAATTGCAAAAGGAGATAGAAATTTTGTGCGCTTTTTTTATCCTTCTGACAATGAGGAACTAATATATAGACATTGTAGAGTTGTTTTCGGTCTTTCGTCAAGCCCATTTTTGCTTAATGCGTCCATTAAGCATCTTTTGGATCATTCTCCTCTGAAATATGCAGATGTTATTGAAAAGTTAAAATGCTCATTTTATGTTGATAATTGTATAACTGGTGTATTTGATGTGACTGAGGAAGAGTATTTTATTGAAAAGGCTCAGGGTCTTATGACGAAAGGTTGTTTAAATTTACGAAACTGTGAAAGTAACGTAGCTTGTAAACACATAACTAGGCATTCAGGTGACACGTCATTATTAGGTTTACTGTGGAATTTAGATTTGTACACTTTGAGGTGTAATATTAATGTAAATGTGTTAGGTTATGATATGAAGCTCACTAAAAGACATATTTTATCTATAGTGCAATCAGTCTTTGACCCGATTGGGTTGTTAGCTCCAGTAATGCTGCTTCCTAAACTCATGTTGCAGAATACATGGAGACTCGGGATTTCTTGGGATGAGAGATTGCCACCTGATATTGAAAGTGAATTTTATAGATCTATAGCGGATATTCATTTGTTAAAGGAAGTGGCAATATCGCCTTATGTCGGTTCCAATGTAAATATTGAATTGCACGTTTTTGTCCATGCTTGCAAGGATGGGTATGCGGCATGCGTGTTTATGAGAGCCGCTGAAAACGCGGAAGTTAAGGTGCGAGCAAGGGCAAGAGTGGCACCTTTGAAAAAGTTAAGTATTCCGCGTTTGGAATTAATGGCATGTTGCATTGGGGCTAGGCTTGCCTTTTCCGTAAAAAATGCACTTAATTTATCCGAAATTAAAATAACATTTTGGTCTGATTCTACTGTAGCCTTATGGTGGATCAAGGAAAGAGGGGAGTGGACTGTTTTTGTGTCGATTCGTGTCAGGGAAATTAATGAATCGCCTCAATTTCAATCTTGGAGACACGTACACGTTCCTGGTAACCTGAACCCGCGGATGTATCGTCTCGAGGGTGATCGATAAAGAGGATGATAAATTCTAACTGGTGGAGCGGTCCTTTTTGGTTGAAAGACGAATCGGAATTCTGGCCGGATAGTAAAATTGAGTGCCTATCGGCAGATGTTGATTTAGAACGGAAAAGAGTCGAATTGATAAATATTAATATGTCCGGAAGTTCTCCCCCTTGGTATGCCCTAAGAACTTTTGATTATGCTAGGATGATTCGTGTAATTGGCTGGGTTTTACGTTTCGTTAACAATTGTAAAAAGAATTCAATTGCTATTAAAGATTCTGAAATTTCTCTTGACGAAATAGAGCATGCTGAAAAATCAGTGATTCGTTCACTTCAGAATTCCTGGTTTTCTGATGTTAAAAATGTTAATTCAGTTTAGGTGATAACTGATAGTGGCAATCTTTTAAGGGTGAAAACTCGAATCACTAATCGTAAAGATACTTTGGACTTTTTGTACCCATATCTTTTACCTGGTAATTGTACTTTCACAAAAGTGTTAATCGACTATATGCATAGGAAGAATTGTCATGCCGTAATTCAAATGTTGCAATGTATATTGAGAGAAAAATTCTGGATTCTTTAAGCCCGTAAAACTATTCGTAGTGTATTGAATAAGTGTGTAAAATGTCAAAGACATAAAGCGAAACCGATGTGGTGTGAACCTACATCTCCGCCAGCTGATCGAATTGAAGATTGTGCCGCTTTTGAGATTGTAGGACTTGACTTAGCGGGGCCACTATTTTTGAAAAGTGGTAACAAGGTTTGGATTGTTTTATTTACTTGCGCCGTGTACAGGGCAGTTCATCTTGAGCTTGTGACTTCGTTATCGACTGAAGCATTTTCATTAGCTTTAAGGAGATTTATAGGGAGGAGAGGTAGGCCGAGGACCATTTATTCCGATAATGGAACTAATTTTAGAGGTGCGTTTAATGAATTTTCCAGATTAGATTAGAATAAGATTTCGAGAGAATCAAAGACGCGAAAAATATTTTGGAATTTTATTCCGCCCACAGCTGCTTGGTGGGGAGGCTGGTGGGAGCGGTTAGTTAGACTAGTTAAAGAACTTTTGCGACGCACATTAGGAAACTCGGTACTATCTTATGAAGAACTGGAGACGATTTTATGCGAATGTGAAGCGGTTATAAATTCTAGACCTTTAACTTGCGTATCGGAGAGTTCTCATGCTTTGATCCCTTTAACTCCGTCCATGTTTCTGGCCGAGAATCATTATTCTAACTTTAAGGATTTGGATGAAATCGACAGTAAACATTTGCAAAAACGCATAAGATTTAGAGCTAAACTTTTGAGGGACTTGAAAGGGCGGTTTAGACGAGAATAATTAAGTCAGCTGGTTCAGAGACAGGTTCAGACTAAAGATCGTAGGGAACTAAAGTTAAATGAAATAGTTTTAGTGGGTGATGATTTCAAAAAGAGATTGTATTGGCCTTTAGCTAGGGTAATGGAGTTAATTCCAGGTCGTGACGGAAAAATAGGAACTGTTAAAGTTAAAACTGAGTCGGGGATAATTGCGCGACCTATTCAACGTGTTTTTCCGTTGGAAATGAATCAAGGAGAAATAATCTCTACTGAAGGGAAAATTCGTAATTTCACCTCATTGAATTCTTTGGTTAAGAATGCAGCAAAATTATATTTATTTGGTAATTATGTTTTTGAGTTGTTACCAACTGACTCAAAGTGGGGAGTATGTTGCAATTTGATTCTGGAAATATTATAGATTTTGTTTTATGTAATGTTTCTGATAATTTATTCATGTTTGTGTTTGTGAACTTTTACTATTTTGTTATTGGCAACACCGAATAAGTTGTATAAATACTAACCGTGCAGTGTCGGCGGCAGTGCTGTGCTATGTAGTTCAGATGGAAATGTTTCAATAAACTGTTTTTATGTTATTTTTAAAGTACTTTGGACTCTTTATTGCTCTACAAAAGGAAGCATGTTCCACGAGGCAAGGGAATGCCCATCGGGTAGATGAGCTCACGTGCAGTTGCGATACAGTTTGCAACACATGGCATTGTTTCCTTGTTATTTTCCTTGATATAAATGCATTGCAATTTTAGTCATTACAAAAAAAGGTTTACCACTCTAATTTTTAAACAATATTCTTAATATCCTTTTACTGTATCAGTATAAAAATTTGGAAATTTTATTGCTGTTTAGCGATTCCCCCTATGATTACACTGTGCAACATGAAAAATGTCCTTTAGACAAAAATGAGTGTTTCTTATGTATTTTTGGCTGAAAATGAGGAATCTGCAATTATTTTTTGCCTACCATGTACCATTTTCCCAAAATTCCACATTTTAGCTTTTTACGTATTTTCTGGATAAATGTGCATATTTTCGTAGTGTATTGACTTAATTTTCTATACATAATATCTTTCTCATTGACAGTGAAATTGTTGCCATTCGAGAGACCTTTTTAACGAACTTGGTTACTTTAGCAACATTTTTGGCTACAAAAGCTTTATCTACTTTCTCGAAGTTTCGAGTCATGTAATGGATGACAGACATTTTGTAGACTATTCTGCGGAAGAATAAGAAATAGTATGCTGCTGTGATGTACTATTTCAAGCATTAGGACATGAACACAATTCAGCAGAGTGGCACTTGTTATCAGTGCTCCTCCATCTAAGGATTTTTTTCCTATTTATTCCTGTAACATATTCTGTAAACACAAAAGAAATTTCAAAATTGTGAGTGGCAAAAATGTATTGAGATATAAATCTACATGTCTTTTTTTTCCACAATTGCACATTAAACTTGGTTTAATGAAATATTTGTAGAAGCTCCGGACAGAGAAGGAGCAGCTTTCTTGCATCTCGGGAACAAATTCAAAAATTTAAGTGAGGCAAAAGTATAAGAAAGGGTTTTATTAGCCGCCATGACGAAGAATATGTAAATAAAATGTCAAAAGAAGAAAAATCAGCCTGTTTGGCCTTCAAATCAGTGTGCTCACGTTTCCTTGGAAATGAGAAAGCTGAAAACTCCGAAGATTTTGTTAGTGACATGATAAAATGCTTTTGTATTATAGGTTGACATATGTCATTAAAACTACACTTTTTGGACTCCCATATAGACTTGTTTCCTCAAAACCTTGGTACAATTAATGATCAGCATGGGGAAAGGTTTTATCAGAATTTTTCTTGTGTTTAAAAACTGTTTCAGCGGTCCATGGAATGGAAGCATGCGAATTGAATATTGCTGATCTGTTATCAGGGCACACCAACAGATGCCTACACGAAGAAAAAGCCAAAAAATTCATTTTAGTGTTTGTGTTTTCAATAAGTAAGCCTCAGTTACATTCTTCTATAACCAATTTGTATGAGAAGTGGGTTTCCAGCAAAAATGGCACGAGATATACCATTTTGGTTTGGATATTTGAACCAAGCACCTTTTGTTTATATAGAATCATATAAGCTTCATCTAAAGGACAAAAAAAAGTTCAAATTTGTTGCACAGTGTTATATGCTTATTATAACTCAGTTTCCATCTCTACCCACTCTTGATTTACTGTAATCTTAAATTCATAATGCATGAAAATATGATTTTTAACAAAGAAGGCAAAAAAGGCTCAATCTCTCTCTATTTATTTTAAGTACATTTACAAGTTGTGTTGTGTTCTGCTCATGAATATTTTATTTTAATTTATTTCATTTTTAATAAACCTCTGATCATTCATTATGATGTTTTATTTTCTTGTTTTAGATGCTGCAGCATAGCATAAATTGGGGATGTCATTCAGCCTTTTTTTTTTTCTTTTTTAGAATAGTTTTATCATTTAATCATCGAATATATTCTTGTAGAAAAATTACTTGTCAGGAGTGACCCCTGATTGTGTTTCTCTCTACATATAATCCATGGTATCATTATCATGGAATCTTTTTCATTATGTAGCATTGCAATTGTAAAATCCAATAAATAATTTCTTTTACTTTAAATTTACAAAATCATCTCCGTGCTGATTAATTGTATTGAAAGTTGTAAAATGCAATTTTGTTTAAACCAATAATAATTTTTATTGATAAATTAAATTCAAAGGCATATTAAACTTCTGCTTGTAAGCTGTGCAAAGTACTTATGTTATTCTTAAGATTTATTATTTTGAGTGCATTTTCTTCAAACTTAAAAAATGGTACCATCTAATTCAGAGCTGAATAAATTGATGTAATGTTTATTTAAAATTAATATTAATAGTTGACTGAAACTTTTTCAGGAAGATTCTGAATTTGATACTGTTGATACTACTTTATTGATTCATTTATTTGGAAAGAAAGGCAATGAAGACCTTAGTTATGATGATTTTTATAGGTATTTATCTGTCTTAAAATGAGTACTGGTTCATTATTTATATTAAATAGGAAAACAGTGAAATAGCTTAACTTGTGTTTAAGGTTTATGGATAATCTTCAAACAGAGGTGCTTGAATTGGAATTTACAGAGTTTTCTAGAGGTATGCCAACCATATCTGAAGTAGATTTTGCTCGAATCCTGTTACGGTACACTCTCGTTCATAGTAGTGATTATGAAGCCTATATTGAAAGAGTGCATGAGCGAATTCCCGATGAAAAGGTATTAATTAAAATACTGATATTTATTATTGTTTATTCTGATTATTATTGTTTAATTATTTTTTACTTTAATTAACTGCATTGAAATATTTTCTTTTTATGTTAATGATTGATTGATATTTTCAACCAAAAAAGAAAAAGGTTTTTATTCAGTAATTATATGTATGTTGTTAGAAATTTACGTGTATGCTGTTGAATTATATAAAACTTTACTTCATACATCCAATGAATATACAAGGTGGTTATAATTGAACTTCCCCTATTCAGGAAATCCTACGGCTAAAACCATTCAATGGATTGACACCAAAATTGGTATGTGGACTTTACACGAGATGCACTCAAGGAATCCCGAAGGAAAAAAAAGTTCTAAAAATTTCCGCTAGCAGCGCTGTTTAGCCTTATAACAGGGTTTTAACATAGGAAATGACCAGTTCGGAATAAAAATAATAATATTAACATTTATTGTACACTTTTTCGTCCATATCTATCACCTTGCCATTTAAAATGAAAGTAAAGAAAGCTATAACAGTTCATCTGTATGGCAAAGAAAAAGAGTTTAGGTTATCATGAAATGAATATTTTTCTCTTCTCATAAATACTAATATCATTATTTTTATGCCATAATGGTCAATTCCTACATTAAAACCCTGGTATAAGGCTAAACAGTGCCCCTATCGGCCATTTTTAGAACTTTTTTCTTTCCATGATTCCTTGAGCACATCTGGTATATAGTCCCCATACCAATTTTGGTGTCAATCAACTGAACGGTTTTGGCTGTAGGATGCCCTGAATAGTGGAAGTTTAATTATAACCACCCGGTATATTACTTTCTATTACCATAGAAAAAAGAAGGGAACAAAATCTGAAAATGGGAAAGTGCATTTGAATATCTGAAATTGAAAATTCATTTTTTTTACTATAACTTATTTGTGTCTTGCAATGGTTGTTTGTAACTAAAACTATTACTTTATTTCTCCGAATAAAAAAAAAAAAGACTTTTCTTTTGTTATAAAAATAAAATCATGCGTATGCATACTTTTTAGTTGACGTTTCTAAAAATTGAAAAAACAAATTTTAGACCGAGGTTCCCGATTTGAAGCCCTGCACTACACTTTAAAAAAGAAAAAAAGGAAATAATAGAAGAAAATTATTCTATACATTTTTTTTTTTTTTTTGAAGATTTTGAATCTTGTGATTACTTATAAATTCTTATTCATTAAATTGGTTTTCTGTCTATTTTCATACCTACGAGCATGCTAAAAGTGCTTCCATGTTTGGATCTATATTTTTCTTTTGTATTCTTCTAATAAATGCTACTTTCTTTTAAGGATTATCCTTGTTTTCAATTGGTAAGCAAAACTATTTTTTGTTCTACTTTTTAAAGAGCAACTCCTCTATGAGATGTAAATTGTCTAATGCATAATATTTTGTTGGTCCCATAGTATTCTGTTTTAAATAGGTTTCACTGTATATATTAATGTTCCCATGTTTAGTATTGGATTTTCGAAGTACATTAGAGCTGTGATATTTAATGAAGATATTTTTCTCTAGTATTCAACAACCTCCAGTTTTTTCTTTTTTCAGTTAAAAGCAACTACGCATCTGAAATATAGTTAAAATGGCCTTAAAATCTTGTTTAATCGTACATCCTACTCATAGTTTCAGTACAGATTCTCTCTTTAGCACTACAATAATAAATGAGCAAAATAGTTTCCTAGAATTTGGTTTGGCCTTTTTATAGAAAGTGATTAATTTTTAAATAATAATAATTCCTCATTTCTAAAAATTGCTTGTAAAATGTAGATAATTATGTGTGAATGATTGCAGTTTAATTTCATAGTCAAATAAACAGTGTCGAATAATTAGTCTTTTCTCTTTTCAATAGGGGGTGACTTTTCGCACCATTGATCAACAATACTTGGTTTATTTTATTAAAGGTTTGGCTCTGCTGTAACTTAAATTCACAATTGCTGGATATAAATTACACAGTGAATATCTTTTCACAATTTCAATCAAACCCAGAACTTATGCACTAGGAATGCTCTTCTAAAATTACTAGGGTATTTAAATCAAACAAATTCTTTAAAACCGCTTATAAATGCCTTATCTTGTCTGAAGTTAAGCTGAAATGCAGCTAGAAAACCTTGAAAAATATTATGTACATCTTGTACTTTCAGTACAAATTTCAATGATAAATAGGCAAGACACTTTCCTTAGTCTTGGAATCTGCCCTCTTACTCAGAGAATAATTATGTGCACAATAACATTAAAGTTATCTTTTATTTTCTAGTATGTGCACCTAAAATAGAAAAATAAAATATTTGAACTAATTAAGCTGTGATTGAATATAGCAATGCTGTAATCAAATAAATAACGTCAAGAAATTCGTTCCTCTCTTAATTAGAGATGACTTCTCTCGCTGTAGATGCAAAGTTTTTTGCTTCGTGTAGAACGAAGGATGTTTTTTTTTTTTTTCTTTTTTTTTGCTTACACTGCTGAAAGAAAAAAAAACATTCCAAACACTTCTGAGTTCAAATAACTAAACAGATAGGGTTCAAGGCTAATTGTTAAAATGTTTCAGTTTATCGTCATTTTTATTATACGTCCAAAACATGCATGCAATTTTGTTAGTTTTTTCCTGTTAATTTAATGATTTTATATTAAATTGTATTGGGTAACAAGCATGACATGAAGAGCATTCTTTCTGCATTATTCACAATATTTCAGGTATTTTACTTTTTCCTTTTTTAAAATTACATGCACCAAAAGAACATTTTGTGAATGTATTTTTAACTAATAAAAAATTTTAAGACCTCAAGCTTTTTGTAAAATAAATTCCTATGCTTTCTATTTTTTGGATATATATCACTATATTTTTGGGGGGTATTTTTTTAATTTTACTAATTTTCAGGGGATCTCATTTGCACAGTTCAAAGCTTTCTGTCAGTTCCTGAACAATTTAGATGATTTTTCTATTGCAATGAGAATGTTCACATTTGCAAATCGACCCATTTCTCAAGGTACAGTTTTTAAATTAATACTATAAGTTTTTCTTTTCCCTTTGAAAAGTTAAATTATTATTGTTATTACAACCTTTTTTGCATGGATTCATTATTTTCAAGTAACTGCAAACAAAATGCCAGTCAGAAAATCTTGTAAATTTGTTTTTACTAATTTAAAATTCTGTGCATGTACATCCTCCAGCTGCTTCACCGCAATGTGATGATGCAACAAATTTGAGACAGTAAGCAGTGTGCCTAAGAGGAATAGTATAACTTGAATCAACTAACTCCAATGAACGTTAGTCTTGGTGACTAACTCCAAAAAACGTAGTTCACCAAGAAATTTCGTTGGTGCACTCCTCTAGTTTGTGGAAAATTAAACACCACCTTTGATAGACCTTTTACAAATCCAGTCTCTATAATGAATTTTTAAGGCTGTGTGCTAACAGGAAAAGGAAAATGGAGGAGAAAATTTTATAATGAAGTAATTAATACATTCAAAGTAACAGTAAAATATTGATGAGATGAAAGCAAATTAGTCAAGAGCGATGCAAATTCTTTAGTGGAACATGCTGTGTGATGTCAGCCACTGCCCAACACTGCTTTTTGCATATGAGATTATTAAATTAAAAATGATTTTCCGAGTCTGGCATTGATGAATTTTAGAGCTTTGTAAATGTCTTAGCCACGTTTAACTATAATAAGAGGAATATTAAATTGGTCCAAACTTCCTTATTTAGAAGTCTTCTAATGCATTTTGAACAAAATTGTCTAAGCCAGTATTAAAGCAGAGACACAAAATTACGAAGGGATAAGCGTGTGTTATGGGATCTAGACTTTAAATCTAACTTGTTTTCTAATAAGAAGTGCAATTTTGATGGTCAAGGGAGTCATTCATATTACTTCCCTACTCTGCATAAAGAAAATAGCATGGTTATCTTTCATTGGTTTGGGGGAGCATCTGTCATGGTTAGGCAGTATTTCATATAAAAAAGTCAGACATGTAGGGTGAGTTGGGGTAATTGTAAACATGGGGTAATTGTAAACAAGCTTCATAACTACACTTGCGGTGGTTTTGAAAACTTAACTGCTGGTGAGTGATAAACTGGCAGCATGACATTGAAGCAATTTTGTAAGTTTCAAAGCAACTGTGGAGGTGTCACTATTGTTTGATAATTGCACAGTGAAAAACTTGTTTAACAGAATTTAGTGATCTTGCATTTTCCTCTTCAGCTCATCTACAAAAGTGATGTAAGCGGTTTCAACCATTTTTATTTGTCATATGGAATGCTGCTAAAACATTTAGTTATGAATTTAATCTTTATTGTTATTTTTCATGTGCAAGTTAGGTGTTTACAATTACCCCATATATTTCGTACTCTGGGGTAATTGTAAATGCTTAAATTTATCCTATTTCCAATATTTTGGGGGGGGGGGGGACAATAAGTATTATATTTTGATGTAAATTACAATTTTGTGTCTATTTTACATAACTGTTGTTGTTGTTGCTAATGCCACTTGGAAATCCAAGCCCCCAAGAACTAAGGAAACTCCTACTGATTATTAATGAGCTCTGCTAGAGGGAAGTACACTTGGCTCAGAGGGGCTCAATGATTTTGAACCAGTTCCCAGATGAGAGATCATCACCTAGGTTGGTCCCTCAGCGGAAAACATTTCTAACTTGGTTTACATTTGAAGCGACGTTGTATTTTATTTGCACAGCTCCCTTTAGCGCACTTGGTCTCAGAGTAATCAGTCGCGGGAGGTGGTCACCCTCCCAAGCGTTGATTACAGCCAATTGTGCTTCACTTTAGGTGCTCTGTGGGATCCAAGCTTAACCGACTGATCCACTGCGAGACAAATTTTACATAAATTTGTTGCATTACTTGATTTTTTGCAAGATATTTCTCTTTAAATGATCTCGGCCAACTCATAACATAACTTAGCGGACCCCATGCGGCCTGTTGGCCGCAGATTTAGAACCATTACTCCAGAACTTCTTAAGCCTTCAAGCAGTGTATGAAACAATTTTTCATTTGCATCAACCTTATTCGAAAATAAATCAGTTTACAATTACCCCAGATCTCTGGTTTAATTGTAAACACACTAGGGCAGGGGTCAGCAACCTTTTGAGTCGGAAGAGCAAAAAATTACAATTTACAAATTTCAAGTTTTTAAAGAGACACAAAATTTTTTCTTGCCAACAATAATTAGTACCTGCATAAATAAAGTTTTTTGATTAAAAAAAACTAATCTATTTATTCATATATAAGTAGTGATTTTTACAACAAATTAGATAATATATATATATGGCATTATTACATAATTACTTATTATTTAAGTAAAAAATTAAAACAATTAAACATTTACTTACAACACTAACTTGTACTTCAATAACAAACAAATTCAGTGGGAGCAATTTCTTTGCATGGTTACTCAAGTAGAAAATTTAAACCTTACTAAACAAGGTCACTTGTACTTAATGATGAAAAAATAACCAATAACATACATTTGAGCAAACAAATTCAATGGGAGCGTTGGCTTTGCATGGTTTTAGAAAGATTGGATAAATTTGGCTCATAGCTTGTGGTTTTAAGTTTCAAACACGACTCTAAATTTTCATTTGTTAGTTGGCTTCTTACTTTACTTTTAATTATATTCATGCAAGAAAACGCTTGCACGAATATGTCGAGCCGAAGATAGTCGGAACTCCAAACGCCAACTTCTTTACCTCACTGTAGCAATCTGGAAGACTATTCCATGCGTCGAATATAAGTTCCTCAACTCGCCGCATTTCTTTTAAAGCTGTCCACTTTTGTTGCGTTACGTATATACATTTCTGGACCTCTAACTCTTCCAACTTGCTTTTTAACTCTGTAAATTTTCCACTCCACAAAGCTTTACTTTTTAATTCGGTCAATTGCATTTCTATAGATCCAATATCAACTCCAAATGGCTCAATGTGGATTTCGTTACTCTTTGTATTGAGAGGGTTTACTATGAATGCTAGAGTGGTTTTGTTGGTTTTGAATTACTCAAATCTGTCAGCAAATTCATCTTGAAGTTTTTTTATAGCTGTGCTGAAGTAAATTGTGTCAACAGTTGCACTGGTTTTATCGCAATATTGCTTTAGAAATTGAAAATGAAGTAATTTACCGCTCTGAATATCTTCTGCAAAAATAATTAATTTTTCTTCGAAACAAACCAATTCTTCTACCAAAACATAGGCTGGGTTTCCCTTTCCTTGCAGTTTTAGATTCAGCTCATTTAATTTCTCTGATATCCACCATAAAGTAAAATTTTTGCAACCATTTGTCGTTCTCTAATTCAGGGTGATTAATGCCTTTTTCATTGAGAAATGTATTTATTTCATTCAAGCACAAAGCAAAACGTTTCAACACCTTACCTTTGGAAAGCCATCGTACTTTATTGTGAAGAAGGAGGTCAGAATACTGTGTCTCCATTTCGTTTAAGAATTCTTTAAACTGACGATGGTACAGCGCTTTTGACAAGATGCTGTTAACAATCTTGATTACCAAATTCATGACCTCAACTATTTCGGCCGTAAATGTTTGGACACTAAGCGCTTCTTGGTGTATTATGCAGTGAAGCGTAAGAATTTCGTGGTTTATTTTGCTCTGAAGAATCATTGTTGCCCCTTTATTTTTTCCTGTCATACTTCTGGCTCCATCAGTTGCTATTGAAACAATTTTATTTAAGTCGATGTTATTGTCTTCAAGGCATTTTTGCACGCCATTCGCTATATCTTCCCTTCTAGTTTGTCCCAAGAGCGGTAGCAATCCTAGAAGCTCTTCTTTTGGACCTTGGGAAGACACATACCTGACAAAAAGGGCAACTTGTGCCATGTCTTTTATGTCGCACGACTCATCTATAGCAAGGGATAAGGCAGAAGAAAGTTGAATATCTTCCCCCTGCAAATAAATTACATTTGAAGACATTTTAGCTATTCTATCTTGTACTGTTTTAGCAGATAGTGGCAAATCTTTGATTTTTTTCAAGATTTCTGGTTTGTTTTTGAAATCACGAAACAGTTCTTCAGATGTTTGTATGAAGCAATCCTTGACATACTCACCATCTGTGAATGGTTTGCCTCTTTTTGCAATTTCTAGTGATACTGCGAAGCTTGCCAGATTAACATTGCTTGTAGATTGCGTAAAGTTACTTAACATGGAACTTGATTGCAGTTTTTGTTTTTGGAGCTCGTCGACAGCTTTTTTTCGTTCTTCGCCGACTGGATATTTACTAGCAAACTGAGTATGTTTTTTAGTGAAATGTCTCTCTAAATTCCATTTCTTATTGTGTGCGAGTTTTTCGTGGCAACGTGGCAAATGAGACAAGTCGGAAGGCCATCTGAGTTGCATATGAAAGCGAACGACTCCGTCCAATCCTGATTGAATTCTCGATGCTCTTCTTCAGTTCTTCTCTTTTTTTTTGTAGATGCCATGCCTGCGGTGAAGCTGTAATAAAGACTTTTTAAAATTATTTAGGTATCCAAAACAGCAGATGACAAGTCTAGCAATAATTTACTATGTCAACGTATACCTACGTAAATACATAAGAGAAGCTGGGCATAATGAAATATAATTTATCAAAAAACATTTTACAACACTATTTCCAAATTAAAAATACTTAACTGAATAAAATAAATAATTCTCTAATAATTTAAATATTCAAATAAATAATTTAGACACGAAACTCTGTTTGTCTCACTCTCCCACGTACTGATTGACTATAAGTACATAGTTTCGTCGAATCTGTGGTTGCCTCCCGTGTGCGGCAATCACCGACTGGCACAAACGGACTTGTCAGAACGTGTTTATTATGGCACAGTCTGCACATTTTATTTACTTTTTTTTTAGAAAATATTAGATACTTAATTCACGAGTAAAGGTGTTATGCCCAGCTATGACGAAATCCATGAAAATTTCCAAACATATAAACAATCTAAAACTGCAAATACTTACTGTTCCTTCTCGAAAAGCAGACCTATCAAGGTCGCGCGGTCCCACTACAAAAAGGGGCGATATATTCGTGAATGGACACAAGCGTGCATATCTCATAGGTTTTTTTTCTTCCCTGATGTTGCTTTTAATTTCCAATTTGCAGTCTGTTTCGTTTGATGCGAGACAAAACGTCTCTATTTATTTCTCACATTATTCAAGTAAAAAATAAAGCTTTTAATAACGTTTTCATGCAATGTTATAAAATTTCGTGTTTAAAAAACGGAAAATTAACTCTCTGGCGCAACCAAAAAGGTTTTAGCAGGGATTTTGAGTTTATCTGCTTCATGCTCCGAGTGATTTTAATAGAGTATCTTTTCTATCATTTTTTTTTAATGTGAGAAAAAAGTAAAAAGTTTTTTTTTTTAAATGGAGCAGTAGAGCGCAAGACATTTTTTACACCGGCTATGCTCCAGTTTTCGAGCAAAATCTTGTTAATCCACTGTTCTATGCTCAGCTCATGATCCCTCTTTTTTTTTTGGGGGGGGGGGGGGATTATTGTATATATTTTTTCTCATTTGGAAATTTTTTTTGTAGTTGGGGGAAAGGCGAAAAAGAAGGGAAAATAACGTTATTTCCTGAGTAATTAAAATTCTCATTTTTTAAAGGAATTAAAATCCCTCCGCCCCTCCTTCTGCCTACAATATTTAATGCTTTCGTGGATAAAATAACTTTGTTTTTACCAAGGCACTTACATAACTTCGCTTGACCAGGGGCAGTAGTGCCCGCGGAGGGGGAGGGGGGCATGGTGCAAGTTGTGCCATCAGAATTTTTGAAAACAAAAATTTTTTTTCGGAAGATTATTTATTTGTTGTATGAACCAGATTCCTGATATCTGACAAATTTTTAAATAACTGGAATCTGATTCTGCCATTGCATGAAATATCCAGTAATCCGGCATGCTAAATTTGACTATTAAAATTTAGAGTACGAGCATGATTTGAAAATGTATCTAAATTATGAACTTACTATGCATTTGCAAGCTGTGAGCTGTGTGGTTTTGGTTTTAAAAATATGTACAGAAGTATTTGATCCGGCACTACTCCAACTCCGCGCTGCGCCGTGCTCCAAAGAAATTAAATAGATTGTATTATTTATCTGCATTTTTAAATTCATTTTATTGTCTACTAAAAAATTTGAAATATTTCTTAAAAAAATCGATCAGTGGAGTAAAATAAACTTCTTTGCTCCTGCTCCATTTCAGTTTCCAAGCAAAATCTCGTTGAACCACTAATCCGCTCCAGATCTATGCTCTTGAGTAAAAAAGAAGTTTTGAAAATATTTCACATTATCACTGTGAGAGCGAGGGGCACGGGTCCCCAATGGTTCTCCTTCTGGTTGAGCCACTGATGCTCCGGTAACTCATCCAAAACGTGTCAGTAAAATTTCCGGGGTTTCAGTCGGCACCATTAAAAAGATTATACATATTTGAAGTTCAAGTTGAAATTATTTATTAAGAAAATGCATCGTGGCAGCATTGCTGAAAAGTTTTATATAATTTTCCAAGATACACTTTGAAAGGAAAAGAGAAAATAAACCAATAAAATAAAACTTCCGCACAAACCCACGCCCGTTAGGCTGAATCAATACAGGGGGAAAAAGAAAAGTAAAAAAAAAAAAAAAACCACTCATGGTAATGTCTCATATCAACCGATCACCCCTATTCCGATAAATTCGAGGCAGACCTGACACATGCGCAAATTCTTTCATGGCTCTCCTTTAGCAATATGGACAGTACCTGCTTTGATCCGCAGAGTTCGAAAATAGGTTTATTATATAACAATTTATAGGAACTTACACTTATAATTATTATTTTAATGCAATTTTTAAATAATAAAAGCTATAAAACAGATAAATAATAAAGTAGGTAAGTTATTAAATATATATATTAATAAAAACACTTTCGCGGTAATATCTAACAGTAGTACATAGTTTGACATTGACTTCAAAAAGTAGTTGGGTATCTTATTTGGAAAAAAATTTGTATAATATGTATTTTAAAAATATAATACCTATTATGTTACCTAAATTTACTTTGGTTTTATTATAATTATTATATATGTACATACATACCTTTGAGAAGATAATTCGCTTCTGACTCTTCTATTTGAAACAACAAACTATATGTCACAGCCAAAGCACTGGTGAAGACGCCAAATTTTCTTGCGTCGAAAGTGAATAAAAACCTACATAGAAAGATCGGAAGATGGTGTGATATCTTCAAGGAATCTTGGCGAGTTGCACAGCCGGCGTTCACCTGTTCACCACGAAACCCGTTACCTCGGCTTTCCAATTAACAACTGAATTATTTTAAAGTTCAAAACTTTAAAGTTCCTGAACTCGGAAAACAGAATCAGGGGCGCTGTCATTTGCGCTCATCGTTGATTCGTAGACCGTCACAAGTCAATGTCCACTATGATTAGCGCAGAGCTTGGTGTCCGGTTGTCTCGAGGCACACGCCTTCGTACGTCACCACGCGGTAGATGAAACGAGCCCCTACGGAAATCACAGGAGCTCTCAAAGAACCTATAGTGTCAAAAAGCCAGACGAGCTGGCGCGTGTGACAATCATTCCGCAGCGACACAAACCGATCCGTTCGGGAGAGGGGGGGGGGGGGGCTTAATTCAGAATAGTCACAACGGCGTCATTCGAGAGCTTCCGATAGAAACGGTGCCTAATCCTCTTTAATCGATTCAGAATTATTTTTAAAAAATTTTTTTTAAATAAACAATATTTGCGTATGGAACTAAAGAACCGCAGCTTCATGTCCAAAGAGCCGCAAGTGGCTCGCGAGCCGCAGGTTACCGACCCCTGCACTAGGGTAATTGTAAACACAAGCTCATTCGCTAACAAATAGTCATAAAGTTAAAATTTTTGTGTACATTTACTCGCAAGAAGTACAGTAGTGGCTACAATGCTCATAATTTTATCTCCGAGTTCATTCAAGAGGTCGGGAAGGATCAAAAGTTAAAACATTGAAAAAGCGTTTACAATTACCCCAACTGGCCCTATGGTATTCCATTCCTAAATGTTAACCTGAATCCTATAATCTGTCAAGAAATTGGAGGAAGACATTTAATTCCGTTTGGCAATTATTTTTAGGTGGTAATTAGTTATTTAAACAAGACAATGTTTCCTAGTGTGATTCTTATGACATTGAATTGTGTAACTACTAAATATGGGAAGATATTCGGTTGGACAGCATTGGTTTACGTAATACTTTTTCAAAAGCCATAAGAACTGAGCCATAAGCTAGAGATACTTATGCTCCTAGCTAAAAATTTCTGCTATTGATGAGCTAAAAAATATATTTTCAAAACATGGAGTAAGCTATCTCCCAAAACCACATCGTTGATAGAATCAATAAAAGCAACATATTTTAAGCACAGCAAATAAAACCATTCCATTTCAGATCAGGCAGAGGGTGTCACATGACCCTCACAGATTAAAAAAAAAAAAAAAATACAGTAGTTACAATTAAGGGACATATAAAATATCCCAAAAGGATTCTTCAAAAAAAAAAATTATTTCTCTATTTACAGACTTTTGAAATTTGGGACAAAATTGGCCATTTTCAGAATATCAGCAAAACACTTACATTTAAAATGGCCACTGTTTAAAAAGTTTTTAACCAATTCGAATAATTTTTTCTTTATAAATAACTAAGGGATGGTATTTTACTTAGAAACTAATTTTAAAAATCTAGTTGGGTTTTTTGATAAAGAAAAAAAATTGTTTTTGGCGATTTGCATTTTTAGCGATTTTATGATTTTTTTTCTTATGAAAAAAATTTATTTTTCACAAAACAGAGGTGGCAATCTAAATTGCTGTTATGGAAGTTTTGTATAAAATTTTATTGTAAGCCTCAGATGTATATACTCTCAGTGTAATAACTTCACTCCACGAGTGGAAGAACACAACTTGATTATATTAACATACTTTATCTTGGCTAAATACTACACAGATGCACGAACATATTATTTACAGACATTATTTACAATTTAACTATGTAAGCAAGCATAGTGACAAAAGCCGTCTTGGCTTAGCTGCGTGTTTTTCTGCTCCCGCACGAAACTCAAACCCAAACCAAAACCCAAACTGTTTTTAATTGTCAGTTCAGTTGGCGGTTGCCGTTAACCGTTGCAACCGCGGTTTCGAGTTTATACACAACATCTCCTCTCCCCTTAGAGATCAAGTCTCTGGGGGGGTTTACTAATCCTTCCAGACCGCCGCAACGTTGTTCCCGGATTTTGTGGCACTTTCGGTGAACTAACACAGGTCGTAGTATTTCCACTGTCTTTCACTGCTGGTGGTGAAATTAATGGGCCTACAGCTGAAACATCTTCAGCTGCTGCCGATGATCTGGTTGAAGTTTCGGCTGATGATGTGTCCGTAGGTGTTTGTTGCATATGGTGTTCCCCATTCAGACTGCTCGCAGTAGAATCCTCAGCAGCCGGGGAACTCTGAGACGGAGTCCAATGATGACGACGCACTGAGTGATCAAAGTTTTGTACTTGATCACCGACTGGACGGATTTGATCTACATGTCTCCGTACTAATGTCCCTTGAACATTTACAGTATAATGTAGCTCGCCATCTTGGCTGATTACTTGACCGAATTTCCATTTTGAATTGGCTGCTCTATAATCACGAACAGCCACATGGTCACCCACGGTAAATTTTCTGTCCCTGAACTCATAAACACCCTTTCTGACGTTTTCTTGCACTCTGGATTTTAAATCAGGCAACAACAAATTAATTCGGGTTCTAATGTCCCGTTTCAAAAATAGCATGGCTGGGCTGTGCATTGTGGTGACGTTAGGTGCTTTTCGATATTGAAGCAAGAATGTGCTTAATTTTTGACTTATGCTTCCGGCATAGTGTTGCATTGCTCGTAATGATTGTTTTAATGTATACACGTAACGTTCAGCTTGACCATTGCTCGATGGCTTAAATGGTGCAGATGTTTTGTGCTTAATGCCATTGGTCAACATGAACATTTCAAATTCGTGTGAAGTGAACTGAGGCCCGTTGTCACTTACGAGTACTATAGGTAGACCAAATCGGCTGAAACAATCTCGAAGGCAATCTATGGTCTTGTGGGCAGAGGTTGTTTTCACTGGATAAACTTCTAACCACTTCGAATGTGCATCCACAATAAGAAGGAACATATGTTCAAACATAGGGCCAGCGAAATCTACATGAATTCTTTCCCATGGCGAACTCGGGTACTCCCAGTGATGGACTTTTACCCTAGATGGGTCAGCTTTGTATTTGGCACAATGTGCACAATTATTAGCAGCATCCTCGATATCTTTATCAATATTCTTCCAATATACGAAAGATCTAGCAATTGCTTTCATCTTTACAATACCAAGGTGCCCTTCATGTAGTTCTGCTAACACTTGTTTTTGATATACCTTCGGGATACAAACAGTTTGACCGTACATAATACACCCATCTTCAATTGTATATTGTGCTTCCCTACCCTGCAAATCTTTGCCCTCTCGAAGAGCATTCAGAAGCGGCCCTAGCTCTAAGTCTTTTGACGTAGCTTGTCGCAATTCTCTGGATGTTACAGGTAAGGTTTCTATTTGCCTCATCTGATTTATGTAAATATCATCTTTGACATCCAATTCTTCAGACTTCTTCGGTAAGCGCGAGAGACAGTCTGCATTCCCGTGATTTTTGGTATCCCTATACTGAATGTCAAATTCAAAGGATTGCAAAATTAGGGCATAATGCAAAAGCCTAGTAGCTGCTAAAACAGGTAATCCCCGTTTTGAACCAAAGATAGCTACTAGCGGCTTGTGGTCAGTAATCAATTTGAATCTTCGACATTTTAAATACAGATAAAATTTCTGTACAGCCCATACGATGGCTAGGGCCTCTTTATCTATTTGGGAGTATTTTTGCTCAGTTCGTGACAAAGTTCTTGAAGCAAATGCTATGGGTCTTTCAGTTCCATCTGGGTACAGATGAGACAATACACTACCTACACCAACTGGCGAAGCATCAGTAGCTAAAGTTAGAGGTAGGCGTGGATCATAGTGCACTAAAACTCTGGGTGAGCAAATCTCTTTTTTGATTTTCTCAAAAGCTTCCTGACAATCCCTCGACCATTTAAATTTCACGTCTTTCTTTGTAAGGTCATTAAGGGGATTTGACATGGTGGCTAAGTTTCTGCAAAATTTCCCGTAGAAATTTACTAACCCCAAAAAGCTTTTTACCTCCGGTACATCTTTAGGAACAGGGGCATTTAAAATTGCTGAGATTTTATCATCAGTTTTGTGCAACCCATTAGCATCTATTATGTGTCCCAAAAAATTTATCTCTTTTTGGAAAAATTTACTTTTATTTAAATTCAATTTCAAACCATGCTCTTTACATTTTTTGAAAAATTCCTCCAAAGCCCTTAAGTGTGACATTTCGTCAGACCCCGTAATCCGTGCATCGTCCATGAACACCTTAACACCTTCCATACCCTGAAAGAGCCCGTCAACGTAGCGCTGCCAAATTGCAGGAGCCCCGTTTAAGCCGTACATTAGTCTTTTGCACATATACAGCCCCTTATGTGTGTTAATGGTTAATAGATTTTGGCTTTCGGGATGTACCTTCATTTGTAAGTACGCATGTTTAAAATCAAGTTTTGAAAACTGTTTACCCCCGTTTAAACTTGAAAAAATTTCCTCCAGTTTAGGTAAGGGGTGCTGCGGAACAACCAAGTTAGGGTTAAGCGTTACAGAAAAATCAGCACATAATCTAATATTGCCGTCTGATTTAACTACCGGTACCACGGGCGTAGCCCACTCTGAACTTTCTACCCTCTCAATGATTCCTTCCTTTTCCAACCTATCAATTTCCTTTTCGACTCTTTCTTGTAGAGCAAACGGGACTGTTCTATATCTGCGAAATATTGGCTTAACCCCCTGCTTCAGTTCCAGCTTAACCTCATAATTGTTGATCTCTCCCAATTTGTCATCGAATAATTCCTTATATTGAGTTAACAATTTGTTTAAGTTTATGTTACTTACTGCTCTGACAGTTTTTATAGCGTTCCAGTCTAGGTTTATTTTATGGAGCCATGCACGGCCAAAGATCGTATCCAAATCCTCTTTTACAATGTATAAATTTAACTGCAAACATTGATTTTTATACTCAACCTTCACGGTGACATACCCCATTGGTATTAAAGAATCACCCTTATACGTCTTGAAGACAATATTAGTAGGCTGAATTTTCTTATTAGAGATTTTCCGAAAATTCCTAATGCTCATAACACTCACGGCCCCACCAGTATCCAGTTCCATTGAGCAATTTTTATTCTCAATTTTTAGATTAACCAGTATCGGAGGTTGCCTTGGCTCTTCCTCCCGTAGTGTATATTCCTCAGCCTGTAGTTCAAATAAAGGTACTTGATTGTTGTTCTCAATGACATTATTCAAATTTACCTGTTTTTGTTTTACCGGTTTACCAGCCGCTTTCTTTGCAGCAAAACACGCCCTTTGTATATGTCCGATTTTAGAACAATAATTGCATTTACTTGTAATAAATTTGCAATTATTGCTATTATGGTCCGTGCTGTAGCATCTCGTGCATTCCGATTTTTTCCGCCTTTCCGCAAAAGTTTGTTTTTGGTACTTTGGTTTACCCTTTTTCCCAGCATGCAACACATTTAATCCCCTTCCCATAATGTCATTTGTCCCTTTACAAGCCTTTTCCATAGCTAACGCGATTTGTAATGTTTTGTCAAGATCGATATTATCCTCTTCGAACAATCTATCGAGAATAGTTTTATCCCGCAATCCACTTACAAAAACGTCTCTCAGCATAATATTTAACATATTAGTGTCATAATCACAATGTAAGGCAAGGGCTCTTAATTCCGCCATATAATTATTTATAGTTTCCCCCTCATGTTGTTTACGGTTAAGAAACTTATGGCGTGAAGGGATTATCAAAGGTTTTGGATTTAGATGTGTTTTCAACACATCTTTCAACTTATTCAAGGTTTGTTCAGAAGGAATGTCAGGAGCTAACAAATTTTTCAATAATTGGTACAATTTTGGGCTCAAAGATGATATGAAAACTTTAGCTCTCAATTCTTCTGGAACCTGTTGCACATCAAGATATGTGTCGAAGCGTTCCAAGAAGCAATCGAAATTTTCCGTTTCATCATTAAATTTCTCAAACTGTACCGTTACTTTTTGTTGCACCGAAGAATCTTTCTTCTGCAGTGCCTTTAATAACTCTTGATTTTGTTCAAGCAACGCTTTAATTTGCTCCTCCATAACTTCCGAGCAAAGAAAAAAAATAATAATCTCTATTACCTTGAGTTGACTTCGGGCGTTGCCCTAATCCATTATCCCATCCTCGTCGCCAGCTGTAATAACTTCACTCCACGAGTGGAAGAACACAACTTGATTATATTAACATACTTTATCTTGGCTAAATACTACACAGATGCACGAACATATTATTTACAGACATTATTTACAATTTAACTATGTAAGCAAGCATAGTGACAAAAGCCGTCTTGGCTTAGCTGCGTGTTTTTCTGCTCCTGCACGAAACTCAAACCCAAACTGTTTTTAATTGTCAGTTCAGTTGGCGGTTGCCGTTAACCGTTGCAACCGCGGTTTCGAGTTTATACACAACACTCAGTATTCAAAGTTTGAAATTTGAAAATGTTCAAAAATTACAATTTTTGAAATGTGATTACTTAAAAAAGCCATTTTTTAAAAATCTGCTCATTTGATGCTCTTGAAGTGCTTAATGAGCTGCTATCAATTATATTGTGTATTTTTGCCCCAGATATTTTATATGATATTTCAAAAATAGCCATTTGCGCATTTCTCAAAAAAGCCAGAAATTCAAACTTGTTCTTATTTAATCACTTTACTATAAGATTTAATCGATTTTTAGTAAGAAATATACTATATTGTCACACTATTACTACAGCTAAATTGTACTTGACCTTCTTAGAATTGAAATAGCACCTTGCACAAAGTGTTGCCACCGTGATTTAATGCATGTTATCCTGTTCAATCCAATTATTTGTTTTAATCTCACACGCTTTACATCAAAAACCATGTAACAGCAAACGTAAAATCTATTGTAGGAATACAATCAAAACATTATTGGCTCTCCTAAAATAGTAATGCTTACATAGGACGCATGATCAAACATGAAGTGGAAGCAGTTAGAAAACTACCAGTCTCTTAAACAAATATAACTCAATGTATGATTTCCAAATAGGAAAATTTATTGAACTTGTTGATGACAATTATTGGATGGGACAAATTACGATGGTATCACTGATGGTTCAGGGACATTATCGAATCATTTCTACACAGATAATCTAGAAAAAATATTTCAATAGGAGGGGGGGGGGGACTAGACTGATATATAGTAATGCTAAAAGTAAGAAATAAAACACCATCGGGTCCCTCCTAGTCTTTGCATAGTTTTGGTAATATACAAGTAGAAGATGATTCAAGAACTTTATTATATTTATTTTTCTTTAAGTACATAACTACATATGCGTTTAAAACTATGTATATCAGTGCTGTTACATGATATTTGATGTAAAGTGTGTGAGTTTAAAACAAGTAATTGTAATGAACAGAATAGCATGGCATTAAATTCCGGTGGCTACACTTTGCGTATGGTGCTATTGCAATTTTATGAAGTTTAGGTACAATTTAGCTGCAGTAATAGTGTGACAATATGGTATATTTCTTAAGAAAAATCGATTAAATCTTATATTAAAGTGACTAAATAAGAACAAGTTTGAATTTCTGGCTTTTTTGAGAAATGCGCAAAAGGACATTTTTGAAAAATCATATAAAATCTCTGGGGCAAAAATACAAAGTGTACCTCTGTTTTATCAAAAATAAATTTTTTTCATAAGCAAAAAAAATCATAAAATCGCTAAAAATGCAAATTTTTCATGTCAAAAACACTTTTTTAAAAATCAATAAATTCAACTAGATTTTAAAAATTAGTTTCTAAGTAAAGTACCATCCCTTAGTTATTTATAGAAAAAAAAATTCTAATCGATTAAAAACTTTTTAAACAGTGGCCAATTTTGTCCCAAATTTTAAAAGTCTGTAACTAGAGAAATAAATTATTTTTTTGCAAAATCCTTTTTAGATATTTTGTATGTCCCTTAGTTGTAACTACTGTAATTAAAAAAAAAATTTGTGAGGGTCATGTAACAAGTTTTAGACCTGTCTGCCTGATTTGAAATGGAATGACTCATAGATCATCTAGAGACATTAACTGTCAATTTTGTTTGAAATTTAGACATGATCTTATGCTTTTTATACAGCATAATTATTCTTTTATGTTGTATTCAATCCAAAGTTACATTAATCTTTAATATCTAGTTAGATAGCTGTAATTACAGTGCGCGCAGCCGTCCTATATTTTGAGAAATTCCTCCAAAATTGTCCTATTTTGTCCTATATTTACAAAAGCTATAGCATGTCCTATTTTTCTGACAATTAAATGCGCGATTCGGAAATGCACGCCGAAAATTTCCAGACAAAAAAAGCTATGGAACGCGGCAAAAGATAAGCAAGCACCGACGATGCTTATTGGCAGTTGGCGCCATTGAATAGAAGGAAAAAGAGAGAGAGAAATGAAAAAAAGAAAAAAACTATTTTGGCAGTAAAGCAAAGTACGCTCAACTGGAGACTAACCATTTACTGCCAGATTTGGCAAAACATCCCCAATGTAATCCACTTTTTTGAGCGAATCGATCGTCTGTTTGCTTAAGTATTCATTTTCTTCTTTTTGTACTTCGGAAACAAATACTCATAGATTCTTTTAAAATAACGTTCAAAAAGAACTAAAGTTATAAATGTTATATATATTTATGTATTAAATAAAGGAGAAACATGGAGACAAAGAGTTGGATGCTTGCTCTCTGGAAAAGCTGGTAACCCTGCCCATCTTTCGTTGCGATTTCCCTACGTGCGCGTGCTTCACGCTACCGTTCTCGTTGTTCGTATTTTGGAAAAGCATTGCATACTTGTCAAGTCTACTGTTTTAACGGGAGACTCCCGCTTTTTGCGTCTATCTCCCGATCTTCCGTTTAGTCGTAATTTTCTCCCGGTTTTAGTAATTTTCGCTTTTAAAATAAATAAAGCTTCATTTTTTCTCAATTGATGGCGCGTGTGATCGTAGTTACTCGCCGATGTTAGTAGCAGTCATGTGATTTTTCCTGCATTTTGGTTCCTGCATTTGGTTCGGTATTTTTGGAAATTTTGAAAAGTTAAAATTTCAGTTCCGCGAAAATTCGTAATTTTGGAAGACTTATTTTTTTCTTTGTAATGACAAAATTTTGAAGCAGCATACGTACATACTTGACTACAAAACTTTTACAAATTAGCAGTAAAATTTCCGCATTTTGTTTTAATGCTTTTAAGGGTCAGTCCCGATTTTTCTGAAATCCGATAGCATCCGCTTTAGTAAAGCTCCCTAGTAATCGTTTACTATCTGATTCTATCCCTTGGGCATCAATAACTTTTGGTTTATCATTATTTTTAATATTTTTTTCGATTCAGCCTCTTTAGTAGAGGATTTACGCTCTCGTCATTTTGCTACACCCACTCGAAATTTCAATGCAAAATTTTAGCCCTTTTTTAAAATTTGGTGATCATATTTGTTCATTATAACTATTAATATTGCATCCTTATTAATACCCTTGTTTAAAAGTTTTTTTTTTCAAAATATTTTTGCGTGGAATTTCAAATACATTCTCCCCCTCCCCCCCAGTCTTACGGTTAGTGTCCCCCCCCCTTTTATTTACGCCTTATATATTGCTACAAAATAAATTGAAAATACTTCTTCCTATTTTCATTCAATATATAATTAAAGAATGGCTTTTTTTTTACTATTTTAGAATAATTTGTTCCTTAAATGTACACCAGACGTGGTCTGATATTTTATTTCAATTGTTGTGGTGTACATGTAACCTAGTATTAAGGAGAACTGTTTGTTTTTAATCTAACTAATGTAGTGCTGGGGATTTTGTGCATTCGGCAAAGTGATGCGTTTTCTGTAAAGTGAAATTGAGTTTCGTCCAATATTGTCAAATGAAAATCTAGAGAATATATATTTATCATAAATAATAATTTTGCGAGAAAATGTTTTGTTCAAACATTTAAAGAGAAATTTTTATCAAATACTGCTGTAATGTACATTAAAAAAAATTGTTTATGTCATTTTAGTTGTTTACTGTATGTGTGCGTGGGGGGGGGGGGGGGGGGTGGAGTCATTGGAAAAAACCTTTTTTTTTTCTCTCCAAGGTTGGCAAGTATGCATGTATATAAATGTATGTGTGTGCTGACATTTTAAAATTTTGTTTATGTTTTCAATTGGTGAAATAAAAATTATTTCATAGGGTAAAAAAGTAAAATAAACCTTCTTCAACTTATATCTTCAGAGATTTTTCCCTCCTTATAATTTTTAAGCAAATAGTCTCCAAAATACAATTTATTATAAATAATGTGTATTTAATAATTTGAAAATTGGTAATGTACATTCATTCATGGGGACAAAATTTACGACTGGAAACACCAGTAATTTAGCATTATGTATGCAAAATCAAAATAATGTGTGCTACTTATTTTCTACACACTTTTTTTTTTTGCTTTTAGCAACAGGTAGCAAACTAAACCTATGTAATAGGTTAAAGACAGTCTGCTGTTTGTCTAAATTTGCATTTCTCTGTCTCATTTTAAATTTTTTTTATTTAAGTTTGCCATAAATATATTTAGAATGAATGCAGTAAGTCTTACTTTAGCTTAATAGACCTATTTGTTATGCATTAAAGTAGTTTTAAATTTGTCCTATATTTTTGATGATAATGTCCTATATATTTTTTTGCTCTTGCTGCTGGCACTGTAATTAGTAAATTTATATTATTTGCCAGAATTTGATTTTCGAAAGTGAAATAAATATTGAATTTTTAAATTTTTTTTAACGGTTTTATAGTGTTTTCAGACTATAAGTGTCATTCTCATAAAACATGGCAATTTTGAGTTTCTGCCAGATGGTTTTCAGAAAAATTGAACTTGATTGTTCTAGGGAAAAAGTTTATAATAATAAATTGCTATCTTTTATGTCTGGAAAAAGTAAAATAATTATAGTTTTTTAATTTGAAAGTGAATTGTGACATTCTAGTCTTAATTTCCTTTTTTATTTATTCACTTATTTACTTTATCCTGAAATTCAGTTTTTGTGGTGAATTAGCTTCTTTAACTGAAAAAGAATAATTTACGTTTGAGCTTGCCTTATTTAAGTTAGGTGTTTAAAATGCTAGGTAATATGAAAAGTTTTAACACACATAATTTCTGTAAATTATGGCAAAAAGCTTTTTTCTGAAATTCTGGTTATTTTGAAATCAAACTCATTGTTTTGTCTGTGTCTTAATGTGTAGATGCCATTTCTGAAATAAAACAAGCTATCTCAATAATCACTAATAAATACAAACTTGACAAGGACTAAAACCTATTAGTTTATTAAGAGACTTTTATAAGATGTGTGAATCAAAGTAGTGGCTAAACCATAATTTTCTTGCTTCAGTGATTTCAGTCATAATTTGGCATGTATCTTTTTTATTTCTTTCTTTTTGCTCTTTTATTCAAAGGTTTCATTCGATATCCACGGTGCATGGCACACAAAAAGATTAGGCAAGACTTATTGATATTTTATGTTAAATACGTAAATAATTATTTTCATCACTCATATTTGATCAAGAGCATTGAGAAAAACGTTTCAATATGAAAGTTGTGCTTTTTAATTTGTAAATAAAGCACATTGGGTATAATAACCTTTAAAAATGAAAAAAGTGGTAATTAGACATATTAGTATGGGTAAAAAAAACCTCTATAACTTGTTACATGTAGCAGAAGTCCGCTAAGTTGTCTAATAATTTTCTCTGAGCATTTGGGATTTCTCAGGATTTAATTTACAAGTCCCCTGTATGTTTATAATTTCATTGTCCTCTTGAAGAAAAGTTTTGGATTCCCCTTTTTATTTTAGGGATTAAGCATCAGCTACTTTCTCAGTAAATGAATTGATAAAGGACAAAATGTGTCAACCTAATTAAACTCAATAGTTGGGACTGTAGTAAAATTACTTTTACTACTCATCAACAATTTCTTAGAGACAGCAAGAAATACTAGTACTTAAAAAAAATCATTTGTTTTTATTTGTTACCAGTGTGCACATTCAATCGTTATGACTGTAGTAAAATTACTTTTACTACAGTATACATAATGATTGAATGTGCACTGTATGTTGAGAATTGGTTGTTCAAGGTTTCACTTTTCAACAATTTCTTAGAGACAGCAAGAAATACTAGTACTTAAAAAAAATCATTTGTTTTTATTTGTTATCAAGTGTCAGGTGTGCAATGACTCTATTAAACCTCTATATTTTATCCTTAAAATCAAAACTTGAAGTACAAACTAACCTTGGCATGTAATAGCATGATACAGTAATGCCTTTTATGAACTGAAATATGAAACTTTGGTAAGTCAGCAATCCACTTTAGTCTATATAAGTTATATTCTCCTTGTGGTGTCAAGTTATTGAAATTTTACTCTATAAAATAGCAGTAGTAATATAATAATGAAGGATCAATTTTTTTACACTTAATCTGGTGGAATAGTTTCAGGGCTGTTGTATTATTTTTAAAGCTATACTTACAAATTGTGCTTTCAGTAAATTATGGTTTATTGTACAAAATCTTGAATTGGACATTATGTATTCTTTGCTCAAACCAGATGAACATTTGTATAAACCAAGATATTTGAAAGTGTTATTTCTTTTAATTGTAGAAGAGTTTCATCGTGCAGTTGCTATTTGTACTGGGCACAGTTTAGATGCAAATTTAGTGAATGCTGTATTTCAAATCTTTGACGAAGATGGTGATGGACAACTATCATACAAAGAGTTCATTGCTATTATGAGAGATAGGCTTCATCGGGGATTTAAGGTAGTTTGCAAATAAATTTTTCTCTCGGTTACTTTGCTTTTAAACTAAAATTTCTATGTGCTATATAAATATAATGTACAACAAATAACCAAGTTCTACCTTTACCAATTAACAAAAGAAATACAAGTAATGAAAGAAAGTTTTTACAACTTCATTTTCACTATTGTCCTTTTCTCTGCCTACACGAGTACATTAACACGTTGAGGATGGCATGTTCCACCGGTGGCTCACATGCAAATAGTTTATCTGGCAGTGTGTACCAGTGGTGGCTTACACATGGATGGTTAATCTGGTGGAGTGTACCACTAGTGCAGGGTTCCCACCAAGTCACTTTTTTCACCTAAAATCACTTTTTTTTCATTGGTCACTTAAAGTCACTTTTTGTAGCAAATAGTCACCTAAAATCACTTTTTTTTGGGGGTATCTCATAAAGTGCTAAGTAACCACCAAACTTTTCCTATAAACACCAGGAAAAATGCAAATAAAATAGTTCCCTTCTACAAAGCTATTTTCTGAAGCAAATAAAAAGTTAAAACGGCATTAGAAATCAAGATTTTACAGAAATGCAGCTTGCTCGGGCAATGATAGAGGATGCTAAATCTGTAAAAGCTGATGAAATCGAGCACAGAGCAAAGGGGCGCATGAAATTGCAAAAAAAAAAACAACAGAAGAGAAAATCTTCGGTAATCACAACTTTTTTTAAAAAGAAATCTAAGACTGATTAAATTGAAACTTTTACAGAGTGCTGCCATTTATATACCAGGGGCGATAGTTCTCTAAATTTTTGAAGCATTCTTTTCTGAAATTTTTGTATTAACATTTAAAAATTTTGAGCATTCCTACTGTATTGATTTTCTTTTTGCTTTTCAAGGTCTATTCTATCTTATCATTTTCAGTTTCACCTTTGAAGGATTTGAAAGTTACACAAAGTTAAGAAAGAAGGATAAGTAAGCACTGAAAGTATACTTTTCAAGTATTTTACTTTTGGTATCTGTACTTTCTAAATCAGCTTTGAACAAAGGATTATTATCAAAATCATTTCTTGTACAGAATGTGTTTAATTTAGCGATTTCTTTGCTTGATTTAACTGGGCATTGACCCTTTTCCTGTTTTTCATGCTTATAATTGATTTTATTTGCTTCTTTAGTTGTCAATCTAAAGATTTTTATTTTTTACTTGCTCTAACACATGTAATTTGACATTAATATATAAATAATATTCAAATTCTTTATTTCTGTAGTAATGCCAATGAAAGCAAATTTTGAAATATTAAACTGTTTTTCTCTCTTTTGAGCCCTGCGCTAGCATGCATTTGAAGTGTTTATTTCTGGTGTTTAATTTTGGCATCAAAGAATATTCTGAATTAAATTTTTTAATAAAGGATTATAGTATTCCTTGTATATACATACCTTTAATTTATCTCACTTTCAAATATTTAGCACATGCTCCTCTGATATTCTAAATTTTTTTATTACCTATAATTAATTTTATTTTTGTGATCAAACATTATTAAAAATAAAGTTGATTCTATAAATTGTTAGCATAATCGGTCACCCCTGGCATATATATGTATGGCTGCTTTCTTTCTGTGTCTGATGAAAAACCATTGGTTTTTTAAAAATAATTTTTTGTTTGAGATGATAGTGATATTTATTTATGGAAGTTTAGTTAAGGATTGAACTTTCTGCTGTTTTTAGCCTACTTTCCCAAAAAATAAATAAAGTGTGAAAGAAGGCTTAATGTATTGTAAAAATATCATTAAAAATAAAGAAAAGTCAAAGAAGTAATTAAATAAGGAATTAAAAATGAAAAGTTTGAAAGTAGGGTTTTGAGATGGGGGAAAATGTGTGTCTGTCGGTCCCCCCCCCCCCCCCCCCAGTAACTTTTGAGGAAATTGGCGGATGTAAAAGCTCTTGGCGAGGACATCTCATTTCCATTACTTTTTCATTTGAAGAAATTTTCGTTTCATTTTGAACAGCTCAAAAAATTTTAACATTAGCGCCTATGGGCAAAAATAAAGCATATTATGTAAATACTGGGAATATGATCCTAGTTCGTATAGACAAGCTTATTGGAAAAAGCTCTCGGTGTGAAATATTTTTTTTGATTTGAACAATTTTTGTTCATTTATGAACAGTTCAAAAAAATTTACTTTAGTGCCTACGGGGAAATTTCAATCCTATATAAATCTTGACCTAGCTGACGGATTCACTTGGAACAAACTTTATCAGAAAGATGTTAGGCCAAAGAACATGTATAGATACGAAGTTCAACCTGAACTAAACGAACCTATTTTTTTAATGAAATTTGTTGACTGGGATTTTTAAGGATATTTCTGAAGGAATGAATGAACCAATGAATAACTGAATGAGTGAAAGAATGAATGAGTAAATAAAGGAATGAGTGCAAAATAAATAAGTGTACAAATTCATGAACGAGTAAACTAATTAATGAGTGAATGAATATGTATTGACCGTTGAAAACGGTACATTTGAAGTAATCAAAAACTAAAGCTAAATGAGAACTTAGAGAGAGAGAGAGATTGCAAGAGTATAGATCTGTATTTGGAATGTGCGAAAGTAGGCTCGTATAGTTCTAGATGGAACTTTTGCATGTGAAGAAAATAAATGTAATGGTATATTTTTCTATGCTTAAACACCTATAAACCTTTTTTCCACATATGTTTTAGTGGTAATGCAAAGCTTATTCTCATTTGGTAACTTTTTTTAAAATTGATCACTTTTTTAGTCACATTTTTTTCTTAAATGGTCACTTTTTTCACTTTTTTTGTATCATATTCTTGGTGGGAACCCTGCACTAGTGGCTTATATCAGCTATAGTCTTATAACACAGTTTTGTTAGATGAAAAAAGTGCATGTGGTTAAAAAAATTTTACTGAAAAATTGAAATGCTCTTTTTTACAGGTAGCAAAAATCTGCGCCGTCCTCAACATGCTAAAACTGAAAGAACAGGTTGTACCTGCCAATCTGATAACACAAACTGAAGAGCCTAACATTACAGCAAATTAAAAAAACTATTAATGTTTTTTTTAAAAACAAACAATTTAATTTCCATTTTTTATATCTCCTAAGTGCTGCAAGTATAAAAATTAATAAATTGTCTGCACTTTTTTACTTCATCTTCTTAAATAGTGATGATTTAGGTAAATCCTGATTACCCAAGTTTTCTACTTAGTTAATGTGGACCAAACACACCTCAAATAATATTATAGAGATTCTACATAATTTTTTTTTGCCTTAACCCTTTCAAATCATACAAGAGTTCTCTCATTTACCAAAAAACTTAGTCTTGCCTTGGATGTGATCTCAATGTGTTCATTAAATCATCCACAAATGACCATAGCGCAGACATATCACATTTATTAATATTTGGAGGATGAAGTCCCTAAAACTTATCAAGACTATATATACTAAAGAATTAGATATTTCTTCTTTATCTAATATTTGAAACATTTCTTAATATAAAAATAAGCTACATTTTTAGAATTTATGTAGGGATAAATTTAATAAACTGAAGATTTGATGAACAGTTTTGTTTCAGAAGCAAAAATGTTGCTTGTGAAATATCTTTGTAGTATAGTTCTTACAAAAAAAAAAAAAAGAAAAGAAACACAAGTACGTAAATTGGTAACATTCAATTAAATGTAACATAAAAAGCTTTTGCATTCATTTTGATTATTGAAATTTAACACTAGAAAGACAGAAGCAGTCATTTTTATTGCAAACAATTTTTAGATGCTCACATTTTCCATGCATAATCTTCAAATTCTTGTTTGTTCATTGAATTTTCCTAATAATTCAATAAGATTACAGAGAACAAAAATTGTTAATTTTTGCTCATTATTATAGATGCTAGAAATGTGTATAGACTAACTGTGGTAATATTAATCACGTAACAAGCATTATGCACCCATATGTATTTATTTAATACTCTATTTTATATAAATGCATGCTAGGGATTATGTTTAGTTGTCTGCAAAACATTTTTTTTTTCAGAACAGTTGAGTTTGATTGAAAATTGTATGCCATGCTATAAAGTAGGTGAAAACAAAACAGCAGTTGAACAATTATCTCCAAGAAAAGTTCACCATCAATTTAAGAAATTTGAACAAAACTAGATTAAGTCAAGATTAAGTTTGATTATCAGTTTATTTCCAAAATACATACCTATTAGCTTGATTTCTATACTTAGGAAGTAATAAAAATATACCCAATGTCATAAAATAAAACACAAAACCAAGCTCAATATAATAAAAATGTTAAATTAAAAAATCTTCCTTCAGTAAATAAATCTTAAAAAAAAGTTTTCAGAGAATTTACAGCAGTCAAAACCATTATCAGTATTTCAGGGTATACAAAACTTGTTTTTTTAATGTTAAACAAGTTTTTAACAAGAAAATACTTATCATAGTAATATTTGTCTTACAAATTCTTTTGTCTATTGTTGTCTATATATAGTTAAGAAATGTAAGAAAGAAAGTTCCTTCCTTTAGTTTTATGTAAAGAGGCTATAAGGAAAGAGATGACATTGGGCCAGTTTTTACTCGAGGCGGTAAAGGAATTGCCTTTCGAGCATGGGGGAGTCGTTCTTCCGGGGGTCCCTGCCATTAAGCTAATTATCCCCTCTAGTAACAAAAGGTTACTGGACAGGAGCCAGGACTCGGCGTTTAAAGTTTAATCGCCTTTTTAGACCTTTTTTTTACTTGATTATTTTTGTTCTTACATGCTCGCAAACTACGCGTGCTATAAAAATTATTTCTACACTATAAAATGTATATTGCTAGTGAAAAATGAAATAACGTTTCTTCTTTGCACTAAATATATAGATGTAATATATAGTTAGATAGACAGCTATATTTATAGTCCCCATTAAGTTTTTTGATTTTATATATTTACAATTATTTTTTTAAATGTACAATTTTTTTTCCTATATGTATGTATGTATACATATATATATATATATCAGTGGCGTAGGAAGAGGAGGGTCCGGGACCTTCATGTACAATTTTAAAGATTTTTCGAGCGCTGAAACAAATAAAATATACATATGTTTTAAATTGGAGTTTTTGGGTTATTGTGCAATATGAGGTACATTATATTATTCGTTTCACTATTAAGTTTAAAGTTTTTATGTTTCTCAGAATCGTAGGGCAAAATACACTATGAATAAGAAACATATTTTGAAATGAATTTTGTAAGTACAGATCCTTAAAAAGTATACTTTTAAAGCAAATTTTACGAATTATAAAAAAATATTTCGATCTCAGCATGCACTTGATGGATATAACATTTAAAAACTACAAGTAGTTTTAAACATCGTAATATGTATTAAGTTTGTATTTCAGTACTATGAAAGACCTATTATATCCAGTATTATGTATAAAAGTTAATTTCTTTATTACTACCTCTATTGTTTTTTTTATTATTGTTATTTAGTTATTTATTTATACATTATTTTTTCGGGTGACTAAAGATCTTCGTTTTAAAATATGATTTCCAATAAAATGCAAGGAAAAATTCAAAATAATAAAGAGAATTTTTAAAATGTATAAGATACGTTAAGAATGTTTCAAGATTTTTCATAAAGATTGAATGTAAGTTCAAGGCTATATTTGTATTATATTGTTTACATTATTTTTAGAATTTTACTGAATTAACTGCAGAATTTTACAGCAGTTTTTTGCTTTTATTATTTGTATCCAAGGGGCCGTTCATAAATGACGTCACGCTTTTGTCCCATATATTTGACCCCCCTCCCCCCTTTGTCACAATATGTCACACTTCAGCGGACCCCCTCCCCCCTTTGTCACGCGTCATGCTATGTTGCATAATGCATGATGTCACACTTCTTGTTACCCCCTCCCCTCCCCTTGTCACACTTTGTCACAATTTCCCGAACCCCCCTCCCCCCTCGAAGCGTGACATCATTTATGAATGATCCCCAAGTTCATATTTCAATCTTTTGAAAATAGAGAAGGCTGGGGCATTCGTGATCGTGGTATACATTAAGGTATTGATATGCTGATAAATATAATGACAAGTATCCAATCAACAAATTCACATTATTTAAAAAGCTGGATAAATATGAGATTGAGCATAAGGAATGTCACAGTGATGCTGGTTTTTTTATTCAGTAATTGACTTTCAGTTGATTTTGATTCAGTAATACACTGACTAAACTAATGATGTGAAGTCATTATCTCTGAATTAATTTTCAATATTAAACATGACGTTAATCCACCTATCCAAAAGTTTCCTAGTGTTTCTATAGTTACTGTACATCAAAATCAGATGTACTTTGTTGAATAATTGATATTTATTCATATCCAGCAAATATATATTAATTTAATAAGATGCGATTGCTAAAAAACTGTCTAAGACAACAGGACGGATACACATTCATTCAACATAATTTTCTGTTATGAGTGAAAATTCCAATGAAATTCCTTTTGTATTGACATATTTTATAAATACAAGTAGATTTGGAACGGTTAAATAAAGCTTAATTAATAAGTAACTCTTTTAATAATAGTCTATATAATATCACACATTTACACGAACATAATGCTTCACTAAACTGGATGAGCACGATTGTGATAGATATGCATATCATGTCTGTCGTATTTTTTTAATTATGAATTCTTTAAACTGCGAATAGTGTTGAATGAAAAATTGTTTAAAAATAACGATTTCTGTTAATTCAGCACAGTTCGCATGTTAATTTAAAAAAGAAAAGAACCTTAAAAATCATTCCTCAGAATGTTTGGACATTCTCTCCGATAAATTATCTACAGCGCCAACTACTTCCACCAAAAAACCGCCAAGGAACTTCTCTTTTTCTCCCATCTAAAGTTTGGAAGAAGATGGGAGATTCTGAACAGTAAAACATCAATTAAGACAACTAATATGCGTTTTTGACACATAAAAGTAGTATGAAATTGAAGCCTATGTTTTTCTCCTTTGGAAGATGTCACTAAAATTTTGCTGAAAAACTTTGCTTCCGTGAAATACGCGTTTTTGTAAACCCCTCTCGTTTCTCCTGCGTTAAGTCTATGAGAAGTTCCCCAACAAGCCCTGAGGTGGTTAAAAATTGGCATTTCTTTATCCCTGCATATGTCGCGTCTCTCCTTATAGCGTCTCTAGTTTTATGTACTTCTGGTATGTTTGTTAAAGTTAACAAAGTGTTTGCTTTTAATCATAAACATCATTCAATTACTTGCTATAAAAATGTGTTTTCTATGAAACTAATGTGATCATATTCATATTCTGACAGTCACATCTTGTCAAAACTGAAGGATGGGAAGCTTTCAAGTCATGCATCAAAACAGAAATGAGGAATTAAGTGAAAGATTTGGACTACAAATTTAATTAAGTAACTAGTTTTGAGTGTTTCAAGTTTGTGTGGTTTGAAAATACTTAAGATAACATATAGTAACTGATAAGGTATGAAGTACAATATTTATGATTAGACTTTTTCCTGGATAAGTAAATTTTTATTTAAAAAAAAAATGTGAAAAACTACTTACATCCTCTTTAAACATATAGAAAAAGTTTTAAGATTTATACAGGAAAAAAATATGTTAACCTCGCTGAAAAATTTATGAAAATTGTCATACTGAATAATAAACGTACTATTAGTATAAATTAATTAAAAATGTATTAAAGAGAATTGTAGTATGATGGATCTAATGGATGAATTGCATCATATTACATTACATACATTTTATCTTGAGACACTTCATGGGCATTTCATTTTCAAAAAAAATCTTTTCTTTTTCATTTACTAATATTTATTGATATAAAACTTTACAAGCTTTTTGTGCATCACAATTTTGTATCTTTAATGCAAATATGAATCTCATTTTTCTCACAGGTATTTAAAAAAAGTTACGATAAAATGAATTTTACATTGTGCTAGAATGTAGTAATGTGAAGATGGTAAGTTGCAAATAACAGAAAATGCTAGCTTTGAACATTATACTTCTCATGCAAGTACCTACATAATGAGTTTCCTTGAAAATAACTTCAAGCTTGATGAAAATCAACAATAACTAAACAAATTTTTCAGTTTAAAGTGCCTTAATGCAACAAAAGAAATAGTATTCCTTCTAAAAGAGAAAAATAAATTCTTTTTATGTGCACAATAAATGTAGTCTTCCATATAACTTTAGCTTATATATGAAATAAATTCCTTAGCAAAATCAACACATCTACTTCACATTTTAGTGAAAAAAAAACTTTCCTATAAATAACTCTTGATGCTATTGAATTATATGTTCATTATTCTTACTTTCAGCTTTCGTACTATTAATTCTTTGGGGAAGGTTTTTTAAAAAGATGCCTTTGGAAACAAAATACTATTAAATAACAATTAAAATTGTTACAATTTGAATACACTGCACATTTTAAATTTCAAATTTGCAATGAAATTTTCTTACATATATCTCAAGAGTTAAAAGAAACTTCTTCGGTGGAAAGGCATTACTTGTAGCTCTGAAACACATGTATGCTGTTTAGTTGGCAAATCATTTTCTTTGAATTATCATGTTGGATTTGGTTTGGTCGTACGATCAGTGTAAAAGCAATTATATATAATTTATTTTTTGGTATACATTAATAATGTAACTTAAAAATGCTTCTATTGCCATGCAAATATACTTAACTATCCCCTTAAGCTACAAAACTTGTACAACAAGTTACATTTCATATAAATAGAATGTGATAGTTTTTCATTATTGAAAATGTTTATTATTTAAGAAGTTATGTATAAAAAAGAGTTTATGAATAAATTTAATTCAAAAAGTTTTGTCTGTTTACATTTATAAAATGATACACTGAACTTTCTGCATATAAATTCTTATCTATATCTACAAAAATGAAAGAAATAAGTAGGGATGAACCGGATAGTGATTTGGCCGTATACCGGATACAGGGTATCCTGCACTTTTTTTCTGCCGGATACGGATATCAGAGTTCAACCGGATTCATGTTCCACCGGATATCTGTAGTTCGGCCGGAAATACATCGGATATCCGGCTGCTATTTGCTTTCAGTTTTGCTACGTATTTACTTATTTTTTTTTATATACTACAACCTCAAAACAATAAATCACAAATAAGTTTCACTCCTAATTTCTTTAAAAACATTTTTAATATATCAAAAAACATTTTTCCAAACCATTTGTATGATTAAATCTATGTGTATTTTGATAATGGAATACATAAAATAAGCCATTAAAACATTGTTTTTATTTGTATAGAATTCGAAAAAGAAACAAACTTTAAACACAAAATGTTTTGCGATCTACCTATGTCTAACTGAGAAGTATATTCCAAAAAGTATAGGTTTAATGCTCTTTTTAATTCTTATTTTTGTAGTTTTTTGCATAAAATATTTTATGGTGAATTCCACAAAACCTACAAAAAGTGTAATTCAGTGTTTAATAATTATTACTATTATTTAACAGCTTTGTAAATCACATAAGGTAAAGCTAAGATAGATTGCGCGGTTGGAGAGATTGCGTACCTACGAGTTCGGGGGGACGAAGTAGGGTGCACGCGACCAAACGCCATGCATTTGTACAACGACAATAGTGGAATGTCCACTTGAAAGTGCAAGTTGATTGATATGAACGTCTGTGATTAAGCATCGATATCCTATATTGTTTTCACAAGGTAAGTGCTTGAATTTTCATAATGCGTTCTTTGAAATTCTATAGAGTAGCAGTAGTACAATATATTCTAAACTTAAGCGACTTTTCGTAATCTACTAAGCTAGACTAACAGTGGGAAGGCCAGCATTTCTTTCTAGAAGCAGCCATATTTAAGTGAAAGTCCGCGCAATCTGTCCTACCGAAATAGGATATTTTGCGCGTTTTGTACTTGGGAGAGATTGCGCGTTTCTCCTGTTAGTTTTCATGCTAGGAGAGATTGCGCATTATATTATTACCCATAGCTTGTTGGTAATGCAGCATAAATTGCAAATTGCATGTGAAACGTATGAATCGATTAAATTTGCTGCATTAATGGACTAAAAGGGGCGTTCTGAATTTTTACTAAAACATAAAATGTAAAATACTTATGCCCTCAACACATTTTTAAGACTTGAATATTTTAAAACTTTAAATTGATTTTTAAAGTTATTTCTTTACATAAAAAATTCACGGGTGTCTATTTAACAGGCATTAATTAAATATTTTGACTATAGTTCTATATTGAGAGGTAAAGTTGTCGTGACTTTATAATTTGTGTTTTCAGGGGACTGTGGTTTTTTATACCGTATATATCGTTTAAAACAAGTTCGTGTGATTTTATTTTTTTTGAAAATTTAAGTTATGAAATATACGTTTCAAAACTAAATGTGCAAATAAAGTAATTTGTGAACAAATTTCTTTTCTTAGACGAAAATGTTGCTAATAAATTAATAATGTGCTAGTTTTATACAAATATTCTTATTAATAAACTATTTTTCCCAACCGCTTAATGCCGTCAAAATTAAAAAGAAAACAAAGTGCAACGAATGTTACTGACCCGCACATATATTCGAGAGAAAAATTAAGAAAGAAGCGAACGTCTGAAGATAAGATGCTTCCAGAAAAACTTGCAGGAAAAAAAAAACAAAACAAAATGTTTGAATTTTGAAACATCTTCGTCATCCGCCACCTCAGAAGAAAATAATGTCAAAATACTGAATCTTTGGGACCACGTCAGACAGGACAACGAGGATGAGTGCACTGAATGCCTGAAACTGTACCAGGAGACAACTTCGACCAGTGACATTAATGCCTACCGTTCCTTTGTAGGGACAGTCTGAAAAGTACGTCTGAAACACCCAAAAATAAGCATGTCAACAAAAAATGTTTTAATGTATTCCTAAACTTATAATAACCCGTTAGGAATACATTAAAACAATTTTTTGTTGAAATGTTTACTTTTGGGTGCTTCAGACATACTTTTCAGACTGTCCCTAAAAAGGGACGGTAAACATTAATGGGTTAAGTGTGCTATTTGTAGCAGATGGGTGCACTACTTACAACAATAAGTATACGGATTATGGACGACAACAACTTCGGTTAACAAACAAAAGACATTGAAACTGAAAAGAAATAAGATTAATTATAATTTAAACCTTCTTTTCTTCTTTATTTTGTTTCTTTAATTAAAGCACTGTTTTTTCCTATTCTGTAATCATCGAGTTAAAATATTTATTCCTATTAAAATTGTATGTTTATACAAACCCTACAACAACATAGTTTTAGTGCAAATATTATTGCTAACAATTTAATTGCAGTTTTTATGAATAACAATCTCTCCTACCCATGTGCGCAATCACACCTACCCTGTAAGGACAGATTGCGCAAATTAGTCTTCTTGGTTTTTTTACAGCTGTTGCATTAAATTAAAGCAAAACTACGAAATATCAATGGAAATGCATAAAAAACAAATGAAGTCACAGTTATTCATCAATAGTTTAACAAAAAAGTCATACTTCGATTTTTTAAAATTATTTTTCCAATTGTGCGCAGACTCTCCTAGCTTTACCTTATAGTTTTATTTTGAGTCAAATTAATTTATACATACACATGTCAGAAAATAATAATAATTACAATAAAATGAAGTAAAAAAACCTTTTGTAACTAATTTTAACCATCGACAGTTATTTTTTTGAATTTTTCAAAAACAACGTATTACATGAATAAATGCTAGTTAAATATAGTGAATATATTTATATATAGTGAACTTAACAGTTATAATAATTTCAATTCCCCTTGTTTTACTGCGTAGTATTCTTTATATTTTATAAAAAATTTCGGTAACAACAAAATTTTCCTTGGGTTCCATCATATAGGGTTCATTTGTTTCCATCATAAATTGGCACAACTATAGTAGTAAGAAAGTTTACAAATGTTTCCCATATTATAGCTTTAAAATATCTTAATACGAATAAAGTAAAAACACGACATTTGTAAAATACAAATGGTTTCACACTTCTTTCATTTCTATTTGATTTCTTAATGAAAATTAGGCATCATTACTGTTGGGCGTTTCCAATAAAAATGGAACTGCATCTGTTTAACAACAATTAACATTTATTTGGACAGAGACATGGCTAAAAATAACAACAATTAAATATCAACATGAAAATAAAAAATTTAAACATAACAATTGTAAACAAAAAGACGGCGAGTGCTCACTAGAACCACGTGAGAAAAAGGGATCTACTCCTAGTAAGTTCCTGGAAGCAGCTTTTATGCTGCCAAAAAGGACTCCTACGCATGTGCAGTATCGGCACATGCTCCAAGAACTATTTTACATCTCGGACCTCCGAGCGAGCACGTTATGCAAATTGTTATTAATAAGTAGGAAACTTTCTTCAAAATAATGTATAATTAAATGATAAGAAAATTCTTTAAATAAAATAGACATTTATGGCTATCAATTACTAAAAAACGAAACTATTAACTATTTAATAACAAAAAATCAATTTAAGGTAGCTTATGTTAAATTAACTTTCAACTTACAAAATAATTGAAACATTTATAGGATGCAAAAGGATTGAAATCTCAAACATGGCATGCCATTTTCAGTAAGGGAATGTTCAATCCAACATTTCTGAAAAAAAAAAATGTCTTTACTGGCATTTTGTAAAATTAAAGAAAAAGTAATGGAAGAACTAGAGAATGTACATGTGCACTAGGGATGTAACGAATAGTGATTTGGCCAAATACTGAATATTCGGCCATTTCTTCCTGGCCAAAGCTGAATATTCAGCCATTTCTTCTAGGCCGAATAGGCCAAAGCCGAGTACTCGGCTAATGTCTTAGGCCGAATACCGAGTATTCGGCGGCCGAATATTAAAATTTCTAGAAAATTGTTGTAATAGAAAGTATTTGTTATATTTAAAATTATTCACAAAGTCGAACACCAATTACACACAATCTATAATGTATGATTTATTTCTGTTTATTAAGAATTAAAAACTATTTAAAATTGATCTAATTTCTCTATTGTTTTGATTGTAATAAAACTAAGAATTTCATCCACAAGTGGAATAGACAGGTTTTATGGTAGTAAGCATTAGCATTATTTTACTAATTATTTAATTAAAATGAAAGAACTGCTATTGTATAGTGAACTTTTACCTTGCTCAAAACTTTCATGAAGACATTTTAAAAGTTATAAAAGTTAATATTTTTATTTTATAGGGTTCTTACATACCTACTTTTAAAAGATATATTAAAATTTTAATACACTTAACTAGAATATATTTTTATTTTCAAAAACCTCAATAACTTATGCTATGTAAATATTCATGATATATTCTAGGATTTTCACATTTCTCTCTTACCCAATATTCACAATAAATCAGTTTACCCAAACAAAGTCTGACTTCCACTTTGTTTGTTAATAATAACAAAATACATTTCTCATATTCTCCACCATAATTAACTATTGCCAGCTTTTGGAAGCAAATGCTAAATATAAAATACAATATTACAACTATAAAACCTGTTTTTGCTCAATCAAGCCTAAAACAAGGTTTTAAAAAGTTGTTTTTTTCTAAATTATTTTAATTTATAAAAACTATATACTAATGTATTCTTTTGCAATAATTATAATACAATTTTAAATGTTTAAAATCTACTAATTTCTTTGTTTTTTTACACTTCTACTGCGGTGGAACTATTCAGCCGAATAGTCCATCACTATTCGCATCTGCCGAATATTCGACTAGGTGATGAAATGACTATTCGGCCAAATGGCCGAATACCAAATAGTGGCCGAATATTCATTACGTCCCTAATGTGCACTAATAGAAAAGAACTTAAAACTAAATAACATTTGAGTGGGGGTGGTCATAATACCTTAGCCCTAAAATTTGCATAAATGCTTTTTTTAAATTTATTTTTTACGTGGGTTTCAGTGACAAGAAGTGCAATTAACTGCTATTTTTACCTATTACACCTTTTAGAATTTAAGATCGCAATTTTGGTGCAAAAATCGAGTGTTTGGCGTTGGTTTGGTCCTTTTTGTATCAGATGTAACAGGGATTGAAAATTGGCACAGCTTTTCCACTCCTGGATGTAGCAAGAGGCGACAGAAGTGATCATAATCACAAACTATTTATGCAGACAAATTGCATGCTCCTTTTAGATAAGACAGAAGCAGCAAACGGCAAATTTTAAAGTTAAAAAAAAAAAAGCGGCAGGGATGAGAAGGTCTCAATTTGGTGCCTCTATCACCATCACTGTGAAGCGGAATTAGCTCGGTTTAACCAAATTTGAGACCAGTCGAACACATTGTCTAACTTTATCTTTTGTCTATGATCATAATCCTCATAAGGCACAAAATTTAGTGCCTCATGACGATTGAAGGGGAAGCAGAATTCACATAAAAAGAAAGTGGAATTCAAAAACAAGTGATTGAACTAAAACCAGAGAATAGTGTGAAAAACTTTCTAAGATCGCAATTTATTGTTGTGTATGAGGAAAAGTGTCTTAGAATAGTGTGAAAAACTTGCTAAGATCGCAATTTACTGTTGTGTATGAGGAAAAGTGTCTTAATACTTCAAGCTACTAGTGATGGCCTATTAGGTTGATACATGTCATTACTTTTTACTTTAGAAAATGCCTACTCATTTTCTGTGAGTGCTTTTTCACTGTTTAAATTGGGAGATGCCTTATTATTAGTTAAAAATGATGCAACCTGATAATATTAAGTAAAACTAAGTCAAAATTTATTCCAAAAATGTTCAGTAGAAAGTTGAAGTTATAACCTGTTATTTTTGCTTGAAAAGCTGAAGTTAATCAATGAAAGGAAATATCAAAAGTTTTATGTCATACAAAATTTTGGCATAAAGTTACTTTATTTGGCACTGAAAATTTTCTGTAAAGACATAATGGAAAATTTTCTTCCTCAAATTACTGCTGGATATTCAACCGGATACCCCGCCGGATACATTTCTTAACATGCTGGATATTTGGATATTTTTTGCAGTGCTGGATCGGATACCGGATAGTTTAGTTACTGACCGGATCGGATATCCAGATCAATCGGATAGTTAAAAATCAGCCGGATACCGGATAGTTGCCGGATATCCGTTTCATCCCTAGAAATAAGTAAAATGTAAGCCTTAAAATCAAATGAAACATTTTATTTATTTGCTTTGATTTTAAAAGGTACAACATAGGCTAAACTCATGAGAAATTAAAAGGTAAACATAACTCTTGCAGATATGTTATAAAAGTGAAACAAAATGGACATTTATTCTACTTTTTATATATTGAGGAAAAAGAAAACAAATGTCCAGTATGCTATCAGTCCCTTGTATAGTTAAATTTAAATTTGGATGTTGAACTACCAAAAAAAAAAAAAGACACTTGTTTTGGCCTGTAGTTTATGTAACAATGGCTCAGAAATTTATTTAGTACTTTATATGGTACTAGCATTTATAGATTAAAAATTTTAAACAGTTAAATGCTTAAAATATGAAAAATTACACTCGTGCAGACAAAAAATGCACATAACATCATAAGTTTAAATTATTATTATTATTGGGATTGCAAAACATATTAATCATACCAAGAAATTTGTCATTTTTTAAGCTTGTTCAATTACTCAGTCACAGTATATGCCATATATTTTGATCTATTTAAAGAACACTTTCATACTGTAATTTTTCATAAATATTGATTACTGTTCAATGTGTTTTAACCCCTTGCCTTTATTGCCTGAGCTTCATTGCAGCAAATACACTGCTCAAAACTAATAAAGGATATCGTAAGTCGTACGTAAATAACAAATGTAAGCGAAATTTTTTTGCAGAAAATGGAAGAAGAGCATAAGATAAATGCAAATATTTCTCATTTTTCAAACTTCAGAGTATGCGAATTTTGAGTTAGACATCAAATGTCTCTTTAGTGGCATGGAATGAAATCTGGCCTTCAGCTTAATAAAAAAGTGTACAAGTGTGATCAACATTTAGTAATTGCATTGTTTCAATGGTGTTGTCTCGACGAACACATTTAACCAATTTTGAAGCATGGAGAGTAGTTGGTCAGTTAGGGAGAAGCCAAAGTAGCAGAAGCCACTGGAGTTTCAAAGTGGGACTTCCAGGATTTGAAACCAATTTTTGGAGACTGGAAATGCAGGCCAGTGTCATAGATGTGCAACAATGCCCAATGAAGAGCTACATTTAATGCTAATGACTCAGTCAAAGGCACTAAAATATCAATACTATTCTTCTTGAGCACCTTCCTTCAGCTGCTGGCACCCCAGTTTCGACATAAACTTCAAAACTGGCCCATAGCTGTAGTTGTTTGTATGCTTGCCTACCAATGGTATATGTTATGTTAACAGCAAGTCACAGTTCTCGCAAGGAGTGGGCAACAGAATGTGCACTGACGCACAGACTCAAGGAGAAATGAATGATGCAACATTTTTTTCTCTGACGAGTCCTATTTTTCTGTTTACCCTGATAATAGGCGTATTTTCATCTGGGGGGAACTTGGTACAAGAAATATTCCTGTGTTTGAGCACAGATGTGTCAGATTTAGCGGTAGGATAGTGATAGTATGCTGGCATCTCCACTGATGAGCACTGATGAGCCAATATAGAGATGAGGTCCTCAGACCTATTGTAGTCCCTTACACTGCAGCAGTTTGAGATGACTTCATGTTAATGGCTGACAATTTCAGGTCACATCGGTGTGGTGGTTTACTTTTTGAGGAAACAATCACACAAATGGAATGGCTAGCGTGATCTCTGGAGATGAGCATATTTGGGACAATCTAGGCACATGAGTTACTAACCGCCTACTATCCTCACAAGTTCTCCAAGGACTGGAAAGAGCTGTTCTTTATTAGTGTTAAAGAATACCCCAGCTCCACCTTTAATAGCTTCAGTGACTCGATGTTCCTCAAAGGTATTCCACACTGCTGGCCATCCGGGGAATCTATAACGCCTACCGAAAACGATTTTGAAGTACCTCTTTTCATTCATTTTATTTCATATGCACGTTATTTTTTCCCCCATTCGGAGTCCAAATACTCGATAAAACGCATTCTTTCTACCAAACATGAGTTTTTTTTTTTATCACATAGCTTACCATGTCTGTCAATCATTATTAATCATCTAAACAATGTCCTCAGCCACAAGATCCATCCACAACCTCAGTACGTATCTTTTAATTGTTTTGAGTAATGTACAACATTATTTGGCTGGAGCTACATGGACAAGGAGTCTACACAGACAGATTCACTGCTAGGTGTCAATGCTTCAGTTCATTTTATGTACAGTGGGGAAACACAAGTAAGATGTCAATCTTCATAGATTAATGTCTTTTAAATTATTGCAATAAAATTTCGTTAAAGGGCCGTATTCATATTAAAATGAATACTAACTTTTAATTTTCAAATGTAATGCCCTATATTTGACTACGGAAATGGGTTCAGCGTGCTTAAATTAGTCTATATACCAAATTTGATTGCATTTTCTTCACTAGAACAGAAGATATTAACCAAAAACGTTTTAGGATCCGCCACTACATGGAAGTTACTATTTTTAAGGTGAATGCTTATCAAGCAACAAAAATGAATCTAGCAAACACAGTGAAATAATTTTTCACATTATTTTCAAAAAAAAAAAAAAAACTTTGGGGGTTGCATTTTATATTTGAAATTATAGCACGAAAATTTTCTACTGTATTTCACTACTACTGTATTTATTTAATTCTGAAGCAACGGGTGAACAGAATTACAGGAAAATTGGTATAAAAAAGGAAATTTTGATGCTGAATATAAATATGTCATAAAAAGGGGTGGTCATTCAAAATTTTAAAGTTGATGTTTATTTTAATATAGAGACGACCCCTTAACAAAATTTTAATAATAGGATGTTATGGAGTACATTATTCCTGACAAAATGACATATTTCATGTGTCGGTAGTGCAAATAGTGTCCAAGTACGAAGGAGCGTTTCGTCTCCCCCCCCCCCCCCCCCCCCACCGTACAATCTCCATTCTTACGTGAAATCGGTACGACACCGGTACTGGCCACTTTTTGAAGCTAACCGCTCTTCAAATGGAGGCGTAGTCGAACGGTTTTCTCACTAAACCTGACTGCTATACCTGCAGAAGTGATGCAATAAATCAAACGAAACATTGTACTCAAATGTACCATACGAACTGGTGCTGATTATTATCCGGTGGCAAATGCTCAAAAGGGGTCAGTAACTAATGTAATAAATCAAGCACTAGTTGCTGACCACCGGGGGAGTGACGCAATCGAATGTTTTGTTTGGGAAGAATGTTTATTATTTCTGAAAAAACAGGGCAAAGAGCGAAAAGGGTAATCCGTGTACAATTAGCAGCTGATTGCAAGTTCGTCTGTAGGAGGAGGGTATGGGAGGGTGGAATCTTTTTTTATGAAACATTTTTGTCTTTCATTATGAAACGTCATTATGAAATATCTTTGTCTGTCACGTAAATACGGGGGTGCCCCCGTATTTACTATTTACATGAAAAACAAAGATGTTTCATAATGGCCACAACATATTAGCTTTTTGGTTTGTTATTAAATATATAAATGATAAACTGGATGACTAATTTTCTATACCTGTAAAGTTCCCTTTCATAATCGTAGGGGAGCGTAGTCCCCTCTTGGAGGGAACCTACCCTCGTCGTGATGTCAGATTACCAAGAAAATAAAAAATCGCTCGAAAAACGCGTCCGGCGCGACATCATGAACTGAACAAAAAAAGAAACCGAGAAATGCAAAGCATTGGAAAAAATTTAAAAGAAAAGAAAATTATGAACTTTCTCTGTGCAGATAACTGAAAACCTTAATATCAACAGCAAAACTGTATGAGGTCTACTGACTTTGATTCTATTTAACATGGAGATTGATTCCATTTTTTCATAATTTAATATTTTTATTTACATATTGTATGCATGTATATAATATTTTATTGAATGTTCTTTAAAAATAAAAATTAAGTTTTCTTTTATTAACTGGTTTTTTAGTTTTATTTGAGTTTCGAATTTATTTCGTCGGTGCCTTTGAGCAGTTGTCATTCAATGGATTTTATTATCAAATCATTTTTAAGTATTGTATTTGTTTTAAATAAGAATAAGGTTCTCAATTAACTCACCTTCCTTTTCTTATACAGGCTTTTTCTTTATATAATGGTGTTTATTATATTGTCATGGCCTAAAAGTGCATACATCAGCATTTCTTTGAATATTTTTTTTTCATGCATTATTATAGAGATAAAAAGCTGATTTGTCCCCACTGGGATCATCTTAATTTTTATTTTATTTTATTTATTCTTTATATGTTTTGTTTTAAATTAGCTTTCTAAAATTTAAATTAAAAAAATAATAAAAAAAGATGGATGCAAATATAAAAGCTAATATCTTTTGGCAGTGGTGTGTCACAAAATTTTGCTTTTGAAATTCTATAGACTTGAAATTCTGTAGTATAAGTTTGTCATCTTAATGAACATCTGCGTGGAGTTTTTTAATATGAGGATAATATAATTGTATGTATAAAATGTTATGGAGGGTGTATTTAATGTACAAGTACACATTTGCTAATAAATATTTTTACTTAGAATGTTAACCTGGAATTCTGCATTGATCTACCTGGAAAAGTCATGGAAATTGTTTTGGCTATTTCAGTATGAACCCTGTTAAAATGAATTTATAATATTTACACTATCAGTGTTCAATTATTCCAGTCCTATTTTTTGCTTGCGGCTGGCTAAAATAATCACATCAATAAACCAGAAAAAGCCTTTGAATAAAATAACTCAGTAGGCCCCTGTACGGTTGCACTCGTTATGGCAAATTTGTGAGGATCCCAATTCGAGTGGAATTCGAAACGCTCGCTTAAGAGCTGTAATAGCTCCTTCGAAGCAGAGATTGGCTTTTCCTCTTGAGCACGTGAATCAGACGGATTCCCGCCCTTGTGCCACTGGAACGCCTTCAAGCGGTGTCTAGAGTTTATAAGGTCTATGCTCGACTGTACATGAACTTTATAAATTAAGTGAAATAGAGAAGCACATTGAAATTGTTAAGCTCTTTGCTGCCCATTAAAAGAGTGAAGCATATCACAGAGTATTTAGTCATTCTTTAAAATTTTATTTAATAAATCGTATACTAAATTCTGTAAGTTGCATAAATCTATTTTGAAGTTTACAGATTTGGTTTTGCAATATAGCAGTGGTTGAATATAAAACTTGTGTAATGAACAAAAACTACCTTCCTCTTTATAGTTTTGTTCTGAAATAAATATTAATCTGTATTGTTATTAAAAAATAAACTGAAACAAAATATACTTTTTAACCAGACTTTTCAAGAAGAGGTAAAATGTATGTTGAAAACTAAACGACAATCCGTTTATCTATTGTAAATCAGGAAATCTAATTTTAAAAGTAGAGCTAACGTATCTTAAAACAACAAAAGTCTTTTTAACTCCCCACACTTTATTATTATTATTATTTAAAGTAGTATATTGGATTCGTAAAAATGTTTGATTTTTGAATTTTAACGCATTTACACGTTTTAATATTTGCTGAACACATTTTTACCATTTTTGGAAAAAGTCTATCCCCGCGCGTGTGTGTATGATGGTGAACAATTTTATGTGGGTCTTCTTCATGGAAAAATCCAAGATTTTCTTTAAAAAGTGGTGTGCAGATGAACCCCAGATAGGATATAGTGCTTATTAGTTTTTGGCGAAAATCGCTTTAAGGGGGGGAGGGGTACGAAAAAAAACATAGTACAAAACTCCCTAAAGGACTTTTGTTGGTTATCTATATATGAGGAGATACCAAATAAACCACACATGTCCATTCTAAACGATTTTTGGCAATTCACGAAAAACGTGTTTCTAAATAACCTTTTATGGAAAAATATATTTATGTATTTACATAGATTGATTTAGTCTTATTGATGTTGTTGAGAGAAAGCTTTCAAATATTAGGAACCATCCTGTAATATTTGAATCAGCTGCTAACTCAATTTTTGTTGAAAATGGACTGTGGTTTTGATTGATACCTCCTCATATATGTAGAAAAACAGTGGCAGAACAAGATCAAAATTAAGTGTGGGTGAAAAAAAAAATGTAACAAGCCCCCCCCCCCCCCCCGCGAAGAAAGAGGCGGATTTTTGTTTTTGATTTTTTAATAATTTTTAAGATACCTAGGCTTCTTGTACTTTTTTGTTAAGAGAAAAACATAAAATCACTTGGAATAAATTTAAATTTTTTGGAATAATTTAAAACATTTTGAAATGTTTGATTTCTTTGTGATTAAAAAAAAACATATTTTAATGAACTGCAAAGTAAATTAAAAACAATCAATTTTAGGGGTAAAAGTTACATAGAGAAAAAATATTATGCAAAGTCGTGTGAACGGATTTTAGACGGGCATTATAAATAAAAATAACGCACGGGCATGGGCAAATTTTCCAGTAAATTTCGACCGTGTCAGTCACGGGCAAATGCATTAAGGGATTAATAACATTCCACACACACACGTAATATTATCCAGATTTTCTTCAGAACTGCATTTATTTAAAGAAAAAAAAAAAAAATCAGCAGCAGCAGCAGCACATCTATTTTTATGTAAAATACTTACCCTCTTTAAATACTCATTCAGAAAGTATACAGGAAAAGTGATAATATTTTGTTGTTAAGATTGAAGATAATCAGTGCCTTCGTATTTGCAGTGCAATTACATTGCATGCTGGTAAACTGCAATGCAATTACAATGCACTACAACAACACTGACTTTTCCCGAGATCTTCACGAAAAATCATAAATACAACTTCTTTTGAAATAATCCAATCATATAATTAAAAAATTAAAGCCTATTTACATAACAAGGATAAAATTTTATATTATTAAAAAACTGTATTCGGATATGTTTTTCCAAAATGCTACATCAAATTCCTACGTTTTTATTAAAATTCTTCAAAATGTGCTCAAAAAATAGATTAAGAAACTATTTACATTATCCATAACTTTGTATAATTAAACGTTTATAAAAGAGCTAACATTATAAACTTTGATACATGAGTTCCAAATACAAATGTTTACTTACAACACGTGCTTTCGAGAATTCCTTGAAATTTCATCTGTCAAACCTAATGAACGAAAAGCCCTGATTCGTTTGCTAATCTAAATTGTCATCTTTTACTTATTAATATTTCTGAACGAACTCGGATAGAACCACGAGATTTCCACCAATCAAAAAGAGGCGCACAATCGTATGATTTTGCGTCACTTCCGTGACGTGCTAAACATAGAAAATTTTCTTCAAGAGGACAAAATATATTTTATTTGCTCTTGTACGATTACTCTGAAATGTTTAGCAAAATATCTGCGTTTTACGATCAAAATTTTAAATCAGTTTGTAGATTTTTTTAAAAAATAAATTTTTAATCATACGTTTAGTAGAAATTAAAAGCGCATGCGTTTGTATTCTATAATCGGCAATAGAGGGCGCCAAAAGAAAAATGCCTAATTTTAGATGCTGTTCGAGTTACTGAAGTGAAATTTTGAAGGAACATTTTATTAGGGTCACATTTATAGGTTTATTTTGTGAGGGTCAATGTCATCTTTTATGTCATGAACACGATTCACGATTTTTCACGCTTTGTCTAAACTTTTTTGTTAATAATGGTCCAAACTTTCATTTTTTAAAATTTGGATTTTTAAAGTGCAAATGCTTTTTTTTTTTGAAAATTAGGAGCCTTTTATTTTTTATTTCAGTTTTGCGCAAATGCGTACACCTAAAAGTAGAAGAAAGTAAAAAGTTAAAAATGGTTAATCTACGTTTTACAAACAGGATTTTCTTACTTTTTTATTTGTTTATTTAGAAGCATTGATGAGTTTTAGTGCTATCAATAAATTTTTTTTTCTAAATCGTTAATTCCCCCCGCCCCCCACACCTATTTTCGACGTAGATTCTAAACCTTTATTTTAGTAGTCTTTATTCGTCATACTTTCAAGTTGCTTCTAATGTAACTACAATCTGCAATATTCAATACTCAATGCATATTTTTACGATTTATAACTCAAGGAGGAAGAAATGTCAAGACCAAAATAAAAGAAAAAATGTAGCCTATTAAATGAATGTCAAAGCTAAATAATACTAATCTTAATGTGTCAGATAATCAATTTCTTAAATATTTATGTAGGATAAGTCAGGAAGATTGTCTGTCCAGCACAATGTCAAATAAAACGAAGTACAGTTTGAAGCTAACAATGTCTAATATAAAGTGAGATACTAAATCCGGTGAGACGTTTTTTGCTTCGAATCAACGTTTCGCAAGTGTGTAGATTTGCAAGTAGGGTTTTGATCTCTTGATTAAATTGAAAGTGAGCGTTTGTATTTCTAATTTATTCAATAATAACAAGGTGACTTGAAATTTTTGCCTTCTATTTTCTTTACAGGAGAAGGAGTGCAGAGAGGTTAAATGTATATATAAATATGCGCTACAAATACATTAAATTAAATAACTCAGCAATTGAGGAGAGATTATCGCTATTTAAAATATTTAAACAAAACAGACTGTTGTCAAACGGAAAAAGTAAAATGTCTAAAAGTTGTTTAAACGTTCGAGGCTGAACTTGAGCAATTTAATGAATTACGGTCGAATTTCGACCGCTGGGCGAACTCTAGTACATCAGAAGAAAAGTACATAAGAATTTTGAACAAATAATTAGAACTAAAATAAAGGATGCTTACAAACAAAATTCAAGGCTTACCTAGATTTGAAGTTTTCTTCGCCTATTTTTCTATCCAAGAAAAACATTTAAATGTGTAATCTCCAATTACACTGTAAATAGCTAGGTACTGTCATCTAGTGTGTAGGAATCCGGAAAAATTATAATTTTCCGGTAATGAGGAATTGATTTTTCTTAACGTCTTGGTGCGTTACTTTTGATCTCTCCAGCCCGAGATTTTGACGGGAGCGAAAAATAAGAGCGGGGGGGGGGGGGGGGAATAATAAAAAGTAAATAAATAATAATAAAAAAGAAAATAATCAAATAAATAAAAAAGAAGCTGGTGCTTTATGTAAATAGTGGAATTAAGATCCATGTTTTTCTTGTAGTGATGACAAGTAAATTAAGTACCCCGATTTAATAATTGTTTATGGACTGTTAAATGATATCGTTAAGTTGAGAGCATCGGTAAATCATGGAAATATAACATTCATCAAGTCCAATCCGGAACGTTCAAAACCTGTCACAAATATGAGAAAATAGTTAAATAGAGTATCGTTAAATCAAAGTAGTACAAATGTTCAAACTTGTCAGCAGCAAAAATGACATTTTGTAGTAGAACCCAAACTTGATAGAGGAAAAAATTTGGAATGAATCAAAAAAAAAAAAAAAAATATGCTCAGTATTACAAAGCACACGACCCAAAAAGTAGTTTTGAAAACGGTAAGCTTGAAAATAATACAACCAGAAAATTTTCCTCCGGACTTAACAGCCTCTTTTGCTGATGAAAAGACTAATCAAAAAACGGAATTCCACCGTCCAATGTGAGAGAACTAGACTAAAAGTTCACTAACATTGTTATACAAATTATTTTGAGCAAAAAAATTTGCCGACTTGTGTGGTTTTTTAAGAAATTTTTTTTCGATCACCTTTTTTAATTATGGTTTTTAAACGAAATATAGCTGTTATGTGCAAGAAAATTTTTTAGAAATTATTTTTAGACTTATTACTTTTAACAAACAACTCTCTAAATCTATTGTATTCATGAATTTGTAAGTTTTATGACTATATTCTCTGATTTGAAATTTATTAATCATTGTCTGACGGTTATCTTGAAAAACTAGAAACTAGCGCAACTTCTTTTTTAAATAAATCACACGCCGAACATTCATGTCGTGTGCGGAACATTATGTGATTTTTAGTGCTGTTTGCATCAACGAGAGCTCAGTTGCCGCCATCTAGGGGAAACTGAGCTTCAAAAAATTGCGGCAATGGTACCACACTCATTGTGGTGCCGCTGAAAGAGTTGGTACCAATCTCTGGGGACGCACTAGGTCTGCAGTGGTTGAGGACCAATACTGCAGCCCCATTAGAAAGAAAATATTAACATTATGTGATTTTGCGACTTTAAGAAAACGAAAACAAATGCTTATTAATAACAAAGATATTAGTTACTGTTAATTTCAGAAAGTCTCTACTTTCGTATGAAAAAAAGTTATAAAATACAAAAAAAAAATGCAATTTATAATCAAACTTTCCTTTGCCATCCACAATACATTTTCCACGCGAAATATTTCCTAAGGAAATATTTCCACTGTACTTTACTTAGCTTAATTAATGAAAAATCGTTTTGCTTAAGATTTTTAACTTTGAAAGCATACCCGTTTACTTACCAAAAGTTTACTTTTCAAACTAAAAACTAATATCATTCATAGATTTAGAATTTAGATAAAGATATTTTTGTTTAAAATATAATGTCTTGTGTGGCAAAACGTAAAACATTCTAAATTGAAATTATTTTAATATATCTTCAGAAAGGTTTTTATACAGGTTAAAGTTAGTTATGAGTTACCCTCATTCAAAATTATAGGCCTTAGTTTAGTACCAAAAAAATACTTTTATTCTGTCATTTGCGGGACACGAATTTACAGAAACTTTAATTTGTAGTAATATAACTTATATTGCAAAGAAGATACCTATAATACTGCGTAAACTAAGAAGGTTACTTACCTATTTCAAACTGTAATAGCAAAAATCCTAAATTAAGGAGGGAATAAAATTATGTTGTTTTGAAATCAACACTTTTTAACCAAACGCAATTCAGCTGATGGTAGCAATCTTTGAAGCACTGTTGCTACTCACAAAAAAGAAATACTGAAAAAGTATCATTAAATACATACTATTCGAACTTTGAAAAATGAACTGGGTAAATGCTATGTTTTCAAATGTTTCGCAAGTTTTCCGTAAAACACCCATTAACCCCTTAAAGCACGAGTTTTTTTTTGTGGTAAAAATGATAGTTTTTTTGACAAAAAATGAATGTATAGGTATAGTGCAACTTATTTCTTTGCAATTTCAGTTTGGGGGGGGGGGGGGGGGGTGACTTAAGAGCGGGGGTGAGGTAAGAGCTATATATATATGCATGTATATATATACTAGCGGTACCCGCACGGCGTTGTCCGTGCTGAATTTTTAAAACGTCACCTACGGTGCTGTCCTTGCTGATAGTATAAAAAACGTTGCCTGCCGCCATGTCCTTGATAAGAATTTAAAAAACGTAGCCTGGCGCGCTGTTCTAGATAAGAATATAAAAAAAGTTGCATGCGGCGCACAGTGGAGTATTTGAGTGAAAATCCTGGCCAAAAGTCCAAAATTTAAAATTTACCCGATTTTTTTTTAAATTATATTTTCTAAAAGCTGTTTAACTGGCGCGTTGATCGACACCTGTTTCCGGAGTCTGAGTAATATAGAACTGCTCACAGCTTCGATAGAAGTTGTCATGTCGAAGCGAATTTAGGTTTTTTTTGAGTTAATTCAGTGAACTTACTACGTTTCAATATAAACTTTTTTGGGGGGTTCCAAATCACCCTGTCTAAATTAATTTGGTTTTAAGTGTTAAAAAAAAGTAAGAGCTTAATTTTAAATTATAAAGTAAAGTAAATTGATTTATTTTTAAAATTACAAAAAAAAATAAGTAACTTGGTCCGAGAATTTTTTAAGGCATTTTCAGGACTATTTTTAAGTTAGTGGAAGCTTTTTAAGTGTGTGTCACGCTTTGGCGCGCCATTTTGAAAGCTGAACCGTGTTTGTGATAGTCTTAAGGGCTCATTTAAAAAAAAAAAAAAAATCTTGCCCGTTCTTGCCCCCTTTTTTTATTTAATTTTTTAAAAAAAAAGTACGTAATCCGAAAATTTTATGACTTTTTTTCAATTTTAAAGCTAATTTTTATATGCCTAATAAATTGAAAAATATGTTAAAATACAAACTACCAAACGAGAAAAATCAACTTAATTAAACGTACAAGTTGACACAGCCACGTGTTTCGGGGTTACAAGAAACTCAATTATCAATACATACGCATGTTCGCTTTAGGTGAAAACCTTTAGAATAATTCCAAAATTTTCATTTTTGTGCAGTGATAGAGGGTTCACTTGTATCCGAAGAATATGTCCATACAACTTTTTTGTTTTTTTGTGGAGATATTTGCATAGATTTTCACACATTTTGTGCTTTAAATTTTCTCATTTATTACTTTTTCATTCAGGTAAAATTTTCACTTCTGACATAAAATATTCTGCTCTTTAAGTGAATAACGACTATGAAGGTTACTTTTTTCGAAGTACCCAACACGGGCGGAGGGTGGGGGCGGCATTAAAATTTTTAGGGGGTTTTGGGTGATTTTCAGGTAGGGTCATCGTGGTTTTTTTTTTTTTTTTGTTGTAGACGGTTTTGTACATTTCAGGGGGAGAGAGGGGGATACCATCACTCTGAAGGTGAGAGGGTGTGCACCACTGACTTTTTTTTAATTATTTTTTTTAGTATTTTATTTAAGAATAAAAATCCACTGCTTCAGGAGGTTTTCGTTTTGTAGTGCAGAATGCACAATCAAGCCATAAACTAAAATGAATATTAGTAATAACAAAATGCCCTTTTTTATTACAGCAAATTGTGCCCCCCCCCCCCCCCCCTCTCTCTTTCAGTTGCTTCGTTTTAGCGATCCTTATTTTTAATTTCTTTCGATCGCGGGTATGCTATCAATGTGCGCAGACGGTTTGGTTTATCGACGCACGGTGAAAACCAAACACAATAATACGGCCTGGCGGAACATATCACAATGTGTAAACTATTTGCATATAATGAACCTATATACGTACTAAGTATCGACTCAAACAATGAGTGACTCATCATCAAACCTCAAACTTGCTCCCGTCACTTTGGACATCACTCCTCCCCTCCGAGATCCCTCCCCTGAAAAATTCTTTCCGAGCCCGATCCCATCCTCGTGAAATCTGATATCTTCATCCGGTCAAAAGAAAGGGGGTGAAGACGATCGCCTTAGGAGATATTTCGGTGAGACGACAAAAAAAAAATCATAGTATATATTTTTAAATAAAATGTGAATCTTTGTGCACATAAAATATAAGTAAGTACATTTACTATTCGGGGGGGGGGGGACCAGGTTACGGGGGGGGGGGGTATTGGCGCAGACTGCGGAATTGAAATTTCAAGTGGATTATTTTCAGCAGGTTGACCAATTTTTTTCAAGAGTCATCCGTTTTTTTTTTTTTTTTGGGGGGGGGGGGGGGCAGGGGCTTAACTTTTTAGGTGGTGCATCATTGCTCTGAAGGGGGAGGGCACTCCAGTGCTATAATAAAGTAAATTAACGCTCAACAACAGTTGTTCCAGCTTAAAAGCACGTTAAAATATTTTTGGCCAGGATTTTCACCCAAATACTCCACTGTGCGGCGTTCTCCTCGCTAAGAATATAAAAAATATCGACCACGGCATAAAGCCTGTAGCGTTTGAAAAACCTTGTCTATTTGACAAAAAAAAAAAAAAAAAAAAAAAAAAAAACATTGTCAACGCTTGAAAAAGTGATATAACATATAAAAGGATCAGTTAAGAAAACTTATTAACAATTCCGTCAATAGGGTCTGATTTGTCAAGAATGGGTAACTAAATATTTGCTAAATTGTAGCACGGCGTCATTTGATGCGTTATTTTTCCTCTGGAATGAGTCTTGGCGAGGATCCTAGATTGATTGCAAGAATGTAATTGCAATATCATATTAATTTTATTTTCCGGTCACGTTGAACTGTTGTCTCGCTAACAAAAAAATACGTTTCATAATGAAATGAAGCTTCGCTAGCAGTACCCGCATGGTACATGCTAAGCGCTTAGTAAACGTCGTCGTCGGCGTAGCCTATGCAAGGAGTTTAAAAAACGTCGGCATTGCCGGTATTAAGAGATTAAAAAAGCGTCGTCAGCTTATAGTTAAATGATACTGTAAATCATACCTAAAAAACGTATTTACAATTTCATTAGTATGTTCCGATTTATCGCCAACGACAAATTAAAAAAGTCAAATTGTAGCATGTTGTCATTCGCCACGTTATTTGATATCTAAAATAAACCATACGTATTTATGGCGATATTTATTTGAATGCTATTGCTAAATCAAGGAAATCGTTAAATCGGGGAGACAGAACTTTTTCAAGTTTAATCTCGAATTGAAAACCTATTGCTAATCTGAGAAAAACATTAAATCGAAGATATGTTTTATTATTGTTTTTCCTCTGAAAACGAAACTGATGTCTCTCTATTTTGAAAAATAAGTTTTATATTGAAATGTCCGTAAACCCGATGTCAGAATTTATTTTATGTTGAAATGAAAAATGAACTTTTAACCGTATCTTACAAAGTTTATAAGATATTTTTTCAAAGTTAATATTTTTAGAATCATCTCAGCCCGAGGATTAAAATGGTACATTCGTTTTAAAATTTCGTCAAAATCCGATGAAGTTATTTTATGTTGAAATGAAAATATGAACTTTTAAGCGTATCTTACAAATTTTTAAAAAAATTTCTGCCACTTTGCAAACGCACCGTTTTCGAATTCTACCGAGAGCAATTTTGCTAATTTCTCAACATAAAGTTTTTGTTTCTAATGCCACTTGGATATCCAAGCTCCCCTTTCGCAGAGCGACTAGGAATTCAGGCAGTAAGAAGCGCCTTCCGTTTATAGATGAGTACCACAACGGTGGAAGTACGACTTGGCTCATTATGTGCTTGGATGACACCAGATGGCGCCACCACAAATACGCCACCCTCCTTTTTTGACCTAAGAGGGAAGGGAAGGAAAATTCTCTACCCTCCGAACTGCCTCGGGCCTTCAGGGTCCACGGATTTTACGTGCACTTATACCCAAGTGTACATGGTGGTCTTCAGCGGCTCGGGTATCGAATCCGACATCCTCCGATCCGAAGTTCGACTTCCTAATCACTAGGCTACCACGGCCCCAGAAACTTTTTACTCCAATTGAATTACTAATATTTTATAGATGTTCTCAAAACCCTTAAAAATAGCAGAAAAATAAAATTAGTAAAAAATATATGTCCTACTTTTAATAAAAAATATTTATGAACTGGCGCGTTTAAACACCTTTGGTTAATTTAGTTTATTTTTTTGTTCAAAAATGTGAGGTGTGATATCAATTAGAATGCATTTGTATAATTTTAATTATTAGAATGCATATCTAATCAATTAGAGTGCATTTATATACAAATGTTTAGTGAAAAAAAGGTCACTAACAAAAGGTTATAATTTAACGAGGACTTTAATGTGTCCACTACTTCTATGGAGCATAATGTTTTTTGTAATATTCCATCTCTATGAAATTTTGCCTTATTAATATGCAAATCCCCGTCTGCAACTTCCTTCTTTTGCTAACATGGTTGCTTCCAAACAAGTTTGCAGTGTTTTTATTCAATAAATTAAAATTTCGACTAATTTACGGCGGGAATAAATGAAATAGTCAGCTTTACAGCTTTGAGCTACACTTTAGTCATCTTCACCAGAGGGATGAGGCTTCGCACTATCATGTTCGTATAAACTGGTTTGCCCTCGATACTTTGTCAGGGGCTTTGATTCGAAACTTCGCTCAGTTTAGCGCAGTTTCGACCAAAATTCACCATTCTGTAAAAACAGCGAGTGTCATTTTAATTTACTGAAAATTCTGCCTTTCCCTTTTAAATATTTTAATAATTGCAAATATGCTCTTGAAGTGCATACTACTTGCCTAGCAACCACTTATTTGGAAACGAAAACAAGTAGATATCAAAATATTACCTTCGTTAATCCCATAATTTTTAATGAAATGTTCATATGTTTTGACTGAGGGAGTACTTTTCTATTAATCTAATGTTAAAATCGAAAATCCGAAGCTATTAAAATGGCATAAACCTCAAAAGGAAACCCATATGGGTTATTAACTCTTTCCCCCCCCCCCTGCCCATTAATTGTTCATCAAAACTCTGCATATTTTCATATCCGAGTTTGGGAAGGACCCACATTACCTTTTTCAGCATAGCATTCCTGCTAATACTTCGAGAAATGCACCGTCTAGATTTGTATAGAGATTATCAGAGTGCTTTTTGCGAGCTTGCTATAAGAATATTTGTTTTATGTTCGTTCAACATAAAGCCAATGCATTTGAAAAAATAAGATTAAAACGGACGGCTTAATGGAAAATGTCACTTTAATTTTTCTTTTCGATTATTTACAAACTATGGTGAAAACAAACTTCGTGGTGTCGTTCATTGCGCGTCAACCTTCCATTGCTTGTTCAAATTCATTAAAAAGTAGAAATTTAGGAAGTATCACTTTTAACGCGGGTGAATTTTATTTGATTTTTTTAAATATTAATATTTATTTTACTTAGGGATATAGTGTCCACACATACATACTTCTACGTCAAGAGTGAATCAATAATATATTTATAAGAGCATTTCTTTCCGAACTCTCGAAGCTTTAGGAATGTTGATAGCTAATTTATGGAATGGTACAATTTAAAGTCGCATCACAATTTCGCTTTCTTTTTAAATTTGTTACACTGATGGAAAATTAATTCAACCTAGTGAAAACTCATTATTTCTGTAATAAGACTAAGAAAATGATAAACTATGGGACAAATTCAGAACAAAATGGCATCAGATGCAGAACAACTACTTCAAAAGTTTCGAAACAAAGTTTTCGCGAAGGAATTTTAGTGCGACTGATTTTTAAAATATTTCCTTTATGAAATTTAGGTAACGTTGCAGGTGAAAAACGTGCAGTTTGAAATCATTTTAAGACAAAGAAAGTTTTCTTCTAAAATATTCTATGTCATTTCAGCAATATAAATTTATCGTTTCCAGACAGTTTTGGAGGAGGTGACACGCCTGCTGTTTCAGACTAATTTTGTTGCATCTAAAAGGCCAAACAGCATTTTCCCTTTCAGACGAACTCACTAAGTGCACGAGTTTCGTAAACATATCCGGAAAACAGAATCTGTAATTTCGTATGTTTTATTTTTATTATAGGGATCATTCATAAATGTCACACTTTGAGGACAGAGAAATTGTGACAAAGTGTGCCAAGGGGAGGGGTAACAAGTGCAACTTCCTGCTTTGTTATAGTCTTGGAGCCTTTAATAAGATTCAGAGTTTCCTTTGTTATGAGTTTTGACATCGACGTAACTGGGAATATGGCAGTTTTTGGGCGAAGGATCTTATATTTGGTTTAATCTTTGCTTCTATAGAAAGACGGGATGAGTGTTGTTAACGGAGTCAAGTTAAAACTTAATCTTTGCATCTAAGAACGGCAAGTTGGGATGAGTGGAATTATAAAAAAAAAAATCAAAAAACAAAAATAACATTCAAGCAAAATTAACCAGTTGTAATATTGGTGTTGGAAAATTTTCTCAATTTGTAATACCTCTGTAAACTAATTTTAGCTCCTTAGGAGTTGGAATTCATCAGATTTGATTTGCAATACATACATAATGTCAAACATGGTTAAAAGGAAACCATTTAAATAGAAATATTTTATTGCAAACTTTTACACAACAAGCATTTACAAATGAAATTTCACTGTTCATATCAAGAGGGTGTATATTAAGTCAATACAAACTGATATAACCGTTACAAAAGTTATATAAAACATAAAATTGCTTTTCATTGGCACAGAAGCAACTATTTTGCTTAAAGGGTCAGTAATTATAACTGTCTTTCATGTTAAAGCACCATAGAGCCTGCTTTGTGCTCCATCTTAAATTCTAAAACAACGTTTCGATGGTAAAAAATTATTGTAGTTGCTTTCAGATTATGAACTTTAGACATTTGTTGAATAAATTAGAAAATATTGAACCAACTAAATCTAAGATTTATTGTCCAAAAATATTGAAAGCATAAATAGCCGCTTTGTGTGGAATTTTAATTTAAAAAAGAATAAGCGGTATGTTTTGCTAGTTATTTTAAGTTTGAAACTTCCGCAATTCTGAAAAACTAGTACTATCAAAATAATAGGAAAGAGGGAAAGAAACATGAAATTGGCATGATACACGTGAATAAAATGTGGTAGCATTTGGAAGTAAAACCTCAAAGCTCCCAGAGCCTTGATAAGCAGTCAAAATGAAAACGCACCTCTCACAGTTCGATGAATGTTAGTTATGAATGATCAAGGAAGTACGTTTTCATTTGAGTTTTCGTTTCGTAAAACTATGTCCAATGCTTTACACTTTACAAAATAAACATTACACTGTGCTCGTAAAAGCCAATGGTGTCATGATACATAAAACAAACACGAAAATTGAAGGAAAAAAAATCATGGATCGATCGTCTTATTATAATGAACGAGGAACGAAGGTGACTAAAGGCACTTCAGAGTATATCACTTGTCCAATGACTCTGTCGCTTCGGAAACAAATGGTAATGATAATTTGGTTGTCTTCATTTGCATATTGCTCTTGACTAGGCACGTCTGAAATAAAAAAATATGTTTACCAAGTTATCTTACGAAATTAAGAAAAGGATATTCATTTACAGTAAAGGTACATTCACACGAAATGCGAGACAAAAAGTACACCTTGTTTATAAACAAGACAGTTAGTTTGCTTGTTTAAAGACTCAACAAAATTATTGATTTTTTTCAATTCTTCATAAGCTGAGCTAATTGAATATTTTATGCTTATTGCCAAGTACTGGGATATTGCTCCAAAGTCTGGTAACCATTCACTGTAAGAGCTGGGTGCAACGCCAATTTTCGAATCTGATAAGCAATCTGTTGTTTTTCTTAATCTATGCCAGAGAGTAATGAGTCTCCCGATGTTAAATCTATTTGCTAATCTACAAAAATCCCTTTCCAATAATGTTTTAAATAGTTATGATGCATTATAGAAGTCTTTCTGTAATTCGAGTCCTTTTCAAAGTTTTGTCTCGGTAGAGTTGAGAAAACCGAAATAATTGTCGAGTTTTGTGTGCCATGATTTTGGGAATTGATATTCAGCAGGTTTTAGCATTTTCATACATATGTTGCCAATGGATGAAGATTCTCTGGTTGGGTTATACCTCCACACGTTGAGTCATAGGCGTAACTAGGGTTGGGGAAAGGGGGGGGGGGTCACCCTAAAAATGTACAGACTAAACACCAATAAGCAGTGCACAAGAGTTCAAAATTTACACTAGTCATCAATACTTGTCATTACAGATATACTCCGTGTTTATTTCAGGCATCTCTCGGGGGGGGGCTACCCCCTCGGAGCAAGTCAACTCCCCCCCCCCCATCGGCGAAAAAAATCAGATCAATTTTTAAAAAAAGAAAGAAAAGAGAAATTACGCTTTTAAGACATCTTAGGGCCTAATGAATTATGAGTTGTGCTAGTATTGCTGCTGAAAAGAATGTATTTTCATATTTACAATCTGTTCTTAGTCCGAAACGCGTGTTTTTTTGAGTTGTGCCCCTATTGCAGCCCATGAGAACCAATCAATTCAGATCTTTTTTTGTTCAATGTACATTTATGATTAGGCTAAGTAAAAGTAATTTTGTCACGGTATTTTTCACCTTCGCAATGTTATTATAAACGCTCTATGGGACCATTCATAAACAGTGTCACACTTTCTTTCAATATATTTGAGTCCCCTCCCCCCCTTTGTCGCAAAATCACACTCTCCAACACACCCCTATCCCCTTTGCCACGTGTCACGCTATATTACATGAACACTTGCAGTGTGTGCAACGTACTTGCAGTGTTGCAGTTCAGAAATAAAGTACTTACGTTAAAGAATCACATTTTTAGTTTTATTTTTTAACTTTTAACGACATTTGTGGGCATAACAATAAATGATAATGATTACACGTGTACTTAAATAGCATAAAATTAGATTAAGGTTAAAACAGAAAAAAGATAATTAGTGCATAATAGTGAAAAATAATTAATTGACTTCTGAAAAATGACCTGCACTTATTTATTTTAAAAGTAAATACCTAAGAAGAGTTTCTTTTAAAATTTTAACTAGAAGTGACTTCAAACCTTAATAAGCATCCGTATTTTCAATATAAAATGAAATCAATGAAACTTTAATATCAAATTATGAAAATAAAAAATCATCAAAAATAAGTTTAATCTGCTGGTTTTTTACATGTTTTTATAGAAATCAAAATGTGTAATGTCACACTTCTTGTTATCCCCCCTTGTCACAATTTCTTGACCCCCCCCCCCGCCGCCTCACTCGAAGTAGTGTGACATCATCCCCTATGAAGTTAAAAAACGAAAAAAGGAGGATTAATAAGCAGTTTCTCAGCATGGGAGAAAGAAATAAAAAGTTGAAACTAAAATTGCAAAAAAAAAAAAAAAAGAGGAGGGGGCAGCTAAAATATTATTTCGAAAAAATTACATAAAAATAACCATACCTTTCCTGCTTCAGGGTTTCTTCCCAAAATAGGACAAAATACTTTCACCTTTTCTTTTACTCATAATCAAAATTTGTGCGCAGGCGAGCAAAGGAGACTTTTGCAAGACCACAAGAACCCACTAAATTCCCAACTGCCAAGGTCAATCAAGGTCTCTGTTTTATTGTGCAAAATGGTTGGGAAAAAAAGAGAATATGATTCGAGGAGAGGCATCCGCAAAGGGGCAAGAACCCTCCCCCCGCTCCCCTTGTCGGAAGCGTTTCTATGTTGATTCGATTTTACGAATTGCTAGTTTAAAAAAGAAAATAAAACTAAGATTTGTCCCAGCAATAACAGCACAAACATCCATATCCCGCAATCGTAGAAGCAGGGGTCCATTAGGCATTAGCTTACTTCCACAATATGGGTAGTTAGAGTGTCGCCATTTCCACGAATGTAACCTTCGGGCAAGGATGGACAAAGCACCAAACTGTTGTACGTATATTTATGGCAGATGAAGTTCCATGAGGCTCGCATTTTGCGAAAAAAGGATCACTATATTTCCTGTTTTTGTGTGGTCGGGTGATTAGAACCATATGCAGTCCTTAGGCAAGGAATCAATCCGTTATCTGTTGATGACACGCGGGACCTATCGCCTGGAGAATTGAGAGAAAAAAGGGTCTTTTTTTGAGTTCTGGTTTGTAGGCCCTAGATGTTTGAAGCGCCGTCTTGTCGTTTCCCCATTTGTAAAACAGAGGACCCCCCTCCCGCTCCCAAACAGGTTGGTTCAAAGAACAAAATCTAATCATTATTTTTTTTGTTTAATTTTTTTTTTCAGACAGGTTAAAAATTTCGAAAGTATTTCGGGGGGGGGGAGGGGGCTCGGGTCCGTTGCCCCCCCCTTGCTTACGGCTTTGCCTACAACACCAGTTTATCAGAAAACAAACCTCCATCAAAGAGGAGAATATTTTCCAGGAAACTGGTGCGATTGTGTTCCCAAATTGCTGCCTTTGGGTAAAAAAGACATCAAGAAGGTAAGAAAACCATCTGAAGTGATTGAAAGGATCTCTGCTGTCTGTCTGTGTGTGGTACGGTGATTGAAGCCACCTTTCGCTGTAAAATTCCCAAAGGTGATAAGGGGGTTGATTATAACCAGATGAAAAGTCCTCTGTAATATGAGCTACGTACTTTGGTCATGATCACCCTTCAGAAAGAGGAAATAAAATCATATGCATATGTGTTTATTTTTCTTAAGGAAAAAATAGATATGTGCTTTGCAAGGCTTAGCCAGAATTTTTTTTGTGTGCCTCATATATGTGCCTAAATAACTAAATACAAAATAGGGGGGGGGGGGTTGAATCCCCAAAACCCTCTCCTGGTTACGCCTATGGCAGAAGTCACTTAAAATTATGTTTATAATCCTTTAATATTACTGTTATTAAACTGAAAAGGTAAGTTAGGGAAGGAAAATGCTACGCATTTTGATACTAAATGAGTGATGCATGAATCTGAATTTTTCAACTGCAGAAACTGAAGCACATGGCTCTCACAGCACATTGGTAAAAAAGAAAAGAAAGACATTGCACATCTGTAACTATTTTGCGATTTTCTTTCAAGTTATAGACGATACAAAAGGCTATCCGGTTGCGTCTTAACCCCCCCCCCCCCTTTCCAGTTTTACATCCCTCGGTTTTCTCGGAATTTTAGAACCAAAAGAAATAGCAACCCCTCCACCAATTCCGAGAAACTCCAGTTCAACTTTGGCTACAAGTGCAGACTCGCCCCTAAATGACGATTGACAGATGCATCCCCCCTTATCCCGTGACTCTCCGTTTCAGTTTCTCACGAATGTGAACTAGTGGTGGACCGTGCACCAGGCCCCGAGAGTCTTGCCCGTTCTTCTACTTCAACGTCCATCTCCACGATTTTGTCCGAGGAAAGAGATGAGGGGAATTCTACAGCTTGTCTCCTATGTTGTTCACACGAAGTAAAAAAAAAAATTTCCAAGCCCACAACCCGATTAACTTGACATAATTTCCACCAAGTCGAGGAACAAAAATAAAAAAATAACTAAATACCCAATGGGGGGGGGGGGGGTGTTTGAACCCCCAACCCCCCCCCCCCTGGTTACGCCCTTGCGTTGAGTAATAGTTAAAACCTACGTAATGTCAGAAACTTGGTCAAATTATCGTCGCCAACTGACCAAACAATTATTCCTTCGTATGCAGATGTGCAGTTTTGATTTAGCAAGCATGTGCTACTTTAGATTTTCTTGGTTGTCTAGTATTTCCCTCCTAATCGAAAAAAGTTGCAGACTAATTTTCTCGCAAAGAATTTTTACTGCCTTTTCAATTCTTAGGTAGCGCGTTTTACAAAAAAATACAATAAAAATGTTTCTATTCCATAGAATCGTATAAATGTAATTTTTGACATTTTAGAAACATTTTCTTGTTTTGCGTTACATAAGCTAAAGTAGACTTCAACACGTGTAACAGTATGACGTAGTGACTTACATACAGTTCAAAATGAACTATTCCACTTTCTTTTTCTAGTAAATCACCTGCTATTAATTTGAAAAAAAAGTCTGTCTAAAGTAGTTTCATGTAATTTGAACAGTACTAAACGAGGATAGAAAATAAAGATTTAAAACTTCGGTACATTACAAAGTGTACTTCATTAATCTTTTAAGCTTCTCTAACTAAACAAACAGTTTCAATATTTCAAATTCAGGAATTCTGATTACAAAACGAAGTAAAATAATTTTGTTTAAGGCCAAATTATAAAATATATTTTTCAAGTTTACCGAGAGTATTCTTGACACCTCAAACGGGGTAGGCTAACAATTTTTTAATACATTATAATGTAGTTGTGCTTACAAAATTGGTATGCTCACGTTTTTATGCTATCTTCACTATAAGGAACAGTATTCTGCTTGTAATTGCTCGTGAAAACTAGCTATGTGAATATTGAGCGACTTCCGTCTGCAGCATAAACTGGTAGTAACAGTTAATAGGTTTCACTTTATCAATTCATATGCTCCTATCTAGCAGTAAAGAATTAACTTTCTAATCCCATTCATTAACCCTTTTAGCAAGCCGTTAAAAATTAGCTAATTTACATTCTGATCAAATCCTATATTGTGGATATATTGTCTGCACATATAATGCGAAGTTGTATAATTAAAAGCTATTTTAATACTTACACAGGAGCAAGTTTTTCATTCTTGATATCATCCCGTGTATTTTGAGGAACAGCCTTGTACTTGCTTTTTATTACGGCTTTTGCAGTCTTTTGTTGCTGCAAATAAAGAAAACAAATCAAATACAGAATTTTTTAAAGAATTCACACAGAAAGCAAAACAGCAATAGACATGATGCATAAAATTTTGAATTAAGGCTTTTAAAATCTAATATGATTATGATATATGATATTTAAATTTATATACGAGATAAAAATGCGAAATTTATCCAGAATTATGGGGAGAAAAGCAAATCACAGAACGTAACAGTTATCGTGCTGCTGAAGTAAAGCATTAATAAAAAGGGCTTTCTCATGACTTGACATTTAACGAAAAAAGTGCGAGAGCCCTATAATCTTCAAAACTTATTTAATGCGTAACTTGTCTGAACTTCGTCTAATAAGTAAAAATTCACAAAATTGAAAAAAAGTGCAGTGACAGCGCTCTCCCGCCAGCTACCGTGTTCTTCTGGTTTCGTTCCTTTATTGTATTGTACTACTGCAATGATTTATTATTTATATTATATATTTGTTTCTAATTTTATAAATTATTTTTTGCTGCTCGTATTAATAGTACTTGAGTATACATTTGTTCTTTAATTTTATATTTGTACATACTAAAATTGTGCAGATTTTTATACTACACGTATATGCATGTTAGTTTAAAATAAATATGGTAAACAATTCTGTTTTAGTACCTTAAAAAAATTAAAAAGCTAATACCGGTATTAACTACGGTATTCTGGTACTACTTAAAAAAAAATTCCGAACACCGGTATTATATTTTGACTCGGTATTGCAATCACTAGTTAGAACTAACGAGTAAATTTTAATACGTGTTATCGCTTTTATTTCGTATTTTTATATAAGGACTGAGACAAAGCTGCCTTTTAAAGGCAAACTATTTCATCTTATGACTTTTTTTTTTTCGCTTTCTAAATATTTCTAAATATTTTGTATTCTTTTCAATGTGTCTGTACCTTTTGTATTTTCCTATAATTATATATTTTTCATTCGCAAAATTAGATTTAAAAATGCGTCCAGCTCAAGATTTTTTTCTTTTAGATGAATGATTCGTATAATATGAGTAAAGCCTTTAAAATCAATCATGGAAACATTTAAATTATTAAAATAACTTTAGTAGACTGCCTTTAATATGCATATTTTGAACACATGCTTTGCCGAAATTGTCAAAATACAACCTTTGAAGTTTCTTTGAAATTTGAAGTAAATTAATTTTAAACTTACTTTCATTAGAATGTACACTGTCACAACGGCTGCAGTTATAATCCACAGAATTCCAAGAACAATACAAGCTGTAAGAACAGATTTTGCTATCGTTACCGGCGTCCTTACTTTTGCTGTGAAAAGAGCGGCTACTTCTTCGTCTATTTCTGCTTCCTGAAAGACAATTAGCGATTGTTGTCATTTGTATAACTGTGCTTAAAAAAAATAATAAAAAAAAAGGCTTTAAAAATTTTATTATGTTGTCCTCATGTAATATACAAAGCGCATTATTAAGACATCTAACAGTATCATAACTGATGAACTCGTCACACTTATGCCAAATACGTAAAAAAATCTCATCCCACGTGAGTTATAAATAGTACACCTAATATCTCTTGCCATTCGAGAACCTTAAAAACAAATAAAAATAAATAAGTAAATAAAAACAATTACATTATTACTATGAGAATTAATTTATTTTGCACGCTAACAACTTCATTAAAAATAAAATGAATATCGCAAAAATGTAGTATACACTTTTATTCTTTGTATTAAGGCAAGGTAAATTTTGGAATTGATTCTATAATAATACAACATTTTTTTTCCATTTCATAGTTTTAATGAATGGAATTAGATAATTTTTTAAATGTGTAAATCGGAGGCTATAACACGATTTTTGTAGGCTCCGCTATTTTTAAACTTATCCTTAGCTCAAATTACCAAACAATTCTCGATTTTCTAAAAAGATTAAATAAATTGTAGCATGTACATAAAAAAAATAATTTGATAGCTACTCATCTATGAAAATACTTACTTCTACAACCCAAATCAAAGGAACGACACTAAGAGGAGCATTTTTTGTTTGCCTATTAAAGAAATATTTTGGTTAAAATGAAACCTTTAATGCAATTTACAAATTGAAAAATAGTTATGATAAACAGTCTGATTATATTCTCGAAAATTAAAATTTTTTGAAGGATGAGCTAATTGAAACAAAAAAAAGTTATCTACTTAAAAGGAAATAATTACTCGAATGAGGTAAACTTGTCCAAAATGAAGTTCATTTGCAATTTCCTTGATGCTCTTAATACAAGACCCGTTGTCTGCAAAAGAAATGATTTATTTAAATTAATTCTAATAAAAGAAACCTTTCAAGAATACAATCAAATAACTACGAAAATTAATAAAATAGATATTCTTCGTTCATTTAGTGACGTAGTTGGAAGTTTGAAGACTTAATATTTTAGTTTCATTTTCTGTTATTGTAAGAGCATTTTCTTTTTATTACTAAAATTTGAAGGACCTGCACTCTCTCCCATATTGTACTTCTGAGAAGAAAAAGGTCTTTCGATACAAGTTTGGAAATTATTTTCGGTCCTATTTCTGTTCGTAGTTCTATCGAAAAATAACGAGACGTTCCATGTCAACATAAAATCAAATGAATATTTTGTGAAAAAAGGCTGCAGAAAAATGTGTTGAGATTATGTCTCCTGAAATTTTAAGAGAAAGTACAGCGGGCTTGGGGCTATCGTTATACAGGTTATAATTCAAGTTGCCCTATTCGAACCTACGTAGAACTTATTCTAACCCCTTAAGGCCTGAAATTTTTTTATGCTAAACAGACAACATGTAGACAAAGCTTTCAGCGATGCTTGAAAACTTAAAATTGAACTGGTACCACCACCATCTTCTGAGGAAAATGGGCAATACATCATTTCTATGAGCCAGCACGATCGTTTCCGGCATTCATTACATGCTGCAATCCCGAAAAATGAAATTTTACTTAGTTTTTAACCGGTACGATCATGTAAGCTCAGGCTTAAAGGGCTAATAGAAGAGCCCTTCTATTAGCCCCTATGGTAATAAGAGTATATACCATATATATACTCTTACATCATATGGACCATGGGAAAAAGTAATTTGCAATAAGAAAAGATTGCTTCAACTTTTTGCCATTTTGGAGATAAGGGAGCTCATGAAGCAATAAAAACAAATTAGAAACGAAAACCCGTACTTTGTCAGAGTTTGATCAATGGGCATGCCATTTGCGTCAATCATAATTTCAAATTGTTGCCGCAACTTGGCGTCGAGTAAAGAAGCAAGACCCTCACCTGACGATAAACATTTCAACTAGTATTCTCTTTTTGAAGATTTTATTCACCACGTTTCATATAACGTATACCAAGTTTCGATGACATTTGTTTATTAGAACGATTTCTACATAGGTTTAAACAAGGTAACTTTAATTATAACCACAGTGTTTGTTTTTTTTATAAGAAGTAAATTTTAGTTTCTTCAGTTTTATTTGACGTTGCTTTTGAAATGTATATTTTCTGCAAAAAGAAAAAAAAAAATGGTTTACAACTTTCATTTTCATGAATGTATTTCTCGAACGAAAAACATCAGTAATATTAAAAGTTCTCGATTATTCTTTTTAATCACAAAATAAATTGTAGTTTAGAATTTACAGTGTTTCAATTCACAAACAGAAAAGTAAAACTTTTATTCCAAAATTGTTATTTTAATTGTCAATTTACCGTATTTTTCTTGAAGAAATGAGGGCATCAGGATATTTTAAACTGCACCATGTGTAAGTTCAACTTCCTGGGGGAGATAAGTAATCGAATCCAAACTTTTACTACGGGATTCGAAGTTTTTTACAAAAGCTTTTAAAAATTAGTTTTAATACTATTTGTTTTTTTGAAATCTTATGAGCAGGAACGAGGGTTATGATTCAAATAAGAGGAAAATGCCTAAACCTGCGGAAGCAAAAAATGGAGCTATGCAATCAGTTCTATCCAACGTTTTTTTAGTTTGTTACGTACTCTTACTATTTTCAACATTTAGGAGATGAAGTAAAAATTCTCTCTATTCTTCTTTGTTCCGATTTTGTTCTAGTTTCGATCGTGATATTTAATTTCGAAAATGTATATTTAATATTTATGTGCTACTTGTGGTCTTTTTGTTTAAAATTTTTCGACGTTGGTCTTAAGCCTAATTCCTTATTTGTCCCAAAAAATTGTTATAAAAAAAACTCAGACTTAATACAAGAATGAGTGAAAGTTCTTCAAATTTTAGACTAAACTTCGCTTCCAACTCTGTGATGATTAGAAATAAATTACGTTTTGCTTCTTTCTTACCGGTTCAATATCAACATATGTCTCATGAGCTTCTCGGCTTGGAGACAGCCCATCTATTCGTTCAATAACAAAAGGATGACCTTGAAAAAAGTGGGGTCCAGTTACAGCTAGTTTCAAACCTGTGAAATAATAAAAAGAAACTAATTCGACGAATTTTTTTGTTATAAATTTTACTACTATAATAAAACTGAAATGCCCTTCTGGAAGTGAATTATGAAAAACATTTCGAGTTTTTCACGTCGTGCACATTTTAGGAGTAATTTCTTGTACGGCAATTTCTTTTCACGCAAGAGCATGTAGAAATAAAAATAGATTCTTTTAAACTTACAATTTACTATAATGAATGCAACCCGAACCGTTTGATGTCAGCGGCAGAGCGTTCGCTGACAATCAAGTTCCGAGTTCGATTCCCCAGCGTAGACAGGGGCTTTGTTCCCAACGACGACGTTTCCTTGCTTCACACGTTAAACATGTGTGAAGCGTTTAACCCATGGATGAAACAATTAAGTCAAGAATTTACAGTGTTTCAAGAAGTTCCGAGAATCTTGAATTAAGAATCCGTTGAGTCAAGAAGTTCCGAGTTCGATTCCCCAGCGTAGACAGCGGCTTTGTTCCCAACGACGACGTTTCCTTGCTTCACACGTTAAACATGCGTGAAGCGTTTAACCCATGGATTAAACAGCGCAGATCACCAAATTTGTTCTTTCGGAACGGCATATCTACTTTTATAGTGCATTATGTAATTTCAAATCCGATTGTGTCCACTACTTTATCTTATTTAAATAGAGCTAATGGGCTATGATTGCCTTCTCTACCATATCCTACTTTTTAGTATGTCGCCTAAGGATTACCATGCGTGGTGGATTTATGAATGCTGGAAAATTCGGGGTCTTGTCTTAGTTTATAAAATAACGAGTTTTATTGTGAAAATCTTACCTTTTCTGCAAGGCGATACATCCAATATGCCACTTAATTCACAGTATTGCTCTTCAGTACAATAACACATATTATCTGGATTCTGCTTTGGACTTGCAAATAATCGCTCGGGTGTTACAAACCTCAAAGCTGGAATTCCTTGAACTAGAACATCTTTCTCAAATTCTAAGAAAACAGAACTGAAGCAGAAGGATTATATTATTCATGGGTGAAGAAATTGGACATTAAATTTCAAACATGCATACTGAACGAAAAGAATCCAAGTTTTAATGATATAACTAAACGTTTGTATCTGCATCGTACTTTCTACGTTATATTGTGATTAATTAACTTTGCAGTTCCTTTTATATGGAAGAATGGAAATAAACTTCAGCGTTAAAAATATAAGCTTTAACGCGTTGTCAAGTTACAGAGATTTAAAGTGCAATTTCGAAGTATCAAATCAAGATTTTACATTTATTAATCAAAACACTGCCAATTAAATAAAAACAAATGACACAAGTACAGTTGTTGTTTCAAAAACACACAGCTTTGCCTCAAAAATGAAAATAAGCAATAAGTCAGGTTTTGCAAGCAATCGGGAAAAACGTATTGATTTCAAAAGTTCTCTAAACATTTGATTTTTTTAACGATGCATCGAGTATTATGGAAATTTCATTGTCGAATCTTACATCGCTTATTTTTCCTTGACTGCATATACCGTTAGTAGGCGGTTCCACGATCTACACCAGAAACTCTGAAGATAAACATTTTCTTGGCTGAAATGTTCATTTTCCCTGTAAAATCTTCGGTTTTTAAACATTCTCCAAACGTTATGTATTCATAGAGCTACGTACCATTCTTTTCCTATAAACTGCTTTACTAAAAATTGAAAATCAATTTCAAACTTGCTTCAGTTTCTTTAACATTCAAAGTGTTATTTATTTTAGTATGATTTCTTTAATTTGTCCCTTACCAAGGTTCTTGATATAAAATTCAAAAAATTCTAGGGTACTGGTATTGCAGCTGAATTTTTGAAATCCACTAATACCCTACAGAAGTCATAGTAATAAATGTAGACTATTCTTTTAAATCTGAGACTTTCCTTTTATGAGGTCTCTACTCCTTTTTAGAAGTGTTTTCGCTTCTTTCTCAGATTGTTCTCTTTGTAAAACCCACATAACGAGTGAATTTTCAGGTGATTTTATTTTAAAAGAATGAAAACAATATGAGGTTTAATATTAAGTAGAGGAGACAACTGCTTATATGTATATATGATTCCCCCCTCCCCCATTACAAAACAGGTCACTATTAAATCTAAAGCTAACTTTAAGTCCTTTGGACAAAACTAAATTAATAAAAAGGGAAAACTCCAATTGACCCTCACATTACACGAATTATTTTCGGACAAACCCCCAAAAGCAGTTAACTATTAGTAGCTCTAGTTATTGGAGGTATAACATATGAATAAAAATGTATTTACCGGCAAAGTTCTGGAGTGTAGACATATAGCACATCATTTTTGGTCACCGGCGGAGGAAATTGGGAGCCATCTAAAGAAACCCATATCTATTAAAACATGCAATATATCATGCACGAAAGAAGCTTATGTGTCTATAAGCTAAAGTATTTAAAGTTAAGTTTGAAGGTGATACACAAACTTACAGTATTTAATAATAATTTTATATGGCTTTTAATGCTAAGCTTTCGCTTTAAACTCGCTCTAAACTTCGGCAAGCCAATGAAATAATTTTACGCATAATAATCATGTCATATAAGGTTGCTTAGGCATCCTTTTTTTTTCTTTTACGCCATACCTGGCCTTCATGTTGACAAATAAAAGGTCTAGCTATCTCGCTATTCATCAATTCGCACGCACAATCTCTTTCCCTTTTCCTGCATTATTTCAGCTTTAGGTTTAATTGAAGAATTTCGCAATAATGTCTTAACTTCTTCCTGGTTATTTAAATTTAATTACCGCCCCAGAGCTCTCACAACGCAATTTTTTGGTACGTTTATGATAATAAACCTGTTTTGATTTTGATATTTGAAGTCGCTAGAGATGTTCTATAAAATAAGGTAGCATTCAAGGAGATGTTTTAACTATATATTTTATACTTTGTTAAGTTATTTTACTTGAAATTTCATACAGCAAAGGAAATTTGACTTACCAGTTCCGTTCATCATGTTGCAGTAATGGTCTTTCCAGAAAGGAATTTTCCTACAAATAATAAAACACTTTACCAATCTGAATTTTTTGAGCGAGTTGATACAGCAACAGTACTAAGCATGAAAGAGTAAAAGAGCGGATATCAAAAATGAGAAGAAATGTAAACAAGATTTCAACGAAGAGTGCAATTATTACATGTTAAATCCCTTGCAATCAAGAAAATTAACATTCTCTTCTCCAATGTGATATAAATAAAAAGAATTCCCACAACTGCTTTTATGTTCTGAAGTTGTCAAAAAATTCCTCCTTATTGTTTTTATTTTTGGGCTTCCAGATACGATCATGGACACCAGTTTGAAACACGCACACACACGTATATTCTCTTTCTCAAGCATCGGCTCTAAAATTATACAAAAAATGGATGTTATGCTTTTCTTAAGCGTTGTGTTTAAAAATTATAGTACTACACTATCTACCAAAAAGTATTTAGACACTTTGGATTTTAGACATTTTTTAAAAATTCTGGAGAAATATTAAACTTGTTGTTCTGTATTTTGCACCATGGAAAGAACATGCTTAAACTCACATTTAAGAAACAAAATTCAGGCTTAGTGCAATTAAGGGGCGGTCAAAAAATTAAAGAAGGAAAAAAAAAAACCCTTTTGAACATCTCGTATCAAAAAATGATCGAAATGTCCTGTAACTTTCGCAAAACATTTTTAATTATATATGCAATGCTTAGACCCGCTTTCGTCAGAATAGCAGTAATATTCATGAATATATGGGCATTTGTTTTAAATATTCGAAAATTTTCTCAAGTGTTTTGCTTATAACTCGCTAAGTTCTATCTCAAATTACATGAAACCTGCAGACAACTTGACAAAATAAAAAGTAAGTATGGTACCAAAACGTGGGGAAAATATAAATAGTCGAAGAGATTTGAGCAGTTTTATTAAAAAAAGTGTGACTGCGCATGCGCGAAAGATTTTTTTTAATAACTTGGTAGTGAGAATCTATGGAGCAACTTATGTAAAAGTTTCAGTTGAATATTGATATTTTTCAAAGAGATATAGACCGTACAGTGAGCCGTATTTAGCAAGCTCTCAAATTGGAGAAAAAAGATAAGGAGTTTTCCACAAATTTTTATATTACATGATAAATTGGAAAATTGACAGAGGTTAAACTAAATTAAATTGCATTATTTGTGTTTATGGAGTCTGAATTTGAACGCAATTGTTTACTTTGCCAAAATTATCATGCAATATAAAAATTTGTGGAAAACCCCTTATCTTTTTCCTCCAAGTTGAGAGCTTGCTAAATAATGCTCACTGTACGGTCTATCTCTCTTTGAAGAATATCAATATTCAACTGAAACTTTTACATAAGTTGCTCCATAGATCTCGCTACCAAATTATTAAAAAAAAAAATTAATATCTTTCGCGCATGCGCAATCACTTGTTTTAATAAAACTGATCTCATCGACTATTTATTACATTTTCCCCACGTTTTCGCACCATACTTATTTTTTATTTTGTCAAGTTGTCTGCAAGTTTCATGTAATTTGAGATAGAACTTAGCGAGTTATAAGCAAAACACTTGCGAAAATTTTCGAATATTTAAAACAAATGCCCATATCTTCATGAATATTACTGCTATTCTGACGAAAGCGGGTGTAAGCATTGCGTATATAATTAAAAATGTTTTGCGAAAGTTACAGGACATTTCGATCATTTTTTGATACAAGATGTTCAAAAGGGTTTTTTTTCCTTCTTTATTTTTTTTACCGCCCCTTAATTGCAATAAGGCTGAATTTTGTTTCTTAAATGTGAGTTTAAGTATGTTCTTACCATGGTGCAAAATACAGAACAACAATAGAAATAAAATTTCACGTTAAATTAAAGCACAAATGAGCATTAAAACGCAGACATATGTTTCGGGATCGCTTGGAATCCCTTTTTCAATGAAATTTTCTTTGAATAGTAATGAAATTAATGCTTTGAAATGTAATAACAATTTTGCTTTGGCTAAAAAGCCTTCTTTTTCTGAACTTATTGCTCCGGTTGAAAAAGCTTTCAAATTTAGTGCCTTAACTTCCACTCAAAAAGAGTCAGTTCGGCATCTTATTGCTTCCAATGTTGATTTCAATTCAAAAGTTCCTAATATTGGTTTTACCCATTCTGTGAAACGCTGTGTCAATAATTTAGTTTCAAATTCTGATTTGGTCATTACCAAAGCTGACAAGGGTGGTCAGATTGTTGTTCTTAATAAATCATCTTATGTTGAAAAAACTGATGATTTAATTGCTTCTGGTCCTTATTCTGAAATTTATAAAGATCCTAGCGACAAGGAGTTAAAAGCTATTTCTTCTGCTGTTAAGTCTGTTCATTCTATTCCTTTGATTGCTAAACGGTCTGTGATTCCTTCTGTTGCTAATTGTGCGCGTTTCTATGCTTTACCGAAGGTACACAAGGCAGGTATTCCTTTCAGACCAATTGTTTCCAATATTGGCACTGCTTCATATAAACTTTCCAAGTATTTAGTTTCTGTGTTTTCTCCACTTAGGAGTCGGAATGTTTTCACTGTTAAAAATTCCACCGATTTTGTTAAGAAACTTCATAACTTCGTTCCGAATAATTCGGTTATGGCCTCTTTTGATGTTAATTCTTTGTTTACTAATGTTCCTGTTGATGGCGCTTTGACTTGCCTCAGGAAAAGGCTTTCTGAATTCCATTTTACTTCTGTGGAAATCGAGGAATTAGTTTTTCTTACTCGTGTGTGCTTGCAACAGAGCACTTTTGTATTTAATGGTAAATTCTATGCTATGGTAGATGGCCTAGCCATGGGAAGTCCTCTTAGTCCTATTTTAAGTGATTTCTATATGCATTATTTTGAGGAAAAACTATTCCAAAAATTGCAATTTCAATTTTATGTTCGTTATGTGGATGATTGTTTTGTCCTAACGGACAGTAACTTGTTAGGTATTGATGATGCTCTTTCGATTATGAACTCCATTGATTCTAATATCCAGTTTTCTTGTGAGAAAGAACTTAATAGTATGCCTCGCGTTTCTTGATGTTTTGATTTCTAGGAGTGAGTCTGGTTTCACAACTTCTGTCTATCGTAAACCTTTCGCTGTTTCTTTACCTCCTCACAGACTATCGTCTCATCCTCCCAACCAAAAATATTCGGCTTTTAATGCTCTTGTCCATCGTGCTATTAATATTTGCTCTTCTCCTGAGCTTCTCAAGATTGAACTCAACTATCTGAAAGCTGTAGCTGTTGATAGAGGATTTTCTCACTCTTTAATTGATTCTATTCATAACAAACTTTCTAAAAAAACTTCTGGTCCCAATCATGTGGTTTCTAGAAAGGATTTGGTTGTGTTACCATTCTTTCATTCTGTAAGTTTTCATATTGCTAAAATCCTAAAAAGGTTTCAATTTCAAGTTGTTTTTGCTCCTAGCAACAAACTTTCCTTCTCTTCTCTTAAAGATCCTGTTGATCAACTTAATACTTGGGGTATTTACCAAATTAGTTGCCGTTGCGGCCTTTCTTACATCGGACAGACAAAACGTGCTCTGAAAATTCGGTTAAATGAGCATAAAGGTTATGTACGAAAGCAAGAGCTGAATAAGTCTAGCATTGCTCAACATTGTTGGAATTCCAACCACTCTTTTGATTTCAATTCTGGGAAAATTATTCAAAAATGTTCTTCCCCTTTAGAACTTGACTTTTGGGAAGCTTATCATATTAACAGGAATAGTTCTAATTTGGTTAATGATTCTTCCTCAACTCCTTATTTTTCACAGGTCTGGCATAAGTTCCTTTAATTTGTTGTTCTTTCTTGGTTTTCTTGTTAGTTTTCCTTTTTTTTTCTCTCCCCCCCCCCCTCCCCCTCTTTTGCATGTCTACTTTGTTTTGCTTTTTGTTTTGGTATTTTCTGTACTTATTTTATTTCCATTTTATTCTTTGTATTTTATTTTATTTTTTTGCAATTTTCATGTATTTTCACATTTTTATGCACGCTGTTGTCTTTTTCTTTGTTTTTATTGATATTCCTTTTTACTTTCTGTACTTCCAACTACATTCGTTTGTTGCTCTCTTATTGGTGCCTTTAATATTACTTCTACTTCCACTTCACACTGCCTTTATTCTCATTGGTTTACAGTTAATTCTTAGGCTATATAAGCTTTGTTTTTGTTGTTCTGTCTGCTTCATTTGGATGTTTTGCATCTAGAAGCTCCCTGTCGCATTGAAAAAGGGATTCCAAGCGATCCCGAAACATATGTCTGCGTTTTAATGCTCATTTGTGCTTTAATTTAACGTGAAATTTTATTTCTATTACTTTGCACAAAGTTTAATCATTACTAACAGAACAACAAGTTTAATATTTCTCCAGAATTTTTAAAAAAATGTTTAAAATGCAAAGTGTCCAAATACTTTTTGGTAGATAGTGTAGAACTAGATATAACATTTGTGTAAATACTAACTCTTTTAAAAGAAATCGAAGGCACTGTAAATGCATTTTTGAAAAAATTTAGAAGCATGTACTTACGACACATTATTCCACTGCACAATTTGCGAATACTTAGCAATGTCGTCAGCACCAGTAAAAACTGTGAATATTCCATCTCCAGAGTTATTTTTCTGAAAAATGAAAAAAAAAAAAATATAAATTCGCAGTTCGTTTCCGAATGTTAGCGATTTTGTATTGACGATCATGTTCACGTTCTCATGAAATTAAGCTTAAAAATTTGACCAATTACTAGCATAACCTTTCAAAAAATCCAGATTTTTATGAACCGGTCATTTCTTGAGCGAAGGATATTTATTAAAAGATCATGAAGATCTTGAGAAACAATTTAAAAGATTTAGAAGAAAATAATTTTAAGTAGATGAGCTTTATGTACAATTTAGCTTATAACAAGGATTGTGAATTAAACATACATTTGTTTACTTTGTATGACCAAGAGTTAAAATTTTGAAATGCTGTCAAAATCAATAGGGGAGACATTTTTGGACTGATGAAGAAAAAAAAAACGCCTGTACAATGGCGACTGTCTGAGGGGTTGAGAATGCGAAAGGAAAACTCGGGGGAAAAACCACAAATTTTAAACGTTTTCCATAAGAGTGAACGCAACGTGAGAAGATATTTAAAACGAATATCACCAAAAGGATTTGAATAATTTTTTTTTTTTTTTTGGGGGGGGGGGGGGGGGGGGTTGGAAACTTTTCAAACTTGTTTTTCTGAAAAAAAAAACCACCTTTCGCCGAGGTCACCCTTCAACACCAATAACGCTGTGCAACAAATTTGAACTTTTTTTTTGTCCTTTAGATGAAACTATGTGATTCTATATAAACAAAAGGTGCTTGATTCAAATATCCAAACCAAAATAGTCCATCACGTACCGTTTTTGCTGGAGACCCACTTCTCATATTTATACAATTTGGCTATAGAAAAATGTAACTGAGGTTCACTTATTGTAAACGCAAACACTAAAATGATTTTTTGGGGCAGTTTCATCTTGTAGGCATCTGTTGGTGTGCCCTGATAACAGATCAGCAATATTCAGTTCCTTCCTTCCATTCCATCGACCGCTGAAACGCTTTTCAAACACAGAGATGTCCTAATGAAACCTTTCCCCATGCTCATCACTAATTGCGCAAAGTTTTGAGGAAATAAGCATGTATGGAAGTCCAAAAATTGTAGTTTTAATGATATATGCAAACTAATAATACAAAAGCGGTTTATCATGTCGCCAACAAGATTTTCGTAGTTTTCAGCTTTCTCATTTCCAAGGAAACGTGAGCAAACTGATTTAAAGGCCAGCCAGGCGAAATTTTCGGCTTCTGACTGTTTGTTTTCACAGTTTTCATTATGAAAATACTTAAGTTGTGGGCCAATAAAAATCCTTTCTTTTACTTTTGCCTCACTTAATTTTTTGAATTTGTTCCTGAGATGCAAGAAAGCTACTCCTTCTCTTTCCAGAGCTTTTACAAATATTTCGATAAACCAAGTTTAATGTGCAATTGTGGAAAAAAGGCACATTGCAGATTTACAAGAGTCTCATTTGATATGTTTTTGACACTAATAATTTAAAAATTTCCTTTGTGCTTGTTGAATATGCTAAAGGAATGAATAGGAAAAAAATACTTAGATGGAGGAGCACTGATAAACAAGGGCTACTCTGCTGAATTGTGCTCATTTCCTAATGCTTGAAATAGTACATTCACATCACAGAAGCATACTATTTTTTCTTTCTCCACGAAATAGTCTACAAAATGCCTTTGTAGTCTTGTAAAAGACTCGAAACTTCGAGAAGTAGATAGAGCTTTTGTTGCCAAAAATGTCGCTAAAGTAACCCAAGTTCATTAAAACGGTCTCTAGAATGGCAACGATCTCACTGTCAATGAGAAAGATATAATTTATAATAAATTAAGTCGATAAATTACGAAAATAAGTTCATTTTTCCAGAAAATACGTAAAAAGCTAAAATGTGGAATTTTGGGAAAATGGTACGTGATGGGCAAAAAATAATTGCAGATTCGTAATTTTCAGCCAAAAATACATAAGAAACAGACATTTTCATCCAAAGGACATTTTTCGTGTTGCAGTGTAATCAAGAGTAAAATTGTAAAGGGTTATAAGTCACTTACATCAACGTTAAGGTAGTGATTTAGGTATAAACTATTTTTAAGTCTTAAAGATTACCTCTCATCCCTCTAAAACCTGTTTATCCTCATAATATATCGCTCATGGGCTGCAATAGCGGCACAACTCAAAAAAAATAATGTTTTGAGATAAGAGGGTTTAAAGTTTTCATTGCTAGGGAAAATGCATAAGAAACGCTTTAGTTTGCTGCAATCTTACGGCCTTACATTGAAGTATGGGTTGTGCTAGTATTGCTGATGAAAAGAATGAGTATTTTCATATTTAAATCTGTTCTTGGTCCAAAAAGCGTGTTTTTTGAGTTGTGCCACTATTGCAGCCCATGAGCGATATGATCGTCAAATTACAAACTGGGAGTCTGTTTTCGGATTGTTTTATCAGTCATTGATAAGTTGGAATCTGATAGAAGAAATTAAAACCTAACCCAATCAGCTTTCACATTTATATGACAAGTAGTACTTCAATACTTACTCCGTATAGAAAACCGAAAGTGTTGTTGGGCAGTATTTCAGGAACATCAGTGAAAGGCTTTGCCAATTCCATCAGATCTTCAAGAAGATTTACTTTGTACCCATCAAAAAGAAGCTCCCTCGCACTTTTATACACAAAAAGCTCCTCGTTGTATGTATTTAATAAGTTTTCTAAAGCCGGGTACAAGAAAGTACGTGCAAAGTACGCCATTTTCTTTGCGAACATGACAATACCCTGAAAAATTAAACTAATTTTATGAAATGCAATTGTAAAACATTTTATAAAAGTATTCTTCAACTTCAATTCAAATCAAATCAGTTTCTTAAAATCATTTCCCACATTTTAAGCGAAAAATTGCTAAATCAACTTGACAATGCAAATTACATTTAGTTCATACCCCGTTTACATCGCTTGTAAGCGGATTACTCACACAACTTGACGCTAATACTAAATATGGGTTTTTCAAAGATAAGAACTCGTCATTTTATACAAATTGAAATCGGAAAAAAGGTTTATCAAGAAAAAAATCTGGCTTCAGATTCTGTCAGTTGAAATTTTAATCTATTATTTAAAAAACGCATTAAACTATGAAATGCTTCACCTCGTAATATCATTTGAAAAAGTAGTAAAAATATAATATTGTAAGCATTAAACCATTTTACGCTAAAACAACTAGTCCATACTCGATGCGTATGACGGCTATGAGATACCCACCCATTTTCTCAAAACACTTATTGGGTCATTCCACGTCAAGTGATCGAAAATTTGAGAAAAAATTTACCTCACCTTCGTTGATTTTTTTCAAATTTGGCTTATCAACTGAACCCCTAAAGGTAATTAAAAATCCAAATTTTTAGATTTTTAACTTGTTTAGGTTTTTAGTTATCAAGCTTTGATTTTGTAAAAAACTCACATTTTTACATGCATGCTTCAACACAAAACAGACCATAACTCATCAACAAATAGAGATAAAAAGTTCTAGTAAAAAGCATTTTGAAGTATATTGAATGCAGTTTTATATGATATGCATCATGACAAATTTTATTAAAATTTTAAATTTTAAAAAATGACCTTAAAATTTAAATTTTAAATTTCTAAAAAAAATTAATGATACGTTTTTTGAAATTCTCAAATACTTCTGTGCATTTTATCTTTGTCTATGCAAAATTTCAGCTTGGGGACTCAATGGGATCATATTTTCCCGAATTTTCAAAATATTTGATTTACCAAAAAATGAACATTTTTGTGATTCAAGCTATTTTAAGATGATGGTTTCTTAAAGGAGATGATTTAATTAGCCTTCTAAACACATCTATGCATGAGTGAACAAGCATGGACATGTCTGTAAATGAAATGAACAAGTTCAAATTTTATTTGGGGGAAGGGGGCAACGAATACATTTACATTTTTGTCTTATCATAGCTATTTCAAAGTATTGTTTTCAAATAATTCAATAGTTTTTTTAAATGAACAAATTGATTTATTTTATGCATTAAAAATAATTTTTCCTGATTAATTCTCAAATTTCAGATATATTTTAATGAGATATTAATCATATGAGGGGAAGAAAAGTACGTCTATTTAAATTACTTCAGCCAGTCAACACCTTTCATCATATTCACATGTAATGTACCCTTTCAGGTTTGTCATACATTTGAGCTTTCTACAAAGAATTTCTGTTTCTGAAAGTTATTACTATGTGAACACACTTTTGTAGTAATTTCATGTTCACTGAATGGAACAAATCTGTGAAACTTCTGTGTTCCTTCGACTGATAGTGCTCTTAAAAATCTATCTTTTAATTAACTCCCTTTCTTCTGAGTATTCCTGAACAGTTACATAAAAAACTGTATTAAAGGAATGTTCATAACACTTCAATTGAAAAGTTGAACTGCTGTCAGAATTTGATCTGAATGCAGTTTTTGAAGGCTAGCTTTGGCAGTAAGACGTTTCACTGTCCCGCCCAAGTCAACACATACTCCTTTCCCATGATCTGTAGTATAGAAATGAAATTCCACAGCAGCTGCAATATCTGTGTTGCAGCTCCTTTAAATTTCCTTCCTTCTTATATTATTTTTTATTAATGTTTTGGACGTGAGGTATGGAATTGCTAGGATATACAAATAGATAAAATGAATAGCTTTGTTTTTTCTTATAATGCTTCCTTTTTTTCAACTTTATTTGTAACCCACAACCTATTCAGGGGGAGGGGTAAGCTACATAGTTTTTTCTTTTCTTGCTTCGTCAAATATTAGCTCATAAGCGCAAATCAAGACTAACAACCAAAAGCTGCAAACTCTAGCAGTTGGGCCCCTTCTATCACAATTTCAGATGAGTTTAGTTAAATACTTTTTTCCCCTCATATCATTAATATCTCATTAAAATGTGTCTGAAATCAAACAATTAATAAGGAAAAAATTATCATTAATGCATAAAATAAGTCAATTTGTTCATTTAAAAATAACTATTGAATAATTTGAAAACAATACTTTAAAATAACTATGATAAAACAAAAACGTGTATGTATTTGTTGCCCCCCTCCCCCAAATAAATTTTGAACTTGTTCATTTCATGCACAGACATGTCCATGCTTGTTCACTCATGCATAGATGTGTTTAGAAGGCTAATTAAATCATCTCCTTTAAGAAACCATCATCTTAAAATAGCTTGAATTACAAAAATGCTCATTTTTTGGTAAATCAAATATTTTTGAAAATTCGGGAAAATATGATCCCATTGAGTCCCCAAGCTGAAATTTTGCATAGACAAAGATAAAATGCACAGAAATATTTGAGAATTTAAAAAAAATTAATGATGAGAAATTTAAAATTTAAATTTTAAGGTCATTTTTTAAAATTTAAAATTTTAATAAAATTTGTCATGATGCATATCATATAAAATTGCTTTCAATATACTTCAAAACACTTTTTACTAGAACATTTTATCTCTATTTGTTGATGAGTTATGGCCTGTTTTGTGTTGAAGCATGCACGTAAAAATGTGAGTTTTTTACAAAATCAAAGCCTAATAACTAAAAAACTAAACAAGATAAAAATCTAAAAATTTGGATTTTTAATTACCTTGAGGTGTACAGTTGATGAGCAGAATTTGAAAGAAATCAAAAAGGGTGAGGTAAAATTCCTTGGATCACTTGATATGGAATGACCCTATTACGAATTCTATAATTAGACCCATATGCCTTCGACTCGCTGACTGAACGCTGGCGTTGACGGAATTACGAGAAGCATTATTTTAATTTCAAGCACTGTTGCATTTAAAAAGATTGTTGTAACAGACAACAATAAGATGTTTGTTAACTACAAATAAATCCAATAGATGATAGAACTTTTCTAAAAAAATCTCATTAAATAATTAAAAATAAAATAGTTTAGCAAAAAATTGGGCTCTGAGATGACGGCAAAAACTTCTGCATATTTAAATTGCATCTTTCTAGAGTTCCTCTTTTTCTCGGGATGAGTAGCACAAACAAATATACAAACACACACTCATTATTTTTTTTATATGTATAGATTTTAACTGTGTGACGGATATGAATGTGACAATGGTCTTTAGATTTTGCTCCAAACATATGTGTAAGACAGGGCCGTACCAAGAAATATTTTCAGGGAGGGCGAGTCTGATATTTGCGCCCCCCCCCCCCCCCCCTCCTGATATTTATGTCTGCTTTTAACCTATAAAACGCAAGAAAATATAGTGGTTTTCAACAAGGAAATTACCCTATGTATCAAAAGGATCTGGTTTTATAATATTAATTACTATCCGCGCTCTTTATGCTTTTTATAACTTTGTGCATTTTATTGTCATTAACTACAAACTAGATGATTTTCACTAAAAACGTACTTGTCGGAAAATACTTTAACAAAAATTTTAAAACTCGTAATTCACGTTGTATTATAAATGTAAACGTGGTTTCCTTTTTTAAATAACTCCTTATATATGTAAATTGACCATATAATATACTCTATTAAAATAATTAATTTAAATCTAAAATAAAAAAATGAGAATATCCATAATCTAGACAACCCTTATAGAATATGCTTTCTTTTCATATCATAGTGTAAGTATCTAATAACAATTGATAACTGATCTGTATGCGTAATATCAGTAGTTGTGTCGGCTAATGTTGAAAAAAAATTGGGCTTTATTTATATCGTTCTTAATGGAGTTCAAAATCTTTTCTGAATAAAAATGTATGAGTTCATTTTGTACAAATGGACTCAAGTAACTTTTTTTATTCAGCATATGGGCATTAAGAACTGGGTCATATTTTGCTGATAAATCAATTTTTTAGTTGCTAAAAGATTACCGTTTTCACATTTTAGGGTCTTGTCATATGAGCCCCGAAAAGCTAAATTTTGATCAGCTAAGTAAAGAACTACATCAATAAGCCTATGAAAAATTTGCCGCAAAATATTTTTTTCTCTGGCAATTTCAGCAAAAAGTTGGTCATCAATTTTATTTCTTGACTGCCACATCTTCCAGGCTGCCAGATCATCTAAATCAGGGGTCCCCAGCCCTATGCCCACGGGCACCATGGCGCCCGTCGATCAGTCTAGGTGCGCCCGCTGCGCTTGTAGCCAACGATAAAATATTTCAGTTTTCCATTTTAAACTAGAGAACATTTAGAATCTAGGGTATATGAATAAAGGGACATATAGCAATGAATAACCCTGTAATGATAAAAGGAACAATGAATATCATAAAATCAAAATATACATTACGACATACAGATAAACTCCTTGACGATTGCTTGCGAGCAGGAATTTCATCATATTCTCCCAATTATGAAGCGCTGGCCAGTGAAATGCAATACAAAGATCACATTGACTGTATTTTATGTATTTTATAAATAATTTTTATACTTCGTATGTTTTGCAAGCAATTTAGTAAAATTTATTTTACACAAGAATATTAAATACTAACTATATTCATATGTTAAGTTAATTTTTGAAATTAAATTTTTTGTGTATTATTACCTACGTCCCGCAGTGTACCAGTCGGTAGAAGCTCGGTTCCCGGAGAACATCGAAAGTGAAACAACATCGACTTAGATCAGTGTTTGGGAGGGTGCCAGCCTCTCGCGGCTGGTTCCTAAGAGGCCGTGTACGGTAAAGGGAGCTGGTGCACGTTAAATAGGTCGTGGCTCCAATGTCCTCCAAATGAAACGATACCTCTGGGGGTGCCAACGCCAAGTGACGGTCTCTCATCTGGGAGCTGGTTCAAAAAATGAAGAGACCACATGTAAAGGGGCGGAAGTCGGACTCCTGACTACAAGGGCCCCATTAGACTCAGGAGCAGCGCACTCATTCTTCCTCGCTTCGCGCGAGGATACGACAACAACATTATTACCTACGTCCGCCAATTATAAATTTGTCTTGAAAAAATAAATGGTGCCCGCCATTTGACCGATATTATGGTATGTGCTCTTAGTAGTCCGTGGGCCGAAGTCTCAAAAAGAGCTTAAAATTAATTTTCGTTCCGAATCTTGAGGGGCAATTTTATTCTGCCAAAATAAAGCATAATATTGGCTGGTAAATGTAAATTCATAAAGTTCTCCAAAATATGATTGTCCATTAATTCACACTAACCAAAGTTATGAGGAACTATTTCATTTTCACGTTAACGCATGGATATCCGAAAAAGATAGCACTGTGACGTCACTAAAAAAGAAATTGACCAATCAGAGCAACAGGAGCGGCCCGCTGTTTACGTTTTAGTAGCGCGTTCACTGTCTGATTCTTTGGAGTTATACAATTCTTTTTGCTTTCACGATGTTTTTTTTTTTTTTTATGTTAACGCTTTAAAAAAATTGTCACTTGCAGTTTTAATGTAAGGGGTTATGTTAGTTCATTGACAGTAATTTTTGAGTTGTTCGTGCAACTTCAATGATTTATTTAAATAATTTTTATTTAAACTTTTAATTCTGTAGGGGAAAAATAATAAAATCCCCTTCATAAAAAATGTCAATCGATTTTTTTAACAATTACTACGTCACTGAAAATATTCTTCCTTTAAAAAAAATCTGGGGATATTCTATATCATTCCAGACAAATATGCATCAAGGACGTAGCCAGAATTTTTTTTTTTTTTTTTTGGGGGGGGGGGGGGGGCTGACTTTGAAACACTTATGTTGAGGAAAGTTTTAGGGAGGAATATATGCTACCTTGCGAAAAATTTCCAGATTTCGGGGGAGGCCCGAAATCCGGACAACACAATCCCGGCCCGTGGCCCCCCCCCACTCCCCTCTGGATACGGCCTTGATATGCATTAAAGGGGGACACAATCTCAGGGCACAAATCTGCTTTTTCACTTTTTATCTCTTCAGAAACCGCTATGACCCGTTTATAAAAATTTTGGGTTTTAAGAGTTAATATAAGCAGTAGTCATACGGGGTAATTCCTGGTCACGCCTTTTTTAGTTTTATAAACTGGTATAACAAAGTAACTGCTAACTGAAATATGACAAACGCTCCTTAACCCTACACCGTGCAATTTTTCGTTTCTTTGTAAAGAAAAAAGAAAGAAAAATTGTGTTTGTATGTGCTAGTTATAAGTAGAAAAAATAGTAAAATTTTTTTTATTAAATTCGGAAGAATAGAATCCTAGGAAATTTGACATGTTTTTTAAAAACACCGAGCATTTAGGGGTAACATTAATAATTTTTTATATAATCATTTTAATAAATGAAACAAAATTAATAATAAATAGGTATGCCTTATAATCATAAAATAGCAATAAAATAGTAAAATTTATTAAAATAATTTATTTTATTATTATTTATAAATTGAAAAAATATATCAAAGTAAAAATTTGCCCATGTAACTATTAATTATTAGTTACATGTGCAAATTTTTTACTTAATTTACCAATAAAGTTTAATAATTTCACTAAAAGGTTTTAAACAAGAAACCTAACATCTGTAGGGTGTTTGATGCAATAATGTTTGTTTCTTCTTTGGTTGAGAGTCAATTGATTTTAAAACAAAATTCCTAAAAAATAATTTAGTCAACCACTTTACACTAATTTGTTATATAATTACAAGAATAATCTTCCAAAAGATACCAAATAAAGTGAAATAGAACAACCAGAGACACCTGTTCTTGTTTACACTGCAAATAATGCAGGAGTATAAAAAGTACCCCCGAATGCGCGGTGTTGTTTTAAAATAACAAGTAAAAAAGGCGCCTTAACATGTATTTTTCACGAAAATTTTCGGACAACTTATATCTATTTTATTTTAACACTATGTAAGCAATTAAAGACTATTTTTCAAAAAAATGTTGCTTAAAATTTGTAAAAAAAAATTAAGAATTAGTTGTTTTTTTGTACAAAACCAACATGTGTTACGATTTGTGAAAAAAGATGAAGCTTGAGCCAAGTTTACAAGATCTAGGGGAAACTGTATTAACTAATACGATCTTACATACAAAACGAAAGAATACACCACTTGTTAGAAATAATACAAAACAAGAGCTTAATGAACTAAAATTAGAGATGTTGTTTAAAAAAAAAACACAGTGCTGTGTAGGGGTAACTATTCTATTTCATGTTGAAAGAAAAGATTTCTTCCTCGCCTCGATAAGTGAATTAGTGGTATCAGAAATAAAGTTCAAGGACATGAACAATAATAAACTTTACGTTTGACACATGTGGTATCAAAGCAAAGCTGTAAATAATGCCTTAAATAAGATGGGAAAACCCCTACCCATTTCAATGCCAAATGCGTGTATATTTATGTGTCTAAAAAAAAAACTCTTGCTAACATATTTCCGTTTAACAATGTAGTGTAAAATTTAGCTCGCAATGTAAAAGATGCAATATTTTATTCAATAACGGAATGGATACTTAAATTTAAAACAAGGACTGAGGCAACTGTGAGGTAAGTCCTCTGATGCGTACCCACTATTTAAATTACTGCTGAATTAGAAATGTACAATACAAATATAACACAGAAAGCAAGCGCTCCATACGCACGTAGAATACCAATATAACACATGTGCTAATAATATGTAATATATCTTTCTATTATTTTATTGTGCACGGATGTAAAAAAAAATAGATTTTCAGAAATTTTGGAGGAAAAAAATATGTTACTTACTACTACAAAAACCATTTTGAAAACAGATAGTCTCCAAAAATTATACCTTTTTTAAAGATCCATACCAGTGCTATATTTAAAACAAAATAATTCTCGTTGATACTGTTTAATATTACAAGCCTATGCTTTTGAATCCAGTGCATATATTTTGTCTATATTTAAATACATTGGTCGCAAGAATTGACTACAAGAGCCTTTTTTAAAATGAAGTTTAAAATAGAATGATAGCAAGGGTCGAAACCTTGTTTACAAACAATGATGTCAGCGACTGATGTTACAGTCGGCGTGATTGGTTAACTTCGCGGAGCAAAAAATAATTCGATGATTTCATTGGAGCAGAGTACGAATACATCGAAAAAAGAGTGCAAAAGGAAATCTCTTGTTATTAAGTTATGGCCAAGTATTTTTTCGAGAACTTAATAAAATTAGAATTACTAGAACATTTTAAATAGTTTCCTTCAAAGAAAAAATTGCCCCCAGAGCATCGGAACGAACTTGAACGATAAATGCATTGGGCCCACGGACTATAGGTACAAAAAGGTTGGGGAACACTGATCTAAATGCATTACAGACAATTCATGTTTTTTTATTTTGTGCCCCAAAGTGTTTCCTATCATTCACTCCCACATCACTAAATTTTCGAAATGTGGATCATTTCTTTTCGCAAAAAGCGTGCAAGCAAAACAAAAAACTTTATCTAGTTTAGATGAGTAATTTATCAATTTTTGTCCAATCTTCTCTCTTGTTTCTAAAGTTTTAGTATAATATTTGGTCGGAAAATGCCTTCCATTAGTTTTAGGAAACAAAAATAAGGAAGAATTCGGTTAGCATCTTCCAAATTTCACTATGTGTTCTCTTACAGTTGTTGAAAACGGTCTTGAAATGCTTATGTAACAAGCTGCATCTGGCATTTCTGTGGTCAAATTGAAAATAGACAAGTTTTCGGAATTCCATTTGCTCAATTCACTATTTTTGCGAGATTCATTTTCATGAGAAGAAGATGCTAATGCATTTATATCATTATCTTCAGAAAAGAACTGTTTTTTTTTTTTCTGAGTTTCGGCTCCTGTGAATAAATGTTCGTTTTCCCTCTTCAACGGTTTCTTTTTCCGATAGCTGTTGTATTTTGTCAATATTGCAATTTGCGTCAAACTGTTCTGTTTCTTCTTTGTTTTTGTTTTCTGGTAATTTTACAATAAGCAGCTTTCTTAAAAAATACCCCATCTTTTTGTTTTCTTCCATTTCAAGCTTGCGCTTAGCAACTTTGACGTGGAAGTCATTTTTAAATAATGATATAGAATTGGAAAATATATTTAAAAGAAAACTTACATTTCAGCAAATGATTTAACTCGAAGAAGAAACGTTATATATAAAAAAAGAGCATCTTATTTCAAATGCTGCCGATCTTTATTCCAACGTGGTTGCAATGGCGCCATGTCATGTCCCTGCAACACGTTTCATTTCACGTGATCAGAGAATGGGTGGCTTTAATTGGTTGGTGAAAAAAAAGTGTAAAAATGGGGGGGGGGGGGGTAGTGATCCATTATTTGGTTTGGTTTTGGGTGAAGCAGCAGTATATAAGCAGATTTTTTTTTTTTTTTTTGTTATATTCAAATTTGGGTTTCTTTGGTTGATTTTGGCGCCCCTTCAGAGTTGATTTGTCGCACCTCTGGGGGGGGGGGGGCAATTGCCCCCCCTGCCCTCCCGGTAGGTACGGCCCTGTTGTAATAAGAATGTAGTGCATATCGCACTACATTCTTACTAATTTGAGTTTGGTACTGCAGAATATGACACCGCACATATGATTGTTGGCAGAATAAAGATTGATTTTTTTACATGAGAACAGCAGGAGCCTAGTCCTTAGAACGTACTTTAACGCGTAACTAGTCTGAATTCCGTTTAATACGTAAAAAGTGTCACAAAATTAGAAGGAAGAGCAGGATCGGAGCTCTCTTGCAATTCGATACGTGGATAGAATCATTGAAAGTTCTTTTCGGCGAAAGACCTCGTACATATTTATAGGTGGTCAGTCAAGTAACCTCTAATACACGTGAAAGAAAAAACAAAATATTGCACTGTAGCAAATTACCTGCAATGGCAAATTGAGACTGTATATCATATTCGACATATTTGCCGATAATTCGGGAACAAAATGGTACTGTTTCAAATCGTTATAAGTCACTGTCAGCTCATCTGGGTTCCAAGATAAAACGTCTTTGCTTCTTAGTTGCCTAAAAGTAGAAGAGGGGGGAAATATCAGATACATGTGAATTTTTCAATGAAATGACGAGATAGGAAAATAATATTTCAGTTCCATACTAATTGCTTACATTTAAGGCGCTAATTTTTTGACCGGTGTGAAAATTATTTCCTTTGAAATTAATCTTTAAATTTTAGGCTCGAACACAACTTTAACAAGAAGTTTTTTTTTTTCGCTCTAAAATTATTAATAAAAAAAGCTACTTTTTAGTCTTTATAAAACAACGAAAAAAGACAAAAAATATTTCACACAAATACATGGGTAGTTTACTATAAAATATGCGTTTTTTAAATTTCTGTTAAAATGTTTTAGAATAAAATCTCATAAAATCGCCCCAAATTTTTTAAATAAAAAAATCTTAAATATGATCCCCTGTCTCAGAGTTTAAAACTCGAAATCACAAATCTAACGCTTTCAGAAACTCGGAGGATATGCGGTTTTAACGCGGTTGAAGGTGTAACGACTGACAAAATAATAAATTACAAAAAAATGGATTTGCTATTTTCCTAGAGCTCAATTACAGTGAATTGAAGAATAATTCTCGTATCCCGATAAATATCCAAGAAATACGCGTGATTGATCTGAAAATGTGTCCTCTTAATTTCTTGTACTTCCAGAAATTGACCCTCACCAAGATGCAAAATTTGGTAACTTGGGGAGCTTTCAGTTTCTGGACATTTCATAATATTGTTTAAAATTTTTATGTAATGTATTTCAGAGGAGATAAGAACAAACACAGCATAGGATTATGGAAGCAACGTTTAAAATATGGTGTAATAATCAATGAATAAACGTGGGATGAAGAGAAAGGTCTCATCATAAAACCGACTTACTTGAAAACATAAGGTCCAATTTCTTCAACGTAGGGCTTTGCTCCACGGTTTGTTACCTCCGCAGCATTCGTTATATTAAAAATGTACACTTTGAAAGTTACAGGAATTGGAGTTTTCTTCCACTTTTCATAGGTTTCTTTTCCTTCTTCCAAGGCTAAATTCTGAAAGCAAAAAGAAAAATCGTTCAAGAAATTCAGTACACAGTGTTTTTCTTATTGAAGGAAATCTACTTTTATTTCGATCCGTAGATCGATTCATAGTACACTTGATCAAAAACCTGACATTCAGCGGTAAGAAATTCAGGTTGCATTTGAATTTTTTTGTACAAAAATGCATTGCACACAGTTAATGAATTTTACTGCAACACTCTTAAAATGGAAGAAATGTTTAAATTGAAGATCCCAAAATTGATATGTACCTATTGAAAATTTCACGATGATCCATTTCATTTAAATTCCTTTTAAATAAAATAGATCTTGAGCAATATCAGCAACTTTTTTTTATATTTCTAGTTTGAATTTTTCTTTACGCCCAGTACCGTTAAAAAAAAAAAAAAATTCTACTTCTAGAGAACGAAATCAGAGCTCCGAATTGATTTAGTTCGAAATCTTAGCTTTGATCTGCATTTAGATTTTGTGCCAAAGCGGATAAATTTTAAGTTTCGAGGTCTTTAAAATCGATTCTTTCCAACATCCATCAACTACTGGATTTTAAGCAAGATTGATCTAAGTTAATAATAAAAAAATAACATTATTTCGCACTTGTAAGAGATTTATGGTCAATTTAAAAAGATTGTCATCAGAAAACGTAGAATGCCTATTTTCAACCTAACATCGGAATCGAAAATAATTTCACTCCACGGCAACCAAGGCCGTAGCCCGAAAATTTTTCGGGGGGGGGGGGTAACTTTGAAACAGTTATGTTGCAGAAATTTTCAGGGAGGAATATATGCTACATTGTGAAAAATTTCGGGATTTCGGGGGGGGGGGGGGGGCTCTGGATACGGCCTTGACGGCGACAATAGTGGCACAAAAAAGGGTCGGAGAAAAATCAAGGTTTCACGTTAATCTAATTTTAATTGATTTACATTCAAATACAGTAGCCCCTCGTTATATCGCGCTTGTCGGGGGCCAGCAAAAAAGCGCGATATAACCAATGCCGTTTGAAATAACTCAAAATGTACATCGTAAATTGAGTGGACCTGTGCAGGCCACCAGTGCATGGTGTGAAAACGATGTCAAAGATAAAGGTAACTATTTTCTTCCCAGAAAATTCCTTTACCTATCAATCTCCCTTTTATGGTTAAGGGGATTGTATAATTTGGATTTGTTCAGCCAAATGCAAATCCTTTCTGTATTAAAAGGTATCCAGAAATAGAAATGGGTGTATTTTTTCTCTTTGGGCAGTAAATATCTGTCTCTTTCATTCAATGGGCGTTAAGATCAATACAAAAAGACGTCTAAAAGAAGTTAAACGTCAACTAGTTTGAGTAGAATCATTCTGAATTGCTGTAGATTTTAACTGCAGCAAATTCAGGAGAAAGGAAAACATTCCTGTTCGATGGCTTAGTGGGGGGGGGGGGGGGGCTTTACTAAGAAATACAATATTTTTACTTTCGAGAACTCGAACTTAAAATTTTCGGAGACATAGAAAAAGCGCGATATATCCGAATGAGCGATATAACGAGGGGTTATTGTACTAAAATTTACTCAAAACATTTATGGTCTAAATTAAGTGTAGTGAAAAGTTTCAAATTTTTCTTCTGAATTTGGGAAATTCTAAAAATGTGCCACTATTGATTATACCGTTTGTACACCACCATGCATCATTTAAGTATTTTAACTTTGTGCCAGTATTCTGGAAAGAAAGAGCATTAAATTTAGATTTTATATCAGTAATTATTACGGTTTTCTTTCTTTCTTTTTTTTAACAGAAAGTGAATGAATTTAAAAGTAAAATATCCAGGAAAAGTTTAGTTTCTCTACATAAGGCCGAAAAAATGTATTTGTGCTTTGGTTATTTCTACAAATTTCAATTTGTGAAACATTCTTCAGACAGGAACAACTTTTCTCTCGATTGCTTTTCCGTCTAACTTTACTGAAATGCAAATTTTTTTTGTATCCTTGAATTCCAAAATTATAATCCTATAACACATATAAATTAGGTTACGAAGCAAAGATAGATTGGAAAAATATCCTGCGCCAAGTTCAGATAAAAAAGGAAGAAAAATCGGGTCAAAATCATGCGCAATTATTCATTCTACGATATCTAGTCATAATTAATTTCGACACACTACTACTGTCAAAAATGTAGTTCTAATATTTTCAGCTGCAAACCATAATAAATGATATCCCTCCCCCGTTAGTTTTCTTCGAGGCAAAATACAGCGGATTTTTTTTTTTTTTGCGTGCCTTCAACGCCAAATTTTCATGTAGTATTTCAATAAATCAATCTTTAGTGAACTGGCTAAATTAGTTTCCGATTCAATCATTGTTTCTGTTTAGAAAGCTAAATCTTTATATCGTCGCTTGAAAAGAATAGTGACACAACTCAAAAAACACCGAAAATGAGATTTTTAATTCATAACACTTTTAAAAAAAATCGATCTTTTATATGGAATAAAGACAAGTCGTAGATAGCAAAATTGCCGGTAGATATCATACGTGTCTTTTCAGAATGAAAATAAAACGCCCTTTTTTTTTTTTTGTTGAACTGAGGCATAACTCTTGTTGTGTTTCGACTGCTGCGTGGGTAAGTACTGCCAATTTTATTGAAAAAAGGCACAACTCCGATTAGGTCATAAGTGATATAGTTCCTTATAGATAGGCTTGCCATACGTCCCGGTTTGACCGGGACAGTCCCGGTATTTTGCTCTTGTCCCGGTGTCCCACCCAGTTTTATCAATGTCCCGGAAACGGTTGTAAGATGTAAGAAGTAATGAATTTATGTTTTTCAGAATATTTTATGAAGACATTAAGAATATTTAAGATGACAGAGCATTAATGAGGGAGTCCACTGCAAGAGCATCGATTGTATGTAACAAACTTTGGCGTTTTCTTTGCTCTGACTTTTATGAAAAAGTCAAGCTTAACAAAGACATCTTGAAAAAAGTACATTCAAGTCAGAAGTATGAGTGGGTTGAAATCAAAGAATAACATTATTAACTTATTGTTTTTTTTAGTTTAACAAAAATGTTTTTTTGAAATGGTTTTTGTAGTTAGACAAAAAGTTGTAATTAAAAAAAATACTTATTAATTAATTGTTCAATTAAACAATTTTATGAAGTATTTTAAACTTTATTTTATTAAAACTTTTTTTTTTGCAGACCAGAAAAAAATTCTCATTAAAAAGGAAAAAAAAATCTTTTTAAGTGTATTAGGTATCAAAAATTCTTTTTTTATTGTTAAAAGGTGGGTAGACTAACAATTTAGGGTTCCAGATTCCCCATTCCTGTTACTTGCGACGCAAAAAAAAAAAAGGCTTAAAACTCACCATTTTGCTTTAAACTTTTTTTCAATTAACCCAGACCCACTGGCATGCCCATCCCATATTAATGTGTCCCGGTTTCACAAACCAAATATACGGCAAGGCTACTTATAGAGCAATAGAGACCTATTTTGTGTTGTGTCTGTATTGCTGTTAATGTAGGATTTTTTCATAAGATTTTATTATGGACAATAGAGACATATTTGGAGTTGTGTTTGTATTGATTTTAATGTTACAATTTTTTAAAGACCTTTTCAGGGTTATTACACTATTCCTCAAATTGTTGTTTCAGAAAAAATGTTTTTATTCGAAAGAGACAACTCAAAGTCTCTTAAATTTGATTAAAATTTCTAGGAACCCTAAAAGGCTAGCACAAAAACTGCATGAAATAAACAAAAATAGTATTAATCATTTTTAAGGGGCATTACAATAATTAGGAATTATGAATGAAACAACAATAAATTACATATCGTAGCAATTTAAAAACTGGTCTCCTGAAAAAGTTGATTTTTTGAGTTGTGTCACTATTCTTTTCAAGCAACGATATGCTGAATTTAAAATTGAGATAAGAGTTTGGACTCTTACGGTATAGCTTTAGGAGGCATAATTTAAGATTCCGAGTGCTAATAAGCCATTTTGAACTTTAAGACAAATTCTTAAAATCAAATGTGAACTATCATATTATATGACAGTTAACTGTGATAAATACAATTTAAGAAACTCAAAGGGGAAAAATAATTTGTTTTAGTTAGAAAATGTTTCTGTTGAACTTTCTTTTTTTTTTGCTACTTTCTGGTCACACATTGTTAAATGTTACGGTTATATAACTATCAGTTCTTCAATGATCTTTATTTAACAAGATTTTATCTTCATAAAAGTAATTAAATTGCCTTCATGAAAACATTCAAGGGATTCTTATTGTTAATGCCTACATTACCGCGTTCAAACGTCAAATGCACCACAAATAACACATAATTTAATAACCCCATGATATTTACTTGTAGAATTCCAAATTATCTATACAGAGGAATCGTTTTATATCAAAACTTTAAGTTCCATAAAACTTACTTTGAATATATTTTTGACAAAGGTTAAAGGTCAAAAAATTTCTGTTGGATTGAAAGAACTTGCTAGTCAAGATTTTTAATAATTAAAACCTCCGAACGTGCATTGAATTTAAACATTTGATGTAATATAGCTTTAAATTACTAGCTGTTTTCCTTCTCTGTACGTACAAGTATTCCTTTTGTCAGTTTCGGGTATAACATGGAAGATTGATGACATGATAAAGCTTTGTGCATCAGCATGAAGTTAAAAACATCGAAAGTTTTTGCTTACAGTTGTCAGGTACCCGGTAACATAAAAGATGTGAAAATGATTAAGATTGATGTTGATAGGAAAAACATTTCCTTTCAACCATCATTCTATAGTATATTCCAGAAACAGTAGGCAAAATGGCGGCACTCTTCAGCTCCGTATCTTTATTTCAAGGCTACCAGCTCAACCATCCACGGATGTGGACATTTAAAAAAGGTGTCCATGAATTAAAAAGTAATTTCAATGCCTGATATGCCAATTCGATTAACTCCATAAAACAAAAAATCAGATAAAATGAATGAAGATGGTATCGCGTCAATGAAAATAATTGGGCACTCGCGTTAAATTTTCTGCTGTCACATGGTCAGAAATGTACTTATAAAAAAAATTACTATAAATTCACTCTCTGCACGTCAATCGAATACTTTTAAAGCTGAAATAAGGAAATTTTTTAAAAAGTAGAGTTAGTAGATTTGGCAAATGAGGCACTCATTTATGTTTTATTTGAAGCGGCTGAAATACATTAAATTACAAAAGATTAACAATTTGATTGATGATTTGCGCATTAGTTTCCATGTATTGAAATTCAGACTACTTAAAATTAGTAGCAAGATTGCCCGGGGTCACTTTAAAAACATCGTTTATCAACCTTTATAATGTTGCTGCCTCCTTAAAGACCAAAAATATACATATAAAGGCTTTGGATGCCCTCGCTACAATGTTTTATTGGAATAACGTTTAATTTTGTTATACTTGAGCGTAATTGAAGATCATTTCAGAGCCTTAATTATTATTTTGTACCTTTCCCTACCTTTTAGAGCTAAGTCTTAAGGTGCTTTCACACCAAAGGCGACAAAGGTAATATTCCTCTCTTTTCTCATCTGCGCAAGCGAAAATCATATTTTCAACTGCGCAAAAGCGGAGCACATTTTTGCCTTCAAAAGTATGCTCTGTGCTTGCGCAGATGAGAAGCACAGGAATATTGTCTTTGTAGCCTTTGGGATGAAAGATTTGTGCTTCTGATTTGCGCAAGCGCAGATCATATTTTTTGAAGGCAAAAATATGCTCTGCTCTTGTGCAGTTGAGAAAATACAGGAATATTGTCTTTGTCGCATTTTTTGTGAAAGCACCCTTAGAATTTGAAAAACTGAACGGGAGAGGCGTTTATCTGTTTTCTAGTCTGGTTTGTTGGTTGAGGGGGGGGGGGGATCGTTATAGTATCATTTACGAGAGAGAAAAATCCAATTCCATCTACTCAATCCAATGATACTCAACATAACATTCCGGAAGAAACTTGGCTTTTCAATAAAAGTAGATGCTAAAATCTTAAAAAACGGAAAACGAGCGAAGTGAAAACCTCAAGATAGTCACTGATGCATGAGATAGGATACTCATTGATCAAAGGCAGAAAAAAAAGAAAACAGACCAAAAATTCAGAAAAAGTGAACACATTTATGTGGAGAAAATGTGCTTCATACAGAACAATCAAATGAACTGGATTAAGTTGATCGATGAAACAAAATAAAATCTGAAATAATTTTTAGATCCTTATAAATTTTGTAACTGGTAGAGCTGAAAGGTAACTTCTTTTGAGCATAAAACCTTCCATAAGAATGACGAATAACACCCGCATTTGATTAAGATGTCTACTACTAAAATAAAATACAATAACCTCATCCTTAAGAGATCGAAGAATCACAAAGAGTGAGAAGCTTAAATTTGTTCAAGAATACTAATTTAAGTTGCTTAAAACATCTTACATATTTGATTTATGTCCAATACCACTCTGTACCAAATGACATTTTGACGCACATCAGTTTCTTCGTGTAGCGTTTGTAAGTATGTAATGTATTTAAGATTTTATTTTTTGTATTGCCTAAATAGCTTCATTTTATCACATTCATGATTTAAGTAACTATGCAATCAAACACCTATGCGAAACATGAATAGTTTTGAATAATTAAGAAACTTATCAAAAAATATTGTGAAAGTTATAAGTTGCTATTTAACCCTTTTAAAACATTTAACATGTCCACTACTACAGGCCGTTCAACATTTTGTTATTCAACAATACTTTCACTCTCCCCCTAAACAACTCAATTTCTTCTTTCCGTGATTTTTTCCACGTTTTTCTTGAGAAACATTACTCATCTGTCATTTCCAAAAAATTATTTTTAAAAAATATTTACAAAAGGGAAGAAAATTCCAGATATTTATTTCATTGTTCAAAGCTGTATATTTGATACGAAAATGACCTTGCTTTCCAGGAGTTAACACAAGATTGCCATTTGCTTTTAGAACATACGCAAACGAATAGACTTGAAGAAATGAACTCATTAATCAAGCTGTCAAGATTTTCAGAAAAAGGGTTTCTTTATGCCTTTTTCCATTTAAGTTTGTGTTATTGTTCATTTATTAAATACTGCCCACGAAAAATAATATACTTCTACCCTTTTGCGCTATAAATCGACTTCTAGACATGGGCTCAGAAATTACTTTTTCATACGCAGTTAAGATTAGAAAATACAGTCCATTTTCTCTCCAGTCCTTGAAAATACGGTAAAAAGGTTTGTAATGTCATCCTAAAAACATATTCGTCCTTTAAATCTCTATGCCATCATCTTACAACAAACTGCTAATGCCTACATTTTAAAGAAAATTAATAACTCTTCCGCTAATTTCAAAAATTGGTCAAATGGCACTAAAATTGCTATGTTGAATTTCAAAAACTAAATCTAAACGTTGTCCCTATTGTATTGAATAATTAATGGTTATCGTTTTTCTTTACATTAATCCCATGAGCTCGGGCTGGTTTAAGATTTGGACTGGAAATAATTTGTTTTCGTAATGTGACCAAAACGTCGATCCCTATCTGATTCACAAATCTGGAAATCTTATAGGTGCAGGTAAAATAAAATTCACTGCAATCACATAAAACTACATAAACACACTTAAAATACATTATTTTTTCTTAATGGCATAACGAGCAAGCATTTATGTTCTCTTTATCAAATGAGCATCTGCCGAAGTTTGAGTTATTCAATCAAAATTAGTACTTTAGAAGAATGCATAACATAGGCATTACACACTATTTAGACTTTAGGAATGCGTACATCACTTAGTAAATTAATATTTTTTTGCTTATTTTCTGAATTCATCCGATAGGCAACGGTCTATTAAGATATTAACATCTTCTGCAAAATTTGACAGTTTTTTGCAGAAGATTTTAATAATCAGAATAAGAAAATTTGCAGAAAAGTGTAATAATTTAATAGAGGGTTATTCATAAATGACGTTACGCTTCGAGGGGGGAGGGGGAATCGAGAAATTGCGACAGTTTGGGGCACGGGGAGGGGGTAACACGAAGTGTGACATATTTTGGTTTCTATAAAACATTTAAAATCAGCAAATTAAATATTTTAAGTTTTTTTTTTACTTTCATAATTTAAATTTAAAGTTTCATTAATTTCATTTTGTATCGAAAATATCGATACTAATTAAGGTTTAAATCTACTTCTTGTTAGAAGTTTAAAATTAAATCTTAGGCATTTGCATTTTTAAGATAAAATAGCACGCGTTATTTTTTCAGAATTCGAGCAATTAATATTTTTTGCTATTATATGCCAATTATCATTTTTGTTGTAAATCTTAATTTGATTTTATGCAAATTACGTCCACACGCAATCGTAATTATTGTCATGCACACCAATGTTATTAAAAGCTCAACAATAAAAATTAGAAATGTGATCTATAACGTAAGTGCTCTGTTTCTTAACTGCAACACAGCAAGTATATAATGCTAATGTACAGGGCATCTATAGATTTTCAAAAGTGAAATTTAGCGACCTTTTCGGGACAGTTCGGTGATAAAACAGATATTGAATCGGTCGGATATCCAGTGTCCCCTGTATGACGTATTCATACCGGATATTCGGCTGTGATGTTTGAAACTTTTAACTTCTAAACATATTTGTAAACATCCCACAGCTTCTAAATACGTAATAAGCTTGCAATTGCATATATTTTCAAAACATGTTAATTAAATTTTAAAAAAAATCAAATTGTGACATCCCGAATAATCTTATATTTCGTGTAGTGGCCTAGATCAAATTCAGGATATTTAAAAACGTGTCAGATACCGAATGTCCGATGCCTTCGTAGGAGGGAAATTCCTTTTGAATGGAAAATTCTTGTGACATATTCGTGATTTTCGTGACGTTTTCGTTACTTTCGTGGCCGATTTCCTAATTTGCGCCTTTTTCGGGACTTTCGCGACCTATAGACACCTTGATGCAATTAGAGTGACATGTGCCGAAGGGGGGGGGGGGGGGGCTGGGGATATGTGGAAGTGCGACATTTAACGTTTTCGTAAATATATCGTTTGCTTTTTTGGAAGATATTTACTGTCCGATTTTCATTCCTAAGGATTTTTTTTTCTCCATTTAACAATTCTAAGACAGGCTGCTAATATTCTGAAATGCATATATTGCCTAGGAAAGTAAATTATAATGTAATACATTTTTTCCCGATCTTTCAATAATTAACTTGTATGGAAATTGGCTTTCTCTTTTAATAGAGTTAATTGTGTTAATTTGTCTTGTATGAAACTATCGACGAATATCAAATTCCCAATTAAATATTCGAATAGCTGCACCGAATAAAATTCTTTTATGTTTATGTAAAAATTGAAGTTCAAACAATACACTGATATATCTCGTTGAAAAATCCTTTCTTTAAACAAAAGTTAATTACTTTATAGCGAAATCTGATTTTTGTTTCTGTGTTGCCCAATAGATGGCAGCGTTAGGAACTCGTTCGAGCTGAAACAAACACTATAGAGCCAGCATCGTTGTATAGTCCGCAGGAAGAAAAATTCATCCTAAAAAAATCAAGTTCGGTGTATAACGCGCACCCAAAACAAAAACAATTACATGAACAAATCACTCTGTAAGGTACATTGTTTATAAGGAAACAATTTTAAATTACAGAACATTTAACATTATATTGAAAAAAGTTTTCATTTTACCATATTTTGCTTAGACATGGTTATTTTCTTTGTACAGGGACCTCTGCTCTGGTCTTACATTCCCATTGTGATTTAATTGGTGTAAAAGCAAAGGCTTACATGGGGAAGATAAGAGGTATAAGTGAAATTGGATCATCGTTTCGAAACCTATCATTTATTTCTTTCAATTTAAGAATCAATTTACTTTTCTTTTCAATAATAATTATCTTTTTTAAATTCCGTGTATTGCCCGCAGATAGTGAAAAAGGAGTTTTTTCGTAGATAACCCGTGGGTTATACACAGATAATTATGGTAGTACAGTAGAAATAAGCAAAAAAAAAAAAAAAACTCCTTCAGCTGGTACCGGTGACCGGCGGGACAAATTGCAACAAAAAAGGGTGGGTAAATGGTAGGAAACAGCCCCTGATTATCGCACGGGCACACGGGCCCCGTGCCCTGATCAGGAACTCTGAGGGACAGGAAATTTTTCCATAATATCATTTCAATTCCTTTTTGAAAAATTGTAACAAAATAATCAGTGTAATTAATAATAACCATTTTCATTTCTTCATAATAAGAGGTTATTCTTAATAATAATAACTAATTTCACGATGACGTAGCACATGCATACATGCAAGTGAACCATTCCAAGGGAGCAGGAAAAGTTGACAGGGCCTGGGCAGGAAAACTTGTTAGTAGGACCCTGGTAGAAAATACGGTCCTATTGAATATACTAAAAATATACATCCGGACTGTCACGCAAAATTCGTTTTTTTTTTTTGCTCGCCATCTTTAAAAAAATATGAAAATTTTTAAAAATTGTAAAAAATCATGGGCGATATGAAATAACAGGAAACTTCATGCTGGAAAACAATATGATATCGTTTTTTTTTAAATAAGATGTTTAAAAAGAAGAAATACAGGGGAAATAATGAAATAAATTATGCCCAATAATCGGGTGTGGATAGAGGATTTTAAAGAGAAGTACGTTTTTTGAATGATTTTTACTGGTCTCAGGTAAATATTATAAAGTTTTATTTCGCGATTCACATAAGTTTAAATACTATTCGACTCTTAGTTAAGGGAAGGGCTGTCGTGCCCCTTGCCTCCCGCGTAATCCGCGCTTGCCTATATGTCCCTGTATTTACACCCAAACTACAGCACTACATTACACTCTAATGTTCAAACGGTTTCTTCGGCCTCCAGGGAACGATGTGGAAACATCTTTTGTTGATGTGGTCAGAGGTGTATCAACGCTGTGTAAGTTATTTTAAATCCTGATATTTTCATAAACTTTTGATAGATAGGTCATTTATTTGGAAAGTGGGAAAAGTCCATTTTCGGAAAAAAGGAAAAATAATGATAATTAGATAAAATTATCATTATTTTTCCTTCCTCGTTTTATTCATCTGTAAGCAATTTGTAATAAAAAAATAAACCAAAATCCTAATATTTGGGATATGGAAGTTTTAGCCCTAACAGTATTGTGAATGTATTGAAATGCAAACCTGCAGATATCTCGTAATAGCTAAAAATGGACTTGCTCCACTTTATAACTATGGAAAAATCTGAAACGACGGGGTTGGTTTTGGACATACCGAGAAGAGGAAGTAAATTCACTGAGTCAGCCGCTTGAAATGTACAACGCCCGACCATTTAATTAAATTCACGCTGATATTGGACCAAAAGAAAAGTACAACGTTTTATTTCTATACTTTTTCCTTTTAACCTACTTTCCCGTAAACCTTTTTTTAAAAAAATGAAGCATGAAAGAAGGCTTAATGTATCGTAAAAATATCGTCAAAAATAAAGAAAAGTCAAAAGCAAAGTGAAGTAATTAAATAAAGATTGAAAAATAAAAAATTTGAAAGTAGGGCTTTGAGATGGAGAAAATGTATGTCTGTCCCCCTCCCCGTAATAACTTTTGAACGAATTGGCCGATTCAAAAAATTCTTTTCGCATTCGAAAGATCTCGGCGAGGACATCTCATTTCCATATTTTACTTTTTGATTTGAACAATTTTTCATTCAATTTTGAACAGTTCAAAAAATGTTAACATTAGCGCATATGGGCACAAATGAAGCATATTATGTAAACTCTGGGCACAAAATAAAGTTCCTATGAGCAAGCTTATTGGCAGTAACTCTCGACGTGAAATATATGTTTGAACAATTTTTGTTAATTTTTAATCATTTCAAAGAAAAAATTAAAATTATCGCCAACGGGGAAATTTCAATCCCACAAAATTCCTGATCTAAGTGACGGATTTGCTTGCAACAAACTTTGTCGGAAAGATGTTACGATGTAAAACATGTACAGATACGAAGTTCAACAAGAACTGAACTATCCTATTTTCCTATGAAATTGTTTGATAGAGATTTTTAAGAATATTTCTCAATGAATAAATGAATGTGTAAAAGAGTGAATGATTGAGTGAAAAAATGATAAATGAATGAATATATGAATGAGTAAATGAATGACTGAATAAATGAATGTGAGTGAATGAATATATATTATCCGTTGAAAACGGTATATTTGAAGTAATTAAGAATTAAAGCTAAATGAGAAATATATAGTTAGATTATAAATTTGAATTTGGGTGTACATGAGAAAGTAGGCTCGTATAGTTCTAGATGGAACTTTTTGTTTAACTAGTGATAGTAATTTATGCTATTAAAATAGCTTAGTGCAATAAAATTTCGAAATCTATGTAATTATAGAAAATATTTTAATATTGTAACGAAAGACTTTTCAAAATCTTAATTCCAGACGAAAATCCATTCTGTAAATTTTACTGTGGCGCTTTCAGATTTGAATGTTAACATTAAATTATAACATCATACACAAATTTTACAGTAGTGAAACATGTATTAGTAACATTTTCTTGGTTGAATGAACTTCGAACTTTTGATACGACAAATACTTCGCTAACTTTCTAAACGCTTTTCCTGAGTAGTTTTTCGATAATGCTGTCCATAGTTCAATATTTAGGAAAAAAAAAAATCCCAACATTAAAAAAACGAAATAAGCTATCAACGCATTTGCAAGATAAGTTTTTTTAAGATAAGACATCAATAGGAAGCCTTGAAGGAAAGCTTCGTTGAAATGTATGTGCCTGTGACATCATTAGAACCGAAAGGCTAAAAGGCCAAGAAAATATTCTCAGTTTCAGCAGTCAAAAGTTTATTTTGGTTTTGTTTAATATGACACTTGGGAGTTTACATATTAAAAAACCCCTTGCAATAAATGTAATAGTGCACCGAGATTCAAACACTTTCCAATAATTGAAGATTAAGAAATAACGTTATTTGGAAGTAAATGTTTTTAAGATGGAAAGCTTTCAAATATGTTTTCTCATCAAAATAATAATAAAAAATAAATACAAATGAAAATTGTAAAGAATTTTGGACCCAGCAACGAATAACTACGAGTATTTGAGCGCAACGATGAATTCAAATCACTTGCTGCTGCAAATTACTCGAAAACACGTCTTGTTTTATGACCCCCCCCCCCCCCCAAAAAAAAAAAAAAAAAAAAATAGAAAAAAAAAGAGAATCAGGCGATAAAGAAGATTGATAAAACCAACATAGTCACACGAAGTTAAAAAAAAATATTACAGATACGACTTTCGGAGTTAACAAGCAGGGCTTTGGAGTCTGGTTATTTTGGGATAAAGGAATCGGAGTTACTTAAAAGCCTGTCGATTTTCTTGAATTTTTACTGACTTTCGTTACAAAATATTTATCATTTTCCAGAGTAATGACAGCCTAGATAAGGACAATTTATCCCTGTATAACTGTTTAATTTCTTTTTCTTGCACTTTAAGGGCTAAGGATATTTCTACTTTGCGTTGAAAACAACGTGATTTTTTATAATGGATCAATCTGAATCGTATGGTTTAGTTTCCTATTGATTTATAGAAGTCAGCAAAATTACAGAATTAACACAGTATTTAAATTATCTTCTTGTGGATTTTTCTAGAAACTCTTCCTTTATTATTGAAAGACGGGCAATAATGAAACTGCATCGAAATCCCACTTTTAGCATTCAACTTGAAATATTAAACATTATTGCCTTGCACATAGGCGAGAGAAATAAAGATAGGTATTCAGAAAAATAATTTTTTGAGGGACACACTAACACTACTTTGACAAAAACTTTTCTTTTAAAAATATTTTTAAAATCCTGCGTTGTGCATATATTTTAGAAGTGCTTGAGGGCAAAAGTATAAGCAGAGAACGACTGTATAGCGGTTTTGAAGCTAGTAATTATTCCACATATCGTTGGTGACATGCCAGGAAGGAAAATGACATTTTGAAATATAGCTTCATTTTTAAAATAAATTTTTCAACATATATCTGATAACTTAATTTCCCAATGTGTGATAAGTTGATTTCTATCAATCATCAGAGCTTCGAAAAAGGTTAGTGCACATTAATATTTATAGAGAATATTCTATGTAACTACCTCCAATGCGCAATCGAATGGACAGTCGAGCAATACTCTGTCCTGCTTAGAAACTATAGTTTGTTTTTCAATTAATCAGTCTCCGAAAGTTGAATGCACTTTTTCCTAACTTCAAAATGCATTAATTACATTTCAGTGATAAAAGTAAGTAAATTTCTTATATTATATTAAGTTGCACATTTCAAAACCTTTTCAGATATTTTTCTGCTAATGTGTTATTTGAGAGAAGTTCGGTAATGATCTTGCAGAGACCCCTCAAGTATATTCGTAACAACAGTTAAAATGCGTACATTACGTTTAACAAAAGACTGGAAAAACTAGATACATTTTTTAATTTTAATTCAACTGCTATTAGCTCAACAGCTATGAACGTAACAAGTCTGGTTTTGTAAATCTGTTTTGTAAAAAATACCTTCGATAAGATTGTAGTGAATGTAGAAGCAATCGAAATATTTATGCAGCACACATTCCTAATAACCCATAAAATTTACATTTCGGAGCCTTTATGCATAAGTATAGGAAAAAGACTGATTTTTGGGAAGAGATTTTCATGTGTACATTAGTGAACAAAATTAGAAAAAAGCTTGGCTGCATTTAGAATAAAACTTTTAGCATTAGGAACAAATCTTGTCGGACTCTAAAATAGAATGCATACTATGAACCACGATTCAGAGATTCAAGTCTAGCAGCCCCAGAAGAAACATTAACTTAAACCTTTTCGGCGAATCATTACTTATACATGCGTGACCACATTTCGATAGAATTTAAAATAGGAGCATGGCAATGGAATATTAATTTTTGAAGGAGATATCAGCATCATGACCGACATACGCGATAAAACATCCACTTAATTCCTCCGAAAATTTCAAGAAAACTCTTGGCACAGTAAGGTGTTACATTTGTATAGAGGCCTTGAAAAAAAAAAAGTATCCTTTTTATCTACATTATTATATAACTTCCTTGGTAACAACCTATTCTCCTTTACGGCTGTGTTAAAGAGCTGATCCGACCTGGTCATGTATGTAGTAAATGATACAGCCTGAAATTATTAATGAAGATTACCTCCCCTCCCCCACTAGTAGAGCCTCATTTAAAACACGAGGTAACAAAACTTTTTTAAAAAATAAATTTTTTGTTCTTTAGGAATCTTGTAATCGTAGAAAAGATAACTTTTATCTCTTAGTTGAAATGAACTGTCTATTGTTATCTCTTCATCAGAAGAATTTAACTTTCTACAATGTATATAAGCTCTTAAAAATTTAAATATCCTAAACAATCAAAAGTTAAATAAGTTATCTGAAGTAGCGATACACATGTTTTAAATAAACGGGAGTGAAATACAGAAAAAAATACTTTTCATTAATTAAAATAGTTTTGGATTATAATGGTTAAAATATTTAACCATAAAATATATCTGCGATTTCTTTGATGAGATTGAAGGCCACAAAGTCAAGAAATGCCCTACAAATATAAAAATAAATGAAAGTCCGAAGCGGTGAATTTTCGATAACTAGTCTACGGAGTTGGATAAATGTTTCACTGGATTGCTCTAGTTATTTATTTTCACGATTGACTGATTTTTGTAGTTTCTGTTCTTCATATAGAATTCAAATTTAACGAACTAGCTTGCTTAATGGTTCTAAACTTACTTTTTGGAAACAGTTAATACGGATTCATTTTTCTTTTTGTACATAATTTGTGGAACTTTATGGAGTAAGTTAACTAAAACATTCACCAGCTTAGGAGCTTTGATTTTTTATTGCAACACGTCCCCCACCCCCTCCCGGATATATATGAGGATTTTTGTTTAGTGTGATGAATTACTTATGGTAGATTACACTATTTTTTTGAAAGAACTAGTTATTAAATGAAACCACCTTCGGAAATCTATCAAATTAAAATAATTACAATAGACTGTTGGGTATAAATCATTTCCACTGAAAGTACAAAATTGTTGTTAAAGATGGTTGTCAAAGCAGCTTTTTCTCGTTCTTAAACTGAATCACAGAACTTCTTGCTACTTTTTATTCTGTGCAGAAACTTTGTAGTTTAGGGATACTATAAAGAGAACGCCTAAGCTTCAAATCATTGCTTTGCGTGCAAAGCCTCTATTTTTTCAATTAATGCTAAAGTTAGTTGTCATTTAACTAAGCTCAAATAATAGTAATATATTGGGCTTAGCGGTAGGGGTCAAAGAGTAAAATTAAGGTATTTAAGTTCTCTTTACAATATTTCACTTGTTCCAAAGTATAAGGTCTATGGATTAAAAAGTTTTATTTTTTAAGAGAACCATTTTTAAACAGTGCCTGTATTCTTCAAACATTAGTAAACAAATCCAAGGAAAAATAGGGAAGAATGTAAAAGGAAGTCGATTTAAAAGCTGATAGCATAATATTGCAAGTTCAGGGCTTCGAATGTTTTTATATTGTGAACTTCCTTCAATGAGTAAAAACAATAGTTCTCATTATGTAATTTAGATATGATCTTATCTCCATTTTCGAAAAATGGAGCCGTTTCCCTTCTTTTCAGAACAATACTTGTTCCTCGTGCATTTAATTTCATCGATGTCTTAACGGCACCGTTTTCATTATAGAGAACGGTCAAAAACCGATTTTATTAATTCCGAGCCATTATAGGTTTTATTGTTGCTTATAAAAAATAGAAACAATTAGATAAACTTTTGTGTATATATTTCACGATTATTAAGTTTTACTCTGGAGGTACGTTGTCAATTTTGCTGACTACATTAACCAATGCTTCTCTCTAAACAGAAAAAATACATGGGGAGTAGGAAAAGACAAGGAAATTCATTTAAAAAAAAAAAGAAAATTGGAGCTAATTTTTTCAGCATTGGTTTGTAGTTTATCAAAATCTACTTTAGAAGTATTTATAATATCAGCATTAATCTAACTAACTTATTTTTACTATTTACGTCAAATAACGAAGTGAAATGCGTTTCAGGCGTATTTTTATGCTTTTACTCGCGGGTCCTAATCAAAGTTCAATCTCTTGTATAATTAGTGTAAGAAAGACAATATATATAATATAATAAATAAACTAATAAAATGACAAAAAAAGATAAAACAAAAAAATTCATCTATTGTATTTATTGTACTAACCTTTTTCTTGTATACTCTGTGCAATAAGTACCTTATATTTTTTATATACGAGTTTGATATTTTGATAAATAAATAACCGAATTGAAAAGAGGGTAAGCTATATATATCCATACAATATTTCATAGATGATGGTCCTTACTTTTACTCACACAAGCGACGCCTTCACTTGGATAAATTGTCTAAAATTTTTTGCTACTCTGAATATTCTACGTGTTTTAAGAACTATAAGCATTGTACTTATACATAACTAGAAAAAATTATTCAAAGCAAATGTTTAACTCATCTACACTCGTGTTAATATCAAAAATCTATTCGAATACCTGCATTATAAACGTTGTTTTGAGAAGAAAAAAAAGTGAATGATTAATGCAGGACATAAATAAAACTCGTCGATTTTTTTTCAGATTTTAAACCCATTGAAAGCGAAAACGCTGCTCAATTAGAAATACGGAACTTGTAAAAAAGAACGTCCCTCTGAAATTTCCGTTCGGTCATCTGAAAAATTTGTTTACGTTTTCGACCTACTATATATTCATAGGACTTAAAGTTAAAAGCATAGTAAATGTATTATTAAGATCTTTCTGTGGCTTTTTTTTTTTAAACTGGACATATTTATATTTTGTTAGTCACCTTGAGCTTCTTTAACCAAAACAATTTTTATCAAAAAGAAAAATACACTAATAAAAAAAGCACGTTAAGAAAGCACAAATAAGCATTAAAATGCAGACATACGTTTCGGGATTGCTTGAAATCCCTTTTTCAATGCAATAGGGAGCTTCTAGATGCAAAAACATCCAAATGAAGCCTATCTTTATTTCAAAGATAGGCTTGGGATCTGAATGTATGTTTGAGAGATTTAGTATCTCTCTATGCGCGGTAAGTTTAAATAGTATGTATAGCGATACATTTCATCTGTATTATGATTTTTTTTTTAACTAAGGAATTATTGTACTTTGCTCTTTGATATAAGCTAAAAACTGCATTTCAAACAAATATTAGTTCAAAAGATTTGCCATAAAATAACAAATACTCTTTTACTTTGAATTTTCCAGTTGGAAACTTCCTCGAGAATTAAGTTTCGGCCAAGATTACTCGTTTCGTAACCTTCGTTTATTTCTCCAGGAAAAACTATTGCAAAAAGTATTACTTTGTGATTTAAATAACCAAATACATTGCAAAAGATTTTTATAATTTACAGGGCGTGCTTTTTTTTTTGCATATAAAGTTGAATTGGCAAGTAGTTTGATTTAAGTGTCTCTTAAAAAAAGAAAAAGAAGTGAATGCTCGAATTTGAAACTAAATAAAACCTTCCATTTATCAGTTTTTAAACACTAAAGTAATCGCTGCTTCAATTATATAATTTTTTGTAACGGTTTTATCGACAGCATACCAGTGAAATTACAGTGACGAAGCATTCCCATTTTCAAACATACTTCCCTTTTTTTAAAAATCGTTATTGTTCTGGTCCTGTTTACAACTGCCAGCATCCGATCGGGCACATCTTTTTAAAATGAGACAGTAATTACTCTCATCATAGTTCCAGTTGGAAACTTCCTCGAGAATTAAGTTTCGGCCAAGATTACTCGTTTCGTAACCTTCGTTCATTACTTCAGGAAAAACTATTGCAATACACCAAAGCAATTAATATAGGAATAGCAATACAGTTCAACATCCAAGAGATTTCGAAAGTAAACAGTTACAAAAGTGAAAAAAAAAGAAAGACTTCCAATCCAGACAATAAATTACATTTTCGCCTAATAGAAAGAATCGTCAATCACGTAAAGGCGCAAAACATTTATAAACTTGACACGTTTGAGAGAGTCAGGCATATTATGCTTGCAAAAACAACTCCAAACGTTACTTATTGAAAGTAGCCTCATTAGAAGGAATAATGGAGGGAAGTCGAGGGTGCATCAATTACAAACACATTTAGAACTCCACAGGGAGTGCCTGAATTCCACATTAGAAACTGAATTACAAAAAATTCAGTGTACACATGCATGTAAAATTAGCAAGGAAGATATGAATCTAAATTTATTAAAACCACAGATGAAAATAAAAAAAAAAAGTAAAAATAATAGTGCCGTAGAAGAAATCACAGGGTAATGAAAGTTATTTCGAAAAAGAAACACATAATGCAAATTAAACCGGAAACAATGAATTTTAAAATCGTGCAAATTTAGGTATGTCAACTATTTTTTATTCAAAAATTCTAAATAATGTGTCGAGCTTGTTTCCAATTAATATCTCAAAAGGTTCTTTTTCCAATTAACTGTCAATAGAGAGAGTTTAAGCACTTAAGAGAAATTCACCAATAGGTTCTCAGTACTATATATTTTTCACTTTTAGGAATAAAAGCCTTGGTCAGCACAACAAGTGAATGCTTCAGTGAGCCTACTGCCCAGAGAGAAAAAGAACAATTTCCACTATTTTCACTTCGATTCTCAACGAAAAATTGTTGGTATAATTATATGCTTGAAGAAAGTGACGTGATGAATGAGTTGACAAAAATTAGCTTAACTAACTTGTATAATACAAGGTGAAACAAAACAAAGTTTTAGATGTGTTTATTATAGCTTTCGGTCATATTGTGTAAGTAAAATGACCCAGAATCAGATCAGTTGTAAGCACATGGATTACGGGAGTCAAAAAAAGAAACCGCGAAGTGGGAGTGCGGTCTAATTTAAGAATGTAGGTAGATTTTGAAGTCCATTTAGTCATGTAGGGGTTGATGATTCACTTGGTTCAGACTTTGTTTCGGTTAAATAAATTGAGTAACGCTGTCTGCCCGCTCTATAACTTAAAAACCCTTTAATATTATTAAAATGAAACTTCTTAATAAAAATTGATGTAGAAATATCTAATGCAGAATTTTTGTTTTTAATTTGAAGAATTAATCTTAGGAACACTTCATTTAATCTTATTGGTAATTGTTATTTATATGTTTCCAATGTTATTTTTACTGTTAACGTATATAAAAAAAATATTTTTTTCAAAGAAAAAATAAAAGCCACATGTTTCAGGTTCGGGGACGCAACAAGCGCGGACGGGATTTTGGGGTCAAACTCCCCCAGAAGCCTTATTAGTTTTCTACTGATAATAAGCACTACTGCCATCCTAACATGGTAATATATATATTCATCTAGAGATCAAAGGCTGAAAATCATGTTTGCGCCAGTGTTTATGTTCTGCCTTAATTTACTGACAAATAAAAACATTTATTTGAGCATAAATACATTTTCTCCCGATTACTATTTTATAATACTTAAGATATCCTTATTTTCAAGTTTGCGAATTTCTCATTTTTTTGATCAAGATAGTTTTGACGGGGGAGATAAGTTTCAAGTATAAAATCACACTCTGTTGTTCATAGACTGTTAAGATACAGCTTAGAAGTTTTAATTTCACTTGAGGGGAAAAGTTTCCCCATTCCTTGAAATCGCAAAACCAAGCATTATAACTAACTAAAAATGTTCTACACACCCACAGTGGATTTTTATTGCATGCAGTAATGAATGTATGAAGGTAAATACTAATGAGTATTAAATGGGATTTATTAATTGGAAATAAATAAAATTATATAATTAAAACCGATTAATAAAAAAATCTGATTTATACTCCTTATTTTGAAGAAGTGGCATTATTAGGATAAATAAACTACTTTTTTTTAAAAAAATCACATGACTAGCTACGTTTAACAGTTTATAATGCAGCTTTGTAAGGCAGCGTGAAATAACGTCCCATCAAATTCATCAAATTAAAGTGTTGGCCATCTTTAACTAGTTTGTACATTTTTAAGACTGAGGGATGTAGTTATCACCTAATAATTTTATAAGATGCTTAGATTCAACTTTCGTAACTGCTTTGCAGCGACACTCAGTTAGAGTCCTACAAAATATATTCGAAACGAAAGTACACCTACCCAATCATGACGTGTGTATGTGTCCACCACACTCTGTTCACGTGAACACTGAGAACTGACCAATAACAGTGGACCAACAACAACATCAGAGAGGGTGCAAACCCCTTAGAAACAGCAGTCTACACACAACCTTAGCAGCAGAAGGTTGTACGTCTTTACGCTCATGATTTTCTTGTAAATATTCCTTCAATTTCTATGTGTATTTGTCTAGTGTAATAAATGTTGTGTTAAGAATGAGTATAAGCAGTAACTTTACCGAGGGGTCGCGACAGCTTATTCTGTAAAATGAATCGAAATTTCAGTGATTCTCAATTTTCTCAAAGAAATTTTCAATTTCTACTCTTTTTACATTTGATTTCCGAGATTCACAGTAAACAGATAACGGCAAAGAAATGCACCAGTATATATCATTGCCCCTCCCCCTCAATTTGGTAACAGACACTTCAAACGACATAAAGTTCACTTTTGAATAACAAAAAAATTTTATTTAAAGTCCAAAAACCTCATTAAGTTTCAGTTATTTTCAAGCCGTTTCACTTTTAAAGATTGTTTGCAATAAAATCAACTCCATTCATTATAAGGACAGGAGTGTCGCGAACTACAAACAAAGAAACCCAATGCAATAAATGAGGCAATACAAAATTTTGGAGGAAGTTTTTTAGTTTCGAAATTACTTTTGATGTAACATTGATTAATATTCAGCATTTTCTCGCACGTGGCAATTACATTTCGTGCATTTAAAACGATTATATGTATACCTTTTAGAATCATGAATTGAAAGTATTTTCTTTTTCAAACGTACCTAAAAGCATGTAAGGTTTCGTTATAATTGCTTTTGATTAAGTAGAAGTTTGTCTCGTAATTACTTCGGATTTTGGAGGAAAAGACTAAGTCCTATTGGTATAAAAAACATGCCTAACTTAATAACTCAGTGTGTTTAAACTTGCTCATTTAGACTAAGTATTACAGTACTTCCATCAAATGATTGACATTTGGGGTGTAAATCAACATTATTTTGATAACTATAATCAGACTATAAAGTTTTATATCGTTGCAAGTGAATCACGATTAAAAAGGTTACCATCGGATTCATTTCCTGGCGTATTAGAAACGGACACTTTATTTAAATTTATTACCAGTACGAACCAATCAACATTACTCTTAAATTTCACTTTCAGTAACATTTTTATTAAATGTTTCAGTACGTTACGTTCAAAATCATGGAGTAAAAATTTAATGAGATGAACTGTAACTTCAAAAAAAAAAAAAAAAAAAAAAAAAACCTATACATCGCTTTATTATTTTTGTATTATAATCTGAAAAATTTTCGTTATTGCAGTACTTTCTCTTATTAGAAATAATGTACATATAAATTAATTTATGCATCTTCCTACGCATTAGTTTAGTGGCATTTATCATTTAAGAAATTCATGGAATTTGTAATAATTGTATAACTTTATTCCTTTTTTATTAAAGTTCAGCAATTAACGCTAGCGTTTCAAAGAGGTACGGATCGAACTTTTGGTTCAGTTGGATAATTAAAAGCTTAACGCCTTTGGAATATGCAATGTAATTTTATGCTTGTTTAGTTTAGCAACAACTACATTAATGGAAACTTGGGTCTTATCTGCGATTAATTTTCGTTTCTCATACCAGATTTCACAAAGTATATTTTCTTTTGATTCATCACTATCGGTTTAGACTGATAAGATGAACTTCTAGATGTCTTGAAAACTAATAACTTCATAAAATAAACGGAAGAATAATATTGCGTTACTAGCGGAAGGTGTTTTAAAAAAATATCTTAAAAATGAAATCATTCATTTATTTTACATAAACAAATGTCGATGCGAATGATGGCACATTTTTTCTTATTAAATACCATTTGTAATTATGAATCAATCAAGTTCTTATTCTTCATAAAATAGTTCTGATAAACGTACCAAAACAAAATCTAACCTAAGTTCAAAATGTTCTTGGTCTGCTAAAAAACTAACTGCGAATGTATTTCCTCATACGTGAGTGGAGAGGTAAACTGACGCTCATATAGATGTTTCGGAATAGTTATCTCCTACATTAAGGAAATATTCAAATGCTCTTTTAATTTTTTAACTGTTTTATCAGATGACCATGAAAAATGCTTTTTTCTTTGAGAATGCCGAGTTCATCAACTTCTCTATGAAGAGAACGATTATAAGTATTTATAATGCAAAATTACAAACTTGAGGACTATTGGTAGAAATAAAATTTCACGTTAAATTAAAGCACAAATGAGCATTAAAACGCAGACATATGTTTCGGGATTGCTTGGAATCCCTTTTTTTAATGCGACAGGGAGCCTCTAGATGCAAAACATCCAAATGAAGCAGACAGAACTACAAAGACAAAGCTTATATAGCCTAAGAATTAACTGTAAACCAATGAGAATAAAGGCAGTGTGAAGTGGAAGTAGAAGTAGTAGGAAAGGCACCAATAAGAGAGCAACAAACGAATGCAGTTGGAAGTACAGGAAGTAAAAAGGAATATCAATAAAAACAAAGCAAAAAAGACAACAGCGTGCATAAAAATGTGAAAATACATGAAAATTGCAAAAAAATAAAATAAAATACAAAGAATAAAATGGAAATAAAATAAGTACAGAAAAAACCAAAAACAAAAAGCAAAACAAAGTACACATGCAAAAGAGGGGGAGGGGGGGGGGGGAAGAGAGAGAGTTAAAAAAAAAAAAAAATTGACACCAAAAAGGAAAACTAACAAGAAAACCAAGAAAGAACAACAAATTAAAGGAACTTATGCCAGACCTGTGAAAAATAAGGAGTTGAGGAAGAATCATTAACCAAATTAGAACTATTCCTGTTAATATGATAAGCTTCCCAAAAGTCAAGTTCTAAAGGGGAAAAACATTTTTGAATAATTTTCCCAGAATTGAAATCAAAAGAGTGGTTGGAGTTCCAACAATGTTGAGCAATGCTAGATTAAGTCAGCTCTTGCTTTCGTACATAACCTTTATGCTCATTTAACCGAATTTTCAGAGCACGTTTTGTCTGTCCAATGTAAGAAAGGCCGCAACGGCAACTAATTTGGTAAATACCCCAAGTATTAAGTTGATCGACAGGATCTTTAAGAGAAGAGAAGGAAAGTTTGTTGCTTGGAGCAAAAACAACTTGAAATTGAAACCTTTTCAGGATTTTAGCAATACGAAAACTTACAGAATGAAAGAATGGTAACACAACCAAATTCTTTCTAGAAAACACATGATTGGGACCAGAAGTGTTTTTAGAAAGTTTGTTATGAATAGAATCGATTAAAGAGTGAGAAAATCCTCTATCAACAGCTACAGCTTTCAGATGGTTGAGTTCAATCTTGAGAAGCTCAGGAGAAGAGCAAATATTAATAGCACGATGGACAAGAGCATTATTTTAATGCTTGGTAATTTTTGGTATTTTCTGTACTTATTTTATTTCCATTTTATTCTTTGTATTTTATTTTATTTTTTTGCAATTTTCATATATTTTCACATTTTTATGCACGCTGTTGTCTTTTTTGCTTTGTTTTTATTGATATTCCTTTTTACTTCCTGTACTTCCAACTGCATTCGTTTGTTGCTCTCTTATTGGTGCCTTTCCTACTATTTCTACTTCCACTTCACACTGCCTTTATTCTCATTGGTTTACAGTTAATTCTTAGGCTATATAAGCTTTGTCTTTGTTGTTCTGTCTGCTTCATTTGGATGTTTTGCATCTAGAGGCTCCCTGTCGCATTGAAAAAGGGATTCCAAGCAATCCCGAAACATATGTCTGCGTTTTAGTGCTCATTTGTGCTTTAATTTAACGTGAAATTTTATTTCTATTACTTTGCACAAAGTTAAATTATTACTTGAGGACTATTGTTGATGCTGGCATTTGCTCGATACATTCGTAAAAAAAGGTTTGGGAAAGTGAGTTTTTTTTCTTGTCAGTGTGCCATACTTGATTGAACGAACACACACACAAACACACAAAAAAGATATCTTAAAAAAATGTTAACGAAATGTTCTACCAAAAGGAGAAAATAATGTTTTATCTAGTGACATTTAAAAAGAGGCCAAGGTCACTAGGGAAACTTCAAGTTTGAATATTTTCTCAGAATAACCGCACGCGTATGGTATTTCAATTTCACATAAGGGTATTGGTAATTAGTTCAGTATGCAACAGGTTAAGCATTTACGCACTTTCGTGCAATGTGTCGCAACTTTGATTTTGTTCATTTGGCTCTTGTGATACAATAAATTTAAAACGTGTCATGGCAATGATAAATTTTTTTCAATAAATTCAAAACGTGTCATGGTAATAAAATTTCTACAATAAAAAACAAAAAGACAGCAGAAAAATGCTTGGTAAATATAATGTTATAACTAATTAAGTGCCCAAATATTTCTAACACCCTCTCTTATATAAAGTAACTTTAACTATTTTACAAATAAGGGTTTATTAGCATATTGTACCTAAATATGAAACGAAGAAGCAATGTAAAATGCCTTACAGTAAATGCTGCAATTTAATTCTATTCAGCACGAGTCAAAATCACTGTGCATTGAATTTTATTCTTTTATCTTCATTTTATAATTAAATGTAGAGAAATAAAGACAAAACACATAGCTTCAAACTGTATTTATGTTTTTGAAATTTATTTGCGGATACTGAAGTTCATATAAAATACATTCTGTAGCTGTTATGTACGTGTGGGTACTTTTTAATCACAGCTTTAATTGATAATTTCAGTTGCAGTTGTGATGAAATCAGGTACGTCGTTAAAAAAAAACATGAAACCATGACGTAAAAAGAATTAGGAAATAAACAGATTTTTTGATAGTAGTATTCGAAACATATGCAATGTAAGTTGATAAAACACTAGAAAACATTCTCAATGATCTAGTTTTCATTCAAATAGCGTTGAAAAGGAATAATTCTAACGGCATGCCTTATAGTATACTTCACGAACTTTAGATATTATTAGTAAACAGCTTTCAAGTCCAAAGATTCGTGTGAAACAGAATAGCTTCAGATTTCGGAGAAAGTTGCGAAACTAAAGAATACAGAGATCGATAAGGAACGACGCGTGATAAGTAACCGATGAAAGATGACTCGGATCATCACAAGTAAAAAATATCGGTTTGATCTTTATTTTGAAAGATAATCGCAAGCCACATTGACGCGAGTTTTCTTCTGCATCAGTCTATAGCGTGGAATAATAGAAGAGTTCAACAGAATACATTTGTTAGTGGGCAGAACGAAGCTTTACAAATAGCGGGTACTAAAATATTTGAAAAAAAAAGGTAATTTCCTTATAATTAGGCATCTTCTCTCACCAGACACCAATATCTTCATATTTCACAGCTCTCTAAGAGTAATCGTTAGTAACTATTATTTTTTACTACTTGTTGTACCAGTACAGAAAATTGAAATTACGTTAAAGGCCAAGCAATCACAAAGATTCACATATATTTTACTGGAAGAGTGATCACATACGTAAGATATCAGTGTTTAAAAACTTCTTTCAATTAAGACAAAAACTTGGGATTGTAAATATCTTTTAGTTCCCGGTTGTAAAATCATGCAAAGCAGAACTAAGACGTTTATATAGCTAATAGTCAGATAGTTTGTTATGCTGAATAATATATAAATACAAAAAATATCAATACACTAGATCTATAAAAATTTAAAAATTGTGAAAAAACACTGCTCCGTTCAGCTTAGTTTCAGTCAGGGCTTAATTTATAAGACAAAAGTGCAAGAGCGTAATATTATATTTATGCACAAAGAGCCTGAAATTCCGGTTTATCTATAAAAATTCATCGAAAAACAAAAGCACAGGAGCTGAGGTCCCGGTAGCTAAATTAAGCCTTAGTTTCAGTACTAAAACGCCAATGTTCATCACTTCCTAATATTGCGAATGTTGAGAAAAGAACTACTCTACAGTCTTGAAGTTATAATTGCATTGTTGGTACGAATTAAATTGTTTCAGATAATTTATGCAAATCATTACATCCATGTGGATTTGTTTAAAACTGCTTATATCCTAGGCTAAAATAAAAATTCAGTTTTTCCCCTCCACATCTTCCCAATATTTTAGCAACTTAATATGCCCAATATGCTCAATTTTTGCTATGTATCGAAGGAAGGAATAAACAAACCTTACTTAGGTTGACAATGAAGGTATAAGAATCGGCAAACACCTAGAGAAAGGAAGGCCTGAAGCATTGGAAAACATTCTGAAATTGATCCAACAATAGTGGCTAAAAATATTGACCCTGAATTAATCACCCTTTTCAGAAATCTTGTACGAAATGGTTATGTCGAATTGTTAGTTTTATTTCTTTACGTACATCGGGAGCTGACTTGACTGATTGACTGTAAATAATCCTATTTATCACAAAGATAAGTACTATTATTTACAGTCAATGTTAAGGGTTTATTGTTATAAGTTAATATAATCAAGAAACCAAGAAAATTCACCGTTAGATGTTGAACCATTCTTTCCATCCCAAAGAAGAAACATTTTATGGTTAAGCAGTTCATTAGGTTACAATCGGAGATCAGTATGCAAGTAGGGCAAACAAAGACCTTGACCTTTTATTTTAACTCCTAAACAGGTTTAGGATGTATCGGCTTTAACAGATTTTGACCACGGACGACCTTAAACTAGTGTAATGATTTGCAACAGCAAATATAGAGGCAAAAAAAACACGTGCAAGGGAAGTTAAATAAGAGTGAAATCGTTAGGGATTTTTTTATTACGAAAATAACGTCAATTTAGTTATTTATACGTCAAGATGAAATGAAACTGAATGTGGCAATTTGTCTTTGAAAAAAATTACAATGCAGCAAGCAAACAATTGCAAAATGTTTAAATATTCGATTTGCTTAGGAAAAGGGTTTTTTTTTTAAACTGAATCTTAAAAAGAAATAAGACACTTAATTAGAATATCTTATTTTTTTCAGAAAATGAAATTTAATCCATTTCGCAAACTATTCATAACGCAGTTCAAATAATAACAGCTATTTCAAAAGTTGAAAACAAGCCATCCTGTCAATCTTTTAATTCCGTGTCAAGATAATTGGACGCCATTTATATTTATCAGTTAATAAATATAAATGGTGTAATCAGTTCAGTCAGTAAAATAATTGCTTCTCAAAATTAATTGCATTGTCGTGTATTAAACGTAATCTACAAGTTTACAGTTTTAAAAATGGGATCAATATTTGTTGAATTCAACAATTTGTAATGAAATATTAACGGTGAGTGAAACTCCACGCACTGAAAAGCGTGACGGACAAAATTTATAAAATAATTTTATTCATTCAGTATAATGACGACACCAATAACCAATTATTTATTTACCCTCAGCTTTGTCATGGAGAACTAAGTTATCAGAGGGGTAGGAATTTTGTCCAAATATTCTGGAAAAATGTGCATTCAAAACTTTAAGAAAGGAATATAATGTTGATTGAAGCTGTCCCAAAAAGTACAGAATATGTATTTTGATTCCATAACACCTAAAATAGTTTTGTTGTTTGATGAAAAATAAATCTGTACCCATGAATTAAAAGTTTTGCAGAGTGGTAATACGAATCATTACATGTTTTATTTGGACTAACATAAGACGACATACGAATCCAAAGGGTTAGCTACCACATAGAATACTATTTCATTAGGAAAACATTTCAAATTTTCACTTTGCTCCATTCATGGGGCAAAGTGTTAATTTTCCACTTTTACTGTAACGAACAAATTTATTGCTTAAAATGAAAAATGATATTTCAATACAAGTTCTTTTATAAAACTCATAGTTCTCTCTTTATGTACTGTTATCTTTTTAAAAAATATAATTTATCACTTTGCCCCATATTCCCTACAAATACAAATATTATAGCGTAACAATGGCAAAAATAAAGAAAATGTGGATAGTAAGCATGCTTCAGCTGATAACTCCTTTCTTACTATTTTCATTAACTTCTCTTCGCTAATACGGAGACGAACCATAGGGTCAGGTGGGGTAAAGTGGACATACGGCAAATAAAAAGCTATAGTTTTGAAATAAATAAAGTAATTGATGTGATTTTTTTATTTTAGCTTTTAATAATTAAAAATTAAATTTTACATACAAAATTATATTAATAGCAACTCTTTAGGTGGATAAAACACTCGATTTGTTTATTTATACAACACTTTGAAATTGAAACTTTTAAATGCTCCCCGACATTTTGTTTTAAAGAATTTGCAGCAAATGGACGGCGCAAGTAGTTTTACACAGATCTCAAAAATACTTCCTCACTAACAGTGAAGCTAGATTTAGTTTATATCTTATTTTACAGTAGTTTAAGTAAGATGGGGTAAAATGGTCATAGTATTAGGCTTAACATGCACCAATGTTCTAAAATTACTTAGGTTAATTTATGCGGTAGACCAGGGATTAACTTGCATAAGAATGCACAGTAGCTCAGTTTCCTTATTTATTTTCAATTTTTAACAATTAGGGGGAATTCAAGCTATTGATGCAAGAAAATAAATTTTGAAATCTACAGTGCTCGCACTTCTTTTGTTAGAAATTAAGCCACAGAGGTAGATGTTAGTTACTTTAATTTCACTAATACTGTATTATTTTTAAAAAATAACTTTTGAATTTACTTTTTAGTGAACGTGAAGTAACACAACTGAGCTCAAACGCAATAGAAACTGAAGTTACTATAATACAGTCTTCTTACAATGGTGTGTTTAGTATTGAAAAATTTTCAGAAGCACTTTTTAATACAAGAATTTTCAAATATCAATGGTTAATTTATAAACACCTTATTATAAGTATTATTAAACTGAAAATGTTCAGAACTAGCAGTGCTTTGAACAAGAACAATACATGAAAGAGAGAATTAAAAATAGTTAGGTTAAAATATGTATTTTTCTCCCACAGATTTTTAATAAGCTATAATTATCCAGAACTCTTAATATGTTATTTAAGTAATTTAGTCATCAATTAAAACCTATTTTAAATTTTTTCACGGAAAATTTTGAATTTCATATTTATGTTTTATTATATGTATTGAGATAAAGGACATACATAAAATCTAATATTTAGGGATTAAAACGCAAGAATACCTACTATTATGTATTCTAATATGTTTTGGTACATAACTTCGTTTTAAGACCATATATGCAGCAGCTGAAGAGACTGAAGTACCTTACGAGACGTTACGAAGCCGCGGCTAGCATTTGACCATAATACAGGACCTAAATAAATTCAGTTGAGGGAAATAAAGTTGTTTTCGTTCTAAAATGAACCTTTGAGTATTTTGAAGTATTATGGCTATTAAGACTTTTATATAGTTTTTTTTTTTTTTCAATTATGACCACTTTACCTCATGTACTACTCACTTTATCCCACCCCATGGGGTAAAATGGTCATACCTACATCCCAGAAAGAAGGCGTCATAAAATTATTTTACTTAACTTTTTTCTGCTCAAAATTTATTGCAATCTGTTCTTTAATAATGTAATGTAAAATAACAAGCAAAAAATCTGAAGGTTTTGAACAAATTCTTATATTTATTGGCAAAGAAAGCTGAAAAACGTGGATTTTATGACCATTTTACCCCACCTGACCCTAGTTAGTTCCGTCGCCGTTTTAGTTCCTCCCTTTTTTTTTACTTCTCACCTGCTGATGCTAGAGAAAGAGACATTGATGACAAAAGATTACAATTTACAATAAGGTAAAACCTAGTGAGATTGCGTGGTCGGAGAGATGGCGCACTTGCATTTTTGGGGGCTTAAATAGGTTTTTGCTTTGAAAATGCATGACAACGCCGTCTTGCTTTCCAAAAATAAGGACTTGAATTTTCATTACTGTTCCTCTGATTTTCATTGAGATGTGAGCGCCTGTAAATTCTTTTCAAGCAAACACTTTTTCAACTATTTTGACAATTTACTTGCAGTTATTAATATAATCTAGTCATTATCGAAAGCCATTTCACATGCGTGTAAACCACCCATGTGCGCAATATCACCCGCTCTATAAGGCGAGAAGCAAAAAATAGGTGTCTTAGTTTTATTAATGCTGTCGTTTTAAATCACATCATAAAAGAAAATAGTGTTGGAAATGCATATAGAAGAAATGTGGTCTATAATATTCACCAAAAGTTTGGCGAAAAATTAACAGTTTCATTGTTTTCTATGCTTTCCAATTGTGTGCGCTAACTCTATCGGCTGTACCTTATCAGGAGCACCCAAATAAGTTTACATTAGGTCAATTAAGATACTATTGCTTATAGGTTTCTCCAGTTTCTTTTTTCCTAAAATTTCTTAGGCTTCTTTCAGCATCAACACATGTGCATGGCTTTATGCGAATAAAATCAATTAATGTCATTAGGTAATTTTGCTTAAATTAGGAATTCCCATGAAAATTTATGTTGCACTTTACTTTAATAGATTACTTTTACTAGTAAATTTTTTTTAAATATGAGCTTAGTTTCATATTTAAATTGAGGGGTTGCAATACCCTTGGGACGATATCTTTTATTTCTTCCTTGCAAACATTTATTTTTTGTGCTGAAATAGGGAAAAACTAAGACGTGCTCGATGACTCGATTGGTGGCGAGACCACAGTGTTTTATTTCGTGGTGGCATGAATCTGTTTTTAGCTGTGGTCGTGGACCACCAAAGATTTCAAAAACTGTGTGCATGTAAAAATTTGAATATTGCTTTTATTATTCTATCTTCAATATTTTTATTTTCTTTCAAACAAGCGACCAGCGTTTTAAGCTAATTTTAAGGAATGTTAAAAGAAAAAGGCTATTTTTTAAATCTGAACTAACATATTGCGACTCCAAAAATTCAGTCCTAAAATGAATTTTATTTTACGAAAACTAAAAATAAGTAGAGCATTTTCAGGAAATCATTCAAAATTTCGAAAACATTGAAAGAAAATTACACTGGTCAACAAGTGTTTTGCCCCAAGAATGAATTTCACTTTTCCTGAAGTAGTTTTTCACGAGGAATCCATATCTGGCATCAAAATTTTTCCATCACGTATGTTTTTTTAGTTATAAGGAAGGAAATGTTCGATTTTTACGTTTTTTCCGATCATGCAGCATCGTTTTTATCGAGATAAAGTACACAAAAGAGCTTGAATGTCAACCGTTAAATCAGTGGTCACTTTATTTTCCTGGAAAAAACTTAGGAGTGTCGCAAACAGCCCCCGCAGAACCCCGCACGGAAATGCGCATCAAATTACTGCACTGGGTACGGGTCTCGGTAGGAATTTCGCGAGAATTGAGATACAAAGGAAAATAGGCAAAAGATCGATACTGTAAGACATGTTTAATGAGTATGAGCTACTATTTTGTATCATAGAAGTCTTCTGTTGTGTGTGAAAATACCCCCTGAAAACATGGGAGCTGTATAACCGATGAACATGGAGAGCGGTTCCATCAGGACATTTCAGTTATCGAAAAGATATATCAAAGGAAGTGGAGTGCAACTATGTTAGCAGATTACTGCTGGACGTTAAAAAGGGACATTCCTGAGGCAAAGTATGCCAGAACATGGCAAAATTTAACCCTTTTAAGGTAAATAGAAAATTACTTTGTTTTTTGGTGCAAATGCTTCTAATGTAAAAATTACAATGCCCTTAAAAAAAGGGGGGGGGGGGTGGATCCTAAGGACTTTATTGACTGATCTTAGAAGCATTTTCCAAGCTGAATTCGAAAAGGAAAACCATTTTCCTTATCACTTAAGGGTTTTGCTTGTAAGGTACTGCAATAATTTAGGGTAAATGTTATTAATGTCAACTATTACAGTACCTTGCACGGAAAATCCTTACGTGATAGAGAAAAATGGTTTTCATTTTCGAGTTCAGCGTGAAAAATACTTCTAAGATCAGTTAACAAAGTCTTTGGGGCAGAAAAAAGTTTTTTTTTTGTAGACCAGTGCTATTAGTTACTAAAAGATTAATCGTACTAAAGTAACATTTATTAAAGTTTTGTTAAAGTCAAGTTAATTAAAAAGATCAATAGTTTGACTTTCAGGAAGAGTGACTTAAATATTTTCACCTTTAACAGCACTATTAGTAAAATAACAAGTACGACGATAGACCTGGAAAATATTAGTACAATTACGAGGGAATAACAGTGCTTAAGTCAGCCGAATTACATGGAAATAACAGAAAACCTTCAAATATAGTGAAGAAAGGGAACTTCATCTAAAATATAAAAAGATGGAAATGTCTAATGTTTAAATTTAGAAAGGTATGGATTGAAAATGTGAGGAAGAAAAAACGCCTTCAAAAAAGAAAAGCAAATCGCGAAGCTGAATAACTTTTTATTCAAAATAAAGTTTTTCTACTACCGTTTCTTTCAAAACGTGTTCGGACTCCTTCGTTATTAATTGAAGCTGTCTGCAAATAACTGTTTTTTCCTACTAGGAAGTATAGATCCGTTACTTTCATTTCTTGCCAAAAGCTATTTGCCTTGGGATTTAGCACTGAAAACGAAAGGACAACGGAATGCGCGTAGATATTTGAGGAACTGTTTGTAAATCTTTGATAATTTAGCAAGGACACCAAAAGGCGCATTATTTTCTCAAATGTTTTCCAGAATACTGAATAATTGAAACAAACATTCCAGCGATGCAAACATGAACTAGGAAAAAGCTTTTATAACTTATTTGGAAAACAAATTACAAGTACAACCCTTCCCTCCTAGTAAGTTACTATAAGTGTGAAAATGTGCATACCGGAAATCAATTAACTTAAGGATTAATGAAAGAATTTAAATACACCGGAATTCAAGTATCAGGAAAGAGTGAAGTAAAATGAGTAACTAATCATCAGTCTCAAATATTAGTGGCAAAAGCAGTGTCTGCAATACAAAACACTCCTAATATACCCAGTTAGACACCACCTCCAGTTACGTATGATACTTGGTGCTCAGCTAGATCCACATTCGTCTAGGAAGATAGTCTACGAATTTGTAGATATCATAGTATCTTACATGAAGCTCAGTTGGATCCACAAGTATTCAGTCCAGGAAGATGTTTTTTAAGCACACGATTTGCTCAGACTTCATAAGCACACGGTCGTTATGTTTAAGGGGAAACTAGTCGAGCATCTGCTACATATAATTGGGTTCAAATTACGATACTGATCCTGCTTCCACAGCAGAAGCGTGCTTTGTTTCCAAAAATACCCACGAGCGTATATATAAGTGAAGCCTATGTCACAGGGATACATGGGCAACATGATCTCGTTTATAACATATGGTGCGTGCGTTGCTCAACTTCATTCATGTCCATCGTAAAGTACCACCACTCAGAATATTAGTTTAAATTCAGTTGAAAAAAAAACACTTCATTAACTAGTAAGTCCCAACGTGTTCGCAAACGAAAAACCCTAGAAATATGTTCATGTTGCGGAAAATCTCCCCCCCCCCCCGCATTATTGCTCCCCTCTCCCAAATCTATCGTTATAGCAACCTAACTTCCTTTTTTTCGGAAAACTTTTTTAGTGATGACCGAGTTCAGATAATATGCACTATCTGCACTTCATCTTATGGATCTTTTAATCTATAATTAGAAACATTCTGAACGCTACACATATTTCCAAGTAAAGTTCATTGCAATATTAAACCTTAAACCTACTATAGATGCATCAGTCTATATACTTGGAAATGTGTGCAGCATTCAGAACATTTCTAATTAAGAGTTCAGATAATATGCAATATCTTCATTTCATGTTGTGTGTCTTTTAATGTCGAATTAGAAATATTCTGAATGCTGCACCACATTTCCAAGTATATAAGACTACGTATCAGGTTTAATGTTGCGTGCACTTTACAGTTGTAACATACTTAATTTTTTTATTCTAGCAAAAAATATGCGATTAAAATTTTCTCTGTAGGAAAGGACTCATTTGCTGAAATACGAGCATTTATTTTTTTTCTCCATTCAAAAATATAAATATTGTCTAATAGAATTAAAATTATGTTGGTAATGACATACTGATAGTTTAAACTTTAATACATTAAAGTTTGTTAACATTAGCATCACAATAATTTCCGAAGCTTTGACATAGCATATAAATATTTTTTAAAGTTAATACATCCGCTCGGTAGGCCAAAATAAAAGTATAAATTATGAAGTAAATAACATGCAGTTTAAAATACTGCAATCGGAAGATTCTTTTAATGCGGTTTTAAAATTGTATGATAAAATAGAATCTTTTTTGAAAAACTTACAGTGCAAAGTCTCAAACGATAATGCTTTCTCAGCTAAAAACTGCTGATGTAGGTAGTCCGAGACTAATTTTATCTCGCTTTGAGATTCTGCTATTGCAAAGTATCGGTACTTCTCCATAAGCCGATTTTCCTGTTATCGATATTTGAGCAAGATTGTCGAAGTAATCAATGGAGAACTGCTGTTAATGCACTCGTATCAAGCACAGAAAATAAAAATGCCGTTATCTTCGCCTGAAAATTGAAGTAGGTCGTATTGCTTTGGACAAGTTATCAAAAATTGAAGTCCTTCTCCTAATCTTCTGAACCACATTTATAATTTTATTAGTTGAAAATTGATATAAAGAAAGTTCATAACCTTAATTTGTGCAGTTTCTACAATTGAAAAGAAAAAATAAGTTTATTTCTTTTTTTCACTTTGTGTTTATAAGAAAAAACGGTATATGACACCAATGTCGGAACGCTCGGGGCCGCTATCTTTCCGAATTCCGGAAATTTTTATTGGTTATGGGTTTATATATGGTTTAGCACAACAATAATATTAAGTGATTTCATTCTTCTCAAAATCTCAGTTTTTTTCCTATATCGCATTTGCTTTTGTCTTTCTTTCACTCCTTCTCAAGAATAATATTTTCCTTAACTTTTCGTCAAATAAAGTTTTTCCAAAAAATATGTAAAACCTATGGATGATAGTTTATTCTTAAGATGGAAGCTTTAAACATGTCTAAATTCTACCAATACGAACCATTTTCGTTTCATATTATAAATAATTGTATTGTATTTCCACGTATCTGTGATGTTCTTCACCTAACTTGAATACTTAGAACAATAAAATACGCTGATTTAGTGCTTGTTGTTCAAGTGCATTAGGTTATCCATTTAACAGAGTTTCGTAATGTATTTATCTTCAGTAATCTTAGGCACATGCGTTGAATGAGAAAAGTTGGAATTCTGTAATTCTTTAATGCAACGAAACGTCGTATAAATGTAATTAGTTTTATTTATTATAAAATTCTTTAAAAAAACATCTTTCAAACACTTTGAATGCCGATATTAAATTGAGCAAAAGAGTAGAGGAATATCTTCTAAAACAATCTGTTGATAATATCTATTGATTCGAAACTCATAAATTAGGAAATGTATTAAAGAAACAAACTAATTCTTGAACAACTACTCAAAATTACTTAAGCAACTCGAGTATGGAAACAATTACATAGACTACCATACTAGATTCAAATTTAATGACCAGAAAAGTGTCAATTTTTTCGAAGATCAATAATTGCCGTTATTTATACTGTCAAAACTTTAATACCCCAAGCATTAGTTTATTGTCATTAGTTTGTGCTTTGCATGCTCTGCTCTAGGAACTAGCATCAGTTTTTGATATAATCATCAATTATACTATACAATATTATGAAGTCAATGAGCCGGAATTTGAAACGGACATTGACATGCAGAGAAGGTTACGTGTCTCGAAGCATTTACAAACGCTATAAAAACTCCTGCTTGACAAAAACCGTGGAAATCATTAAGTGAAAGTTGGAAGAAAGAGTAAAGCTATCAAGACGTTTAGAAAAGCTTCTTTGCTTTTGCCCTTTAGGGATGTTAGTCTTTGACCCTTAGAGAAATCCGCAGAAACTTTTCATCGTGTTTTCCAGTCCAACTAGTTTGTTTTTCAACCGTTTTGGTTTTAGAACTTCTATATTTCCCGAGTTCATGACCTAATGATAAAAACGTGAATTGCTAAACTAGGACTAAGCGATGTGGAATAATTGGCAGTAATGCTGAATTTGTTGAACATTGATAAGTAATAGGTTTTTTTTAAAATTGAATAATGGTTTAGCTACCTCATTCAAATAAAATTAGTTGGGGCAGCTAAGCGCAAAGCATTTACTTCATTTTACCGCATTTGTACATCACTGTTTAACCGAGACAATTTAGAAACACTGAATATAATTGCTTAATTTATTTCTAATTGAGATAAAAACAATAACATGAGCTGCAATATTTTCTGATCCTTCAATAAAACTTCTTTGCTTGTTTGAATATCAGAAAAAATTAATAAAACGTGCTTACTAGAAAATAAATCGCGTCGCAATAACCAAAAAATGTTATCAAAAATTTTTATGACCTAAAAATGTCATTTTCAATCATGCGATATATTATAAATGCTCACTCGCAACTGTTTTATTTGCTGTTTGCAACAGTTAAGTGTTTATAGCAATTACAATTGTTTTACTGTGTCATACTAATTACTCGTAGCAACTCGTGTATGGTCTTTAAAGTAGCTTATTTGCAGTAGTCATGTTTTTCTAAAAACAGTTAAAAAACAAAGTAAGTATTTGTGCAAATAATAATTAAAAGATCATTCCGTGTCTACATATTCTGTAACTTATGCTGAATGTTAGACAAATCACGTTAACTTAACTACTATTCATTATAACTACTATTCACAATGCTAACATACTATTCAAGAATGTTAAAAAAATTGCAAGATTGATTAAGGTTGGTGGCTCTAATTTTTATAACTATTCTTTAGTTTTGGCATAGTAAGCATTAGATTGGTATTGGTAAAGCTTCGAAACAGGCTTTTATCACTTCGGCGACAAAACAGCAAACGCTTGAGGTCCAAAGTTTTAAAGATTCTCTTGATGGGGGTTTGCGAGCTTTGAAAATAAGGAATTTGAATCAGTAACTGGCAACTCATAAAGTTACATTTTTTAAAAAATTGTTTTCTTCAATTTATTATGCAACACGTTTGAATCATAAATGAACGCAAAATGCAACTAACAAGTTAAAAACTTGAACACCACAATATTAAAACATTTTAAAATATAATTTTAAAAAATAAAGAAAGGACGGAAAATAAGTGAAGAGAAGTACAATGTAGATCAGACCTTCTAATATTTGCGTAAAACGCAAAATACCATTTAGCACAAAAGCAAAATAACAAAAAATAGAAATGTATCTCTCTTATTCCACTTTTCTACTTTATTATTTAAAAGTACAAAGCACCAAAACTTTTAGCGCAACTACATGGATCAAAAAAATTATAATTTTGAATTTATTTATATATTAGAACATATACATGAGGATTCACAGAATTCTATTTCGACAAATATTTGATAAAATATGTAAAAGTTTCAAAATTTTAGTGAAGAAAAGAAACTGTAAATTGACAATGCAAATGAAAATGCATTATTCATATTTTAACCTTGCATACGTTAAATCTATTAAAAATGAACAACTGAAAATAATGCATAATCTCAAGGAGAAACTAGAGTATTTAAGAAACAAACCGGCATTTTTAATCGATAGCATTTTAGGCATACTAATTTAAAAGTTTACATTCTTCGGCAAAAAGAACGCTGAAACGCCTTCAAAATATAAGCAGTGCTATAGTTGCACATTTGGTTAAAATCGAAAATTGAAATGGTTACAATTTAAGACTTTTCAGTGAACATTTTTTTGGTTATCTCGAAAAAGGATAACTGAAGTGATAGTAACTTTTGTGGGAGCTGTTGTGATTCTTTAGAAGAAAAACCAGCTGAAAATGCTTATGCATTTATCAATTATTAATATTAAATGTTAAAATCTTATTATCTACAAGAGTTAATTTTAAGTGTGAACAAAAATGATATAAAAAAATAAAAATTGAGCCAATTTTTTACGCTTCATTATTTGGATGCTATTAGGGTAGTTCTATGATTTTTATTTTTAAATTAAATGAGTTTCACACATAATAAAAAAATCTATTTCATTTGAATTTAACCATTAAAATATGCAATTACAAATCATTTGCTTCTAAAAACAAAATTGTCATTTATTTTAAATATAGTGAGAACATTTTTAACTGTCCCATAATATAAAAATTATGTTTTCAAGTAAAATATTCTTTTCTCAATTGAGATTCGAAATTTCTATATTCCGGTTCGTAAGCATATAACTAGTTTATAGAAGTTTACTACTATATTTACTGTGTACGATACATTAAGTGTTTTTATGATTTCATTTAAAAAATACAGTACCTCCGCAAGCTTAGCTTTAAAAATAGATGGTAGGACAGATAATGCAACAACTCCAATAACAAGAAGCACGACTCCCATGAAACCAAGTAGTGTTACTCCAATTTTCGCTTTATCGACGGTAACACCCATGTTGTCGGAAGATGTTAGATACAACTTCACTATCCGAAATCACTTCTCAAAATGAGAGATTTTGGTATCAGACTCAGAATTCAGTGACCATATTTACAAATTGTTTTCTTTGTGTTTTAATCTTAACTTCCATCATTCAGTTATCAAAATCCAACGTTGATAAATCGCGCCTAGAGCGCCATCTTTGCCGCAAAGAGTTGCGATTGGTGGCTGCTTCGATAAGTCAAGTTATTTTGGTCATATGATTGGTTACCGGCTTTTGACGTCGAACGGCACGTGGTTTCAGCGCGTTTCTTTTCCCTTGTTTTTTCACTTCTAGTTCAAGTTCAGCCGCAAAACGCTGGTTAAGAGAAAGTGAATTGTGGAACTGGTTTTTGTCCCTCATTTTTGAAACGGAGGGTGAAAGTGACCACGACTTTCCCTTAAGAAAATACGCCACAGATATGCCTATCCATTTCCCTTTACCTAAAATAGCGACACAAGTTACATTCAGGAAAATAATGTTAAAACTGTCGACATAATTAGTACAGTCCGAATCTTGAAACAAAGACTCGTACCTATTGTTTGAAACAGTCGACTAAGATAAATTATCACACGCAATTTATTTCAATGCAGTTTTTTTTTTTAGTGTCAAATTTTCAATCGCCAAAAAAAAAAAGAAAAACATATTTTGTTCTTTCTAAATGTGTGTTGAAAGAAACTACGGAAATTCAATGCTATCTAAGATACTGTACTTAAACTATGACTGGATACCTACGACGAAATAGAAAAACGTAAGAAACTCCATTACCTCTGAGTAATGGGCTACAAGTTCAAGCCAGGTATTTTTATCATGCTGGAAACGGACGGGTTTAAATTGAAGAAAAATGTTTTGGACAAAAAAGTCCAATGAGGTCTTAAAATATCTATATTGAAGACCGCACATAGGATTCAGAAAATAAAGCATAAAGTTTAAAAATTTGAGATCGGGTTTAAGACTAATTTTGAATCCATTTAACCCATGAGTTAAGTGCAATTCCGTGTTTCATTGTTTATGACGTGTAAAACTTTGAAGACCATAAAGTAGTCTCATTTCATAGAATATTTCGCATAAAAATTTATTTCACATGTAGTGGTAGCCAAAATCGCGGACACTTCTGGAATTTTTTGTTTTTTAACTGTTCTTATAGAAAATGTTATGTTTCACGAAATACAAACTTGTGTATCATTTCAAAGATGATTTAATATTGAATTCAATACAAAAATAAAATTCAAATATTTGCAGTACAAAAAAAAGTTGTACTTTAATCTAAATAGGAAACACAGGAAGGGGTTTGTAATGACTAATGTTAATAGTCAATTACTGTTTTAGTTCTGGTAGCTAATCATGGTAATAACTGTTGGCAAAAGCTGACATGTTTACGGCTCAATCAAGTCATGATTGTGCTTTGTTCTGAAGAAAGAGTTTCTCATGCAATTAAATTACAAGTAGACATTTTTGTAAATTTGTAATATTGAGTCAAGAAGCAATGACATCAAATAAAAGAGTAGCCTGAACACCTAGAAAGGTGTAAGGTTGTGTTACGAGAAAGTGATTTCTATAAGCATACCAAGGTAAAAAAAATAAAAATTTTCCACAAGTGTGCACAATTTTGGCCACTACTGTATTTAAAAAGTTTTTTGTTAGTTTTATCACATCTTTTAGAATACGTACGTGGATAAACACTTTGTCTTGGGGATTTATGAAGCCGTTACAAAGCTAAATTCTTCAAGTTTACTAACCAGAAAAATATCCCAATTTTTATGCTGTGAGCAGAATCGCTTATGTATGTTTACAATATTAAAAATTAATGACAAAATAGAAATTTAAATAACAGGACTATGTTTTTTTCATTTAGTGAATGTGAAACTGTTGGTGTTTGTACAACGCAGCTTTTATGGCGTTTGCTTACCTCACAGAAAGTATTGCTTTACTTTTGTACCGAATGGTAAACAAAAATTCAAGTTATATGTTTTTAAACGGAAATTCAGTTCTTTTTAAGGAGAATAAAAATTTTAATTTTGAGTAAAAATTAAAACATTCTTCATTTTATAGTTCCGATAAAAATACAGAAAACTGATTAAATAAAATTAAAATGGAAAGATAAAAAGCCTGAAGTATGCTTAATGCTCTACATTTCATTTAATTATTTTATGTATTTGTACTTTAATCTAACGAGAGTTTATGGGGACAGGTGTACTTTCGAATGAAATTTCAAAACAATTGTTGTTGCAGCAATTTATATTTTTTAATGTAATTTATGTATTTTAAAGAGAAATTAAGAATATCATCGTTATTAAAATAGATTGTGGCCTCAATTTTGTCAAAATTATAGCAAAAAAAAAAAACCCCGAAAAACCTGAAAAATATAAAAAATGCACCTCGCGTCTCAAATATTAACCAAATCCCTTAATAATTTACCAACAAGCATAAAATAGTAGGATCAAGACTTACAAGAATTAAATGTTTCCTCCTAACACATTTTGAGGAAAAATATTTGTTTTTCCAGCTTCAATGATATTTTTCAAAAATTTTTACATTACTGTGAAATCAAACCAAAACAAAAAAATGTCTAATCAATATTTCCGGAAAACAGTGCTTATATATCCCTATAATGCTCATTTGAAGCATTAGAAAAGGTTTTAGGAAAATTACTAAAAAGACGCGATTGGCATTTTTTGTATTTTTCATACTTTTCATTGTTTGTTATAATTTTGAAAAAATTGAGGTCACAATTCCTTTTTGATAACCATGATATTTATAATTTCTCTTGAAAATATATCAATTACTTTAAAAAAAAAAAAAATTAATGATTTTTTTAAAAAGTTTTATTTGAAAGGTTCCGTGCCCTTGTGTGAAAATGATTTTCCTAATTAATATTTTGAAGTCACTACCCTCACTGTAGTTCTTTAAATTCCAACAAATCAATAAGATTAAATACTAAATTATTTTCCAGTTAAGCTCTTGAACACTTATGTATATCAATTGATGGAATCATGGACTCATAACAAATAGAGAAATTAAGTGCAACCGTTTTACTTCGATTTTCTTTTTAAATTCTTCGTAACGTTTTAAACCTTAGATTAGTCATCACACGACGGAACTGTCTGTCATCTACGGCAACACAAGAGAACTTATCGGTAAAGTTTACAAGTGTTTCCAGTCTCCAGAGAGATTCTTTAGTGCATAATAATGAAACCAAATAAAATAGTACAGCGTCTTTATTCTAATGAAGGGGATTTTCAGAACAGAAAAACACGTGAATCAGATCTTGACTGCACCTGCGTGACTTGCATATTGTTTCGTTTTGTAATTCGCAATCGGCATATCTTTGCTATAAATATATCATATCCTTTTGTAGTTTACGAACTTTTAAAAAGATTGACGACAAGGCTAAAATAACGCATTTTATTGCAACACAATTCCCGGCAGCCACTGTGATTAACATGTTTTAACCAATTTAACCAATTATAGAGGAAATTAAGAGGTACTTTAACACGATAGTGACGCCTAAAACCAATTATAGAGGAAATAAACAGGGCTACTTTAGCACGAGTGTGACTCTTGAACTTTTTCCTCAACTTATTGCAAAACTAATGAACAAGTTCGGCTAACAGCGAAAATTTAAGCTTACTAACAACAATGCAGCTTATTTCACCAACTCTTGCATGACTAATTTTACTTAGCCACATTAATTCAACGTAAAATAATTATAATTAAGAGTGCTTAAATTTGTAAACTTAAGAAAAAAATGTTTGGAAACTTTTTCAGGACAATCATATTGAAAGTAGTCGTAAAAGAGTCCGAGTGGATCATAGAGTAATTTAATTATTGGAAAGAAAAGTTGCACTTTCGAATGTATTTAATCTTTATATTGTAGGCAGGAATTAGTATTTTTTTTTACCTTAGTAAATAGCTTGCTGCAAGCGTTTGTTTTCCTTGGCGGCAGGGAGTGAAGGTGATTATGACTTTCACGTGTTTTTGTTTGGTCGCGGTTTTAATTGTGTCACTGTGTCAAAGTGCGAAGCCGGCAAGAATGGGTGAATCATGAGAAATAGAACATTTACCACAGATTTAAAGGGCGAATCACAGTGGTGTAATTCTTTTCGTAATGCGGAAAGATTTATTTCCAGGGAAATCCTATCCAACGCCTCTTCTAAAGGTGTTAAAAAAGTCATTGTTACTGATATAGGAAGAGTAGGAGCCAAATAATTTATTTTGAAGCTGCGAAATCGCCTTCATTAAAAGTGTTCACATGTCATAGTTTGTATTTTCATAGCTTTTTACGTGTTCCATAGCGTTCCTATGAGTTCCAATTTTGGTCCTTAAAGATTACACATGTTGTACTACTTTCGGATAAAATAGTTTTATAAACCTTCAGTTAAAATATTTTTATAGCCTTCGATTAAAATATTTTTATAGCGTTAACTATCATATTTATTGTGAAGCGAAAAATTAGATAATTTCACAACGGAATGACTGATGTTTTACTTTTATTCTTACAATTCATCTACAGATATGAATGATATTTATAAGAATTGTTTAGAGCAAGGAGCTCCAAACTAAACATGTTCAAAAACTTCAAGTAAATGAAACCGAGTTATTATTCAGGCCTTTTTTATCCAAAGTATTACAGCAACAATAAGCAATTAGCTGTCGCAGGCCGGATTTATGACACCAGCGGCCCGTAGTTTTGTCTACTAATAATACAGCGACAATATTTCAAAGTATCACGATAAAATGCACAAGTTTTTCTTTTTTCAAACACGAAACACAAACCTCGAATTGTTCATTCACAACATGATGCTCATATGAATGCACTCTTTATTAGTACTCTAAATATATTTTACAAAATAGTGCAATCCAAACAGCAAATCCATGAATGAAAAATCAAGGAACTACCCAAAATATTTATTGGCCGGTTATGTTCCTCAAAAAAGCGAAATTGTCACTCACAATATAAGGGATAATCTACCATTATGCTTTTCTACACTGGAATAGAGTTGATTTTAGTTTATTGAAATGAACGCTATTGAAAGAAAATCATAATTTCTTTAGGAAGACATTTTTTAGGGAAGTGTACTCGTCATTCAATTCTAATTAGATTTCTTTCTTTTCTATGAGTTGCTTTAGAAAAGATACTCATGGCAAAATAGTAAAAGATATGTCATTGCTTATCTCCATCTAGAACACATGGCCGTTTTCATTGAATTTTCAAGCGATAAAAGTGGTCGCAAGCAGTGCAACGCTGTTGTTTAGTTTCCAAGTTATTCCCTTCGTTTATATTCGTTCCAAAGTTTTCGACCGATAGCGAACAGGGGCCGGGTCCCTCTGTGGTTATTAGTAATAGTGAGTACCGGAAGCTTTTATTCGAAAAATTTCCGTTTTGTATTACTTTTGCGTAATAAAAAAGTACCAAACGGGTCAATTTCAAGTTCGTGAGGAGAACAAGGCTATAACAATTTTGGCTTTTGTACCTGACAAAGTGCGTTAACGTCAAATTAAAATAAAGATGTCAGTGAGCTTTCGCAAAGACACTCACATGCAAATAAAACCACCATCTTAGTAATTACCGTATTAAAAATACTTCCTTAATGATTGTGTTTTAAAACATGCTTAGCGGAATTGATCTGACATCAAGTTTGCGTGACACATGCCCAACAATCCAAATAAGCTGCAGAGATTTCCTTTCAAATTAACCTTGTATAGGTTAATTGTCTGCTTTTACTTATTAATTTGAAGAATAAACATCCTTCAGGAAAACTGATATGTTAAGCGTCAGAATTGTCAGTCACTGAATCCAGAAAGACTGCATAAGGAAGCAATCCATTTCATTGGAAAAACTGTTTGACAATTCATTAAGAAATTTGAAATGACGAACACATTTTCCATTCATATTTCGTTTTCTCACGGGATCGTATGACGTAAACGTTTACCACATTACGGCTCACAGTAACGTACTAGAATCAATTAGAATATATTTTGCCTATGACATCACGAATCCTTCTGTTTTGACGAAAATATGAGACTTATTTCCAAGACCCTATTGGATCTTACCTCATTTCGGTAGACTTCGGATAATGTGAATCAAAGTTTAGAACGCGAAACAACAGCTTTGAAAATAGAGAATTTTTTGAAAGAATTGAAAAAGGTATAGAACATCAAAATCAGATTGATAACATCCTCATACCTCAAGGCCGTAGTCAGAATTTTTTTCGGGGGAGGGGGGGGCCTGACTTTGAAACACTTATGCTGAGGAAAGTTTCAGGGAGGAATATATGCTATATTGCGAAAAATTTCCAGAGGGGGGCGGGCCCGTGGGCTCCCTTTCTGGATACGGCCTTGTATACCTTTCCAGCATCTGAATACGGCAGTAGATATTTTAGTGGAAACGAGCTTTAACCCTACACTGCGCCGTGTTGTTTTTAAACACCACCTCCATTTTTCGTTCACTAAGCTTTTATTTTGTAATATTTTTAACATGTGGCTCATTCTTTCGTTTCATTTTGTATGTGTGATCATATTAGTTAATACAGTTTCACCTAGACCTTGTAAACTGAACTCAAGGTTCATCGTTTTTCACAAAATCGTAAGACATGTTGATTTCGTAAAAAACAGTAACTTCTTAATATTTTTTTTCTACAAATTTTAAGCAACAATTTTATTTTAAAAAATTGTCTCTAATTACTTATATTTATTTTATTTTAAAACTATGTAAGTTGTCAGAAAAATTTCGAGAAAAATATAAGGTAAATGACCCGGTAATGGACACAGTTAAGAAAATTTTCGTACTCTTTCACGTGGCAAATTTTTTTCAAGGGACTTACATCAATATTTGCATGTTTAGCTTAATCGCCAACTATTTCTCTAAAAATTAATTACCTATACAATTTCATTTGAAAAAAAATTAGGATTTTTACGTCAAATTTACTAAACGCTTAATTTATATCTATAGTGGACATTTATAAGACTCGTATTTACATTAATAGTGAACAGAAATTAATATCATCTATTTTATGCTGTTAACTTGGAGAAATAATTTTAAAAATGACTAAGGGACCATTCATAAATGTCACGTTTTTTTCCCATATATTTTCCCCCAAATCCCTAACTTTCTTATTTGATTGGCTTTAGTAAAGAGCAACAAATGCGACCGCTGTGGAGGCAGCTATTAAATATTATGATCCATGTACTTGCATAGATGCTCCATGCCAACTTTAGTTCTATTAACCAGCACTAGGAATCGTTCGCTATAGGTTCTGATAATTTCATTGAAGTTTAATGTTACATTCGCTTATTTTAGGAGCTTAAAGATCTGAGTGACCACTACTAGAGCAGTGTCCACTACCGGGCCGTGGTAGCCTAGTGGTTAGCACGTCGGACTTCCACCTGGAAGGTCGAGCGGTCGATACCCACTGAAGACCACCATGTATACTTGGGGATATGTGCGTGTAAAATCAGTAGACCCCACTACCTCTCCCCGTGCGTAAGCAATCCTAAGGCCTCGGCTAATAGGTATGGGGTCTGGTGGAGAAAAGTGCCCACTACCGGGTCATTTATCTTATATTAAGGCGCCTTTTTTACTTGTTTTAAAACACCTCGCATTCGCTGGAAATTTTTATGCTCCTGTATTATTCGCATGTGAAATAGAACAACAATCGCAATAAAGTGAAATAGAACAACCTGTGACACCTGTTCTTGTTTATACCAAGAACAGGTGTCATAGGTTGTTCTATTTCACTTTATTTAGTATCTTTTAGAAGATCGTAAAATATTTCACAAATTAGCTTAAAGTGGTCGATCAAATTATTTAGGAATTTTGTTTAAAATCAATTCACGCTCAACCAAAGAAGAAACGAACATTATCCCACAGACCCCCTACAGATGTTAGGTTTCTGGTTTAAAATCTTTTAGTGAAATTATTATTAAACTTTATTGGTAATCAAAGTAAAAATTTGCACATGTAACTAATAATTATTAGTTACATCTGCAAATTTTTACTTTAATAAATTTTATAAATAATAAAATAAATTTTAATACATTTTTATATTTTAGTGCTATTTTATGATTATAATGCATGTCTATTTCTTATTGATTTGGTTTCATTTGTTAAAATGATTACATAAAAAAATATTATTGTTACCCCTAAATGCGCAGTGTTGTTTTTAAACAACATGTCAATTTCTCTCGAATTCTACTTTTCCGAATTAAGTAAGAATTTTTTAGTATTTTTCCCACTTATAACTAGCACAAACAAACACAAAAAAAAAAGAAAAAAAAATTACAAAGAAAAAAAAAAAATTGCGCAGTGTAGTGTTAAAATCATAAAAGTTACTTTTCAACACCTAAGTGTTCGTAAGCAGTATCAATGCTTTGGTAATATTTCGGTGTTGTTTCTTGTTTGTGTGAAGATACTATGGAAGATCCTTAATAATATCTTCCCCAAGCCTTCTCACTATTTTCTTCACAAATGCGTGTTTAGTAAAAGTTACTAATGACCTACAATTTTTATTTTTTTAGTACTTTTATAGTTTGACATTTTAGTAAAACGGAAACTTATCTTGAGCGGCATCTTTCAAGAGATATCAAGGATATTGCGGATAGGCGTAAGAAACGGTACTCGAATTGTCGATAGTAAATTTTACAAACGGGAACAAACTTTCAAATTATGTCAACACTATGCTGAATTTACAAAAAGACAAAAGAGCGGGAATAGTTTGCTTTCATGTTTGCCTTTTTTTTTTTTTTTTTTTTAACTATAATGCTACTTCATTCGCTAGAAGAGATCTAGGAGGAGGAATTCATGAGGATAGATTATTAGTAGCATAGAACTTGAAACTAAATGAACAAATTTTACCAATCGATTAGCAGCAACATTTAAGTGCAACATCAGTTTTTCCGTTAAAAGTACTGAACGCTTGAATGTATGACCTTATCTGTTGTTTGCAAAAACACATTTTTAACACCGCCATTAAATAAATTCCAACTTAAAAAATATAGTCAAGACTGATAAAACGATCACTTTAAACATATACAAAATCTCCCAGAAAACAAAAACCACCATTTGTACCTAAGAACAATTTTAAACATTTCATTACTCCCGCCCGAGGATTTGGCCCAATTTTTTCAATGTAAACTAGGATAGAAAACACGGATAAAGGCTTTTTGGCTTGATAACGTTACGAATACTCTTTATAGAAAACTATCCTTAGTGTCCAGAGTGAGAAAAAGCTTATGTTTATCTATAAAAAGAACACTAGCCCTGGAGAAAGCTGCATTTAATGTTCTTGAAAATGTTTCGTGTGTACCATATGTAGAATCATGTTTTTGTCATATAATATAGAGAAATAGGCTCAATACTGAAAATTAATTTCTTGCTTCTCACACAATTTACACTTACACACAAAATTACATACAAGAAGCATTGCCACTGTTCTTGAGAATTCAAGAAATTCTTGATATTAGAAATATTTGTGCGTAAAAATTCCTTTAACACTAATAGGGCTACAATTAAAATGAGATACGATGTAAGACACTATTTATCTTTTAAAAGCAAAGCGTACCATTTTATTTTATAAATTTGTGCATTAAATTGTCAACTTTATTATTGCCTAGAAAAAATATATGACAGTCATACAATTTTCTCGTGTTATTTTGTGGAATTTAAAACTTTGTATAGTCCAACTTTCAGAAGTTGGCACTTTGTCACGTCTCGATATAAAAGAGTATTTTCATGAAAGTGGGTAAGGTAACGCAAACACTAAGAACGGATGGCGAAAATAAAGGTTGCCATAAAAAGATCCCAATCATTGTATGGTTGTTTATAACATAACAGCAATTGTTGATTTAGGTTTTTAAAAAATAAGTTAATGATTTTTATTTTTATGATATTTTCTATTACATATGTTGAAAATCGAAGTATTCAGAGTGAATGTGAAATAAATTGGCACGACCTATTGCTGCATACATGTATTTTATGAAATTAAAATTGTTTCTAAATTTTGAAGTAACAGTAAAATTAACAAATGATAATTCAGATGTATACCTATAAAAAATAACTCAGTTGTTTATTAAACGACAAATATATATTTTTTCGTAACGTCATCGCGGGCTTTTTATTTATTTATTGCTAGTGAATACCCACAAAAAAAAAAAACGTCTGGAAAAAATTAATTCAATTTTTTCTTTTTTCGTCTCACCGAATGTTAACGGATAAATGGGAGATTCTACCGGTGGGACAGTAAGGCAAAAAGGAGGACTGCCCCGCTCAAAGCGAGACGTCTGGGCTGCGGTGGATTTCCGTGGGGTTGGGGAGGGGGGCATGTGCCCCCTTCAAAAGGAATGAAAGAAATTAACTATTCCCATTAAATAACTTTTACTTATTTTTCTGCAACTCAGTATCTCATAAAACCAATTAATCTTCATTCAAGTACATAAAAACTCTCAAGGGAACTTTATTATAAGAATTTTACGAGAGAGAACCAATTTTGACATCCCGTGTCCCCGCCAATAATTTCTGCATCCGCCTTTAGTATTAAAACTAACTAGTTAAGATGGAGCTCTTATTGCTTTTTAACTGCATCTCAGTAATTTTTTTTTTATATAGTGTCAACTTTCTAATGTTTTAAACTATTTTTATTTATGGTCATTACATTTTAACATGTTTTGATGACAACAAAAAATGCATTTTAAAAAGCAAAAAAAGGGGACAAAGAACTGATGATGGTATGCTATTATGACCACCTATGTATTACCTTCTGGATTAAATAGGACAGTTTTAGGAATCTTAAGTTTTGAGATAATTACTTTTGAAAATGACAAAATGTCAAAACAAATTTCGACTTCAATTTCTAAAAAGTTGGTTAGAGTTGCAACGATTTCTTTTGGGTAATGATAACTCAGAAATTATCCTAAAACACTTACGAAAAAATTGGGACTGGTCTGGAGTTAGCCAGATTTTAACTTTAAACTTCAGACAATTTCCCTCGAAACTCTCGCTTTACGGTACTTTCTGGCAAATTCAGCAAGGTGCTAAAAAAACTATTGGGTGGAATACCTTGGACTAGTATTATATAAACCAAATGGTGAAACCTATATGACGTTTTCTCGAAATTAATATTTAAATTTGCCAGCTTCTGACTGACAAAAAACATTTTTTACTCGAAAAATTAACTTCGACACAAGAGTTTTTCATTTCTTTCAAAAATGCTAATTCGCTATTTTAAAAAAATGATTCTATGAAGAACATAAGGTATGAACTTTATCAAAAGCGAAATTGTCAACTATCACAAATGAACCTCGCTTACAGAAAATCAAATATTTATTCTCTGTTTGAAAAGAAAGCTTGTAACAATGTGGCATCTGTAAAAAAATAGTTGAAGTAAATCGTCGGTTTGGAGTCATAAAGCTTGCAGTTTTTTAAACCATTCAGTTTTTCAATCTTTGTTAGGGAATTTGGGTCATGTAGAAAAATTTAATTTTTGTAAAATATTGCTTATTCTCATTTAATAAAAGATTTAAAATTAAAAATGTTGTTATGCGCGCAATGGAAGTTCCGTTATTTTGATGGAGCTCAGATCTTAATATTCCATTTCGTAAAGGAAAAACCGCAACTGTACGCTAAGTCACGAAATAGTAAAGGAAAAACAGTCTTTAGCGGTCAACTTTAAAAAGTTATTAAATATTAAAGTTATATTCCGAAACATGCTGGCAATTATTCATTTTTTTCACATTCTTGTAAATGTTATGCTAGCGAAAACTTTAATCAGGGAACCAGGACGAGCTTAGAAAAAAAACTGGTGATGCGATTTCAAATATGTGGATAATTCAACCGCACGAAAATGAGTAATTTAAACTTTAACCGACCTCATTATTATTATTGTTGAAAACATCTGAAATGCTTTGTATTATAATTTAAGTTAGAGAAACAAATGACTAAACTGAAAACAGTTTAATAACACGTTGACCAAGAAACCATGGCAATACAATTAGAAAGTGAACGAAATAAGAGACATCTTCTGTTCGATAAACCGGTCTCCTGAAATGTGAAAAACGGAAAGGGTCAACAAACAAGGGTCGTTTCACACGTGTTTTGGTTCAAATGCAATAAGCGTGCAAAGAAAGGGGAAGAAATTAAGGTTTAAGAAAAGCTGGTTTGCTTTTGCGTCGACAAGATATAAACGGCCTTCGTATTAAGGTCGTCAACATCACATTTTACGCACTAAGACAGTAGACCAAGAAGAGGCCCGGTAAGGGGGCCTCTAGGAATTTTGCTTTAGGTCTTCCAGTGAAAAATTAATGGTTCTATTAGAAATTCTAAACACTTCTAACCTAAGCACCGACTTCTCTGCTATCAGTTTTCAAGATGTGAATCCTGTAATTTTGGAGAAATGAAGGACAAGGTAAAAGAGTCTGGAACAATTTAGAGCTTTTCTGTATTCTTGGCATGATGAATTCCGTATATATTTTAATGGAATCTAGAAATCTGCGGTTCCATTAATCGTGATGTTAAGCTATAAATTATCACAAATCAGTTACTGTAATTTTGAACATTTTCTTCCAGTTACGCTTTCGATAAAAAAAAAGTTTCGAATTCGTTTACGATGTACATCTTTTATTCATTTTACTTTCCCTTATAAATGAAATAACATTCAAATTAATTCTCTTTTTTAACAAAAAAAAAAATATATATATTGAAATTCATTCTTAAAAAACAAGACATTTTTGTATATTTTTGAGAAAACATAAAACGTAAAATAGATTATTTTTGAAAATTAAACTCAAAACTAGTGGGAAGATACTGTGAAACTTTGAAGCAGCAAGCGGACCTAATAATAAACATTATATTTAAATGACTACTACGAAAATGTGCAATATGTTCAGAAACAAAGTGAAAAAATAAAATAGTAAACATGTATTAGACAATTATTTTCTTTAAGAATTCTTCCCTACTAAGAAGTTAATATAGTAAATATTATTTATCAACGGCGTTAAACTGTTCAAAAATGCACAACCGTAGCAGGTCAAACTCAAACGAAACAGTCGAAAAGGATTCACAAAGGAGAAAACTCAAATAACACAATTATGTAACAGTAGACAAATATAGTATTTGTTAAGTAATAATTTTCTCATTTAATTCCTGCTTTGTTTATTATTTCTAAGAATTAAATCTTATATCAAATATTCTCAAAAGTACACGTTTGCCTTCTTTCTCCCCATTTTCTAGCAAATGCTGTACTGTGAAAATATTAAAGGGTTTTATTAAACTAAGTGTGAACACACCCTTTCGTCATCAAAAGAGAATTAGTGGGCATTTTTTTAACAATATGACTAGGATATGAAATATCTTGAATCTCTCCCTATTAGAGCTACTAGGAATGGGCCTTATTAGGAGTTGTCTGTTAGAGAGGTTTCACTGTGCAATAATTTCGAGATGTATTGTGTGTGTGCTTACGCATATAAAATTAAAGTTTCTCTAGCATCTAGTAGCATAATATAAATGTTTTATTTCCACGCAAAGAACCTTTTCAGAGGACATTTTGGTAATTTTTTTCCGTAGCTTTAACCATTTCACCATTTTAATGTTTCGTATATTTCATTTTTTAATTATGGATTACGTTGTTGGACATTTTTATTTGCAAATAAATCGTTGAATTCATCGGTGTATTTTTATTTCTCAGTTTCATTACTCACTTAGAATTTCCGATAATCCATCATTTTGTGATTGTATTCAGTTTTGACATCAACAATATCTGAAAGGTTCAGAAAGTCGATTTCTTATTGGAAGAAGAATGACAAAATTGACATTCAAGTACATACTCGTAAGCAAACATTGCAGAGTTGGTTATTTTGCCATTTAAAAAACTTGCAAAAGCCGTGGAAGGCCAGAAGTAATTTTAAATCTATCCGCATTTTTTCACAAGACAGAAAGAAAACACAAAAAGCGTGTTTGTAAACATTGAACTTCGTTCATTGCTACATCTTTAACCCTGGACGCATTTTTTTGAAGCCTTCCGATTAAAGCAGACTGACGCTCATCGCTCGCGTGTAAGGGAAAGGAGGGTAAGAGTGCGCACCTAGTGGATTGTTCGTTATAAAAATGAGAATTGAAAAGTTAGAACCTTGAAAATTGACTGAATCATAGTTTATTTACTTAGAAACTTAGGTACACAAAATGAAAGTTTTATCTTAAAAAAATATAGGAAATAAAGCGAGCGGAAAAAAAAAATTGCAAATGCGTACTCTTACCCGACCTGGCGGATAAGAGTACGCACCCAGGAAGGGTAAGAGTACGCATTCAGAAAATTTAGCAGTAGTCACATACAAATGCTCCAGTGCCTTCGTAACTGGAACATTCCTCACGCCACCACTCCTTACATAATCCACACTGGATCCGATCTTCATCATATGATTGTTCGCAGTCTGGGCACATTGTCGCCTCATTGTTTGATGAACTTGTTGAGGGAACTGGGTTGTCGATACAATGCAGAACAAGTTTTTTCTTTGCTTTCACTGTTTTTCCTTTTTCAGTTTTGGCCTCATTTTTACTTTTCAATAGCAGCTCGATTAGCCTTTGCTTCTTCTAATTCTCTCTACCTTTTCCTTTAACAAATTTTTGAACGGAGACGAAGTCATGATCTCAGATTCTTGAGGTTCTTTTCCTTTTAGTTCCTCCTTGTTCATGTCTAGGAAGTGCCACGATTGACTGGATACTGACATGTATCTGAGAAGTGGAAGGTGAGACTTCCATTCTCTTCAGGTGCAACTGCATAATCGTTATCCGAAGGTGCTAAAGTTACAAGTGAATGAGAATAGCAATCTTCACCTATAATGTCAGGGTTGTATGGTTCAATACCTGTAACACAGAAAGCTTTTTCTGCGAGTTAAACCCTGGCTGTACCGCTATCTGGTATGTGCGTACTCTTACCCGCCGATGTATTGCTCCTCAAAATCGTCTATAGATGGCTGTAAAATTCACAATAGTAAAATTCTGACATGCCCACTTTGTTCGGAAGGGAACAAAGCTCATAAAGATAACTACTTAAAAAGCAAACATCAATCCTTTATTGACAAAAAAATTATTTCTTCACTGAAAAATTACATGCCAACATGCGGAAATCATATTTTACCTGATAAATAAACGACAGCAAGGATGAAAATAACAATGTCGGTCTCTTGAGCCAGCTGAAAACAAAGCTGATGAGTTGATCACACTCGCTTCTGCTTGCAGTGTTACCAACAGGGAAAAAAGTCCCTGCCTACTCTTATCAGACTGCGTACTCTTACCCTCCTTTCCCTTATTTCAATGCTTTTTGAGGCGTTCAGCTCTAGAGTGGTCTAAGTACAAACAACCTCTATCGCTAGAAATTTTGAACTCTCATTATATTAAATGTTTTTTTCTTTTAACTTAACGACTTTTATTTCAAAAATGTTGTTTTCTTGTTATCTACTTTTTTTAGCATAAATAACAGCTAATTCATTAAATATAATCTGTTCAAGTCATTCCGGCCCTCGAACTTTACGTTGAATGTCACATCAACATTGAAATTTCAAGTGCAGAAAACGTTAATTTTCATGTCAATGAAGAAGGTTCTGATGAAAATGATTCGACTGAAAAAGAAGCTATGCAAAATAACACTACAAATACCAACAATAGATGGTGCAATAGAAAAAAAAAATCCCTAGGTGGATGAGATTGTGAAAAATTTATAATCGTTTGAAAGCTTAAGAGTAATTTGAAAGGAAAATTAAGGTCAGAATCTGACACTGTATTACTCTCTTTTCAGATTTGCATTTAGTACTCCAGATGCACCTGATATTCAATACCTTAATCAAAATCCGAGCAAAGATTTAATTATAAATCAATTGAACTCTTCTGAAAGGACATAAAAAAAGACTGCCCATTGCATTAATAGAACGCAGGTAATGACAACCGGGAAATAGCCTTATGTAACACTGTATGAAGTTAAAAACTTTTGAAAATACTTTGCTGATCAGTACATTGGGTTATTCTCAAACGCACATGTTCTGAAAGGGTAGAAAAGTAGTACTCGTGTCGAAATAACTTGTAATGGAATATTTTTTTTTCTTCCTTGCCGAAACCTAAAAGTTGTCGACAATATCTCAGAAAGGGACAAAATTAAAGTACGGAAAGTTCAATCAATAATTCTATGCCTCAGAGCCATAGTATCTAAAGTCCATTTTTGAAAAAATATATATCTTACTTGTCGGGCTTGAGGCTATTTTTTTTTCTGGGTGTGAAACAATATGAGCCATTCCATATCAGGAAGGGTCTGTCACATGACCACAGTTTTTTTTTTAATTTCAGTAATAACTAATAGAGAAATGAAACATCTTGGAAGGATTTCTTAAAAGCTGTAACCACATAATTTTTTTTAAGTTACAGCATTTTAAAATTTAGCACAAAATTGGCCACTTTAAAAAAATCAGCAAAACTTTCCATTTGAAATGGGCACTATTTCAAAAACATTTAACCGATTCAATTTGTTTTCTGTAAATAACTATATAACAGTATTTCATTTAGATATCATTTTGAAAATTAAGTAGGCTTTATAGGCAAAGGAAAAAAATATTAAGTGGAAACTTTTTAATTTTTACCGATATTACGTTTTTTTCCTATGAAAAAAATCTTTCTATAACTAAACAGAAATAACTTTTCTTTTTGGACAGAATTCTTTTTGGAAAGTTTCATGCCATAGTTTATTGTAATCTTAAGATGCATACGGGCTTGAAAATTAAACTTAAAATTTTAAAAATTACTATTTTTTGAAGCGAGATTTTGAAAAAAATCCCAAATGGGACATTTTGATTCACCTTTTGATGCTGAAAAGTGGGTATCCATTAAATCGTGTGTTTTTGCTTAGCTCTTTTAGGAAGTTTGAAAGTGGTCTTATTATGGTGTGCTCGTAAAATGATAAATTCCACAGAATTAAATGAAAAAAAAAAAAACTAGTCGCTTTTGACGACCAGTTGGTTCACCTACTTGTACAAGTGCCTATCTGTAGCAGAAAACTGCCTTTGGAGGCCAGCTGGCATGATTATTTAAACAACTTTCTGTAATTCTAGCTATCTTCGTCTACTAGCTGCTTTGCTGACATTTATAACTTTAATTAATATCCTTTGTCATCTAACGGTTTATAATATCTACTAAAAGGTGGGTTTAGCGTTCGAAGTTAGGTATTTTCTAAATAATAGTATAATTGTACTTCGTTCTCTGTTATAAAATAACAAAAGAGATGAACACCTGAAAAATAAAACCAAAATCGCTAGTTGAATAGTAGCCCCCCCCCCCCCTAGTTATAAATATAAATAACATTATTTAAAATATATCTGTTCCTGAGAGCTAAGTCTATTTTGTCGATGCTCTGCGAGTTTGCACTTAATGGACATACAGAATACCGACGACAAAGCCACTAGCCACATGAGGGTTCCGAACGTTTAAAGCTCTCATCGCACATTTTTATTCTAAGATTCGCACGGAAAAGTCTAATGTTTGAGTACTTATTTTTTATTTTCATCACAAAAACTCGAAAAATGGACTTAAGATACTATGACTCTCAGGTACGGCAGATATATTTCCCCTTTTTTTAAAAAGCTTTGAATGATCTCACTTCAAAAATCGTAATCTTTGAAAATTTTTAGAATTTCAAACTTAATTTCCAATGCTGTACGCATCTTATGATTACCATGTTGCTGTTAATGATGTCACTGGGTGAATCTCGAAGCCACAGAGGCCCGAGTGGTAAAGACCACCTGATTTTAAGGCTACATGGGCGCCCTTCCGTTTTTCAATTCAGCACCACAACCACGACTTTAGGCTCAATACAGAAAGTGCACTCGGATGACACGAAATAAATATATAATAAAGTAAGGTATGAAACCTTTATAAAAGGATTTCAGATTGCCTTCTCCTTTTAGTTTTTTTTTTCATACGAAAAAAGTCATGAAATCGGTAATACAATTTTTCTGATTTTGTAACCCCCGAGCTGTTATTCTCTACGACAATCACGGGGGCCATTCTGGCAATTGTGCAGTTTTATCAAGCCCTTACTTCCAGTGGTGTAATGAATTGTGGATTTGTTTCTTGGGAACTGTTGAAATCCAACTTTGTCAATTCGCCTGCCATTTACGGTGACGAGATGGCAGGCGAGTTAACAAAGAAAGTCACTTATGCCACTCAGGCTTTATGTAGTCAAATTGAATGAATCAGCTGCACATTTAATCAACTTTAAAAAAAAGCAGCTGCGAGAACTTAAACTGGAGACATTGGCTTAAGGGGAATTCTTTGAGTACCCGAACATTGTTTAGAGCTGGCTGATTTGAAATTGAATGGCTTATAAGTGAAATAGGAGCAAAAAATTTTTCTAGCTGAAATTTCAGGTGCGTATAATACATATTCAGTTTATAATTAAGGAGGTTCATTGCATTCTCTGGTATCTAAGGTAAAGTTAGGGTATAATATGTTTGCAAAACTTAGAAAAGCGAACGTACTGGAAGTGTTAAGCAAATGATAAGTTTTAGCTGAAAAAGAGTATTTACTGTTAAGTGTTTATCGTTACTTAAAAGTAAATTAAAAACGTTACCCAAAAATATTTATGTTATTTCACATAAGCATGTCAAATTTTACAAAGATCAACGAATATTAAAGAAAGAAAAAGTATTTTAGGCTTTCGATAATCGTAAGTAATTTTTATAAAACTCAGAAAAATAGAACAAGGAGGATATTGATGCGATGTTCTTCCAAATGTGGTATAGTTCTTTGAATAAAATAAATGTCGAAGTAAACATTAATAAAAGGTCGAGGTACCAAATTAGTAAAAAGTAAGATATTGATGCGCTGTTCTTCAAAATGAAGCATAATTCTTGGAATAAAATAAAGGTCAAAGCACGCACTTAAAAATAAAAAAATTAAAAAGAAAAGGGCTCCGATACTCTTATTCTATTAAAAAATCCTTAAAATAGGTTTTCTCCTAAATTACCACAGCTTTCGTGTCTAGAAATAGAACACGAAGAAATGTTCTTAGGGTATGAATTAAAGGATAAAAGCACGGTCTTCCAGAAGGGGCCATGGAGGGACATTTGCCTCCTCTTCAAATGTTTCCTCCTGCTTCGCCAAAAATAAAAGTTGAGAAAATGTGGGAAAAAATATTGAATAAAAATTGGTTGCCTTAATTTTATTTTGACTAGTAGCTTATAACTTTATTTGAAGGTTTTGTCAGTTCTTAGGTAATTTAAATACAATCTTGCCCCTTTTTGGAAAAACGCTTGCCAACGCCGATAAATAACAAAATACGGTTTGCTTTCTAAAAAAAATAAATAAATTCAAGTTTATCATTAATGAAGCCAAGGGTACGAGAACTCAACTGGGATACTCGACACCTTCATTTTCCTAAGGGGAAGAAAGCATTTCATATTCAAATTAGCGCAGTTCAATGGGCACATCAAACGTTGAAGGTTCGGAACATAAACCAAAGTAAAAACTGTATACATTATAAAAAAAACTTAACTAAAGCAAGTTCTCGTTCTTCATCATATTGAACAACTTAATTAGTATGCATGTTTTTAAATATGATGAAGCATGCAGCTTTAGACGTTCAGCTGCTATCATTTGCATTCGACTAATTGCGTAATATATTAAAATGATCTCCGATTAACATTTTTACAACTATCGAGAGGTTAGAATATTATAAAGTACAAAAGTAGAACAAATTACATTACACGTTTTTTTCATTTATAAACGAACCCCTTATCCCATTCAGTTTCTGGAAAAATGTAGACTCTTTGCCCGACACCCATTTATATACTCTTTGCCCAACACCCATTTATATACTCTTTGCCCAACACCCATTTATATACTCTTTGCACAACACCCATTTATATACTCTTTGCACAACACCCCTTTATATACTCTTTGCACAACACCCCTTTATATACTCTTTGCACAACACCCATTTATATACTCTTTGCACAACACCCATTTATATACTCTTTGCACAACACCCCTTTATATACTCTTTGCACAACACCCCTTTATATACTCTTTGCACAACACCCCTTTATATACTCTTTGCACAACACCCCTTTATATACTCTTTGCACAACACCCCTTTATATACTCTTTGCACAACACCCCTTTATATACTCTTTGCACAACACCCATTTATATACTCTTTGCACAACACCCATTTATATACTCTTTGCACAACACCCATTTATATACTCTTTGCACAACACCCATTTATATACTCTTTGCTCAACACCCATTTATATACTCTTTGCACAACACCCCTTTATATACTCTTTGCACAACACCCCTTTATATACTCTTTGCACAACACCCCTTTATATACTCTTTGCACAACACCCATTTATATACTCTTTGCTCAACACCCATTTATATACTCTTTGCACAACACCCCTTTATATACTCTTTGCACAACACCCATTTATATACTCTTTGCACAACACCCATTTATATACTCTTTGCACAACACCCATTTATATACTCTTTGCACAACACCCATTTATATACTCTTTGCTCAACACCCATTTATATACTCTTTGCACAACACCCATTTATATACTCTTTGCTCAACACCCATTTATATACTCTTTACCCAACACCCATTTATATACTCTTTACCCAACACCCATTTATATACTCTTTACCCAACACCCATTTATATACTCTTTACCCAACACCCATTTATATACTCTTTACCCAACACCTATTTATATACTCTTTACCCAACACCCATTTGCATCATTCGAAAAAACGAAAAATTGGTGCGTAACCACTCTTAATTTTTATTTATAAATATAAAGAATATTTAAAAAGGACGGGAAAGCGAAACACCATATGGCGTACAAAAAGAAATATTCCGAAATGACTAAAAAATAGAAAAACAAAATGGCGCATGCCAAGAAATTACAATTTTGTTCATTGAAATTAGTTCGATCAATTGAATTCAATTTCGCATTCTTCACATTAATTGCGTGCATGCGTTTCTTGGCTATGCTGGCTAGCTTTTTTTTTTTATTTTGTGCGAAAAACGCGTTTGCATATCTGCGCTTTGGTGATAATGGCTAAGAAAATACCGCGTACATATGCACTCATGATGTAACAAATTCGGTTAAAAAAGAAGATGCTAAATTTTGCTATTGTTAAGTTAGCGCTTCATTTGTTTTTCTTCATGTATGAATTGGTAAAAAGCTGCACACGTCAGAGCATTTACAAAGAGATATTAACTAAAAGGATATTAACTTGTCCAACAATGTTATTCCCATAAAAATAGAATATTGATAACTTAATATCAAGTTTCTTCAAAAGGTGCACAAAACGTTTACTTCCTTTCATAAAAACAAAATATTTTATGATCTATTCATATAATAGCTGTAAACTTCAGATGCCAAACAACATTTTACGACTGGAACAGGTGTTCAATTTGTGTTTATTTACAAAAAAGTAACACGGTTTTATTCTGACGAAATTCTATTTATTTAAAAAGCGAATAGACGGAATTTAAAACTACCCTTCTTTTGAGTTTCGAATTAGCGTTTGATTTCCTTGTTATGAAGGATTGTACGAAGCTCAAAACAAAGACTAAATAAAAGTGCAGATTCGTTGCTTGCTGGAGTGTAACTGCTAAAAGACGTCAGCACGAACCTTCCCTCTCAAGTGTTTACCACAATTAGAACACAAATTTCCTCCTCTTGTCAACAAGTAAATACCACCTATTCAGAGAAATGTTTACCAACTAGTAGCTTAATTATTATATGCATATTTTTTTAATGCCTAAGTATATTATGTATAAGCGAAACTTAACTTCTTAAGAATCGATTAACGTTATTTATGATGTCGAAGGAAATACCCATTGTTAAAAAGTTAGCGACAGAGTCAAATGCTCTTCTTGCTCAAAATTAGTACTATCACGTATCAAAAATTGCTGTTGCATGTGGAAATTTAAAGTTTATGGTCATTTTAATTTTAAGAAGAAAACCCTTTGGCAAAATATTATTGAAGGCATTTTGTGATGTACATTACTCTTCAGACATTTTATGTGCCTTGAGTGTAAGTAGTATTCAATAAAGTGTGTGTGTGCTTCTTTCTAGTACATTTTGTGCAAAGCATGGTAAAAAAGCATTCTGTAAATTATCAGTCTTTAGAATTTTTCAAGGCAATTAAGTTAGTCGAGGAAGGGAGGGCTGACACTTTTTTTTTGTTATAGGAATAAAATATATGAAGCAGCAATTTGGAAACCCCTAACGTAGAGAAAGCATTTTAAAAAAGAATGATTATTTTAAGAGATTATATTTTTTATTTAATTGTTTATTTTTATAACAATTCAAAAAAAAAAAAAAATTAACATTTCGCACACCGGCAAAAGTAACAATTCAAAAACTAAACACCTTTGCTAAACGGGACTTATTTTTTCCCCAGTTTCCATATTCTTCAATCGAAAAGTGACTGATAGTTCTGTATATATACAGACTTGTATGTCACTTTCGATAGAAGAATATAGAATCTGGAGAAACAACAAATTCCGTTTTGCAAATGTGTTTCGTTTTTGAATCGTGTCTTTTTTTCTTGCTGGTGTGCGATTTGTTCCTGTGGGAGAAATTAAAACCACGTTACCTAAAACCCTTAGCGCGAGAAATTACATTTTTATAAAAATAAAAACAAAAATCGAAAAAAAATGCAGATATTCCGATTTGTAGTTACTTATTCTTGTTTTGGCTCCCAGAAACAAAAAAAAAATATGAATAAAATTCGAAATAAATTTCTCCGTGGACGCAATATTAACGAACGTTACCGATTGATTGAACGGTCTGATTCAATTTACAAGCTCTTTTGAAACGTTTTATTTTGCGCGCAAAAGGAGTACAAACAACTTTATATTTCATAAAAAGTTATTGAGGCGTTAGTTACAATAACATTTTGACATAGAAAACGCGCTCATAGTAAAATATCAGTTCTTTCAGGGAATTCCCTGAAATAATGCTGGGAAAAACTTCTATCTAGTTTGTACAGAATATTGTTTACAATCATATGCTATTGCAAAGCACGATAAATGTAAGTACAAGTAAATTGGTAAGCAACGAATAATATCATCAGTAAAGTTTAAAAAAAAGTGCTTATTAAATATTTATAACAGGACAAATTATTTTTTTTTCTAAAATCTCAATTAGACAAAGCTTAACTTAGTCCTCAGATGTTCCATGAAACTACACGTATTTGAATCTTGTATCACAAGGAAATAATATTACCGTAATTATCTGTGTATACCCCGCGGGCTATCTACGAAAAAACTTCTTTTATTACTACCTGCGGGCAATATAACGATGCGGGCAATACATGAAACTCCAAAAAAAAAAAGGATTATTAAAAAGACAACTACCGTTTAAAAATATCGAAATATCTTTTCCTGCGAAACAAAATGCACAGAAATAAATCGTGGCTTTCGAAACAATGGTGCAAAGCAGAGTGGGGCTCGTGCGCTACAGGCGAATGTATTGTTTTCTAGGGGTGCATCCCATGTTTTTTTTTTTTTCTGGGTGCGGGTTATACAACGATGCGGGTTATACACCGAACTTAATTTTTTTGGAAGAAATTTCTCTTCCTGCGGGCTATATACCGATAATTACGGTATTTGTTATATTTATTAGATATTTTCACTGAAAATTGGTCTGCTACGCAAAAGTTAGTGTGATCCTAAGATTTTACCGGCTGAAATTCAATTATTGCTGGAGTTTTTACTTTTGTGCGAGCTTGAAATACAATTTTTCCTATGCACTTTTTTCTCCGCTTTAAAACTTCATAAAACTAATTTTGCTCATTTTGAGAGGATACGATCTATTTTCGAAATAAGATTCAAAATCAGAATTTAAAAACAGAATTTTCACATGGAAACTTGAGAATAATTTCTTTCATTATACTATTGAACTACCAAACTTGATCGAATTCATTAAGCGGTATTAGTATTGTCTAGTGTTTAAATAGACATTTAGATTTATAGATACAGGAAAGAAAAACACTTATGGTATTTGCCAACATGGATACGTAGTGTGTTTACTTTTAACTTTCCTGAATGTTTGCAATAAGCTTCGAAACAAACTTTTCAGTAATTTTTTTTATAAGTTTACAACTGCCAATTCGAGAACCTTTTCCCTCAGTTTTCTTGAAATTTAGTTACCTTTCGTCAAAAAAAAAATAATAAATTCAAACTCCAGTTACGTAGTTTTTTTTACTGTATCCGTCGTTTTTACGTGGAATTTTTTATCAGAGCAAATTTTTTCTGAGAATTATGAACAAAACAATGAATGTGCTCGAAAACACTCGCTAAGTAAAAAGTATTTTAGTATTACGTCCTTTATTTCGTGCAATATTTCCATTTTATGTTTAAATGTTTCAGTACTTCGAATAGCTTTTTCGTGACAGTCGGCTAGAATTGCTGCACATACTTCTCTTTACAATTTTCCGGCATTTGCTTCTAGAAATGTTCAACAGGATGTTTTGGCATGCATAAAACCGAAATAAGAATGAACTTTGTTAAAGGTTTAAAGCTTTTAAACAAACAATCTTTTGAAAGTGAATATTTACGAAATTACATTAAGTTTAATGACGTAGAATGTTTGTTTTGGACTCAGCATTCAAGAACAGGGCTCTCCGAACATTTTAGACTTAGGCCTCGCTGATACCTCAGATTCGCAAGAGCTATCTATATTATTGTAATTTTTAATATAATTGTGTAATTCTCTCTAAGTTTTTAGGATACATTTTTATTAATTACAGTTAAATTGTTCAATTCCATAAGGTATGGCCGCTTAGTGGCATAGGTAGATCAGAACGATTCACCACCGTGGCTTTTCATTTCTCGTCAAGGGCAGGGATGTTATTGATCGGAATAACACTTATTCCGACCATGTTATAGTGGCTAGGATCTAATACAAAACATTACGTATGCCTAGTTTTGCATTTTTTATTTGGCTTGTTTGATTTACTTTGTGTATTTTATAATGTAATTAATATTAACTTTTGCGGACCGACCTGATGGTGATAGCAGGTCGTAATTTCGAGACTCCTGCTTCAAAACAAATTACAATAATGATTGGAGAAGTTCAATGAAAATTTGAACCTTATGTTTCTTTATAATAAAGTTTCAATTGTGAATTCCAGATATGTTTAATGCATGAAGCCAAAAATTGAAAGTAATACAAAATTTTCATTAATCAGTAATTTTGCATTTATGTGAACAATGCATAAGTTATTAATTTCTTATTACTGATTAACTTAGTCGTTCTGAAATGAGAAGTACTTTGCTATCAATGAATGGAAGAATTAATTGAGACGATGCTTAGGCGACATAATATGCTGAATGTAATTGTCCTTGGAGAAAAAAAATATCAAAATTGATTGTTGATTATAAATGCTGAAATTATTTAAAATTAACAATATTATATATTACAGGTAATGTATGAGTAAGAGAATTTCATATCGTGCCCAGGCATTCTGCGGAATGCCAGCATTTCATACACTTCCGTTTTTATATACATATGTTACCGTTAATGTATGAAATACCGGCAAGCACGCGCTGGCATTCTACAAAATACCTAGGATTGTTGTAACGATGTTGTTAGAAAAAGTGTGACACTTTTTCTAACATCGTGTATAACAAAGAAAGAAACAACCGCATTGAAACAGACCGTATTGAAAGTTATTTTTCAATTTGCTTCCATCTTCTATTTAACATTTTAATCTTTTGTTCAAATTTTGAAATTATGCCATTCTTCGAGTTAAAGAAATTCCTTGTTTTTTTTCATTTGAATTGTCGATTAATTTATTCTCTCAGTTAAAAGTTGTTTTTTTCTTTTCTGATTTAACAGTGTTGCACTCTCTTCGCGAGCAAAGTTGTAATAGTATTTTTTTTTAATAGTTGGCTGAACATAAAACGATCAAAAATTAAATTTTGACGTACGAGAAAGTTTGATTTAACCACTAGGACATTTGAAAACAGAAATAAAGATGAATTTGTTTTTCTTAATGTAAAGATTAAACTTGGCCGTATTCATCATTATTGGGATAAGACATTTTTTTATTTACTTTAAAAATATAGTTTAATAGTAATAGTTTTTAAATGCTTTAATTATATTTACTCTGTCGTGGGTATTGCGGTGTGTAAGTTTGAGAAACTTTTCTAGGAAATCAGCTCAACCTTTTTAAAGAATCCGGTATATATCCGGTGAAATATACATTTGCATAGTCAATAAATTTAAACATTTAAACTTTATGTTTTTTCCATTGATATTACTCGTTATAACCAATAATTTGTAAAGTTAATACATTTAATAATAACCTCTAATGGCATTCAAATGTGTGTGAAATGTATTCATCGCATTACCTTCAAAAGAACACGTTTTAAGGATTCTTTTATTTAATTAGGAAATTACATTTTGTTAATGTTACAGAATGTTAATATGGACTTTTCCGGGTCATTTTCATTCAAGGCGAATTTTTAAGAAAAATTTTCGTTAGCTAAGATGAAATATGGGAACGAATTGTATGTTTTAACGGTGTATTTCGAGTTTTGCCCCTAGAATCGCCGAAGTTCATCTCAAAGAAAATCATCTCAATGAAATTTATGTCAATGTTAATGTTTGAAAAATCCGGGAACTAATCTACAGCTTTTGTGTAGAGGGGAAAAAACAGTGAAGAAACTACCTGTGACGTGTATAACTTTTCTTTCTTTTTCCAAAGTTCCCAAATTACTGACGGGTATATTTAGAAAAAATAGCCGATAAAGTTAAATCTTATTTTTGTTTCATTGATGATCAGCTTCCTCGTGGAAGTTTTTTTTTTCCATCTAGAAAATTTAAAGAACCATTTTTTGCCTTCTAAAATTAATTTTTCAACTGATAGTAATGAGACTGACAAAAAAAGGGAGACATTTTTAAAAACCAACATGAAATGTCTTATGAATATATTTCTATGTCGAAACGTAAATTAGTTTCCCGCAGTGTGCCTCCTTCAAAAGACAAAAAATGCGAACAAAAAAGAATTGAAAGTTGCTTACGGGATTCTGGTAACTTAGGGGGAAAGTTTCTTAAACATGGTCAAGGTCATTCGGAACATATATTCTGATAGACATGATCAATCACAACAGTGGTTATAGAACATTCTACCCTCACAAAAGAATTCCGATTTTTGTCAGAAGTTAAAATCACCGAAGGCCAAGAAGTCATGCTTTGGTAATGAAGGTAGAAGATCATGGCCATGCCTCCTCTGGATCAGCAAAAAAATATCATTTTGCTTAGGTGAAAGGTGTAATGAACCTGTGAGGCGTATCCAGACGTCATTGCGAGGTTTATAAGACAAGCTTGAAGTTCAATACGCAATAACTTGTGATAACAAAATTGAAATGTTTTATTTGCGTGCGCTTCATGATCTCTCGTGCTTTCTTTTAAAATAGATATGTTGTTTAATCTGTTTTTATAATTAGTGTTATTATTAAGCGATGTATCTGAGCTGCAAGTTGTTAAAAAAGACCAACGAGCATTGCAAATGCACAAAATGGGAAGTGTAACTATGGGACTACTCATAAGCTATGGAATGTATTTTTCTACACGACATTCTGTATAGAATCGTCAAAAAACTTGAATGCTTTCTACACAGGCACGCAACCTGGTTGCGTTTTTAAGGTCAGAACCCTCTCCCGACTGAAGTAACTCACCAATTTTTTTTCGTTAAAATACACAATACACAAGAAAAATAATTTCTCCATAAATGTCTAATTTCAAACTACTTTAGTAATTCAAATTACATTAGCACATTAATAATTTTTATCGATGAAAAAAAGATTAAATAAATATATAGTTATACTAATTATAAGAATATACCTAAACGTACTGAAATTAATAATCTGGAAAACGTCTTTGTTTTTAACATGCGTTTGCAGGGCACAACACGATTTATTTCAGTTTAGATTTTATATGAAAGCAAGTTAAAATAGTTTCGTTAAACTTATTTCAACATCCAATTAACGTTTGTTCATAATCCAGAAAATTTGAAAGCATTGACTAATCTGATTTGATTTGATTTTTTTTCTTAAGCTATTCCCAATTAAGTTTATTTGTGAAAAGTGGAATATATTTATTTTAATATTTTTTTGCCCCCATTGATTTTTATAGGAATATAAAACTCCTCAAGCTGCATATTCGTTAAACCTGCAGCGCCGATTCGATGGTAAAATTTTTACGCCCCAAAATTTGCAATTTTCTCCCTTCCTCGGTATACATATATCGACTTTGTTTCCCATGTTACATAGATATATATTTCTTGGACATTTAGGATAAACGCAGAAATAACGAGTTGCTCAGAAGTCAAATCAGTGAAGTCTATTTTTTTTTAAATATTTTTTTAATGTCAATATTTTGCTTAGGTCTTAAAAAACTTTCTAGTTGCTTCGTTTTTCTCCCTCACGTTAGACAGCTCTTGTTATAGCTTCTCAATATGTTGTATAATAAACATTATTAAAAAAGTAGTAATTTTCTCCATTTTTATTTTGGACTTTACCACACTGACTCCAAGGAGTACTTAATTTCTAATCCAACTTGAACGAACATTGTATGACTTGTTCACTGAGATTTTGAAATGCTGAAAAACTGATATACTGATTTTCCGTTATACTTATTCCAAGTTTTTTATCAATATAAATACGCCATATTACACTTTTTTTAAAACAATTTTTGAAAAATTATTTTATTTATTTTTGTTCCGAAGAACTGCTATGTTTCCCTTTTTATTGCGTAGGATTCTTTAAATGCATATATTTAAAAAATCATGCAACTCAGATTAGCTGAAAAAGAATTTATGATGTACCACAAATTTAATATTTGTTCCTTCACAAGAAATTGAAGACCTAAACGAATATTTCGAAATGATATAAGAATTTGTATTTAGACACAGCGGCTCTGAAAGCTTCTTGCATTGTAAAACAATACCAATGATTTTTTTCGTTCTATTCTATTAAAAAGCAATGTTTTTCAACACTTTTCTGCTGAAACTTACTCTGAAAGCTAATTTTTAAAATAAAGTAATACATTTTTTCCCAGTTTTTTTACAACTTACAGTTAACTACGAGGGTTATTTTTTTAAGAACCGATTGCGCATCCAGTCAGGAGACGTCAGTTCAAGGTCAGCAACTCTTGGCTGGTTCCCACTACACCGGCATTAAGTTTCACGTCTCTGCCACTGCTGGTTGTGTGGTTATAATGCGTACTTTGTCGTCATGTCTATGAAAAATGCTGCCGATTGTGAAGTGCGTGCCGTTATTCGGTTTTTGAATGCAAAAAACGTTTGTTCTGCTGAAATTCAAAACAAAAACGCAACTGGACTTGTCACTGGAAAGTACTGAATCATCCGCCTTGCAGTCTGGACTTGGCACCCATCAGACTTTCATCTCTCTCCAAAACTTGAGGAGGTTTCCCAGTGGGAAGCGTTTGGAAAAGGATGACATGCTTAAAGAAACAGCTACGAACTGGTTTAATAATCAGGCGGCGAGTTCTTCGATGAAGGGATCCAAAAGGTGGTACCACGGCGTGACAAATGCTTGAATGTTGATGACGACAATGTTGAAAAGTGAAAAAATGTTCATATTTTAGTTTTTGATACAGTTTGTGTTATTAAATAAAGTTTCTTTTACTCCATTACAAAATGGTTCTTCCTTAAAAAATGACCCTCGTACCAGACCAAAGCGGAAGTAGTATCCAAATGATTCTACCATTTCGAGAAGTTGCAACACATTTTCAAATAAATCGTTTTGCGCAAGCCGGAAGTCAAATAAGATGATATATTTCTCTCTCCTCCTCGATAGTGTCTAGCAGAAATAGTGTTAAGTTTAACAAATTACGAGAGCATGTTTCACAAGTTACTGACGTTCATGAGGATGTTCGCACATTCAAGTCACTATTTCAAATGAAGTTCTTGACTCCAGTTTTCATATGATTAGGAACTAGCGTGTAACATATCTCCTGGTCACATACTGTCTAAGGCATTTTAATGTAGCTAACCATATTTAGCTTCAAGCATCGGCAATATTTAATGAGTAAATAACGCTAATAAGCGAGGTTTAAAGCATAAATTAAGTGAAAAATTAGGTACGATATTTTTAGCTTCACCATTCAATACGTTGGTGAAAATAAATTGTTCACCCCTCCGCGTTAATCTTTCCTTGATGCTATGTTGAAGCATAAAAGATCCAAATAATGGCTTACTGTACATTTTTACAAACACTAATATGTAGGTGGTTGATGTGTCAGATGAATTTAATGAGCTGTTTTTTATTTAATGGAAAACATTGTTCCAGATTCGATTAGCAACTAAATGGTAAATTTTACTTACCGATTAGGAAACAAACAAGACAAGGAAACGGTATCCTTTATCCAGTCAACCAATTTCGAGGTCAGTGCCAAAGCGAATACAATAAGAGTCACATTTTTGCATAATGTATCGTAGCACGTTGTCACAAGCAAAACAATAAGATGTTACGTAATTTAATCTTCATGTGTATGTGTCTGCTCAATCTACGCATTTCTATGTTAAAATGCTTTTTATAATTTGATGTTGTTACAAAAACTGTTTCATGGAAAGTACCTTTAAATACAAAGCAGTTTCCAACTACTCATCTTCTTTTAATATTCTGAATTCGAAGTATTAATGAAAATTCGAGTGGTACAGTTTCTGAGCCTATTTTATTGTATTAAGCCTCCCATATTGTCCATAAGAGACTGCTCGAGCGCAATTTAAAAAAATCCAAGTCAAACGGCAATCGTAACACAATTATCCACTCAAATCTAGTTGAAAGCAGGTTATTATCAGAAATTTTGTGGTCTCAGCCCATGTCGTATGATAATGCGGCATGTAAAATTTCCCATGAGTAGACATTTGGCTTGGATACTCTTGGCTAAATTAAATTTATAGTGTAAATTGTGCATTAACCGAGTCCAGGTGCTCATGCTTTAGTGAAGAAACTGGACGTCAAAATTCTCATGCGGTGATGGTACTACACCCATTGTGGTGCCGCTAAAAGAGTTGGTATCAATCTCTGGGAACACACTAGATCTGAAATGGTTAAGATCTGAAATGGTTAAGAATAAATATACGCAGAGCCCATTAGAAATTTTTTAAAAAAAAATCTCTATCCACACTGCAACAATATTTTAGATTCATATTTAACCAAAACGCGTACAGTCAATGACATTCATTTTGAAATATTTTCTTTGTAATACAAAATTATTCATACCAATGTTTCTCTCGGTTTTAGATTTATTTTCTACTTTAAATTATAACTCGGTTTTTTCGCCGGACACATATATTTGGCTGACACCATTTGAAAAAAAAAGTAATAAAATAATTTGCCGACTAGAATCACTACTAAAAAAAAAATTAAGTTAAAGAACTCTATGGGGATAACTACCAGTTTTAATAAAAATATGATATGTTATCAATATTTAAAACATGCATTTTCATAATTATGTATATTAATTGCCTGTAGGTAATAAAGATTAAAAAACATATATTAATTGTTAAATAATATAAAGTACCTTTTACGGTTGGAATAATGTTTATAAATCTGACAGGCATGATAATTTAAGCCGTTAAAGACTCTTATAGTATGCTGTTTCAATTTTTCTTTAATCGATATCGGTATAGAACAGTACTCTACAAGACTAAAAACAAATGTTAACTCCGCAATGTATGTATAGTGAAAAATAGAGGTTACTCTTACAATATCATTGGTAGAGCTTTCCGTAAACTAAAAAATCGCAACACAACCTATAATAAATCCATTTTGTCTCGGAATTTCATCGTCTAACCAATTATCCAAACGGCTCCCCAGAAATTGCTCATACCCTCAGCAAGTTGAATCTCCGTATCATTCTCATAACTCCTGAACTTACTTTTTCTAAACTTAAAAGATACTGTTCCAACGTTTGATCATTGGGGCCTTTATTATATCAACTCTGAATGCAACGTTAGGTATATCGGGCGGTCAAGACGGGCGTTAAAATTTAGGCTCAAAGATAATGAAAATCGCGTAAAGAAACAGTAAGTTAACAAGTCAGAAATATCTAAACATTATTTTGACGCGTCATAAATGTAAATTTTCCGAGGATAAAATCATTTGCAGACCTACCATATGAGAATTTGATTTTTTGAAAGCCTTCCATGTTCCTTAACTATAAAGTTTTCGTAATGAGTCTTTTGCTGTCCCTCATATTTCCTCTGTTCTGTTAAATGGTTTCGAGTTTGCATTTTCCAACGCCTACCCGATCAATCATGTTTTAGCAAACACTGAGACCTATTTAGTTCCGAATCCGTTGAAACTGGTCTTCCGTTTTTAATATTTTTACTTGTGCCATTTAACGTTGATTTTACTCATTTTGAATATACGTGTGCAGTGAATTCTCTTAATTTATAACTTTTTGATCTACGGGATCATACTTCGTGCTGTGAAGTTTTTTACGAAGAAAATGAAGATAGCATTAGTGCAAATATCCCGGGAAATGCTACATATTTCTTTAACAGACGCGCGACGCATACTGCATTAGTTTTAAAAGGTTTCGATTTCCAGCAATAACTTAAATGCAAGTTAAAAGGTAGTTTGCTAGAGGAAGCACTGTCTGATGTGTCAAAAACCGTGATCAACACGCAAGATTATTTTGCGCCAGAGGCAATGCAATAACTCTACTCTCCACTGCACTTAAGGAAAGTCTTCCAATTCTCCCAGTTAGTCCTTGATGGCATCCTTCAAAGTTCGGAGCCCAAACCCCTAGGAGTTCATTTCAACATCCAATAATGTATCGAGAGCCGTTACAATCATCTACAGCAGGGGTCTCCAAACTTTCCAGCCTTAGGGCCATATTGATTACTCCAGTAAATTCCAAGGGCCAAAACCATATTATCATTAATTGTTGCCGGTGGTAAAAAGTTGAATCAGTCCACTAGTGGTGTAAAATATGATTACTTTTTTGCCAGATGCCATTAGCTAGCTCTCCGCGGGCAGGACAAAATCTGTCCGCGGGCCGGATGTGGCCCGCGGGCCGTAGTTTGGAGACCCCTGATCTACAGGAAAGAACTTTCGCGACGTTAAGTGATATCTTACCAAATAGAAGGAAAGTATTTGTCCAGGTCTGTCCTATTACATGTTATTTAAAAGTCCGATTTTTATTCCACATGCCAACTGAAAACTGCCTCCTTTAATTACGCTAAACTCAGAAGCGGACCTTGAAAGTACATTTCTTCTTAAGAGTAGTCAACAATAAGCATGTTAAAGATTGAATTCTGTCTTTTAAGTTTCATCAGCTTCTATTTTTTCCTCGATAGCAAAGATTATAAGGAAAAAAAATTGCCTTTCAAAATAAGCGGTGGAATCAAGTTATGTATTCCACGCTACTGGAAAATTTTCCTGGGTATTGTTTCATAAATGCATATTTTAAGTATTTAGCGATGAATTATGGCTGTCTTTTCATCAAGGATGTCTGAAAGATTACTTTGAATTATCTAAGATGTCCTGAAATGAGATTAAATCTCATTTGGTTTGGTCATAAAATCTTCATAGTTTACGGAAATGAAAAATTCGGTAGTTTCTGAAGCTGAATCTATCTTTAAATGTAAGTTAAGTCGCAAGCAACAGAACCCTTGCCGTGAATGACATTCCATCAATTAAAACGGGAGTTATAAATGCTGCTACGGTTTCAGATAAATATTTTCAAATCTATTTTTCCTATTCATATTACTTTTTGACCATGGATTTCGTGTCGGAGTCTGGCTGATTTTGGGACAGAGGAGTCTGGAAGAATCTATATCAAGACCGACATCGAATTATCTCATTTGACAGTAATTTCCTATTCTAAATGACGTCGCAGAATCCAACGAATCACAGTCGTCTTCATAGAAATAACTTGACGATAATTCGTCGATCACGTTATGACGTTTTTTAGAACAGATAATTCCTGGCTAATAAAATGATACATGAAAAGCAACAGTCTATTGCATATTTTATTGCAGTTCTATCGATGTGAATTCATTATTAGAGAACGCGGATGGCTTGTATTACGTTGTTACACAAATTGTTGGTGATTTTGAATGTTCATAGAATACATTTTAAAATGTTATTTATTATTTTTAAGTTACTCTAAAATTTTAATAAATTCATCAACCATGCCTAACAAATGTTTGGGGACTTCCTGAAAGGGAATTATGCAACTCGGCCAAAAGTTTCGACTTTCCGTTTCCCCTTAGAGGAAACACTGTTGGATCAATGGAATAAAGCGATTCCAAGGCAGAATCTTCAAACGTTACTAAATATGATCCTGTAAGTTCTAAAGCACATATTTTTCAAGTTGATATCTGTAGATTTGCATGCATTCTTATCATTTTGTTTTTGAATTTAACTAAGATAGTACTTGTTAAATTGTGCTAAAAGTTATTAAAATTTTTGAAGTTATATTACAGTTCTTGGCGCGATGAAAACAAAATTTCAACATAAAAAGAATTAAGAATTCATAAAAGTTTGCATTCCGTTTCATTAAGTTGGCGACAAAATGAGATGACGAATCTAATATCAGTTAGGCGATATTTAGTGAGATTCCCGTGTAACTCTAAATTGAAGTATTGGCGAGAATGCAAATCGTCCCTCTCGGTAAAATTCGCTTTAATACGTCGCTTCGTAATTAACTGGGGTCGCTTCGTAATTAACTGGGAAGTTTGAGTATCTGAAATCTTTCCCCACTCTAATAAGACAATTACTGTATTAATGTTTCTTTTACGCTTCCCACATTTAGTAATTGTTATTGCTATTCCTATTAACGTTCCGAAGTAATATTTTAATGAATTGAAGTTTCGCTTTAAGAAGGCATTTATTTATAAAAATTGAAGCTCAATCAAAAATTTATGTTTAATTCATTAATATACCAGATTTCTTACTTTTAATATTGGTTTTGACTTTTTTTCCATATAATCGCTCAATTTCTATCAAGATGGAAATTCTGGGTAAAAACTTACTGTCGTACATTGCGTTCACAATTTTCTTTGTACGTTGAAATTCCACTCTCATCTTAACTAAAAAGTTATTTAAAAATTATGATGTTAAAAAGTATAACTTGTGACAAACGTACATGATATCAAGCATTCATTCTTTCCATACTCATGCAGTCCATACAGCTTGATAATAAATCATGTTCTAAATTTCTTTTTTACTTTTTTGTATGTATAAATAAGTGCTAATAATTTTAAACATTGTTTTAATTTGTAATAGCAATTAAATGTTAATGAAAAAACTTTATTCTCAATCAAAGAGTTCTAGCTTTTGGTGTAATGATGTATTTTCCTTAGTTTTGTAATAAAAGCTATTTTTTGCTATTCATGGAGTTGTTTTCTTCTTATTTACATTGTGAGTTATTTTTACCTAGCACAATTTTCATATTGTTCAAAAAGAATAGTTAAAGTCCTTTAAATATACTTCATTTTCCAGAATTCGTATTTTAAAATAAATTTGTGTGTTGTTTGAAAATAAGTTTTGGTCGGATATAAAAGTGGTATTCATTTTACTATTATTATTTTTATTATTAAATTAATTTTTCTGAATCTTTTCTTTAAAACTAAAGCAATGGGAATAAAAGTCTAGGTATTTGTCACAGTAACCTTTTATATTCGTTATGTAAGCTCAGTTTAATATTTTAGTCAAATATGTATGAATATAACTATAGAGCTCGATCCATCGCTTCTCGCGTACCAATAATTTCGGACAATAGGTACGGGAAAACAATGGATGCGGTTTTTTTTAAGCAAGACGATATCGATAAGTCGCTAAAACAAGACGATGCATACGGGAAAACGATAGATGCGGGAATGACTAATCGAGGTTGTCTTAAATATATAATTGTTTCTTCATTCAAACTTAGTGCAAACTTGCTTCTAATGTTCTCCTATTGGGGGAAAACACCGTTTGCTATCCGTTTCATCGGCCGCCAGACCATGACGTCATAATCCAGTGCTTAGGCTTTCTATACAGAGGGTGTTGGCACAGCGTCCTTTAGCGCACTCGGTTTCCGAGTAATGAGTCGCGTGAGGTGGTCACCCTTCCAAGCGTTGCCTACGGCCCGTTGTGCTTCACTTTCGGTGTTTTGTGGGATCCAAGCTGAACCGACTGATCCACTGCGGGACAAATTTTACATAAATTTGTCGCATTACTTGATTTTTTGCATTGAGAACCATTGCTCCGGAACTTCTTAAGCCTTCAAGCAGACTGTGTATGAAACAATTATCCATTTGCATCAACTTGATTCGAAAATAAATCACTGTTTACAATTACCTCAGATCTCCGGGGTGATTGTAAACACACTGGGGTAATTGTAAACACGAGCTCACTCGCTAACAACTAGTCATAAAGTCAAAATTTTTGTACACATTTACTCACAAGTACAGTAGTGGCTGCAATGTTCACAATTTTATTTTTGAATTCATTCAAGAGGTAGGGAAAGATCAAAAGTTAAAACATTAAAAAAGCGTTTACAATTATCCCAACTGACCCTATTAACTCAAAAATCATATTTTTTATAATTATGATGGTGCTGCAGTAAACGATCGATATATTTAAGATAAATTGTTGTCTTTAAGTATGTCATTCCTACATTATATAATATGGATGCATGGAACGAATTAATGAAAATTTCGCTATATATATATATATATATATATACTCGCTACGAGAACTTTTTTGAACAAAGAAGATTCAACAATGAATAAATTACTTTAAGCGACATGCATAGTTGATATTGAATAAAAGTCTTATGATAGTGTTCTTTCACTATAAAATGCAAATATTCAAATACATTCGAATAATAAATGTTCTAAACAATTGTCGTTTAAAGTAGGAAATCTAAAGACTATTGTGACAAAAGCCACACGGTAATATTCAAAACCAGTGAGTGGATTTAACTTTAAAAACAATTTTAAAATTAAATACAGCTTATGGGATTAACTCAAAATTTAAATCAACACGCAAACTGTTCAGTGAAGGCAGATCTTATAGTCATGCGATTTAATACTCTTTTGTAATTCGACATAAAAAACATCCTTTTATTTTCCCTCCACTCGTTTCAATAGATTACGCAAGTCCACCAATATATCATAGCTTGAAAAGAATAGTGACAACTCAAAAAATACCGAAAACGAGATTTTTAATTGATAACACTTTTAAAAAATTGATCTTTTATATGGAATAAAGAACCAAGTTGTAGATAGCAAAGTTGCCCGTAGATAGGATAAGTGTCTTTTCAGAATTTAAAAAAAAAAACGCAATTTTTTTTTTTTTTGAACAGAGGCAAACTAATGTTGTGTTTCGACTGCTGCGTGGGTAAGTACTGCCAATTTTATTATACAACATATTTGGAGTTGTGTCTGTATTGATTTTAATGTTACAATTTTTTAAAGACCTTTTCAGGGTTATTACACTATTCCTCAAATTGTTGTTTCAGAAAAAATGTTTTTATTCGAAAGAGACAACTCAAAGTCGCCTAAATTGTATTAAAATTTCTAGGAACCCTAAAAGGCTAGCACAAAAACTGCATGAGATAAACAAAAAGAATAGTATTAACTAACCATTTTTAAAGGGCATTACAAAAATCAGGAATTGTTATGAATGAAATAAATTACGTATCGCAACAATTTAAAAACTGGTCTCCTGAAAAAGTTGCTTTTTTGAGTTGTGTCACTATTCTTTTCAAGCAACGATATGTTGAACTACTTCCTACAATTATTAAAGGGCCTCTCAAAGGGGATAATGAAGTGTCTTATGTCTATTTTTATTCACAAACCTGAAAGAGTAAAAACTCGTAGATAAAATACTAAAGCAGAGCACTTAAGATTGCTGTTTCATAACACCAAAAAGCAACGTTCTGAAAATTAATAGTATTGGCTAACAAAAAACTGGAAGCGCAAAGGTGAATCTTCGACCAGGAAACCATACGCAATAAGAAAAGGAAAGATATTACTGAAAAACTATCCCAACTTACGTAAGGAGAAAAATTACGAAGACCCTAGGGGTAAGGTAATGTCATAGTTGGGTCATGATGCTTCTGTTGTAGTAATTGGCTTTTTACAACCGCAAGAAAACTAGTCTTGAATATTTTTGAGCAAAATCAAAGATTTGTAAGGTGACCTTTAGGGATTCACCTTTAAGCAATTAAGGAATTTAAGAGGGTAGTAAGTCTTTGTTTCAGCTCTAAAAAAGAATTCACACAAATAGCCTTTGCAGTGCTACCAAAGTTCATTGACTACCACGCAGACCCTGAAACCAAAATACGAAATATCTATCATGGTGGTGTCAGTTAGAATTAGATGCTGAAAAGATTCTAAAGCAAATTAGAAAATGAAACAATCGTATGACTTTAAAACCTTTGTTCAGTTATTTACGTAAAAGGACCAGAAAATTTTCTTTATAAGGATAACTGGTTTTCCAATTCACCGATTTAACGTTATGTATTACATGAAACTACCTGGAATCTATGTTTAATGTGCATAGGAGCTTTAATTAAGAGCTACCGGCAATCAAGTAAAATGCTGTTATAGTATTTTAGAAGTTAGCCTATCAACTTTTTGTATTTTCAACTGTTTATGCATTAAATTTTCAAGAGAATAGTTATATTGCACTATTTATATTCTGAATTTACTTTAAAATTTCAGCATTGTTCTTATCATATATTTATGTTAAATTAAGAGATTATTCGAGCTATTTCAAAAGTAATGCAGAAAGGAAGCGCGGAGACGAAAAACGACGCCTTCGCATAGGTTCTCTTCCTACTTTGCGAATAACTCAATTATTGTTCAGCAATCAAGCTGTGAGAAACTTAACTGTTTGCACGTTTTTTCTTTAAAATTCTTCAATTTTCCGAAATGCTATTTTCATCTTTTAGATCTTTCTACCCGAGCTCTTCGATAGATGAATAACGATGGAGCATTATATGAAACTGAACCTTCCAAGCCCTTGGACTACATCATGGTGAACAAGAGGGACCACACTGAAGTCTTGTAAAGAGATATTGCCAAACAAATAAACATGTCAGCAACAAAAATAAATATAATAAATAAAAGATAAATAAAGATCGTTGATTACCTTTGGAATGACTTTCGAATTTCATTTTACCTAATTTGCTTAATTGCGATACAAGAATATCGATCGTTATGAGAGACATGTTTAATGATCATTATAAAAATATTACTGGATAACAAACTTGGCACAAAATTTCGTGTTCGGCACATTTAAACGCCATCTAATAAATATGCCCGTTTTTACATGTGGGTGATTTTCAAATTTGTTGACGGTTTGGGTTTGACACAATCTGAAAATTTTTGTTGCATCAAACATAAAAACTTGCCTACGTATGAATACCTTAGAATTTACTGCATTCTGAGCGGGTAGTTTTTTTAGAGTTTATTTATATTTTAGATATTTCAAAAAGTATCTTGACAAGTGATTGTTTTTCTCACGAGTGTTACCGTTATTAAACTTTCTGTAAAATAATCCTTATCAATAATTAATCTAAAAAATCTTGTTTAAGTAATCTTAAATACTTTGTAATAAGTAAAAATAGTGTTAAAATTGACATATTTAAAATTTTAAAACTATTTTAATTGCACTTTATTTCATGAGTGTTACTTTGTTTCTTAAATGAAGCATATAACTTTCAATAAAAATGTATTTATTAAAAATTAAATGTTTTCACTGCAGGTATAAGAAATAACTGGATAGACTTAACTAGAAAACCATTTTTTAATTATTAACTAACAAATACATTAATAAAATTCTAATTTTTAGCTACAGTAACACTCATGAGAGATGGTAACACTCATGAGACAAGCAAGCAATCCTCTTGCTGTAAGGCACCAAAAATAATAATAGTAATAAAAATAACAATAATTATAAAATGAGAGACCAAAATTGAAATTATTTTATCCCATTAATTGCTATGTTACATTAAAAATGTAATAAAACATCACTACTCTCATGATTCTGATCCAGAAATAGATGTTTTTAGACATAACAAAAAAATTAATTTCAGTTTTAAAGTAGGCAGTAAAAATATCGAAATAAATAATTCTAATTCTGCAAACCATATCTTTAATTTAAGTAAAGTGAAGATAATAGTTTGCAACATATCACTTTCTTGTTTACATAAAGTAACAACTGGAATACCCGAACAAATGTTTATTTTTTTTACTCATTTCTTTCTTTCTTTCTTTCTTTTTTTGGGGGAAGGGGGGTTACAAGTACGGGAGTTTCTTTATTTACCCCTTAAGAATAAAACATATCTTTAAAAAAGCCCACACAAAAATCATATCTGCCAACGTAAAAATTTTGTGTCAAGGTGTCTCTTTTAAAAAATATATATATATAGAAATACAATATAATTTTGAATAAAAACAAATAGTTTGAGTTAAAGCTCAACAAATATCTATATCTGCAGATTTATTTATTATTTGGTTGTTTTCAATCATGATTGTAACTCTTCTCTTAACAAGTAACACTCATGAGTGGGTAACACTCATGAGATTTATTAAGAAATTCTTCACTAAAAAAAATTCTGACTGTGTTCCTAAAATTTTAATTACACCGATTGATTCCTCTACAAGAAATACACTATTGCTGAATTGCTTATTTTTCTGTTGTAAAAAATATTGGGAAATAGTTAACACTCATGAGCTGCATGTCCGGACAAAAACTTTCTTTGAATTTTAAAATATTAGATAAACATTTCACTAAAATCACTTTCATTTTTGTTAAGTAAACACATAATACTTCATGTTTTATATCATATTGAATAAAAAAATTACTTGGAAGGATAAAAAAAAAAGACTCTGGTTCTGTGAATTTTTTGCTGCGGACACGCAATTTTCCAACTAAAGTAATAGAAAAAACCTACTATTTCACAACTTGGAAAAAATGTAATGAATGCATTTAACTATGAAATGATGCTTCCCTACTGGTTTTTATAATGACAGAATAATCGTTTTATCGACATGAAATTCAGATTTTATACTGCGGACATCAAACCGTCAATCTTTTTGAAAATCACCCATATACAGCTCAGTTAAAGCTTTCACAGACTGATCCACATATATTTATCAAGAAGCGTGTGTCACGTCAAGGTCGAATAATCTCACAGGAGCAATTTTTGAAAAATGATTTCTTTACAAATCGTACATATATTAGTAGCATCATACTAGTTACTTCAGTATAGAGCTGTACCGAAATACAAACCGTGGCTATAATAAACTTGGCAATATTAATTTAGCAAAATAAATTAAAATTTTTACTGATATATACTTCTACACTTTATTATTAAAATATACTAAAACATTTGTGACTTATTCTACCTTATAATATATTCAAAATTGTTTCATCGCTCCCCTGTTTAAATGAATGGCCCAGACCGGAAAGCATGCATATGTAAGTTAAAATGATTTGTGAACTAGCAGTTCGAGATAGTGCTGACGCGAAATAAATTTCTTTGAAGAATGATCGTGATTACATGCATCAACCTTTCTTACCCCCGAAAGATACACCCATCTTTGAACACTATCTGCCGCTGTCATGAGAATTTCAAACTACATTGCGCACAGTAATGAGCCTCATAATAAAAACGCCAATAGTCATCAAGACATTTATTTTAATATACTTCGGGATTCGAATCTAAAAAATAATCAAAAGGAAACAATGTATTATATGCTTAACCCCTTGAAGCACGAGTTTTTTCAGAAAAACTGGTAATAAAGGATATTTTTTTTGACAGAAAACGAATATATAGGTATAATATAAATTGTTTTTGGCGATTTCAGTTGTAGGGGTAACTAGAGAGTGGGGGTTTGGTAAAAGATATATTAAAAAGTATCATACAAAGTGCGAACTGATCCCAGAGGGGCATTAGAAATAAAATAATGCGTGATAAAAGATCGCCCGTGTCCATTTCAGCTATAACTATAGAGCCATACCATTCGTTCTACGGTAATCCACCATTTTTGTATAATGAAATCTAAATTTAAGCTTTTCCAATAGATAATCTACAAACTAATTGAGTAATAAAAAAATGTTATTTATGCTTTGAAAACGATCATTGTGTATAGTTGCGTCCTAATGCTGTGTTTTCCCGCCCAAAAATGACAAAATATTTTCCAACCAGAAATCAGCACCCACAAGGGCGGTTTGATCTCTACTTTGAAAAACAAAAAAGTTGTTTAGTGCCATAATGTTCCGGTATTCAAGCCATCGACGCCTCAACGCAGTTTAATTTTGTTTAGGCAAACTATCAGGCCTACAACGCCCTATAATGCAACGCCCAAAAGGATGCCTTTTATAATATTCGCCCTCATAAATCACATTTTGATCAGGCCGTCAGCTCTCACACATACACATCAAAATTTTCACGGGAACGAAGTAGCGGGCAACTGTTAGTAAGCATAAATTTTATCTTTCTGTACTCCTTATCCTGTAGAGAAAATAGAAATAAAAATTTTCAATGCCACTCAATTATTATTATTGAATAAATCAGAAGTTCAAACACTCACTTTTAAATTAATCGAAAGTTTAAAACTCGAATGCAAAATTAACAAACTTCCGTAACGTTGATTCGAACCAAGGTCACTCCGTCACCGCATTTATGAGCTCACTTTATATTAGAAGTTGTTAGCTTAAAATTGCATTTTATTTTGTTTGACATTGTACTGGACAGGATCTGACTGACTTAGGTATATATATTGGAAATGGATTAAATGACTTAAGATTGATATTATTTTGGCTTCGAATTTACGTCGAAAGTACGAGGGAGAAAAAGAACATTTTCTAAATGTTTTTATCGATAACACTAAAGCTCATCAATAGGTACTAAATAAGAAAAAAAAATCGGTTGACTAGAAGAAGAGAAAATGGAACTTTTGTCTTTGCCTATAGATCAATAGCCTAAAATTTCACCTTAAAATGTCAAGGCAATTCATCAACTTTCGAAAAACTCTTATAATAAAATCTCATTTATAATGAATGCCGAACACATTTTTTTTTGTATGCATAGTAGTTTACATTACCTGGCAATTTAAATTTACTATAAATAGCCATCGAATCTAGTAAGTAGTTAAAGGTCCACTTTTTCTCTAAAATGAAGCGTTTAAAAATTAGTTCCCAATTACGAGTATCGATTACGCTGTTCGAAGCTGAATAAATTAATACTTATTCTTGTCAAGTTTTGCTTAATTTGGTAAAATGTTTAAAAGTGCTTCTGGTCTTTTAAACGGATCTTCTTGAATCCGCCGATTCCGCACCTGCTGCCTTTTAATGCTCTTTGAAAATCAACATCCTAATAATTGACATCCTTGAAGGGTTTTTTTTTTTGATAAATAAATATCAGTAATACTGTCACAAAGGATCGCATCATCGTGTCATTTCTGAGCTACATGCATTCCAGAGAAGATTTACTGGACTCAGATTGAAAAAATGATAATTGCAATTTTTAGCTAGATACACGTCTTGCCGAGTCTTGAAAGGATTACAAATTATCTCCGTCTGCAGTATAGCAATGACCTTGGGAAAGTTGATGCAAGAACATTTTTTGAACTGTCAGTAATGATATATCTCGGATTATTTGGGGGTTAGTAGATTAGAAAGACCACAGGTCTCCCCCCCCCCCCTTTGGGGTCCGTAATAACAATGTTGGTCGCAGCAGGGGAAAATCCAGCAACGTACAGTCATAAACTTGAGATAATTGGTTTTCTGAACGTAAATAAATGCTTGGGTATTACAAAAAACAGTTTCGTAGTCAACAACATTAATCTCGGTTTTCAGAAATCGTAAAGTTACGAAGGCAACAAAGATGAGGTTTACAATTAAAAAAAGATACCCTTCCAACTGATTACAAATAATTGCTGTTCTTAACTTCGATAATTGCTATTTTTTAGAAAACTGCAGATAATTGCTGTTTTCCATAATATAAAGCTTTATCAACGAAAATCACATTGATAAATTTGAAATCTACTCAAAAATGCAATTAGTTAGAGAAATTTTTGTCTAGTTTTTTTTAAACCTTTTATTTAGCTACCGTTCTGAAAGAAGATTAAAGTTAACGTAAAATTTCCCTACTGCATTAACTAGTGTAAATATATCACATTGTTGAGTTTATTGCTCTCATAAATTTTAGTTGTAGAACATTATATTTTTTTATCATACATTGTTCTTTCTTTTTTTTTTCATTAAACTGCTCATGTTCATTAAAGTAGGGAATCGCAATCAGGAACAATTTGGTTTTGACTTAGAAAAACAAATTACATACATTTAAAATCCTATTTTTAGAAAATTTAAAACTGTCGAAATACAGTACGTGGGCTTTTTTTTATTCCCTCTGGATATTTACACAGGCTCAAAATTAAAATTGTTACCTTTGCGCCGACTGTGTATATTGACAAATTAATGTTTGGGAAAAAAATTGGAATGAGAATTGCAAATGCAAGTTTCAGATATACAACGAAGCTCTTTTTCAGTGAATGAAAAATGTAGCTGAACGAGAAAATTACGAAAAAACGAGCTACGTGAGGAAAATGGACAATGTAATTAGATAGCTCCATTTTTCTTTTTCTGCAGAAATTCCTTACAACTCTGCAACACGTGTATGAACTTTTTGTATCAAACTTGCGACAAACAATGTTGGACTTTCTAATGTTTAACATTAAGTTTTATTCAAGTGCTCATATAGTACAGATTAATGTATTTTACTCCAACTTGCTGGGAAGCGGAGTTCAACTAAATTATCGTCACAATAAAATCACAATATTTAATCGATCCGTAGACCATCGGAGGGAAACTTTTAGCTCCATTTGAAACTATTTTTTAATCGTAAACTCGAATTTTAACGAATATGGAACAGTTCTCAATAGCTCTCAGTATTTTGACTTTATTTAATATATAAAATACAAAGAGCTTGTTCAGATGCACTGCAATTTTAACACTAGATTTACTAGACAAGTCATTTTGACTCTTTCGAAGATTCCATTTTGCGTAATTTGTTACTACTTACAGTGCAGCTATCAATTGTATTGGCTTTTCTTTATACGCGGTAAGTAGGACAAGTTAATGTGACTGAAAGTTTTATTATAATTAGAAGCAACTTGGTGTAAAATGAAAGTTTAGAAATGGTTGAAAACGGCCTGGTAAATCTAGTTTTAATGATCGGGAAAAAATGCCACAAACGTAGAGTAAAATAAATCGCAATTCTTTTACTTCCTGAAGAATTTAAAAATTTGGTTGTAAGAAAGCTCCTTTAATAATTTGTACATTATAAAGCACTTTCCAAGACAAATGCATTTTCTATTTAGAGCGAGAATGTTTCTTAGAAAGAGAAATACGAATATTCTCTAAAACCATATTCACCATTGCTGAAACCGAAATGCCTACATCAAAACAGCGAACAGTAGTTAGGATTTTTATCTTGGGAAACGCTTACGCACGCAAAAAATGTAATTTCGCAAACCCTGATACAATGAATTTGTGAGTACAATCCTTGAATTTGTTAGTACAGGTGATACAATGCTCGACACGATTATCTCAAATGCTTCTTTATAATCTTAGTTACTTTCACACTAGTCATTGTTCTTTTCCCCATTCATCATTCAGAATCGAATAAGGAGATGAGATGCTACGAGCAATGACTTGGCGATGAGAGATCACATCGTTCACCCGTGACAACAGTGTCACACCTCAAAAACGTTTTAAAACTTTATAATGATTGATTGAAAATCTGAATTTAATACTCTTTCCTCACTTAAGTGTATATAATAGATGTGTGCTGCACTATTAAACTTGGTACAATTAATAGTGCACATCTTTTAAGTAAACGCGATATGTAGGCACAAGTTTGTTTATATGGTACATAATTAAACTGGTATGATTAATATTGCCACACCTTTAAAATAAAACCGTGATAGTTATTGATTTATAATCTAAATTTAATGCTCTTGCTTCCCACAATGATGGCACAAAGTTAGTTTGCATAACTGGTGTGTTTCACACTATGAAATTTGGCATAATTAATAGTGCCACATTTTTAAAAATTTTGAATTTCGAAAAAAAATTGCAAGGTTTATTAATACAGGCTGCAAAAATCAACCGGTAATCATAACATATCACAAATTTGAGTATGCCGTAGATACCTAAAGCAGTTGAAATTACATAAATTAAAACATTGCTCTTCTCAACAAAGTTGAAGAAAATAAAACTATCAGGGAAGAAGAGCAATAGAATTTTTGAGTTGCTCCGCTCAGATTTAAATACTTGCTCCATATCCGCTCTGAAATTTTAATGGTAATAATATTTATTGAAAGAGAGATTCACTTTGCGTATATATTCAAAATGGGTAAAAGCAACGTTAAAGAACGCAAATAAAAGGCTGAAAATGGCAGACCGCTTTCAAGGGCAATCAGCCCTTTCGTCAGTACCGACAGTTTTTTTTCTACTCTTGGTACTGACGATTGCCCTTAAAACCGGTTGCCATTTTTAACCTTTCATTTGCGCCCTTTAACGTTTGCTTTTACTCATTTTGAATAATGTTTATCATCTTATTATTTAGTAATTTATGTCGGTGCTAGCAAGTTATAGGTTGATTATAGACCGTTTCGCAGATGTAAAAATTTGACTTTGCTGTTCGTCGCTTACTTAAAACTAATTTTATTGCGGAAAATCGCCTTTTTGAACTTTCAATTCAAATTCTAACTAAACAATATTGGAGCAATAGAGCACGACATTTTAAAATCCACTCCTAACAAAAACTCGCTGCTTTACTGCCCGTTTTTTGCTTTATGTTCCGCTCAAGATTTCTGGGGGGATTCCCTCACCGGTGTTAATGGTCCACCGGTGAGGGAAATTTAGTTGGAATAAAACGTAGAAAAGTAATAATAACTCCAAAGCTCTAACTAATAACTAATGCTCCAAAGATCTTTCTATTTATTTATACGAAATATAAATATTTAGACTGAGAACGGCATCAATATGAAAATATTTTTTTTCCTGACGGTGCAAAACTTGCTAAACTATGTTATGTTGGCAAGAGTAACGCATAATATAACAAAGAATTAGTTTACAAGGCATGAAGCCTGCGAAATAGTAAAATGTTACGCTAAAATTCAGCATAAATTTACTACTAAAATGCTAAAAAGGGACAGTTGAATTATTTTTTTTTCCCCAATGTGAAATTATAAGTTCGGCACTGAAAGCTTTTAAGAAAATAACTACACTGTAAAAAAAAAATCTCCTGAAAATAACGGAAAAAGTACGGCAGCAGAGTTGCCGGATATATTCAGTTTCTGATAATATTTTCCCGAGATTTGACAGGAGTTCCATTTATTTTTTCCTCCGTTAATCCAAATCAGGTTGTGAAAATACAGCAACCGTAAAACGGAGAAGTTCCGTTCTCGTATTCTCAGGACGTGATATTTCCGTTTTTGGAAGGAAAAACCCTGTATTGAAGCACTACGGAAAACTTCCGTTAAAATCAGTCCAAAAACACTGAAAATTCAGGTTTTTTTAACAGTGTACTCGATAAGTATTTTAGATAGGAACTGAATACTCAGTTTATAAAATTAATTTTATTAAAAATGATAACACCATAAAGGCACCATACGTTTTATTTTGCACAAGGAAGAGAGTGATGTCAAAGTTTCGTTTATGTTAGGAGGTGATGGTCTGAAAATGCTTAGAAATATTGCTATTAGATATTTCAATTAAAATCTTTCAAAAAATATGTTTCTTAATTTCATTATTTTTCTATCTCATTAAATTCGCCCTCTGTGATATTATGTTGCTTTTGTTTTCAGATCTCCCAACAACAAAAAAAAAAAAAAAATTATTCGGGCAATTTTCAGACCGTTCAAAAGACACCCAAAAACGTTCTTATGAAAGTAATAATTACTAATTATTTCATGGAAGTTTAACGAAGTTGGGATCGCTCCCTATGTGATACAAAAAATAATCTTAGAGGAATAAATATCAGATTTTCGTTTTTTCTCGTAGGTACCTTAGGAAATTTACTCTTTACAACTTTTTGAATGTAAATCATCCGACTCGAAAGAACGCCAATGATTTTCCAAAGGACACCTGCACCAACCAGAACGAAGATAATACGTACCGCTTGATATACCACTGAACAAGGTGTGAACAGAACTTAAATTTATTGTATGACTTCACGTAAAAACAATCTTGCTCATTTACCTTCCGAGCTTACTTAGAAAGTGATCTTTTCAATACTTACTATCCGCAAAATTCTGCTCCACACTGGGACATTACCATACTTGAAGTCCCAGGAAAAAACAGACAAATTATTAAGAGATTAAATATAGAACTTGGCATAATGTTTCATTTGATAAAAAATATTTTTAAATTCTGAATGTAAAACTTCGTGACTAAAGCCACAATTTCCAAATTACCCATTTACCGATATTTTTGGTCGCAAAAACAAAACAGATGCTAAAATACTTTTATGACGGCCTTGGGAGATTTTCTTTCGTGATCTTACTACAACAGAACAAAATATATTCTTCGCGCGAGTAGCGTATTAGTCTTGGAATTCCCCATCGTAAAGCATTACTTACAGGTTAAATAATTTCGTCCGAGATTAAACAAATTTTAAAAACATTCAGGGTTTTTTGTAACGAAAGTTTTACTGTGTTTTTACCACATCCTGTGTTAAATTTTTTACTCTTCGTTTTTCACATAAACAAAACAGCTAGATGCGTCCATATACATAACTAAAAGACAATCTAATTGTAAAAATAACGAATTCCTAAGAAAAAAACACGTTTGCCGAGAAGAGTAAATGGATTTCTTATGGTACTTAAAACGTGCAATCTTTAAGGTACCTTCGGAGCACTTTTTTCAAATATATGAATTTTCAATTAATAGCACATGTTTTTAATTAAAATGGGACATAAAACTAATAATTTAAATGTATTTTTATAAGTTTATCATCGACTTTGGAAATATTGGCAATTTTTGTAAAATTTAAGAGAAATTGTAGTTACGGAAAACCTTCTCAAAATTCTATTAAATATATTTCAATAATATTTATAGAAGACATAAATAACATCTTTATCTGTGTTATGAACTGAAAGATGTACAGTATTTTGAAAAGCTTTTCAAATATTGGATATTTTGTGCGAAACCTCACTTTTTAAAAAATACTAACGGTATTTTTTCACAAAAGTGGCAATAAAAAAAAGTAAATACATTATACAGTCAAACCCCGTTAACGCGAACTCCCTTAACGCGAAAGGAATGCCATTCCCCGTCAGATAATCTAAGAACTAGTGCTAAATTAATCGTTTAAGACGAAATTGATTTGAACGAAATCCCGCTTAAGACGAAAAACAAATTTTTTCAGTTGAAAAAAAATTAAAAGACAGGTGAAAAACATCCTTTTAACATGAAATTTCCATCGAGCTTTGGAAGCTTGGACGTTTTGTTGCACTTCAATTTTATGAATTCTATGAAAATAGCGAAACAGTTGAAATGCCTGCAGTTCATTCATGTTAATCCTATTTCTGACAGACGCTGTACAGCGTGTTGATGCGGATCAGTGACAGTAATGAATTGACAAGGGACACCTCCATTAATGGCCATAGATAAGCAATGGACACTTCCATTAGGGGACAATGAGGTAGAATTTCAAAAGTGTGTGGGTCAGGAAGATTTCCCACCCAGCTGCTTTTAACCCACCTTTTCCGCGGTTCGGAAGAAGCAGTCGAAGAAGAGCAGGATGAAGAAACAACTTCTTCAGTTCTCGAAGAAGCTGCTCCAAGAGACATAGTTTCAGTAGCCTTGTTTGAAGAATATGGGCAAATAGATGACGAGGCCTCAAGTTCAGACGTAGTGACAGATGAATACATAATTAGAGGACCCCAAAAGGAAACTGTAAATGAAATTTAAACAGACGAAGAAGATGCTGATCCACAAGCATAAAATTTAATCACTGTAAACAAAGCTACGGCAGCATTATAAACTGTGCAACGATTTTTAATGCAGCAAGAGAATGCTTCACATGCGTTAAATAGTTTAGAAGGCATCGATTCTTTTGTAAAAGGATTTTAGTTCAAAAAATTTAAAAAAAAATCTGTTATAGACTTTTGCTTCAAGTAATGCTTGAACAGGTAAATAAAACTTACTCTTCAGTTCTGATAATTGTTTTTAATACTATTTTAGTAAATTTCATATAAATTTCCTAATCGAAGTATATAAATTCGTATGTGTGTGTATGTGCATTTTTATATAAATATAGTTTCGGTTCCTATATTTTCTGCATCATAAGAAACGAACATTTTTACTAAAGTCAAAATCCTGCAATCATCGGTTAACGCGAAAAATTTTGGCGTTCCCCTCGACTTCGCGTTAACGAGGCTTGACTGTATATTGGTTAGATTTTAGTTCATAACAGATAGAACTGAATAAAACATTTCCTCAAAATTTGAATTCAAACTTTAAAAAAAGATTTTTTTTTTTTTTTTAGAGATGTTTATCGTAGAGAAAAATATCGCAAAACGCAATTTTTCAGAAAAGACATTTAAATGCACACTTCCGGAAGCAAAAACTAGACCTCTGGTGTAGTAATTAACTATATATTTGCTTCTAATTCTATTAAAAACAAAAACGAAGCTTTTTTGTAATCCTAAATGTTTAAGCTATAAATTGAACACAAAAAAAAAAAAAATCGAAAAATTTTGTCAAAACAAGGATTTTTGGGTATTCCCATACCTTAACTGTGACAATTTTTATTGTTGGCGCACTAGCTAAGCACAATTTCATTTCGGTGATTGCTACGAATTACGTTTATTTATATAAAAAGTACTAAAAACATATAGGAATTTTTTTAGGATAGAAATAACTTAAATGCATCTAATTATATTTTATATTTGCATATAATGATGAATTTATGGAAGAAAAAGGTAGCTTTTTTGTCATGTAAAAAATTATCTATTAAACTCATTTTCATGTGGATTTCAAATTTTATTTATTAAAAAAATATTTATGCATTTAAGTGAGAATTTCATTGTTTATGTTTAAAATGCTTTAGAATCCCAGTTAGGTGAACAAAAAAAAAAAACCAGAAAATGATACACGCTTCCCTCCCCCTTTGCATTTAATAAATTTCCCAGCAGAAGTTACAAATGAAAAACTGAGAAATATACGCATAACACTCAAAACTGGAGAAAATTGAAAAAACTTGGAAGATTTCGCAAATGGAATTTTGTGATTATATGCAAGTAGGACATTTTCACATGTAAAAAAAAATCAGAAATTTCATTTTTTTTTTGCAGTACGATACTATAGAAGGGGCTTGATAGGCAAAAAAGAAACTTCTTATAAAAAATTTCTCTTCAAAAAGCTGTCTTTGTCAGAGAACTCTGGCACAAAATTTTCATATGAGAGTTAAATTGTTTCCCGAACATCATGTCTTGGCACATTCCAATGTTTTTCCCTTTTTTTGTGTGTGTGACGATAAATCGAGGTCACCAACTTTGGATTTTGATCTAAAAGATAAGCTAGAAAATGAACAGGTGTTACAGCCATTTTACATAAATATCTAGCTTTCTCGGGTTTTATCCCCTTTGAATCATGCGAGTTTAAGAAATCGGGTGATTAGTTTTTAAAAAATGTTTTTATACAAGTGAAGAACTTCTTTTAACTCAATTGAACTGCACTACTTGGCTTTGATTGTTCTAAGGACCACTTACCAGTATATTACCTTTATAACGTAGAAGTGCTGGCCATGATTTTATAGCAAACTCCCTAACAGCATCATTGAATAAATTCTGTACCTGGGAGCCATATTATGGCTCCCAGGGGGGGCCATAACATGGGAGCCCTTTGTCCATGTTTCGAGTTTTTGCGACATTACACTTATTGGACATACAGAGTACCGACGACAAAGCCACTAGCTACATGAGGGTACCGAACTTTTAAAGCTCCCATCGGACATCATTATTCTAAGTTTCGAACGAAAAAGTCCAGTCTTATAGAATAAAAAAAATTTATATTTTAATTTCATCGCAAAAACTCGAAAAATAGACTTAAGCTACTATGGCTCTCGGCTACAGAATTCGAGATAAAGTCACTCGGTAGTTAATTTCGAAGAACGCGTTTTCTCTGCAGAAAACATTTCTGATTATTTCTTAAGTACTTTTATGAAGAAAAACTTGTTTTGAAAAACTATTTGTTAAACTGTTTTAACCACCACAGTATTATAACCGTATTAACACTGTCTTTAAGATATACAATTTAAGCACTATGCTATACGAGCTTGTTAAACACTACTAATATTTGTTTTAGTTTCGTGACACTAAAATGTGCTTACAAATATGACAATAGAAGGACTCAACAAAAAATACTTTAATGTTTCTTTTCCATTATTTACAAACTCTGGTTTAATAGACTTCATTGTGCCGCACATTACGTGCACAAATTTGGTTGCATGTTGAGATTGCGCTAAAGTTAAATTATAATTCAGTTTACGAATTTTTAGTTAACGTCTATCCCGCGTATTTAAGTACATGAATCCATTTATTTTATATGATTTCTATAAAAGCAAAGTTTGCATCTCAAATGATCCGAACTATACTGTATTTCTGGCTAGTAGCCCCCCCCCCCCCCCCATAGAGAGAAAACATCTCATAAAAGCAAAACGTTTCTTAATTTTCGGACGGAATCTACAGAGTGTTTAAAATTATGTATAAAAAAATATCCTTTCATGTTCCGGAACGTGTCTGATCACCTCAGTGGTGTATTTAAGATTCGCTTAAAATCTCTGAAGGGTGATTAAAATTCAAAGCTTCAAGTGGAAGATAAATCTAAGAACTTATAGTCTGCACCAGGTGCGTAAGTAGAATATTCTAGAAGAGTTACATAATGCAGCTTACAAGTTTAATTCTTCCTCATTTTAACTTATTACGGGTATTTTACTGTAAAATAGAATACATTCATCAGCGGATACGCGTGTTTAAGACATTTTTCTTTTTGTTACTTTTAAAGAAAAGTAAGAAAGTCTTTGCGTCAAATTTATTCTTTGGTAATTTAGAACTGTCCCAAGAGCAAACGAGAACCAAGGTCAACTAATGTTAACAGAAATTGTTAAATGTAATTATGAGATCAGTTACCGACTATAATATAGGGGTTAAAAAATCACGTAGATTTTTTACCTATTTTCGAATTCATAAAATTTGTTTTCAAAACTGAAACTTTAATAATTTTAAGAGAAAGATCAGACAAAAATTATCAAAACTTTTTCAACCTATAAATCATATTGCAAAGGTTTAAGTTTTCAAAAGTATGGCCATTTGCATCGTTAAGGTGTAATGTAAGAGTTTTTTTTTTATTCCATGACCATTATTATCCAGTTGAATCTATTAAAAGGAGACATAAAAAACGCTACCAATAAAACTATTTTTTAAAGAACTAATAACTATATTCAATCTAATGCTCGAAATCAAGTGATCTGATTGAAATCATCTATTTGGATTCAATCTGATATCTGAAATAAATGACTTGACAACATTTAAAATTAACAAAAACTAAGAAAATCCTCACAAGAAAGTTGAATTACATAAACCCGAGTTTAGTTATAATTTTCAGGAAAAGGTTCGGAAATGGATAGTAAATGTTACGAATCTGAAAACTAATTCGTGATAAAATAAGTTAGAAAAGCGTTACCTCTATCTGTAGTAAGGTCAAATAAGTTTCAATTGTTTTGAAAAAAATGCCTATTACTCTGATCTCCCTTTAGGTTACAGGTTATATAAGCTTTCGCTTTCGATCCATTTGCACTATTTTCATGTTTTAGTTGTGTAAGGCTCCTGCTCATAATAGAGGGTGCTTTATGAAATGTGCCTGAAACATTCTGCACATGAAAATTTTATAAATCTTACTAATAATGAGTAAATATATGAACTGCATTGCTTTAAAAGGGCAAACAGGTTTTTTTCCCCAAGTTGAGTATTAAAACCTTCCCCTGCTCGTTAAACTATACATCGTTACTTGAAAAGAATAGCGACACAACTCATAAAGGCAAGTTTTTCAGGAGAGCAGTTTTAAAATTGTTGCAATACGTAATTTATTGTTTCATTCATAACAATTCCTAATTATTGTAATGCCCCTTAAAAAATGGTTAATACTATTCTTTTTGTTTATTTCATGCAGTTTTTGTGCTAGCCTTTTAGGGTTCCGAGAAATTTTAATCAAATTTAGGAGACTGAGTTGTGTCTCATTCGAATAAAAACAACAATTTGAGGAATAGTGTAATAACCCTGAAAAGGTCTTTAAAAAATTGTAACATTAAAATCAATACATACAACTTCAAATATGTCTCTATTATCCATAATAAAATTTTATGAAAAAATCCTACATTAACAGCAATACAAACACAACACAAAATGGGTCTCTATTGCTCTATAAAGGACTATATCACTTAGGACCTAATCGGAGTTGTGCCTTTTTTCAATAAAATTGGCAGTACTCACCCAAGCAGCAGTCGAAACACAACACGAGTTATGCCTCTGTTCAACAACAAAAAAAAAAAAGTTTTTTTTTTTCATTCTGAAAAGACACTTATGCTATCTACGGGCCACTTTGCTATCTACGACTTGGTTCTTTATTCCATATAAAAGATCAACCTTTTAAAAGTATTATCAATTAAAAATCTCATTTTCGGTATTTTTGAGTTGTGTCACTATTCTTTTCAAGCGACGAAATAGATCGCGATAAATAGGAACAACGCTGTTATACTCTTATTGCTGTATAACAAGGCTTTCGGTTTTATGTGACACACTATTTAATTATTGACATAATATGGTTACTTGTGATCAATTATAACGAGGAGAAAAAACGATAGGATCTATTTTTTTTATGATCAAACTTGGATACCAAATACTTTTAAGGCGCATTTTATATCAAGGTTTGATCACAACAAAAATATTTTTTAATTATTTACATAATTTTCACTAATAGTTTGTAAGAGTGTTTTAAACAATATTTAGAGCAACTTAAACAGAGCTATGCACAGTTAGCAATGTAGTCCAGCATTGAAAATAAATAACACATCCAAGTATTTTGATAGATGCGTATTCAATTAATGCGAAAAGTTTCAATTTTCATAATTACACGAACAAATTACATCTTTCTTTTTAATGAGTATAACCTAAAGACCAAACTGATATTTTAATTTGTTTTATGTCGCGCATCACTTTTTGAACTTGAATTTTCAGTGACACAAATTTGCAGGAAAGCTGTACTTTTAAACAACGTACTGACGTCAGACATGAATCTCCGGGTAACTAATAGATCATCCAGTTTGACAACGTTAATTTCAACAATGCTATTCATTACGGGGCCGGGGGCAAAGACGCTTCATTAATATTCGTGTGGTGTAGCAGCTTTCCTTCATTTACAATCCGAAAATATATCATTTTTTCCAGAGCACTTTCTAGAAAGTGAAAACAATGAAAAGTTTGTTTTTCTATGAAAGTTTTTTTTTTTTTTTTAACATTTGATTTAATAATGGGATATGGCAGTTAATGTCATGAAAATGACAAAGATATCTGTTAAAGTTTGAATGATGAAACATTAATGGATTTTTAAAGGTAAATGATTTTAGTGAAATGCTTTCACTAAAATTATTCGGGATATCGAATATTGTTTATTTATGTTAAATGCTATTATTTTGTTTCAAAAAATATCTCTCAAAATTCTAAATCTCATGACCAGACTAACGCAAGTCGAAAATTGGCGATTTTCAGTTATTTTTTAATTGTGCGAAAATCAACCAACAAGGGATAAAGCATACATATTTTTTTTAATGTTAACAATCACGTTTTGTAGCCCAATTCATACATCAGCTTTGTTACTAGGCAACGAAATCATTCTTTTCAGTTTTTTACGCTCTGTTTTTAAAGTAGTGATAAAATGACTTACATTAGTCTGGCCCTGAAGTACAGAATTTGTTTTTAAGTTGAAATATGTTTTTCAGAGTCCGATATAAGAGTGAGCAGTTAGTTGCTAGTTCAAGCTCCTTTGTAAAGGTTTTGAAAGTTTGAAAACAATCTGATAATTCTACACGTGTTTTTGTATACATTCCAAAAGCGTTTTATTTCATGAAGAAAATTTCAGACTAAACTCAATTTTAGAACGATCAATCGTGAATCGATGATAGTTTGAAATAAAACTTCATTGAAGAAAACTGATCCTAACCCATGACCATATCGTTGGCGTTCTGGTAAGTCACTAATTGCATTCGCCAGCCGATTTGAACTTACGTACTGCAGTTCAAAGGATTCTTCAACCAATCAGAATGCTAAAATCGGTGATTCAAGTGTCTGACAGAGGTTCGCATCGTTTGGTGAATAAGGCCATAAGTCTACACAAACACAAAAAGGAAATTTGACTGCTATTGTAGTAAGTTATTTGAGCCGTTCAATGCACAAATTGACTAATTCTACTTGGTGAAAAGGCTGTTTAGATCCCTGCTAGCGATTTTTGTTTACCAATACTGAACGATAAATTGCTTGCGGGGATCTAAACAGCATTTTCACCAGTTAATCAATTTGGGCATTAAACGGCTTATTTCATGATTAAATCAATTACACAATTACATAAAAAAACCTACAGTTGCAATCAGGGTTCTGTAAAATGATTTTTGCTATTCTTCATAATTAACTGGATATTCAAATTGACAATATCTCAAAACTGAAGTGAATGGACTTAGTGATTTTTACCAGAACGAAGACGATATCTATTCTAGTGCTGATATTTGCATTCGCTTTCTGTTTTCGTCCCTCTATTAGCCAATAGCTATAAATGATACTTGCCACTGATAGATTTTACGATTAGATAAATAAAGCAAGCTACATCAGTCGTGCAATACAATTTAATGATATTGCATTGATATTATCGACTAGGTTCAGAAATGTCGCATATCAATGGCTTTTTTATGCACGTATTGCATATTTTTACCGATCAATAAACATTGGCTCTTAATATTTTTGATTCGTTGCATCCGCTAGTGTTTGCAGAACAGTATTTTGCAAATTATTTTGAAAGAAAGAAACTAGTAAGTTCAATTTTTTTTTGAGTTCCGTCAATACTGTTGTCTGGATGTGAATTTCTTATTCGTTCATTTTCTTTTTCAATTTCATCACAAAAAACTGCTAATTTGATAGCGCATATAGAAGTAAAGACTTATTAGCTTTGTCTAAATTATATTTAGGTTTCTTTTTTAGTACAATAACGAAGGTATGTGTATGGTGTTGCCCTGGTGGATAAGCGAGTAAGAGAAGAGCGAGATATCGCTTAGTACAGCCAAGTACGAAGTGCGTAGTTACGAGTAACGCCAACTATAAATTATAATCATCCACAAAATAGAAAACTGATATAAGCACTTTGCATAGTTTTTGTAACTTCACTAATCGTGGCCTCAGACAATATGATGAAAAATTCCAATACGTCGTCAGTTCCAATACTCCTTAAATATAGCTAAGCAAATTATCACAAGATTCTCAATGAAAAAATAAGCGCATGTCTTTAGAGCAAACCTGAAATATAGCCGTATATTCCTAGATGAATAAAATTTTAAAAGTTACCTTATAAAATGGAGTCGACGATACTAAAAGAGGTATAATTCTACAAAATCTTGGAAGTTTAAAATAAAAAGGTACCACTAAACTCGCAGCAAGCTGTACCGGCAACAATAACCTGTTAGTTATGCAAAGACGTCACGTTTATGCTATTATGAAAGCGCTTTTGGAATATTTTCATTATACGGTCTGGGAATCGGAAAGGAATACCAATTAACCATTTTATATAACTTTCTACAAGTTGAATGCTCCCATTTAGATAAGCAGATTTCTTGTTTTTTCTTTTTCAAAATGCTATTTTGGAAATTCTCTGGTTATGTCATGCATTTTAAGTTTATCTTTTTGTAGCAACGTTATAACAACTTGTGTCGGTGGAAATTTTGCACGATAGAAAAGGATTTAGAAAGCAACTTGATAAATTTAACTGATTAACTCTTGAATTCGAAACAAAATTGTTTAAATTAATACGAATTTAAAATATGAAACAACTATCTTTTTTTTGCTAAAAAGATACAGCAATTAACAAAGAATGAAAGAAACAAATAAATCGCATGCTTATAGAACCAAAATCTTATATTCGTGTGCTTAAAAAAAAGAGGATTGAAATACTCAAGGCGAAAGTATAATGTCAGGTGGGGTAAAGTAGTCAATGGGGTAAAGTGATCATAAGGCAAATAAAAAGCTATCTCTTAAAAATAAAGGATTTAATGTAAATGTTTTATTTTACCTTTTAATAATTAAGAACTAAAATTTGTATTAAAAGTTAGTTTAATGGCAACTCTTTAGGTAAGGAAAACAGGCAATTTGTTTCCTTATACAACACTTTGAAATTGGAACAGCTCTTAACTTCTCCGACATTTTGCTTTAAAGAATTTGCATCTAATTGACGGTGCAGGAAGCTTTACATCATATCTCAAAAATACTTCCTTACTAATTGTGAAGCTATATTTAGTCCATATATTATTTTACAGTAGTTTAAGTAAGATGGGGTAAAGTGGTCACAGTATTAGGCTTAACATGCGCCGATGTTCTAAAATTACTTTAGGTTAGTTTATGAAGTAGACCACTACTTAATTTGCATAGGAGCTCACAGGAACTCAGCTTCCATATTTGTTTTCTCTTTTATGCGAATTTTGAACTATTAGAGGGAATTCAGGCTATTCAGGCAAGAAATAAATTTTGACGACTACAGGGCTCCGCACTTTTGTTAGAAATCAAGCCACGAGGCAGATGTTAATTAAACATTATCACTAATTACTGTATTTTTTTTTTTAAAATAACTTTTAAATTTACTGTTTAGTAAACATTATTAAACACAACTTAGCTGAAATGCAATAGAGATTGAAATTACTTTAAGACAGTCTTCTTACAATATTGTGTTTAGTATTGACAAAATTTTTAGAAGCACCTTTAATAAAACAATTTTCAATTTATCGATGGAATAAGTCACTTCTAAATTGACTTATAAATGTTATTAAGCTGTAAATGTTTAGAACTAGCTGCACTTCGAACACGAACAATGCATGAAAGAGAAAACGAATTAAAAATAGCAAGGTTAAAATATGTTGTTTCTTAGCCCTTATTTTTAATAAGCTATAATTATCTCAGAACTCTTATTGTTTTCTTAATATGTAAAGTAACTTAGTCATTCATTAAAATCTATTTCAAACTTTTAACGGAAAATTTTAAAGTTCACATTTATGTTTTATTATACAAATTAAATTAAAACATACAACCTAATATTTAGGGATTAAAACCTAAGAATGCCTGCTGTTATGTATTTTAGGAGTATTTTGATTCTATATGTATATAAACAGCAGCTTAAGAGACCGAAGTGCCTTACGAGACGTTACGAAGATGAAGCGTACTTTTGACCTTAATAAATAGAAGGCATAAATAAATTCAGTTGGATGAAATGAATGATCCTTCCTAAAATGAACCTTTGTCGAGTATTTTAAAATATTATGGTTATCAATACATGGTCCCTTCTTCATTGATGACCACTTTACCCACTGCGCTACTCACTTTACCCCAACCCATGGGGTAAAGTGGTCATAAATACGTCCCAGAAAAGGTGTTATAAAATTATATATATATAAATATATTTATATATATATATGTTTAATATTCTGTTTATTTTCAAGCAGTCATGTTGCTGTAAAAAATATCGCATTTTTTAATAGTACATTTAGCAATTTTTTTTCTTTATTTTTGACTATCGCGTATAACTGTTAAAATTGGAATATATCTTTTACACAGAATTGTTAAATTTCAACGCTAGGATTTCAGATACGGGATAGTAGAAATACTGTCATTAAAGCATATCTAAATTTAGCATATGTATACATTATGCAGAAAAAATGTTCTCAAACTATGTTACGGCCTAACTTTTACCTTTTTTTAAACTTTTGTAGGTAACAAATTACCATGTTTTTTTTTTCAATTATTTTAATCTTTTTCAGTTGTTAATGATTATTCTTGCTTTAACTCAAATATCTTCAAAACATAAGCGTTGTTTCTATCAGAAATATTTTCATTTTGCCAATAAATGCATTTAAAGAGTTAGAAGTATCACAAGAATATTACTTTATAAAAAACATAGTATTTTGTATTGCTAATTTGATATTGAAAGATCTTGGCTGGTAAGTATATCAATTAATTTGCTTCTAACGAAGTTCCACAATGTAGCGTGGCTCTGACTATAAAGTGCCTGCGATCTTGAGAGATCGTATTTTCTCTTTTCGAAAGCAAGCAGTAAACACGAAGAGTTCTTACTTTGGTACAAAGCCAGTAGCTTTCGTAATACATTGAGCGATAAACCTGCTTTCCTCACCCCCATTTCAAGAAATGGAATACTTGAATTTTTCTTCCAACGAGGATTTTGTAATCAGAGCCAGACAATAGCCAACAATAATAGTAGTATTATAACGCATTTTGCTTAACTTCATCTTTGTCTTTAAGTATTTAAAACCAGTAGGTTGAGCCACATATGAAAAATAAATTTCAGAAATAATCAGAGTACTCTTAACAAATCATTAAACGGCTTCTGAACACTTCCAGAAAGTTCCCTGAACTTTCAAAAGCCATATTTATGAACGCCATATTTTAACCTTATACTCGTTTTTACAATATAAATTATATTTGAAACACTGAAATATGGTTGCATACAAGCAATCCGACTTTCGCATAGCTCGCTTTTTCGACCAAATTTCGAAAATTCTTTTAAAATTAAATTAACGTAACTCCTCATTTGCTGCTCTATCACGCAATGTATTAAAAACCATCTCTTGCTCGCACCTGGCTATTTAATCACAACGAAGTCGGTACGCAGAATTATTCAGTTTCTTCTTCTGAGTGACACAAATAGCATTTAACGTGATACCTACTTTAAGATAAATGGAATAGAAAATGTAAAATAAGATAATGATTACTAAGTTTATAAGAAGTGAGACGAAAGTGTCTAAAGTGTGTGTGAAACTTAAATATCGAAAGCGTTAAATTATCATAATATAATGCGATCTTGGTAAAGTGTATTTCTTATGATTTAAAACAGAAATAGATCCGATGTCATAAGTATTCTTAGAGGGAGGAAAAAGTTTCTGAACGTTTCATCTGTACACAAAATTTCAAATTTTGCAATTGAAAACTTTACATCAATTCTGAAAATTTATTTTACTTGTTCTGTTTAGTACACTTCATAAAAAATTCTTTTTCGATATATGAGGCAGTGAGAAACAAAGGGATGTAAATGACCAAAAAACGATTCTGAGAAAAACGCGTTCAAAGTTTGGATCTTTCTGGGATCTTTAATGTTCCCTTTTATTAATCACTTTGGAGCGGAGCAATTGTTAGAGCCAGTGGTGTAGTAGAGGGGGGACGCAGGGGGACGGCGGACACCTACCATTTTATTTTAATGCAAGCGTCCCCCCCAAACTTTTTACATTTTAACAAGCGTCCCCCCACTTTTGATTTCAATTGCTTATCTTATGTATAAGCATGCCCCCAACTTTTTTTTCAGGACTACACTACTGTAGAGCTATTACTAACATCTCTTGCCACAATATAGAATGGTGTTTTCGCTACCATTTGCACTAGTTATGTCTAAATTTTCGATTTTGTCACTTACACCCCTTTGCTTCTAGGTGCTTCATATATATATGTAGAGAGAGATACAAGATGCAGGTACACGCTTTGCAGTTTATGAAAATCTTCATTTTTAAAGGAAGAATTAAAACACTGAATATTTTCAAATGTAAAATTTAGTACTTCTACTTTTCGAGACAGCCTAATACAGCGCATTTTCAGTTAAAAAGATACTTTTCTAAGGCGTGTAAATACGACGGCGGACGTTAACACATCGAATGCTCGGCGCGTATATATACGCCGGTGGTCTTTAAGGAGTCAAATAATTTACAATTGCGTATTTAAATTATTAAAAATTTAATTTTTAAGTTACTTCTCAATAAACTGATAATGTTTTAAAGCAAAATAGAAATGTCAAAACAATATAATTGACAGGTGGGCTGAAAATAGAAATCACGTGTTTAGAAACACGTGATTTCAAGTCCTCAACGCGTGATCTCATGCGATGGTATAGTTGCTTTTTTTTTGCGAGGGAGTATTGTTCTTAGTGACGTCAAGCGTGAGGGGAGGGAGAAGGAGTTCAAGATTCATTAACAAGAAGTACAACAATAGCAAAAAATTTGTTTTTATTTCCCCTTAGATAACGAGTCGGGATTTCAAATTTGTAGTTTCTTCGAAACGATTGCTGTAAACAAGTTAAAATAAGCAAAACTGATCATTAGTTGGTGTAAAATGTAAGGTCATACTAAACTTAAAGTTATAATTTAATAAGGTAAATATATTCAAGTAGTAATTTGGCCTGAGGTGAAGTAACTCGTCTCATTGCTATTTAACCTTACTTTACGGAAAAGTTACGTCAATTATACCTTAGGGAAATTGATTTCATAGTGAACCAAAAGTAACGTTAGTGTAATTCAAATGAAAATTGCATTAAGGCTACTTAAACAGTTAATCTTGATTGAGAAGTATAATTGCTCAAGAATTTTTACTTGGTTAATATAGATAGCAAAGGGTAGCGTTGTTTTTGATGATTTTTTGAAACTATCTAAGCCCGCATGCAAGATTAAAACGCAAAATTTTAAATGTCCCAAGACTTGTTTCCAGGAGTGAAAAATATTTCCTAGTATATTTAAATTGTGATAGGTTTATCAAGTTTGAAATTCTGAATATAACACACTTATAAATAGAAATCCATCAATTTTTCAATTCATACAATGACTTTATGCACTACATTAATTTCATGAAACCTCAAAAAATTTGGAGCAAAAAAATTAAGAGATCGAAATTCCGCGTGCCGTTACAATACGTTTAAAAGCAGCTTCCCTTTCATCGCTAATCAATAAAAATTTTGGTGTTTGAAATCCTAACATGTTGAGGTAAATAACACTGTAACCAGGACCAAGACAAAAACGTTATTTGGGGATGGTTATATCGCCGGTCCGCGCGGAAGAACAACGACGTAACTGCAAAAGTTTGGCAATTGCAAATAAGTCCATATATAATATCAGAAACACATCCCTTACACAGGGAACATGAATGAACTAAGAATTACAAGTTTGTGTCTTCTAGAACAACGAATAATTTTTAGAGTAACAATGACGTAACTGCACTTAGGGGTTGAAATATTAGGGTGATTAAATCCTAATCCCTGGTAAATGAAAGTAAAGTATATATCCCACATACTCTAATTATACCATTATTTTCTGTCACTTAAACTCTTTTCAATTACTATAAGTTTTATACAACTGCAAATCGTCTTTTTACTCTCCTGTAAAATTGAAGTTTTTGCATTTACGTCACTGTTCTTCCGGAACGACGATATGGTCATTGAATCACGAAATTGCATTATGGGTATGGTATTATGGGCATTGACGGAATTTAAATTCAGTTTAACTTAACTCCATATCTAGACGGTTCCGATTGTTCACATTCTCATTCTGATTACGGAAAAATAGAAGTATTTTTGCATGCAATATTCTTGCTTAAATTTCTCATATTTAACGCACATTGTAATTACGTAAAATCTGACCCACTGTTCAAATGTGGTGAATTCATGAAGAATATGAGGAATGTTTACCGGCGAATGTTACTGGCCGGAGACACTTGACTTTTGTCCATAAAAAATCCAAAGTTTCAAATAATTTGTGTCTTAACCCCTTAAAGCAAGAGTTTTTTTTCTGAAAAACTAGTATAGTGTAAGTTATTCTTTGCAATATTAGGTTGTGGGGGTGACTAGGGAGCGGGGGGGGTAAAAGTTCATGGAGAAAAAAGATTATACAAAGTGTGAACGGATCTCAGACTGGCATTAGAAATAAACTACGGGCATGGACAATTTTCGGTAACTTTCGCACAGTGTCAGACACGGGCAAATGTGTGTTAAGGGGTTAAACAATTAAAATTGACATTTTTATAAGAGAAATTTACTTACTTCAAAGAAAAATTTGTTCCTTGAATAAGGCTACATTTGATAAAAATGATTACGTAACTTGACAAATCAACTGTGCTTAAAGTAATTCTATCGTCAATAAATCATTAACGGTGAAGACAATCAACAATTTGCGTTTGATATACTGTCGTTTGCTGATTAAACGGCTTGTAAATAGACAACATTAGTACATCTGTTTTATTCATATTCCGTTTGAATAGATTTTAAAGTGGCAATCATATACCAGGATTAAATCAAGGTTTTAGTGTCCCAAAACATATGAATTAAGATTTCAATTTTGTCTTCAAATAACGCCCTCACAAAAGATGCAGCAATCCGTAGATTCCATAATTTATTCATAAAAACCAGCTGTAATTGGCAGAGAAATCGCAAAGACGATTTGGAAATTCCCAACACTGGAAAACAATCAGTCGCAGAATTAGTTGGTTAAGAATTTAAAATATCCTGGAGAAAGTTCTAGATGTAGACCAGTTTGGAAAGTTCATTAACTATAACGAGCTCTTCAAGTATTGTGTATAGATTATAAATAGCCACACTGAATTTATAGTGAATTTAGTTTGACGTATGTTGAATACATACGTCAAAAGTCAACGTTTATTTTAAATCTGTGTTCTGCACTATTTCATTTCACATTTTCTTTTTTAATGGGTAACTAAATAGGAATTTAGTTTTCGAAGGAAAAAAAATAGAAAGCATAGGTTAAAAAAAAAAAAGCCAAAAATAAATTGTGGATATTCACAGGAATAAATTGCAACTATGAACACATTTTGTTCAGTAGAATTAACAGCGTGATTCATATATCATTCATTTTATTTCCATGTGTTCCTTAAGCTTGTCAAATTTTACACATTGTTACTTCTTAAAGCTAACATTGATGTAGCTTTAATTTTACTCACTCGCTACTTAAGTTATTGAAATTTCAACCGGAAAATACTTATACGTAAAATTGTTTCAGTTCATTACCTCAGAAGAGTAAATTCTCAATTTATATCTTAAAGAAATTCAGAAAATAAAATCATCCTATACTTTGAGCTGCTAGATATACTGTAGTTTTGCACTTTTATAACCGATAAAATCTAAAAGAACAGGTTCAAAACTATTTACATGGTGGTACAAGATGCAAATATTCTTCACCACATTTAAGTCTGAAGGTCGCGTGGTTCATTAGAAAAGGTGGGAAAAAATTTTATCGGTTAAATATTCAAATTTGAAGAACAAAAATTTCAAAATAGAGTTTATACACACAGATATCCATCTTAAAATGAAAGCATTGCAAACGGGATGTTTTCGTACTGCATACGAAACAATTTTTTTATGAACAAATAAGATTAATTTAAAACTTTACCTTGTGCAGAGCTACTCGAAGAATTGTAGGGAATAGGAGAAATCCAAGAGTTCCTGCAACTATCAAAATTACACCAATGACAAGTGTCCATTTAGCCCACTTGGTCTTAAGATCGAATTTCGATTCAGAAGTTAAACTAGGCATTTTGGCATAAGCATTTGGGCTTTGTGATTCCTCCGTCATTTTTTTGACCTAAAAAGCAATTCTTAAACAGAGTCGACAACTGAGCTTATAACTGCTATATATAAGAAAACCGATTATCTGTTAAGATTCGCTTTTATACAAATAACCACTCAGCTTCGACTTGCTAATGTTTGACATGCAACTCCATGCGGTTCTTTTTAGTCAAATCACTTCACTGTAACCTCTTGTAAACGTTTCCGTACAGGAGCAAACTAGTTCATATATTAGTCCAATAAAATGTATTACACGAATTTTGAAATGTGAAACATTGTTTTGCTGTCACTAAATAAAAAATGCCGGTTTTATATGACATTACTCTAGAATGATTTGATACATTGGGATTTATTTGATAGTACAAAAAACTTTTGTACCATATTTTTCAGATAAAAAGATTAAACTTTTAACTGTAATAAATGAAGCCTGTTTTCTACAAAATTTGAATACTTTTTTTAAAAACTTTTAAGTATCTTTTGAAATGTTAAAACTCTTTTCTGTGAAGAAATAATCGAGTTAAAAAAAGTGTTTGAACAGTAGCGAAAGCCTGTTTAATCAGAATAGTGTTTTAACAGACAATATTTTGGAATTGCGCTCACAACATTGATACTGTAAATTTTATTTATAGTTCTAAAGGGGAATTAGGGGCCTCAGTGGCCGATAGGTCTAAGGGTGCATTCACACCAAAGCCGTCAAAGACATTTTACCTCCGTCGTAATAGACTTGCGACGGTTACGAAACTAACAACGACTTACTTCTTCGATAGCGAAATCAACAAATCACGGTCGTCTGAATGAAAGTCTGTTTTATTGACACAATAAAAAACACCAATTATTCAGTACATTGCCAAAACCAATGAAGCGCTCGGAAAGGTTTTGTTGATGTTGTGTTTGGTGTGAATGCACCCTAAGATCAGCACTTATGCATTTTAGTGTTATCCAACCAAAAAAACTGTCTCTAAGATCGTTGAAGGACCTACAGCTTTAAGTGTGCTCCAAACCACTAAAGCAATATCGAACAAGCAACATCCATGACGGGATTTTAAATCAGGCCCCCTTGATTTACCGCTTGTACAGTTGAGCTTTACATTGCAATCTGTTGACTCCTGCCTGGCTTCATGGAGAATATATATTTTATTTTTAAAGAGAAAAACGTTGGAAACAGGGCCTCGTCACAATTGAACGAGATTCTAAAAGAATGTTTGTCGCGTGGTTTATATCAAGGAGAAGTTTTGACGTAGTAGACGTAATTTTACGTAGTACATCTGCACATGCATATTTATGTATTTATGTCTGACCTTTCCTTAGCAGAGAGTCATAATCCATCAAAATCTTCCAATCTGTATCATGTATAACAGCAGGTCATACTCAACAGTTACGTAGCTCTTGCCCAGAAGGAATCTTGACGCTATAAATTGTGTTCATATTAAATTGGAGCATCAATGCAAAAGCAACTTGAATGCACTGAAAATTATTCTGTATAAATAATGTAAATTTCCTCAAATTCTTCTCTGAGTAAAAACTGCTTCAAGACAATTAAAAACATGAACTTTGCACTTTCAATCAAATATAATACGTTTACAATTTTTTAAGACGCATCCCCATAATATTCATAAATAATTTAGAAGCTATTATGTATTATAAAAAATAGACATTCCTTTAAAACGTTATGCACTATTACACCACATACTCTTTTTATTCAAGTCACTGTTACACCCACAAACCCTTAAGAAAACTGGGCATCGCAAGTGAGCGGAGTCGATGGTATACAAGTAAGTCACGTGAGCTGTGAGCTAGACCTCAAGAACCAACTGCCGGGGCGAACGACTCGACTCCTAACAACTCTTTTCTTCTATAGCCGATTTGTTGAAACTGAAAGGTCTGTTACATCATGTGCTTTACTTGCGAACCGAAGACAAAGTCGTAATAGCTCCATCTTAAAGATCTATGGTATTATTACTGAGGGTTCGAGGGAAACTGCTACCCTCCGCACATTTTCACATATTCAGAATACTCTTAGATGCAGAACACCTTCGGAGCAACCTGCATCCTAGCCATGTAAATAGGTTTAATGCCAAATACGTTAGTTACCATTAGATCACGATTAGGGCACAAGAGATTTGAAGCAAGTTATCGTACATTTAACCAAAATTTCCTAAGGTGGGAGTTGTGCTTCAGGTATCCGACATTGAAGGTGCATGTGGCTTTTATATTAAGAAGGAATGTGCAATGTGAAAGTTAAGGGTTTTGCAAGTGCACAATATTGATAATTCTAACATTTTACCAATATTTCGGGCCCTGAAAACCAGGGGTGTAGTGGGGCCGGAACACGCCGGTACGGCGTTCCGGTAAATTTCTACAAGCCGGAACGCCGTTCCAGAATTTTATTTTGAGCAATATTTCCTTTTATTTTATTAAAGTCTTAATTTCTCTGCAAAACTGATTAATTTGACTCGCTTCAAATGAATCCTGCCTAAAGTGGATTTTTTAAAATTTATTTCTAATGTCTTCAAACTGTATAAAAGATAACATTATTTTAAGCTGGGTAAACAGGAATTGGCTTAACAACAATACGCTAACGTAGTAAGGATTCCAAGAAGTAAAAATCCTTGTAATATTTCTATTTAATTAGTTTTTTTTCAGTAGTTTTTGAAATCCTTATCGTATTGAGTGTAATGTCTAACATGATTTTGCAGTAAATGTTAATATTAGTTTAACATACTTTTTATGCATTTGTAACACATATCATACATAAATTGTATCTTTCTGCACAGTTTCCCTTGTAAAAAAAAAAGAGAAATAAAAATTATCATGCACCCTATCATTATTGAACGAATTAAAAATACAAACACTCACTTTCAATTCGATTAAGAATTCAAAACGCTAATACAAATCAACAAACTTACGAAACGTTGATTCGAAGCAAAATAATGCGTCACCGCACTTATTAGCTCACTTGGTATTATATTAGATATTGTTAGTTTCAAACCATATTTTATTTCGCTTGACATTGTACTGGAAGTTTTATTATCATATAATATATATATATTGGAAAGGGATTAACCTGAGACCTTAAGATTAGTATTATTTTGCTTTGACATTCATTTAATAGATTACATTTTCTCTTTTGTTTCGTTCTCGACATTTCTTCCTCTTTGAATTATAAATAGTCAAATATGTGCTGAACATTGTACAAATATAGCAAATGTAAGGAGTAGTAGGAAAGCATGACGAATAAAGACTTCTGAAAAAAAGCTTCGAGTCTACGTCGAAAGTAGAAGGGGGGAAAAATGTTTTCCAAAATTTTTTATTGAATACACTAAAGCTCATCAATAGCTACTAAATTTAAAAAGTAAGAAAATCGGTTGACAAACAGAGTGGAAAATGGTACTTAACTGTTTTATCTTTCTCTATTTATTTATATAGATAGATATAGATATGCGTTTCAAGTTCGTCAGCTTACTCTCCATGTACTTCTTTATGCAAGAGTCTAGGGCTAGTTGGTAACTATTAAGTGGTGACATGGTGAGAGCCAGGGGCGATACTTTTGTAACTTTCTGATCCTAAATTCTCTTCGATGATAACTGATAATTCCTACTACCTGACAAATTTAAATCTCGGTCCAAATATACCCGCAATCCCGTTCCCTTATAATTGGCACTAAGAGCTATTATTTCCTTTAAGTGATTATTTTCTAGAAAGATGCATATATATGTTAGAGGGCTATATAAAAATCATTTTATTAAACTGCAAGAAAAACTTTATTTTCTGAAATAAAATTCATTGAATAAGTGTGTTTTCCCCATGAAAATCGTACTGTTTTCTTCGTCATTGGAGAAAGATACCAGAATGACCCCGCCCTCCCCCGGAATGTAGATATTTAAAATTAAAAGAAATCATTTAAACAACAGTCACTAATAAACGGCTCACGAGCAATATTATTCTCAGAAATAAATTTCTGGATCAGTCACTGTTCTTCAGTACTCCCGTAGAGTTGACGTTACGAAGAAGGATAAAAGAAAAAATGAAATTGACAGCTTTCATAGATTATGAAAATAGGGGAAAATGAACGAAAAGAGAAAAATGCTACAAAGAAATGAATGAACAGAGGAAGAAGAAATGGTGTAACGTGGAAACTTCCAGTGCTATAACGCCACACATCAAACAAGCATATATAGGATAGGTCAGTTCGATTAGATATTTATGTCTAAAATATATTGTCATTCACCCCTTACGCCAGAAAAATAATCTTTGCAGCAGATTTCTTTCGACAGTAGTGCCATCTGGAGTCAGATCAGGAAGTATAGTTATAATTATTTTCATATTTGACGCAACTGAATTCACCATGCGTTTTCCCTTAAATTTTATTTCTTTTTGACACTCAATAAAAACAGCCAATGCTATGCATAATATCAATAAATACAACCATTGATTTAAATTTACCATCACGTTTCATTCATCTAATGCACAATAATATGTTTAGTTTACTTTCCGGAAATTAAAATAAATATATAAATAAAAATATAAATTTAAAAAGAAAGGAATGAAGAAAAAAATAAATTAATTATAGAATAGAATGAAAGTACGATACTTGTGCTCCGGTAAAAAATCACTAAAACCAATAGAAAAATAATAATACAGTTAAATCTCTTCTGTGACGGACACCAGCGTGACAAATATTTTTTTTCAGAAAAAATATTAATAGCAAATATATTTGTCGGTAATTGAGAGGTGTTCGCAAAAAGAGGGTTTTTTCTAGCTCAATTTTTTTGCCGGGGAATCGTCTGCCTAAGAGGGGCGTCCGTTAGGAGGAGTTTTAGTATAATAACAATAATAATTGGGTCAAATATCAGAAAAAATGCCCAAGATTCTGAATATATTCTTGGCTTTTAAATCGACTGTAAGAAAATGTTAAGAGTTGGGAAAAAAAAAAAAAAAGGATGAAATTGGAGGATTCAACTTCCAATGCATTCAAAAAGCTCATCATTAGAATTTAAAAATTTTGTGATAAAGAAAGAAGCCCGCAAACGATTTCCTTTTTGATATAAATGATTATTCAGATGTAAATACTTTAATTTCATATGCTATGTTTGTTTTCTATTTTTCTTTTGAAACTATTTAAAATTTTAGCAATTTCTTTGTTTGCTGTGAAATGACGGAATGCACGTAACTTATTGATTGCTTTTAAATCACGTGTCTGTGAAAAGTGCGGCAAAACATTATTCTTTTTTTTTTCTATTCCAAAATTTTGTATTTTAGGTATTTTTGTTATAATTCTAACCCCCCCCCCCCTCTCATCCTCCCTTGCATTTATGCGTTGACATATGGGAACAGTAAGCTTAAATGCTACAAATTTTAATATTAAAAAAATTGACAGTTGGAGTTCACTAAACCATAAATAAGACATTTCAAGAGAACGACAAGTTGTTTTCACACCAACAAATAGTCTCTTTATACTGAACCCTTCACTACTCCGCTTTGCATATTTGCAAAGCTGTTTGAATTGGATTTTAACTGCTGTCCACTATAATTTAATATTGAAAACTGCTTTAAATATCTGCAAAGGTGCTTGTCTTAGTGAGGTCGAAGAATCAACCACCAATCTGCCCTGTATATTTCCTGTATTCCTTGATTAAGCTTGCAAATGAAAATAATTGCTATTCTTCACTTTAAAAAGAGCGTACTGAAGGGTTAAAAAAGAAATGTTTTGTTTTTAAATAATTTCTTTAACTAATGAAAACCTACGTATGAAATAATTTCATGTAAATGCAATATAACCGCTAATGTTACACAATTATGCGGGAAATTAGCCTTTTAGTTCGAGAACCAACTACCTTTTATATTTAGAATTCAGGTCCATGACATGAAAAATGTTGGGCGGTTAAAAGTTAAGCAGAGGGGATATTTATAACAGAGGGCGTTGGTAGTCTTCTTCGTACTGATTGGTCCAATGGGGGAACCGGGGGGTAGTTTTGCTTTATGATTCGTGTGATGATGGTAATTTTGAAAATGTGCTTCATTTTTAAGCTGAATAAGACCTTGAGATGTTTGGTTTTGCCTCAGAACAGGTGTCGCCAAACTTGTGACGCAACTGAGAAACCGTAAATTCTTTAAAAAGCTACCTCCCAACGCAAGAGAACCCCCCCCCCCCCCAAAAAAAAAAAGGAAAAAATAGAACGTTAAAAAAAAACAAAGAATTTTTCAACTTATCGATCGGGCTACTATATTGACATAGTAAATTCCTTTTCTCATCATTTATATTTATGTCAGCAAAGTATTCTTTAGTTTCTTTCTGAACCACGCGCAATTTAATGCAAATGTTGGCGAAATATTGAAAATCATCTAACAATCGTTGGTACAAAAATTCGCAGATTAATCGCCTGAGCATAATCAGACTCAAAGGAATATTACTTTTTTGCTATTCGCACATCAATATTGCCGTTATTTCTGTAAATACAGTTTATTTAACACTTCCTTTAGTGATATGAAATATTGATAAGCAAATATCAGCATAACATTCTCAGTGTTAATTTGTGAAGAAAACATTTGTGTATTATATGCATCTGGTGCGAGAATGATATTATGTATGAGTTCCAAAAGATAAAAAGATCATTAACAGCACGTGCTTTCTTATCTGGACAATTGGTTTATTCACCTAAATGTGTCTTTCCCAAAATATATTACATTCACCGGTTCAAAAAAAGAATAAAGCAGTGAGTACATAACATTTTAAGAAAATCCTTCATAAAGCAAAGAGAAAATTTTATTTTTAAGTAATTAGTAACAGGAAAAACTTTTATCCTTCCCCAAAGGCTTACTGATAAATATTTATAATTTTTTTACCTAAAACTAATACTCAAGAAAAGGTTTCACTATTTTTCGTCAAAATCATTGTATTGAACAAAATATTACAAACACAATTGGGAACATTTGAACAACAATTAAGTTTTTTTTTTTTTTTTTTTGGTGCTCATTTTCTATGAATATGCAAACTCAAAAGCAATTACGGGAAGAGACAAACACCAACAAAGCAGGATAAAAAGCAAAAATTATAGCTTTTTCAGTTATCCTCTTAAACTGCAGACAGAGAAGATAAAATCAAAAACTACGAAAGGATAAACCTGTCATAACCAGAGACATTATAGGATATTATTGTCGAAATGATGGGCGACTTCAACCTTGAGAGTTCAGCGTTTTCATCTTGTTCAAACAAACCGTGAGCAATAAAAAAACAAATAGCCGACACTCTTTGATATGTGTCCATAAAAACCAGTTAAATTGACTTATCTCAAATTTAAAAAGGTTTTTAATAACTCAACGATGCAGAATTAGCAAGAAGGTATTTGTACGGGTTTTTCTTTTTTTTTTTTCTTTTAACATTAGGATTATTTACAAAGCAACTCGATTTTGAGAAGGGAATATGTGCTAGTCATATGTAAACTTTGCATGTCATCTAAATAGATAGAAAGCTCTGTTTGGGAGTTTATGTAGTTATTTGTTTGTAGGTATTGTTTACTGTAGTTATTTGTGTTTAAATTCAAGTTATTTGCATTTTTCTATGTAATTTGTGTTTTTAATCAGAGTAATAGCTTAAATTTGCTGATTTATGTATTATTTTGCTTTTTTGATTGTTTGCATTAGATTTATTCAGCTAGGGAGTTATATGTTTAATGAAGGAAATTAAAAATGGTAATGGGAGTTGGTGGATTTGCTGTGATAGGTGTGAGATTTTTAGTAAGTTGGGGGGAAACACTAATACAGCTACAGAGCAGGAATATATTTGCACAAAATGTGCTGAATTATTAGAGTTACGTGTCAAGGTGGTAGCATTGGAAGCCCAATTAGTTAGAAATAACTTGGGTGAAAATTCTATAAAAGAGGTGGGAACTTCTTGTGATGGGCTTGTTGGGGAGAGTGAGGTTGCAGGAGAAGGATCTAGTATGGGGAAAGGTAGAACTGTAGACCTAAAAACAGAGGGTGTCATTATAGGGGATTCTATGGTACGCGGGATAGGTAATGTGGTCGGGAGAACTAGGCGCAAGGTGGCTAGGTGCTGTTTACCAGGGGCTCGGGTGAAGGATGTTAATAAGGTTGTGGAAAAAAAGGGAATGTTTAAGAAGGGAGATTCAGTTACTCTGTGGGTGGGGACTAACGACGTCGGTAACAGCACAAACGAGGAGTTTGTTAAGGATTGGGAGAGCCTGTTGGATAAAGCAACTAACTTTTCGACAGATGTCCAGGTAGTTGGTTTGCTTTCCAGGTATGGGGTGCATAGGGGCTGGTTAAATCAGCGGGCTAGGAGCATGAATCTGATTCTTAAGAAACTTTGCATAAAGCATTCAATCAGGTTCATTGATGTTTGGAGTTCTTGTCAGCGTGATTGGGTTGCGAGGGATGGTCTGCATCTTAGTTCTATGGGTGTAGTGAAGGTTAGCGATATGATTTTAGAAGCTTCAGAGTCAAAAAACTAATTTTGGATGGGGGGAATGGAGAATGTCATGGTGTTGACTTCTGTTCTGGAGGTTTTAAAAATGAGGGTAAAATATTAAGCAATAGTAACATTAATAGTAGTGATTTGAGGCATCATAAAATGTTTAAGACAAGCAAAATGGGCATGCTCAGGTTTCTATATACTAATGCTCGCAGTATCAGGAATAAGATGGACGAGTTAAATAGTGTTATCGCAGGTGAGGAGTTGGATATTATTGGAATTACGAAAACATGGGTTACTGATGATGATAAGGATTTAGTGAGCATTGCTGGATACAATTTGTTTAGGCAAGACAGGCTGGGTAAGAAAGGTGGAGGGGTTTTATTCTATATTAAGGACACTTTTATTTGCAATGAATTGGTCATTAATAATAAGCCTAATGATATTGAAATGGTCTGGGTGGAGTTGATGGGCAATAAGGGGAAGAAGTTGTATTTGGGAAATTTTTACAGGCCACCTAATGTTAGTCAGGATCAAGACGAGGAGATGTATAATGTTATTAGGGACATGTCTGGTAAGGGCTCGGCCATCATGATGGGGGATTTCAATTTCCCGGGCATAGACTGGAATAGTTTTTACACTAGCAATGGTAGGGAAGAAGATTTTCTGAAAGTGATTGGGGACTGTTTTTTGGATCAAGTTGTTACCCAGGGGACTAGGCATGGTGCTGTTTTGGATCTAGTTTTTTGTGATGTCGGAAGTTCTGTTCAGGGGTTGAGTATAGGGGAACATATTGGAGATAGTGATCACAATACTATTAGGTTTTGGACCAGCTTCGATGCTCACAAAGGTGAGCATTTCAGATTTGTACCTAACTTCAGGAAGGTTGATTATGTTGCACTTAGGCAGGGTTTAAAAGAGGTTTTTTCTTCTGGGTTGGAGAATAGTGAAGCTGATCTTCAGTGGGAAGAGTTTAAGGGGAAATTGGAGAAAACAGTGATGGATTATGTTCCTTTTAGAAAGAAAGGGGATTTCCCGAAAATTTGGCCCATGTGGTTCTCTAGGGAGGTGAAAGAAGCTCTCAATTATAAGGAAGCCACTTTTCGGCGACTTAAAGAGACTGGGTGCCATGCTGACAGGATTTTGTATTGTGAAGCTAGACGTACATTCAAGTATTTGGTACGGAGTAAGAAAAGGGAATTGGAGCAAAAGCTTGCAGATAACATCGAAAGGAATCCTAAGAAATTTTTTGCTTATGCTAATTCAGAGAAAGCTCGTAATACTCAGGTAGGCCTACTAGTGGATGAGAACGGGAACTTGATTCAAAATGAAAGAGATATTGCTGATATTCTAAACAATTTTTTTTCCAGTGTATTTAACAGAAACTGTATCTCAACAGTTGGCATAAGCGAGAAGCAAGCTAATACACAGCTTGAGGATTTTGTATTTTCTAGGGATGATGTGTTGTTTCATTTGAAAAAGATTAAAGCAAATAAGGCTCCAGGACCTGATAATGTTTATCCAAAAATTTTAGTAGAATGTGCAGAGGAATTAGTGGATGTTGTCTTGAGTATTTTCATATCTTCATATAACTCGGGGACTGTGCCAGTGGATTGGAAGCTGGCAAACATAACGCCGCTCTTCAAGAAAGGGTCTAAAACTAAGGCAGGAAATTATAGGCCTGTGAGTCTTACTTCCGTTCTTTGTAAAATTTTTGAAACTCTGATAAAAATCAAAATAGTGAATTTCCTGGAGGCAAATGGAGTGTTGACTGATTTTCAGTATGGTTTTAGAAAGGGTAGGTCCTGTACAACTAATTTGTTGCATTTCTATGACAAGGTTACCATGGCATTAGATAATAAAAAGTGCGTAGATGTTGTTTACATTGACTTTCAGAAAGCGTTTGATAAAGTACCGCATGAAGCTCTTCTTAGCAAACTTGCTTATATTGGAATTGGTGGAAAAACTTTAATTTGGGTTAAAAATTGGCTGACTGGGAGGAAACAAAGAGTAGTAGTGAAGGGCAATTATTCTCAGTGGATTGATGTTTTGAGTGGGGTTCCACAAGGTTCAGTTCTAGGGCCAATATTATTTATTATTTTTATTAATGATATTACTCAGAGTATTTCTGGGAACATCAATATTTTTGCTGATGATGTCAAAATCATGGGAATTGTGGACACGGAGGAGCAAGTCAATCAGTTTCAAGAGGATTTAAATCAAATTTCTAGGTGGGCAATTCAGTGGGGTATGTCTTTTAATATTGGGAAATGTCAAGTGCTTCATTTTGGTCATGGGAATAAACATGCAACCTATTATTTACAAGGTTCCGTCATTAGGGAAGCAGAAGCAGTTGTTGATCGAGGAGTATTGATTAGTCATGACTTCAAGTCCAGTCAGCAGTGTAGCATAGTAAGTAACAAAGCTAACAGGATGCTTGGGTTTATCAATAAGGCTATTTCGAACAGGTCTAGGGAAGTTGTATTGCCATTATACAGAAGTTTGGTAAGACCTCATTTGGAGTATGCTGTTAGTAGGGGAATAAGGCCGTTTCTGCGCCAAGAGGCGCAATGCCCTCAGGCGTGGGCGTGGCCCTTGCGCCTCCCAAGGCCCTCAGGCGTTAGTCGAGTGGAGTTGAGTTGTATGCCCTCAGGCATTTTTCGAGTACAGTTGAGTTGTATGCCCTCAGGTGTTTTTTTACGAGTAGAGTTGAGTTGTTTTTCAAAAGTTTATAGTTTTGGGATGGCAACACTTTTTAATTTAGGTTTTAACCCTATTATTCCGCCTCCTAGCGGCAAATAGTGGAACTACTATAGCACTGTTTCAATACTACGAAAAGCGGTTTTTTTTAAAAAGTTTTTTGTTTTGGAATGGCAACACTTTTTAGTTTCAGTTTAGGACTTGATGCAATGCGATGTCGATTGTAGCGCCATCTATGAGAAGAAAATGGAACTATTTTGGAACTTAGAAATTTTTTTCTAATGTTGTCTCAGAATTCAAGCAGGAAATATTTTATATTACAAAAAAATATTATAATGTATAATGAATTAAATTTATTGTCGCTACTTACATCGTATTATGTATTTATATCTTTTTTCGACTTAGAAAGATTTTCTTTTTCAACCATTTTAATGTTTCCACTTGGCATCCGCACAGGAACTATTTTATAAGTTAATTATTTTTTCACTGTGATTAGACAATTCTCGTCATTTTTACTTAGAAAAGACTTATGTATTTTTTAGTTTTTATTTATTTATTTATTTATTTATTTTCAGTCTTAGAAAATTTTTCACTTGCAAGTGATTTTTTTTTCTTTCTAAGTAAAACATACTACAGTAACATTTTTCTGATCCGTTTTGCAATTTTTTTCTTAAATCATAATTTTAACTGCATGACACATTTCATTCTAAAGTTTTTTCTACTTTATATTACTATCACACTTGCAGTCTCCTTCAAAGAATATTGTATAAAGCTCTGTTATTTCGCTTATGAACGCAAAAAACTGAGATTTAACGCGTAAAACTTAGAACAATAATGTAAAAATACTTAAGTACAAAGCATATTCATCCAGTAAAACTCAGTACAGAAATGTAAAGTTTCTAAATACAAAAGGTTTAAACAGCATGAAAATATAAAAATACCAAGTATTAAATGTTAAAAAAGAACGAAACGAGTGTTAGTACTACTAGTGCATGTTCCAAACTTAGTTTCATAAAGCCAAATTTAGTACGAAAAGCAAAAGTACTATGTCCAAAATGTTAAAACTTTGATTCATTCCGTAAAACAGTAGAGAATGTAAGAAATTACTAAATAAAAACGTTTGAACTTGCAAAACAAAATGATTTTCTACTTGCAAAATTTTAGAACTTCGCATGAAAATGTAACGTTTGAAACTTTGAACTAAAATTTCAACACTGAATCATAAAAAATCCGAAACAATTTAAACTGTGGAATAAAGATTTGAGACTTAAAAAGTAAATGTAAAAACACTAAAATAGATTTGAGAATCTCAAAAGTGAAATAGAATAATAACTTCACTAGAAACGTAAAACTTGAAAAATTTAAATCACAAAACTCAAAACTATTGCAAAGAAACGTAACGTAAAAGTGCTAAGAGCAAAATGCTAAAACTGAGGAAACTTAGAAATACGTGAAACAAATCATTTAGAACTATAAACTTTAAAAACTTAAACTCATTCAGAAAAGAGCGGAAATGCAAAATTACAAAACAAAAGTGTTACGCTCATGCAAAATATTAAAACTTAACGCAAAAAAAAAAAAAAAAAAAAAAAATGTAAGAAAGTACAAAACACCGAAAGTTAAGAGTAGTATAAAAAAACTGTTACTTAGATTCATCTAAAACATGACTCGGAAAGAGTAAAAGTAATATACGCAAATTGAAAAAAACTTATGTTCACCTACTAAAATATAAAAATAGCAAGCACAAGACATTAGAACAGAACAAAAATGTAAAAGTATGAAACGAAAAATTACAAAACCTAAATTCATCTACTAAATGTTTGGTAAAAAAGAGTGGTACTAAGAGTGAAAACTAAAAAACAGCATGAAAGCTAAAAATAAAAATTACAAAACATCAAAACTTAAATTCTTCCAGAAAAACTTAGAACAAAAAAAGTTAAAGCCAGAAATTTTCAAAGCAAAAGTATGATGCACTTGCAAAATGTTAAAACTTAGTTCATAAACGTAAAAAGTACTATGTACAAAATGTTAAAATTTAAATTTATCTACTAAAACAGTGAATGAAGATGTAAAATTACTAAGTGTAATATATTAAAAGAGCACTAAAACGTAAAAGTACCAAGTACAAAACGTAAAAAAATTTATTTATCTACTATAATTTAGACTGAATTCGTAAAATTACTAAGTACAAAGTGTTAAAACATCATAAAAATATCAAGTATAAAGCAGCAAAACATAGATTTGTCTATAGGAATCTTGATCAAAAAATGTAAAAGTTCAAACAACAAAATCCTAAAACTTTGAAAAATTGAAAACACGCATTACAAAAACAGCAAAACCTGTAAAAATGATAAATATAAGGCTGCAAAACTTAAATCTTTCCAGAAAAACTTAAAGCGAAGTTGTAAAAGTACGGAACTTTTCAAAGTAAAAGTGTTATGCACTTACAAAATGTTAAAACTTAATGTAAAAATGTAGAAAATACTTCGTCTAAAATGTTAAAACTTTGATTTATCTACTAAAACTTAGAATGAAAATCTAATTGAATCAAATGTACTAAGTATGAAATAGTAAAGTAACATGAAAATGTAAAAGTACTAAGTGTATAGCGTAGTCATCAAGTGAAACTTTGTACAAAAATGTTAAACTTAAGTACGAAACTTAAAAGACTTATATCTGTCTGCAGAAATCTTGATCGAAAAACGTAAAAATTCAAAAAACAAAATCCTAAAACTGAAAAAAGTAAAAACATGCAGTACAAAACAACAAAACATGTAAAAATGCTAAGTATACAGCTGCAAAACTTAAATTCATCCAGAAAAACTTAGAACGAAAATTGTAAAAGTACGAAACTTTTCAAAACAAAAGTGTTTCTGGATGAATTTAAGTTTTGATGTTTTGTAATTTTTATTTTTAGCTTTCATGCTGTTTTTTAGTTTTCACTCTTAGTACTTTTACATTTTTTAACCAAACATTTAGTAGATGAATTTAGGTTTTGTAATTTTTCGTTTCATACTTTTACATTTTTGTTCTGTTCTAATGTCTTGTGCTTGCTATTTTTATATTTTAGTAGGTGAACATAAGTTTTTTTCAATTTTCGTATATTACTTTTACTCTTTCCAAGTCATGTTTTAGATGAATCTAAGTAACAGTATTTTTATACTACTCTTAACTTTTGGTGTTTTGTACTTTCTTACATTTTTTTTTTTTGCGTTAAGTTTTAATATTTTGCATGAGCGTAACACTTCTGTTTTGTAATTTTGCATTTCCGTTCTTTTCTGAATGAGTTTAAGTTTTTAAAGTTTATAGTTCTAAATGATTTGTTTCACGTATTTCTAAGTTTCCTCAGTTTTAGCATTTTGCTCTTAGCACTTTTACGTTATGTTTCTTTGCAATAGTTTTGAGTTTTGTGATTTAAATTTTTCAAGTTTTACGTTTCTAGTGAAGTTATTATTCTATTTCACTTTTGAGATTCTCAAATCTATTTTAGTGTTTTTACATTTACTTTTTAAGTCTCAAATCTTTATTCCACAGTTTAAATTGTTTCGGATTTTTTATGATTCAGTGTTGAAATTTTAGTTCAAAGTTTCAAACGTTACATTTTCATGGGAAGTTCTAAAATTTTGCAAGTAGAAAATCATTTTGTTTTGCAAGTTCAAACGTTTTTATTTAGTAATTTCTTACATTCTCTACTGTTTTACGGAATGAATCAAAGTTTTAACATTTTGGACATAGTACTTTTGCTTTTCGTACTAAATTTGGCTTTATGAAACTAAGTTTGGAACATGCACTAGTAGTACTAACACTCGTTTCGTTCTGTTTTAACATTTACTACTTGGTATTTTTATATTTTCATGCTGTTGTGACATTTTGTATCTAGTACTTTTATATTTTCATGCTGTTTAAACCTTTTGTATTTAGAAATTTTACATTTCTGTACTGAGTTTTACTGGATGAATATGCTTTGTACTTAAGTATTTTTACATTTCTGTACTGAGTTTTACTGGATGAATATGCTTTGTACTTAAGTATTTTTACATTACTGTTCTAAGTTTTACGCGTTAAATCTCAGTTTTTTGCGTTCATAAGCGAAATAACAGAGCTTTATAAAATACTCTTTGAAGGAGACTGCAAGTGTGATAGTAATATAAAGTAGAAAAAACTTTAGAATGAAATGTTTCATGCAGTTAAAATTATGATTTAAGAAAAAATTTGCAAAACGGATCAGAAAAATGTTACTGTACTATGTTTTACTTAGAAAGAAAAAAAATCACTTGCAAGTGAAAAATTTTCTAAGTCTGAAAATAAATAAATAAATAAATAAATAAAAACTAAAAAATACATACGTCTTTTCTAAGTAAAAATGACGAGAATTGTCTAATCACAGTGAAAAAATAATTAACTTATAAAATAGTTCCTGTGCGGATGCCAAGTGGAAACATTAAAATGGTTGAAAAAGAAAATCTTTCTAAGTCGAAAAAAGATATAAATACATAATAGGATGTAAGTAGCGACAATAAATTTAATTCATTATACATTATAATATTTTTTTGTAACATAAAATATTTTCTGCTTGAATTCTGAGAGACAACATTAGAAAAAAATTTCTAAGTTCCAAAATAGTTCCATTTTCTTCTCATAGATGGCGCTACAATCGACAGCGCATTGTATCAAGTCCTAAACTGAAACTAAAAAGTGCTGCCATTCCAAAACAAAAAACTTTTTTTAAAAAACCACTTTTCGTAGTATTGAAACAGTGCTATAGTAGTTCCACTGTTTGCCGCTAGGAGGCGGAATAATAGGGTTAAAACCTAAATTAAAAAGTGTTGCCATTCCAAAACTATAAGCTTTTGAAAAACAACTTAACTCTACTCGTAAAAAAACACCTGAGGGCATACAACTCAACTCTACTCGAAAAATGCCTGAGGGCATACAACTCAACTCCACTCGAAAAATGCCTGAGGGCATACAACTCAACTCCACTCGACTAACGCCTGAGGGCATTGGGAGGCGCAAGGGCCACGCCCATGCCTGAGGGCATTGCGCATTGCTCCTCTTGGCTCAGAAACGGCCTTATTCCCCTACTGCTGTTCAGTTTTGGTCTCCGTACCTAAAAAAGGATATTACCTTATTGGAAAGGATTCAAAGGAGGGCTACAAGATTGGTAAGTGGTCTTTCAGACTTAGATTATGAGGTTAGGCTTAAAAGGCTCAATATGTATAGTCTTGAGCAAAGGAGAGTCAGAGGGGACATGATTCAGTTGTTTAAATTCATAAAAACGGGAAATGTTGATGGACTACAGCTATGTGCTGAAAGTAGAACCAGAGGTCATTGCTTTAAACTTTTCAAATCTCAGGCTAATCTTGAAATTAGGAAAAACTACTACTTCAATAGGGTTGTAGGCAGTTGGAATAGTTTACCGGAAGCGACTGTTAATTGCAGTGGGGTAAAAACTTTTAAGAAAGCTCTTGATGTTCATTGGGGACTGCTAAATTAACTAGGACCAGCCTAGCTGGGCCCTGAGCTTATTGCTGGTCGTCACTTTTGTATTTGTATTTTTATTTATTTTTTTAATTGTTACTAACAAAGCACGAATGAGGAAAAAGATCAAGTTGCATTGCATCCTGAAATAAATTAGCTTCAACTATAGTGAACGAAAATGCATACATATTTTACTTGTTTTCTCCCTATTTTAGCTATGTTATTTTGCTTCTGTCAGGGCAGTCAAGATTTCGAAAAGTTTTCGTTTCAAATTTATTCCAATCACGCTTCGATTTTCTTGAAAGGAATTTCCAAAGGAAACGTAATAAATTAAGACAGAACTTTTTTCGCTATAAGTAAATCTCAATCACTGGCCGAAATTAAAATCACAAATAAAATTATATCCTTAACTATAAATCAAAAATTTTACATTTAACTACACTGCTCGTTCTTAAAGGATTTTTACTCTCCTGTGGTACCAAACTTCAATTAAGCTCTGGAACACATTCTTTAATGGACAAATTAAGCAGTTTAACACGCATTTCATTCCTTGTCGGGAAGTGCGTCGACAGCTTCTATTACAATGAAAATTAAAAGACATTCTCGATATCGAATAGGACAATAGTCTGATTTTCGTCCGTATCGGATTACAGTTCTACCATCAACCAAAGCGATCTGCCTGGCAGAGTGCCAAGAAGAATGCATTCATCTTCAAGGGAAGAACAGCTGGTATAAGGAAAGTGCTTTTTTGTTCTCGGTCTAGTTCGTTTAGCATACTTGATTTCTTCCGAACTGATGCTATATACCAGTTTATAAATTTATTTGCTTTCAACAAACAGAGAAGCAAATGTTCTTATTCGCGTAACAAATAAACGCACCTGCAAAACGAACTTCCCTAAAACTCGAATGGATTCGTTCGTTTCTGCCACGCACAGAAGCGTCCAAATGTCAAAATTCCGTGGTCGAACTGTAGCTTCGCTATCGTTTTTTGACAAGTCAAATGACATGCACATCACTAAGATGTAATTTTGTCACCTATGTATGTGTGATTGTCATTCTTTTGTAGGAGATCACTTTCACATTATAAAAACTGTTCTGATACGAAATTTTGTTGCGTAAATATCAAATTTTTTGATAGTTTTGGTTCAAAGCGGAAGATACTTAATTATACTTCTAAAAGATCTTATTTTTCTTATTTTTCAAAAATTTCTACACAAAATGAAAAATTACTTTTCAAAAACTGTATGTTATTTCAAAGAAAATAATTTAAAGTATAATGAGTTGTATGGGCATCTGTAAAAATCACTTCATAAATATACTATATTCATATATATATTATCTAAAGTTCAAATGCTTTTATCAAAACATATTGCTGAAAAGGAAAAATAAATAGTTTGCAATAAAACTACAGTATTCTCTATGTATTTATCTAATTTTTGTCTTTTTTATTCAAGAGAGAGAGAGAGAGAGAGAGAGAGAGAGAACTATGCATCAAATCTCCATGCATAGCACCTTTTGTGAACGGCTGAGTTGTTTAATCAATTCGGTACTTGTCATTATATCGGTGACCGAACAGCTCCAAGAAAGTTTTCCAAATCAAAAAAGTACTGCAGTGCAATAAATATTAGGTTGTAACATATGAAATGTCTGATTCTAGCCAGTAAAATTTTTGAGATGTGGTTTCTTATAAACTTTGTTGATACAGTCGCTAATTATGTATCCATTTAAAGCTAAAACCTTGTCATTTTAATCTGATGTGTTTCAAATAAAAATATTGTGGTTTGGTGGTAAGTTTATAGCTTTAATCGTAGGATGAATTCCAGAGATTCTAGACTGCAATTTTTGTATGAGGGGAAAAGTGAGCATAATGCTGCAGCCAGCTGCCCGAAACATTAATGCTGCAATTGGGAACGGTTCTTTAAATGAACGTACCATTCGACTTTGGTATGCAAAGTTCGAAACTGGGGATGAGAGTGTCACAAACGAAGACCGGGGCAGAGACTGTTCTGGACAATGAAGTTTTCCGAGCAATAGTTGAAAAAAAAACCAGGCGATACTGCTAGATTGTACCTAGAGAATCTCCTACAACCATTTCACGTCATCTAAAATTGATTGGCAAAGTTTAAAAAAAATGGATAAATGGGTTTCTCATGAATTGAATGAGAATCATAAACGCAAACGTTTTGAAATCTCGTCTGCACTTCTTCTTCGCAACCAAAATGGTCCTTTTCTCAATCAAACTGCAACTTGTGATGAAAAGTGGATTCTGTAAGACAATTGTAAACGTTCAGTGCAATGGCTGGATGCTGACAAGGCTCCACAACACTTCCCAAAGCCGGAATTCCATCAAAAGAAGGTTATGGTGACTGTTTGGTTCTCCTCAGCTGGTTTAATTCACCATAGCTTTTTAAATCCAGTGGAAAACGTCACAGCTGTGAAATATTGCAGAGAAATCGATGAAATGCACCAGAAACTTACACGGAAACAGCCGGCATTGGTCAATAGGAAGGGCCCTATTCTTCTCCACGATAACGCAAGACCGCATGTTTCCATGATCCCTCGTCAGAAGCTGCACGCGTTAAACTATGAAGTTTTAGACCATACACCATATTCACCTGACCTCTTACCTACTGATTTTCACTTTTTCAATCATCTCGATAACTTCCTGCAGAAGAAATGCTTCAGAAATCCAAAGGATACTGAAACGGCATTCAATGAATTTGTTGCCTCCAGGACGACTACATTTTATGATGCCGGCATAAAAAACTTGTTTCTCGTTGGCAAAAGTGTATTGAAGCTAATGGTTCCTATTTTGATTAAGAAAGTTTGTTCTGTAAAAATATATTCTTTATTTAAGTAGACCATAGAAATCGGACATTTCATATGCTACAACCTAATAATATTCTCACATTGGCGACATTTTTTCTTGGCGCATTTTGGTCGCCGTTATAATAAACAAGTACCATCGATTCTTTTGTACACATTACAGAACAATACGCTAAAAACTATGGTACTGGGAAAAATGAAATCTGAAAATAAGAGAAAGCAAAGCTGGAAATGAAGAAAATAATCAAATATCAGAGGTAAAGGTTATTTCAGGTTCAGGAAAATGCAAATTAAAGCAGAACATACTCCTTAGAAACCTTGCGTAAGTAAAAGAGATGCATCTCAATTTTCAAATTATCATAATTTGGTTTAAATCACGTGATTTTTAAAAGAGGAAAATTGAAATAATGTTCGGTAAATGTTACTTTATGCAGATTTCTTTGAAGCACTTTGAAGCTCACATTAGTTTTTAGTTTTCCTAAATGTTAGATCCTTCACAGATAAAACCATATCTAAATATTTCAACGCTTATTTAAAAAACAATTCTATGTGTATCTATCATTAGGCAACCCTTGATTTGAGCTGACAATGTTTTCCAGTTCCAATCTTCAAAATTTCGTTACAGTTTCTTTGACGTCAGCTATCCGTAAGAAAGTAATAGTTTTGCAAAGGACAAAAAAAAAGTAATTTTTATTCATATTTTGTGCCTTTATCGTTGGTTTTCATCTTTAATAGTTTTGTATTTTCTCATTAGAGTATTTAACAAAGAAAAATTGAATTTTTTTAAAACTACTTCGATTTCCTATAATATTTTCGTCTCAGAAGTAACATAATTTTTTGAACTTGTAAAATTTCATAAAGGGCTTTAAAGCACACTATTATTAATAATATTTAGTAGCGAGTAGTTGTTATTAAATTAAGCAGCACTTAAATTCATTTGATACCTGGTAAATATTACTCCGTCCAGACCCCCACCCCATTAGGGCTTTATTATTTTAATTTATGCAGAGACGTAAGGAAACTTGACTGAAAACTAAAATCATGAAATCTTTTCTGATTGAGTTTTTTTATTTATTATTATTTTTAAAATTTGTTAGTCCGTTTGCATTCAGAGTTCTTCTATGTGGCAATGGTACTTTTAACACCATTTCTTAACCCATTACAATACACCTGGTAAAAAAAAAAAAAAACGTTTAACATTTAAAGCATAAAATAGCAATAAAAACTTGCACAAAAAAAGTTTGGAGGTTACAAAAACCACCTATTCGATGCAGAAAAGACATTACAAAAAAGACATTTAACAAGTGTTTTGACTTTTCGAGGTTTTTTTCTTGGCGTTTTTTCGAAGATTCTCTATAGTATACGTTTACATGGAATAGCCAGTACAGACCAAATACTTCGAAGCGCGGAAAAAGTAATCTGTATTTTGCAAATATAGTTCCTATTTGCAATTATGATTTTAGTGTGTGAGAAATATATAATCATCTAAAAAGTTAATGTATAAATAGTAGTTTTTTCTCTATTTGTTAAGTTGAAATTAGAGAAAAGGACATTAGACGGTGACAGATTTAAGAGAGAGAACTAGCCTGGCCTACATCTACATTCACATTAAATGGAGATTAAAATGCTTTAAAAATTTGCACTCATGTCTAAGCTTCTCAACAAGAAGTAATGTTTTGTTTGAAAACGTCAAACAAGAGCAAAAGGCAAATTTCAACTGCTAAAAAGCCATTTTAATTGTTATCAGAAGATAGACATGCGTCATATTCCTCTTTTGTATTTTTATCTTTCTTTTAAGCTTATCTTCTTTCCATCCTGGTTTGGCAAGCATACGCAGTGCCATATTTAATCCTCGTCATTAGTTACTGTTTACATTTTCACCATCATGAAAGTCCAGTTTCTTATTTTCTTTAAGATGATTAGTATATCTTTAGCATTTTTACCGTGTAAGTAGGTATGTATATCCCATTTGTTTAAGGAAAATCTAAAATTGCGTAATCTATGCTTTATAATTTTCAGTGGTAGTTCTCCTTCGATGCAGATTTGAACAAACTCGAGTTCTCCCAGCGGTCGAAATTTGACCGTAATCAATTAACGTTTTCAAGTTAAGCTTCGAGCATGTAAACGCATTTTAGTTTTTCTGTTTACCAACAGTTTGTAATGTTTAAATGTTTCAATTAGCGATAATCTCTCCGCAGTGCGACTGATTGACCACTGAGTTAGTTATTTAATTTAATGCATTTGTAACACACATGATACGTAAATTTTATTTTTCTGCACTCCTTCTCCTGTAAAAAAAACTGAAATAAAAATTTTCATGCCATCCTATTATTATTGGAAAAATTAAAAAAACAAACACTCTCTTTCAATTTAATCAAGATTTCAAAACGCTGACGTAAATAAAAACAAACTTACGAAACTTTGATTTGAAACGAAATAACGCGTCACCGCACTTAAACTATCTCACATTATATTATATTAGACATTGTTAGCATTAAATTGTTTTTTTTTTGTTTGATGTTACACTGGACAAACAATCTGATTTATCATAATATATATTTTGGAAATGGATTAACTGATACCTTAAAATTAGTATTATTTTGTTTGAAATTCATTTGTATATTACATTTTCTCTTTTGTTTTGTTCTTGAGATTTTTTCTTCATTGAATTATAAATAGTAAAAAAATGTATTAAGTATTGTACAAATATTGTAGATTTGTAGATGTAAAGAGTAGTACAGAAAGTAAGACGAATTGCTTCGTCTGAGTAGGAGAAAAGAAATAATTATTTTCAAAATATTTTAATTGATAACACTAAACCTCATCAATAGCTACTAAATAAAAAAAGTAAGAAAATCGGTTGACAAACAGAGGAGAAAATGGTATTTAACTGTTTCGTCTTTGCTTATTTATGTATAGATATCAATGCAGTTCAATGAATGCATAGAAATGTGTTAGTTATATTTCTTTCGCTTGTTTTAGCAATGCTATATTGATATACTGCTACGCATCCTATATTCGATGTTTTAGCATGATTTAATGGAGTATACTGCCGTGGGCAGGTCAACGGCAGTATCTACACAAAATGAGTTTTCGAGATATTTGAAGAAACGCGTTTTTGAATTCCCACAAATAACAATAAAACACTGAAATTTGAAGTAAAGTGATTTTATGTGTTGACATTGAGATATTTTTTTCGCCGTAGGTTTTATTTTGATTTTGCATTCCTATAGATTGTAAAAGCAGTTACTGCCGTTTACCTTCCGTTCTCAGTAGTAAATGTCATATACAGCTGGCTGGCAGTTAGCAGTAACTGCACATTTCTTTATTAAATGCGCAGTAGTTAAGCATTACGAAGCGCATATGATGCAAAATAGATAGGTTATTGCGAAAAATATTATTACGAAGAGTGTATGTATTTTTATTTTATTAATGACATTTAAATAAATACTGTGTAACCACTGGATATAAATTTAATATAAATAAAAAATGATATAAAACATACAATTACAAACCATAATATATTTTATTAAATAAAAAACATAAATAAATTTCATACATCTATTTCATATATTTAACATAAATAAATAGTAATATAAAATAATAAGTAGCAATATAAAAAAATGTAAGTAAATTATATGTGCAGTGCCAAAAAGATACATATCAACTTGATATAAATTTAAAGTTGCAATGATTGCATAACGTCTAAAACCAGAAATATTTGATTAATTAAATGGGCATAGTTATAACAAAAGCCTTTTCAGAATCCAGAAATTTTAAGTTAAATTAATCACTGAAAAAAAAAAAAAAACTTCATGAAAAGATATTTTTTACTCATTTATTAAATCTTCTGATTTATCATTGACTGGAAGTGTCTCCCAAAAGGCTCTTCGATTCTCTGGCATTAAAGGGCACAATTTCTGAATAATGTCGTGTTTTCAAGTCTAATTCTTTGAACCGAGGCTGTTTATGATCCTCTTTGTAGAAGAGATTCCGAGAACCTCGGCGGAACTCAACTTTGACGATTTATTATGTCGTCTAAGTACGGTCTGTCCTTTTACTTCAGTTTAAATTCGGATTGTCCTGCAGGGAAGTCCAGAAAGTCCAGTACATTCATGTTGATAACAGTCATCTTCCTGCTATTGGAGGAAGCCACAACTTCTTCAAAGTCGTGGAAATCAAAAAGATTATCTCCTCGTCTCCTCATCTCTTGTTCCCATGCCATTGTGAACGGAATTAGCGCTCATGAAAGTGCGCCGGGGTTCAAAATATCAGAAGGAAATTTTCTCTGCGCTTCTCCTCATGCTTATACCATGGCAGTCATGGTGGTAAATAGGCACCAATTTTTATTTTGCGCCGTACAATTGTCCAGCCAGTAGCCGACCGTTTTGCTGTCTCTCTCTAGTTATAAGGCCTTGGCGTAGGAAGAAGCAATTTCTTCAGCACATCGCCCAGCCACAGCTTCATGCCAGATCAGTTCTTTTTTGTGTTGGATACATTTTGATTCTTCCTTTGATCTACAACTGCAGCGAAAGTCTCATGAAAAACTACAATCCTTTTCGTAAAGCAGACTGATTTGTGACCAGGTACTCGAGGTACTACGACCTATTGCAAATCGATGCTGCTAATGACGTGATATGGGTGAGAATTTTGTAAAGAATTTTCAGCATCAACCTTGTAACGATCCCGAAGATCTTCGGTTTTTGCAGATGAGTACCCCATGACTTACATACAAAGCAGTCGGAATGGATGGCATGGTTACTATGGTTTTGACGTTCATATTCTAAACATGTGGAGCAGTGTTCCCCTCCGAGTTTGGCAAAACTGATGTTCATTTACGTTACCTCTTTTAGGTAAATCTAGTAACTGCAGGAATTTTCCGTATGTTTTTCTTTATAATCCTTGTGCATGGAGTTTACTGTAAGTTCGCTCGGAAGATAAAGTCGTTTCGGAGTGAGTTCCCTCCTATAATTGCTTGTGCATGGATTAAATGACAAAATGTGGCTCCATATAGGCTCCCTCTCAATTTTGTTCGGGGGAGTTTGGCGGCCGCGTTGCTAGGGACGTGGTGAAATCAAGTCGAATTCAGATGTCCTAATTGCCGTCGTAATCATTTCTCATTTTTCGGGTGGAATCCGAGGGTGTTTAGAAAGAAAACTTTGCAAACACGATAGGTTCCGGTAGATATTTGGAACGAATACCTAATAGAATTTTTACGTCGGATCGTTTCAGTGGTCTTCCTTTTTATTGCTTCTTTTTTAATTCTCTGTAAGACCAAACATTTTTTCTCGTGGCTGGACATCTTTGTGAAGTCCTCATGAATTTTCCTTCTTTCTTCAAGGGAAATTGTTTTGCAGCAGTTCAGCTGGCAAGTATCTGCATTGCAAGGAGACCGCAGATGTAGCTTTTCTGCGTCTCTAGCAATACGTTCAGTCTGAGTTCAGCACCGCTTCTTTTTTTATAAGCTACTCACAATTTTTTGCATTAGGAAGCGACTTTCCATCTGCCCGCATGGGATTTTGGCTACAGGTTGACGAAGACGGAAGTTCTTTGACACTGAATAGGAAACAAGGGAAATTTTTCGACCATCTACAGCTCTTACATCCATTTTAGGAAGCAACAATTAGTTACAATAAAGTAACTAGTTAATTTTTCACACTTTGCGACAGAACACTAAATCACTTTGAAAGAGCAAGATCAAAGAAAGTGGCAAAACCGGTTTTTCCGCCTGTGATTCCGCAATTTTCGATCCCCAAGACAACGCTTGTGGGAAGGTAAAGAGCAGTATGTACTAAAGAGGCTATAAGGAAAGAGCTGACATTGGGCCCATTTTCTCCTCTCGGCGGTAAAGGAATTGCCTTTCTTGCATGGGGGAGTCGTTCTTCCGGGGGTCTCAGTCAGTCCCTGCCATTAAGCTAATTATCCCCTCTAGTAAAAAAAGGTTACTAGACAGGAGCCTGGACTCTGCGTTTGAAGTTAAATCGCCGTTTCAGATCTTTTTTTTAACTTGATTATTTTTGTGCTTACACGATCGCAAACTATGCGTGCTATAAAATTTATTTCTACCCTATAAAATGTATATGGCTAGTGAAAAGTGAAATAACGTTTCTTCTTTGCACTAAATATATAGATGTAATATATATTCAGATAGACAGCTATATTTATAGTCCCCAATTAAGTTTGTTGATTTTATATACTTATAATTATTTTTAAATATATAAATATTTTTCTTATGTATATATATATATATATACATATAAGTGGCGTAGGAAGGGGAGGGTTCTGAAACTTCCCGTTTTCTGAAGGAGTTATTGAGGGGGCTCGGTCAGGCGCGTAGGAAAGGGGGGGGGGTTCTCTGGGGGCTTGAGCCCCTCCCATTAGAAATCATACAACATAGACTTTCGATTATTTTGTGAAAACTATTAATTTATTTTAATGATCTATAAAAATATTCATTTATTAGTGATTTTTTGTGATTAATATTAATAATAATGAGTAAATACTAATTACTTTTTAATTGTTGATTGGTTTTTCTTGGAAATAATTGTGAGCAATTGGAAAGAAAATTGGTTGAGCCACTCCCATGATTTTTAAACTGCTACGCTCTTGGGCTCGGTCAAATTTCAAGTATGTTATGCTCGTGATCGTGATATACATTAAGATATTCATATGCTGATAAATGTAATGACAAGTATCTAATCAACAAATTTACATTATTTAAAAAGCTGGATAACGATGAGATTGAGCATAAAGTAAGTCACAGTGATCGTGTTTTTTTCAATTCAGTAATTGACTTTCAGTTGATTGTGATTCAGTAATACACTGACTCAGGGGCGGACTGGGAAGAAAATTCGGCCCGGGCATATTTCAAACAGACCGGCCCTTGGAAGGGCAGGTATTTTGCAGATTGCAGGAACTAAAAATATTGTCAGTAAATATGTTGATATGTATTAAAATATTAAATGTTCACGCGAAAGTTATTTTTCTTATTCAGCATGGAAGTGTAATGATACGTAATACAGTATAGGGCCCCAAATTCGGAATCCCAAAAGACCCAAAATCTGGAACTTCTCAAAAAAAATCAGGAAATATTTTGCGCCGTGTTTTTAGCCTACTTTCCCGTAAAAGTAAAAAAAAGATAATAATAAAGCATGAAAGAAGGCTTAATGTATCGTGAAAATATTGTTAAAAATAAAGAAAAGTCAAAAAAAAGTGAAGTAATTAAATAAAGATTGAAAAATAAAAAATTTGAAAGTAGGGTTTTGAGATGGGGAAAAAGTGTGTCGGTCGGTCTGTCGGTCTGTCTGTCTGTCGGTCTGTCCCCCCCCCTAATAACTTTTGAACGAATTGTCCGATTGGAAAAATTCTTTTTGCATTCGAAAGATCTCGGCGAGGACATCTCATTTCCATATTTTAATTTTTGATTTGAACAATTTTTTGTTCAATTTTGAACAGTTCAAAAAATTTTAACATTAGCGCCTATAGGTGAAAATGAAGCAAATTATGTAAAATCTGGGTACAAGATATAAGTTCCCATGAACAAGCTCACTGGAAGAAGTTCTTGGCGTGAAACATTGATTTGAACAATTTTTGTTCATTTTTGAACAGTTCAAAAAAAATTAACATACCGCCTACGGGGAAATTTCAATCCTATATAATTTCTGATCTAACGGACCGATTTGCTTGGAACAAACTTTATCGGAAAGCTCTTATGACGTAGAACATGTACAGATAGAAAGTTCATCCAGAACTAACAAGCCTATTTTCCTATGAAATTTTTTGATCCGGATTTTCAAGAATATGTTTTAATTAATGAATGATTAAATGAATAAGCAAAAGAATGAATGAATAAATGAGTGAATAAATACATGAATGACTTAATAAATAATGATTGAATGAATATGTATTAACCGTTGTAAAAGGTATATTTGAAGCAATTAAGAACTAAAGCTAAACGAGAAAGACAGAGAGAGAGCGATAGCTAGATTATAAATTTGAATTCGGTGTATACGGGAAAGTAGGCTCGTATAGTTCTAGACGGAACTTCTTGTTTTTTTTTGGAAATATGTCATTTTAAAAAGAAGGAAAATAAAATGCAATGAACATGTTTAAGATCGGAAATGTGCATTTTAAAAAAAAGTTATTTCTCGATTTTCTGAAAAGGGTTCGTTTTTGCGATTAGAATTAGTGTAATTAATTGTTGCTTTAATTGGGAGTTAATATCATTAAATTTTGCTTTTTTTATTTCTTGTTGTTTTATTACATTTGTTTTTTTTTTAATGAGCTCTAATTTTCTCGCGAAATTGAAATTCGGCGCTTCTCGCATTTCCCCGATCGTCTGATCTTTTACTGTAATTAAGTAACTAGAGAATATAAAATCATATCAGAAATTACCGGAATTCTTTTCTTTTATTGTTAAGAGATTAAAATAATATCGGGAAAAGTCTAGGTTTTTCGATGTTTTGCCTTCGAATGTAAGCCAACTCCAACTTCGTTTTTTGTGATAATTTCATGACTTATAGGAGAGTGTATACGATAACCAAAAACAGTGGCGCAGTTAGACCCCAATTTCGGGTGGGGGTGGGGGGTTCTTCTGGAGGAAGGTCGATTTCTCGCAGTTAATTTTACGGAAACAATTGGTCAAATTGTTGATTAAAAAAATTATTATAAATGGAGTTTCTAAGTAGACTCATTTTAATGTGAAAATTGAAGGGAAAAAAACATATTTATCAACTTGAAAACAATCTGATTTACGTTTTTATATAATTTTCGCTTCATACAGAATTTAACTAGAACTGAAGCTGTTTTAGGGGAAAATACAAGAGAAAAATACAATATTATGTTAAAAATTAAACACTGATCAAGTTTACGTGCCTTGGGAAGGAAGGTGATTAACGAGCAGGACAATTTCTGAATCTCCAGTCTGAGTGAATACAATGGAAAGACTAAAACTGTTAAGTCAATCCAAATGTTTTAAAAAACTGCTAATACAGAAAGTTAAATATGCAATAAAATAAGAATACCTTTAACAAAAAACATAAAAATAAAATAAAAGTAAAACTTACCAAACTTAACGAAGTTACAGGAGTAAAAAATTTTGTCACGTAGAACATAGAACTATTTTTAATCTCAACTGATAACTTTTGTCCCATTATCATTTTTAGCCTACTTTCCCGTCAAAGTTTTAAACAAAATTAATAAAGCATGAAAGAAAGCTAAATGTATCGTGAAAATATCGTTAAAAATAAAGAAAAAGTTAAAATAAGTGAAGTAATTAAATAAAGACTGAAAAATGAAAATTTTGAAAGTATGCTTTTGATTTGCCCATTTTTTCGCTTAATTTTGAATAGTTCAAAAAATCTCAACATTAGCGCCTATGGGCAAATTATGTGAACTCTGAACGTAGAATACAAGCTCCTATGAACAAGCTTACCGGAAAAAGCTCTCAGAGTAAAAGATTTTTTGATTTGAACAACCTTTATTCATTTTCGAACAGTTCAAAAAAAATAATAATAATAATAACATAACCCCTACGGGGAATTTTCAACCTTATGTAATTCATGATCTAACAGACGCATTTGCTTGGAACAAACTTTATCGGAAAGATTTTATGACGTAGAACATGTACAAATACGAAGTTCAATCGGAACTAAGGGAGCCTATTTTCATATGAAATTTTTTCATAGGGATTTCTAAGGATATTTTTGAATGAATAAATGAGTGAATAAATTCTAAAATAAATAAATGAGTGAACGTATGGAAAAATAAATAAATGAGTGAATAAATACATGAGTAAATGAATGACTGAATAAATGAAAGAATGAATAATGAATGACTGAATAAATGAAAGAATGAATAATGAGTGAATGAATATGTATTTACCGTTGAAAAAAATATTTGAAGTAATTAGAACTAAAGCTAAATGAGAAAGAGAGATAGCAGGATTATAAGTTTGAAGTTGGTTTTTAACGGAAAGTAGGCTCGTCTAGTTCTGGACGGAACTTCTTGTTAGATAATGCATTAGTACTAAAAGCGGAAAAAATAAAATTACCTTCAGGAAGTGTCTAGTAAACCTAATTCTGATTCAGCAGATTGTACTTCTTCAGAGGACCTCAGCTTTCTCTTTTTATAGCAATCATCATCTATTTTCTCTTTCGAATTAAAAAAGCTTGTAATAGGTTTATGCTCGCTTCAATATTGCCTCTCATTCAATGCACTTCCCTAAATATATTGGGTTTGAATTCTGGAGAAAAAAACATGCGCAGGACAGACCGACCCACCGATGCATAAGGGATGGAGGTTGTGGATACAGCTTTCACGAGAGGAAAGTGGGTGGGCTCCAGCTCATGGTAAAATATTCATACAACAACCTACATGCATAGTAAACAACCATTGGGGGAAAAACCCTTTAAATTAGAATAGTTTATGCTTAAAGAACGTGAGAAAATAGCCTTTTTATGGCTACGGCTACAGTACCATTTGTTAGGAAAGAGGATAGATTGAGAAAGAAACTCGAGCATTTTATCTCCCACTATCTCCCATCTTCATGCTCTGCGCACCTGTTTCTGTATATGCAGCTGAGGCGTTATTATTGAATGGTCAGTAGTGATTGGGGTTAAAAAGTTGAAAGTGGAGAGCAATTAACGCAATCCCCTGTGGTGCTTGAAAGCCCCTTCTTAAAAGGAAGAAGTCATAAAAGGGTCTTTCTTCCTTCTGGGCATGAAACGTAGTAAGGGACTTTGGGCCCTGGGAGCATTGTGAACAGTCATGGGAAATATTCTAGTTTAGATAAATTTATTGTTAAAAGTTCGGATTGCTTGCATTTGAAAGCTATTTCCAGCTTCTTTTTTTTTTAATTCTAATAATGTTTTTTGCTAGTCTTGTGTGCGAACACTTTCATTTTCAATCTTCTGCAGACTAGAGACTCATATCTAATATTAGTAGGTCTCATAACTGCAAGAGTTGCACTGAATGTATTTTAGTTTTAAATTCGACTGCGAATCAAAACCTTCCCGAAAATGCTGCCAAGCCAAAGATTTTCCAACATTTTTCATGCATTTTAGCTCACCAGAATTTAATCTCAACTCAAGCATTTCATGATAGTTTAAAAATATATGTATTCTTCACTTAAAATTAAAAGAAAATCAGTAGAACCAATTGCGACAGCAACAAAAAGCCTACATTTAATCGATGAATCGATGTACTATATAAAATTATTTCGGGTTCGGGCGGGCTCGGGCTTGCGAGGTATTTAGGGGAGAAATTGCTAGGAGAGTAGGACGATTAAGGGTGCAAGTTTGTCACTCCGTGAATTCCCTCGATTTTTAAAGCTATTTCCTAAAATCTGCGATTTTTTTAAAAATACCACGATTTGTGCGCAAATTGTTTAAAATTTAAGACTTATTTTGTTTTTTACTTACACTTTAACGGATATTTATACTGTTCTGAAGTTTTAAAATGTATAACAGATGTACCAAACTTTTAGAAGAATTCATCAATAGAAAAATAACTATAAAACTAGTTATAGATAATACCACTCATATTTAGAGGAAGTTTTTGCTCCAAATCAATACAAATATTTAAATGTTTTTGACGAAGTTGATAGTTGTTCCATTGTTAACAATAACCCTATGATATTCCCCTCCCCCAATGAGTTACACGTTGAAGGAGGGCAATTCAATTCTGGAAATTCAAGTGAGAAAGTGTTCCCAACCTGTCCAAAGTGGCAATCCGATGTTTGTCAGTTCCGACTAATAGCGCAGATGCTGAACGGTCCTTTTCTACATATGGAAACGTGTTAAGTTAATGTAACCTCCCCCGCCTTAGCTTCCCCGCCTGCACTGCTCAAAATTAAAAACATCAATTTTGCGGCTCTCAAAAGTTTGCATAACAGACGGCCGCCAATGTTTTCTATATGCCCTGAGAATTTCTCAAGCCCAGCCCCGAGAACTCACCCACAACTTAGGCGGTAGCCTAAAGCGCAAAACTGATGTATTTTATTTATTTATTTATTTATTTTCAGAATTTAAAAATAAAACATAATCATTTTTGCTCCTCAGGCAGCCGTTTAGGTTGTCTATAAGGGACCAGCCGGCCCTGAAAAATTCTGCCCCCCTCCCCCACCTTGTGGCCCAACAGTCAGACCCTAAAGATTTTGCCCCATAGCTGCATTGCATTCTCTGAAGCCCGGATTACGGCAAAGTTTTTTTCCCCGTCTTTTTATGAACATTGTAAAAGCTGTATACATTATAAGAAAAAGATAGATATTTTGCAACCGGCCCAGATTGGACCGGCCCACCGGGCATTTGCCCGAATGCCCGCATAGCCAGTCCGCCGCTGCACTGACTAAACTAATGGAGTGAAGTCATTTTCTCTAAATTAATTTTCAGTATTAAACATGACGTTAATCCACCTATACAAAAGTTTTCTACTATTCCTACAGTTATTGTACATCAAAACCAGGTGTATTTTGTTGAATAATTGATATCTGTTCATATCCAGCAAATATATATTAATTACATAAGATGCAATCGCTAAAAAATTGTCTAAGACGGGTACACATTTATTTAACATAATTTTATGTTATGAGTGAAAACTCCGATGAGAAATTTCTTTTGTATTGACATATTTTATAAATACAAGCAGATTTGGAACGACAAAATAAAGCTTAATTAATAATTAACTCATTTAATAATCACACATTTACACGAACATAATACTTCACTAATTTGGGTCAGAACGATTGTGATCGATATGCATATCATGTCTGTCGTAATTTTTTAATTATGAATTCTTAAAACTGCGAATAGTGTTGAATGCACAACTGTTTAATAATAACAATTTCTGTTAATTCAGCACAGTTTGCATGTTAATTTAAAAAAGAAAAGAACCTCAAAAATCATTCATCAGAGTGTTTGGACATTCATTCTCCGATAAATTTTTTACAGCGCCAACTACTTCCGCCAAAACACAGCCAAGGAACTTCTCTTTTTCTCCCATCAGAAGTTTGGAAGAAGATGTTAGATTCCGAACAGTAAAACATTAATTAATACAACTAATATGCGTTTTTGACACATAAAAATGGTATGAAATTGAAGCCTGTGTTTTCCTACTTTGGAAAATGGCACTAAAATTTTGCTGAAAAACCTTGCTTCCGGGAAATACGCGTTTTTGTAAACCCCTCTCGTTTCTCCTGTGTTAAGTCTACGAGAAGTTCCCCAACAAGCCCTAAGGTGGTTAAAAGTCGGCTTTTCTTTATCCCTGAATATGTCGCGTCTCTCCTTATAGCGTCTCTAGTATGTACATACTGCCGATTACCTGCATAATGTAGCGTTAAAAGCAGTTACTGCTAATTGCCACTGCCAAAAAAATGGTTTATTTGTAGTGTGAACCAAATAAACATGTTAGTACAATAAACTTGAAGTAATATAGATTACAAAAATGCAAAAAAACGAAAATCGAAAAATTTGTAGATACTGCCGTTTACCTGCCCACGGCAGTATACGAGACTGACTTTGAATAATTATGTTTCTAACTCTTTAAATACTGTTAACTTTTGTTCACAATTAATTCACATTCACCGTAGTTGTAAGAAACTTTTACAGATAAACTATTGTAGCAAAATTGTTTGCAATTAAACAGTTAACACATTTGAGAATAAATTTTTAAAAAATGATCAACAAAACCCGCTTATGTGTTGAACCATTCAGAAACAGCTCAAAACAGAGTGTATTGCTTTAATGGGGGAGGGGGCGAGAAAAAAAAAGAAAGAAAAAAGGGGAGGGGGAGAGGAAGTTCCATAATGGTGGCTTTCCGGTGCCAATTGAGAAAGTCCATTATAGAAGGAGTTGCATATTTATCAACTATATTTTCTAAAAAAAATCCTCGTTACTGTTTTGTTGTTTTGTAACTTTATGTACATACACTAAATGCGAATGAAACATTGAACATATTATTCAAAAACTTTCGCTTTAAAGTGCACCTCTGAAAACTAAGATACAGAGCTGGGAAACAGTGTAATGCAGTCCTAAAGAAATGCATCGTGAAAGAATTTAACACATATCCTTTATAATAAAAGTATAATAGTATTTTTTTTCTGACCTTTTTAAAGTTCAAAAGGTTACATTCAAAACTTTTCTTTTTGATGATTTCACGCTTTAAAACAAACTGTTCATTTTATGACGAAAATAATTAGCATATTTTCCCTTGTAATTTAGTTTGCTACCGTCTATTAAACATGACCTATATTCGTCACATACATAAAACATTTAAATTACTGCTTTTTAGCCTACTTTTCCGTAAAAGTTTTAAAAAAAAATAATAATAAAAGGTATGAAAGAAGGCTTAATTGTAAAAATATTGTTAAAAATTTAGAAAATTTAAAAATAATTGAAGTAATTAAAATTAATCGTTTATTTCGAAAAGGTAACATCTACGTTTTGAAAAAAGAACAACTCTCAGTATTAATATATTAATTTTCATGTCATAATTAATCAAAAATCGTTTAATTTACCAATATTGCATTGCTTATTACCTGCTAAAGTGAAATAATAAAAAATCAGACCCGTAAAGTTTACCAACTGTTTATAAGCCTTTTTTTTTTTTCCTGTCTCCTGAAAAAAATTTTGTTTTTAAGAGTTGTTACCTTTTTGAAATAAACGATTCAAATAAAGAATGAAAAGTAAGAAAAATTGCAAGTAGGGTTTTAAGACGGGGAAAATTTGTGTCTGTCACTCCCCCCCCCCCCCCCTTCCCAATAGCTTTTAAGGCAATTGTCCCATTCGATTTTTTTTTTTTTTTGTATTCGAAAGATCACGGCGAGGACGAGACCTCATTTCCATATTTTATTTTCGTTCAATTTTGAACAGTTTAAAAAATATTAACAATTACGCAGATGGGAAAATGCGAAGCAAATTATATACAATGGACATAAAATCGAAATTTCTTAGACCAAGCTTATTGGAAGGTGCTCTCGGCATGGAACATTTTTTTAGTTTAATAATTTTTGTTCAATTTTTAACAGTTTTGAAAAATTTAACGTTACCACCTACGGGGAAATTTCAATAATATATAAATCCTGATACATCTAACACGGATTTTCTTGGAATAAACTTCATGGGGAAGCTCTTATGACATAGAACATGTACAGGTAACAAGCAGAACTAAACGAACCTATCTTCCAATGAATTTTTTTGATTTGATTTTCAGTATATTTCTGAATGAATAAATGAATGAGTGAGTGATTGAATGAATGAGTGAATGAATGAATAAATAAATGAGTGAATGAATAAATACATGAATGAGTGACTGAATGAGTAAACGAATGAGTGAATAAATATGTATTAGCAATTGGAAAAGGCATATATGAAGCAATTAAGAACTAAGCTAAATTAGAAAGAGTGAGACATAGCTAGGTTATAAATTTGATGTTGATGTATACGGAAAAGTAAGCTCGTATAGCTCTAGGCGGAACTTCTTGTTTAAAAATAACTTAATTCAACCTGACGTTTTTGCAGTAATATAGTAATTATTTGTCATTTGTTTACAGCTTATTTAGAAGACCTTTGTGCTTTAAAACACCAAAGAATCAGCGTTCCCAGTACTGGACAGCTGTCCTCTGGACAACTGCAGGCAAGTAGGCATGGAAAGTACAGCTCCTCGCAAAACTGTAGTTTGAAGATAAGTTCTGCTTATGGAGTGGTTATTAGTATAAGGAAAATAAATTTTAGACCTGGATGCAATGATTACTTAAAAGTTAGTATTTCTTGCTTTACATATAAATACCTAATATGTCTATACACAGTAAAACACCTGTGCAGCGATGATTAGCAGGACAAAATTACTCGTGAGTGAAAAACATTAGGTGAAAGACAGGCCCTCGTAGGTGCAAGGCAGGTCATTGGCCGATCAGGTGTGGGTCGACCCCCCCCCCCCCGACTTTTAGCTATACATTGTATTTATACATGCGTTTATGTATTTTTTATATTTTACTTACAATATATACCGCTTGCACCCACCCCCTGGAAATTTTTGAAATGACTGGCCTGTTGAAAGGGGGATGACCACAAAATAGGAGGTTTCTGTTTTTGATTTCTGCAACTTTCTTTCTCAATATAACCATTTATATATAGTAAACTTTTCATCTACATAAATTTTTAATTAACATTTTTAAAGGTCTATAAAGTAATTGTTTTCACAAATTCATTAGCTCATGATGATGGTAGCATTTCACGGCTTTTTCTTTTTTTTCCGGGATACCAATCAACTAGTAAATGTTTTATATTGTAAATTTTAAATCATTTATTCCTGGATTCTTTCCCGTTGCAGCTGCGAATTTCGGAAAGTTTTATTTTCTTTTTTTGCATCTGTTTATCAATCCTTCTATGTGAAAAATGCGTTTTTGTTTTAAATGCAATTAATTTCTGTCCAACACCAAATTTATCAGTACACCTTTTTTTTTTTTTTTTCAAAAAAAAAGAAAAAAAAAAACTACCACTTTATTTTTATTTATTTATTTAATTTTTAAATTTAATTAATTAATTTTTCCATTTATTTATTTATTTTTTCATTTATTTATGTATTTATTTATTTATTGACAGACGAGTATGACTCAGACGCTTAGCATTAACAGTCATCTAAGAACATTTGAAATATTGAAGGCTTTTGCAGTTACATCATGCTTTGTACTGGCTATTACATAGATTTTTGTCAAATGGTGCTCCAACGGTGAAGAATTGGCCGGTGGTATGGAACCGAACACAGCAATAGTAAGAGAAACAACTAAAAAAGAACAAGAGAAGGAAAATCGATAAAAAAAAATTATTTTTTGCAAACGCTAAAAAGTGTCTTTAGATGATGAAAAAGCTTTAATTGTGAAGTGACGTTTAAATCCGTTGACTTTCTTCACTACTCATATAATTTGCAACAAACTTTGACCTCCAGACCATTTATTTCCCGAATTTCAATTTCGTGCTGCCGAAATAATGCTCGCAGTTAGGGTGTTGTCAATGCCATTTACCAAAGCAGTGCCCGTTAGGAGTGGTCTCACTGAATGTATGTATGCGTGTGTGTGTATTGCCTGAATTTTGTCTCTTTTCGTAGTTTCTTAATCATTAATAAACATTCATTCACATTATACTCATAAATATGAATTGTTTATAAAAGAAAATTTTAATAGAAAACATTTCTGCCTATTTTTCCCTCCTAAACTACTGTGCAGAATTTTGTAGAATTAACTTCGTGGGCATAGTACCTTTGTAATAGTGATAATTTCCGTAGTATTTTGGAACCCAGCTCCCATGAAAGGATATCATTTTAGTACAATAAACTTATTTTTGTACCCAAGAGGATTTCCCTCTAACACAACACGCGACATAAGGCTTAAAATGGCTATCTACTATTTTTTTTTTTTTTGACATATGAATAATCAACGTAAAGAGCAAATCGTCACAAAATTGCAGCAAATGGCTGTTGTTAAAACATGCATAATCAACGTAAATAAAGCGCAATTCCATTCATATTTTGGCAAAAGGACTTTTTATATACTTTCATATATAAACTTCGACGTTTTTAGGTATATGATGGCGTCCGCCAAGTGTCACTATGTGGGACTAAGACGGAAACTGACAAGAACATGCAATTCTACGGCAAAAATATCCAGCTGAACTATTTCACTGGAAATATAGGAGGAGACACGAAGAATTATGTGGGATTTATTCTTGACTACACAGGTTATCAAAGTAAGTCCCAAAATCACAGTTTTTTATGATTTGATTTAATCTAATGCAGTCCTTTTAGGTTAATTAGGTTTTATAAAAGCAATGGTGCTATTGCCTCACATAATGAAACTTAATATTTAAGAAAATCTTCTATTTTAAAAAAAGCTTTTCTTGGCAATTAATCTTTTGATATGAAATTTTATCAGAATGTCTTGTGAACGGTATTTCGCAAGGTTACTCGGCTAACTTTACAATATTTTTTTTTTTTTTTTTTTGCGAAAACAAACAAATAAAGAAAGAAAATGTTGCTTTTTTTATCTTCTTCCAAACGAAAAGAAGATTTTTTTTTCTTTTACATCATTGTTATTAAATATTTTTGAGATATGGCATGAAAATATAAGTAGCATGAATACCATAAACTTCAAATTTAATAAGGAAAAAAAATAATAACATAAAATTCCATGTTTCTAAAGTAAAACTTTTTATTAAAATATTATTAATTATTCGAGAAAACTTGTGAAAGACCGTTAAAAAGACACCCCCACCATTTACTGAACAAGACAAGCCTACAAATTCTATGCCGAAGAAAAATTTATCAATTGTTGCACAGTGGTTTTATAACGATGAGATAGTGCAACACGATGGAACATGCATAAATTTTGTGGGGGGGAAACCGGAAAATTTCAGTTGGAAACCTTCAGAATTTCATTCTTTACACCTTTATGATTGTAATTAATCCGAATGAATTCCAACTTTTTTTAAACGGAATGGTTTCTTGCCCGGTTAAGGTGTACACAGTTCGCATATCTTGTGCGTGTGGTCTACACATCTCCCATACTTAAACATCATTAAAAGATGTTTTTGACTTTTTAGAAGTGGTGAATTTTAGATCAAACTATAATTTTGAAAGAATTTTCAAGAGGTAATATTTTGCGCAGTTTAGATAAAAATCTGGTTATTCCCAATTTGAAAATATTTCAATCATATAATTTAAATGAACAGTATTACAATAATGTTGAGTATTCTATGTAAGTGCAAAATCAGTTATGTAAATCTTCATCCTTCAATTTTTAAAGAAACTAGCACCAGAATAATAAGGTACTGCATTTTAGCATATAGTATTAACACGACATTGAAATTTACCTTAGGCTAAACATTATTATAAATGTAATGAAAACAGTTCAGCGCATAACGTTTACTTCATCATATTGAGGATATTACTCAAACAATTTTGATTTCGAAAATTAGATACGATTTAATAATAGACATTTGATAGTAATATTTTTGCATTCTTTCTTACTCATTAGTAATTTTTATTACTTATGACTTTCGTTTCAGATAGACCATGTGAAAAATGGTCCAGTTTTCAGTGCAACAATGGACTTTGCATTTATGAGGCATTCGTCAACGATGGAAGAAATAATTGTGGCGATTTCAGCGACGAGAAAGTTTACAGAGGAAGAGTTTTAAGTAAGAATGTTTCATGAAACAAACAATGCTTTAGATTTTTGGAATTTCTTGACCCTTTTTATGACGTTATGACATCGAAGAAAAAGAAAAAGTTGTTAACGTGCAACTGTATTCATAGAAAACTCTTGACGCAACTAGCAATATTTCCATAGTTACGCTAAATTCGGAACTATGGATTCGGTAGTGAATTCACAGAAAATTACAGCTTTTTGTTAAATGCTGCTTAAAATTTACAGTACTATGTATTTATAATATTTGAGAGAAGCATCATGGGAAGCAGAAACTGTCTCAATTTTTGTTAGAATACATGTCTGGCTAAAAATTTCGGCAACAGTTGATAAAAACTTTCGGAAATAAGAGTGTTTCATAACAAAATGTGTTGATTATGTAAATTTGATTGTGCACAGTTTTACGAAAAATGCTGAAGGCAGAGCATTTTATGAAAAAAAGGTTCTACATTTCCCAAATATTTTAGCAATGTAAAATTCGACTTATGGAGGAAACAATTTTCATTTGTTCAGCATAGGGTTCAGATTCGCTGAACCATTTCTTTTTTAAATTTTTGCTCTTTATAAACACATCCATATCAGAACTCGAAAATTATATTGCCCGACCTGCCCGGAGCATGTAAAAATTCCGATCGGGCATGAATCTTCTACTCTTACATGCCAGGCAGGGCATGTAATTTTTGAATCAAATGTATCTTTCTAAACTTAATTATTTCGTACCTTATTGAAAAATTACCGCATCTTTACAGGAGCTCAAAATTGACATGTTGGTGGGCACGCATGTCAACAATAAAATTGGTAACACAATTTAAATTTTACAAATGTTGACTTGTATCGACTTATTATGCAATATTTTGTTTGTAATGTAATTTTTTTTAGTGAAACAGTGAAACACTTTTAGTGTTTCACTGTTTAGTTTAGTTTTTTAGTTTTTAGATTAACGTTAAAATAATTCTTGATTCAGATATAAAGTTGTTAGCTTAATTTTTTGGGCTGCTCTTCAGTCAGAAAAAATTTCGTGGTTAGGCTTAAGTTGGCCTTCCAAGAGTATGAGGGGAGTGTGTCAACCTCAAGTGATTGACATTTCAACTACCAATGAAATGTACGATAGCTCATGGAAGAAGGGTCTACTGTCCCCCACATTTGACCTGTTACTTCGGGCAGAGAGACCCCCTGCTGTCAGTGTAATCAGCTCTACTTACTTGCACGTGTCCTCTACTTACACAACGTTGCTCCTTTTCCGGTTCCAAGAATTCTCTGTGGCTGAGAGTTGAAACGAAAAGAAAAAATATTGTTACCCTTCTTCCATTCTCTGGAACTGTTTGTAAATTGCATATTTAGTGCTTTAAAAATGAAAATGTAAACGATACTTTTAAAACGAAGGTTTGTCTTTCTGAGAACTTGCTTCTAGACCTAATTTAGTACAAATTAATCAATCAAAATTTGCGATAAATTGCTTGATTTTTAGAAAAAAAATTTAAAAAAAATTAGCGAAAACTTGCTGAATGCTGTTCTCAGGTATTGTTACATAAAGAGAGCTAATTCGTCTCTTGTATAAAGCTTAATTTAAGAGCAGAAATTTTTGCGTTAGTATTAAAATCAAGGCCGTATCCAGAGGGGGGGGGGGGGGCGACGGGCAAGGGATCCCCCGAAATCCCGAAAATTTTCGCAATGTAGCACATATTCCTCCCTGAAACTTTCCTCAACACTAGTGTTTCAAAGTCAGCCCCCCCCCCCCCCCGAAAAAATTTTCTGGCTACGGCCTTGATTAAAATTAAATGAATAAATAAATAAAGAGCAACGAGATTTTGCTCGATTTTTTTTTCTAAAACTAAATGTGAATGTTTGCGTTTCTTCCTTTATTTTATATAATTTATCTAGTAGTTATTTTGCATTTTATTTTATTTATTTATATATACTTCTTCAATTGTGTTTTGCTAATTATTGCATATTGAATACTTGATCAGTATGATGAGACCACCACATTTATTTTATTTCTTTCATTTAAAATAAAATTCCCGAATCATTTTTCGAATAAAACATCCTGTTTTTTTTTTTTTCGAATGGTATATCCGGCGCAGTTTTTCTTTTTCTCTGACAATAAAAAACGTTTTCAATGGTTCTTTACTTTGTGTTTAGTTCCACTTTATTGGCACTTCAATATGTAGTCAAGTAATATATGTTTATATAAGCGTGCGCAATACACCCATAAGATGGGGGTCCCAAATTCATCTCCAAGGAAACTTATGACCAATTAAACGCAAAAGAAGCATATCAATTGAATACAAACGCGAAAGAGCTTGCCAGTTTTGTAATTAGCGTTCATTTTTATTTGTTAATGGGGGTGGATACAATGGTATCTCTAATGCCCCATACGCTCACCTATGTGTATTTACGTATGTATTTTGATGATATATTAGCTGTTGTAAAATATATATTACTCAGCAAAATTAAATTTCGAACTTGAAACTGGAAATGTGCATAACATACTTTCGCTGTTGCAAAAGTATGTGGCAATTACAAATTCACCAAAAAAAAAAAAAAAAAAGAAGAAGAAGGAAGGGACAAAAGGAAAAAAAAGAATTTAAAAAAAAAAGAAAAAAAAGCAAATGGTTGGCAATGAGTTTTGAAGCCGTGGCCTTTTTTTCTGAGTGCATTTATTTATTACTTTTTCTCTTCATTATGTACGAAATATTAAATATTTATTGAAATATTAGGGTTTAAACGACTTTTAAATTTTTGCCATAATACACTGAATAAACGAAAGCGATAAATATTGTATTTGCCATTAAAAACTATTTAGAGCAGTGAATGGAGTTGGAGTGGACTTTAAACTATAACATAAGAATCGGAGGGGAGCTGTAGCATATCAACTCGAAAAAATAAATTAACATAAATAATAATAATAATAATAATGATAATAATAATAATAACCCTGCTCCCAGTTCCCTGCGAAAAAGGTATTCAAAACTTTCAAAATGGCAGCCCGACTACTGGGACGGCGATATGCCTCGGAACCAGAAGACTCAATTTCTTATCCTGGCAATGCAAACGTTGCTTCGATAAGCGAGCTGAGGTGGTTGCTGTGATAATTTCTATTTAGTACTTATCGAGAAGTCAGATGATAATTTTCTTGGTTTTCTCCTATGACTGAATGCACAAAAACACCATTAGAAACCCTCGCAGGGCGACAGCTTTTTACCAAGACCTGTTGAGTCGAGATAAAATTTGTATGGTTGCCGGTTGAGGTCAGGGCTGCCAATTTTAAAACTGCAAATACGGAACAGACGGGGCACGCCGACAAGGGGGTATCCAGAATCCGACCGTTTTGAAAGTATTCGGAATCTAATACGTACACGAAAGAGCAGGAGTAGTGGAGCAAAGAGATTTTTCTCGATACTAGAGCCGGAGCAAGAAATTTTTTTTTTGCTGCACTGCTCCAATTTTTTTAAAAACGTTTTAAATTTTGTAGAAAAAATGAACTTAAAAAAAAAAAAGACAAAAATAAGATAATTTATCGAAATTATTCGGATCACGGAGCGGAGCCGGAGCATGGATTTTTAAGTTGGAACGGAGCAATTCAAAAACGTTGCTGTTCCAGATCCCTTTAGTACTTTTAAGCTACCAATTTGTGATATTTTTATAGGTTATGTTTTTAATCATGAATATGGTTTAGGAGTTACTCATTCTAAATTCAATTAGCAAAATCAAACAACTGTGAACAAATGTTAGGACGTTGGTGCTGTTCTTTTCTTTTTCTTTTTTTTTGTGATTCTTCATATGCGGACTTACAGATGCAAATGTTTACTTTTAGTAAATGAAAGCACAGTACTATGGCATATTACGTATGTGACTGGACTGGAACAATATTAGTCCGGGATCTGACTAGGGTTCTGTAGGAAAGTTCGCGTAGGGAGAATTTTTTTTCAAAAATACTTAGTAGGTACCCTAGAAAGTATTTTGGACTCGGGTGGACATCCGCAACCTGGTACATTTTTTTGCTATGACGTCATCAAAGATGGCGGCCGCTCTATAAGAAATGGCTCATATCTATGTTAATACTCTTCCGATTTGCATGTAACTTGCACGTTTTTACTAATATATCCATTGTTAAGCTAATAGAAAGGGTTTTGAGTCCGTTTTAGACTTCAGTGAACATTTTTCACGTGGTACATTTCCCAACTATGACGTCATCAAAGATGGCGGATGCTCGATCTCTTAAATGGTCATATCTGTGTTAATACTTGACCTATTTGGATGCAACTTGCGCTTTTTTGATATTATTACCAACATAAACCTAATAGGAGGGCTTTTGGGCTCATTGGTACATTTTTTATTTATGACGTCATCAAAGATCACCGAAATTCTCATATCTATGCCAATATTTGACGCATTTGCGTAAAAAATTTGGCCAAAGGTCATAATTAGTATTTACAAGGTGATTACAATGTACTTTTGCAGTTACTGCAAATACTTTAATAATTTTATTATTTTCTTACATTTTCTATCACTTCAAAGTACATAATATCAAAAATGCAAGCAGTATTGCATTGGAACATGCTTAGATTCTCTATAAAGGATTGCTTCAAGTTGAATTTAAAGCCTTGCTACCACATTTGCAGAAGGAGCAACAGGATACTTCATTTGCCCGACAAATACAGGAAGATTTGGTACTATTTACTGTTTTCATTTAGTGCTTTAATCCTTAAAGCACGAGTTTTTTCTATGAAAAAATAGTATGATATCAAATCTATTTCGGGAGGTAACATTCTAGATTGCTTTTGTCAAAGGTTTGAATATTCACCATGAGTTTTCTAAAAAGCAAACTTAGAACTGAGACGAAACGCTTGCCTCAATATTTATATATATATATTGCAAAAAGGTAATTCTTTTGATATGCTTAACAATCCTTTACACAATTTACAAACTAAAGAACTACTTTTACAAGATACAAAGAAAAATATACTAAATGTTTTTAAATTCGGAGAAGATTTGCATTGTTCACTGACCAAAACAAGATACGTGGAAAAAACAGTGAGATTCTCAAGTACCATCTATCAAATCATGCTGCCATGATTTCATAGCAACACTGCACAAAGTGTAGGTGCTACAGGGAAAGGTACCAAAAGGAGGTCAAGCAGTTCTTTTCACCACGTGATACAAATAGCTTAAGCTCGTCCATTTGACCCGTAAAAACTCTTTTGGTATGAACAATCTGAAAATTGCACACTGGGTTTAATGTCAAAGCCACAAAAAGTACATTGGTAAACGCGCTCGAAACTTCGTATGGTGGAACAAGCAATGACACCTCGTTCAAGACTAATTAAAAAACCTGTTATATAGTGGATAGCATGAATTCCGTGCGAAAAATTATGACAAATGAAAAAAACCTTTGGCGTAGCAGTTTCTGCTTTTTCGTCAGATACTGGAAGCATCACAAGGAATCGTGGAAGAGTCAATTATGTTTTCGACAGTTATCACAAATTTTCACCGGAAAAGCCAGCGAGAATGCAAAAACATGGTATCTGCATAGTTATAGATATCGCCAAAATCTCTCAAGACGATCCATTGCCTATGCAACTCAGCAGTTTATGGTGTTCATCAAGGAACAAATTGATATTACAGATTTTCATTTCAATACCAGTGATATCTTCTTTCATATTGAAACACCATGTAATACCAACTACACCTTTAGTGTCTTTTTAGGTGAGAAAGAAGATGAGGTACTATTCAATTGTACATCTGTGCAGAGAGGAAGACAAATCAAGCACCCTGAACTAAATTTTTTGACAGTAGCGGAAGCGGACTTCTAAATGCTGATTCAATCGAAACATGAATCCCTGAGTGGATTTACTAAAATCGTTCTCGTGTGCTGACACTGACATCGCGGTGTTAGTTTTATTCCACTGGTTTACTCTTTATCGACTTGGTGTACAGGAACTTTGGGTGCGCACTGGGTGTTGGTAGATTCCTCGCGACTTTTGTCTGTCCATGATATTCACTAAAAAGAAGACAAAAACTTATGTTCTTTGCTTCCGGCCATCCATAAGCTATTTGGATACGATTACACGAGTAAATTTGGGGAGGGGGGAAAGCAACTCTTCCTTACACATCTGTGGAATATTTAGAACATTTTGGCGTATCATCTGACAGGAAAACCATAGAACAAAGTCTTAAATCTGCAGAGGAATACTTATTTCAGCTTTTACATTCTCTAAAACTTTTGATGAACTTACATTGTGGCTGTATCATCATGCAAACATATTGACATTGAAAATTGGCCGCCTACAAGCACAAGTGCAAAGGGTCATTTATTGAGGTCATATTTTTAAAGATAACCTCTGCAACATTAGATTGACGGTGTGGTTGTTGACTTGAATCCATGTGAATAAGGTTTTGCTGTGGTAGAAGATGATTTGTTGCCAGAAAAGAAGTTGCAGAAATTTGAAACTGATTTTATTGGATCATGCAACTGCCTAAAATGTCCTAAATCTTCCTGTATTTGTAAGGCAAACTAAGTAACTTGTTGCGCCTTCAGCAAATTCAGTAGTAAAGGTTTAAATTCAAATTGAAGCAACCCTTTTTAGAGAATCTGAGCATGTTTCAATGCAATCACTGCTTGCATTTTTGATATTATGTACTTTAAAGTGATAGAAAATGTAAGAAAATAATAAAACTATTTACTGATTTGCAGTAACTGCTAAAATACACTGTAATCACCTTGTAAATACTAATTATAACCTTTTGACGAATTTTTTATGCAAATGCGTCAAATATTGGCATAGATATGAGAATTTCGGCGATCAAGGGGCCGCCATCTTTGATGACGTCATAAATAAAAAATGTACCAATGAGCCCAAAAGCCCTCCTATTAGGTTCATGTTGGTAATAATAGCAAAAAAGCGCAAGTTGCATGCAAATAGGTCAAGTATTAACACAGATATGACCATTTAAGGGCTCGAGCATCCGCCATCTTTGATGACGTCATAGCTGGGAAATGTACCACGTGAAATGTCCACCGACGTCCAAAACGGACTCAAAGCCCTTTCTATTAGCTTAACAATGGGTATATTAATAAAAAAGTGCAAGTTGCATGCAAATCGAACGAGTATTAACATAGATATGAGCCATTTCTGATAGAGCGGCCGCCATCTTTGATGACGTCATAGCAAAAAAATGTACCAGGTGGCAGATGTCAACCCGAGTCCAAAATACTTTCTAGGGAATTTCTTCTAATGTACTACACAAAATCGCAACTCCTTTTTCCAAGACCGTAATTTACGTACGAGAGAATGAGTGCAAAATATATCGGAAACAGGTTTCGGAACACGTAGGTATGAAAAATGATCTACCAAATTCATTTGAAAAACTCTTCCTACGTGGAAGTGCATGTCTAACAGTTGCTCATTTGTAAATAGGGTATAAGAAATTGCAGGCATAAATTTTTAGATTGCGTTGCATTAACAACGCAATCTAAAAAATTATATATTTCGTACATAAATATAATATTGCGAAAAATATATATTTTCGCTAAATTATATATTTCGTACTACGAAATATATAATTTTTAAATGATTTTGTTTCTCATCTCGCTTTATCTTTGTTCTTGTTTAGGATTTTCCATAACAGTAGCTATTTGTTGCTTTTTGTGGTTCATGACAAAGCCCAAGTTTTAAAAAAAAAGGCATTTATGAATATAAAATTTGCATCTTTGTGCGTTAAAATGTCATTTTCAGTACATGTTTATGATTGAAATAAATAAAATTTGAGACATGCGCACTAAATTATGTGGGATAAGCATTAGCTGATTTAAACAAGGTGTTTGCCGAACCCAAATAACTTAATACAGTTGAACCTTGCTATAGCGAATCCGGGATATAACAATTCCCCGGTAGTGACAAACCTTCCGAATGGTCCCAACTGAAACCCTATGTCATTAATGCGTTATCAAACGTTTATAACGATCACCAAACGTTAGAAAATCAGCTGTAGTGATCTAAAATTACGATTTGTCTCGGAAAAACATTCCTTGCCATTTGTGCACTAGTCTCGTCAAACACCATGTTTTACAATGGTGTATATAAAATCCAAAAGTTTGCAGCCAACAATGAAATTTTTTTTCATACTATGAATAAATAATAAGATAAATTTTAAAAATTTGTTTACCTATTATAAAAACCGTATTTAAAATTAATATTTTACTTCTCTACCCTGATTATTGTTAGGTTACGCTAATTGAGATCGTAAATCATGTTCCCCTTGCTTGTTAGTACTTTTGATACCACGGGAGGCGTGGCTAAAGGATTTTTGAGCTTTTTTTGGAAATATTTTCAAACTTTGGGCGGGTTTTTTTGTCTTTAAAAATGCTCGTATTATTTCAAACATAGGCTTAAAAGAAAACTGGAAATTGATATTTTTAAAATTTTGGTAGCATGCTTTGAAAATATTTTATAGAGCGAAACGTCTAACAATACCACGTATTTTTCCAAAATTCATTTTTTAACGATTTTTCAAAAATACGGTAAGTGATATTTTAAAAAAGTAAAAACTACAAGACCGAGATATAGGCTTGATAAATACTCAAAAAAATTCCGGACTCGAAAACTTCAAAGGAACTTTCTAAAACTTAGTCCAACTTTTTCCGTTTAATTCTCCCGAATTGCTTGTAAATTGTATATATAATACTTTAAAAATTAAAATGTAAACAATATTTTTAAAACGAAGGTTTGTCTTTCTGGGAACTTGCTTCTAGACCTAATTTAGTACAAATTGATCAATCAAAATTTGCGATAAATTGCTTGAGCACGGAACGGAGCTGGAGTGGAATTGAAACTATAACATGAGTCGTCTAGAGTCAAAACCAGATACATCCACTTCCTTTCGATTTAAACTGTTTTACACTTTCTAATAGTTTAAAGTAATCTTTATATGGTGTAATTTTTTAAAGTTTCTAAAGCAGCTACATCATGATAAAAAGTGTGAAAGATTTGAAATGTTTCGGGTAGTTACAAAACCAGATTCCACCCCCATCGACCATGCTTGTCAGCACATTTTTCCCTCCAAATATCTTCCATGGTAAAACTATTTTTGTGCTAAAATTTTAGCGTTAAAAGTCTATCCCAATGCTCTTAGCTAGAAATTCGAATTTCTGTGATATTAGTTTTTCGCCCGCCGTGAAATATTTCATTTTTTGGATGTAGCTGGTTTTGAAACTAGACGACTCGCATAAAAATCGGAGGGGACCTGTAGCGTAGAAACTCAAGAAACTCAAAAAAATAAATTAAAAATAATGCTAATAATAATAATGAGTCTGCTCCAGTTTCTTGCCCAAAAGATATTCAAAAATTCCAAAATGGTAGCCTGACTCCTGGGCCACCGATTGCTTCGGGTTCGGAACCAGCATTCCCAATTTCTTATCGCAGCAATGCGTTGCTTTGATAAGCGAGCTGAGGTAATCGTTGTGACAATTTCTATCTAATATAGAGTAGTCAGATGAGAGTTTTCCTGGTTTCCTCCTATTATTGAATGAACAAGTGCACCATTAGAAGCCTTCTCAAGACGACAGTTTTTTACTAAGACCCGTTGCATCGGTATAAAATTTGCATGAATGCCGGTTGAGGTTGGGGCTGCCAATTTTAAAAACTGCAAATTCGGAACAGACGGGGAACATTGACAGGGGGGGGGGGGATATCCAGAGTCCGACCGATTTGAAAGTATTCGGAACCTGATCCGTGCACAAAAGATCCGGTTATCCGGTATGCCGATTTTGATTTTTAAAATTTAATTAATTGGTATATTTTAAAAATATAAAAGTAAATTTAAAACTTCTTTTGATACGACAAAGATGTTCGCCATTTTCTTTCCGATTTTAGAAGGGGTTCGCAAGGAAAAAAGGTTGGAAACGCCTGATTTAGATCAAATGCAGAAATTTTGCATGAGAGACATATATATATTTAATGACGTCATTTCGCATGAATAAAGTTAATGTAAACAATAATGAAAAGAAATAAGTAGAGAACTCAAGAAAAAAACAATCCTCATAGAATCAAAAATTGCGCGCACGTGCTTCAGAGTTACAAGGAACCCGTTTTTCAATACAAAGAAGTAAGCTTATGGACGAAAAACAACCAAACCGCTTTTATTCTTTAGTTAATGATAAGATATTATTTCATAGTGACACACAGAAAACATTGTATAACCAGGAATGGGCAACCTTTGGAAAGCTGCGGGATAAATTTAGAAGGTTGAAGAAGTCGCGGGCAGTAGACTAGCGTGACCTGTGGTAGAGGGGGGGGGGGGGGAGTGAAAAAATATTACGGCTTGTATTATTTCTTGTATTGTAAACTAACTAAATTATAATGATAAAGTTACAGGTACCATAATAATATCGTACTGACTTGGGATTAGATATTTACTTACAATCAGCAGAAATTAATGAGAAGCTTGTGATCTTGAACACGAGAAACAACAGAAACGATATTGGTATCAATTCCATAACACACAGGTGCAGAGTATTTTTAAAATTTTCATCTGTAAGCCTTGTTTGCGACTTCGATTTATTAGTTAGCTTATTATTAGTTATCTTAAGTCAATTAGAAAAAGTGTAAATATGTTTGACTGGCCGGATCCAAACCTAGGGCGGGGGAAACTTTTATGTAGAGTTCATCATTCCCTTATTCTTTCAGTAAAAAAAACAAATCATCCTCCCCCCCCCCCCAGTTTTATTAATTGCATACGTAAGTGCTAAGAAAGGGGGGAAGAGGGAGTAGGAGTGAAGGCCATTTTCCCTTTTGACTGTTTTTGAAGGAAAAGGTTATGGATTGTGGAGAAGAAAATAAATCAATAAACTACAAGCGAATTCTTCTCCACATAAAACAATTTCATTTGATTTACTAATTGAAGAATACTGTTTTTCAAGCTTTTATTTTTTTTAAATGTTTTTCTCCAACGAAAAAAATATAAATAAAGATAAAATCATGAAAATGTTGTTTTTCACCTTGTGAATGGAATTTTGTCTGAGTAAGAATTGTAAGTAGGTAACAATTGGGGGTTCACCGACGTCAGGCGGATCTGCGGATCAGCCACGCCCCCCTGCTCCGCCTGCCACCTCCGCCTGATCCGCCTGCCGAGTGGGGTTGAGTAGTAGGGTTTCCTCGTAGAAGATGACGGGGGTTTCTGAGTGGTGTTGAGTTGTTTTTCTTACTTGTTACTCTGCGTCCGAAGTTTAGTTTTTTCGAAGTGGCAACACCGATTTAGTTTTGGTTTTGATTAAATTTATATTTTAGGGAATGGCAATGGTTCAAGCGTATGTTGTGGTTTCCATGACAACGTATTTTTACGAAGAGCCTCCTAGTGACAAAAATAGGAATAATTATTTTTTTTTGGACTTAGTCGTTTTCCGATGTTATTTTTGATTTCCAGCTTAGGTTTTCGCGAATGGTAACATTAATTTATTTTTTTTTTTTAATTTCAAGAGTTGAATCGCTAATGCTACCATCTAGTGAGAGAAATTATTTTTAGACATAGAATATTTTATTTAATTATATTTTCTCTCAGATATTCGGATTCATATACCCCAGACCTTAATGTTGTAAAACTCATTCGATCAAATCATGATTACTATGTTTTTTTTTTCCCTTGCGTTTGTATCAGACTTAAACGAAGTGTTCTAGTGAGAATTAATTACGTTTTTCCATCAGAATTAAATTTCTCAATTTTTAATCAACTCATAGCACTATTTTAATCTTAATAATGTATAAGTAGTAACTATCTCTTAATTTTGAACATATTTCATTTTTACACTTGTAATTTTTCCCCCAAAATATTAAACCCAGGATTAATTGCGATCCAATCAAATAGCTTCTTGAGAAAATTTATATTTAATGTGAACCAAACAAATCAATCCTCGAAATTTACAAAATTTAAGTCAAAGTTAATTATAGAAATGTTTAAGACTTAGAAAAATTTTTAAAATCTTTTTTCCTAAAGTATGAAAGACAGAATTAAATGAGAACTTATCAAACAGTTTCTTGAATTTCCTCTATTGTTTTTTATTGTTATTTAGTTATTTATTTATACATTATTTTTTCGGGTGACTAAAGATCTTCGTTTTAAAAATATGATTTCCAATAAAATGCAAGGAAAAATTCAAAATAAGAAAGACAATTTTTAAAATGTATAAGATACGTTAAGAATGTTTCAAGATTTTTCGTAAAGATTGAATGTAAGTTCAAGGCTATATTTGTATTATACTGTTTACATTATTTTTAGAATTTTACTGAATTGAGATCAATGATGCAGTTTTTTGCTTTTATTACTTGTACCCAAGTTCATATTTTAATCTTTTGAAAATAGAGAAAGCTGGGACATTCGTGATCGGGGTATACATTAAGGTATTGATATGCTGATAAATATAATGAAAAGTATCCAATCAACCAATTCACATTATTTAAAAAGCTGGATAACGATGAGATTGAGCATAAGGAAAGGTCACAGTGAAGCTGGTTTTTTTTATTCAGTAATTGACTTTCAGTTCATTTTGATTTAGTAATACACTGACTAAACTAATGATGTGAAGTCATTTTCTCTGAATTAATTTTCAATACTAAACATGACGTTAATCCATCTATCCAAAAGTTTCCTAGTGTTTCTATAGTTACTGTACATCAAAATCAGATGTACATTGTTAAATAATTGATATTTATTCATATCCAGCAAATATATATTAATTTCATAAGATGCAATTGCTAAAAAACTGTCTAAGACAACAGGACGGATACACATTCATTTAACATAATTTTCTGTTATGAGTGAAAATTCCAATGAGAAATTCCTTTTGTATTGACATATTTTATAAATACAACTAGATTTGGAACGATTAAATAAAGGTTAATTAATAAGTAACTCTTTTAATATTAGTCTATATAATATCATGCATTTACACGAACATAATGCTTCACTAATTTGGATGAGAACGATTGTGATAGATATGTATATCATGTATGTCGTATTTTTTTAATTATGAATTCTTTAAACTGCGAATAGTGTTGAATGGACAACTGTTTAATAATAACGATTTCTGTTAATTCCGCACAGTTTGCATGTTAATTTAAAAAAGAAAAGAGCTGCAAAAATCATTCATCAGAGAGTGTTTGGACATTCACTCTCCGATAAATTATCTACAGCGCCAACTACTTCCGCCAAAAAACCGCCAAGGAACTTATCCTTTTCTCCCATCTAAAGTTTGGAAGAAGATGGGAGATTCCGAACAGTAAAACATCAATTAAGACAACTAATATGCTTTTATGACACATAAAATTAGTATGAAATTGAAGCCTATGTTTTTCTCCTTTGGAAGATGTCACTAAAATTTTGCTGAAAAACTTTGCTTCCGTGAAATACGCGTTTTTGTAAACCCCTCTCGTTTCTCCTGCGTTAAGTCTACGAGAAGTTCCCCAACAAGCCCTTAGGTGGTTAAAAGTCGGCATTTCTTTATCCCTGCATATGTCGCGTCTCTCCTTATACAGAAGACATACCACATGTTTTTTTCGAAAGGGAAGAAAATTCAGACAAGTCTGCTTTTTCCGATGTTTCATTTGGAGAAGCTATGATCACTTATATGTAATCCTTTATAGGCGCAAATTCCTGTTTCCAAAGAATTATAAAAATATTTTTCATGAATTAAATTAGGGGGAGATTTTTTGTCTTTTACTGAAGGAATAAAGGAATGATAAACTTTAAATGTTTTCGTAAATTATAAAGAGATTTTTGAGAAAATGAATGTATTTTCAAAATTTTAAATTGGCCTCTTTCTGAATGTAATGTTTCAATATCTTGTGTTTTAGAACCGAAAAAAAATATTAAATATTGATTAAATCCATCAACATCTTCCAGTAAAGCTGTAATTTTGAAAAACAAAATTACAGATAAACGTCGACTGATCGGGGGGGGGGGGGGGGTCGTTTACTAACAACCTCCTTGCTTTCTTTTTTCTCTTTTTCTAATGATTTTTATGCCATTCGTAATATTTATTAACTTTTTCTTTCATAAGATTTCTCCACCTTTCGATATCTTTTACTTCTTTTTATCCTACTTTTCCGTAAAAGTTAAAAAAAAAAAAAAAAAAAACAGGACGAGAGAAAGCTAATGTATCACATCACAAGAATATCGTCAAAAATAGGAAAAAGTCATAAGCAAGTTAAGTAAATAAATATACATTGAAAAATAAAAAAAATTGAAAGTTTGAGATGGGGAAATTGTGTCTGTCGATCTGTCTTTCTTCTTCAGAGGAGTACAGTTGTAAGAAAAGCATTTCCGTTGCAGAAATTAAGAGAGTTGTGTTACTCCTCGAGAGATCATCCCAACATTGCTGGTCAACGGCAATGTTGGGATGCCTTGCTCAACGACAATGTTATTGGCCATTTTAGAAAAAATCTGAACAATCGTCAAAGGTAGACAACATTGGGCAGGTTTTTAGGGAAAGAAACCCAATATTCTTCTAGTCCAAAAAGAAAGGACAGCAGAAAGGGAGAAAACACCTGAAGGGAGGTTACCTGATGTTTTTATAGAAGGGACTCCTCTTCCAACCCTTTCATTTCCTCATCTCAACATTCCACATATGCCATCAGCTCACCTCAGTACAAGCAAAAGTACAGTTAAATTTTAATATACCTATGATTTCATATACAGTACTGTACATTTGTTTTTCGTAGGTTTAAATAAGCAACCATCTGTGGGTCTGGAACGGAATAATCCAATTTACACAGTATCTTATGTGAAAAAATAATTCGCCATTCGTACAAATCGCCATTCGAACTGCCTCCTGGAACGAATTGTGTACGAATAGCGAGGTTCCACTGTACAGTACACTTCACCGGGGAATGGAGAAAAGTATGGGACATTGTTTAGAAAACAAACCACATGTTTTTTTTCCTGAATCACAAAAATTATTTTCTTCACATGACTAAACTAAATATTAGAATAGAAATAGAAGATATTTTAAAATTTCATTTTAATTGAAGCACTATAAATCTTGCTTTAGATTTTTCAAATCATTTGTTAGGAATTATCGAAAGGGGAAATTTTGACAAGTCTGCCTTTCTAATACTTGATTTGAAGGTATGACATGTACAATAGTAGGTAACAATTGGGGGTTCACCGACGTCAGGCGGATCTGCGGATCAGCCACGCCCCCCTGCTCCGCCTGCCACCTCCGCCTGATCCGCCTGCCGAGTGGGGTTGAGTAGTAGGGTTTCCTCGTAGAAGATGACGGGGGTTTCTGAGTGGTGTTGAGTTGTTTTTCTTACTTGTTACTCTGCGTCCGAAGTTTAGTTTTTTCGAAGTGGCAACACCGATTTAGTTTTGGTTTTGATTAAATTTATATTTTAGGGAATGGCAATGGTTCAAGCGTATGTTGTGGTTTCCATGACAACGTATTTTTACGAAGAGCCTCCTAGTGACAAAAATAGGAATAATTATTTTTTTTTGGACTTAGTCGTTTTCCGATGTTATTTTTGATTTCCAGCTTAGGTTTTCGCGAATGGTAACATTAATTTATTTTTTTTTTTAATTTCAAGAGTTGAATCGCTAATGCTACCATCTAGTGAGAGAAATTATTTTTAGACATAGAATATTTTATTTAATTATATTTTCTCTCAGATATTCGGATTCATATACCCCAGACCTTAATGTTGTAAAACTCATTCGATCAAATCATGATTACTATGTTTTTTTTTTTTTTCCTTGCGTTTGTATCAGACTTAAACGAAGTGTTCTAGTGAGAATTAATTACTTTTTTCCATCAGAATTAAATTTCTCAATTTTTAATCAACTCATAGCACTATTTTAATCTTAATAATGTATAAGTAGTAACTATCTCTTAATTTTGAACATATTTCATTTTTACACTTGTAATTTTTCCCCCAAAATATTAAACCCAGGATTAATTGCGATCCAATCAAATAGCTTCTTGAGAAAATTTATATTTAATGTGAACCAAACAAATCAATCCTCGAAATTTACAAAATTTAAGTCAAAGTTAATTATAGAAATGTTTAAGACTTAGAAAAATTTTTAAAATCTTTTTTCCTAAAGTATGAAAGACAGAATTAAATGAGAACTTATCAAACAGTTTCTTGAATTTCCTCTATTGTTTTTTATTGTTATTTAGTTATTTATTTATACATTATTTTTTCGGGTGACTAAAGATCTTCGTTTTAAAAATATGATTTCCAATAAAATGCAAGGAAAAATTCAAAATAAGAAAGACAATTTTTAAAATGTATAAGATACGTTAAGAATGTTTCAAGATTTTTCGTAAAGATTGAATGTAAGTTCAAGGCTATATTTGTATTATACTGTTTACATTATTTTTAGAATTTTACTGAATTGAGATCAATGATGCAGTTTTTTGCTTTTATTACTTGTACCCAAGTTCATATTTTAATCTTTTGAAAATAGAGAAAGCTGGGACATTCGTGATCGGGGTATACATTAAGGTATTGATATGCTGATAAATATAATGAAAAGTATCCAATCAACCAATTCACATTATTTAAAAAGCTGGATAACGATGAGATTGAGCATAAGGAAAGGTCACAGTGAAGCTGGTTTTTTTTATTCAGTAATTGACTTTCAGTTCATTTTGATTTAGTAATACACTGACTAAACTAATGATGTGAAGTCATTTTCTCTGAATTAATTTTCAATACTAAACATGACGTTAATCCATCTATCCAAAAGTTTCCTAGTGTTTCTATAGTTACTGTACATCAAAATCAGATGTACATTGTTAAATAATTGATATTTATTCATATCCAGCAAATATATATTAATTTCATAAGATGCAATTGCTAAAAAACTGTCTAAGACAACAGGACGGATACACATTCATTTAACATAATTTTCTGTTATGAGTGAAAATTCCAATGAGAAATTCCTTTTGTATTGACATATTTTATAAATACAACTAGATTTGGAACGATTAAATAAAGGTTAATTAATAAGTAACTCTTTTAATATTAGTCTATATAATATCATGCATTTACACGAACATAATGCTTCACTAATTTGGATGAGAACGATTGTGATAGATATGTATATCATGTATGTCGTATTTTTTTAATTATGAATTCTTTAAACTGCGAATAGTGTTGAATGGACAACTGTTTAATAATAACGATTTCTGTTAATTCCGCACAGTTTGCATGTTAATTTAAAAAAGAAAAGAGCTGCAAAAATCATTCATCAGAGAGTGTTTGGACATTCACTCTCCGATAAATTATCTACAGCGCCAACTACTTCCGCCAAAAAACCGCCAAGGAACTTATCCTTTTCTCCCATCTAAAGTTTGGAAGAAGATGGGAGATTCCGAACAGTAAAACATCAATTAAGACAACTAATATGCTTTTATGACACATAAAATTAGTATGAAATTGAAGCCTATGTTTTTCTCCTTTGGAAGATGTCACTAAAATTTTGCTGAAAAACTTTGCTTCCGTGAAATACGCGTTTTTGTAAACCCCTCTCGTTTCTCCTGCGTTAAGTCTACGAGAAGTTCCCCAACAAGCCCTTAGGTGGTTAAAAGTCGGCATTTCTTTATCCCTGCATATGTCGCGTCTCTCCTTATACAGAAGACATACCACATGTTTTTTTCGAAAGGGAAGAAAATTCAGACAAGTCTGCTTTTTCCGATGTTTCATTTGGAGAAGCTATGATCACTTATATGTAATCCTTTATAGGCGCAAATTCCTGTTTCCAAAGAATTATAAAAATATTTTTCATGAATTAAATTAGGGGGAGATTTTTTGTCTTTTACTGAAGGAATAAAGGAATGATAAACTTTAAATGTTTTCGTAAATTATAAAGAGATTTTTGAGAAAATGAATGTATTTTCAAAATTTTAAATTGGCCTCTTTCTGAATGTAATGTTTCAATATCTTGTGTTTTAGAACCGAAAAAAAATATTAAATATTGATTAAATCCATCAACATCTTCCAGTAAAGCTGTAATTTTGAAAAACAAAATTACAGATAAACGTCGACTGATCGGGGGGGGGGGGGGGTCGTTTACTAACAACCTCCTTGCTTTCTTTTTTCTCTTTTTCTAATGATTTTTATGCCATTCGTAATATTTATTAACTTTTTCTTTCATAAGATTTCTCCACCTTTCGATATCTTTTACTTCTTTTTATCCTACTTTTCCGTAAAAGTTAAAAAAAAAAAAAAAAAAAACAGGACGAGAGAAAGCTAATGTATCACATCACAAGAATATCGTCAAAAATAGGAAAAAGTCATAAGCAAGTTAAGTAAATAAATATACATTGAAAAATAAAAAAAAATGAAAGTTTGAGATGGGGAAATTGTGTCTGTCGATCTGTCTTTCTTCTTCAGAGGAGTACAGTTGTAAGAAAAGCATTTCCGTTGCAGAAATTAAGAGAGTTGTGTTACTCCTCGAGAGATCATCCCAACATTGCTGGTCAACGGCAATGTTGGGATGCCTTGCTCAACGACAATGTTATTGGCCATTTTAGAAAAAATCTGAACAATCGTCAAAGGTAGACAACATTGGGCAGGTTTTTAGGGAAAGAAACCCAAGATTCTTCTAGTCCAAAAAGAAAGGACAGCAGAAAGGGAGAAAACACCTGAAGGGAGGTTACCTGATGTTTTTATAGAAGGGACTCCTCTTCCAACCCTTTCATTTCCTCATCTCAACATTCCACATATGCCATCAGCTCACCTCAGTACAAGCAAAAGTACAGTTAAATTTTAATATACCTATGATTTCATATACAGTACTGTACATTTGTTTTTCGTAGGTTTAAATAAGCAACCATCTGTGGGTCTGGAACGGAATAATCCAATTTACACAGTATCTTATGTGAAAAAATAATTCGCCATTCGTACAAATCGCCATTCGAACTGCCTCCTGGAACGAATTGTGTACGAATAGCGAGGTTCCACTGTACAGTACACTTCACCGGGGAATGGAGAAAAGTATGGGACATTGTTTAGAAAACAAACCACATGTTTTTTTTCCTGAATCACAAAAATTATTTTCTTCACATGACTAAACTAAATATTAGAATAGAAATAGAAGATATTTTAAAATTTCATTTTAATTGAAGCACTATAAATCTTGCTTTAGATTTTTCAAATCATTTGTTAGGAATTATCGAAAGGGGAAATTTTGACAAGTCTGCCTTTCTAATACTTGATTTGAAGGTATGACATGTACAATAGTAGGTAACAATTGGGGGTTCACCGACGTCAGGCGGATCTGCGGATCAGCCACGCCCCCCTGCTCCGCCTGCCACCTCCGCCTGATCCGCCTGCCGAGTGGGGTTGAGTAGTAGGGTTTCCTCGTAGAAGATGACGGGGGTTTCTGAGTGGTGTTGAGTTGTTTTTCTTACTTGTTACTCTGCGTCCGAAGTTTAGTTTTTTCGAAGTGGCAACACCGATTTAGTTTTGGTTTTGATTAAATTTATATTTTAGGGAATGGCAATGGTTCAAGCGTATGTTGTGGTTTCCATGACAACGTATTTTTACGAAGAGCCTCCTAGTGACAAAAATAGGAATAATTATTTTTTTTTGGACTTAGTCGTTTTCCGATGTTATTTTTGATTTCCAGCTTAGGTTTTCGCGAATGGTAACATTAATTTATTTTTTTTTTTAATTTCAAGAGTTGAATCGCTAATGCTACCATCTAGTGAGAGAAATTATTTTTAGACATAGAATATTTTATTTAATTATATTTTCTCTCAGATATTCGGATTCATATACCCCAGACCTTAATGTTGTAAAACTCATTCGATCAAATCATGATTACTATGTTTTTTTTTTTTTCCTTGCGTTTGTATCAGACTTAAACGAAGTGTTCTAGTGAGAATTAATTACTTTTTTCCATCAGAATTAAATTTCTCAATTTTTAATCAACTCATAGCACTATTTTAATCTTAATAATGTATAAGTAGTAACTATCTCTTAATTTTGAACATATTTCATTTTTACACTTGTAATTTTTCCCCCAAAATATTAAACCCAGGATTAATTGCGATCCAATCAAATAGCTTCTTGAGAAAATTTATATTTAATGTGAACCAAACAAATCAATCCTCGAAATTTACAAAATTTAAGTCAAAGTTAATTATAGAAATGTTTAAGACTTAGAAAAATTTTTAAAATCTTTTTTCCTAAAGTATGAAAGACAGAATTAAAGGAGAACTTATCAAACAGTTTCTTGAAAAAGTGTAGACTTAATATGCACAAATCAAATCAATCCACACAATTTACTAAATTTTAGTCAATTAAAAGTTTTGTTGAAATATTTGGAACTTAGAAAATGACCATCAATAGGTTTATACATACTAATTTAACAATACTTTTACAAAAAGCGGCGATTTCTTCTATACTTAAACAGGTTTACATCCATTTTACTGTTTTCTATCAATACAAATCAATGAATTTATATCAACTAAGACTATATTTACATTAGATAATCATCCTTTAACCCATATTATACCACTAGATTTTTTTTTCAAAGTTTAAGAGTTTGCATGAAATAGTGGAAGTTAGAGTATGTTCAGCAACTTTATTTCACATAGAATGATAAGCGAATTTTTCGTGCATTTCAATATTTATTTATTTTGTTTTTAATTAATATTTTTTTTACACATTTTAACGTTTCAAACGAATACAATCTCAGAAATTATTGTGGGCATATACATCATGATTAAAGAAACTTTAAAAATAGTCAAGAGCATATTGCTAAATTTGTAACTGCGAAGCAATTCAACAACCTGATTGACGTATAATACATTTAACGAACATTTCACCTATTTAAAACTTTGTCTTTAACATTTAACGAATTTTTTCATTTTTTCAAAGAGTGATTTAATTTCAAAACTCTGTCTTTAACATATTTTTACGATTTACACAGAATAATACAACCGGGAAAAATTTTCAACATAACTATTTACAACACGATTTTCACACACTGAAAAAGTTTATAACTTAAGCACGAAGAAACTTTAAAACTGTTCACACCGCAAATTTCATGCATTGAAAAAGTCTATTACTTACATACAAACTTAGAATCTTTGAAACTAAAATCACAGAAGTACAATTTAACTTAAATACGATAATGCTTAAAATCATAGCTACAGAAAATAAAAAAGAAAGTTAGAAATATTATACTCAAAGACATAAAAAAACACACACAAGACATACCATCTGCAGAAACTACTATCATTAAAAATAATTAATAACATCAAGAGAATTTCTAGAACTTGGAAGATTGAATGCTAAAAAAGCCTCTTAGAAATAAAGGACAATTTCAACACATCCCCCACCGAGTTCCTACTATGCAAAGCAATCGTTGCGTATTTTCAGTCATCCTATACACGAACTCAAAAGCAACTATGCAAAATCTACCAATGCAGTTAGTGAATGAACGCAGAGAGAATGCACTTATCATTCACACATTGAAAATCGAAGAAGTTTTTCATGCAATATAGCTATATTTCAATTATTCAAACTTACATGAAACTAATTTTAACAGAGTACAATCTTAGAAATACTTTAAAGTTGAAATACAAATTATATAAAACATCATTTACTTACAGAGAAGGAAAATATATCTCTTCCTAGGGCAAACCGCAACGTAGAAATGACTCTTCAGGCTCTTATCAGCTGATGAAGATAAGGCTCATCGGCCACTCCAATCGAAGAATGACACATGCAAACATGATGGTACCAGCTGACTAACACTATCGATAAACCAATTTGACTTCAATTGAAGTTTAATATGAATGTAACAGTAAGTTTTAATTAAAAAATATTTCATACAAGCAAACATATACATACATATAAATTTAATAATTTTACGATGACCTATGTATTTAACTCACCATACTCAGACAGTTTTCCTTAAACACACATTTTTTCATAGATATAACCCTTTAATTCATTAGTTCCGAGTGAAGAATTTCTTACCTTTAGCATTATAATCAAGCCATACAATACATTTAACAAACGTTTCGTTTATTCAAAACTTACTCTTAAACATTTAACGAACGTTTCATCTATTCAAAGAGTTATTTATTTTCAAAACGCAGTGTTTAACACAATTTTTAAGATTTTCACAGACTAATACAACCGATAAAAATATTTAACAAAACTATTTCCAATACGAGTTTCATACATTGAAAAGGTTTATTAGCAAAGTTCAAAGAAAACTTTCAAGCTATTTTCGCTGCAAATTTCATCTTTTGAAAAAGTCTATTACTAACATACAAACTTGGAATCTTTACTTTATTCACACCTTTAATATTATAATCAAGCATATAACACATTAAGCGGACATTTCATCTATTCAATGACTTTCAAAACTTACTCTTAAACATTTAACGAACGTTTCATCTATTTAATGAGTTATTTATTTTCAAAACTCAATGTTCAACACAATTTTTAAGATTTTCACAGAGTAATACAACCGATAAAAATATTTAACAAAACTATTTCCAATACGAGTTTCATACATTGAAAAGGTTTATTAGCAAAGTTCAAAGAAAACTTTCAAGCTATTTTCGCTGCAAATTTCATGTTTTGAAAAAGTCTATTACTAACATACAAACTTGAAATCTTTACTTTGTTCACACCTTTAATATTATAATCAAGCACATAACACATTAAACGAACATTTCATCTATTCAAAGACTTTCAAAACTTACTCTTTAACATTTAACGATCATTTCATTTATTCAAGAAGTTATTTATTTTCAAAACTTAATCTTTAACACAATTTTTATAATTTACATAGGGTTTATGATATACAACCGAGAAAAATATTTATCAAAACTATTTGCAACGCGTCTTTTCCCACATTGAAAAGGTTTATTACTAAAGTACAAAGAAAACTTTCAACCTATTTACGTTACAAATTCCGTGTTTTGAAAAAGTCTATTACTACTTACCTACATACAAAATTGAAATCTTTACTTTGAAACTAAGATTACAAACAATTTTATACAGAGTTCAAGTTAAATATAGAATTGGCTAAAATCGTAGCAACATAAAGTACAGAATATAAAAAAAGTTAGAAACGTTATAATACTCAAAGACTTGCATTACTAACTAAAATAAAGAAACACAGCTTTCAACTACTACTACCAATGCAAAACTTATATTAACCTGCTAAAAACTCCATAAGAAAAGTCAAAGTACTGCGCACAAAACATCAAAACTTAGAGTCATCTAGTAAAACTTAGAACGAATAATGTAAAACTACGAAAATTTTCAAAAATAAAAGTGTTATGCACATGCAAAATGTAAAAAGTACTGTGTACGAATGTTAAAACTTTAACTAAAACATGAAACAAAGATGTAAAAATATTAAGTATAATATCTTAAAGCAACACTAAAATGTAAAAGTATAACGTACAAAACATCAAAACTTAGATTCATCTAGTAAAACTTAGTATAAAAATGTAAAAGTACTAAGGACAGAACCTCAAATATACATTAATTTGATAAAAGCAAAATGAAAATGTTAAAGTGCAAAAGACAAAACGTCAAACATAGATTAAGATGTTAAAACAATGTATCATAAAAATTAAAAAAAAAAAAAGAAAAAGAAAAAATACTACATACAAACGGTTAAAACTTAGAACTAAAATTTTTGATAAATCATATAATTTCAAATTCGTCTAGAAAAACTTAGAGCGGAAATGTAAAATTATTGAAGTTTACAAAACAAAAGTGTTAAGCATTCACAAGTTATTAAAACTTCAAAACGTAAAAAAATGATTTCTCTACAAAAACTTGGAATGAAGTCGTAAAATTACTAAGTACAAACTGTTAAAACAACATAAAAATGTCAAAATGACAAGTATAAAGCAACAAAACATAGATTTGGCTGCTGAAATATTAATCAAAAATGTAAAAATTCTAACAACAAAATCCTAAAACTCTGAAAAATTAAAAATCACGCAGTACAAAACAACAAAACATGTAAAAAATGTTAAGTATAAAGCTGCAAAACTCAAATTCACCCAGAAAAACTCAAAACAAAGAAGTAAAAGTAAGGAACTTTTCAAAAGAAAAGTGTTATACACTTGCAAAATGTTAAAACGTAATGCAAAAATGTAAAAATTACTACGTACAAAATGTAAAAATTCTAGAGAGAGAAGATAACTCTAACTTTTTTTTTTTTACGTTTTGTATTTTGTACTCTTAAATTTTTTGCATTTATAGAATGTTTGAACATTTTGTACTCATACTTTTTACGATTTTAGTTTGAATTTTTGTAGATCCATCTAAATTTTTTAAGTTTCGTACTTAAACTTTTACATTTTCGTACAAAGTTTCACTTGATGAATACGTTATATACTTAGAATTTTTACATTTTGTACGTAGTAATTTTTACATTTTTGCATTAAGTTTTAACATTTTGCAAGTGTATAACACTTTTCTTTTGAAAAGTTCCTTACTTTTACATCTTTGTTTTGAGTTTTTCTGGGTGAATTTGAGTTTTGCAGCTTTATACTTAGCATTTTTACATGTTTTGTTGTTTTGTACTGCGTGTTTTTAATTTTTCAGAGTTTTAGGATTTTGTTGTTAGAATTTTTACATTTTTGATTAATATTTCAGGAGTCAAATCTATGTTTTGTTGCTTTATACTTGTCATTTTGACATTTTTATGATGTTTTAACAGTTTATACTTAGTAATTTTACGACTTCATTCTAAGTTTTTGTAGAGAAATCATTTTTTACGTTTTGAAGTTTTAATAACTTGCGAATGCTTAACACTTTTGTTTTGTAAACTTCAGTAATTTTGCATTTCCGCTCTAAGTTTTTCTAGACGAATTAGAAATTATATGGTTTATCAAAAAGTTTAGTTCTAAGTTTTGACCGTTTGAATGTAGTATTTTTTCTTTTTCTTTTTTTAAAATTTTTATGATACATTGTTTTAATATCTTAATCTATGTTTGATGTTTTGTCTTTTGCACTTTAACATTTTCATTTTGCTTTTATCAAATTAGTGTATATTTGAGGTTCTATCCTTAGTACTTTTACATTTTTATACTAAGTTTTACTAGATGAATCTAAGTTTTGATGTTTTGTACGTTGTACTTTTACATTTTAGTGTTGCTTTAAGATATTATACTTAATATTTTTACATCATCGTTTCATGTTTTAGTTAAAGTTTTAACATTAGTACACAGTACTTTTTACATTTTGCAAGTGCATAACACTTTTATTTTTGAAAATTTTCGTAGTTTTACATTATTCGTTCTAAGTTTTACTAGATGACTCTAAGTTTTGATGTTTTGTGCGCAGTACTTTGACTTTTCTTATGGAGTTTTTAGCAGGTTAATATAAGTTTTGCATTGGTAGTAGTAGTTGAAAGCTGTGTTTCTTTATTTTAGTTAGTAATGCAAGTCTTTGAGTATTATAACGTTTCTAACTTTTTTTATATTCTGTACTTTATGTTGCTACGATTTTAGCCAATTCTATATTTAACTTGAACTCTGTATAAAATTGTTTGTAATCTTAGTTTCAAAGTAAAGATTTCAATTTTGTATGTAGGTAAGTAGTAATAGACTTTTTCAAAACACGGAATTTGTAACGTAAATAGGTTGAAAGTTTTCTTTGTACTTTAGTAATAAACCCTTTCAATGTGGGAAAAGACGCGTTGCAAATAGTTTTGATAAATATTTTTCTCGGTTGTATATCATAAACCCTATGTAAATTATAAAAATTGTGTTAAAGATTAAGTTTTGAAAATAAATAACTTCTTGAATAAATGAAATGATCGTTAAATGTTAAAGAGTAAGTTTTGAAAGTCTTTGAATAGATGAAATGTTCGTTTAATGTGTTATGTGCTTGATTATAATATTAAAGGTGTGAACAAAGTAAAGATTTCAAGTTTGTATGTTAGTAATAGACTTTTTCAAAACATGAAATTTGCAGCGAAAATAGCTTGAAAGTTTTCTTTGAACTTTGCTAATAAACCTTTTCAATGTATGAAACTCGTATTGGAAATAGTTTTGTTAAATATTTTTATCGGTTGTATTACTCTGTGAAAATCTTAAAAATTGTGTTGAACATTGAGTTTTGAAAATAAATAACTCATTAAATAGATGAAACGTTCGTTAAATGTTTAAGAGTAAGTTTTGAAAGTCATTGAATAGATGAAATGTCCGCTTAATGTGTTATATGCTTGATTATAATATTAAAGGTGTGAATAAAGTAAAGATTCCAAGTTTGTATGTTAGTAATAGACTTTTTCAAAAGATGAAATTTGCAGCGAAAATAGCTTGAAAGTTTTCTTTGAACTTTGCTAATAAACCTTTTCAATGTATGAAACTCGTATTGGAAATAGTTTTGTTAAATATTTTTATCGGTTGTATTAGTCTGTGAAAATCTTAAAAATTGTGTTAAACACTGCGTTTTGAAAATAAATAACTCTTTGAATAGATGAAACGTTCGTTAAATGTTTAAGAGTAAGTTTTGAATAAACGAAACGTTTGTTAAATGTATTGTATGGCTTGATTATAATGCTAAAGGTAAGAAATTCTTCACTCGGAACTAATGAATTAAAGGGTTATATCTATGAAAAAATGTGTGTTTAAGGAAAACTGTCTGAGTATGGTGAGTTAAATACATAGGTCATCGTAAAATTATTAAATTTATATGTATGTATATGTTTGCTTGTATGAAATATTTTTTAATTAAAACTTACTGTTACATTCATATTAAACTTCAATTGAAGTCAAATTGGTTTATCGATAGTGTTAGTCAGCTGGTACCATCATGTTTGCATGTGTCATTCTTCGATTGGAGTGGCCGATGAGCCTTATCTTCATCAGCTGATAAGAGCCTGAAGAGTCATTTCTACGTTGCGGTTTGCCCTAGGAAGAGATATATTTTCCTTCTCTGTAAGTAAATGATGTTTTATATAATTTGTATTTCAACTTTAAAGTATTTCTAAGATTGTACTCTGTTAAAATTAGTTTCATGTAAGTTTGAATAATTGAAATATAGCTATATTGCATGAAAAACTTCTTCGATTTTCAATGTGTGAATGATAAGTGCATTCTCTCTGCGTTCATTCACTAACTGCATTGGTAGATTTTGCATAGTTGCTTTTGAGTTCGTGTATAGGATGACTGAAAATACGCAACGATTGCTTTGCATAGTAGGAACTCGGTGGGGGATGTGTTGAAATTGTCCTTTATTTCTAAGAGGCTTTTTTAGCATTCAATCTTCCAAGTTCTAGAAATTCTCTTGATGTTATTAATTATTTTTAATGATAGTAGTTTCTGCAGATGGTATGTCTTGTGTGTGTTTTTTTATGTCTTTGAGTATAATATTTCTAACTTTCTTTTTTATTTTCTGTAGCTATGATTTTAAGCATTATCGTATTTAAGTTAAATTGTACTTCTGTGATTTTAGTTTCAAAGATTCTAAGTTTGTATGTAAGTAATAGACTTTTTCAATGCATGAAATTTGCGGTGTGAACAGTTTTAAAGTTTCTTCGTGCTTAAGTTATAAACTTTTTCAGTGTGTGAAAATCGTGTTGTAAATAGTTATGTTGAAAATTTTTCCCGGTTGTATTATTCTGTGTAAATCGTAAAAATATGTTAAAGACAGAGTTTTGAAAATAAATCACTCTTTGAAAAAATGAAAAAATTCGTTAAATGTTAAAGACGAAGTTTTGAATAGGTGAAATGTTCGTTAAATGTATTATACGTCAATCAGGTTGTTGAATTGCTTCGCAGTTACAAATTTAGCAATATGCTCTTGACTATTTTTAAAGTTTCTTTAATCATGATGTATATGCCCACAATAATTTCTGAGATTGTATTCGTTTGAAACGTTAAAATGTGTAAAAAAAATATTAATTAAAAACAAAATAAATAAATATTGAAATGCACGAAAAATTCGCTTATCATTCTATGTGAAATAAAGTTGCTGAACATACTCTAACTTCCACTATTTCATGCAAACTCTTAAACTTTGAAAAAAACTCGAGTGGTATAATATGGGTTAAAGGATGATTATCTAATGTAAATATAGTCTTAGTTGATATAAATTCATTGATTTGTATTGATAGAAAACAGTAAAATGGATGTAAACCTGTTTAAGTATAGAAGAAATCGCCGCTTTTTGTAAAAGTATTGTTAAATTAGTATGTATAAACCTATTGATGGTCATTTTCTAAGTTCCAAATATTTCAACAAAACTTTTAATTGACTAAAATTTAGTAAATTGTGTGGATAGATTTGATTTGTGCATATTAAGTCTACACTTTTTCAAGAAACTGTTTGATAAGTTCTCATTTAATTCTGTCTTTCATACTTTAGGAAAAAAGATTTTAAAAATTTTTCTAAGTCTTAAACATTTCTATAATTAACTTTGACTTAAATTTTGTAAATTTCGAGGATTGATTTGTTTGGTTCACATTAAATATAAATTTTCTCAAGAAGCTATTTGATTGGATCGCAATTAATCCTGGGTTTAATATTTTGGGGGAAAAATTACAAGTGTAAAAATGAAATATGTTCAAAATTAAGAGATAGTTACTACTTATACATTATTAAGATTAAAATAGTGCTATGAGTTGATTAAAAATTGAGAAATTTAATTCTGATGGAAAAAAGTAATTAATTCTCACTAGAACACTTCGTTTAAGTCTGATACAAACGCAAGGGGAAAAAAAAACATAGTAATCATGATTTGATCGAATGAGTTTTACAACATTAAGGTCTGGGGTATATGAATCCAAATATCTGAGAGAAAATATAATTAAATAAAATATTCTATGTCTAAAAATAATTTCTCTCACTAGATGGTAGCATTAGCGATTCAACTCTTGAAATTAAAAAAAAAATAAATTAATGTTACCATTCGCGAAAACCTAAGCTGGAAATCAAAAATAACATCGGAAAACGACTAAGTCCAAAAAAAAATAATTATTCCTATTTTTGTCACTAGGAGGCTCTTCGTAAAAATACGTTGTCATGGAAACCACAACATACGCTTGAACCATTGCCATTCCCTAAAATATAAATTTAATCAAAACCAAAACTAAATCGGTGTTGCCACTTCGAAAAAACTAAACTTCGGACGCAGAGTAACAAGTAAGAAAAACAACTCAACACCACTCAGAAACCCCCGTCATCTTCTACGAGGAAACCCTACTACTCAACCCCACTCGGCAGGCGGATCAGGCGGAGGTGGCAGGCGGAGCAGGGGGGCGTGGCTGATCCGCAGATCCGCCTGACGTCGGTGAACCCCCAATTGTTACCTACTATTGTACATGTCATACCTTCAAATCAAGTATTAGAAAGGCAGACTTGTCAAAATTTCCCCTTTCGATAATTCCTAACAAATGATTTGAAAAATCTAAAGCAAGATTTATAGTGCTTCAATTAAAATGAAATTTTAAAATATCTTCTATTTCTATTCTAATATTTAGTTTAGTCATGTGAAGAAAATAATTTTTGTGATTCAGGAAAAAAAACATGTGGTTTGTTTTCTAAACAATGTCCCATACTTTTCTCCATTCCCCGGTGAAGTGTACTGTACAGTGGAACCTCGCTATTCGTACACAATTCGTTCCAGGAGGCAGTTCGAATGGCGATTTGTACGAATGGCGAATTATTTTTTCACATAAGATACTGTGTAAATTGGATTATTCCGTTCCAGACCCACAGATGGTTGCTTATTTAAACCTACGAAAAACAAATGTACAGTACTGTATATGAAATCATAGGTATATTAAAATTTAACTGTACTTTTGCTTGTACTGAGGTGAGCTGATGGCATATGTGGAATGTTGAGATGAGGAAATGAAAGGGTTGGAAGAGGAGTGCCTTCTATAAAAACATCAGGTAACCTCCCTTCAGGTGTTTTCTCCCTTTCTGCTGTCCTTTCTTTTTGGACTAGAAGAATATTGGGTTTCTTTCCCTAAAAACCTGCCCAATGTTGTCTACCTTTGACGATTGTTCAGATTTTTTCTAAAATGGCCAATAACATTGTCGTTGAGCAAGGCATCCCAACATTGCCGTTGACCAGCAATGTTGGGATGATCTCTCGAGGAGTAACACAACTCTCTTAATTTCTGCAACGGAAATGCTTTTCTTACAACTGTACTCCTCTGAAGAAGAAAGACAGATCGACAGACACAATTTCCCCATCTCAAACTTTCAATTTTTTTTATTTTTCAATGTATATTTATTTACTTAACTTGCTTATGACTTTTTCCTATTTTTGACGATATTCTTGTGATGTGATACATTAGCTTTCTCTCGTCCTGTTTTTTTTTTTTTTTTTTTTAACTTTTACGGAAAAGTAGGATAAAAAGAAGTAAAAGATATCGAAAGGTGGAGAAATCTTATGAAAGAAAAAGTTAATAAATATTACGAATGGCATAAAAATCATTAGAAAAAGAGAAAAAAGAAAGCAAGGAGGTTGTTAGTAAACGACCCCCCCCCCCCCCGATCAGTCGACGTTTATCTGTAATTTTGTTTTTCAAAATTACAGCTTTACTGGAAGATGTTGATGGATTTAATCAATATTTAATATTTTTTTTCGGTTCTAAAACACAAGATATTGAAACATTACATTCAGAAAGAGGCCAATTTAAAATTTTGAAAATACATTCATTTTCTCAAAAATCTCTTTATAATTTACGAAAACATTTAAAGTTTATCATTCCTTTATTCCTTCAGTAAAAGACAAAAAATCTCCCCCTAATTTAATTCATGAAAAATATTTTTATAATTCTTTGGAAACAGGAATTTGCGCCTATAAAGGATTACATATAAGTGATCATAGCTTCTCCAAATGAAACATCGGAAAAAGCAGACTTGTCTGAATTTTCTTCCCTTTCGAAAAAAACATGTGGTATGTCTTCTGTATAAGGAGAGACGCGACATATGCAGGGATAAAGAAATGCCGACTTTTAACCACCTAAGGGCTTGTTGGGGAACTTCTCGTAGACTTAACGCAGGAGAAACGAGAGGGGTTTACAAAAACGCGTATTTCACGGAAGCAAAGTTTTTCAGCAAAATTTTAGTGACATCTTCCAAAGGAGAAAAACATAGGCTTCAATTTCATACTAATTTTATGTGTCATAAAAGCATATTAGTTGTCTTAATTGATGTTTTACTGTTCGGAATCTCCCATCTTCTTCCAAACTTTAGATGGGAGAAAAGGATAAGTTCCTTGGCGGTTTTTTGGCGGAAGTAGTTGGCGCTGTAGATAATTTATCGGAGAGTGAATGTCCAAACACTCTCTGATGAATGATTTTTGCAGCTCTTTTCTTTTTTAAATTAACATGCAAACTGTGCGGAATTAACAGAAATCGTTATTATTAAACAGTTGTCCATTCAACACTATTCGCAGTTTAAAGAATTCATAATTAAAAAAATACGACATACATGATATACATATCTATCACAATCGTTCTCATCCAAATTAGTGAAGCATTATGTTCGTGTAAATGCATGATATTATATAGACTAATATTAAAAGAGTTACTTATTAATTAACCTTTATTTAATCGTTCCAAATCTAGTTGTATTTATAAAATATGTCAATACAAAAGGAATTTCTCATTGGAATTTTCACTCATAACAGAAAATTATGTTAAATGAATGTGTATCCGTCCTGTTGTCTTAGACAGTTTTTTAGCAATTGCATCTTATGAAATTAATATATATTTGCTGGATATGAATAAATATCAATTATTTAACAATGTACATCTGATTTTGATGTACAGTAACTATAGAAACACTAGGAAACTTTTGGATAGATGGATTAACGTCATGTTTAGTATTGAAAATTAATTCAGAGAAAATGACTTCACATCATTAGTTTAGTCAGTGTATTACTAAATCAAAATGAACTGAAAGTCAATTACTGAATAAAAAAAACCAGCTTCACTGTGACCTTTCCTTATGCTCAATCTCATCGTTATCCAGCTTTTTAAATAATGTGAATTGGTTGATTGGATACTTTTCATTATATTTATCAGCATATCAATACCTTAATGTATACCCCGATCACGAATGTCCCAGCTTTCTCTATTTTCAAAAGATTAAAATATGAACTTGGGTACAAGTAATAAAAGCAAAAAACTGCATCATTGATCTCAATTCAGTAAAATTCTAAAAATAATGTAAACAGTATAATACAAATATAGCCTTGAACTTACATTCAATCTTTACGAAAAATCTTGAAACATTCTTAACGTATCTTATACATTTTAAAAATTGTCTTTCTTATTTTGAATTTTTCCTTGCATTTTATTGGAAATCATATTTTTAAAACGAAGATCTTTAGTCACCCGAAAAAATAATGTATAAATAAATAACTAAATAACAATAAAAAACAATAGAGGAAATTCAAGAAACTGTTTGATAAGTTCTCATTTAATTCTGTCTTTCATACTTTAGGAAAAAAGATTTTAAAAATTTTTCTAAGTCTTAAACATTTCTATAATTAACTTTGACTTAAATTTTGTAAATTTCGAGGATTGATTTGTTTGGTTCACATTAAATATAAATTTTCTCAAGAAGCTATTTGATCACCTCCAATAAATTGCATTTGGCCACCTACTGCAGAAGACTTAAATGACAGCACTGTAATGGACATTATACCAGTTTTGTTGTTTAACTTTCTTGCCTGGTGCTCAGGTGAAACTGATGAAGTTGACATGAATAATTTTGTACAAATTCCTGAATCTAAAAAAAAGAAAATTCAATCAATTGCTCAGGATATTATTTACTTTTCTTCTAAAGGCAGAAAAGCAACACCTAAACATTATTCCCTTGCTATGGCTATTCGACATATTACAGGTTCTGCAAAATTGACAAATATAATAAATGGGTTAGGTCATTGCATATCACATACAGCTATATTAGAGTATGATACTGCTCTTGCAGAAATGCAACTGGATCTATGCAATAATCTGCCAATGGGTATGGAAAAGAAGCAATTTACCACATTGGTATGGGATAACATAGATTTTCGTGAAGAAACGCAAAGTGGACATGAAACTACCCACCATACAAATGGCATCATCATTCAAAAAAACAATCTCACGACAAATATAAGTGGTCCTAAGAAAGGTTTGAAATCTGGTAAAAGAACATTTGAACCACCACCAGCAAACACTTTAGAATATTATGTTAAAAAAACCCCAGGCATTCTTAATGATTTTGTCTTATCGAAAATTGAAGATGCCGAGCAACCTTACTTGGCCAAAAATATGGATAATGTATATATTTTATGTAAACTTTATGTAAATACTGATATTTTCCCTGGATGGACTGGTTTTAATATAAAGATGTATCCAAAGAATATTCCTTTAAGTAGCATTAAATATTTACCTGTTATTGAAGCTAATCCAACTGAAATGTCCACAATATATACAATTCTTTCAAAAAGTATCGAAATTGCTGACAAGTTAGAAATTGATAATATAGTTCTGGTGTTTGATCAAGCGATCTATTCAAAAATTCAAAAAATTTGATAGAATAGTGACATATTCAAACAACGTTTGGTAGTTCGTATGGGAGAATTTCACACTATTATGGCTTTTCTCGGTATCATAGGAAAGCGCTTCAAAGATGCAGGCTTAATGAATATTATTATAGAATCAGAGATTGTTGCAGCAGGATCTGTAGATGGTGTGATTTCAGGAAAACATTATAACAGAAGTTTACGCACTCACAAGTTTTTGTTTGAAGCCTTCAGTAGAATGTTATGGAATGCATTTTTACAATCGATGACAGAAGAATTTTGTGCTGAAGTTCAGTCTGTTTCAAAACATTTTTGTAAATTATTTTCTGACGGAAATTTAAATATGAGCACTGTGCCTACAAATTTCTCTGATATAATGAACTCATATAATGAGTTTGTTGTGACAAACTGTAAAATAAACCCAACATTCTTCTTCTGGGTTATGTATCTTGAAATAGTTTCTTGTCTTCTAAGATTTATTCGTGCAACAAGAACAGGCGATTGGAAATTACATTTGAAGACAGTTGAGGAAATGATTCCTTGGTTTTTTGCATATGATAAGGCGAATTATTCCAGATATCTACCTATATATTTCTTAGAAATGATCAATTTAGAGATAACACATCCTGATATACATGCTAATATGTTAACTGGTGGGCTTGTGGCTCAAAGACAGATTGATTTTGGCTTTTCAGGTGTACCTTTTGATCAAGTTATAGAACAAACTGCAAACAGAGATTCAAAAACAAAAGGGGGCCTAATTGGACTTACAAGGAATCCTGGTGCTGTTCATCGATGGATGTTATCTCATCACTTAAGAGCTCAAATAAGTGAATCCTGTGAGCAACTCTCTGGTAAAAAATGCGAGACCAAAATTAAGAACGATCTATGCGAAGCACGTATTAGAAAGGAGGAAAAATCAATTCATCGCATTATTTCTACAGTTGACTCAATGGTTAATCCATTTACATATGAAGAAGGTGGATTAGTAAACATAGCAACTGGGGTACTTGCAAGTGAAAATATTCAAAAGCATCTTGAGACTGCAAAAGATATTGGGGGAAAATGTTACAAGGACTACCAACATAAAATTCACAGTAAGCAAGACATTTTTACTCCTCTAAAAAGAAATAATCTTTTAACATCTTCAAGTACCATAACAGAAAAAAAGAAATTGCAAGCTTCAAAAACTTTTAAAACATCCACAAAATTACTAATTAATTTAATTACAACAGGCCAATCATCCACAGTAAATATGAACGAGATTATGTCATTTAACTTAAGTGACTATCCACCTGCTATTTCAAATGAAGATGGAACTTTAGCTAAAACAAACAAAGCAGCTCTAATCCATAATATTTTAAGTTCAATAGAACACATAACAACTCTTGATGACATCTCTGGCAAAAAGGGTCTTGTTATAGATGGAATGGCATTTTTACAACAACAAAAAAGTACAGCACAGTCCTTTGGAAAATTTGCTTTATCTTCTTTAGAAAAGCTTACTAATCTAGCAATATATCACCATGTTAATACAGTTCATTTTGTAACAGATACATATCCTGAACATAGCATTAAAAATTGTGAGAGAAACAGGCGGAAAGGCAAAGAGGATGCAGTTGTAATACGCATAATAAATTCTGAGCAAAGAATACCTAACCAGTTCAAGAAATTTCTTTCAGTTGGAAAAAATAAGGAAAGTCTGATAGAGTTTTTATTTGAACAGTGGAATAAAACAGAATCCTGTATTTTTCAAAATATTAGCATCATAATAACTCACAAAAATATGTGTCATCAGCTTACTCCTTTGGAAAAGAAACTTCAATGTTCGGAAATAATAGAGTTAAATAGTGACCAAGAAGAAGCAGATACCAGAATTCTGCTACATGCATTTTATGCCTCAAAATTTGCTGATTCAATTTTGATAAAATGTTGTGATACTGATGTCATTGTGTTGTGCATTGCTATGTGCAGTTACATAACATCGAATATTTATGTACTACCAGGTATTTCTACATATCCAACAGTTCTGGATGTTTCATCAATTTACAATAAATTGGGACATAACATTTCACATGCTTTAATAGGGTTGCACTGTTTTACAGGATGCGACAGCTGCAGTTCTTTCAAAGGAAAAGGAAAAATCAAAGCATTTAAGTTAATGCAAAATAATTCTTCTTATGTTTCAACATTTCAGAAAATGGGCTTATCTTTTAATGTACCTTTGGATGTCATAGAAATACTTGAACATTTTACATGTGAACTGTATGGACAGCCAAAATACAAAAGAGTAAATGATGTAAGAGAATTATTATTCAAGACAAAATTAGATGTGGGAATTTCTCTTCCACCAAACCAGGATTCATTATTATTGCATATTAAACGGTCAAATTACCAAGCATGTTTGTTGAAAAACTGTAATAAAAATTACATAAAAGCACCAAGTCCAACAGAAAGTGGCTGGATTATTAATAATGGAATTTTGGAAATACAATGGAATACTATTCCTCCACTGCCTGATTTTTTAACTAAACAAGTAGCATGCAGTTGCAAAAAAACTGCCTGTTTAACTCATAAATGTAGTTGCCGGTTAAGAAATTTGTCATGCAGTGACATGTGCAAATGTAATGAATGTTGCGGGAACAAAATTCTAGAAAACTCAAATGTTGAAGGTGACAATGATGTTACAGAATGTAGCGAGTCTGATTATGATTCGGAGAATTCAATTGACAGTTTTGAGAAGATCTGAATTCTCGCAAATTTTTCATCTTTTATTTAAAAATTCAAAATGATCGATGAGATTTACATTAAGAATCTATATTTGACAAATTCCTTGCCTCGACATAGTTTTTTGAGAAGAGTGAACATACTAGATTAATGTGCTTGTGTATACCTCATATACTTTCAGAGTAAATTAGGACATGAAACTTACATTTGGCAGAAAGAAAAACCAAAAAATATTCAATATATGTAACAACAATATTTTACCCCTGATTTATATGCTTATTATTTTTAATGGTAGTTATTTGTTTTTAAATATTAGAAAACTCCAAGAAAAATATTAGCAATTAATGGAGTTCATTGTATTTCCATCCAAAAGTAAGTCATTATCTTTAACTATATATACATTTCACTTGTATAATTTAATAAAAAATAAGTAGGTAACTAGTTTAAAGGTATAAAATAATAACTAACAATATTTTATTTTTATATTATCTAAATCGTTTAAACTTAACTCTCCCTTAAAATATATTTGTCTTAAAAATTAAATACAATCACCTGCAGTAATTCAGCAATATTGTTTTATATTTGAACTTTAAAAAATTATTTGACATATTTTTAAGTATTATGAAAAACAAATGTCGTACATTTAGATGACTTCAGAAGAATTTTTTTTTTGGTCTCATTTCATGTTTAATGATTAGGAAGCAGTAAGCAGTTTGTATTGTGCATTGGTCTTATTAATCTAATTTAAAAATAAAAGTAAAGTTATTTGTATTTAGTATTGCATTACATGTTTTCCCACAGAAATTGCTTGTAATTTATCTCAATCTTTATTTATTACTTAAATTAGAAATCTCCATATCATAAATGTTTGTGTTCATGTTTTGTTGTTGAATGAACGTACTGTCTGCTTTCATTTCAATGTTTACAGTAGAATTCATTCGGCGGATGAATACAATGTTTTGGTTTTTATTATGATATAAAGAATTTTAAATCATTAGTTTAACTAATTTCTTTGTTTATTAATATTAGTATAATGTTTAATATTATTAATTGATGTTGAAATAAAAACTACGATGCATGTATTAGAAAATTGATGTTGCAAAAGTTGTAAGTTAATGCCACCTAGAGGCAGAATTTGACAGAAAGGTGTGATTAGGCAATTACGATATAGTTCGTAATTATTAAGCTTGTTTTAAAATTATGTGCATGTGTTTTTTGGTGAACATCAATAAATTCATTTGATTATTAAGTTCTGAAGCCAATCAAATTCAAATTATATAGTTACGAAGATTGGCAAACGAAAGTTGATTTATAAAGGGTTTCTGAGTTTCGGCTCACGGTCTATAGTCTTCTGTGTCTTCTAAACCCAGCCGGTTGAAGAGGGGGGAACACACTTTCCCCATTGTCCGAATCCGAAACAGCAACGCTCCCGGGAGTGAGTCATTAAGCTAATCGACCTCGTAAATCATGCCCCCGTGCATGGAAAGCGGTGAGAGGCGTGGATAACAGGAATTTCGAGCTTTTTTTGGAAATATTTTCAAACTTTGGAAGAGTTTTTTTGTCTTTAAAAATGCTCGTATTATTTCAAAGGTTCAAAGGAAAGCTGGAAATGTTTTGCTGGTCTTGCTGTTTTCCAAATTTCGGTAACATGCTTTGAAAATATTTTATAGAGCGAAACGTGTAGCAGTACCACGTTTTTTCCAAAATTCATTTTTTAACGATTTTTTAAAAATACGGTAAGTGGTATTTTAAAAAAGTAAAAACTAAAAGACCGAGATATAGGCTTGAAAAATACTCAAAAAAATTCCGGACTTGAAAACTTCAAAGGAACTTTCTAAAACTTAGTCCAACTTCTCCCGTAGGTTAACATTAGTTTCGAAGATTTGAAACTGACTGAAGAGCAGCCTTGAATGTAAAATTTTTTCTCGGACAAGTATTCTTTAGACAAACATGCCGTGCAGGGAATGTAAAATTTTTAAGATTTTTCGAGCCCTGATACATGTACATATAGATATATACATATATATATATATATATAGTACATACACAGAGACAGATGTGCGTGTGTAACTTTTTCGTTTCAAATTTAAAAATTGAAAATAGTTGAATAGATGTTCTAACAGCACTTATCATTTTCATTATTAATGTTGAATAACAAAAACTAATTCCTTTTTATGATGTTAATTTAACTTACAGGTATTGTTGTAATCGTTGCTCTCATCTTCATCAGTATCTTGGGTGTTGCAGCTGGTGTTATCGTTTCTGCTATTGTGATGGCGGTTCTTACGGACGTGTGGATCGCTTGCACATCCGGGGCCTCAACATTGCGAAATCCCCGCATTTGTTGTGAGTATATTTGTTATTTACCGGTAATCTTCTAAATAATGAATCTAGTTGTCCATGTGGGCAAAGAACAGTTTCTTCTTGTTCAGCTGTTGTATAAATTATGTGTGTATGTTACCGCCAAAGGTTGAAATACGGCATTCTATAGAATGCCTAGGCATTGTATATAGTGCCTAAAACTAGCCGGCAATGAATGTAAATGGCCTGAGTTAGTAACAGTTTCAATGTAAAATAACGCATGGTGTAATGATAATTACAGTCATAATTTTGCACCGACTTCAAAAACTATGTTTAAAAGTGGTATCTATGTTGTTTAAAGAATTAATTTATTCTTCAATTTTTAGCGCAATTTATAATTTAAAGTCGGTTCTTTTTCAAAAATTATCTTATTTTATTCATTTTAAAGTGTAAATACATTCTTATATCAATACTCTATTTTTAAAAAATCCATATCAAAGGGAAAACCTTCTTTGAGGGAAAGGCACTAAAAACTAACCGTTTGTATGATAAATTCCGTTTTGAAATCGATTTTAAAAGGTCACTAGAGCAAACAAACTGATTGGATTTAATTTTCTCTTCAGAGAAGCGTTCAGTCAGACTCTTGATATAATTGATTTTAATATTACAGCTTAATGGCTACAAACTCTTTTTTAACAATGAGTTGCATGTTTATTAACAATTTTACCTACAAAGAAAAATCAAGCCAAGCCTTTCCAATTAAAATAAAAAATACTAATTTTTCACACATAACGTTTCTTCTAGAACACAAATGTAGTCAAATTGATGTGCGATATTTGAGAAAGACGACCCTCTATCAATTAAAGAAATAATCAACAAAATCGGTTCATTTAGTAAAAAGTTACGGTAAAAAAAACAAAAAAAAAAAATGACGACATTTCTGCCCATAACGTTTTTTCTAATTATCGAATATGGTCAAACAATGGTACGGGACCTATGGGAAACCACTCTCAATCGATGAAGATCGAATAAAAAAAATCATGAAAATCAGTTTATCCAGTGAGAAGTTATAAGTGGACAAACAAACAAACAAACAGAAAAAAAAAACGACATACATACAGTACGAATGTATAACCTCCTTCCTTTGTGAAGTCGGTTAATATTTTTTTTAATGGCACTCTCATTATTTTTTTAGAATAACATTTTTATTTTTGCGAAATGCACATCATTAACATAATAACCTCATCAGGATGTTTTTTTCATACTTTGGCTAAATAGCATTTGTTATTCTATAGAATGTCTAGGTATTATATACAATGCCTAGGGAAAGTATGTAATACTTCTCATATTTCATATCTTGCCTAAAGACGTCCGTCATTATATAGAATGCCTAGGCATTCTATAGAATGCCGGCGTTTCATACTTTGCCGGTAACATATATATTTAATATCTCAATATCTCACTGTTTTGAACGTGTTATAAATCTTGACAATAACGTCAAATCCAAGATCTCAGCGTCATATAATATGATCTTACACGTGTTAGCACATTTGGAAAATGAATTTTTCGTATATAAGTCTTTCGTTTAATCACTCAAACTTGAAACGCTTATTAAACTCATGTTTGTGAAAATTGCAACACCATGAAGGACTTACGCGAGTGAGCTGAAATTTTCAGGAAATGCAAAGTAGCGCATGATATGCAAATGGTTAGAATTTCAAATCCGTAGCGCATGCGGATGCTGAGCAGCGCCCTCTGAACGGCGAATGAATCCGAATAAATAAACGGCTGTAGCGAGGCGTGTATGGTGGGGGCTCGGCTACTTCGGGGTTTCGCTCGACTGATCTGGATGGCTGTGCTGGTGTCCGTCGACTGTCGAAGTCGCTCCCCTTTTCTTCCCCTCAGCAAGCCCTCGACGAACCGGTCTCTTGTCTACTATAGGTGTGCTGGTGTCCACGTAGAGTAGCCGCGCAAGTTTCAGCCGAGTTCATTTTCTGACATCGGAGGGGGTGTGGGAATGACTGATTCCGACCAATGACATACGCTCTACGCGTTGCCATCAGCAATCGGCGGCGACTCGCGCAAAAATCGTGGTTTTTGTTTCTTTGGATGCATTTTTCGATTTGATTTCTTTGGATTATATTTTGCGCCTTTGATATCTTCAAATTATAAATAGCTACGTTTTTATTCTAAGTAAATTAGTAGTACATATTTTTTCTATACTTAGCGTAGCTGAATAATTCGGTTTTAAAGAACTCTAAAAAAACAAAAACTCCCTTCTGACAACTTTATCATGAATAATTTTATGAGGGAGAACTCCTTTTTACTCCACTGTGTTGTTTTAAATTTTTATTAACTATAAATATAACTATAAAAAATTCAATATGTTAGCTATAATGGTTAGAAAAATACTAATATACACATTATTCAATAAGTAAGCTCAGTTAAAGAATCAACAGTAAAAAAAAAATCATTATTTTAAAATTAATTTGAATACATAGTCTCATTAGTGATTTTTTTCCTAGGACCTTTAATTTTGTAGGAATTTTGATAATAAAAGCAAAGTGCAATGTGTGACCTTTTCACTTCATTCTCATAACACTCCTTTTTTTATTTTAATATTTATGTATTTGAATATTTTTCACTTGGTGTAAATTTGGTTACTATTTGTTTATATAAATCTGTTAATATTAATTTGTGAGTTCGCTATTTTCTTTTAAATTATATAGTACGTATATATAATATAATTTTTAAGCGTTTAATATACATTTCATTTTAGTCTTCCATTTTATAAAACCAACTATACGCTTACTTGAGGTGAGTGACAGTGCGTTTTTAAAAACTGTCACTTACTTTTTAAATTTTTGTATGTTTGATGCTTGCCCGATTACTTTTTAAAATGACGCTGAAAGGCTATTGATTCATATTATCATATTGTATATTTTTTTCCGTATCTCTACTTGCAACTCGTGGCAGATGTTAACATTGGTCTAATAATAAGAGTCGAAGGAAAAAAACCCCACAATTTCAAACGGAAAGAAGTTGTAAATGTGATTATATACTTTTTACAAACTTAAAAATTATGGAGGTTATGAATTCGTGAGTTTTTTTTTTTTTTTTTTTCTTTATCCATCATCCACTTCTTTCGTAATGCATGAACCGATTTTTTTTAAGTCAATGAAGGTTTTTCGTTCAGCTTACGTCCAAAAGAACAATTTTGTTCATTTCTTAAAAAAAAAAAATGCTTGCGTAAAAGTAATGGAAAAAAAGTGGGGGGGAGGCGGCTCTTCAGAATGCACTTATTGTTACTACTATTGCCCAAACTGATTTCGCTGAATGATAGAAAATGGGTTCAAAGATGAGTGTTTAGGATCTCTCTCCCGGAATTTTCTTGAAATAAACGTCATGAAAACTTTGCGTGCCGAATTCCGGGGGGGGGGGGGGGGGGGTGAAAGCAGGGCTCATGCCCCGGGCGGAAAAGAATTTTAATTTAGAAAAGTTAACTTTTGGAAAGAGAATTAAAATCTTAGTTCGGCGCTCCGATTTAAATTGATCGGCTATTTTGCTAACCGATTAATAGAATTAATTATTTGTATAAACTGTTGGAAACAATAAAATTGAGGTATACTGAATATGTTGCGCCGTTGATCAGTAGCCGGCTCCTGTGGAAGGCAAGGACTCCTGGGAAGGCAGTTTAGGGGGCAGCAATTTTGCAAAATTTAAAAGTTGAAATTAAAAAAACGTGAAATTTTGTCACCCTGTAAAAGTGAAATATAAATTAAGCTATGTTCAAACAATAAAATAGTTTTCCTTTTACAAATTTTCAACGCATCCTTTTGGGAAGGGGAGGGGGGGGGGGGAGAGGAGCTTGCGATAGTGAAACATAATTCGTGCCATATTCAAACAATACAATAGTTTTTCTTCTAAATTTTCGAAGGATCCTTTTCGGAAGAGGCAGGGGGCGGGGAGGGGCTTGTAAGCATCATTTGAGAAGGGCGACAAGTGTCTCTTCGATATGGGCGTTAGTTGGAGGGGGGGGGGGGGGGTCCTGCTTCCTGGATTGAAAAAAATATCATTCTGCATTTTTATGAGTAAAAACGTTTTAAAAATTTTTGTTTGATTTTCTTTTTTTTTTGTTTCTTAATATTTTTGCAGTCCAAATGCGTCTATAAAGGCCTCAAAATGCTCCTGTTTGCATATAGTTTTCAAAATTTTCGGTGGGTTGAGGACATTCCCCGAACCCCCTTTACTGTTAGAATTTCATATCCCCAGTTAAGGATGACCCTTCATATGGCTCTACCCCTCCCCAATGTTGAGCTAAAATGGACATACCGAGGGTACATTAATAAAAGTTTTATGAATTTAATAGTGACCCCCACGTGAAAAATCCTCAAAAAAAAAAAAAATCTCAGCGCATAAAAGTTTATGATCAACAGTAAATGGATGGGTGGGAAGGGGGGTGTAAGACACAGGAATCACAACAGCGTGAGCTGAACTGAACTGACCTTCAACGTTGTGTACCAGAAATAGTAATTCAGCATACTCACGAATGGTGACCGAGGCACATTATCAATTTCGGAATGTTCTTTGTTTTTTACTCCGTAATTACTTTTATTAAAGACTTCACAGTTTCGTGTTTTTAGTTCTCTATAATTTTACGTCAGACTCAGGATAAATGATTTTCAGAAGATTATTATGTATTTTCGGGCGAACAATTTTTACAGTGAATGACATTTTTAAACGGTTAAACTTTGAAGATGTTTTAAACATTTTTGAGGCAAGTCAATGTTTAAATTGTTTCAAAAATTAGCTATAAATGCTCTTACGGCATTTTATTAAGTATAACTTTATATTTTTTTGAACAGAAATTTTTATGTTCATTTTTGTGAAATGTTTCAAAATTTTAAGTTTGATTAAATATTTTATCATATTTTATTATTATGGGTTTAATTTTAAAATATCTGTGTTAATGATAGCGAATTTCTATGAATTAAAATTATACTTAATTTATCGGTGAAACCATATTTAAAAAGGCTCCATAAGCAGATTAAGTCTAACATTATTTTATATAACATGTACTAAAAGAGTGAATGCCAGTATGATCAGTTATTATAGTCATGAAATAATTGCATATCATATTTTAATTATTAGAATTATTATAAAATCAAAATGGTAGGGAGGTTCCATCACTTCTGTCGCCTATGGGCTACCAAATCCTTAATCCGGTAATTAAGATCCAAAGGGGTCTACTTGCGCATTGAAGAAGACCCTTTGCCTTTCAAGCGATCACATTTGCAAAATGAATCGCAAATATTCCCCTAGAATGGAGTAAGCCATCTTGCTTTCGACTGGTCATAGCAGTTGACGAAATGGTCTACGAAAACGGGATGGCGCGCACGTGCGGGTCTACTGCGACTAGACCAGCACACCGGAAATCGAGTCAATAGGGGAAACGGCGAAAAATTGCTCCTTTTCGATGATAGCGCCGCCTATCGGTCTACTAGTCTCGTCGACTCGACGATACGAGCACATGGGCCCTGAAGTGTTGAAGCCGATTGTTGAAATTCAGTATATGTGATAAGTTTATCGCTAGTTGTTGGTTGGACTATCCTAGGAGCTTGTGGTATCTTATGCGGTGTTTTTTTTTCGTTCTAGATCTGCTTTGAATCAGCATAAAAGCTTTTTATTTAAGAAGCATTTTGTTTTATGTTACGCTAAGAAAAGTGGCTTGTGTGCCCGAGTTTTTATGTGAAAGCGACATAACCGTTGGTTTTTGTGGCGGTTTTCTGCAGTGAGGAGGTGCCGGTCCTTGGGCATGGCGTCCTTTTCGCGGAATCCTGTTAACGACTTCCAGTTGCCGGACGGTGTGGACTCCGGAAGCGAATTCCTCTCCAGCGACAACAATCCCAAGCCTGCAGCCTCGCCTAATAAGAAGAAGAGGAAAAAGAAAAAAACGGTGGCTGCCAGCAACCCAGATGTGAGAAAACATCCCTTTCTTATTCTGTGTGAGCTGGAGGGTATCGCCCCCTTTAAGATTGTTAACGATCTAATTCTTAAAGCAAAGGATGACTGAATGACTGGATGAACAAAAATTTAACCATGCCTACTTTACCCTTAATAAGGCTAGAAATACTTTTCTGATTCAAAAGGGCATTGAAACTGATAAAACATGCAAAAGGCTCCAAGCCGATAGCGCTAGAAAAGATGAGAGGATTGCAAAATTGCTCGAAGAGCAAGATAGAATAAAAAAATCCCAGGAAGAATTAAAATTCCTAGTTGAAAAACTCTCGCGGAAAAATGAGCCTAATGTTGAATACCCCAGCCTTGACTACTCCCAACCTAAAAGGACAAATTCGAACTGGAAGGCGGCACATGATGGCTCCTTACCAATGAACATTGAAATAGAATTAAGCAATCCGAACGATAATTTAGAAGAAGAAAATTACGAAATGGAGGATGAGGATTCAAATGAAATAATAAACGACAGACCCTCCCAAAGCAAGAAAAGGCCCGCTTCTAATATAGATAGCACCCCTGAAAAGGGCGCGAAAAAAAAAACCCTACGCGAAAACCCTGAAAACCCTAATGTTAATCTCGAGTATCAGAGCACTGAGAAAAACAAAGCCCCCCCCCCCATTACCTTTGTGGATATAGAAGATCCGACCCCTGTACTTAAAGAGCTTAGCGATCTCATTGGCACTAAAATAATCGGCACTTATAAGAGAAATAAAGAATTAGTAGTAGAAACGAAAAATCCCCTATATTACAGAAAGATTGAAAACTACGCCGACAATCAAAATTATAAATCTCATACAAGGCAATTACATCAGGATAAAGCCATCCAGGCAGTAATTAGAGGCCTACCTATCAATTACGATGCTGATGCGATCGTTAGCGAAATAGAAGAAAAAGGTCTCACCATTGCTAAAATAAACCAGATGACAAGGGGTAAACTTAAAGATAAGCTCCCACTTTTCGTCCTAAACCTCCCAAAAAACAACGAAAAAAACAAAGAAATCTACAACCTGGAGACACTCTCATACTACAAAGTTCGTGTCGAGCACTTAAGGAAAACCCAGCACATCTCGCAGTGTTACCGGTGTCAGCGCTTTGGGCACAGTTCCCACATGTGTACATTAGACGTAGTCTGCCTGATCTGTGCCAAATCCCATTGGACGAGAGAATGTGACCGCCCAAAAGATGAAAAGCCGACTGGTGCGAACTGCAAAGGGGATCACTTGGCGAACAGTGTCGAATGTGCAAAGAGACCTTACCCGGGAAGTAAAGCTGCAAAAATATTTCAAAACTCAAACTTGAAAAACCCAACTACCTATGCATCAACAGCTAGCAAAGGTTTATCTGAACCCCCAAACAAACCACCAACAAACTCAATCAAAGCTATCGCAACCCTCCCTCCCCCTAACAATTGCCAGCATGATGAGCGACCTTCAAATATTAGTTAAAAATCTGAATACCTACCTCGAAAAGCATAATAATGGCCAGAATTAGTTCCCTTACTATTGTTTCTTGGAACGCAAACGGGCTCTCTCCCACCAAAATTGACGAGCTGGAGAACTGTATCGTAAAGCATTCTCCAGACCTTGTTCTTATTCAAGAAACCAACCTAAAACCTGGACTCAGACTTCGTAGTATCCCCAACTTCACTTCTTATAGAAACGACAGAGGTATAGGCCGCTGTGGTGGCACAGCTATTTTTGCTAGACGTGGACTCGAAACTAGCGAGGTTAAATTCCACACGAGTAGTTTTGAAAATACGACTATCACGCTCAAAATCAGCGAAAATGACCATATAACAATTTCCTCTATCTATGCTCCTCCCAGCTCGGCTAGCATTGACGCTAACGAGCTCCAACAGATTGGTCGTATTAACTTTTCGACTATACTCTTTGGGGACTTCAATGCAAAACATCCTGATTGGAGTTTTGGCAGAAAAAACCTCCGAGGAACTAATCTGAGGAAATTTAGCGCAGATTTCGAGTATCAAATTCAAGCCTCAAACTCCCCCACCCATTTTGGTCCCTGGGAACCCACTACTCTCGACATAGCTCTTACAAAAACCAGAAATTGGCCCTATGCAATTAATGCGTACCCCGAACTATCTTCGGATCATAATCCGGTAATTCTAACATACAACCTAAACTACCAGATTCCCAGAAAAGAGAAGAAATGCCTTACCACAAATTGGAGCAAATATACCAATCTAATTTACGAAAAAATTGAGGGCAATCCCCAACTAACCAATAGCTCAGATATTGAAAATTACTTGGAAAAGTTCACCGAAGCTCTGGTAAGTTCCTTCAACGAGGCCACTGTCTCCCGGGGTATTGACAACGTTCCGATACGCCTCCCCCCCTATGCACGCATCCTCATAATTAAAAAAAATAGAATAAAAAAACGGTGGCAACAAACCTATGACCCTACCCTCAAATCAGAGGTAAACCGGCTTCAAAAAATGATCAAGTCCATAACGAGGCAGTACAAAGAAAACAGGTGGACGGAATTCATCGAAAGCCTGGCCCCAGAAACTGGCTCACTTTATAAATTAGCGAAAGCTTTTGAAAAGCCCTTCAAACCTATCCCATCAATCCACCATAACGGCAGAATACACAGCACTGACACAGAAAAAGCCGAAACTCTCGCCGAAGCATTTGAAGAAAATTTTCAACACATTCCTCACCCCCCCGACGACCCCTTTTGCAACCATGTGTCTGAAGAAATTGTTGACTATGTTGAAACTCTCCACCCCCAAAACGATATAAAACTCGCAACTCCTAAAGAAATTGCCGATTTCATAAAAAATAGTAAAAACAAAAAAGCACCAGGTCTAGATAAAATATCAAACAAGATGCTGAAAAATATTCCAATTAATGCTCTTACGTGCCTCACCAAAATTATAAACAGTTCACTAAAAATGTCTTATTTCCCAAAACTATGGAAAATTTCAAAGATCACCCCAATACATAAAGCTAGCAACGACTCGAGGAACAGGCAAAGCTATAGGCCAATAAGCCTCACATCGCACATCTCAAAAATCTTTGAAAAAGTGATCAAAACCAGGCTTGAAACCCATATTGACGAACATAATATTTTACCACCGGAGCAATTCGGCTTTAGACCCAACCATAGTACAATTCATCAGTTAATTAGGGTAATAAACACGATCACCGAAGGTTTAAACAGGAGTAAAACAACAGTTGGAGTTTTTCTTGACCTACAGAAAGCGTTTGACAAGGTCTGGCATGACGGAATTATTTTTAAACTAATACAGTTAAACTTCCCGAGCTATCTCATAAAATTGATAATTAATTACTTAGAAGGACGCACTTTCCAAGTCCAAATTAACGATTCCCTTTCGTCTGTAAAGCAAATCAATAGTAGTGTACCTCAAGGGGCAGTTTTATCGCCCCTATTATTCAACGTTTACACTGCAGATTTTCCTACCAGCGTTAGGACTACCACTGCCCTCTTTGCAGATGACGCAGCGATCATCATCAAACAAAGAAAGAAAACCCTTGTCAAAAAGTATGCACAAGAGCACCTCCAAAATATAACAGACTGGTGTCAAAAGTGGAAATTAAAACTTAATCCGAGCAAAACAATAGCGATCCATTTCAAAAAAAATAAAAAGAAAAAGGGACCAGAGAACCTTGAACTAATGGGTAACAGGTTAAGCTACAGACACGAAGCTAGCTACCTTGGTATTACGATAAATTCTGGACTTTACTATAATAAGCATATTACAAATAAATTAAATAATGCTAAGCATAAAATGAACCTCTTAAGACCCCTCTTAGGGTATTACAGTAAGTTATCGCTAAAGAATAAACTTCTTATATACAACCAAATACTGAAGCCCACAATCCTTTACGGCACCCCTGTGTGGGGCCACGCAGCTCGCACGACCATAATTGGTATTCAAAGAATGCAGAACAAAATCTTGCGACAAATTTCAGGCGCTCGCTGGTTCGAAAAAGGAAAAGCGATCCACAAAGAACTCAAAACTGATTCAATCTCAAGATTGATTATTAAAAACGCCACAAAACTTTATAACAGCTTCCCCAACACCATAATGAAGAAGTCCGCAACCAAACTACGTATAGAAACTTAAATCATAAGTACCCGTACCCTGCGCACTCGTGCTACCTTGACTATGATTCTTTAAGTACAAAAAATAACCCCTTACCTAACCCCCAACTCGACCCGGCTCTTCACGCGGCCACCTGATTTTTTCCTGCTTCGTCGCTCTGTCGTTCAAAAATAATTTGAAGAAAATAAAATTTTGGGAAAAAAAAAAAAAAAAAAAATAGAAAAACATACAAAAACCACTTGCTGTGAGATTTTACTTGGAGCCTTTCCATAACTAATTTAATTCTACTAACAAAAGGATTTAAAAATAAAAGGGATTTATATGTTCCATATATTTGGAAAATGCAAAAAATTATTAGGAGAAAAAAATATATATATATAAAATTTTTAAAAAAATGTACAAATATATCTTTTAGTAGTAGCTATTAATTGCTTGATTTAATTGATTAACCCCTCGTCCATGACTTAGACTTTTTTTGTCCTTCGGGGACAGGGAAGTAAGAAAACTACTTGATAGATACCCTCCGATGTTTGCTCACACGGAACCTGGGTAAAAGCCCCTCCGGGGCCTGACGGCCCGCCCAAAATCTAAGTTATGATGATTATGATGAGGCGTGTATGGTTATCGGTGGTTATCTGCTAGTGATAAACGTTAGCTTAATCTTTACTTATGCCTCTTCGACGAAAGAGAGCGAGATTTGAACAACTTACAGAGTTTGAACGGGGGAGAATCATCTGCCTTCGTGAAGCTGGATTGTCGTATCGTGCAGTAGCCGCTCGTGTGCAGCGTAACAGCAGCACAGTGATGCGCGTTTGAAAGCAGTGGGCGGACGTGTGTCGGACAACTCGGAAATCCGGGAGTGGACCCCAAAATGGGACGTCAACTCGCGATGATAGACACCTGGACCGCATGGCACGGACGGACCGTACAGCTTCCTCTAGACAATTGGCAGCACAGTGGTCAATAGCTACAGGTGTTTCATTGTGTGCTTCATCAATTCGTAGACGTCTACTGCAGCGTGGACTGCGCGCAAGGACTCCTTTATACAATATCCCCCTCACGTTAAACCATCGCCGCCTGCGGCTACAATGGGCCAATCAGCATAGAGACTGGCGTGCTGATTGGCAGCATGTCGTGTTTTCTGACGAATCTCGCTTTAATTTGTGGTACCATGATGGCCGCATTCGTGTCAGACGCTATGCCGGTGAACGCCACCTTCCGGAGTGCATTATCGAACTCCACAGTGGACGAACACCCGGAGTTGGGGTGTGGGGCGCCATAACCTGATATGGACGATCTCAATTGGTACGAATTGTGGGCAATCTGAACAGCAACCGGTACATCAGTGAAGTTCTACAGCCCCAAGCTGTTCCCTTCCATCAAAGCTTGCCAGGTGCTGTATTTTAACAGTACAATGCCCGCCCTCAAATTGCTAGGACTGTTCAATCCTTCTTTGCAACGCAGAAGGTACAGCTTCTTCCTTGGCTTGCGTATTCCCCGGATATGTCGCCAATTGAACATGTGTGGGATTTCGTTGGTCGGCGTCTTACTCGTGATCCTCGTCCTGTTTCTTCTGTAGACGAACTTTGGGTACGCATACAAACACTATGAAATGCTCTTCCTCAGGCAGACATTCAAAATTTGTTTGACTCCATGCCACGTCGTGTAGCAGCACTTATTGCGGCTCGCGGTGGCTACACAAAATACTGGTTCCGATCTCTTGTTATTGCTTGTTTGCTTTGAAAATTTAATCATTTATTTGTACCCCTACCACTCAACTGTGTATTAAATTTCCTTCAATTATGACGATTCCTTCATGGTGTTGCAATTTTCACAAACATGAGTTTATATACAGCATTTATATATAAATGAAGAATAAAAACTTTGAAAATGAAAAATAATTTACAAGTTTTATCTTGCTGTTACAAACTATTCGCAAGAAAAAATTTTAAAAAAGGAATAGTACATTTTCTCTTTTCAAATAATAACGTTCAAAGTGTTTATTGTTGCCGTAATAGTTAAACCTAAACTTTTATTTCGTAAAGCCTTATAAGTTATACATTTTTTTTTTGTCGAATTGTCTATGCAAATTTTTTAATTGAAATTTAAAGATTTTTTTTTAACGAAGTAATTATATTAGGAGATCTCTAAAGACAGCTTTAATTTTTCACTGTAATTAATTTATGTAACAATCCTTTTTTTAGCTTTTCATAAATGAAGATTTTTAAGCAATCAAATATAGTACGCTTTGATTTCAAAGTTTGTAATTCAATGAATATTTGCTTTTTTTTCTTTTTTGGCTTGATCGACAATTCTGTACCTCAGGAACAGGCTAACGTAAGTGACATTATCACTACTTTAAAAACTGAGCGTAAAAACTTAGAATAATGGTTTCGTGGCCTAGTAACAAAGCTGTTATATGAATTAGGCTACAGAACATGGTTGTTAACATTGCAAAATTATATATGCTTTATTTCTTGTTGGTTAATTTTCGTACAATTGAATAATATCTGAAAATCGCCATTTTTGGAATTACGTCAGTATGGTCCTGAGGTACAGAATAAATCCCTTAAAATTTTCCATAACTACTTACAAATTCTCTATACGGTATTTATGGAACTTCTGAGAAGTTTAGACGATCAATGATGCAAAAGTTTCTATTATAGAAAATCACAAAGAAAAATTTAAAAAAATAAAATAATTATATTTTCTTAGCAACCGCTTGTTTCTCGGTCGTCTGATGAATTGGAGTGATGATCTTAGCTGCCATTCACACACACAAATATTCCAACATTCACACTTTCCAGTGGCTACATTTTTTAACATTTATTTCTTATTTATTGTACTTATATATATATATATATATATATATATATATATACACTTCTCAAAACAATTAAAGGATCACTACTTTGGAATGATCGTGTACAAGAATAAGTTTTATAATAAATATGAGAATTTGACCTTTGGTACAGGACACCTTTAATGAGAAACAACAGAGGTTGTTTTTGTTTCTTGGCTTTGGATTAGTATAGATAATTCTGATGTTTTTGTAAACACACCGAAACAGGAATGAAAAAGAGCAAGATTCCAAGTACTAACCAGTTGTCAATCGAACTTACAAGGTGCAGTTCACTCATTTTCTGTTTGCTTCGTCCCGTTTACGTACCATGGCAAGTGTTAGAAGATTTCTTTCCGACAATGATGTGACTAGGGCTGTCACATGGATTGAAGGTGGTGTTTTTCAACGTCAGGTGGGTCAAAGGTTAGGTGTAAGTCAATCAGTGGTTTCAAGACTTTGGAACCACTACCAACAACTAGAGACTGTCCATAGAAGGCCAGGTCAAGGGCGGAGGAGGTCCACTTCAGCCCAAGAGGACAGGTATTTAAGTCTAAGTGCCCTCAGACGCTGATTTTCAACAGCCAGGGAGCTGCAAAATGAGCTAAGCCGAGCAACGGGGACCCAAATTTCCGACCAGACTGTACGAAATCGACTTCGGGAAAGTGGATTGAGATGTAGACGACTAGTCCAAGTACTAGAAATAAAATTTCTAGATGCAAAACATTGCATCTAGAAGCTCCCTGTCGCATTGAAAAAGGGATTCCAAGCAATCCCGAAACATATGTCTGCGTTTTAATGCTTATTTGTGCTTTAATTTAACGTGAAATTTTATTTCTATTACTTTGCACAAAGTTTAATCATTACTAGTCCAAGTACCTCGGCTTACAGCACGTCACAAAAGAGAAAGGATGCAATTTGCTTGGACATACAGACGTTGGCAGCTAAGGCATTGGCGTAAAGTACTCTTTTCTGATGAGTCTAAATTTACTATTTTTGGTAATGATGGTCGGGCTAGAGTATACAGAAGAAGGAATGAACGTTTTATTCCCTGCTGCTTATCTTCAAGGGTTTGGAGGTGAATCAATAATGGTGTGGGGTGGAATGACGCTCAATGATCTTACAGACCTTGTAGTCATCCGCAACGGATACCTGACCGCCCAGAGATATGTTAATGAGGTGTTGGATGTCCAGCTACATCACAGAGCAGAAGCAGGAGGGCATAATTTCATTTTCATGCACGATGGGGCCCTTCCCCACACTGCAATGATCGTGCGTCAGTACCTACAAGCCCACAATATCACCACTTTGGGGTGGCCCGCTTGCAGCCCGGAAATGAATCCCATCGAACATGTCTGGGATCAACTGGGAAGAAGTATCCGGAGCCGTCAAAACCAACCCACTACTTTGGATGAGCTGGAAATCGCTCTTCGAGAAGAGTGGGAGCGTTTGCCTCAAAAAAGCCTCAGGAGGCTTATAAGAACCATGGCCCGGCGAATCCGAGCTGTGATTTCTGTCCGAGGAGGAAACACAAGATACTGAGACATTAATTGTAACACAAAAACAACTTTTTGTTTACTTTTGATTTTAATAATTAAAAGGTTTTCATTTTGATTTTGGCAGTTTTTTAAATTCCCTCACCTATTCCCAATACACAACAAAAAATTATTCAATAATTTAGCAAGGATTTGGTAGCCATTTGCATTGCCTTTCAAAATAATATAACATATAATTAGTTTTTTAACTGTTAAAAAAATGACAAGCTTATAAAGAAGTGATCCTTTAATTGTTTTGAGTGTATATATATATATATATATAGATATATAGATATATACGTGTGTGTGTGTATAATATTTTTCCAGGTACCAGAGAAGGAGCTACAGCAGATCTACTATTGTCTTGCTGCTAATACTTACTTAAACCTGCTTTTCCAACTGTGCATATTCTTATTTTTTATTTACGACCGAAATTATTTTTGAATAAAGTCCATTTTTTCAAAATACTTCAGCCTAGTATTCGTTTGGTTTTGAGTCATTCCAAGAAATTAATATTAAAATAACTAATGTTACCAAATTCGTGGGACCAAACGAAATTGCAATGAAGTTCGAAGCTTCAGATTAATTTCGTGGAATTACTAATTTTAACGGTTAATTCTCAGAGTTATGTGGACAGGTACTCCTTACATTTTATTTGCTGGTAATATTTCTCTGAAAATTATTTAACAATGCAATAAAAAATCATTGGATTGAAGCAGGAATACTATAAAACGTCTGCCGCAGTGATCTACTCTCCTACATGTGGCAGAGGTCGTACAGGGTGCGGCAGAGAAGACGGACGTTTTTGAGATGGGTAGTACTTTCCCCCTCCGTCTACGAGAGAGGTGGGGAGGGTGCCGTTTGACTCATGTGTTTTACCAGTTATCGTCATGGAGCCTTGGACGGTGGAGCACCGCGTTTTCGCCTATGATTGTTCCGTCCAAAATAACGGTTTGGTGCGCTGTATCGCAAACTTGCATCATTGGCCCTTACTTCTTCGAAGACGGTAATGGTCGTGTTGTTACCGTGAACTCAGAGCTCTACGTCGAAATAATCACCAACTTCTTTTTCCCTGAATTACGACGGCGACGTGTTCCAACCCGACGTGTGTGGTTCCAGCAGGATGGGGCGACCGCCCACGCAGCCAGAGCATCAATTGACGTTATTCACCCTCTCTTCCCTGGTCTCCTTATTTCCAGGTTTGGCGATGTTCATTGGCCTCCTCGGTCCCCAGATTTATCCATATGCGATTTTTTCTTATGGGGACACCTCAAGGCTAGAGTATACGAGAACAAGCCCCGAACTCTGGACGAATTGAAGGACGCAATTCGCTTGGAAGTCGCCCAAGTTGAGAGAGCAATGTTGGAGAGAGTGTACGCGAACTTCCAAGAACGCCTCCAGCACTGCATCAGCGATTTCGGCCACCACATGCCTGATGTGATTTTCAACACTTGACTGTCTCAAATGCTATTTCCTTGCGAACCTGATTGCATCAATAAATTTGTTTTTGAGTAAGAATTAACTATTTTATGATTTTTTTAAAACCGTCCATCTTCTCTGCCGCACCTTGTAGATTAAAGATGGCATGATTTGTGAAGAGAGTGGTGGACAATCCAGCGGTGTAAAAATTACTGTCATGTACGAATGATTAGATTATTAACTTGAAACATACTTGGCAAACGTAGAAGTGGTTAATTTCTTGCAAATTTTAGTTCAAAATAATCTTTTTTTTATAATAACGTCCTTCAGATGATAACCTTTTCTTTGAACGAGCAGACAGTTAAAGACTTCTGTCACCATCCATTTCACTTTGCAGCATCCACAATGTCCGTTCCTTAATTCGTTCAGTTTCCTTCCTATTTTGATTTTTCAAGTCCTGAATCGAGTATCGTGATGGCGTATCGGAAACTCTAAATTTAAAGTATTCCCCACATGGGGGAAGAAATAAGAAAAGGTCATATACTTTCGCCGGCCATTGCAAGTCTTAGAAGGGAAAAAGAAAGCACTTCTAAATAGGGGAGAAGGGGGCTAGTGTGGACATGGGGCTAGTACGGAGAGAATAATTCTCTTATTTTTCACTGCAAGTTTTCAGTAAATGTTTACTGTGATTCATTTTCCAATTACGAATTTAGACAACTTAAATTAAAAGACTTCGAATAGTAGGGATAGTGTGTTATAAATAAATATAATCACAGCATGTTTTGATATTAATTTTTGCTTTGTGTTATGCGAAAAGAAATACAGGGTTACGTGGGGTTAGTGTGGCTATATGATGGTGGCGTAGTGTAGACATTTTCAAAATATCCCCATTTAGCTTTCAGTGGCAAAAATTAAAACTTCCTATGTGGAGCACATGGGGAGACAGTATAGGTACCCTTTCTTAAATGAAAATTAATGAATTAGAAATTGAGGTACAGTGAAACCCCACTATACCGCGCCTCAGTATACCTCGGTGACTATCATGTCCCCCGACGTTTAAACCACCCTTTATCATTGCCATTTATTTATTTATTTATTTATACCTCATCAATCACCACCGTACCTACCCTGACGAGGGTTTAACCGGATGTGGTGATTGAGAGGAAAGAACAGATAGAACAAGACAGCACAACAGATTTTAATATACAAAGAAGGAAATACACCCATGGCAAAGGTGGGACTCGAACCCACGCCTCTTTCTCTCCGCGCAGGGAGGCACCGGAGCCAGTCGATTTGACCGCTCAGCCACTGAGGCCCATCATTGCCATTTAAAGGTGATTCCTTATTTACCATTGTAAATAAAGACAGCTCCAACACACCAATATTCTAGCCAAAGGGTTCCCATCCCCCACCACACACACTAACAGATAATGCCCTATTGTAATAGGCCTGATGTACACCTTTTTCGCGCTTTTTCTATCTTTCATCCAAGGACACTATAGCTTGCTTTCAAAATCTGGTGCAATCACCCTGACTTGTTTCTCTTGACATGGGCGGAGCTCAATTTGTCAGGAACTGTTGAGTTCAATGCTTAACTACACTCTCAGAAAAATTCGTCTTTATACACTACATTATTCCTCATTTTTCAACAAACAATTTCCGTACCCCTTGAGAACGAGCTTTTTCCGTTTACTCTCTGCACGCATGCGTATTCAACAATCTCAGCTACACAATCAGAAGTTGACAAGATAACGAGTTTAGCCTAACCAGTTTCATTCCGCCAAACATAAATGCAGAGGTATGGGTAAGCTCTTATTTCAGATTTTGATTTCAGTAATTTCTCGAAAATATGAGTCAACTTTTAAAGTTTTTAGCTATTGATTGAGAAAAAAAAATGTTTTAAGGTATTCACCTATTCACCGTGTGTTTATTTTCCCTATGAAATACGATTGCTATGGTTGATAATTTTCTAAAAGATTAAATCGAAGTCGAATGTTTTACAATGTTATAAAAAGTTCGTTTTCTTAAGTTTTCAATAAGTAATATCTGGTATACCTGCAAATTTCAATAAGAACTCTACATCTTTTATACAAAGTTCCCACGGTCCTTGAAAATCCTTGAATTTCATTTAAACTCGGGGACCCCAAAAAAGCTTGAAAACGTCCGTAGGGAACTTGAAAAGTCCTTGATCTTTCGGAAAGGTCAAGCTCGTAAAAGTAAGTAAAAATTTCCGAGCAAAGATCGCCTAGCAAAATTCCAATCCCCCTTTAAAAAAGCAAAAGTGATTTTTGAAATCTTTCGGTGTGGTGATTCCTGACTTCCGAGTACATTTCGTCAGAGATCAAAAGCTTGCTAAATTTTCGTATAGTTCGGCCGGAGTCTGAGTTTAAACGGTTCTGCTAGTGTGACCGAACCGATGATTATTTTTTGAACTGAATCTTATCATCAATACTTGTCTTTTCATTTAAGGCCGAAAATGCCGGGAAAATGTGTGTTTAGCCCAGCGTGGGTTGAAAAAGATCGTTATAAGGTTTGACTTGTTTCTGAATGATTGTTTAAGTTTACAAATCGTTTGTTTATTATCTGTTTATCGCAACAATCATAAGAAAGAAATTGAACCTGCAAGTTAAACTTTCATTGTTAAGTTCTATAGCTTTTTTTTTTCTTTTAAAACACACATGTGCTAAACAATAAACATCAAAATAGGTCCCATGAAAGTTTTCATTTGGGTCCTTGAAAGCAGATTCGTAGCTAGGTGGGGGCAAGGAGGGACAGCTGTCCCCGGGCGCAGCGTCAAGGAGCGCCAGATTAATGTTAATTTATTTTAATTTTAAATGCGAAAAGCAAATTATTTAAACTGAAGAGGTGTGAATATGTTCGACAAAAAAGTGGGAGCATCGCAAATCATATCGGGAATGACCAGTGTAGCACAGGAGTGCGTGGGAAATCAGACAACTAATTTAGCGAAGCCAAAGTGTCCCATATTTCCATTATAAGTGAATGGTCGCTAGTAAAAATGAAAGTTAAAAGGGCTACTTTTTAGAGCTACTTATCATTTAGGAAGCATAAAAGTTTTTTAATTCCCTTTAGGGACACCCCTAGGTCCCCAGGGGCACAGGGGGGAGCAAAATCTTCAGTTGTCCCCGGGCGCTGAAAACCCTAGCTACGCCTCTGCTTGAAAGCTCTTGAATTTTTTTGCGATAAATGAGTGAATATATCATCAATTAGTCCTCTGACATGGTGATTCTCAATAATTAAACTGTCAAAATCACCAGTATAGAAGGAAAATTTGACTTAATTCGGAGTTAAATTTTTGATTATAGCGAGTCTTACATCTTTTGGTGTAGGGGGGAGGTATGGGGATAGTGGGATAAAAAGAACGTTTGTTATTGTTAGTCATATGGCCCATCAAAATTATTTTGATTATAAAATATGGCTGATATAATTTTTTGAGAATTCATAAACCAGACGGCAACTAGACTGCGGCACCCTGCCCAGTTTATTTTCTTTGTTGTCTTGTCATAATTTTACTTTTCTCTCTTATTTTCTGGTGTCTTTGCAGAAATAAACCCTGAGAGAGGAACTTAGAGCCCGAAGAACAAAAGTAATGTTGGAAAAGATCTTAAAATTACGTAATAAGTTATTGTGCTTCGAAAATCTATTTCATCCATCAGTTTCTTGAAAATGTCAAATAAAACTTCTTAAATATGTAAAATAAAATTTTGTGTTTAATTATTCATTGGTGGTTACTTTATTGCTATTGACTTTATCCTGTTATTTTATTGCTATGCTATAAATATGTACACATACATACATAAAGTTTTAGTGGCGTCTAAGTATAGCTGTCATTATTATTATTTTTTCAATTTTATTATTTACGTATTGAATAAAGATGGCTGATTTCTTTGTGTAGGATTCTTTGAATTACTATAGTAAATTTATTTGAAAAATTAAATATTTTTTGGTGTTGCAAAGATTGATAATTGGCAAAACTTGAAAATTGACTTGGCGAAACAAAAATAGGACGCACCTAAAAGTTCAAAGTAATGTTTACTATATTAAGAGATATAAATAAATTAAACCGGTCTCAAGACATACATATGTGAATGACCTGACCATAATGAAAATTATGCAGATAAGTGCTTTTTTTTTTAATAAAATTGTCTTGCATGAAAAATATTTTAAATAATTTAAAATTTAGTATTAAAATAGTAATATAGAAATAAATGGTACCTTATTGATTTTCTAAATATGGTATCATGGTGACAAATTTTATAAATCTACTTGATGAGGATTATTATCAATCAATAACTTATATCTCTTTGGTCTCTGGGGGGGGGGGGGTGAGAATGGGTATATTTCAAAAGTTGGACTGGTGGTTAATTGCAACAAATTATCATCTTTCATTTTTAGTGAAGTTTTTGAAGGTATTGAGACTGAGAAGACCTGTGGTAACTTGTTAACAATTATAGGCTGAAAGCGCTGAGAAAGGCCCTAACAGACCAAAAAATCTAACAAAAAGTTTGATATACTTTTCTGAAAAGGAAACTTCCGGAAATACTGGCTTATAGTATATTTTACATTCTACTAAAAAAAGGTGCTTTACTTTATGAAGTTAAAAACTTCATAGAATTAGCATCTTCCATATATTTTAAAATATATTACACTTTTTATTAGACTTTCAGGTTCTTCGTTTCATGAATAAAATTTCAAGGCTGAAAATTGACAGAAAAATGAGAGGGGTTGGCATGTAAACTTCGTTCATTGAGGGTGCTTTCAATTAAGAGTATAGCTTTGTATTGTTTGGAATTTGGCAGCATACTTGGTTTTTTCCTAATCTATATTAGACTCCATATAAATGTCAATAAAAAATTAATTCAGTTGTAAATTTGATCCTGAGGAAAAAAAAACTTGTACTAGTTGCTGCAAAGTAGAAATGGTTTTTCAATTGTGAAAAGTCAGAAGTAATGTGCAGCTTTTGGCGTGTCATTTTATTAATAGGTCCCTTATACGTGTCATAAAATTTTATTTTCAGTGTGCTCTTAGCTGCTACTTAGTCTTGCATAAGGTCGAATGGGGTATACCCAAAAATTATTTTTAAGGGAGTTCAGAATAGTGTTTAAAAATAAATAAAAATGGAACTTCTGGAAAAAATGAATTTTTTTAATTAAATTTTTAAAAAACCTTAAAAATACATTATTTGCAGATGTAGCATAGAAAAGGTTTTTTTACTGCAATTTGTTTTCTAGAAAGTGATGAATGAAAAAAAAAGTCGAATTTTCTATCCCAAAAGGCACCTTTAAAATTTTTTTCACCATTTGAAAGTGGGCATCTTATTACTCTAAATGGCCTTTTTCTGAAAACATTCTTTAAAGTTTGCAGAAATAAGTTGTCAGGATTCATTATATTTTATGATACTAGAGAAATTTAGAAAACTAAATTTAGAAAACCCCTCCAAAGTATAAAATGCCCACTTTCAGATGGTGAAAATAGAATTTTGATGTGCATTAAGCAATGAAGATTTTGAATTCTAAGTTTCTCCATGGATTAATATGAAATTTTTGAGTTTGAGAAAGTGACTGTAGAAGTATAAATGATACGGCTTTTTTCAATCTGCACAAAAACTTCCTCTTTAACCCCTTAAAGCACAAGGTTTTTTCTGAGAAACTGGTATAATGTAAGTTATTCTTTGCAATTTCAGGTTGTGCGGGGTGACTAGGGAGCGGGGGGGGGGGGGCGGATGAGGTAAAAGTTACATAGAAAAAAATATTATACAAACAAAGTGTGAACGGATTTCCGACGGGCATTAGAAATAAAATAACGCACGGGCATGGGCAAATATTCCTGGAAAAGTCCCTCATTTAAGAGAAACAAACATTTCTTCAAATAACGAAAAATTTCCATCATGGAACAGAAGGTAACCGAACGCAAGTTTCTTCAAATAGCGAAAAATGTTCATCATGTAACAGAAATAAACATAACGCACGTTTCTTCAAAATAACGGAAAATTTCTGTCATGTAACGGAAATAAACATAACGAACGTTTCTTCAAATAACGGAAATTTAACCTCGGATGACGGAGAAAAAATATAGAAAAGTTTCTTCAATTGACGGACATTTCCCCTCCGAGAACCGAAAAAATTGTAGAAGGAAGTTCCTTCAATTGACGTGAGAAAGAAAAAACGGATATTCTTCAAATAACGGAAATTTACCGGCAGCACTGCTGCCAGTAATATTTCCGTGAATTGAAGGAAAAAATTCTGAGAGTGTATATTCGATTTTCAGAAGTCTAGTTATGCGTGTGTAACTTCTTTTATAGTGTTATCAACCGTTGTATTCCAGATTCTTTAGCATTCCTGAAAAGTAAACATATTCTCCAGTGTATGCAGGATAAAACATTGTTTCTTTGAAAAGAGCGTTCCTCCCCTTCCAAATCTAATTTTTTCTTAGGATCTCTCCCCTTTCATAATCTCATGTTGATAATATAAAGATATTTTTAGTCCCCTTTTCTGGGAACGCAGTTATTTTATAACCCATCGGTCAATAGACTGATTGTGCAGTTGCGATGTATGCTTCTTGCACAGCAATTGCAGTGAATAAAATGGCAGCAAAGAAGAAAATACACTATAGAACAGCGTTTCCCAACCACAAAATTATTGCAATGGCGGAAGTTTTTATCGCTAACGTAAAAGAAAGAATAAATTAATAAATCTACACAAGTTTGAGGAGGAAGAAGAAGAGTTATTATTATTATTTTTTAATAAATTGTTTTGCAGATAATGCAGAAAAGTAGTGAGCTGTCATAGGAAGTATACATACAAAATTTGAAATGCACTTATTTCTACTTGTGCCTGATTTCATATTTGGATCACTATCAAATTTATTATTTTAGTACCAATTTGAATCACAAATTGGTACCGAATGATGTTTATTGATTTATAATACTTTCAATTTTAGAAGATACTTTTCTCCTGCCATTTTCAACTTTTTCCTTGCAAATGCAAAGAACAAGTCGGAAATATGAAAATTTTCTCCATAATATGTAAAATTTTGCATTATTTGAGGCTAACTTTTCATTAAACAGACCCTAAAGTGGAGCCAAAAGATATTTATTCATTTATTTGAAATTTGGATTCTCATTTGTCACACTTTATTCCAACTTTTCTGCATTATCGCACTTAGAAATTAGAAATTATGCAAATTTTATTTTTTCTTTAAGTTTGGAAAACTTTTACGAATTTTGTATATTTGAACCGGAAAGTGGAACCTATCAGGAAAATATTCCTTATAATGTTTTGGACACACATATGTTTACTGCTGTAATAATATTTCAAAAGAACAAATAAGAAAAATGCAATAATAATTAAAAAAAAACGTTTGTAGCTGTATTTTAGTTTTTATTTAAACTTGAATGTTTTACAATAATTATGTTTTCATTTCTTGTTATGAAGTATTGTACAACACGGAAAACAAATGTACTTATAAATTTTATACATTTGTCACCCGTTACTAATGACTACAGAAAGGGGCTCGCCATTTCCTTTCGAATCATAGAAGGGGTTCGCAAGGGAGAAAAGGTTGGGAAACACTGCTATAGAAGAAAAGTTGCGAGTAATTAATAAAGGTAAAAATGGTGCAACAAAGGCGAATATTATTTCGTAATATGGTTCACTATACCGCGGTTATGTTATAAAGCGGGAGCCAAACATATCCCCCGATACCTGCGTTTTAACGTGGTTTTACTGTATTAGAAATGACTGAAAAAACAAATATCAAGGCGGAAATTTTTTAGACATTCTATTTTCTTGATACGTGGTAAGAAGTTCAGCAGTAGCAGATTTTAGACATCGTTCAAGAATTCAGAATGCTTATTATGCAACTTTCTGACTGTAAACATTAATGGAAAACATTAAGTTATTCGTTCTGTCAAATAATGTAACCCTTGAAACTTGAAACAGGTTTCAGTTTGAAACCCGTTTGTCAGATCAAGCTATCTATCAATTTAGACAAATAAAAATGTAAAAGTTTGGTAAATGCAAATTCTTTTCTGTATTTCATTTATACCGGTATTTTATTTTTTCCTTTGTAGTTTTGTAATGCAAAAACATGTGACTTGTTTTTGAAATAAATTATTTACGTACCTAAATGTAGTCCTGTATAAGAAAAATATTATATGTATACTATCAATTTAAATATACTTTATGAAGATTAATTTACTAAGAAATATGCTGTTTAGGTTCATATTTATGCCAATATGGTTTTCATTCCTCTTTAAGAGGTGAATAACATTGTCTAAAGCAGTATTCTAGCTTGTCCATTTCAGCCCCACCATATCGAACAGTGTAGATTTATAAAAAAAATATTTAAAATTTTTTAAAAAAGATTAATAAGGAACTGTATTGCAAAATAATTAGATATATCAATCAAATAAAAGGTAAAAGTATAAATTTTTGTTAAAAAAAGTACTACATCGAAAATAGAGATACACTACCCATGAAATATACTATAACTAGGCATGCACTCTTATTTTAAGTAGTATATTTTCAAGACATATAGAGCTTCAGAAAAAAATATTGTTACTTCACTTTAATATCAATGTCCGCGAAAAGTTAAAACTACAAAATTAGAATTTGTAGAAATAAGTAATATTTTTCAAAAATGAAGATCTGCAACAAAATTACTTAAAACCAGAGTTTTCTTTTGTAGATGAATTTATTTTAAAATAAATGTGTACATTTTCTCAGAAAAAACAAGTATAAAACTATAGTAAATGCAATTGTAAGAGATAATACACATCTATAAAAATACTAACGGAAAAATTCGTATTCCTACGCTATAGCCTTATAAAACGAACACAATTTATTGATATATGTTTTCTGTTAGACGAAGCCTCATTGTTTCAGTGAGGCTTCACTTATCGAACTACCAAATAGTTAATGTAAGATATAATACCAAAAAGGTTGAAAAATGGTTAAATACAAATTAATTATTCATAAAAGTATAAAAATAGTTTAATGTTAAAACCTTTGTAAGTAAAAAATGAAACAACCTTTCTTCTTTTTTTTTCCTTCTAATAAACCTGAAAGACGAATGATCTAAATTTTGGCAGTCTTGTGAGAAAGGACCTATAATATTGTTTGTCTTATAACCCCTCAAAATAGTCCTTCTTTCAGATTTCATTTTATATATTCACATAAAAAAACATAATACTATACAAATTTCGAAAAAGAAAGTTATCAATTTTACTTATCGAATTATCAGTATTAGAAATCGGTCACTGCTTGAAAAGAAAAAACGACGCATTTTATATTAGCTGTGCTATAAATAGAGCTATCACTCTTTTTGCCTCTCATGCTGTTTCGCTCAGATGCATTGCAAAAATTTATATTACAGTAACCCCTCGTTATATCGCTCATTCGGATATATAGCGCTTTTTCTTTGTCTCCCAAAATGTTAAGTTTGAGCTCTCGAAAGTAAAAATATTGCATTTCTCGGTGTAGACCTTCATTAAACAAAGCAATCGAATAGGAATGTTTTCCTTTCTTCTGAATTTGCTGCAGTTAAAAAGCTGCAAAAATTCTCCTCCCAATCCCCAACTTACATGCCTGCAGAATGATTCTACTCAAACCGTTGACGTTTTACTTGACATTTCTTTTTGTATTGATCCTAACGCCCATTGAATGAAAGAGACAGATTCGTAATAATAATAGCAAATAACATTTTAGTTTTATTTGCTATTATTGAGAAAGCTGTCACTATGTAAGATTAAACTTAAATGTTTTACGTTAACACTGAATTTACTTGTACTTTTTGAGTTATTTCTAACGGCATCGGTTGTATCGCGCATTCGGATACATCGCGCTTTTTTGATTTCCACCAACAAGCGCGATAAAACGAGGGGCTACTGTATTTTAATACGAACACGCCTAATATGAATATGTATGTAGATACATATGCATTTTATATAACCATTGACAGCCATAAAACACTTCTGCAAAGTTGAAATTAATCCTTTCTTCAGGTTTATATCTAAAAACGTACTGATCTTACGCAGTGCTAAAAAGAAAGCGGGACAACCAAGTTGTCCAATCTCTCACGCATATTTGACGGATGCAGAAGAATTATGTTTCATATTGTGGTGGTTTGTCATATCTAATTTCAACTTTTTGCGTCACAGATGGTATTCCACCGCGTATATGGCAGGGTTGTTGTCTGGGACTGTATTGCATAGGTGCTGACGAGTATGCAGAATAAGGCGAATGCACTGGTTGAAGATGGCCAATAGTGTTGCTTACAGAACCATAAGAATACCCAGGAAGCGGAATGTATCCACCATTTGGTCTTACTGGAAAATCTTCTATGAGTGGTGGTTTCTGAGGTCTATCTGACTGTGCACGACAGCAGCAGAGACACATTGCTACAACAATTGCTATGAAGCTAGTGATGCCCAGGACAACGGCTGCGATTGCAACAGGCGTAACTTCAGCTATTTAAGATAAAATAAATATGATTAGTGGTTTTTTTTTTTTAAGAATAAAAAAACATTTTTCATTGAGATAGTACGAAATAACAGTGTAAATTTATGATCGACAAATACCAATAGCTTTTCTTTTTATTCTTTTTGTTTTTTTCGGAAAAGTGAAAAAAAAAAATAGATTTCTGCTACTGATACGAAAACCTCAAGCTTAGGCACACTCAACCGCTTTCTTGAACTTCAACCTATTTTCTTGGTTTTATAGTAACATTTTTGTATTGTTAAAAGTACTTTGAAGGTGGTTAATATCATCAGTTTAAGTGCTCTCGGCAAATTGCGAAAAGTGTATGAAGGAAAGCTACAGTTAATAACCTCGATCCATTTGGACTACAAATAATAACGGCAACATGTAGAACTTTCTCTAATCTATACTAGTAAACATTTACTGCGTTTCCAACATATTTCCGAAAATAAAGGAGAATTAAGATATTTTTTTTCATTAATAACATTTCTAGGTCCTATTGCTGTTTCGTATGAGGGCAAACCACAATAACTAATCTTCCTGCCCCCTCAGTACTTTTTCTCTCCACTATTTTATTCTATAATTCGTTCAAATTTCACGTGGGAATGCTTTTAACATTACTTATGCACTCATTAAAAAAATGAACTTGAAAATCATTAATAACTTGAAGTATTTAAATGAAAAAGAAAATATTTGATGCGGAGGGGAAATTTCATTATCGTGGTTTGACCCACAGCTGCTTTACTTTTTATGTATGTTTCATGATGTTGGATAGCTCAAAAGATGGATGAGTTTTTTTTCTCAGTATATTGTCTAAAGGAAGGTCCTTTGAAAAAGTTCACTTAAAACAGTCCATTAAATTAATGAGAAAATCTTGAGAGTTTTACTTTCTTGTTTTTCATATAAATACATCTCTTTCGTTGACTTCTCGTTTCTGACTAAAATAATTTTTCAATTTTAATGAAACATTTGTTCAACACTAGGATAAATCTAAAACTAACGAGTTAACTGTTTCGTAAAAAACTATTAAAACGTTATCAATGCTTTGTTTGCAATTTTTCAGGTTATATAATTTAGAAGTATTTTTCGATAACGCCGAGCACTTCTTAAGCAATAATAGCAGGTCTCTCAGGCATATTTAAAGTTCTCTGTCTAGAAATTTTTTCTGAGGAACCCATTCTACCTAATTACAGTATCTAACGAGATATTGTAGTAGATAGTTGAATGTTATAGACAAATTTATATTCTTGAAGATTTGACATATCTTTGAACTCACTGCACCATCATCATGTTAAATTAGTGGGCTTATGATGCTTAAAATTGGGAGACGTTTTATTAGATTTTTCACAAGACGGTTGTGCTTATAGAAACAGTACAGTGTTGAAGATTCAGTTTCTATTTTACTATTTTAAGGAAATATTACTTCTAAAATAGGAACAAGTGTTGGACTAGGTTTTGAGGGAAAATTAAAACTCAACCACCACACAAATGCAGTCATGAGTAGTTTCGGAGGAGAATGCATATAGCTTCGCTCAAGAAATCGTTTCAAAATTTTTATAAATGTAACACTAGGTCTTTTTCCACATATTGTACGATAATAACTTTCAAACACATTGACGAGAGTAGTCATTTTTACTTTCGAAAAACATCACTTTTCTACTGTTAGGCGAGTCATAAAAGACAAAATATGTGAATGTTTTAGATTCAGGAAATCTGTTAAAATAGAGGTAAAACTTGTAGAGATTCCCTTTTAAGGACTCTAGGCTGCCCTTAGACGATATCCTGTTGTGGTTTTTCGATTGGAGACTAGGTATGACCGATTTGCAAGATCGAAAATCGTTTTTCCCCCTGTGTTTTATGCAGGAGATAATACTGCTATGGATACAGACCACCTTAAAGAATGCCCTGGCTGTGTCAGGAAACATATGATAGACATTGGGAGGCCAATGAAAATTTTTAAGTTTTCCAGAGTGATTGCATTTCCAGCGATTGTTTTCCAGAAGGATTTGTTTTAACTCTCTACTATTTCTCTTAGTGTCTGTTATGGCGTTTCAATCTGTTTCATGCTGCTTTGTTTTGTATTTGTTTTTCACGCATTGTACCTTCAAGAGCTACTTCTATTAAATAAATAAAAAAAGAGACTTTCGAAAGATTTAGTCAGTTAGCTATCACACTTATTAATCAATGCTTAACACAAACAGAAATTGGGGTAAATTTTGTAGGTAGAAAAATTTGGCTAGTGTAACTCCCTGAAGGAACCTTGGACTCTTTTATTCGACCACCCAATAATTATTCAGAATTTTCGTGTTAAAAACGAATAATTATTGTCAGCTATTACAGGTGAACTAACTATTTAAAGCAAACTAAGAAGTCAATGCTTGAAGGAAACACCATCCTGCGGATTAATATTATGAAGTCAATTTCCTTAAGGTCTTCTGCTGAAAGGGAGTACCATAAAATCGAAAAATATTCTCGAACAAAAAGTGTATCAGTTGGATTTAATGAACAATTTCTAACTATTTGGGACAAATTAGTCGGAAATGCTGGCTTTTTCCGAATTCTTCCTTTGTAGAGCTTTACCTAATCTAGAAAAGAAGGTATTCGAAATCTGTTGGTACATACGGCAATGAGGATGTTCCGCAGAGTGTTCATCACTAGCGTCACCACAATTATTGATGCCGTCGCAGGTAACACCAGCCCAGATGCAACGGCCGTTGTCACATCGGTATTCATTAGGGGCTGAACACGATCCAAGTTCTCCGTCTGTAAAAAGTGCGTATTGATGTAAAGTAGCTATTTAAATGTACTTTAGCGCTTCATTTAATATTATGCAAAAAAGGGAAATGATCCTGCTAAAAGAATTCCGAATTTTGAAAAATTCACAGATGTGAAAACAAAATTACCTGTTCTGGTCACCGTAAAAATGAGTCTTATTCCGTTGTTGAACCCCATTCCATCCCCAGATGTATGATACAAGATCTTTATATCTTCATCCGAAAAATATGTTTTGCCATCTAAACCGACTTCCTGGTATTGACATAACTTTTCACCATCATCCTTTTTGTCGAAAATCTAAAATAGTTTCAAAAAAGAAAAAGCTTATAATTTTAAAGATATGAAACTGAAAGTTAATATCAAGTGACAAATAACTTATAATAACGCATAATTTATAATAACGGAGGAAAAAGTTGCTTTTCGCCTTATTCCCTATTAACACGTTTCTGTGAAAATAGTGCAAGCAGATTCGTTTTCATAAGATGTGAGACAAGCATTTTATAAATGAATAGAACATGGTGTTACGGAAAGTTGACGTTTTCAAATGTGCTGCGTATATTGGTTCTTAACCATTGCAGACCCAGTGCGTTCCCAGAGATTGGTACCAACTCTTTCAGCGGCACCACAATGAGTTCCGCTGAACCATTGCCGCAATTTTTTGACGCTCAGTTTAACCTTAGATGGAGGCACCTGAGCTCTAATTGATGCAACCTGCACTAGGAATTTAAATTAAAGGAGAGCATCCATGTTAAACGAATATTCAAGGGATCTTTAACACGCCGTATAATCAAAGGACATGGGCGCTGTCGATTTTCTGCATCTTGAAAATCCACCGACTTGGGCCAAGTTTTATCCAGCGAACTTGGGTGTACGAGGCCTGCGACTTACCACTACGACACCCTTCCGGCACATATTACGGAAAGTAATAATAGTCACACAAAAGAAAAAATGCTGAAACTGCTTAACCTTAGCTAAATTGTTTTCTACGTTATGTGTTCCACTTTACTGTCGATCCATTTTTCCCCCCTTTGCATTGTGGGAAATAATCTCATCTACTTGTTCTAAAATATTGTAAAAAATGAAACACATTTATTTACATTTTTCTTTCTTTAAATAAGGTGTCATTGTTTTATGTACACTAGAGATAATTTATGTTAGTAAGATTTTTAAATCCTTCATAAAATATGAAATTGTTCGTTTAATACAATATCATTCCTCAACCAAAGACAATGCAAGTAGGATTAGCTAATTAAAAATGAAAAATTAACAAGCAATCAACACAAAATAAAAAATATTTTTAAAAAGGGAAAGTTAGCTAATTAAAAATGAAAAATTAACAAGCAATCAACACAAAATAAAAAATATTTTTAAAAAGGGAAAGCTCAAATGCTATTTGTTTACGATACCCGTGCCTATCCCTCACGAACGAATCTGCTACTACAACGCAAAGGGGTAAAGAACACTCTCTACAGTCTCATTTAAAGCAAAAAATTGCTCGCTGTCTTTTCTGACGTTGGTGTATCAATTTCTGAATTCAGTTTTACTATTACGTTTTAACTCGAATCAAAACTTATGTAGTTAATGTCGCATAGTTATTTCAAAAAGCATAAACAAATCCCCTTGTCTAGGGTCAGGTAGAGTAAAGTGGTCATAAAATCCACGTTTTTCAACTTTCGTCGACAATAAATAAAAGAATTTGTTCAAAACCTTTAGATTTTTTGCTTGATATTTTACATTACATTATTAAAGAACAAATTACATTAAAATTTGGGCAGAAAAAATTGAGTAAAATAATTTTATAATGCCTTCTTTCTGGGACGTATTTATGACCACTTCACCCCATGGGGTGGGGTAAAGTGGTCATAATTGAAAAAAACAAAAACCATATAAATGTAATAATAAGCAAAATATTTCAAAATACTCCATAAAGGTTCATTTTCGAAGGAAAACAACTTTTTTTCAGCCCACTAAATTTATTAATGAACTCTATTGTGGTCAAAAGTTCGCCTCATCTTCGTAATGTCTCGTAGAGCACTTCAGTCTCTTCAGCTGCTGCATACATTGTCTTAAAACAAAGTTATGTATCAAAATATTTAAGGACACATAACTAGCAGATATTTTTATTCTTTAATCCCCAAATGCTATGTTGCAAGTCTGTCCTTTATTTTAATCCATATAATAAAACAAATACGAAATTAAAAATTTTCCATGAAAAAATTTAAAGTAGTTTTTAATGAATGACTAAATTACTTAAATTACATATTAAGAAAACATTGTTAATAAGAGAATTCTGAGGTAATTATAGCTCATTAAAAATCAAAATGTTAGTAAAATACACATTTTAAAGGGGGGGGGGGAATACGTGTAAAACGGCGTATTAAGAGCAATTTTCATGATTTTTTTTAACGCATAAAGAATAAATATATTTTATTGAGATTTTGAGGTTATTTTATAGACATATTGGAAGAAAATTTAGTGAAATTTTCAAAAATTTTTCTTAGAACATCCCGGAGATATCGGCTGCTGCACATTGTGAGTCGCCACCCGGGTGGGCAGTTTGCGTACATCCTGGAGGTCACAATTTTTATCAGAAATCAATTTTTTTTAAAATCTACTTTTTTTTATAAGTGTCTGTTCTAGTTGAACTAAAGTCATCACAAAAAATTGAAATTTTCTATTTTTTTTAGAATGGGAAAATTAAGTACGATTTTTAACCGTTTTTTTTTTTTTTTTTTTTTTTGTTCTTTTTTTACAATAGAAAAAAGTAAAAATAAAGATATGTCTTTGATTCTAGTTCAAATAAAGCGTGTATATATAAAAAATATCTGTGCTAAATTTGATAAGGATTGATCAAAAACTGCGCGAGCTAGAGTGTACGCAAATTCGAAAAGAGTAGTTTCGGGAAAAACGCGTTTAAAAAAAAGAGTGGTATTGAAGGTAAATTTAAGGCAGTAATGAATCATATTTATTTTTGTTCTTATAGATATACTTATATTATACTTATAGAAATTTCTATCCGAGGTCTCAATGGTTAAAAAAATAAAATTACATCTGATAGGACGTTCTCTGATACCCTTCAGGTCATTCATGAGGGACTACCTGCTCAACTGCTCCAAAAGGGGCGCTCGCTCAAATGCTTATAACTTTTAAACGACTTGGAATTTTGCTTTGAAATTTTCAGGGTATATTATTGAATAGTTGTAGAATCGATTTATAAAGAATTTTTTTTTTGAGACCTTTACACGTATTTCCCCCCTTACCTAGATATTTTTAATTCTCTCTCTTTTTCATGCGTTGTTCGAAGTACGACTAGTTCTAAACATTTACTGCTTAATAATATTTATACTAAGGCTGTTTATAAATGAATTATTCCATCGAAATAACTTGAAAATTGTTTTATTCGCTTCGTTAGTTGCTGGACAGATATCATAACAGACCGTTTGGATAAACTTGTTCTCACGATTTAATGAGAGCTATTCAAAAAATTTTACTTCGAACCTCAAACAAGAAACAATCAAATATAAGAACGTTTTATTTATTTATTTATTTATCTTTTATCGACGTCACGTGAATGCATCAGAGTAGCAGTGATCCAAATCCAATATTTTCTATATGTGTGTTTTATTTTTATGACTTTACATAACATGTAGCTTTAAATAATTTAATTTTCATGACAATATCCAGAGCCGGCGGAAGGCTGAGGCGGTGAGGCGCTTGCCTCATGGCGCAACGCTCTTATGGTCGGAAGCTATTAACAGCTTATTAATATATTACGTACTATTAATATATTACGCTCTAGTAATAAATATGAAAAAAAAATGTCCTGTGGGTATTTAATATTATTTAAATACATACGTACATATTTACTGACAATATTTTTAGTCACTGCACTCTATAAAATACTTTCTAAAAATTTGTCAATACTAAACAAATTATTGCAAGAAGACTGACTGATAGTAATTTCAATCTCTATCGCATTTCAGCTCAGTTGTGTTTAAACCTGTTCACTATAAAGTAAATTTAAAAGTTATTTTTAAAAAAATAATACTGTATTAGTGAAGTTAATGTTTAACTAACATCTGCCACGTGGCTTAATTTCTAACAAAAGAAGTGCGGAGCCCTGTAGTCTTCAAAACTTTATTTCCGTGCGTAAATAGCCTGAATTCCATCCATAGTTAAAAATTCGCATTAAATTTAAAATAAATATGGAAGCCGAGCTTTCGTTTGTTCCCATGCAAATTAATTCCTGGTCTACCTCATGAATTAACCCAGCCAAAAAAAAACTGCAGTTTAACTTTAAAAAAAAAGTAAAGGTATTTGGAACACGAAAACTGTACAAATATAAACTTCAGTTTTTCTTCTACAGTCTTTAGTGTTCCAAATACCTTTACTTTTTTTTTTCTTTGTTCTGCAGTTTTTCTGTACATTCCGTACTAAAAATTAGTACAGTACTTCTTCTGCAGTTTTTAGTGTTCCAAATACCTTTACTTTTTTTTTTCCTTTCTTCTGCAGTTTTTCTGTACATTACATACTAAAAATTAGTACAGTATTTCTTGCACAGTTTTTAGTGTTCCAAATACCGTTACTTTTTTCTTTTTCTGAAGTTTTAATGTACATTCGATGCTCAAAATTAGAGCAACATTTCTTCTAGTTTTAGCGTTCCAAATACCTTTAGTATTAATTTTGGCTTTACTAAAATTATTTTGCAGTTTAACTTTATACCACAGCTACAACAATTAATACCGGATGGCATCTAACTGTTAATAAAATCATTTTCAAAGGAAATTATGCTTAGTTCACAATGCTATAAAATTAGAAAAAAAAATGCTTTAGGAATGCAATCATTATTTATATTTCCATCATTATAGATAGGCAGGGATTTAGCATGCAACAGTTTTTGACAGCTATTTGAAACCTATGTTTGTAAGAAATATGATTAATAAGTGTAGTTGATTAATGAATGATAATGTTCGTAAATATGTAGACAAAATTAATTAATTTCAATAGAATTCATACAATTAGTACATATAATTCATAAAAAAATAGAATGAAGAAAAATGAACAAAATTACTTAACTATTTCTTATAAGATAAGAAAATATATTAATTAAAAAGCCAGAGCTTTGTGGCAGCTTTTTAATTTCTGACGAAAAGCTGCTAACAGTGTACTTCAGTGTATAATCAGGCAGAGGTGGTTTTGTAACTATTTTTAGCGTTTATTAGTTTGATACAGCTTTGGGAGAGAACTGCTTTCCCGAAGACAACGTCCAATAAATCTCCAACGAATTTACTAGGTAAATATCTTATGAATCCAAACATTAAATGCGAGAGATAATAATAACCAAGAAAGCATTTAATTTGGTCGATAAGAAATGGTCTGTATTGGATATTAGAATGTATGAACGTTTGATTATTTTTTTAAGTCAAACTTTAGCGAATAGAAATGTTAAAAACAGTGTCAGGGTAATTTCTTTTTAATTAACACTTTTTTTAATTTTAATTTTCTAAGCAATTCAGTTATTAATCATGCTTCTAATTTATTAGTGTACCAAGTATCATATTCCGCAGTACTGCTTTCAAAAGTCAATAAGTAAAAATTCTTAATTTTCGTTAAAATGTTGACATTTTCCATATTCTATAGAAAACTGAAAATTTTCGCTATTTTCCGTAGTGACAACTATCCATACTGATTGGCATCTCTGAAACAGTAACTAAAATATTTTAAGAGAAAAGTATGCTTACATACTAAAGAGCGATATTTAAAATGCAATTATAATTATAAAAAAGATAGGCAGAGATATCTGGTTTTCAACATGCGACGCTTTTTGTGACAATTCCCTATCAGAAATCTATAATTGCAAGAAATATAATTCGTAAGTCATTCATAAGAAATTATTTAAAACAAATGCCCTTTTAATTTACTAAGGATTCAACACACACCAATCATATACATATATACATATTACTTATATTCTTAATATTACAGATACAATCTTTAAAAAATTAAAGATAAAACGTTGCTTTTATTAAATAATTTCTAATGAACATAATAAATAATGTAAATTATATTTATCTCCACGGATCTAGTTATTTATAACAAATTGGCTAGTTAATATATAGTGAAACAATAGGGGGTGCGAGTCCGGGGAATCATACTTACATTAAGCTTCACACTCTGAAAAATTCCGTATTTCTTAACTTGTATACATCTCATGCATATGAAACTCGTGAAACCATAATTTTGTGTATCATTAACCATATACCATGTGCATAGATGTAAATCTCTGAGCTTTAAAAACTCAGTTTACCTTAATTTTTATTAGTTAAAAATTTCCTTGATATATAAATATTATTAGAATCCAATTTTATTCTACCCAAATTAGAATTAAAATTTTATCAAAACGTTTGGCAGTGGTTGCTATTTTAAAAATTTGCGTTTCCTTTATATGTTGATAAATAGTAATTCCCGCTGCTGAAGTATTCGCTTGAAAGTCGACGCATGCCCCCCCCCCCCCTTCCTCCATCTTTTAAACGACCAGAGCTTTTAAAAACCAATACAATTTTGTGAATGCTTAGAGATACTCCTATACATATCCATAGCCCTTTTTCGAAACAGAAGTTTTTAAAATTAAAAAGTAATTTTAAATTTTTAAAAGAGCGACTTTAAAGAATACGTATTTTTTCCAACCCATTAAGTTCCAAATAAAAAACTAAACGATATATTTACAGTAATTGTCCTTATAGCGGAATTCAGCGTGAAAAAAATATAAAAACAACTTACATCTATTGCTGCTTTTTCCAAGTGGTTTGAAAATAACTTGTCTTATGCATGGCTCTGAAAGACTAGTAAGGCACAGGAAATCACGGGATTTTTTAAGCTGCTATACGTTCTTTGTATTTTCCCCCTTCTGTTCCCGGAATTAGACAAAAGGGGAACCGATTTAGCCGGCCGATCCCTCTTTTTTGCACATGTTGGTTCTGTGCTTCTGTGGCAGTTATGCTATTTATTCTGAGAAATTTGGAAAAGCGTTTGAAACATTATAGAATGGTTAGGACTACTGATGATTTTCTTTTCATTTCTTTTTTTTTTAAATAATTATTTTTCATTATTTCTGTCATTACTTCAGGTTTCTAAATTTTTTTTTTCTTGTTATATCCCCAGAAAAAAACAATTATCCTGTTAAAGAGTACACTCGAACGCTTTTAAACCATTTATACCAACCAAAAAAACTGCATTTCCTATATTAAATTAGGAATCTCGTTAAACGCAGGCTCGTTACTGTGTCCTGCTGCATTATTTTAGAGGAAGGAATATCCATTCAGTCATAAAAATTAATAAATAATTTTTTAAATGCATAAATAAAGCGAATCATTTAAGTGTCCCAGAAAGGTATACAATGAAATTAGCTACTATTTTCATACTCTGATTCAATCTAAAAATACCAGCTTTTAATTTGAATAATTCGAATTCGTTTATTTTTAATTGTTTTATTTATGCGGAAATAATGCCCCCCCCCCCCTTTAAAATCTTCAAAAATTAATTTCCCGAGATACTGTTTTTTGTTATTTTTCAACTCTGTTATTTTTGCCACTGAGAATTCTTACTCCTAAGCTGTTTTATGAACCAAATAGCACATATTCTAAGTTCCGATTTGAGTTCTTTGAGTTGTGAGGTATATATGTAATATATATATTATTCTTGTTTTATATACAGAGCATGCTTTCATAGCGCAATTCAAATGCTTCACTTTTCGGTGCTGGAATTAACTAAAAAAACATTTTTAAAAACATAAAGACAGGTCCGTCATGGGGACACCCTTTACGGGGGGGGGGGGGGAGTTGGATAGGGTGATACCCAAAATGAGATAAATAGTTTTTGAAATATTTTTTGGAAAATAATAGAGCCGATTTCAAATTATAAAATGCACTAAAAAGTGATAAATAAACTAATTCTTTAAACAATATCGATACGACTTTTAAACATAATTTTTGAAGTCGGTGCAAAATTATGATGGATTTTGCTTTATGATTACTTTTGTAACTATGAATCAATTACAAACATAAATGGCCTAGAGTTTGCAACAGGTTCAATGCAAAATAACATCATAGTGTAATGATAATTAGACTGTCATAATTTTGTACAGACTTCAAAAATTACGTTTAAAAGTCGTATCGATGTTGTTTAAAGAATTAATTATTTTTTCACTTTTTAGCGCAATTTAGAATTTGAAGTCAGTTCTATTTTTTTCCAAAAAAACTAACCGCTTGTATGATAAATTCCGTTTTGAAATCCACTTTTAAAGGTCACTAAAGCAAACAAACTGATTGGACTTAATTTTTTCTTCAGAGAAGCTTTCAGTCAAACTTTTGTTATAATTGCCTTTAATATTACAGCTTAATGTCAACAAACGTTTTTAATCAAAGTTTTTGAAAACGTGTCATTCAAACAATCTTTGTTAGTAAAATTGCCAACAAAGAAGAATCAACCCAACCCTTTCCAATTAAAATAAAAAAATACTTTTTTTCACCTATAACTTCTCATAGGTGAAAAATAACTAAACTCAGAATTTTAACTAAAAAACAAATGTAGTAAAATTGATGAGCGATATTTGAGTTAGACGACCCTCTATCGATTAAAGAAAAAATCATCAAAATCGGTTCATTTTGTAAAAGTTATGGATCATCATCAAAATGTTTTGAAAGCAGTCATTTTTGTTTTCAAATTTTACGTTTACAATTTCAAATCAATGTAAAGTGAAACTGTCGTATTTGGATTTTAGTTTTTTTTTTAATTTCTTTATATTTTTTATCTTTTTAAAAAAACGTGCATTTTGAACATGAAAAGTAAGCAACTCTTTTTAGTAATACTCATGTGAAAGAGAAAATTATTAATCAATTATCATCGGAAAATTTAAGTTTAATGTCCAAAAATAATTCTATTTATTGACTAGCATTATGAAAGTCCAATGGGATAAGGCTTGTATGTAAATCGGTAAAAAAAGCAGGAAAGTTATGCAAATTGCATTTGTACAAACATGGCAAATCTAGTTAAGAATGCAAAAATTTAAAAAATACGTAATCGTATTATATTCTTTAAATTTTGATCATGAAGGGCATGAAAGAAAATTTATAAAAATAATAAATAATTGGATAATATTTCTTGAAGTTAGCAAAATAAAAATACAATTAAGAAAATGTACTTACAGTGAAATGAAATCTTCAAAATCAAATCAACTTTCTCAAATAATTAGGAATGCTAATAAAATAGTCAATAGGATTGAACAAAGCAAATTCCGAACAAATTCTGGTAGGAATGCGGCCACGGTGATGGGTAGAAGGGGATGCCGGAAAGAAGTGTTAAAAATGTTTCCATAGTACGGGATCTCGTCCAATCACGCTATAATGTCCCTGGCACACACATGAGATAGTTTTACACCAATTATAAATCATGCATGTTCTGTACCATTACACAAATTTGATTTCCCTTTTTTTTCTGTATGCTGTAATTTGTGTACTATAATAAAAATTGTTTAAATACATTTTTGATCCTCCTCAAAATTCCTTCAATTATCAGTCCTTTCTTTGTTTCGAAAATTTTGTTTTTCTCTTACCAACAATATATTCTATTAAACAATATGATTTTTATTTTTTTTTTCGTGCATTTTTTACTTAAGAATAATAAAGAAACCATTTCAAAAAAAAAAAAGACTTCAGTAATTAATTCATATCAACGTTTTTTTTTCTTTTCATTAAACGCTTTGTTTAATTTTACATTTTTGAAATTTCAACAAATTAAGATATTATTATTCTTCCAATCAGAGCTTCTATCCAATAATTTTTTCGCAAACTTTAGTGTTATTAAAGAAATATTTAAAATTTAATTAGTATTGCAACAGTGTCACACATTACCATCTTTTGATAAAATAATCTAAAAATTACACCATATGCAATACATTGTTTTGAACATTTTTTCTCTTGACGATCAGGTGCTTTAGTCATTATACTTTCAGCTTACAAAATGTGAGCACTAATGAATCAGGTATTGTACTTCCTTTTAAAAATGCACCTTTGTTGAAGTTACAATCAAAGTTTAGAAAAAAATTACTATTGCTGGTTATGTGATGAAATAAAAAAAATCAAGTGTAAGTGCACAATAAAAAAAATGACAAAATACAGTTGTTTTGTAGTATTTAAAAAACGGTAGAAACTTTAAAACGTCTGTACTTTTTTTTTTCTTTCAAAGTACAGGCAGTTTGCAACATTCAACAGAACTACAGGAATTTTAAAATCTCTGCACTTTTTATTTTTTCCAAAGTTCAGGAATTTTAAAATGTTTAAGAAAACTACAGAAGTTTTAAAACGTCTGCACTTTTTATTTTTACCAAAGTACAGGAACTTTAAAATGTTTAAGAAAACTGCAGAAGTTTTAAAACGTCTGTAATTTTTTACGCATTTCTACAGTTGTTCTGCAGTCGTTTTTTAGCTGGGAAATGCGAGAGATAATAATAACCAAGAAGCATTTAATTTGGTCGATAAGAAATGGTCTGTATTGGATATTAGAATGTATGAACGTTTGATTATTTTTTTAAGTCAAACTTTAGCGAATAGAAATGTTAAAAACAGTGTCAGGGTAATTTCTTTTTAATTAACACTTTTTTTAATTTTAATTTTCTAAGCAATTCAGTTATTAATCATGCTTCTAATTTATTAGTGTACCAAGTATCATATCCCGCAGTACTGCTTTCAAAAGTCAATAAGTAAAAATTCTTAATTTTCGTTAAAATGTTGACATTTTCCATATTCTATAGAAAACTGAAAATTTTCGCTATTTTCCGTAGTGACAACTATCCATACTGATTGGCATCTCTGAAACAGTAACTAAAATATTTTAAGAGAAAAGTATGCTTACATACTAAAGAGCGATATTTAAAATGCAATTATAATTATAAAAAAGATAGGCAGAGATATCTGGTTTTCAACATGCGACGCTTTTTGTGACAATTCCCTATCAGAAATCTATAATTGCAAGAAATATAATTCGTAAGTCATTCATAAGAAATTATTTAAAACAAATGCCCTTTTAATTTACTAAGGATTCAACACACACCAATCATATACATATATACATATTACTTATATTCTTAATATTACGGATACAATCTTTAAAAAATTAAAGATAAAACGTTGCTTTTATTAAATAATTTCTAATGAACATAATAAATAATGTAAATTATATTTATCTCCACGGATCTAGTTATTTATAACAAATTGGCTAGTTAATATATAGTGAAACAATAGGGGGTGCGAGTCCGGGGAATCATACTTACATTAAGCTTCACACTCTGAAAAATTCCGTATTTCTTAACTTGTATACATCTCATGCATATGAAACTCGTGAAACCATAATTTTGTGTATCATTAACCATATACCATGTGCATAGATGTAAATCTCTGAGCTTTAAAAACTCAGTTTACCTTAATTTTTATTAGTTAAAAATTTCCTTGATATATAAATATTATTAGAATCCAATTTTATTCTACCCAAATTAGAATTAAAATTTTATCAAAACGTTTGGCAGTGGTTGCTATTTTAAAAATTTGCGTTTCCTTTATATGTTGATAAATAGTAATTCCGCTGCTGAAGTATTCGCTTGAAAGTCGACGCATGCCCCCCCCCCCCCCCTTCCTCCATCTTTTAAACGACCAGAGCTTTTAAAAACCAATACAATTTTGTGAATGCTTAGAGATACTCCTATACATATCCATAGCCCTTTTTCGAAACAGAAGTTTTTAAAATTAAAAAGTAATTTTAAATTTTTAAAAGAGCGACTTTAAAGAATACGTATTTTTTTCCAACCCATTAAGTTCCAAATAAAAAACTAAACGATATATTTACAGTAATTGTCCTTATAGCGGAATTCAGCGTGAAAAAAATATAAAAACAACTTACATCTATTGCTGCTTTTTCCAAGTGGTTTGAAAATAACTTGTCTTATGCATGGCTCTGAAAGACTAGTAAGGCACAGGAAATCACGGGATTTTTTAAGCTGCTATACGTTCTTTGTATTTTCCCCCTTCTGTTCCCGGAATTAGACAAAAGGGGAACCGGTTTAGCCGGCCGGTCCCTCTTTTTTGCACATGTTGGTTCTGTGCTTCTGTGGCAGTTATGCTATTTATTCTGAGAAATTTGGAAAAGCGTTTGAAACATTATAGAATGGTTAGGACTACTGATGATTTTCTTTTCATTTCTTTTTTTTTTAAATAATTATTTTTCATTATTTCTGTCATTACTTCAGGTTTCTAAATTTTTTTTTCTTGTTATATCCCCAGAAAAAAACAATTATCCTGTTAAAGAGTACACTCGAACGCTTTTAAACCATTTATACCAACCAAAAAAACTGCATTTCCTATATTAAATTAGGAATCTTGTTAAACGCAGGCTCGTTACTGTGTCCTGCTGCATTATTTTAGAGGAAGGAATATCCATTCAGTCATAAAAATTAATAAATAATTTTTTAAATGCATAAATAAAGCGAATCATTTAAGTGTCCCAGAAAGGTATACAATGAAATTAGCTACTATTTTCATACTCTGATTCAATCTAAAAATACCAGCTTTTAATTTGAATAATTGGAATTCGTTTATTTTTAATTGTTTTATTTATGCGGAAATAATGCCCCCCCCCCCTTTAAAATCTTCAAAAATTAATTTCCCGAGATACTGTTTTTTGTTATTTTTCAACTCTGTTATTTTTGCCACTGAGAATTCTTACTCCTAAGCTGTTTTATGAACCAAATAGCACATATTCTAAGTTCCGATTTGAGTTCTTTGAGTTGTGAGGTATATATGTAATATATATATTATTCTTGTTTTATATACAGAGCATGCTTTCATAGCGCAATTCAAATGCTTCACTTTTCGGTGCTGGAATTAACTAAAAAAACATTTTAAAAACATAAAGACAGGTCCGTCATGGGGACACCCTTTACGGGGGGGGGGGGGGGAGTTGGATAGGGTGATACCCAAAATGAGATAAATAGTTTTTGAAATATTTTTTGGAAAATAATAGAGCCGATTTCAAATTATAAAATGCACTAAAAAGTGATAAATAAACTAATTCTTTAAACAATATCGATACGACTTTTAAACATAATTTTTGAAGTCGGTGCAAAATTATGATGGATTTGCTTTATGATTACTTTTGTAACTATGAATCAATTACAAACATAAATGGCCTAGAGTTTGCAACAGGTTCAATGCAAAATAACATCATAGTGTAATGATAATTAGACTGTCATAATTTTGTACAGACTTCAAAAATTACGTTTAAAGTCGTATCGATGTTGTTTAAAGAATTAATTATTTTTTCACTTTTTAGCGCAATTTAGAATTTGAAGTCAGTTCTATTTTTTTCCAAAAAAACTAACCGCTTGTATGATAAATTCCGTTTTGAAATCCACTTTTAAAGGTCACTAAAGCAAACAAACTGATTGGACTTAATTTTTTCTTCAGAGAAGCTTTCAGTCAAACTTTTGTTATAATTGCCTTTAATATTACAGCTTAATGTCAACAAACGTTTTTAATCAAAGTTTTTGAAAACGTGTCATTCAAACAATCTTTGTTAGTAAAATTGCCAACAAAGAAGAATCAACCCAACCCTTTCCAATTAAAATAAAAAAATACTTTTTTTCACCTATAACTTCTCATAGGTGAAAAATAACTAAACTCAGAATTTTTAACTAAAAAACAAATGTAGTAAAATTGATGAGCGATATTTGAGTTAGACGACCCTCTATCGATTAAAGAAAAAATCATCAAAATCGGTTCATTTTGTAAAAGTTATGGATCATCATCAAAATGTTTTGAAAGCAGTCATTTTTGTCTTCAAATTTTACGTTTACAATTTCAAATCAATGTAAAGTGAAACTGTCGTATTTGGATTTTAGTTTTTTTTTTAATTTCTTTATATTTTTTATCTTTTTAAAAAAACGTGCATTTTGAACATGAAAAGTAAGCAACTCTTTTTAGTAATACTCATGTGAAAGAGAAAATTATTAATCAATTATCATCGGAAAATTTAAGTTTAATGTCCAAAAATAATTCTATTTATTGACTAGCATTATGAAAGTCCAATGGGATAAGGCTTGTATGTAAATCGGTAAAAAAAGCAGGAAAGTTATGCAAATTGCATTTGTACAAACATGGCAAATCTAGTTAAGAATGCAAAAATTTAAAAAATACGTAATCGTATTATATTCTTTAAATTTTGATCATGAAGGGCATGAAAGAAAATTTATAAAAATAATAAATAATTGGATAATATTTCTTGAAGTTAGCAAAATAAAAATACAATTAAGAAAATGTACTTACAGTGAAATGAAATCTTCAAAATCAAATCAACTTTCTCAAATAATTAGGAATGCTAATAAAATAGTCAATAGGATTGAACAAAGCAAATTCCGAACAAATTCTGGTAGGAATGCGGCCACGGTGATGGGTAGAAGGGGATGCCGGAAAGAAGTGTTAAAAATGTTTCCATAGTACGGGATCTCGTCCAATCACGCTATAATGTCCCTGGCACACACATGAGATAGTTTTACACCAATTATAAATCATGCATGTTCTGTACCATTACACAAATTTGATTTCCCTTTTTTTTCTGTATGCTGTAATTTGTGTACTATAATAAAAATTGTTTAAATACATTTTTGATCCTCCTCAAAATTCCTTCAATTATCAGTCCTTTCTTTGTTTCGAAATTTTGTTTTTCTCTTACCAACAATATATTCTATTAAACAATATGATTTTTATTTTTTTTTCGTGCATTTTTTACTTAAGAATAATAAAGAAACCATTTCAAAAAAAAAAAAAGACTTCAGTAATTAATTCATATCAACGTTTTTTTTTCTTTTCATTAAACGCTTTGTTTAATTTTACATTTTTGAAATTTCAACAAATTAAGATATTATTATTCTTCCAATCAGAGCTTCTATCCAATAATTTTTTCGCAAACTTTAGTGTTATTAAAGAAATATTTAAAATTTAATTAGTATTGCAACAGTGTCACACATTACCATCTTTTGATAAAATAATCTAAAAATTACACCATATGCAATACATTGTTTTGAACATTTTTTCTCTTGACGATCAGGTGCTTTAGTCATTATACTTTCAGCTTACAAAATGGGAGCACTAATGAATCAGGTATTGTACTTCCTTTTAAAAATGCACCTTTGTTGAAGTTACAATCAAAGTTTAGAAAAAAATTACTATTGCTGGTTATGTGATGAAATAAAAAAAATAAAGTGTAAGTGCACAATAAAAAAAATGACAAAATACAGTTGTTTTGTAGTATTTAAAAAACGGTAGAAACTTTAAAACGTCTGTACTTTTTTTTTTCTTTCAAAGTACAGGCAGTTTGCAACATTCAACAGAACTACAGGAATTTTAAAATCTCTGCACTTTTTATTTTTTCCAAAGTTCAGGAATTTTAAAATGTTTAAGAAAACTACAGAAGTTTTAAAACGTCTGCACTTTTTATTTTTACCAAAGTACAGGAACTTTAAAATGTTTAAGAAAACTGCAGAAGTTTTAAAACGTCTGTAATTTTTTTACGCATTTCTACAGTTGTTCTGCAGTCGTTTTTTAGCTGGGAACCTTAAGCAATTTTAGAACATCGGTGCATGTTAAGCCTAATACTATATCCACTTTACCACATGTTACTTAAATTACTGTAAAATAATAGACTAAACCTAGCTTCACAGTTAGTGAGGAAGTATTTTGAGATCTATGTAAAGCTTACTGCACTGTCTATTAGATGCAAGTTCTTTTTAAAAAAATGTCAAAGAAAAGTTAAAAGAGCTGTTTCAATTTCAAAAAAGTGTTGCATAAACAAACAAATTCCTGTTTTCTTCACCTAAAGAGTTCAAATTATCAAAATAATTTTGAATATAAAATTTAATTCTTAGTTATTAAAAGCTAAAATAAAAATTTACACCAATTCCTTTTTTTATTTCAAAGCTATAATATAATCAAAATAAACTGTGGCGGGCTGGATTTGTGGTGCACGCTTTCCAGTGTTCGTCAGCCGACCGATGTTTAGTTTGGAAACTCCTGCCTTTAAAATCTAATTCTTTAAAAATGTTATCAGTAACTTGATCGTATGTAGCAACTGTAAAAACATACCTTTATGTAGTCGCTGCATTCATCAGGATTTCTAAAATCTATTTTTAAGACGGTAATAACAACACCATACCCTTTAGGAGGTATGAGTTTGAAAAGGCAATTCCTTCCTGTTCTGGAGTAAGTTCCGAATCGATTTGATTTAATCTCGCCGACTGAATCTGGACCTGATGCAGGAAGTTCGAGGTTAATCTTCGGTTGTCTGTTTTGGGAAACGCATTCATCTTCAATGTAGTCTGAAAAATTAAAAGCAAAGGCAAAATTCTGGAGTCATTAGTTTCAGCGTTTTCTCATGTCTTTTTCATAAAAAATAAAAGAAAAAATGTAACTTCAAGCCATTCCTTGTGTGTGTGTGTGGTTTTATTTTTATTATTTTTTAATATTGATGCCTTTTTTCCTAAAGATTATTAAAAGACAGCTCAATAATATTTAATACTCTTTAACATTAGAAGTTTAAAATTTTTAACATAGTACTGGGAAATACTTGAGTTATTCAGTAACTGATTATAATCTCCAGATTTTTTATTTCTTTTTCTGTTCATATTCGTGAAATTCGTTTTCAAAATTGAAACTTTAATAATTGTAAGATAAATAAGAATCGCAAAACGGATAAAAAAGTATTAAATAGCTAAAATATGTTACAAGCCTATTACGTCTTCAATTATATGGACATTTACAACATTTACATCATTAAGGGGTAACATGACAATGCTTCTTATTTACCATGATCATTATCCATTTTACGCAGGTTACTGTAGAAAAGGAAAACAACTGAAATGCGAGAGATAATAATAACCAAGAAAGCATTTAATTTGGTCGATAAGAAATGGTCTGTATTGGATATTAGAATGTATGAACGTTTGATTATTTTTTTAAGTCAAACTTTAGCGAATAGAAATGTTAAAAACAGTGTCAGGGTAATTTCTTTTTAATTAACACTTTTTTTAATTTTAATTTTCTAAGCAATTCAGTTATTAATCATGCTTCTAATTTATTAGTGTACCAAGTATCATATCCCGCAGTACTGCTTTCAAAAGTCAATAAGTAAAAATTCTTAATTTTCGTTAAAATGTTGACATTTTCCATATTCTATAGAAAACTGAAAATTTTCGCTATTTTCCGTAGTGACAACTATCCATACTGATTGGCATCTCTGAAACAGTAACTAAAATATTTTAAGAGAAAAGTATGCTTACATACTAAAGAGCGATATTTAAAATGCAATTATAATTATAAAAAAGATAGGCAGAGATATCTGGTTTTCAACATGCGACGCTTTTTGTGACAATTCCCTATCAGAAATCTATAATTGCAAGAAATATAATTCGTAAGTCATTCATAAGAAATTATTTAAAACAAATGCCCTTTTAATTTACTAAGGATTCAACACACACCAATCATATACATATATACATATTACTTATATTCTTAATATTACGGATACAATCTTTAAAAAATTAAAGATAAAACGTTGCTTTTATTAAATAATTTCTAATGAACATAATAAATAATGTAAATTATATTTATCTCCACGGATCTAGTTATTTATAACAAATTGGCTAGTTAATATATAGTGAAACAATAGGGGGTGCGAGTCCGGGGAATCATACTTACATTAAGCTTCACACTCTGAAAAATTCCGTATTTCTTAACTTGTATACATCTCATGCATATGAAACTCGTGAAACCATAATTTTGTGTATCATTAACCATATACCATGTGCATAGATGTAAATCTCTGAGCTTTAAAAACTCAGTTTACCTTAATTTTTATTAGTTAAAAATTTCCTTGATATATAAATATTATTAGAATCCAATTTTATTCTACCCAAATTAGAATTAAAATTTTATCAAAACGTTTGGCAGTGGTTGCTATTTTAAAAATTTGCGTTTCCTTTATATGTTGATAAATAGTAATTCCCGCTGCTGAAGTATTCGCTTGAAAGTCGACGCATGCCCCCCCCCCCCCCTTCCTCCATCTTTTAAACGACCAGAGCTTTTAAAAACCAATACAATTTTGTGAATGCTTAGAGATACTCCTATACATATCCATAGCCCTTTTTCGAAACAGAAGTTTTTAAAATTAAAAAGTAATTTTAAATTTTTAAAAGAGCGACTTTAAAGAATACGTATTTTTTTCCAACCCATTAAGTTCCAAATAAAAAACTAAACGATATATTTACAGTAATTGTCCTTATAGCGGAATTCAGCGTGAAAAAAATATAAAAACAACTTACATCTATTGCTGCTTTTTCCAAGTGGTTTGAAAATAACTTGTCTTATGCATGGCTCTGAAAGACTAGTAAGGCACAGGAAATCACGGGATTTTTTAAGCTGCTATACGTTCTTTGTATTTTCCCCCTTCTGTTCCCGGAATTAGACAAAAGGGGAACCGGTTTAGCCGGCCGGTCCCTCTTTTTTGCACATGTTGGTTCTGTGCTTCTGTGGCAGTTATGCTATTTATTCTGAGAAATTTGGAAAAGCGTTTGAAACATTATAGAATGGTTAGGACTACTGATGATTTTCTTTTCATTTCTTTTTTTTTTAAATAATTATTTTTCATTATTTCTGTCATTACTTCAGGTTTCTAAATTTTTTTTTCTTGTTATATCCCCAGAAAAAAACAATTATCCTGTTAAAGAGTACACTCGAACGCTTTTAAACCATTTATACCAACCAAAAAAACTGCATTTCCTATATTAAATTAGGAATCTTGTTAAACGCAGGCTCGTTACTGTGTCCTGCTGCATTATTTTAGAGGAAGGAATATCCATTCAGTCATAAAAATTAATAAATAATTTTTTAAATGCATAAATAAAGCGAATCATTTAAGTGTCCCAGAAAGGTATACAATGAAATTAGCTACTATTTTCATACTCTGATTCAATCTAAAAATACCAGCTTTTAATTTGAATAATTGGAATTCGTTTATTTTTAATTGTTTTATTTATGCGGAAATAATGCCCCCCCCCCCCTTTAAAATCTTCAAAAATTAATTTCCCGAGATACTGTTTTTTGTTATTTTTCAACTCTGTTATTTTTGCCACTGAGAATTCTTACTCCTAAGCTGTTTTATGAACCAAATAGCACATATTCTAAGTTCCGATTTGAGTTCTTTGAGTTGTGAGGTATATATGTAATATATATATTATTCTTGTTTTATATACAGAGCATGCTTTCATAGCGCAATTCAAATGCTTCACTTTTCGGTGCTGGAATTAACTAAAAAAACATTTTTAAAAACATAAAGACAGGTCCGTCATGGGGACACCCTTTACGGGGGGGGGGGGGGAGTTGGATAGGGTGATACCCAAAATGAGATAAATAGTTTTTGAAATATTTTTTGGAAAATAATAGAGCCGATTTCAAATTATAAAATGCACTAAAAAGTGATAAATAAACTAATTCTTTAAACAATATCGATACGACTTTTAAACATAATTTTTGAAGTCGGTGCAAAATTATGATGGATTTTGCTTTATGATTACTTTTGTAACTATGAATCAATTACAAACATAAATGGCCTAGAGTTTGCAACAGGTTCAATGCAAAATAACATCATAGTGTAATGATAATTAGACTGTCATAATTTTGTACAGACTTCAAAAATTACGTTTAAAGTCGTATCGATGTTGTTTAAAGAATTAATTATTTTTTCACTTTTTAGCGCAATTTAGAATTTGAAGTCAGTTCTATTTTTTTCCAAAAAAACTAACCGCTTGTATGATAAATTCCGTTTTGAAATCCACTTTTAAAGGTCACTAAAGCAAACAAACTGATTGGACTTAATTTTTTCTTCAGAGAAGCTTTCAGTCAAACTTTTGTTATAATTGCCTTTAATATTACAGCTTAATGTCAACAAACGTTTTTAATCAAAGTTTTTGAAAACGTGTCATTCAAACAATCTTTGTTAGTAAAATTGCCAACAAAGAAGAATCAACCCAACCCTTTCCAATTAAAATAAAAAAATACTTTTTTTCACCTATAACTTCTCATAGGTGAAAAATAACTAAACTCAGAATTTTAACTAAAAAACAAATGTAGTAAAATTGATGAGCGATATTTGAGTTAGACGACCCTCTATCGATTAAAGAAAAAATCATCAAAATCGGTTCATTTTGTAAAAGTTATGGATCATCATCAAAATGTTTTGAAAGCAGTCATTTTTGTCTTCAAATTTTACGTTTACAATTTCAAATCAATGTAAAGTGAAACTGTCGTATTTGGATTTTAGTTTTTTTTTTAATTTCTTTATATTTTTTATCTTTTTAAAAAAACGTGCATTTTGAACATGAAAAGTAAGCAACTCTTTTTAGTAATACTCATGTGAAAGAGAAAATTATTAATCAATTATCATCGGAAAATTTAAGTTTAATGTCCAAAAATAATTCTATTTATTGACTAGCATTATGAAAGTCCAATGGGATAAGGCTTGTATGTAAATCGGTAAAAAAAGCAGGAAAGTTATGCAAATTGCATTTGTACAAACATGGCAAATCTAGTTAAGAATGCAAAAATTTAAAAAATACGTAATCGTATTATATTCTTTAAATTTTGATCATGAAGGGCATGAAAGAAAATTTATAAAAATAATAAATAATTGGATAATATTTCTTGAAGTTAGCAAAATAAAAATACAATTAAGAAAATGTACTTACAGTGAAATGAAATCTTCAAAATCAAATCAACTTTCTCAAATAATTAGGAATGCTAATAAAATAGTCAATAGGATTGAACAAAGCAAATTCCGAACAAATTCTGGTAGGAATGCGGCCACGGTGATGGGTAGAAGGGGATGCCGGAAAGAAGTGTTAAAAATGTTTCCATAGTACGGGATCTCGTCCAATCACGCTATAATGTCCCTGGCACACACATGAGATAGTTTTACACCAATTATAAATCATGCATGTTCTGTACCATTACACAAATTTGATTTCCCTTTTTTTTCTGTATGCTGTAATTTGTGTACTATAATAAAAATTGTTTAAATACATTTTTGATCCTCCTCAAAATTCCTTCAATTATCAGTCCTTTCTTTGTTTCGAAAATTTTGTTTTTCTCTTACCAACAATATATTCTATTAAACAATATGATTTTTATTTTTTTTTCGTGCATTTTTTACTTAAGAATAATAAAGAAACCATTTCAAAAAAAAAAAAAGACTTCAGTAATTAATTCATATCAACGTTTTTTTTTCTTTTCATTAAACGCTTTGTTTAATTTTACATTTTTGAAATTTCAACAAATTAAGATATTATTATTCTTCCAATCAGAGCTTCTATCCAATAATTTTTTCGCAAACTTTAGTGTTATTAAAGAAATATTTAAAATTTAATTAGTATTGCAACAGTGTCACACATTACCATCTTTTGATAAAATAATCTAAAAATTACACCATATGCAATACATTGTTTTGAACATTTTTTCTCTTGACGATCAGGTGCTTTAGTCATTATACTTTCAGCTTACAAAATGGGAGCACTAATGAATCAGGTATTGTACTTCCTTTTAAAAATGCACCTTTGTTGAAGTTACAATCAAAGTTTAGAAAAAAATTACTATTGCTGGTTATGTGATGAAATAAAAAAAATAAAGTGTAAGTGCACAATAAAAAAAATGACAAAATACAGTTGTTTTGTAGTATTTAAAAAACGGTAGAAACTTTAAAACGTCTGTACTTTTTTTTTTCTTTCAAAGTACAGGCAGTTTGCAACATTCAACAGAACTACAGGAATTTTAAAATCTCTGCACTTTTTATTTTTTCCAAAGTTCAGGAATTTTAAAATGTTTAAGAAAACTACAGAAGTTTTAAAACGTCTGCACTTTTTATTTTTACCAAAGTACAGGAACTTTAAAATGTTTAAGAAAACTGCAGAAGTTTTAAAACGTCTGTAATTTTTTACGCATTTCTACAGTTGTTCTGCAGTCGTTTTTTAGCTGGGAACCTTAAGCAATTTTAGAACATCGGTGCATGTTAAGCCTAATACTATATCCACTTTACCACATGTTACTTAAATTACTGTAAAATAATAGACTAAACCTAGCTTCACAGTTAGTGAGGAAGTATTTTTGAGATCTATGTAAAGCTTACTGCACTGTCTATTAGATGCAAGTTCTTTTTAAAAAAATGTCAAAGAAAAGTTAAAAGAGCTGTTTCAATTTCAAAAAAGTGTTGCATAAACAAACAAATTCCTGTTTTCTTCACCTAAAGAGTTCAAATTATCAAAATAATTTTGAATATAAAATTTAATTCTTAGTTATTAAAAGCTAAAATAAAAATTTACACCAATTCCTTTTTTTATTTCAAAGCTATAATATAATCAAAATAAACTGTGGCGGGCTGGATTTGTGGTGCACGCTTTCCAGTGTTCGTCAGCCGACCGATGTTTAGTTTGGAAACTCCTGCCTTTAAAATCTAATTCTTTAAAAATGTTATCAGTAACTTGATCGTATGTAGCAACTGTAAAAACATACCTTTATGTAGTCGCTGCATTCATCAGGATTTCTAAAATCTATTTTTAAGACGGTAATAACAACACCATACCCTTTAGGAGGTATGAGTTTGAAAAGGCAATTCCTTCCTGTTCTGGAGTAAGTTCCGAATCGATTTGATTTAATCTCGCCGACTGAATCTGGACCTGATGCAGGAAGTTCGAGGTTAATCTTCGGTTGTCTGTTTTGGGAAACGCATTCATCTTCAATGTAGTCTGAAAAATTAAAAGCAAAGGCAAAATTCTGGAGTCATTAGTTTCAGCGTTTTCTCATGTCTTTTTCATAAAAAATAAAAGAAAAAATGTAACTTCAAGCCATTCCTTGTGTGTGTGTGTGGTTTTATTTTTATTATTTTTTAATATTGATGCCTTTTTTCCTAAAGATTATTAAAAGACAGCTCAATAATATTTAATACTCTTTAACATTAGAAGTTTAAAATTTTTAACATAGTACTGGGAAATACTTGAGTTATTCAGTAACTGATTATAATCTCCAGATTTTTTTATTTCTTTTTCTGTTCATATTCGTGAAATTCGTTTTCAAAATTGAAACTTTAATAATTGTAAGATAAATAAGAATCGCAAAACGGATAAAAAAGTATTAAATAGCTAAAATATGTTACAAGCCTATTACGTCTTCAATTATATGGACATTTACAACATTTACATCATTAAGGGGTAACATGACAATGCTTCTTATTTACCATGATCATTATCCATTTTACGCAGGTTACTGTAGAAAAGGAAAACAACTGACATGGACATTGAAAATACTACCAATAGAACTATTTTTAAAAGAAAACAACAATATTCATTCATATTAGGTTGGGGAAAAAGAAATCCATTATTTTGTTGGTAGATGGCTGTAGTGATCGATATCTCTAAGAGTATTGATCAAACAATTTCAGATTTATGCTCGTTGTCAAGTTGGCATTTTGCTTTAAAAAAATTCTTTTGCTGTTTATTGTTTGGTCCTTTCAGTTGTGAGTTATAGGGTTTTAAACATGGAAGTTAGCAAAGAGAAAATTCTCTCATTTTACAATTTTTCTTTGATAAAGGTAAAAATGCAAGCCAGACGGCTGAACTTGTGAATGGTATTTATGGTCTCGATATTGTAACAGCTAATTTCGTGCAATTTTGGTTTCGTAGATTCCGTTCTCTTATTTTTGATGTTAAAAATGCACCTCGCACAGGCAGGCCCGTCGTCGAAAATGTCGATAAAATCACAGAAATAATCGAAGTTGACCGGCATGTTAGTAGTCACAGCATCTCTCAGGAGCTAAAGATCGACCATAAAACAGTTTTAAACCATTTGCATAGAGCTGGATTCTAAAAGAATGTATGGGTGCCACATCAATTAACACCAAAAAACATGATGGATCGAATTTCCATCTGCGAAGCCTTGGTCAAACGGAGTGAAATCGACCCATTTCTTAAGTGGATGGTGACTGGAGATGAGAAATGGGCCACATACAATAACATAGTACGAAAACGATCGCGGTCATAGCGCAGTGAAGCAGCTCAAACGGTGGCAAAAGCAGGATTAACGGCCAGGAAGGTTCTGCTATGCATTTGGTGGGACTGGAAAGGTTTCGATTATTATGAGTTGTTTCTGTATGGCCAAACAATAAATTCGGATTTCTACTGTCAACAACTGGACAGTTTGAAGCTTTTATCCACCAGACCCCTACCCGTTAGCCGAGGCCTTAGGATTGCTTATGCACGGTTAGAGGTAGTGGGGTCTACGGATTTTACATGCACATATCCCCAAGTATACATGGTGGTCTTCAGTGGGTATCGAACGCGCGACCTTCCAGGTGGAAGTCCGACGTGCTAACCACTAGGCTACCACGGCCCCACAGTTTGAAGCTAGCTGATTGACCAGAAATGGCCAGAATTGGCCAACAGAAGAGGTGTGTGTTCAACGCTAGACCACACACGTCTTTAGTGACTCGCCAGAAATTCCAAGAGCTTGGTTGGGAAGTTTTGATGCATCCACCATACAGTCCGGACCTGACACCAAGCAATTACAATCTTTTTCTTGCATTGCAAATTTTTCTTGGTGATAAGAAATTGGCATCAAGAGAAGATTGTGAAAGTCGTTTATAAGAGTTTTTTATCAATAAGGACCAAGACTTCTATGAGAGAGGCATTATAAAGCTACCTTTAAAATGGCAACACATTGAAGAACAAAACGGTGCATATTTGACCTAAATCGGACAATCAGAAACATGTTAAATAAAGTCTTGAAGTTCACGAAAAATAATGGATTTCTTTTTCCCCAACCTAATATAACAACGTAAATAAAGATGACTATTGAGACAACAAACAAAAGTTTTGAAAACCATTAGAAAGGAATGCAGGTGCAATTTATGAAATAGAGTTTATTTATAATTTTTTGGAAAAGGTTCGGAAAGGTTTATCAGATGTTACAAATATGAAAATTTATTAATTTGAGATAAAGCGGGAAGTCAAACGAGTATCATACCTACCTGTGGCAAGCTCAAAGTAGTCTTTAAAAGAGAGAATTCACTTTGCGTGCATATTTCAAAATGAGTAAAAACAACGTTAAAAGGTACAAGTAAACGTTAAAAAGATTAAAACGGCAGATGCCGTTTTAATCTTTTCTGTTTTTCTTAAACCTTTTAAAATCGTTTTTACTCATTTTGAAAGTAGTCTTTATATATATATATATATATTTAACTTTAGTTTTATTGCTCCGCTCTCCCCTACGTATGAAATATTTCGCACTCCATAATAGCAGTACGTAAGTATCCTAAAAACATTGAAGCTATCAAGTATTAACTGTAGGGCCAATGTAGCGCGATCAGCTAGACACCAAGGTATGACCGAAAGGTCGCAGGCTCATGGTAACCGTGTAGGCCAATGCTAACTGTTGCACATTGAATTTGTCGTGTGCAGAAAGTCCTTCAAGCTCTCATTACAAATCAATACCTCTTGGGTTACAGGAACAGGAGTTGTTTGGCCTCTGCTCTGGATCCAAAAATCCAAATGTTTGATAGATGGACTTCTGTCCATCGTGTGTTGTGTGAGGCTATCGTACTCCTGCTTTTACGGTGCCTCAAGTCTCAGGAGCCGCTGCCTTTGACCTTTATTACTTGTCGCTCTACAAGGGGAGATTTCCAAGCGGCATTTGTAACAACAACTGTATTAATTTTAATGTCCATATCGAATTGCACATACATCTGATTTTAAAAGTTTTATATTTTACGACTGCCTGATTTTTTTTAAGAAAAGAAAGCTCTTCCAGTATGATTTCTGAACGGATGCACTTTAATGCCAAGTAAAATCACAGTTATTGGAACTTTTGAATATTTTTTCAGGAAATTTCAATTAAATATATCTTATTAATAAAACTGAAGTTAAATCTATAGTAATATTTAGCATTAGATGTGTAACAAATGGAATATTTCGTACTAAATTAGAAAGCATAAACAGTTTTTGTACATTTTAATAAATAGAATTTGAGCACATTTTAAAGAACTGTTCATGCATTTAACGTATATATAACAATAGTATTCATATATAATTGAAATGCATTTAAGATAAAATAATTACAGATAATTGAATTAAGTTTAAAAGTTAATGACTTTTAAATTTAAAAGATTTCGTTAATACTTACACTTGCGATAGGCTCTTGTGCATTGCAATCCAAAAATCAACACCAAGGCAATTTTCAGATGGATTTGCATTAATGCCATCTTCAAATTTAAACATAACAATTAAAAACTAATCAAGAAAACAAATAAAGTGCCCTTAACAATACGGGTAATAAACTTAAAAGACTAAATAGGATAATACTCGATACACTCTTCGGAAACTGCCAAATGCGACAAATAAGATTCCACTTTTTGAACTCTGAACCTGATTTTGCATCGATAAGCCAATTTACCTGTTACCTAAGATTGAAATATTTGTTGAACTCTTCACAAGCCTACAAAGAAAAGAAACCACTTCACAGATAGATGGTGAAGCAATCTTCACGTAGTTACTTTTCACTAATGCTCCTTTTGAAGTGTTCTTGATGTTCTACAACAAATACATACGCTACAATTGTCCGTCGCTGTTACAAGGTAGTATATTCTTTGATTAAGCGTTTATTTTTTAACTTTTTGAATAAGACTTTTTAAAAGGGAAAATGCCATACCAAAATTTAAAAAGCTATTCATTTGTGTAGTACTATAATTTAATCGCATTAAGGCAAACTGTTCCTCATGCGTATTATTTTTATTTTATCTATTTATTTATTTTCATTAATTTTTTTATTATTTTTTAAAAATTATTAAAGATATTTTGTTGTTTTTAAATTTCTTAAAGGACGTAATATTTTAAATCATAATGTCAATTATACTTATGAAGATAGGGAAAATTTCCAAAAGATATAAATTGAAGTATTAGACATTTCCAAAACATCTTAAGTTATATGCACAAGTTTTAATTATTTTATTTTGCAAAGGCTGCCTAATATAATGTTACATGTGTAATAGAAAAAAGGGCTTGTTCTAAGTAAATTATTTTAAAAGCTAAATTATTTATATTAAAATATAAACAATTTATATTTTAGTATGAATAATGCAGTTAAGTTATTCAGTACGTTGTTGGAGTTTTAAAGTATTGTCATGTAATGAGCATTTGTAGTAACTCTTTTGTACTTTGATTGTTTAGTTGTAATCCAAGCCCTTTACGGTCTTGTGCGCTATGTTTGGCCAAACAGGCCGAGCACAAAGTGCTTCTATGTATATCTGGGGGACCTACAGCTTTAAGTGGATTCCGGACCACTAGAACATGATCGGTGGGCCTGCTGTACCAAAAAATCCTATTTATGCCTTTAAACCCGAGCGTAGTGGTTAAATTTCAACTACTTCGAATTATAACTTCTTGCGACTTTCGGTACCCAATTGGGTACATTTTAAAATAATGTTTATTAACTACTTTTTGTGCATTTGAAAGGTAAAACACCCAATTGTTTTTGAAATTAATCAACAGACAGTTTTCTTCGTTTTAAACATGGAAAACATAGAAATTGGGGATTAATTATTATTTTAACTAATTATTAATTAAAATTAAAAAAAAAAAATTAGCTATTTTGTTTTGTAATCATTTTTAAAACAGAAAACCAAAAAAATTGCTTCAAAATTATTTGTCCTTAATTCTGGGGTCTCAAGAGGATAAATTGTATTCAGATAGCAATCTTGATTATGAAAGTTTAATGTAATATTTATATATTTAACAGTAATAAATATTGAAATTTTTAGCCTTTATTAACAAGTGCCACAAAGCTCTCGTTGAGCAAAGTTTAAAGCCGTATTATATAAAAGTTCAATAAATTACCATGGATCTGTGAATTGAATGTGTTTCTACTATATCAAAGGCTTCTTCTCCAGCTAGTTTCAGACCTGGTCACTTTTGGCGCAAGCAGTATATTACCTGCCAAATCATGGAATTTTGTGTTCTCCGCAATTTCAGAGACAAATATTTCCTTGCGTCAAAACCATACATTCTTACTCTTTTTGGATATTATTCTTCGTCGTGTGTTCACTGAAATGTACGCTGTTGAAGAAAGATTTCACGGTCAAAGTTGCATAAAAAAAACTTTTTTTATTGAAAAATTTTAAATGACCTCTGACCTTTGCCAAGAGTCAACCTTTCTATGTTCTAAGAGTTACTGTGCATGTAGTAGGACACAAAATAATTGTCAGTGGCATGATTCACTCTTGGCGCAAAAAGTATTGGCTTATTTAAATTGGTATGCTTTTCTTAGAAAAATGAACAAACTTCAACTTTGATCAACCAAAACTTTAAGATTTTTTTTCTTTTTTTTTTTTGAAAAAATAAGAAACACGTGTCTAATAATTTTACATGAAGAATATATAATGAAAATTTCAGCCAAATCAAAAATGTCAACTTCCGAGCCTGCCCGATTCCTAAAACAACTTTCTCTTAAGCGGGGAGTGAACGTTGACCTCTTTAAAAAAATCTCTCATGTTTGCAAGCTTGTATCTTTTGATTGCATGCCATAATGGGTTACACCATGGGTTATTCCATAATGGGTTACACCATTGAAAAGAACACACTTTCCTCTTTCAAAATATATGTTTCAATTTATTTTTTAATTACAACTGTACCCCGTTGAGTACAGGTAAACATAACCTCAAAAAATAGCACCTTTCGTAGTGCGCAACCCTTTTCTCAAAAAGTATCCATCACACAGCTTTGAAATTTGTTGTGCTTACATTCTATGATATGGTCAACAAAAATACGAACCAACATTTTTTTTTACTCAAACAGAAAAAAATATATAGATTTTTAAGTTTTACCCAATTTTTTTGTACCAAAGCGTTGCATTTTTCTTTAAAAAAAAAACAAAAAGGGGAAGGAATACACAAAAATCCAATCTTATTATTAAAGATTACTTATCTACAAACATTTTTTTTTTTAAATGAAGAAAATCTATCCACAAATACTCAAATAAATGGTTGCATAGGTGAAAAAACAGCGTTTTGAGAAAATTGATGTTAAAGTTTTGAGTATTTGTGGATGGATTTTTTTCATTTTTTTAAAAAAAATGTTTGTAAATAAGTAATCTTTAATAATAGGAATGGATTTTTGTGTATTCCTTCCCGTTTTTGTTTTATTTTTAGATAAAGTCAACTTTTTGGTAAAAAAAAAGTTGGGTAAAACTTAAAAATGTATGTTTTTTTTTCAGTTTGAGTAAAAAAAATTCTGGTTCGTATTTTTGTTAACCGTATCATAGAATGTAAGCACAAAAAATTTCAAAGCTGTGTGATGGATACTTTTTGAGAAAAGGGTTGCACACTATGAAAGGTGCTATTTTTGAGGTTATGTTTACTTGTACTCAAAGAGGTACAGTTATAACTGAAAAATAAATTGAAACAAATATTTTGAAAGAGAAAAATATGTTCTTTTCAATGGTGTAACCCATTATGGAATCATTGCATGCAATCAAAAGATACAAGCTTGCAAACATGAGAGATTTTTTAAAGAGCTCAACGTTCACTCACCCCTTAAAATAAAACAGAGCATTCTCTTGTTCACTAACATTTCAGTGATCAACAGCCAGCAATGCAACAATCGGTACAGGTGCCACTGTATTTTAAATAGTGTGATCGATTTTTCGTTTACCATTCTGCCTTTTTTTTTTTTTTTTTGTGAAAGGAAGCACTATCTTTTAATGACAAATTCATCTTTCTTTTCCATTCTGTTTTTATGTTCCCCATTTTTAACTAAAGTCTTTTTAACGGGTAGACTGACCATTGTACATTGACTTTATGTTTCCATTAGTAAATCATGAAAGCCTGACTGCTGATTATATGCTGCTTGGTTTATTTACCTATTATTCAGCCACATTCTTAATAATTTCATCAAATAGTAATTAAGTTAAAGTAATGTCGTTCAACGGCAGTTTAGCTGTGTCGCATGAACCTTCTTCTAGAAAAAGTTTAAATTTAGAGCTTTAATTTTTGATCAAGCATCTACCTCAACTAGTCGCTGTTTCATCAGTTCTAGCAAGCCCAAAGAATAAATTCTTTAAAGCTAGACGTTGAATCTAATATTATTTTTCACAATTTTCTATGTTCTTTCAGCTACATAAATTTATAGTTGTTAGAAAGCAAGAAACATGGTCGTTGCTAACATCGCACCAAATACAAATTTGAAAGTTAAAATCAAATAAATTTCAAGCAATTTTATCTTGTCCGCAATTTTAATATGATCCAAGTCTGTAATCAGAGAATATAAAATCAGTTTGCTAAGCAAAAGTAGTGTCGTTTAATTAGGATCTACACCAATTTAAGTCTCGGAAAGAATAGGCGAGTTAGAAGGATATGACAACTAAAGCCCTGTACTGACTTAGTGGCGTAGGAATTAATAATTAAGGGATGCCAAACTAAGAATTTTAATAGCTTGAATTGAAGGTAAGCGTAATTAGGCGGAAAAAAAATATAATCCTAAACATTTTGGAGTAGTTTGTTAGAGCACAAGTAAATGCAACAGAAAGCTTGGTTTTAGACGAAATAACAAGCCAAGTTATGTCTAGTATATTATCAGAAACTTTTTTCCCTTCCTTTATGCTTACGTTTTTCTTGATGAAATTAAGATGACTTTGCAAGATATTTAATTATTAAAGATAAATTATTTAACTAGTGTTTGGCGGCTTCAATGCTTTATGACAATAAGTAATTCGATTAGATAAAATTTTTACTTTTTTAGATAGATCTTCGAACGTTTGAAAAATGTTATTGGGTATTATACTTATTACTAGTTTGTAAAAAAAGTACAAACTTATTTGCACATTTTTTTTTTATATTTTTGAAATAAAATATAAACGTTTTTGTTTTAGAAAAAAATAGTACAGGTATGTTTAACATACTTTATTTCCTTTTCAACAGACTTTTGTTTTTCTTATCGCTTATTTTTTAAAATTAATACGACTTTATTTTGTATGATCCTTCATATCGTAAATATTCGACGAACTCAATGGAAAAAAAGTTTAAGTGGATGAGAAAATATCCCTCCCCCCTCCCCCATTCTGATGTGCTATAACATCACAAACTTCCATAATTTTGTTCAATATGTTACAAAAATATTTCAAGGCTGTTCCTGCGAGTGTTTTAACTTTAACGTGATGTATACCTTGTAATATATAACAACATTTTCAATTGCCTAATTGTAATTGTTCCGTTCCGTGGCATAAAGGGTAGAGCACTAGCGCCATTGACCCGACTCAAAATACCGGGTAAGGATATGAATGTTGTTCATCGCTAATGAGACCTCTTCGGATCATGTCCAAGTGCTTCGTAATCCGCTTACGTCGTAGGTTCCTGCAGCGACCCTTGCGGATACTTCACGCTCGTCCTGATGATCGACCACAGAGTACAAAATAAAGTAATTACATTAGCTATCACTAGAAGTTATTTTTGATGAGAGAAACTAAGCATTTTTTCATAGCTACTTTCTCAAACAGCAGCAGTTAATGGGTTAATGGAAAATTTGCTTTTCTCACGTTGCCTAACTAATATTTTTATCTACGTTGTTACAACTTTTATTTTAAAATAAAGTAAAATGCATGAAACTATCATTAAAACTTCATTCAGGACACTTTAATTTCAATGGCAGTTAAGGATTTAGGTGACAAGCGCAAAAATAATCTATGGATTAAGTTTTAAAAGCTCTTAAACACTTTTAAAAAACATTTATGCAATTTATATTCATAACAAAAATTATCTTTTTTTTTAAATTTCGACTAGAAATTAGTATTAAGACTGGCATAGCTGGACAATTATTGAGCAATTTTCATAACTTTCAGAGATATGGCGATTTAATATCAGGTTTAAATAAATTTCATTGTAAGTACCCAGTATTGTATTTGATTATGAACGCGGGGGCTTTACTTATGCGCAATGATTATTTCTTAGAATTAATTTTTACTTCATAGTTATGTGAATAAATTCAATTTGCATTTAATACTAAACCTACCACAGTAGTCAAATGAACGCTTTTAACAATGTATAAACAGTGTAACCTTTTTTACGTGTTAAATTCCAATTTCCTATTTTTCTTGAACTTACTGCACCAAGACTTGGATAATATATAGCTACTTAGGTATCTATATATTATAAAAGACGTGTAATAAGTACCGCGCTGGTAGGTTTAGTATTAAAAATGGTATCTATTAGCATGTTTTGAGCTGAAAATTTCTGATTTTTTTCCTTTAATATTATACATCAATATCCACTAGTGAAGTACATTTCATACAAAATTATAACAGCTGCATTTATTTAACATTTTCCGGATGTAAGAATTTACTCTTCAACATGGCCCCTTTTACATAAACTATAGAAAGCAATAATACGGGCTTGGCGAAATGACGTAATGATCAGGGTTAGTAGGTATGTTTGTCGGATAGGAATGTGTTTTAAACTTAATTAGGAAAAGTACACCACCTGAATGCTCAACAGAAACTGAATGGTTTTCCCCCCTGAACAACTATTAATTACAACAAACCTGTCATTATTGTCTTGAAATAACATCAGTAATAGACAACGTGTAACAAAATGTAATAGTGTTAACAAATATATCACTCCTTGAAACGCTATATTTGAGGTATATGTGTCACATTATTTCATATATGTGTCACATTCTGCATGAAAAAATCGACATGGTTAAGTAGTTGTTTCTATTGTAAAAATAACACGCTTAATGCATTTCTAATCCTGGTAAAAATTCTTTAACACTGATAAAGTGTTCAACTTTATAATGAATGTTCGTCAAGAAGACGATAATGAGAGCGCAGTTAAGAATAAGAGGTCACGAGAAAACCTACTCACCTTGATAGAAGATTAGTTTTCCATATTAACCTTTACGGCGCAAATCGATTCTGCCGAAATTTTAATCCCCCCTTCCCCTCCATCATCGCTTCCGCCGCGAAGGTTAACCCCCCCCCCCCTTTCCTACACCTATCGATATCGCCGCGGACGCAGGTAAATAGGGGAATTTATGATACATCACATTTGGCAGCTTATCACTCTGTTGGCGACAGTTGGCGCCACCGTCACTATTCTTTACAAAATACATTTCATAGGGGCACAGAATATTTTGCTGCTTCATGGCACCGCTTATGCGCTTATAATTGATCCGGTCCTGTTTACATGTGACCGGCATTACTTTTAAAAAGAAAAATAAATTGTTGACCCCTGCGGTTAACATGAAATTGTTGAAAGCACTTTTTATGGATCAATGCAAAATTGATAAATAATTTCTAAAAACCAGGATTAAACTTTAAATTCTAACGCTGCATTATCTATGCACCATTGTTTTGAAAATTCAGGATCTTTTTTTCAAATAAGTTGTACGATGATTTTATGCACTTTTCAATAGAAATCTAAAAGTTAAATAAATATTATGTGCAGAAATAAGCAAATTAACAAAAAAAAAAAAAAGCCGAATGAAAAAAAAAAGAATATGGGCATAGTCCGTTTCAATTCAGGCAGGTAAAAATAAAATCTTACCTTCATAGTCTCAGAAGTTTTTGAATTTCACATATGTTAAAATATAGAACTATGTGAGTAACAGGTATGTTTTTGTTTTGCTGCAAAAAATTTCTGGCCCGAGATACAGGCCGCCAAAGATGGTGCCTTCGGCGCAATTTTTCACTTGCGATTTTCGAGAAAAACTTTCAAGTGCTCTATTTCCTGAACGGTGCAAGATATTTTGATGCGGTTTTGTTTTATTTGAAAGATAACTATATTCTGTTTAAGATAAAAGGCTAAATTTTAAAATATCTATTTAACTTTTTTTGCTGCAGCCTTTTGAAATTTTTTTTTTTTAAATTTTTCATATTTTTTTTCTCAAAAAAGCCAATCTCAAAATTTTTTATTTTTTTTACTGTTTGTTAATACCATTAAGTACTACATTCCCTGAAAATGAGAGCTTCCACTTTTGCGTTTAACGGTTTTTACAAGCAATTTAAGATTTTGCCATGTATTTCATCAGTTTTGTTAACAACATAGTCATATATTGGTCTCATTAAATCAAAATTTTATTAATTTAATTTTCTTAATAAATATTAGAAACATATCCCCCCTTCCCACAAAATAAATTTATCAGTAGATAAACAGATAGACATACATTGCCCAATCGTATTGCCCGCTACTTTAAAATATTTATTGATTTCCTTTATTTTTTTTAAATATCATTTTCTCATTTTTTCCTAGCTAGAGTTCAAATATATTAGTTGTTGATTTTAATATATATGTTATTCAGTAAAACATAGCTTTTTATATTTGATTTTTATATCTTCCTATTGATGTTAAGAAAAAAAAATGAGGAATACTACTAGGGGGGGGGGGATCAATTTACTTGCTAACAACCTGGCGAATGTGCAGTAATTAATTTTTCTTACACATGCGTATTGGGTTGAAAGTACAGTGTATTGCATTATTTTTCTAAATTTTTAGCATAAATATATACTTTCCAATGTAAAATTCTTATTTTCACTTAAATAAATATTATATTCATTGCATTTTACTCAGAATGTCAATCTTAAGTTATGTTTATGGTTATGCTAAGCAATCTGGTTTTAAATTAAAAAAAAAAAAACACTTTTTTTTTAATTGAAAAAAAAAGAAGTCATGATTTTTTCGCTATAATATAATTGTTTAAGAATTAAATGCCATGTCAAATTAATGTAATTTTGACTTAATGAGACCTATATAATGTTGTTAAGAAAACTGATGAAATGTATGGCAAAATCTTAAATTGCTTGTAAAAACTGTTAAACGCAAAAGTGGAAGCTCTCCTTTTCAGGGAATGTAGTACTTAATGGTATTAACCAACAGTAAAAAAATTAAAAATTTTGAGATTGGCTTTTTTGAGAAAAAAAAAATATAAAAGATTTTTTTTTTTTAAATTTCAAAAGGCTGCAGCAAAAAAAGTTAAATAGATATTTTAAAATTTAGCCTTTCATATTAAACAGAATATAGTTATCTTTCGAATAAAATAAACTGCATCAAAATATCTTGCACCGTTCACGAAATAGAGCACTTAAAAGTTTTTGTCGAAAATCGCAAGTGAGAAATTGCGCCGGAGGCGCCATCTTTGGCGGCCTGTATCTCGGGCCAGGAATTTTTTTGAGCAAACAAAAACATACCTATAACTCATAAAGTTCTAAATTTTAACATATGTGAAATTCAAAAACTTCTGAGACTATGAAGGTACCCCCCTGCCTGAATCGACACTGATTGTACCATATGTTACATTTTTAAATTCCAAGGAATAAAACTTTGATTCCTAGAATTCCTTCTAGAAAAACGAAGGTGTACAACGAAAACAACACAGAATGAATCTGAAACTTGATTTATTATTCTGTATAAAAAAAAGGCAAATTAAAAAAATAATGCTGAAAGAAGATATCGAACATTTAATAAATTATCAAAATCTAGAAGCATTCATAAAAAGCAAAAGCATTGAGTGAAAACAAGTGTGGAAATCTGAAAGTTAAATAATTAAGAACAGTAATAACTAATAAGTAAAAAAAAGGTAAAAAGGAAAAAAAGATGCAAGTATTCTAAAAAATGGAGCATCAAATTCTAGCAGGATTATTCGTAAAAAGGCAAACGCCTAGGATGAAAAAATTAAATCGGCTACTTCGAATCGTTTCAAAACCATTCTGCTTACGTTCATCCGTGGGATTTCTAAAAAAACCTTCACTTCAACTGCAGCAATTACTAGTGTGGAGTAAAGAAAACGCTGGAGGATAAATATGTTAATTGTTAAATTTAATTGAATTTAAAGAATATTAGGACGAATTAAAGAAAAACAGCTTCGAAGTCCAAAGCATCAATATATGACAGAATTTTGTGCCAATTTTCGTAATCGTAAGCTGCGTAGATTATACTGTAGAGCGTTTAGCCATAAGGGCATTACCAACTTGAAAGTTCATCTAAATTTATGTATATACTAGCGGTACCCGCACGGCCATGCCCGTGTTAAAAAGTGTTGCCAGTCGGTTCGCCATTGTGTCTATAGTGGCAACTTTTTAATGTGTAAATTATGTTATTTTATTAAAAAGTATACAGTGCGTATCGAAATGATAGGTCCATCAGTAAAAACGAAATTCATGTTAGGAAAAAAAATTTTTATTATGCATTAAGTACTATTTTATAATATACTCTAGTTCAACCAATGAAAAAATAATGCTTAAATGATATACAAATCATAGGAATGATAAACGAAACAAAAAATTTGTGAAATTGCTGTTTCAAAAAGATAGGTCCACTGAACCAAACATTAAATTAATAATCAATTAATAAGAAATTTTAACACCTTTTTTCAAAATGAGCTCATGAATCCTATTCGGCATGGTTTCTACAAGTTTTTGCAAACAGCTGGTCTCGATTTTTTCCCATTCGGAGGAAATAGATCATTTTAAGTCTGTAGTACAGTTGTACTGCTTTCCACCTGCATATACTGCTCTTGCGAGTATGCCCACATGTTTTCTACCGGATTCAGATCCGGGTTGCAAGGTGGCCAATCGATAATATGCACACCATTATCCAAGAACCACTCAAAAGTGGACTTTGCAGTATGCATAGGAGCATTGTCCTGTTGGAACATGTAGAACGGCCCTCCAATGTGCTCTGCTTGTGGAAGAAAATTTTGTTTGAGCAGCTGTTGACAGCCTGCAGCATTCAAGCGATTGTATACAAATGTTATATCAGTGTTTCCTGCGCGTCCGAAGCCGGCCCACACCCTAACGGAACCACCACCAGCTTGCCTCTTCGAGAATATCTCTCTATCGTTACGCAGATCATGCCAGTAATATTGCCAGCCATCTGGACCTTCCAGATTGAATTTTTTTCATCACTGAATATCACTCGATGCCAGTTTTCTTTCCAGCACATCACTTCCTGTGCGAATTTCAGTCGCTTTTCTTTTTGTGATTTTTAGACAATTTCGGAGCCGCTTTCCTCTTCCTGTAAACTAAACTGCCGAACTTCTTTATCATTCTATGGACCGTTGATTTTGATTTTGAGAAATTTGTTTTCTGGCCAAAGTGGATAAGCTCGTATTTCCTGATTTTAACTCCTTTACAATAGACTTTCTTTGTCAGGGTGTCACTTTTGACAGCCAGCCAGATGATTTTTTCTTACCATAAGCACTTCTAAGTCTCAAAAAATTGTTTACGACATTATGAGATCTGGCTGTTTAAAAGTTTAGCTAATTCTCTATTCGATTTTCCACACTTCTTAAATGCGGCAATTTTTCCCTGTTCAACCAGCGAAAGACTGCAACGACGACCCATTTCGTTTGATTGCAATGTGGTGTTCAACTCCATTTAAATACTTCCACGGCAGCCCGCGTAGTCACGCAGTAAGACTTAACTATGATGATTATGCAAATTTAATGGAAAAAAACGTTTTGGTACAAGGATTTATAAAAGCGGACCTATATTTTTGAAACGGCTTTAAAATAAAAATTTTCATAAAATAAAAAGGAATTATTTATTTTTAACAAAATGCTTTCTAGATAATTATAACGATTATTGCTGAATTATCCGTACCCAAAAAAAAAAGGAATTATCATCAATTAACAGTCGAAACATTGAAAAATGCGGGTGGACCTATCATTTCGATACGCACTGTAGCATTCCACATAATTAAAAACTATCCACTCACGACAATGAATCGGCAATCCTACGCCATTTAAGCATTTTTTTTTTTTTACAAAACACATACAATAAAAAAGGAAAAAAGAAAAAAAAGAAACGAAACAAAACGATATATATATAAGAGAAAACGGCATTTTGTTGGTTTAGTTCAAGTACCCATACAGTAAAGAAGAATACAATCCATTAGAATAGTTTTAATTAATAAATTTTTAGTATAATTAGTTTTTATCTATTATTCATTGACAGTAAAACAGAACGAAATTTTTTAGCTTGCAGAAACTAACAGCAGCAAGCAAAGCTGTGAAAGAGCTGAAAAATCTTTCAGCCGAGCTCAAATAGGCAAATAACATGTGTGCTAATTCACTCGAGAAAAAATAATAAAATAAATAAAAATATAAATAATAATAATTAGTTGGAATAACAAAAATCGCAAAAGAGGATAGCATTCATTTAAAAACCGCTGTGCGGTATGGAGAATAATCCCGTAAAATGCATGTAAAAACAGTAAATAATAAAAAAAAAACAGCTATGGAACGAGTGTGAGCTGCAGGAATTAAATTTTAATTCGTTTTAAAGAAAAAGAATAATCAAAATACAAAAAAAAAAATAACAATAATAAATTAAATACCGACTGCTCCTCAAAATGATAAAAACCGCAAGAAATAAATTTCAATTCGTTAAAAAAAAAAGGATCATAAGCCAGTCGACATGGTAACACACAATCCAAATAAAATTAAAGTTAATTACCGTGAAAAAATAGTTTCGAACTAGAGAAAACCGCATATAACTTCTTTCCCAGTTAATTTAGAGGCATCGAATTTTAACACGAAGAACATAACTCTTTCTAGGACAGTTTTTTTACGCGCTTTTCAACAGTGTCAAGCTCGAAAGGATGCAATTATTCCTTCCCATAGAAAACGACTATTTGATATTTTCGGCTATAAATTGGAATAAAAAAAGAATTTCGAATTTCAGAAAAAACTCTCCGAGGTGCACCCCCCCCCCCCTCTGTTCCAAACTAATTCCGTGCCAAATTTCATGAAAACCCGCCAGACGGTCTGGGCCCAACGTGGGACACAGACACACATACTTGCTGCTTTATTAGTAGAGATAAATAGATAGATAAAGATAATATGAAAAATGTCGCCGAACCTCACCAAATTCTTAATCCCAGAAACGGCGGAAAAGTAATGCTTTTGGAAAAGAGGTGGAAGACATTCGGCGGAAACGATATGTAGTTGGAACTACTGATAAAATCTTCGGGGGGTTCGTAATGCTCTGCGGCGGAATCGATGCTTGCCCAACCTTTATGCAATTAAAACAATGGAATTGTTAGGGGTTTTTGTCGACAGTTTCAAAACCCTCAATAATGAATTGGAAAAAATATGACTATAAAAAAGAAAAAAACCATTTTTGTCAACATTGTAAATATGTTTTCGAAATATGACACTTGTTCAACACTGAAAAGCGTAACTGTTCGTCGACTGTTTGAAGCTATTTAGATACCAAATTGTTGAAAATGTATATAAAATCGTAAGAAATTGTAAAAAAGAAAATGAAAAAACTTATCATGCAGGGTTTTGCATCATATAAAGAGAGAGAGCTGATAATTTATTTTGAAATTTCATTAGAAAAATACATAGATGGAACTTGGATGTTTACTTATTTTTTATCATTTGTATTCGCTTATTTTTTTAGGCTTTAAGTATTGAAACATTAGCATTTTCAAAAGGTTGTCCCCCTTTGACAGTTGAACTGTTGGTGAACGATATCTGTGCTGTTAAATAGTAAAGTAACACAAAGGGGCAAAAATTATCAAGATACTAGCTCCAATTTGTAAATGTCAACTAAAGATTTTTAATAAACTAATTTCTTGCAGAAACATACTAATTTTTTTTATTGCAGAAAAAAGATAGAGCTAAAGTGCACCTGTACTCTGTAGTTGGAAATCGATCAGTGATGAAATACTTACTTGTACACTATGAGTAAGTAATATCTAACAAAAGCCCTTCTTCCTATCCTTTGCGCCCTTGCGCATTGTGGTCTAATGTTTTGGCAGTTGGTTATTTTTCGTCTTTGGTTACTAGTCCTCCTTTATGCAATATATGCATGCTGTGATGAAGGGTTATTTGCTTTATGATATTGTATAAAAATTGTAATTTAAATCTTTGATTTTTTTTTCTTATATTTTAATTTAAAACTTTTTTTTCTTTGAAAATAATTGCTGAACTACGCTAACTTAAATGTATGACTACTCTGAAAGTTTAGGAACATAAAATAGTTAATAGTTTATTTTTATGTTTAAAAATATCTGAACTTCCTTTTGCAAGAATATCTAGCCCTTGAAGTTTGTTATAATTTATAACATTTGCCTTACTCGTCGTACATTATCCAATGGTAAATTAAAGTATATTAAAAACTGTATTACAAACCTGTAACAACATTGAAAAGAAGGGTCAACTACGACAAATACAATAAAAAATGAAAAATTGTACTTCCAATATGCTACTTAATAATGATGCAAAAGTTATCGAAGCAACCAAACTTTATTCACTATTTACGAAGCCTATTCTTTAAGAGTATCAAAGTTTTACACCGAAAATTCAAAATATTGGTTGGTTTGAAAAGGACGGATTTCTCAAACTTTTTATGATCATATTGAGCATTTCTTTTAATAATAATTACATATTTATAGATACAATATTTTATACAAAACATTTTTATATAGCACATAAAATATATATAAAGTACAATTCCATTTTAGTATAACCAGAAACATTTTTTTTTTCTTCACTAATAATTTACTTTTCTTGAAACGAACCCTTTTTACTATCAGAACTAACGTCAATGTTTTAATATACTAAACAACTTTTATTTATTTAGTATACAAAATAAAAAATAACAAATATATTTTTTAAATCAGACGTACTCATACTAACACAATGCTATTCGTAACTCAGTAGTTACAAACTGTGCAAAAAATTTGGCACTATCCCTTCACCATTAACTCTACATTTCAATAATTTCAATTTCATTCAAACGTATGTTTATAAATTTTATTCTCATGACTAGATGAAAGAGATTACCTATCTACAAGATGATGTTGCTCGTATCTAAGAGCATTTAATGCATCGAAAACAAAACATACAAAATTATTCAGAATAATTTTCTGAAATATTATACAATTTCTCCTACACATCTTAATGGCTTATGAAACATCGAATCATTCCTTAACCATATGTAAGTTTATTTCAAAATAACTTTATAGAGTGCTAAGTATGGGGCCTTTCGCAAAAAATGCAACAAAATAAATCTATATCTAGCTGAAAAATATGATTAACATACTATGAGCTTATAGCAAAAATTATTTTGACTAAAAACTGATGAATTCAAAATTATGATAATATGGGAAAGAAATAATTCGCTTCTTATTAAACAATTCAAATAGTAGACTAGTTTCATATTTATCTTAAAATTATGCGGAAGATGTGCAACTATTGATTGAGAGAAAAAAATTCTATTGACTGTACGGTGGTGGGGACATTGGGATGCCTGTTGGATAACATGGATTAGAAAATCCTTCATCAGATGGCAAGATTTTAGAGTGGTTAGAAAATAATGTATTTGGTCCAGCAGGATTTTGGCAAATGAAAAACCCAGTAGGATGTATGGCTTCGTACGGAGATACCCTAGAATTGGGCTCATCATGATCTGTTAAGGAATCCGTATCAACATTTCTCCTTCTTCTGTATCGAACAACGGAAAATCCAGCCAAAACAATCAAAGATATGAGGATTGCAAAGATTAAAACATACATGGCATCAGATATTCTTAAATATACCGGATCATTATCTGCAAAATAAAAATACATAAAATGCAATTTGTCAGTTTAAGACTTAATACAATGCAAGTAAACCGTGACGTTCATGAGAATGTCACCACATTGACAAAAAGTGCCGCTTGTTAAAGTGCAATAGAATGCCTAAGGAAAAAAGGGGTTAATAGCTACTTGTTTTAATTTGTGGAGAATTATTCTAAAGATAAATTGATCAAATTCGACATTTCTTCCCTCTGTTGTCTCGCAGTCAGTAGAATTTCAGTCATTGTAAAATGTAAAAAAAACCCTCTTAAGACACGAACCATCATTTTTTCCAGTTTTATGCAAATATTAGGTAAAAAATCTTAATCCTCTCGCTGCTTATCCCGCGACTTACACGCGCAACGTAGAAGTAGCAAAATTTGCGTAACTCGCGATTTCCATTTATTAACGATTTCCGTTATTATGAATTTTTTCCTTTTATTTAACAGTATAAACCGCTCTTTTCCCGTTTATAGTGAAAAACCATAACCCGGTAACCTTTTTTTTAAATAAACTAATTCCATATGAATTACAAAAAAAAAAAGTCTTAAAAAAAGATTTTAGTATATTTTAACTAAAATATGTAGATTTAAAATATGTAATTAAAAAAAAAACGCAATTTTTGAACCTATTTTAATTTCAAAAAATGAGCAGCGACAGGGTTAAACCTATAATGCATTGCGTATTTGTTTGTAAACACGCTTAAAATTTGTATTTAAAAAATAACCTCTCATAGTAATAGGCAAAAATTACTTTAATATGCTTTACATTCAATTTTAGTCAAAAAGTTAAATAAAATGTTAAAAATAGGCCTTCCCTGCTCTAGAATCAGTTTCTGGAAAAAACAATATTTTCATAGAAGTACTGTGGCGGGGTCAGCACCAATTGAGGGCACATTACGCGAGGTATTAATGAATATTTTTCCTAGCAATGAAAATGTTTTGTTATACAACAATTCTATTCGCACCGTGTACCATTTCGCCGTAGCTCACGTTTTGCCTTTTTTTGTTGTTTATTTCATAATTTAGCCATTTGATATAACACTGAAAATTTTGCTTACAATGTGGACAAAATTGATTCGAAATTTTCAAAAGTACTTTTGTTGTTTCGTATGCATCATAACTCTTTCGAGCGAGAAAATAAAAGAATCATGCATTGTAGGGTTAAAATTCCCTTTTTTTCAATCTTCTTTTAAGTTTCTCTAAGTAAAACAAGAAATAAAAAATAAATGCCCGCAAGCTGTCAGCTTTCCTTTTTTTTTCAATAATAAGTTTTAAAAGTCTTTTGAAGAGTCTGAAACAGTCACCCAGCTTCAAAGTACTCGTTATAAGAAGAGTAGAAACATTTTTTTCCTCACTGTATTTTATTAATTCGAGAGTTTTATTTAATACATTAGACCCTTTGTGTTTTATATTTCTTGTGTAATTTCGATTTTTCTGATCGCAATCATCTTAATAGAGAGGTTATAGAACTAATAGTTCGTTTTTAGCAACATTAATTGATACAACACACATGAAAATGCTTAAAGTTATAAACGTACTACAATACATAGGAGATTCGTCGCTTCCGTCTCCACAGTTGTTCCGACCATCGCATGTCATGTCATCTGAAATGCACCTTCCATTACCACACATAAACTTATTGTCATGATTACAGTCTTGAATATCTGAAAATGGAAATCTTCAAGGTAGAATACGTATTAAAGTTATGTTTAAAATTGCGAGACATGTTTTCTTACCGTCATTTTCTGATAGAGTTGCAAGTATCTACCATTGTTTAACTTTGAATAATATTCTTCATTGAATGTGCATATTGATCATATTAATCCATTCATATAGGAATGGATTCCAAGCCTTATGTTACGTGAAAAAAATGAGGTAATAAGAAGAATATGGGGTAATAAGAGACAAAAAATAAAGTTTAATTTACTCTTTTACAGAACGTACAAATTGGGGTTTTTACCTTTTCATCATAAAAGAAAGGAGCAAATGATTTCAAGACATTCTGATCATTGAAAGTCATCTAAAATGTTTATATCATTTTTTTTTTTTTTACTTTGGTTTAGGTGGGGTAAAGTGGTCATAAAAATCCACGTTTTCAAACTTCGGAGAACAATAAATAAAAAGTTCAAAACCTTCACTTTTTGGTAGATATTTTACATTACATTATTAAAGAACACATTGCATTAAATTTTGGGCATAAAAAAATTGAGTAAAGCAATTTTTTGACGCTATTTTTGTGGGATGCATTTATGACTACTTTACCCCATGTTGTAGGGTAAAGCGAGTAGTGCATGGGGTGAAGTGGTCATAATTGAAAAAAAAGAGATGTACTATAAACTTATTACCACTATGCTTAGAAATACTCAACATCTTTGAAAGAAAACAACCTTATACAAATTGAATTTATTAATGCCTTTTATAGCCAAAATTGGCCCCCATCTTCGTATCGGCTAAAGTAATTCCGCCTTTTCAGCTGTTGCATAGACGATCATGAAACAAAGATACGTATTAAAATATTTCAGAAAACATTGACAGGTATGTTTAAGTTTAGGGCTCGACCGATGGCATTTTTTGGCCGATGGGCCGATGCCGATTGTTGGCCGATTGTTCCGAGATCGGCCGATGGCCGATGCCGATGGCCGATGGAAAAAAAAGTCGCTTTAAACCATTAAAACGTGTAGAATTCTTGTCAAAAATGTCGTTTAAATCATTTAATATTTATTTTATGTTTATAAAAGCATTAAATGCATTATTCAAGCACCGCAAAATTGTTTGGGGGAAGTTTACATAATAATTAAAACTGAAAGAATCACTCGCGATTCTAGTAAAGTAATTAAACTATTCATAGGCGTAACCGGGTGGGGGGGGGGGGTTCAACCCCCCCTATTGGGTATTTACTTATTTAGTCACACAAAAAAATTTCTGGCTACGGCGTTGCAAAGAACATATTTTTTTTCCCCTAAGACAATTAAACACATATGTATTTTATTTCCTCTTTCTCTGAGGGGTTGTGATCATGACCAAAGTATGCAACTCATAATAAAGAGGACTTTTCATCTGGTTATAATCAACCCCCTTATTACCTTGGGGGGGGGGGGTTACAGCGAAAGGTGGCTTCAATCACCGTACCCCCACACAGACAAACAGAGATCCTTTCAATCACTCCAGAGGGTTTTCTTTCCTTCTTGATATCTTTTTTACCCAAAGGCAGCAATTTGGGAATACAATCGCACAAGTAATAAGTTTCGTGGAAAATATTCTCTACTGTGATGGAGTTTTGTTTTATGATAAACCGGTGTTGTAGTGCTGGGGTCTGAAAATGAAGGACCCCTAGCCAACAATTGTCCTAATGGGTTAAACCCTCAAGCTAGGAAGGGATGCTCATCAAGAAACTTAAAGAGCAGTTTGTATTTATTTATGACATCCTGTCCAAACACCCATTTTGGTAAAATCTTTTTTGTAGATGAGCCGATTGGAAAACTGATGAACTGTATTTGCATTTCATCCTCATTTACAGATGTTCTCTCATCTCTTATATTTTAAATGTTTTTTTTTCTTATTATGGTCCATCACTGATTGCATTACGACTCTGGAAATCATCCGTTCAACGTTGCCAATCTCACTGCTACGGTTTAATGCTGCATTTTAATTTACAATCAAGTATTATTTATATTTTAGATAAATTTTTAATTATTTTCGATAAATAATAATGTTTGCACTCCAGCGATGGGCACGTTCGTCATCCAAAAAGAAAAGGAAATTTGATTCAGACGCTTTCACTTCTGAGGTACGTTTTGCTACAAATTTAACAAAACTTTCAGAAATTTACTGTGGGGATGAGCATTTTTGTAGGGGAATTTGGATTTTTTTCTCTAAAATTCCACTATTTCCCAGTTTTAATATTATGAAGGCTTGGACATAGAAGATTGCTTAGCGCTAAATATTGAATTTTCTATTGCGTTTGATTTAAAAAATAAACTAATAGATCTAGTAATGAATGTTTAATGGTTTTGTGAATCAAGGCCGTATCCACAGGGGAAGAGGGACCCACGCCCCCCGAGAAATCTTTTGCAATGTATCATATATTCCTCCCTGAAACTTTGCTTAACATAAGTGTGTCTAAGTCTGGGCGCCCCCCCCCCCCGAAAACATATTCTGGATACTGCCTTGGCTCCGGGGCAGGGGGAGCATGTTAAGAATTAGGAAGGGCAGTGTATGCTTCAAAATCATACCCTTTATATATACAAATATATATGACTAGAAATGATGTTAATATGAATTTTTTTATATATAATATCTGATAGCTTTTTGATGTATATATTGTAGATGTATGTTTAGATCTTTGGTGAAGTTAGAGGAGTGGGTATTTGGGGCTTCTGCAACTTAAATTTTTGTAACTGGTCTTACATCTATATCTTAGGCTAACTCTGGAGGCAAGGGTTCGAGGGCTCTCCCCAGTAAACTTTTTGAAATCTTCCTAGCAATGCAATTTTGGGATACTTTGGTGATGTTAGAGGAAACAGAAAGGAGTTTGGTTACTCTCCGCCCGCAATTTTTTTCAAAATAAAGTCTTATATCTTTTAAGTTACTTTTGGTGTCGCTCGTGATAGTGTTCAATGTCCTTTTCCCTGAAAGTTTCTGAAAGTAAAGTGTCTTAAAAGCGTAATTTCTCTTTTCTTTCTTTTTTTAAAACTTGTGATCTGAATTTTTTGCCGGGGGGGAGGAGTTGAGGAGTTGACTTGCTCAGAGGGGGTAGCACCCCCCCCCCCGGGAGATGCCTGAAATAAACAAGGAGTATATCTTTAGAGACAAATATTTATGACTAGTAAATTTTAAACTCTTTTACACTTCATATTGGTGTTTAGGCTGTACATTTTTAGGGTGACCCCCCCCCCTTTCACCAACCCTAGTTACGCCTATAAAACTATTTGGAGGTTAAAAATATTAAAAAATGCTATATCAGAGAATTTTCAATTCTTTTTTTTAATCTTTGCAAAAAAAAAAAAAAAATACTCAATAACTATTGGATCGGCTCGGGTTTAATTCCTTATCCTTCAACATTTTCTCTTTATAACACCTGCACTGCAAATGCCAAGTGCAGCTCCCTTTATTTTCTTCATGGAGAGGAATGCAGATGTTCTGACACAGACTAACAAATAATGTGGGTTTGTATTTTTAACGAAACTGTCAACCCCCTCCTCTCAGATTTTTTTTCATGATCCCCCCCCCCCCCCGTTTTTAAAAGAAAAGCGGATACGATTACATGTTTATTTTTCATTAAAAAAGTTATTTTAAGCTCTTTTCTGAAATAAAAATAAAACATTAAAAAATTTCGCTCGCAGTATTATCCCTTGTATAGTATATCCCTTGTTCATAACCAAGAGATACTGAATATTGCTTTAAAAACATAAACGTGAGATTTTTTTGTCATTACAAATGAATGCTGGGTCTTAAGAACTAATCTTATTAGATTTTTTTTTCTTATGAGTTGAAAATTACACTGAAATACTTGACAAGCTCTTTGTATTTTCATGAGCGCAATGTAAGGCCACCGAAATAAACCAATATTTTGAGCACCCGCAGTTTTCTGTTGACAAATAATCTTCTGAAAACACTTGATCGTTTATAAAAATTAAGATGTATTTTTAAAAAAAATTATATATTTTTATATACGTTGACAATTTTTGAAATTAATGAAATTGTAGCATTTTTATTAAGGTATTGTTCCACCCTGTATCCCAAACTCGTTTTTAAAGAATTAAATTTTTGAAAATTGCAAGTCGAACTTGGACACATAAAATTTCGATCAATAAACATTTATTTATACTGAAAAATTGATTCATATTTTTATCAATATGTTCTATGTTGTACAAGAAATATTCTAAACTGAAAGCAGATGCAACGAGATTGTTGTACAATAGCAGAAAAACTGTCAACTGTCCAACACGTGGCATCAAAAAAGCCAGAAAAATGCGCTAAAGAAACGAAGTATAAACGGAGAAAAATTAAAATAATTATCGTATAAAAAATGTTAAGATGCGTTTTGAAAAAAATTATATGCATTGATCAATTTTTGAAAATAAAGCAATTTTAGCATTTTTGTTAAGATGTTATTAAATCCTGTCGCGCGAACTCGCATTTTGAGAATTCAATTTTTAAAAATCGCAAGTCGAACTTGGACACATAAAATTCCGATCAATAAATATTTATACTGGAAAGTGTTTCTTATTTTTGACCATTTTTTTCTATGCTGTAAACTAAAAATGAAATAATGAGAACAACCGCACACTAAAAGCAGATGCAACAAGATTGCTGCACAATTGCAGAAAAACTGTAACACGTGGGATCGAAGAAGCAAAAAAAAAAAAACCGCAAAGAGAAAATGTTTACGCTGGTAAAAATTAAAATTATTATCGTACTTTGATTGAGTTGACTTTTTATTGTTTACAATTTCGGAATAATAAGAAACATGACAAACTAAAAGCAGATGGAATAATATTATTGCACAATGACATCTAATGCACTAAGTCATTATTAAAAGAAAAACGGACAAAAATGAGGCAACTAACCTAGTGCAAAAAGTAAATAGCACCCATAAGACACCTCTATGACTTTTACTTAAACATATTCTATTTCGCGAGCTGCTCTGCTCAAAGAGAACTATTTTAATAATGAAGGTTTTCGGGCAGCGATCGCTTAAACTAGTTTTCCGAATTTTTTATCAAATACTTTATAGAATGACATTATTTTTGTATTGTTTTTTAAACTTATGTGCTGCCTGTTACTGTATGGAAATAGAAATTGAGCTATGGAGAAAAAAAGAAACTGAAAGACAGAATGTTTTCTGGAAAGTTGTCACTGCGAAAAACATCGGCCTTGCATCGGCTTTTAGATGTTTTTTACGGCCGATGGGCCGATGTTTTTCTAAAGTTAACATCTGCCGCCGATGCCGATGGCAACTTTGTTGAACAATCGGCGCCGATGCATCGGCCAGGCCGATGCATCGGTCGAGCCTTATTTAAGTTATAACCCTTAGGTCAGTCTAATTTTGTCCTTTAATTTAATATAGTAAAGCATAACTATGACATTCAAAATTTTTCGTGAAAAGATTCAAAATAACTAATAATGAATGCCTAAATTATTTCAATCACATTTTTAGAAAATAATATTAATAAGGGAGTTAGAATAATTATGAGATAATTATAGCTTATTAAAAACCTAACTGGGAGGAAAATGCATATTTTAACCCAAGCTATTTTTAATCCTTGTGAATTTTTATTGTTTGACGAATTGCTAGTTCCAAACAAATTTACAGTTTGATAATATCTTTTATAAATATCTTTAAAGATGACTTATTCTACTGGAATAACTTGAAAGTTATGTTTCAGGAAAAAGTTCTAAAAATTCGTCAATGCATAACATTGTAAGAGGACTTCTAGTAATTTCAATGTCTCGCATTTGTGCTCACTTGTGCTTAAGTCTGTTTACTTTTAAATAATACAGCATTACACTTCCAGAAACGCATGCTCAAATCCCACGAAACTTTCGACGTGTTTGAAGAAATGGCTTCGTGAAAAATGCTCCGAGTAAACCTTTCACCTCCGAGTAAACCTTGTTGAAATTTGTGTAGTAACTTCTTTAAGTCACGAGATCGCGCGAGCAAAGAATCGTTGTAAATGACGAAATTTTCTTCACGATTGAAGAATCGTCGAAAATGAGGATTCTATTCTTAAGAGTGTAGCGAGATTAATATTTAACTAACATCTTCTGCCTTAATTTCTATTTCTAAAAAAAATGTGGAACCTTATAGTTCCAAAACTTATTTCTATGTCCGTTCCTGGATTCCTTCTGACAGGGAAGAAGAACAGGAACTGTGCTCCCGTGAGTTCTTATGCAACTTAAGCCCTGGTCTTCATAAATTACCTTAATTTTAGAACAGTGGTGCATGTTAAGCCTAATCTATGACCACTTTACTTAAACTACTGTAAAATAATATATACAATAAATATAGCTTAACCAATAGTGAAGAAGTATTTTTGAGATGCGTGTAAAGCTTTCTGCAGCGTCAATTTGCTGCAACTTGTCTTTCAAACAAAATTTCAGAGAGAAGTTGAGAGAGGTGGTTCAATTTCAAAATGTTGTATAAATAAGCAAATTGACTGTTTTCTTCGCTTAAAGAGATGTCATAAGCCTAATTTCGAATGTAAAATTTATTTTTTATTTATTAAAAACTAAAATAAAAGTACACCAGTTCCAATATTTCAGAGCTATACCTTTTTATTTGCTGCATAATCACTTTACCCCACCTGATCCTATTATTTTTTTTATTTTTAGTGTATCGTATTTCTTTTAGGGTAAATAAGTGACAGTTCAATGATGTCCCATACTCTTTCCCATAAGAAGACCCATAAATTGATATCCAATATTCTTTCCACGTAATCTCCCCACAAAAAGATTTTTTTCTTTTTGATGTCCAAAAGACTCCCTTACAAAATTGAAACTTTAGTAAAGGTGAGATCAATAAGAATCGACGAAAATTATCAAAAGTATTTAAATCTGAATCATGTCATAATAAAGTATACATTCAATAATAGTGATGAAAATTGGAATTTACATCATTTGCATCGCTAACGGGTAATATGAGACAGTGTCTCTTAGTAATGATTAAACTTTGTGCAAAGTAATAGAAATAAAATTTCACGTTAAATTAAAGCACAAATGAGCATTAAAACGCAGACATATGTTTCGGGATCGCTTGGAATCCCTTTTTCAATGCGACAGGGAGCTTCTAGATGCAAAACATCCAAATGAAGCAGACAGAACAACAAAAACAAAGCTTATATAGCCTAAGAATTAACTGTAACCAATGAGAATAAAGGCAGTGTGAAGTGGAAGTAGAAGTAGTATTAAAGGCACCAATAAGAGAGCAACAACCGAATGTAGTTGGAAGTACAGAAAGTAAAAAGGAATATCAATAAAAACAAAGAAAAAGACAACAGCGTGCATAAAAATGTGAAAATACATGAAAATTGCAAAAAAATAAAATAAAATACAAAGAATAAAATGGAAATAAAATAAGTACAGAAAATACCAAAACAAAAAGCAAAACAAAGTACACATGCAAAAGAGGGGGAGGGGGGGAGAGAGAAAAAAATTGACACAAAAAAAAGGAAAACTAACAAGAAAACCAAGAAAGAACAACAAATTAAAGGAACTTATGCCAGACCTGTGAAAAATAAGGAGTTGAGGAAGAATCATTAACCAAATTAGAACTATTCCTGTTAATATGATAAGCTTCCCAAAAGTCAAGTTCTAAAGGGGAAAAACATTTTTGAATAATTTTCCCAGAATTGAAATCAAAAGAGTGGTTGGAATTCCAACAATGTTGAGCAATGCTAGACTTATTCAGCTCTTGCTTTCGTACATAACCTTTATGCTCATTTAACCGAATTTTCAGAGCACGTTTTGTCTGTCCAATGTAAGAAAGGCCGCAACGGCAACTAATTTGGTAAATACCCCAAGTATTAAGTTGATCAACAGGATCTTTAAGAGAAGAGAAGGAAAGTTTGTTGCTAGGAGCAAAAACAACTTGAAATTGAAACCTTTTTAGGATTTTAGCAATACGAAAACTTACAGAATGAAAGAACGGTAACACAACCAAATCCTTTCTAGAAACCACATGATTGGGACCAGAAGTTTTTTTAGAAAGTTTGTTATGAATAGAATCAATTAAAGAGTGAGAAAATCCTCTATCAACAGCTACAGCTTTCAGATAGTTGAGTTCAATCTTGAGAAGCTCAGGAGAAGAGCAAATATTAATAGCACGATGGACAAGAGCATTAAAAGCCGAATATTTTTGGTTGGGAGGATGAGACGATAGTCTGTGAGGAGGTAAAGAAACAGTGAAAGGTTTACGATAGACAGAAGTTGTGAAACCAGACTCACTCCTAGAAATCAAAACATCAAGAAACGCGAGGCTACTATTAAGTTCTTTCTCACAAGAAAACTGGATATTAGAATCAATGGAGTTCATAATCGAAAGAGCATCATCAATATCTAACAAGTTACTGTCCGTTAGGACAAAACAATCATCCACATAACGAACATAAAATTGAAATTGCAATTTTTGGAATAGTTTTTCCTCAAAATAATGCATATAGAAATCACTTAAAATAGGACTAAGAGGACTTCCCATGGCTAGGCCATCTACCATAGCATAGAATTTACCATTAAATACAAAAGTGCTCTGTTGCAAGCACACACGAGTAAGAAAAACTAATTCCTCGATTTCCACAGAAGTAAAATGGAATTCAGAAAGCCTTTTCCTGAGGCAAGTCAAAGCGCCATCAACAGGAACATTAGTAAACAAAGAATTAACATCAAAAGAGGCCATAACCGAATTATTCGGAACGAAGTTATGAAGTTTCTTAACAAAATCGGTGGAATTTTTAACAGTGAAAACATTCCGACTCCTAAGTGGAGAAAACACAGAAACTAAATACTTGGAAAGTTTATATGAAGCAGTGCCAATATTGGAAACAATTGGTCTGAAAGGAATACCTGCCTTGTGTACCTTCGGTAAAGCATAGAAACGCGCACAATTAGCAACAGAAGGAATCACAGACCGTTTAGCAATCAAAGGAATAGAATGAACAGACTTAACAGCAGAAGAAATAGCTTTTAACTCCTTGTCGCTAGGATCTTTATAAATTTCAGAATAAGGACCAGAAGCAATTAAATCATCAGTTTTTTCAACATAAGATGATTTATTAAGAACAACAATCTGACCACCCTTGTCAGCTTTGGTAATGACCAAATCAGAATTTGAAACTAAATTATTGACACAGCGTTTCACAGAATGGGTAAAACCAATATTAGGAACTTTTGAATTGAAATCAACATTGGAAGCAATAAGATGCCGAACTGACTCTTTTTGAGTGGAAGTTAAGGCACTAAATTTGAAAGCTTTTTCAACCGGAGCAATAAGTTCAGAAAAAGAAGGCTTTTTAGCCAAAGCAAAATTGTTATTACATTTCAAAGCATTAATTTCATTACTATTCAAAGAAAATTTCGAAAGATTTACAACCGCATTCCTATTAACAAGAGGCAAATCTATCCTCTGTGAACTAAGAGGTGTCTCTTAGTTCACATGATCATTATTATCCAGTTGAAGCTGTAAACAATGGGAAAAAAGAGACATGTGCATAAAATACTTGGAATTACTAACAGAACTATTAAAAGACCTAATCCACAATATTCATTCATACATAATGTAAGTGTGCTTTTTTTTACCGGCATTTGAGACACCAAGCGAAAGTTTGAAAATCCTTTTAAACGAAAATCTGCCATTATAAACGTGAGTTTATTTATAACTTTCGAGAAGAGGCTCGAAAAAGTATATTAAAAATTGTCAATGTGAAAATTAAATAATTAGTGATAAAACAGGAAGTCGAGAGAGTTACTCCGTCTGTAGCAAGGTTAAAAAACTTTTTTTTTTCTGTTTTATCTCTTATGTCCCACGTTCTCGTATAACAATAAGCCAAATTCAAAAGGTCGAATCAGCGCATTCGACATAAGTTCACAAGAGTTTAGCTTGTTACGAACGAAACCACTGCAGACTGAACGCATTAAAGGATAGAGATCGAAAATACAACCCAGCCCGCAATTGTATGAGCCAAGTTCAGCCTGGGTAGTTTATGTTTAAAAAGACTAATATATATATATATATGTGACTATAGTGTATATATATATATCATCAAGTTTTTCCTCTTCTTTTTTCTTACTATATAAAGCATTATTGGCTTTTCAAAAATTCCCACTTCTTTTTAATACACTTTGGTCATGCCACGTTTGAGTATCCAACCTAGTTAAATGGCGTATGATTATATTGCTCACATGGAGATATCCCATACTCTAGATTTCTACGTATGTCTGCAAGATCAAGATGACCACAGACTTTGGGATACACTGCAATGTGATTGGATAGATCAGGCACATAAACTCATACATCTTAGATAACGATACTCTTTTATTGGTTGTAGTTAAACATGAAAAACTCTAATGAGGTATTAACATATTTATTTCAAACTCTAGGTTTTTTTATTTAATTTATTCTATTTTCTTTGATTGAAGAAAAAATTGATATCTGAAAACATCTTAACGTGAAGAATAATCGAGAAATGATTTCAAATGAAGATCACATAAAATCACTCACCTGAATATACCGACGTATATGTAAACGTAAATCCGGTTTCAACTTCGTATTTCCCATCTGGTTTCAGCTCAGTGTGATATATGAATGTCATGGTACCCTTCGTGAAGAACGAAAGCTTTTCCTGCAAATCATACTTAAAACTACAAAGGGTGGTCGGAGACTTGAATACATCGGAATGATAGACCTAGAGAAACATAAAGCACAATCAGAACTAGTAGTGAGAGTAAGCAGAGCACAAAACGTGTCACCATTCGTGGGAAAACCGGTTACAAAGGATATGCATGTGGTTTTTTGAAATAATACAAATCAGGAGCGATTCTAAATAATAATTGTTCGATATACAAATTAGTGCAATAAACTTTGGTATCCCAACAAGTGTAAAATTGTGCAACTGATTATTTAATGGGATTCCGTCTTGCGATCCGAAAGGATGATTGCTGGATGGAATCCAGCAAACATCTACACATACACCATTTGTATGCATTACATATTACACCAAAATTTTTACAACACGCAACGAAGACCGCATTTTTTTTATGTGGGCAAATATTTAAGCATTCTAAATTTTTTAACAATTAAGTCCAAGATCTTTCTTTGAATGCGAACTTTTAAACCAAAATTACGCAATACAGAGCTTGAAAATAGTTTCAATTTTCATTACATTTTCAAAAACTGCTAATAAAGGAAAAGTGTGAATAATAATTTTTTTTCTTTTTTCACTAGGAGAAGTAGTAATAGAGGAGAAGCACATATAAACACACTATCTTTTACAAAGATAGCTTATACTAAAAAAATCTTGAAAAATTCGCGAACGATCACAATACTAGAGCTATCTATCTGCAAAAATTTTAGAGCAATGAACCATTTTGTTTTTCTGTAGTGACTATTCCTTTGTTTTTGCAGATGTTTTGCTTTTGTCACTGACTTCCAGTGAAAACATAATTTAAACTGACTAATACGCTAAAATTATTGCAAAACATTATGTGAACAATCGGGTAAATTTTTGGCGGCTTACAATTTTAGTACACTCAATTAAGAATCGTTGTTTTGGGGAGTTAAGCCGAAGGAAGATGATGAGGCACTTGTAAACAAAACAACTGGGGCAGATTGGTTGGTTTAGGTTCATTAGCGAAAAGGTGTGACAGACCTAAACGGCTTGGGGAAACTCAGCAGTTGTTTTCTGCGCATTCAACTGCAGACTCATTTACCGAACGCTGAAATCATTCCGACGTATGCGGATTCGCTAGACGCCTTATGTTTTATGCGCAGAGACAGTCTGGTCAGTTTACGCAAGCTGGCTTGCGTTTTGGTCTGTATGCATATTTTTGGGGTATATATAGGCTATATTGAGCATCTGGTGCAGATGAGATCAGTTCACATCTGACCCCAATAGTACAGTGGAATCCCGAAATCCCAACTTCGGTAATATGAAACTGAAATATAGTTTTGGAGCTTATTTTCTAGAGTCAAAAAAGAACTAAGGTTACAATAAAACCGCTGTGGTACCAATTAGTATATATCATATGATTAAAAACTACAAGAAAATTCAGAGCCGCACGGAGTCGGGTTGTGGTATTCCAACCAATCCACACTTATATACTAATGTGGTACGTAACACGTTCAGTTTTCAGCCTTTCGTTTCAAATATGATTAGAGCAGTGTTTCCCTAAGTGTGGTACGCGTACCCTTAGCGGTACGAGAAGAGCTAGGTGGAAATTAGGGTTGGAATTATCGTCAGTTGGATTGTTGAAAAATAATCATAAGATGTGTATAACTCATTCATTATGATGAAAGTTATACATAAATTTTATTTTGAATGAATTTTATTTTTTGTACATTTGTTTATGAATGAAAAAATATTTTGGGGGACAAGGGGTACTCAGTATTACAAAAATTACAGAAGGAATGCACAGATATCTAAAGTTTATTAAACACTGTACTAGCGGAAGTAGTTACTATAGAGGTAAGATCAAACGACCTAGCTGACCAGCAGATCTAGTCACCATTGCGCGAATGGTGATAGGACTCTTATACGGACCATGTTGCCAATCAACTCCCAAAAAAAAAAAAAAAAAAAACGATGATGCGTAAATCAAACGTGGCATTCCCACAATAGAAAATTTTATGTATTGTAATGGTGTAAGAATACTTGACTGCATATAGTGTTGCATAACATATTTTTAATGTGTTCTTATTTGGACACTTTATACATACCTAGCCACTTACAAATCGCACAAGAAATGCTTTACTGTGAAGTAATATCTTACCTTTATATAATCTTGACATATTTCATAATTAGCACCTGTTCGTAGGTCAATGTTGCGAATGCTAAGTACAATTCCTTGATCTGAAGGAGGTTTGATAATAACTTTACAATTTTTATTAGGCTTGTATGGAGGACGTGAAGTTGCTTTCAATGTTGCCGCAGAGCCAGCTTTTAAAGTATCAATTATTATAGTTTCGTTTCCTTGTTTACAAGAATCTTCAATGTAATCTACAAAACAAAAAAACGTTTACTGAGCATTTTTTTCGTATAATGTTTAAATTATGGTTTTTTAAATCTTCTCTTAATTTATAGCAGGGCTTAATTGCTACAGGAGCACACGGGAGCTCAGCTCAATTGCAAATTTTCAACTACATGTGAATTTTTGCATATTATGAAGAATTCAGAACTTGTTTTAATGCATGAATAGCCTAAAGTGTATCGGACTCTCGCACTTTATTCGTTAGAAATTAACACTGAGGTAATAGCAAATTATTATCAGAAATCTACACATTTATTAAGCAAGTTCAAAAATTTGAAACTTATTTTAGAGCAAACCAAAGTAATCCGTAATACTAAAACTGTCATTTAACTCACAAAATTAGCTGCTATGGTACTTTAGAAAGTGGGAAAACATTAGATTTCAGCGGAAATCAAAAAGGAGAATAATACTTAAAAGTTTACAAACCGAGGAGAAACATAATGGTTTACCATTGCATCAAATAAATATTTCATCTCAAAAGAATTAATAAAAACCTTTGGATAATTTCATGGAAGTAGATAAACAAAATCCTGTAGCCTGTCTATGGTAAGAACTACACAATGTTTCTGGAAATAGCAATTCAAAACGGTCAAACTGTGCCATGCTAAGTCTGATTTAAGTGGTTCCTTAATCTGACGTTTTTGTCCCATTTAAGATCACTAGTTTAAATCGCAGTAATGCCGACTTCAAATGTGGAGCAACAACGACGAAAATATCGTCACTCATGTCGTGATCTTGCGTAGTACATGAAAAGAGAAATTTTTGAACGTAGTACACGAGAGTAGAACCTGAGCGAGGAATCGTTACAGTTACAACTTAAGAGAGCTTTAACATGGAAAATAAAAAGTATGATTAAAAAAAAAGTTAAATATCTCACAATTTTAACTACTGATATAAATGTTACAAAACATTTAATCCATTCTGAGGATGCCTTATCGAATGTTATATCAATAATTCGACACACAAAGGTCGAATGACTTTGTATGTCGCTAATCTAGGCTAATTCTCGTCTATTCAAATGTTTAGTTAATTGAAATCTTGTCATATGTGTGAGCTGAACCATTCTTTTATTCTGATTTAAGTCGTGACCTATCGATTTCTCTCGAAATTTATGTATGGTAAAACTGCATGAATTGGCCATTCCTCAAAACACTTGAAGGTTTGAAACCAACCAATTGTTTTAAAAACAGAAATATTGTTTAAAGAAACTCTTTCTGATCATCCAATCCTGAACCTGATGAACAGACAGCTTCTTATGAAACAGAATCGTACATTAATCTCTTTAAAACGGACGTTACCAGAAAGGATTCATTCCTTGGACCATCAAAGCATTTTATTACACATTTCGCTTAGCTTATTGCAGACAAAGCGACGTTTTTTATGTGCCTTGTTTAAATATCGGTTTTGGAAAAATCAAAATAAATAGTGACTGTCTTTAACCCTTTCTAGGAGGTCGGGACATTTTTTTATTCTTCAATTTTAAAATTGTGTTAAATATACATATTAGTAGGATTAAAAAAATTACAACATGTAACCATTAGTTCAGAAATCTATTCTGCTTAATCAATTTTATTTTCAGGTAGGCAATTAATAAAACAAATAGATTATAAAATTAAAATCCTAATGACGTTCTGTATTTTAAAAAAACATCCCATAAGTAGTAATTCTTATTCAAATAGTTTATTCGCAATAAAATGTATGCCTACAATTTCAAATTATTTATTTTACTCTATCAATAACACTTCCATTTACTGTGTAAGGCCATCCATTCAAATAAGAGTATGTTACAGTAAGCTAGGCGGTATTTTTTCCCTCTCGATGTTTCATGAAATTTCGGATTTAAAGCTAATGCGAGATGAAATTCAGTTAATACGCAAATAATATAATTTTTAGCATTCGTGCAAGTTCTTACACTATCTGATGTTAAAGAAAAAAATTCCTTGCAGTCCTGTAAAAAGGACGGAATGCCGCTTATAGGCTGACATGAATTCCCCTGCAACACCCCCTTCCTCCTCCCTCCTCAAAGTAGTCGTAAACCTCCCTTGATTTGGAATACCCAATTAAAGTACTTATTGTGATAAAAAGAGCGTATACTGGTCTGTGGCAGGTTCTTAAATGATTAACCGTACAAATATATCTCATTTTCAAAAGATGGGTGAAAACAAAAATTATTAAAAAAGAAAAGTTTGTTGTTATAGAAAATAAACATTTAGTGATACTTGTTTTCTACAGTAGAAAAAATATACCGGCCGCCCTACGCAGGTACTTACTCTGCCTATTTCGAAATTCGGCTCTGCCTGAAAAGAAAAACTTAACATTTTGTAATGGCCCATTTTAATATTTAATAATTAATACCTATTTTAACAACGAAACTAATGAATGATGAGGTATATGCGTGTGAAAGTCTCAATGATATGAATTATATGTGTATGTTAAGAAAAGTTCTTTCATTTTCTGGAGAAATTGTATTGCGAGAGCGTAATTTATTAGCATTGTAAGCAACTCGTTGCTGCATCGTGTGCCTTTATCACGACTTGCCTAGATGCGAGTGATAAACAACTTTTGTGACGCACAAATCTTGGAATTATCAGTTATTTTAAGAGACATAAATCATCTTGACATTCACGTGTTTTTCAAATTTACTATTTATTTACAGAATGTGCGCAGTTCAGCAAAAACGAAATTTTGACACCGTACGGTAAAAGGATCTAAAACCAAAGCAGGGTGTAATGCAAGGAGCTTGGGTTGTAGTTTAAATAAACTGATAAGAAGAAAGTATTTTTTTAAATAAAAGATTCAATTCTAAACCAAAAAACTGTTCGTAAAACTCTGCGATTTTTTTCTATACATTTTATTCGAAACAAATGCTTGTAATCAAATATAAATTCATGTAGGTACAATTTTTCAAAAGCATAAAACACGTTTTATGTGTTACACTGTTTTTGATATTTAAGATTGAAATTTTAAGTGAAAACTATTTGCAAATTACACTACCAATTAAAATGCGCACTTCTTGATTTCATTAATCATTCTGCCTTTTTTAGTTCATTAATTAAATTCATTTATGATGTTTCATGAAGTTTCGTCTAATATCAAAATTCAAATAGATCATTCATGATAAAACTTCAAGGACATACACAGGGACAATCGGACATACACAATATTTCATATGAAGATCCGTCTGGTATTAAAACCCTAATAAATCATTCATGCTAAAACTTCAAGGACATACACAATAGCGTTCTACTATCACGTGTGCTACAATCTTACACAAAATGCATGAAAAAAGGCTTTTCATATTTTGCGTCAGGGTTTTTTTTATTTATTTTTCTAATGTAAAAAATACTTGTTTAACAAGTTTAAAGTAAATTACTGCCGAAAATTTCAACGTTGTTGTTCTTCTTATTAGGTGAAAAAATGGTTTTTAATAATTCGCCACGTGTAAGGTATCTGATGGAAAACTCGAGCATTAAGCAAGACGTATTTTAAGATGTTTTGCAGCAGTCATTTTCTTAGTGTAAAGCATGCTCCTTTAACACGTTTTCAGTAAAATTTTGTTAAAGATGTTTACGCAAATGTTTTTCCAATAAAAAATGGATTTCTTGCAATTCGTCACGTGTTGGACAAAATATCTTTTTGTCCGTAAAATGACCCCATTTTTAAATGCACATCACTTGGCTTCAAATAAGCCAAAACTCAAATCCTGAAATTGAATTGCAGAGCATTACAAAGCTACTTGAACAAAGTCCTTACTTCTAATAAGACACAATTTAGAGAAATTGCACACAAAACTTGTTTTTTTTTTACTTCCACAAATATTCATGACAGTTTAGCGAGGTATGGTTATCCATAATTAGTCATATAATTCGTAAAACGGGAGAAAATAATGTTTTTGTTATTTAAAATAGAACTTCCTTTTAAAAATCTACAACGCAACGCATGCCATATTTAGAAAAATACAAATAACAACATAATTAATGCGCAGAGCAATTTTTTAAAAGTGTTCATCGGTAAAAATTACCTCTTGCGATACTCAAAAATAGTCTTGACAGTTATAAACAAATGTGCTTCTTAAAACATAACGTAACCCAACGGGAGAACTCAAAGTCAGCACTGTAATTAAAAACCAACTAAAACCATAAACAGCCATAGCATCCACATGAACGGATAAGATTAGCGTCACATTGAATATCTCTCAGCCAAACATAAGTTAACTGAAGAAGCTTCAGGAGCGAAATTTAAATTAGCACGCAGTATACAAGTATAATTTAACCCGTTCACTACTGCCGGAACGTAGATGTCAATTTCAAATGACACTATGGAATAAGTAAGTAAAGTAAAGTGAGTAAAAAGGACTTAGTTTCCATTGCATAGATTCAACCAATAATTCAGCACTACAGAAACATCTATGTCCCAATAAAATATACCGAAGGGACACATATACCTCAGACACCACCGATTTATTTGAAACTTTGCAAAAACGTTTATCTATTATAATAAAGTTCAATAAACCTCTAAAATCTCATTACATATATTTTATGATAATACGAAAATCAAAGTGCGAAAACTACGTTTTTCCAGGGGGAATTTAAAAATTTGTGCTATATAAAATTGTTTTAGCTGTTTGTTTATAATTTTGGAGGGTATTGCATTCTCCGGTTTCTTATAGAGTTACACATAAAAAGTAAGAAAAAGTGAAAGGAAGTGTTGAGGGAATGAGTTTTTAGCGGTAAAAGTGACTTTACTTATTAAACTTAATTTTAAAAATCTAAAATGTTGCTCAAAAATTACATTTTACCATAAATGTGTTAAAGATATAATGAATACTAATGAAAAAAAAAATACAGTAGCCCTCGTTATATCGCGCTTGTTGGGGACGTCAAAAAAGCGCGATGCATCCGAATGCGCGACATAACCGATACCGTTAGAAATAACTCAAAAAGTACAAGTAAATTGAGTGTCAACGTAAAACATCTAGTTTAATCTTACATAATGACAGCTTTCTTAATAATAGCAAATAAAACTAAAATGTTATTTTCTATTATTATTAAGAATCTGCCTCTTTCATTCAATGGGCGTTAGGATCAATACAAAAAGAAATATCAAGTAAAACGTCAACTGGTTTGAGTAGAATCATTCTGCAAGCATGCTAGTTGAGGATTGGGAGGAGAATTTTTGCAGCGTTTAACTGCAGTAAATTCAGAAGAAAAGAAAACATTCCTGTTCGATTGCTTTGCTTAATTAAGTAAAAAGTCAAAACTGAGAAATGCAATATTTTTACTTTCGAGAGCTCTAACTTAAAATTTTGGGAGACAAAGGAAAAGCGCGATATATCCGAATGAGCGATATAACAAGGGGTTACTGTATTTCGATATTGGCTCTGGCTGCCATTCTAGGCTGACTACTGATACTGTGTTGTTTGGTTAATTTACCGAGTACTCAACCAGGTTCTAAATATGGAATTTGTAATAGTAATTAAATTAAAACATTGACATTCAACATCAGTTTAGCCGCGTCGTATGAACCTTCTTCCTCAAAACTTATTACTCTTGAAGAAAAAGTAAATATAGAGCCTTAACTTTTGATCAAGTTTCTACTCATAACTTGCTTTGATTCAAAAAGTTTCAGCAGTTCAATCAAGCCTAAATAATAAAAATTTTGAAATTTAACGTGATACTATGTAATTAGAACAATATCCTCAATAAGTTTTGCAAATGGTGCAGAGAAAAGTGAAAATTTTCAAAAGTTCCTGTTTTCATAATTCCAAAATTTGATCAAAACTTAAGTAATGACACATAGTCCAGTATATTTGCCCAAATGACGCAGAAAGTGGGGAAAAAAATCTCAGGGCTCCGCTTTCCAGACATTTTTTTAAATCCAAACCCAATCGTTAGCGAAGAATGGAAAAATGCAAAGTAAAGCACTAAGAGTCATTTTTCTTTTCTTTTTTACGCGAGTAGCGACAATTATTAAGAACATTTTAAAAAGAAAGAAAATCCCTTTAAAACGAAAGGAGCACAGAAAAAAATGGAGAGAGGACATCCCGGAAAAAAGAAAAGGAACGTTATTTAAAATTTTGACAGAGTTTGTGGACTCTGAAATTAAAGAAAGGGAGACGCAATGATATTTTAATAAGTTATGTGAAAGATTAGAATTCAAAATGCGGTACTTGTCCCAAGTTGTTCGATTTTAAATGTATGGAATTTAAGGGTAAAAGCTACTAAAATATTAAGAATAACGAATTCTTTTGTAAATGCTCTAGTAATAAATTTTTTAACCATAATGTGTTTTAAGATCTGAGTAAAATTGAATTACTAAAATGCTTTCACGTATATGCTATAAAATGAATGAAACGGCCGACTATTGGGTTTATACATGGTTGCAAGCTGGATTTCGAAGACTAACTACTGGAGCATTTTCTCGCATATTTTTTAAATAAAATTGTTATTTCGTAAACAATTGAAAGCTCTTGTTGACAACTCGTTGTTACTCGTAAACAATTGAGAGCTCTTAAACGGCTGACTTTTTACCCTAGATACAATTTGTTCTTTCCTAGTTGCTTTCAATGAACTTGCCAAATTAATAGTACTATCAGTTATCGCCCTTATTTATTTTCGGGAATAACGTCTACCCGATGGGGGATTGAGTAAATTTGGCCAAATGCCCCCTTTTTTAGGGATACCATAATAAAAGTCATCTTGAAATTGCGAAACAGCTTTTGTCCCAACCCCCAATTGTCTGTGGACGACTCTGAATAAAATCTAAACAAAGCTAACATGAACCTTACGTATGTGTTTTGAACTCATCAAAATGATTATTATAATCGTAACATCAATCAATTGGTTTTTATATATCCTTATAAAATTAATTTCTACCGACCATGCTGAAACGCTACTAATTATTTATTTTCAATACATTAAAAATTTAATATGAGAAAGCTTTTTCTTTTTTTATGATTTACTAAGAACTAACTATATTTTCATTAGTAATAAGCATCAATACTGCTTACAATATTTTATAAGTTTTTATTATTGTTAAAAAAGAACTGAAGGTAACTGTTTATTATTGTTGGCATAGTACACAAAATGCGCAACTCAGATTTGTGGTGCTTCAGAAGGAAAATACATAATACCTTGAACCAGGGCTTAATTTCTAACAACGCAAGTGCGGAGCCCTAGAGTATTTAAAATTCGTTTTCATGCTCAAGTAGTCTGAATTCCGTTCAATGTGAAAAAATGCACATAAAATTGAAAAGAAGTGCAGGAGGGGAGGCCTCTGTGCAAAAGAGTAAGGGTACGTCGGAAAAGGGACAGCAGATATCCTATATCCGACAAAATCAGCATCCGTTGTATCATAAATCTTGACAGTGGTCTGAAGAAACGCAAAATACTGGGTGCACTATGTCATTTTAAAATAGTCTTTGTAAAACTAACACAAAATAGCAATATGAGAAGCATTCACCATACTTTTCACTCTGTTATTGAATTAAATCTAAAGCTTATGTGATAACATTACTTAAAGGGTAGGCACTCTAATAGTAAAATTTAATATTGTCGGCCTTTTGCTAAAACTAAGTGCACATGAATAAAAAAAATAAAATAAAAGTTTACTGTAGGGAATCGGGATTTGCAATTCGTTTCATATGATTAAACCAATTATGTACACAATTCAAAAACTACATAAGAATCTAATATGCTTTTTTTTTTTTACAAGTAATGTTTCTACGAAATTATGCATTCGTCGCATACACTAGATTTAAAATTAATACAAACATCATACCCATCCTATTGCATTAACACATACCACTTAAACCATATTTACTTCGAAACTATCAATATAAAGTTTCAACAATACGCCCATCCTATTGCATTAACACTTAGCACTTTAAGTATATTTACTTACTGCTATCAACATAAAGTTTCAATAACATTTTTATAAGCGCCATTCATACAAAATTTTGACAGTATCGTTACTTGTACGTAATAATACACTACATATGTCTAGAAAAACGCGAAAATACAAAAACATAACATTTTAAACTCATATGACATTGTATTTATAGAAGATTTTCTTGATAAAATTATCAAACATGTACAAAAATAAAATTTATAACTTACACTCGGGATAATAGCATCTAACGAGCGACGTCATGAAAAGCAAAATAATTCCTGCTGTTAGCCATTTTGTACTAATTTCCATTCTCTAAAATTCTCGCATGAAAACTGGCTTCTGTTACCCCGTTGCTTCAATATAATTTTATATACCAGTACAGGTAAACGATAATTTCTCTCTTTCAACAAGTCACGTCAGAAATGAAGTTGTGCAGATAAGGCCTAAAAATCCCTAAAATAATATCCCTGAAGGTCGGTCAAAGCCAGCTTTATATTGGTGTACGTGCTCTGATTTATCCCTATCGCAGGGAATTTTTTTTAAAAGTAGCGTTGTTATCCAATGCCAATGATTAGAAACACCTTCGCTTAGTATTTTTCCACACGCAAGGGAGAAATGGGATATATCTGACTGCAAATCTACGTAAACATCCGCTTTGTAGGTGGAAGTGATTTTTTTATAAGCGCAGAATCAAAACCAAATCTAGAAAGGAAAGAAAGCAGACAACCTGTTCAGGTAGGGTGTAGTGGCTGAAATATTTAGAGCTCCATTGTCACTGCAATAAAACATTGAATTTTTGTCACTCAAAGAAAAAACACCAATTATAATAATAAATTTACATTATTTGCCTTCATGTGTATAGGGTCAGGTGGGGCAAAGTGGTGAGTGGGGTAAAGTGGACATACGGCAAATAAAAAGCTATAGCTTTGAAATAAATAAAGGAATTGATGTAATTTTTTTATTTTAGCTGTTAATAATGAAAAATTAAATTTTTACATACAAAATTATGTTAATAGCAACTCTTTAGGTGGAGAAAACACTCGATTTGTTTGTTTATACAGCACTTTGAAATTTAAACAGCTCTTTTAATTTCTCTGACATTTTGTTTGAAAGAATTTGCAGCAAATGGACGGTTCAGGTAGTTTTACACAGATCTCAAAAATACTTCCTCACTAACCGTGAAGCTAGATTTAGTTTATATATTATTTTACAGTAGTTTAAGTAAGATGGGGTAAAGTGGTCATAGTTTAGGCTCAACATGCAGCAATGTTCTAAACGTACTTTAGGTTAATACAGTAGCTCAGTTTCCATATTTATTTTCTATTTTTAACTATTAGAGGGAATTTAGGCTTTTTACGCAAGAAAATACATTTTGAAGACTACAGTGCTCGCACTTCTTTTGTTAGAAATTAAGCCACAAGGCAGATGTTAGTTACACTTTAATTTCACTAATACTGTATTATTCTTTTAAAAAAAAATAACTTTTAAATTTACTTTTTAGTTAACCGGAACTAACACAACTGAGCTCAAATGCAATAGAGATTGAAATTACTATAATACAGTCTTCTTACAATGGTGTGTTTAGTATTGAAAAATTTTTAGAAGCACTTTTAATAAAAGAATTTTCAAGTATCAATGATTCATTTATAAACAGACTTATTATAAGTATTATTAAGCTGTAAATGTTCAGAACCTAGCAGTGCTTCGAACAAGAACAATACATGAAAGATGTAATTACAATAGCTAGTTTAAAATATGTATTTTTCTCCCATTGATTTTTAATAAGCTATAATTATCCAGAACTCTCTTATTAGCAATGTTTTCTTAATATGTTATTTAAGTAATTTAGTCATCAATTAAAAGCTATTTTAAATTTTTTTCACGGAAAATTTTAAATTTCATATTTATGTTTTATTATATGTATTGAGTTAAAGGGTAGACATAAAATCTAATATTTAGGAATTAAAACCCAAGATGATCCCCTATTATGTATCCTAACATGTTTTGGTACATAACTTAGTTTTAAGACCATATATGCACAGCAGCTGAAGAGACTGAAGTACCTTACGAGACGTTTCGAAGATGAGGCTAACTTTTGACCATAATAGAGGACCTAAAGAAATTCAGTTGAGGGGAATAAAGTTGTTTTCGTTCTAAAATGAACCTTTGCTGAGTATTTTAAAGTATTATGGTTATCAATACTTTTATATAGTTTTTTTTTTTCAATTATGACCACTTTACCCCATGCACTACTCACTTTACCCCACCTCATGGGGTAAAATGGACATACGTACATCCCAGAAAGAAGGCGTCATAAAATTATTTTACTTAACTTTTTTCTGCTCAAAATTTATTGCAATCTGTTCTTTAATAATGTAATGTAAAACGACAAGCAAAAAATCTGAAGGTTTTGAACAAATTCTTATATTTATTGGCAAAGAAAGTTGAAAAACGTGGATTTTATGACCAGTTTAGCCCACCTGACCCTAGTTAGTTTTAAACGGGATTAGTTAACGACGTAACTGAACTGGAATCTCTGTCAGACTATTAATATTTTTTTTCCTGACCGGTGAATATAAACTTGATAGATCACTTATATTTGTGGAGAGACGTTTTTTACCGTAAAGTTATTCCTGTACGGTAAAAACCGTTGTGACTACAGATTTACGTGATAACTTTCACGGTTTTCCAGAACCAACCCAGCTGCAAGTTTAAAACCATAAATTTTACGGTATTTTTTTACAGTATACTTACAAATTTCGGCCCATGCATGATCCTAATGCACAGATGTTTTCCAATGAAGATGAAAGAGCCGAAACTTTAACGGTAGCAAGGAAACCAATTTACCATACCGCTTCTTAGTATCGGAAGCTCAAAGCATTTTCTAAACTGAAAAATGAGTTAATTGTAACCCCGAAACACGTATGTGAAATTATTTTGTAATTTTGTTAACGTTAGTTTTGTTATTTACTTTGTGTACATACTAAAAAGTATTTCTTCATTTTTAAACTAACGAATCACACAATGCTTAGCTGCTTTACATCCAATCAGAGTTTAATTTGCGCGGGAGCTAGCAAGAGCTCAGCTTCTGGACTTCTTCTCAATTTTATGCGAAATCTCACGTCTTTAACGAATTCAGACTCTGAAGATCATGAGGCTACCAGACTTCTTTTTTTTACACAAATTAACCTTGTATCCTATGCATTACATCGGTAGCTACATTTCGGCTCTTTTCCTTGTTAAAGTTCATACGAGTTTACATACTTCTTTCGTTGCAATAAACTAATAACAAAAATAATAATAATTCTTAAAAAACACAAAAGAAAACAAATAAATACTATTTTAAAAATCAATTTACTGAGATACCACTAATTTTATTCATATATGATACAATTTAATTATGCTTTTTACCTACAGCTGTCCAAAACGCCTGGTGGCTAAGTACTCCGAAGGAGCGGCATATAAGAATTGGATTTATATTAAGTTTCTTGTGCAGTTTTATATAACGTTCTGAAATTCAAATATTGAAGCACTATTTTTGAATTTTTTAGTTTTGGAAACATTTTTTGGTTGTACAGAAATAGAAATCATCCCATAATGTTAAATGTATTTTCAAGAAAAAATTTTGTTGTCTTTTGTTCCCTATGTTCTTTTTTTCCCCATTTAATATTATGAAGGGCGCCGAATTGAGTTAACTCAACTCCGCCACATTGTATATGGAGCCGGTACTGGTCTCTTGTTATGTACAAAGTAAATAGCGTCCTCATATGCAAAAATAGCGTTTAATAGGTTAAATGTCCCATATGTTTTTCTTCTGACCGAGTTTTTCGTGGAATGTGGGTTAACTGGAACCGTTAACTTGCCTCGTGGTGTTCTTTCGTTCGGTCGACGAGCTTCTTTATCGGTGACTCCTCCGGGTCGGGAGTTCGGCGACTCCTTTCCTGTTTTCCTCAATTGTTTTTTCCTTTTTTTACTGTATTTCCGCGGGTAGCCGTGCTCTTACGTTTTCTCTCTATTAGGAGGTGTAAGTTGGTGTTTTTGTTTTTTTCCTTTTCTCTGTCTGGTGTTCCTCACCTTCTCTCGTCTCTACTTCCCTGAGGTAAGCGTCATTTTGATTTTCTAAACTTTTAGTCCGCCGTCTGGCGGGACTCACCCCGGTGAGCCATGGCGGATGTTGATTTGAATGTATATACCAGTCTATGTGACTCCTTAACTCAAATAGATGCTATTTCGAATAATGGCGGCTCGCAATTTACACTTCTTATCAAAGCTGCTGACGGCTCCGGCCTCCCTAAAAACAAACCCAAGGACCTAAAACGTGAAATAGAGCAAACCATCTCAAATTACAAGGACATAGACACAATAAACTTTACAAGAAATAATTTCATTAAATGACTGAATAACTACTAGGTTCCTATTAAAAAATATCCCCATAGATGTCAAATTGGACGAGATAGTATCCGAGTTATATGAACAGGGTCTTTAAGTACATCAGCAAACTAAGACGCTTTGTTCTCACTAGAGACGGTGGGAAACATCCGACAGAAACTGTTCTTGTCTCAGTGTATGGCACCAACCTTCCACCATCTGTTAAATTATGGTACATTTACCACAGAATTTCGTTATTTATCGACAGACCTGGGCATCTAAGAATTGCCATAAATTCAACCATACGACTAAGAACTGCAAAGCTAACACAACATGCGGCAATTGCGCAGAAGACCATAGTACCGCTACCTGCGGAAATGCAAAAAAAAAAATGTGCTTTATGTTCAGGAGACCACTGTGCTTCGGATAAAAATTGCCCTAAATATAAAGAAGAACAAAAATTTCTAGAATTCAAATGCAAAAATTGCCTTTCATTCCCTGAGGCTAGACGCCAGTATAAAAGAGAAAATAAAGAGTCTTACGCCCATATAGTTAGAATCGGAAACACAGCGTCGGGTCCGCCCATCCAAATAGAAAATTATTTAAAAGAGGCCCTTAAAATGGAAGATAAAATCCTCACCATGTTTGAGTCTCAAATGAAAATTTTCCAAGAGCACATCATCCAGTCGGTGGCCTGCATAAGCAACACCCTGGAAAATATTTCACAAAAACTTCATCCCAGTCCTCGCAGGAAAATCCCGTCTACCAGCCATATTAATAATAAAAAATTATCTACCTTCAACTACATTAATCTAAATTCTGACAATGAAATGGACACTTCTTACATTCTCCAACATACTGTCCCTAATTGCTCTAATATTGTCAACTCCGCGGGTTTCCCGCCCCCCTCGGCCACATAGTTTCTTTTTTTGCACGCCCGGCGCTTGTTTTTTTCCTCACCTCGCCTTTGCTTTTTTCTCCCTGTTTCCCCCCTTTTGGGGTCTTCTGTGTTTTCCGTGGGGTTTTTTATTTGTCAATGGAACTGCCGCAGTATTCTGAACAAGCGCCTTTTCCCCCTCTCTCTCCCTTCAAAGATTGTAAAATTTTCGTACTCCAGGAAACTTTTTTAAAAGCTGAACCTTTTTCTTTTCCCAATTCAACCGTTTACCGTAGAGACCGTCTTAACTGCGCGGGAGGTGGCCTTATGACCATCGTCCCACGCACTCTTCCCTCTGCAGATATGAATTTAGAAAACCTTTGTTCTTCTGATATTGAAGTCCTCGGCACTAGTATCTGGCTCAATAAAAAAAAAAAAAAGACATCATCAATATTTACTCCCCCAGAGGCAATATTAGCAAACCTTGGTTAGAAAATCTTTAAAAAACTCTAAATTCCTCTTTTCTTATTTTCGGAGATTTTAATATCCACCACAGTTACTGGGGCAGTTCCATTGACTCAGTAATTTCTGACATTTTAGTCGATTGGATACTTAATCATAACATTAGTATCCTTAACAACAACAAGCCCACTCACAGGGCTCCCTCCGGATCCCAATCCCTAATTGATCTCTCTCTTTGCTCTCTGGACTTGTTTCCCGAGATTAACTTCAATATTCATCCTGACCTATTTGACTCAAACCATTACCCTATTGTTATTGACATTTCTCACTTATCAAGCAACAGCTCCAACCATAATAACACCAACCCTAGATTTCGCTATAACTGGAATAACATTGAATATCATCTTAAAAATACCACCAGCATCACTAATAACTTACCAAATATCCAATCTTTTCTTAAAAACATCTTGAAGCACAATAAAAGTTTTCAAAAATTACACACCCAAAACCTCCCTTGCTGGTGGACTAGCAGAGGCAGCTTTTATTTAGGCCAGAAAAGGAAACACCTCCAGAGAGCAAGGAGAGATATCAACAAAGAACATTGGATTAAATATAAACTTTTTTCAGCCAAACTTCGTAAGGAAATTAAAAAACAAAAAAAAATATTACTGGGATAAAATTTGCTATGATTTAGGCTCAAGCAAAGGCGCCTTTAAAATTATTAAATCTATCATTTCCAAAAACACCTCCCATGATAAAAACCAATTTCATTCTCAAGATTGGCACCAACACCATCTCGTCTGCCACTGCACAAGCCAACGCTTTCGCCTTTCATTTTAGTTCTCGCAATTCTCCTCCTCACCTCCCGATTGACTTCAGCTCAAATAAAAACCCCAAACAAGAAAATCCCTTTTCGCTAAAAGATTTTAATATAGCACTTAAACTTACAAAAAATATCTCCCCTGGCAAGGATGGTATCCCGGCTCGCATATATAAATGCCTTTCAGACGTCCTAAAGGGTGCCATTCTTGAAAATCTAAATTGCATCTGGGAGAACGCAAAAATCCCAGATTCCTGGAAAACTGCTACCATCATCCCAATAAAAAAACCTCAAAAACAGACAGCTGACATTTCAGCATACAGGCCCATCGCCCTCACTCCTGTCATCTCCAAGATTCTTGAAAGAATGATTCTCTCCCGCCTGATCACCTGATCACTTAGAAACAGAATTTTCAACACGAAGCACTTTGGTTTTTTCACTTTCCGTGATTGCTCCGCCGCAATCACCACTTTTTTTGAAGATATCCAAACAATTAGAAAACAAAAACTTTTTATTTTCTGCATAAAACTTGATCTCCAGTCCGCCTATGACTGTATATGGATTGATGGCCTTGCCCTGAAACTCATCATTTGTGGTATCAGTGGTAAAGTCGCCCATTGGATTCAGTTTTTTCTCCGAATAGAAAAATCCAAGTTCGCTGGAGAAATTCTACTTCCATAACATGTCCTCTCAAAGCTGGGGTTGCACAAGTTTCTGTTCTTGCCCCTTTTCTCTTTATGATCTACATGCAAGATTTCTTAGAATCCATCATGCCAGGCACCAAAGCCATCATCTACGCCGATGACATCTTAATATACGCCTCCGGCGAGACTCCCACTGCCGCGAAGAACAAGCTAGAAAAATCTCTCCAGTCGATTGAAAAATGGTGCGAATATTGGAAAATGTCAATCGCTCCTGAAAAGAGCTCTGCCATCAACCTGTCAAGAAAAAAGACTAACCCAAATCTCAATTTCATGCTTCAAGGCCGAATCATTCCCTGGACACAGGAAATGAAATGGCTGGGAATCATTTTTACTCCAAATTTCTTATTCAACAATCACATTAATTTTATCAAGAAAAAAGCTTTCAACCGTATCAACTTCCTTAAATACATCGCCAGTAACAACCGTGGAGCAAACTCAAAGAATCTTCTCATTATCGCTAACTCTCTCATTAGAAGCACATTGGAATACGGAGCAATCTTCTACAGCTCAGCCAGTCGTTCCTCCCTAAAAAAGCTGGATACAGCATATCACTGTGCCCTACGCTGGGCCCTGGGTCTCCCTCGGTAGACGCCCATACCTCTTCTTTTACGCGAGGCGGGCACTTCTAGCCTCTGGGATCGACGCACAGCTGCAGTACTTAAATTTGGACTCTGTCACATCGCTCTAGGCGAACTGTCTCCTCTTCATAAAAAAACTAACCAAAGACATACCTCTTCCGATAAAAAGAAGGACAACCACTATATTTTTCCTATCATCTACGACTATTTATCTAAAAATCAAATTCAACCATCCAATATAATAATCAAAAAGCTTACAGAAACCTTAAACGATGCCAATAATCTTACCATTATCACCGAAGGTCCAAAATTTCAAAGCAAAGACATTAATCCAATTACTGCGAACTCTTTTTTTCAATGAATATATCAACTCTCATCTTGTTAACAACATTCTCATCAGCACAGATGCATCTAAAAACAACTCATCAACCAGTATTGCAGCGTACAACCACAGCACTCAAGAGGAAAAAGCTGCGACTATCTACAAAAATACCTCCGTTTTTACTGCCGAAGCCATAGCAATAGCCTTCGCAATATCCGAATTTATCTGCGAAAAAAAAAAAAACTACACCATATTTTCTGACAGTAAATCTAACCTAACAGCCATTAATCACTTTTCTATCAAATCCAGCTCCGCAACCTACTTACTCATCAATTCCATCACGGAAGCTCTCAACAAAGCTATCTCAATTAATCTAATTTGGTGCCCAGGTCATCAAGGCATTCCTATCAACGAAAAAGCAGATAACCTTGCTAAAAACGGTCCTTTCAACTATTCCTTCCATCAAGAAATCTCAACTGAAGACATTATCTCTACCATCAAAAGCGACACTAAAAAGAAAACTGAAGAAGACTGGCACAAATGCAAATATTACCAAAACTTCAGCTATCTAACTTCCATAAATTACTACATTAATTGGATTCCTAACCGCAAAATTAATGTTCTGCTCACTCGCCTCCGCACTAAAACCCTGCTCCTCAACACCATCCTTCACCGTATCAACAAGAACATTTCTCCTATGTGCTCCTTCTGCAACCAACCGGAAACCCTGGATCACTTCCTCCTGTTCTGTACTCGCTTTGCTCGTCTCAGACATTCTCTGTTTTCCTCGCTCGGTGTCCCTCTCCATGGTTGTTCCGTTCATCAAGTCATCTCAGCCATTTTTCCACGTCGCTCGGCAACTCGAGCCTTTTGCGCTTTCCTTGTCCGTTCAGGGCGTTTTTAATTAATTTTTTTTTTTTTTTTGGCTCCCCTTGCTCCCCCCCGGAGTAGTCGCCGCCATTTTCGGTTCGCCTAAAACTCTGCCTGCCGGAATGTAAGCCGCCCCCTTGGGATAGGCAAAAATCCCAACCACCTTCATCAATCAATCAACCAATCAATCAATGCAAAAATACCACGCTCTAATATCTACAATTAGTTATCGTATAATCGGGGTAAGTTGGCAGGATAATTTTAAGATAATTCAGATTTCAAAGTTGAATTTATTAAGCAGGCTCATTGTTACCGACTTTCGTTTAGTTTCTAATATCATTTTGTTTGTAATACCACTAGAGCACGCTAGCGGCAGGTTAATCACGTGTGGCATTTCTGTTTCTTGTTTAGAAATAGTAAATGAAGTGTCCATTGTTTTACTATGAAGCAAACGTTTCTACCATGGCGTTGCTCCTGTCGTCTGTTGTATGAGAATATCACGTAAATAGCAAAACAATTACTAAGTTGCCATGATGATTTATCCTATAGTTAAACGTTTTGAATACTGAGTTCAAAAAATGTGAACCCATGTAAAACTATCGGGGAAACATTGCTAAATAGTGTCTTAATGCTACGTATGCACTTATTCATTAACACTCATTGAGGCAGTATGGATGCTCACAAATGGAGATGGATTATCTTCCCTAATGTAAAGAGGGTTTAAGTGAATCATTCGTTCAGAGCTTTCAAAAACATCGATAATGTTGTTAAGAAACGGAAAAAGGAACAGTTGAATATGTCTCCAGGAAAGAAGTAGCAGCTTAGCAGCTGGAGATCTGCCTCTTTTTTTTTCTTTTTTTTTTTTTTTTTTTTGCGCGGTGGGAGGGGGGGGGGGGTAGGAGTTACCCAGAAAAATAATAAGAAAAACGCTATCGTTTCATCCATTAGTGGAAAGCAACTTGCATACAATATTTTTTTAATGCCTATTTCTCTCCTCTTCCTTTTTGTTGTCTCATAAAAAAATTAGTTTTACTTCAAATACAGCCTAAGCTGTTTTCAGTCCCATCAGAAAGAAAAATTGTTTTTTCTAAGATATTGAAGCTTTTTGTGCAATTTAGACTGGGTAATTTTAAGACATACAATCAAATCAATGGCTTTTAAAAGAAAAAATATGCCTGTTCTAGTGTAACCCCTTATGGGGGGTAAAATAAGGACCATAAAAGTCCTTCCCTGCTCAAAATGTCTGAAGAATCTGTATTGTAAGCTAACTGAAGGCTATAACTTTCATTTCGCTTAGACCTAAATTAAAAACTTCTCTGATCAAGGTTATTAAAGCACAACTCCAGTCTTACAGGGTTCTTGCGGTACTAGAGTATCGCTCAGAGACGTGGACATTCGGTGCCTAAGATGCAAGCAGAATTCAGACCCCCAGCAGGGAAAAGATATTTACAATCTCTAAAGGGGCTGCACTGTCAATGAGAAGTAAAGATATCTCAGAAGAGAATTAAACATAGTTAGCAACTGTGAAAAAATTAATGAAAATCGTAATAACTGGAAAGTCGTGTCCAAGGATAACCTGCCTAGAACTGCTTTCTTTACAGGCCAAAAAAAGGGAATCAAGAACGTGGCAGACCCAGCAAGCAGTGGCTAGACCAGGAAGCTGGAACAGGCTCTTGCCTACTTCTTGAGGATGTTGATGATGATGAATTACAAAACCATTCTATACACCTGTCTCGAGGTTATAATGAATAAATGAACCCATTTTTCAGTGCAGAAGAAGTTTTGATCTTCCGACGTCACCAAAGAAGTTAAAAGTTTCTTTGAACCTTCTTGTGTGACTGGTCTAAAAAAGTATATTCTGACTGGGAAAATCTTGTAAAAGCCTTCTCACACACGAAAAGTCTGTTACTAGAAATGCTTTCTGAACATGGAAAGAGAATTGGACATTCGATTAAAAGGAGGGGGGGGGGGAAACAATCCACACCGAATGTCAACGAATTATGAATACGAAAATTAGGCACTAGAAAGGAGTTCTACAAAGAATTGTGTCAATAATTGGAAGATTAGCTTCACAATGCTTAGTTGTTTGTAGAACGATCTAAGGTTGGAATTGTCGGTGTCAGAATTTGATCCAATGCTGGAAGAACCTGTCAGAAGATGTCAACGCGAGTCTGATAAATAATCTGTGACTTATAAAGCAATAATATGCAAGAAATAGTAGTCTCTAAGTTTGCACTTGGAGTAAGTATCATTTAATAAGATACTGGTATTCTTTAATATTATGTCCCATTTTTGAACCGTTGCAGCTAGTCTATCGGAAAAAGAAAAGAGCTTCAAGATCTAATATTATTTTGAAAAATATGCTCAACACCCTCAAGTAGTGTGAGGTAAAATATAAGTGATTCAAAGAAAATCTAATAAGGTGTCCCATAATAAACAAATCTTACTTGCTACTTATACATCTGAAATAAGATTTATGTATCTAAAAATTTCAAAAGAAAATTTAGTTGTGTTAAAATATATTTTTAAAAAATGAAACGTATAAAATAATGCATTTATTTGAAACAAAATTCAAAGGCATACATAAATATAGAAAATATAAATAGGTGCCAGAATAAGACCAATTAGTCATATATCCAAAAAAAACAAATTTCGAAAAAGAATTTCGAAATGTACATGTGTATGTATAATAACATAAAAGTGTAAAAATAAAACGCATTTACTAATAAACTACATTCAGATGCTGCCCCTGTCTGCATAATTGAGTTTCGAATTTATTGCATGTAATACGATTAACGATTTTTTATTTCAGCATTACTTATGAAACAAAATGAAGAGATTTCAGACATAAGCATAACCTTAATACCCTTTTGGGCTGAGTAATATTTTGGAATATCTTTGATAAAAGTTTGTAGAAAAGTCTTAACGTCTATTAGTAATCATTTTATTCTTAAACAATGAGTCGTTATGTTCCACTACAAGTTAGAATGTGAGACCTATTGACAGTTTTACATTTGTTCAATAGTTAAACAATAAAAAATACGTGCTTTCATTAAATATATGACCGACAGAAATGCATCAAGTGAAAAAATAGTTTGATCAACATGCCAGCCGATATAGTAAGTTCACAAAATATTCTCAAATGTTACGCGTAACAAATAAATATGAAACAATTTTTTGCTTTGTATAACCATTGTTTGCAGACTTAATTGATTATAGAAAGTTACTCAAAATTTCCACCTCATACAACAACATCAAGTAATGCGCTCTACGGTCATCGGATCTCGCTGAATTGTAACAGTATACGAAATTGGAACAATGTCTAACTTTGGTAGGTCTTCATATCGAGGTGGTGGATCATAATTGATGCCCAAATAGTTTGAATTCTCTGAACCTTGTAATAAAGCAGAAGTTGAATTAAGTCTTGTCCTTGGTTCCGGCACCAAAAATGGAGCTGGTCCACTGTTTGCTAAATCTTCATTTTCTGTCTGTGAATTTTCTCCCTCTGTGCAGTCTGTACGTCTACATTGTGACAATCTTTCAATCTGTTGAGTAATTTTTGGGCCTCTCACATAAGCTGCAATTATTAGTAAAATTAAGGATCCGACAATGGTAACCAAAATCACAGCTAGAGATTCACCTGCTGTTAAATTCGCTGCAAAAGGAAAAATAATCAGTAAGTATTTATTCAGAAAAGAAAAATATGTTCAGCATGCACAGAAGCTTCTACAAGGGCGAAAAAACTGGATAAGAATTCACATAAAAGGGTTTTATACAAATCCTGAACAATACTTTTTATTTGTTGGGAACTTGTTTTATTAAATGTTTTAACCGAACATTTGAAGATGAGTAACATATTTATGACCAAATTTGCAGTAAACATGGAACACATGTGTTTGACAATAGTTTACGTGTAAGGAAAGCTAAGTAACCTAAGATTACTAGTGATAATGCACTAGTAATGCCGAATGCTATTGCCACATAAGAATTTTAGCGTCCGGTTTCTTCACCTGAAAGGATGAGCACCCGGACTCTGTTGATGCGAAATTGCACTAGGAATTAATTTAGCTGAGAGTATCCCAGCCAAATGTATACTCAAGGGATCTTTTGGGCGCAGCCGAATTTCTGCATCTTAAAAATCTACTGACACTAGTTTAAAAATATAACTTGTAATAATATAAAGTGCTTTTGATAAGTTGATATTTCAAGATTTGCCGAGCACTAGTCGGTCTCTAAAGGCAGCTGAAAGAGAAAATTTTATTTTCATTACGTTCATTATGAAGAAACAGTAGTGAAGGAAGAATGGTACTAGTTTATAGAAGAGAAATATTATTATGGAAGAACTTACAACATCGTGATACCTCTGGATCCAGTTCATCACTTAGATCACCGCAGTTGTTATGGCCATCGCAAGCTAGATCTTTCCAAATACAATTGTCGTTACGACAGTGAGTTTCCTCTTTAAAACACCAGCCTGTACCTTTAATAAATCATTAAAAGCATTAGAAAATATTTGTGTTGAATACATTACTCTTTAAACAAATAAAAAACAATTCATTTTCAAATAACATTTTATTTATTTTTATGCTTTTCCATAAAATGTAAAGAGCACTTTCAAAAATCATGCATCGTTTCAACGTGAACTTTTTTATTTATTTTTCTTGATGCATTTTACGCAGCATATATGTGTCATATTGTAATTTTATTGCAATGTGTAGTAAAAAAATGTTAATTTTACCTTTTGCCACCCCACAGCTGATATAGCAATGAAACAGCATGATGTAGTAATGATATATATTATGAAATTTAAAGTGCAGAAACTAATCTAAATGCTTGAGGTTTTTTAGAACATTTTGTGATCAACCCGAAATTTTCAGCAAATATATTTAACTTCTGCTTGTTTCATGACATTTTGTTTTCGAAAATAATTCTAGAAATCATAGCAAGATGCAAAGCAATCTAAAACGGTGGAAATAAAAAGTTGCAACACATTAAAAACAGACTTTTCTCATCCACCTTCTACCTTTTAGCATAAAGACTTACCCCCTCCCTCCCCGGGGAAGTCGTACCGAAAATTGATTAGCAACACACCAATACGACCAGGGCCATCTCGAAGTCAGCAGTTTCTCCCTTTCTTCCGGGCCTGCTTCAAGCATGCGAATCGCTAGGATGAGTCATCCAAGTGATCCCATGGTTCCTTCCAAGTTCCAACTGAGCGAGGATAGCATATGAGCTAGCTGGCGTGGTATGTGGCCAGGGACGTAACTGGGGGGCGGGGGTCAAACGGGCCCTGTGCCCCGGGCGTCAGATTTTAGGAGGAGCTAAATTGACTAAGTGTGTGCGTATGTATTTTTTTTTTCAAACTAAAAGCGAAAAAAAAATATTCTAGTTTTAATTTGCTTAAAATAATTAAAGAAAAAAAAGTTAAATGCTGAGTCAAATTTAGTATTGGTTTAACGCGAATAAAGAATAGATGGGACGGACGAAGAGAAAAAGAGGGGGTAGGAGGTCTCAGTAAGTAGTGCAAATGTATTTGTATTTCAGAAACCAATGTTAAATGTTTATATTTTATCTAAGAATCACTCTACTCGGAGAAGGATTCTGCGAACGAAGGCCCCTTGAAAGTAACGATACAAAACAAGGCAAATGCGCCACAATGCCCCTTTTCCGCAATAAAACCATAAAACTGCCCCAATGATGTCCTCTTCCATTTAGCTGACAATGTCGCCCGAATTCCCACCATTTTCAGCGGATGAAAATTCAATAGAAGCATCTTAGTTCATTATGGGCAAAAAGTGTTGTGCTCCTGGCTGCAGGTCTAATTACCGAAACGAAAACTATACAACAATTTTTAAAATTCCCAGTGAGCATCGTCGAAGAAGATTATGGATTAAAAACATTTCAAGAAAGAATTTTGATCCAAGTCCCTCTGCAGTTATATGCATCAAGCATTTTGAAGAACACTTCTTAGTTCGTGAAGATCGTTTTAAACAAGATTGATGGCACCGAAGTAGTGAAACATCATTTTAAAAATTGTGAACCAATTTTCAATTTAAGAAAATTCAATTAATAACCAAAATTTTACAATTTAGTTGAAACTAGAATCAGTATTTCATATTTCAATTTGCTCTCATTAAAGTTATGTTTGAATTTTTCGGATGTTTGACTCGAATAAACTTAACTTTAACATTACTACATTACAATGTAAATTGTATAGTCATATTTTTGTTTCAAAATGTTAAAAATATATAAAAGTTCTGAAAAATTCTAAATTTGGTCATATAGAACACTTTAAATCTCAAAAGAACTATTTTTAAAATTACTACTACAAAATTTAAGAATAAAATGAATTTTATATTTTGAAAATAGATTATACTTATTTAATATAAATTTACATCTTTTAACATACTTATTTATAGTTTAAAAGAACACTTACAATGAAAACATCAATTACATATGCTGAAAATGTAAATGAAAGTCGATAATTATTTCAACAGCTATTTATTTATTGTTTTCCTAAGGATAATTTTTAAAAAGATCACTTCACTTAAAAGTATTGCATTTTAACTTTTAAATTAATCCTGCTTCACTGAATAATTACAGTTAAAAATGATTTCCAAAATTAAAAGCTACCAAGTACTGTAAGTTTTAACTGAAGTCCTATTAGCAATCCAATAAGATTACAACATTTCAGTATATTTTTCTGCTTTAAAAAACAAAATAGTTATATGTGTTTGATTTTTTGTTGTAAATGTACCTAAATTAAGTACAGGCAGCAAAAGTTTGAGAATTTTTGGTCGGTATGAAATAAAAAAAATCCGATGTGAAACGGTAAAGCGCTGCAAAATGTGGGATCACTTGGATTGCGCAATCAAATCTTGAAGCAGGCTCGGAAGAAAGGGAGAAACTGCCGACTTCTAGATGGCCCTGAGTACGACTCGACTCTTCACAGTTTAGAAGTACTGATAAGCACTCTGTTTCTCCCTCTCTGTCCATTGTGCGAGAAAAAAATAGTCCAAATGCATACATGCTGACCTCATACAGTTCTTATTTTATAATATTGGCTAAAAATATACAGCTTTCAGAGCTAAATTGGTCAGGTCCAAGAGTATTTTTGAAAAATGTTTGTTCTGGATTAGTACTCATTAAAGATGCATTTTCAGAGCCATATTCAACCAAAGAAAGGTGTTGCTACTTGCTACTGTTGCTCAAAGTGGATCAAAAACCAGTAAATATTTAAAGTTGAATTGCCACCTTAGTTATTGTTTTTGAATTTTCATGTACCACAGCCACATTTAACTAAATCTTTTTTTTTTCTTTTTCACACTACAATCATTAGAGGATAATTATCCTCTAAGTTACTTTAGGACTGAAATGTTAATAAACTTTGAAACTTAGATTATGGACTTAATTCAGCTTAGCACTGAACAACGCATATACAACTCATAATGGGTGATTTATGTAATTACATACGGAATTGTTGATTGTGATAATTATATAATGATTTATCTATTTAAACAAGAAATCAAAAAATGCCCTCGCAAAACATGTATTATTTGTTATCAATTAAATGTAATTTAATGCATACCTCTTCTTACAGCTGTGAAAGTCAGTTGAAAAGAAGCTTTTTCATAAGAGCTAGTGTTTGCTGTATGAAAAACGATTTCCATGTTTCCCATGTTGCTGTAAGATTTAAATTCAAGAGCATCATCACTGTATCCACAAAGCCTTACAGGTCCACTACTTTTCGTAGGAGATATCTATACCCAAATATCAAAGTATTAATTAAAAACAACAAAAATATAATTATGAAGAACAGTCAATTACTAGATTAAATCTCAATAACTAGGATTAGTTACATGTCAATTTCTAGGGTTACTGAGATAAGGAAAAGGCACTGTTTTACAACGTGACTTTTTGAGAAAATATTTGTGAAAATTTTGGGCACACACGAATTTTGTTTACAAGAAGCAAAACAAGTGGCTTTTACACTAACTATATTACTCTATCGGTAGTTTAGACCACTATCCTACATTTAGGATGCTAAACCTTTTTCAAAATAATTTTTAAAATTAAAGTTGAAATATATATATTAAGAGTGTCTTTAGTTAAACCTAATATAAGGTGAGATTTTAAAATTCCGTGGTAGCCTAAGAGTTAGGCGTCGTCCTTTGAACCGAAAGGTTTGGGGTTTGGAGCCTGACCCGCTGAAGACCCACCATGCACGCTTGGAGATTACGTGAATGCAAAATCCGTGGACCATGCAGTACGGAGGCAGTTCCAGGTGTACAGGAGGCTGGAGAAAAGTTCCCTTCGCTTCAGGGCCGAAAAAAAAGGTGGCGTAGTTGTGGTGGCGCCATCTGGAGTCATCCGATTACAGCGTGTTAGGGTTAACGCTGGCCACCTATGGGCCTTTTATAAATGATGTCACGCTTTTTTCCCATATATTTGACCCTCTCCCACCTTTGTCACAATATGTCACACTTCAGCGGACCCCCTCCCTCCTTTGTCACATGGCACGCTATGTTGCATAATGCATGATGTCACACTTCTTGTTGCCCCCTCCCCTCCCCTTGTCACACTTTGTCACAATTTCACGAACCCCCCCTCCCCCCTCGAAGCGTGACATCATTTATGAATGATCCCCTATCAAGTGAATCTTCCCAAATGTCCGGTAATGCCGGTGGCTTTGAAAAGGGCGAATGCCGACAAGGCAAGTTCCTCCACGTTGAGAAAAAAAAAAAAAAAAGGTGAGATTTTAAATGCTAAAAATTTCTCCGCCATAAAGTAGCATATAATATTTCCGCCATAAACTAGGTTGTGAGGAAAAGAGAAAAGCTATCTATACAAATCCATATTCAATGAAGTAAATTACATTTTGAACGGTAAAAAATTGTAAGTTTAAACAATGATTCAAAATAGCCCATTTTTGCTAAAAGCTAATTATACTGCCGTACTAAGCATAAAAGTGGTATCTGCAGTTAAGCTAAAATGGAGAAAGTTATGATAAAAATTTTACACCTCCGTCTACTTGATTCAGATGTCACTTTTTCAGGTTTTTTTTTTCTTTTGTTCTATTTTCCTATACACGTATGACCATAAAACATTGTATTTAGATTTAAAAAATGACCTGTGAGAATAACTGAATTTTGCTTTAAAAAAAAGAAAAGATAAGATAAGTGCAGGTACATCTTTTGTGCTTAGCCCGGCAGTATAATTAAAAATGTATGAAGAGATGCCTTTCTTTAACTGTTTGAAAAATGTTATTACAGTTTTAATCACATAATATTAAAACCATAAATTAATGGCAAAAGCATAAAAAAACCATCATTCTGAATAGTTTTATAATTTTTAAGCGATCACGTCTTTTATAAAATTAGTCACAAAACCTGGGGTTTTTGCCTGTTTTTATTTGTTAACAAATAGAAAGTAGGGGAAAACCCCATGTAGTATATGTGATACTTTATGAGAATAAGGGCTAGCAAATAACAATGCAACATATGCAAATAACAAATGCACTGACGTCATTTAACAAATAGAAAGTAGGGGAAAACCCCAGGTAGCATATACTACTTTATGAGAATAAGGGTTAACATGACTTTCATATTTTCTAACATTTTGAAAAGTTTTCTGAATTGACCCTTATTCTAGATACCATCCAATTTTCTCCTACTACATTTGAACCTCTAAAAATCCCAACTGAAAATCTAAAATATGTCTAATGCGCATAATTTTGATTTATTCGAATTTTCTCAAAATCAGACATATTCACAACTATCCAGTGAGAAAAAATTACATTTTAGAAGAATTTGAACACCTTAGACAACTTACCCAGATGATTTTTTCAAATTCATCATAAACAGTATTTGCAAAATCTTCGGGCATACTTTTGCACATTACTGCATATAGTTGCATGCAAAAGTTTTCGGGTATTGAAATGAAAACACATCTTGTGTCACAAAGAAAATAATTTTAGCTCTCTATCTTTAAAGTTTTCTCAGTTACGGCATTTAAACTAGGTCTGTTAGAACTCATACAAGATGATATTTTTATGCTACCGTTATTCAAAGTTCACAAACTTTTTGAAACGACTTTTTGCAGAAACGATGCCCTCATCCATTAAAACAAAGGAAACACTGTAGAGTTATAATTAGCAAAGTTTTTACACAAAAAAAAAAAAACCTAAAGTATTTGGAAGCATTTAAAAACTTTTACCTCTACATAGTTAGCACATTTCTGAGCATCGATTACAGTTGGTTGAAGATCGATTGAACGTATGCTGACAACAAGTCCATACGACAATGGAGGAATTAAAGTGACTTTACAGTGAAGATTTGCGTGGTATACTCCTTCTGATGACGCTCTAAGAATGCCAGAGGAATTCCAGGACATAGAATCCATGTTTATTTGGACGGAGTGATTTGAACAGCTGCCCAACTCTTGCAACGAAACTGAAAAAATACGATAGTGAATTAATGTTACATGTTTCATCTACTATTTATTAAGCAGAAAGAATATAAAATAAGTGAATAATAAAACTAAAAAAAACTTGTCAAAGAATTTCTTCATATAATAATTTTTAAAAAAAAACTTTGCTTTCGTCCTTTTCTTTTAACTTTTACACCTCGAATACTTTACTAAAACTAGTGCTTCCTTTCGTAAAAGTTTATATCTTTAAAATTAGAGTTAAATAGATTGCATCACTTCACAAGGAATTAATACATTTGTCCAAAATAATATTCATGAAAACCGGAAGAACTATTGTATATAGCAAGTAAACTCTTATGTGAAATTTGCATCTTTTTCAAGCATTTTCCGAGTCAGGATGGTCGAAAACATCTTTTCTTTTCTTCTTTTTGCTGGTCCAAAGGGGGGAACATGCCTTTCATAAGACCGAAGTTCCAGAACATTTTATCATGTATTTCTTTAGAAATTTGAGAAAATGTCTGAATTGAAATTGTCCCATGACTTATAGCTGCATAGTGTATATAACTAACCACGCCAGAAGAATATATTTTGCCAATTGGATTGTGGCCAAAATGCAGCGCATAGTCCACTGAGTTCAAAGCTGAAGTGAAGATTCAGTTTAATTAGTTTTTTATTAAAACTAATTCGAATGAAATCATGGTTCCGCTAAGTTGCTCAAACCGTTTACTACAGAAAAACCGAATACCGACACAAGTATTCCGTTTCGCATAATTCATTCGGATTTTTTTTTTCTGCTCTCACAAAAGCACTCGTTTCAATGCTCTTATTTCAACACTGCATGAATTTAGTAACGAATTTATAAGTGATTTTTTTTCCAATTTCGTTCCAGATTTTTATTTCTAGTACTCAGCATTTGCTTAAGTACTCATAATAAGAGGTAAGTGAATGTAAAATATGTTGTTCAATGTTTAGTAAACTCTCTTATCTTCAAACTGCTTGATATGTTATTCTTTCTGTTCAACAGACGACGAAATGAGGCAATAGTTGAGTTAGAATTCGGGGGTTTTCACACCAAAGGCGACAAAGTCGAAAAACGTCTTTTTTCTCATCTGCGCAAGCGCAAGGCAATTTTTTTTTTTTCGAAAATAGGCTTTTCGGTTGCGCAGATGAGAAAAGACTTTTTCGACTTTGTCCCCTTTGGTGTGAAAGCACCCTAGGGTGCTTTTACACCAAAAGCGACAAAGACGATATTCTTGTCTTTTCTCATCTGCGCAAGTGCAGAGCATATTGCTGTCTTCAAAAATATGCACTGCGCTTGCGCAGATACGAAAAAACAGGAATATTGCCCTTGTCGCCTTCGGTGTGAAAGCACCCTTAACAGCTTCTATACTACAGAACACAAGTGACTGTACACTACGCTACTATACTACAGAACACAGGTGATTGCACGGTTGCCATCACTAGAGTCATCATTCCAACTATGCGGTTTAACGCACAAGGGCAAATAATTCTCTCGGAAATTCAAAAAGATAATAAAAGTATTGCATATAACAACAAACATTACAAGATGTTTCTTTTTAAAGTTGAAATGTATAAAAAATTTTATTGGGGGTGCGGGTATCTTGCTGATGACCTTCCCGAAGGGGTCAAGCGTTATGAGCCCTTTTAAGTTGCACGTAAACAAGTGGCCGAGTGCAATCAAACTAATAACTCAAATAAAGATCAAAATGTAAATGAACTGTTGCTAATTTTCTAAAAAAACCAATAACAATTACTATATTGAGTTAAATTCAATGCAGTGAAAGTGCAAAAAATATTTAATTTTTTTCAAAATCACAGTAAAATCAAGTATTAAAGGGTGATTTTCAAAAAGATTGACAGTTTGATGTCCGCAGTATAAAATCTGAATTTCATGTCGATAAAACTATTATTCTGCCATTGTAAAAACCTGTACGGAAGCATTATTTCATAGTTAATTCAATACATTCATTACATTTTTTCCAAGTTGTTAAATAGTAGGCTTCTTCTATTACTTTAGTTGGAAAGTAATGGAAAATTGCGTGTCCGAAGCAAAAAATTCACAGAAAAAGAGTCTTTTTTTTTTTTTTTTTTTTTTTTTTTTTATCATTCCAAGTAACTTTTCATTCAATATGATTTAAAACATGAAGTAATATGTCTTTACTTAACAAAAATGCAAGTGATTTTACTGAAATGTTTATCTAATATTTTAAAATTTAAGGAATGTTTTTGTCCGGACATGCTGCTCATGAGTGTTACCTCGAGAAAGTTCCTATCATTTAACTTTCAAAATATTTAAATATTGTAATTATTTTCTGCGGTAGGGAAGCTTCGTATATTTCTTTTAACCTCGTACCATCTAGAATGGGTTAGTTTTATTCCTTTACTTTTTTATAGTGGAACATACAGTTCAACATGATGAGTATTTTTATTACTTCTCAGGATGTTACCCATTTATTTCCCAATATTTTTTACAGCATAAAAATGAGCAGTTCAGCAATAGTGTATTTATTGTAGAGGAATCAATCGCTCCATTCAAATTTTTAGGAACACAGTAGGAATTTTTTTTAGTGAAGACTTTTTTAATAAATCTCATGAGTTTTACTTAGAAAGAGAAGGAAGTTACAACCATGATTGAAAACAACCAAATGATAAATAAATTTGCAGATATAGATATTTTATGAGGTTTAACTCAAGCCGATATTAGCTTTTTTTTTCAAGGATATATTTTATTACTATATATATATACTATATATTTTATATATATATTTCAAAAGAAACACACACAAAATTTTAACGTTGGCAGATATGATTTTTGTTTAAGATATGCTTTATTCTTAAGGGGTAAATAAAGAAAAACTCCCGTACTTGTAACCCCCCCCCCCCAAAAAAAAAAGTAAAAAATAAACATTTGTTCGGGTATGCCAGTTGTTACTTTATGCAATTGAGAAAGTGATGTGTTGCAAATTATTATCTTCACTTTACATAAATTAAAGATATGGTTTGCAGAATTAGAACTATTTATTTCGATATTTTTACCATCTATTTCTGGATCAGTAGTCATGTTTTATTACATTTTTATTGTAACATATCAATTAATGGGGTATAAAAATTTTCAATTTTGGTATATCTTTTTATAATTATTGTTATTTTTATTACTATTATTATTTTTGGTGCATTATTGCAAGAGGATTGTTTGTTTGTCTCATGAGTGTTACCATCTCTCTTGCTGTTATTGTCGCTAAAAATTAGAATTGCATTAATACATTTGTTAGATAATAATTAAAAAATGGTTTGCTAATTAAAGCTATCCAGTGACTTCTTATACCTGCAGTGAAAACATTTAATTTTTAATAAAATACATTTTTATTGAAAATTATATCCTTCATTTAAGAAACAAAGTAACACTCCTGAGATAAAGTGCTATTAAAATAGTTTAAAAAATTTAAATAAGTAAATTTTAATACTATTTTTAATTATTACAAAGTATTTAAGATTACCTAAACAAGATTTTTAGATTAATTATTGATAAGGATTATTTTACAGAATGTTTAATAACGGTAACACTCATGAGAAAAACCATCACTTGTCAAGACACTTTTTGAAGCATATAAAATATAAATAAATTAACTCGAAAAAAACCACGTGCTCAGAATGCAGTAAACTACAGTGAAACCTCCTTTAAAGGACACCTCTAATTAAAGGACACTTTTTCTGGTCCCAGTCCCTTTGAATAGGGACTGCAATGTATTTACCTCTGAATAAGGGACACTATATTTAAGGGACATTCACATAGAAAAATTTCCAAAATTAAAGCTCTATAGATAAGAAAAATTTACTGGAAATTGAAGTTCCTTTTTTTTGTAAAAAATAACTTCTGAAAGTCCTAGTCTGAGTACTTGAAGCATGAACAAGGAAACAAGTGTATTTTAAAGTGCTTGCCGAAACCTACTTGTAAAGGCTTTTCCCTCTCTTGTACTATGGAATAAAATGTGTGCTCACTAGGGTGGGTCGAAAAAAAGTAATGTTTTTTTTTCGAAACGCTATACCGCGGAAAACTTGCCTCTGGGGTAGGTAAGTAACATGCAAATTAAAAAACAGATTTTTATTGAACCCCTAGCTAGCGCATTGTACTTAAAATTTCGATTTTTTTCAAAAATCAAGTCATTTTACAAGTTTTTTCGCAGAAGTCAGACATTATAATTTATAACTGCTATAGCGAAAATAGTTTTTAAAAAGAGTTGAAAAGCACACAAAAAAAAATTTAAACCGTCAAAATCTTTCAATTTGCGGTAGCGCAAAAGACTCAAAAATCGGTAAATTATTGCATTTAAGGTACATACTACCACCTAATGTGAGAGGCATAGTCAGGCATGCTGAGTTGTGAGTTCATAGCCCATTTCTTATTTTTTTACTTTATACTTCAATTCATTGTAATAGAACAGCGTTTCCCAACCAGTGGTTCGCTTGTTGTCGGAAGGGGGTTCGTGAAAATAATATTGCAATAGCGGAATTTTTAATTGCTAACGTACAAGAAAAAACTAAATAATAAATTTCCATACGTATTGGGACGGAGTATAGAAATGATTTGTTTTTGAATAAATTGTTTTCCCGATAATGCACAAAAGTTGTGGACTGGGATAGGAAGCATGCGTACAAAATTTTAAATGCACTTATCTCTATTATTGTCTGATTTCGAAAATTTGAATCACAAAGTGGTATGGGAAGAAATTCCTTGATTAATTTAAAATTTTGAACGTATGTTTCTCCTATCATTTCCCACTCGCTGACGCGAGGAAAAAGTAAACAGATGTTTTACAAAAAAGGTTGGGAACCACTGTAATAAAATGACTATATAAAGGAGTGGTTCCCAACGTCTTTTTTTGTGCGAACCCCTACTAAAATCCGAAAGAAAATGGCGAACCCTTTTCTGTAGTCCTTAGTAACGGGTAACAAAACTGTAAAATTTACTGGCACGTTTATTTTCCTTTTTGTTCATCACAAAAAAAGAAAATGGAATTGCAAAATATCCAAGTTTAAACCAAAGCAAAAATACAGCTACAAGAAAATACATATGTTTTTTTAATTATTACTTTTTATTAGATGTTCTTTTTGAATTATTAATAGAGCAGTAAAAAAAACTTTAAAAATTATTTTACCGTTAGTGCGAAAAAAATATTAGTAGAGTGTCACAAGAACTAACCATAAGTATCATAAGAACTAACCATATGTACACAATTTTGAGTCAATCAATAAATACCTTTCTGCTCAAAATTCGCATAAAATTTCAATATTAAAATTCATTTGTTTTCAATCTTTTCATTGCGAATTGTGATAAATGTTAATACAAAACATAAAAAAATAAATGATTGAATATATTTGGTTAAACAAAAGGTCTGTATGGGACAAATTAGCCGAAAATAATGCAAAATTTTACGTTTAGGAAAATTTTCTTATTTCCGTATTTTTCTTCGCGTTAGCGAGGAAAAAGTGCGAAATGGCAGGAAAAACATACGTTCAAAATTTTTAATTAATCAAGGAATTTCTTCCGATACCTCTTTTTGATTCAAGTTTTCGAAATCAAATAGTAGAAAAAAGTGCATTTCAAATTTTGTACGAATGCTTCCTATGCCAGTCTACAATTTATGCACATTATCGGAAAAGAATTTATTTAAAAAAAAATCCTTTTTATATTCTGTTCAAATACGTATGTAAATTTATTATTTAGTTTTTTTCTTGTACATTAGCAATTAAAACTTCCGCCATTGAAATATTATTTTCGCGAACCCCCTTCTGACACCAAGCGAACCACTGGTTGGGAAACACTGTTCTATTACAATGAATTGAAGTGTAAAGTAAAAAAAAAAAGAAGTGGTCTATTAACACATAACTCAGCATGCTGGACTATGCTTTCACATAAAGTGTTAGTATATACCTTAAATGCAATAATTTACCGATTTTTGAGTCTTATGCGCTACCGCAAATTGAAAGATTTTGGCGGTTTTAATATTTTGTGTGCTTTTCAACCCTTTTAATTTCACTATAGCAGTTTAAAATATCAATGGCTGACTTCTGCGAAAAAACTTGTAAAATGACTTGATTTTCGAAAAAAAAACGAAATTTTAAGTACAATGCGCTAGCTAGGGGTTCAATAAAAATTTGTTTTTTAAATTGCATGTTACTTACCTACCCCAGAGGCAAGTTTTCCGCGGTATAGCGTTTCGGAAAAAAAACATTACTTTTTTTCGACCCACCCTAGTGCTCAGCATTCCAGACAGTACCTGGCTACCAACACGTTGCTTATGCAAGGATTGGAAAAAGTACACAAAATGTACTTTATGCTGTATTGCCCGAATTTCGTACTTTAAAACAAACCCATCTCAAAGATTATTCCAAATACATTTGTGTAAGCTACAAAACTTTTGCAATACAACATTTATGCTAAAACTTTTGTTTTTTAATGAAATATTTTAAATTCAACTTATATTTTGTATGCTTGAAACATTTCCAGTATTTAAGCTAAAAAGGTAACACTAATAACACGTTTTTTTATTAAAAAGTTGAACCAAGTTAATATACTATATGTGTATGCATCAATTTATGAACCTCCGTGGAAGGGACACCTCTATTTAAGGGACAAAATTTCCAGTCATGTTAGCATCCCTTATTGAGATGTTTTACTGTATAAGGAATTCATCAGTAGGCAAGTTTTTATGTTTGATGCAGCAAAAATTTTCAGATTGTGTCAAACCCAATCCGTCAACAAATTTGAAAATCACCCTAAAGTACTCTCAACTAATGATGGTTCCGTATTTCGTTCGACGGTTTTCTGCGAATATGAAATTGCAAAAGCAGCGTCATACTCGCAAGGGTTTTTTTTTTTTTCCAGGAGAGTAATTTAATACTTAAGACTATTCATTCGTCTTTTTAAATCACCGTTTGTCTGAATGTAATGCTGCAAGTATCATGAATACAATTTACTCTAAGACTCGGAAAAATCAAAGGGATGAGTTTTGCATACTTACAAGTTCGGTACCCACAAGCTGTTTGAAAAATATAAGCATTATAAAGTATTAAAAACCACGTAAATATTCTATACATTTTTAAAAAACTGTTGAAATATAAACAAATATCAATAAAATGGAATAATAAGCGCTGGGTTTCTAGCATTGACATGTGACAATTGTGATAAAAACGTTGTTAATGATAAAAAGCTACCGTCCTTTTGTTATCTACGTGATTGTTCTGCTAGCCTTTAATGAACCTTTAAAAAGATGGGCAAGCAAAATGAAATCTCAAAGTTGATAAATTAACTGGATAGAATCACTCGAAACCGGATACAAACATCTTTTAAAGCGAAAAGTCGATTGTGTTTGTCTTTACATAAGTGCTTAAGGAAACGTCGATATTGTTTTATGCTTGAATGGAAAATATTATTTATTTTTTGTTACTGCTAAATCTGCATTACGTTTTAAATTTTATTCTCATACATTTATGCGTATGTTTCTAGAAATGCTTCATCTCATTCATGTAGTTTCACATATATTGCATCAGGGGGAAAAATAGTAAAACCTTTTATACTGTCCTCTACTTTTTCCGTACAAGAGAATTAATTCTATTGAAACTGTCAATTGTTGCCTCAAACAGTTTACAATAGTAGTACGAATAAAATCTACTTTATCGGTTTTGTTTGCTAGTGTTTTAAAAAGAAAAATTGACTTTTTTTTTCTAAACTCGAAGCAATATTAAAGCATTACAATATTTTACACCTTATTCAAAAAGTATCTATTTTCAGTTGCGGTTAAACATAAAAGAAGTCCAGAATGTATAAAATCAAAGAGTTTTACTTTACAATGAACAGTTTTAAACAGAAGGAAAATGTGCAATTAATTTCGTTGAATCTGGGCACTCTAGTTAGTAATATAACTCGGTGAATACACCAGTTCGCAAGTCATAAGTTGGAATACTATATACATAACAGTACATAAATAATAATTATGGGCACCAAAATGGGCAGTGTTCTTTTTAGCAAGTCATGCAATTCCTAAATTCAACTATAGGGCAATAAAATATGAAACATTTCCCCTTAAATTAAAATTGTATACTGGTTTTAATAATTTATATTATTATTATTATTAACCTTTCAAACGATACCTTCTTGAAGAACAACTTATTCGCGAAATGCATAAAAATCACAATTGATTGAAATTTAATGCTGAGCAGATAAATAGTCCCCCCCCCCCCGCCCCTCAAAAAAACCTACATAATAAATATTCGAATCGCGTAAGTTTGGAAGACGAATTAATTTGTACTTACCCCAAGTTCAGCAGGGAAGCCTTGCGGTGACTGGCAGATGATGCTTTACCCTTTCTGCTTACATAGAGAGTAATTTCTTTTGCTATCCGGAAAAATTTAATGAAACGTTCCTCGGGCAGTTCAAAAGCATTTTCCCTGTCTCTTATGAACCTTTTCCGAATACTTTCCGTCTCTTACACTGCTCGATGAGATCTAAAACAAACAACGCCATGTTGCAGAAACAGGGACGGACTGGGACCCCTAAAAGGGCGGTGGACCAACTAGCCAAAGGGCGGCAACCAAAGGGCACACACATATATATATATAGGATGGTATCTGCGTGACGCAGGAGGTTTTAATGCCTCCTTTGTAAAATTTGAACTCCTAATATCAGTCAATCAGTCATAACTTAACTTGGCTTGTTTTGCATGAAGTGCTTATGCTGCAGTCATATTTCAAACTTTGTTTTAACTGGAAACGAGGGGCGACTATTCTAATCTAGGCTTAACTCATTGGATGAATACATAATTTGTAATAAACAAATAAGTTAAATACAAAAATAATTTTAGGATTATATTAAAATACAAGGTTGTTATTACTTTTTATGTTTGTTCGTTTCTTTTTTAACCTACTGTCCCGTAAAAGTACAAATGATAAGAATAAAGCATGAAAGAAGGCTTAATGTATCGTGAAAATATCGTTAAAAATAAAGAAAAGTCAAGAAAAAGTGAAGTAATTAAATAAAGATTGAAAAATAAAAAATTTGAAAGTAGGGTTTTGAGATGGGGAAAATGTGTGTCGGTCTGTTTGTCCGTCGGTCTGTCCCCACCCCTAATAACTTTTGAACGAATTGTCCGATTCGAAAAATTCTTTTTGCATTCGAAAGATCTCGGCGAGGACACTTCATATTCATATTTTACTTTTTGATTCGAACAATTTTTCGTTCAATTTTGAACAGTTCAAAAAAAATTAACATTAGCACCTATGGGCGAAAATGAAGCAAATGATTGTAAATTCTGGGTGCAAGATCCACGTTCCAATGAACAAGCTTACTGGAGGAAGTTCTTGGCGTGAAATATTAATTTGAACAGTTTTTGTTCAATTTTGAACAGTTCAAAAAATTAACATAGCGCTTACGGGGAAATTTCAATACTATATATAAATCCTGATCTAACGGACCGACTTGCTTGGAACAAATTTTATCGGAAAGCTCTTATAACGTAGAACAGTGCTTTCCAAACTGGGTGTCGCCTATTAGCATGAAGGGTGTCGCGAGATTGCAAAACGAATGAAGAGCGTATGAAATAATATTAAATGATAGTTAAAATAATATCAAACATCCTTTTCTTGGTTCTGTGTAATCATAGATCCCATAGTAACCCCGGGATCGATATGTGGATTTCTACAATTTGTCCATGTAACTTCCAGTTATGGCGCTATATGTCTGTGTACTGTGCTGTTGTACATTGGCGCTCTCTATAAGCTTCTTGTTTTAACTAGTTCTTCGAGCGGCGATATTGGGCATTGTACATTTCCTTCAGTCTGCTTCTTTCTTTCATTCGTGACTCACGCCATTATTTTACCTGCTTCAAAGTGACATATTTATGCCATAAATTTTACGGAACTCATCCACTACGGATAAATTTATTGTCAGAAAGACACCTTTAATAGTTTATGAAGCATCAGATGCAGAGCAACAGTCAAGTGGCGTGTCTGAAAATTTCAGTAGTTACTGAACAACAATTAAATAGTGTGTCTCAAACCATTGTTTATTCCTCGCCAATATGCAACAGCAAGAACACGAAAGTGAGAATGTATAAGGAAGAATATATAAAAATGGGATTTACGTGGTGTGGAGGTGAAGAATGTCCAACTCCGGAGTGTGTGATTTGTGGAGAGAAACTGTACTTAAAATTCTTCCAAACTGTAATTCCAATTAATTATACTGTACTTCCGATTCACACATGAAATAATTATTGCTTTAAAATACCATTTATTATTATAAAATCAAATCTGTTTTATTAGTATCAGTGAAAGGGTGTCTCGTTAAATTGTATGTACTGGAAGGGTGTCGCCATCAGGGAAAGTTTGGAAAGCTCTGACGTAGAACATGAACAAATAGAAAGTTCATCCAGAACCAACGAGCCTATTTTCCTATGAAATGTTTTTATCGGGATTTTTAAGGATATTTCTCAATGAATAAATGAAGGAGTGAAAGAATGAATAAATGAATGAGGAAAAGAACGAATAAATGAATGAGGAAAAGAACGAATAAATGAGTGAATAAATGAAAAAATAAATAAATGGGTGAATAAATACATGAATGAGTAAATGAATGAATAAACACATGAATGAGTAAACGAATGAATGAATAAATGAATGGCTGAATAAATGAAAGAATGAATGACTGAGTGAATGAATATGTATTATCCGTTGAAAAAGGTATATTTGAAAGAATTAAGAACTAAAGCTAAAGGAGAAAGAGATAGATAGATTATAAATTTGAATTTGGTGTATACGAGAAAGTAGGCTTGTATAGTTCTAGACGAACTTCTTGTTAATTTCTTTTTTCAAAAAGGTGAAAATAAAGTTATTATTAATTAATACAAGAACAAAGGAATCTATAACGAAATGAAAAATTCATTACTTACCTTTTGTATAATATTTTTCGTTTATTTTCCTTAAATATTTCTACTCCCGTTAAAATTATTCTTTAGCCATATGGAGAGAGGCACCACATTTACCATCATTGAGAAAACGAAAATGGAGCAATTTTGTTCAAAGAATCAGGTATCTTAATGAAATACTCAATCTGAGTTGTTTCTTGTTTTTTAGAATTTTAACAATAATTGATTTGAGAAGTAATTTTTCGCTGGATTTTCGAAGAAAAATTATTTACATAAGAGTGCTTTGTACACAGGATTATAGCGTAAATCAAAACATACAACGTTTCGAAGAAACCAATTCACTGAACCCTGTAATTCTAATTGTATGAAATTAATATACTATAAATATATACATTAACTTTACTTTTAAAATAGTTGCGATAAAAAGATGCGTGTTATTTTTTGGTTATCAATATAAATAAATAACAATCGAAACAGTAGCTAAATTATATTAAAATTAGATACAGAATCTTAAAATAAAAAAATCTAAAATCAAATTTGAACTGAGTCAAATTAGTCTGGTTTGGAGCGAAATCCAGAATTTGAAATAAAATAAAAACAAATCAAACTCAAAATAAAGTACCGGAGCAGAGTTCCACCTAAAGAAAAGTGTAGAAACGCCTTATCCCAGACAGCATAACTTCGTCCTTCGGACGTCCAAATGATGTCATTTCAGGACTTTTTCGAAAAAACAGGACATCCGAAGGACGTGTTTTTTTGATCCTGCGACGTACTGAGTACGTCCCAGGGAACAACGAATGTCCGCGGATTGTCTGTCCTCAATTGGTCCTAAGGACGTCCGATCGTTCATGTTTAGGCTATATTTTGGACTAGCTCTCAATACGGTCCCCAGGACGTTAAGAGGACAACATATCGAAACGTCCTAGACATTCCAGGGAGGTCCCTAGGATATCCAAAGGATGTCATTTCAGGACTTCTTCGTAAAAACAGGACATCCGAGGGACGTGTCTTCTTCGTAAAAACAGGACTTCCGAGGGACGTGTTTTTTTGATCCTGCGACGTACTGAGTACGTCCCAGGGAACAACGAATGTCCGCGGATTGTCTGTCCTCAATTGGTCCTAAGGACGTCTGATCGTTCATGTTTAGGCTCTATTTTGGAGAAGCCCTCAATACGGTCCCCAGGACGTCAAGAGGACAACATATCAAAACGTCCTAAAGACATTCCAATGAGGTCCCTAGGATATCCAATGATGTCATTTCAGGACATCTTCGTAAAAACAGGTCGTCCGAGGGACGTGTTTTTTTTATCCTGCGAAGTACAAAGTATATCCCAGGGTAGAACTAATGTCCGCGAATTGTCTGTTCTCAAATGGTCCTAAGGATGTCCGATCGTTCATATTTAGGCTTTATTTTGGACAATCGCGCTGTAAGGTTCCAAAGACGCTAAAAGGACAATACTTCTAAAGGGCCTAAAGACATTCCAGTGAGATCCCTAGGACATATGTGACTGTTCCGGCCCTCTTTTGGACATACAGATCTTTGCTCCCCAGGACATTAAAACTACAACATATTTAAATGCCCACAGGACGCTTCCCTCGTTAGAATATCCCAAGGATGTCAATGAATTATTTGTTTATCCTCCCATGTCTTTGAGACTATTTTAGAATATTCCCATGACTTCTTTTAGATATTATTCGGTGTTTATACCCGCAAGATACAATTTTAATACATAAATTCAACTGTAATTTGACTTTTTTTTACATGTATATAATTCCTCTGATTAAATGTTCTAAAACAGTTATCTTGTAAATGTAAATTTGTAGCTTGCAGCAGGAAATACTAAGGTTTTAACCAAATACTACTTTGAAAAAGAAGTATCCACAAAACAGCTACAGGACTGAATAAAACCAGTTGTGAATATTTTTTTTAATGTTAACACTTTGAGCTATATAATCATATACTGAAACTTGCAATTTATCATTTGTTCATTATGAAAACGATAAAAAGAGTACTTTAATGAAAATAGTATAATCGTTCTGAAACAATTTTTGCATGCAATTAAATAGGGACTACTACATATATCAGCAATTTAAATATATAATTTGTCTTTAAAATCTTTATTTGAAATTTCCCTTAAGCAACCCATATTTATATTTTTAACTTCTGCTCGTTTGAAATACAAGTTATACCAATTTTTCAAGTAAATAATTTAATGCACGAGGTAAATATTTTTAGCGAACTTGTGATAACTTTTGTTTCTAATTTCATGTTACCTTGGAATTTAATAACAACTTATATGACAATCACTGCTTAGAGTAAATAATTATTCATACTTTTTTTTAAAACATGTTGTACTATTGGATTCATATTCCTTCTCATTTTGAATACGTCACACAAAGTTTAAAAATACACAAAGTTTAAAATTTCAATGAAGTGCATATATGTATATATATATATATATATTATTTTGAAAATGCCTCGAGAAATTTTACTAGAAAACAACTCTTAATATATAAATATAATTATATATATTCTATATAAAATATAATTATGATTTTTTTATTAAATGATAGTACTATAATTAAAATCAGAAATGATATAATAATTAGTTGATAAAGAGTTCTCAGTTTCAGAATCAGAAAAATCATAATAGAATAAAAATTGAAAAAATAAAATAAACACACGGTTCAGAAGTTAAAACCTTTTTTTTATTATTGAAACAAATTAGTACATAGTTATAAAAATCATGGAGATGGGAAAGTTTTTCATCACTTTCGCTTTCTCCTTCTCTGGACAGGGAAAAATTATGAATGCAAATAATTATTCACATGTTTTGAAGTAAAAACAGGATGAAAAGTGCAAAGAGGAAAATAAATAATGATTTAACTCTTTGAAACTTCCCTTCACCTAGCTTTGTTTCCTAACAAAAATTACCCCCTCCCCCCCTCCAAGTATTTTTCGGTTTTATAAGAACTACTTTTTGTTTTTCAATAGTTTATTTTAATATATTGTTTGTCAAAACCCTAAATACCATTACATGATTTAAATTGCAAGTAATATATTTCTATGACTACTGAAAATGATATCCATGACAATGATAAATAAAGTGGTTTGCTTTTATGTATATTATTGTTAATTACATTTTTATTACTAATAAGCATCCTAATGATGAGAATAAATTTTATTACAATTCATAAAATATTGTTCAAAGAAATCCTAGAATTCAACTATTTAAATACAACAAATGACAAACAACTTTTAAAAATATAAATAAAGAAAATAAATGCCAGTACGGACAAACTGATATAAGAATAATTATTAAATACAGTAATTCAGGGAAATTTTGAACCTTGGGGGGTAATATTGAACCACGTCATATTTTTTAGTATATTTGACTGAACTTAAAAATTAGGAGTAGAAAACTGAGTTATAACCTATTTGGCTGAGTGTAGCACTGGACCTTCTATTTTATTTAGTCAACTATACTAAAAGAAATAACGTTTTCCAAAATTACCCTGAATGACTGTAGTACACATACGTATAGTGTTTAAGATTGCCTGATAGTTTTTCCTGATCGTTAGGCAAATAGCAAAATTGTGATTACAGCACTCTACAAACAGGTAATGATACATAAGAAATTTATATGAAGTTCAAAATAATAACACAGACATTTAATGTAGAAAAATTATAGTCCAAAAGTAGCCAACTTAATAAAAGTATATAAACAGAAATAAAAAAGAATAGTTTAAAATGTTTTTTTTTTTTTTTAAGATAGAAAAAATTTCTACTCAAATTGACCATTAAAGGGTTTTTCATTTTTGCAACCGGATGGTGTAGACAGGGAAAACATGAATATCACTGGGTCTACATTCTATCGTATTAAATCTACTTAACAACATAATTACATAAGATTCTTAATCCATTATCAAACTATCAGACGTGAATGTCAATCTAATATACTTAAAAATTCAGAAACGCTTTATGATTTTGACATGTTAATCTCTTTAGATAGTAAAGAAATAAGTACTTTAGTTTCATTGACCTTTGGGCCTGCTGCTAACATATCATCTACATAAAGAGCAATTATAATTTTATGATTATCACTGTTACGAATAAAATACAAGGTCTATTATCAAGAGATTGAAAATTTAATTTTGAAACAAATTCAAGAAACCTCTGAAACCATTGACGAGGTGACTGTTTTAATCCATATAAACTATTTTAAAGTTTACATTTTCGTCCACTGTTATTATATCTTGGGGCTGATCCATAAAAACAACTTCATTTAACTTACCATTTTAGAAAGCTGTTTTTACATCTTAAGCAAATGCATGTAAATCTTCATTTAAAACCATCACAAGCATTAAACGCAAAGCTGGCATACTTATCACAGGGGAAAATGTTTCATTGTAATCCACTCCTTTTCGCTTAAAGCTACGCGAAACAAGACGTGTTGCTCCGGAATCCACAAATAATTCATTCTTTATAACATTTCCAGAAATGAAACATACTGCTGAAAAAAGCACACTTTTCTTCATTTGAAAGTTTAACAACTTTCAGTTACGTTTAAAATGTAAAAATTTGCCACAATTATTTATTATTTCTTCCAAATTTCACATGCACTGGTTTCATCTTTAAGTGATATTAGAACGCTATCACTTAGTAGTGAGAACATGAAAGCATACGCCGCTTCCAAACAGAAAAATTCGTTTTCTGTCGCCATCAAAAAGCGATACTCCACAAAGTTCCTTTTCAGAACACATCCTGTCCGATAAAAACAAAAATTAAAAGCAAAATTCTCTCACAAAACCACAACGAAACGAATGGATTAAAGCTATGAAAACATCTGCATATTACTGTATTCGAGAACCACGTTCTGCTGATAATAGACAAAATAACATCTTGAACTATACGTTTAACAGATACAGTACAACTGACGACACAAAGAACATGATAAGTATTTATAAACTTTGGTGGATTAACCGTCTGAGTCAGAACAGAATTGACGCCAGCTCATTGCCTTCAAGGCCAAGTATTGAGAGATCTCTTGCGGTTTTCGAGAAAATATTTCTTGTGCTTATAAGAAAATATGCGTAAATATATTATGTGGAGTAAATTAATCAACTTTATATCAGAAGTAACTTGAGAAAACATAAACTGATATTAATTTTCATTCAGTTTTTGCTATTTTTGCTTGAAATAGCAAAGATTTCAATTTTTTAAAAAAAATAATAAACCTGTTTTTTTCTTTAGTAAGCCGTTAAATAAAGAAGGAAAAAAAATCTTCCACGTTGACAAAGATGTCCTAAAAACGTATCATTTAGTTCAAAGGCGGGATATCTTTTGAATGAAGTCCCTGGGACATCCGAAAAGAAAATCCGTGGTACGATCTGAAAGAATGCGGATCACTTTTGGATATCCGTAAGCTAAACAAAATGTTAGGTACAAGGACGTCATGCTTGACGCGTCTATGGATGTCAAAATGTGGACTTCCTTAGACTTACGATAAAAATTGGATGGTTTACGTGAAATTTTACAATGTCGGAGAAAATATTTCTTATGTCTTAAATACAGCAGGCGTAATTATATTATGTGCAGGAAAATTAATCAATTTTTTATCAGCAGTTAACTTTAGAAAACATAAATCAGCATTATTTTTCATGTAGTTTTAACTATTTTTGCCTGAAATGGTAAAACGTTCAACTTATTTTTTAAATATTAAACCTGCTTTTCTTCTGTTAAACCGTAAAATAAAGAAACAAAAGAAAAAAATTACAAAATAAAAATTGTCTTCTAAGTTGAGAAAAATATCCTACAAACGTATGATTTAGTTCAAACTCGGGATATCCTTTGAGCGCAGTCCCTAGGGCATCCGAAAAGAAAGTCCGTGGTACGACCTGAAAGGATGCGGATCACTTTTGGACGTCCGTAGGTCAAGCAAAGTGGTAGTTACAGGGACGTCCTGTCTGACCCGTACGCGGGATATCCTTTGAGCGCAGTCCCTAGGACATCCGAAAAAAATGTTCGTGGTACGACCTGAAAGGATGCGGATCACTTTTGGACGTCCGTAGGTCAAGCAAAGTGGTAGTTACAGGGACGTCCTGTCTAACCCGTACGCGGGATATCCTTTGAGCGCAGTCCCTAGGACATCCGAAAAAAAATGTTCGTGGTACGACCTGAAAGGATGCGGATCACTTTTGGACGTCCGTAGGTAAAACAAAGTGGTCGTTACAGGGACGTCCGGTCTGACCAGTACGCGGGATATCCTTTGAGTGCAGTCCCTAGGACATCCGAAAATCAAGTCCGTGGTACGAGCTGAAAGGATATGGATCACTTTTGGACGTCCGTAGGTAAAACAAAGTGGTAGTTACAGGGACGTCCTGTCTGACCCATCTGAGGATGTCCAAATTTTATCGGTTTTGGCATCGGACCAGATTTGGACGTTCTGGACATAAAATGGACATCCAAAGGACGTTTTGTGCTGTCTGGGATAGACCCCACTGTATCCCTACACTGTAAAAAAACACAGTTCAACGTTGCACCATAAATATGGTGAAAGCTGAAGGGCTGCTGATGATTGAACCAAAATCATGGTTCAAGCAGAAATGCGAAATCTGAAGTTACACCTTTAACCATAATTTCGGTTCAACCTTGAACCAAGAAGACGAACCCTGCACCGGCTGCAAACAGAGAGCCGCCATCTTGCCAAGCTGTGACTTGAATGATTTATTTTTCATAACAGTAAAAGGTAAATAAACTTCGATGTGTAAATATATTTTTTTTTGTTTATATTGTCTTGCTTTCTGTGTTTTTAAGTCGGCACAAAATAGGTTGTAAAGCATATTTCAAAAATGTTGTTATTATATACCGATCATGTCACCTTTAACGTTAAATTGACTAATTGACTTTATTCAGAACTTTCAATCCCGTGCAGTTTTATTTAATTATGCTTCAATAATTGTTTTTTTTTTTTATCTAAATTAAGAACCATTCACCCCCATACATTTTACTTTTGGCTCCCTTGATCTACTTTTAAAGCTGACATGTTGACTTGTTTACATTTTAAAAATTGCATCTATTCTCGGCATTTTTACTCTAAATCTTTTTTTTTTTTCATTTTTATTGCCAAGACTACGTTCCTACGGCGTTACCTTTCTAGATCCACCTCTTAATTTTTATTTAATTGCCTGTTGCTGTCTTTTTGAAATTTATTAAACTTATTCGTTGTTCGACTATTTTTGCATAATTTTTACCCGTAGATTTTATCAAGAGCGTAGCCGGAGGAGGGGGGGGGGTGTTCGAACCACGCCTTTTTTGAAGTTTCACATGCTACAAATGACAATCTGAAAATTAAAAAATTAAAATATTCTGATAAGAAAAATTCATTTGTTTAAAATTCAGTTCTTCTGCTTAATTCTGATCCCGTAACGAAGGGGTTAAAATTGCTAAAATTTTACCTGCGATAAATGAAAATTTGAGAGTAAAAAATAATCTGATTAGAAAACACTCATTTGTATAAATGTAGTTAGTTGTATTTTGATTCCAAGGCCATAGCCAGGAAGGGGGGGGGGGGGGGCAGAATACCTCCCGCCCTGAATTTTTTTACATGCTCTGAATGATAATTTGAAAAAAAAAAAAACTTTCTTGAACTTGACCTCCCCCCCCCCTTCCCTCGAAAAACAATCTTGGATGTGGCTTTGATTTCTAATGATTCTTATATCCCAATCATTTGAACAATTTGTTCTACCAAGAGCAGGTAAACCCGGCTTTGTATTAAAAATATGTCCACTATAGGAATTCTTTGAGAAATTGGGTCAATTTTGCATGATTTTCAAACTAGCAGTTTTGTTGCCTTTACCGTTAAATTAAGTTTTTTTTTTCAAAATTTCCAACCTGTGCATGTTTACTTTATTTTGCTTCAATATATTCATGCTTCTTACCTGATTTAATACTTTCACCCATGTATTTTACATTTTGCTCCGTTTGCTCTACCCTTACAGTTGCAACAATGATTTGTTTTCGTAATGAAAATTGCATGTTTTCTCAAGATTTTTGCTCTAAATCATTATTTTTTTCCCTCGTTACTACCAAACCAATTTTCCAAACTGTTACATTTCTCTTTTCTGCTCTTTACACATATTTTTTTTTTAATTAACCACTACCAGTGGTGGAGTTTAGGAAGGACTCAAGGAGCATGTGCCCCATCCAAAAAGAATAAAAGAAATTCGTAATTATTCCATTACATATTTTTTACGCATTTTCTGCACTTTTAACAACATTAATTAGTTTTAAGGCATCGTAAAAAGCATTAAAGTTCCTAAAATAACTGTATTATAAAAATATTGACGAGGAAGAACTACTTTTTACTTCCTGGTGCGGATAATGTCAACGAAACATTGAATAGACGCTGTCTATTCAATGTTTCGTTGACAACGTTCGTACAAATCAGATACGCTGTAATGCCAGTTCTTTTATATCTTTACAGGGTGAAGTCTTAGACTCATCTGGGCGGTCTTAGTCTGAAGTGCCACGAACTACTGCCTGTTTTAGCCTTGGAGCAACATCTGTGCCGGAACCCCCCAATATTTTGTAATTATTATCATTATTTGGGCATTTCATGTTTTTCAATTTCACTTTTAGGCATATGTTTTCATTCATCTTTGTATGCATATAAATAAATTTAATATTTTTGATGCTAAAGTGTTGCAATATATTTTTGAAAAAAAAAAAGTGACATAATTCAGAAATTTAAAATTTTCGCTATCAATTACACTTATAAGCGAAAATTCAAATGCCATTTTTGTTAAAACTATCTGTTGACGAGCATAAAAAAGTGTACATATATTGCAAAAGCCTTCCTTATGTGGCTTTAAAAAATTAACAGTGACTTATATTGCAATTTTGAAGAATATAACTAAGTAAGTGGTTACTTAAATATACTGAAACTTTCTGATACAGTGAATTGGGATGTTGATATAAATAAATATATAACTAAATACATTAAAATATATGGAACACTGAATCAATAATTGAAACGCATGAACCTGTTCTTATAACTGAATCTAATACTTAGCAGAAACTTATCTTTTCAGATTAAAAATTAGAAAATTCGCTTCGCAAATTCAAATTGGTAATAAGCTTTTTTCCTGTTTTACGCTTGAACATAAAAAATTATGTCAAAGTATTTATGTTAAAAGTCACCATTGCAGCATAAAATGGTGCAGCTCAAACTTGACTTTCACGATACAACTCTGGCTAGTAGAAAGTCCATCATTATGGTTCATAGTTGAACCAAGATAGCAGTTAAAATAAAATGATTCAAACTTGAACCGTAATGCTGGTTAGGGAAAAAATTGATAGCATGGTTCAACGTTGAACCGTAATACTAGTTAGAAAAAATTCCGTTATCATGGTTCAAAGTTGAACCGAAATAATGGTTAGAAAAAAATCTGTATTTATGGTTCAAAGTTGAACCGTAATACTGGTTAGAAGAAAAATCCGTAATCATGGTTCAGTGCTGAACCACATTCATGGTGAAACTAGTAAACCATAATAATGGTTCAAATTAGTACCAACTGATGGTTGCAGCTGCATTTCACCAATTTTTAGTGAAAGGTTGAACCAGAATTTTTTACAGTGTACTTATGCATTTAAATCTCCCTACATTAAATATTTTTTTATTAGTTATTACCAATGAAGTGTCGTGTCACTTGTTTATTGAAATTTAGGAAATAACTTTTTGAAAAATAAATGAATTTGTTTCTACTGTAGTAACTGCATCCCCGTGTTTAATTTTAACTGAACATCGCCCATATGCCTTTTCAAATTTGAATATAGCTCTTATTTTCGCGTCTGTCTACACTGTGTACGTGCTCCCCCCCCCCCCTGGCCCCGCCTCCGCCAACGTCACAAAATAAAATATGTTATCAGGCAGGATATGGGGTCAACAAAATTTCATTCACGTTTTTCAATGCTACTTACAAGCAATGATTCCCAAACTGCGCGCCGAGGATCTGAGAAATCTTCACAGGGCGCCACGAAATTTTGCAACAAACTTCAAAAATAATTAGAAGTTTGTTCATTATGAAGCTTTAGCAATACTTCGCAGTGCCCTATAATTAAAACAAGGGCTATGCAATGAAGGTACACTAGTTTTATTTATTTTTATACGTTACTTATGACTAGTAGAGGTTCCCACCCTTTCAGAGCGTTCGTGTATCCCCCTAAAAAACTACGGAGCCCCTCAAAATCGACAACCCAACAAATTAGCCAGAAAGTCAACCTCCGTAGCAAAAAAATCTCAATGGCGCAGTCTGCACCATGACCTCCCCTCCCCCCTCCTGGTGAGCACCCCTGTGACTAGTCAAACTTTTACTTAGGGAAGGGAATTCATATTTCAAAACGGGCGCCTGAGACTCGATGTGTTCGCGGATCCTCATAGAACTGCATATCATAACACTTATATTCTCGACTGTCCCCTCACCCCTTCCCCGAGCCTTACCAAAACATATCCCTGAAGCTATACGTCCTAAAGCCTTCACAAATGTTATTTTGCCTTTCTTTTAAATCATGATTTTTGTCGCCATGGATTAAAAGCAAGTTGTTTCACTTTATTTCTCTTACTGTAAATTATTATGGAGAAAATGTCGCAAAGAGTTTTTTTTTTTTGTGGATGCGTCTAGATGAAAGGGCGCACCGGGACATGTCCCGGTGTCCCGGTGGGCCAGTCCGCCCCTGTGCAGAAATAATCCCTGCTTGGAACATTTTGCACTACTGAAAACACGCGGACCGAGATCCGATACGGTAGAAAAATCGGCCTCGAACCAGTCCTACAGGACGAAGTCAATATTATAGGACATTTGGATCCTGACGTCAGCATCAGATGGATCCTTTACTGCGGACTTGTCCGACGGTGCAAGATTAGGCTTTCCTGAAGAGGAGCGCAATTCTGGCTATGGGACATTTATGTAAACATTTAAAAAATCTATTTATAGATAGAGTACAGCAAAAAAAGTAAGAAAAGAAGAGTGCTGAAATGCTCGAAATAAGGTCAAAACGCTAAAATTCTCAGGATAACTTTACTTGCCAATAGCGCGCAGATAACATCAAAATAATCGGCTTTTTTAAAATTTATTTTTATATATTTTTTAATTACACTACACTCAGCATTTACTCTTTAACTTACTTGATGAAGTTGATGTTTTGTAATGAACGGAATTAACCTTATATTATATAATGTAGTGAAACCTTTGTAACTTGACCACCTATCTATATTGACCATTTATAGTCACCAAATCTGGCTGGAAGTACTTTAAAAACATTGTAAGTTGACCACCTAATTATTTATTTTTCAGAACATAAAAATTACTAAATAACTTTTTCGGAATATTTTATGCTCTACAATCTTAGGCCAATATTTCATTGGAGGGCTGAAACAGCAATATAAACGTTGTCTAAACCTCCTTGTGAGTTAACCATATGTGAAAAATACTATATAAGCGCTCTTTTGTTCTTCAAATAAGTTTCTTATTTGTTCTATCTGAAGTAGCCATTTTTAATAAATACGTATTTTTACGAAATCCTTACACCAAATAAGTAAGTAACTTGCAAGATTAATAAGACATTTATCTTCATTAATTAATAAGAGATTTAGCTTATTCAGTTTATTTTAAATTCGTGTGATACATTATAAGCAAATTCAGGTTTTAAAAAAAAATAAGGATACCTTAGATGATTGCTAAATGAAGCAGCTATTTACTATTTTAAAACAATATTGATGTATTTCAATTAGTTAAAAAAGAATTAATCCATAGTGTAAGAAAAAACAAAATTATAATAATAATAATCCCCACCCCTTATAAGTTAACCACTAAAGTGCTGCACCGCAGGTTTTCAACTTGCACAGCTTTTAGATATATGTATATACATATATATTGGTGTTCCTTTAAGGAATCGATTGAATTGATTTGAGATTGAATCGATTATTTCGTAAAGGTAACGTCTCGGAATTTTTTCAAAACTGAGAAAAAAATTCCTTTTTGCAAAATAAGCGTAATAACTCCTATTTCGAGTGAAAAGGATACATTTTGGCAGTTTTATCATTACGAAGAAAATTCCTAAAACTTCATTTATTTCGAAAAGATAACAACTCTGAGAGTTGTTTCCTTTCCGAACTAAACGATGCTTATCAGCGCTTGCAGCAATTAGCAGAAAATTGGAGAAATTTGCATGACTCTTCATAATTTTATTAATATATTGCCTCTTACTGAAAAACATTACTCTAATACTATTAAGCAAAAATATTTGTCATCGTTGCTTAATATTAAAATTTTACATCAGATGTTTGCTAGCAAACATCCGGATTTAAAAGATAAAGTTAAATAGTATAGCTTTTTCTATTCATATTTTAAAGAGAATTTTGATTTCGGATTTGGAAGACCTCAAATAGATGTGTGCTCTAAATGCGAAGAACTGAACACCAAAATACGCAACCCCCATGTCAATGATAATGCAAAGCGTGTAGCCGTTGTTGAATTGGTGGTACATAAACGAAGGGTAAAAAGGTTTTTTCAAAAAACTAAGGAAGTTACAGATCTCTGTAAAAATGATGAAAGTGTTATGGCATTGTCATTTGTCATTCGATTTTATGCAGAATTTACCTCTGCCGCACATACCAGTTCAAGAAACCTTTTATTATAGACAGTTGTGGCTGTTTGAATTCTGTATTCACAACCATGTGACTGGAAAAGCAATGTTTTACTCTTACCACGAAGGTGAAGCGCATAAAGGGCCGAACGAAGTATGCTCGTTTTTAAAACAATACATCGAGAATAATATTCCAGCTAAAGTTACAGAACTGAATATTTTTTCAGATGGATGTCCAGGGCAAAACAGAAATAATACTGTTGTTCAGTTTCTCTTGACTCTAGCTGAAAGCAAACGTTTTAGCAACATATTCCATTTTTTTCCTTTGCGTTGGTATTCTTTTAATGACTGTGATCGTGATTTCGGTGTCGTCAAACGCAAAATCAAAAGAGACGATGGGATTTACGCCCCTGAGAATTATACAGAATTAATAAAATCATCTTCAAATGCCAATAAATTTTATGTCTACAGCGTTACAACTTCCAAATTTATAGATTTTAAAAAATGGTGGCCGTAATTTTACAAAAAGACTGTACTCTCCAAAAAACGTTTTGGACAGCAAATTCCAAGAGAGCAAAGGGTTTCATTTTCTGTGAGCAACTATAATCAGTTTATCTACAGGTCCGTCATCCCTGAAACTGTTTAGGTACGCCAATATACAGATAATGATATGAACGAAGAGGAATTTCATTTAGTGAAGCATTTAACAGATTTCCTGTATTTACGAAACGAAATGGATTTTCCAGCCTACTCTTTAAAAGTGCCAATTAATGCAAAAAAAGTAGTCGACATCAAAAAAGGGATTCAGTATATTCCAGCAGAATATACACAGTTTTACGAAGATTTATTTTTGTGGCCCATAACTAATGATAATACTGACCAAGATTTTTAAATTTATCTACAGAAATGAAAATAGTTCAAAATTCTATGAAAACTGACATTTTTTGCATATTATACTTTGTGTCTACAGTATATTATCATTTTTATAAGGTTTTTTAATATTTTTAAATACAGAATTGAACGTATTAATAAATTGTTTAACTCATTCCAACCTAACAAAAAACGTTCATTTCGAAAAGAAAACATCTCAAAATTGTTGTTTTATTTTTTTTTTTTAGTACAAAACAAACTTATTAAAATAATGATTAACACAAATTAGTATTACCTTTAGATAGCTAAAAAGAAACACAGAAGAACTAATCCAATAAAATACTTCATCTTTTTAAAAAATCAGTTTTTTTGATCTCCTGAAAAATTGCTTTTTTGGAGATGATACCTTTTCGAAACAATCGATTCAATTAATCAATCACAAAAGTAAAATTCAACGAGAGTATGTACTTCTACAGCAGGAAATGACAATAAATCACGTAAAGATAACGACCACAATGTATTGGCAATAAATGATACCACGGCGCTTCATCTGTACGTCAAATCATAGCAACTATTCCGCCTCTCAATCCAATGACAATAGGTTTTAAGCAATGGTAAAAGAGTCTTTCTGAGTTTTGATTTAGTTTTACCAATTAAGGCAGCAATGAGCTGCTTTAAGTACAAAATATTTTTCCTTCTTTTGAGAATATTCGTTGCTGCAACTCATTACGATATAAGTAAGTTTCCGTTTAACGTTTTAATTTTGTTGTAAAATTACAAAAGTTAGTTAAAAGTGAATTATTATAATCAGCAAATATTAAAATGAATGAATGATTTAATAGAAAAATTTCAAACTACAAAATTCCTCACTCAATGTTTTAAAAAATATGATAGGTATAAATGTCGTATTCGCTGTTTTATTCTGTTTCAGCACTATATAAGCAGCTATAATTGTAATTATTACATCACAATCGCAATTAATATATAAGCCGATTATTTTGAACGTGACGCAAGTCCATTTTTTGTTATTTCGAGATACTTAAAGATTCGCATTTCAATACATTTACAATATTGTTAATAGATAAAATTTCCAAACATTAGAATACTGTAAAATTAACTTAAGTCAATTCATGCCTTTCTCTAAAAAATGTTGCTTGTCATGTTTTATTTATTTTTTGTTAAGATAAAACTACCTTGCATAAATTTCAAATATTTTTTTATGAAATCCTGATGTTTTCATGAACAAACTCGATAATTTTCAGAGTGACTTAATGATTTATGTGTTTGACACAATTTATTGAAGAAGCATATATGGTATTTAGATCAGGCTTAGCGAAGGAAAATGAAAAAAAATAAAAGCTTGAGGGGCTTAAAAATAAAAACCAGATAACATAGGAAGGAAAAATTTCACACCATTACTACCACCATGGAAATATTAACTGTAACAAATTTTATCAAAATCTGAGCATACGCATTACAAGCACGGGTGAAATGACGTGATATGGCTACAATGGGAACGTCATTACCTGCTGCTCATAAATCTTTTTCTTTTTGAAATTTGGTTAGGTTGCATAGTTACAACTAGAATATATTGAATTGGTTAAAATTAGAGTTACCATGTTTAGAGCTACGTTGGGCTCGTTCTAGTCGATGTATGTCATTGAAATTTTGTATGCACGTTATATGGACCACGAAAGAAATAAATTTGCAGGAAGAAAATAGTACATAGCTCAAACATTTTAACACTCTGTGAGAGCTTCTTGCTGCCCTCTTAATTACAATTCGCATCTCCAAATTTCTGCAATTGATAAATAAATTATTCACCTTACAGTTGAACACGTACAGTACGTATAATACGCTTATGACATGTGATGTTCACATTTTTATAGTCTGTGTAATTAGAATAGGCGCATCAAGGTCGCGTTTACTGCTTTGTCTCCATGGCAATGCGAGAATGATAACAGAGCCAGACTTTTTTTTTTGCACTGCAGTTAAGGCAATTGAATTACCACACCTCCGATTCAAAATATTAGAATAGATGAGAAAAAGTAATAAGAAAGAATTTATTTTCCATTTATTTATTTTTGGTATTAAGTAAATGCAATTAAATTTCATCTGGAATATTTAAATAATATTTTAACATTTACAAAATATAAAATACGATTAATTAGCTATACAATAGCTTTCTGAAACACATCAAAATGTCAGAATAATATTTAGATTGGTTGAAAATATTTGAAAACTTTGTCTGACGCAATATATTTTTGCCATCTATATAAATAAAAATGTAAGTGTTCGTTTGTGCGAGCCGCAAATCTCCGAAAGCACTTGACCGATTGGTTTGAAATTTTGCCAGTTGACAGAGTGATTCAAGCGGATGGTTTATAGACCCGTTAGAAAAAAATCCGACAGGTAGTTCCTTTTTTATTCCAATCTAAGGCAAAATTTCTACATTAATTTCCTACTATGGGGGTGAAGAAAACCTTGCACATATTAATATAATATATCGATCGAAAGCGCTGATTTTTCTGCATAAGATGGAATTTGTTCGAAGTTTCTAAGTCAAAAAGAACGCCAGTTATAAGCTTTTTAGTTCGATTTCTTAAGGCTTACCTTGATCCAAAAATAATAATTAGCAGTTTCCTCAACTCCGGGTAATATAAGCTATATAAATAAAAATGTAAGTGTTCGTTTGTTCATACAAGGCTGAACGTGATCCAGTTTACGGTTACGATCAAGTTCAGCCTTGGTTCATAACCTCAAATCTCCGTAAGTACTTCACCAATTGCTTTGAAATTTTATCAGAACATGTGTTTTAAAATATCGCTTTTAATTTATTACAACTTTGATTTAATTATTTCGTTTTTTAGCCTACTTTCCCGTAAAAGTAAAAAAAAATAATAATAAAGCATGAAAGAAGGCTTAATGTATCGTGAAAATATCGTTAAAAATCAAGAAAAGTCAAAAATAAGTGAAGTAATTAAATAAAGATTGAAAAATAAAAAAATTGAAAGTAGGCTATTGAGATGGGGAAAAAGTGTGTCTGTCGGTCTGTCGGTCTGTCTGTCGGTCTGTCTGTCTGTCGGTCTGTCTGTCGGTCTGTCTGTCGGTCTGTCTGTCTGTCGGTCTGTCTGTCTGTCGGTGTGTCGGTCTGTCCCCCCATAATAACTTTTGAACGAATTGTCCGATTGGAAAAATTCTTTTTGCATTCGAAAGATCTCGGCGAGGACATCTCATTTCTATATTTTACTTTTTGATTTGAACAATTTTTTGTTCAATTTTGAACAGTTCAAAAATTTTTAACATTTGCGCCTATGGACAAAATTGAAGCAAATTCTGTAAACTCTGGGCACAAGAGCCAAGTTCCTATTGCAAGCTTATTGAAAGGAGTTCTCGGCGTGAAATATTGATTTGAACAGTTTTTGTTCATTTTTGAACAGTTCAAAAAATTAACACAGAGCTTACGGGGAAATTTCAACCCTATATAAATCCTGATCTAACGGACCGATTTGCTTGGAACAAACTTTATCGGAAAGCTCTTATAACGTAGAACATGTAGAAATAGAAAGTTTATCCAGAACTTACGAGCCTATTTTGCTATGAAATTTTTTGATCGGGATTTTCAAGGATATTTCTCAGTGACTCAATGAGTGAAATAATGAATGAATGAATAAATGAAAGAGTGAAAGAATAAATCAATGAATAAATGAATGAGGAAAAGAATGAATGAATAAATTATTGAATAAATGAAAATATAAATAAATGAGTGAATAAATACATGAATGCGTAAATGAATGAATAAACACTTGAATGAGGTAACGAATGAATGAATAAATGCATGGCTGAATAAATGAAAGAATGAATGAGTGAGTGAATGAATATGTATTATCCGTTGAAAAAGGTATATTTTCAATAATTAGAACTAAAGATAAATAAGAAAGAGAGAGAAAGAGATAGCTAGATTATAAATTTGAATTTGGTGTATACGGGAAAGTAGGCTCGTATAGTTCTAGACGGAACTTCTTGTTAATGTTTTATTATGGAGAATGAGCCACTTGCAACAATTGGCAGGTTACAGCTATTATCATTTTGATTTAATAATTTTTTCTGTTTGTGTTGAAGTATTTTTGCACTCGACGATTAAGGAGAACTTTAAAACAAAGATTACTTATTTTTAGTAGCAACAGTTTAATTTAGCTATTTTAATTTTTTAACAGACTTCACAAAGAAAGGAGGTTATACATTCGTATTGTATGTATGTCGTTTTTTTTTTTTTCTTTTTTTTTTGTCCACTCATAACTTCTCACCAGATGAACCGATTTTCATGATTTTTTTTTAATCGATAGGGGGTGGTTTCCCATAGGTCCCGTATCTTCGTTTGACCCTGTTCGATAATTAGAAAAAAAAGTTATGAGCAGAAAGATAGTCATTTCTTTGTTTTCTTATCCATAACTTTTGAATAAATGAATCGATTTTGATGATTTTTTTCTTTAATCGATAGAGGGTCGTCTAACTCAAATATCGCACATCAATTTGACAACATTTGTGTTTTAGAAAAAACATTACGGATGAAAAACAAGTATTTTTCATTTTAATTGGAAAGGCTTAAATTGATTTTTCTTTGTTGGGAGAACTATTAAGGAATATAAAAGTCATTGTTAGAGAAGCTTTTGTGGCCATTAAGTTGTAACATTAAAAGCAATTATTGCAAGAGTTTGACTGAAGGCTTCTCTGAGGCAAAAAATAAATTCAATCAGTTTGTTTGCTAAAATCGACTTCAAAACGGAATTTATGATACCAATAATTAGCTTTTAGTGCCATACATTCACAGAAGGTTTTCTCTTTGACATGGATATTTTTTAAAATAGAGTACTTATACAAAAAATATATTTACACTAAAAAGGATAAAATAAAATAATTTTTAGAAAAAAATAGAACCGACTTCAAATTAAATTGCGCTAAAAAGTGAAAAATAAATTAATTCTTTAAACAACATCGATGTGAATTTTAAACATAGTTTTAGAAGTCGGTGCAAAATTAGGATAGATTTGTAATCTTGAATCAATTACAAATATAAATGGACCAGAATTAGCAACAACTCCAATATGAATATAGTGTGTAATGGTAATCAAACGCATAATTTTGCACCGACTTCCAAAACTATGTTTAAAAGTCTCATCGATGTTGTTTAAAGAATTAATTTATTTTTCACTTTTTAGCGCAATTTATAATTTGAAGTCGGTTCTATTTTTTTCTAAAAATTATTTTATATTCAAAAATTTTGTGTTTTTTCTGTTTGTATTGAAGTATTTGTTAGTATTTTTGCAGTCGAAGATTAAACGAAACTTTAAAACAAAGATTATTTATTTTGAATGTTAACAGTTTCATGTAGCTATTTTCATCCTGATCTTAAAATTTTGTGTTTTTTCAGTTTGTGTTGAAGTATTTTTTTTTAATATTTTTGAACTTAACGATTAAAGAAACTTTAAAACACAGATAATTTATTTTGAACGGCAAATTTTTAATTTAGAATTTTTGTGTTTGTGTTTCTTCTGTTTGGATAAGGCTTATGTTGGAATTTTTCAATGTGCCGAACCAGATAATATCAAATTCTTCACAGACAATGGAACAAAAAAAAATGCCCACATGCATTGTGAAAAAAACATAAAGCTCAGGACCAATCAATCAAATTAAGCAGTTTAGATCTTCTCATGTGTATGTAGCGTTCAGTACACCTTTTCCGCCACTATGTTTCAGCCAACGGGAGAAAGGCGCAGGTGACGTCACTCGACCAGCGGGAGAAAGGCGCTGGCGACGTCACTCGGCCAATGAGAGAAAGGCGCAGGTGACGTCAACACCTCGCTCTCCCAACGTGTCACTCCTGGCAGAAGGCACGAAGCCTCCAGCGGCGTACGCCGAGTAGTTGTGTTCGAATAATGTTCCAATAAAGATATTTTTAATAGAAGACGTCTGAAATGGAGTCATTTCACCTTAAATAGCTAACAAACGTCTTCAGTGGTGACCTGTGATTCATCGAAAACATGCCTTTATCAAGCGGAACAGGTGGGCCGGCCGAATCCTGTGCTGTGGTGATTCCGCCATTCATTTCCATGGACCCTGCCTTGTGGTTTCACATGCTCGAATCAACTTTCGAGCTGGCTACTCCAAGAGCCATAACGGAACAAAAAACGAAGTTCAACTACGTAGTGGCTCATTTACCTCCAAATATTGCCACGGTAGTGAGAGATGTCATAATCACACCTGATCCTGAGAACCCGTATCAAGATTTGAAAATGAAGGTCATTGGACGTTGTTCCGAAACTAAAACTCAAGAAATTCGACGGCTGCTGGCGGGAGAGCAACTTGGAGATAGGAAGCCTAGTGAACTCCTACGAATTATGCAGCGCAGAGCTGAAAATCATAGTATCGACGATTCCCTGCTTTTCGAGCTATTCAACCAAGCCATGCCTATACCAGTACAAACTGTCCTTGCTTCGCTTTCACCTATAACAACAGCAAAGGCAGCGGAAGTAGCGGACCGCATCCTCGACATTACTGCGACCAACGTGCATGCAGTATCGAGTCGTGCTGAATCCCCATCTCGCTCCCCGACTAGCGGCAGTCAGCGTACATCGAATGACAATTTAATGGAAGAAATTAGACAGCTCCGAAAAGAAGTGTCTGACCTTCGCCGTTCTAGGAGTCAATCCCGAAATCAATTTTCGAAGACAAGAAATCGTTCCAGATCAAGAGATCACAATGTGTGCTGGTATCATTTTCGGTTCCAGAGCAGCGCTCGTAAGTGTACCCCTCCCTGTAGTTTCTCGGAAAACAGCAACCGGGAAGCGTAATGACGACGGACTCTTCCCTCGAACGTGTCTCTCGTCGTCTATTCGTCAGGGAAAAAAATTCAGGTACGTCTTTTCTGGTGGATAGTGGCTCCGATGCCAGTATAATAGCAGCTAACAAATTTGAAATGCGCTCACCAATCCTTCAAACTTTTCGTGCTGCAAACGGCACTACTATTCAAGTTTATGGACGCAAAACCTTGACTGTAAATTTTGGATTACGTAGGAACTTTTCATTTTATTTGTGTAATGTGTCTTGTTCGATTATAGGTGCTGATTTTTTGTATCAATTTAATTTAAAACCTGATCTCAGAATGAAGCGTTTAATTGATTCCACAACAAATTTAAACGTACCTGCAAAACTCTGTGTGTGTGAGATATTTTCTATTAAATCAAATTGTGTAAATAATGTATATGGTAACCTTTTGCACCAATTTCCCGAAATTACAAAATTACCTGACCCTAACCAACCAGTGAAGCACAACACTGTGCATCACATCGTGACAAAAGGGCCTCCAGTCGCAGCTAAACCTAGGCGATTAGCGCCAGATCGGCTGAAAATTGCTAAAGCTGAAATTCAGCACATGTTGCAGCTCGGTCATATGAGACCTTCAAAGAGCAACTACTCTTCGCCCTTGCACTTAGTGCCGAAGAAAGGATCTGTTGACTGGAGACCGGTAGGTGATTTTCGAGCTTTAAACTTTAGAACAGTAAAAGAGAAATATCCTATACCGTGTATTGCAGATTTCACTGCTGAGTTGTCTGGTAAACAAATCTTCAGTCACATTGACCTGGTAAAAGCTTACCACCAAATTCCCATACATCCTAACGATATTCATAAAACCGCGATTTGCACACCCTTTGGACTGTTTGAAAGTACACGCATGCAATTTGGCCTGTGTAATGCGTCGTCTACTTTTCAACGTTTCATTGACGAAATAACTCGTGACTTAGGATTTGTTTACGCATTTGTTGATGATTTACTAATTGCCTCGAACAACGAAGCTGAACATTTAGAACATCTAAAAATATTATTTTCTAAACTTAAGGAGTACGGTCTCTGTATTAATGTAGGAAAATGTCAGTTTGGGAAAAGCACAATTGAATTTTTAGGATTCCAACTTTCAGCAGACGGAATTAAACCACTACCTGATCGCGTTAAATGTATAGTGGAATTTCCTCAACCAACCTCCTTGACTTAACTGCGTCGGTATTTAGGTCTTTTTAATTTTTACCGTCGGTGCATTCCTAAAGCCGCTGATATTTTAGCTCCCCTCGTCAAATTTCTCGAAGGACATAAAAATAAGAAAAAACATCCTCGTTCCAAGGCTAACGAATCTGAGCCATTACAGTGGAGCGAAGAAGCAACTTTTTCTTTTAACGCTTCTAAAGAAGCTTTAGCTCAAGCTACACTACTACGGCATCCTGTTCCAGGTGCCCAGTTAAGCTTATGGGTTGATGCTAGCAATGTAGCGATCGGAGGATCATTGATGCAACTCTCGGGAAAACAGTGGGAACCCATAGCGTTTTACTCTTGTAAATTAAATAAGGCCCAAAGAAATTGGTCGACATACGACCGAGAATTGTATGCTATGTACGCGTGCATAAAGAAAAATAGACACATGCTAGAAGGACGGGATTTTATTATCTTTAGCGATCAAAAACCCCTTATATACGCCTTCCAGCAAAACCCAGACAAGTGTAGCCCGCGCCAACTGCGGCATTTGGACTATATTTCGCAGTTCTCTACCGATATTCGGTACACCAAAGGGTCCGACAATAATGTGGCCGATGCTCTTTCTCGAATTGAGATAGACTCAATATCGTCCAACGTGCTGGACTTTAAAGAATTTGCCACTGCTCAGACTAGTGATAAGGAGTTGAACCAACTTCTCGAATCTGACACCTCTTCATTGAAATTAGAAAAGCACTATTTTCCTCTTGAGGACATACATTTATATTGCGATATGTCCCAATCTCATCCTAGACCTTTTGTTCCTAAAAGCATGCGACAGTCAGTTTTTCAAACCTTACATTATTTCTCACATCCAGGTATCTCAGCTTCATTAGAATTAATCTCAAAAAGATTTGTATGGCCAAACATGCGTAAAGATATAAAAGCTATGGTTCGCAGCTGTACCAAATGTCAAAAAGCCAAAGTTTTCCAACATACTAAGTCTCCAGTTGGAACCTTTTCTGAGCCTGACGCTCGATTTGCCCACATTCATATTGATTTTATAGGTCCCTTACCCCCCTCGGATGGCAATCAATATTGTATGACCGTCATCGACAGGTTTACTAGATGGCCAGAAGTCATATCAACACCTGACATGACCGCGGAAACAACAGCCCGAGCTTTAGTACATGGGTGGATATCTAGATTTGGAACTCCAGTCACAATAACTACCGATCAGGGTAGAAATTTTGAATCTTCCCTGTTCAAAGAAGTTACTAACATCTTAGGCTGCAAACGCATAAGAACCACCGCTTACCACCCGATGTCAAATGGCATTATTGAAAGATTTCATCGCCATCTCAAAGGAGCTATCAAGGCCCACAACCACACTAAATGGAGTGAGATTCTTCCGATAGTCTTAATGGGATTACGCACTGCTATCAAAAATGATATCCAAGCAACTTCTGCCCAGCTTGTGTACGGCACAAACCTCCGACTACCCTCAGATCTCATTGATAGTGATTCTGTAAGTCAACCGATTACCATTACCTATGTGTCCAAGTTAATTGAAACAATGAGGGCCTTAAATCCAGTTGCCACTACTAGGCATGGCAAATCTAAAATTTTTCTTAACCCCTCATTAAAAACTTGTTCACATATATTTTTAAGATCTGACAAAATCAACCCGCCCTTATCACCACCCTATACAGGACCCCATAAGGTGATCGATAGAACAGATAAAACTTTTATCTTGGAATTGAACGGGAAACCTCGTACAGTCTCTATCGATCGCACTAAGCCCGCATACTACCTTTCAGACACAACTGAACCTTTTCAATCTCAAAAACAAAATGAGCCCATCACGCTCAAAAAACTCTTCCTAAACAAATCACCACAAAATCTGGTCGTAGAGTTACTTTTCGAAAACAATTAGTTACCAATTACTTTGTATAAAAAATTAAGTGTTTGGAATATAGTTGTAATGTCTCATATACATATTTCAATTATCATCTGTACTGAATTTTGAGTATTGTATGTTGATGTATTATTATTGTTGTTTACTGTTGGCACATTTCAGTTATGAAATTGTACTTTTCTGTAATTCAAATTAAGTAATCGTGACTTTGTCACTGGGGGCATACTCTGTAGTGTTCAGTACACCTTTTCCGCCACTATGTTTCAGCCAACGGGAGAAAGGCGCAGGTGACGTCACTCGACCAGCGGGAGAAAGGCGCTGGCGACGTCACTCGACCAATGAGAGAAAGGCGCAGGTGACGTCAATACCTCGCTCTCCCAACGTGTCACTCCTGGCAGAAGGCACGAAACCTCCAGCGGCGTACGCCGAGTAGTTGTGTTCGAATAATGTTCCAATAAAGATATTTTTAATAGAAGACGTCTGAAATGGAGTCATTTCACCTTAAATAGCTAACAAACGTCTTCATGTACAATTATATATTCCGTGTTCCAGAATGAGTAAACCAGACAATCTATATTTTCAGACAATGAAACAACAAGCATTTTCAAATGAAACATATTAGAAATATGTGCTTTTTCTTGCTTTTCCATCGAACCAGACTGAGCCACAGCAAAGCGTGGCCGGGTACAGCTAGTTGAGAAATAAATCTGATTTGAATCCGTCTATTATTATTATAACTAAAACAACAACCTGACTTACGTTCCCACACCAAGTGGGGGAAAAGTTTCTTGCACGGAAACCATGGCGACCAGAAGGGGAAAAGGTAGAGTTGTATGACCTTGACACGCCGATTGTAATTACACAGCACTTGGTTAAGGCTGCTCTTCAGTCAGAAAAAATTTCGTGGTTAGGCTTAAGATGGCCTTCGAAGGGCATGAGGGGAGTGTGTCAACCTCAAGTGATTGACATTTCAACGACCAATGAAATGTACGATAGCTCTTGGAAGAAGGGTCTACTGTCCCCCATAATTGACCTGCCACTTCAGGCCGAGACCCCCTGCAGTCAGTGTATTAGCTAGAGACGCTAGTATTTCGCTAGCGGCATGCACGTGTTTTCTACTACTTACACAACGTTGCTCTTTTTCCGGTTCCAAAATAATTCTCTGTGGCTGAGAGTTGAAACGAAAAGAAAAAATATTGTTACCCTTTTTTCGTTCTCCCGAATTGTTTGTAAATTGCATATTTAGTGCTGTAAAAATGAAAATGTAAACGATACTTTTAAAATGAAGGTTTGTCTTTCTGAGAACTTGCTTCTAGACCTAATTTAGTACAAATTGATCAATCAAAATTTGCGATAAATTGCTTGATATTCAAAAAAAAAAAAAAAATTAAAAAAAAAATTATTTAGCGAAAACTTGCTGAATGCTGTTCTCAGTTATTGTTACATAAAGAGCGCTAATTCGTCTCTTGTATAAAGCTTAATTTAAGAGTAGAAATTTTTGCGTTAGTATGATTAAAATTAAATGAATAAATAAGAAAAGAGGTAACCTAAGCAACGAGTTTTGCCCGAAACAGGAGTAGCAAATGAAGATTTGTTAAGATCCACTACTCTTTTTTTTTTTTTTCTGAAACTAAATGTGAATGTTTGCGTTTCTTTCTTTATTTTATATAATTTATTTAGTTATTTTGCATTTTATTTTATTTATATACACTTCTTCAATTATGTTTTGCTAATTATTGCATATTGAATACTTGATCAATATGATGAGACCATCACATTCATTTTATTTCTTTCCTTTATATTTCTGTCATTTAAAATAAAATTCCCGAATCATTTTTCGAATAAAACATCCTGGTTTTCTTTTTCTCTGACAAAAGAACGTTTTCAATGGTTCTTTACTTTCTGTGTAGTTCCTCTTCATTGGCACTTCAATATGTAGTCAAGTAATATGTGTTTATATAAGCGTGCGCAGAGCTTTAGTAAGGGGGGGGGACTCTACTGTGCTAAAGAGGGTACCAAAATACACCCATAAGCAGGGCCGGCTCGACGGTATTCGGCGCTCTTGGACTTTATAAAAATAGTCGCCCCTAGCCCTCTTTCATCATACAAACTAAAATAATATAAATTCAAATTGTGTATAATTTTATTGCGTTTTCAATTACTTTAAAAACTTTAATAATTACATACATGAAACAAATGTTTTTTTTTTATTTCTAATGGGCTGCTGTTGGCTTCTCGTAATTGAAGACCTAGTGTGGTTCACAGGGATTGGTACCATCTAATCATCTCTATCAAGCACCACAGTAGGTATAGTACCATCGCTACAAGTGAATTTTGACGCTAAGTTCTTTCACTTGAAAGATGGAGTATCTGATAGGAGTCACTGTCATTCGGTCTGCTAACGTGAAGACAACTAGAATTTTGTTGAACTAATTTTATGAAACACGGATTATTGTTTTTTTTTGCTCTTACGCTGAGGCGCCCCCAAGATGATGGCGCCTTTGTACTTTGCACACTGATAAGGCCGGCCCTGCCCATAAGATTTGGGTCCCAGATGCATCTCCAGGGAAACTTATGACAAATTAAACGCAAAGAAGCATATCTATTGAATACAAACGCGAAAGAGGTTGCCAGTTTTGTAATTAGCTTTCATGTTTATTTGCTAATGGGGGTACAATGGTATCTCTAAGCCCCGCACGCACACCTATGAGTATCTACGTATGTATGTTGTAAAATATATATTACTCAGCAAAATTAAATCACGAACTTGAAACTGGGGATGTGCATAACATACTTTCGCTGTTGCAAAAATATGCGGCAATTACAAATTCACCAAAAAAAAAAAAAAAAAAGAAGAAAAAGAAGGCAGGGAAGAAAGGAAAAAAACCACTTTAAAAAAAAGAAAGATAATTAGCAAATGGTTGGCAATGGCTGTTTTGAAACAGTGGCCTTTTTTCCGAGTGCATTTATTTATTACTTTTTTCCTTCATTATGTACGAAATATTTATTGAAATATTAGGGTTTAAACGACTTTTAAATTTTTTCCGTAATACACTGAATAAACGAAAGCGATAAATATTGTATTTGCCATTAAAAGCTATTCAGAGCAGTGAATGGAGCTGGAGTGGACTTGAAACTATAACATAAGATTCGGAGGGGAGCTGTAGCATAGCAACTCAAAAAAATAAATTAACATAAATAATAATAATAATAATGATAATAATATTAATAACTCTGCTCCAGTTCCCTGCGCAAAAGGTATTCAAGCTTTCAAAATGGCAGCCTGACTACTGGGGCGGCGATATTAATCGGAACCAGAAGTCCCAATTTCTTATCCTGGCAACAAACGTTGCTTCGATAAGCGAGCTGAGGTGGTTGCTGTGATAATTTCTATTTAATACTTATCGAGAAGTAAGTTGAGAGTTTTCCTGGTTTTCTCTTATGATTGAATGCACAAAAACACCATTAGAAGACCTCGCAGGGCGACAGCTTTTTACCAAGACTTGTTGAATCGAGATAAAGTTTGTATGGTTGCAGGTTGAGGTGAGGGCTGCCAATTTTACAACTGCAAATACGGAACAGACGGGGCACATCGACAAGGGGGGGGGGGGGCTTGAGACGCGCATTTGCATCATTTCTTCTGTGCCGATTCTTCATGTGCGAGCTTGCCTGTATTTATTATCCAGTAAATAAAAACGGAGGAGCGTGGAAGATCGCACTTCAAACTGAAGAAGCATAGAACAAAAATGAATATAGCCAATAAAGATTCAATATGCGATGCGACTCAAAATGACAACGGTTTTCCCGAAGGATATAATTTACGCAAAAGGAGATAAGTACATCTGGTTAAAATAATAAGGAGTAAATAAAGGAAGTCCATCTACAGAGCATTTAAAAACAGTTTCCGGAGTATATACTTCAAAAAATGTTTCAATATACCTTTTGAAACTTGAAGACGGAAGTACATGATTAACAGTGAATAATCTGAAAATAATGTACATGCACAAAAAAATGACAAGAAGATTTAGTGACAAATTCAGTTATTCAAATGCAAAACCTGTAATGTATGAAATTATCTTCTGAAATGAATTCTACATAGTTCTTTTCCTTGTCATGTTTGTTTGTTTTGTGTTTTCTGGGATGTGCGAAATAAAAAGATTCGTTGAGATAAATTTCATTACAAAATACAAATTTGCAGGAATGTAACATACAGTTAAAAAATGAGACAATAACTTTTAAATTCTGAAATTTTTCATGCATCACGAACGGATTTCTCTCATTTTCGTAAAAAAAAATATTAACAACAACAAAAATAATAATAATGAAAAAATAAATGTCATATGGTGACTCAAAGTCTAAAATCAATGTTCAATTTAATGCATATTGAGATCCCGTCATATTAACCTTCAAAATTCAAGAAAAAATTTACCATTTGAAAGAAAAGGCATCCATATTGTAGTGATTAGTAATCTGACAGAGAAAATGAGCAATTCGGGTTCACATGCCTATCAGAAAATGTAATTATTATTATTATTTTGGAGAGCTCTTTTCATCTCCGGTGCTCTTATTTTGCTCTTTTCATCTCCGGTGAAAAGAGCAAAAAATGACAGATGAAATCAAAACAATTTTCAAATTAATTAATTCCCATGCTAACTAGGGAATTTTTAAGCTCAAACCCAGTTATTGGAAATGGTTGATATTTTTTTTTTTCAGGGGAAAAATTTCAAATCGCGAATATAATATTGCAATAGCTGGATTTTTAATTGCTAACGCAAAACAAAAAACAAAATTAAAAATGTTCATACATATTAGAACGGAGATTAAAAATGATTTTTTTTTTTTTTTTGTATAAAATTGTTTTCTGTGTGGCATAGGAACTATACGCATAAAATTTGAAATGCACTTATTTCTGCATTGCGTAAATTTGAAAATTTGGATCGTGAAGTGGTTTATTGACCAAAAGGTATCTACATTAATTTTAGAGTTATGTTTCTACTACCATTTCTCACTTTTTCCACGCTAGTGCGAAGGAAGATATTTTAATTTCAAATTTTGTACTCACATTTTAATAATACTTTATTCCAATTTTCCTGCTCTATCTCAATGAAAATTTGAAAACATGTAAATTTCCCAATATTTCTGTAAATTTCCATAACTGTTGCGAATTTTGTATATTTCAACGTGGGAATGGAACCCTAAGATATTTATTGATTTATTCTAATTTTTTTTTTTACTTATATTTCTGGTGTCATTCCGCTATTCCACAACTTTTTCACAGTATCGAGGAAATAATTACTAAAAACAGAGCTTTTGCAAATTCGTATGTGTTTACTGCTACTATTAATTATACAAAAAGAACAAATAATAAAAATAAGTAATTAATTTTTAAAATGCTTGTATTACTAATATTATTATTGTAGCTGTTATGTTAGTTTTTATTTCCATTTAGATATTTTAAGAATTGTGTTTCTTGTTATGAACTGTTGTGAAGCTTGAAAAATGAATGTGCAAGCAAATTTTATTGTTTTCCTACCCGTTTACTAAGGACTACCAAAGGGATTCGCCAATTTCTTTCCGAGTTTTAGAAGGGCTTCGCTAGGAAAAAAAAAGTTGGGAACCCCTGACTTAAATCGAATGCAGAAATTTTGCATAAGAGACATAGTTCTTTTTCTTTAATGACGCGAGTTCGCATGCATAAATTTAATGTAGAGAAATAATTAGTCCTCGTTTGAGCTGCGAAACTAAAGAATAAAACGTCAACATAATCAAAAATTGCGGACACGTGTTTCAGAGTTACAAGGAGCCCGTGCTGCAATGCAAAGAAGTAAGCTTATGGATGAGAAACAACCAAACCGTTTTTATTCTTTAGCTAATAAGATATTATTTCGTAGTGCCACACAGCAAACATTGCATAACCAGGAATGGGCAGCCTTTGGAAAGCTGCGGGCTAAACTCAAAAGGTTAAAAATGTCGCGGGCCGTAGAGATAAGCAGGTGTCAAGTTACCGAGATTCCGTAACTTCAATCGCTGATATTGGTCTGTATTGTTATTTACTTGCCATTCCAGTTATAAGAGTGAATTCCAGTGTACGAAATTATTCTCGTTTATTATTTGTCTATTATTATTTTGAAAAGTTAATACATTACAAATAAATAAATATATAAACATTAAATCAAAATACCTCATGAGAAAAAAATCCATAATTTTTGTTTGCTTTTCCCTCTGAAGAGAAAACAAATTCCCCAACACTATTAGGCTTGCTAATTTGCAATTAACTTTTTTCTCGTGTTTGTAGAAAGGTACAAGGGGAATAAGGAAATTTTATAGGAACACTTTCAAGAAAAGAATTCATTTATTGATGAAAAAACACCGCTGTAAAATTCCCAGAATTGTGCACCGTGGAAAAATACCCGAGGAAAAAGTTAATAAGAATACAAAATGGAGGTCGACTTACAGGGGTTTCTGAAAATTGTGTGTCAAGTTAGAGAGTTTTTCGCCCATTGAAATTAGCATTGGGCCAACCATTAGGGGAGGGATATGTCGACTTACCAAGGGTTAGTCGACTTATCTGCGCATCGAGCTACCGAGGTTCCACTGTATTTAGTTTAGTCATGTGAACTGTGAAGAAAATAATTTTTGCGATTCAGGAAAAGAAACATGTGGTTTGTTTTCTAAGCAATGTCCCATGCTTTTCGCCATTCCCCGAGGAAGTGTACTGTACAGTGGAACCTCGCTATTCGCACACAATTCATTACAGGAGGCAGCTCGAATGTCAACTTGTACGAATAGCGAATTATTTTTTCACATAAAATACAGTGTAAATTGGATTAATCCGGTCCAGACACACAGATGGCTGCTTATTTAAACCTATGAAAAACAAATGTACAGTACTGTACATGAAATTATAGATAAATTAAAATTTAACTGCACTTTGCTTGTACTGAGGTGAGCTGATGGCATATGTGGAATGTTGAGATGAGGAAATTAAAGAGCTGGAAGAGGAAGAGGAGGCCCCTTCTATAAAAACATCGGGTAATATCCCTTCAAGTGTTTTCTCCCTTTCTGTTGTCCTTTCTTTTTGCACTAGAAGAATCTTGGGCTTCTTTCCCTAAAAACCTGTCCAATGTTGTCTGGCTTTGACGATTGTTCAGAATTTTTCTAAAATGGCCAATAACATTGTCGTTGAACAAAGCATCCCAACATTGCTGTTGAACAAAGCATCCCAACATTGCTGTTGAACAAAGCATCCCAACATTGCTGTTGACCACAGCAGTGTTGGGATGCTGTTTTCCCATCACTCTCTGCGTTTTCTTGCAGGAATAACACAGCTCTTTAATTTCTGCAAAGTAAATGCTTTTCTTACTACTTTCCTCCTCTGAAGAAGAAAGTTCTTCAACCACTTCCTCTAGATGCCCCCTTAGAAAGCTAAAATTGTCAGTAAAATCTCAAAAAGTATTAAAATTTTAAAAAAATCCAAAACGCGAAACAAATTACTTCTAGACGAGTTCAAAACGAGCATAATTTCTCGATTTTTTTCTTAAAAAAAGCTAAACTGGCGACCCAGCTGACCCCTGGCGCCGTACGAATTGAGGGACAAGTACGAATGGCGGATTTCCACTGTATATGTTCTACGTCATAACATCTTTCCGATAAAGTTTATTTTAAGTTAATCGGTTGGTTAGCTCAGGATTTGTATACGACTAAAATTTTCCCGTAGGCGCTGTCGGTTTTTTTTTTTTTTTTTTTCTTCTGAACTATGAAATTCGGAGTGGATAAAAAAATATTTCACGCCGAGAGCTCCTTCCAATACGCTTGTCAAAAGGAACTTGGATCTTCTGCCCAGAATTTGCATACTTTGCTTCGGGAAAAAGTCGCTAATGTTCAGAATTTGTGAACTGTTCAAAATTGAACGAAAAATTGTTCAAATCAAAAAGTAAAATATGAAAATGAGATGTCCTCGCCAAGATCTTTCGAATGCAGTGAAAAAAATCTCTCGAATCGGACAATTCCTTCAAAAGTTACTGGGGGGGGGGGGGAGACATGCGCACCCAGAACTCCCCCGCACCTGCCATTGTCTGGCGCATCGGATTTTTAGATGCCCCCGAGGGCTTGCCCTCGGGGACAAATGGGGCCCTACAGGGGGGGGGGGGGAGAGACAGACCGACAGACACAATTACGCCATCTCAAACCCCTACTTTCAATTTTTTTTTAATTTTTCAATGTGTATTTATTTACTTCACTTGTTTATGACTTTTTCCTATTTTTAACGATATTCTTGTGATCTGATACATTAGCCTTCTTTCGTTGTTTTTCTTTTTTTTTTTTTTTTTTACTTTTACGGAAAAGTAGGATAAGAAGAAGTAAAATATATCGAAAGATGGAAAAATCTTATGAAAGGAAAGGCTAAGAAATGTTACGAATTGCATAAAAAAAATCATTAAAAAAAAGGAAATAAGAGAAAGAAAGGAGGTTGTTAGTTCCCCCCCCCCCCCCCCCCCCCCCAGCTGTCGACCTTTATATGTAATTTTGTTTTTCAAAATTCCAGCTCCACCGGAAGATGTTGGTTTATTTAATCAAAATTTATTTTTTTTTTTTTTCGGTTTCTAAAACACAAATTATTGAAACATTGCATTTAGAAAGAGGCCAATATAAAATTTTGAAATTACATTCATTTTCTCAAAAATATCTTTTTAATTTACGAAAACATTTAAAGTTTATCATTCCTTTATTCCTTCAGTAAAAAACAAAAAAACTCTATCTCGCTCAATTTAGTTATATCTGTGTCATACACAGTTGTCTTTAAGAGGGCGGGGGGGGGGGGGAGTAAAGGCAACGCTTTTCTCTTCAGAAAGTTTTTGAAGAAAAGAAGAATGGATTGTGTAGAAGAAAATTAAATCAATAACCTACAAATGAATAATTACTTACATTAAATAATTTCTCATTTGATTTACTAATAAAAGACCAGTAATTTTTTCAAGCTTACATTTTTAAAAAAATATTTTTTTTCCCCAATTGTACAAACATTTAATTCGTGAAAAATATTTTTATAGTACCGTGGGAACAGGAATTTGCCCATATAATGGATTACATATAAGTCATAGCTTCTCTAAATTTCTTCCAAAAAGCTCTCAATTTTCTTCCCTTTCGAAAAAACATGTGGTCTGTCTTCTGTGTCTGGCCGGTTTGAGGGTCTGAAGATAGGACTACACTTTCCCCATTGTCCGAATCCGAAGCAGCAATGCTTCCCGGAGTGAGAGTCATTAGGCTAATCGACCTCGTAAATCATGCCCCCTTGCATGGGAAGCGGTGGGAGGCGTGGCTTATAGGAATTTCGAGCTTTTTTTGGAAATATTTTCAAACTTTGGACGGATTTTTTTGTCTTTAAAAATGTTTGCATTATTTCAAACAAAAGTTCAAAAGAAAGCTGGAAATGTTTTGCTGGTCTTGTTGTTTTTAAAATTTCGGTAACATGCTTTGAAAATATTTTATAGAGCGAAACGTCTAACAGTACCACGTTTTTTCCAAAATTCATTTTTTAACGATTTTTTAAAAATACGGTAAGTGATATTTTAAAAAAGTAAAAACTAAAAAACCGAGATATAGGCTTGAAAAATACTCAAAAAAATTCCGGACTCGAAAACTTCAAAGGAACTTTCTAAAACTTAGTCCAACTTTTCCCGTAGGTTAACATTGGTTTCGAAGATTTGAAACTCTGACTGAAGAGCAGCCTTAAGGTGGCTACTCTATTAATTTCAATTCTTCTCATCTCTAAGTTTCAGTTTCTGCAATTTATAACCTCTTCAAGCTACAGTTAAATACGCTGAAATACCTTCTGAACATAGGATGAACGTAAATAAAATGCACATCAAACATTTTCTGTATTTTTTTTTTTTTTTTTTTTTGTTGTTTCTACTTTGATGGTAGTAAAGTTTTAAACTAGTATTTTCTCATTGCAGATTTCTTTTACCCATGGCCCATATGACTTATATACCAAGTTCCAATGGCATTCATCTACTAATAAGAGCTGTATGTGGATCTAACATGATAATTTTAATTACATTTTACCTTGTATAATACAGGGTGAGTAACGGGAGACGGATGTTTTTGGAACGTACCATACTCGGCTTGTAAAGGGAGTGGATAGGTGCATGAGCTGGCCTTCAATTCCCTCTTGAGGGGCCCTTTAGTATCTATCTTGCCGTTGTGGATTAGAGAGCACCAAGTATTTGTTTATAACACGCACGCAAAAAACGGTGAGTCAGTGCGCGATCCACATTTTCTGGTGTTCTAGCGGTATTGGCAGGACCAGGTGCTTTTCTTTTCATTAAAGAACCAGTCGCTTTAGCAGGGCCAGTTGGGGTAATTGTAAACGCTTTTTCAATGTTTTAACCTTCTGATCCTTCCCTACCATTTGAATAAATTCAGAGATAAAATTGTGAGCATTGTAGCCACTACTGTACTTCTTGCGAGTAAATGTGTACAAAAATTTTGACTTTATGACTATTTGTCAGCGAATGAGCTCGTGTTTACAATTACCCCAGTGTGTTTACAATTACCCCAGAGATCTGGGGTAATTGTAAACAGTGATTTATTTTCGAATAAGGTTGATGCAAAAGGAAAATTGTTTCATACACAGTCTGTTTGAAGGCTTAAGAAATTACGGAGCAATGGTTCTCAGTCTGCGGCCAACAGGCCGCATGTAGTCCGCCGAGTTATGTTATGAGTCGGCTGAGATCATTTAAGGAGAAATATCTTGAAAAAAATCAAGTAATGCGACAAATTTGCGTAAAATTTGTCACGCAGTGGATCAGACGGTTAAGCTTGGATCCCACAAAACACCGAAAGTGAAGCACAACTGGCCGTGTTCAACGCTTGGGAGGGTGACACCTCCCGCGACTGATTACTCTGAGACCGAGTGCGCTAAAGGGAGCTGTGCACGTAATATACATCGTCGCTTCAAATGTTCACCAAGTTAGAAATAATTTCCGCTGAGGGACCATCCTAGGTGACGATCTCTCATCTGGGAGCTGTTTCAAAATCATTAAGCCCCTCTGAGCCAAGTGTACTTCATAATAGGAATATCGGAGCTCATTAATAATCATTAGGAGCTTCCTTAATTCATGGTCGCTCTGCAAGGGGGGCTTGGATTTCCAACTGGAATTAGCAACAACAACAACAGTTATGTAAAATAGACACAAGAGTGTAATTTATATCAAAATAAAATACTTATTGTCCCCCTTAAATATTGGAAATAGGATAAATTTAAGTGTTTACAATTACCCCAGAGTACGAAATATATGGGGTAATTGTAAACACCTAACTTGCCCATGAAAAATAACAGGGAGGATTGAACTCATAGCTAAATGTTTTTAGCAGAATTCCATATGACAAATAAAAATGGTTGAAACCGCTTACATCGCTTTTGTAGATGAGCTGGAGAGGAAAATGTAGGCTCACTAAATTTTGTTAAACAACTTTTTTCACTGTGCCATTTTCAAACAATAGTGACGCCTCCACAGTTGTTTCGAAGCTTACGAAACTGTTTAAATATCTTCCTTATGCTGCCAGTTTATCACTCACGAGCAGTTAAGTTTTCAAAACCACCACAAGTATAGTTATGAAGCTTGTTTACAATTACCCCGTGTTTACAATTACCCCAACTGACCCTACATTATCCCACCTAAAAATGGTATTGCGTCTGTGGGCATAACCATCAGTGGCGTAGCGTATGTTTTGTACGAAGGGACGCTGAAATAATCTAGTCGAAATTACCGTAATCTTTTATTCTGAACATTGCATTATATAGTCGAAACCGATTATAGCGAATATGAAGAATATGACACATCGCTTGTCAAAAATTGTCACATAGCTTGTCAAAATCGAATATTCGTAAAAGCAGAAAAAATATCAGATTAAAAAGATGCATAAAGGAAAGTATGCTTACCTTTTATTTTACATTATTCTCATGATATTACGTTTAAAAAATGAAGAGTAGGCTTTTTAAACAACTTTATACATTAATTCTATTCGTCGCTTTTCTTTTCAGCGAAGACAAGCGATGCCTCTTTCAATAGGTTCACTGGAAAGTTCCCTCAGTAAGGCCTTTTCAATGGCCAGTGAGCTAAAATTACTTACGCGATCATTTCTCATGGAATTCTTTTTTTCCCAAAGTAATTATAACATTGAACACAAGACAAAACTATTTGACACCTTTTTTATTTGAAACTCTCAGGATTCTAAGCTTCTTCCTTTTTCGAGAGGCCGGCGTTTGGAAAAAGGAAAAAGCGTCCCAGCTTTGAGGGTCCGTACGCCAGCGTCGGCCAGAGCACAGGAGACGAACATGTTTTCCTAAAAGAGCATGCGCAGTCCCTTCTTTCTTCCACTCCTTCCTTTCTTCCCCTGCTTTTTAATACGCTGAACGAAATCAGTGTCCACCTCCCGTCGCTGTTGAAAGTTATTTTCTCCTAAGTGCTCGACGCTTTGGAGTGAGTGCGTTTGCTTTTATGAGAAAACGAACGCAAATCGCAAATGTGATATTTCCATTGCTATTTTGTTAAGAAAAATATTTAAATTTTCAGAAGGAATTTAGTTTTAATATACTTTCCTACCTAAAGATAAGTACTCCCGATTTTCAGGTGACGCTCGGCGTACGAGCGTCCCCTTACGCTACGCCCCTGATAACCATGATGATCAATGCAGACTTTTTGCCTTCGTCGGGTAGATGCCAGATACTTTAAGTGGCTATCACTGACTCACCGTTTTTCACATGTGTGTCATAAGCAAATATGGGGTGGTCTCGAATCCATAACGGCATGATGGGTACTAAATGGCACCTCAAAGGCAGTTGAAGGCCACCTTCCGCATCTCCCTACTCCCTTTACAAGCCGAGTATGATACACTCCAAAAGCTTCCGTTTCCCGTCCCTTACTGTCAACATTAGTCCCCTATTTTTTTTAAAGAATGTTTTTAAATATTTCTGGTTTCTAACTCTGAAATCAAACTGTAATAATGACTTATTTCTAACTAAAGACGCTTTAATTTTTTACAGTTTCCGATAATCTTTTGACAACATTTAATTTTTCATTAACCTACAACTCAATAGGTGCGTTTGAAAATAACCTAATTATTAAAAAAAGATCCTATAGCAAAGTTCAAGTATTTGAGAAACATTCTGCCTATTAAGTATTTTTTTTTTTATTGTGACACCTAGAGGTAATCCTTCTCTTTTGTATTTTAGCATCTCTTTCTCTCTTTCAAATAACGATTTTTTTTCCTTACAGTATATATTGAAGACCTATGCAATTCAGAATGTATAAATGTGTTGAATTTAGGATCTGACAATTCCAATTCTTCTGGGATCCTCAAAGCCTCACGAAACAGCACATTTTTGTCAAACAAAAATTGTTCAATATTTCTTCAACCTCCACTAGGTTATGGTGTGGTACTCAGTGTAAGATACCTCGATTTTAGGCCATATTATGCAAAAGAATGCAAAAATTACATTCGAGTAAGTGCCGTAATTAGCAATCATTGTTTTGCATTTGACTTCTTAATTAATTTGTTCCCTTTGTTCTTTTACACCGGTGCCGCAAGCAGAAATTGCAAAGTCAAGAAACATACCATTTCCGCAAGAAAATAATAATAATAATAATCACAATATTCATCTTTACGAAGTGTTAAATATACAGCTCAGTGTTACAGTTTTAAAATAATAGCAGTGTCGTTAAAATGAGGTGCAGGAATTTCAAGTCTTCAAGCAAAAGAAGCCTAAAATGAAGACAGTATATACAAAATATAAGTATACAATAACATAGAGAAGCTTCAAAAAAATTACAATAAAGTTTTTATTATGAAACTCTGCAATGCATAATCAAGAATTAAGTGATCTTTAGAACGAAATTAAACTGCAAACTTCTTAATAATTAAAACAATTTATTAAGTTGTCAATAAAATTTTATAAAGAATCAAACGAAAGATTGAAATTTGTCCCCGAAAATTCCAAACGGTTAATTGACTCCCAAGGCTATATCTCTCTCTCCATCTGAACACTCCCATATTATGAGCACTTTTCGGCAGTCCCGGAAACCCTTCTTAGATATAACGTAAGATGATCCCCATGCACTCTGATCTATCTAAACAGTAATGTACAATCTAAACAGTAATGTAAACACTACTTTTAATCCCCAGTTCAATCGTTATCTCTTTACGTACTGATCATGTTCGCATTCGGAATTGAGGAATTCGACCTCACTATTTCTAACCACTAACTAACACATGGCAAGAAAAGCGTATAACTTCTTATAAAACTGGGTGGGGCAGAAGTAATGACCTGGTTTTGACGGGGTATAAAAAAACTAATACAATTTGAGACTTGAAACTTGTTTTATTTTGATTTGTAATCCCATTTTTTTACATTAAGTTTTCAATAGCACTTCGGCAAAATGGCGGCCTACAGCACCAATACAATGATGTAGTACATTTCTGAAGTTTTGGGAAAATTTTCTGCACATTTCAAGGGGTATGGCGGATATTTCCTCGATAATTTGGTCCTTCAGCTCTTCTAAAGTATGGGAGTGATGATTCCAAACTTTCTCCTTCAAATAACCCCACAGAAAAAAGCTTAGGGTCAAAAACATTACGCGGAATATTGAAATGCACACAAAGATGCATTCTATTCTTTCTGCATGGAAAAATAGACTGCATCAGTGTATTGCTGCAGAAGGCCCCCATCTTGTCAAAACTTAATGTAAAAAAATGGGATTATATACAGATCAAAATATGAAAAGTTTTAAGTCTCAAATTGTATTAGTTTTTTTTTAATACCCCCCCCCTCAAAACCGGGTCATTACTTCTGCCCCACCCTGTACATTGAAATTGAGTGAGGTGATTTTTTTTTCGAAACCCATAAAGTCTGAGTTACTAAACTGTACCAAACTAGCTAAAGCGCATTGTTTACCAATTTCATTTAGAAATATGGCCATCTTGAGGTTCCGCTTTCCAAATGAGTATTTATACGTTTGAAACGAAAATGGGAATTGAACGATTAAATTATTTCCCTATCTAAATTCCTACAAGATATCGTATCTCAAATCCTGTTTCAAAACGAATAAAGATTTAAAATTGCATATTTTAGTTTTAGTACTTCATTGTGTGAATGCTTCACACAATATTCGCACATTTTCTATACGTACCAAGTCACATTTATCCTAAATCATCAATTTCATTATATTAGGCACGCGTCACAATAAATTTGAAATTCCAAAACATTCGGACATTTGAAAAAGTTCGAAAGCGTACCATTTATTATCAGGGAACATTTAAGACGCATTCTTCTACACAGGTTATTTTGCCCTTGAGAGTGCAACTGTTTTGCTTTGCAACTGTCAGTTCGGTCCTGATAACGCCATTTAAAAGTTCTGGTTTCAATGGAAAGTTGTAATTTAAAATTATGATTTATGCAGAAAGTAGAGTAATTACTTTCTAGAACTTATCAATTGTTCGAAAGTTATTCTAGGTTAAATGGGATTGAATTGTTTGAATCAGAGATGCGTTTTATAATGAATGAAACCTTATTCATACATTATGCCGGCAGGGTGTCGTAGGGTTAAGGCACTGGCCTTGTACGCCCAAGACTGTTTGGCTCAAACCTGGTTTGTGGGCTCAATTTGGTCCAAGTAGGTGGATTTTTCACGATACAAGAAATCATCATCATCCATGTTGTATGATTATGCGGCATGGAAGCGATCACTAAGTATCAATTTAGCTTGGGCACTCTCGGCTAAATTTAATCTTTAGTGCTATTTTGCATCGTCAGAGACCGGGGTGCCTCCAACTAGTAGTAAAATGGGTGTCAAAATTCAGAAGTATTAAGGGCATCAGCCGATGGTATTTCTTGAAATAATGTATGCATGTTCCTCGGAAGCGCACTAGGTCTACAAAGATTAAAGACCAATGCTCAACCCAATAAAAAACAAAGAAACATAGTAATTTATATGCACAAGAGAATGTTCTATTTAAAAAACTTTCAGCTTTTTATTTCACATTTAAGATCCCCGAAAACAAAACCCCCTAAAACTTTTAATGGCGTAATTTGCGACATCGCCTCTCAGAGCACTCTTGAAATTAATATTTAAAGAATGTTCTGACCATTTCACATACACTTTTTTTCGAGTTTGGCTTGAAATATTTCAATCAGACCCATCATATAGGGGGGGGGGGTCAGGAGGGGTCATTTAGATTATCCCCCCTCCCGTCTTTGAGAATATAATGTATTTTTATGAATGTGCGTGTATATTTCGTTGTCTTTTCTTTCAGCGGAATTTACAACCATTTGCCCCTCTCTCCCCTGGAAAAATTCAAATTGACGGGCATGATTTCAGTGTATTCCTTTCTTGAAGTCTGAACAAGTGCCAAGAAGAATTAAGATATATCATGAGCTTTTTTACGGAGGAATATCCTTTGAATCAAAATAAATCTTAACTTACAGGAATATAAAAGCAAAAAGTAAATGAAGTTAATACAAATTATGTCTCAATCCTTACAAAAGATAAAAACAAAATTGCCATTTTTACCGAAAATACTAATTTAAAACTTGCTCTTTAAAAATGTTTCCTCAAAATAGTGTCTATATGAAAATAAACACACAAAATACTTATTGAGACTAAGCGAGAATACATAATCTCTAATACAAAGAACATTTTCAAATGATTTAGGACTTTCTTCAATCGAGATTTCGTTTACCATTCAATCTCATAGATTTCTGCAGCAAGCTTTTTTTTCCCCTTCTTTTGGAGCTGCGTATTGGTCCCGTAGCCTAAATGGTTATCAGCTGCATTTGTAACAGGACTCTTTGCTGGCTACGGTAAACTATTGTTATTGATTTGAGCAAACAGCCCTTTACATGTTTAACTCTATCAGGGTGTCTACAGATTTTAAATTGAAATTTCGTGACCGTTCGATGATACATCGGATATTGATTCTTCAGAACATCGGATATCCGGTGTCATCTGTATGACGTAGAGGGAAGACTGTTGTACCATGGATCCCCAATTTACCGTTATAATTTTTTAAAGCTATTTTTTAAAATATAACTATGGAAAATTTGTTTCCCGTTAGCACTATTATATATTCCTACACTTCATGTATTTTTTGGAAATCTAAATATCAAACGACTTTAGAAGAAAAAAATAGACATGTGTTTCATAAATATGTGATCAATTGTACAAGACGTCATGTAGGGAAAGGTGGGGCAGATTGGTCATGTTTGCCTTAAGACAGTTGGTGTTGCCATAAAAATGTCACAATCGTAGTATGAAAGTATTAAGAATATACCTTACCCTTTTCCCTAGAAATTAGTCATGTTTTTTTAAAATCCTCTTCTTTTTTTAATGAAATTTTGAAAATAAATGTACATTTAGTTTAAACTGCCCCTTGGTCAGGGTACTTTGGACATGGGATAGGGGAAAATTGGACAAAAGCGCTCTTAACTGTATAATAGGTATATTATTTTACAAACAGTAGGTAAACATAATAATTCTTTATTTTTTTACAACCAAACATATAAAAATATAAGGATACGATAAATTTTAACACAGTATAATTATAAACTTTCACGGAAACGATGTATTACCCATTTTCCTCAACAACCAAGTGAACTTTAAGATAGTACACTACAATCACATTAATACCAGCATGTGTCAAAAAACTGAAGGGGGATCCAAGGTACCCCCCTTGACTGTTGATCAAGGTACAACAGTCTTTACTAAGTACCGGATATCCGGCTCTGATGCTCGAAACGTGTAAATTATACGCATATTTTTAAAAATCACAGAACTTCCAAACACGTAGTTTGTAATTCACATATCTTTTTAAAACATGTTAATTAATTGATTTTAAAAATAAAATTTAACATGCCGGATAACCGGATATTTCGCGCAGTGGTCCGACCGGATTCCGGATATTTAAAAAATTGTTGAATACCGGTTATTCGGTACTTTCTGGAAGGGACCGATCACGTTGGACGGAAAATTTTCATGACCTGTTCGTAATTTTCGTGACCGATTTCCAAATTCGTGACTTTCTCGGGACTTAAGTGACCTGTAGACACTTTATGTATCATTTCGCCAGTTTTTTTGGAAAATGCTTTTCTCTTCCGTTGTATCTCTGCGTGTCCTACTCAAGAATAGGAAATAAGTGCTTTTGAACATTGACGACTCCTCACGGAAATCAGATAGCTCTCAACAAGTTATTAAATTGAGTAAACTTACGCTTCCTAAGCATTTCAAATAACTTAGCTATCACTTAACATAAACATATTTTCTACTTTTACTACACTCGATTATTTCCATTTTATTCAATAAGCATCTTCTTAATCCTGTTTATTTTTCTGTGTCATAATAATAGTTTTCCCACTATTTACCCTGTAAATGCTATTCCTCTTTTTCTTCATTTTTAATTAAAAGTATAAGGCCACTAACTCTTCTGACAGATTCATGATAGAAAACATGAATTCACGCTTTGTGGATATAGTGATGATGTTACTGAATATCAATCATATGCCAGTGATAGCAGTGCACTTCGGCTAGATTTTTTCACAGAAGAAGCAAGGGATGAAGGCTTTAATTCTGATGTCACTTTTGTTGTTACATCGTATATCTCAGGTAATTTCAACAAGACAATGTATCAAAAACGCGAAAACAAAGTAAAATGAAAGTCAGAAATAGCAATAAGTACTTCAGACACGTGTTTAGGTGCTACAAGGAACCTCTTTTTCAATACAAAGAAACGTGAACTTACGGAAGAAATCCATCCAATAAAAGGTCAATAGCTATCATAGTAAACGTCTTTAAAATCATAACTCATATATAGCATACTCTGAAAGAATATTATCATTTATAAAAGAAATTATTCATATAAGTCTTCAGAAGCTCAACCTAATTTATTTCTGCTTTTTATCGCATTCTTCCAAATTTCGATGCTATGAATTTTTATCTTTTTCATTTTCATAACTTAATGAACTCTTCTTAAATCTGTTTACACTCCACTGTACGAAAAACCACTGTGCGATAAAAGAGTCGGGTAGTTTTCGAACAATCTCTTTAAAGCTTCTGGGTTATTAAAAGAGCATAAATTAAAAATGAATATGTACATGTTTCAGTTATTAAGATAAACGATTTTTAAAAAAGACCTTTTAAAATTTTCTAGTCAAAATTGCTAAGACATATTTTAAAATTTAACTACTAGTTAAAACTGGAAACTGCTAATTGAATTCAGCAAAATAAATATTTAGCACATTCATGTAAAGTACTATGTTTTATATTATGTTGTGAACCTTGTTTAATATACTCTCTAAGTTTAAAAAACTGAAGTGTAATTTATAAATATTCGACGTAGATATTTATTTAACTTACTTACTTCCCTTAAATCCGATACTATTCTTTCACTTTATAGTAAACTACAATTGTGACAAGAAAAAAATGTTCCAATGTTTGACTAAACGTTGCATTTGGAATGGTTTTACTTGCGATGGTCATAATAACTGCGGAGATCAAAGTGACGATTCAAGGCGATATGCGAATTGTGGTAAGTAATTATAATGCATCAAAATTCATTTTAAAACAATTTTGAAGAACATTAACATTGATTTGATTGGTTAGAATTTTTGATGGTTTCGAATCAAAGAATGACATTAGAAAAATAAGAAAAAGGTTGAAAGCCGTAAAATAAACGCTTGTAATAAGATGGAAAGAACTTCGAAGTTGAAAGTTGAACTAAAAGCATTTTCAGTTGAATAAGATAAATATTATTACATCTTCCCCAGAATAATGAATATTTTTTTTTAAATGTACTCTTTAAATTCATACAAAGGACACCTACTTCACTCTGAAAGTATATACAGTAGGTTATTTGCAAAAACGCACGATAATGTAAATTAAAAAAATATTTTCTTTTTCTTTCTTCGATTTTGAATATCCTACATACAGCGTGTTTTACTTTATGCTCTTTATGCTGAAAGAAGTCAATGCGAATGTGGAGAAGGAACGAAGGAACAGATGCATCATTTCTTGTCTCATTCTTGAAATAAAGTCATACGATCGCGAAAGAGGCGTGGACAGTGCGTTTGGCTGGAGGTGTGAAGATCTCAAGTCAACTTTACAGACTATACTTATAGAGAGATAAAGCTTCTATTTAGACACAACATCGAACTGCTGGTAGCAGGTGTTTCCTGATTTCTTCTCATGTAATGCTTAAATGTGGGGCATATATTGCTAAATTCACCAAAGAATAAAGTCCTACCGGTTTTGTACAACAGATCGTATACTCCGAGATTTCGCAATTATTTTAAACTATTTTTAAATATTTGAACACATTCGCGCACTCTTTTCTAACGCATATTTTTCAGGGCAGATGTTCGCCATTACTTCAGAGCTTTCGATGTATGCATGGTAGAAAATTGAACTACTCATAGCTCATAAGTAACTTTTGATATGTAGTACATGCAACAACCTACAAGGAAGAAGATTGCTTGTTTATGGTTCTGAGAAAGTGGTGGTGAAGATGAATATGATGAACTGTTCAGTAATCCGGGGGGAAAAATTCATAAGGAATGTTATTTCTTTTAAATAAACAGCATTTAAGTAGGTGAAAGTGCTATTTTGTTTAATATGTAGATCTTTTCCATTTGAGAAAATATATTTATCATTTTTACATGAAATATTAAACTATTCCATATAAAAATCATTTTTATACAAAATATAAATCGATTTAAAAAATAGGTGCACATACAACGAGCACCACAAATTTCGATGTTGGAACGATCTCACTCGGACTTCCGAAACTTCGACATTCCAACTTTCTATCGTACCATATTTCTCTCCAGTTTTAGCCACATCTTGCCAGATGTGGCTGAAACTAGTTACTATGGCCAGTTTAAGATGCTTCTGGCTAAAAGTATTTTTAATTACTAGCCACAAGCAATTCTGGCTAATATTGGCTAGTTTTAACATTAATTTTCCATATCAAAGTTTATTATTATTATTTTTTTATTATTATTTCAACCAAGATTTGCTTGCCTTGAAATTTATATACATGTACTATGTTCAGTTGGCAATTGTAGTATATTCGTTCTGTTAACTATATTATAACAGAGAATGGTAAAGGTAGTATATTAGAAGATCTGAAACTGTATAAAACAAAATGCACTAGCATAATAAAAAATGTGGTGAATGCTAGTCTTTCGCATTCTCAGAAATGGAACTCTCAGTTTTGACTATTCTTCAATCGTCAAGAAAATTTCGTCATTTATAACGATTCTTTCCTCGCACGATCACGTGACTTAAAAATTTCCTACACAAATTTCGCCAATTTAACGAAAGGTTTACTTGGAGCATTTTTCACGAAGCCATTTCGTCAAATACGATGAAAGTTTCGTGAGATTTGAGCATGCGTTTCTGAGTGTGCGTACATGTCACGCCGGTCATTATACATAAACAGGGATACACCGATCGGGATGGGCGAGCAGGACTGGTTCTCTCTTTCAGAAGGCACCGGATATGCGGTATCCGAACGGTTTCTTATTTTATCCGGCACCCGATCCAATCACTAAACGAAAGATCCGGTGAATAAAATTTGATTTTTGAAATTTGTAAAATGGAAAACTTGTACGTGTTTGGAAGCTGTGGAATGTTTAAAAATATGCATAGAATTTAGAGGTTTCAAAAAAATCAGAGCCGGATATCGGGTAGAAATCCGTCAGAAAAGATGTACTGGATATCCGATATTTGACAAAATGAATATCCAATGTGGAGTTTGGGTATCTAACTGTCATACCACAGCAATAACGACAACCATGTTTAAAGAAAATGGCTAGTTTTGGCTAAATTATTTCTCGCAATTGGCTAAAAGTCGTCTGGAAAATCTGACAATCCTGTTTCTCTCATAGAAGTTCGACATAATACTCTCTGATGGATTCAATTGCTTTCCTAATTCGAAAACAGTACAAACAGCAATTTTTCCATCAACAGAGTTTTCTGTTGCTAAATGGTCAAATTGCGGGTACCACAACGAGAAGCCACTATCGGTAAGTATAAGAGGGAGTTCTAGGCAAAAATAAAGACATAAAAATAAAACTTGTTAAATAAAAACATCACTCCAAATGTGATGAAATATTTCACAACTTCGTTAATATTTACTGTAGTTCTGCGAAGAACTACTGTTAATTAGGTTTTATGACAATTTTTAGTGCGTGGATTCACAAGTCGTCATAAAAATTAAAATGCGATGATACATAATTCATAGAACACATGAAAAAATATGTGGAAGGAATATGAACTTGACATAGGTGCTGTATCTCAAGGACTAAGAAAGCTTCAAGCTCCTTTGTTAGCTAAGAGAAATAGTTATATGTAACAAAAAACATTAAACACAAAATTAGGGATTAAAAAAAATACTTTTTTTTAAAGATTGAGAAAATATGACACAAACATATACCAGAGTGGAAGGAAATCTAATAGACATGTTCAATGGACTTAGAGTAGATTTAAACCTCCTTGTAACTATTTAGGAATTATGTAAGTGATAGGAAGATAATGATTTTAATTATTTAATTTCATAAATTCAACTGTAAATTTCATTGAAGTTTTCATACGTTCTTCACCATAGTCAAGCGCTACTTGTACATATATATACTACGTATTTAACAACTCCTTATAGTCATTCTGATACTTTGAAATAAGTGCTTATTCAAAGGCATGTTTTGAACATTATTTTTATACCGAAAAAGTTATGGAGAATTTTAAAATTAGCTGTTCTTTCTAAATTTAAAATTTACGTTTTAGAATTATGACTTCTACTACCAAAGAAAAGAATCAAACTTCAGTCATCTAAAAATCTGCAACCTAAATAACCACATTAGCAAGAATAAACAAGACTAATCATTTTTCAAATATTATTGTATTAAGAAAATTGAATGTTATTTATTTTTACTCTAATGAACTATTTTTCAAAATAGGTAAATTATCATCAGGTGCTATAGCAGGAATAACTGTTGGTTCAGTGATTCTTTTCCTATTGCTAATAATTGTTACGTTTGCCTGCTGCAGATCTGGAGCAAAGTATAGAGCTTGAAGCGATATCTGCAACAAAAATTTATTAAGAACTTCACCACAAATGCATAAAATATTCCGCCAAACATTCCTTTTAATGTCCAAAAGTCACCACCAGCAATTGTCAAAAGCCAATATGAACAAAACAGAAAGAATAAGTACAATATTTAAGGCTAAGCACCTTACAAAGGATCATTTACATGAGCACAGGTTAAACAATCAAAATATAGTCTGCACAGACTGGAACTGAATTGGAAAATGTTTGGTTTATGTTAAATCCAAATATTACTCAAGAAACCTAAAGACATAAAAATGCTTAGAAAAATTATTTTGTAAAGGAAAAAAAATTCAATTCCATACTTTTAATATATTATTGTACTTTTAGTGTATGCATGTGTGTTTTTTTTTTTTTTTAATATAAGGTTCAAGCTAATCTTTAAGGCACTAATTTTACTTTTTTCCCCTAATTACACATGCTTCTAAAATTCTTTCTAAAAGAAGCTGAAATAATTTTGTGGAATTATTTCTTTTTCATAACAGAAATAATTCTGCAAACGTTCTCTAGATGCAAGAAAGAAGGAGCATTAAATTTAAACAAATTATTTCTTAATAAACCCAAAATGTTGTTTGTAGTTTCAGTTTAATATTATAATAAACATTTAAGCTGTATTTTTATAATAAACATGAGTTTTCTATAAATCTGATCTTTCTGAAACTAAGAGTTACTTTATAAATTATATAATTATGTTGGAGAGCACTTTATGTATAGAGAAGAAGGTTAAAATTCAGTATAAACAAGTTTAACTATTAAACTCCTAAAACTGAAAAGCAGACATACTCATCCGTTGATGAAATCACTGAAATGAGGCCATCAGTACCTTCACAGCTATGTTACTGACAAGTAAATGTTCTATCTCAACAATTAGGGATATGGTCAGGTTTCCAACAAAAACACTGGATTAGTATAAGTGAAATGCTAGCAACAGATGTCAAACAGTTTAGAAGTTATAAGGGTTTATTAAGTAAAAAGTCATTGGGGGGGGGGGGACATTTGCCACATATGAGCTATTGTGAAATTTGACAGAAATATTAACTAGGCTTGATTTGTTTTGTGTGCTTCATTTACTGAAAAGAAAAAAAGTTGAAGTACAGAAAGTTTTAAAAAGATCAACAATCAGAAACAATCTGAAAAGTTTAAGAAAAGGTAAAAACCGAAAGGGAAAGAATCAATCTTGCACAGTGTTTCTCTCAGGCATCTTTCGGGCTGGGGGGGGAGGGCACTGCATCCTCGGAGCTAACCAACTGCCCCCCCCCCCCGGAAAAATTCAGATCACAAATTTCAAAAAATGAAAATGAAAGAAAAGAGAGATTACACTTTTAAGACTTTAGTTTCAGAAACACTTTTAGGGAAAATACATCGAACACTGTCACTAGTGACACCAAAAGTAACCTAAAACATAAGAATTTATTTTGAAAAATTTGCGGGGGAAGACTAACCAAACACCTTTCTGCTTCCACTAAAATCACTAAAGAATCTTGAAATTGCATTGTTAGGAAGATTTCAAAAAGTTTTCTGGGGAAAGCCCTCGAACGCCTGCCTCCAGTAACATTGACAGAGATAGACTGAAAGTTCATTTTTAAGACTACACTTTCGAAAATTTTCTTAGGGGAGAACTTCTGAAACTCCTTTCTCTAACATCCCGAAAGAGCCTAAAATTGCATTCCCGGGAGCTAAATTGCGAAAGAAATTCTGGGAGAGGACCCCCCCCCCCCCCCGCTTCAGAGATAGCCTAAGATTATACTTATAGTTATGGGACCAGTTTGAAAAATTTAAGATGCAGAAGCCCCAATAAACACTGCCCTAACTTCACCAAAGATAGTCTAAAAATGCACCCACTGTATATGGTTAACAAAAATCTATTATATACTATGTACAATATATTCATATTATCATCATTTCTAGTTTATATATATATAGGTACTGATTTTGAAGCATTGTTGTTAACCGCCCCTCCTAATTCTTAACAAGCCCCCCTGGAGCAAAAGGTCTGAAAGAAACACTGCTCTTGCAGAATGTGAATAAACATAATGGGATCAAAGATAAACTTAAGAGCTTTGTTTGGTTCACATAGATGCATATTTTGATACCTACCTTTACATTGTTTAATCTTGAAGCATTTTTATGCCTTCAGATCTTTGGTTTACACTGCAAAACTTTGCGTAAAACCAGCCTCCGCAGAATATTTACCTTAATTAGTTTTATACTCTCGGTACAGTTGTTCTAAAAATTAGTGGGAGCATTATTAATAAAAAAAACATTAAATATATTTTCTAACGATTAAATACATCCTTAACAATGAGAGAATTTTTCATTTTATTCTCTATTATTGAAAATATATTAAGCATCCTTAACACGTTGAGTGCCACGTCAGTCGCCGGTGACTGACAAGAAGTTACTGACATTATCATACCCGAAGTGTAGTTCAATGTAATCTTATCTCTAGCGGGCCAAACTATAAACAAAACAGGCGAGGGGCCTAGCGTGTTGAATGAATGCTTATATAAGCATTCCCTTTTGAACAGAAATACCTTCCACTATGCTAAAAAACAATGGCCCTAAAACGTTTTAAATTTCCATCGAGTAAATTCTAATTTGCCAGTATTGCGCTTTGCATTGCTGTACTACAATACCTGCACGCGCGGCCTGACGGGGAAGTCGCTATAAAACCGCGTGGCACTCAACGTGTTAATAGGCAAAATGACAATAGTATTTGTTATATATTTGTCAAATTGGTCAAACTACTATTATGGTAATTCCAGACATGATATTTGAATTTTTATCAGAAAATGCAATAAAGATTGTTCTTTACACAAAAAATATGTTAGAAAAAAGTAGTATGACAGGTAAATCTCTACAAAATAACATCTTAATTTTGCAAATGTGAGCAAGTATATTTTTAACTTACTGTAATAACAAACATAAGATTACACATACTTTAAAGTGTTATAAGAGTAGTTAATAAGATATGCACAAAATGTTTCTTTCCAGATATATTTATTTTCAAAAAATTCATACAAATATAACAGCTAAATAATAATCAAATATATATCCGAACCATATATATACTATGTATATATAAATATATGCAATTACACTTGTTAAGTTAATAAATGTATACCAAAGCTTGTTTTATAGGATCACAATTTCTTCGTTAAAACTGCAGAAATGCAGTAATACATACATATAAGCTCTCCTCATCTACTATTAATAACGTGAAACATTAATAAAATATTTTTTTAAAAAAAGCTCTATAGAAAAATTCAATATGATATTGAGAAAATCGATATTTTGGACCCAAGAATTTAAACTTTCAAAATATAGAATCTCTTTTTTCTTATATTTTTTACAAAATGATTTTTTTTAATTTCATTTATTTATTTTCTTTACAGCATGACTATTATTAAAAATAAACTATCAACTTATACAACTGAAAATAAACCTTAAAAATGCATAACTAGTTAAATAGTATTGAATAAAACTTTGCAACCGTAAAGGTAAAATAACATGACATCCGAGTAACAGATTAATCGAATTTAAGAATAGAAGTTCTTTACTTTCAGAGCTTCTCAACATTGCATCATGGAGTTGAAATTTGAGAAAAACAGTACTTGGAAAATACGAAAGAATACACATTGTAGGTTTACAGCAAAAATTACTGTTTGGATGAAGAAATCAAATTGTATAACAAGATTTTGCTCATACATTTTTCCATACTTTTGTCAAAAGTTACCAAAAACCAAAAGCTAACATTATATAGTCTTGAAACAATATAGTATATTGTTTCTAGACTATATAATGCCTAAAATTGCATTCACGGGAGCTAAATTGCGAAAGAAATTCTGGGAGAGGACCGCCCCCCCCCCCCCCCCGCTTCAGAGATAGCCTAAGATTATACTTATAGTTATGGGACCAGTTTGAAAAATTTAAGATGCAGAAGCCCCAATAAACACTGCCCTAACTTCACCAAAGATAGTCTAAAAATGCACCCACTGTATATGGTTATCAAAAATCTATTATATACTATGTACAATATATTCATATTATCATCATTTCTAGTTTATATATATATAGGTACTGATTTTGAAGCATTGTTGTTAACCGCCCCTCCTAATTCTTAACAAGCCCCCCTGGAGCAAAAGGTCTGAAAGAAACACTGCTCTTGCAGAATGTGAATAAACATAATGGGATCAAAGATAAACTTAAGAGCTTTGTTTGGTTCACATAGATGCATATTTTGATACCTACCTTTACATTGTTTAATCTTGAAGCATTTTTATGCCTTCAGATCTTTTGTTTACACTGCAAAACTTTGCGTAAAACCAGCCTCCGCAGAATATTTACCTTAATTAGTTTTATACTCTCGGTACAGTTGTTCTAAAAATTAGTGGGAGCATTATTAATAAAAAAAACATTAAATATATTTTCTAACGATTAAATACATCCTTAACAATGAGATAATTTTTCATTTTATTCTCTATTATTGAAAATATATTAAGCATCCTTAACACGTTGAGTGCCACGTCAGTCGCCGGTGACTGACAAGAAGTTACTGACATTATCATACCCGAAGTGTAGTTCAATGTAATCTTATCTCTAGCGGGCCAAACTATAAACAAAACAGGCGAGGGGCCTAGCGTGTTGAATGAATGCTTATATAAGCATTCCCTTTCGAACAGAAATACCTTGCACTATGCTAAAAAACAATGGCCCTAAAACGTTTTTAATTTCCATCGAGTAAATTCTAATTTGCCAGTATTGCGCTTTGCATTGCTGTACTACAATACCTGCACGCACGGCCTGACGGGGAAGTCGCTATAAAACCGCGTGGCACTCAACGTGTTAATAGGCAAAATGACAATAGTATTTGTTATATATTTGTCAAATTGGTCAAACTACTATTATGGTAATTCCAGACATGATATTTGAATTTTTATCAGAAAATGCAATAAAGATTGTTCTTTACACAAAAAATATGTTAGAAAAAAGTAGTATGACAGGTAAATCTCTACAAAATAACATCTTAATTTTGCAAATGTGAGCAAGTATATTTTTAACTTACTGTAATAACAAACATAAGATTACACATACTTTAAAGTGTTATAAGAGTAGTTAATAAGATATGCACAAAATGTTTCTTTCCAGATATATTTATTTTCAAAAAATTCATACAAATATAACAGCTAAATAATAATCAAATATATATCCGAACCATATATATACTATGTATATATAAATATATGCAATTACACTTGTTAAGTTAATAAATGTATACCAAAGCTTGTTTTATAGGATCACAATTTCATCGTTAAAACTGCAGAAATGCAGTAATACATACATATAAGCTCTCCTCATCTACTATTAATAACGTGAAACATTAATAAAATATTTTTTTAAAAAAAGCTCTATAGAAAAATTCAATATGATATTGAGAAAATCGATATTTTGGACCCAAGAATTTAAACTTTCAAAATATAGAATCTCTTTTTTCTTATATTTTTTACAAAATGATTTTTTTTAATTTCATTTATTTATTTTCTTTACAGCATGACTATTATTAAAAATAAACTATCAACTTATACAACTGAAAATAAACCTTAAAAATGCATAACTAGTTAAATAGTATTGAATAAAACTTTGCAACCGTAAAGGTAAAATAACATGACATCCGAGTAACAGATTAATCGAATTTAAGAATAGAAGTTCTTTACTTTCAGAGCTTCTCAACATTGCATCATGGAGTTGAAATTTGAGAAAAACAGTACTTGGAAAATACGAAAGAATACACATTGTAGGTTTACAGCAAAAATTACTGTTTGGATGAAGAAATCAAATTGTATAACAAGATTTTGCTCATACATTTTTCCATACTTTTGTCAAAAGTTACCAAAAACCAAAAGCTAACATTATATAGTCTTGAAACAATATAGTATATTGTTTCTAGACTATATAATGCCTAAAATTGCATTCACGGGAGCTAAATTGCGAAAGAAATTCTGGGAGAGGACCCCCCCCCCCCCCCGCTTCAGAGATAGCCTAAGATTATACTTATAGTTATGGGACCAGTTTGAAAAATTTAAGATGCAGAAGCCCCAATAAACACTGCCCTAACTTCACCAAAGATAGTCTAAAAATGCACCCACTGTATATGGTTATCAAAAATCTATTATATACTATGTACAATATATTCATATTATCATCATTTCTAGTTTATATATATATAGGTACTGATTTTGAAGCATTGTTGTTAACCGCCCCTCCTAATTCTTAACAAGCCCCCCTGGAGCAAAAGGTCTGAAAGAAACACTGCTCTTGCAGAATGTGAATAAACATAATGGGATCAAAGATAAACTTAAGAGCTTTGTTTGGTTCACATAGATGCATATTTTGATACCTACCTTTACATTGTTTAATCTTGAAGCATTTTTATGCCTTCAGATCTTTTGTTTACACTGCAAAACTTTGCGTAAAACCAGCCTCCGCAGAATATTTACCTTAATTAGTTTTATACTCTCGGTACAGTTGTTCTAAAAATTAGTGGGAGCATTATTAATAAAAAAAAAAAATTAAATATATTTTCTAACGATTAAATACATCCTTAACAATGAGAGAATTTTTCATTTTATTCTCTATTATTGAAAATATATTAAGCATCCTTAACACGTTGAGTGCCACGTCAGTCGCCGGTGACTGACAAGAAGTTACTGACATTATCATACCCGAAGTGTAGTTCAATGTAATCTTATCTCTAGCGGGCCAAACTATAAACAAAACAGGCGAGGGGCCTAGCGTGTTGAATGAATGCTTATATAAGCATTCCCTTTTGAACAGAAATACCTTCCACTATGCTAAAAAACAATGGCCCTAAAACGTTTTAAATTTCCATCGAGTAAATTCTAATTTGCCAGTATTGCGCTTTGCATTGCTGTACTACAATACCTGCACGCGCGGCCTGACGGGGAAGTCGCTATAAAACCGCGTGGCACTCAACGTGTTAATAGGCAAAATGACAATAGTATTTGTTATATATTTGTCAAATTGGTCAAACTACTATTATGGTAATTCCAGACATGATATTTGAATTTTTATCAGAAAATGCAATAAAGATTGTTCTTTACACAAAAAATATGTTAGAAAAAAGTAGTATGACAGGTAAATCTCTACAAAATAACATCTTAATTTTGCAAATGTGAGCAAGTATATTTTTAACTTACTGTAATAACAAACATAAGATTACACATACTTTAAAGTGTTATAAGAGTAGTTAATAAGATATGCACAAAATGTTTCTTTCCAGATATATTTATTTTCAAAAAATTCATACAAATATAACAGCTAAATAATAATCAAATATATATCCGAACCATATATATACTATGTATATATAAATATATGCAATTACACTTGTTAAGTTAATAAATGTATACCAAAGCTTGTTTTATAGGATCACAATTTCTTCGTTAAAACTGCAGAAATGCAGTAATACATACATATAAGCTCTCCTCATCTACTATTAATAACGTGAAACATTAATAAAATATTTTTTTAAAAAAAGCTCTATAGAAAAATTCAATATGATATTGAGAAAATCGATATTTTGGACCCAAGAATTTAAACTTTCAAAATATAGAATCTCTTTTTTCTTATATTTTTTACAAAATGATTTTTTTTAATTTCATTTATTTATTTTCTTTACAGCATGACTATTATTAAAAATAAACTATCAACTTATACAACTGAAAATAAACCTTAAAAATGCATAACTAGTTAAATAGTATTGAATAAAACTTTGCAACCGTAAAGGTAAAATAACATGACATCCGAGTAACAGATTAATCGAATTTAAGAATAGAAGTTCTTTACTTTCAGAGCTTCTCAACATTGCATCATGGAGTTGAAATTTGAGAAAAACAGTACTTGGAAAATACGAAAGAATACACATTGTAGGTTTACAGCAAAAATTACTGTTTGGATGAAGAAATCAAATTGTATAACAAGATTTTGCTCATACATTTTTCCATACTTTTGTCAAAAGTTACCAAAAACCAAAAGCTAACATTATATAGTCTTGAAACAATATAGTATATTGTTTCTAGACTATATAATGCCTAAAATTGCATTCACGGGAGCTAAATTGCGAAAGAAATTCTGGGAGAGGACCCCCCCCCCCCCCCCCCCCGCTTCAGAGATAGCCTAAGATTATACTTATAGTTATGGGACCAGTTTGAAAAATTTAAGATGCAGAAGCCCCAATAAACACTGCCCTAACTTCACCAAAGATAGTCTAAAAATGCACCCACTGTATATGGTTATCAAAAATCTATTATATACTATGTACAATATATTCATATTATCATCATTTCTAGTTTATATATATATAGGTACTGATTTTGAAGCATTGTTGTTAACCGCCCCTCCTAATTCTTAACAAGCCCCCCTGGAGCAAAAGGTCTGAAAGAAACACTGCTCTTGCAGAATGTGAATAAACATAATGGGATCAAAGATAAACTTAAGAGCTTTGTTTGGTTCACATAGATGCATATTTTGATACCTACCTTTACATTGTTTAATCTTGAAGCATTTTTATGCCTTCAGATCTTTTGTTTACACTGCAAAACTTTGCGTAAAACCAGCCTCCGCAGAATATTTACCTTAATTAGTTTTATACTCTCGGTACAGTTGTTCTAAAAATTAGTGGGAGCATTATTAATAAAAAAAACATTAAATATATTTTCTAACGATTAAATACATCCTTAACAATGAGATAATTTTTCATTTTATTCTCTATTATTGAAAATATATTAAGCATCCTTAACACGTTGAGTGCCACGTCAGTCGCCGGTGACTGACAAGAAGTTACTGACATTATCATACCCGAAGTGTAGTTCAATGTAATCTTATCTCTAGCGGGCCAAACTATAAACAAAACAGGCGAGGGGCCTAGCGTGTTGAATGAATGCTTATATAAGCATTCCCTTTCGAACAGAAATACCTTGCACTATGCTAAAAAACAATGGCCCTAAAACGTTTTTAATTTCCATCGAGTAAATTCTAATTTGCCAGTATTGCGCTTTGCATTGCTGTACTACAATACCTGCACGCACGGCCTGACGGGGAAGTCGCTATAAAACCGCGTGGCACTCAACGTGTTAATAGGCAAAATGACAATAGTATTTGTTATATATTTGTCAAATTGGTCAAACTACTATTATGGTAATTCCAGACATGATATTTGAATTTTTATCAGAAAATGCAATAAAGATTGTTCTTTACACAAAAAATATGTTAGAAAAAAGTAGTATGACAGGTAAATCTCTACAAAATAACATCTTAATTTTGCAAATGTGAGCAAGTATATTTTTAACTTACTGTAATAACAAACATAAGATTACACATACTTTAAAGTGTTATAAGAGTAGTTAATAAGATATGCACAAAATGTTTCTTTCCAGATATATTTATTTTCAAAAAATTCATACAAATATAACAGCTAAATAATAATCAAATATATATCCGAACCATATATATACTATGTATATATAAATATATGCAATTACACTTGTTAAGTTAATAAATGTATACCAAAGCTTGTTTTATAGGATCACAATTTCATCGTTAAAACTGCAGAAATGCAGTAATACATACATATAAGCTCTCCTCATCTACTATTAATAACGTGAAACATTAATAAAATATTTTTTTAAAAAAAGCTCTATAGAAAAATTCAATATGATATTGAGAAAATCGATATTTTGGACCCAAGAATTTAAACTTTCAAAATATAGAATCTCTTTTTTCTTATATTTTTTACAAAATGATTTTTTTTAATTTCATTTATTTATTTTCTTTACAGCATGACTATTATTAAAAATAAACTATCAACTTATACAACTGAAAATAAACCTTAAAAATGCATAACTAGTTAAATAGTATTGAATAAAACTTTGCAACCGTAAAGGTAAAATAACATGACATCCGAGTAACAGATTAATCGAATTTAAGAATAGAAGTTCTTTACTTTCAGAGCTTCTCAACATTGCATCATGGAGTTGAAATTTGAGAAAAACAGTACTTGGAAAATACGAAAGAATACACATTGTAGGTTTACAGCAAAAATTACTGTTTGGATGAAGAAATCAAATTGTATAACAAGATTTTGCTCATACATTTTTCCATACTTTTGTCAAAAGTTACCAAAAACCAAAAGCTAACATTATATAGTCTTGAAACAATATAGTATATTGTTTCTAGACTATATAATGCCTAAAATTGCATTCACGGGAGCTAAATTGCGAAAGAAATTCTGGGAGAGGACCCCCCCCCCCCCCCCGCTTCAGAGATAGCCTAAGATTATACTTATAGTTATGGGACCAGTTTGAAAAATTTAAGATGCAGAAGCCCCAATAAACACTGCCCTAACTTCACCAAAGATAGTCTAAAAATGCACCCACTGTATATGGTTATCAAAAATCTATTATATACTATGTACAATATATTCATATTATCATCATTTCTAGTTTATATATATATAGGTACTGATTTTGAAGCATTGTTGTTAACCGCCCCTCCTAATTCTTAACAAGCCCCCCTGGAGCAAAAGGTCTGAAAGAAACACTGCTCTTGCAGAATGTGAATAAACATAATGGGATCAAAGATAAACTTAAGAGCTTTGTTTGGTTCACATAGATGCATATTTTGATACCTACCTTTACATTGTTTAATCTTGAAGCATTTTTATGCCTTCAGATCTTTTGTTTACACTGCAAAACTTTGCGTAAAACCAGCCTCCGCAGAATATTTACCTTAATTAGTTTTATACTCTCGGTACAGTTGTTCTAAAAATTAGTGGGAGCATTATTAATAAAAAAAACATTAAATATATTTTCTAACGATTAAATACATCCTTAACAATGAGAGAATTTTTCATTTTATTCTCTATTATTGAAAATATATTAAGCATCCTTAACACGTTGAGTGCCACGTCAGTCGCCGGTGACTGACAAGAAGTTACTGACATTATCATACCCGAAGTGTAGTTCAATGTAATCTTATCTCTAGCGGGCCAAACTATAAACAAAACAGGCGAGGGGCCTAGCGTGTTGAATGAATGCTTATATAAGCATTCCCTTTCGAACAGAAATACCTTCCACTATGCTAAAAAACAATGGCCCTAAAACGTTTTAAATTTCCATCGAGTAAATTCTAATTTGCCAGTATTGCGCTTTGCATTGCTGTACTACAATACCTGCACGCGCGGCCTGACGGGGAAGTCGCTATAAAACCGCGTGGCACTCAACGTGTTAATAGGCAAAATGACAATAGTATTTGTTATATATTTGTCAAATTGGTCAAACTACTATTATGGTAATTCCAGACATGATATTTGAATTTTTATCAGAAAATGCAATAAAGATTGTTCTTTACACAAAAAATATGTTAGAAAAAAGTAGTATGACAGGTAAATCTCTACAAAATAACATCTTAATTTTGCAAATGTGAGCAAGTATATTTTTAACTTACTGTAATAACAAACATAAGATTACACATACTTTAAAGTGTTATAAGAGTAGTTAATAAGATATGCACAAAATGTTTCTTTCCAGATATATTTATTTTCAAAAAATTCATACAAATATAACAGCTAAATAATAATCAAATATATATCCGAACCATATATATACTATGTATATATAAATATATGCAATTACACTTGTTAAGTTAATAAATGTATACCAAAGCTTGTTTTATAGGATCACAATTTCTTCGTTAAAACTGCAGAAATGCAGTAATACATACATATAAGCTCTCCTCATCTACTATTAATAACGTGAAACATTAATAAAATATTTTTTTAAAAAAAGCTCTATAGAAAAATTCAATATGATATTGAGAAAATCGATATTTTGGACCCAAGAATTTAAACTTTCAAAATATAGAATCTCTTTTTTCTTATATTTTTTACAAAATGATTTTTTTTAATTTCATTTATTTATTTTCTTTACAGCATGACTATTATTAAAAATAAACTATCAACTTATACAACTGAAAATAAACCTTAAAAATGCATAACTAGTTAAATAGTATTGAATAAAACTTTGCAACCGTAAAGGTAAAATAACATGACATCCGAGTAACAGATTAATCGAATTTAAGAATAGAAGTTCTTTACTTTCAGAGCTTCTCAACATTGCATCATGGAGTTGAAATTTGAGAAAAACAGTACTTGGAAAATACGAAAGAATACACATTGTAGGTTTACAGCAAAAATTACTGTTTGGATGAAGAAATCAAATTGTATAACAAGATTTTGCTCATACATTTTTCCATACTTTTGTCAAAAGTTACCAAAAACCAAAAGCTAACATTATATAGTCTTGAAACAATATAGTATATTGTTTCTAGACTATATAATGCCTAAAATTGCATTCACGGGAGCTAAATTGCGAAAGAAATTCTGGGAGAGGACCCCCCCCCCCCCCCGCTTCAGAGATAGCCTAAGATTATACTTATAGTTATGGGACCAGTTTGAAAAATTTAAGATGCAGAAGCCCCAATAAACACTGCCCTAACTTCACCAAAGATAGTCTAAAAATGCACCCACTGTATATGGTTATCAAAAATCTATTATATACTATGTACAATATATTCATATTATCATCATTTCTAGTTTATATATATATAGGTACTGATTTTGAAGCATTGTTGTTAACCGCCCCTCCTAATTCTTAACAAGCCCCCCTGGAGCAAAAGGTCTGAAAGAAACACTGCTCTTGCAGAATGTGAATAAACATAATGGGATCAAAGATAAACTTAAGAGCTTTGTTTGGTTCACATAGATGCATATTTTGATACCTACCTTTACATTGTTTAATCTTGAAGCATTTTTATGCCTTCAGATCTTTGGTTTACACTGCAAAACTTTGCGTAAAACCAGCCTCCGCAGAATATTTACCTTAATTAGTTTTATACTCTCGGTACAGTTGTTCTAAAAATTAGTGGGAGCATTATTAATAAAAAAAACATTAAATATATTTTCTAACGATTAAATACATCCTTAACAATGAGAGAATTTTTCATTTTATTCTCTATTATTGAAAATATATTAAGCATCCTTAACACGTTGAGTGCCACGTCAGTCGCCGGTGACTGACAAGAAGTTACTGACATTATCATACCCGAAGTGTAGTTCAATGTAATCTTATCTCTAGCGGGCCAAACTATAAACAAAACAGGCGAGGGGCCTAGCGTGTTGAATGAATGCTTATATAAGCATTCCCTTTCGAACAGAAATACCTTCCACTATGCTAAAAAACAATGGCCCTAAAACGTTTTAAATTTCCATCGAGTAAATTCTAATTTGCCAGTATTGCGCTTTGCATTGCTGTACTACAATACCTGCACGCGCGGCCTGACGGGGAAGGCGCTATAAAACCGCGTGGCACTCAACGTGTTAATAGGCAAAATGACAATAGTATTTGTTATATATTTGTCAAATTGGTCAAACTACTATTATGGTAATTCCAGACATGATATTTGAATTTTTATCAGAAAATGCAATAAAGATTGTTCTTTACACAAAAAATATGTTAGAAAAAAGTAGTATGACAGGTAAATCTCTACAAAATAACATCTTAATTTTGCAAATGTGAGCAAGTATATTTTTAACTTACTGTAATAACAAACATAAGATTACACATACTTTAAAGTGTTATAAGAGTAGTTAATAAGATATGCACAAAATGTTTCTTTCCAGATATATTTATTTTCAAAAAATTCATACACATATAACAGCTAAATAATAACCAAATATATATCCGAACCATATATATACTATGTATATATACATATATGCAATTACACTTGTTAAGTTAATAATTGTATACCAAAGCTTGTTTTATAGGATCACAATTTCTTCGTTAAAACTGCAGAAATGCAGTAATACATACATATAAGCTCTCCTCATCTACTATTAATAACGTGAAACATTAATAAAATATTTTTTTAAAAAAAGCTCTATAGAAAAATTCAATATGATATTGAGAAAATCGATATTTTGGACCCAAGAATTTAAACTTTCAAAATATAGAATCTCTTTTTTCTTATATTTTTTACAAAATGATTTTTTTTAATTTCATTTATTTATTTTCTTTACAGCATGACTATTATTAAAAATAAACTATCAACTTATACAACTGAAAATAAACCTTAAAAATGCATAACTAGTTAAATAGTATTGAATAAAACTTTGCAACCGTAAAGGTAAAATAACATGACATCCGAGTAACAGATTAATCGAATTTAAGAATAGAAGTTCTTTACTTTCAGAGCTTCTCAACATTGCATCATGGAGTTGAAATTTGAGAAAAACAGTACTTGGAAAATACGAAAGAATACACATTGTAGGTTTACAGCAAAAATTACTGTTTGGATGAAGAAATCAAATTGTATAACAAGATTTTGCTCATACATTTTTCCATACTTTTGTCAAAAGTTACCAAAAACCAAAAGCTAACATTATATAGTCTTGAAACAATATAGTATATTGTTTCTAGACTATATAATGCCTAAAATTGCATTCACGGGAGCTAAATTGCGAAAGAAATTCTGGGAGAGGACCCCCCCCCCCCCCCCCCCGCTTCAGAGATAGCCTAAGATTATACTTATAGTTATGGGACCAGTTTGAAAAATTTAAGATGCAGAAGCCCCAATAAACACTGCCCTAACTTCACCAAAGATAGTCTAAAAATGCACCCACTGTATATGGTTATCAAAAATCTATTATATACTATGTACAATATATTCATATTATCATCATTTCTAGTTTATATATATATAGGTACTGATTTTGAAGCATTGTTGTTAACCGCCCCTCCTAATTCTTAACAAGCCCCCCTGGAGCAAAAGGTCTGAAAGAAACACTGCTCTTGCAGAATGTGAATAAACATAATGGGATCAAAGATAAACTTAAGAGCTTTGTTTGGTTCACATAGATGCATATTTTGATACCTACCTTTACATTGTTTAATCTTGAAGCATTTTTATGCCTTCAGATCTTTTGTTTACACTGCAAAACTTTGCGTAAAACCAGCCTCCGCAGAATATTTACCTTAATTAGTTTTATACTCTCGGTACAGTTGTTCTAAAAATTAGTGGGAGCATTATTAATAAAAAAAACATTAAATATATTTTCTAACGATTAAATACATCCTTAACAATGAGAGAATTTTTCATTTTATTCTCTATTATTGAAAATATATTAAGCATCCTTAACACGTTGAGTGCCACGTCAGTCGCCGGTGACTGACAAGAAGTTACTGACATTATCATACCCGAAGTGTAGTTCAATGTAATCTTATCTCTAGCGGGCCAAACTATAAACAAAACAGGCGAGGGGCCTAGCGTGTTGAATGAATGCTTATATAAGCATTCCCTTTCGAACAGAAATACCTTCCACTATGCTAAAAAACAATGGCCCTAAAACGTTTTAAATTTCCATCGAGTAAATTCTAATTTGCCAGTATTGCGCTTTGCATTGCTGTACTACAATACCTGCACGCGCGGCCTGACGGGGAAGGCGCTATAAAACCGCGTGGCACTCAACGTGTTAATAGGCAAAATGACAATAGTATTTGTTATATATTTGTCAAATTGGTCAAACTACTATTATGGTAATTCCAGACATGATATTTGAATTTTTATCAGAAAATGCAATAAAGATTGTTCTTTACACAAAAAATATGTTAGAAAAAAGTAGTATGACAGGTAAATCTCTACAAAATAACATCTTAATTTTGCAAATGTGAGCAAGTATATTTTTAACTTACTGTAATAACAAACATAAGATTACACATACTTTAAAGTGTTATAAGAGTAGTTAATAAGATATGCACAAAATGTTTCTTTCCAGATATATTTATTTTCAAAAAATTCATACACATATAACAGCTAAATAATAACCAAATATATATCCGAACCATATATATACTATGTATATATACATATATGCAATTACACTTGTTAAGTTAATAATTGTATACCAAAGCTTGTTTTATAGGATCACAATTTCTTCGTTAAAACTGCAGAAATGCAGTAATACATACATATAAGCTCTCCTCATCTACTATTAATAACGTGAAACATTAATAAAATATTTTTTTAAAAAAAGCTCTATAGAAAAATTCAATATGATATTGAGAAAATCGATATTTTGGACCCAAGAATTTAAACTTTCAAAATATAGAATCTCTTTTTTCTTATATTTTTTACAAAATGATTTTTTTTAATTTCATTTATTTATTTTCTTTACAGCATGACTATTATTAAAAATAAACTATCAACTTATACAACTGAAAATAAACCTTAAAAATGCATAACTTGTTAAATAGTATTGAATAAAACTTTGCAACCGTAAAGGTAAAATAACATGACATCCGAGTAACAGATTAATCGAATTTAAGAATAGAAGTTCTTTACTTTCAGAGCTTCTCAACATTGCATCATGGAGTTGAAATTTGAGAAAAACAGTACTTGGAAAATACGAAAGAATACACATTGTAGGTTTACAGCAAAAATTACTGTTTGGATGAAGAAATCAAATTGTATAACAAGATTTTGCTCATACATTTTTCCATACTTTTGTCAAAAGTTACCAAAAACCAAAAGCTAACATTATATAGTCTTGAAACAATATAGTATATACTTTTTATTATGAAACATTAAGGAGAGGAATTTAAAAAAAAATTACCATAAAGAAAAAAATACACGACTTAATGTCATAATAAATTTTTCACAAAGTATAAATGAAACAAATATCAGATATCTTCAGTTGCGACAATGAGTACAAAAAGAGGTTGAACGAACATCAACCACTTTAGGAAGCAAAAGCAATTTAGCTATCATGAATATTTGCTCTCCCCTATTGCAAATCAGTTTGTAACTTGGATTTACTTTTTTTTGCTTTTTTAATCATTGTAACGGAACACCAATTTTAATTACAACAACAAAACACCACACAAAAGTATTTTATCAGGCTTTTTCTCATTTTTAATAATACAATATTCCCACTAATTTACTCACAATTAGTGACAGATGTGACATTACAATTGGAATCATCGGGTTCTAAAAGCATGAATATTTGAAGCATCATTTTTGTTAAATTCCAAAACATCTTGGAAATTAGCTTTTAAAAACAAAGCTTTTAGTTGAAGCATAAAAAATAACATAAAACAAACTTCCTTGACAGCTCAATCAAAAGTTAATATATGTAATTGTAATGTTAATGGGATGCGTTAACATGAGTATAAGTTTTTTAAAAAAGTCTACAACAAAATGAAAAAATGAGGATTTCCAGCCTTGTGCACAAATATTAACATTACTTTTCACAATATAGCTTCAATTTAACAGATTAATGTAACAATGACGAAAATAAATAAATTTCTCTGTTTCAACTAGCATAGTGATTTACAAACACTATTGAAACAATTAAACATGGATAAAAACTAATTCCATAGAGGAGCTTTAAAGGAAATAAGAAAGTTTTTGAAAATTTGCAGAGCGGGGAGGGGGAATCTATATATTTCAGTATCTGCAAAATATAACTTAATAATGAAACACAAAATTATTAAAATAAAATCAGGTGCTATTTTCAAATCAAAAATTACAGTAATTATAAATATATCTGTGATTTTGTTTTAATGATGTATTACAAATAAGCTGGAACACAATAAAAGTATGAAAATATAATGAGACTTCAAAAATGATAAACATGAAAGTAACAAATTCAAATACTAAAGACAACTTCTACACACTGATAAAATGATACAACATGCATAAATAATACTAATAAAATATTTAAAATCATCTTCATAGGAATTTTTCACAGGATAATCTTTTGATAAAAGCAACAATGTACATAACGATAATTATTCTGTTATGGCGATAGCAGTGGTGTAGTCGTGTAAAAAATGTTGGGGGATGCTTACATATACGAACTAAGTTATTGAAATCAAGAAGTGGGGGGGACGCTTTTGTTTAAATGAAAAAGTAGGGGGACGCCGTCCCCCTGCGTCCTCCCTCGACTACAACACTGGGCGATAGAATTCTTCAATGCAAATTGACAAAACTTTATGCAAACAAACAGTCAGGGATGAGATTGAAGAAAGATGAAAAAAAGAGGAAAAATGCGTGATCAAAAGTTCAGTTATATTAAGAGACGAAATGCTCAAAATAAGTGTTTTTTCTTTTTTTCAATCCAACAGATTTTCATGCATTTAATCTGTTTATATTACATTATAAAAATATTTTTTAATTTACTCACCTAAGGTTTCTTAATTAAACTATATAATATATGCGCATTATTATCAAAAACGGAAAGATAAAATTGCCACATTGCTAATGTACATAGCTGAATTTTTAAAAAAAAATTAAATTTTTGATGAAATTAACAGGAGTATAAAAATAACTTTATATATATATTTTTTTTTTTTTTTTTTTGAATCAAAAAAAAGCTCAAAAATTTATTGACAAGAATTTTACAGGTAGGATCTCACAGCATACATTTCTTTTGTGGTTAAACTGGGTTTACTTGTTTTAATTTTCTGTTGTTTTTTAATGGCGGTCTAAGTTTAGTAATTGCATCTGAAATTTTATGTGGGTGGCATTAACTATTGTACTACTTTTAGTGCTAGAGGAAATGTTTCTAGCTTCTTCTAGTTGATGTTGCTGCACCTGAATTTTTTCTTCATTTTTCTTTTGAGCAGATTGGTTCATTTGTTTTTTGTTTTGTTCTGTTTGTGTTTGCTCATTTACATTTTCATAGCATTAGCAGTAATTTTTTTTTTTTTTTTTTTTGCTGCCACTTTAGATAATGCTTTAATTTTTACAGTATTTTTCCCCTAATGAGACTGTTGTACTGATTTTCTTTGTTATATCTTTTACAAGATGTTCTCATATTCTTACAAAAATAGGAATTTACCTATATAGTAATTACCACAATAATTCAAACAAAATATCACGACCACGTCTGGTGTGCGCTTGACAAATAAATTATCCCAAAATATTTTTTTTAATTTAGCCATTTTTTAGTTATATATTGAATAAAAATAGGAAGAAATGTTCTTTATCTATTTTGTAACAATACATAATGACTCCCAAAAAGGAAAAAACCCAAACCCTAAGTTTAAGAAAAAAAATATAATTCTATGCAAAAAAATATTTTTAAAACAAGATTATTAATAAAGATGCAATATTAATAGTTATAACTAACTAATAGAATCACTAAAAATTTTTTAAAATGCTAAAATTTTTTACTGAAATTTCGAGTGGGTGTGGCAAAATGAGAAGTGCAAATCCTCTATTAGAGGCTAAATCGTAAAAAATAATAAAAATAATGGTAAACAAGAAGTTATTGATGTCCAAGAGATGGAATGAGATAGTACACAAGAACTAGGGACTTTTACCGAAGCGGATGCATTCGGATTTCAAAAAAAATCGGGACTGACCCTTGAAAGCATATGAAAGACAAAATGCGGAAGTTTTATTGCTAATTTGTAAAAATTTCGTAAAGCAAGTATCTACGCATGTTACTTCAAGATTTTCTCATTTAAAGAAGGAAAAAATTTCCAAAATTCCGAATATTCCGCGGAACCGAAATTTTAACTCTTCAAAAATACCAAAAATACGGAATTCGGCAAAATACAGGAAAATTATATAAAAACTACTCGGCGAGTAATTACGATTACGAGCGCTGTCTATTGAGCAAAAAAGTATTGAAGCTTCATGTGATTTATTTTAAAGCGAAAATTACAAAAAAACGGGAAAAAATTGTGTTAAACGGGAAATCGGGAGACAAGCGCAAAAAACGGGAGTATCCCGTTAAAAACAGCAGACTTGGCAAGTATGCAGTACCGAACCTCAAATTTGGCAAGCTCAGCACCAACGCTTTGCAGAATTTTGGAACACGACAAAACATGGCGGATTTACAGAACCAAGAATGTCTCGGAAGCATCGGCGCTGACAAGCGTTTTTTTACGCCAAATTTGCAATATTTTCTTCACTCATAGGCAAATGTTTTTGCATTTTGACTATGAATGGCGATCTGGGCCAGCTGATTTGGCAATCGGAACGCCATTTTATGCATCTGATGAGTAAACTAACGTTCGATTTCTGCTAGGGAGGAAACTAAACATTCGTAATTTCTTTTAGAAAATAAACATTTTAAGGAAAAGTAAGCACTTATAAGGGCCCTTATATTTTATTTTGAAATATAAGAACTTATAACCACTTGTAAGCACCGCTACGCACCCTGTTAATGTGCCGATGGAATAAAAAATCATATTCCATAAAAATTGCTTTGTATATTTTCCTAGTAACCTTTGTATTGTGCGCTAATGAGAAAATAAGAAATATATTAAACTGAAAGCAGATGCAAAAGGATTATCGCAAAATTTCAGCAAAACGGTAACTGCGCAAACACATGGCATTGAGGAAACATAAAAATAAGCGATACTCTTGCGATTCTTAATACATAAGAGCTGAATGTGAGTGGTTTTAAACGTTTAAAATTAAAAAAGAAAGTAAGAAACTTTAGCACTGAAAGTTAAAGAATTATCAACGTTGCAATATGGCGCCATTTATTGTTTCTTTTTCTCATCATGAAAGTGTTTGATCCTGGAACAAATATTACTGTAGTACAAAAAAATTACTTAAAAAAACAATATAAATAGTAATAATTAATTCTGAAGACAAAAGTACAAAAACTCAAAACTTTTTAATTTGATTAACTAAATGTTTACTCGTTTGCATTAAAAGGAAACTCAACATCTTCCGCCGTTTTGAAGAATGCTACTTTTGCATTTAGATGTGCGATTTGGGATAAAACATGACTTCCTTTAATATAAAAAAAGTAAGTATCAGCGATGCTTCTGATCTTTGTTCTTGAAAAATCTAGGCTTAAAAGTTTACTACAAAAAACATCTTATAATATGCAGCCCAAAGTCATGAAGTTAGGAATGTCCAAATGCTGTTGGAAAGAATTGTACTAGCTGTTGTGCTGGCTCCAACATCGCGATTTCAGTGCGTCAGTCATCAGCTTGAACAAACCTAGTTTTGCAGCGTTTGTGTGCAAAAAAAGGGGAAAACAAAAACGAATGAAAAAAAAAAAAAATTACAAGACGGAAAATTGAAGATAAAAAACAAAAAACCGCGGAATCTCCAAAAACTAAAAAAAGCGGAAAATCGCGGATCCGCGGAAGAATCTCATGCCTTAAACAGTACCAGAAAAATGGAGTAACAAAAACTGGTAAGCAATAAATCTGTAAACGTGCTTTAAAATGTTATGGCTCATATGGAGGAGGTGGCTCAGCTGATGAATTTGGCTTCTGTTCTTCATTAGGATGCATAGAAATATTAGTATCAGATCCAGATGTTGAAATACTAGCATAGGATGGAGGATTGTTGGACAAATTACGGTTGGGTCCTTCATTGATGAGTGATGTATATGGTGGTGGAGGAGCCCCAAATTGAGACTGATAAGCTGGTCTTGGATGAATAACTGAAATTCTTCTAATGGAGGACCGACGTACATTACGTCGTTGTCGTTTAGATGTATGATAATGCCAGACAAATCTCAACACACCAAAGAAAAGAATAAAGATGGCTGATCCAACAGCTGCAGTAATAGTTACATTGAATGATTTTTTATAATCTTGAATGCTTTTAGCAGTAGGTAAAACAATATGCCAGTTGAAATCAATTGGTTTCAAAGTAAACTGTGGAACATCAACTAGAAATGAAATTAAAGAAAATTTATTACCAACTAAGCTATATAAAATACATCTACACACACACACACAAACATATATATGTATATATTGAATAAATAATGTTATGCACTTGCATGCATCATTGGGTGAGATTATAAGTGTAGGGAAAAGGAGCTAGTGTTAACAATATGATTAATTCTCTTATGTTTTAGTTCAAGTTGTTCAGTAATTTTTTGTAGTCATGCATGACTGATATTCACTTTCATGTAGAGTAAGGTGGAGCAAAACAGCCAAATTTTTTATAATTGAAGCTTGCTATTCCATAGTTTGAAATGTAAGGGGATAGACTATGTTATAAATGAGTATAATCACTACATTTTTGATATTCAGTTTTGCTCTGCATTGTTTATTTTTTAGTGTTGCAGGAAGAGAAATAAATGACTCCCTGGGGTGGGCCTTTTAAAACTAAGCTCACTGAACTTTCAGTAGTAAAAATATTTATAGGTTCATGTGGGAAATGAATAGACAGACTTTTGAAATGAAAATTGATAAATTAGAAATTGAAAAAGTATGAATGAGAAAGCAAACAGACACCAATAAAGCAGGAAACTGTATAGGTTTAACTTTCTTTATATCTGGTAAAAAGTTCAGCTGTAGGACATTTTAGACATTGTTCATGAAGGTAGATTTTTTATGTTGTTTTATGAGTGTGCAAACAATAATGAGAAACAATAGGTTGGTTTATTTATTTTGACAAATAGTTTAGGCTTACGAACAGGCTTAAGATTTTAAATCCATAAATAATATTAAATTATTTCTCAATTTGCACAAAAAAATGAACAGAATTCAGTAAATAAATGCATACAATTTTGTTTATTTTTACTGGTATTTTTCTTTTCTTTGACAATTTGTAATGTACCTAATTTTGCCTCTGAAACAATATCTTATTATACCTTTTTTTTTCCAAAAATCACAATTTGGTGCAAAATTTCAGAAAAATCATTTGGTGCAGCTTAGAGCAGTTGGCGCAGACATGGAAGCACTGTATCAGCCATGAAACAGACTTTTGCTAGCCAGTACTCTAAAATAAAATCTATCCCAATATAAATATAGTACCAAGAAAATGAATTTTGGAATGCCATACATATACCATTAACACAGTAAAAGAGTTTCGATACAATTGCTCCAGCAATATAAGAAACAATTTTAACATAAAGAAAAGAGAAAATTACATTTTTAATAATGCGTAAAGAGGGAGATGTTGCATAAAATACAAGTTTGAGACAAATAAAAGGAGAAAAAAGTCTTAACAAATTACTTTATGCAAGAATTAAAGCCTAGCTTCTAAAACTGAGAGATTCAAAAAAAAGTCGAAAAATACATAGCATTTTTTAAAAGATACAAGAAACTTACAACATAAAGGATCATCAATGACATGCTCATCACTAGCATCTGGACAGTTTGCAATTCCATCACACACAAAACCCCGCCAGATGCATTCTCCAGAGCGACACCTGAATTCATCACATTTCTCATCATCTGAAAGAAGTACCTTTGACTGTGAATAAATAATTAGAGCTATTCACAGAGCACAAAAAGGAGAATACTTTTCAATTTGTAATGTTAAACAATCATACTGAAAGATGACATTCATTTTCAGACTGGATATTTTTTTTAACATTTAAAGTATCAAATTAAATAATAACCTGTTGGGGATATAGAATCAACTAAGCTTGCTAAAACACTAGAAGATACTAACAATTTAAGCATGAAAATTAAGACAAAAATAAGATCAAATGCAAAGGATCTACTTTGAAATATTTTTGGAAAATTATACAAACTCGGAAATTTACTTAATTTTAGTTCGTACACCATTAAAAGGAATGTTTTAAAAATTCCCTTATTAATTTATTCACTGAGAGCAATCAAAAGCTGTCTATGATATTGTGTCAAAAAATATTCTATAACAGTCGGATCTATCGGCTGTATTAGAGACGCTTCCTTATCGAGCAAGAAGCTAGCTAGTAAGTCACTAGCTAGCTAATAATATCGACTTTTAATTCTGCTTCAATATGAGAAGAGCCATTGTCCAATAAAAAGAGTTCTTTCACATGTAAGTTTTTTTATTTAAGCCCTTCTTTTGTGTTTATTTTTATTTTGCAATCAAAATACCTAATTATGAAATTTTCATTTTTTTTATAAAAATCAAAAATAATAATTTCTGCAAATCCCTTCTGATTTCTTTTTTACTACTTTACTACTTTATTTTATTTTCACACTTAAATTGATTTCAGCCAGTTTTAAAGCAGAGATCTGGTTAAGCGCAGGTCGGTTAATCAGGATTCCACTGCATTTCCCATTAAGCTTCTGCATGCATACCGTATATTTCCGAATATAAGCCTATCCGTGTATAAGCCGAAAGTGCATTATTCCTTCAAAAATGTACCAAAAATTCAAAACTTGTATATAAGCCGAGATAAAGCTTAGAAGAAAAAAATTACAGTTCAAAGAGAATCGCCAAAGGGGGCGAAAATTTTGCCAAGGAGGTAACACAGATCACGTCTTTTCCAACCAAGACGTTGTGAGAGTGAGAAGCTAGGCGCCAACAGGCGACAGATTGATCTCTGGTAACCCTGTCTGAGGCAACCGCCGAGAGAGAGAGCACATTTTCTCATATTTATTTTGCGTTTCTCCCCAGCGTTTGATAGTTTGTTATTGTTTTTATTCAGTTCTGCATTTATATTAGAAGGATGAAAGGGAATAGAAAGGCGTACACAGCTAGACACTGAAATAAAATGGCGAGCAAATTTCGCCATTTTATTTCAGTGATGATTTCACAAAATCCAGCTGTAAAATATATATATATGTTCTTTTAAATAATAAACTCTATTTATTTTAAGCAAATTATTTCTTTAATGTAGGAGACATAAATTACATAGTTTTTTTTTTTTTTTTGGTCGATATTTCACGATATATAGACCGACTTTTTTTTAAGATTATCAGACCCGTGTTTAAGCCGACACCCCCCCCCCCCCCCTCCCCCGATTTAGCTTTCAAAAAAGTTCCAAAAATTCTCGGCTTATACACGGAAATATACGGTAAATTAAATTCAGTTGAAAAATGAATATTTTAAATTATAATCAATCAAAAATAATAATTTCTGCAAATCCTTTCTCATTTCTTTTTTGGTTGTGAAATTTTAAACAGATATGAACTTATATACAACATTCCGTTTTAACTTCATAGCAGGCAGAAGACTCGTCATTTCCGAGATCAGGAGGGAGCAAATGCTGTCGCCGACTTTTAGAAAAACAACATAATTATACATGTGAATATGTATTTTGTTGTTTTTTTACCTATAATATGCATTGAATATATTCTCTTTGCTCCCCTCCCCCTCTTCCCTGAAAAATTTGGAAATGACATGCCTAGCTGGCAGTCTGAAATTCATTCAGTAACAAAACTAGTATAATAAGTATGTTAAAAGATGTATTATTTCATAAAAATATTTTTAATGGGTTAGGAATTAGTGCATTAGATAAACTGGTTTAAGTTTTAGGACCTTTAACCTTCCTAAAACTTGTTATTTTGGGAAAAAAATATCAAGTTTTAATAAAAATGAAGCAATAATTAAAATATGTTATGAAAGAAAAATTTTAATCACCTTTTTTATAAGCAGTTGCAAGGACTGTAAATCCACTCCTAGGCAGAATGGCATATCTTATTTGGTATCTGAATTTGACATTTCCTACAGAAACATGAGATGACTGTTTAAATCCACAGAGATTTGTGGAATTGTTTCCCTCATCATCAACAACCTATAAAAAGCACGTTATTAAATTAGAAGAAAGCTTTAACTCTTCTTTGCTAAAACAAGGGTTAAAGCTTTCGGAAAAATGCAAATGCAATGTTTAGGATATTGCTAAAGCCTAAATATACAGAAATTTTATGCCGGAAAAAAATATTTAAAAAGTAACAAGAGCACTACAAATAAGAATTCATAGCACAGACAGTATATAAACTAATCATTGACTTTCACATATCTACTTCATACACCATGGAAGAACTTTTAACTCAATAATTCAATTATATTCATTCACACACATTGGTTAATTTTGTTCATAAAAACATACACAGTATTGGACTTCGAATTAAGAATCCCAAAATATGGATTTTTCTCAAAAAACAAAAGTTCATCAGATAAAATATTTCTTGCCAGCAGCAAGATGACAGTATCTATACTTTATTTTGCATAGGTTCCCAGTTTTCTTTTCATTCTTGTTTTGTATTCTTAATGTGAACAATAATGTATATTTTTTCAGCCAAAAACGAGACCCACTAAGAGTCCCCCCCCCCCCCAGAAACAGCTCTACTTTTGTCAAGTTGAATTGCAAACTCATTACTATTGTTTACAAATTTCTATTATGTAATTGTTGTTTTTGTTACAAGGTAGTGTGTTATGTAAAACCTTTCACAGCAGAGATATTTTAATGAAATCCGACCACTTTGGAACAGCTTTCCCCTCTGTAGAGCAGCCGTGGGCAAGTGACAAACTTTGACTGACTTTGTGATAACTGGCTTAACTAAGATTCAGTGTCATTAAACCCCTAGTTACATCTCATGCACACAAACCGTTTTTTTTTGTTGACATGCACTACTTGTAGATTGGAATAGACCGCTGGGGTTCATATGGACTAGAGATGAGTTCGGGCTCACTTTTGCAGGCCCGAGCCCGAAGATTTGAAGCCCGAGCCCGAGGAATACTTGTTTGTGTCAAAGCCCGAGCCCGCTCGAGCCTGAAATGATTTCATAAAGTGTTGTTAATAGATGTGGTGCTACATCGATTAAATGTAGGCTTTTTGTTGCCATCGCAATTGGTTCAAATGATTTTTCTTTTAATTTCAAATAAAGGATACATATATTTTTAAACTATCATGAAATGCTCCAGTTGAGAATAAATTCTGGTGAGCTAAAATGCGTGAAAGATGATGTTGGAAAGTCTTCGGTTTGGCAGCATTTTCGAGAAGTTTTTGAACTCATTTTTATTAATTCGCACCTCACCATAGCAGTCGAATTTAAAACTGGAATATATTCAGTGCAACTCTTGCAGTTAGGAGATCTACTAATAAGATGGGTCTCTAGTCTAGAGCAAATTGAAAATGAAAGTGGACTCAAGACTTGCAAAACTCTTAGTCCAGACTGTAGGTTCATGTATGAACATTTTACCATGAGCCCGAGCCGAGAAGAATTTGAAAATGTAGAGCCCGAGCCCGTGTCGGGAGCGGCTCATCTCTAATATGGACCTCTTTGGGAGTCGCTGTTCTAGGTCAACATTTCTCAACCTGGAGCTCATGCTCAGGTATAAGGGGGACACAATCTGACCCAAGAATTAAAAAATATTATGTTAAATAAAATATCATAGATAAATCTGTGATTCTATTGGTTCTATTGGTCTTTAACTGCCACCAGAAGCCTTCCTGCCAATGTCATGAACTAGACTTCACTCTTTTTTCTTGTCTGTTTACCAGGACAAAACGACCAAACCTACCTATTCCAAGTAACACTTCAGCAGAACCCTAGGTTTCTGAGGAACAAATTTTTGAACTTCTGTTCCATACAATCAACTGGTAAATGATAATGCAGTAATTCACTTACTGGTAAATTATAGTTAATAAGATGTACGACTTGTAGAACAAACATGACAAATTTGATTAAATAACATATGGTTGTTCTGCACATACTAAATTCATAAGCTAAAGTTAAAGAAGAAAATTCTAATAGAATAGCCTAGCTCTTGAATTAACCATCTAATATATCTCAAAAGGAATTCTGTCAAGTATAAGAAAGAAGAATTTATTTTAGAACATTTGCATGTGATGTTTATCATGCATTTGCAAATTGGTTATTTGGAAAATATTTTATTATTTTTGATAAATCGCTCATGGGCTGCAATAGTGGCACAACTCAAAAAACAGGCGTTTTGGACTAAAAACAGATGTAAATATAAAAATACACATTCTTTTCAGCAGCAATTCTAGCAAAACTCAGAGTTCAATATTAGGCCCTAAGATGGCAGCAAACTAAAGTATTTCTTATGCATTTTCCTTAGCAATGAAAACTTTAAACCCACTTATCTCAAAACATGATTTTTTGAGTTGTGCTGCTATTGAAGCCCATGAGCGAAATATTCTCACAACTCCAGATAAAATTAGTTTTTTTATAAGGTAAATGTACCAATAGTGGACACTGATCTAATAGTGGCCACTTGGCTCTGAAACTTTAAAAAACAAGAGTTTAGGTTAAGTTAAGTAATTTCTTTTTAATACACTATGACCTGCTGCTATCTAGGGATTAGAACAAAAATCTTTGGCGACTTTTAGGCATGACGTATAGTTACAAAAGTGGATTGCATATGGGCCATTTCACAGTATTTTCTAAAAATGTAGAGTCCGCAACATGACACTTTTTTTTGTTATAACTACATAATTTACAGTTTAATTATCACTAAATTTTATTTTCAAATAATGTGCTCAACACATTTGAAAATAAAATTTGGTGATAATTAAACTGTAAATTACGTAGTTATAACAAAAAAAGTCATGTTGCGGACTCTACGTTTGGACAAAATACTGTGAAATGGCCCATATGGCATCTTCTGTTTAAGGCGTGAGCTACTGGTTGAGAACTGCAGATTTTGTAAGATTTTAGTAAGTAAAATTGGCATTTAATTTTTTTATAAGTCAGTAAAACTAATAGTAGAAAGGTGATACGTTGAATTGTTAACATTTAGAATAAGGTTTTAATTGGTTTTAGCGGGGGAAAACTTACCTAAGTTCCCTATTAGTGGTGACCACTATATCAACAAATTTTAGTTCGATTTTTTAATGTGGACACCTACTAGTGTCCACTTTTGGTGTTTTACTGTTTTTTGCTTTTTAACTTTCAAGTGTCTTTTATTTCTTAAACAAGAATTACTTTAATTTGAAACACTAAACTAATCACAAATTCACAACACAACACAACACAAATATAAAATAGGAGATTAAATATGTAAGAGAGTTTCTGAGGTGTTCGGTAATGTTCCATGATATGCGAGATGTTCGATGTTCCAGTGTTCGTCTCTGGTTTGACTCTCTGCAGTTCTGTTGTTCTTCCTACTGTTGCCACTCACATGTTTCTATTACACATATGCTAAATTATTCCTCCCTTTTTTTTAAAGAATAAAAAGAAACAGATAGCGCAATATATAGTAGGGAATTCAATACCGTATAATTCCGAAAATCCCCCCACCCTATTTCCCTCTGAAAGTCTCCCATTTTTCCCCATGGGGGGATAATCGGAATTTCGGCAAAACTTGTAATTTTGCTTTATGGCATGAGGGGACAATCGGAAGTTCTATACCCGATTTCGTAAGTTTTATTTTATTTTTTCCAAACAAAAAATACATAGTAAAAGGGAATACATTTAATGCAGGTAATACTAATAATTAAATTCACTTTTTTAAGACAGCATAGCTCGACAAGCATGGCATTTTGATAGAAGAAAATTTGCTCTTTGAATTTACAGCTGAACGCCAACCTAAAATGGTTCACTCAAACTCAAACACACGTGCATACGATGCAGGGAAACAGAGCTCCAACGCAACTGTTTGCTGATTGGTTGAACCTTCGGAGCGCAGCCGCTTTCCTCCTCCTTCCTTGGCGTCATGGTTGCCATATTAGGCGAAATTCGCCGTTCCGGCTACTTTTTTTCGCGCCGATTGATTAAAAGCTTCTTTAGCTCACCTATTTGGCTATTTTCCCAGATGTTTTCGATTACTTCCTGTCGGAAATTTTGGCAACCCTGTTTGACTTCTACGTAGTTTCTAAAGGAGAGGGCAACTGAAATTGGATTTCTTTCTGTTTTTATGGGATGGGGGGAAAAACGGAATTTAGCTTCTCCCTGAAAATTTACTTTTTTGCCCCATGGGGGGATAATCGGAGGTGGGGGCTTTTTCGGAATTATACGGTAGTTGAATTCTTCATCGAATCGTCTGGGTGGTCGTCTGTGACGAGTAGAGCGTCGTAGTGGTTGCAACTGTGGAGATGGTTCGGATGATTGATCTTCATTATCATCTACAGTGCTATCCAGCGAAGAGTCGTTGGAATGCCACTCTTGAATATCAACTAGGGTGTTCACATCTGCGTTGTCATCTAACTGGGTTTCAGAAGAACTTGGAGGATCTATGGGTGATTCTCTCCTTCGCAGATGATCAGCATGTATTCTAAGCTGTCCATCAGTTCTGTAAGATAATGGTCCTGTTCGATCAACAATAGTGGTGGGTGTCCATGTTAAATCTGTTCCGCGACGAAGCCAAACGTTTTCACCTATGTTAAAGTCACGTTCTTTGCATCGTTTGTCATGATAAAATTTAGATTTTAAGCTTTCTACATCATTAACAGGATCTGGTTTTAATCTATCAAAAAGTGTAGGAAGTTCCTGATTAAGGAAAAGTTTTGCTGGCGTAGAACCTGTTGCTCTGTGTATTGAAGTACGGTAGGAGAATAAAAATACTTGTAATTGATGTTCTTGATCTGAAAATTTTCTGTGAGTCTATTTGAAACGTGTTTTAAATGTTCGTATTACTCTCTCAGCAAGACCATTACTTCTAGAGTGATATGGTGTCGTTTTTATATGCTTTACACCATTCATCTCACAAAACTCTTTGAACTCGGAAGAGGTGAATTGAGGCCCATTTTCAGACACTATTATTCTACAAATTCCATACGTTGCAAAGAGTTCACAAAAGCATTTAATTATATCAAAAGAAGTGACAGTTCGCAATTTAAAAACTTCTAGCCATCGCGAATGTGAATCGATTATGAAGAACCAATTCTCTCCGTTTAATTGAGCTAAATCCATGTGAATTCTGTCCCATGGTTTTCCAGCATTGTTCCACAACAACAATGGAGATTCACAAATTTTTGGTTGATAAGTGTTGCAGTCTAAGCATGTTTTAATCAAATTTTCAATGTCTCTGTCAATAGAAGGCCACCATACTGACATTCTGGCTACCGATTTCATCGCAACTATGCCAGTATGGGATTCATGTATTATGTTCATTACTTGAGATTTTAAGCTCATTACTTGAGATTTTTGAGATTTTTTTTAAATTGGGAATGACGATTCGATTATTCAGCATAATAATTCTTTGCTCATACGACAATTCATTCCTCTTTTCGAAGTAGGGATAAAGTTCTTGGTCTAGATTTTTCTTTTGTGGCCAACCACGTTCTGTGTACAAAATAATTTTTTTCAAAGCAGGATCTTTTGAAGTTTCATTGCACAGAGTGCGGTGTGTTAGTTAAAGTTCATGTATGCAATGATTAACTACTCTGTAAACTGTAGAGCTATCTTCAAATTCACTTACCTCTTTCTCAGGCAAGGGTAAGCGAGATAAAGCATCTGGAACGCACATTTGTTCTCCAGGTCGGTGTTCTAATTCATAGTCGAATGCTCCAAGTGTGACTGCCCATCTTGTTAATCTTGAAGCATCCAAACTAGGAATTTCACTGCGTGGACCCAAGATTCTTTCTAGAGGTTTATGGTCACTTTGAATTGTGAAATGGTTTCCAATGAGTTATTTGTAGAACTTCTGCAAACCAAACATAATAGCCAGAGCTTCTCTGTCAATACTAGAATAATTTCGTTCTGCTGGATTGAGTGTTCTTGAAGCAGCTGCTATTAATTTAAGGTCACCGTTGATGCGATGCTGTAATATAGCACCTACTCCACGACTGGAAGAGTCACAAGCCAAAACAATAGGTTTGCTCGGATCAAAATGAGCAAGAATTCTAGGTGAAGAGATTTCCTGCCTGACTTTCTCAAAACATTTTTGATGTTTTTCAGTCCACGCCCATGTAGACGATTTTGTTAACAGTTCATGCAATGTTGCACACAATGTTTGTAAGTTCCTTACAAAACGACTGTAATAGTTCACAGAAACCAGAAAAGATCGTAATTCAGAAATATTAGTAGGAGCTGGTTGTTCATTAAGAGCACGTATTCGTTCTTTGTCCGGTAGAATACCATCTTTGCTAATAATATGTCCTAAAAATTTTATTTCCGACTTAAACAGCTGTAATTTAGAAACCTGTGTTTTCAAACCTATGGTGCAAAACAAATTAAAAACGTTTCTTAATCGTTCTTCCAGTTCTGTTATGTCTTTACCTCCAACTGCTATGTCATCTAGAAACCAAGTAACACCTTCCATTAATTTTTCAAAGATAATTGGAGCTACAGAAATCCCAAATGGCATTCGGCAAAATCGATAATACCCTCTGTGTGTGGCAATGTTGAGGTATTTACGCGAGTGTTCGTGAATTTTCACTTGCAAAAATGCATCCTTTAAATCGATTACACTAAAAACCGTGCATCCATTTAATTTCGTGACAATGTCATCAAAAGTGGGATAGGGGTATTGTTCTTTAATAATATATTTGTTTATTGTCGATTTGAAATCACCACATAATCTGATCTCCCCATTACTCTTAGTTACGTAGACCACTGGTGAAGCGTATTCAATTTGTTCCTTTGTTGCATCAACTTGTTCAAGAGTTCCGTTTTCAACTAATCGATCAATTTCTCTATCAGCAGCAGACTTCAATGCATAAGGTACTGGTCTGGCTTTAACCAAAATATGTTTACAATCTGGAGCAAGTTTAACTTCAGCTTCAAAACTTTTAATAGTCCCAATCTTTGTTTGATCAAATACCTCAGAATATTTCTTTAAAAGAGCTGCTTGAATATCCCTGATATTACTCATAATTTATTTCATAATTGGGTTCTAAGTTAAATTGTTGCATTAAATCTTTACCCAAAATAGGTGTACTCTTTCCAGGAACGACAGTCAAACGACATGTTTTTGTAAGTGTTCCAATCCTTATGTTTACATTTATGTCACCAACAGTTTTAATTGGTTTGTAAGGATAAGCAAAAAGTTGTTTTGCTTTTAAAAGTTTCGGTTTTCCGATTTGTTCATAAAAATATTCAGGAATTATTGAAGAGCTAGATCCAGTGTCATACTGAAAATTTATTTCCACATCGTTGATAAATGCTTTCACTTCATATTTACTTCCTTGTTGAATGCGATAAATATGATTAACAAATTCTGCGCTTTGCTTTGCAAATCGCTGACTGAGCTTTGCATTTTTCTCCCTTCTGGTGTTGGTGTTTACGATTACCGCAAGGAATGCCTGTCTGGCATTTCTATTTGTTATGGTCTTTCCCGTGTGTTCTGAAAAGGGCTTATAAGATTGAAAAGTTGCTTTCTTAGAAGGGAAACTTGGTTGAGCTTTAATTTTGTGAAGTCGTGTGGTGTTGTTGAATGTTTGTTTTTAATAACAGATTCGATCGTTTCTGGATTTAATAATGCAGACTCGTAATTAGATGCAGATTTTTCCACCTCATTCAAAGTAGTGGAATCATCGGGGTGCTCTCTAAATAAAAGTTCTTGAATTCGGGCATCATTTATGCCTAAGATTAGCTGATCTCGCAGACGTTCGGCGAGAGTATTTTTAAATTTACAATTTATGGCAAGAGCTCGTAATGCAGCTACGTATTCGGCAACCGTTTCGCCGTGTCGGCCGAAACGTTGTGAGAATTTTGTTCTTTCAGCATGGATGTTCGTCGTAGGTTTAAAATAACCTTCTAAAAAGGAAGTTATGTCAGGATAGGGCACTTGATCCAATGAAGTCGGGTCGAAATGATCCATCACAAGTTTGAATAAAGCTGGTCCCATGCATTTCAAAATCAAATCTCTTTTGTCATTCTCGTTGGTAATGCGACATACACGAAGTTCCAGTTCGAATCTGCGAAAATAATAACGAAAATCGTCCTTACCCTGGATGAATTCTGCATATTTAAAACAAGATAAGTTGGTTTGAATGTCCGTGTTCGTAGCCATAGTACTTCCGTTTTCACTCGTCGCCATTATGAAGTGTCTTTTATTTCTTAAACAAGAATTACTTTAATTTGAAACACTAAACTAATCACAAATTCACAACACAACACAAATATAAAATAGGAGATTAAATATGTAAGAGAGTTTCTGAGGTGTTCGGTAATGTTCCATGATATGCGAGTGTTCGTCTCAGTGGTTCGACTCTCTCTGCAGTTCTGTTGTTCTTCCTACTGTTGCCACTCACATGTTTCTATTATACATATGCTACAAACTTTAACTTTCATCACCAATGAATTCTCCATGTCTTGAAATGTATTCCCTGTGTTCTAACATCATGTTCTGACATTGGAATGTACATGGAAATATACGGTAAGTCAATATTTTTTCTTTTCGATAAATAGTTCATCTTATATTCTTTTTTCATACATAAAAAAATGTCTGGTAATGAAAATATAAAAAAAGCAGCAGAAGAGGTATGTCGGGGCATGCCTTTGTTGGTTGCTGCTCGAACCTACGGAGTACCACGTACATCGTTAAGAAGATTTGTCATCGTTGGAAAAGAAAAGTATAAAAATATGGGACACGCACCTATCCTTACGAAGAGTGAAGAGGCAACTCTTGTCTTTTGGATTAAATCGGTACAGTGAGCTGGTTTTCCAGTAACAAAAGACAATCTCCTCAATAGTGTCCAAAAACTTTTAAAAGATGGAAATAGAGAAACCACTTTTGTTGATGGAAGACCAGGAAGATCTTGGTTCGAAGGCTTCTTGGCCAGAAATCCAAGCGTTACATCCAGAGTGTCACAAAATCTCACAGTTAGTAGTGCTTCAGTAACTGCTCAGAATTTACAAAAGTGGTTCTCAGAAATGTTAGAATATTTGACAGAAGAAAATTTGGAAAAAGGAATTCTACAACCGCACAGAATTATTAATGCAAACGAGAGTTTTTTTTTTTTTAACTCTAAAGGATCCAGGGTGTTGGCTGAAAAGGAATCAAAGGCCGTATATCAGCAAGTCAACTGTTATGAAAAAGAATGCATCACTGTTTTAATATGTGCCAGTGCTGACGGTCAATTTGGACCTCCTTTACTGGTCTTTAAATACCAAAGAACTCCTCAAGTACTCGTGAGCAGCGTACCTGAATTGTGGCATTTGGGAAGGTCAGAAAGTGGATGGATGACAGGTGCTCTCTTTTATAAATATGTTACTAATGTCTTTCACCAGTGGTTAACACAAAATAACATTCCCCTGTAATAATGTTCGTTGATGGCCACACTTCCCATCTGACATTGCACACAAGTCTCTTCTGCAGTGAAAATGGAATCATTCTTATATCTTTTTACCCTAATGCAACACACTTAATTCAGCCCTTGGATGTCACTGTTTTCTGTTCTCTCAAAGAGAACTGAAAGACTAGAGTGCACGAGTCACAACTGGAGAATAATACAAATCCTAATTTTTAAAAGAAAGACTTTTGTCCGCTTTTAAAGAAAGTCTTGGATGAAAATGTTGCGCCCTTAATAATTCAGAGTGGTTTTTTAAAAAGTGGGCTATTTCCGTGGAATGCAAGTATACCTGCAGGCAACAAAACATTATTAAATACAAGAACACCATCTAGTAAAGCCCACAATTGTAAAAAAGAGCTCACAGCAGCAATAAATATTCTAGAGCAATATATTGGGAAAGAAAGGCTGAGTATTTTCAAAACTGCTCAAGACTGGGCTATTCCTGAAGAAGATCAATCATTATAGGATAAAAATTGATAGTTCCATAGAAAAACAGTCTGTGACACAGGCAGAAGAGATCATTCACTTAGAGAATAATGAGAACCAAAATAAACTTTTATCTTCTGTTCCTACGAACTCAATCATCAATCTCGCCGAAGATAACAACAGCAACTGTCAAACAGTGGTTTGTCAAGAGGTGGCTGAGCAGGAATCTATAAACGCTATGGACAACAGAGAGACCTCTTATCTGTATAACAAAAAAGAAATCTTGATACCAAGCCCATTTAAAAATGCTCTATTTTGGCCTGATGAAGAAAAAATAACAGAAAGTTTTAAAAAAGAAAAAGGGAATTTTGTACCATCTGTAGCGACTTCAGAAATATGGCGTGAGCATCTAGAAAGTAAAGAACGAAAAAAATTGGACATGCAATAGAAAAAGAGTAGAAGAAATTAGAAAGAATTGCCGAAAGAGAAGAAAAAGATGCCATGAAGAAAAGGAGATCCGAAGAAAGGGTTTCTAAGAAAAATAGAAAAATTTTAATAAAAAAGACGAAAAATAAAAAGAAGCCAACTAAATTTTCTTCAACAAGATGATGAATCTTGGAACCCTTCAGGGACCACCTCAGATGAGGTTAGTTTGAACCTTAAAGGTGCATTTCCATATCGTCCGTCCGTCCACTCTTTCGGAACGGACGGGCACCCGACGCAGATACAGGGACATTCACATACAACGTCCGTTCATCAAACACGTGATAATTTTCACCCACTAGAGAGAAAGAGCGCTCATCGGGCGGAAACCAATGAAATGAGATTTTTTACGCGCTCATCCCATTGCTATTCTCAGCGTCGCTCTTTCCCCACCAAATTTTTCTCGTTCAATATTGAAGCTACTAATTAATAATGAAGCTACATGATTTATTTAACGCGGTAGCATTACCTTCGGTGCTAAGCGCAAATTTTTTGCATTCCTCGTTAGTTAAGAGATCAATCAAGCAGTGGCGTACATAACGTTAGTTAAGGGGACCCGAACCGTTTTGAGGCGGCCAATTTGTAGTCAACTTTCTTCAAGCGTTACTCCTCAGCCATAGGGAATTTTGCTTCACGGTTTTTTTTATTTTTTTAAGTAGGTCTTTCTCTATATGTAGACCAAATTGTATCCAAAAATATTGAATATTTATTTTTTTATTCAATATCAAAGTTTTTTACAATTTCATAACTTCCGGAACATTTTTCTCATAATCCATTCAAGATTTTATTGATCTTATTTTTTTATTTTATTTGTCACATCTTATAATGAATTTACAACCAAGGGTTTTTCAAAATTTTGAAAGCAACCTACAAAAAACAATTTTTTTCAATGTTGTGTATTCACTACGAAAAGTTTTTAGCCGACCAGATTTTTATAAAGTGAAATTTTTAAATATCCCTGGTTGTGAATTGTTGTTGTGCAAAAGTTGACTACAAATTGGCCGCCTCAAAACGGTTCGGGTCAACTTAAGAGATCAATCAAGCAGTGGCGTACAATCAAGCAGTGCCATGGTGCTACTAATTAATAATGAAGCTACACGATTTATTTAAAGCGGTAGCATTACTTTCGGTGCATTCCTCGTTAGTTAAGAGATCAACAAGCAGTGGCATACCCCCGCATCCCCCGCGGCGCGGGGGTGGGAGTAGCGCACGAGGTTGTAGGGCGCCCGCTCCAGAAAAAAAAAAACTTCACAAGATACAACATATATGCCAAAATGTTTTTATACATAATTTTTTAGCATTTTTTTTTCCACTAATGCAATGTCACTCCTAAGCTTTCTGAGTAAAATTCTTTGCCATTGCGGCCACATAATGTACAATTAATCCCCTCTCACATCCTCTTTTCTGTGCACCTGCATATTATAGTATAGGGATCTCTCATACTTATGCGCGGGCGCAAGAGAGCGCCCCAAAACGCGCATAATAAGTGAAAAACGTACATAAACGAAAAGCGCGCAAAGGGAAAAACCTCAAAAGGGAGCTAAAAGTAAACCATCAGTTCGGTGTACTCAGTAACTGTTAATTAATATTACATTTTGCATACAATCATAGTGAAAAATAGGAAAAGAGATTACATAGTGTCAAAATGCAAGCATGTATAATGCAAGTTACGTAAGTACTGTACATTTGTTTGAACTATAAGAATATGAAATTGTACCCAGATATCGTTTTGTACTTAATATTACTCCCTCACAAAATAAATTACAATCGATCATTGTTTTTGCTTTCGTGAATTTTTAAGAAGAGTTATTCGAGTTCATCAAGGCGGGAAAAGTTCAATCGTTTTCAGAATTGACCTGCTGGTAGTTCATTCAGAGGCGTAGCTAGGGTTTTCAGCGGCCAGGGACAAGTGAAGATTTGGCGCCCCCCCCCCCCCCCCTTGCGAGAGCTTCTGTTAGCCGAAATGCAATAGAAAAGGGAAAATAGAGATACAAAATGAAAATTGCAATTTTTTTTCCAGGGGAATTTAAATTAAAGTCCATAGCTTTGAAAATACTCATTTTTTCTGTCACTGATGTTTTAATATGTTTTTAAGATTCGCCAGTTTAACTTTAAACTCTTTACATGCCATATACCTTGTTTCCTGTGATGAATGTATTCACTTTGATACAAAATACTTGTAAGTTTTTTTTTTTATTTATGGTTCACAAATGTTTGGTACTTAAAGCTTTGGTACTGATCAGGGATGGAAATAAATGCGATTGTGATATGTACTACCTTTTTAATATGTGATATTTGGAATCCCTTTTCACTGCATCTCATTGTCTTTAGAACAATCTGAAATCCGTCAAAAAAGAAGAAAAAAAAAGCACAGCGGGGAGGGGAGTGCAGGAGTTGAATTTTCCCCATGCAAATAAGCTCTGATTTAAAAGTATAATGCTACGATAGCATTATTTGCTACGAAAAAGCATTAATTGACCTTTTAGAGAAAAATTTTGTTTTAAATGTTTTCTCAGTTTAGGGCCCCATATTACTGTTTCAAATTAAAAGTTTTCTATGCTGCTATTGGGCATAATGGTAAACCAAATTCATCAAAGGTTTGAGAGCATGTCCTCAATTAGCAATATGTTCAATTTTTTAACTCCCAAGGCATTAACAGATCTATTAACGCTTTCGAGTGCACAAATAAAGAACTTGTGAAATCAGTGACTAAATTTTGCGAGAAGAACCAAAATGATATAGCAATCTCAATTGCATCACAAATTATCATTTTGCGAAACATTTTGGAAAGTGAAATAGGAGAGAGAAACTTGACAAATAAATATAGCTGAAGTTGCTCATTTAGTAATGGTCGAGAACAATGTTTTATCATCCAAGTCTCCCAAACAAGTCTCGCATTGCCTTTTATATCTTTCTTACTTTACCAGTAACCATCAGCATCATCAGATAGATCATTATGCAAACAGAAGCTAATCGAATTTTACCTCAGAAGTATGATGAAAGAAGGAAGATTGAGCGGTCTTGATGTTTTAAGCATAAAAAGCGTCAGGATTCCTAATTTAAACATCGACGAACTTGTTCAAATATTTCTTAATTGTAAAGAACAAAGAGGGAAATCTATTAGCACAGATTAATATAACATTGATTTTCTTGTCCAATTAGTGCCTAATTGTGAGAACAAATAGTTTCCCTTGTATCATTACTGTTACTTAATTCACCTTATAAATAAATAACAGAACCCTTAACGAAATTTTAAATATTACTACTTTAAGATAGTGTGTTATTTTCTCGTATTATTAAGATAAATTTCATTCCAAACTAGTAAGTGCATGCAGTGTTTCAATTCGTTACTTTTTCGAAAATCCGCCATTTAATGATAAATATGATTTTAATTATCTTAAATAAAACTAATGGTTATAAATACTCGAATATACCTTCACCGTAGATTTTTTGTTTCAATCTTTTGTAATAAGCCAAAGATAGGGTGCACTTTTAAACCTTGCAGGGAGGCACACCTAAGTCCCTGTACGCCACTGCAATCAAGATTGCTTTGCTATCATTGTTGATGTTTAGTGGAAATGATGCACATGTGCCAGGCAAAGCATTAAAGATAGGGCAGCAGTGTAACAAGAAAGTGATAAATCTTTCTAGAATTCGATATATTAGGTTGTTTACAAATTTAAGAAAATATATACAACAAAACAACAAAAGAGGCATATTAATAACAAGCAAAAAAATTAGAGAAACGGCGAAAGCTCTGACTGAGTTATAAAGCAATGTCTGGAATGCGGAAGATTTGGGTTACACAGTTCCTTCAAACTCGCAACACAAGAGGCGATTTTATCACTTTAGTCCGAGATTTAGAAGCCAAAGACCAGGAGAGGTTCTTCACATACTTCAGGATGGACTCAAAAAGGTAAAGCATTTAATAATTAAAAACCTTTAAATGTATTGAATTTTAAAAGCTGTTTAAATGCCCAAATCCCCCCCCCCCCAAAAAAAAAAGAGAAATGTAAAATACCATTTGCTCTGAAAAATAAAAACAAAAAATAAGTTAAATATATAAATAATAAGTTAATAATAATAAATAAATGAACAAAAATAAACATATTAATAAAATACCATTAACTTATTTAATAAGAGCTGATTTAATAATATACATCTAAATACTTTTTATTTGCTTTTCATTTATAACTCAATCATATTTCACTGCTAGTTTAAAATATATCCTTCAAGGGGAAAAACAGCTAACATAAATAATTTTTTGAAATAAAAAAAAAACCCCCAAGCATGTAAAATATTGCCCACAACTCTTTTACAGGGAAAATGTATTTTAACTTCAAAAGGGTGTATTTACCTGTTTTTCTCAAAATTTAATTTTGGCATTTATTTTATATTAAATCTATTAGTTACATTTTATGTTGACAAACATTTTTATGTCACCATACCCAATTATGCATACTGGACATAAATTTTCTATGAAAAGGGAAACAAAAGTTTATCTTGCTTATTATTTTATTGGGAGTAAATAAGTATGTATTGCTTGTAATCTAGTTTAAGCGTAAAAATATTTTTCTTGCGTGATAGATCAACGGAACTAGATGCTGCAATTTAAATTGAAGAAAAAGAAACAATCTTCCGTGACGCTAATCAAAATGACAAAATGGCGCCCACCTTGTCTCTGATTGGCTGTTCTTTTCTGGACGTCCGTCAAATATCAAGATTTCCTGATAAAAAACGGGTCCCGTCAAATCATCTTGCTGTCATGGCAACGACTAGAGGAAACCGGTTTTGGGTGAAAAAATCGTGCGGAACTTCGACGGACGGACGATACGGGAATGAAGCTTAAAAGTGAAGAAAATGAGAACATTGAAAAGCCAATAGAGAAAGCGGTGTCCACTATCTAATCATAAAGTGTCCACTAAAAATTTTTTAAGGAATTCTGGTGTCCACTATGCATTCAAAATTAGTTTGAAATAAAAGACTTCTTAACTATCTAAGATGTCACTTTTTTCGGGATTTTGAAAGAACCCTTACGGAAAGGAAATAGATACTTATCAGGATGATAGTTTAATTAAAGTACAACTAATAACCACAATTCAAAATAAAAAGGAAATTTCTTCTTAATGTGTGCACTACCAGTACATTTACCTTACTTGACAGAATTTTTTTGACATACATTAGATGGTTAAGTTAAAAGATGAGCTATTTTATTAAAATTTTAAAGGAAATAGGAAGGCAATTGATGTAATAAGGGGCAAAGTGAAATAGTTAAGATAAATAACATTTTTCAAAATGAACAAGTTAAAAATTTATTTTGAAAACAACAGTACATAAAGAGAGAACTATATAATTGAACTTGCATTGAAATATTTTTTTCTGTTCAGGCAGTAAATTTTTACGTTAAAGTAAAATTGGAAAATTATTACTTTGCACCATGTATAGGACAAAGTGAAAAATTGAAATATTTTCCTAATAAAATAGTTTTCTAAGGGATAAGTAACCCATTACATTCGCATGTCATCTTATGGTAGTCCAAATAACATGTATTGATTCATATTTACGAGTACAGAGGGTTATAAATATACTTTTTATTGAACATGGACAGAGGTCGATCCAGCATTTTTAACAGGATCCGATCTTTGTGAAAAATCAAATATTTTAGTGAAAATTCAAAATTTATACATACAGTGAAATTTTTTTTTTATTATTTCTTGCCGCTTATTTAGTAAATAATTCTGTTAAAAGTACTATCTGGTAGTTCGGAATTTTGTGAAGAGTGCGTTTTGATTGACTGGGGTTCTATGAAGGGTTCTTTTTGATTAATTGGACTTTTGTGAAGGGCCCAAAAACGGACCAGAACTTCCTCTGGAGGGACCTCTGATGAATAACTACTAAATGAATGAATGATCGATAAAATGAACGAAAATATAAAAAAATTAATGAATAAAAAAATAAATGATTAATTGAATGAATGAAAAATCTACGTAATAAATGAATGAATGAATAAATGAACAACAAATTTAGTTATATGATGACTGATGTATGAACAAAGCAAAATTAAATATGTATTTCACTTTGCCATATGCATATGACAAATTGTACTTAGCATTTGAAATCAAAACCTAACATAAAATAAATTAACACTGCACAGGAAGTTAGTAAGTAATATTTAAACTATCAATAATAGGAATTTTATCATTATACAACATCAAAAAACATTTTTGACTTAACACAAAATATTGCAACATGAGCATAGCCCCCTTAAATAGATGCCTAGCGATTTGCGGGGAAAGTTGGCCGCGGATTTTAGTTACCTTTTCCCCCACCAGGACAGCTACTTATCTGCTATAACAAACCGTGCTCTTTCCATTTAGTTAAGGGTAGAAAATTGGTTTTTCATTGCTATTTCTTCCCCCCCCCCCCCCCTCCTCCATTTGACTCTTTGGTTAAAAACGGTTTCTTTCAGGACCCATGCAACTAAAAGAAAGATGGTTTACAGTGTTGTTCCATTTTGCACATCAAATTCAGTAAAAGAAAAAAATAGTTTCAATCGGACGTTAGTTTATGTGAAAAATGGATCCCCGCTATATCAAGACAAGGAAATTATTTTTATTATTAATTATTACTAAGTGTGTGTCTTTCATAACGTCTATTTGGCAAAAAATAAAAAATAACTAATAAGAGCTATCTACTAATAAGAGTTGTATGTGGATCTAACATGATAATTTTAATTACATTTTACCTTGTATAATACAGGGTGAGTAACGGGAGACGGATGTTTTTGGAACGTACCATACTCGGCTTGTAAAGGGAGTGGATAGGTGCATGAGCTGGCCTTCAATTCCCTCTTGAGGGGCCCTTTAGTATCTATCTTGCCGTTGTGGATTAGAGCGCACCAAGTATTTGTTTATAACACGCACGCAAAAAACGGTGAGTCAGTGCGCGATCCACATTTTCTGGTGTTCTAGCGGTATTGGCAGGACCAGGTGCTTTTCTTTTCATTAAAGAACCAGTCGCTTTAGCAGGGCCAGTTGGGGTAATTGTAAACACTTTTTCAATGTTTTAACTTTTTATAATTCCCTACATCTTGAATGAATTCAGAAATAACATTGTGAGCAATGTAGCCACTACTGTATTTCTTGTGAGTAAATGTGTACAAAAATTTTGACTTTATGACTATTTGTTAGCAAATGAGCTCGTGTTTACAATTACATCAGTGTGTTTACAATTACCCCAGAGATCTGGGGTAATTGTAAACAGTGATTTATTTTCGTATACGGTTGATGCAAATGGAAAATTGTTTCATACACAGTCTGCTTAAAGGCTTAAGAAGTTCCGGAGCAATGGTTCTCAATCTGCCGCCAATAGGTCGCGTGTGATCCACTGAGTTATGTTATGAGTCTGCCGAGATCATTTAACGAGAAATATCTTGCAAAAAATCAAGTAATGCTACTAATTTATGTAAAATTTGTCCCGCAGTGGATCAGTCGGTCAAGCTTGGATCCCACAGAGCACCGAAAGTGAAGCACAACTGTCCATAGTCAACGCTTCGGAGGGTGACCACTTCCCGCGACTGATTATTCTGAAACCGAGTGCGCTAAAGGGAGCTGTGCACGTAAAATACACCGTCGCTTCAAATGTCCACCAAGTTAGAAATAATTTTCGCTGAGGGTCCAACCTAGGTGACGATCTCTCAACTGGGAGCTGGTTGAAAATCATTAAGCCCTCTGAGCCAAGTGTACTTCATTCTAGCGGAGCTCATTCATAATCAGTAGGAGTTTTCTTAATTCATGGTCTCCTTGCAAGGGGGGCCTGGATTTCCAAGTGGCATCAGCAACAACAACAATAGTTATGTAAAATAAACACAAAAATGTGATTTACATCAAAATATAATACTTATTGTCCCCCCAGAGTATTGGAAATAGGATAAATTTAAGTGTTTACAATTACCCCAGAGGACGAAATATATGGGGTAATTGTAAACACCCGACTTACACATGAAAAATAACAGGAAGGATGAAATTCATAACTAAATGCTTTTAGCAACATTAAATATGACAAATCAAAATGGTTGAAACTGCTTACATCGCTTTTGCAGATGAGCTGGAGACGAAAATGTAAGATCACTAAATTTTGTTAAACAACTTTTTTCACTGTGTCATTTTCAAACAATGGTGACACCTCCACAAATCAGGGATGAGGTTGAAGAAAGATGAAAAAAGAGGAAAAATGCGTGATCAAAAGTTCAGTTATATTAAGAGACGAAATGCTCAAAATATTTTTTTTTTTTTTTTTTCAATCCAACAGATTTTCATGCATTTAATCTGTTTATATTACATTATAAAAATATTTTTTAATTTACTCACCTAAGGTTTCTTAATTAAACTACGTAATATATGCGCATTATTATCAAAAACGGAAAGATAAAATTGCCACATTGCTAATGTACATAGCTGAATTTTTAAAAAAAATTAAAGTTTTGATGAAATTAACTGGAGTATAAAAATAACTTCATATTCTTTTTTTTTGAATAAAAAAAAAGCTCAAAAATTTATTGACAAGAATTTTACAGGTAGGATCTCACAGCATACATTTCTTTTGTGGTTAAACTGGGTTTCCTTGTTTTAATTTTCTGTTGTTTTTTAATGGTGGTTTAAGTTTAGTAATTGCATCTGAAATTTTATGTGGGTGGCATTAACTATTGTACTACTTTTAGTGCTAGAGGAAATGTTTCTAGCTTCTTCTAGTTGATGTTGCTGCACCTGAATTTTTCCTTCATTTTTCTTTTGAGCAGATTGGTTCATTTGTTTTTTGTTTTGTTCTGTTTGTGTTTGCTCATTTACATTTTCATAGCATTAGCAGTAATTTTTTTTTTTTTTGCTGCCACTTTAGATAATGCTTTAATTTTTACAGTATTTTTCCCCTCAATCTTTTTTCCCCTAATGAGACTGTTGTACTGATTTTCTTTGTTATATCTTTTACAAGATGTTCTCATATTCTTACAAAAATAGGAATTTACCTATATAGTAATTACCACAATAATTCAAACAAAATATCACGACCACGTCTGGTGTGCGCTTGACAAATAAATTATCCCAAATTATTTTTTTTAATTTAGCCATTTTTTAGTTATATATTGAATAAAAATAGGAAGAAATGTTCTTTATCTATTTTGTAACAATACATAATGACTCCCAAAAAGGAAAAAACCCAAACCCTAAGTTTAAGAAAAAAAAAAAAATTCTATGCAAAAAAATATTTTTAAAACAAGATTATTAATAAAGATGCAATATTAATAGTTATAACTAACTAATAGAATCACTAAAAATTTTTAAAAATGCTAAAATTTTTTACTGAAATTTAGAGTGGGTGTGGCAAAATGAGAAGTGCAAATCCTCTATTAGAGGCTAAATCGTAAAAAATAATGGTAAACAAGAAGTTATTGATGTCCAAGAGATGGAATGAGATAGTACACAAGAGCTAGGGACTTTTACCGAAGCGGATGCAATCGGATTTCAAAAAAAATCGGGACTGACCCTTGAAAGCATATGAAAGACAAAATGCGGAAGTTTTATTGCTAATTTGTAAAAATTTCGTAAAGCAAGTATCTACGCATGCTAGTTCAAGATTTTCTCATTTAAAGAAGGAAAAAATTTCCAAAATTCCGAATATTCCGCGGAACCGAAATTATAACTTTTCAAAAATACCAAAAATACGGAATTCGGCAAAATACAGGAAAATTATATAAAAACTACTCGGCGAGTAATTACAATTACGAGCGCTGTCTATTGAGCAAAAAAGTATTGAAGCTTCATTGATTTATTTTAAAGCGAAAATTACAAAAAAACGGGAAAAAATTGTGTTAAACGGGAAATCGGGAGACAAACGCAAAAAACGGGAGTCTCCCGTTAAAAACAGCAGACTTGGCAAGTATGCAGTACCGAACCTCAAATTTGGCAAGCTCAGCACCAACGCTATGCAGAATTTTGGAACACGACAAAACATGGCGGATTTACAGAACCAAGAATGTCTCGGAAGCATCGGCGCTGACAAGCGTTTTTTTACGCCAAATTTGCAATATTTTCTTCACTCATAGGCAAATGTTTTTTCACAGGGTTCCCACCAAGAATATGATACAAAAAAAGTGAAAAAAGTGACCAAGTAAGAAAAAAAAGTGACCAAAAAAGTGATCAATTAAAAAAAAAGTGACCAAATAAGAATAAGCTTTGCATTGCCACTAAAACACATGTAGAAAAAAGGTTTATAGGTTTTTAAGCATAGAAAAATATACCATTACATTTATTTTCTTCACATGCAAAAGTTCCATCCAGAACTATACGAGCCTACTTTTGTACATTCCAACTTCAGATTTATACTCTTGCTATCTCTCTCTCTAAATTCCCATTTAGCTTTAGTTCTTGATTACTTCAAATGTACCGTTTTCAACGGTTAATACACATTCATTCCCTCATTGATTAATTTACTTGTCCATGAACTTGTACTTATTTATTTTTTCACTCTTCAGTAATTCATTGATTCATTTCTTGAGAAATATCCTTAAAAATCCCGGTCAACAAATTTCATTAAAAAAATAGGCTCGTTTAGTTCAGGTTGAACTTCGTATCTGAACATGTTTTTCAGCCTAACATCTTTCTGATAAAGTTTGTTCCAAGCGAATGCGTCAACTAGATCAGGATTTATATAGGATTGAAATTTCCTCGTAGGCGCTAATGTTAATTTTTTTTGAACTGTTCAAAAATGAACAAAAATTATTCAAATCTAAAAATAATACTTCACACCGAGATTTTCTTCCAATAAGCCTGTCCATACGAACTTGGATCATATGTCTTGTGTTTACATAGTGTGCTTTACTTTTGCCCATAGGCGCTAATGTTAAGATTTTTTGAACTGTTCAAAATTAAACGAAAAATTATTCAAATGAAAAAGTAAAATATGGAAATGAGATGCCCTCGCCAAGATCTTTGAATCGGCCAATTTCCTCAAAAGTTATTTTAGGGAACCGACAAACACACATTTTGCCCCATCTCAAAACCCTACTTTCAAATTTTTCATTTTTCATTCCTTATTTAATTACTTCTTTGACTTTTCTTTATTTTCAATGATATTTTTACGATACATTTAACCTTCTTTCACTTATATTTTTTGGGAAAGTAGACTAAAAACCGCAGATCGAACTTGTAATATCAATCTTCCATAAATAAACATCACTATCATCTCAAATAAAAAATCATTTTTAAAAAACCAATGGTTTTTCATCAGACACAGAACGAAAGCAGCCATACATAAATATGCCAGGGGCGACCGATTATGCTCTAGCAATTTACAGAATCAGTTTTATTTTTTATGTGTGAAACAAGAAAAATTATTTAAAATGTTTGATCACAAAATAAAATTTATAGGTAATAAAAACATTTAGAATATTAGAGGAGCATGTGCAAAATATTTGAAACAATTGATAAATTAAAGGTATGTATATACAAGGAATATTATAATCCTTTATTGAAAAAGTTAATTCAGAATATTCTTTGATGCCAAAATTAAAATACCAAAAATAAGTACAGTGAAACCTGTGTAAGTTGACCACTTGTGGTGCAGCACCTTAATGGTCAACTTACAGAGGGTGAAGGGCTGATTTCGTTCCTGAAAAAAGTGGTCAACTTTACAGGTTTTACTGTATTTCAAAAGCATCCTAGTGCAAGGCTCCAAAAGAGAAAAAACAGTTTAATATTTCAAAATTTGCTTTTGTTGGGATTACAGCAAAAATAAAGTTAATTTGAATATTATTTATATTTATGTCAAACTACATATTTTAGAGCAAGTAAAGATCTTTTGATTGACAACTAAATCAGCAAATAAAATCAATTATAAGCATGGAAAACAGGAAAAGGGTCAATCCCCAGTTAAATCAAGCAAGGAAATCGCTAAATTAAATGCATTCTGTTCAAGAAATGATCTTGATTATAATCCTATGTCCAAAGCTAATTTAGAAAGTATAGATACCAAAAGTAAAATACTTGAAAAGTATATTTTAAGTGCTTACTTATCCTGTAGCAAAACGTTTTTACCTTGCAAATTGATCAAAGGGTAAAAATGAAAATGATATGATAGAAAAGACCTTGAAAAGCAAAAAAAAAAAAAATCAGAAAAGAAAATCAATACAGTAGGAATGCACAAAAATTGTAAATGTTAATATAAAAATCTCAGAAAACAATGCTTCAAAAATTTAGAGAACCGTCACCCCTGGTATATAAATGGCAGCATTCTGTAAAAGTTCCAATTTAATTAGTCTTGGATTTCTTTTGAAAAAATTTTGTGATTACGGAAGTTTTCTCTTCTGTAATTTTTTTTCAATTTCATGTGCCCCTTTGCTCTGTGCTCATCTTCATCAGCTTTTACAGATTTAGCTCCCTCTACCATTGCCCGAGCAAGCTGTATTTCTGTAAAATCTTGATTTCTAATGCCCTCTTTTAACTTTTCATTTGCTTCGTCAAGTAGCTTTGTGGAAACTATTTTATTTGCATTTTTCCTGGTGTTTATAGGAAAAGTTTGGTGGTTATATATCACTTTATGAGATACCCCCCCCCCCAAAAAGTGATTTTAGGTGACAATTTGCTACAAAAAGTGACTTTAAGTGACCAATGAAAAAAAAAAGTGATTTTAGGTGTAAAAAGTGACTTGGTGGGAACCCTGTTTTTCATTTTGACTATGAATGGCGATCTGGGCCAGCTGTTTTGGCAATCGGAACGCCATTTTATGCATCCGATGAGTAAACTAACGTTCGATTTCTGCTAGGGGGGGAACTAAACATTCGTAATTTTTTTTTAGAAAATAAACATTTTAAGGAAAAGTAAGCACTTATAAGGGCCCTTATATTTTATTTTGAAATATAAGAACTTATAACCACTTGTAAGCACCGCTACGCACCCTGTTAATGTGCCGATGGAATAAAAAATCATATTCCATAAAAATTGCTTTGTATATTTTCTTAGTAACCTTTGTATTGTGCGCTAATGAGAAAATAAGAAATATATTAAACTGAAAGCAGATGCAAAAGGATTATCGCAAAATTTCAGCAAAACGGTAACTGCGCAAACACATGGCATTGAGGAAACATAAAAATAAGCGATACTCTTGCGATTCTTAATACATAAGAGCTGAATGTGAGTGGTTTTAAACGTTTAAAATTAAAAAAGAAAGTAAGAAACTTTAGCACTGAAAGTTAAAGAATTATCAACGTTGCAATATGGCACCATTTATTGTTTCTTTTTCTCATCATGAAAGTGTTTGATCCTGGAACAAATATTACTGTAGTACAAAAAAATTACTTAAAAAAACAATATAAATAGTAATAATTAATTCTGAAGATAAAAGTACAAAAACTCAAAACTTTTTAATTTGATTAACAAAATGTTTACTCGTTTGCATTAAAAGGAAACTCAACATCTTCCGCCGTTTTGAAGAATGCTACTTTTGCATTTAGATGTGTGATTTGGGATAAAACATGACTTCCTTTAATATAAAAAAAGTAAGTATCAGCGATGCTTCTGATCTTTGTTCTTGAAAAATCTAGGTTTAAAAGTTTATTACAAAAAACATCTTATAATATGCAGCCCGAAGTCATGAAGTTAGGAATGTCCAAATGCTGTTGGAAAGAATTGTACTAGCTGTTGTGCTGGCTCCAACATCGCGATTTCAGTGCGTCAGTCATCAGCTTGAACAAACCTAGTTTTGCAGCCTTTGTGTGCAAAAAAAGGGGAAAACAAAACCGAATGAAAAAAAAATTACAAGACAGAAAATTGAAGATAAAAAACAAAAAACCACGGAATCTCCAAAAACTAAAAAAAGCGGAAAATCGCGGATCTGCGGAAGAATCTCATGCCTGACAAATGTTTCGAAACTTACAAAACTCTTTCAGTGTCTTCCCTATGTTGCCAATTCATCACACACCAGCAGTTAAGTTTTCAAAACCACCACAAGTGTAGTTATGAATCTTGTTTACAATTATCCCATGTTTACAATTACCCCAACTGACCCTAATAACAATATAATAAACTATTTTTATATAGATATACATTGTCCAATCTTTACTGTTGCTTGTCCTTGGAATATGAATGATTGTATATTATGATGCATTTTATATTATGCAAATATTAATTAAATTGAACTTGTTGATTTTTTTTAATTAAAAAAATTTAATTAGTTATACGAAGAATCAATAAGAAATAATGAAAGTTAGTAAGGAAATTAACTCAAATTATTATTCATACATAGAATCGAACCATATTTCAAGAACATATTTAAATCTATGGAGGAATTAATGAGAAGAATTTGGAAGTAATATTTCTCCTATTCTTCATGCCTAAAATATCACTTCAGTACAATGCATTATAAATTGTAATTATTCACATATATAAACATTTTTATTTTATTTATGTATAATTTTTATTTATTTATTTATAATGTTATTTATTGAAACCAAAAGAGCTGGTTTTTCTTTCGGTGGGGAGGGGGGGGGTGATAGATCAGATTCTATGATATTGATAAAACTAAATTTGATTCTATTATAAAAATAAAAACTTGATTTTTATGCAAAGATTTTATAACTTTCCTAAATGAAGAAATTGGTTCCAAGTTCCCCAATTTAACGTCCTCATCATTCTGCTCGTTTTTTGAAGCAATAATTTCTTGGAAATATAAGATTGCAAGAAAATATATCTGCGACCCAAGGTACACTTAAAAGCATTTCAAAACTTTGAACATCTTTTCAGAGCCTTTGCAAAAGTCTTGACTTTTAAAATTCAGGGAAAAAACTTTAATTTTAAAGATCACTAAATAAATAATAATAATAATAAGACATTCTTCTTTTCTAAAACAGATGAGTCCATATAACTATCTACTCAAAGATATATCACATGTATAGCTTTGCTGTTAATTAATTGATCATGGAAGTTATGCATTGCATCTTCTCAAACATGTTCAAAATGCTCCAAATAAATCTTTAATTATTTTATCTAGAGCATCATTCTCAAACAAATATTAAAATTAAAATTTTTAGTCAAGTTAGATTTAGCTGGATTTTTATTTGTTTTCTTACATCGGTAAAAATGCCAGTTTAAATTATGTGTATTACATTCTTTTGTATGAATTGCATAAATAATTTCATTGCTTTTTTATTCATTTATTTATTTTTAGAACATTTCTTAATGTTTGCAATAGAACCTTCGATTGTAAGAAAATTAATATTTCATAGGTTCGATATAAAATATGAAAGTAATTGAATTAGTATTTCGTAATCGAAATTTGACGTATTGTCTGTGGTACAGGTTGGCTGAGTACGCGAGTGTTCTCGACTTTTGCAACCGGTCTTATAGAAAAAAATGCCAAATATATATATTTTTTTACTGGAAATGCTTAAAATTTCTTCTTTAAAAACTTCTTTATATTCCATTAAACTTGAAAATAATTATAATAACAAAGTTAAAAAAAGGGATGACATGCAATTTTAATTTTAAGTACATTTATAGATTACAGAAACTCTTTTATTTTTTCGTAGTTGAATGAAAGTGATACAGATTTTTATTACATAGCTATTAAAGGATGTTGCTGCACAGCACGTTTGCAAATTAAAAAGAAAAAAAAAACAATTGTTTCTTAAGCGAAGTTTCATTTTACAGACTAAAAGAATTAAATCATTACTTTAATGAAATTTTTATTCATTGGTGTAACAAAATTTTTCTTTTAAAATGCCTACAGTTAGGAGAAAACCACTTCAGTAAAATAAAAGTTTTAAGCTGATGGTGCGTTAAAATGCTCCTAGACTAACTAGATATCACAAGTAAATAATATCACTTAATTTCCTACTGTTACTGCACCATAAAGTAAGAGCGAAAAAAAATGTGATAAATGAGTCATATGATTAAATTTTTTAAGATATTAAAATTATTTTTTTAAAAATCATTTTTTAGGCTTTTTATCGCAATTTACCAAGCGTTTACAAGTAAAACACTGTTTACCGGTGTTTTCGTTATCAGTGGGAGAAAATCGTTGCCGGTATGGTAATGGGTTTCGCTTTATTTCGGAAGGCATCTAGTTAAGGAGGCTATGAACATGAGCATTAAATTTTGAAACTGGCTCGTATCATCATATAGCTTGATTTTTAGAGTTAAGTGTTTTTTGTCTGGAATCAACTACACGCTATGTAACATAGTGAAAATGCTATTAAATAAAAGGCCCTTGATATAGAGTAAATATTTTACCATTCACTCTGCCCCACTATTTCATTTTGCCCCATGTTCTACTACTCAGAAACTTGCACTTTATTTTAATCTGAATTTTTTTTTTTCATTGATAAATTAGGTAAGTTAATACCTCTGGGCCTTTTAGCACTTAAAATGTACAAATAATGAACAAAATATTTTTAGCAGTTTTCATGGACTTATGATAAGAATAAGAAATATCTGAAACAATATATACCTCAATATATTCGGTACATTTCCCATATAGACGACCAACATTGAATGTAGAGTCCACACGAAGAATGACACCACTATTACGAGTATGAATAATAATTGTGCAGTTCACACTGTCAATAGGCATTAAATCATGCATAGCATTCAGTTTCATGGCAGATCTCTCACCATATCCAGCAAGATAAATGTCAACAGTGTCATTTGAAGGACATAATGTCTCAATGGATTCTAAAAAAAATAGATTTGAATTTTATTAGCAAAGAGAAAATGAAAAATTATTTAAAGCAAAGGTCATTGATTTTAAAAGAAAAGAAAGGAGGAGCTGTAATATTTAGTTCTTTGGCAAGATGATTCATTTTTTCTCCAAGTTGCTTTAGACAAAAAGTATGATTCAAATATCATGTGCAACCTCGCTCTCCTCAGACAATCTCTGTTTCTCTCGCCCCCCCCCCCCCCCTCTGGCTGTTCCGTTACTCAGGTCATCTCTGCTATTTTTTTCATGCCGCTTGGCTACTCAAGCTTTTTGAACCTTCCTAGCTCATTCTGGGCCCTTTTGATGGTTCTTCCCCTTCCCTTCTTTTTTTTTGCTTTTTAAAATCTTTTTTGAATTCCCTTATTCCTCCCCAGAGCGGTCGCCGCCCTTTTTGTGCCTCTTAACTTGTGCTGCCAAAATGCAAGCCACCCCAGTCTAGGCACAAATCTCTAAATCAACCTCAATCAATCAATCAAGCACATGCAATACCTAGAGCAAGAGATAATGCAGAAAAACAAAGATTATTTTTTTATTTAAGAAGGTGCAATAATTGCAAAATGAATAAAACTTTTTTTCCGCATTTTAACATCTTAAAAGAATGAAACAACTTAATTAAGAAATGGAAAGCCAATTCCAAACTTTTCAGAAAGGGGTTAAAGCAAGAGGTTAAAATATACTTATACGCCAATGGTAATTTCAATCAGATATAGAATCTTTCACTGTTTAAGATTCAGAATGAACAGTTAATTCAGTTAATAACATGATGCATGTTGCTTTTTATTAAATGTTACATTTTGGTAGCAAAATAAAAGTCGACTTAAAAAGCTATCTACACCCTGCTTCACCAGAACTGCGAGGGAATTTCATGAGCAGAACATTTATGGAAGAGTAACCAGTCGGAAACTGTTGGGTAAACCTTGGTGACACTGCCAATTAATGCTTTTAAGCAAGGTCAGTGGTGCAGAGATCACCAAGACTGGACCCTACAGCAATTTCCTAAGGGCTTGTGCAAATAGGAAAAGAGGATGGAAGAGAAAAGGACACTAACAGCAATGTCAAAAATAATTTGGTGAATTGGTATTCTCCTGCTTTCATGGCCCCATTTTATGCAAAGTTATTGAACTGAGATGCTTAGAATCCTGACTCTCTGCTGTTAAGTACAGACATTCCTCCCTAATGTTCTGGGATGTGGCATATTGACTGTTCTGGAACATAAGTCCAAAATCTGGATGTTTTTCAGCTAAAAGTTCACTTCTTTTGTATTGAAAAATAAGCTCTTGGTAACCTCAAAACACATGGATGTAATCCACTTCAAAACTTGTGTTTACATTTTTATTTATAGCACCAGGGTGTTCTTGTAAAGCTCTTTTTAGTAATGTGATGATTTGTTGACAACATTTTCTGAAAAAAGTCTTTCCTTTTAAGCTGCTTACAATTAAGTTACAACAACAGATCAAATTTAGCCTTTTGGGCTTGTTTAAAAACCTTTTGGGATCAAATTTAGGGTAAAAAATTACTAAGCTTCCAAGGACAACATTTGTTACTTTGATTTCTTTTTCATTTATCCATTTTTATTTATTTTACTTCACAACTTCACATGTCACCTTGCGATCAATTTTTTTCCCTCCTTCCCAGCTTCTAGTAATATTTCAAAGAAACATAACAGAAAGAAAAATTAAATATTTAACTATAAAGGTATTGAAAAGAAATCACAAGTGCTTTTTTCTCGTAAATTTTGAAATTCATCCACCTTTTAAAGTACTTTATTATACAATAAAACTTCTCCCATTGGATACCTCTCTTAAGTGGACAGTTTTTAATTCCCCGCCAGTAAAGCATCGACCCAAAAATAATCCTTCTTTTGCGGACACCCCTCTATTATGGCAAAATATTTTTGTCCTGATGATGTCTGCTATAGAGGGGTTTTAGTGCATTAAGTTATAGTATTATAATGATGAATAATTCTGTAGACAATAACATGATTTTGGAAAGATCCTTTGATAATCATTTCTCTTGAGTATTTTTTCATATATGGAGTTTGGCTGATTACATCAATTATGTAATTAGGACAACTGAAAACTTATATGGGACGTGAGACGAAGTACTGACTCACAGCCCTTTCCTTCCAACCCTTATACAGAAGCCTCTTGCATTCATTGACACCCCTCTCCAAAGGTCGGGACTGGGAGAACTTTGCTTTAGTCCCTCTCAGCTGCCTTCAAGATTTTGACGTGAAATGCCTCGTATGTAACACATAAATACTGTGGAATGACTCTTTAATACTTTGCATTATTTATGTTACCGTTGTCCATGGAAATTTCCTATTTTCAAAAAAAAATTAAAAATGGATAAATAACAAAATCCACCTTTTTATAAAGCAATTTGTTTATGATTATGATGCTTACATACATGAATACAAGTGTACAACTTGAGAACAGAGGATTGTTTAATAATTTAGCCCTATAACAACTCTAACATTACTCATAAATGCAATATTATTCCTCGCAATATTCAAGATTTATTATTTGTAATAAAAATTCAATTTTAAAGTCATAAAAGTTAAATGATTTAAAAATTATTACATAACAACAAAATTGCATGGATTTTTTCGATGATATTCTGGAAACGCATTTACAGAATAAAACTTCCTGGGAAAATTTTAGAAGATTAAATTTATCATAAAATATATAATATTTTACTTTTTTTTTTTTTTTTTTTTTTTTTTTTTTTTTTTTTTTTTTTTTTTTTTTTTTTTTTTTTTTTTTTTTTTTTTTTTTTTTTTTTTTTTTTTTTTTTTTTTTTTTTTTTTTTTTTTTTTTTTTTTTTTTTTTTTTTTTTTTTTTTTTTTTTTTTTTTTTTTTTTTTTTTTTTTTTTTTTTTTTTTTTTTTTTTTTTTTTTTTTTTTTTTTTTTTTTTTTTTTTTTTTTTTTTTTTTTTTTTTTTTTTTTTTTTTTTTTTTTTTTTTTTTTTTTTTTTTTTTTTTTTTTTTTTTTTTTTTTTTTTTTTTTTTTTTTTTTTTTTTTTTTTTTTTTTTTTTTTTTTTTTTTTTTTTTTTTTTTTTTTTTTTTTTTTTTTTTTTTTTTTTTTTTTTTTTTTTTTTTTTTTTTTTTTTTTTTTTTTTTTTTTTTTTTTTTTTTTTTTTTTTTTTTACTCTCAATGAGCTCAATATATAAGATCATTTTCAAATCACTATTACTAATTAATTATTGATAATACCAATAAAAAAACACTTGTCCATTAATCTATGAACTGTTTCCTTGCGTGTGATAGAAAATGATTGTGCTAAAATGTGTCTGTCATACAATAAGAAATTAAAATAAATCACTCTTCGAATCTCTACGAGAATTAACATGGCACGACGAAGCCCTCTCTCAGCGAAGGACTCCATCACCTGTTTTCCGGGGAAAGACTCCTGCTTACCGACCACGCCCCAGACCTTGTCTATCTAGTTTATGGTCTAAGTTTAGGAAACGGTTTACTGGTTAAGAGTTGAATGCTTTTATTGGTTTCCAATTGGCTTTTTAAGAGAATGTCTATCTCTAAGTTCTGTTTGGTTGTGACATTATTCACTACTGAACACTCCTCATCATTTAGAGCATTTTCTATGTTTCTGGCAATTTTTGATGCTTCAGAAAAATTTGATGGACCTAGCATCTTTAACTCGCGTCTTATTTCAGGTTTAACCGACTCAATTAGTTTTGTAAATTTTAGATTTTCTTTTAGATCTTGGACTTCTTTTGATGAATTTTCCAAATTTATATAGTTATTTGCAGCAATTTCTATTTCTGTTATTAAATCAGAAACTGATTGGTTTTGTTTCTGTCTTATATTTGAAAAATTTGTTTGAATTTGCTGAAAATCCTGCTTTTTGCTAAATTTGTTGATAAGAGCTGCTGATAAGTCATCAGAAGTTGTTGCCGATTTGGCTTTAGGATCATTAATTAGCTAATCTAATGCTTTATTTTTCAGATTAAGTTTCAGAAAAATTAGTCGTTTTTCTGGAGTCCAATTCTCTAGATCTGTGACATCACTTAACTGTTTTATGAAAAATTCGACGTTTTCAGTGTCATTTCCAGAGAAATGATTGAGGGCGTTGGCCAAGGACATATTGGTGGATAAGTGGTTCAGGTCTTTTTGACTTTGATTTGGGATTGGGTTTATTGATTTTGATTTGTTTGCTCGACTTCTAGTGTTCATTAACCTTTTTTGCAAAACATTGACCAAGAATCAATTCAAATGAAAAAAAAAATTCAACATAACTGTCCATAATTCAAAATAAAATATTGCATAAAGCAATGCATATTCAATGCAATTCAAAATATCATTCAAATAATAAATGATTGTTTAAATCCCAAAAAGTGAAATCAGTAAAAATATACCCCCCAAGTTCATCCCCTAAAATTATATTCATTTCATATATAAATAACTTTCATTCATATATCAGAAAAAGTAAAAAAAATGCACACTTTAAATAAATAGAACCAATATGAATAAGTACATTATCTGGTGAATGACTGAATGATCAAGTTATATTTCAGAAAAAACCCCGAGTTCTCAACCTAGCTTAAAACATTACTAATTTTCTTTTTTTACGGCACCATATGTTATGGTGTGTGTTCGCTCGCCGCAGTGGTTGAATTTAATTATGTGAATTAAATTATTTAACCAAAGCAACAAACCAACACGGTGTGAAAGTATAGTGGTTAGATTTTTGCGTTGTGTTTTCAAGATAAATTCAATCAAAATAATTAAATTTCATTTAGAACATTTTAAATTATAAGTTCAATGATGTCTTAACTACTGAATTGAAAATACTGTATAATTGAATTTCATATTTATTTAAAATCTTAAATCATTAAAATGCTAGCATGAATGCAATATTCATCTTAGGTGCATCATTACACTCAAAATAAAAAAAATAAAAAAACAAATTTTTTTCTTTAAACAACATATTGAAAATATCAAATGAAGAGATTGAAATAATCTCAATGCTAAAAAAACACAGCAATAAATATATCTGGATTATGGAAAATAGCTTGAATTCGATCGAATAGAAAAATCTCAACTACACTTAAAACTGCTGGAATTCATCATTTTTTTTTCTCTAGTAACAATGATCCTTATCGGATTTCACATTTTAAATTTAAATCCCCACTCCCGGACGCAGGGACGACGTCTGCTATCCGTAGAGATGGTGATAATTTTATTTTGTAAGTTGAATGCTACTTATCTGCGTGACAAAGACCAATGCCATTTTTCCTGCTGGAACACCAGAAAAGTTGAACTTCACCAAATTGTAGAAATTGGTCTAAAAAAATTAAACTCTTAGCGGTGGTGCTTCGAAGACAGTTCAAGCAGGCGATGGAGCAATTTTCATATTCACAGATTTTGCAACGCTCGAAGAAAAATTCTAGCTGACAAAGTGACCGTTGGAATTCACTGGTACTGCAGTGCTATGTGAATCTACTTCAATCTTCTGGAACACATCTGCTGATTTCTGCGAAAGTTCCCTTCATGTTAGCACGCGAATGAAATAGATATTCGCAGCATAGAGCCTGTAGGATTGACTTGTTCTTGCACGATGCTTGTCCTTTCGAAGAGTTCGTCACGTTGTGGATTTCTTTTTGTAGTTTCCGTAGTTATCCATTTACATCATCTTCAAATTTCAATATTTTCTTTATTATTCTTGATTACTATCTAAATTTACTTATTTACATTCAAAAGGAATCAGTATTTCCTTCTTACACGATTCGAATTCATTTCTTTTTCTTTTTCTTTCTCCTTCCACCTTCTTTCTTTCTGCGATTTCTTCCGCCTCTCATCGTTGGAACTTGCAGTCGAAGAGAGAGAGACTCAAAAAAAATGTAACATAATCTTTCTTTCTGTGACGTTGCTGGCGTCCCCAGCTCACATTCGTCAGTTTTAAATTTGAAAGGACAGAGGGAAAAAGGATTTCATTGGCCTGTGAAAACCTTTCATTGTGATGTAAAAACCTTTCATTGGCATGTGCTGCCATCTATCAAAGAATTCACAAGTGATTGTGAAATGTAAATTTAATGTAACTTTTCGTTACAACGCCAAAAAAGTAATTTATATATATTTTATATTTTTTAGTGAATGTCTGTTAATTTTTTAATTGATATTATGCGATGACAAAGAGATTATACTGATAATGTCGAAGGATGAACTTAACAACTAAAAATGTTTTAGTTTTTAGCATTATATATATATATATATATATATATATAAAAGGTAAAAATAATTATAATAATAATGGAAACAGTTAATTATTTGTCCCCCCCCCCCCCAATTTCAACAACACTCGATACATTTTTCACTATGTATTTATAATTCAAAGAAGAAGAAATTTCAAGAACAAGACAAAAGACAAAATGTAATAACCAAATGAATGTCAAAGCAAAATAATACTAATCTTAAGGTGTCAGTTAATCCATTTCCAAAATATAGGACAATAGTCCAGTACAATGTCAAATAAAATAAAATACAATTTAAAGCTAACAATGTCAAATACATTATGAAGTGAGATAATAAATGCGGTGACGTGTTGTTTTGCTTCGAATTAACATCATGTAAGTTTGCTGATTTGCTTAGCGTTTTGAACTCTCGATTTAAATGAAACTGTTTATATTTCTAATTTGTTCAATCATAGTAGGGTGGCATGAAAATTTTTATTTATTAATTTTTTTTTACAGGAAAAGGAGTGCAGAAAGATAAAATTTATGCATAAGATGTATAACAAATGCATTAAATTAAAAAACTAATTCAGTCACTCAGGGGTCATTCAGAATCGAAATTTTATATTACAAAAGACATTTTTGCTGTAATTGAATTCTATAATTTGTTTACACGTTTAAATACGGCAAAAAATTGTTCGAGTGTTAAGAAAGGCTCCAAATGAAAATTTATGCGAATTTGGAATTTACTGATACTTATTAAAACCTGGCAGTTTGAGAGAATGAATTTACTAAAGGTTTTTACATTAATTAATGTCTTTCTGTTTACATGAAAAAGACCCATAGTTTTCAGAAATCAGTTTTGAATGTTAAAAAGGCACATTTGACACAATTTTCAGCTTAATTCAACTGAGAGAGATAGAGCTAACGCTAGAAAAATTGGTATAGAGGTGGTACAGGGCCGCCATTTATGGTGTCTAAAGGAGCAATTGCCTATTGCCACCACCACAGCCTTTGAAATATAATATATTTATGCATGTCTACTTTTTTTTTTCGCATATGTAATGGCTTTTACATGCTACATGAAAAGCCTTTTATTCACAATAATTGTACTAGGCTTAAGGAACAAAATAATACTAATCTTAACGTGTCATGCAATCCCATTTCCAACAAAATGGGATAGTCAAAACTCCTGCACAATGTCAAATAAAATGAAATACAATTTGAAGCTAACAATGTGTACTATAATATGAAGTGAGACAATAAGTGCGGTGGTCGTGTTATTTTGCTTCGAATCTTGTAAATTTATTGATTTGCATTGGCAGCGTTCTGATACATGCATATGCATATATAATACATATATATATGTAACATCACAGCTACTGGATGTCATTTAATTGACTTCATTATGAGGTGATAAACGAAAAGTAAAAAACTAAGAACCATATTCCACACGACTTTATTTTACCACATCTCTTGCGAAGAATGTGCGCAACACAAACTTTTTCTACATGTACAGTTTCTTACTGCGCATGACAGTTTTTCATTACCTTATATAGTAATGTTAGATGGATAAAGAACTGGAGTATTACGTAATCAACATTCTTGGCACGTGGTAAGGCTAATGGAATACCGAAATCAAAACGGACGCATTTAGTAAAATTATAGAACAGTAATTAATAATAATGATTTAAGTCAGATTAATTTTAAATTAATGAAATATTAATTTAAGTCAGATTAATTTTAAATTAATGAAATATCTAATTTTCATTGTTACATATACAGTGAAACCCCGATTTTACGTCCCCCGAATCTACGTTTTTCCCGCATTTTACGTTTTTTCATCAGGTCCCAGTTTTTTCGTATACTAATAATGTTAATTTAACCCGGATTGTAAGTTTGTTATATATGAAATTTCCCGCATTTTACGTTTTCCCTGGAAAGTGAGAAAAAAAAATGTTCTAAAATAAGCAATATTTTTCCGTCTGTACTTTTCGTCAGCCGATGAAAATCAACAAAAAGAACCGGAAGCACAGCCCGTCCCTTCTTTTACTATTGCAATGAAGAGCTTACAAAAAGTGAAAGACTATTTTCTTTCTTATAAAGACCAGGAAAAAAACTTGCAACGTATTTCAATCCTAAAAGATGCTGCATTCACTTTGAACTCAATGACTAAAAAACAATCCACTATTACGGATTATTTTCAGCCTAAACGCCAGGAATCGCATCTAAATGTGTTAAAATTATCTTAAAATGGTATGAATAATAATGTTCTTTTCGTAAAATATAGATATTATACCTTTTGAAAGAGTCATCTTTACTACCTTTAGTTTTTTTCTATTTGATTTTTGCGTTCTATGTATTTCCCGTAGTTTACGTTTTTTCGGCTCAGTCCCTTGAGAAACGTAAAATCGGGGTTTCACTGTATATACATACATATAGAGTAAAAATCCTCCCAACAGACCCCTCTTCTGCGGAGTTTTTAATTTCCCGGTAAAAAATCATTGAGCCTTATAAAAACCCTCTTTTCCGGACACCTCTCCATTACGGACAAATATTTGTGTGCCGCTGGTGTCTGCTATAGAGTAGTTTTACTGTATATACAGTAAAACCTGTAAAGTTGACCACCTTTGGAAGCTGACCACTTGCCTAAGTTGACCACTCTTGTCAGTAACGGAATTAGCCCTATATTATATAATGTAGAGAAACCTTTGTAAGTTGACCACCTGTCTATGTTGACCACTATATACGCCAAATTTGGGTGGGAGTATTATAAAAAACCCTTTGTAAGTTGGCCGCCTAATTATGACTATATTTATTTGTTTATCCATTTTTGGAAAGATAAAAAAAATAAAATAGCTTCTCCCAGGATATTTTTTATGCTATAATGTTAGACCAGTATTTGCCTGGATGGAAGAAACATCAATATAAACCTTGCCTCTTTGTAAGTTAACCAAATGGGAAAAATGCTATGAGCACTCTTTTATTCTTTAAATAAGATTCTTATTTTTTCTTTGATCTGATATAGCCCTTTTGAAGGGAATTTTATAAGAAATCTTTTACATCATATAAGTAACTGACATAATTAATATGATCTTTATCTTAATTTTAACTAAGTACTTTACTTTGAAGTTGTATAGGAACACATTGTAAGTCATTCGGGTTAAATTTCTTTAATGATATTTTAGACAATTGTGGGGGGGGGAGCCAGAGGCGTAGCTAAGGGGAGGGGCAAGGGGGGGACAGCTGTCCCCGGGCGCAGCGTCAAGGGGGCGCCAAATTAATGTTAATTTATTTTATTTTTAAAAGCGAAAAGAAGATTATTTGAACTGAAGAGGTGTGAATATGTTCGACAAAAAAGTGGGAGCATCTCAAATCATATAGGGAATGACTGTAGCATAAGGCAACTTTTGAGTTGGAGTGTTTTCTAGGGATCGGACCTGTGATGACTCTCTTGGGGTTAGGGGCATTTTCTTTGAGCAGATTTAAAAGAACCGGACACCCAGAGGCGTAGCTAGAGGGGGGCAAGGAGGGAGTCCCCGGGCGCAGCGTCAAGGGGCGCCAAATTAATGCAAATTATTCTATTTTTAAATGCGAAAATAAAATTATTTGATTTGAAGAGGTGTGAATATGCTCGACGAAAAAAGTGGGATCACCATATCATATCGGGAATGACCAATGTAGCACAGGAGTACGTGAAAATCAAACAAATAATTTTGCAAAGCCAAAGTGTCCCATTTTCATTTAAAAGTAAATGGTCACTAATAAAAATGAAAGTTAAAAGGGCTGCTTTTTAGAGCTATTTATCATTTAGGAAGTATAATTTTTTTTAATTTCCTTTAGGGGCGCCTCTAGGCCCCCAGTGGCACGAGGGGGGGTGCGCAAAGTCTTCAGCTGTCCCCGGGCGCTGAAAACCCTAGCTACGCCTCTGGGGAGGGGGCGCAAAATCTTCAGTTGTCCCCGGGCGCTGAAAACCCTAGGTCTCTGGAAAAAGCAAATCATTATTTTAAAGTGACGTCATTGCATGAAGCAGTATTTTAATTTGTTATAAATGAGTAAATGCATAGTGTGAGAATGGCAAAAGTAAAAAAATCTCCCCCCTCTATATGTTGACCACCTGTCTAAGTTGACCACTAAAGTGCTGCACCGCAAGTGGTCAACTTACACAGGTTTCACTGTATGTACATACAATACACACGCACATATATATATATATATATATATATATATATACCCTTTGCTCTCCCCTTCCCCCCTCCACGCTCCAGAAAACCTCGAGGTGACACACCGCCACTCGTTCAGTTCTGTGTTCTGTGCGAACTTGTTATAAGATCACTGTTATAAAATGTAAATTACCATTAAATACATTATGTTCTTAATATATTTAAGTGTAGGGGACAGCACTAACAATACAATGCCCCATAATATTGTGCGAGATTGTGAGAGAATTATAAATCGAACTTTGTTTCCAAAAATCACAATATAAAATTATGAATTTTGGGAGATTTTAAAATAGTTTTTTTAGCTTTAATGGAGAATAAATGAAAAAATTGAAAAATGGTGTAATTAAAAATAGAAACCGTGTTGACGACAAATATACCTTGTTTATATGAAGAAGAAAAAAATTAATATGTAAATTGTATATTTAGCTTCGTTAATAAATTACTCGCCTTTTTAAGTGCAATTAAATGAATATATATTGAGAAAATTCTTATAAATTTTTCAGATCATTTGAAATTTAATATTTAATGCATTTCCCTGCTTCAAATTTTAGAACATTGATTTTTTTAGCAAAAAAAAATATATAATAAAAGGTTTTTACTATGAGTAGTGTTAAGAAATTCTCAGAAACATTTAGATGTAATACAGTCATAGGCGTAACCAGGGGGGGGGGGGTTAAATAAGTAAATGCCCCCCCCCCCATTGGGTATTTGCTTATTTAGGCTCATAAAAAAAATTTGGCTACGGCCTTGCAAAGCACATATTTTTTTCCCCTAAGAAAATTAAACACATATGCATATGATTTTATTTCCTCTTTCTCTGAAGGACCAAATTATGCAGTTCATAATAAAGAGGACTTTTCATCTGGTTATAATCAACCCCCTTATCACCTTGGGGGGGGGGGGGAGGGGTTGCAGCGAAAGGTGACTTCAATCACCGTACCAAACACAGACAAACAGAGATCCTTTCAATCACTCCAGAGGGTTTTCTTTCCTTCTTGATGTCTTTTTTACCCAAATTCAGCAATTTGGGAATACAATCGCACAAGTAATAAATTTCTTGGAAAATATTCTCTACTGTGATGGAGTATTGTTTTCTGATAAACCGCTGTTGTAAGCGCTGATGTCTGAAAATGAAGGTCCCCAGCCAACAAGTGTCCTAATGGGTTAAACCCTCAAGCCAAGAAAGGATGCTCATCAAGAAACTTAAAAAGCAGTTTGTATTTATTTATGACTTCCTGTCCAAACACCCATTTTGGTAAAATCTATTTTGTAGATGAGCCGATTGGAAAACTGATGAACTGTATTTGCATTGCATTCTCATTTACAGATGTTCTCTCATCTCTTATATTTTAAATGTTTTTTTTTTCTTACGGCCCTTCACTGATTGCATTACGACCCTGGAAATCATCCGTTCAACGTTTCCAGTCTCACTGCTACGGTTTAATGCTGCATTTTAAATTACAATCAAGTATTATTTATATTTTAACTAAATTTTTAATTATTTTCGATACATGATAATGTTTGCACTCCAGCGATGGACACGTTCCTCATCCAAAAAGAACAGAAAATTCGATTCAGATTCTTCCACTTCTGAGGTATGTTTTGCTACAAATTTAACAAAATTTTTAGAAATTTACTGTGGGGATGAGCATTTTTGTAGGGGAATTTGGATTTTTTCTCTAAAATTCCACTACTTCCCAGTTTTAATATTATGAATGCCTGGACATAGAAGATTGCTTAGCGCTAAATATTGAATTTTCTTTTGCGTTTGAATTAAAAAATAAACTAATAGATCTAGTAATGAATGTTTAATGTTTTTGTGAATCAAGGCCGTATCCAGAGGGGAAAGGGGACCCATGGGCCACCCCCCACCCCCAGAAATCTTTTGCAATGTATTATATATTCCTCCCTGAAACTTTGCTTAACATGAGTGTGTCGAAATCTGGACCCCCCCCCCCCCCTCCGAAAAAAAATTCTGGATACTGCCTTGGCTCCGGAGCAGGGGGAGCATGTTAAGAATTAGGAAGGGCAGTGTATGCTTCAAAATCATACCCTTTAAAAATACATATATATAGATATATATGATTAGAAATGATGTTAATATGATTTTTTTGTAGGTAATATGATTGTTTTGATATATGTAGGAAGTACATTTTATTTGTGAGAGGTGGTGACCCCGATCTAAACGAATTTCATTCCATACGGTTTAAAAGCGTCCAATAGTAGAGTTCGGTCCGGACGTGACATCACATTTTCAGAGAGAACAGTTTTGGCTAGCAGACTCCCGCGTACAATGGCCGAGTGAAGTAACGTTATTTTTTTCTTCGCCCCTCTTCGCGTTTTATCGAATTGATAAACAAACTAGGATGGTCGGAGTCCCCATCTCATAGTTCACAGGTGAACCATGCTCTGTAATCAAACTTTATTTTACCTTCCTGTAAATAGCGTGATGTGTATTTTTTTATGTGTTTAGTAGTAAATAAAATGTTTAGTTTAAAACAATCTTTCATTATTTCCATAAAATTAATTACCAGTAGACGCCGTCCTACAAATTGGGGCCTCGGTCCCGGATTAAAACCTGTTTCCGTACATTGGGCATTTGCCTCGGAGCAACATTACCTTTAATTCCGTTTTCAGTTTTAAAATTTTTATTTTTAACGAAGAGCATTTTTTCCGTTGCGGTTGACCTCTTTTCGGTTTTCACTTACAGAACAACGTATTTTTGCTAACGTATTTTTTAAGTTCACAGTTCATAGAAATTTGTCAAGAACGGGTCCGGCAGCAATCAGCACAGCGAAAGTTTCAGCCAACGAAAAAATATATATAAAAAAAAAAGAGAAGTCCACAGCTCCGCCATTTTATGATCCAGCATAATTATCGTCAGTCCAGCATTTTTTCAGCCGGTCCACTTCGTGTAGCTTCAACGAATCGCCATCGCCAGGAGGTTAGTTTTGTTTCGTTATTACTTGGTCCAAGGATATCAACTCCAAAGAACAGTTCTCCGATAATTTATGTTGTACGAAATATATGTGTCAGAATTTTATTTAAATACTTATCTTTTCGCGTTTATAAATTAAGAATTGTCTATATTTAAATATTTAACGTTTTTCTGATATCAATTAACCCATTTTTACGGTAGACAGCCTTGTACGAGAAAAAGATTGAAAAAAAAAAATTTAACGTTTCTTTTTGCTTCTTCTCAGAATATCTTTTGCAGCTGTCGCTACAGTGCAGTAGAAAGAATTTAACGAATGTGTTTTTTTTTCTTTCCCCCCTTTTTGTTTATTTTATTCTTTCGCTTTTATTGAAAATAGAATCTGGATACTGATAAAAGATTTTTTGCATTTTGTGTGAAAACCTGAGTTCAAATATTTTTTTTTTTCGCAACTAAAAAAGAAGATATATGTTTTGTTCTGGTTTTAAAGGTATTTGCTTATAAATATTTTTAGCATCATTTTCGAATTTCAGAAGTTCTTAACATTTGCTTATTTTTATTCCCAAATGCAATTTCTTATATTTTTATTGTTCACGTTTTATCTTTCTTCTTGTCTGAGTAAGCGGACTTTTCAGGTGTAACTAGATAAATTTTTTACGTTGAAAATAAGTTTTGAAGAAATATTTCACCGAGTTTTAAATTAAATTTGTTCTCCGAGTTACCGCTAATTAATTTTTTCTACGAAATGGCATTTCTACTCTCGAAGAAAAAGGAAGATCTAATAGAACTCGCCTCAGAGTTAGTTTAAGTATCGAAGAGGGTTCAACTAAAATTCAGATAAAAGAGCTGATTGTGAAAAGCCCAAATTACGTAAAGGAAAATGTCAAAATACTGTTCGATAGCATAGTTGAGGAACGCGTACGCCGAGAAGCAGAAGAAAAAGAAGAGAAATTACGCAGAGAAGCAGAAAATAGAGATATTGAACAGAAGCGAGAAGAACGAGAACACGAACTCGAGAAATTACGAATACAGGCTCAACAGCGTGTTAATACGATGAATAACGCCGAAAACGTCCAAGCGCCGAATAAATTGATCCACGAAACTTTCCATAAGTTTAATATGAAGGATGACATCAGCTTGAACCTCATCTTATTTGAACGACACGCAGAATTGACATTTTTGCCAAAGAAAGACTGGGTACAGAAACTGATAGGGTTGATACTTATTGACGTTGCTCATCTGATCGCAAGAGAACCAGCGGATAAATGTAATGATTACGACCACGTCAAGAATTTACTTTTGAAAAGATTTAAATTATCTCCGGAAAAACTTTGTCAACTATTTGTATCTCACCAAAAATCTGATGAGCGGACATGGCAAGATTTTCACCACGAACTGCACACGTATTTCGACGGATGGACTTCCGGTTTGAAAATAGAAACATTCGATCAACTGCGAGAGTTAATTATTGCCGATTAAATCAAGAAGAAAGCGCCTTATGTGTTTCAGCAACATTTTCTAGACGAATGGTCTACCATTAATTCACCTGCCGAACTGGCTAAAAAATTTGAAGAATACGAAGATGTCCGAAGAACATTAAAACCGAAGTCATCCAACTCATTCGCGAAAGTAAAATATGAAGTCAGAGGATCTAACGATACTTATTCTCGAAAACCTGAAAATTTCCAAATTGGGAACAATTTCAATGATAAAAGATACTTTCAATCGAACGCAACTCCTTACGTAGGAAGAAATAAGCAACTAATCTGTAGCTACTGCAAAGGACCAGGTCATTATGCCGTAGATTGTAGAAAGCGACCTAAAAACCCAAACACTGACAAATCTTCAAGCTCTCCGGTTCAAATCTGCTCACGAATTTCTCAAAAAAGTGTTAAAACAAAGAAAATAACCATGAGTAATAAGAGTTTTGAAGCTCTCATCGATACTGGCAGTTCAGCGACGCTCATTCGTGAAGATATGTGCGATGGAATAATCAAACCCTCAGAACTCTCGAAAGACATAGTAGTGTTGTCTGGATTAGGGAACTACGAAATCAAAACAAAAGGATCGTTCCAACGGAAAATTGAATTGGATGGAGAAGAGTATTCTCTCACGTGGCACGTCGTACCTACGTCGTGTTTAGAATTTCAGGCAGTAATCGGATCAGATATTTTGGAACAAGCCTCCGTTTTTTTCGACAAAGAAAGCGTTCAGTTCCGAAAACATGAAGATAAAATTTGGTTCATGCACGCGCAAGTATACGAAGCGAAAATCGAAGAAGAAATAGAAGTCAAACATGTTAGCGATCCATGAGTTGGAAGAGAACTGTTTGAATTGATCTCCAACTATGAGCCAATAAAGACAGAAACGACAAGCGTGTCCATGAGGATTATTTTGAAAGACGACATTCCAGTTTACCAGCCTGCACGACGCTTATCATTTACCGAAACCCAAGCAGTCAACAAACAAATCGACGAATGGCTTGAACAGGGAATCATAAGACCAAGCTCATCCGAATATGCGAATTCAATTGTCCTAGTCAAAAAAAAAGATGGCACCACTAATTTGTGTGTAGACTACAGAAAATTAAATCGGAAACTAGTCAAGGATCGTTTTCCATTGCCGCTGATAGAAGACGTGATAGATAAACTCCAAGAAGCCAAGGTGTATACTACGTTAGATTTGAAAAATGGATTTTTCCATGTCGATGTCAATGAAGATTGCAAACATCTCACCTCCTTCGTTGTTCCAGATGGACAATTCGAATTTAATAAAGTACCTTTCGGACTAAGCACTAGCCCCAGCGTATTTCAAAGATATGTGTACAGTATTTTTCGAGAACTAATGCGAAAAGGTATAGTAGTCATTTATATGGACGATTTGATAATTCCGGCAAAAGATGAAGAAGAAGGCTTGGAAAAACGCAAGAAAGTGTTTGAAGTTGCCTCGAAGTATGGCTTAGAAATGAAGTTTGAGAAATGTCGATTCCTAAGGACGAAAGTAGAATTTTTGGGTCACGTCATCGAAAATGGTACAATACGCCCGTCAGTTGAGAAGACGATAGCCGTCAAGAAGTTCCCAGTGCCAACAACAGTCAAGCAGGTCTAGAGCTTTTTAGGGCTGACCGGCTACTTTCTTAAATTTATTCCAGCGTACTCGAAAATAGCGAAACCCCTGAGTGATCTAACAAAAAAAGATCATCCGTTTGTATTCGAACAAGCCCAAATTGAAGCATTTGAAAGGCTCAAGAAACTATTAACTGAAAGTCCCGTTTTAAGTATTTTTCAGCAAGGGAGAAGGACCGAACTACACACCGATGCAAGCCAACTAGGATATGGCGCTGTTTTGCTCCAAGAAGCGGATGATGTAAAATTACACCCTATTCAATACATGTCGCAGAAAACTACTCCAGCCGAGGAGAAATATAGTAGTTAAGAACTGGAAGTTCTTGCTGTTGTCACCGCTTTAAAGAAATTTCGAATCTACCTTCTGGGGCAGCATTTTAAAATCATAACGGACTGTTCAGCTTTTCAAAAAACTATCGATAAAAAAGATTTAGTTACTCGTATAGCGAGATGGGCACTACTGTTAGAAAATTATGATTACGAAATTGAGCATCGACCCGGCCAGCGAATGCAACATGTTTACGCTTTAAGCAGATACCCCGTCGCCATAATTACGAGCGATACTCTCACCGCAAGGTTGAAAAGAGCACAGCAAGGAGACGAAAACACTCAAAATTTTAAATCACTGATTGGAACTAACACTACTTCGGACTTTTTCATTAAAAACGAAATATTATACAAATACGTAGATGGCCGCGAATTGATAGTAGTGCCAAGAGATATGCAAACTGAACTAATCAAACTTGCTCATGAGAAAGGACACTTTTCAGCTGCAAAAACAGAACAAATCGTTAAACGAGAATTTTTCATACCTAACTTAAGCAGACAAGTGCAAAACGTGATCGTTAACTGTGTGCCGTGTATTTTAACCAACAGAAAGAGCGGGAAAAGGGAAGGTTTCCTAAACCCTATTCCGAAATAGGATGTGACGTTAAGCACCTATCACGTAGATTTTCTTGGTCCTATGCCCTCTACCAACAAAAGGTACCAACATATCCTTTCAATAGTTGATGCTTTCACTAAGTTCACGTGGCTTTATCCTGTAAGATCTACCACCGCAGAAGATGCCCTAGATAAATTAAAATTGCAACAAAAGACTTTCGGCAATCCCCAAAGAATAATAACAGATCGAGGCTCTGCTTTCACCTCCAAAGCGTTTAGTGACTATTGTACTGAGGAGAAGATCCAACATCTGCAGATCACCACTGGCGTACCACGAGGAAACGGTCAAGTGGAGAGAATCCACCGAACTCTCATCCCTGTTTTGACCAAGATGGCAATCGCCGATCCTGCCAAGTGGTACAAGTTCGTAGACCCACTGCAAATAATTCTCAACAGCACCTCCAACCGAAGTACTAAATGGTCTCCATTTGAACTATTAACTGGCGTTACCATGAGAAATAAGGAGGACCTTCACTTAAAAAATTTGTTGATGGAAGAGATGGTGGAAGAATTGCAGGAGCAAAGAAACCAATTACGACGAGATGCTAAAAGAAACATTCAGAAGATCCAGGCAGAGAATAAAAGAACTTACGATAAGAAACGCAAGAAGGCTTCTGAGTATCAGCAGGGAGATTTAGTAGTTATCCAGAGAACACAATTTGGAACAGGCCTGAAGCTGAGACCTAAATTTTTAGGACCGTATAGAGTTATCAAAGTAAATCCTAGAAATAGATACGAGTTAGAGAAAGTAGGTAACCACGAGGGTCCTAGATTGACCTCCTCGTCCGCCGATTTAATGAAATCTTACTCACCAGGATGAAAGATTAAACGTTTTTCTTTCAATTATATTTTTATTTCATAATTGTTTACTGTGTTTTATTTTATTACTGTTTATTGTAATACTTCATCGCATTTCATTTACACGAATTGTATGGTTATCTCTCATATCTAAATTATTTCGAAATCTTGATGTTTTAAGCCAATTGATTTATGTAAAGTCACTGAGGTCAGTGATTCCAGGATGGCTGAACTTGTAGGAAGTACATTTTATTTGTGAGAGGTGGTGACCCCGATCTAAACGAATTTCATTCCATACGGTTTAAAAGCGTCCAATAGTAGAGTTCGGTCCGGACGTGACATTACATTTTCAGAGAGAACAGTTTTGGCTAGCAGACTCCCGCGTACAATGGCCGAGTGAAGTAACGTTATTTTTTCTTCGCCCCTCTTCGCGTTTTATCGAATTGATAAACAAACTAGGATGGTCGGAGTCCCCATCTCATAGTTCACAGGTGAACCATGCTCTGTAATCAAACTTTATTTTACCTTCCTGTAAATAGCGTGATGTGTATTTTTTTTTTATGTGTTTAGTAGTAAATAAAATGTTTAGTTTAAAACAATCTTTCATTATTTCCATAAAATTAATTACCCCTAGACGCCGTCCTACATATATGATAGCTTTTTGTTGTATATATAGTAGATATATGTTTAGATCTTTGGTGAAGTGAGAGGATGGGTATTTGGGGCTTCTGCAGCTTAAATTTTTGTAACTGGTCTTACATCTATAATGCTTAGGCTAACTGTGGAGGCAAGGGTTCGAGGGCTCTCCCCAAGAAACTTTTTGAAATCTTCCTAGCAATGCAATTTCGGGATACTTTGGTGATGTTAGAGGAAACAGAAAGGAGTTTGGTTACTCTCCCCTCGCAATTTTTTTCAAAATAAAGTCTTATATCTTTTAAGTTACTTTTGGTGTCGCTCGTGATAGTGTTCAATGTCCTTTCCCTGAAAGTGTTTCTGAAAGTAAAGTGTCTTAAAGGCGTAATTTCTCTTTTCTTTCTTTTTTAAATCTTGTGATCTGAATTTTTTTTGCCGGGGGGAGGGGGAGGGAACTACCCCTCGGGGAAGTCAAATCTCCTCCCCCCCCCGGCAAAAAAAATTCAGATCACAAGTTTTAAAAAAGAAAGAAAAGAGAAATTACGCTTTTAAGAAACACGGAGTATATCTTTAGAGACAAGTATTTATGACTAGTAAATTTTCAACTCTTTTTCACTTCTTATTGATGCTTAGTCTGTACATTTTTCGGGTGACCCCCCCCCCTCTTTCACCAACCCTAGTTACGCCTATGAATACAGTTAAGTTTCTCCTTTAAAATTTAAGAAAAGGTTTGTTTTATTATTTCTTTCTGTATTTTTTAACACTTTTTTCTTTGTAATATTTAAAGGCAGATTAAAAAGAAGTTCCTTCCATTCTTCGATTTCTTAAAATTTATTAATTTTTCACATGAAAATTCCTACTTTTTCAGTTTTCATAATCGCTAAATTTTCAACTTTTCCGAATTGAACTGGATAGCCAATCCCTGATGTTTGGTTTTACTGTCAAAACCACCAATAGATGGCGGCACATGTCATCTGTATTGGGGCTGACATAAAATTTCGCAGGACTTTCTCGATTGAGTTAAAAGTTAAATATTGCTGTGTTATTGTGTTTTTGCATGAACGTTCTTAACCAGCAGGAATGTCTCCGCCCCCAAGAGGTTTGGCGCACCTCCATAAAAAGCTACGCAGTCTCCCAATAATGATGAGTTTTCAAAAAACCCTTGTGTGTGTGTGTGTGTGTGTGGACACAACACTTCAATCCTTAAAATTTCATTACAAATAAAGAATGCGATGGATTTAAAAAGATATTAAACTATGTATTTTTTTGGTTTTTAGTTGTAACAGCCAAGGCCGTAGCCAGAAATTTTTTTCGGGGGAGGCCCTAACTTTGAAACACTTTTATGTTGAAGAAAGTTTCAGGGAGGAATATATGCTACATTGCGAAAAAATTCGGGGACGTCACACCTATCAGCCCTTCCGTTGCATACAGTGTTTCTTTCAGACCTTCTGCTCCGGGGGAGGGGGGAGGGGGGTGTATGCTTCCAAAATCACTACCTTTTTATATTTATACATAGATGTAACTAGAAATGATAATATTAATATATTTTATATAGTATATGATAGATTTTTGATATCATGTACAGTAGGTGTATTTTTGACTATCTTTGGTGTAGATAGGACCGTGTTTTGTGGAAGCTTCTGCATCTTAAATATTTGAAACTGATCTTACAACCATAATGTTTAGACTATCTCTGAAAGGGGGGTCCGGGGGTTCCCTCCCTCCCCGGAATTTTTTCGCAATTTGGCTCCTGAGAATGCAATTTTAGGCCCTTTCGGGACGTTAGAGGAAGGAGTTTCAGAAATTCTCCCCTAAGAAAATTTTCGAAACTGCAGTCTTAAAAATGAAGTTTCAGTCTATCTTTGTCAATGTTACTGGAGGCAGGAAGGAGTTTGAGGGCTCTTCCCAAGAAACTTTTTGAAAATTTCCTAACAATGCAATTTCGAGATTCTTTAGTGATTTTAGAAGAAGCAGAAGGGAGTGTGGTTAGTCTTCTCCCTCAAATTTTTCGAAATAAATTCTTATCTTTTAGGCTACTTTTGGTGTCGCTAGTGACAGTGTTCGATGTCTTTTCCCTAAAAGTGTTTCTGAAACTAATGTCTTAAAAGTGTAATCTCTTTTTCCTTTCATTTTTTTAAAAATCTGTGAACTGGATTTTTTTCTCCAGGGGGGGGGGGCAGTTGGTTAGCTCCGAGGGGGCAGTTCCCCCCCCCCCCGGAGAGATGCCTGAAAGAAGCACTGGTTGCATGTTGCATGATGAAATTATGTTTTCAATTTCACCCACAGAAGTATTACTTCAACAAAAAAAAAGAGAGAGTTAACAGAAAACATACGTTGTTTTGAGAATTACTCCCTATTCCGTTTTATTTTAGACAATTTAAGCAATTTATACTTATTCTCAAGTCTTCCCTATTTTGTCATAACTAAATGTAAATAATTAATTAAAAACTGGAGGTTTTCTTTTTCCTTAACCTAAATGCAGCAAACTCTATTTTTTTTAAGTTTGAAGTCAAAAAAAAGCTGTATAACTTTGATTTGCAGACGTGGATAATTATAAAGCACTTTCAAAATTAGACATATAGGTCATGGGCTGCAATTGCGGCACAACTCAAACAATCATGTTTTGAGGTAAGTGGGTTTAAACTTTTCATTGCTAAGAAAAATTCGTAAGAAATGCTTTAGTTATTATTAAATCTTGAGGCCTAATTTTGACTTAAAGAGTTGTGCTAGTATTGCTGCTGAAAAGAATGTGTATTTTCATATTTACAATCTGTTCTTAGTCCGAAACGAGAGTTTTTTTTTGTTTTTTTTTTTTTGAGTTGTGCCACTATTGCAGCCCATGAGCGATATAATAAGAAGAACCAACCAAGATCTTTTTTGTTTAATGTAAATTTATGACTAGGCTAAGTAAAATTATAATTTGTCGTGCTATTTTTCACCTTCGCAATGTTATTGTAAAAGCTCTATGGGATCATTCATAAACAGTGTCACACTTTCTTTCAATATAATTGAGCCCCCTCCCTCCCCCCTTCATCACAAGATGTCATTCTCCAACACACCCCTACCCCCTTTGTCACATGTCACGCTATATTATATGAGCACATGTACTTGCAGTTAAGAAATAAAGTACTTACGTCAAAGAATCGCATTTTTAATTTTAACTTTTATTGACATTTGTGAGTATAAAATGAGATTAAGGTTAAAATAGAAAAAAGATAATTAGTGCATAATAGTAAAAAAAAAATAATTGAATTCTAAAAAATGACTCGCGCTTATTTATCTTAAAAGTAAATACCTAAGAAGATTTTCTTTTAAAATTTTAACTAGAAGCGAGTTCAAACCTTAATAAGCATCGGTATTTTCAATATAAAATGAAATCAATGAAACTTTAAAATAAAATTATGAAAAACAAAAATAAGTTTAATCTGCTGATTTTTTTTACATGTTTTTATAGAAATCAAAATGTGTAATGTCACACTTCTTGTTATCCCCTTGTCACAATTTCTCGAAGTAGTGTGACATCATCCCCTATGAAGTTAAAAAATGAAAAAAGAAAGATTAATAAGCAGTTTCTCAGCATGTGAGGAAGAAAATAAAAAGTTGAAACTAAAATTGCAAAAAAAAAAGAGGAGGGGCAGCTAAAATATTATTTTGAAAAAATTACATAAAAATAATCATACCCTTTCTGCTGTTCATCACTACAGGGTTTCTTCCCAAAATAGGACAAAATACTTTCACTTTTTCTTTTACTCATAATCCAAATTTGTGCACAGGCAAGCAAGGGAGACTTTTGCAAGAGCACAAGAGCCCACTCAACTGCCTGTGTTCCGCAAGGCAAGGTCAAGGCATCCGCAAAGGGGCAAGAGCCCTCCCTCCGCCCCCTTGTCGGAAGCGTTTCTATGTTGATTCGATTTTACGAATTGCTAGTTGAAAAAAGAAAAGAAAAATAAAGATTTGTCCCAGCAATAACAGCACAAATACCACATCCCGCAATCGTAGACGACGCTGTCCATTAGGCATTAGCTCCTACTTCTACAATATGGGCTACAGCCAGGGCAAACAAAAAAAGCGCGGGAAAACTATAACAATCCCCGATAAGTCAGCGAAAAGCGCGCGAAAACCATACAGCCAGTGCAAACTTAATGGGAGTGTCGCCATTTCCACAAATGTAACCTTCGGGCAAGGATAGACAAAGCACCTAAACTGTTGTACGTATATTTAGGGCAGATGTGGTTCCATGTAGCTCGCATTTTGCCAAAAAGGGATCAGTACATTTGCTGTTCTTGCTGTGTGGTCGGGTGATTAGAACCATATGTAGCCCTTGCCCTTAGGCAAGGAATCAATCCGGGGAACCTATCGACTGGAGAATTGAGGGAAAGCATCTTTTTTTGAGATCTGGTTTTTGACTCTAAATTTTGGAAGCGCCGTCTTATCGTTTCCTCATTTGTAAAACAGAGGACCCCCCCCCCCCCCCCCGCTTCCAAACTCCCAAACAGGTTGGTTCAAGGAACAAAATCTTTTTTTTTTTTTGTTTAACAATTATTTTTTTTTCAGACTAGTTAAAAATGTCGAAAGTATTTCGGGAGGGGGGGGGGGCTCGGGCCCGTCGGGCCCCCCCCCCTTGCCTATGGCCTTGGTAACAGCCCTATGACACTTTTATTACCGACGAAAAAGGCATTTCCCTTCTGACATCTTTACATCACTGTTTAATTGCTTCTGTCTGTGGTATTTCAATTAACATACGAGAAATATTTTCTCCATTTAATCTGAGGCGACCAACAATTTTAATGACAAAATGGGGACATGTCCAAGGTTCGAAATTAGGATGTAAAAGTTAGGCGTCACTGGCACCTAGCTGCTTTGTTTTAGTTGCCAAAAATGTTCTGCTAGGTTTAATTTAAAAATAACTCAAATTGAAAGGCAGCTGATTGAGAGCAGCGATAGAGATTGGCAACTGATAATGATAACCATGAAGTCAGTTGTGCAATTGTTAAAAAAAATCCCAACCCTGCCCAGACAACCACTGATATCTCTGAGACATCCAAAAAGATCCAAAAAACATCCTGGATATCTCACAGACATCCACATATCTCAAAATCCTGGATTTGGATCTCCTCATATCCCTGAGATATCCAGAATGTTACATGTTTGGGATATAGGCATTTGGACATCCTATGGATATCCAGACTGTTACATGTATAAGATATAGATATTTGGATATCCTGTGGATGACTGTAAAATATCCTCCATGAATATCTCAGGCATGTCTATTTCATATCCCTGAGATGTTATTTGACTTTTAGATACTGTTAGGCTTATTTATATTCACTCTGCTGCTCAAAATTGTTTTATTTAGAAATTTCGTGGTTAATTAAGGTAAATAGTTTTTCTTAATTTTTTCTATTAAAACTGTGTGCTGAACTGAGAAAATTAACTGTAGTTTTCATAAACTCACCCTCCGTGGTTTTTGGTGCACACGTGCACATATGGGTGCACAGCTCGCTCAAATAATATTGATGCAATGCAATCGCATCGCTGGTGAGCAGTGTAGTCGGATCAGATTTTGTTGTTTGTATAAATATATTTTTGTGTTATATTACGCTTATAATTATTAAAAGTAGTTCAGTTTTTTAATGATTATTATTTAATTACTTGATTTAATTGCTTTGTCGTAATTCCAGGGACATAATATTTCCCTATTTTTACTTGCAGGGATATATAATTCATCAGTATTTTTAATCTCGCGCGTGTAATTAATCAGTATTTTTAATTTCATCCATGTAGCTTTTATCGTTTTAATTTCTGGTATATAATTTATCTGTATTTTTAATTTCAGGTGTATAATTTATCTGTATTTTTAACTTCAGGTATATAATTGTCCTGTATTTTTAATTTCAGGCATATGTAATCTTTAACAGTATTTTTCATTTGTCATGTAAATTATTTCTACTGAATTCAGTAAGATTTGTTGGATAAAGCAATTTTCATGTCTTAAACTTGTCGTTTAGGTGCGTCAAGCAATTTTATTCTTTACAATTGGGATACAATTTAGAAGTTCATTCTTATTGGGTCTATTGTGTGATTATTGTTATTTGTCATTAGTTTGTGGGAAAATCATGCCTAAAACTGAAGTAAACAAGCGATTGCATTGGAGAACTTATAAGAAAGTTAATGAATCTGTAAATGATGTCTATTATTGATCAGCCATCAACATCTAGTAATTTGACTGAGCAATATCATGATTGTAGTTCTAATGAGGAGTCGGGTTTTCCTTCTGATAGCTGGTATGAAAGTTCTGATAGGGAACTTTGCTTAGTGTCTGACTCTGTGTGTGAGGAAAGTTCTCGAAACCGTGTGTGTGAACAAAATCTAAATTTGCTGAAATACTTGTCTAACTGGTCAGTTGAGAATATCATACTGCAATTAATGGTTTATTAAAAACACTTAAGAAATATCCATTTGGATCTGATTTACCAAGCGATGCACGGGGACTATTGCAAACCCCTAGGTCTGTTGCAATTAAAAATGTATCGTCTGGTATTTATCACCACTTTGGTATTGAAAATGGAATAAAAAATGTTATTCAAAATATTAAAGATACAGTTCTAACACAATCAACAATTGAATTACTGGTAAATGTTGATGGACTTCCTATAGCTAAAAGTTCCAACAGTCAGTTATGACCAATTTTAGGTTCGTTAAGCTATACTGTGAATTTTCCTTGTGTGTTCCCCATTGGTGTATTCCATTCCTATGAAAAACCCAAAAATCCTAATGAGTTTTTAAGTGATTTTGTGTGTGAAATGAAACATCTAATTGAAAATGGTATATCTATTGATGGTAAAATGTGTAACATACGTCTTAAAGGAATAATTTGTGATGCACCTGCTCGAGCTTTTGTATTATGCATTAAAAGCCATTCTGGGTATTCGAGTTGTAACAAATGTTTTGAAACTGGTATATTTTATAAAAATAGAATTTGCTTTACTAATGTTAATTTCACTGAAAGAACTGATGTTGATTTTAGAAATAGGGATCCTGATGATGAACATCATAAATATGATTCTATACTGTTGGAGATAGATAATTTTTGCCTTGTTTCACATGTTCCACATGAGTATATGCATTTGATATGTTTAGGGGTCATGAAAAAGTTAATTAAGCTGTGGTTGAAAGATGATTTAAAATTTAGACTTGCTAATAATCAGATAGAAAGTGTGTCAAAACAACTAGCAGAACTTAAAAACTGTTTCCCTAATGATTTCGCCCGAAAACCTCGTTCTTTAAAAGAATTTGAACGTTGGAAAGCAACCGAGTTTCGTCAGTTTTGTTATACACTGGGTCAGTGGTTTTGTCAAATGTTTTACGTAAAGATCTGTTAAGCGCACTTACTTTGAATGCTGTTCGCACTAGACAACAAGCTTAACGTTTAACTGTAAACCGCTACTTCGGATCAAACACAAAAATAACTGTAGCTAATTATCGGATTTAACTGTAAACCGCTGTTTGTGAACGAAAAGTAAATTAACTGCAACTGAGATCACATTAGGGATGGAAGTTTTAGTTCACTTTGAGGAACTAGTTCCTTTCATTCCTTTGATTCTTCGGAACTAGTTCCATCGGACCTAAAGAAGAAAAACTTTCCTCCGTGTTTTTATTTACTTATTTATTCTTTTGGGGGGGAGGGGGGGGGGAGAGTATTGCAGAACCTAAATGTATCTCAGTATATGTATATCACATGCATAGATATGCATTTACATATATATACGCAGGTGCGTAGGAGAGGGGGGGGGGCTCAGGGGGCTTAAGCCCCCCATTAGAAATCAGAAAATTTTCATTTTAATGCCAAATGCGATAAAGCTGCATTCAAAGCTGCTAGTTTGTTTTACATTAATCAAATATAATGTATAGTTAAATCAACGAAACTGCATAAGAATTTCGATCATTTTGTGAAAACTATGAATCTAATACTCTACAAAAATATTCATTTATTAGTGATTTTTTTGGAATTAATATTAATAATAATGAGTGAATGCTAATTACTTTTAAATTTTTAGTGGCTGGTTTTTCTTTAAAATAATTTTCAGCATTTGGGAAGGAAATTGGGTGAGCCCCCCCCCCCCCCCCCCCCGTGATTTTTAAATTACTACGCTCCTGTATGTGTGTGCATGTTTGCGTTTATAATATACAGTTGAACTTGGTTATAGCTAGTAACATCGTTTATAGTGACAACTCTGTTAAAATGTCAAGAAATTGCAGACCCTTCATTCGCCCGTGAATAGCAATAATGCTTGCTGCTCGCTTAACCTTCACTTGGGAAACAGGGTTTCACTGTATATATTATTAAAAATTAAGCTTTTATTTCATTCAGAATAAAGCGCTTTAATCGAATAAGCAAAATAACTTCTTTCATCACTTTTTCTGTAATTTAACAATAAGCTTTCTTTTTTGAGTATACGCTGGGCATTTCATTTTAGAATATGTTTTATGATAAATTTATAATGATGTTTAAAATTTTTATTTCTGTACTTAAATTTTTTTCATAGCTCAAAGACCCCCCCCCCCCCCCCGAATTCGTGTTGATTGGCATTCATTCTGAATGCAGGATTTAAGAACACCATTTGTGTTGCCTACATACTTTTTTACTTCATAAAAATATCGTATTTTTGAGCGTGTTTCTCCCAATAATAGAAATTAGTACTCGTATTTATTAATTGACATAATAAGCACTAGATGGCTGCAGCAACATTTCTTACTTAATCAAAATTCATTTTTTCATAAAAAAAACTGTGTTTTAATTTTGCCTTTACAAGAAATTAAGAAATAATAGAAAATTAAATGATTGCAACTTTTTTTAGATCCAATAGAATATTTACTTTCTCGAAACAATATACAAACAACATAAAATACAGAAGACACTTTCTGGAACTGCAAACACTCCGGATACATTGAAGCCGCCTACTGCTGTGGAGAAAAAAAAGGATAATGTGAAAAATAAGAAATAACCCAGTAAAAAACATATCCTTTCAACAAAGGAAAGAAAGAAATGGAAACATTTCAAGATGTTCCTGATGTGTTTCTGTGTTTGATTTTATCAAAATTAAACGTGTAATATATGTTAATGCAAAACTGAAATTAGATGAAGTCTTGATGCATCATTTGCAAAACTAAATAGATTAAATATTCTTTCTTTTTTTTTTTCGAGATAAAACTTGTTTGCTATTTAAAAAGATGCAGTTAATATTTATGACCAATGCGCCCCTAAGAACGACGCGCCCTGAGGCGGGCACCTCACCGCCTCAGCCTACCGCCGGCCCTGTAATCAATTCTTGAAAACTTTTACATGAAATTAAAAACGAAAAGATCAGTGCGTTGAAGTTACGAATCAGAGTTGATGTATAAAATTTATACAAATTAAATACCCAATGTTTTTGGAAACAAATAAGAATATATACAAGTACAATACTGTTTGCAGGAAGAATTTTGATTGCAACACAAAAATTAATAAATGAGATATGTTAATTAAACTGATTTCGAAATACTTATATATGTTTCATGACAGCCATTCCCCATTCATCATATTACTCTTATACAAATGAAACATTCTCTTACCACCTCATCAAAAGATTAAACATCAAGTTCCGAAGTATGAGGCAAATTAATTTCACGCTTTTAAAAACATGTTGAAAGAACAATTTTCTGAAGCCATTAAATAAATGAACAGATATGACACACTTTTTTTTTTCTTTCTTTTTTTGGGGGGGGGGGGAATCGAATAGTGACAAAAATAGCAAATTTGCATTTATTTTTCAATATTCATACTGAAGTACGATATGGATTTTTGCCTAAAGAAAACTAAAAATCCCATTATATTAAGTGAAAACCATTCGTCTAAAATTAAAAAAATAATAATAACAGGAGTAAAATAATAATTTTTTTTAAACAGTAGAATATATACAAGTACAGTGCTGTTAGTAATAAATGATAAATGTTAATTAAAAATGATTTCGAAATAATTATATATAAACATATATAATTATTTTGAAATCATTTACGAGATACACGAGAGACATTTCCCATTCATCATATTGCTCTAATACAAATGAGACATTTCCCTACCACCTCATCAAAAGATTAGATAGCAAATTGCGAAGTATGAGGAAAAATAATTTCATACTTTAAAAAACATATTGAAAGAACGAATTTTCTGAAGCCATTAAATAGATGAAGAGATTTGTGAACACGTTTTTGCTTTTTGGGGGGAGGGGAAGGAGGGAGGAATCGAATAGTGACAAAAAATAGCAAATTTGCATTCATCAAATTAAATTAAAACCAAACGCCAAAAATGGAAAAAAAAATAATAGGAGTAAAATAATAATAATAGTAATAATAAAAATAATAACGTATAAACTGAAAAAGAAAAAAAAGTGCGTGGAATTTAAGATAATGCATACGCGTATAGAAAATTAAAAGATAACAATTTTTAAAAACAATATAGAGCATTACTTTCTCAAAATATATTATCAGTATGCAAATTTTTATTATTGTTACATGAAAAGAACCGAGCAATATTTTAAATTATTTGAACTGAAATTATTGTTAGCTCTGCTGTAAATCTTAAGAATAAAAGCGTGCTTACTATTAAGTATGGTGCAAATCATTTCCAATTGTGATGCAAAAACAGCATTTCGGTTACTTTTTTTGAGCTCAGTCTGCTTCTCTTTTCACTTAAAAATTGCCCAGCTTTTGAGAAGATGCGCTCGCATGGGACAGAGGTTCCTACAAGGCACAATCTTCTTTTTGTTATTGCATACAGTCTGGGATAAATATTTTTTCTGTCCTTCCACCACAATAGTGGATTCTCCATTCGTCGAAGGATCGGCTCTTGCAAGAATTTATCCACTTCCGCTATTGCAGCAGCTGACGGATTGATGGTAGCCATCACTGAAGATGAAACAATTTCATCAAATTCCTCCCAAAGTGAAGAGGATGCTCCATTTGAATTTGGAGCATTTGAACATTGTGATGTGGCCGGTTCATCTGTGCCGACTGATATCGACGCTGCTTTTCTTTTCAGCACTTCAATTGCTTGGCTGCATCTATTAGAGCTTAAAAAGCCATACTTTTTGAATCTAGGATCCAGTAGAGTTGCTTGGGCAGTCAGTTCATCTTTTTCTACATCCCCAAGACGAGTTTCCAAGTTCTCCTTCATCTTTCTTGCCACTTTTAAAATTGGTTCGCTAGTTTCCTCGTTGCATAATTTTAATAGGTGTCTGAACATTGCGCGATGGAAGAGAATTATATTTGATGCTGAAACGCTTTTTTCAGTAGAAATTTCTACTGTTACGTCTTTAAATAACTTCAATATCTCCATTAGTTTCGCTACAACGTGCCACTCTTCCTCGGAAAGGGTAGATAATTTGACTTGAAGCACTGCAAGGGTGGCGACTACTGCATCTTTTACGTGGAGCATTCTTTCCAACATATCATATGTTGAATTCCACCTCGTAGAAACATCCTTTATCAACTTCAGCTTCGGCAAATTCATTTATTGCTGAATTTCCGTTAACTTCATCGTGGCTTTTGGGCTTCTTTTAAAAAATTCGACGATACCCTTTACTTTGTCCAATGTGTCTTTTATCTCGCGCAGGCCTGACTCCACGATTAAGTTTACCGTGTGGACAAAGCACGGGATATGACGCCACTTGCACAGGCGTATGGCTCCCACCACGTTTGCCGCATTGTCCGTCACAGCTGCAACAATATAATTAGAAATTTGCCACTCTTCGACGACGTTCATTAAAAAAACTGCAATGTTTTCTGAAGTGTGGCTGTTCGAAAATGTATAGCAGTCCAGCTATTTTGACTGCAAATTGTCCTCTTTATCCAAAAAGTGTGCAGTTACAGCAACAAAGCTTTCATTATTTATGGAAGTCCATCCATCTGTGGTGAGGCACACAGCTGTCGCTTCTTTTAATTTTTCATTCACTTTTTCTTTTTCTTCTAAGTACATTTTCGGAATTAAAGTAGTTGAGATGGTTTTCCTGCTCGGGAGACTGTACCCAGGAGCCAGCATTTCAAATAATTTTTTAAATTCTTCCTCTTCTACAATGCTAAATGTGGGAAATCCTTTCACTACCATTTTCACCAGTTGTTCATCAATTTTTTTTGTTTTTTGTAGAGACACTGGCTTGCTGACATAGTCCGTAATTTTCTGTTGGGCAGAGGCAGGAGCTGAACAGGGCATTTCTTCTGACATTTCTGACGTCGAAGGGCAATCCAGATTCATGATTGACTCATCTGTATCTGCTATGTTATTACTATCCACATTTGCAGTTAATAGTTTATTAATTTTCCCTGTAGTTTTTGTCTGCCTGGACAATGACAGTGTGTGATGCCTGCGATTTAAATGGCGTATCAAATTACCCTGTGATCCGCCTTTCACACTCAAAATTTGAGCGCAAAGGGAACATTTTGCCATGTTATCGGGAAGTTCCGCAAAATAGAGCCAAATTTCACTTTTTTTCCTAGTAGCCATGATGAATCTATAAATTTGAGCAGTAAAGGCTAACAATCCGAAGCTTATGTGTTATCCGGAGGAGATATTTTTGAGTACTGACTGGGAGACCAGAACATCATACCTTTTTATTCGTGTGAAAATTTTAGAGAACATAAAGTGTTTTACCTTTTCAATAATCAAATAAAGAAACGAAAATTACTTCAAGAAATGGTTTATCCCAAGCATACGTTTTTGTGCTCTTGATGAACTGAACACATATGCTTTACTTCTATTTAAAACCCTATCCCAATTATGAACTCCCCAAAACGTAAGATAAACGCTTGCTGAACTCCTAATAATACTAGAGACGCTATAAGGAGAGACGCGACATATGCAGGGATAAAGAAAAGCCGACTTTTAACCACCTAAGGGCTTGTTGGGGAACTTCTCGTAGACTTAACGCAGGAGAAACGAGAGGGGTTTACAAAAACGCGTATTTCACGGAATCAAAGTTTTTCAGCAAAATTTTAGTGACATCTTCCAAAGGAGAAAAACATAGGCTTCAATTTCATACTAATTTTATGTGTCATAAAAGCATATTAGTTGTCTTAATTGATGTTTTACTGTTCGGAATCTCCCATCTTCTTCCAAACTTTAGATGGGAGAAAAAGAGAAGTTTCTTGGCGGTTTTTTGGCGGAAGTAGTTGGCGCTGTAGATAATTTATCGGAGAGTGAATGTCCAAACACTCTCTGATGAATGATTTTTGAAGCTCTTTTCTTTTTTAAATTAACATGCAAACTGTGCGGAATTAACAGAAATCGTTATTATTAAACAGTTGTCCATTCAACACTATTCGCAGGTTAAAGAATTCATAATTAAAAAAATACGACAGACATGATATACATATCTATCACAATCGTTCTCATCCAAATTAGTGAAGCATTATGTTCGTGTAAATTCGTGATATTATATAGACTAATATTAAAAGAGTTACTTATTAATTAACCTTTATTTAATCGTTCCAAATCTACTTGTATTTATAAAATATGTCAATACAAAAGGAATTTCTCATTGGAATTTTCACTCATAACAGAAAATTATGTTAAATGAATGTGTATCCGCCCTGTTGTCTTAGACAGTTTTTTAGCAATTGCATCTTATGAAATTAATATATATTTGCTGGATATGAATAAATATCAATTATTCAACAAAGTACATCTGGTTTTGATGTACAGTAACTATAGAAACACTAGGAAACTTTTGGATAGGTGGATTAACGTCATGTTTAATATTGAAAATTAATTCAGAGAAAATGACTTCACATCATTAGTTTAGTCAGTGTATTACTAAATCAAAATGAACTGAAAGTCAATTACTGAATAAAAAAACCAGCTTCACTGTGACTTTCCTTATGCTCAATCTCATCGTTATCCAGCTTTTTAAATAATGTGAATTGGTTGATTGGATACTTGTCATTATATTTATCAGCATATCAATACCTTAATGTATACCCCGATCACGAATGTCCCAGCTTTCTCTATTTTCAAAAGATTGAAATATGAACTTGGGTACAAATAATAAAAGCAAAAAACTGCATCATTGATCTCAATTCAGTAAAATTCTAAAAACAATGTAAACAGTATAATACAAATATAGCTTTGAACTTACATTCAATCTTTACGAAAAATCTTGAAACATTCTTAACGTATCTTATACATTTTAAAAATTGTCTTTCTTATTTAGAATTTTTCCTTGCATTTTATTGGAAATCATATTTTTAAAACGAATATCTTTAGTCACCCGAAAAAATAATGTATAAATAAATAACTAAATAACAATAAAAAAACAATAGAGGTAGTAATAAAGAAATTAGCTTTTCTACATAATGCTGGATATATTGGGCCTTTTATAGTACTGAAATACAAACTTGATACATATTAAGATGTTTAAAACTACTTGTACTTTTTAAATGTTATATCCATCAAGTGCATGCTGATATTGTAATATTTTTTTTTATCCTTCGTAAAATTTGCTTTAAAAGTATACTTTTTAAGGATCTGTACTTACAAAATTCATTTCAAAATATGTTTCTTATTCATGGTGTATTTTTCCCTACGATTCTGAGAAACATAAAAACTTTAAACTTGATAGGAAACGAATAATATAATGTACCTTATATTGCACAATAACCCAAAAACTCCTATTCAAAACATATGTATATTTTATTTGTTTCAGGGCCCGAAAAATCTTTAAAATTGTACATGAAGCTCCAGAACCCTCCCCTTCCTACACCACTGATATATATATATGTATATACATACATACATATAGGAAAAAAATTGTACATTTAAAAAAATAATTATAAGTACATAAAATCAAAAAACTTAATTGGGGACTATAAATATAGCTGTCTATCTAAATATATATTGCATCTATATATTTAGTGCAAAGAAGAAACGTCATTTCATTTTTCCCTAGCAATATACATCTTATAGGGCAGAAATAATTTTTATAGCACGCATAGTTTGCGAGCATGTAAGAACAAAAATAATCACGTAAGGAAAAAAAAAAGGTCTGAAACGGCGATTAAACTTTAAACGCTGAGCCCTGGCTCCTGTCCAGTAACCTTTTGTTACTAGAGGGGATAATTAGCTTAATGGCAGGGACTTGACAAAACCCCCGGAAGAGCGACTCCCCCATGCTCGAAAGGCAATTCCTTTACCGCCTCGAGTAAAAACTGGGCCCATGTCATCTCTTTCCTTACTTTCAGAACGAAATGGTCAGCCCGAACCCCATGCGAAGTTTGTTTTGTTGTGTCGTTAACTCCCTCTGCTGCTAATACTGTTCTTTCATACAATAGAGGAGCTTATGACGGGAGAGCAAATAAAGCTTTATTTATTTGTAATTTATTTTTTTGTTAGTATAATTTGATTTTATTTTTTTCGGGAATTAAAAAAAGAACGAAGCAATGTATATATATAGATATTTATGTGTGTGTGTGTGCGTTATATGTATATTACATACATACATGTGTGTACATATCGCTTAAAAAAAAACTAAGAGCTTTCGGGGGGAGGGATGATCATCAAAGTGAGAAGACATTGGACTATATTTCCTGTTTTATAAAAATGAAGCACTAATTTGCTTACTTTATTTGATGAGTAGAAAATTTTTAATTTGGTATAACAAAAAGTATTTTTTGAAGAAATAAGTATAGCGAAATTCGCTGAAACTTCCGATTTCGAATTGGGGCTACAGCCTCCCATCTTGCTACGTGCCTGATATTTATATTTTCTTCCATTGTGAAAGAAAGTGAACTTTATTTAAAGCAAATTTTTAAAAATCTAATATTTGTCTTTTACCTCTTGGGATTGTTTAAAAAATTTTTAACTTTTTATCCGTTTTTTTCTATGAAAAGAACAATTCATAAGTAACATTGGTTCTAATTCACAAAGTGTTTTTTTGCTTGTTGAGCTTAGCGCTTTTTTCCTCCAAAATATTATTTATGATCTATATGTACCAACAGCATGAGAGTGAAAAGATTAAACTTTTCTTAAAATGCCTATTTGTTACGGTGTTCGAAAACTGACAATTTTTTCCTCTTTTGTTTTGGTTAAAAAAACCCAGAAGATTTTTTTTTTCTTTGTGTGCTATTACATCACATTGTTATATAAGGGATCATTCATAAATGATGTCACGCTTCGAGGGGGGAGGGGAGTTCGGGAAATTGTGACAAAGTGTGACAAGGGTAGGGGAGGGGGTAACAAGAAGTGTGACATCATGCATAATGCAACATAGCGGGACCCGTGACGAAGGGGGGAGGGGGGGTCCGCTGAAGTGTGACATATTGTGACAAAGGGGGGAGAGGGGTCTTATATATTTGAAAAAAGCATGACGTCATTTATAAACGGCCCCCAATGTTTATTATTATTCATATTTTAGTACAGTAGAGCCTAGGTTATCCGAGCCCCGACTAACCGAGTTCCGGGTTAACCAATGTACATTTGCCCTCGATTTTTCTTTTTTTTTTTTTTTTTCGGCCGTAGGCGGCGTCACTGACTGACGTCATCCAATGGCATAAGTTGCACTTTAATTGCCTTTTCTGGTGATATAAAGACCAAGAACAACAGTCAGAGACAACTTCAACAGACCTTTTACGGCTACAACCTTAACGTAAAACGGCAGCAAAGAAGCGAGCGAGTTCCGTTGAACAGAAAACAATACAGAGTATATATAGACTTCTTCAAGAAACAGCTTTAACTGTAACATGTACTCTACTGATGTGTACATGTAAAATTAGATATTTGTATGTATGTAACGTCATTTTTTCATTTCATAATATGTACAGTAAATGCCTTTCTTTTTCATCTTTGACGATATTTTCATTCAATTCAACCCATGTTTCCCTCTCGATTTGGACAGAGTCCGTGTTATCCGAGTTTTCGATTATCCGAGGTATCCTAGGTCCACATTACCTGGCATAATCGAAGCTCTACTGTACCATTACATTACAGAAGAATTTTAATAACCTTATTTTCGTGTCACACAATACTTAATGATTTCTGTGTGTAATTATACTACACCGCTTTTAAATTACGCAGTGTTAAATAGGATGGTAGCAGATGAATGTGAAAAAGGTGCTGAAGCTGATGAGACTGTTATAATTTCAGTTAAATTTTAATTTTTAGTCTATTTATATTATTTCTTCTCGGAATGTTTCTAGCACGTTGAAAAATGTTTTCGTTTGCTGGTAAAATATTTTGAGTTATCAATTAAATTTTTTGTATTCGCGAATTCACCTAAAGCAGTTTTGAAATCCATATTAATAATTGAAAAATACAAAAAAGTTTTTTTTTTCAAATATTTTATCCACTCTCCACCACAACATATTTCTTATTATGTTTGAAGTGAAAAGTGAAATGTAAAGTAAGGGCAGATTTTTTTTTTTAATTTTTATTTTTAATTTAAAGAAAAAATCTTTTGTACTAAATTATGCTAATAAAGTGAAATGTACTGATTACTCCTGAGCAAACCAACCATTTAAAATTTTACTATTGGGAATAGTTAAAAACATTTCCAGAAATTTCTAGATAGGATAAACGATTAACTTGACAAATTTTCTTTTTTTTCCAGTTGAACCTTCAGTGGCATTGCAACAGTACCGGATCGTGGAGTCTTCCGTGTTAGGGAAAAACTTAAAAATGCCGCCCCCCATCCAATTATTGTACATATTCCATATAACATTGATGCGCTTGCCATTTTTTGTAGGATTTCCTCACGCCCATAACTTTAGGCTATTAATAACACCCATAACGAAGAGGCACGTGACTGCCTTCTCAAACGACACTTACAAGCTCCCCCCCCCCCCCCCCCTTGTTCTCAAAAGGATGCTTTTAAAATTGGTAAAAGAAAGAAAATTGTATTAATTGAGCATGATATGATTTATATTTCACTATCACAAGCTTGCCCCCCCCCCCCTTCCCAAAAGGAGGCATTGATAATTTGTAAAAGAAAAACTATTGTACTGTTTGATCATAGCATGTTTTACATTTCACTACTATAAGGGAAAAAACCTTGATTTTTTAAAATTTAAATTTTGGCACTGAAAATTGCCACTCCCTAAAACTGCCTCCTTAGAAGCACTTGTCTGCCGCAGAAGCCGGCCGACTGATCAACGACGCAACACATTCAGTATTCTTCAATTTTAGAGTTTCCAACAGCTTATACAAATAAATAATTCTATTAATCGGTTTTAATCATTACCAAAATAGGCGATCAATCATCAAATCGGAGCGTCGAACTAAGATTTTCTCTCTTTGTAAAAGTTAAATTTTCCTAATTTTTTTTTTTCTCTTTCTTTCTTTTTCTTGGTGCATCAGTTGAATTTGCCACTCCCGCAGAAGTGCCACCCGGGGCATGGGCCCCGGCTCCCCCCCCCCCCTCCTCCCTCTAGATCTGACTCTGAATCGCAACTAAAAATTTCTCCTGGGACGGAGGCACTATAGAGGAGGTTTGCTCCTTACATGTACCCATATTACTTAGGTCTTAGATATTGCTTAGAACTAGGGTACATAGGGTTCCTTTGTACATTAAAAAAGATCTTCAGAATTTTAAGATTAGTTTTAAACCAAACACTTCTATTTCTGATTCCCCAAAATATTTTTTAAAAACCTTTTGTTTATTTAAACGGAAGTTATTGAATTTATATTTTGTTGCACAAAATATGGAAAAGAAGAACGTTTAAGTGATTGAAGGGGGAGAAAAATGAAAGAAAAGAAAATAAACCAAAGAACAGAAATAAGAATAAGATTTCAGTATTCTTTTACTTATTATTATTATTGAGAGGAGAATTTTCCTTTTAACCGTCAGAGGATTTTGGTGGGAGGGCAATACTATTATCTTTTAAATTTTCGGCTATATCAAATGCAATTTAAAAATACTACAATGGGTTTGCCGTTTATAATAATAATAATGATAATTAATTCGCATTTCAATCATATAAGCAAAATTTGGATAGTTTATATTTTATTGCACAAAATATGAAAACAGATTTTTTTTTGTGTATTTAAAAAAACAGAAAAATCTATGTTGTAAATGTTTAATTATTAAAGAATAAAAAACATGTAACTCGTAAAAGATTTTTTTTTTTCTTTTACTGATAAGACATCATCAGAACCCCCCCCCCCCCCCCCCACCAAAAAAAGTCATAATTCAATTTTGACTACCTATATAAAGAAATGCTATTTTCCTGAAACAAATAGCATACTGTAACTTCTTACAATAAGCAAGGCGTTACTTTAAGTAGTTAAATAAATCCAAAAGCGCATCTCTCTTAAGCGCATTGTAAAACTAAATGACAGATATAATGTCTTCCAACAAAATTGAACCAAATAAATCTGAGAAATAATATCCTCAAAAGAACTAAAGTAAAGTGTCGCTCGGAACTAAAAAGGGAAAGAGTACTAAAACGACAATTAGGACCACTGAGCCTGCTTCGAACCGGAATAAAAACATGGAAGCAGTTCCATCGGACCGATATCATCCGCAGGGAATGAAGGAATAGAAATCCGGACTTAGGGCTCTACCACGAGCGGTTCGGAAAAGTTCCGAATCGGTAATTTTCCGGCCTCGGAACTTTGCTATTCCGGTACCGAAAAACCGTTAACTCAGTCTCAGAAATGTGATTGACAACTAGCTTCGAGTTTCCGGGAGTGATATCTTTTCAGCCAATCACAGAACGATTTCAAGTTTGCTTATATGTTACGGCAACCCTTGCTTTCGTCCGCCATTGTTGTTTACAGCAGATTTCGATGCGTTTTGCAATATGTTTAAAGAAAGCTGGAAGGATTAAACGCCATAAGAAGTGGTATGAAGGTGCAACTAACAAAAAATTGGTTCTTTGTTGGTATATTAATGAATGTTTTTTAATAAATTATCATTACTTTGTGTTATGTTACTAACAGAACAGCTAACAATCGTTCTGCTAACAGCAGAACGACTTTGGTTGAATGTCATCAAAATCCCCTAAACGTTCGCGAACCGTATTTTAACTTTTTAAAATGTTATCGAATAAATATTCTATTAGTTAAAAATCATTACATATGTATTTGAACTTTAAGGAATGGTAAACGTTCCTTTTTTGATGAATAAACATATAAAAACCATCTTTCTGTTTGAATGCTGCAAAACTGATTCTTTACAAAATTTTCTTTAAAAAATTGCTTCCAGATTTGGCGATAAATCATGGGTTACCGTAAAGTAAAGTTTAGCCGAATGCTGCAAATGTTTTTATTTTGCAGTTAAATATTGTTGATTTTGATAACTTTTTTATGTAAAATTTATATAGAATTTTTAAAACTATGACTTTCAGATATATTTACAATATGTATAACACAGTGAAAAAAATTTAACACTTGAATCATGAGATCAAATAATTATTATTTATATATTTTTTCCGGATTGAAAAAATCATGTAAAGAACAAAACAAATCTCCATTGTTTGGAATTACAAAACACTGAACTAGATGCATGATTTACTTTCGTTTACTATGTGTTTATGTATTTTGCTGTTTTTTTTTCCTGTATATGAATCGAATATATACCCTTTACGCGCCCTCTCCCCTGGGAAAATCACTTGCGTGATCGCTTTGCATTAATTGTACTCGTGTTGTTACATTTCTCATATGGCGAAGACAAATGTTGATCTCAATTGTTGCGTAGGACCCTCAACAGGCGAGAATATGCAAATTCCGCCAGAAGAACTTTTGTTTTCGACTGATTGGCAACACCCCATGAGTTCTATAAAACCACTGGATGTGGTGGAGCAGAGGGAGAAAAGGGCCAGGAAGGCCAGACTGCTTTAAGTTGATATTGTAAGTTGTGATGTAATAATAAGGTAATAATAAAGATTGTTTGTGTGTGATAGTAATAAGGTCTCATGTCTGCACATCGTAAGTTACAACGTCAAAGTTGCTAAGTACTACTTTTCAAGAAATCACCAGTTTAACATACCGACAGAAAATTCATCGCACACCTGCATTAAACCTGGATAAGAATAAGTATAAGAACTTTAAGTTACGACAATTTTTAGTGGCGAGCCAGCCAGGATTAAGGAAATCGGACGATTTCAAAGGCGTGCATAAGAAGTAAAAAGTTTTTGGAAAATGGAAGCACTGAAGCAGAAACGGACAGTTTTAAGAAGTGCTTTTACAAGAACTCTGAATCATCTGGATGTTTTGCTAGAAGTAAGTGAAGTAAAAGCTGAAGAAATTGAAATTGAATTTGAGCTTTTGACCACCAAGTACAAGCAATTAAAAGAAATTGATTCCGCAGCATGGGACATTCTTTCACAAGCAAACCTAACGGAAAAACAACAAGAGGAAGAATTCGAGGCTTGTGAAAAATACGACAAAAATTATATCACTGCGAAATTAAAGGTGAAAGGAAAAGGGAGTCCCCCGGTCGCCGGAATATATGAAGATTCTTCATTCCGTAATTTTCAAACTGCCGAAGCTGTATGCCAATACAAGTTACCGAAAATTGAATTAAGGAAGTTCGACGGTAATCCAAGAGAATGGTTAAGCTTCTGGACGCAATTCGAGAAAATACATAAAGATCCGAACATCGACGAACGGGATAAATTTCAGTATTTAATTCAAGCAACAGTTCCGGGTACAAAATCAAGAGAAATTGTGGATAGCTTCCCCGCCACAACAGAGCTATCCTAAAGCTATTGAATATCTGAAAGAAAGGTTCGGGAAAGAAAGTGTCCTCATTCAAGTTTACATAAGAGATCTGCTACAACTCATCATGACTAAGAACCAAAGTGACTTAGCGAACTTGTATGATAAACTGCAAACTCAGCTTAGATCTTTAGAATCCTTAGGATTAACGAAAGATAAATACGCAGATATTCTATTTCCGCTGGTGGAATCTGCACTACCTATGGATATCGTTAAGTTGTGGGAACGACAAAGAGGTTCAGCTGTAAATACGGAGGGTAAGACAGATTTAGATTTGTTAATCAATTTCGTTAAGAATGAAGTGGATAGTGAAATTAGAGTTAAAATGGCTAGGGATACTTTTCATCCTGAAAAAATAAGTAATAAGAAAAATTTAAATAAATTTTCTGAATCTGAACCTTTTGTGCCTACTGCCTGTGAATTATTAAGTGCAAATAATAAATCTTCTTTTAATGATAATATAAGTAAATTTAAAAAGATTGATAATTGTAGTTTTTGTGATAAGTTTCATGCTTCTGAGAGCTGTAATGAAGTTTCTAACTTAACCGTAGACTCTAAAAAGGATATTCTTAAGAAAAAGAGAGCTTGTTTTGTGTGTCTTAAGAGGGGAAATCATAGGGCTAGTCAATGTAATTCTAAACATAAATGTCAAATTGTCGAAGACGACATTTTGTGATTTTATGTCCGGATTTGCCTTTAAATAAAACAGATAATGCTTTAAGGGGAAGTAACGAGGATAACAATGAATGCTTTAAATAATTATGTTCAGCTCTCAGATGTATACCTCCAAACTTTGGTTGTAAAAATAATTAATGGTACGAAAGAAATGTTTATACGAGCAGTAATTGATTCGGGAAGTATGAAATCGTATTTAAGTTCTGATGTGGCTCGAGATTTGAACTATAAACCTGCTGGTGAAGTTAAATTAAAACAATCGCTTTTTGGGGGATTAGAAACTGCGGAAAATTTATTTCAGAATTATAATGTGTTAAGTAATGTTGATAATAGCTATAAATGTAAATTTGATGTTCTTGGTCAATCACGTATTTGTTCTGAGATCAAACGGCTCCCATCCGGTTGTTGGTTAAATGAGTTAAAATCTCGCGGTATCAAAATTACGGATTTTGAAAATAACACATTTAAAGTTGATACAGACATAAAGCTTTTAAATGGTGCGGATATTGCAGGGAAGTTATTGACGGGAAAAGTAGTAAGTCTTAAGTCTAATTTGACAGCTGTGCACACTCGTTTGGGATGGACAGTGTTCGGAAAACTTCTTGAAACGGGGGAGAACGTCGATAACAAACATTCTCGCGTATTTACGTCTATATTAGCTCCAACTCGGTGCATTAAGGATCTTTGGCAATTGGATGTTTTGGGCATCACAGATCCGGCACAAAATAAAACTAAAAAAGAATTAGAAGAAGAAACCACTAAGTATTTTAGGGAAACTATTTGTGTTAATTCGGAGCGCAGATATGAAGTGGCGTTACCGTGGACAGGGAACCCCTCTTCCTTACCTGATAACAAAACATTAAGTGAAAAATGTTTATTAAGTGCACGAAGGAAGTTGGTAAATTCTGGAAAACTAGAGGAATATTCTGAAGTTTTTAATAATTGGCGGTCCCTGGACATAATAGAAAAAGTGCAATCAGAAGTAACGAATAGAGTACACTATTTGCCGCATAGGCCAATCATTAAGGAAAATACCACAACCCGTTTAAGACCGGTATTTAACGCAAGCGCTCATGCCATAGGCTTCCCTTCATTTAATAATTGTTTATCTTCAGGACCCAACCTGATAGAAATTATTCCCTCGATTTTGAATAAATTTCGGAGAAATTACGTCGCAGTTACATCGGACATAGAAAAAGCCTTTTTACAGATCTCAGTTAGAGAGAAGGATAGATTTTTTACGTTTTCTGTGGTTCAACAAAGATGATTTAGAACAAATAGAGGAGTATAGGCATCGTAGAGTTGTTTTTGGTTTAACCTGCAGTCCGTATCTTTTGGCCGCTACTTTGCAATATTATTTCAGTAGGGTACCGGAAAATTTAAGTCATACCGCTGAAATTCTAAAAACGGCTTTTTACGTAGATAATTGCGTGACGAGTTTTAATTCTGAATCGGAATTGCAGAAATTCATTATTGAGTCTCAACTAATTATGACTTCGGGAAATTTTAATTTACGTGGCTGGGAGTCTAACTTGAGCTGTGAAATTTCTGATAATAATTCTAGCAAGGCAAAAAATGTTTCTGTGTTGGGTTTTGTGTGGCATACCGATTCAGATACGTTATCGTGTAAAATAGAACATGGATTCGACCGAGCAAAACCCATTACGAAAAGGTCGGTTTTAGCTGTCACGAATCAAGTTTTCGATCCGATAGGTTTTACGGCTCCGGTAATGTTGACACCTAAGTTACTTTTGCAAGAATCTTGGAATTTAAAACTTAAGTGGGATGAAATTTTTTCGGAAGATTTATTAAGAAAATTTAAAACCTGGTATCAACAGTTGCCGAAACTTTGTGAATTGGGAATCCCAAGATGGTTAGGCATTCCCCCGACATGTCGATCTGTTTCTATACATGTATTTTGCGACGCAAGTAAAAAAGCTTACGCGGCGTGTATTTATATAAGAGTTGAGCAAAATAACGAAGTTAAAATAAATTTAGTACATGCCAGAAGCAGAGTAGCTCCGTTAAAACCAATAACTATTCCTCGTCTGGAGCTGTTGGCCTGTTTAATTGGGGCCAGATTACTTTCGGCTGTACTTGAGGATCTTCAACTTCCCGAGGTTAAGATTTATTGTTGGACAGATTCTAGTACCGCTTTGTATTGGATTGTGAAAGAGGGGAATTGGGTATTTTCATTCAAAATCGCGTAAAGGAAATACGTTCTATAACACCTCCCAAAGTGTGGCGACACGTTCCCGGTGTACTCAATATGGCCGATGTGGCTTCTCGTGGCTGTTCAGTTGAGCAATTGTTAGAACAAAAATGGTGGAAGGGCCCGACTTGGTTGTACGCCGACGAAGAAAACTGGCCAAAATCCGATTGCAATCCGGATGAAGAGTTGGTGAACTCAGAACTACGTAAGACCATTGTAATTACGTTGGCTAAAAATGATGAGGATGTCAATTGGTATTACAGATATTTTTCTTCGGTAAGAAAAATTGTACGTATGATAGCTTGGATCTTTAGATTTTATTTTAAGTTAAGAAAAACAGCAACTGATTACGGTAATATTTTGTCGGTTACTGAACTTGACAGAGCGGAAATAGCTCTTATGTTGTTGATTCAAAAGGAATCGTTTAAAGGGGTAACAGACGATAAAATTAAAAAACTAAGACCTATAGTTGACTGTAATGGGTTGATTAGAGCTAAAACCAATGTTATTTATCGAGATGATACTAACGATTTTAAGTTTCCCATCATTTTGCCATCGGATCATTCTGTAGTTAAGTTATTAATATTAAATGCTCATAATAAACTTTTACATGCTGGTACTTCAATGTTAATGTCCCATTTACGAGAGAAATTTTGGATTATTAAGTCCCGTAAGACTATACGAAGTTGTATCAGAAAGTGTGTAAAATGTCAAAGATTTAAGGCTAAAAGTTGTGATGAGAGTCCCGGTTTTCTACCTAACGACAGAGTAAAAGACGCAGCTGTTTTTGAAATTGTGGGAGTGGATCTCGCTGGTCCCCTATTCTTAAAAAACGGATAAAAAGCTTATATTGCACTTTATACTTGCGTGGTTTATAGAGCTATTCATCTTCAATTAATTACGTCTTTGACCACAGAGGTTTTTTTCCAGTCCTTAAGGCGTTTTATTGCTCGGCGTGGAAGGCCAACCACAATATATTCAGATAATGGCACAAATTTTAAGGGGAGCTGAGAGACTTCTACACGAGCTAGACTGGGAAAGTTTATGTACTAAAGCTGCGGAAAAAAGAATTCAATGGAAGTTTAATCCTCCTTCCGCAGCCTGGTGGGACGGATGGTGGGAGCGATTAGTGCAAATGGTAAAGCAAATTTTAAGGAAAGTGTTAGGACGGGCCGCTCTAAATTACGAAGAGCTCATCACAGTGCTCTGTGACTGAGAGAATTATTAATGCCAGACCACTTACGTATATGTCAGAGGACGTCAATGATATTTACCCTTTGACTCCTGAAATGTTTTTAAAAGAGACTTCTAAGTCGGGAGTTACGGATATCGATGTTGTGGACCGAGAAAAGTTGGGTAAGAGAGCTAAGTATATTCAAAAATTACGCGAACAACTTCGCAGGCGATTCCGTTCTGAATACCTGGGACAATTGCGTCAACAGTCTGTTAGAAATTTCAATGTGGAACCCCTGAAAGTGGGGGGAATAGTTCTTTTAGAAGATGTTGATAACAAATGTGCCTTTTTGTTATTTGGCTCGGGTAGAAAAATTAATTCCTGGTCGTTATGGGCAAACCAGACTTGCAGTTATTAAAACTGAAACTTCAGAGTTCTTAAGACCCGTACAAAGGCTATTTCGCCTGGAGTTAGAAAATCCCCTACAGGGTAAGAATAAAGATGTGATACCTGTGACTACCAGTAGTGGCAGGATTGTGAAACCTCCACTGCGCCTGTAATTTAATTATTATGAAGTGTTTTAATTGTTTATGCATAATTCATTTATTAATATAAGTATTTATTGATCTGTATTTATTTTCGCCTAATGTGCAGTTTATATTGTGTTAACTTTAAGTTTTGAGTGTTATTAGCACACTTAAAAGGGGGAGGATGTTGCGTAGGACCCTCAACAGGCGAGAATATGTAAATTCCGCCAGAAGAACTTTTGTTTTCGACTGATTGGCAACACCCCATGAGTTCTATAAAACCACTGGATGTGGTGGAGCAGAGGGAGAAAAGGGCCAGGAAGGCCAGACTGCTTTAAGTTGATATTCTAAGTTGTGATGTAATAATAAAGATTGTTTGTGTGTGATAGTAATAACAAAGATGGTAGAAAGAAGATGGGATACTTCGGTTTCGGTATTGCCCAGAAAACAACCGTGGCAGGTCTGAGGTGTACAACAAAAAAACAAACATTTAGGGCAGCTCGCATGCATTTGCCGCCAAACTTCAACTGATCTTTCTTGGAAATTGGCGAAAGGTTTGCCATAGCTTTTCGCTCGGAATTCCTAGAAATTATAAGTTGTTCAGGGAGGTAGGCCGTTATCATTATCGTACCATCTTCCGGGGTCTTTGCTGCTCTCAGGCAAACCGCAAAATGAAAACAGATGTTTGGTCTTTCTTTCTTAGCTGTGTTAAGAGCTAAAGCATTACACTTGTATTTTTATACATGTGGGGTCGTTTGAGTACGAATACACATAATAGGCTTGTTTTCGCTACTCACCCTTTTGAGTTTAAAAAGGAAACATGAATAAAGATTAAAGTTAGGAGATAAAAATTAATTTAGCTTAGCGAATAAAAATACTATCAGTATTATTGAGTATTCTTCAACTGTTTATTTTATTAGATACAATATGAAGTATATCTTATTCAAATTTTCACTTCAAGCAAATGTGTGAAAAAGGTCAGTACCGGGTTTGAAGTTTTCCGAGGCGAGACAAAACTCCCCCCCTCTCCATCCAATTATTACTCACATTTCATAAACTTTTATGTACTGGGCTTTTTTTTTTTTTTTTTGAGGATTTTCTACTTGGTGGCCCATGATAAACCCAGAAAACTTTCTTAATGTTCCCACGACATGGCCCTTTCATCTCGACATTAGAGCGCACCCCCCCCCCCCTTAACTGCGTATGTGAAATTGTGACAGTTGAAGGGATGGATTCTCCCCCATTTAAAAAATTTTGAGGCCTTAGGAGATGCATTTGGGATTGCAAAAATATTAGGGAAAAAAGCAAACAAAACTGCTTAAAATTTAAACGATTTTACTCATAAAAATATTCATAGAAATTCAAAACAAAATGAGCATTTTTTTTAAATCCAGGGAGCAGGACCCCCCCCCCCTCCTCTTACTAACGTCCATATCGAAAAGACACACGTCTGCCTTCTCCCCCCCCCCTTCCCAAACGACACTTACAAGATCCCCTTCCCCCTCCGACCTCCCGCCTCTTCCCAAAAGGATGCTTTGAAAATTTGGCAAAGAAAAACTATTTTATTGTTTAAGCATAGCATGAAATATATTTCGCTATTACAAGGGGAAAAACCCTTGACTTTTTTTAATTTAAATTTTGACATTTGCAAAATTTGGGCGCCCCCAGAGGAGCGGCCGACTAATCAACAACGCAACATATTGAGTATACCTAAATTTTAGTTTCCGACAGTTTAAACAAATAAATAATTGTATTAATCTGTTTTAATCGTTATCAAAGTAGCCGGTCAATGGTCAAATCAGAGCTCTGAACCAGGATTTTAATTCTCTTTCCAAAACTTAAATTTTCTTAATTAAATATTTTCCCATTTTTTATTTTATTTTTTTTCTTCTTCTTTTCCTTTGCCTTTTTATTTTTTGCATCACAGTTGAATTTGCCCCCTCCCAGAAGTGCCTCCAGGGTGACATTGCCCCCCCCCCCCTATATCCGGCACTGAAAATGTTCATGGATTGATGATGTTTTTAAGATAAAGTTAACATCAACATCCCCAAGCAACACGTTGATTTTCATTAATGTGTATTTTTTTAATCTCACTGCCCCCACCGTTAAATAACTGCTCATTGTGCGATCGTCTTGCAACATATGTTTAAAATTTCACTGGATCAAAACCAGAAATGTGTACCTAAGTGATTGAGAGTAAAATGAAGGGAAATAACAAACAAAACTGATCGACCATTTTCATTTCCGTTTCTGGTTTTCTTTACGAAACTCTACACTACATTTAGTTACAGCCAAAAGAGTTTGTTGCACAAAAATTCTGCAGTCAAGTATCGACCTAGTTTTATAATAGTTCTACGGAAGGACAAGATGCATTTTTTAATTATTTGTCACTTGTTATCAATTTAATGTTCTAAAAACAAAGCATTTTTCTTAATTTTACTATTTAATTGAATTTTATACTATGCAACAAAATAATTAATAAATATTTGACGGGTGAGAGTAATAGCTTGAAAGAAAAATGAACATGCATAACTTTCAAACTTTTTTGAAATAGTTAAATTTTATTAAGAAATGTATGCATTTTTTAAAGATTAGAAAAGGATTTAATTATATTAGGAAATACCAAGCTCCAGAAAAGACTTTTGACAATAAAATTAAACATTTTAGGATTAATGCTAGCGTGTCAAAAAATTCAGTTCATGAAATAGGTAAATCTCTCAATGTACAGCATGAGAATTTATTCAAACATTTCACATACGTGCTGAATAAGAAATTAAATAAGTGATTTTTAAATTAGTTTTTCATTTGATTATGTATTTAGTTATTTATTTATTTGCGATTAACTGCAAATATTTAACATGTTCCTCCTGCGCAGAAGCAATTTATATGATGACTGAATGTGTGTAAGAGAAAAAACATTATCGTCATAAGTGCATAGTTAATTACTTTTATTTTCTGAATTTTTCAAATTTAAAAATATTATTTAACAGTTTCCACCTTTATTTCAAGTATTTTAAACGATGTTAAGAATTACGCATGCATAAAGAAATTTAAATAAAAATAAAACTAGAGGTATTATCTTTTGACGTTTGAAAGTTCTTCCTTACGATCACGATTCACGAAATTTTGATTAAAAATTTCAAATTAAAGTTTTGGTGAAAAAGATTGTTTACCTTTTAACAAAGCATAAGAAACATCGAAAACTTACAAAGTCCAGTTCCCATTGCGGATGCAAAAAGATCACATTTTTTTCATATGTGGGCAAAAATTTATGAAAAACGGCAATTAAAATTAACTTTTTTGAGTAAAATAATTTCAGAATTAACTTTTAATAAGGGAACGTTGAATCATTTTAATGATTACAGATAAGTTCATTGGAACTCTGGAATAAATCAAAAACAAAGAAAAAATTTCCAGACTTCCCTGATATTCCTGATTTAAAGGGTTCTGTCGGGCGCTTTCATGCTGCTAGGAACGAGGGGGGGGGGACAAATAAGCCAAGTTAAGCGAATGTTGTACGCAGGAAAGGGCTTTCAGAAATTTCCAGGTTCTCCACTGGTAACAACTAATAAAATTTGAACTATAAAAAACAGTAGGTGTAGGTCTTGAAAACCATTAAGACAAATGAATAGGAATTTTGAGAGAGATACTAAATCTAATCCTAATAAACTTAAGACTTAATGTTACTTAGTAGCATTATTTTTTATTAAAATAAACAAAATTGTTCAATCAAAATATTCAGTAAAAATAAAAACACTACGTAATATAACAGCAGCAGTATACAATATGATATAAATAATGATCTGATAAATGGGAATACAGCTGAAAATGTTTTCAAGCTTTGACAGCTTTTCTCCAAAAACAAATACTAAGGGAACAGGAATGTGAATTGAACAGACTGGAATTCAAAGCGTTTTTTAAATAGCTATTCAGGCAACATCCCGTTAGCCGGCATGATTATAATAAATGTTTGCTTCACTAGGCTAATTTTTCGGCTTGGCTTAATGTTTTATTTTTGAAGATACTCCTCTAATACTTGATAAAATAACGATTTCCTTCGCTTCTGCCGCTAATGTCTGAGACAATTTTTGCGTGCACGTTCGAACTCTTACGGGGGAAAACCTTTCAATGAAAACTTGGAAATAATGAGTTACAGAGAACTTTCTGGTGGAAAAGCTGATATAAAAAACACTTATAGATGCGAATTGTAGTTTTATAATTGTTCAATTTGAAATTCGGCGTACTTTTTTCTTCTGTTTTGCCCACGCAGATCTCAATTTTTAATGAATGAAGAGCGCTGGAGATAAACCTGTGCATTTACTCTTAATGAAGCCTTTTTTTTCTTTATATGATGATTGTATTTAAGTTAAAAAAATTAATTTTAAAATTCGGAACTGCAACTTAAAACTACATCCATAAGAGAAAATTTTGAAAAAAAATAAAATGTAATCGTTAGAGGAGGTTTCGATCATTTGACCAAAACAGAATTTAAACATATTAATAAGCAAAGCCCAACAATTTTAAGAGCCGTAAAGGAATAAACACAGAAGAAATTTGTTATTAGAATTTTCTCTATTTATTTTTTACTATATTTGTATGTTGAAACAATACTTTAAAATATTTAAATCATTTTCCGGGAATCCGTGTTTCAAATTGCTCCAGCATTGGATGTCCATCAGACAGAATTGGGGCGCGGCCCCCGATGTAAACTAAAAGTACTTTTTGAAGAAAAAAAGTTTGTCTAAACTTCCGATTTTGAAGGAAGCTAAAGATCCCCCACTCCTTTCGCTAATCGACTGCCGTCATCTAAAGTATTTTCAATTTTTTTAATCCGATAAAATTACCCTCCCTGTTTCGTGACTTTCTAACGGCAGCGCTTTGTACTATAATTTACATGCAGCAGCAACAAAATTTCTTCTGTAATTGAATTTTTTCCATTCATCCTGACAGTTGGGAACACTTCGCGTTTGCTTTTATTTTCCCTTATATATTTTAACTATGTGAAGCTCGTTAAGAAGTGATTGACACTCGCCTAATAATAGCAGAAGGCTCGACCTTGAACAACGTACCTCAGGCTATTTCAGCGCTTTCTGGCCCCTTTCGTTTTATTACCTCTCTGATACACGATCCGACCCCCGGGGTTTCGGACGATCTCGCTGTGCGTGCCTCAAAGGATCAGTGCATCCACTTTGGCGACTTACTGCCGCAATGACATCATCAGTATGATTTTCGCCAATCTCTCGCCAATCTCATCCTAAATGTTGCTTTTTTACTTATACTTCTCAGACCCCTCTGCTCCGAAGCATTTAACATAGGTTTCTACCAGAGTGTCCAATCTTTTCGAGTAGAAGATCGTTGGTAATAAGGTCTCATGTCTGCACATCGTAAGTTACAACGTCAAAGTTGCTAAGTACTATTTTTCAAGAAATCACCAGTTTAACATACCAACAGAAAATTCATCGCACACCTGCATTAAACCTGGATAAGAATAAGTATAAGAACTTTAAGTTACGACACAATATAAAATTTAGTTAAACTGTATAATTGTTTACTAATGCAACCATCTTGGTAAAGTTTTAAATAATAACAGCAAGCATAGAAGCGTACACACACACACATATACTATATATTATATATATATTATATATATATTATATATATATATATGATGTATATAAATATTCGATGACTTCGCTACTTATTCAAATTATAATCAGGTCTCATATGAATTAAAATTTGGGTTTTTGAAATGCCCCAATAAAAGTACAATGCAAACTTTGTGGATAAAAAATCATTTTTTGCTAAAATTCATTATCTGAAAAAATGTAAGAATTGTAATGTATGAACTTATTTACCTTGTAAAATTTTACTTCCCTATAGAGCATTTTGATAAAAATTTCCTTTTTTTCTGAAATTTTCATCAAGGAAAAACTCTTTAAACTTAAAAAAATTTTATTCTTCAAAAAAAATTCATTTTGTTTTTTTTTGTACCATGCAAATAAACAAAGAACGCACTATTCTAAACAAATGTGTTATTATTATTTTACTTTGCTGTGTTTGGTAAATGCAAACCCAGAACATGAACAGCACAAGTTTCTTAATTTTGGGGTATCTTTCTAATGTGTCAGTGGCTGCTTATAATTTAATGACCCCCTTCTTATCGACTCACTGCCTACTATGGCCTTCCGTTTTTGGCCTAAGAGTGAAGGGAAGAGAAATTCTCCACCTTCCGGTACTCTCGGAAACGCCAGGATCCACGGATTTTACATGCACGTATCCCCAAATGTACATAGTGGGTTTTCAATGGGTCGGGTATCGAGCCCCAAATCTTCCAGTTAGAAGTCGACATCCTAACCACTAGGCTACCACAGCCATTCTAAATATTTAACAGCGTTGAATAGAAAATATGAGTTATAAGTGGAAATGAAATTAGTTACATTGGTACTTTCTTTTCACATCACTACCAACTCTTGTTATAAGGAAGCTTTTATGTAACAGAGATAATAGCAATTTTTTACTTTTTCAAGCAAAATAGTTTTTTTTTTTTTCAAATTAACATTTCAAAGATAATAATTATCATAAAAAATTAATTACAACTAATTAATATTTATATTTATTCATTGCTAATATTGCATTAAATATAAATCGATTAGATTAGACCCCTTTAGCTTTAGGACAGTTTAAGACACTTTCGAATAGCTTTGGACGGTAAAACCCAAATGTCCCGTCCAAAACCCCAACCCTGGATTCAAAGTTTGGCTTTTTAATTTATTAATTATTTTTATTTATTTATTTTTTTGATGATGGTTAACTAGTGACTTAATATTTAGGAAAGAAAAATGGGAGGAAGGGCTTTCAATTCATTTTTTTCTTTTTTGTTTTGAACTGCTCAATAGATTTATGCACTAATAGCGAATGAATTTTAAGTAGTACAAAATGTTTGCTCTTCTGTCTTTTTTTCTTTATTTTTTTTTTTTGCTGAGACATGACAGTGAGAATATCTCAATGTAACTTAAGAAAACCTATAGTGCATACATAATCACAATCACTATACCAGGATATATATACTATAAAAGCATCTTGAAGTATCGAAATTGGGAATTGAGCCACAACTAGAAAATTTATTAGAAGATGTTAAAAGAACTACTAGAAGTTTCGGGACGTTGGTACATAAATAAAAAATAATACTTTAGTATATATATATTAGCAAATTTAAAAGATAAAATATTTTAAAATAGCTGCAAATTAAAATAAAACACTATATAACAAATGGAACAAAAAACAAACAAATGTAGATCAAAACAAAAAAATATGTAAATTAATAAGAAGAAATGAATGAAATCCGATATATACTCGTATATTATTCCTTATTTTTTATATCAACGACTAGATTTTTTTCCAAATTAAAGATATAAAGTAAAAGAACAGAGATGAGTTTAAATCTACGTTAAACAATAAAAAAATATTAAAAAAACGGCCAATTTATTAAAGTTATGCATAAAAAAATTAAATGAATAGCATAATCAATGGAAACCACCACAGTGGGATTATCTGATTCACAATCCCAAAGTATTCGAGAAGCAGTTGCCCAGTTCCTCTCATCATAGAATTTGAACTTGTTCTTTATATTTTGTTTTGTTCTACCTGTTATTTTTTCTTGTTATTATTTCCTGTTATTCTTCGTTATCTTATTGTTTTTCTGATATTTTAATTTATAGTTAAATTTTTTAATGATAATCTTCACTTTTTGAAATAATTTAAAGCAGCCCCTCACTAGTTTGGCAATGACCAAGACTCTGGACACGTTGTGCTGTCAGCAATTGCTATACATATTGCCATTAAATTTTCAAGAACTTTTCTTTGTTTCTCAGCCCTCGTTAATATTTGTCATTTGAAATTTGCACGATTTTTAAATAAGAATGTACTTTGATAAGATATTTTCAAAAATCCATGTTGCACTGGAAGTGAATGATTCATATGTTTCACAAAAAAAAAGAATTATTTCCCAATTAATTTTTTATTTATTGTAGACTGTGTATGCATTTATTATTAAATAATGTCTGATAAAGTGTTAAAATGAAAATTGAACTCTTTAACAGAAATTAGCTGGGGCTAGTGATGAGATTTTTAATGTAAGCTCTATGATGATGCATTAAGTTTGCATAACCTCAATGAAATATTATACGTGGCGTTTTCAATAAACATACTTGAGGCTACAAAAGCATAACTACTGTAAAATTTTCACAAGGCTGGAAAAAACCTATGTTTTTTTCAGAAATAATTAAAAATTTATTTCTAATTATATAGTTTTTTATTTTTAATTTCCAACGGCTCAATTTATCTACCATAATTGGTTGGTTATTTTTGAATTTTATAGAAGTACAGTTGAAATTGATTACAGTGACAACTCTATTATAATGTCAAAATTTTTGGGCCTTTGTCCATACACTTTGATGTTGATAGCCTGTTATTTGGCTGTAGCGTTGTTTTCCAATTTCTTCAGTGTTGCAACACCCCTATTTTAATTAGGGAGTCAACGAATAGGGATTTGGCTGAATACCGAATATTCAGCGGACGAAGATTAAAATTTCTAGAAAATCGTCATAATAGTAAGTATTCACCAAGTCAAACACCAATGCCACACATTAAGGCGGCTAAGCTTTTCACATTTGTCTTTCACCTAATATTCACAATAAATCACTAATCCAAACAAAGTCTGACTTCGACTTTGTTCATAATAATGAAATAAAAGTCTCATATTCTGCATCCTAATTAACTATTGCCAGCTTTTGGGAGCAGAAGCTAAGTATAAAATACAATATTATAACCTTAAAACATGTTTTTGCTTACCCAAACCTGTAAACAATGTTTTAAAAAAAGTATTTTTTTCCCAAATTATTTTTATTTATTAAAACTTTATACTATTGTGTTCTTTTGCAATAACTATAAGCAGCGTTTGAAATTACTGGTGGTACAAGACCACTAAAATCCCCCTCGGACCACCAAAAAATATTTATTGTGGTCCGCAGGACCAGCGACAGTATTTGTTTAGTGGAGTGCATGAGGGCGTTGTTTTTTTTTGGCGGAAGTTCTTTAACATGCGACGTTCTGAGATCAATCTGCAACGATGGCTATTGATTTTATTATTATTTAATTTTTGCTAAAACCTTATTTCTATAGTAACCGTAGTGTTTTAATCAGCTATTGTTAATTAAGTTTTAATATAAATATATGTACAAATGATCATTAAGTGTAAAACAGATATTTCAAACTAAATTATATATTTTGATTAATTTTAAGTGGACCAGTGATATTGTCTCTGGACCAGTTGCTTTTTCTAACAATTTCTAGCGCTGCTATAAGTCAATTTTAAAAGTTTAAAATCTACTAATTTCTTAATTTTTTTACATTTCTACTATAGCCGAAATATTCGGCCGAATAGTCCATCAATATTGGGCCAGGCCGAATTTGATCTTACAGATTAGTCGGCCAGACCGAATATTCGGCCAAAGGGCGGAATATCGAATAGTGGCCGAATCCTCGTTACATCCCTAATTTTAATACATATTGTAGCATGCTGGCAAGATTTCTAAAACTGTCGCCAAGGTATGGAATATAATTTATAATTCAGTCTAGATTATATTTCAAGGCATTTTATTCAATAAAATGTTTCTTTCTCTTTTTTATTTTGTCCACATTGTGACCCTCCCCCCTCATAAATGAGCACAATTCCCCAAGGCGAGTTGAAACGATGGCTATCTACTGTATATAGTCAACTGCTGTACTCAAATATCACTTTTAACAATTACACCAGGAAAAAATTCTTGAATACACTACTGATTAGTGAGTTAGCAAACTATTCATTAATTAAATGTTGACTTCTGCAGAATTTATAAGTTTTAATACTTCTGCAGAATTTATAAGTTTTAATATATTCAAAATGTCCGCACTAATGTCTTAAAAGAAATACCATACCTTCATAAAAGAACAAAATTGAAGGAAAGGCATTTTTAGTTCATGACATCTAAATTAAATATTTTTAACGTATTAAACTTATGAAAACAAGACTTGGAATGAAAACTTTGAATGAACTGCTGAATGTAAACTATTCAACATATCAGTTTATATAATCATTAGATGAATATGTAATAGTAAAGTATACTATATTTCTTTCTGACTTGCAATGCTATAAGGTGCATTATAACCATGCCAAACATATACAGTTGCATTAATGAGAAAATAGGAACTGCTATTTAAGATATCAGCTGAAAATATCAAAATTTAGAAATTTATAAGTTATTTACTTTATTGTTAGAAATGAAAATATATTTAGTAATTAATCTTTAAACATAGCTACTTAGACATTCTTATACTTACTTCATAATGCAAATTATACCATCTCATTAAAAATTAAAAGTGCAAATTATACCATCTCACCAAAAATTAAAAGATTTTTTTTTTTAAATTAAATAACGAATCACATATAACTGTTATACAAATTACACTTGATTTCACTTTAAAACTTATAAGATTTTTCAAAAAAAATAATGAAACATATACAATGCTAAGTAAGAAAACTATTTAATTCAACAATAATTTCATTATGTTTGTTTGTTCCTGCATAATGTTTATAATGTTGGCATCATTCTCTAACGAATTTTTCATCAATTCTCTCATTTCCTTTGAATTTTCTTCGTGGTGCTTTTGCATATTTTGGAAATGTTCTAAAAGTTCCCCCAAAAAACGGGTTTTCTTCTTTCCGTCTTTCTTTTTCCGTGGCCTCTGTAAGAAAAATAGGCAAATTAGGAAACCTTATTATAAATTCTCGTTGGTACTTATTCATCACCGTTTTTGTCCATCAAATGAAGTATAAACAAAGCAATGTTATTAGATTTAAAATAGCACATTGGTGACATTTCTAAAAATATCGCCATTTAGGGCATATAACTGATAAGTACCTTATTATCAGGGCCTGATCAGGACAGTTAGGGGCCCAAGGCACAACATTATTTTCTCACCCTCTATGGTACAAAAAGTAAAAATACTGGGTATAATGTATAAAGTTAAATAACCTTGGAGATTATTCTATTAATACTGGGTTCATATTGGCAAGGGGGGGGGGGAAGCACCTACTGCCACGACATCCTACTATTCTGCATTCTATATTCTTTTTACTCAATATGATTTTTGTGTTACTCATTAAATAAGCAAACTTTTTTAATACACACATTGCATTTTCAAATTTTACTGTTTATAATATTAAATAAATAAAAAACATCGAGATACCTCAGCGATTAAAGGATACTGTTTAGCATGATAATCAATGAAGATATTGATTTGATGGTGCATAGTTTATCTTGTTTACGCAAATACTTTTAGCTTGCCCATTTAAATGAGTTAAGATCTTTCTTACAATTTGGGGGCCCAAGGCCGTGGCCTGTGTGGTAATCAGGCACTGCTTATTATCTTTGAATAAACCAACAGGTAAATACAGTTTTTCCCTTGCCACTGCACACTTTTATTTTTGAAGCTTCGTTTTATTGTGGTTTCTGCAAATAACACCCCTTCATTATCAAACGTATTGCACAATTTTGATAGGCAACTGGCGCTCAAAGACTCATCTTTCCACTGCTCCGTGCGCCTCCTGTATGCCTTACGCCAGACCTCTGTTTTTTTTTTTTTGGGGGGGGGAGGATTGTACATAGTTTCCATTTGGAAATTTCTCTTGTAAAGGGGGGGGGGGGCAAAGGGAAAGCAATAATTTTGAAATAATCAAACAGTAAGAAAAGAGCACAAACTTGATTTTGTTCGGTCTGATCTTGTGCTGCAGTAATTTCTTCCCCTTGAAAAGATAGAAGTGACTCTGTAAGGAAAATAAAGCATATTGTGATTTATGGCTTAAAGATTTAAACAGAAAAGAATTTACATGATTTAGAATTTAGATTGTTTATGCTCACCGTTCTCATTCACCACAAAGCTACAGTTGAAGCTCTCAACCATTGTTGAAGAGTCTTGGCTGGGCAAAACCCTATGATCTCATGGACCGTAGAACAAAATTTCCAACTTGATGGTGCACCACCAGTGGTGCCCATTTTAGTTTTCTCGTCTCTGCAATTAAAAAATTATTCTATAGCAAAAAACAAGTCAACACAAAAAACTAATACAAATTAAGTTAAAAAAACCAAATCAAATAGGAAAGTTTTTGCCAAAAAAGTGCTCTTTTTCTTTTCTTGAAAATTGTACTTTACAAAACATGAAAATTACACCCCTATTTCTGTAAAATACATTTTATTGAGACAGATAACATTAAGGTCACACTTCTCCAACAGATAACATACACCTGTAGTGTAGTTTCAAACTTTTTGAAGATTAACCAACTGAGAAAAAATTGCGCAGCTGTCCACGACAGGGTTTTAGAATTTTACAAACTGTCTGAAAAAAATTCAGGTATAGTTTTAATGAGTAAATCATGCAATAAACCAGCAATTTTGTATCATTTTATTTCAAATTTGGCAAGTATGATCTTTTTTTTTTTTTTTTTTTTTTTTTTTTTTTTTTTTTTTTTTTTTTTTTTTTTTTTTTTTTTTTTTTTTTTTTTTTTTTTTTTTTTTTTTTTTTTTTTTTTTTTTTTTTTTTTTTTTTTTTTTTTTTTTTTTTTTTTTTTTTTTTTTTTTTTTTTTTTTTTTTTTTTTTTTTTTTTTTTTTTTTTTTTTTTTTTTTTTTTTTTTTTTTTTTTTTTTTTTTTTTTTTTTTTTTTTTTTTTTTTTTTTTTTTTTTTTTTTTTTTTTTTTTTTTTTTTTTTTTTTTTTTTTTTTTTTTTTTTTTTTTTTTTTTTTTTTTTTTTTTTTTTTTTTTTTTTTTTTTTTTTTTTTTTTTTTTTTTTTTTTTTTTTTTTTTTTTTTTTTTTTTTTTTTTTTTTTTTTTTTTTTTTTTTTTTTTTTTTTTTTTTTTTTTTTTTTTTTTTTTTTTTTTTTTAATGGATTTGATATTGTCCGTCGACGGACATTCCTGTTCGGTAACCATGACAACGAGGTGAAGCCACGTTTTTTCGGTCGCATTTCGTCCGTCCGTGGCGCTGTGTGAATCCAGCTTTAGTCACGTCGTCCACCATACCGGATGGGTTTTTTTTTTTTCTGGAGCGGGCCTGCCTGACCTGAGGATCGGTTGACTTTCAAATGTTATGAGATGTCATACCACTAGTGGAAGATTTTGATGTGTCTTATGCTCTACAGAATAGAAATCATCGAATGTATGTGGATGGAACAGTCAAGCCCGGTGCATGTTTATGTGGTATAAGATTTTATTTTTTACCGTGCTGTGCAGCTGCAAGAACTGTTTTATTAAATTTTTTCTAAAAATGTAATTTGTAATTTTAAATGTTAAAATAAATCTTTTGTTATTTTTAAAATGCTTTTCTTATGCTTTTACCAGACACTTAAGGAGAGGTCCACACGTTCCTCTGAATATTGTTTTGGGACTTTTCCCTAACAAAAAGCGGGAACGATTATATGTTTATTTTTCATTACAAAAGTTATTTTAACTAAAAATAGCTCTTTTTCTAAAATAAAATAAAATAAAATATTAAAAAAATTCGCTCACAGTAACGCCCCCCCCCCCCGTTCATAACCAAGAAATACTGAATATTGCTTTAAAACCATAGAGGTGAGTTTTTTTTTTGTCATTACAAATGAATGCTGGGTCTTAAGAACTAAGCTTTTTCTTTCTTGTGAGTTGAAAACTACACTCAAATACTTGACATGTTCTTTATATTTTCATGAGCACAATGTAAGGTCACCAAAATAAACCAATATTTTGAGAACCAGCAGTTTTCTGTTGACAAATAATCTTCTAAAAAGCACGTGATCGTTTATAAAAATTAAGATGTATTTTGAAAAAATGTATATATATTTATATATAAGTTGTCAATTTTTGAAATTAATGAAATTGTAGCATTTTTATTAAGGTATTATTCCACCTTGTCGCGCAAAGTCGTTTTTTAAGAATTAATTTTTTGAAAATTGCAAGTCGAACTTGGACACATAAAATTGCGATCAATAAACATTTATACTGAAAAATTGATTCATATTTTTTATCAATATGTTCTATGTTGTAAACTGACAAAATAACAAGAAATATTCTAAACTGAAAGCAGACGCAATGAGATTGTTGTACAACAGCACAAACGAATAGTTTGTTAAGGATTGGGAGAACCTGTTGGATAAAGCAACTAAATTTTCGACTGATGTTCAGGTAGTTGGTTTGCTTCCCAGGTATGGGGTGCATAGGGTCTGGTTAAATCAGTGGGCTAGGAGCATGAACCTGATTCTTAAGAAACTTTGCATAAAGCATTCAATCAGGTTTATTGATATTTGGAGTTCTTGCCAGAGTGATTGGATTGCGAGGGATGGTCTGCATCTTAGTTCTAGGGGTGTAGTTAAGGTTAGCGATATGATTTTAGAAGCTTCAGAATCAAAAAACTAATTTTGGCTGGGGGGGTTGGAGAATGTCATGGTGTTGACTTGTGTTCTGGAGGTTTTAAAAATGAGGGTAAAATATTAAGCAAGAGTAACATTAATAGTAGTGATTTGAGGCATCATAAAATGTTTAAGATAAGCAAAATGGGCATGCTCAGGTTTCTATATAACTAATGCTCGCAGTATCAGGAATAAGATGGACGAGTTAAAAAGTGTTATCGCAGGTGAGGAGTTGGATATTATTGGAATTACGAAAACATGGGTTACTGATGATGATAAGGATTTAGTGAGAATTCCGGGATATAATTTGTTTAGGCAAGACAGGCTGGGTAAGAAAGGTGGAGGGGTTTTATTCTATATTAAGGACACTTTTATTTGCAATGAATTGGTCATTAATAATAAGCCTATGGATATTGAAATGGTCTGGGTGGAGTTGCTGAGCAATAAGGGTAAGAAGTTACATTTGGGGAATGTTTACAGGCCGCCTAATGTTAGTCAGGATCAAGACGAGGAGATGTATAGTGTTATTAGGGACATGTCTGGTAAGGGCTCGGTCATCATGATGGGGATTTCAATTTCCCGGGCATGGACTGGTATAGTTTTTACACTAGCAATGGTAGGGAAGAAGATTTTCTGAAAGTGATTGGTGACTGTTTTTTGGATCAAGTTGTTACCCAGGGGAATAGGCATGGTGCTGTTTTGGATCTAGTTTTTTGTGATGTCGGAAGTTCTGTTCAGGGGTTGAGTATAGGGGAACATATTGGGGATAGTGATCTCAATACTATTAGGTTTTGGACCAGCTTCGACGCTCACAAAGGTGAAAATTCCAGATTTGTACCTAACTTCAGGAATGTTGATTATGTTGCACTTAGGCATGGTTTGAAAGAGGTTTTTTCTTCTGGGTTGGAGAATAGTGAAGCTGATCTTCAGTGGGAAGAGTTTAAGGGGAAATTGGAGAAAACAGTGATGGATTATGTTCCTTTTAGAAAGAAAGGGGATTTCACGAAAATTTGGCCCATGTGGTTCTCTAGGGAGGTGAAAGAAGCTCTCAATTATAAGCAGGCCACTTTTCGGCGACTTAAAGAGACTGGGTGCCATGCTGACAGGATTTTGTATTGTGAAGCTAGACGTACTTTCAAGTATTTGGTACGGAGTAAGAAAAGGGAATTGGAGCAAAAGCTTGCAGATAAAATCGAAAGGAATCCTAAGAAATTTTTTGCTTATGCTAATTCTGGGAAAGCTCGTAACACTCAGGTAGGCCCACCAGTGGATGAGAACGGGAACTTGATTCAAAATGAGGGGGATATTGCTGATATTCTAAATAATTTTTTTTCCAGTGTATTTAACAGAAACTGTATCTCAACAGTTGACATAAGTGAGACGCAAGCTAATACACAGCTTGAGGAGTTTGTATTTTCTAGGGATGATGTGTTGTTTCATTTGAAAAAGATTAAAGCAAATAAGGCTCCAGGACCTGATAATGTTTATCCAAAAATTTTAGTAGAATGCGCAGAGGAATTAGTGGATGTTGTCTTGACTATTTTCATATCTTCATATAACTCGGGGACTGTGCCAGGGAGTTGGAAGCTGGCAAACATAACGCCGCTCTTCAAGAAAGGGTCTAAAACTAAGGCAGGAAATTATAGGCCTGTGAGTCTTACTTAAGTTCTTTGTAAAATTTTTGAAACTATGATAACAATTAAAATAGTGAATTTCCTGGAGGCAAATGGAGTGTTGACTGATTTTCAGTATGGTTTTAGGAAGGGTAGGTCCTGTACAACTAATTTGTTGCATTTCTATGACAAGGTTACCATGGCATTAGATAATAAAAAGTGCGTAGATGTTGTTTACATTGACTTTCAGAAAGCGTTTGATAAAGTACGGCATAAAGCTCTTCTTAGGGATCATTCATAAGTGATGTCACGCTTCGAGGGGGGGGAGGGGGGGTTCGTGAAATTGTGACAAGGGGAGGGGAGGGGGTAACAAGAAGTGTGACATCATGCATTATGAAGCATAGCATGACGCGTGACAAAGGGGGGAGGTGGTTCAAATATATGGGAAAAAAGCGTGATGTCATTTATGAACGGCCCCTCAGCAAACTTGCTTATATTGGTATTGGTGGAAAAACTTTAATTTGGGTTAAAAATTGGCTGACTGGGAGGAAACAGAGAGTAGTAGTGAAGGGCAATTATTCTCAGTGGATGGATGTCTTGAGTGGTGTTCCACAAGGTTCAGTTTTAGGGCCTATATTATTTATTATTTTTATTAATGATATTACTCAGAGTATTTCTGGGAACATCAATATTTTTGCTGACGAAGTCAAAATCATGGGAATCGTGGACACGGAGGAACAAGTCAATCAGTGTCAAGAGGATTTAAATCAAATTTTTAGGTGGGCAATTAAGTGGGATATGTCTTTTACTATTGAGAAATGTCAAGTGCTTCATTTTGATTATGGGAATAAACATGCAACCTATTATTTACAAGGTTCCGTCATTAGGGAAGCAGAAGCAGTTGTTGATCTAGGAGTATTGATTAGTCTCGACTTCAAGTCCAGCCAGCAGTGTAGTATAGTAAGTAACAAAGCTAACAGGATGCTTGGGTTTATCAATAAGGCTATTTCGGACAGGTCTAAGGTAGTTGTGTTGCCACTATACAGAAGTTTGGTAAGACCTCATTTGGAATATGCTGTTCAGTTTTGGTCTCCATACCTAAAAAAGGATATTACCTTATTGGAAAGGGTTCAAAGGAGGGCTACTAGATTGGTAAGTGGTCTTTCAGACTTAGATTATGAGGTTAGGCTTAAAAGGCTCAATATGTATAGTCTTGAGCAAAGGAGAGTTAGAGGGGACATGATTCAGTTGTTTAAATTCATTAAAATGGGAAATGTTGATGGACTGCAGCTATGTGCTGATAGTAGAACCAGAGGTCATTGTTTTAAGCTTTTCAAATCTCAGGCTAATCTTGAAATCAGAAAAAATTACTACTTCAATAGGGTTATAGGCAATTGGAATAGTTTACCAGAAGCGACTGTTAATTGCAGTGGGGTAAAAACGTTTAAGAAATCTCTTGATGTTCATTTGGGACTGCTAAATTGACTAGGACCAGCCAAGCTGGGCCCTGAGCCTGTTGCTGGTCGTCACTTTTATATTTGTATTTGTATTGTATAACTGTCAACTGTCTAACATGTGGCATCAAAGAAGCCAAAAAAAAAGCGCTAAAGAAAAACTAAGTATACCCGGGGGAAAATTAAAATATTTATCGTTTTAAAAAGTTAAAATGTATTTATAAATAAAAAAAATATGCATTGATCAATCTTTGAAAATAAAGAAATTTTAGCATTTTTATTAAGATGTTATTAAATCCTGTCGCGCGAACTCGCATTTTAAGAATTCAATTTTTAAAAATTGCAAGTCGAACTGTAAAATTTCGATCAATAAACATTTATACTGGAAAATTGTTTCTTATTTTTGACCAATCTTTTCTATGTTGTAAACTAAAAATGAAATAATCAGAATAACCGCACACTAAAAGCAGATGCAACGAAATTGCTGCACAACAGCAGAAAAACTAACACGTGGGATCGAAGAAGCAAAAAAAAAAGAAAAAAAAAAAACGCTAAGAGAAAAAAAAGTTTACGCTGGTAAAAATTGAAATTATTATCGTACTTTGATTGAGTTGACTTTGTATTGTTTACAATTTCGGAATAATAAGAGAGATGACAAACTAAAAGCAGATGGTATAATATTACTGCACAATGATATCTAATGCACTAAGTCATTACTAAACGAAAAACGGACGAAAATGAGGCAACCAACCTAGTGCGAAAACAAATCGCACTCCATAAGAGGATTCTATTACAGTGGAGCACCGTTTATACGTTTCTCGTTTTTATCATTTATGCGTTTTTTTGAACGGCCCCGGCGAAACCTCATACAAATTAATGTTAAATAATTTCGTTTATACGTTTTCCTGAAATTGCACATTTCATTTATACGTTTTTTTTTCTCCCCAAGTCAAAGAAAAAACGCACATTTTAACGTGATTATACGCTAGCGATTGTCCAGTTTAGAAATCCCATTTGACCTTGACCCACACCTGCTGTGACCACTTACGGTGGTCACTCACCTGCCTAAATGAACAAAAGACATACCCCGGAAGAATGCGAATATCCTAAATTCACAGATAAAAGCATTCTGATTGTGGTGCTACCTAGAAATAGCAGGTGACAAGCACTTTTCCTCTCCTACCAGTGTTGCCACGGCAGGAGCCCTTAAATTTCAGTAAGTAGCCTGGGGACTTTATGGCAACCCAGCAACACTGCTCCTACCAGCTTTATAAAATTCTGGGATCTATCGTTCACTAGCATTCACGATGGCTTCGAGCTCGCGTAGTAGAAAACCTCTGTCTCTGAAAGAAAAAATGTGCATTTAAAACAAGCGAATGAAAACCAACATTTAAAAAGAGTTGACCTAGCCAAAAAATTAGGTTTACCAGTTTCAACTTTAAGCACCATAATTTATAAGCGTAAGATCATCGAGGAAACTTATAATCAAAGTGGTGCTAGTGCTTCAAAAAAACTTCGAGTTCAAAGCGGAAAATTTTCGGATGTAGAGAAAGTGCTTTTACAGTGGTTTAATCAGTGTCGTAGTGCAAAATTTTCCATCAGTGGTCCTTTGCTTATGGAGAATGCAAAAGAAATTTCGAAGAAGTTAAATGTAGAACGCGATGCATCATTTTCCTTGGGATGGCTTCATAAATTTAAGTTAAAACACGGCATAACAGGCAAAACTGTAAGTGGAGAGTCAGGACATGTTGATTGTGAAACAGTGGATGATTGGATTCAAAACCAATTGCCAGAACTGCTAAAAGAATATGAACCAAAGAACGTTTTTAATGTGGATGTACATACTGCATGAATATGAAACGTAGTGATAGTAATTCAATGTATTATTAAAAGTACTCATTATTTACTTTTCATAATATTTTAAGTTACTGTTTTGTTTTCTATTACGAAAATGTTCGTTTTATTTTGTGATTTTCGTTTATACGTTTTTTCATTTATACGTTTTTTTCGCTCGGTCCCTTGAAAAACGTATAAACGGTGCTTTACTGTACTTACTTTAACATATTCTATTTCGCGAGCATTCTGTTCTAAGAGAAATGATTTTAATAATGAAGGTTTTCGGGCAGCGATCACTTAAACTATTTTTCCGAATTTTTTATCAAATACTTTGTAGAATGACATTATTTTTGTGCTATGGAAATAGAAATCTAGCAATGAAGAAAAAAGAAAGTTAAAGAATGTTTTCTGGAAAGTTGTCCCTGCGAAAAACATCGGTCTCGCATCGGCTTTTGGATGTTTTTCTAAAGTTAACATCGGCCGCCGATGCCGATGTCAACTTTGTTGAACAATCGCCGCCGATGCATCGGTCGAGCCTTAATAACTATGAATAACCCTATAATGATAAATGACAATGAATATCATAAAGTCAAAATATAGATCACGATTTACAGATGAACACCTTGACGATTGCTTACGAACAGGGATTTCATTATATTCTCCCAATTATGAAGTGCTGGCCAGTGAAATGCAATGCAAATATCACATTGACTTTATTTTATATATTTTATAAATAAATTTTTTACTTCATATGTTTTACAAGCAATTTAGTAATCAATTATTTTACACAAGAATAATTATACTAATTATATTCATATGATAAATTAATTTTTGAGATTAAATTTTTTGTGCATTATATGTAGTGTGTATTATTAACAATGTCCACCAACTATAAATGTATCTTGAAAAAATAAATGGTGCCCGCCATTCGAAAGATAATCTGGTATGTGCTCTTAGGTACAAAAAGGTTGGGGACCCCTGATCTACGATTTCTGGAACGTTAGCAAAATATTCAGAGATCTATGACATGCTATGCATAATGATAGGCTATATGTCATTTTTCATTTATCACTTAGCATAATCTCAGAACAAAAAAAAATCCCACTTGGACGTGTATCTGAGCAACTCTTCTAAACATCACCAGGTAATAAAGCATTATAACTCGAGGTCAAACAAGGATAACACCTAATTAGGATATTCCGAGACTTCTGGAACATGCTACAAACAATCATAGGAAATTGTTTACCTAACTTACCTTCGTGATGTTCTTAGCCCAAAATAGGATGGTGTAGGGATTAATTAGAATTTTATATGGTATTAAATATTTTACAGATAAACTAAACCAGAATAAATACAAAAGTGACAACCAGCAACAGGCTCAGGGCCCAGCTAGGCTGGGCCTAGTCAATTTAGCAGTCCCCAATGAACATCAAGAGCTTTCTTAAAAGTTTTTACCCCACTGTTAACAGTCACTTCCGGTAAACTATTCCACTGCCTACAACCCTATTGAAATAGTAATTTTTAATAATTTCAAGATTAGCCTGAGATTTGAAAAGCTTAAAACAATGACCTCTTGTTCTACTTTCAGCACATAGCTCTAATTCCATCAACATTTCCCATTTTAATGAATTTAAACAACTGAACCATGTCTCCTCTAACTCTCCTTTGCTCAAGACTATACATATTGAGCCTTTTAAGCCTAACCTCATAATCTAAGTCTGAAAGACCACTTACCAATCTAGTAGCCCTCCTTTAAACCCTTTCCAATAAGGTAATATCTTTTTTAGGTACAGAGACCAAAACTGAACAGCTTACTCCAAATGAGGTCTTACCAAACTTCTGTATAATGGCAATACAACTCCTTAGACCTGTTCAAATACTATGCTACACTGCTGACTGGACTTGAAGTTGTAACCAATCAATACTCCTAGATCAACAACTGCTTCTGCTTCCCTAATGACGGAACCTTGTAAATAATAGGTTGCATGTTTATTCCCATGACCAAAATGAAGCACTTGACATTTCCCAATGTTAAAAGACATACCCCACTTAACTGAACACCTAGAAATTTGATTTAAATCCTCTTAAAACTGATTGACTTGTTCCTCCGTGTCCACAATTCCCATGATTTTGACATCATCAGTAAAAATATTGATGTTCCCAGAAATACTCTGAGTAATATCATTAATAAAAATAATAAATAATATTGGCCCTAAAACTGAACCTTGTGGAACACCACTCAGAACATCAATTCCACTCAGAATAATTGCCCTTCACTACTACTCTCTGTTTCCTCCCAGTCAACCAATTTTTAACCCAAATTAAAGTTTTTCCGCCAATACCAATATAAGCAAGTTTGCTATAATAAAAGCCAATGCAAGTAAAATGCAACTAATCCTAAGCATGATTGATATAAATTTATTCTTTGAATGATTATTCTTATCTGCTCATTCTCTTACAACAGCAGATTGGCTGTGGGATAGGATGAACAATTTTATACACACATAAAGAAAAACAAAGGAAGGTGTTAAATATCAGAAATTTAATAAAAATCGCAAAGCAAGTTACAAATCACAAAAAAGGAAAATTTACGGATCTCATGCTGGTGTGACAAATGCAAAACTTTAAAAAGTGAAGTATGGTACTCAAATATAAAAATTGTTAAAAGAAGCAAAAATAGAAAGGGCATGCAGATCATTTTGTTATTGTATACTGAAGACTCAATCGTCATCAGAATTAGAGTCAGAATCATTAGACCGTCCTCTTATAGTTTTAGTTAAAGGCTTTCCTTGAAAAGTGAAATTTGGTCGTTTAGAGTGAGCCCCCAAGGCAGATTTTGGGGGTTTACCGCTATATTTCAAAATACCACGTTTGGAGATTGCCCATGCCAATTCCTCAGTTTCAAAGTCATCAACTCCACCAAGTTCATCAAATCCAATTATTTTGTCAACGACCATATTCTCCTTAAAAAGGAGAAGTGTAGGCAAAATCTTCACACCTAATCTTGTACACAAAAATGGAGCCTTTTCAGCATTGATTTTACAGAATCTAGTCTCACCATGTAAAAGAGCCAGTATAGATAAATGTTTATCAACAATAGCACAACGCATTGTACTTGGACGATAGAAATGGCTAACAACATATTTACTTTTCTTCACTGCATCAAAAAAATCTTTCTCACTCGGTATTTCAGTGTATTCTAAATGACCATTCTGAATCCACTCATCTTTTTGCTTTGCTTGTGTTTTCAATTCCTCCCTTCTTTTTCGTTCAATAGATCGGATATCTTCATCATCTAAAACACCTAAGCTTTCCATAGCAGAATCAAGCTCATCATCAAGCTCTTTTGTAAGCTTTATCAATTCATTTCTTGCCTCCATTATCTCCTGTAACATTAAAGTATGAATAAAAATTATTCGCATTTGTATATTTCATATAGAAAAAATAAAACACAAAATTTAAAATAATTTCCAATTTTTTAACATACAAATACAAAAGTGACGACCAGCAACAGGCTCAGGGCCCAGCTAGGCTGGTCCTAGTCAATTTAACAGTCCCCAATGAACATCAAGAGCTTTCTTAAAAGTTTTTACCCCACTGCAATTAACAGTCGCTTACGGTAAACTATTCCAACTGCCTACAACCTTATTGAAGTAGTAATTTTTCCTAATTTCAAGATTAGCCTGAGATTTGAAAAGCTTAAAACAATGACCTCTGGTTCTACTTTCAGCACATAGCTGTAGCCCATCAACATTTCCCATTGTAATGAATTTAAACAACTGAATCATGTCCCCTCTAACTTTCCTTTGCTCAAGACTATACACAGTGCATTATAAAAGTTCACATATTCCAATCTGATCTCTAGATAATAATGATTTTCTTTTCAATAAATTTATAAATTTAATTATAAGCTTAGTTGTGTAATTTACCCTAACATGCTGTAAATTTTTTATCAATACCCTAATTTATCACTCAACTTGGGAAAAAAAGGTAAGGTTGCAAATATTCAACAGTTTGTTACAGATACCTATCCATATTACTTACGCAATGAACAGTCATTTGGCCAAATACATATAATTGATTCGGCTTCAATCAACGCTGAATATTTTGGCCTCCGAATAGCGAACTTATTTTTATATTTGTCTAAATCAAAACACAGAAAGCATCATAAGCTCATTTCTGTATAGCAGTTATTGGGTGTCGACGTCAAAAAGTTGTTTTTGACATGACAAGAGTATAATACTGGTTTAAACTCAAAAATGTGTGGAAAATCCCCAGGTGTCAAAATGTGCTGATAAATGAAAATTTACTGGGATACACATAAACTAGCAACAGTTGAGTATTATGTTGAAGTTAAAATTATAATCTAGATAATTAGGAAGCCTTCAAAAATTTAATTAATTCACAATTAACATAAAATGGCAGGTTTCAAATATCAGTGTTTAAGATTTGGGCGATTTCCTATAATGAAAGATAAGTTACTGCACATATGCTAAAAATAAAGTAAATATTAGCAGAAGGGTTGGTATTTTTGCCAGGACAGTGGCAAAAATCAGTGCAAAAAATGGAAAAAAATACTTATTGCTCTTAAATAATGGGTAGCAAGGTCTATAATTTAATAAGGGCCTAAATAATTAAATTAATTTTTGGCTATTACTGAATATCTTGATTTAATTGAATATCTATTCACAAAATGAACTATTTAATGAAAGAATAAGTTACGAATTCAGAAAAAGTAGATAAACTCAAAAATTACACAATGAAAAACTTCTGTTTCTTATTAAGGCGACTTGATTTATTTTATTACTATTGCTTTTGGAAAAAATAACAAATAGTTACTTTCAATCTCTTTCAGTAATTTCCTTTTTATGTCATTACTATTCAAATCTTGAACTAAACACAAATGACACTGTCCAATGCTTGCATGAAAACATCAGTTATAAATGTGCAATGATCCCCCACCCCAAACCCCACTTTGAAATAGTTCAGTAGTAACTGCATAAAAAGGAAATGAACATTTCATTTAATTTTCTATTTATTTTTTACCTTACATTTTGTATATAGTTTGTTTCATTTTTAATTTTGTTATGAAATGGAGTATTGTTTCATAAAATGCATACTTTTAATGCTTATAATGCATATATGTATTATACTCATTTAACCAAGTGCCTAAATTAACTATGAATAACACTGATTTGAAACAAATTTCTTTTATCTGATGTTTTAGTTTAGCTGGAGAGGGAGGGAATTAAATGGACAATGAATGTAATTTTTCCGGAACGATTTTTACCAGGGTTGTTCGCTCATGCCAAATGCTTACCAACCCTGCTTAGCAGCATTTTACTTTTGTGTCATTAAATAAATGTAATATTAAGTACTGAACAGAAACGAAAACAAAAAATATCAGTCTCCTTAAAAATTTCAATCATGAGCTGCGATTGCTTGCTTTATGAGTGAGTGGGATGGAGGGACTGGGGCCTGATTAAGACAGTCGGGGGCCCAAGGCACAGCATTATTTTGGGGCCCCCTATGGTACAAAAAATTAAAAAAATGGGTATAATGTATAAAGTTAAATAAGCTTGGAGATTATTCTATTAATACTGGGTTCATACCCAATCGGGCAACGCCATGCGGTGGCCGGTGCAGAATAGCGCCGACGTAGTTATGCGTGTCCTAAGAGGCGACTAAAATAGCAATATCCGATCCGGGTGATGTAAGGTATACTTTGTAGTATGACTGTGGCCTCGGGTCGGTAAAGCAGGTAGGCAACGCTCTGCCAGCCCAGCTCTTTATGGCCGGTGCTGGTTGTCAAGTGTCTAGAGAGTTTGCGGGAAGACATGGAGGATAGCACTGCGGTTCACACCCCTTTCGTATTGGGGGTAGTCTGTGAAGGCATTGATGCTACGTACAGTATGGCCGCAGTTGCAGTAACAGGGTTCGCACTAGGCCGCGCGATCGAGCGATTCCCTCAATATTTTTTGAAATCCCACTCAAAAAAAATTTTTTTTTTGGGCTTAAACTTTAAAAATCCCACTTAAAATTTTGGTCAAGGAGGAAAATCCCACCTTGTATTTTTCCCCAGTGTGAACCCTGAGTAAATACCCAATTGAGCAAGGGGGAAAAAAGCACCTACTGACACGACATCCTACTATTCTGCATTCTATATTGTTTTTATTCAATATGATTTTTGTGTTATTCATTACATAAGCAAACTTTTTGAATACACATATTGCATTTTCAAATTTTACTGTTTATAACAGGGATGCACAAACTATGGCCCGCGGGCCAAAATTGGCCCGCCGAGCCTTTTGAATTGGCCCGCTAATACAGTTGATAAAAAAGAATAATTATAATAAAATAAAAAAAAATACGAAAGAAAAAATAATTGTAAAAAAAAGCTTACGAAAAATCGCAGTAAAAAAATACGATCGCAACGCCGCTACTGAATTTTGGTCGTAATTTTCGGAACTAATCGCCATATTTAATTTTATTTTATTGGAAATACTTCAGAAACTAATCAAATCATGATAAAAGTGGTAGAATATTGCATTGTCATCTGGTTCTGAGCTATATGTAAAGTTTCAGAACAATAGCTTATCGGGAATGGTCGCAAATTCGATTGCTGGATTTTTCGAACAGCCATTATGTGCGTGATTTCGTCTATAACAGAATTTTGTCCCATTCCTCCAATGATTTCTTTAGTTAATTCAAAGCAACGATCGTTAGACATAGCAGGCAAAATGTCATTATTTTCGTCTTCATCGCTATCTTGCTCTTTTTCATCGTTCGGGTGTAGCACCATTTGGATGCTTTCCGAATCGGACATCTTGTTTATCAAATTTAAAATCTGATCATCAATCATTTTTACAGTAATAAATGATTTCAAAAAGGAGGAAAACGAAATGTAAGAAGCATGTTTACATGCAGAAACTTGCAAATTTCATACTTGTGTTGCGAACTCGATTTTAATAAAGAATTCATTTTCACAGTTGCAATTTTTGTTGCCTTGATATCAATTTTAAATTCTTATTACCTTATTTCAGCTGTTAAATAAAAAAAAAGATATATAAAACAAAAATAAACGAGGTTTAATTTTCACACGATCAGCTATTGCGGAAAATTCGCGAATCTGCCGTATTAGAAATTTTCCGAACGTTGGTTAGTCCGACTTTTGTTGCAATTCGTCTTCGAATACTGACGAGACAATTAAATAAATGTATAAGAATCTAATTACTTATTTCTTTCATGTTTAACTATTGAAATAAAATAGAGAAAAGGTCTGATTTTCATCCCCAGTAAGTTGACGCCCCCTCCGCTAAAAAAACATCGTTTTTAGACTAAATCGTTCGACTTAAAAGACTGAATATGTTACTTGTAACGGAAAAATGCGTATTTTTAAAGGCATTTTAAAAAATTCATATTTTTACTAAATGGGCAAAAAAAACGCGAACTTTTCAAAAATGGCGGGAAATTTACGAAAAAATTCCCGGTTTTCTGGTTCCCGGATAAGAGGTTCTGTACTGTATTACTATGCCAATTTAACTAATAAGATTTTGTAAATGGTTAGTTACAAAAACAATTCTACTAGCTAAATTGACTAGTAGTAATGAATGAATAAAAATTTATTAATTAAACATTAATTTTCAGAATTAATAATATCAATATGGATAATTATTTTACAATAAGTTAATAAATTTTATAAAGTGTAATTTATAATCAAAATTAAAAAAATTTATTGTTGATGTATATTTAGGAAAATTTTATTGTATTTAGGAAATGAATAAATAAATAACAATTTTTTACATTAATTCACAAAGGTCAATTTCTAATCTGCAGGAAAACTAGTGATTAAAGGATTAAAATTTAATTATATGCCATGGAACAAAATAATGATATGTTGATTTTTGATAAAGGAATCAGTTTAACTTTTTTTTTATTGTCCATGTAGCAATGTATAAATTTAATATTGCCAATTTAACTAATAAGATTTTGTAAATGGTTAGTTAAAAAACAATTCTACCAGCCAAATTGACTACTAGTAATTCTGAATCGCAAGGGTTTAACGTGATGTACAGGCTCGCAGCATTTGGATTTTGCTATTTAATATATGTGTGTTTATTTCTTCTATATTTATATTCGCACTTTTAATTAATTTCTCATTTTAACTCTTAATATATATTTTAAATTTTACATTATAAAATGTCAAAGAAAAATTATCTAAATTATAAAGAAAGTTAAAATTTAGAGAAAAATGCTGTGTTTTCCTAAGTTTAAATTACCTTTTTATTTCCAATTTGTTTTTCATTATTTGCACACATTTTTGTAAAAAAATTTTAGTATTCCTCATTTTTGATATTTGACCAATCACTTCACCTTAATTATATATACATGTAATTTGTACATATTACCTCTAAATAAAAACTGAAATACACCCTGTATTTTTATGAATAAAACATTATGTTACTTTGGCCCCCAACCTGATACTTTCTAATTTTTTGGCCCTTCATCCAAAAAAGTTTGTGCATCCCTGGTTTATAATATTAAATAAATAAAAAAACAGTAATAACAATCAAATGAAAACATTTGCTATGATTGAAACAAACAGATACGATAGAAAATAAATTGTTTGTTATTATCAAATGCTTTGGTATTAATACTATAATTTTTAAAAAAAATGACAACAGATTTCATAAATTGCTCTTTATATTCACCTTGTTTACGCAAATACTTTTAGCTTGCCATTTAAATGAGCTTAGATCTTTCCATTTTGTAAAAAATTAGCTTTCAATAGATACAGTAGAACCTCTCAATAAGGGACACTAAGAGAACTGGAAATTTTGTCCCTTAAATAGAGGTGTCTCTTCCTTGGAGGTTCATAATTGATGCATACACATATAGTGTATTAATTAAGTTTAACTCTTTTTAATAATGTGTTACCATTTAGGCTTAAATACTGAAAATGGCTCATGCATACAAAATATAATTTGAAATCATTGAAATGTAAAATTTTTTCATTGAAAAATTAAAATTTTAGCATAAATGTCATATTGGCAAAGTTTTGGAACTTACAGAAATTTATTTGAAGTAATCTGTTTGATGGGCTTGTTTCAAAATACGTAATTTGTGCAATACAGTATAAATTATGTTTAGTGTACTTTTTCCAATTCTTGCATAAAAAACTTGTTGGTAGCTGGGTACTGTCTGTCTGTCCTTGCTGAACACTCATGTATTCCATAGTGCAAAAGAGGAAAAAGCCTTTACAAGTAGGTTTTGTAAAGGGAACTTTAAAATGCACTTGTGTCTTTGTTCATGCTTCTAGGACTCATACCAACTTTCAGAAGTTGATTTAAAAAAAAAAAAAGAGCTTCAGCTTCCGGTAATTTCTTATCTATATAACTTGAATGTTGGAAATGTTTCTCTAAGAATGTCCCTTATTCAGAGGTAAATACATTGCAGTCCCTATTCAAAGGGATTAGGACCAGAAAAAGTGTCCCTTAATTAGAGGTGTCCCTTAAAGGACGTACCACTGTATTTTCATACACACACACAGAGAGAGAAAAATCTTTCTTACAATTTGGGGGCCCAAGGCCGCGGCCTAGTTGGCCTTTGCGGTAATCAGGCACTGGGAGGGACTTCGCCTTTTTCCCCCCTCTCACTTTTTCCCAATTCTTATTTAATTTTCAGCTATGCAGTTCTAGTGTTGTAAGACATTTATTATTAAGAACAGTGATGGTGAACCTATGACCCGCGGGTCAGACAGTGACCCACGCAAGATTTTTAACTGACCCACAATAGCTAGGCAACATTTGTTTGTTTACATAGGTATCTTTAGATTTTGTAATATGGGTGGATAATTTATATTCTATTTTTATTTTTCACACATTGCATTGACACAAAAGCAATTTAAATGCTGCCTATAACCTTCAGCTTGATCTTTACAATTCGAAAGTTACACAAATGTGTTTGTAGTATTTGAAATAAAAGCAAAAGTGTTTACAAAATATCAAATAAAGTGTATAATTGTACTCAGATTTTGTTTGTTGACAAAATAATCAACAAACCAAGCAAATAACCATCTTTAAAGCACTTTCTTTCAAGTAAAATGTATGTAATTTTCGTTACTTTTGTTCATTCAAACACTTATTGCCATTTGCATCAAACACTTGAGAATTTTTTACCCCACTAAAAGTTTTTAAAACGTCAAACCAGGCCCATTTTTACCAGTTAAGCCAATTGAATTTTAAAGATAATTTGTTTTAAAAATACTCAGTTAAAATTTAACTTTGGTGCAAATGGACATTATTGACCCACAAGCTAGTACTTAAAAAAATATGAACAAAATTTGACCCACGTCTCAAACAGGTTTGCCAACCCAGATTTAGAATGTTGCATTCAAGTAAAAAACAATATTGATTGTGCATCTATGTATTAGGGCCTTCAATTTTCTGGCTAAAGCAAAACATACTCTTTCAAAGTTAAATCTTCTAGATTTTAATTAGTTTACTTTTTCTAAAAGACGTTTAGGAACGCTATCTTTCATCAATAAATTTTACTTGTTAATTAAACTGCACATACAAATATAGGTTTTTGACATATTTGACAAGGAGGTTCTTGATGTGACAGTTTAAAATGTCAAAAACTGTCAAGCGTCAAAAAGCTGCCAACCCTGCTGTATAGATAACAATTTAATATACAATTTTAACACAGTAGAGTCCCTAAAATTTCGCCTAATGTGGACCAAAGGGTGTACCAATAAGCTCGGATAATCGAGTTTTATTTCAAAAATCTTTTTTCATGATTTTTCATTAGAGAATGCTACAGAAATTTGAATTAGAGAATCTAGCATATTAAGCGAGGCACACAAAATGCTCCGACTAGTGAAAAGCCATTTTCATATAGGGCTAAAGATCCAACAAACCACGACACACAAGAAAGAAGTCTTTTACCCAGTTCTAAAACTAAGTAATTAAAACGAAAACATAAAACAAAAAATGCTTCTTCCTGAATTGCTTTACAATGTTTATAAAACATAACATTTCAATTTAAAAATAATTACTTATTCTAAAATTTCGGTTTCATTGGTTGCAACTTATTTATAACTACAAAAATGTCAAGTAATTCAACAGTTTAATTGTTACACGAAAAATTACTACGTCCTCCTTTCCATCTCATTATTGGTTGCTTAATTTTCAGTAAAAATTAATATTAAGAACAAACATAAGAAGGAACATCTGGAGCGTAAGGTATAATTTTTTAAATAATCTATAGGTTTAAAAATTAATTCCAGCTTCAAAAAGTATAAACGGTGTTTAAAAAGGGATTTAAAGAGAAATAAATTGAAAAAATGTACTACAGAACATAATAAAGAATTTACACTCACAGAACATCAAAATCGACAACACGAACCTTAAAACATGGAGATTGGACACTGGAGGATGTTAGCAAGATTAACAATTGCCGCGGTCATTCGGCTGCATATTACCAAATGATGGTCGCTGGCATTACCCGCTAGATGGCACCACTAGTTTATTTATTGAGTCAAATTTTGTTTTGAAAGCTATAATCAAAATAACATAAATAAATAAATCATAATAGTAACGATAACACCAATCAATAAAAATAAATAAAACGTAATTCTGAGCAATAATGAATAACCCGCTGAAATGCAGTGAAGACGTAAATTGTCCATTAAAGATGAAATTACCATGAAGTATAAAGAAGGAGACATATCTCCTATGTTTGGCAACAGCTAAAAACGGCACAAAAATTTCACTTTTCCGCCAGGATCGCTGCAGTAATTATAGTAACTCGGCGCATGCGCAGAAAGCACGTTACGCATGCGCAAAAAGTGAGACGCAGAAATTTAACAGACGCGAAATGTTTACGCTTTTAGTGATCTGTTTTCTGCACAGTTTACTTTTGTGCTTCTATGTACATCTTTGATTTCCATTACATGCCACTTGGAAGAAAATAATTTAACTTGCAGCGTATGCTCAGAAGTAAATTCACAAAAGCCAAGATTACCCTAGATCTAATTTATTAAAACTATTAGTTATTATTAACTTAATGTTCATCGGTCCAACGCTGAAGAACTATTTCAATAAAACATACATGTCATTTTTCCGCTAATTGGCAGAATTCTGCGAATTTAATCCTTCAGATTCGAGTACATTCGCTTATGATTGTTTTTTGTTAAAATAAAAAGGAATTTTTTTGCGTTCTATTCATTTTGCAATGTTTCACAAGGCACATCTTTTTTTCATTTCAACATTCAACTGTTTATTAAGTTTTGATACAAAGTAAATACACAAAATTCCTTTTTATTTTTAAAACATTAGCTTTGTTTGAATAATCGTTGATATAGGGCAAGCATAAAGTTTCTAAATCATTTAAATAATTATTAATGAAACTAATTAGAAGCAGCTCTCAACAAGTACTCACCATCACCAAAAAAGGGTTTTTTAAAACAAGATTTTTATTTATGAAATTAAAACTGGAAGCCATAGTTTTGTGCAATAATTACTTAGTGTATTCTTTTAGTTTATTTGTTGTGATCAACTAATTGATGTATGCTTCAGAGAATCATGTCATTGATTTCTTGCTCAATAAACAGATACAGAACTAATTGCTGTAGTCTGGAGAGGACACCGGGGGAACGGTGTTTCCCGACTTTATTTTAACAATAAAGTCCGAGTCCCCCCACTTTTGGATTTCAATAACTTAGTTCGCATATGTAAGCGTCCCCCCAACATTTTTTACAGGACTACACCACTGCCAACTAATATGTGTGCAAAACACTCAGAGTCGCATACGCTCGGAGAAAAATATAAATTTTTTAATCGATAATCTGATATTGCCGAAAAAATTAAAGGATGTAATTACTGATATTGCTATACGAGGGTAAAAATAATCCACTTTGTTAGTAAATCCAGGTATGTGATTATTCTGCTGTGCCGCAGTTTTCCTCTTTTCTCTTTTTTTAATAAAGTTCTCTTCTGCCATTCATTACATGGCATACTTGTTAAAATTTACGCATTTTAACATTTTATATGCATCCCCCCCTCCCCCCCCTATTGAATGCCAATTGCATCTGCTTCAGTAAAATTTGCTCGTTTCTATAATACCATGTGATTACATTGCCTATTACCATTATTTTCAATCCTTATTATTTTTTATGCTATGTACTATGTTCTTGTGAAGAAAACTCTTTCTTTTCATAGTTTGATGTGTAATGTTTTTGTGCAGGCAAACGTTTCTTCAATGAATATTTTTGAGGATTTTATTAGCAGCAAGAGACAAAATTCTACAAAACAGTCTGAAATTTCTCAATTTTTGTGTAAACATAAGTAATTGTATTCAAAATTAAAGTGAATTTTTCACTTTTTTAATGCGGGAAAACCTGTACGTAAAAAACACAGGTTTCACTGGCGTAGATAAGGGGGTGGTTTTGGAGATGGGACCCCTCCTGAAATGGTAAAGATTATCTAGAATTTGACCAATTTTTCTTCGAAAAGAATGAAATTAGCAGACTTCTCCCGAAGAACCCCCTCACCCACAATCCGGATTAAGCTACGCCACCGACAGGTTTCATGTATTTTTTAGTTTGAAAATCGTATTTTTTAAAAAAAGTAATTGTATGATGGGATTGTTCTGTATTTTACATGTTATTTGTAAGATGGTTTATAGATATGTTGATACAGCATCTTTAATGCATTGGTGTAGTCCTGAAAAAAAAGTTGGGGGGGGGGGGGGACGCTTATACATACGAAAAGCAATTGAAATCAAAAGTGGGGGGATGCTTATGTTAAAATGTAAAATGTTTGGGGGGACGCTTGTATTAAAATAAAAACGTAGGGGGATACCGTCCCCTTACGTCCCCCTTCGACTACACCACTGCTTTAACCCCTTGCCATACTTTAACGAGTCTGACTTGTGATGAAGATTTTAACACAAACATGAATATCACAAGTCAGACTCATGAAGGGATAATTGGGCCAAGCATGAATATCACGAGTCAGACTCGTGAAGGGATAATCAGACGACTATCGATTGCGCCCGAGTTTGGTCAAGCTAAATGGTACGGCAAGGGGTTAATGTGCATATTATGCATACAGATTGCCATCCTGGTACATGATCTCATACAAGACGATGAATAACTTGCGGCATACCACGCAAGGCCATATCCACAGTCCCCCCTCCCCTCGAAGTAACAAAAATTTTCGCAATGTGGCCTATATTCCTCCCAGAAGCTTTCCTTAACACGTGTGTCAAAGTCATGTCCCCCCCCCCCCCCCCACCGAAAAATTTCTGGATTCGGTCTTGATACCACGGTTTTGCTTTACACGATCAAAAGATTCAAAAACCTTCATACAAGAATAATCCTACTGTGATAAAGAGCATGATTTGCATTTAACATTTTTTTATTAACACAGTACATAATTAGAGAAAATTGAGAAAGTTTTTAAAATCACATACATGTCTGATTGTCAAAACAAAAAGCAAGATGTAAGCGGAGTAATTTATTTTCCAATTTACATCGAAGTTTAAAAATATTATAAGGTATTTTATTTATAAAATAAATGCACTCGATAAAACATTAAGTGCTTGAAAAACATGACACAAAATTTTGTAATTTAGTAAAATAAAGGTTTTTTTTCTTGGTAAGTAGTTGGTGGTATTCTTGGTAAGGTTAGACTCAATATGAATCATGCATTTGAATTGAAATTTGTTAATCTATATTGGAAAATTGTCTAAATGAGAATGGCTTAAAATATATTGTTTAAGATGTCGCATTTTTATAAATAAATATCCAAAATATTTAAAGTCTGGTTTAAAAAATTGAAAAATTCAAAGTCTGATGTTTTGAGAGTAATATTGTTGATGTTTGAAAGTAATTGCTATGCACCAACAGGTGCATAGCAATTTTAAACAATTGTGTTATACAGCCATGGAAAAAAATTATAAGGACACGGTTGAAAAATGAGTATTATATATTAAAATAATCATCAACTGCAAACAAAATCAAATTTAATTAACTACTTGTCATTAGGAAACATTAGAAACTTGTTAATATGAAATTAAATTACAATAAAATTATTAAATCATAAATTGATACAATGGTATTATATGAAATATGGGAAAAAATATAGGGACATTAGCACATATGTCTCGAAATAAATTAGTATTTTACAAAATCTCCTTTTCTCTCAATTGCCTTTATTAATCGTCCCGTCATTGACTCAGAAAGTTTAGTTAAAGTTTGTTTAGAAATGTTTTTTCACGCCAAATTAATGGGTGATATCAGTTTGTCTTCATTTCCATATTGTGTCCCATTTTTATACACTTCTGTAGCTAAAATGCCCCACAGATTTTCTATGGAGTTTAAATCAGGGCTTCTTGCCAGCCAGTCCAAAAGTTTCACTGAATTGGATTCGAACCATACTTGCATTGTCTTGTTGAAACAAATAATCACCACTTGTGATAAGGGGTGCTTCAGGTAATAAATTTTCAGCTAACATGTCAACATATGATTCTGAATTCAAGCGACCTCGAATGGACACCATTGGTGTTGTTCCATTGGTTGCAAAACCTGCCCACACCATCACAGAACCTCCTCCGAACTGCCGTTTGGAAAAAAATGGTCGGTCTTTTTGCAAATCATACCAGTAATGGCGAAAGCCATCTGGTTCGTCCAAATTAAATTTTTTTCCATCAGAAAATACGACGACTTTTCATCTAGACCAGGGGTCTCCAAACTACGGCCCGAGGGCCACAGCCGGCCCGCGGACAGATTTTGTCCGGCCCGCGGAGAGCTAGCATACTTGAAAGAAAACTCCTTCTAGAGAACATATTTATTTTTTATAGCAAATTAAATTAAGTTTACTGAAGTAATCTATTTTTATGTTGAATAATTATTAATATGACATCTACATTGATATGGTCATGGGCTAACTACTCATAACATTGTTGTAGGTTATTATTTACTAACTAACAAATTATTGAAATGAATCCAACTAACATTTTATACATTTTAAATGAAAAGATAACTTATAACAAGCATAACGACATATGAAATACTAATGAGATTTATGTAATTGAGATTTTCCACTGACAATAGTTTGTAGTTGTGGACTAATTTTACTTGTACCAATTATTAAAAGAGATTTAAGATGCTCATCAGTTAATTTAGATCTGTAAACATTTTTTGTGTACTTCATTTTGGAAAAGGTCTTCTCACACAAATAAGTAGTACCAAAAACAGAAAACAGCCCACGAGCAAATTTATGCAAATTATCAAATTGTGTCAGTGGAAGACACTTATAAAGTTCCAACAAAGATAAGTTTTGATATTTGTTCTTAATTATATCACTGCACTGTAGATCAATCATTTCCATTTGAAGTTCCGGGGCTAGGGTTTCAATGTCAGTATCAAAAGGATTCTGAAAAATCTTAATTTGATTCGCAATGGCATCAAAGTCCGAGAAACGAGTATCAAAATTTATTTTCAAAGCACTCAAAGTTTCGATTGCAAAATCGATAGGAAACTCGGTCTCAGCGGTGTGGCTAAATATTTCACATGTTTTAAAATGTGAAAAACATTTACTTCGTAGTTGTGATTGAAACAGTATCAATTTCTTCCGGAATGATTTGATATTATTGTATAAATCAGGAAGATGCTGGTTTTCTCCTTGCAATCTCAAATTCAGTTCGTTCACATGTTTTGTCAAATCAACATAGAATGCTAACTTCCACAGCCATGCGTTGTTTTGCAATTCAGTAAGAGGGCGATGCTTTTCATTCAAAAAAAATTCGATCACTGCTCGAAGTTCAAAAAAGCGCTGAAGGACTTTCCCACAACTAAGCCAACGTACGGCAGTATGATAAGGTAAGTCATTTTCTCCAATCTCTTTAATAAATTGTACGAATTGTCGGTGATTCAGCCCAAAAGATCTGATAAAATTAACAGTTGATATGACTGGTTTCAGAACTTCAGACATATCCAAACATTTTCCGCACAAAGACTGTTGATGAATGATACAATGTAAGACTATTGGTTTTGAACCACCGTCATTTTCTACAGCCTTTGACACAAGAGCGACCACTCCTTTATCTTTCCCACTCATGTTTTTGCCTCCATCAGTTGTAATACATTTCAAGTTTTTCCATCGAAGGTTCTTTTGCTTAATGGCCATTTCAACTCCTTTAAAAATATCTGAACCAGTAGTTGTGCCATGAATACTATACATATCAAGAAGTTCTTCATGCACTTCATAGCTTTTATCTACTCCTCGAATATAAATCACCTGAGCAGTATCTGACACATCCGTTGACTCATCCAAGGCCAAAGAAAACCACTCAACATGTCCATTTTTGTTGAACAGTTGAGAGGATATATTTTCAGCGATGTCTTCTACCCTTCGAGCCACAGTGTTTGCTGACATACTGACAGTTTTTAATAAATTTACCTTTTCAGGGCACATTTCTTCGGCTACTGCGATTATGCATTCTTTGACCATTTCTCCATCGGTGAATGGTTTTCCACGTTTTGCAATTTCAAGAGCCACACGAAAGCTGGCACGAGTTGCAGCCTCTTATTCAGTTTTGAGTTTTGTAAATAAAGATTTCTGCGATTTCAATCCGCGCTTCATAGCTTCGAATTTTTCTGTCCGCAAACTTCCTGTATATTTTGAGTAATTTTGAAAATGTTTTGCTTCATAATGACGTTTAATGTTATATTCTTTGAGAACGGCTATGCTTTCATTGCAAATCAAACATAGCGCCTTGTTACTGGACTCAATTACGAAATACTGAATGTTCCACTGATCTTTGAATTTTCTGCATTCACTATCAATTTTTCGCTTCTTTTCCATTCTACTAAATCACACACAAAAGCAACAATTCAAATAAAAATATTGTTACAAAGATGTCTTAAACTTAAACACGCACAAACACGTTTTAAGGAGGTACGCACTATTTTATTTCACAACAGTGTCATAGGAACTGACTTGTGGTTGCGCCACTAGCCTTCTTATATATTTCACTTACTGCCATCTAGAAGTGAGTGGAAGACACCAGAACTTTATCGAACCAACGAGATTATTCTGTAAGTGCTATTAGCGCCATCTGTTAGGGATAGAAGGTACTACCTATTTCTGCTTGTGTCCACCAGATGTCCTGTCACGTTACTCCTCATGGCTCGCTCGTACTCTACGACTAATCTAGAAATTACAGATAATGACAGGAAAATTAATAATATGCAGTGTTGCCGTTTTGCGGACTTTAGTTCGATTTGCAGCCTTTTTTAAACGTGGCGTACTTTTTCGGACTTTTTTTTTCATGTAAAAAAATACTCATTCGTTACTTGAGTACTCGTTAGGAACCGAAGTAACGATTACTGAAGAAAAAAGTAATCAATGATTACTTGTGTATTTCATTACTTTTGTAATCAATGATTACTATGGCGATACGATGCGGGTACCCCATTATAACGGATACCCATACGATACAGAAAATACATCAGCTTCCCCGTCGCTAATGGCATCTGGCAAAAAAGTAATCATATTTTACACCACTAGTGGACTGATTCAACTTTTTACCACCGGCAACAATTAATGATAATATGGTTTTGGCCCTTGGAATTTACTGGAGTAATCAATATTGCCCTAAGGCTGGAAAGTTTGGAGACCCCTGATCTAGACCCAAAAGAAACGTATTTCTTCGCAAATTCCAATCTACGCTTTTTGTGAAGTGTTTTGTAAGTGGCGGACGTGACCGTAGTTTAGTATATCTAACATTGGAATCCTTTGCAGAACATTACGCACTGTTCGGCTAGTGCACGGTAAATTAATATTTCTGTTTTAATTTGAGTATAACTCTGTTTTTTTAAGCAAGCTTGAAGGACAATTGAACGAAGAGTGGGAGGCTTACCTGTACGCTTTTTCTATCCATACTGCTTTGGATTCCGACATATCCTTTTGTAAAATTTCTTTTTTCGAGTAATTATTGCAATCATAATCAAGACTCGGAGTTTGATATGTTATACATATTTAAAGCAAATGCTAAGATATGCTAAAAAACAAATAGCACTGTAGTAAATACACAAGTTTTTGATGCATTATTTATAAAGAGATTTCGAAATGTACAGTGATTTTTTTTATTTATAACATTCAATCGTGGTAGATGAACAGCAAAGCAAAGCTACTGTTAAAATTCTTCCAGTTTAGCGTTCCAGTAAGAAAAATACAATACACATAAATTAAAAACAACTGGAAGCGTTTAAATTAGTTCATTTGGAACAATACTTAAAAATGCTTCTATTACAAAATGAAAAATTCAACTTTAAAAATTCTAACTTGTAATCAAAGTTTTAAAATATGGTGGGGCACTCTTCGTGTATCAAAATAATACACATTTTATTTTTAAAACTAAATTTTACATTTTCAATCAAGATACATTGTATCCTCAACAAATTGTGTCTTAAAAACTAAAACAGTAAAAAAAATCAATGTAAAAATGAGAGCAGCATTGAAATATTCACACAAAAATTCAGAGGCACTTCCAAAATAAAGAAGAAAAAAAACGTAGAGTCCCGAACTGTGAAGTTGAAGTAATTCACACAAAAATACAGAAGCACTTTTGCAAGAAAAAAGCGAGCCGAAATGTGAATTTAAACCCAAACGACCAGAACCAATGAGAATCACCAAAATCGTAGCAGACGGCGGAGGGCGGGGCTTTGTAACCATATATAAAAGTATTTTTATTTTAATATCTAGGTGCCTCATAGCATATTGAGTCGAAACATATTAATCTACATGATCTCTACTAATTGTGTGAAAAATAGCTTTTTTTTCCTCTCACGTTTTCTATTTTTCCTGGCGAAAATAAAATCGTCCAAATTAGCACTGAAATCACCTAGCTTTCCGTACATGGTAGTTACTCTGGCAGAGGCAGCGCCATCTGGAAAAGTGAAATTTTTGTGCCACTTTCTGTCAGCGGAGATCTAGCTCCTTAGCCTATAGACTCCATGGAAATTACTCCATTGAGGACGCCTTCTGTAGAAATATCGTTATTTATTTATAACACAACATCGGCATACGTCGCGTCACTCATTGATCTTGATCTATAAACTAATAAGAGGAGAGAGAAGTCTGCGGTCCGTCGTCTGCTCACACCGCGTCACACCACGAGAAGCGAGTTTGGCAAAAGACGCACTCTTTATCCATCGGAACATATGCTTTATTATGCACGGTGCTTGGTTATCGATACAAAAAACGCTAAGACAAGTTTTTAAAGTCAACAATAATGTAAAAAAAAAAGCATTTTCCAAATAAATTTTAATGTTGGCTTCGGTATTAAGTTCCAGAATTTTATCATCAAGTTTAATTCGGTGAGCAAAAGGTCGATAAATTAGCGCGCACTGCGACGACTTATTGGTGCATATTTCTGAAACTCATTTTCATTCCGATCAAATTTGCTGTGCAGTCCCCCCAGCCCTTTTTTAAAGACTATTATTGTACATTTCTTTATTAATATTTCTTCTTTATATATAGATTTATACAGTTTATACCATTAAGGGGGGGTTCTCTTTTAATTACAAAAAATGGCTTAGGCGATTCTTTCTGAAGAAACGTCTGAACTTCACACAAAATGATCGGAAAACGTATGCACAACGACAATACATATTATATAATTAGATGAGCGCCTCCCCCCCCCTTATCATATTTTTTTCAAAACATAAGGACAGCTGCACCCGTTGAAAACAGGGGTCAGGAGCGTAGAAATTTAAAAATCATGCGGGGGGGGGGGGGGGAGGGCTCAAACAATTTCATTTCCAAATGCTCAAAGTTGTTTTAAAGAAAAACCAATTAACAATTAAAAAGTAATTAGTATTCACTCATTATTATTAATATTAATTACAAAAAATCACTAATAAATGAGTATTTTTATAGATCATTAAAATAAATTCATAATCACAAAATAACCGAAATCCTTATGCAGTATCGTTGATTTAACTATACAATTATTAAAAAATTAAAATTTTAAATTGGAACATTAAAGTTTACGGAGGTTTTATGTAAAAATGTATAACAGTACTTTAAATATATTCAAGTAAACATGCATCTAATTTTAATAATTTGAGCACAACAATTGATTAAAGTAGGGCAAGATTTTTGACTCACCCTGTATTTGCATATGCATTAATGGGGCCGTTCATAGATGATGCCACGATTTTTTCCCATATATTTTACCCCCTCCCACCTTTGTCACACTTCAGCGGACACCCCTCCCCCCTGTGTCACATGTCACGCTATGGTGCCTAATACATGGTGTCACACTTCTTGTTACTCCCTCCCCTTGTCACAATTTCATGAACCCCCCTCCCCCTTGAAGCGTGACTCATTTATGAATGATCTCTGTTTGAGGTAAGTACGTATCGATAATCCCCCCCGCAAGAGGGCGTGGATAGCTGCGCATGCTCCGCTACTATACATTCAGTTAGCTCTGTAGTCTTGTAGAAACAACTTGTAGATTTTTGTGTGCGCATTAAATTTATGTGGTTAATGTTCAAAGTGTTAAGTTATTGTCCCACACCCCGCATGTCTCGTACATGTTCCTGGTCCGCCGAGCACTAGCATTTATCACGTTTGTGGATTAAGCAATTCAACTTCTAACATTTTGGAGCATTCTAACTACTATGGATGACCTAAAGAAGAAACGGAGCTACCTCAAAGGTAGGACAACTCGTTTAACCAATATTATTAATCAAAAGATTAATTCAAATACTCTTACTATTGATGAACACGAAGTGTTTTCTGTTGATATTGGAGAACTGTGGCGAGAAATGCACGATTTAAACATGGATATTGTTCTAGCGCAAACCGATACAGAAATTGTAGGTAATGAAAAAGAATATGACGAGATAGCATCTAAGATTGAACAGTTAAAAGTTACTATCGCGCGGCAAATTAAAAACAAAACTGTACATCAAACTGATAATAATACCTCTCATTCATCCAATCAATACAATTCAGATTATCTAAACTCCGTAAAGCTACCGAAAATTGAACTCCCAACATTTTCAGGTAATTTTTGCGAATGGTTAAGCTTTAGAGACTTATTCCTTTCTACTATTCATAACAATTCATCGCTTTCCGATGCACAACGCTTACAATATTTGAAGCTGTCTGTTAAAGGGCAAGCAGCTGTTTTAATTCAAGCTCTGCAAATCACGAACGATAACTAAGATAAAGCTTGGAAATTAATTAGCGACAGATACGAAAATCCAGCTGAGATAATTAATGCCACTCTAGACCGTTTATTTTCGCAACCAAATCTAAATTATGAATCTGCAAGTGGGTTACGAAAGTTATTAGATACCACTAATCAATGTGTTGATACTTTGGAAATACTTAAGCAACCAATATCTCATTGGGACACTCTTTTGGTATATTTCTTAAAAAAGAAACTTGATGCTGAAACATTGCGTCAATTTACACTAAGTCTAAACAAATCGGAAACTCCTACTTTTAAATCATTTTGCGACTTCATCGAAAAGCGAGCATCTGCTCTGGCGTGTCTGAGTCAGAACAGAAGTGGCGCCAGCTCATCATTGCCTTCAAGGCCAAATACTGAGAGATCTTTTTCGAAAAATAAAATAGAATCAAAACATATCGCTCTTTCGAATTCGTGTTTATTTTGCAAGGCTGATTCACATGGGATTTATCAGTGTAATAAATTTAAAGAATTACCAGTGAATGCAAGAAAGAATTCCATAATTCAAATGAGATTGTGTCTGAACTGTCTAAGGTCGGGCCATTTTTCTAATGCGTGTAAGAGTTCTCATTGCAAGCAGTGTAACGGAAAACATAATACATTATTACATGAAATACCAGAGAGGGTGAAAACGGAAGAAGATAAAAATGAATCATTAGTATCAAATCATTATTCAGAATCTAATTTAAACGCGCAGAATGTTTTGCTTCCTACTGCTATCATCAATGCATACGATAAATATGGAAATTCACATATATTTCGCGCGCTCATTGACTGTGCTTCTCAAGCAACATTTGTTAGAGAGGATTGTTTACAGCAATTAGGCATTTCACGGCAGCTGGTTAGTGTAACTGTTGCAGGGTTATCTTCAAATGAGTCAAATAAGATTTCAGGTGCCGCACAAATCAAGATTTCACCAGTCTCAGATACGGATTTAACTTTGACAGTTGACGCATTAATTATGCCGAAAATCACAAATAATCTTCCTCAGAAACAAGTAGAGGATTCGAAGTTAAAATATTTTAAGCATTTGATTCTTGCAGATAAAAATTGCAATCGACCAAGCAAAATTGATATATTACTTGGTGCTGACGTGTTAGCAAACGTATTGCAGAGCGGACACATTGCGATTCCAGGAGAAAATTTGATGGCTCAGGAAACAATTTTCGGATGGGTTATCTTGGGAAAAGTGGGAAACTATCAAGACAACGCTAATCAAGTTTACACTCACTTCACTCGTTGCGAGGAGTTCGAAGTTCAGAGATTGTGGGAATTGGAAGAAATTCCGCACAAAAAAATATTTTCTCCTTCCGAACAGGAATGTGAAAGTCATTTTCAGTCCACACATACAAGGAATGATGAGGGTAGATTTGTGGTAAGGTTGCCTTTTCAAAATGGGAATCTAACATTGGGTTCATCTCGCGAAGTCGCAGAAAAGCGTCTGATTCAAAATGAAAAGAGTTTTGTCAGATATCCCGAAAAAATGAAACGGTACACGGAATTCATGCACGAATATGAAATGCTGAAACACATGGAACTGTGTTCTGGTGATGATAAATCTAAAGAAAGTTTTTATCTTCCACATCATGCTATCATGAAAACATCTCAGTGTTCTTCTAAATTTCGCGTAGTTTTTGATGCGTCTGCTAAATCCTCAAGTGGAGTGTCTCTCAATGATAAACTCATGATAGGTCCAACTTTACAAGATGACATAGCAACTTTATTACTAAGATTTCGTAAACACAAAATCGCTATGACTAGTGATATTGTTAAAATGTATAGGCAAATTTTGGTTCACCCAGATGACACACGTTACCTTCAGATTCTCTGGCGAGATTCAGTACACGCAAAAGTGAAGGAATACAACTTGTTGACAGTGACATATGGCACAGCTTCAGCCCCATATTTGGCTACAAAGTGTCTGCAGCAGCTTGCTATAGAAGAAAGTGAGACATTTCCACGTGCTTCTCAAATCGTTAAGTCAGACTTTTATGTTGACGACCTTATGACAGGAGCTGAATCGGTTAAAGAGGCAATCCAGGTCCAGCAAGAAATAATTGACATGTTAAAGTGTGGAGGATTCGAGCTCAAGAAATGGTCATCGAATGAAGAATCAGTCCTCGAAAACATTCCTCCAGAGAATCGAGCTACCTCTTTACCCCTGGAAATTACAGATAATGTAAAGACCCTTGGAGTTCTGTGGAACCCAGCTACCGACAGTTTCTCTTTCAAATGGAACGTCCCTCCTGTGTCAGACGTTTGCAGCAAATGCACAATACTTTCCTTTATATCTACAATTTTTGATCCTTCTGGTTGGATTTCTCCTGTGATACTCAAATTCAAATTGCTCATTCAACAACTCTGGAAACTGAAACTCAATTGGGACGAGAATCTTCCAACACATCTACAGCAAGAGTGGAAATCTTCAGTCGAAGACTTGTTTCAACTAAGAGACATCAAAATACCTAGGTACATTCTTCAACCTCATAGTGATATCATAGAGTTTCACGGATTTAGTGATGCCTCGGAAAAAGCATACGCGGCTGTAGTATATGTACGAACGATTTCAAGAGATGGAAATGTAAAGGTGCAAATGATTACTAGTAAGACCAGAGTAGCCCCCATAAAATTCATTTCCCTACCCCGACTCGAACTCTGTGGAGCATTGTTATTAGCTAAGCTCGTTAGCTTCATAACTCGAGCTCTGCAGCTCAGATCAGTTAAAACATCATTATGGACCGACTCGACAATTGTTTTGTGTTGGCTATCTTCACATTCCAGTCGATGGAAAACATTCGTTGCGCATAGAGTAGGAAAAATTCATGAACTTGTTCCCGAAGCTAATTGGAACCATATCGATGGTAAATTAAATCCTGCAGACTGTGCCTCGCGAGGAGTGCCTCTTGATCAGCTAAAACATTTCTCTTTGTGGTGGCAAGGTCCTGAGTTTTTATATGTGCGAGAAAACGTTTCTCAAGAACAATTTCAATGCATTGAAACTGATGAAATTCTCGCAGAAGAAAAGAAAACATCTCCTGTAAGCAACGTCGCAACGGCAACTACAGAAAACAATGAAAGCTGCAAATTATTACATAAATTTTCCTCACTTCCTAAGTTAAAAAGAGTAACAGCCCTTTGTTTCAGATTCATTTTTAATTGCAGAAATTCAAAGGAAAATAGAAATTTCGGACCTTTAACGTCTAAAGAACTTGATCATGCACTGACCTTCTGGATAAAACAAATACAGGAACAAAATTTCACTCCCGAAATAGACTGTTTAAAACGTTCCCGGACACTTCCTACAAAAAGCAAACTCTTGTCTCTAACTCCCTTTCTTGATGCTGAAGGTTTGCTCAGGGTGGGCGGTCGTCTGAGACATTCAAATTTGCCTGAAAAGCAAAAATATCCAATTTTATTACCCAAACGCAGTTTTTTGACAAATTTATTAATTTCCTCATTCCACATTACAAACTTGCATGCTGGCCCTCAATTACTTCAAGCTTGTATTCAACGTGAATACTGGATACTCTCTGCAAGAGATATTATTCGACAATGCATTAGGAAATGCATGATATGTGCCAAGATTAAAGCTCAGACTGCCAAGCAAATGCTAGGTGATCTGCCAGCTACACGAGTAACACCTTCCCGACCATTTTTGAGATGCGGTGTTGATTACAGTGGCCCTTTCCCCATACGAATGTCAAAGGGGTCTCGAGCTGAAACATGCAAAGCATATCTATGTCTCTTTGTGTGTTTCGCAACCAGAGCTATCCATTGTGAACTAGTAAGTGATTTGTCAACTAATGCCTTTCTAGCAGCACTAAAACGCTTTATTTCCCGTCGAGGTAAATGTTCGGACATCTACAGTGATTGCGGAACAAACTTTATAGGCGCAAAGAAAAAACTGGATGACGAACTACATGCATTATTGAAATCACCGAGGAATAATGAAACAATTGTTCATTATTTATCTGATGAAGGCATCAACTGGCATTTTAACCCCCCAGCTGCTCCACACATGGGAGGCATATGGGAAGCGGGTGTCAAGTCTGTGAAGTTCCATCTCAAACGCATAATTTCAAACGTAACTTTGACTTACGAAGAATTGTACACCGTCATAGTTCAAGTTGAAGCCTGTCTCAACTCTCGTCCATTGTCACCAATGTCCAGTGACCCAAATGACCTTTCAGTGCTCACACCTGGACACTTTCTCGTAGGTGGTCCACTCAACGCTGTTCCAGAAACAGATTTCACAACATCCAAGATCAATCACTTAACCCGTTGGCAACTAACGCAGCGCCTAGTGCAACATTTCTGGAAGCGTTGGAGTGCGGAATACGTCACACGCCTTCAACAACGGCCAAAATGGTTTTGCAAGCAACCTAATCTGCAAACGGGAGACCTTGTGTTGGTCAAGAATGACTGTTTGCCTCCGCTAAAGTGGCGTATGGGACGCATTACAGAGGTTTTTCCCGGAAAGGACGGTTGTGTTCGAGTAGTGGCAGTTAAAACCTCCGATGGACGATTAAGAAGACCCATTTCAAAACTGCAAATTGCCATTAGACAATCATTAACTATTCATCATTGAACGTTGAACTTTAAATCCACTTCTTTATTTTTCATATTGCTGTTTTTTATTCCACTTTATATATTTCATATGTTTACTCATTTTTTCGTTGTAGTTTTGCTAAAATTGTAATTTGTTGAAACAAGATGTTCCAAGGTGGGCGGCATGTTTGAGGTAAGTACGTATCGATAATCCCCCCCGCAAGAGGGCGTGGATAGCTGCGCATGCTCCGCTCTATACTATACATTCAGTTAGCTCTGTAGTCTTGTAGAAACAACTTGTAGATTTTTGTGTGCGCATTAAATTTATGTGGTTAATGTTCAAAGCGTTAAGTTATTGTCCCACACCCCGCATGTCTCGTACAATCTCAATGCAATATTTACCACAAAATTTCTAATTAAAACTTGTAAAACGTTTACATAAATATAGTATAAAAAACAAATTAATGCAGTAAGCTTATTATTAATTAAAACTTATTTAGTCTGCGAAAACTTATTTGTAATTGTAAAACTACCAATAATAACATATTTGAGTTAAGAAAGTGATATTAATGCTAATATAGAAAACTCCTCATTTTAATAGTAAATAAACAAATGTGTATGTATTTTTACCACACAAATACATGCTCCCCCTATTTTGGATAACTTTCAATAATAGTATAGGGGTCATTCATAAATGATGTCATGCTTCAAGGGGGGAGGGGGTTCAAGAAAGTGTGACAGTTTGTGACGTGGGGAGGGGAGGGAGTTACAAGAAGTGTGACATCGTACATTTTTATTTCAATAAAAACATTTAAAATCAGCAAATTAAACTTATTTTATGCTAATGACATGTGACGTGACATGTGACAAAGGGGGTAAGGGGTATATTGAAGTTTGACACTTTGTGACAAAGGGGGGAGGGGGCCAAATTTATTGAAAAAAGTGTCACATCATTTATTAACGGTCCCATAAAGAAATAATACATGAATATTATTCATATTGCATAACATACAGCTTCGAAAAATCTCGCCCTATTTCTTGCATTTTTTAAATATTTCGGCCAAGAAATTCATGATGATTAAAATAAAAATATTCATTCAAATATTTTAACGTGAAGAATCCAAGCATATTCGCTCTTGTAAACAAAGAATCCTATATGCAATAATTCAAGCAAAATGTCCCACATTACATTGGTGAACAATATATATGTTTACATACATTTAAATATTTATATATATACCGCATACAAGTACACAAGAATATGTAGATAGAAACATTATAAATCAAGTGCACAGGGTGAAACTAAAAAACAACGTTAAAAAACTATTTCTAGAAAATATTTCTAGCACTAGAAGATTACCAGCAAACCACGAGGCCACAGCTTCATGTGCGCAATAAAAAGCAAGATATTCTTACATATGAAATTGAATTTTCTTGTCTTTTGTCAACCTATTGTTGCACCCATATGCCTAGCAAGAAATCACCCTGATTTCATTATATTGCACATCTAATTAACGCAGAAATTTGAAGATATTCATTCCATGCTCGCTAAGTTACCGTAGGCGGCTCTACATTCTTCATGAATGTTTTGCCATACTCTTTTCGAAACTGAGCTTAATTGTATTCCTCCACGCGGACCGCGAGCTTCCATGCTGGAAGAGCGGAAGTTCTCTCTCCTCGGAGGTTTCGCGGCAAGCTCAAACTCTTCGCGCCAGCAGATGTGTTAACGTCATCAGCGCCTTTCTCCCATTGGCCGAAACATGGCAGCGGGTGGGTACTTTTCTCCACCAGACCCCTACCTGTTAACCGCATATAGATCTTACATTGGTGTGCAAAACTTAAGCAACAATGTAAAATTTAAGCAGATAGCTATGAAATTGCAGAAAAAGAGTTCTTGCGATTAGTACAATGACATGTTATTCAGTAGAAAGGTCATGCGGTTGTAAAAATATCAGGAACAAAGCGTCAGAGGCAATGTGAGCGTATGCAATGCTGTTGGCGCGCGCACCTTTAGAGTACAATAAAAGGAAGGATGGAAATGCACCTGTAGGTGCAAGTGAGTTTTTACGTGAACTATGACTGGAAGAAATCATCTGGACGACTTCACACGTGTAAGATGAATGATCTAAAAGTTGGAGGAGGGTCGCAGTGTGACCAGTGTAGCTGAAGAGTTCGGAATCAACAAAACAGCGTTTCGCGCGCGTGGACTGCCTTCCGAACTACAGATACAGCTGTCAGAAGATTGGCGGTGGCCTCCCCAGGAAAACAGCTGCAGTGGATGACCGATATATCGTCCTACAGGCGAAAAGAATCCGGAACCAGTCAGCAAGCGCCATTGGTTAGCAAGTGTCACGGTTTACTGTGGCCAGACGCCTTCACAAAGGTGGCATATTCGCTCGTCGTCCTGAAGGCCGCATCCTTTTGACAGCAGGCCATCGGCGCCGCCGCTTAGAGTGGTGCAAGGAGCACAAAAACTGGACCTCTCATCGGTGGAGTCATGTCCTCTTTACGGATGAGAGTCGTTTCAGTGATACAAGCGATTCTGGACGCCAGTTGATTTGGAGAGAGGTCGGGACACGGTTTCATCTCAGTAACATCGGGGAAAGAGACCGTGGTGGTCCTGGAGGAGCATTATGTTTGGAGGTATTATGTTGAACGGGCGGACTGAGCTCCACATTTTCGACAGAGGTTCTGTAACAGGAGATCGCTGTCAGGAGGTACTCCTTTCCCATGTGTGTCTGTGTAGAGGTGCCATTGAACCAGACTTCATTTCTATGGATGACAATGCACGCCCACATCGGACACAATCTGATCAGCAGCTACTGGAAAGTGAAGATATCACTCGAATGGATTGGCCAGCGTCATAGGCGTAACTAGGATTGGTGAAAGGGGGTGGGTCACCCTAAAAATGTACAGGCTAAACACCAATAAGAAGTGTAAAAGAGTTCAAAATTTACTAGTCATAAATACTTGTCCTTAAAGATATACTCCATGTTTATTTCAGGCATCTCTCTGGGGGGGGGGAACTACCCCCTTGGAGCAAGTCAACTCCTCCCCCCCCCCGCCGGCGAAAAAATTCCGATCACAAGTTAAAAAAAAAAGAAAAGAGAAATTACGCTTTATGACACTTTACTTTCAGACACACTTTCGGGGAAAGGACATTGAATACTATCACGAGCGACACCAAAAGTAATCTAAAAGATATAAGACTTTATGTTGAGAAAATTTGCGGGGGGAGCGTAACCAAACTCCTTTCTGTTTCCTCTGACATCACCAAAGAATCCCGAAATTGCATTACTTAGGAAGATTTCAAAAAGTTTCCTGGGGAGAGCCCTCGATTCCATGCCTCTTTACATTTGCTACTATACGGGGGCAATACAAAAAATCTAATGATAACAAAATCGGAGGATACAGTTTGGCGTTATAGTTTTGAATCTATCCTCTGTATTCAAAATTAAATTATACCACTGGATAACTAAGGATCAAAGAATTCATTACGATAAGCGAGAACAGTGACACATTGCGGTGGGTGGAGGGGGAAGCGCCGCCATTTTGAGGTTATTTTGCTGGGTTTCAAGATTTGCAATTAGTATATATTTTGATTCGGAGAAGCTACGATGTTCGTTTAAGTTTTAATCATCAGCTGTCGTCAAAATCTATCGATTGTATATAAAACATTAGTTATAAGTGGTGACAGTGAATATAATAATGTGATGGAATAAAAAAAATATCAAAAATATGTAGATAATGTCGGCTTATACGCGTCAAAATGCCAAAATTGTGGAAAAAAATCCAAATTCCCCTTCAAAAATGCTCATTCCCACAGTAAATTTCTAAAATTTTTGTTAAATTTATAGCAAAACATACCTCAGAAGTGGAAGCGTCTGAATCAAATTATTTTTTTCTTTTTAAATGACGAACGTACTGCTGGAGAGCAAACATTATTATGTATCGAAAATAATTAAAAATTTAGCTAAAATATAAAAAAAAATTTGATTGTAAATTAAAATGCAGCATTAAACCATAGCTGTGAGATTGGAAACATTGAACGGCTGATTTTCAGAGTCGCAACGCTATCAGTGATGGACCATAAGAACAAAAAAAACATTTAAAGAGATGAGAGAACATCTGTAATTGAGAATGCAATGCAAATACGGTTCATCAGTTTTCCAATCGGCCAGTCTGCAAAAAAGATTTTACCAAAATGGGTGTTTGAACAGGAAATCATAAATAAATACAAACTGCTCTTTTATAAGTTTCTTGATGAGCATCCCTTCTTGGCTTGAGGGTTTAACCCATTATTAAGGACAATTGTTGGCTAGGGGTCCTTCATGTTCAAACCCCAGCGGCTATTATACCGATTTATCAGAAAACAAATCTCCATCACAGTAGAGAACATTTTCCACGAAACTTATTACTTGTACGATTATATTCCCAAATTGCTGCCGTTGGGTAAAAAAGACATCTAGAAGAAGGAAAGGAAACCCTCTGGAGTGATTGAAAGGATCTCTGTTGTCTGTTTGTGTCTGGTACGGTGATTGAAGCCACCTTTCGCTGTAACCTCCCCCCCCCCCCGCCAAGGTGATAAGGGGTTGATTATAACCAGATGAAAAGTCCTCTTTATTATGAGTGGCGTACTTTGGTCATGATCACAACCCTTCAGAAAGAGGAAATAAAATTATATGCATATGTGTTTAGTTTACTTAGGGAAAAAATAGATATGTGCTTTGCAAGGCCGTAGCCAGAATTTTTTTTGTGTGCCTAAATGTGCCTAAATAAGTAAATACCCAATGGGGGGGTTTGAACCCCCAAAACCCCCCCTGATTACGCCTATGGCCAGCGTACTCTCCTGATTTAAATCCTATTGTAGATGTGTAGGATGCTTTACGGAGACGCATTGCTGCGCGATTACATCCTCCTGGGATCACCCAAGAACTGAAATGGATACTGATTGATGCATGGGCACTCTTATCCCAAGAACTGGTGGTAATCGATCTCCGTCACGTGTTCAAGAGGAAAAGCCAATCTCTGCTTCAAAGGGATTTCTGCAGTTGATAAGCGAGCGTTTCGCTCACAAATTTGCCGTGACGAGCACAACCGCACTGGGGCTTATTGAGTTATTTTTCCAAAAGGGTTTTTCTGGTTTATTGACGTGATTGTTTTAGCAGCCGCAAGCACATAAATAGGATTGGAATAGTTGATCACTGATTGTGTAAATATTATAAATTAATTTCAAAAATAAATAGTTTCTAGTTGAATTCAAAAGTTAACAGCTCGCTAAAGCTCAACTTTTCTCAATAAAGTCTCATTCTATCTCGATAAAGCTAAACTATTATTTAAAAAAAAAAAACAGCTTAAAAACATGTATATATAATGTCAATTTTCCGTTGCCCCCGATATTTTAATGTCTTTATTCCAATCATTCCATTTAGAGCGGCCAGTTGGGGGCAGTTGCCACTCTCGGTTTTGAGGATATAATGTATTTTTATAAATGCGCATTTGTTTTGTTTCCTCAGCATAGCATATAAAGAGAATACACACTTTGCCCCCCTCCCCCCTATAAAACTCGAAATGACGGTTCTGGTTTGGTCTTACGGATAGATGATTGATTTGTAATTCACTGCAATTCATAAAGTATGTTTCGAAAAGAAAAATATAAAACAAGATGAAGCCGCAAATAACTGAAGATTATTGAAGATATTCGTTTTGGTTATAAAAAGATAACAGTCGGAAAACCTTAAGAGGCATTTAAATTTTAATTTATACTTTTTAGACATTTTTTAAAATTTAAGTACCCAATGTAATATATATATATATATATTTGTGTGTGTGTGTATGTATATATACGTGCATATATATGTATGCATATATTTTCTTTAGATTGAACTCTTAAATTCATACATTTGTTTGTAAATTAAGCTTTGCTTTAGGTAAAATATGAAAAAAAAACTTTTACCTAATTATTATTGCTTATTTGTGTCAAGCATTTTAAGCTCATTAATGCATTAAAAGAAGTGTTCGGCAGTAGTCAACTAGAAGTAGTTAACTACTAGTGGCAACTACTAGTTAACTACTAGTTGTAACTACTTTTGTTTTGAACTAGTTAACTACTAGTTAAACTACTTTTTTCCCAACTACTAGTTACAACTACTTTCAAAATTCCAACTACTTTCGAAAAAAAAATTTTTAATCTATTTTTTAAACATTAAATTATTTAAATTTTTAGCTTATGAATATTACTCAAACAAATGTATTTTTTATATTATGTTATATAATGAAAAAGTACTCATAAAAAATCATAATATTTATTGCAGTATTTACGCAAATTAGAAAAAGCTTTCTAATATATAGTCCATAAATAGCGCCCGCACCAGCACATGCACAATGAAGTTTCATTAAAAGACCAAATCTTCATTATGGGGAAGCTTCATTTCTACTCCAGTACCATGCATGCGTTTGGGATACCATAAAACACAAAAAGAAAGAAAAAATATTGATATTTGGGATTTCTTTTAGAAGAAAATACTGATTTTATGATTTTATTTTCAGAAAAAAAATACTGATTTTTATAATTTTTTTTAGAAAAAACTGATTTTTATAATTTTTTTTAGAAAAAACTGATTTTTATGATTTTTTTAGACAAAATATTGATTTTTATGATTAAAAAAAAATTATATCAGCTTCTTCTAAATTATTAAAATACAGATCTGTTTACTATAAATTTTAATATATTCTGGGTTCAAGTAATTCAGTAGAATTTTTTACTCACTATATGGTCGCCTTAATGCATCTGGTCGTCTAGGGAAAGATGGAATAGTTTCGTTAAGGTGTCAAAGAATGACATTTTATCAGAGAACATTAAGTTTTTTGACATGCTGACTACAGCAAAAGCATCAACCGCACCTTTGGAAAGGACTTTTTCTACATTTGGAATAGTGCACTCAAAATTAAGAAACTTATTGGGGGTTGATAAGGCATCAAAACTGGTATTCTGGATGAAACATCTAAATAGAAAAATTGATTAAACTGTAGTAAACATTTTATGTGATATTTGCCTTCTCTGTTTATATATTCAGAAATTTCACTCAAACAATTATAATAGTCCAGTCAACGTATTTGTATATATTCAAGAAATTATAATACATTTATTTAGTCTAGAAACATAAGCTTTCTCTTCTGCTTTTTGTTGTTCTCTGTTTATTAAGGATACATTTTTTATAAATATAATAAATTAATAATTGATTTTGAAAACGTAATAGATAATTATTTCAACTGAAATATCTTAAAATTCTTTGAAGACATAAATAATCAACTGAATTTGTTACTGTAGTTGTGTACGCAAACATATTTTGCTTTAAAAAAGTCCAAAAAATTTGATTTAAATATAAAAAGTACCGTAAAATGGGTTGAATAGCAACAGTGGGGTGAATAGAAACGAAACTTCTGAAAAAATTCAACATTATGTAATAGGGGGTTAAAGTAAAGCAGACAGGGATATTTTTTTTTTATGAGATGGAAATAAGGTAAGATTTAAGGGAAATGTGATTTTGTGTGGTTGGCAATACTGAGATTCAGATTGAGTGGTGTGACAAAGCAACTTCTGTTTCAGCCGATTTTCATCGTTTTCCAAACTTTACATGTAAGTACCATACCTCATCACCTCACATGTTTGAATTGTACTATTTTTTATACCTTGTATACCTGTAGAAGATATCACATTGTTTAATATAGTGTAAACAAAACCATTTCTTTGTTTCAATTTTTGTTTTAGGTTATGATCCATATTTTGAATCTGTGGGGTGAATAGAAACACATTATTTTGCTGTTTCTATTCACCCCACAAATCGTAAAGTTTTTATTTTGTGTTTATTTTCCAATGTCACAGCTGAAAGACAATTAAATATATAATATACAACCAATAGTTATCCAATTGAGGAATATTAGTTGGCACAAGCTATAATGTGACCGTTTTCTTTCAGCATGCCAAGGAGTTACAAACGATTAAAACCGAACAAAGTACAAGATCCAGAGGTTATTAAGGCAGCTGTTGAAGACATAACTAATGGCCTTAGCCTTCGAAACGCAGCGGCAAAATATGACATCCATTATAGTGTCCTCTACAGACATTTGAAAAAAGGTGATCAAATTAAGAAAAAAGGAGGGCAAACCGCTTTAACAGAAGAAGAGGGAAAAACTTTGGCGAGTAGACTTATTATTTGTGCTGACTGGGGCTACCCAATTGATTCGTGGACTCTGCGAATTTTGGTCAAAGAATCGCTTGACCGCCAAGGTAGAACCATAAAAAAATTCAAAGACAACTTTCCTGGCCGTGATTTTGTCTATTCTTTTTTGAATAGACATAAGGCTGACTTGTCACAAAGGTTATGCCAAAACATTAAACGGGTCAGAGCAGGTGTCTCCCCAGAAACGATCAATGAGTACTTTGACAGACTAGAAGCAGAGCTCAGAGACGTTCCTTCATCAAACATTATTAATTATGATGAAACGAACCTTTCTGATGATCCTGGAAAACATAAAGTAATAACTAAGCGTGGATGTAAGTACCCAGAAAGGGTGATGAACTCAACCAAATGCTCCATTTCTGTCATGTTTTCAGCTGCTGGTGATGGTCACCTCTTACCCCCATATGTAGTCTATAAATCTTTACACTTGTATGAAAGTTGGAGAGAAGGAGGCCCTGATGGGTCCAGATACAATAGGACCAAAAGTGGTTGGTTCGACAACTTTTGTTTTTCTGATTATGTTGAAACCATAGCCCTTCCTTATCTTAGACGTTTACCTGGCAAAAAGTACATGATTGGAGACAACTTATCTAGCCACTTGTCCTTTGATCTCATTAAAAAATGTGCAGAAAATGATGTCCACTTTATATTTTTACCAGCAAACTCCACGCACCTCACTCAACCATTAGACGTGGCATTCTTTCGCCCTCTCAAAATGGCATGGCGTTCAATCCTTCTAGATTGGAAAAAAGGACCCGGCAAGAATGAAGCTACCATTCAAAAGAGCAAGTTTCCTAGTTTGCTAAAGAAACTGTGTGAATCATGCAAATCGGAAAATGTAATTTCTGGCTTTAGAAAATGTGGTATTGTGCCCCTAAATCGGAAGGAAGTACTAAAGATGCTACCCTCCTCAGATTTGTCTATTGAATCAACCCAATCCTCAAGAGCCACAACACCAGCACTATCTCCTGTTGCTGCTATTGATGCTTCCTTCAAGGAACTATTAACAGCTCTAAGACACACAGAAACAGTTCCAGCTCGAAAAAAGCGAGTGAAAGTAGATGTTGGTCCAGGAAAAAGTGTTTCTGTGGCAGATTTTCCACCGGATCCAGATCAGGCTGGACCTAGCACATCTGTTGCTGGTACAAGCACTGACAATGATAATTCCACAGGTACCAGAAAACAAAGTGTAAGTGCCAGGAAAAAGAAAAATAAAAAACTCGATTCAGAATCATCACCAGAAGATTCGGACTATTCTGTGCAAGACAGTGACTCAGATCTCACATTATCCGATTCTTCTGCAAATGCCGAACTTTCAAAAGAACTTGACAGATTAATCCAACCTGACGATTTTGTAATCGTGAAGGTATATGGAAAAACTAAAAATGTATTTAGAATGTATGTCTCCAAAGTCACTGACTTTCAAGATGACGGTTATGTTGGACTGTTTTGCAAGAAAACCCTCAGCAGTAATATGTTTTCCTTGTCTGATGAAGAATCATTTTTCTCCAAGGATGATGTAATTAAAAAATTGATGCCAGTTGTTCAAACCTCAAAGTCTGCTTCTCGCTGGAAAGACAAAATCTGTTTTCAGGATGACTTAAGTGCCTTCATAATTTATTAGACTAAACTTTGTATTCTCACTTTTGTTCTTTTTGTTTTTGGGTATCGGTTACGATATATTGTAATTAAATTTTTTGCTCTGATTACCACTCGTTTGTGTTTCTATCCATCCCTTAACAATACTTACTGTTTCTATTGCCCCAACAAACTCTGAAATAGAAACAGACGTGAAAAACAATGCCTGTTTCTATTGACCCCGCTCGATGGGGTGTATAGAAACAGCATGTTTTCAATTTTTTTAAATTTTACCTTGCCATAAAAAGAAAATATGAAGCTGCAGGCTTGTAGAGGACGGGAAGACCCATAAACCGAGGTAGGTCTCAATTCAATATCTCTTATAGTACTTTTGATATTTAAACTTGAAGTTCAAAACTGTTGCTATTCACCCCATTCTACGGTACTATTAAAAAAAAATTAAAAATAAAAAAAAAAATCACCAACTCTGCCTTGATAACAATTTAAAAGAATATAATCTAAATTCCAAAGCACGCGCGTTACAAAGATATTTTGTTAATAAATGGGAGTTGGGCAGAGGGAGAATTTTAAATTGATATTAACTGCTGAGAAATTGTTACTTCTTAAAAACATAAATTATTAACTTTATTTAAAAAATACATATTAAAATAAAAGTTTAAATTTAGAGAAAAAGATTTTGTCTTTATTCATATTCTCTTTATATATTAATTGTTCAGTGGAATTATTTGGAAATATTCAATCTTTGAATGTTTTACAAGAATTTCTTTAAAATTGTTTTAATGATTAAAAATAATATTGAGTTGAATTATTAGGATTAAATATTTAAGAACAAGCCTAAAAATCGAAATTCAAATGAATTATACTTAAAAGTAGTTAACTAGTAGTTAACTACTTTTGGACAACATTTACTAGTTACAACTAGTCTCAGAAAAAAGTAGTTAACTACTAGTTGCAACTACTTTCGTTTAGAGTAGTTAGTATTTGGTAGTTAACTACTTTTTAACGAGTAGTTGCCGAACACTAATTAAAAGTATTTACATGTAATATCAAATATGTACAATGACAGTTAAACATAATTTTATTGGTTTTTAAACAGAATTAATTTCGTGAATTTATGTCTAACTCGCTTCTTTATACACAATCTACCAAAAAGTATTGGACACTTTGGACTTTAGACATTTTTTAAAAATTCTGAAGAAATATTAAATTTGCTGTTCTGTATTTTGCACCATGGAAAGAACATACTTAAACTCACATTTAAGAAACAAAATTCAGGCTTAGGGGCAATTAGGGGGCGGTCAAGAAATTAAAGAAGAAAAAAACATTTTTGAACATGTTGTATCAGAAAATGATCGAAATGTCCTGTAACTTTCGTAAAACATTTTTAATTATATACGCAATACTTACACCCGCTTTCGTCAGAATAGCAGTAATATTAATGAAGATATGGGCATTTGTTTCAAATATTCGAAATTTTTCGCAAGTGTTTTGCTTATAACTCGCTAAGTTCTATCTCAAATTACATGAAACTTGCAGGCAATTTGACAGAATAAAAAGTAAGTATAGTACCAAAACGTGGGGAAAATGTAATAAATAGTCGATGAGATTTGAGCAGTTTTATTAAAACAAATGCGATTGCGCATGCGCGAAAGATATTAATTATTTTTTTTTAATAATTTGGTAGTGAGATCTATGGAGCAACTTACGTAAAAGTTTGAGTTGACTATTGATATTTTTCAAAGAGTGTTCACCATAGGTGAGTTCACTAAAGAGTGAAGTTCACCATACAGTGAGCCGTATTTAGCAAGCTCTCAAATTGGAGAAAAAAGATAAGGGGTTTTAAACAAATTTTTATATTGCATGATAATTTTGGCAAAGTAAACAATAGCGTTCAAATTCAGACTCCATAAACACAAATAATGCAATTTAATTCAGTTTAATATCTGTCAATTTTCCAATTTATCATGCAATATAAAAATTTGTGGAAAACCCCTTTAGCCTTCCCCGCCGGCACGACTCAAAATTAAAAAAAAAAGACATCAATTTTGCGGATCTCAAAAGTTGGCACCCCCAGGTGGCCCCCTAGGTTTTTTATATGGATCAGCCGGCCCTGAGAATTTCTCAAGCCGAATTCGAGAGCTGATCCATATAGACAACTTAGCCGGCCGCCTAAAGCACAAAACTGATGTATTTTATTTATTTTCTAAGTTAAAAGAATAAAATATAATAAATTATTTACCCCCATTGCCGCATTGCGCTCTCTGAAGCCCGAAATACGGCAAAGTTTTGGTCCCCGTTTTTTTTTATTAACATTGTAAGAGCTGTAGACTTTATAAACAAAAAGATAGATATTTTGCGACTGGCCCACCGGGCATTTTTCCGAATGCCCGCATAGCCAGTCCGCCGCTGGGGGAGGGGGTAACAAGAAGTGTGAAAACGGGGGGAGGGGGTTCGCTAAAGTGTGGCATATTGTGACAAAAGGGGGAGGGGGTCAAATATATGGGAAAAAAGCATGACATCATTTATGAACGGCTCCTATAATAATTATTGAAAATTATCTAAAATAGGGGGAGCATGTATTTGTGTGGTATAAATACATATACATTTGTTTATTTACTATTAAAATGAGGGGTTTTCTAAATTAGCATTATCACTTTCTTAACTCAAATACTTTATAATTGATAGTTTTACAATTAGAAGCGAATTTTTCGTCGACTAAATAACTTTTAATTAATAATAAGCTTATTGCATAACATAATTTGTTTTTTATACTATATTTATGTAAACGTTTAACAAGTTTTAATTAGAAAATTTGGTAAATATTGCATTAATGTATATCCAATTACAGGGAGAGTCAAAAATCTTGCCCTAGTTAAATCAATTATTGTGCTCAAATTATTAAAATTAGATGCATGTTTGCTCGAATATATTTAAAGTACTGTTATGCATTTTTGTAAAAAAGATCCGTAAACTTTGACGTTTAACTTTAAAATTTTAATTTTTTAATAATTGTATTGTTAAATTCAAGGACTTGGGTTATTTTGTGAAAACTATGAATTTATTTTAATGATCTATAAATATACTCATTTATTAGGGATTTTTTTGTAATTAATATTAATAATAATGAGTGAATACTAATTACTTTTTAATTGTTAATTGATTGTATTTTTTTAAATATAATTTTGAGCGTTTGGAAATTGCAACTATTTTAGCCCCCCCCCCCCCCCCCCCGCTGATTTTTAAATTGCTACGCTCCTGACCCCTGTCATACATAGTTCAACGGTTGCAGCTGTCCTTATGTTTTGAAAAAATATGATAAGGGGGGAGGCGCTCATATAATTATATACTTTTTATTTTCGTTGTGCATACGTTTTCCGATAATTTTGTGCGAAGTTCAGACATTTCTTCAGAAAGAATCGCCTATGACTAAGCCATTTTTTGAAATTAAAAGAGAACTCCCCCCACCTTAAAGGTATAAACTGTATATACCTATATATAAAGAAGAAATATTAATAAAGAAATGTACAGTAATAGTCTTTAAAAAAAGGCTGGGGGGAATGCACAACACATTTGATATGAATGGAAATGACGCAGTTTCAAAAATATGCACCAAGTCGTCGCAGTGCGCGCTAATTTATCGACCTTTTGCTCACCGAATTAAACTTGATGATTAAATTCTGGAACTTAATACCGAAGGCAAAGTAAAAATTTATGGAAAATGTTTTTTTTTTACATTATTGTTGACTTTTTAAACTTGTCTTAGCGTTTTTTGTATCGATAACCAAGCACTGCGCATAATAAAGCATATGTTCCCATGGGCAAAGAGTGCGTCTTTTGCCAAACTCGCTTCTCGTGGTGTGACGCGGTCTGAGCTGAGCAGACGACGGACCGCAGACTTCTCTCTCCTCTTAGTTTAGAGCTCAATGGTCTATGGTTAGCCGAGGCCTTTATCAGGATTGCTTGCGCACGGGACGAGGTAATGGGGTCCACTGATTTTATATGCACGTGGGTGGTCTTCAGTAGAGTCCTTTTATAGAAGCTATGTTTCAGAGTCCCACAATACCGTCAGCAACCCGTCGATCGCGAGCATATTTTCGGCGATCGCGACAGCATTTTGGGCAGTTTATAGTTTAAAAAAATAAATATAAAATAACTTTTCAATTGAATGGCGAATTCATTTTTCCTTCAGAAAGTGTTTATTATTAGTTTGTCAGACCATTCACCGCATAGACATATTAGCATAGACGGAGTGAGGCTGTCTTTTCCTTCGCTTTACGAGTGACTGAGGGGCGAATACGTCACGTGACGGAGACCACCAATCAGCGTCTCTTGTCTTATCTCGCTTCTCCTAATCGCTTTTACCTTAATTTTTCCTACGCGGCGCGAAGTTGCCAAGTTGTGCTTATGCTGCGCGTTAAATTACACCGAACGAAGAAGGCTTGGAGAATCTTCCTTTAATAAGTATAAAGCTATCTTCTCAATAAAATATCATAAAATCTATCTCACAGAGTCTAATATTTTTTTACTTCTAACTCTGTGTAACGAGGTCCTTTATTGTAAAGAAAATTTTACAAAAGTCGCAAAGGAAGGAAAAGGGCAGGTTTATTCGTAGAATAAACTTGGTTTTCTGAGAGGAAACTTTTGAATATAATCTGAGGTTTTTTAAATACCGTACCCATGAACGAGTCGAAGTAATTTTTACAAAATTTGGAAGCGAAAAAAGGGTGAACTTATACACAGGTTGGGGGGGGGGGGGGGGTTACTACTTAAAAAATCTTCGATGTTCAGAATCTTAGATGAAATTTAAGGAAAATAATCATCTAGAAGTTTAAAAAGTCTAAAAACTTCATTCTTAGTTATTTTTTTTAACTTCGCATAAACTTACGCTTGATTTAAGAAAAAATGTATGAATTTAAAAATGCAATCTAAATAAAACATACACTCTCAGGTCTCAGAAACGCATGCTCAAATTTCACGAAACTTTCGTCGTATTTGACGAAATGACTTCGTGAAAAATGCTCCGATTAAACATTTCGTCTAATTGACGAAATTTGTTTCTTCATACATTTGACGAAATAAATTTCGTCAAAACAAAAAAATATTTCGTCATATACATTTCGTCAAAAACAACGAAATTTTAGTCACTTGTTTCGTCATCTATTTAATGAAACACATTTCGTCAAAAACAACGAAATTTTAGTCACTTGTTTCGTCATCTATTTGATGAAACACATTTCGTCAAAAACAACGAAATTTTAGTTGTTTGTTTCGTCGGGTCTATTTGATGAAATACATTTCGCCAAAATCAAATTTTCATCATTTCGATTCCGTATTAACGAGTCTTTACATTTCATTAAAATTGAAAAAAATTTCGTCATTTTGATTCGTTAATTATCATGATAAATTTCGTTGTATTAAATTACTTTTAATTAAATTTCGTCATTTTGAGCACGTCACGGAACCTTAAATAAAATCTTGAATTTATTTTTAAGAGGGCAATTTGATATTTCTAGTAATTAGGAGCTTCAAATAATTACATTGAAAATTTTCGATTTTTTGAGTTGCGGCATTAATTGCTGAAATATGTATCATTCATTTTAAATAAATGTTCTAAAGAAGAAAATTTTCTATCATACAAGCATGTCATATTATATACGTTTAAATTTCTTATTTTAGGTTAATTGTAACAGAAATTTCTTACACAATTTTATTTTAACAATCCTACTTTCAAAACAATTTAAAAAGTTAGTATTCCTTCCAAATTAAGCATTTTGTTGACAGATAAAAGCAATTAAATTTTTTTTTAAATATTTTTTCCCCTCATAATCCTGCAAGCAATGAACTATCAATTTGTCTAAGTTCTGTTTACTAATTCATTCAGAAAATTATTCCATTAATTTTAAAAACTTAGTTTCATTGAGTTGGTTATATGTATGTATAAATTTGTCACATGAAGAATTGCTTTTTAAGGGTTTTCAAACCCCATAACACATTTAAAAGAAAAAAACACCAACAATAATAATAAAATTTGACTTTTATTATGTTGGTAAACATTTTTCTAGCTCATATGGAGCATTACAGCAAAACTGAAAATTACGGTATGAGCATCTAAATTGATAGGAACATGTATAGAGCACAAAAATCCCGTTTGAAAATTAAAAGAAAGGAATTCAAACCATATATGAAGGGAAAAGCATGTTCATGATTACCGTATAATACCGAATAACCGCCCCCCCCCCTAAATTTTGCGAAAAAATGGGAGCGGGTGCTTAAACGGTACAAGCGAAAAAACGTACCAATTATACGTCGTACCCATCCATGATAATTCGTTCCATTCGATTCCCCCCCCCCCCCTTCAAAAATAAAAATAAAAAAAAAAGTTAAGTGGCAGCAAAATTTCGATCGCGCTGAATGCACAGCTCTGCATTTAACCTCGATTCACATGTTTTATTCTGCAATAATAGATTATAATTATAAACAATAGCAAGAAAAGATAACACCAGCTGAAGCGACCGAAGCAGGTGCAAAACATTCATTCCCCTTGCATGCTTGATTTTTTAGTTACTTAAATGTGCACAAAGATATATTTTTTTACTTTTTTTCTGGCATCTTTATTTTAGATCGGATATTGTTATGCTAACTTGCAAAACTGAAAATCCTTGCGCTACTATACGCACCCTAAGGATGATGGTTCGCGCCATTTTGAAAGTGCGTTCTTTTAAACACAGCATGAAAGTTGGAATTAATGTTTTGAAAATAATGAAAATAAAATTTAGTGAATTAATTTAAGACCGTTATTGAGCATTTTTCGTACTCATATTCGAGAATGGTCCACTTTCTGTTCCTACGGTATGATTTCAATCACAATCGAAGTTGGGGGGCGGATTCTTGGTATTTTCTCCTAAAGGTAATTCGCAGAAAACGGGGGAAGGGGGGAGGAAGCGCTTGTTCGGTATTTTACGGTAAGTAAATTCTTCAGAGTCACAGGACACTTAAAAAAAAAAAAAAAAAAACCGCACTTACAAAAATTTAACTAATATTCAAAAACATGCCAACCCTATAAAATAAATTACAAATCTGAAACTTTTACTATAGAACAAGGATATAATATATGAGGTCTTCTTCCCATATTTTGACATGATTTATAGATTACAAATACACATTATTTATACACATTATAATCTAAGCAGGTTATTTTGAATATGTTTATCGTTACTAAATTAATTATGCAAAAGAAATATTTTAAAAATACTTTTATAACTTTAACCCTTTTATTTTCCAATCCACTTTTAAAATTTGGTATTTCTTAATCAATTCAAAGCAACACACTTTCATGTGGGATAACATCGACTCTACAAATGTTTATTATTTTCATTCTCAAAATCCTGTATGAAATATAATATCAATTTAAAAATTTGTTTCTTTAATACTTTACTATTTAAATTCTAACAAAAAATGAGAAAAGAAAAGATGAAGACTTTTGTTTTCACATGTGTTATAGTCCGTGTAATTAGAATAATCGCATCAAGGTCGCGTTTCCTGCTTCGTCACCATGGCAACTGCGAGAAAGATAACAGAGCCAGACCTTTTTTTTTTGCACTGCAGTTAAGGCAATTGCATTACGACAACTCCGATTCAAAATACTAGAGCAGTTGAGAAGAAGTAATACGAATCTATTTTCCATTTATTTATTTTTGATACTAAGTAAATGCAATTCAATTTCTTATAAATTTTAAATCTGGAATGTTTAGATAAGATTTTACCATGTACAAAATATAAAATACAATAAATTAGGTATACAATAGCTTTCTGAAACACATCAAAATATTAGAATAAGATTTAGATTGGTTCAAAATATTAGAGTACTTTTTCTTACGCAATCTATTTTTGCCATTGAGAAATAAATCTGATTTTAATTCGCCTATTATTATTATTATAACTAAAGTAACAAATTTACTTATGTTCGCCAAACCAAGTGGGGAAAAAGTTTCTAGCACTTAAACGATGGCGACCAGAAATGGGAAAAAGTAGAGTTGTGTGAGATTGATACGCCGATTCTAATTACACAGACAATAGTAGCATTCAATTAGTATACTAATTTAAGGAACAATTGTTGATACTTACAATTGATTTTTTTTAGATTCCGACACATTTAAAAGAAAAGAAAAAAAGGGACACACACACCTATATAAATCTGAATCTCAATATAACTTACAACACCACCTGATGCGTGAAATTCGTTATATATTGTAGCTACAAAATACAATATTAATTACAATTTAAAAATTCAAGAATATTTACATAACATAGTAACAGAACTAGACTATGTGATTAATCATCACACTCAGATTATCAGAAATTTTTATAAAATGTAATTATGGTAGGCTGAAAAATCTAATGAATAATGTTAAAGTTTTAGGAGAAGTTTTTAACTCCTTGTATTTTGTGGCATTAAAATTGTAATCTAAAAATATCCCCCACACCCTATTTAAATATGAAATAAAACATTACTTGTTTTTTTGATAGGTTATACCTCACATTATACAAAATAAACTAAAGCATAACATATGGTAGAAATAATAATATTTTAATTCTGTCACTGAGTGGTTATTGTAAAAAAGTTGGATTTAATCAAACTAGGCAGCAAAATTAATAAATTCTAATTTTTAAAAAATTAGAAGATTGTATTTAAAAAGTATTTTTCATAAATATCAAATTATTGACAGCAATTAAATTATATTTTCTTACAATTTAAAAGAATTTGCAGAGGATAGTTATACAAAAGTTTAGTAATTATAGACACTTCTATTTGAAAAAACCCGAGTGTTTTGCAACTCTGCTACAGCTGCTAATGGAAATTATTACTCCTAATGAAATTAATATTTTTTCAAAATGTAATGATTCTTTCATTTTTTTCAAGCAATGTATTATAGCAGGGTTCATACTCTTTTGGGAAAACAAAAAAATAAGGACTTTTTAAGCAAACATTCATTGATGACACACTTTTTTTCAATACATTTGACCAGCTGCCCCCTTGTCACAAAATGTCCAACTTCATCATACCCCCTAGTCACCCCATATTGGGGAGCTTCTAGTCCGTAGCTTCTTCATCTATTTCATTACCTATAAAAGAATAAAGATTAAAATCATGAAAAAAAGCTTCAAAACTTTTCCGAAAAACTAATTTAAAAACATTCAGAAATTCATTGATAAAGTTAAGTAAAACTCCACAAGCACATAGAACAACAATGATATCTTCAAGAATGGAAAGCGATTTTGAACCAGTTCACCACAAGATGCACCTTTTGAACTATGACGAGCAGAGTTGTATTTTGCGTTTTAAAATTATTAAATGTTTAAAATGAAAAATAAAATGTAAAAATGTTCTACAAAGGACCAGCTTGTTCCAGCTTTGTCATAATAGCTTTGTTCACGCTGAACACTACAAGTGAAGCAACACTGACTAAGTTAGTGTTTAGGAGGGTGACACCTCTCACAGCTGGTTGCTCTGGGACTGTGTACACTCAAGTGAACCGATACTTCTGGAGGTGCCAACCCCCAAGTGTCAGCCTCTCATCTGGTTCAAAAAAAGGGTCCGACTCCTATCAATAAGGGCCCCTATAAATCAGGAGCAGTGCACCCTCTCTTCCTCACTTCATGTGAGAACTCACCAACAGCAACAAATGTAGAAATGCTTTTGTCTGTACTCTATTATTTAGTTTGCTTGGAAATCACTTTCTTGCCCTTTCACAAATTCTTGACATTTACTATGCAATTTTTAAGCTGTCCACTTTTAATGCTTGATTTTTTTTAATATGTTGTAAAAATAACTTTTCCAGTTCCTGAACAGTTTTTGTTTTTTGAGCTATTTCTTTTATGCAATCCGTACCTATCACACAAAAGTAGGTTTGTCTTAATGTTCTTATACTTTATACTATCCACATTGGTAGGGGTGGGGGAGATATATAAAGTCAACACAAGTTTATAATTGTTATCTGTCGATTTCAAATAATAGTAATAAAATATAGTAAAGTTAAGAAATAGAAAGTAAATCACAAAATATGGCAAAGTTAATTAAAAGCAAAAAGTAAACACAAAATATGGTAACGTTAGAAAACATGAAGCTTCAACATTACATTACACATTGAATTTCAACTACAAATATTATTTATGACGGGCAGGTCGTTATGGTGCTAAATTCAGTAGTACTCTTTCTGGTAGCATTAACAATGCTTAAGAAATAAATTAATATGCTTAAGAAATATAAATAAAATGTTATGAAAGTGAAAGTATGAAATGCAATAGTTAAAATTTGAAATTTATCCACTCTGAAGTATCTAACTTCAAAAGGCTAATTTCACTCGCACTTACTGGATATATTATTTTCTGGGGGAAACTGACACATAAATCTTTCAAATCCTCATTATTTTAGCTTTGAAGATACAATATTCATTTTTAGATAATTAAGCACTGTGCAAAAAATTCACGAACCAACCTGCATGAGGAAAGAAAAATTTCAAAATTAATATATTGCAATAAAAAATTGAGCAAGTGACAAATAATGGGGACGGACAGTTGGGGGAAGAAATCCTTGTATATTCAAAATTTGGAGTAGATTTTTTTTTATTAAGGTAGAAGATAGATTCAAAGAAGAAACACCTACTTTATGCAACTTTTTACAAAAACAATGAAGATAAATTATGCAAATGCGCTACAGTCAACTTTGCACCTTAATTACTCGATTTTTACTCGTCCCACTAATATTTTAATAATGTTATTGTTATTATTCTCATAAAATTTAAGGAAAACTCCCAAAGTATATTGTAGCTTTAAAAACTAAGAAATAATAATTACAAACACCATCTACAATGAATTATTAACCTGGTACAAAGTTACCATGACACTCAGGGTAACTTTGAACCGCATCAGAAAAAATTATATGAAATACACTATTTTAGTAAAAGAATTATAGTTATGCAACACTGAACTATAAATTTTTTTAATACTTAAAAACTCGCCGTTTTTAGTCCAGAACATTACAAGTTTTCTATAATTTATAATATTGCAAGAAATGTTACATGAAAAAAAAAAAAAAAAAGAGTAGAAGGAAAACATCAACATGTTTAGGACAAAAATTCCTATTACAAATTTATTTAGGAAAAAAACGTTGAAGAAAACAATTTTCAATTATTTAAGTAAACATATTCACACAAGTATATTAATTAAAACAACTATTTAAAAATGTTCATTAAAATTTAACACTTTTAGCCGAGTACTTTTGCATTTAGCAGAGAGTTGGAGCTCATAAAAACGTTTCTATTACCTGCTGGAGTAATATCTTTTGGAGACTTTGTTTTGTTATCTTTCTGTTCGACAAATCATTATTGGTGGTCATCAAAATGATACCTTGAAAAAAATAATACCATAATAATCAATTTTCACATTTTAAAAAATATCACTCGAAAATCTTTATTTATACATATTCATCAGCAATTTAATGATAGTATGTAATTTGTAAGCAAAAATTATAAGAAAACAAAAGTAATATTAGGCACTTTGAGAAGAGCTATATTCTATTCTATACGTTTAATTTGAATATCACTCAAGTATTCATTCATATGCACACTACATGCTTACAGCAACTTTTCACATATTCTCAGTATACACCTGAGTATCACAAATCCTATTACTTAAATTTAATAGAATGTCTAGTTATGTATATACTTCTTTACAATTTAATTATATGTTTTTATAATCAAACTACATAAATATATTATATATATTCTAATGGTGTTATTTGCAAACTTTTGTTACATGCATAGAAAGTAGAAATAAAATTTTAGTTTTATGTAGAATGTATCTATAATCCGTAAACAACAAATCTCAGGCTAACTTTCCGCCGGCTCAAAGTTACCCTGAGAATGGAATAAATTGCAATGTCTTACTTGTTTGACATTTTACTAAATATTACTGAATAGAGAATCACATATATACTAAAAAATTCACAATATTTAGAATATTTAGGAGATAAAATGCTTGGTAAATTAGTATAATGTCACTTACTTTAAAAGAATGATAAGTTTTAACAACTTTTAATCAGCATTCCAAAATAGCTTCCAAGCTGTAACTTTATATTTACTGAATTATATAATTAGCTGTGTACAGTTGCTAAACTTTTTACTGAAATAAAGAGAAGAAAAGTTATTTTAAAACTTTGCCAGAAGAGTAGCACTGAACGTGTTCAGTTTCATTTCAAGTCAAATATTCTAAAAAATATGAAGTGCTGCAAAGTTACCCTGCTTGACTGTATATAAGTTGATTGAAGGTTCGACAAGTTGTTAACTTGAACAACAAAATATACATTATTTTTAAAAAGGTTTAAAACATCAGCACATCATTGCAGTAGGCAGTTTTAAATTATTATTGTTGTTTTAATTTTTGCGAGTAAAATACTATTAATGTGATTCCACATTTCCCCACTTGGATATAATAGTAAACATAAGACAAACATAGTTAGGCCTAACAGAACATTGAAAAATATTAATTCAATAATATGTGGTTATTAAACTACAAGTATACAATCAGAGACTTTGACAATTCTGAAATACTAACCTTATAGCTCTTTTTCGCCCACATCTGATGTAATTTGTCACTTGAACGAGAGCTTCGTCAGAAAAGCTACGTACAAATCTTCCAAAACGAAAACGCCATTTTCTTTAGATTGGGTGAGCGTTGAGCGAGGAAATATTTCGCCAAATTTCCGAGAGTTCGCATGTCGTCAAAAGTCAGGTGATCGAATGAGGAAAGAATCGTTGTAAATGACGAAATTTGTCTTGAGGATTCAAGAATCGTCAAAAATGAGCGTTCTATTTCTGAGAGTGTACGCATACATATATATGTGCGCGTACCCATGTAAGAGTCGAATTGTTTTTCACAAAATTTGGAAGTGAAAAAAGGGTGAACTTATGCACAGGTGGGGGGGGGGGGGGCGAATACTACTTACAAAATCTTCGGTGTTCAGAATCTTTAATGAGAAAAAAGCAAACTAAATCGTCCAGTTTGATATATTACTATATAAGTATATAAGTAAGAATACAGAAAACTTATCAAAATATCGCAAGGTTTGAAAAAGAAGAAACCATCGGCACATAATAGATTATTGTAAGGGAAAATATACAAGCCACCCCTCCCCCTTTTACTGTTTTTATTGATTCCAATGTCCCGCAGTGGACCAGTCGGTAGAAGCTCGGTTCCCGCAGAACGCCGAAAGTGAAGCAACATCGACTTAGGTCAGTGTTTGGGAGGGTGACAACCTCTCGCGGCTGGTTCTTGTAGGGCCGTGTACGCTAAAGGGAGCTGGTGCACGTTAAATAGGTCGTGGCTCCAATGTCTTCCAAGTGAAACGATACCTCTGGGGCTGCCAATCCCAGGTGTGACGGTCTCTCATCTGGGAGCTGGTTCAAAAAATTAAGAGACTTTACAAAGGGGCGGAAATCGGACTCCTGCCTATAAGGGCCCCGTTAGATTCAGGAACAGCGTACCCATTCTTCCTCGCCACGCGCGAGGACACGACAACAACAACAACAACAACATTGATCCCAATGTTGATTTTTAAGATTTAAATCAGTCTTTTATCAAATTTCATGAACATAATGACGATAGTTTTATGTTCCTTACACTATCACGCTCCACAATACATACAATATAGGAGCTGAGAACAATTTTGCACTGGGCTTAGGACCTGTTTTAAGTTGTTCGACTCATTGCAACTTTTGCCCTCACTTTCCACTTTGAAGGTTGGGACATGTCCAGGCAAATTAGCGGTCGTTAGTCGTTTTTAGCAACTAAAAATTCCTGCTTGACCACCGCAATTTCACATCCAGTCGTCACTTTTGACATCTAACCTTTCATAAAACTTTTTTTACATACATATTTCATCTAATCTTCTGTATTTTGAGTTTTTACGATACCTATGAACACAATCGTAACTTCTTGACCTTCAAATTTTTTAATCGTGAGTTTTTACTTACAAATGAAGTTTTGAAAGTAACACAATATTGTAAATAACACTTTAAAACAAAGGTTGAGCAAATTAGCTCATTACTGGGGACTGATTAAAATAAAACGCTTATATTGATTCATAAACTTAAGTGAAATTACCAACTTCTCAAAAGTTACTAAAAGAAATTGATTTTTGAACATTTTCCTCTTACTTATCAAAAAATTTCCTCTGCACCCAGACAGCCATGAATCTCCAAATTACATCCATAGGATATCTCTTGGATAAGATCAGTAGATATAACCAAATCCATGAGATATCCCTGAGACATCCACATATCTATCTGCTGAATATCCACAAAACGTCAAAAAGGTTGCAGCTATTGGAATACCCTGAGACGTCGCGATATCGCGACGTGTATTAGATATCCCATGGATATCCTGAAAACATCTAACAGATATCCCTTAGACATCTTAACGTCATAAGGTTATCTCTAGGATATCCATAGGGGGTCTCAAATGAATGGTTAATAGGTATTTATAAAACATCAGAATATGCTACAGATTTATTACATATGCAAAAAGAGTATAAAGCCTATAGCATAACATACATTTGAGCCATGTAAATTACTCCATTACAAATTATAATTACATAGCCATTATTTCCCTATAACTACTTTTGAAAATATTTATAATTTATTTTCATATCTTCACTTTAGGAAAATATGACTATATAATTAAAATTTGTAATGAATATTCAATACTAGATATATATATTAGGCTACAGGTCAATACACTTCATGCATATGCAATAAATCTTTAGCACATTTCAATATTTTACATATATAAGCAAGAAATGTAACAAAAATTATATAGTATTGACAAAACATTTTTATCTTTTTCTGTGAACCCGTATTAAATAGCTAAAAAAAAAAAAAAAAAAAAAAAACCAGCTTACTTAAAAAAAAAAAAGTATTCCTTCATAAAACTACATCTGAAAGATGAAATTAGTTTTTAAAATTTTACATCCATTTAGAGCATTAATTTCGAACACATAAAATTACTCACAATTTTTATACATTCATGATTTTCATACAAATTTAAACTTTACTCCTTTTTAATTGTGTACAGAATAATTTAGATATAATTATGATTAAATTTACTGATGTAACTCTGGACATTTCATTAGAAACAAGTGGTACTCATAATTGCAATACGAGGATTATTTTTTCTCAAAAATGTATTACTTTTGACTTGAAGATGATTAAGGTAGGCTGCTGTTCTCCGAGACAAAAAAATAAACTGAAGAAACAAGTAGTTTTTTTTTATTTTATTTTAAAAAGGCACAAAAATTATATACAGAAGATATTACAAAATAGATTATTTTATACAAAATAGATTTATTTACACAATAGTATTGCCCAAAAGGGATGGAGAGTTGGCAGAATTTTCTGCAGCCACTCTCATACGGCGTGCTTTCGCGTGGCGAAGCCAGTTTTTTATTGCAGTTTCCACTGCTGCATTCGTTGCAGCATTTCTTACTGTTTCATTCCGCCTAGTTGCATCTAAAAAATTAATTTTCAAGAATGAATTTTTACACATAGAACAAATTTCTCTTCATAACAATGTAAAAGGAATTTTCTCATTTGTCCAATTTACGCACAAAATATACACATGCACATGGATAAAGAAAAAAAACTTATTTAAATACAAAATGTTGATTGTTACCTAGAAAAAAAAACACACGTAGCGAGGCAGAATTTAAATAAATAAGAAAAATAAAATAGCAAACTACATTTCAATAGCAATTAAATTAACAGGTGAAAAATTACTGTGAATTTATCCAACAAGAAATTTGGTAAACAAAATCAAAAACTTTATTTGATAATCAAGAAAGCCAAACAATGAACATGTATTCTCACAACCCTCTCCTTCCAGAACAAGCTTTTCACAATAAAATCATGACTTCATTAGTTCATACTTCAAGGAAAATTCTTTAAACAATCCTTGACTATCGGTTACATTCACAAAAACTTGAAAACAAATCAGAGCACTACAGATAAAGCTCAAAATACTTTAATGATAATTGTATATCCAACAGTTATGTATTCACTTTTAATGTATATAAATTATTTATATTATTTATACATATAAATTAGTACAAAATATCACTCTTGTCAGCTGCAGCTTATAAAATACACCCATTCCTTTCGCTCCCATCCAGCTGAACTCCTGTGCCACTACGTCTGTCAGGAGTTTTCTCATGATCCGCTTTACAGTGGAGTCTACACAGTTACGCCCCCACAGTTTGACGTAAAGTTAATCTATAAAAATTCACAGAAAAATTAATTCAAGATACACTGAAAGCCTTGGTTTAAAAGAAACAACTAATGCATACCAAATAATTGAAAATCTCTGGCTTCAAAAGCGCACCTTATAAGCATTGCAGTTCCTCTATATTTTTTACTGGTAACTTAACCGGTAAAACATCCCCATCACCGAATGTTTCGGCGATAGGGGCAAAGTCGGCTGTTGCTAAAAGAATAAACTCGAGAGTTCAAGTCATATGAACTCTTTCATAAAATTTTCAAACTGAAACGCACTAAAATTGTCTAGAGCGCCAAAATGTTCCACATCTTTACAAAGATGCAATAACCCATGAACATTGTGAGATACATGTTGTTTACCATATAGGGGTATAAAACCTTGGACAAAACACTTTAACCAAGCCTGAGCATATGATACCAAACCCCGTTCGCACTGATGGAATAAAGCCACTCAGTTTCCCGCAAGTCATCTGCGCATTCACTTTGCGCATCCAGAAAGCCACTTTGCTTGAGCGACATTGGGAAGCCGCTCAGAGCTTATTTACATTCGCTCAAAAAAGATGGCGGCTGCAATGAGTTCTACCGATACCTCCGAGACTGGGAACAAGCCGCAGCACGGGGAAAGCATGACTCATGCAGTTAGGCCGATCGCTTTCCGAGTTCTGTCCTTCAGTTCGCTCGTCTGAAACTTTTCATTTTAACTTTTACCATTGCAATATAAAAATCGCCGATTTTTCTTTCAATATCTTGTTTTTCCTCTCTTGTAATATACTAACAATAAATTAAAATATTTCATTCAGTAAAAGTAAATATTTAACTCTGCAGAGAAAAAGTGCACTTTAACTTAAAATTAGTTAAATGTCATTAATTCATAATTATTATGACGTACTTAAATACATCCGAGACTAAAAGTATAAATCCTTCACATTTTATGTACGGCCTGTTTTCAATATTGCATTTGTGAGTAAGCAATAAAAAAAAACAATATAAATGGCTAATATTCATAAAAATTCTTGTAAGTTTCTGCCTACATTAAAACTTATTACGTTCGTTATTTGTGCATAAAATTATTGATGTTAGGGTATACACAATACAAGCAACTAAAATAAACTTATGAGTGTTGGAAGTGATAAATTCAATTTGATAGAAACGAATTTAGACAGCAAATAAATAGTTTATTGAATAACAAATTCAATACAAAAAATGAAACATGAGTATGAAACAATCAGTTTTTATAATAAAACTTTTCATGAGATGCATTTTAAATATTGCCATCATGATCTTTCAATTTTATTAATTCAGAAAACATAATTATTAATTTCCCTTTATATTATCTAGTACACCAGATATTAAAAGCCTTTTTTCAAGGCTTCATTTTTAGTATTGTGGTCATGTTAAATTATAAAATATTACTACAAATATTGATATGTATTATTTTAATAGCATCTTCACATCTTTTTTCAATACTAAGACCAGGTATGAATGTTCTAGTTATTTTAACAGAATGAAATTATAAAAGGTATACACAATACAAGCAAGTAAAATAAGCTTATGAGTGTTGGAAGTGATAAATTCAAATTGATAGAAATTAATTTAGACAGCAAATAAATAGTTTACTCAATAACAAAATTTAATGCAAAAAATAAGACATGAATATGAAACACAATCACAGTTTTTATTACAAGACCTTCAATGAGATGCATTTTAAATATTACCATCATGATCTTTAAATTTTTATTAATTCAGAAACAATTTTAATAGCATCTTCACGTTTTTTTGCAATACTAAGACCAGTTATGAATGTTCTAGTTATTTTAACATAATTAAATTATAAAAGGTATACACAATTCAAGTTCACATTGTGAGAGATGGGGATGATGTTGAACACCTGCTCAATTCAAAACAAAACCAAACTTTATTGAATTATTAAAGTTTCACGATAAGAACGGATTGGATTTCCGCTTGCCATCAGAAGTATAGCGGAAATTAGTATGATTCTCTAAAACGTTACATAAGAATTTGGTTAATTCCTTATACGAATTTTTGAAGAAGAAAATTAAATAGACAAATAAAGATCAAAACTTTTCAATGCACAGGAACAGAATGTAGAGGATCTACTTAACATTTTAAACTTATCTCCATTGCCTTAGATAAATTACACTCAGATAATTATAATGTATTTAAATTAAAGTATAATATATTATATTTAATTATATTCTAAATTTTAGCATAAATTTTGATTTTTTGATTTCATTAAAGTTTTTAATTTTCTCTCCTTCGCTTTTGAATGAGAGGTATAAGATATGCTGTCATTTTTTAACTTGCAGTAGTCATTTAATAAAATATTAATGAACTTTTTTACCATGCAGTGCAAAATAACTACTGCAGAATTTTTATTATCACAGTAATCAAAATTTAAGTGCTTTTCCTCAGTTTGTAAAATATTTTTAATCACACATAATGCAACAGCTCTTTGATTCTGAACTTGTAAAAAGTTTTCTTCAAAATCTGACAATAATTTTGAAATTGTTATGTAGCAGTAAAAAGCAACAGTAATTACATCATCTGTAGGATACTTTAAACCTCCTCGATCTTGATGATGGATTAAAATTTTGCTCTCATGGAAATGAATGTCCTCATTTCGAGACAATAACGATCTACATGAAGGACAATCTTTTAAAAATTTTAATGTCGAATGCACTGCATAACCAGCAATATAAACAATTACTGGTGTTATTTCCTCTGATTGTTTTAGGTCTGTTTCTGTTACTTTAATTGCAAACTTATTAGTTGCTACAGACTTATGAAAAAACTCCCTATCATCTTCCGTAGAATTCTTTAAATCGACAGAAAGATTGCCAAACAAGTTTGACTTCAAAATCATTGGCAACGTTGATTGAAGCCTGAGCTTCATTTCAGTTTCAAACAGTTGCGTAACTGAAATATCATACTGGCCACCAGCTAATTGTCGATACTTACCAAACCTGGCTTCCAAGCTGTCAGTCTGAAATTTACCAGGTAGTATGAATGCCATGCCTAATTCTTCGGTGCAATACCGACAAACCTCTTGAATGCCCTGTGTTGTTAAGGATAAAGCAAGAAAAGTTTCCTGCGTTAACCTTCCGGTATCTGAAGCAGTTTCCTTCCACACTGTCAACCATTTAAGAAATTTACTTAAGTGTTGAAACAAAGGGCTATTTAATTTAAGGGGATGTTGATACATATTCCTCTTGTGAAATCCTTTCATCACTGATCGCACATTCATAATATCCCACCAATTGACAAAAATTTTGATATATTCAGATGTTGATTTTAAATCTATGATATTGCATTTTTCATTAAGTGAATCTATTGCCCCAACTAATTGAATATTAAATATGTTTAAAGCAAGTTTAACGTTTTGTCTTTCTATGTTAGAAGGAAATAGAGATTTGGTGTTTAATGAATTTGCATATTTGAGTAAATTATTTCTTTCTAACTCGTATAGTTTGCGTATAGATTGAAATGAGGCTGTCTTTAGCCGTTCATTCTGATTTGTATCAATATTTTCCAAAGGAAACTCAGGATAAAACATGCACGAATTAACATTTTTTTGGTTGAGCCAATTGTTCCTAACACATTTAATAATATGGACACTATCAATCATAAAAAATAATTTTCTTTTACTATCACATGGGTGTGAATAAATAACTTGAACCTTATTAGGTGTTGAGAACTTAGACATTGCTCTTCGGTTTATGGAATTATTGTCACTTATGACACAAAATGTATGAAAACCTATCGATTCGAGACCAATTAGCACTTTGCTGAGAAATTCATGCAGCATGTCAGCATTAACAGTTTTTACTGGCATTATTGCCACCACATCTTTATAATTCGATTGAACACTCTGTATCATAAAAACATAAGCTGAATTAGCAGCTTCAGAGCAATTATATGATGCCCCCAAAATATCCCCCCCCCCCTTAAAATCAAAAAATGGTTTTAGATGAACTTCATCCATCATAATAGTGACTGCTTTATCTTTATCAGATAAGCAATCAAATTTTTGCCTAATATAAGATAAAAAATTGTGATCATTATTTTCATTTTTAGGGTTTATATTATAAGCAGCAAATAATTTTTTCACTGTTGAATGATGAGGTAAAGTAACTAAACCACTATTTCTCAAAAAGTTATAAGCATGGGGAGATATTGACAACAATAATGAAGAAAATATTAAAAAATCTGCTTTGTATCTGTTTTGATTCTTAGAATTAAACAGTAAAGATACTTGTTCTGTAATGAAGTTAATGCATAATTTCTCATTTTCAGTGCATAAATTTTCTAATTTAGACAAATAGAGAGTGACAGAGTTAATTAAGTTTTGAATTTCATTGCTTTTTGATTGATTAGTCATTACATTCTGATTCAAAGAACATAAAATATTCGAAATTTGTTGTACATTATTAACAACAATGGGAAATTACATTTCATTTAGTTTTTTCAATTTCATTTGATCAATGAAAACATTTACAGATAGATTTATATCAATAATTACATTTATATATTTTGGAATGTCATCGGTTATTATTACTTTAACAAATGAAAAATTATTGTCGATACTCACAGGATTGAATCCATCTTTTAAATCAATCAAAGTGATTTTTTCTTTCAGTTCATGTAATGAGTCCACTTTACACTTTAACTTATCTTCTTCATATGTTTGTAAACTGTCCGCTAAAACATTTTCTAATTGTGACAGTTCAATTCTTTTTCTCTTGGCCTCGGGTTCTTCTCTTACTGGTTTTGAAGTTGACATATACTCGGGGCATCCAGGAAAAATAGATGGTACAGCATCCTTGCACAGTCTTGGCTGTTCCAATGGCACAACTATTTTCCTTCCCGTTTTTTCACAATCAAATTCTACAGCTCTTCTGATGTCGTTATCACTGAAATGAACCTCACAAACCTGAAAGAAAGCAATTATTTTTCATTGGGGTTGTATTTTTTAATTTATTAAACTTTTAAAGTTTGCATACATTTAAATGCAATGAACATAAGTTTTTGGTAATTAATTCATAATCTTGTCTTCAATAAATTTTTCCTTAATTTGATTAACATTTTTTTTCTAAATGGTAATAAACTAAATTTTAAACATAGATACAATTAATCTAGATAATATAAACATGAACTATATTACTTTAATCATATCTAATATTCAATACACACTAAGGTAAAATATAGTAAACATGTTCAATATAATACTTGCTTATTAAGTTGCTCTATTTTCATGTAATAAATATACATTTTGGAATAATAGCAATAGTTTAACAGCAGTGGCAGTAATCTTACTGGTTTAGTTGCATTATAATACACAACTGTCCTCCAGATTGATTAACAGAGTAAAATAAAATTAATTATGCATTAATTATTATGAGAATAGTTTTGCATACATTTTAAACATAATGAATACGAGAAATATTTGCATTAATTTAGTGTTCAGCTTTAATTTATTATATTATTATTACTTAATGTGATTCATTTGTAATTTTACAACTGGCATTAACCGAATTTTATGCACTAAAATCATTTAATTTAGATAAAATATAGTGCATGTGAAGTTCATTATTAATGATGTCAAGTATTAAATACACAATACGCACTGGAAGAAAAGACGAAGAGTAGAAACAATGTTCGCGTATTGACCTATTATGATCACTAATTAAATAAACTCTATTTTGAGCCATAACGAAAACTTTTAATATAACTGAACTATAATTTCAGAAAACAAATTATAGGACTCTTTTCCTGATTAAGAACAGAGAAAAAAAATAATAAATTTCAAAGAATTATAATAATGTACGAAAAAGTACTTACTCTGGAATTTTTTGTGATTTCAAAGTCTCTGGGAATAGCAGCAATCCATTTCTTTCGAAGCTGTTCACTCTTTGGAAATCCAAATGTGGAAACTTTTGGCCCTTTTGCAGTGTAATTGCCGCGGCAGTTGGACACAACACATTTATAAACCATTTTCAATCACTATACATTAGTGGTAGCATTCATTTTTATGATCAATTTTACATAGCTAGTTCAGAAATATGCACGTGTTTGTAAACAAATTGTAGTTCTCATCTGAGAAATCTCACGCCAAAGAGCTGAGGAAAGTATGCGCAGTGCCGAAGGTATCGGCATTGCGCATGCCTAAGCTTCCAAATATCGCCATGGTTGGCTCCTTGAATTCGGTTTGGATTTTTCCGAAAACTGGTTACCTTGCATCGTTTCCCCACCGTTTTCCATGGGCCTACCTTCCCTACGTCATCGGCGCTCATGGCAACCCGTTGGTAGGCTTGTTCCTAGTCTCGGAGGTATCGGTTCTACCAACACCCCCTGAAACTGAAAGCCTCCACAGCTCCAAGGGAAGGCAAGCATGAGTCGCAACGAGTAGTCCGTCCCTACTTTCATTCTCCTTGGCCTTGACCAACCCCTCCTGCTCCTCGCATCTTCACAACGGTTTTCGACGCTATTATACGAATCGACTGTCCACTTGTTGTCAGAAATTCTTCTCGTGGCAGATATATTTAAGCACAATGATTATTGTCTAATATTAACATGCCTTTTAGATGCTCCGTTTACAATTGTAAGGGCAATTATAACAACGGCCCGAAAGTTTCCGTTTTTAAATTTCCTAAGGAAAAAGAGTTAGCGGACATTTGGACCAATAGAATTAGAAGGAAGGATTTCAAAGTTACTGGAAACTCTAAACTCAAGAGTAAGTACTCTTTTATAAGCTTACATTTCTTTTCTTTTTTATTATGTATTTGTCTAAAAATAGAATCTTTGACTTTCCAGTGATGATAATGTAATAAAGCTAATTGTAAACATAAGAAAGATGTCTGTAAACTAGGGTTTAGGAAACTAATAATTATTTTTCCTCAAAAAACATCTCATTATAGTTAGAAAAATATTGAATACTATTACAAAATATTTAAGGCATTTGAATGATTTTTAAGGTAGCATTTTAGGGGGGAATGTCGCTTTACCCAATATTTTTTGCAAAAAGATGAACACAGTCCTGAACAGCAAACGAACATTTAATAAAAATTGAATTTTTTCAAGATTTTCCCAGTATTTAAGTAGGATTTTAAATTTCAGAGCTGTTATTGTAAAGAATTTTTATGGGAGGAGGGGTGAAAAGCCCTATTTTTTCACACTTGTTTTTGACTCAAATGATGCAGTGAACAGTTTCTGCCAAAACTCAAAGGTTTTCATCTCTGAATACTACTTTAGAATTTAAACCATTATTTTGTAGTAAAAATACAATAAAAACCAGGAAAACATATTTAATTCTTTAAGACGTAGGTTTTTTTTCTTTTGCATAAGCATTCAAACTTACTTTTTAAACTATACTTAAATCCTCACTAAAAGAAGTTTGAAAAAGAGTAATATTCGCTGAAAAAAAGCAAATAACTTTTCAACTATTGCCTTATATTAAAGTAGATTAAACATTCATATTGTTCTTTTTTTTTTTTTTTACATTCTCCGGATATTTTAAACTGCTGAAATACTTTTTTCATGTGTCGTAAGCTAAATGCTAAATGTTCTGCTGGGAACAATGTTTTACATTTTAATTACTAGCGCATTACAAGGTTTATAAATAAATTTTTAATGTTATTCATAAAGCAATACTAAATGTTATTAGGATCCAATGTTAACGGAGCATAGTTCTCTTTAGAATTAGCATAAATATCTCTTTATAATTAGCAGAAAAGCATTACTTCTGGTACATATCTTTTTTTCTATTTTATCAGGTATGTGAACTGCACTTTCGAAAAGAGGATATCATCACAGAGACTGAATTCTTCGAAGAAAAGACTGGAATTTTACTAAAGGCACCTCTAAAGTATCCTCGTTTAAAAAATGATGCAGTTCCTTTTTGTTTACCGGAGTGTCCGGATACTATTCAAGCTTCAACATCACAAGCTCGAGAAGCTCCAGAAGAAAAAAGATTAAGAATGGAAGCGGTCGCAATACAAAAAGCTATAAACGAAAGTGTTGTTACGAAAGCTGATTATGACAAAGCAAAACAATTTAGCACTTAAAAGGAACTTTTGGAATGCCTGCAGCGAGAAAAACTGCCTTCTTCCTGGACTGCCATCGAAAGAAAAAATATGCTTCAACTTCTATATATAACCGGTGAAGTTCCAGAACTTTTGTGCTCAATTTGTATTGACTCAAATTTAAATTTTTGTGTATTTAAAAATTCGAACAAGATTGCCACCATAGGTAAGTGCAAATTTCCAGAAAAACTATCAAATGTAAATGAGTTATTTGAAATTCTCAACGAACTTGAAAATATTTTTTGTAATAACAGTGTCCAAAATAATGTGCAGACCATAACTAATATAATTATTGAATTACTTAATAGATTGAAAAATAATAATGCATGCAATGAGAATATGTTAAATTTTATAATAGAACAAATTAAACTTGTACAATTATCAAAACATAGTCTTAGATATTCTTCCGAGCTAATTATTTTCAGTTGCCTGTTAAATTCTATTTCTCCTCACTGCTACAAATTTTTAAGAAATTCTGAAAATTTCATTCTTCCACATCCTGAAACTCTCAACAGAATATGTTCATCTATAAACATCAATCCAAAAGATGAACAGCTTGAACAAAATTTTCTTTCTTACATTAAGCAAAAAGTAGTTAGTTTGAATGAAAAAGAAAAGATTGTAATTCTGATGGTTGATGAAATACATTTGCAATCACATTTTGATTATGTTGGGGGGGGGGGGAAATAACTGGTATGGCTTTTAATAAGACTGAAGCAGCTTCCAGTGCATACGTTTTTATGATTCGTAGTTTACTCTCAAAGTATAAAGACGTTGCTCATATTTTACCTGTTAAAACTTTAACAGCAGAAGATTTGCATTTTGTTAAAAAAAAAGTGATAATTGGTTTGGAGAGCTTAGGATTGAAAGTTATTGCTTTAGTTACTGATAATAATTCCATAAACAGGAAAGCAATGTCTTTTTTTTCTTCTCCTCCAAGTTTAAATATTGTGTATAATCATCCTTTCGATGTAAATAGACCATTATATTTTATTATTGACACTGTACATTTATTGAAATGCATTCGCAACAATTGGTTAAACCAAAAAAATTCTGGAAAATGCGTATATTTTCCAGATTTTGATTCATTGTTGCCACAGTTCTCCGATCACTGCATGAAGCAGAAAGGGGAGAACTAGCAAAATTTGCTTACAAACTGCCATTAAAAGCTTTGTGTTCTTCTAATATGGAAAGGCAAAATGTAAAGCTTGCATTGCAAATTTTTAATGATAATGTTGCAGAAGCTATAATTAAAATTGGGGAAAAGAATAAATTTCAAGACTTTCAAGGGACAGCAAAATTTATTAGTATTATTAACAAATGGTGGTCCATAGTTAATGTCAAAACTTTATATAAAGGAGAACACAAGCTAGATGTATTTCAAGAGCCATTAACGGAAAATATGTCAGATGTAAAATATGAATATCTGAATAATTTCGGAAATTGGCTTGATGCATGGAAGAACATGAAAGCAACAACTGGGTCACTTAGTAATGAAACCCACACAGCACTTAAAAACTCAACAAGAGCTCTCTTAGAGTTAGCCAAATATTGTTTTAAGGAATTTAAATTTAAATATTTCCTTCCAGGGAAAGTACAAACAGACGTATTAGAAGACAGATTTGGTAGATATAGACAATTATCTGGGTCACATTACAATATATCAGTCAGACAAATATTTGAAAACGAGAATAAATTAAGAATACAAAATACCCTTCCTCTTTTCATAGAAATGGGTACATTAGGGAAAATAAAATTGACTACATGTACAGATGAAAAGCTGTGGGAGGGAATAAAATGTGGGAGGGGGATATAATGTGGGGAGGGGGCAAATGTTGACCAGTTTCTTGAAAAAATTTCAGTTTCTACAGAAGAAATAACAGCATGTAAAAGTCAAATGACAGTTTTAAATTATATTGCAGGTTACTCAGTTCATGCAATTTTAAAAAAATCCAAATGCAGTCATTGCAAGCATTTTCTAATAAGTGAGGAAACAATTGAAGACGATGTAAATATTGATTGGATTTTTAGGTTTGATACGGGTGGCTTAAAATATCCGAATTCTGAAGTAAAAAGCGTAACTGTTAATTAAAAATGTGTTTTCTTCAGAGTTAAAATCTAAGTTTTTGCAAATTAAAAACCAAAGGTCTTCAGCTCGTAGTCTAATTCTTGACGTTTTATCAGAAGGAGAAATATTTTTAAGCTTGGAAAATTGCCCAAATGGACACAAAGCTAATGATGTTGTAAAGCAAATAGTGTGGGTCTGCACAAACATTTTTTTAAATAACTTCTGCAGAGAGGAAAATGACGCTTTGGCATCCAAGAAGATGTCAAAACAAGTGACTGGGTCAACCAAAAAACGCAAATTAGACACCTTAAAAAAGTAACTTTGTTTTTTCAATGTTTATTTTAAATGTTTTTTTGATAAACTCATATGGTTTTGTGTGAAACAAAATAGTAACTCAAAAAATGTGTACACGTGAACACTTCGTCCGAAGCATCATTTGTGTAAAAATCACATACTTTCAATAGTTCATGTCTTACATGTTCAGCATGATTCAATTATAGTTCATATTTTGAAGTGCGAGTGTCTGTGTTTTAAAAATTGACCTAAAAATGTCAAAATAAATAGTTTTCTATACATTTCTGTCCTTTTTTTAACAAGTAGTATAATACCTTCATGTCTTATGGAAACAAACAACATATTAAAAAAAGTTGATTGACTTTTTTTCCCCATTAATTATTAGAATTTTACATTTAAAATGTAGAGTCCACTAATGTATGTAAAATGATTAAGCTATCATTGTTTTCGTACCAAAGTAAAGTAGTTCATAAACAGAAATTAAATCAATTTTTCAAAAAAATTATTCCTATCTATTTAACCATATATGTATCTATACTCAAAGATCTGTTTATATAATAAATATTCAACAAAAAAGTTAACTAAAAACAGAAATTGTTATATGCTTTCATATCACAGCAGGACGAAAAGTAAACATATTATAAAATATTAAACATCCCAGATAATGGATTGATTCATTTCCAAATTCCTACACAGATTCATTTTTTCGGAGTTTTCGTTTTAACAGCTTATAATTAAATTTACGACTGTGGGAGTGCAAAATAGTTCCCAGAGCATTGCCAATGCCTTGGCATTCACTCCACACTGGCGGAAGGACTACCCGCCATGACTCATCGTTCTACTGTGGAGGCTTTAGTTGGAGAGGGCGTTGGTTCTACTCCGTCCTCGTCAACTGCCAAAAGAAGAGACAATTAGAGCGAAAATGAAACCTTTGCTCTACTAAATTTGTATAGAGACTCTTTGCATAAATTACGAAAAAATAAAAGGAACAGGCTGGTGTATGAAGGAATGGAAGTGGCATTAAAAGGATATGGATTTCATCGAACACAGGCAGAGATTTCCAAAAAAATTCAAAATTTGACCCGGAGTTATAGGTAAGTCATGATTTCTTTTTCTGTTCATATATGTGTCATATGTATCTGAAATGTAGATTAGGGATGTACCGATTAGTTGTAAAAATTTCGTAATTTTTTTAAAGATTACTAATAGTAGATAAATTTATAACTGATTAGTACAATAATATGCTAATTTGACTATTTTTCCCAGTTTCTACATTTTGTTTGGTACTTTTTTAAGCTGTACGAGTAGTGTCCAACATGTTTGATTTAACAAATCGCTGAAACATGTCAGAAACTCGTCTGTTACACCCTGGCAATCTTTTTGAATGCCTGATGAAGAAAAGATAGTCTTTTTGGGTTTTTCACATAACCTTTTCCATACATTAATTTATGGTAACTTATTTGCATTAAATATGATTTCTGTTTGAGTAACTGAATACAATATGTATATAAATTCTAAACGAAGATCAAAATCTAGCTATATAAAAGCTCCATTTATGAAACTGGAGAGAAAAAAACATGACTTTAAAGTAAGGAAATTATCAGCAGGAATTCTTACATTTATTTTCTTCCAGGAGTTTATTTATTAGTTTATATATATGCAATTAAAATGTATGTTTTCATTTCAATATATACAAAATTTTCCATGTGCACATCAATATTTTGTTTTATTCACAACTACTCGGTATTCGGTACTCGTTACTCAGCCGAGTAGTAAATGACCGAGTACTCGGCCAAAGTACTACTCGGTACATCCCTAATGTAAATATGAAATGTGTAGTCTGGCATTACACGCACTTGCCCTGATACACGAGTGTACTGCCAGAACACCTTTCCACTTTGCAATATTTCTTTACGTAAAAAACTTTGAATATTTCTCTGAAATACCTTTGTATAGTGTGGCCAAAACGCTATCATGCACATTAAACCCTGTAAGCCAGAGCTATAGGAATTTTTTTTCTTTAAAAGTGCAGAAAAATGGGCATTTTTTCTATGTAATGCCCTAACCTGATATTTTCAGAAAAAGACACAAACAAGATAAATAAGAACAGATCATACTTGCCAAATTTGAAATAAAATGATACAAAATTGCTGGTTTATTGCATGATTTACTCATTAAAACTATACCTGAATTTTTTTCAGACAGTTTGTAAAATTCTAAAACCCTGTCGTGGACAGCTGCGCAATTTTTTCTCAGTTGGTTAATCTTCAAAAAGTTTGAAACTACACTACAGGTGTATGTTATCTGTTGGAGAAGTGTGACCTTAATGTTATCTGTCTCAATAAAATGTATTTTACAGAAATAGGGGTGTAATTTTCATGTTTTGTAAAGTACAATTTTCAAGAAAAGAAAAAGAGCACTTTTTTGGCAAAAACTTTCCTATTTGATTTGGTTTTTTTAACTTAATTTGTATTAGTTTTTTGTGTTGACTTGTTTTTTGCTATAGAATAATTTTTTAATTGCAGAGACGAGAAAACTAAAATGGGCACCACTGGTGGTGCACCATCAAGTTGGAAATTTTGTTCTACGGTCCATGAGATCATAGGGTTTTGCCCAGCCAAGACTCTTCAACAATGGTTGAGAGCTTCAACTGTAGCTTTGTGGTGAATGAGAACGGTGAGCATAAACAATCTAAATTCTAAATCATGTAAATTCTTTTCTGTTTAAATCTTTAAGCCATAAATCACAATATGCTTTATTTTCCTTACAGAGTCACTTCTATCTTTTCAAGGGGAAGAAATTACTGCAGCACAAGATCAGACCGAACAAAATCAAGTTTGTGCTCTTTTCTTACTGTTTGATTATTTCAAAATTATTGCTTTCCCTTTGCCCCCCCCCCCCTTTACAAGAGAAATTTCCAAATGGAAACTATGTACAATCCTCCCCCCCCCAAAAAAAAAAAAACAGAGGTCTGGCGTAAGGCATACAGGAGGCGCACGGAGCAGTGGAAAGATGAGTCTTTGAGCGCCAGTTGCCTATCAAAATTGTGCAATACGTTTGATAATGAAGGGGTGTTATTTGCAGAAACCACAATAAAACGAAGCTTCAAAAATAAAAGTGTGCAGTGGCAAGGGAAAAACTGTATTTACCTGTTGGTTTATTCAAAGATAATAAGCAGTGCCTGATTACCACACAGGCCACGGCCTTGGGCCCCCAAATTGTAAGAAAGATCTTAACTCATTTAAATGGGCAAGCTAAAAGTATTTGCGTAAACAAGATAAACTATGCACCATCAAATCAATATCTTCATTGATTATCATGCTAAACAGTATCCTTTAATCGCTGAGGTATCTCGATGTTTTTTATTTATTTAATATTATAAACAGTAAAATTTGAAAATGCAATGTGTGTATTAAAAAAGTTTGCTTATTTAATGAGTAACACAAAAATCATATTGAGTAAAAAGAATATAGAATGCAGAATAGTAGGATGTCGTGGCAGTAGGTGCTTCCCCCCCCCCCTTGCCAATATGAACCCAGTATTAATAGAATAATCTCCAAGGTTATTTAACTTTATACATTATACCCAGTATTTTTACTTTTTGTACCATAGAGGGTGAGAAAATAATGTTGTGCCTTGGGCCCCTAACTGTCCTGATCAGGCCCTGATAATAAGGTACTTATCAGTTATATGCCCTAAATGGCGATATTTTTAGAAATGTCACCAATGTGCTATTTTAAATCTAATAACATTGCTTTGTTTATACTTCATTTGATGGACAAAAACGGTGATGAATAAGTACCAACGAGAATTTATAATAAGGTTTCCTAATTTGCCTATTTTTCTTACAGAGGCCACGGAAAAAGAAAGACGGAAAGAAGAAAACCCGTTTTTTGGGGGAACTTTTAGAACATTTCCAAAATATGCAAAAGCACCACGAAGAAAATTCAAAGGAAATGAGAGAATTGATGAAAAATTCGTTAGAGAATGATGCCAACATTATAAACATTATGCAGGAACAAACAAACATAATGAAATTATTGTTGAATTAAATAGTTTTCTTACTTAGCATTGTATATGTTTCATTATTTTTTTTGAAAAATCTTATAAGTTTTAAAGTGAAATCAAGTGTAATTTGTATAACAGTTATATGTGATTCGTTATTTAATTTAAAAAAAAAAATCTTTTAATTTTTGGTGAGATGGTATAATTTGCACTTTTAATTTTTAATGAGATGGTATAATTTGCATTATGAAGTAAGTATAAGAATGTCTAAGTAGCTATGTTTAAAGATTAATTACTAAATATATTTTCATTTCTAACAATAAAGTAAATAACTTATAAATTTCTAAATTTTGATATTTTCAGCTGATATCTTAAATAGCAGTTCCTATTTTCTCATTAATGCAACTGTATATGTTTGGCATGGTTATAATGCACCTTATAGCATTGCAAGTCAGAAAGAAATATAGTATACTTTACTATTACATATTCATCTAATGATTATATAAACTGATATGTTGAATAGTTTACATTCAGCAGTTCATTCAAAGTTTTCATTCCAAGTCTTGTTTTCATAAGTTTAATACGTTAAAAATATTTAATTTAGATGTCATGAACTAAAAATGCCTTTCCTTCAATTTTGTTCTTTTATGAAGGTATGGTATTTCTTTTAAGACATTAGTGCGGACATTTTGAATATATTAAAACTTATAAATTCTGCAGAAGTATTAAAACTTATAAATTCTGCAGAAGTCAACATTTAATTAATGAATAGTTTGCTAACTCACTAATCAGTAGTGTATTCAAGAATTTTTTCCTGGTGTAATTGTTAAAAGTGATATTTGAGTACAGCAGTTGACTATATACAGTAGATAGCCATCGTTTCAACTCGCCTTGGGGAATTGTGCTCATTTATGAGGGGGGAGGGTCACAATGTGGACAAAATAAAAAAGAGAAAGAAACATTTTATTGAATAAAATGCCTTGAAATATAATCTAGACTGAATTATAAATTATATTCCATACCTTGGCGACAGTTTTAGAAATCTTGCCAGCATGCTACAATATGTATTAAAATTAGGGATGTAACGAGGATTCGGCCACTATTCGATATTCCGCCCTTTGGCCGAATATTCGGTCTGGCCGACTAATCTGTAAGATCAAATTCGGCCTGGCCCAATATTGATGGACTATTCGGCCGAATATTTCGGCTATAGTAGAAATGTAAAAAAATTAAGAAATTAGTAGATTTTAAACTTTTAAAATTGACTTATAGCAGCGCTAGAAATTGTTAGAAAAAGCAACTGGTCCAGAGACAATATCACTGGTCCACTTAAAATTAATCAAAATATATAATTTAGTTTGAAATATCTGTTTTACACTTAATGATCATTTGTACATATATTTATATTAAAACTTAATTAACAATAGCTGATTAAAACACTACGGTTACTATAGAAATAAGGTTTTAGCAAAAATTAAATAATAATAAAATCAATAGCCATCGTTGCAGATTGATCTCAGAACGTCGCATGTTAAAGAACTTCCGCCAAAAAAAAACAACGCCCTCATGCACTCCACTAAACAAATACTGTCGCTGGTCCTGCGGACCACAATAAATATTTTTTGGTGGTCCGAGGGGGATTTTAGTGGTCTTGTACCACCAGTAATTTCAAACGCTGCTTATAGTTATTGCAAAAGAACACAATAGTATAAAGTTTTAATAAATAAAAATAATTTGGGAAAAAAATACTTTTTTTAAAACATTGTTTACAGGTTTGGGTAAGCAAAAACATGTTTTAAGGTTATAATATTGTATTTTATACTTAGCTTCTGCTCCCAAAAGCTGGCAATAGTTAATTAGGATGCAGAATATGAGACTTTTATTTCATTATTATGAACAAAGTCGAAGTCAGACTTTGTTTGGATTAGTGATTTATTGTGAATATTAGGTGAAAGACAAATGTGAAAAGCTTAGCCGCCTTAATGTGTGGCATTGGTGTTTGACTTGGTGAATACTTACTATTATGACGATTTTCTAGAAATTTTAATCTTCGTCCGCTGAATATTCGGTATTCAGCCAAATCCCTATTCGTTGACTCCCTAATTAAAATAGGGGTGTTGCAACACTGAAGAAATTGGAAAACAACGCTACAGCCAAATAACAGGCTATCAACATCAAAGTGTATGGACAAAGGCCCAAAAATTTTGACATTATAATAGAGTTGTCACTGTAATCAATTTCAACTGTACTTCTATAAAATTCAAAAATAACCAACCAATTATGGTAGATAAATTGAGCCGTTGGAAATTAAAAATAAAAAACTATATAATTAGAAATAAATTTTTAATTATTTCTGAAAAAAACATAGGTTTTTTCCAGCCTTGTGAAAATTTTACAGTAGTTATGCTTTTGTAGCCTCAAGTATGTTTATTGAAAACGCCACGTATAATATTTCATTGAGGTTATGCAAACTTAATGCATCATCATAGAGCTTACATTAAAAATCTCATCACTAGCCCCAGCTAATTTCTGTTAAAGAGTTCAATTTTCATTTTAACACTTTATCAGACATTATTTAATAATAAATGCATACACAGTCTACAATAAATAAAAAATTAATTGGGAAATAATTCTTTTTTTTTGTGAAACATATGAATCATTCACTTCCAGTGCAACATGGATTTTTGAAAATATCTTATCAAAGTACATTCTTATTTAAAAATCGTGCAAATTTCAAATGACAAATATTAACGAGGGCTGAGAAACAAAGAAAAGTTCTTGAAAATTTAATGGCAATATGTATAGCAATTGCTGACAGCACAACGTGTCCAGAGTCTTGGTCATTGCCAAACTAGTGAGGGGCTGCTTTAAATTATTTCAAAAAGTGAAGATTATCATTAAAAAATTTAACTATAAATTAAAATATCAGAAAAACAATAAGATAACGAAGAATAACAGGAAATAATAACAAGAAAAAATAACAGGTAGAACAAAACAAAATATAAAGAACAAGTTCAAATTCTATGATGAGAGGAACTGGGCAACTGCTTCTCGAATACTTTGGGATTGTGAATCAGATAATCCCACTGTGGTGGTTTCCATTGATTATGCTATTCATTTAATTTTTTTATGCATAACTTTAATAAATTGGCCGTTTTTTTAATATTTTTTTATTGTTTAACGTAGATTTAAACTCATCTCTGTTCTTTTACTTTATATCTTTAATTTGGAAAAAAATCTAGTCGTTGATATAAAAAATAAGGAATAATATACGAGTATATATCGGATTTCATTCATTTCTTCTTATTAATTTACATATTTTTTTGTTTTGATCTACATTTGTTTGTTTTTTGTTCCATTTGTTATATAGTGTTTTATTTTAATTTGCAGCTATTTTAAAATATTTTATCTTTTAAATTTGCTAATATATATATACTAAAGTATTATTTTTTATTTATGTACCAACGTCCCGAAACTTCTAGTAGTTCTTTTAACATCTTCTAATAAATTTTCTAGTTGTGGCTCAATTCCCAATTTCGATACTTCAAGATGCTTTTATAGTATATATATCCTGGTATAGTGATTGTGATTATGTATGCACTATAGGTTTTCTTAAGTTACATTGAGATATTCTCACTGTCATGTCTCAGCAAAAAAAAAAAATAAAGAAAAAAAGACAGAAGAGCAAACATTTTGTACTACTTAAAATTCATTCGCTATTAGTGCATAAATCTATTGAGCAGTTCAAAACAAAAAAGAAAAAAATGAATTGAAAGCCCTTCCTCCCATTTTTCTTTCCTAAATATTAAGTCACTAGTTAACCATCATCAAAAAAATAAATAAATAAAAATAATTAATAAATTAAAAAGCCAAACTTTGAATCCAGGGTTGGGGTTTTGGACGGGACATTTGGGTTTTACCGTCCAAAGCTATTCGAAAGTGTCTTAAACTGTCCTAAAGCTAAAGGGGTCTAATCTAATCGATTTATATTTAATGCAATATTAGCAATGAATAAATATAAATATTAATTAGTTGTAATTAATTTTTTATGATAATTATTATCTTTGAAATGTTAATTTGAAAAAAAAAAAAACTATTTTGCTTGAAAAAGTAAAAAATTGCTATTATCTCTGTTACATAAAAGCTTCCTTATAACAAGAGTTGGTAGTGATGTGAAAAGAAAGTACCAATGTAACTAATTTCATTTCCACTTATAACTCATATTTTCTATTCAACGCTGTTAAATATTTAGAATGGCTGTGGTAGCCTAGTGGTTAGGATGTCGACTTCTAACTGGAAGATTTGGGGCTCGATACCCGACCCATTGAAAACCCACTATGTACATTTGGGGATACGTGCATGTAAAATCCGTGGATCCTGGCGTTTCCGAGAGTACCGGAAGGTGGAGAATTTCTCTTCCCTTCACTCTTAGGCCAAAAACGGAAGGCCATAGTAGGCAGTGAGTCGATAAGAAGGGGGTCATTAAATTATAAGCAGCCACTGACACATTAGAAAGATACCCCAAAATTAAGAAACTTGTGCTGTTCATGTTCTGGGTTTGCATTTACCAAACACAGCAAAGTAAAATAATAATAACACATTTGTTTAGAATAGTGCGTTCTTTGTTTATTTGCATGGTACAAAAAAAAACAAAATGAATTTTTTTTGAAGAATAAAATTTTTTTAAGTTTAAAGAGTTTTTCCTTGATGAAAATTTCAGAAAAAAAGGAAATTTTTATCAAAATGCTCTATAGGGAAGTAAAATTTTACAAGGTAAATAAGTTCATACATTACAATTCTTACATTTTTTCAGATAATGAATTTTAGCAAAAAATGATTTTTTATCCACAAAGTTTGCATTGTACTTTTATTGGGGCATTTCAAAAACCCAAATTTTAATTCATATGAGACCTGATTATAATTTGAATAAGTAGCGAAGTCATCGAATATTTATATACATCATATATATATATATAATATATATATAATATATATATAATATATAGTATATGTGTGTGTGTGTACGCTTCTATGCTTGCTGTTATTATTTAAAACTTTACCAAGATGGTTGCATTAGTAAACAATTATACAGTTTAACTAAATTTTATATTGTGTCGTAACTTAAAGTTCTTATACTTATTCTTATCCAGGTTTAATGCAGGTGTGCGATGAATTTTCTGTTGGTATGTTAAACTGGTGATTTCTTGAAAAATAGTACTTAGCAACTTTGACGTTGTAACTTACGATGTGCAGACATGAGACCTTATTACCAACGATCTTCTACTCGAAAAGATTGGACACTCTGGTAGAAACCTATGTTAAATGCTTCGGAGCAGAGGGGTCTGAGAAGTATAAGTAAAAAAGCAACATTTAGGATGAGATTGGCGAGAGATTGGCGAAAATCATACTGATGATGTCATTGCGGCAGTAAGTCGCCAAAGTGGATGCACTGATCCTTTGAGGCACGCACAGCGAGATCGTCCGAAACCCCGGGGGTCGGATCGTGTATCAGAGAGGTAATAAAACGAAAGGGGCCAGAAAGCGCTGAAATAGCCTGAGGTACGTTGTTCAAGGTCGAGCCTTCTGCTATTATTAGGCGAGTGTCAATCACTTCTTAACGAGCTTCACATAGTTAAAATATATAAGGGAAAATAAAAGCAAACGCGAAGTGTTCCCAACTGTCAGGATGAATGGAAAAAATTCAATTACAGAAGAAATTTTGTTGCTGCTGCATGTAAATTATAGTACAAAGCGCTGCCGTTAGAAAGTCACGAAACAGGGAGGGTAATTTTATCGGATTAAAAAAATTGAAAATACTTTAGATGACGGCAGTCGATTAGCGAAAGGAGTGGGGGATCTTTAGCTTCCTTCAAAATCGGAAGTTTAGACAAACTTTTTTTCTTCAAAAAGTACTTTTAGTTTACATCGGGGGCCGCGCCCCAATTCTGTCTGATGGACATCCAATGCTGGAGCAATTTGAAACACGGATTCCCGGAAAATGATTTAAATATTTTAAAGTATTGTTTCAACATACAAATATAGTAAAAAATAAATAGAGAAAATTCTAATAACAAATTTCTTCTGTGTTTATTCCTTTACGGCTCTTAAAATTGTTGGGCTTTGCTTATTAATATGTTTAAATTCTGTTTTGGTCAAATGATCGAAACCTCCTCTAACGATTACATTTTATTTTTTTTCAAAATTTTCTCTTATGGATGTTTTTTTTTTTTTTTTTTTTTTTTTTTTTTTTTTTTTTTTTTTTTTTTTTTTTTTTTTTTTTTTTTTTTTTTTTTTTTTTTTTTTTTTTTTTTTTTTTTTTTTTTTTTTTTTTTTTTTTTTTTTTTTTTTTTTTTTTTTTTTTTTTTTTTTTTTTTTTTTTTTTTTTTTTTTTTTTTTTTTTTTTTTTTTTTTTTTTTTTTTTTTTTTTTTTTTTTTTTTTTTTTTTTTTTTTTTTTTTTTTTTTTTTTTTTTTTTTTTTTTTTTTTTTTTTTTTTTTTTTTTTTTTTTTTTTTTTTTTTTTTTTTTTTTTTTTTTTTTTTTTTTTTTTTTTTTTTTTTTTTTTTTTTTTTTTTTTTTTTTTTTTTTTTTTTTTTTTTTTTTTTTTTTTTTTTTTTTTTTTTTTTTTTTTTTTTTTTTTTTTTTTTTTTTTTTTTTTTTTTTTTTTTTTTCTAAATTTCTTGAAGTTAGGGAGTTACGAGGAGGGGGGGGGAGAGGGCGCATATACGGAGCTGAATTCAGCCTCGGAGAAAGTTTTCCGTATTTGCCCTTAATTTAATGAATACCTTCATGGGGAAATGTATTTTTTCACATAAGGCATCATTCATAAATGATGTCACGCTTCGAGAAGGGTGGGTTACAAGAAGTGTGACATCAGGCTTATACAACATAGCGTGACAAAGGGGGAGAAGGGGGTCAAATATATCAAAAGAAAAAAAACGCTTGCATTTATGAACGGTTTCTAAGTACATTTTTTTTCTTCTCAGAACATTTTTTAACATAACTTTTACATAACGAGTTTTATATAAAAATATCACTGATTAAATAATAATTGCAATTTTTTTTACCAATTCATTAGTTTACCATTCACATATTTCTAGCATTACTGCTTTAAATTTTCTGTTATTTTCCCCAAGAAATGGAAAAAACGAGTAATCTTTTAATGATTTATGAATGCAATATTATCAACACACACACACACACACAAAAGAAGAAGAAAGAAAAAAGAAAAGAAAAATACTTTCAGAATTAAAAATCCAAGAAATTATATAGAAAATAATACATTTATAAATATCATTATTTGTTTTTGAATCAATTAAAGAGTAACAATTTCCATGTTCTCATATTTAACATAACGTAATTTAAAGCTGTGAATGATTAAACTATCCTGGACTTGTTGAGACCAAAGATATTTTTAGAAAACGTTTGTGGGGCTTACGAAAAAAGTAGTTTTTAATTCAAACAGAAATTTTGCTTTCGAGTAGAGAAAATTTCCCGTTTACGATTATCGTTTAGCGGAAATCCTTGAGCGAGTATGAAGCCAACCTTGCACTCGGCGGCAACCCTGTTTTTCGTCCGAAGGCAGTTTTCCCCCGATCTGTCGTTACTCTAATTAAGACTGAGTCTTTATAAAGGAACTCTAGTGGCCACAGGTTGACGTCCGGTTTCGGCTGTTTCTGCACCCTCTAGGTACACTTTTTGTTTTGCTTCCTTGGGAGGGTTGCTTCCTTGCTGTTCTAAATAGCCTATGTCAGGGGTGGCCAACCTGCGGCTCTTGGAAGGATTATTTGTGGTTCTCCATGTACCAGAGTTCCCTTTTCATTTTTGTGCTATTATATTCAAAAAATTATTATCGTTCCGTATGTGTTTCAAAATGTCTTTTAAATTACTGACAACAAATATGAAAGACTAAGTGCAACGTTGTAACACATTTCATTTCCGTACAAGTTAAGAATGATATGACTTATCGAAAACTCCACGAACGAACTTAAACAATGACAGTGACGTAATCGACCCTCGTTTAAAATTCGTGAAATCCAAACACCAATTAGTATTAACTAACCAGCATCTCAAAGAATTACTCAGAAGTGCTGTCACCAATTATTCACCAAATTTTAAAGAATTATCAAGAGAAGTAAAATAAATGTTTAATTTTTAATATTTAAATTCAATACTCATATTTTGTACTTTTATTTATATGTTTTCAATAAATATAATTTCTGTAAAGAAAAATTTTAATGCCTTTTTTGCATACCTTTTAAATAAGTATTTAATTGCGGCTCGCGAAAAATTTCAAATTTTGAAAAATGGCTCGGACTATCAAGGAGCTTGACCACCCCTGGCCTATGTAATAAAGTCATTTCCGCATCGAAAAACATCGAAAACGATATATAAATATTTTGCAATGGGATGTCAAGACATACCTTCTGTGTAACACCCAACAATACATACTCATGTAAAGTCTTCAAAAAAATTATCTTGAAATATTGATGTAACTTTTAAGCATCTTCTTTTTATTAAAATGTGGATTAAAATATTTCCCATATTTTCATAATTCGACAACAACTTTAAATAGACAACAAGCCTTATAGTAAACTATTCGAGAAATTTATGATCATGCCCAGAATCTTCTAATGTCTGAAAATATAGGCTAAAATTGCATTTTTTAAACTAATATCGATGAATTTTTTCAGCGAAATTCCTCGATAAGGAGTGGTGAAGTGCCTGAACCAGGGTTGTCAGATTTGCTGCCCGGGTAGCTACCCATTTTCCCCGCTGGGCTGGGTTTCTTACCTTAAAAACCCACGGGTGTTTTGGGGAAAATGGTTTTTTTAAGAATTTAAAAACAAATAATCACTTGTAAAATATTTCTTTTTGATGAAAATTCTACAGATGTAAATACTATTCAATATTTAACTTATTGTTTTTAATTTCCATAATTAAAAATTAGGTATACGAAGAAAAAGTTCAAAATTATGTCATAATAAAAATGAAATAACAATTACAAGAAAGTTGAGGAAAATAACTTGCACAGTTAGAGAGCAAAAATTTATCTTTATTATTAACATAAAAGTTTGGAAAAGCTTTAGTAACATTAAAAAAGGATTTATTTTTAATGAAAAAATCATTTCAAGACATCATATGTCTTATATGAAAAATATATAAATTTATTTTCTGTACTTTTCAGACCAAAGCAGTTTTGGTTTAGAATTTTCTTCTTTTTTATGGTAAGAATAGTTTTTGTTTTGATCAGACAAAAATTTATTTAGTGGAAAAACAGTTTTGGTTTAGATTTGAAGAAGTTAAAGATTTAGTTACATTTAAAAAAATGAAAAAATCACTTAAGGATATGATATATTTTGTATGAAAATACAGGTATATAAATGTAGGAAGTACATTTTATTTGTGAGAGGTGGTGACACCGATCTAAACGAATTTAATTCCATAAGGTTTAAAAGCGTCCAATAGTAGAGTTCGGTCCGGACGTGACATCACATTTTCAGAGAGAACAGTTTTGGCTAGCAGACTCCCGCGTACAATGACCGAGTGAAGTAACGTTATTTTTTTCTTCGCCCCTCTTCGCGTTTTATCGAATTGATAAACAAACTAGGATGGTCGGAGTCCCCATCTCATAGTTCACAGGTGAACCATGCTCTGTAATTAAACTTTATTTTACCTTCCTGTAAATAGCGTGATGTGTATTTTTTTTATGTGTTTAGTAGTAAATAAAATGTTTAGTTTAAAACAATCTTTCATTATTTCCATAAAATTAATTACCAGTAGACGCCGTCCTACAAATTGGGGCTACAAATTTTTGCATTTTGTGTGAAAACCTGAGTTCAAATATTTTTTTTTTTTTTGTCGCAACTAAAAAAGAAGATATATGTTTTGTTCTGGTTTTAAAGGTATTTGCTTATAAATATTTTTAGTATAAGTTTCGAATTTCAGAAGTTCTAAACATTTGCTTATTTTTATTCCCCCCAAATGCAATTTCTTATATCTTTATTGTTCACGTTTTATCTTTCTTCTTGTCTGAGTAAGCGGACTTTTCAGGTGTAATTAGATAAATTTTTTACGTTGAAAATAAGTTTTGAAGAAATATTTCACCAAGTTATAAATTAAATTTGTTCTCCGAGTTACCGCTAATTAATTTTTTCTACGAAATGGCATTTCTACTCTCGAAGAAAAAGGAAGATCTAATAGAACTCGCCGCAGAGTTAGATTTAGGTATCGAAGAGGGTTCAACTAAAATTCAGATAAAAGAGCTGATTGTGAAAAGCCCAAATTACGTAAAGGAAGATGTCAAAATACTGTTCGATAGCATAGTTGAGGAACGCGTACGCCGAGAAGCAGAAGAAAAAGAAGAGAAATTACGCCGAGAAGCAGGAAATAGAGATATTGAACAGAAGCGAGAAGAACGAGAACACGAACTCGAGAAATTACGAATACAGGCTCAACAGAGTGTTAATACGATGAATAACGCCGAAAACGGCCAAGCGCCGAATAAATTGATCCACGAAACTTTCCATAAGTTTAATATGAAGGATGACATCAGCTTGAACCTCATCTTATTTGAACGACACGCAGAATTGACATTTTTGCCAAAGAAAGATTCGGTACAGAAACTGATAGGGTTGATACCTATTGACGTTGCTCATCTGATCGCAAGAGAACCAGCGGATAAATGTAATGATTACGACCACGTCAAGAATTTACTTTTGAAAAGATTTAAATTATCTCCGGAAAAACTTCGTCAACTATTTGTATCTCACCAAAAATCTGATGAGCGGACATGGCAAGATTTTCACCACGAACTGCAGACGTATTTCGAAGGATGGACTTCCGGTTTGAAAATAGAAACCTTCGATCAACTGCGAGAGTTAATTATTGCCGATCAAATCAAAAAGAAAGCGCCTTATGAGTTTCAGCAACATTTTCTAGACGAATGGTCTACCATTAACTCACCTGCCGAACTGGCTAAAAAATTTGAAGAATATGAAGATGTCCGAAGAACATTAAAACCGAAGTCATCCAACTCATTCGCGAAAGTAAAATATGAAGCCAGAGGATCTAACGATACTTATTCTCGAAGACCTGAAAATTTCCAAATTGGGAACAATTTCAATGATAAAAGATACTTTCAATCGAACGCAACTCCTTACGTCGGAAGAAATAAGCAACTAAACTGTAGCTACTGCAAAGGATAAGGTCATTATGCCGTAGATTGTAGAAAGCGACCTAAAAACCCAAACGCTAACAAATCTTCAAGCTCTCCGGTTCAAATCTGCTCACGAATTTCTCAAAAAAGAGTTAAAACAAGGGTAATAAGAATTTTGAAGCTCTCATGAATACTGGCAGTTCAGTGACGCTCATTCGTGAAGATATGTGCGATGGAAAAATCAAACCCTCAGAACTATCGAAAGGACATAGTAGTGTTGTCTGGATTAGGGAACTACGAAGTCAAAACAAAAGGATCGTTCCAACGGAAAATTGAATTGGATGGAGAAGAGTATTCTCTCACGTGGCACGTCGTACCTACGCCGTGTTTAGAATTTCAGGCAGTAATCGGATCAGATATTTTGGAACAAGCCTCCGTTTTTTTCGACAAAGAAAGTGTTCAGTTCCGAAAACATGAAGATAAAATTTGGTTCATGCAGGCGCAAGTATACGAAGCGAAAATCGAAGAAGAAATAGAAGTCAAACATGTTAGCGATCCACGAATTAGAAAAGAATTGTTTGAATTGATCTCCAACTATGAGCCAAATAAGACAGAAACGACAAGCGTGTCCATGAGGATTATTTTGAAAGACGACATTCCAGTTTCCCAGCCTGCACCACGCTTATCATTTACCGAAAACCAAGCAGTCAACAAACAAATCGACGAATGGCTTGAACAAGGAATCATCAGACCAATCTCATCCAAATATGTGAGTCCAATTGTACTGGTCAAGAAAAAAGATGGCACCACTAGATTGTGTGTGGACTACAGAAAATTAAATCGGAAACTAGTCAAGGATCGTTTTCCATTGCCGTTGATAGCGGACGTGATAGATAAACTCCAAGAAGCCAAGGTGTATACTACGTTAGATTTGAGAAATGGATTTTTCCATGTCGATGTCAATGAAGATTGCAAACATCTCACCTCCTTCGTTGTTCCAGATGGACAATTCGAATTTAATAAAGTACCTTTCGGCCTAAGCACTAGCCCCAGCGTATTTCAAAGATATGTGTACAGTATTTTTCGAGGACTAATGCAAAATGGTATAGTAGTTATTTATATGGACGATTTGATAATTCCGGCAAAAGATGAAGAAGAAGGCTTGGAAAAACTCAAGAAAGTGTTTGAAGTTTCCTCGAAGTATGGCTTAGAAATGAAGTTTGAGAAATGTCAATTCCTAAGGACGAAAGTAGAATTTTTGGTCACGTCATCGAAAATGGTACAATACGCCCGTCAGTTGCGAAGACGATAGCCGTCAAGAAGTTCCCAGTGCCAACAACAGTCAAGCAGGTCCAGAGCTTTTTAGGACTGACCGGCTACTTTCGTAAATTTATTCCAGCGTACTCGAAATTTGCGAAACCCCTGAGTGACCTAACAGGGAAAGATCATCCATTTGTATTCGAACAAGCCCAAATTGAAGCATTTGAAAGGCTCAAGAAACTATTAACTGAAAGTCCCGTTTTAAGTATTTTTCAGCAAGGAAGAAGGACCGAACTGCACACTGACGCAAGCCAACTAGGATATGGCGCTGTTTTGCTCCAGGAAGCAGATGACGGAAAATTACACCCTATTCAATACATGTCGCAGAAAACTACTCCAGCCGAGGAGAAATATAGTAGTTATGAACTGGAAGTCCTTGCTGTTGTCACTACTTTAAAGAAATTTTGAATCTACCTCTTAGGGCAGCATTTTAAAATCATAACGGACTGTTCAGCTTTTCAAAACACTATGGACAAAACAGATTTAGTTACTCGTATAGCGAGATGGGCACTACTGTTGGAAAATTATGATTACGAAATTGAGCATCGACCCGGCCAGAGAATGCAACATGTGGACGCTTGAAGCAGATACCCCGTCGCCATAATTACGAGCGATACTCTCACCGCAAGGTTGAAAAGAGCACAGCAAGGAGACGAAAACACTCAAAATTTTAAATCACTGATTGGAACTAACACTACTTCGGACTTTTTCATTAAAAACGAAATATTATACAAATACGTAGATGGCCGCGAATTGATAGTAGCGCCAAGAGATATGCAAACTGAACTAATCAAACTTGCTCATGAGAAAGGACACTTTTCAGCTGCAAAAACAGAAGAAATCGTTAAACGAGAATTTTTCATACCTAACTTAGGCAGACAAGTGCAAAACGTTATCGTTAACTGTGTGCCGTGTATTTTAACCAACAGAAAGAGCGGGAAAAGGGAAGGTTTCCTAAACCCTATTCCGAAAGAGGATGTGCCGTTAATCACCTATCACGTAGATTTTCTTGGTCCTATGCCCTCTACCAACAAAAGGTACCAACGTATCCTCTCTATAGTTTATTCTTTCACTAAGTTCACGTGGCTGTACCCTGTAAGATCTACAACCGCAGAAGATGTCCTAGATAAATTAAAATTGCAACAAAAGACTTTCGGCAATCCCCAAAGAAAAATAACAGATCGAGGCTCTGCTTTCACCTCCAAAGCGTTTAGTGACTATTGTACTGAGAAGATCCAACATCTGCAGATCACCACTGGCGTACCGCGAGGAAACGGTCAAGTGGAGAGAATCCACCGAACTCTCATCCCTGTTTTGACCAAGATGTCAATCGCTGATCCTGCCAAGTGGTACAAGTTCGTAGACCCACTTCAAAGAATTCTCAACAGCACCTCCAGCCGAAGTACTAAATGGTCTAAATTTGAACTATTAACTGGCGTTACCATGAGAAATAAGGAGGACCTTCACCTAAAAAATTTGTTGATGGAAGAGATGGTGGAAGAATTTCAAGAGCAAAGAAACCAATTACGACAAGATGCTAAAAGAAACATTCAGAAGGTCCAGGCAGAAAATAAAAGGACCTACGATAAGAAACGCAAAAAAGCTCCTGAGTATCAGCAGGGAGATCTAGTAGTTATCCAGAGAACACAATTTGGAACAGGCTTGAAGCTGAGACCTAAATTTTTAGGACCGTATAGAGTTATCAAAGTAAAGCCTAGAGATAGATACGAGTTGGAGAAAGTAGGTAACCACGAGGGTCCTCGATTGACCTCCTCATCCGCCGATTTAATGAAATCTTACTCACCAGGATGAAAGATTAAACGTTTTTCTTTCAATTATATTTTTATTTCATTACTGTTTACTGTGTTTTTATTTTATTACTGTTTATCGTATTTCTTCATCGCATTTCATTTACACGAATTGTATGGTTATCTCTCATATCTAAATTATTTCGAAATCTTGATGTTTTAAGCCAATTGTTTTATGTAAAGTCACTGAGGTCAGTGATTCCAGGATGGCCGAACTCGAGGAAGTACATTTTATTTGTGAGAGGTGGTGACCCCGATCTAAACGAATTTCATTCCATACGGTTTAAAAGCGTCCAATAGTAGAGTTCGGTCCGGACGTGACGTCACATTTTCAGAGAGAACAGTTTTGGCTAGCAGACTCCCGCGTACAATGGCCGAGTGAAGTAACGTTATTTTTTCTTCGCCCCTCTTCGCGTTTTATCAAATTGATAAACAAACTAGGATGGTCGGAGTCCCCATCTCATAGTTCACAGGTGAACCATGCTCTGTAATCAAACTTTATTTTACCTTCCTGTAAATAGCGTGATGTGTATTTTTTTATGTGTTTAGTAGTAAATAAAATGTGTAGTTTAAAACAATCTTTCATTATTTCCATAAAATTAATTACCCTTAGACGCCGTCCTACATAAATTTACATTCATTCTGCACTTTTACAAAAGTAAAAATAATTTCGAAGCTCAATTTTCAATTTGTAAAATGGTAATACCCTCTGTCTTTCCTAAATATTTCTTCATTAAAATTATGCTTAGATTTATTGAATAGCTAATAATTACGATCATTAGAAGATGAAAAATGTGTGGTATGTATTAACTATGTAGAAGAAAAATCATGAAATAAAGCTATACAAGCAGAAAAATGTAATATATCTGTACCTGTGTGCGTAAGATACATACATATATATATATATAAATATATATGCACATGTTTCATTTTTTCAAACAGTAATTTTTCCCCAACTTTTATTTATAAATAATTTTAAACTATTAAATAATTTACCTAGGATGCTCTTATGATGAATGGATCAATTAGAAAAACTTTTAGAGTAAGCATTCAAGTAAGGTAGTTGAAAAAAAAAACTACTTTTGTTTTAACAAAAAGTAAATAAAATTTGATCAAAAATGTTTTGTAGTGCTAGCTGAATTATGCATATTCTAATATTCAAATATATACATATATACCATGCATTATTAACTTGCTGGAAAAATTAATTTCATTTTCCCCATTTTACCCAAAAAGCCCGGGTTTTCTACCCAAAAAACCCGGGTTTTTACAACCCTGGCCTGAACCCCTCCTTCTTCCCCAGGCCCAGCGTCACTAGATATAGCCTAGAATTGCGTGTTTTAGACTTCAATTTCAAAAATTTTAAGGGGGAGAGCCTCCAAACCCCCCTATTTGTGCGCAAATATTACCTTCTGGATTTTTATATAGCTTTTCCGAATACCCTGATGCAATTATCCAAAAAAAAAAGAATGCTGGATGGAAAAATTAATTGAAATTTATTCAATCTAATGTCTCTGAAAAATAAAAATGGCACATTAATTTTAAAATGTCCCTTGGATGTGTTTGTACATAATATAAATATTATATAAACTGGAATTACCCGATCGAAAAAAATGTGGTGGTCACCAAACTTCAAAATATTAATTAAAACAATGAATCTTACGCTATTACGCACCTATATTATATCCTACCTGTAGCAAATAAAACTTTCGCCAATATCATTGACATTAATATAATCAAGATAGCTGTCATTTCGCCTGTAGTCCAAATATGATTTTGTTCAAGCAGTAGAAACAGGTTAGACGTTGTCATGTCGAATAAAATGGTTGATTTAGATCTTCTAAACCTTACGAAGAATCCGAGTTCATTTTAAACTTCAGATTTTGGCACAGACCACGCCTTTTATTATTATTTTAATGGTGTTCATACAAACAATTGGCTTTAATTGCGTATAAACTTTAAAATACTCTGATACAGGATAGTTAAATTGTTTTACTTATACATGAACTATCGATCTGCCATGCAAGTTAAGCGCTGCTGCAGAGCACTGCAGACCAATAATATGGTTGCGTATCATGGGTGGTGGGGTTTCTTCTTCTGGTCCATGTCGATTAATTACCTCAGAAGTTTTTGAATTAAACGTATTTTAAAATTTAGGACAAAGTAAGATATAGGTATATTTTTGTTTTGATTAAAAAATATTCCTTTCCCGAGATACAGGCCGCTACAGATGGCGCCCCCGGTGACTTTTCTCGCTTGCGATTTTCGACAAAATCTTTAAAGTGCTCTATTTCCTAAACGGAGCAAGATATTTTGTTGCGTTTTTTTTTAAAATTTTATTTTATTTGAAAGTTAATTATATACTGTTTAAAATGAGAGGCTACATTAAAAAATATCGGTTCAACTTTTTATACTGCCGTCGTCTGAAAAATTTTCTATCTCTCAAAAAAAAAAAACAATTTCAAAAATGTTGATTTTTTTATTTATAGGTCCCAATACCATTGCGTACTACATTTGCTGAAAATGAGAGCCTCCACTTTTCAATTTAGTGGTTTTTAGAAACAATTTAACAGTTTACCATATATTTTACCAGTTTTGAGTGTAACGAGTCATATATTGGTCGCATGAAATCAAAATTAGCCAAATTTAAGTTTCTTTGACATAGAATTTAATTTTTAATGAATATTAGGGTATAAAAAATCATGATTAACTTTTTTTTTAAATAAAAGAACAACGGATTTGATTGATTATTTTATTTAGATCGGACCTTTTTTTAAATTTAAAACAATTTTTTTTGTACTTAAGATTGATATTCTAAAAAAATGCAATGGGTATATATATATATATATATATATTTGATCGAAATAAAAATTTTACATTAAAAAAAAGTATATTTGTGGTAAAAATTAAGAATAAATGTAAGACATTGTACTTTAAATCTAATACGTACATGTCATCCAAAAAATTAAAAATAAACTTAAAACTAGGCACAAATTTTGCAAAAATTGCAGACACGTCTTTCGAGGTTACAAGGAACCCCTTTTTCAATGCAAAAGAATGAGCTTTCCTTTCTGAAAAACATCTAACTTCAGTTGGATGTTTTTCACAACGGGAAAAAAAATCAGTCACAGAAGAAAAAAAAAATTTAGACGACTGCAGCAAAAAAAAGTTTACAAAGCGGCGGGGACTGTATGTAACATATTTCCCATGGTTTTATCTCATGTTTTAAAGTTATAACCTAATTTTCTACCTTTTATGGTTAAAACGAGAAAGTGTTGCTTTCATTCTCAATTTGAGAACAATAGAACTACGCACATTGGATTTTTTAGAACCTCAAAAACAGTTCCTTACTTGAGGTTATGCATCAGAGAACTCGAAACAAACTCACAGGAAGTAACTGTAGAAGTGCTACGTTTAGTTTAGAAATTTAATTCTCGTCTTATTACTCTTTGCTGTCGTTCAACATTGCCCAAAATCTCACTGAGAAACTAAAAAGTAAGTGTTCTATATAACCCTTAGGCAAACAAATACAGAAGGAGAATGGTAGTAGGAAAAGTGTTGAAACAATATATACCGGATAATACATAAACAATAGACCAAAATTAAAAACTTTTTGAAACAATAGAATAAAAAAGTTTTTCTTTCTTTCTTTAAGGGAATCTTTATTGAACGAGCATGTACTCCCACGCTTTTAAGATATCGCTGTTCGTATAATCAAATGAGTGGTTTTCTTTATTATTTGAAACTTGCATAAGATTCTGAAGAACCACTGTAAAATGCGTGAAAGGCATTTAAGAGTACCGAAAGTGCTGTTTGAGTTCCTGATTAAATATTTCTTGCTTTTAAAACAGAATGCCATGAAACAAATGTTACTGAATTACGATACATTAATATTTCATGATGGTTATCATAACAATATGTGTTATTCTTTTAATGAATATAAAGGAGCATTTCCACCACCTAACACATTTTGCGTACTGACTACTAATGACTATTTCAGCCAAATTTCACTTCATTGCAGCGATATCAATCCTTACGCATTGTCTTCAAAATGAATAATGTGATAAGTATCAAGTAATTTTTATTGAGCTTCGTAGAGGAAAATAATTATTTTAAACGTGATACTTATATCTTTTACATTTACTTATGGAAATAATTTAAACAACCGCAGTACTTTCTGATACACTTACGTGTCAATTTTTGCGTAAAAAGTATCTGAAAATACCCTTTTGTTTTCTAAATAATTGATTTATTAATGTATCAGTATTATTCTTAAAGAAAATTAAATACCGAGATTTCGATACTTTTCCTAGAGTATCGTTTATTCAACGTTTACACTTATACGACGTTTTAGTGTAGTCCCAAATCTTGGATTTAGCCAATAGGGAAAATCGATTTTACGGTGTTATCGTTTATGCGACGTTCGATAGTCCCTTCGGCGTCGTATAAACGAAACTCCACTACATTCATTAATATTTTACGGCACTTAGTTATGTTTGATGATGCAATATGTACGTCGTTTCATGTTTTATTCGAATGGATAACATTTTGCGAATGAATAAAGATTAATAATTGAGAGGGAAGGGATTAAAATTATGTCAATTTAACATTAATTGCTATAATTCATTCTGGCTGCCGCACTTATGTTTGAGATTTTGCCATGCATCGTTTAATAATTTATTTTAATCCGCTCTGTTTTACCAATGTGTTGAGATATTTAGGAAAATAATCGCGCAATAGAAAAAATCTGTATAGAGGTAATGATACGGTTTTTCTTGCCATACTTCATGCTCAGTAATTTCTGATGGAAGAAAATATTTTGACAAAGCTACAAACATTGAATTTAACAGTTTCGGCACTTTCTGTTATTCAAAAGAAAACCGTTGAAAAGAAATGTAATTCTTTCCCTTGCATTTTTTTTTTTTTTGGAAGAGTTGAGAAAAAACTTTGATAACCTCCTGATTAGCTTAATTAATAACTTACTTAGTTGAACAAAACATTTTTATATGAGCAATATTTCATATTCTTTTGAATAACTAAGCTTATCTTTCCACTATTAGTTACATTCCCGTGTATTCTAGAATATTAGCCACTTCTTTGAAAATAAACTGATGGGCAATTTATGAGGCACATTGGAAAAAAGCTCAACACATAAAAAGAAGTTTTGACAGCTATTTTATTGTGTGGTAACACCTTTTAAAGATATATTTTTTAATTTTATGGCAATTTAATTTGGTTTCACTTTCTCCTTTTGTCAGTGTTTTATTAAATAAATTAATTTTTATTTAAATTTAACAGCTTTTTATACACATAATTTCAAAATTTCTTTGTATATAAATACATTATTTCCATTTATATAAGTGTGTATTTACAGATAATTATTTGATTATTAAAACAAAATGATTGCCCCAAAGTGGGTTGTAGTCAAATCAATGTTGCCTTTTTCTTTTTTTCTTTCTTTTTTTTATATTAAAAAAAATATAGTAGAATGCTGATTAAAAATCTGTCAGTTGATCAATGGCATAACACTAAAAATAATAATAATAATAATAATAAAATAAAATGATTAAATAAATAAATAACTAAATAAAAAAAGAACTTTGAAGGAGGGAAAATCTACTGTTATGACAAAAAAATTAAGTTCTGTTAAAAATTCTCTGATTCATTTAAAATGTAAAATTCAGTGAAGTCCTCATTATACATAAGTTTTGTTACTCTCCTGTGTTCAAGCAAGAAGAAATTTTTTAAAGTTAAATTTTGAGATAAATCTAAGAATTCCCTTTACTTAGAAAGCATAAAAGAGTCCGATTTTTCGTCAAATTCGGAAATTTTAATAAGGAAGAAGTTTTTGTTATTTGCTGAAGTTACAGTGTGCACAAAGTATTTCTTTCACATCTGGTTGCCTAGAAATAAATAAGTACACATCGAAGCTATGAAATGCGCGAAAGGAATGATTTTGTTTACTCTGTCCGAAAGGAATGCTTGTACTTTTCTTATGTTTGAGTTTTTTGCTTGCAAACGTGAGAAAATTTGAGGGAAACGAATTTACGTAGACACCAAACATTGATTGATCGTTATGGCACCAACTTCAAAGCATTTTAATATTTATTAGTTATCAGATTGTCAGAACGACGTCATTCATAAATGATGTCCCACTTTTTTTCAATATATTTGACCCCCCTCGCCCCCTTTGTCACAAAATGTCACATATACCCCCTCTCTTTGTCGCATGTCACGCTATTTTACATAATCTTATGTACTTGCAGTTCTGAAACAAATCACTATGTTTTGGGTCACATTTTCAATTTTATTGTTGAACTTTTAATGATATTTGTGAGCATAACCATAATAAACAATTATCTTTAACTCTTTATTTAATTACTTCACTGAGTTTTGACTTTTCACTTAGTTTTAACAGTATTTTCACGATACATTAAACCTTCTTTCATGCTTCTTTTTTTACCTTAACGGGAAAGGAGGCTAAAAAATAATCAAATTCTTCGTATTGAAATATGAACGAAATAAATGATAAACGGAAGTAAAGCACAAATCGCTTAAAAACGAGCTGTGCTTTACTTACTTTATTTTATTTATTCATATATTCACTTATTTGATACAGTACGATAGAACTAGCAACTCCAGTTACGTTCAATTTAAAATGGAAATTTTTGCATTATTGTTGTACATCACTCCTGTTTTAATATTAATATAACCCTTGAGCTATCACCTATCAAGGCATCACACAAGTCGTCAAGTCGGGGCGTACAGACCCGAATTAAACATTTAGTAAACTGGGTATAAAAAAATATAAATCATTGTGTTTTAATTTCAATATAATGTAAGAATATGTAACATATAAAAAGCATAGAAAAGAAATTAAAATTGTACTTCGGTCAATATGACCCGACGTGACAGCTAAAGGGTTAATATTAGCATGCACTGAGTGAACAATATTTAAAGGAGGGAGGGGGGAGAAGGTTTCGTCTCTAGGAATTGAAATTTTAAGACGCAAATGTTAAACCTTTTGTGATCATTAAAATTATTTCATTCTTACAGAGCAATAAGCTTTCAGATTCTTCCTTGTTTTCAGAGAAATGGTGCATAAAAAGAATCGAGTCATTGTAACTAAGGATGCAACAGATATAATCTTTAATCGATGTGACGCAGATAGTTGACATTTAAACAAAGTAAAGAACGAAATAATATTACCTTCTTTATTTCGTAAGAACTAAGATCCAGTCATTTTTACAAACCGCATTAGTTCTTCTAATCTGAAGGTCAAAATGCGCAAATTTTGTACCTTTTAAAAATTAAGTTCAATTAAATCTGTTCATTACTTATAAGTGATTAAGTATATACGTTTCTTCAGTTGGTTTAGAGAGTTTAGTAGTATTTGTATTATTTACAAAATAATGAAAATTAACAACAAAAATCGTCAGCTTAAATGTTTTAGATGAGTCATGCTTCAACTTCAATGGACCACAGCGTTGCTCATCCGGCTGCCCATGGGCCACATGTGGCCACCGAACTTCCGTGAGTGACCCGAAAAATGTAAAATTCTTTGAGATAAATTAATTTTTCTACACATAAACCCTGAAAATACACCACCCCCACTTCCTTTGTAAACAATTGCCTGCTTTGGCGTTGAAAAGGACCGCTTGTTGATTGAAATCGGACACATTATCAAAATAATGCACATTTATTTTATGGGTCTGGCCATGTGAAATAGCAGGTGGATGCGGTACAAAAGAAAAAAAGATTCTGTACCGCTAAATACCACTTTCTTGACAATCATATAAAAAATATGAATAATTTTAAAATGATTGTGAATTTGATTTATATTTGAATGTCCTAAACTGCAAACGATAGAAAACTTACAAAACTCATACACACACACACACACACGCATATATATGTATATATAAAGATTTTACAGATTCAAAAAAATGTTCAATTTAAAATTGTTTTATAAATGGCTTTAAAACATATTTTTCGTCGCTTAACTTTCCACTATTAAGTAAAAGAATATAAAACATATTTTTGCACCGAAGCAACAGATATAAATTGTTATTGCAGCTGCAAAAACATCTTTCTTTTGAATCCGAAATTTACATGTGAACTACTATTTGTTTAATCAGTGTTGTATTCACGGAGGGGGGAAGGGAGGATGTAGAAGAATCTTAAAGAATCTTTCTTACAGGGGTCTAAAGCGGAGTGGTGGAGCACGGAGGCAGTGGAGCTACGAGATTTTTTTCGAAACTGGAGCGTAGCCGGATCAAAGAAATTTGTTGTGCTCCGATATTTTGTTTTTTCCCTTTTTAAATTTTTTATGATTTAAAAAAAATTAAAACACTTAAAAAGGGGATAAATAATGTAATCTATTAAAATTATTCGAAGTACGGAGCGGAGCCGGAGCAAGAATTTAAAAGTCGGAGCGGAGAACTCAAAAAAGGGGCTACTGTAGATCACCGATAAAAAATATATTTTGCCGCATCCCAAGGCCTCTGATTACCTGAAATTAGAGTGCTTGTTCATTTTTGTTCCAATCTTCTATAATTTTTGGAAATATGCAAAATCTCGTTGCTGCACTCCCCGCATACCTAGTTTTTATATGCCTTCGATATTTTAAACATCTTGAAGACGGCACCCCCACCCCCACTCTCTCGTCCACTTAAAAAAGTTCCGAGTTCGCTACACTGCATTTAATACATTTTAAGACTAATAAATGATATTAGTCAATGTTTGAGCTTATAAAGATGAGCCTTAAAGATTCAAAACATATAATTAATTCCTCCAAAAAATACTTAGAGATAAAGAAAATAAATATCGAGAAGTTTATGTCATGACGCAGTTTAGAGTTCGTGACAAAAAAGTAAGCTAAAATAATGGATAAAAATACATTTTAAAGCTTTCAAAGAAGCAAAAATACGTCAAATATCATGATTTTTATCTTTGACGTCATATCCCACTTTCGTCATGAAATAATATTTAAAAAAATCGTTTGGAAATAAACTAGTTTGTTCTTTACCTGAAAAAAAAAAGGAATATACGTATTCACTCATCATTTCCTGAACGCGATGTTATTTGCAAGCTGCATAGCCAAGCTCTTATCTACTGCAATTATAACGGTATGAAAAGGGTCTTAACGAACCCTCCCCCCTCCCCACACACACAGCGAGAGTAAAAAAAAGTTTCAGTAGCTGAAGGTTAAAGCGAAACTTCAGCTTCGTTACAAGTTTTTACTAAAATATTTCTTCTTCAGAAGATCCGAGTCCGTAGGCTATGAAATGGGTAAGCGGAGAGGTTTATCCGTAAAATCGGCATTAATTTTTTTAAGTTTCTTCACATGATACAATTGCAAATGACGTCATTTGATTTTGGGAAACTCACGTTTTTTTCTCTAGAAATATGCGTACACAGTCGCGTATAAAAGCTTAAATGTGCATCTTTTTGACATTATGATACTGCCAAGCTTACCACCACGGTTTTTGCGTTAAGGTAATGACAAAATTCTAGCAATACTGAAGATCTTAAAGGTTTCAAAAATACGAAGAGTCGAAGTGGATCGGTTATTGTTAACTAGTGTCCGAGTAATGCTATAAAAGTAAAAATTCCGTTTGGGCTAAACAGTGATTAACAATCAAAATGCACAACAATTCTCCTTAATGAATAAATAACATAAGTTGCATTTATCTTTCACTTTTATTTATTCGCTTAAAATTTTTTTCTTTGTTAATTTGGGACGGAGATTCCCCTGAATGTTTTACGAAGTTTTATTATTATTATTTTTTAACACGTTAAAGCGCATCTAGAAGTCCCGTTATGTTATACATGGGTGATTCTCAGGAAATGCGAAATTTTCAATTAGGGGGATAAAATTAAGTCTTCAAAAATAATCTAATGCTTCGTTTCAATATTCATTTATACATGCTTAATATATTTTATAGAGAGCAGTGTAGTTAACTGACATTTGCGCAATATAAATTTTAAAATGAAAAATCAAAGAATTTTGAACTTGACTTTATACAAACATACATTTAAAGCCCTATCCTTGTATATGCAAATCCGTGAATTGTGTAGATGATTTTACTGTGAAGGGAGGCCGTGGTAGCCTAGTGGTTAGGATGTCGAGCTTCGGATCGGAGGATCGCGCGTTCGATACCCGAGCCACTGAAGACCGGCCATATACACTTGGGGATACGTGCGTGAAAAATCCGTGGACTCTGAAGTCCCGATGCAGTTCCGAGGGTACCGGAGGGGGGAGAATTTCCCTTCCATTCACTCTTAGGTCAAAAAAGGAAGGTGGCGTATATGGTGGCTCCATCTGGTGTCATCCAAATACATATTTAGCCAAGTAGTACTTCCACCGTTGTGGTGCTCATCTATAAACGGAAGGCGCTCCTTACTGCCTTAATTCCTATTCGCTCTGCGAAAGGGAGCTTGGATATCCAAGTGGCATTAGAAACAACAACACTGTGAAGGTAAACAAAAATAGGTTTCGTTCCTAATTTGCACAGAATAAACTTGTTCTTCGACAATCTCCCATTAAATGCTTAAAATGGTAAATAAAATAAAAGCACATTATGAACTTATATTACATAATGCTATTCGAAGGATTACTATATAGTTGGTGCTCTGACAGTTTTCAGTTCTTAATTGTTCAGAAAATGTAAGATTTTTGAAACCCCCCTGTAATAATAATGATTTCCCTGTGTAAGAATTTTTATGATCATCTATTTGTATGTCAAAAGAAATTACAAAGGAATTATATGCTTTTAGAAATATATGCAATTTTTTATTAATTCAAATCTGGAGCATTTTAATTTCCAACACTCAGAAATAAAAAAGAAACAGAAGACTGAATGTGATTGATAAGAATCTTAGTATTTTTCCCCAATTCTTTATTTTCAGTTATACTGGGTGTGTGTGTGGGAAGTCCAAATGTGAACGCGTTTTCGTATTACGGCATTACTTAAGGTTTTTGAAAACTGATTTAAATCTCAAGAAAGAGAAGAAGAGAAAAGAATGATTAAAATACATCTCAGTATCAAACTATCTCTAGAAGGTTCTTTCACTTAGACATGTGAGAAAATAAGTGTAATTATCCATTAGATGGAAGACTATTAGATTAGCGATATGATGACAACTATTGATAAGGTTCCTTCATATTTGTAAACATTATTATTTTTTAAGTTTCTTCCCCTGGAGTGATGACATGCTGGAATCTTATCAAAGCTTTTCAGAATAAATATGAGTGAATTTAGAATGTTCGCTTCTTGTGTTGTTGAGTCGTTAATTCGAACATCCTTTGAAGCTCGTTACTTGTGTATTTAGAGAAAATACATTTTTTCTCAAAATGGACACGCTAAAGTGTAAAGTTTTGTATCTCTCTTTAGTTTTTTCTGTAACACTTGCATATCCTTTAGAAAGATGCTCGGTGGATATGACGCACGCTTTTGGACCATCTACTATACATAATCCCATTGTTAAGAGATTTAATCTGGATTATATTTTAAACGGTACAGTGGAAAATGGATACTGGTAAGTCAAGCAATAATCTAAATATTTAAGAGTTTCAATTATTTTAATTTTTCAATCCTAGTTTTAAATACAGTTGAACTTTCTTAATACGAACACGGTTAATACGAAATCACGGCTAAAACGAACATTTTGTTCATTAAGTTTGGTTTGCTATTTAATTACACTAAATATCTCACGCATATTACGAAGGCTAAAATACAAAGTTCGGCTAAGACGAACAAAACTTCTGACCTATTAATTCACGAAAAATTTGCATGATAAAATTTAATGTACCTAAAAAACAACTAACAAATAAGGACTTTTCCAAAATTGTTAAATTTTAAAATTTAAGTTCACTTTTTCTCAATGCACTTGTAAGATTTAGAAGTGTATATTAGTAAAAATAAATCATTTGTTTTCACTATTTATGTTACTTTTTATTGTAAATAGTAGTAATTATTTTTAAAATATAAACAGGCATTTCTACTACTTTTTTAACACAATTTTACTTATTCACGGTTGTTACGAATAACGGCTAATCCGGTCAAATTCGCGAATCTTTGTCATTTCGTATTAAGCGAGTTTAACTGTATTACAAGATAAATTAATAAAAAGTGTGCAACGGACTTAAATATCCAACTAGAGAAATGTAGGGCTTTAATTCATGTATATAGCTTCCAGATATAAACAATTAAACATACTATCGGCCGTTTGTAGTTGTTAGATAAAAAAAATGTGTGCTACAATCAGGGCTCGAAAAATCTTTAAAAAATTTTATGCCCTGCCGGGATGTTTATATAAAAAAAAACATACCCGAACAAAATTTTTACATGGCCAGAAGTTGTTTTATTGCATATTAATAGGAACATTTGAATTTGTCGTATAGCATTAAGCAAACAAAAAATTAAATTAGCAGCTTTATATCTGAATCAATAATTATTTTAACGTTAATCAAAATCATTAAAAAAGTACATTACAAACAAATATTACATAATAAGTAGTTACAAATCAAAATTTGCAAAATTTAAATTGTATTAGCAATTTTATTGTTGACATGCATTTTCGTCAACATGTCAAGTTTGAGCTCCAGTAAGGATGCGGTGGTTTTTCAATAAAGTACTAAATAATAAAGTATTGGGAAAAAATATTTGATTAAAAAATTACATGCCCTGCCTGGGCAGGTAAGGGTAGAAGATTCATGCCCGATTCGGAATTTTTACATGCCCCGGACATGTCGGGCAATATAATTTTTGAGCCCTGACTATAATCCTTTAATAAAAGTGCTTCATTAGAAGAAAATGTTCATTAATTACTACAGTTCTACCATTTTTATTTGTGCAAAATTTTAATTTACTCTGAAAGTATTTCCAAAAAGATTTTATATCTCTCATTTTGTATGGGATAGGTTTTAACCCTTTATTTACTGAGTTTATTAAAAGTTCACATTCATTTTGCTTTATATCGTCGCATTTCTGCCATCCAATGGCAGAATGAACTGCGTACAGTAGAACTTTAAAATTCCAACAGGCTTTAAAAGCTTTGTAAAAATATATATATAAATTTCCGTACTGTATATAAGAGCTTTTCAGAAGTCTTATTGTAAGTCCCATTTCATTGATGTTGAGATTTTTAAGGTTTTAAATAAATGACTGCAATTAATTATTAATCAATATTGTTGTAACTTATTTCATATAAGTACTTTATAAACTTGTATTATACAGGGTACCGAAGAGTGTATGTAAGAATTTTTAAAAAAATGTGGGGTGCGGCTGTGTCATGGACACGGCCGTGTGTTGTACGTGAATACGTTTATGTACTTGTACGATGATACCATAGCTGTCGTCGTAACGCAACCTACGTATCTGCATGAGTGGCAGTCGCGATGATACTAGACGTGCACTGATCGAATCTAATGCGGGCAACCCGTGTTGCTTATTTAAGTGGATACAAAAAACCGTTCGACCGTGATAACGTGGGCACTTTGTCCGAGTCCAGTGATTTTTTACATGTACCGCGCAGTTTAAAGCCCGCTACTGGCTCTTCAGGGAAAGTATTTTTAAGCAGCGATAACTATTTGTCTGTTGTTAGCTTCAATGAGCGCAGAAACCATAGACGATCACGCACATCACACTTATGTCCGAATAGATTGTTGACAAACGCCGTAGTGAAATGCGCACTAGCTGCTGCCCAATGTGTCTTCATAATCGACGATCGTACACAATCTATGCTTATACAGTCCGTTGTCAATGTAGAAGCGATTTCATCGTCCACTTGCATAATTTCAATAGCTGCAGATGTACTGGCACCGTCGTTGATCCGCACGGCCGCATTCGTTCTTTTACATTCCCGGCACTGCTTGTCTCGGTCATATGGTGTTTTATTATTACCATTCGATTGTTCTTGAGAAGTCCATTCCAACTGTATGCAATCTCTGTATTTGGTTTTGGCTTTTCGACGCGTATAACTCGACATTATCTATATATTTTTGACATTTCTTTATTTTAACACTTTATTATATTCATTGTCACTACTTTAAACTAATGTTTTATATACAATCGATAGATTTTGACGACATCTGATGATTAAAACTTAAACGAACATCGTAGCTTCTCCGAGTCAAAAGCTATACTAATTGCAAATCTCGATATGCAGCAAAATAACCTGTAAATGGAGGCGCTTCTCCCTCCACCGCACGCGATGCGTCACTGTTCTTGCTTATCGTAATAAATTCTCTGAGCCTTTAGTTATCGAGTGGTATAATTTAATTTTGAATGTAGAGGATAGATTCGAAACTACAACGCCAAACTGTATCCCCCGATTTTGTTCTCATTAGATTTTTTGGATTGCCCCCGTATGGTAACAAATTTAAAGACGTATTCACGTCAAAAAAATTCCAACTACTGACTTTACTGTTTGACTTCTAACCAGCAGCTCCTTATATTCTTCATTAAGATGTAAAACAATTTAAGTTTATACTGTTATATTTCATTACATAGAATAAGTACCGGCGTTACGCAATTAGACTCGATAGCAACTATTAGTATTTTTGTGTTATAATAATTTTGTATTGTAAAATTTAATATTTTGACTAAGGTATTTTCATTACTCAATAAGGCTTTTTAGAAAATGCTGTTCATTTTGTGATTTAATAATAATGTAACGTAAAGTTTAATTGTTTGAGAAAAGTATTAGCATTCGTATAGTATGTCTTTTAACAAATGTATTCAATTTTGTGTTAAATTTTACGTTAGAGAATGTCCAGTTTGTCTTAGCCCATAAAAGTATGCTATATTGGTTGGAGTATTTCTTTGTTTAGATTCAGATTGAATGCGTAATTGATATTTATTTCAACCCGTACTTAAATGAAAGATGTTTCAAACTCGAAATTTCCTGTTTCAAATGAGAAAAATTTTGCTTTTTATACTACAATGTCTATATTTTATTCCGTTCAGATAATTACGAAGCTCATTTACATAGAACTGAATGTTAGTTGCATTGTTCAAACGGCTTTAAAAAGCATCAATTCGACAACAGAAAGCGTGATATTTGTAATTTTGTTTTTCATGCCTTTATAAAAGGATACAGAAATTTGTAAATTGTGGGAAACCATTTGTTAATCATTGAATCGTTTATTATTTTCAGTGTCTTCAAGTATCTGAAATCACAAAAATAAAATAAAATAATAATAACAATAATCCTAAAATGTACTTGTCCATTTTATTTCGATCATCAGTTGTAAATTTACTGGTTTTCTTTAAACTTATTGCAAAAAGGGAAAAAAATCGGAATTTAATTGCTTTCCGAAATTATTAAGACTCATCAGTGGTAATTGGTTTCACTTTCACAATTTTTTATTTTTCTGTAGTTCATTCTGTCTCTTAAGTATAAAATTTGTGTGCAATTCATATATTTCTCTTTTTTATTTTAATTATGTATTTTGGTTTAGGATCATTTTTATTGAAAAAAAACTGACCAATATTAGTTGTAGAGTCCAATTGTTTTCAATAGCAGTGAAATCAGTTGTTTAGAACAATTGAGTATCGGAGAAATTATATGAAATTTAAAGTCGACAAATCTAATCATTATACTTCATATCGTTGCTCTTGTAAAATTTAAAATTAGAAAACATACTTTTTTATTACTCCTTTTTATGCTTCATTTCGGGAAATTTAAATTCATAAATTTGTCTATTTTTGCAGGAAATTGTTAATTTTTAGATATTTTTTTAAAATAACCTTCAACATGTATTTCCTTAGGAATACTATATTATATTTCTCTTCGTAGCAAACTCGGTAGCAAAGCATTTTCTCTTAGTAGGTTTTCATCAAACTTCTCGTTTTTCACCACTCCCGAAAACACTGTATCCACTTTTATCTACAAACGTTACCAAATTACGGTATACCTAAAATTCTATTAGTATGCATTGCTGACTTTTATTTCTTCTGGATATTCGGACGTAAAAACTGCATTTTCTTGAAAAATGCTTCTTACAGTTTCGTCGTTACAAGAATTTTTGAACATCACCACTGTGTTTCAAAAGTCAGTTTGCCCTTTAGTGGGAGTTCTTATACATTTTTTCAAAATTATTATGGTTATTGCAGTCGTTTTGCTCCTCACGTTTCATATTTTAATTGATTATTTTGCTCCAAAAGCGTTTAAGATTATACGTTGAATACAATCAGATGGCAATTTTTTAACGTAAAATTTAAAGAACATTGAGCTTAAAAAAGATTGAAACATGATACCGGCTGTAGTGGTGTAGGTATGGAGGGGCGAAGGGTCTGGGCAGGACTTCAAATCTGATCACTTTTGATAAGAAAAGAAGTTTAAAGCGAATTTTACCAATAAGAAAAATATAATTATTATCTAGGTACAATGGGGGGGGGGAGTTCGTCGGTACATACGACTTTGGTTTTAATCATCATTATTATCATTCACTTTACTGCTGTCAATTTACAGACTGTGAGTTATCTAATTTTTTTTAAACTTCCTTTAATTTCTTTTTTTAAGTAACTTTTTTTTAAGTCGCACAAACTGTGCAAGAAGCAGTTTTATTAGATAAGTTGTTAAAGTATTTTAATGCTATAATTAAAACGAGAACTTATATTCCCTACAAGAACTGCACCGATGCCCAGCTTACCCCGGATCACATTCTCGAGTGCCTGGCCCTTACCAGATTTTGAAACTAGATAGGTATGGTGCCACTGGCTTCTGAACTTCGAGAGGTCCTCTACAGCACAGATGTCTTGGATCTGGCGGTTGCAGTTTTAAAGACACACGAGTCCATTTAATTGTCCATGGACGTGATAAAAAAAATGCTACAATTCAAAAGCTAGTATTAGTGAAAGAAAATATTCAGTGCTGTATCAAAATGTGATCCGGTACGTTTAGTTAATGTATCAAGTACATTGATCATAAATACAACTTTATACGTGAGCTTGAGAAAAATAACTTTGTAAAAGTTAAGTATTGTCCGACTGAACGCGGTTATTTATTTATTTCATTGTTTATCATATAATAGTTTACTTTCTACTTTTTTTAAATGTACTTAATGTACTGCATAAACTCGTATTTTAAATAACTTTCAAATATTATATTAACCTACAGCAGAGATGGTGAGCCGGTGGCAGGCGACAGGCATTTCAGTGGCACGCCTTCAGGTGTTGAAAAGTAAATAGCATGTAAAATGAAGTGTTTAAAAGAGGACACCAGTTTTTTAAATAAATAAGATAACGGCAAATAGTAATCTATTTTGAATTGTGTTGATACGTCTAAAGTTTCTCACCATAAAAGATTACAAATGTTTTACATTAATTATCTTTATTTTACTTTTTCACTTACAATAAAGAATGCCTGCTTTAGGACACTTTACCTCATCTTAATATTGTACTGAAATATTTTAAAAATAATATTTAGACAATTTACATTCCATGCAAGTTAATAATTAAACAGCACATATACTTAAAAAGACAAAATATAAATAAAATATATCTTAAATCATAATAAAAAATATGATTCGATAGTTTGAAATGGAAGCAGGGGTTTGAAGATGATTTTTGAAAAGAAATATAAAAAGTGGCACAATCGTCACCTGAAAATAATAATTCGTAGGTTAACTGGCACACTAAATAAAAAAAAAGTCCGCCCTGACCTTGAGAAATTGACTGTCTTTTCAATGCATTAACACAGCTTTTGTGTTAGCACATGGTTGAGCATCTGTTCTCTGTTGCTCCAATAAAAGTCTTTAATTTTTTTAAATCTAATCAATCAATATATCATGTATATCACTCTGTCTGCAAAGTGTATTACTTCTATACTTATCATTTCTTATATATTCCCTGCAGGGTGCAGATTGAAGAGTATTCGTCTAGTACACACGTAGGTACTCATATAGATGCGCCAGCACACTTTTCAAAGGGTGGCAGAACTGTCGATCAGCTACCGTTTTCAGAACTTATTCTTCCTGCTGCTGTTGTGGACATCACAGAACGTGCTAAATCTAACAACGATGCTGGACTTAGTGTTCAAGATTTACTTGATTGGGAAAGCAGGACGGGAAGGAGTCTTAATGGTACTATTGTTTTATTGCGTTCTGGTTGGAGCAAGCTCTGGAGTAATCGTACAGCATTCTTAGGAAGTGCCGGAGACGATCCTCTGCTCTTTCATTGGCCAGGATTCTCCATTGAAGCCGCACAATGGTTGGTGGAAAACAGAGCGATCAAAGCGATTGGCACAGAGTGCATATCTTTGGATATAGGTACCGAACGCGACTTTATGGTTCACAGAATCATCCTAGGGAACGATATATACGGTTTGGAGAATGTGGCTAACATGGATCAGCTTCCGATTTTTGGTGCTACTCTTTACATAATTCCTATGAAAATGGAACGTGGAAGTGGTGGTCCAACACGTATATTCGCCACTTACCCAAATGTAATTTTTTGAAAATAACAGCAAAATAGGATGATATGCATATTTACGACGTGTGTAAAAGACTGTTCTTTAAAATATATTACTATACTCTGGGTAAAAGTTCTTCTCTTATTCAACCTCACTCTTAAAAATAGTCTTTTATGCTTTACTTTATTAATCGCAGTTGTAGCATGTTATCAATACAATTGATAGCTAAAAGGAATTATTTTGTGTAGTCTTTTTTTATCCGGTACATGAAAATAGTTTTGCGTAAAAATTTTTTCCAGATGCGCAGAATGCTAAGATTGAACGTCAAGTATTATGGTTCTTTGCTGTTTAATACTGCACTATATGCCATGCTGTGTTAAATTGAAAGGAACCATAACGCTGCACTTGAAATCGAAGTTCTGAATGTCTTATCTTAATACTTTCTAGGTAAGAATACAGGTTATCCTCTTATAATATGGTAGGTTATTTTCCCAGAAAATGTCATGTTGAGTGAAACCGTGTTATGTGAGACTCAGTGCTATAAAAAGAGGGGGTTAGATTCCAAAAACTTAGGAAAAGAAAAATCTCTAATTCCTTTATTTTATAAATTTATTTTTATTAAACATATAAAAATTATACAAAATAAATATTTGTTTCTTCCGTTTGTATAGCACCAAACAAAAAGAAACAAAAAAATTTTTTTAATTGAATGTAACCTTACACCTTACTATGTGTAATAAAAGTTTTATCCCTCATCATTGCCCATTAAGAGCTTTTTGTTTTTGGTTGAAGGACATTAGGACATTAACTTAACCTTTCTGAACCTGTTTTCCTCATTTAGATTTTGTCCTCTTTAAAATCCTTGGATTTTCCGTTTCTTTCGGTGAAAAAGGTGACGAAAAATGATTCAAGACTTACCGATCGTTTTTCACTGCCCCCCCCCCAAAAAAAAAAAAATCACTGTATCCACTTGACAAGTGGTAGTTAGTTAAGTCTGGGTCAAAAAATGTTTAGTTTAATGGGGAGAAAAAGATGTGCCTAAAAGATTTAACATTTCACCATGTGTTTCTTTCATCATAAAAATCAAACCAACCAAACTTTAAAAACAGTTTTGATTCTGAAACTATACAATTGGCTAAAAAAAAGCAAAAAAAAAAAAAGGTATATTACAGTTACATATGCAACAATACTTTTTGTGTGTGCGAAGGGAGGTAACAATTTACATGAAATGACTTCGTAGGGCTTAAGATTTCGAGTTTTGTGCTGTATTTTGTTTTAATTTATTTCACCCAGGATTCGTTTTAATTTTTTTAGGATGTTTTTATTTACTCTACTATATCTGAATGGTTGCTATGATTTTTTAAAATTATTTTAAAGTAATTTTATTCTGCCACGTAACAAATGCTCCCAACAGTAGCGGATTTAGGCTTAGGCCCGTGAGGCCCGGGCACAGGGAGGCAAATTTTGAGAGGCGCCAAAATTTTTAAGATGACTAATATTAAAAATCGATTGGGTTTTCTGTAAACTGTAAGACCAAATTTTAAAGTTTATTTTATTGCGCTCTTACTATCTAAACATAGTACCATTAAAAAATATATTATATGATTAATCAGATAAAAATAATTTATATTTTAATTACAAGCAATTTATTATTAATTCTTTGTTTAATTGTTATGTTTTTTAAAAAAATGTTCAATTCGTACCTGAAATAGATTTCTTATTATTATTGTTATTATTTTCCTTATTTTATACACACGCACATATATGTATATATATGTTTATATATACTATATGTATATATATATATATACTGTTGCGAAAGAAAAAGAGCGCCATATCGTCTCGGGCTTAGGGGTGCCCTCAAACCTAAATCTGCTACTGGTTCCCAATTAATATATTGAACAGTATCAGTAAACGATAGCACAGATACACAGATTATGCGTCATGCACTCTGAATTGTTAATTTCGTGATTTGCATGTAAAACGACAATGAGTTGTAAACAAAACTCTCAATATATAAGTATACATGTATAAATGTCTATGTGTTAGTGTAAAGGAGGTGAAAATTCGTCTGAGAAGTAAAACTCATTCTTTACTGCCCCAGAAACAATTGAGAGGAATTTTGGGCATACATTTAATTCATTAACACCAATTTAAAATATTAAATTTAACAAAACCGAACGATACATGTTCTAAACAAGAGTGGTGATGAATAACAGCTCATGCCACCAGGTGGACTTTTTTATATTTTGGACTGCGACATCAAAATTTAACTATCTGGGCAGCCACATAAATTCAAAAATAACATTTAAAATTTAATGCCATCCGGAAAGTTCTGCATTTTATGGAAGTAATATAGGTTTTCAAATTATTTCCATAGATTGTTCATGGTATTTACGTTACAATTATTTGCGAGTACAGTCAAACCTGTGTAAGACCACTTGCGGTGTTGCACTTCAGTGGTCAAATTAGACAGGTGGTCAACTTAGAGAGAGTGAGGTAGAGGGTGAATGGCTAATTACGTTCTTGGAAAAAATGGTCAACTTAGACAGGTGGTCAACTTACAAAGGTGGTCAACTTTACAGGTTTTTACTGTACATTGAAATTGGCATTTCAATATACTCCTGGTAAAACGTGAAGGTAAACCTGGTAAACTTCAAGTTCACTTGAAGTTTTACTTTGCTTTTCTTTCGTTTTCCTTCACGATAGAAATACTTGATGCAGTATTTAGTATTTTTCACCATATTTGTCATATGATAGGGGTATCAAATTTCGTTTCTTTGTACAAGTAACACGGCTGTGACGTAAAATTCTCACTACACATTTGCCCGAAACATTCCCTGAAACGGAAACGTAATATCTAAGCACTCGAAAAGTTTAATTCCAAACGGATTTTTTTTTCTTTTTAATTTGGGCTTTTGATTTATTTTGCTTTTTCATTCAGAATCTTTCCAATCTGAAGAAGAACGCAAAAGTCAAAAATCGTGCATCGTACAAGTGAATGTGTTGACAAACAATAAAGAACCTGACAATGTAGTATGGAATATGAACATATTTATATTATCGTGACGTTATAATGTACACACGTCCTTTAAATAAAAAACATGTTATTATGTTTATCGCGAAAATATTAGCTTTTCATTTGAAAATGTTTTGTTGTCACTGAAAACACCTTTATCCCCGAAGTTTTCCTTGGAAGTTAATTATTACATTGCTTCGCTATCGGACTTCTCTTACAAATGCAATTATTGACATTTGAAGTGTTGAAACAATTGAAAATCTTTCAGGAATCTTCGATACTAATTTGAAAGCTTTATTCCCTGTTTATAGACAAAATACTTTACGCCACAGATTTGATTTTAGCAACTAAAACTTCTCTTTTGACAACAACAAGGCTATTTAAGCGTGCCATCAGCTGCCGATTTTTCTGTCTGATAAATAACGGAAAGATATACTTTAAAGCTTTTGCAAAAAAGATTACTGACTTTTCATCTAGCTTGTCAGTCACTTGTCATAGCTGCTTTAAACTGGTCTCGCTTGTTTAATTAGTTATAAATTTGCTGCTTCCCTGAATAACTTCATCTGCTGTATACAAAATGTTATTGTTTGGTTATTTTGTGTGAAATAATTATAGTAAATAGTACTTACAATTTTTGACAATCAAATACAGTGGAACCCCGCTATTCGTACATAATTCGTTCCAGGAGGGAGTTCGAATGGCGAGTTGTACGAATAGAGAATTATTTTTTCACATAAGATGTAAATTGGATTAATCCGTTCCAGCCCCTTAGATGGTTGCTAATTTAAACCTATGACAAACAAATGTACAGTCGTACTGTACATGAAATTATACAAAAATAAAAATTTAACTGCACTTTGCTTGTACTGAGGTGAGCAGATGGCATAAGTGGAATGTTGAGAGGAGGAAGATAAATGTTGATGATACTGTTTGAAAGAGGAGTCACCTTCCATAAAAACATCAGGTAACATCCCTTTCTGCTGTTCTTTCTTTTTCTATCTTTTTGCACTAGAAGAATCTTAGGGTTTCTTTCTCTAAAAACCTGTACAATGTTGTCTCTTTGACGATTGTTCAGATTTTTTCTAAAATATTCAATAACATTGTCGTTGAACAAGTTAATGCTGTTGACCACAGCAGTGTTGGGATGCCATTTTTTCACCACTCTCTGTGTTTTCTCGCAGGGGTAACACATTTCTTTAATTTCTTCAAAGGAAATGCTTTCCGTATTACATTCCTCCTCTGAAATAGAAAGTTCTTCAACCACTTCCTCTTGCTGCTCTTCTTAAAAAGTTAAAATTGTCAGTAAAATCTCAAAAAGTATTAAAATTTTTAAAAATCCAAAACGCTAAACAAATTGTTTCCCGGCGAGATCAAAATGAGCATAATTTTTCGACTTTTTTCTTAAAAAAAAGAGCCAAATTTCATCCCAGCTGGCCCCTGGCGCCGTAAAAATCGCGGGACAAGTACGAATGGCGAGTTGAATTTTACTTGAACAAGTTGGACGAATAGCGAGGCGGATGAATGGCGGGGTTCCACTGTACATGCCTGTTATGGTGTGTGTTCGCTCGCCGCAGTGGTTGAATTTAATTATGTGAATTAAATTATTTAACCAAAGCAACAAACCAACACGGTGTGAAAGTATAGTGGTTAGATTTTTGCGTTGTGTTTTCAAGATAAATTCAATCAAAATAATTAAATTTCATTTAGCACATTTTAAATTATAAGTTCAATGATGTCTTAACTACTGAATTGAAAATACTGTATAATTGAATTTCATATTTATTTAAAATCTTAAATCAGTAAAATGCTAGCATGAATGCAATATTCATCTTAGGTGCATCATTATACTCAAAATAAAAAAAATAAAAAGACAAATTTTTTTCTTTAAACAACATATTGAAAATATCAAATGAAGAGATTGAAATAATCTCAATGCTAAAAAAACACAGCAATAAATATATCTGGATTATGGAAAATAGCTTGAATTCGATCGAATAGAAAAATCTCAACTACACTTAAAACTGCTGGAATTCATCATTTTTTTTTCTCTAGTAACAATGATCCTTATCGGATTTCACATTTTAAATTTAAATCCCCACTCCCGGACGCAGGGACGACGTCTGCTATCCGTAGAGATGGTGATAATTTTATTTTGTAAGTTGAATGCTACTTATCTGCGTGACAAAGACCAATGCCATTTTTCCTGCTGGAACACCAGAAAAGTTGAACTTCACCAAATTGTAGAAATTGGTCTAAAAAAATTAAACTCTTAGCGGTGGTGCTTCGAAGACAGTTCAAGCAGGCGATGGAGCAATTTTCATATTCACAGATTTTGCAACGCTCGAAGAAAAATTCTAGCTGACAAAGTGACCGTTGGAATTCACTGGTACTGCAGTGCTATGTGAATCTACTTCAATCTTCTGGAACACATCTGCTGATTTCTGCGAAAGTTCCCTTCATGTTAGCACGCGAATGAAATAGATATTCGCAGCATAGAGCCTGTAGGATTGACTTGTTCTTGCACGATGCTTGTCCTTTCGAAGAGTTCGTCACGTTGTGGATTTCTTTTTGTAGTTTCCGTAGTTATCCATTTACATCATCTTCAAATTTCAATATTTTCTTTATTATTCTTGATTACTATCTAAATTTACTTATTTACATTCAAAAGGAATCAGTATTTCCTTCTTACACGATTCGAATTCATTTCTTTTTCTTTTTCTTTCTCCTTCCACCTTCTTTCTTTCTGCGATTTCTTCCGCCTCTCATCGTTGGAACTTGCAGTCGAAGAGAGAGAGACTCAAAAAAAATGTAACATAATCTTTCTTTCTGTGACGTTGCTGGCGTCCCCAGCTCACATTCGTCAGTTTTAAATTTGAAAGGACAGAGGGAAAAAGGATTTCATTGGCCTGTGAAAACCTTTCATTGTGATGTGAAAACCTTTCATTGGCATGTGCTGCCATCTATCAAAGAATTCACAAGTGATTGTCAAAATTTAAATTTAATGTAACTTTTCGTTACATTTATCACCCTTCAGAGGAAAAAAAAGAGAAAAAAAAAGAATATGACATACAGGTACAATAGCAAAAGAAAATTTTAAAACATAATCATTCATAATGCTGATTATCAAAAACAAACAATAACCCTTGAAGTCAATATCATGTGACATACATATCAAAAAAAAATTTTTCAATGGAGTATTTTCAAAATTAAATTTTGTATATATCCTTGATCAAATTCAATCAGTCACCAGAACAGAATTTAATTCATGTCATAAACCCTGATGAATGTTTTTGCTATCATTTCATTCTTTACATTCAATTATCATGATTCAAACTGTTGACACATTAGTATTACCTTGTGACATATACAATATACTTGATTCCATTCTTCATTGCAAGGTGTTGACACATTATCAATTATCACTCATGAGCTGTGATTATATAACAATAAAAATGTGACTACTAATTAATTTGTAGCATGTTTTACTCAATTTCACTTACAAAATTTTTTTTGTATAAGGTAGAAAACAGAATTGATGTTAGAAAATTCCTAGTGATGTATACACACATCTATTTTTTCAGAAAATTCCTCCCCAGTTAAACACGGAACCAGCCTGCTGTAAAACTAGAAAAATGCCTTAGTGGCGCCAGAAGACATTTAGGAAACCCGAATCTGGAATAAGTTTTCTGTACCCTATTTGTTTCATGTAGAGGAGAAAAATGATTTGTTTACATTTTTACTGTTGAAGATTAGGTCTCAACTCATGCATAGGAATCAATTTGCTAACATGTACTTTTAATTGTTTGTCATCACTATCTTTTTGTATGATGTAATTGTCATTTCTGATAATACGTATGATTTCATAAGGTCCTGTGTTTTTCTTTTCTAACACATTTGAACTGTGAAAATTTTTAAGATAAACTTTGTCCCCAGTTTGGAATATGATTTTATCCCTACCTTTAGATTGTTTATTTACACTTTTAATGTATTCATTCTCATTTTCTTTTACAATTTTTTTTGTTTCTCTGAGATGTTCATTTAACAAATTGATATAAGTAGAGTATTTTTCTACTTTTTTAGGTGATTCAAAATTTTCAGAAGGCATATTTAATTTTCTTCCCAAAAATAATTCAGCTGGAGTGAATTGTGTAGCAACATGAACAGAATTGTTATAGTGCAATTTGAAAAATAAAAGTCTGTCAGACCATTCTGATATTTTCTCTGACATAGCAGCTAAACTCTGTTTCATGGACAGATGGATCTTTTCAAGAAGACCATTGGATTGAGGAAAATAGATAGATGATTTTCTATGTTCAATTTTTAGATTTTTTAAGTATTCCTCAAATTCTTTCGAACAAAAATTAGTACCATTGTCAGTTAGTAAAATTTTGCAAAGTCCAAATCTGGAAAAATACTCATTTAGAGCTTTAATAATAGCAGGTGTTTTGATGTTGTGCAATGGTATTGCTTCGAAATACCTACTATAGTGATAAATTATTGTCAAAATATAATTTTTATTGTCATGTGATCTTGGTAATTTTCCTACAATATCAATGGCAAGCATCTGAGCTGGAGCAAGTTCACTTTTGGGTACCATAGAACATTTTGTTTTGGTGTTTCTGCTTTTGTTTTCAAGGCATTTCGAACAATTGTTAATGTAGCTTTTCGTGTCTAAGAACATTCCTGGCCAGAAGAATTTGCGGGATAAAAATTCATAAGTTTTTTTTGTACCAAAATGTGGTGCATGGGCATTGGCTAGACAGATCTTTACAAGTGAGACAGGAATTAAAATTTTGTTATGTACAGATTTTGATTTGTTTTTGGAAGAATGTTTGATCATAACAAGATTTGTATGAGAGTCAATGAAAAATTGCTCCTTGGTATTCAAATTGTTGCTTTTTATCTTTTGTATAATGTTAGAGATAAATTCATCACTCTCTTGTTTTTCACGAATAGTCTCATAAGAAATTTCATTTTCAGCACAAAATAAATTAATGTTATTTACTGTAACAGGTTCATTTATTACACGAGAAAGGAAATCAGCTGGATTTTTAAATCCAGGTAGGTAAGAAATTTTATAGGTAAACTGTTGTAAATATAATAACCACCGTGAAACTATATCAGGCTGTTTGTCAAGTTGGATATGATAAGTCAAAGCTTTTGCATCAGTAAGAATGGTAAAAGATTTTGCATATAAATTTTCATGGAAATGCTTTACAGAAGCAAAAATTGCCAAAAGTTCCCTCCTGATTGAAGGGTACCTAGATTCTGCATCTGATAATTTTCTGGAATAAAATTCAACAGGAAAAAAATTATCATGATATTTTTGCATTAGAATTCCACAAATGGCTTGTTTGGAGGCATCTGTTCCTCGGTATATATCTTTTTCTTGGTCAAAATTGTTTAGAACAGGTTTGTTTAAAATTATATCCTGTACAGTATTAAAAGCTTCTTGGCACTCAGAATTCCAATTAAATGGTGTATTTTTTCTAGTTAAATTGGTTAAAGGTGCAATTAATTCAGAGAAGTTATAAATCATATGCCTGAAGTAATTCAGCATACCTAAAAATGATTGCAGTTGTTTTATGTTTTTAGGCAATGGAAAGGATAATATTTTGTTGATATTATCTTCAGAAGGTGCAAATACATTTTTATCAAGTGAAAATCCTAAGTAATTTATTGTTTGTTTACATATTTGGACTTTAGCTGGATCAAGAGTTAAATTGAAGTTTTTAAGTCTGTCAAAAATTTTCTGTAAAAGGACTGACATTTCATTGATGTTGTCAGCAGCGACAATGATGTCATCAAGAAAAAATTGAACATTTTCCCCAGTTAACCCATTTAATGCTTTGGAAATTGCTAAATGAAAAAAAACTAGTTGCATTTTTTGCCCCCTGTGGCAATCTAGCCGGTCGAAAAAATCCTATTTCAGAACAAAAAGCAAATTTGTCTTTGTCATCATCCTTTAACCTGATTTGAAAAAATGCAGATTTAAGATCTAGCACACAATAAAAATTGCGACCTGCAATGTTTTGGATAATTTCAGAAATTTTTGGCAAGCAGATTTTTAAAGGTTCGGTGATGTTATTTATTAATCTATAATCTACTGCCATGCGAAATTTAAGATTTTCTGGTTTTTGACCAGGAAGAGACTTTTTCTTAACAAAAATTATTGGAAAATTATATGAAGATGTCGATGGTTCAATGATACCTGCTTCTAAGAGTTCAGCTATTTCTTTTTGGGCAAAATTCTTTGCTATTTTAGGAATTGGGTAAGGCTTTGTCTGTAAAGGGAAATCGTGCAATAATTTGAAGTCTGGAATGATTGCTGAAGTTAAACCTAACGTTTTATAACTTTTGGAAAAAACAGAGTAGTTAGTCATCAATAATTTAAAAATTTTCTGTTTTTCATGATTTTTCAAATGGTCAAGATTAAAATCCGATTCTTTCAACTCTTCTTTTCTCAATTTATCAACATCAGATGGTGTCAAATTGTTGATTTGAGATACATGTTTATCATCAGGTTGTATTAGATCAAAGTTTTCATATGGTTCAATATTACCAATAATTGTTTTCTTTTTAATGCTTATTTTTTTTTGAAGTTTCATTCTCAATTATGGTATATATATGGGAACATGGACTGATTTGGTGGACAGAATTTTGGATTGAATAATTTAGTTTATTTGATTTTGGAGTTAATATTACTTGGTTATGTTTTTTCATGGAATCAGAAATCTCTAATTTTACAATTTCAAATTTTCCTGGCAAAATGGAAACATTGTTTACAATTTTGACATAGTTTAAACTACTGTTGTTGTCAATTTTGGTAATATTGGACTTTTGAGGAACATTGTCAGGAGTCCAAAAATTAAAAAAAACATTGTTCATGATAAGTCTGTTATTAGATGGATCAATTAACAGTTTGTTTTTTTGAATGAAGTCATAGCCGAGAATAAATTGATAGTTAGACTGCCAATTATTTTGAGTTACAAAAAATAAATTTCTAAACCATTTTGTGTCAATTTTGAAGGATAAATTGACAGATGACATATATGGAACAGTGGAACTATCAAGTAGTTGAATTTTGACAGATCTTGAAACATATTCAACTTTTGCAACTTCTTTAATTTGTGACAAAATATTAGGCTGTACCAAAGAAATGCTTGCACCAGAATCAATTAGTGCCTTAAAGTGCATGTCACCAAATTTGATTTCAATCACAGGTAGATCACACTGTTCTACAGTATTGCATGATGAGATATTTTCTATTACCAATTTACTAACATTTTGGGTAATTTTTGAATCATTTTCATCATTTTGAATGCAATTTGGAACAATTTTTTCATTTTTATTTGTATTTTTTGTTTGTTTGCTGTCAGAACAAGTGGTGATTGTTTTGTGTTTGTGATCAATTTTTTTGTTTGCTTCATTTTTTGAATTTTGATGTGGTGCACTAAGGATTTTCTTTTTACTTAGGGTCTCCGCCTTATACCTTAGTTCAGATTTTTCACTGCAAAAACCCCCTACTAGTTTAAATTTGATTTTCTGAAGTTATTTCTTTCATATGGCCTAAAATTGCCCCGCTTATAAGTGTTGAATTTTCTATTGCCCCTTGAATAACCCCTATTTGAGTTGGAATTTCCCCTATTATTTGATGGGTAGTACCAGCATTCAGTTGTCATATGAGGTTTTGCACATATGTGACAAGTAACCTTGCTTTTTGGATTATTTTGGAAAGTCGAATGAGGTAAAAATTCTGGAGCAGCTGGATTAGCCCAGGATGTGCTTGGTATGTTGTTGTTATGCACATGATTGGTTTGAATTTTGTCTTGCTTTAGTTTACTAATTTCATCAGTTAACCAGCAAACCGTTTCAAACGAGCTGAGCTCGGGTTGGCTTTTGGTGGCCCTAACCGTTCAGCCCGAGGAAAACTAGCCAGAACATTGGGCTTTCTTACAACGCATATTCTTCCCTCAAGAGTACTTTTCCCCTTTTTGCGGAACCACAAAGCTTGGACGTACAAAAAGGGGCATCATTTGAATGCGGCCGCTGTCAATCTACCTCCTTTCTTTTGCTGGTCTGTGATCCCCAAGTCCCTGATGGCTCGGTGAGCGGTTTTTGGACGAACCCTTTGAGCTAGTTTGGACGGTTTTGAACGCATTCCGGCGAACAGTGCAGAGATGGAAGACTGGAATCAAGCCGACATTTTTGGCCTCATTCAGAAATACAGAGAGTTCCAAATACTTTGAAACATTCAAGATTCTTATTACGTCAACCAATACAAAAAAGAGGATGTATGGAAGGAAATATCTAAGCAATTAAATAGTAGCAAAGAAAATTGTGAAAAAAAAGTAGGAAAGTCATTTCAATTTTAAAATTAAAGTCTTGCCCCAAGTTTCACCCCAAAGTGAAACTGAAAGATATTTGTTGATTAAATTCAAATTTGGGTTTCATATCTATCACACTTGCTCCCATAAATAAAAGCATTATACACACGTAGCGTAACTGTTGCCTTTGTACTTTGAAGTAGAAGAGAAAAGTAATAACAAACCATTAAATACAGTAGTATTAAAGCCCTGGAAGTTAAAATAATTAAACAACGTACGTTTTAAATGTTAACTAATTGCAGACGATAATTAATAAATAGAAAATATTAGGTAAATATAAAACGAAATATGCAACAATTTAAACTGAAGCTTTTGGTTTAAAAGCATATTTTGAGCTTAAAATATTGAGATAAGTTTTTATCTTCGAAAACCTTAATTTTTATTAGTTATTCATAGGTAATGGAATGACACAAATGGATGTCATTCTGTTACTATGCGATTTCAATAATTTTAATTCCATAATCGAAAAATTTATTTTCATGTGAAATGTTGAAAATAACTAGAAAAATGTTTTGTAATAAAATGCAATTCAATGCAGCTTTTTTCTGGCATTAGTTAGCGGATTAATTTTTGTATTATTATTGTTATTAAACATAGTTGCAGTTGCAAGCCACGTCCTTACCACGAAAGGGCTCAGTTTTAAATGTAATTTTAAGCTCTAGTCTGTGCTCTAGTCTGTGCTATAGTCTGTGCTATAGTCTGTACGCGGCTTAAGCCGCGTACAGACTAGAGCACAAATCGGCGAGCGAGCAAGATTAGCTCAGTGGGGGGTTGATGATGGGGGTTTGTAGTCCCCGTTAAGCCCCTCTTTCGCTGATCTATTAAGGGGTTTGAGTTAGTCCAATTTGCTTCTTTCCGTGCAAACCGCCCGCCATGTTGGGTCACTAGCAAACACTTCTTTCTTGCGCGTACATTTCGAATTAAAAAAATCAAGTTCAAACTATGAACTTCTCAATAAATTTTAAATAATACATAAAATTAATCAAAATTTCAATTTAAAATTACATTATATCTAATTATTACATTATATCTAATTATTTAAAATTACATTATATCTAAAATTACATTATATCTAATTTTGGAAGTGCTTTATAAATGTCCACGTCCGCAAATCAAAGTTATATAGCTTTTTTGACTTTAAACTAAAAAAAAAGTGTGAAGATCTTTTCCTCAGCATTTGGGTTAATAAAAAAAAAACCCCCAGTTTTCAATTAATTAAATTTGGTTACCCTTTCTTTGACATCACCCCGGCCCTGATATTCGGATCCCCCCCCTCCCCCCCTCCCCCGCGAAAAAAATCCTGTTCATGGCCTTGCCCTGCCCGGGCGTCTTTAATCGCACTGAGAATGGGAGAGAAGCTTGAACAAAGGCAAGAACAAGAAAGGGAAGTGGAGGATTTAGGATTTATATGACTTTAAAAGATCAAGGACTTGAAACTACAAACTAAGGACCCCATTTTGCATCCATTTAAAGAACATAAAATTTATTTCTTTGGAACGTTGGATCAAAGTTCTACTGTACATAGTATGTATATACGCCCACGCTCTTTTGTAGAATCCGTAAATCAAGGTTCTTCTTATTTTATTTAAAAAAAAATAAATAAAAAGAAGCGTGATAAATTTGTCTATTCTTAAATATAATTTCTACTAAAGGCGAAAATGATGGACGTTATAGGTGGATGCTTCTTATTTATCTCTGCTAAAACAAATTCATATTTTTTCTTTTAGAAATACAATGAAATTGTATATGTTTTATCGTATTACTTTTCACCTATAATAATCATTTTTACATGATAGGTATTTTGCACTTAAATACGGATTTCTAATGCTGTTTTGGAAGTACGTATTAAAAATATATATTTTATATATTTCATATATTTTATTTTATACATACAGCTTTATTTTAATAAACGCTTTTCTTCCGTAACTAAAAAATGGTGTGATTAAAATAACCTAGTCATCGTAGCATTTTTCTATAATCTATCAGTGTTATATTCTATATAATGAAGTTACATTAGCAGTGGTCCGCAAATGGTTTGCAAGAAATATGGTGGTACGCGAAAAAAAAGATTAGGAACTGCTGCTCCACTGCTTCGATTTTTTTTTTTTAAATTTCATCGTGGCTCGTGGTCTCTTTGGAATGATTGGCGGTCGTGCCACCATGTCTGGTTTTTTGACAGTATAGGTTCTTTGTGGGTGCCTGAAGTTACCGTAGGGACTTGTTGGTGCTCCGTTTCATCCGCCGCTCGTTGACATTTAAAGGGGGTGTGAACCAGACAAACGGGCACCTTTCTCCGCGCAAATGAAAGGGTACAATTCACGAATTTTAACTTGTGACTCTTTGGTATCCAACCAATTGACGACGAGTGCAAATTTGCAGCGTCCCGGCCCCCTGATCCTGATGTTCTCGGGATATGAATTTTAAAATTTTCTGAACTTTAAATTTCAGTTGATAATTAGAAGACGAGACAACAAATCGTTTCGGTAAAAACAAATAGTTTTGAAGAACCAGCCTTTGGTGTAAAGACAGCGATCTTGGTCATTGCGGAGCTATTTGCTAATCTTGATATTACTGAACAATTTCGCGACAAGAAATGCTGTAACTTTTTGGTAAGTATTACTCCTTTCATGCTTTTTTTTTAAACATCTATAAAAATTATATGGGTTGAAATTTAACTACTTGGTTCTCTTTCTTTCGCCAAAACAGCAGGCCTTCCTTCATAGGCGTAACTAGGGTTGGGGAAAGGGGGGGGATCACCCTAAAAATGTAGACTAAACACCAATAAGAAGTGTTAAAGAGTTGAAAATTTACTAGTCATAAATACTTGTTTCTAAAGATAGACTCCGTGTTTATTTCAGGCATTTCCCGGGGGGGGGAGGGGGAGCTACCCCCTTGGATCAAGTCAACTCCTCCCCCCCCCCGGCAAAAAAAATCAGATCACTAGTTTTAAGAAAAGAGAAATTATGCTTTCAAGACACTTTACTTTCAGAAACACTTTCAGGGAAAGGAGATTGAACACCATCACGAGCGACACCAAAAGTAACTTAAAAGATGTAAGACATTATTATGAAAAAAATTGCGAGGGGAGAGTAACCAAACTCCTTTCCGTTTCCTCTAACATCACCTAAGTATCCCGAAATTGCATTGCTATTAAGATTTCAAAAAGTTTCCTGGGGAGAGCCCTCGAACCCTTGCCTCCAGAGTTAGCCTACGCATTATAGATTTAAGACCAGTTACAAAAATTTAAGTTGCAGAAGCCCCAAATACCCACTCATCTAACTTCACCAAAGACCTGAACATACATCTACTATATATACATCAAAATGCTGTCATATATGTAAAAAAATTCATATTAACATCATTTCTAGTCATATATATCTATATAGTATATATATATACTTATTTCATAAACGCCCACATAGTTTGTAACACTTACTCAAAAAACGGGGGAAAAAATTAAAAATCTATAATCTCAGCACAAAGGTTTCCCTTCATTTCATAATGTAAGATTAATACAATATATAAACATCGTTTAAATATCAAAGCTTTGGAAAATGATATTTTTAACATATTAAATGCAACGATAATTTTGCAGTTTTAATAACGTGTTCTTTCATTTATTTTAGGTCTGTCAACTGGTGGAACGATAAATTTTGCGATCAAATCAATGGCACAGATGGTGTTCAATACGCTCCTGGAGTTACAAGAAATCAAACATTGAGCATTTTTAACCCTAACTTATGCAGATCAATGCCAATAAAATATCAAAAAGATATTACAGTTCATGGAATAAAGACTCTTCGATTTGGAATACCTGAAAATACTTTGTCTAGTTCGGCAAAGAATCCTGAAAACAAATGTTACTGTCAAGGCTCACATTGTATTTCTGGAATTTTGCCACTGAATTGCAAGAAAGGTAATTATCTTCATGTTTTCCTGATTTTGTTCTCTTATTCACGTATAAGAATACTATGACAACGAAGACTAACCGAAATTCTTAGTCCCTCAATTACGGAGACACAAACTAGTACAAACTAAAGCGGTTTTATCCTTCAAATTTTAATTTCGCGTGAAACTTTTGTAAGAAGACTATTCAATAGTAGCCATGTATATAAAGAAGTTTGAATTTTTATTCCGATAGTAGCTAAATGAAGCGTTTATGAACACGATATATTTCATCTTACGTTGCAATGATAAGTTACATCTAAAACTTCTAAAAACTTGTATATTTATTTCTTATCATTAAAATCATTCAGTACCTTCGTATCTGCAACGAAAATGCAATGTGTTCCGATTTAATCATTCTCCAGCATCATTATTAACTATCCCAAATGTCAAGGGAACTGTGGATAACCTCTCAAGATCTCTGGACATTCTGAACGATACGTAACAAATATGAGTTGTGTGGGAGCTGGTCAAATACATTATAAAAGTTACTACAGAGCCCCGGTAACCTTGGCATTAAATGCATTAAATTAATGATACAGGACCTCACCTCCTTTCTATTCCACATCCGAACTGTAGGCTACTTAACGAACTTTTGTTTCAAGAAAATTCATTATCCAGAACTTGCATGCATTAATACATATCAGAAACAAGGTGAAAAATATCAACTCCAGCTAAGGTTTCAACAATAAATTAATAAAATAAAAATAATAGCAGAGCAGAAAGGATGTAGTCATAAGCTATGTAAAAAACAGGAATATAAATTTGGGACAAAATATCGAGTTGCGAGAAGTAAGATCCATCTCTTGCTAGTAAAAGTCGTGGATTATTTCACATATTAACTACATTTTACATACACGTTTCAAATGTAGTATGTTAAAAAATTTTTACTCACTCTTGTAATAAAAATTTGCTGTTTCTTTGAAAATAACGTTGATTATATTTTTTCTTATACATGTTTTGTTTTTATCAAGGTGCTCCTTATGTGATCTCTTATCCACATTTCCTGCAAGGAGACCCAAAACTTCAAACTGAAGTAAATGGTGTTAACGCTTCCGTTGATAAGCACAAAACCTATGTTGACATCGAGCCAGTACGTATGCTTTGCTTCGTTGTTTTGATGATCATTGATTTTTATGACCTTTTTTTCTGTTCACGTGTTACAATTTTTATTTTTACTTTCAGAATACTGGTTTCGTTTTAAATGCCGCGTTCAGGATACAGTTAAATGGGGTGACCAGACATTTAGAAGATTATACGTAAGTAGTTTTTACTAAAGTTTCTATTACAATGAATTTTATATTATTTAAATATAACATTCAATTAAAAAATACCCTTCTAATTTTATTGTACTTGTTTTACAGAGCACTACAAAAAGTAACAGAAAGTATAGTTCCTGTGCTTTGGATGAGCGAAGTAAGTGTATATTGATACCTAAAACTTCATTACTGACAAAAAAATAAACAAATAGAATCTATTGCATTTTTTTCATCGGTGCATTATTTTAGTTGTATTATAGAAGCATATTAGAATTATATGAACACCGGAAACGTTGGCAGCATTGTTTTTTTTAATGTAATGTTATAAGTTAGGGACATTGTACCACAAATCGACAAAACAGATAACACGCATTTCGCTGTAATGTACTGACCTAAGAGAAAACTCACGCACTCTAAACCTTCTCATGTTTGTAGAATCACCCAATAAGTTTCATGCACTGTTTCAACGGCAAGTAGTTGAGGAGGCAGTTGTCACTGCACAAAATATGCATGCAAGTTTCCAGACTCCTACGTTCTGAAGCAGTCCAAATAACAAGTGCTTGATTTTTTTTCAAAGTATTGTATGTACATTAACATACAATTAGTGTTCGGCAGTAGTTAACTAGAAGTAGTTAACTGCTAATGGCAACTACTAGTTAACTAGTAGTTAACTACTAGTTGTAACTACTTTTCTTTTGAACTAGCTAACTACTAGTTAAACTACTTCTTTCCCAACTACTAGTTACAACTACTTTCAAAATTTCAACTACTTTCGAAATTTCTTTTTTTTTATTCTACTTTTGAAAAAAAAAAACTATTTTTTAACCATTAAATTATTCAAATTTTTAGCTTATGAATATTAGGCACACAAATGTATTTTTTACATTATGTTATATAATGAAAAAGTACTCATAAAAAATCATAATATTTATTTCAGTATTTACGCAAAATAGGAAAAGCTTTTAAATATGCTCAAAAAATAGCGTCCGCACCAGCACATGCACAATATAGTTTCATTTTAAAGACCAAATCTTCATTATGGGTATACAGGGGCGGACTGAGAAGAAAATTCGGCCCGGGCATATTTCAAACAGACCGACCCTTGGAAGGGCAGGTATTTTGCAGATTGCAGGAACTAAAAATATTCTCAGTAAATATGTCGATATGTATTAAAATATTAAATGTTTACGCGACAGTTATTTTTCTTATTCAGCATGGAAGTGTAATGATACGTAATACTGTATAGGACCCCAAATTCGGAATCCCAAAAGACCCAAAATCTGGAACTTCAAAAAAAAAAAAATAAAAAAAAATCAGGAAATATTTTGCTCCGTGTTTTTTTTTTTTTAAATATGTCATATTAAAAAGAAGAAAAATAAAATGCAATGAACATGTTTAAGATCGGAAATGTGCAGTTTCCAAAAAAGTTTTTTCTCGATTTTCTGAAAAGGGTTCGTTTTTGCGATTAGAATTAGAGTGTTATTAATTGTTGCTTTAATTGTGAGTTAATACCTTTAAATTTTGCTTTTTTTATTTCTTGTTGTTTTATTACATTTATTTTTTTTAAATGAGCCCTAATTTTCTCGCGATACAGAACATTCGCGAAATTGAAATTCGGCGCTTCTCGCATTTTCCCGATCGTCTGATCTTTTACTGCAATTAAGTAACTAGAGAATATAAAATCATATCAGAAATTACTGGAATTATTTTCTTTTATTGTTAAGAGATTAAAATACTATCGGGAAAAGTCTAGGTTTTTCGATGTTTTGCCTTCGAATGTAAGCCAACTCCAACTTCGTTTTTTGTGATAATTTCATGAAGGCGAGTGTATACGATAACCAAAAGCAGTGGCGTAGCCAGACCCAAATTTCGGGGGGGGGGGGGGTTCTGGAGGAAGGTCGATTTCTCGCAGTTAATTTTACGAAGACAATTGGTCGAATTGATGATTAACAAAATTATTATAAATGGAGTTTCTAACTTGACTCATTTTAATGTGAAAATTGAAATAAAAAAAAACATATTTAGCGACTTAAAAAAACAATCTGATTTACGTTTTTATATAATTTTCGCTTCAGACAGAATTTAACTAGAACTGAAGCTGTTTCAGGGGAGAATACAAGAGAAAAATACAATATTATGTTAAAAATTAAACACTGATCAAGTTTACGTGTCTTGGGAAGGAAGGTGGTTTAACGAACAAGACAATTTCTGAATCTCCAGTCTGAGTGAATACAATGGAAAGAATAAAACTATTCAGTTAATCCAAATGTTTAAAAAAATTGCTAATACAGAAAGTTAAATATGCAATAAAACAATAGTACCTTTAACAAAAAAAAATAATAATAAAAATAAAAATAGAACTTACCAAACTTAACGAATTTACAGGAATAAAATTTTTCGTCCATAAAACATAGAACATAGAACTATTTTTTATCTCAACTGATAACTTTTTTCCCATTATCATTTTTAGCTTTCTTTCCCGTCAAAGTTTTAAACAAAATCACTAAAGCAGTTGGTAAAGCAGTAGTTAAAATAAGTGAAGTAATTAAATAAAGACTGAAAATGAAAAATTTGAAAGTAGGCTTTTGAGAAGGAGAAAAGTGTGTCTGTCGGTCTGTCTGCCCCCCCCCCCCCCCAATAACTTTTGAGGGATTTGTCCGATTCGATTATTTTTCAATCGAAAGATATCGGCGTGGGCATCTCATTTCTACATTTGACTTTTTGATTTGCCTATTTTTTCGCTTAATTTTGAATAGTTCAAAAAATCTTAACATTAGCGCCTATGGGCAAATTATGTGAACTCTGGGCTTAGGATCCAAGGAGCTCCTATGAAGAAGCTATCAGCGTGAAAGATTTTTTGATTTGAACAACCTTTATTCATTTTCGAACAGTTCAAAAAAAAAAAAAAAATCTTAACATAACCCCTACGGGGAATTTTCAATCTTATATAAATCATGATCTAACAGACGGATTTGCTTGGAACAAACTTCATCGGAAAAATTTTATGACGTAGAACATGTACAAATACGAAGTTCAATCGGAACTAAGGGAGCCTATTTTCATATGAAATTTTTTCATCCGGATTTCTAAGGATATTTTTGAATGAATAAATGATTGAATAAATTCTAAAATAAATAAATGAGCGAACGAATGGAAAAATAAATAAATGAGGGAATAAATACATGAATGGAGTGAATGAATGACTGAATAAATGAAAGAATGAATGATGAGTGAATGAATATGCATTAACCGTTGAAAAAGGTATTTGAAGTAATTAGAACTAAAGCTAAATGAGAAAGAGAGATAGCTGGATTATAAGTTTGAAGTTGGTTTTTAACGGAATGGCCCGTATAGTTCTGGGCGGAACTTCTTGTTAAATAATGCATTAGTACTAAAAGCAGCAAAAATAAAATTACCTACAGAAAGTGTCTAGTGAAACTAATTCTGATTCAGCAGATTGTACTTCTTCAGAGGACATCAACTTTCTCTTTTTATAACAATCATCATCAATTTTCTCTTTCGAATTAAAAAAGCTTGTAATAGGTTTATGCTCGCTTCAATATTGCCTCTCATTCAATGCACTTCCCTAAATATATTGGGTTGGAATTCTGGGGGGAAAAATGCGCAGGACGGACCGACCCACCGATGCATAAGGGGTGGAGGTGGTGGATACAGCTTTCACAAGAGGAAAGTGGGTGGGCTCGAGCTCATGGTAAAATATTCATACATGAACCTACAGGCAAAGTAAACGACCATTGGGGAAAAAACCCATTTAAATTAGAATAGTTTATGCTTAAAGAGCGTGAGAAAATAGCCTTTTTATGCCTACAGTACCATTTGTTAGGGGAGAGGAGAGATTGAGAAAAAAAGAAACTCGATCATTTTATCTCCCACTATCTCCCATCTTCGTGTTCTGCACATTTGTTTCTGTATATGCAGCTGAGGCGTTATTATTGAATGGTCAGTAGTGATTGAGGTTAAGTTGAAAGTGGTGAGCAATTAACGCAATCCCCTGTGGTGCTTGAAAGCAACTTTTTAAAAGGAAGAAGGCATAAAAGGGTCTTTCTTCCGCTCTGGGCATGAAACGTAGTAAGAGACTGCTGATAAATTGTTAAACTGAGGAGCATTGTGAACAGTCATGTGAAAGATTCTAGTTTCGATAAATTTACTGTTAAAAGTTCAGATTGCTGCCATTTGAAAGCTATTTCCAGCTTCCCTTTTTTTATTCTAATAATGTTTTTTTCCTAGTCTTGTGTGTGTCTACTTTCATTTTCAATTTTCTCCAGACTAGAGACAAATATAGAAATAAAATTTCACGTTAAATTAAAGCACAAATGAGCATTAAAACGCAGACATATGTTTCGGGATTGCTTGGAATCCCTTTTTCAATGCGACAGGGAGCTTCTAGATGCAAAACATCCAAATGAAGCAGACAGAACAACAAAAACAAAGCTTATATAGCCTAAGAATTAACTGTAAACCAATGAGAATAAAGGCAGTGTGAAGTGGAAGTAGAAGTAGTAGGAAAGGCACCAATAAGAGAGCAACAAACGAATGCAGTTGGAAGTACAGAAAGTAAAAAGGAATATCAATAAAAAGAAAGCAAAAAAGACAACAGCGTGCATAAAAATGTGAAAATACATGAAAATTGCAAAAAAATAAAATAAAATACAAAGAATAAAATGGAAATAAAATAAGTACAGAAAAAAACCAAAACAGAAAATACCAAAACAAAAAGCAAAACAAAGTACACATGCAAAAGAGGGGGAGGGAAAAAAAAAAACTAACAAGAAAACCAAGAAAGAACAACAAATTAAAGGAACTTATGCCAGACCTGTGAAAAATAAGGAGTTGAGGAAGAATCATTAACCAAATTAGAACCATTCCTGTTAATATGATAAGCTTCCCAAAAGTCAAGTTCTAAAGGGGAAGAACATTTTTGAAAAATTTTCCCAGAATTGAAATCAAAAGAGTGGTTGGAATTCCAACAATGTTGAGCAATGCTAGACTTATTCAGCTCTTGCTTTCGTACATAACCTTTATGCTCATTTAACCGAATTTTCAGAGCACGTTTTGTCTGTCCAATGTAAGAAAGGCCGCAACGGCAACTAATTTGGTAAATACCCCAAGTATTAAGTTGATCAACAGGATCTTTAAGAGAAGAGAAGGAAAGTTTGTTGCTAGGAGCAAAAACAACTTGAAATTGAAACCTTTTTAGGATTTTAGCAATACTAAAACTTACAGAATGAAAGAATGGTAACACAACCAAATTCTTTCTAGAAACCACATGATTGGGACCAGAAGTTTTTTTAGGAAGTTTGTTATGAATAGAATCAATTAAAGAGTGAGAAAATCCTCTATCAACAGCTACAGCTTTCAGATAGTTGAGTTCAATCTTGAGAAGCTCAGGAGAAGAGCAAATATTAATAGCACGATGGACAAGAGCATTAAAAGCCGAATATTTTTGGTTGGGAGGATGAGACGATAGTCTGTGAGGAGGTAAAGAAACAGCGAAAGGTTTACGATAGACAGAAGTTGTGAAAACAGACTCACTCCTAGAAATCAAAACATCAAGAAACGCGAGGCTACTATTAAGTTCTTTCTCACAAGAAAACTGGATATTAGAATCAATGGAGTTCATAATCGAAAGAGCATCATCAATACCTAACAAGTTACTGTCCGTTAGGACAAAACAATCATCCACATAACGAACATAAAATTGAAATTGCAATTTTTGGAATAGTTTTTCCTCAAAATAATGCATATAGAAATCACTTAAAATAGGACAAAGAGGACTTCCCATGGCCAGGCCATCTACTATAGCATAGAATTTACCATTAAATACAAAAGTGCTCTGTTGCAAGCACACACGAGTAAGAAAAACTAATTCCTCAATTTCCACAGAAGTAAAATGGAATTCAGAAAGCCTTTTCCTGAGGCAAGTCAAAGCGCCATCAACAGGAACATTAGTAAACAAAGAATTAACATCAAAAGAGGCCATAACCGAATTATTCGGAACGAAGTTATGAAGTTTCTTAACAAAATCAGTGGAATTTTTAACAGTGAAAACATTCCGACTCCTAAGTGGAGAAAACACAGAAACTAAATACTTGGAAAGTTTATATGAAGCAGTGCCAATATTGGAAACAATTGGTCTGAAAGGAATACCTGCCTTGTGTACCTTCGGTAAAGCATAGAAACGCGCACAATTAGCAACAGAAGGAATCACAGACCGTTTAGCAATCAAAGGAATAAAATGAACAGACTTAACAGCAGAAGAAATAGCTTTTAACTCCTTGTCGCTAGAATCTTTATAAATTTCAGAATAAGGACCAGAAGCAATTAAATCATCAGTTTTTTCAACATAAGATGATTTATTAAGAACAACAATCTGACCACCCTTGTCAGCTTTGGTAATGACCAAATCAGAATTTGAAACTAAATTATTGACACAGCGTTTCACAGAATGGGTAAGACCAATATTAGGAACTTTTGAATTGAAATCAACATTGGAAGCAATAAGATGCCGAACTGACTCTTTTTGAGTGGAAGTTAAGGCACTAAATTTGAAAGCTTTTTCAACCGGAGCAATAAGTTCAGAAAAAGAAGGCTTTTTAGCTAAAGCAAAATTGTTATTACATTTCAAAGCATTAATTTGATTACTATTCAAAGGAAATTTCGAAAGATTTACAACCGCATTCCTATTAACAAGAGGCAAATCAGCCGGAACAGGAACATTTGAATCGTTACACAACTTGGTAAATTTCTTATTTAAAGTAATTTTGTGACTGTCAGATGAATGAAGAGCTCTCGCCCATGACATTCTATCAATAGAATCAAAATCGAAATTAGAATTAGATACAGAAAGATGTAAATCATAAAGTTCACGTTCTATGAACGAAAGTTTTTTCCTAGTTTCCTGGATAGAAGCTCTAAGTAAAGCTAATTTAGAAGGAAAAATTACCTTATCAACCCTAACAGAACGCGGTAAATTACACTTTAAAGTGATAAACTTAGGAATGACTTTCTTGCGCCTGCAAGCCTGGAGAAATTTTAAATGGTTCAAAAACCGAACCTTTTTAATTCGTAGATTACAAAATCTGTTAACTTGAGACATAACCAGAATCAAAACAAACAAAACATAAGGGGAAAAAACAATAGCAAACCGTTCAATAAACAAAAAGAAACAGAAAGAACAAATTGCAAAAACAAATGCAAAACATACACCACGTAACAATATGCGGAACAAATGTCAGAAAACAAAAAAGCAAAAATAAACACAGTCAAGAAAGGCAATGAGGAAAGAACAAAAATCAAAAACTCACCAAGCAGCGAACAGATGGGAGAACAAAACAAAAGAAAGAAGAACAAAAACTTTCTCCAGGCTTGCAGACACAAGAAAGTCATTCCTAAGTTTATCACTTTAAAGTGTAATTTACCGCGTTCTGTTAGGGTTGATAAGGTAATTTTTCCTTCTAAATTAGCTTTACTTAGAGCTTCTATCCAGGAAACTAGGAAAAAACTTTCGTTCATAGAACGTGAACTTTATGATTTACATCTTTCTGTATCTAATTCTAATTTCGATTTTGATTCTATTGATAGAATGTCATGGGCGAGAGCTCTTCATTCATCTGACAGTCACAAAATTACTTTAAATAAGAAATTTACCAAGTTGTGTAACGATTCAAATGTTCCTGTTCCGGCTGATTTGCCTCTTGTTAATAGGAATGCGGTTGTAAATCTTTCGAAATTTCCTTTGAATAGTAATCAAATTAATGCTTTGAAATGTAATAACAATTTTGCTTTGACTAAAAAGCCTTCTTTTTCTGAACTTATTGCTCCGGTTGAAAAAGCTTTCAAATTTAGTGCCTTAACTTCCACTCAAAAAGAGTCAGTTCGGCATCTTATTGCTTCCAATGTTGATTTCAATTCAAAAGTTCCTAATATTGGTCTTACCCATTCTGTGAAACGCTGTGTCAATAATTTAGTTTCAAATTCTGATTTGGTCATTACCAAAGCTGACAAGGGTGGTCAGATTGTTGTTCTTAATAAATCATCTTATGTTGAAAAAACTGATGATTTAATTGCTTCTGGTCCTTATTCTGAAATTTATAAAGATCCTAGCGACAAGGAGTTAAAAGCTATTTCTTCTGCTGTTAAGTCTGTTCATTCTATTCCTTTGATTGCTAAACGGTCTGTGATTCCTTCTGTTGCTAATTGTGCGCGTTTCTATGCTTTACCGAAGGTACACAAGGCAGGTATTCCTTTCAGACCAATTGTTTCCAATATTGGCACTGCTTCATATAAACTTTCCAAGTATTTAGTTTCTGTGTTTTCTCCACTTAGGAGTCGGAATGTTTTCACTGTTAAAAATTCCACTGATTTTGTTAAGAAACTTCATAACTTCGTTCCGAATAATTCGGTTATGGCCTCTTTTGATGTTAATTCTTTGTTTACTAATGTTCCTGTTGATGGCGCTTTGACTTGCCTCAGGAAAAGGCTTTCTGAATTCCATTTTACTTCTGTGGAAATTGAGGAATTAGTTTTTCTTACTCGTGTGTGCTTGCAACAGAGCACTTTTGTATTTAATGGTAAATTCTATGCTATGGTAGATGGCCTGGCCATGGGAAGTCCTCTTAGTCCTATTTTAAGTGATTTCTATATGCATTATTTTAAAGGAAAAACTATTCCAAAAATTGCAATTTCAATTTTATGTTCGTTATGTGGATGATTGTTTTGTCCTAACGGACAGTAACTTGTTAGGTATTGATGATGCTCTTTCGATTATGAACTCCATTGATTCTAATATCCAGTTTTCTTGTGAGAAAGAACTTAATAGTAGCCTCGCGTTTCTTGATGTTTTGATTTCTAGGAGTGAGTCTGGTTTCACAACTTGTGTCTATCGTAAACCTTTCGCTGTTTCTTTACCTCCTCACAGACTATCGTCTCATCCTCCCAACCAAAAATATTCGGCTTTTAATGCTCTTGTCCATCGTGCTATTAATATTTGCTCTTCTCCTGAGCTTCTCAAGATTGAACTCAACTATCTGAAAGCTGTAGCTGTTGATAGAGGATTTTCTCACTCTTTAATTGATTCTATTCATAACAAACTTTCTAAAAAAACTTCTGGTCCCAATCATGTGGTTTCTAGAAAGAATTTGGTTGTGTTACCATTCTTTCATTCTGTAAGTTTTCGTATTGCTAAAATCCTTAAAGGTTTCAATTTCAAGTTGTTTTTGCTCCTAGCAACAAACTTTCCTTCTCTTCTCTTAAAGATCCTGTTGATCAACTTAATACTTGGGGTATTTACCAAATTAGTTGCCGTTGCGGCCGTTCTTACATTGGACAGACAAAACGTGCTGTGAAAATTCGGTTAAATGAGCATAAAGGTTATGTACGAAAGCAAGAGCTGAATAAGTCTAGCATTGCTCAACATTGTTGGAATTCCAACCACTCTTTTGATTTCAATTCTGGGAAAATTTTTCAACAATGTTCTTCCCCTTTAGAGCTTGACTTTTGGGAAGCTTATCATATTAACAGGAATGGTTCTAATTTGGTTAATGATTCTTCCTCAACTCCTTATTTTTCACAGGTCTGGCATAAGTTCCTTTAATTTGTTGTTCTTTCTTGGTTTTCTTGTTAGTTTTTTTTTTTTCCCTCCCCCTCTTTTGCATGTGTACTTTGTTTTGCTTTTTGTTTTGGTATTTTCTGTTTTGGTTTTTTTCTGTACTTATTTTATTTCCATTTTATTCTTTGTATTTTATTTTATTTTTTTGCAATTTTCATGTATTTTCACATTTTTATGCACGCTGTTGTCTTTTTTGCTTTCTTTTTATTGATATTCCTTTTTACTTTCTGTACTTCCAACTGCATTCGTTTGTTGCTCTCTTATTGGTGCCTTTCCTACTACTTCTACTTCCACTTCACACTGCCTTTATTCTCATTGGTTTACAGTTAATTCTTAGGCTATATAAGCTTTGTTTTTGTTGTTCTGTCTGCTTCACTTGGATGTTTTGCATCTATAAACTCCCTGTCGCATTGAAAAAGGGATTCCAAGCAATCCCGAAACATATGTCTGCGTTTTAATGCTCATTTGTGCTTTAATTTAACGTGAAATTTTATTTCTATTACTTTGCACAAAGTTTAATCATTACTAGAGACAAATATCTAATATTAGTAGGTCTCATAACTGCAAGAGTTGCACTGAATATATTTTAGTTTTAAATTCGACTGCGAATCAAAACCTTCCCGAAAATGCTGCTAAACCAAAGATTTTCCAACATTTTTCATGCATTTTAGCTCACCAGAATTTAATATATCCACTGGAGCATTCAATGATAGTTCAAAAGTATATGCATTCTTTACTTAAAATTAAAAGAAAATCATCGGAACCAATTGCGATAGCAACAAAAAGCCTACATTTAATCGATGTACTATATAAAATTATTTCAGGTTCTTACGGGCTCGGGCTTGCGAGGTATTTAGGAGAGAAACCGCTAGGAAAGTGGTACGATTAGGGGTGCAAGTTTGTCACTCCGTGAATTCCCTCAATTTTTAAAGCTGTTTCCAGCTTTAAAAATTGAGGGGAAAATCTGCGATTTTTTTAAAAAATACCACGATTTGTGCGCAAATTTTTTTAAATTTTGTTTTTTACTTACACTTTAACGGCAATTTATACTGTTCTGAAGTTTTAAAATGTATAACAGATGTACCAAACTTTTAGAAGAATTCCTCAATAGAAAAATAACTATAAAACTATTTATAGATAATTTCACTCATGTTTAGAGGAAGTTTTTGATCCAAATTAATACAAATATTTAAATGTTTTTAACGAAGTAGATAGTTGTTCCATTGTTAACAATAACTCTATGATACCCCCCTCCCCCAATGAGTTACACGTTGAAGGAGGGCAATTCAATTCTGGAAATTCAAGAGAGAAAGTTTTCCCAACCTGTCGAAAGTGGCAATACGATGTTTGTCAGTTCCGATTCCGACGAATAGCGCAAATGCTGAACGGTCCTTTTCTACATATAAAAACGTGTTAAGTGATAACGGCGAAACCTTAAAGAAGATAATTTACTTATGTACAATATTTTGTACCAAAATTCTGTACATTTAATGAAAAACCTAAATATTGCATAAAGTTGAAAGAAATAAAATTATTCCTTTTTTATTTAAGAAAATAAATTTAATTGCAGATATTCTAGTTTTTATTACATTATATTTGTGTTCTCGCGAACATTTCGCGCAATTTTTTGCGAATTTCCGGCTCTTTTTTTTCTGCGACAATCTTGAAACACTAGGTGCGACCTAGTACGAACCTATAACCCAAAGCCCCCAAAATTGCCTTTTTTTTTGCATTTTATCGCGCTTTTTTTTTTTTGGCAGTTTTCACTCTATTCAATTGTTATTAAAAAACATATTTTTAGAATAGTATAAAGCGTAAAGAGAGTTAAGGTCTCAAAAGAAGTTTTCGGATACCAACATTTCGGTGGGGTCCCTCTAAGTCTCTAAGTATCTAAGTTAAAATTTCGGGGGGGGGGTCCCCCTTTATCTACGCCAGTGACCAAAAATACTATAAATGAGCAAAATGCTAATAAAAACTTCCAGAGCAAATTATATGAGCTCTGATGCTACTTACTACTTTTTTCTGAATGAGAACCCAAAATCCAGAAAATTCCGAAATCTGGAAAGATGGCGGCCCCGAGAGTTCCGATTTTGCGGTCCCATACTGTATATAAATTAGCCTTTAACAGCCGCCGCACTTTAGGGCGTTGCGCAGTGAGACAATCGGCTGAGACAACTGGCCGGAGAGAAATTCTCTGGGGCCGCCCCTGAGAATTTGCATCACCTGGATTGAGATATTCTCAGGGCCGTATTTTGTAACTTGTAGGGATTAAAAATATTGTCAGTAAGTATGCAGATATGTATTTGAATAATATTATATGTCTACAAGATTGATTAATTTTTCTTATTCACCATAGAAGGGCAATAATACGTAATATGTTAATTAGCTGTTAATAGCTGCCGTCCTTTAGGGCGTTGCGCCGTGAGGCAATCGCCTCACCGCCTTAGCCTTTTCCTCCTGCACTGCTCAAAATTAAAAACATCCATTTTGCGGCTCTCAAAAAATTGCATAATAGACGGTCGCCTAGATTTTCTATATGGACGAGTCGGCATTGAGAATTTCTCAAGCCAGCCCCGAGAGCTCGTCCATATAGACGACTTAGGCGGTAGCCTAAAGCTCAAAACTGATGTTTTTTATTTATTTATTTTCAAAATTTAAGAATAAAACATAATCATTTTTGCTCCTCAGGCAGCCGCTTAGGTTCTCTGTAAGGGACTAGCCGGGCCTGAAAAATTCTGCTCCCCCACCCCTTGTGGCCCAACGGCCAGACCCTAGAGATTTTGCCCCATTGCACTCTCTGAAGCCCAGGTTACGGCATAGTTTTGGTCCCCTTTTTTTTATGAATATTGTAAAAGCTGTATACTTTATTTAAAAAAAAGATAGATATTTTGCGACCGGCCCACCGGGCATTTGCCCGAATGCCCGCATAGCCAGTCCGCCGCCTGATGGGGAAGCTTTACCTCTACTCTAGTACCATGCATGCGTTTGGGATACCATAAAACACAAAAAGAAAGAAAAATACTGGTTTTTATGATTTTTAAAAAAAAAAAATGATTTTTTTAAAAAGTTTTATGATTTTTATGATTAAAAAAAAAACTATTTATATCAGCTTCTTCCAAATTATTAAAATATAGTTTTTTTATTATAAATTTTAATATATTCTGGGTTCAAGCCATTAATTAGAATTTCAACTCACTGTATGGTAGCCTTAATGCATCTGGTCCTCTAGGGAAAGGTGAAATATCTTCGTTAAGGTGTCAAAGAATGACATTTTATCAGAGAACATGAAGTTTTTGGACATGCTGACTTCAGCAAAAGCACCAATAGCACCTTTAGAAAAGATTTTTTCCTACATTTGGAATAGTGCACTCAAAATTAAGAAACAGATTGGGTACTAATGATTCATCAAAACTGGTATTCTTGATGAAACATCTAAATAGTAAAAGTGATTAAGCTGTAGTAAACATTTTATACTTTATGTTATATTTGCCATCTCTGTTTATATATTCAGGAAATTTGTATACACTCAAAAAATTATAATAGTCCAGTCAACTTATTTGTATATATTCAAGAAATTATAATACATTTAGTCCAGAAATATAAGCTTTCTATTCTGTTTCTTATTGCTCTCTTTATTAAGCATACATTTTTATATAATAAAATTAATTAATAATTAATTTTAAACTAGTAATAAATAATTATTTCAACTGAAATATCTTAAAATTCTTTGAAGACATAAATAATTATCTGAATTTTTTACTGTATTTGTGTGTGCATACATATTTTGCTTAAAATCTGATTTAAATGAAAAAGTACTATTTTTTAAATTTTTTTTAAATAAAAAAAAGCACCAACCCTGCTTTCAACACAATTTGAAAGAATATAATATAAAATCTAAAGCATGCATGTTACAAAGATGTTTTGTTAATGAATGGGGGTTGGGCAGCGGGAGAATTTTGAATTGATATTAAGGGTAAACCCAATTTTACAACAACTGCTGAAAAATTGTTATTTCTTAAAAACATAAATTATTAACTTTATTAAGCAAATACATATAAAAATAAAAGATTTAATTTATAGAAACAAGTTTTGTCTTTATTCATATTCTCTTTATATGTTAATTGTTCAGTGTTATTTGGAAATATTCAATCTTTGACTGTTTTACAGGAATTTCTTTAAAACAGTTTTAATGATTAAAAATAACATTGAGTTGAATTAATAGGATTAAATATTTAAGAACAAGCTAAAAATTGAAATTCAAATGAATTATACTTAAAAGTAGTTAACTAATAGTTAACTACTTTTGGAGAACAGTTAACTACTAGTTACAACTAATCTCAGAAAAAAGTAATTAACTACTAGTTGCAACTAGTTTTGTTTAGAGTAGTTAGTAGTTGGTAGTTAACTACTTTTTGACGAGTAGTTGCCGAACACTACATACAATGCTAGACCGACAATGTGCAATTTAGCTGGTATTTAATATTTTTTTAAGTTGTAAAGTAAAGCGGATGGTTTATCGATGACAAATCTTTCCAACTATTTGGTGATTGAAGATTGATTTATCAAAAATAAACCTTCGTTTGCACTACTTAATTCAGAAAAACGACGTCAACGAAACGTAGGATATATATATATATATACACACACACTCTTCTTAATTCTTTTAGATATTTTTGAATTCTTAGTCTTAATACAGATGTTTACGCACCTTAATATTGAAGTTATTAAAGGTGTATATTATTCGTGTATTTAAATAAACAATTTTTAAATTTATTTCCTTCATTAATTTTTAATGGTTACGCTAGAGTATAGAGATACGGTATTAAATCTCGCGATTTTGTGAAATATGATGCAAAATTTTCTACCACAAAAGAAAAAAGAAGTGATAATCATTCGCCTTTAGATACGCATTTAATACGCATACTTTGAAACAGAAATTTTTAATAATTCAATATTTAAATGCGTTAAAATCGACTTGCAGCAATGATTACTAGTTCTTTTGAAACTAACTGAAAAAATCTTTTTCATGAATAACCAGTTATCGTCCTCATGTTCCACGTACGGAAATGGTTGCTGCATCAACCTTTATGACCACAAACGAAACAGGAGTCGGAGTTTCTCTGCTTTAATTTTATGTCTTATTAAAATACACTAGTTGTTAATGGGTTATCAGATAGACTTTGGGGCTTCAAAAATCGATTTTAAGAGCAATCGTACTCCTTTACCTTAAATAGCTATGAATTAAGAGCTTATGTTTCATTTGACTTTTTCGATTCTCAAAATAATAAGTAGATATCTTTGAAATAATTAACTCATTTTTTTTCTATTTCAGGAGGCTCAGTTAGATGTTTACTTCGCAAATTATTTCAAGTCAAGGGTGGAAACACCAATTATTGTCCTCAAAACGCTAACAATAGCATCAGTGACGATTGGTGCCTTTTGGGCATTGTCTTCCGTTGTGTTCCTGTTATGCATAGAAGCTAAAGTAAGTTTTAACTGTTTTTGGAAAATTAATTATGGCGGTCTTGGTATACATTCACAAAAATGTTAATTTATAATTTATGCATTTTATTATGATATAAAACTGATAATTTTTTCTATTTTTGAGAAATAATTATAGTTGCTATTATACCTATATTCTCATAACTATGTTTGATTTTGTTTAGGTGAAACCTGATAAGTTGAAGCATTCATTGGTTTTAAAAACACTAAATTCCGTCTATACGAGTGTTGCTCTTTGGCCTCCGGTTGAAGACGAAATAAAAGAAGCAAATATTACAGAGAAAACTCATTTATGAAGTAAGTTTCAAGTTCTTATTTTCAATGACAAAAGCGAAATAAATATACATATAAAGCTACAGGAATAGTCATGCCTTTGAAGGACTGAGCAGTTTCTGTTACAGAAATGTAAAATTTCTAATTTAAAATTTCGAACTTCATTCATTAACATAATGCTGGTTATAACAAATTTTGCATATAAGTGATTCCTAAGCTTTATTGAGTTTTGCATATACCAGCAATTCTTACCCTTACTAGAAGTAAATAATGGCTATTCACAACAAAAAGAAAACTGAATGGAACTCGTGTTTCTCAATTCCGTGACAGGAGAGAGGGTATTCATGAATCTTCTGAAGAGTCCAGCGTCTGCAAGGGGCTGTCATTCAGTGGCAGATCTAGGAATAATTTTAGGAATAACTTTAGACAGAGGATTTTAGGAATAACTAGGAATAACTTTAAACAGAAGCTCGCGTAAGAGGGTTATGTTTTTTTGGATCCCTAAAACCAGTTAATGGGTTTAGGCGTTAGAGGTAGACCCCACTCCTAAACTCTTGTTTGCGTTATCTGTCTTAAAGAAACCTCAATTAATTAAACGGTCACCTCGATATGTCATCCCGGTTCATTGAATATCAAATATGTATGAATCCATTATAAGGTCACCTCGCTTATAAGGTCAATTTCGTGAAGTCCAGAAAGGTGACCTTATATCGAGGTCTGATTCTATAATGAAAGTGAAGTGAGAATATTTTTCGGAAAATTTGTAAAACAGATTTACTTTGACATTGGGATAGTTATCACTCTGTGTCACCTCATCAGATTAATAAAAAAAACATACATATATTTTTGTTCAACAAAAAAAGCACTTGTTGAGTCTTAATTGTTAATTTTGTCCAATTTTAACCCATTAATGCCTACCGTCCCTTTTTAGAGACAGTCTGAAAAGTACTTCTGAAGCACCCAAAACTAAACATTTCAACAAAAAATTGTTTATTTTGAGGTGCTTCAGATGTAGTTTTTAGACTGTCCCTAAAAAGGGACGGTAGGCATTAATGGGTTAATTTAAAAGTTTATGGATTGTGCAACTGTAAAAGAAAAGTATATTTAAATAAATACTGTTCCTTATGCTAAACAATGATAATATTATTGGTTTAATGTGACTCTGTATATTAATATAATGTTTTTTCTATTTCTAGATTATTTTTCCAAAGAAATAACAAACATTTGTGATTCCACATGAACTGAAGTGCTGAGCGCTTTTTGGACTCCTTTAAATATCATAATTTATATCATCATAATCACCTATTTAATCTACCTTTCAAGACTACATCTCCATTAACTTCATTAACGAACATATGTGTTATCCTTGAAATCAAAGAAAGATTTTTTTATCTAGTCCTTTCATTGCTGGATGGGAACTAGGTAACTGGTATTTAAGCATGGAGCAACTCAGGACTGAAACTGAAGCCTCAAACATATAGGTTGTTTCTTACGTTCTGAGATCAAGAAAGTTTGTAAACAATGATTTAATTCATTGATAATTGTCTATAAAAACATCTTCGTCATTTTAATTAAGGAATGAAACATAACATGAGCATTAAAAACTAATTGTGATACAGAGGCGAACTGGACTTTTATACGAACTTTATTGTCGTACCAATACTTATATTTTTATGTCTTGGAATGCCTTCATAGTCAAATGAAGTATATTTTTATACTTGCAGTTTTCGACACTGAAATTTTTTTATTAAAACAGATCTCTGTTAAAGCTTGAAATATTGAAAAGAGAAAAAAATGTCACAAATGATTACGTAGACCATGGTTTATACGACGTTGACATTTATACGACGTTATAGTGTGGTCCCAATTCTTGGATCTAGCCAGAAGGGGTTATACGACGTTATCGCTTATACGATGTTTTTCGGTAGTCACTTTGGCGTCGTATATACGATACTCCACTGTAATAAATAAAATTTTGCAAATAACTTTTAAATTAAAATACAAATGGTAATGAAATTATTAGACCTCCAAGAGCTGTGCCAACAAGAGTACTACTAATCTGACAATATGACGAACTAGAGATACTATAAAGAATTTTTAACATATTTTCCTCGAAACTCGTGATTTAAAGTATTTTTACAGTACCTTATAATCTACATGTAGTTTACCTGTAAATTCAAAATTACGCTACCACTTCAAAAACTTCGCAAGAAAAGATACATTAGTTTTGAAAAACACTTGCCAAACTAAATACTAATACAAAAATTATAAGATATACATTTCTTTGCTTATATACTCACTTTTCGAAACAGAAGACATTTTAAATCATGTGCTTAGGATTTATTGTCACTATTTCATTGGAAACACTTTTTAAAACATTCCAATAAGTCTTAAATAATTGGGTCATTTCTATAAGGTTAAAAAAACTCAATAACAGAATATCTTCTTAAGAGTAAAAGTATTGCTTATTTTGCAAGATAACCGACTTTGTTGACGTTTCACCATTTAGAATAGTAAATATAAATTTCAGCATGATGTACTTTTATTTTTTTAAAGCAGCACAACTAGAGAAATATGAAACCAAGTTGCAATGTATCATACAATATTGAATTACTTTTTACGTATTTTGTTACACCAGCGTCAACTGCTGCATATTTATTGCCAATATGAAAAGATATGACGTACTATTTTTATAATTACTATTATTCAATAATATTTATACCGTGTGGGTATTTCTTGGTAGCAGAATGTGCCAGCTGCTGTGTGATTTATTTTCATTCCAACTTTAAATGAAAATGTCATTATTTAAGTTCCAGTATTTATTTCATCATTTCAACCAATTAATTGTTCTTTTATTTATGAAATTGTGAAATGTTCTATTTTTGTACAAATAAATGTGTACGTGAATGTTACGAGTAAAATAAATTGTGATTTTATACAAAGTATTTGTTATTGTTATTCCATGAAAAGCATTTTTAACTGAGTAACTGAAAAATGAAATATTAAGAAAAATAATTCTTGGTTTTATAACAGGAAAAAAAAATGATTGCACATTTTAAATGAATAAGTAAGCAACATAAACACATGAAAAATAATATTATAGGTGGTTGCGGATCGTAAGTTAGTTCAATGTAAATAAAAAATTCAATAATTATAAAGAAAAACAAATATCATCAACTACTCCATTACACCTGCGAGCAGGTTTCAGGGGCGATACTACTAAGGGGGCCCCCGCCCTCAGTGATGGCACACCCCATAAACTACGAGACCCCCCTGATCAGCCAAACTGTCGACCAAGCCCCCCAAAAGCCCCTCCAATGCGAAAGCTTAGTTGAAAATTAAAAATTACCGTAAACGATAGTTAAAGAGCTTAGTCGATGAGCATGTTGCGAGACATTTTTGAAGAAATAACTTTTTTGGGCGGATAAACATGTTGTCTCATTTGAACCATAACGCTTATTTTTTCCCTTTCCCCCAAATAAATATCCCTTTTATGCCACACAATTCGTCCAAATTGGAAAGATGAGAAACCGGAAATCTACTGTATGTGACTATCATAATTTGGATTTATAATAGAACATAATATACCTCCCGAAAATACGAAGAAACTTGTTTTCAACCCCTTTTATTCATACTCTATTTATGAATACGCTGTACATAACTTACTGTTTTCAAATAAAACACGTAAGATGATTGATAGTAAGAACACCCAATCAACAAAACGGCGTGAATTTCACAATGCTCCCATTCCCATATATACATACTAGTAAGCCCGGCGGTCATACAAAATGACCGCTCTGTTCTAGATATTATAAGTATACAATTCTCCCAGTAACCGGAAATGCACATCAAATCAAAGAGATATTTATCAGGTAGAACAGTAAAGTTTAATGAATAAATAATAAACATATGATAATTTCGGGAAAAAATATTCTTACCAAAAAAAAAAAAATCTAAGTTATAATAATTTGTAAAATTAAAATATTATTTACTACTGTAAAGGCCCTTATTTTCGTGAGCCCGTCGTAATCACGAAAATTTAAGCCTTGTGAAATACTCAACGCCTCAAATAATAATAAAAAAATCAGAATATAAAATTTGCGAAATTTTCAGCTCGCGAAATCACCGATATATTCATTTTCGCGAAAATAAGGGCCTTTATAGTATATAATCGAATTGTTTGTGAAAAATATTTATTTATATCCAACATAATCACCGTCAAAACAATAGTTTTAACGAAACTGGAAAAAAGAGCGCTGCCACTTTAATATATACAAAAAGCGCAGACGATAAATAAATTAAAACTAAGAAAGAAGGATTAAATTAAATTCGATTACACTGCTGCAAATTCGCTAAGCTTTTGGCGAACTTCTATTTTGCAGAAGTTCGCCGTAAGTTCTCTTCCGTAAAAAATGTTTTCATTATAGAAACAATTGTATTGATGGCAGCACGATGCAGTTTTCTCGGAATAAGCCATCGGTGACAAACAGACACTTAAGCGGCTTATATATAAGATGTTACGGTGAATGTCGACATTTACCATCTATCAGACTGGAGAATGTCGACATTCTCCAATTTCGGACATTTGTAGTCATAAGTAAATAATATTGGTATAAATAACATAGTATAATAACAAAATAACATAGTTCATAGCATAAATAACATTAGATGTTACGTAATAGATAACGAATGGCAGTGTTACAATACTTACTGTGAGGTTGGCAGGTTGGCCTTGATTTTCTTATAGAACTGTACTTGATTTTTACACGCATAAAAACTTGACTTTTACCAATCCTTTTCATAAAGAGAAAGTTTGGCATTAGCCTTGCCAAATTCCAGTTTTTGCACCACCACTGTTCAGAGCGTTAGTTATTACAAATGTAAAAAAAAAATATTTTCTAAAAATTTTCCCTGTTCCCTGAATTGAACTATTATAATAGTCCTTGTGTGTGTGTAATCTAAGGTTTATAGTAGTTCATAACTTCGTATACTATGGCTCTCAGGTACAGAACTTCTTCCAGTGAAGATAGTACATTTTTTTTGTGTACAAGCCAACAAATTATCAAAACTAATTAAAATGCGCTAAGTAAAAATACTCACGGAACTTACAAAAAGTTCAATTTTTGCTTGTGATCCAAAATAAATATAACTTGAACCGAGAGGTGGGGACATACAACAAAATAAATTATGAACTTTATACAAATAATATAAGAGAAGTGTAAGTGTTTAGATTTTATTGAAAAGGAGTGAGAGAGGATAAAAATGATATCATTCGAGCTTGTATATTGGAGGTATATATTATGTGCAAAATAAGACGTTACATTTTCTTCAAAAATGTGAGGGTAATTTTTTAATTTAAGAAATTTGATTATACTTTGTTTTTGTATACTTATTGAAAATGCAGTGATAAGTCTTGAACAAAAACAAAAGAATAAACGAAGCGGTCAATGCAGGAACAATCCAAGGTACAATCTTGGGTTCTAGGTTACCTTATTGGCATCTTCATCGCTTTCATGGCGCTTTCTTTTACGACAACCAGCAAAAAAATTGTTTGGCGGGAAAATCAACACCCACTGAGGAGAGTTTCCGGATTGAAGCTATTGTTGACTCATTTTAGTTCAAACTTCAAAGCTTTCATATCTTTGAAACGCGCTTATCAGCAGATCACTTTTGGATCTCGGCAAGGAATCGTTCCCATAAAATAAAAGAACTCCACCCGAAATTACAAATGGAATTCAACACATTTATTTATTTATATGCAAAAAAAATAAAATGTAAACCTTTGTGCTACAAAGTAAGAATTAAAAATAGCGTAACATTAGGCACAAATTTTGCAATTATTGCAAAATTTGTGCCTAAGGGATCATTCATAAATGATGTCACGCTTCGAGGGGGGAGGGGGATTCGGGAAAGTGTGACAAGAGGAGGGGAGAGGGTAACAAGAAGTGTGACATCATGCATTATGCAAAATAGCGTGATGCGTGACAAAGGGGGGAGGGGGGTCCGCTGAATTGTGACAAAGGGGGGGAGGGGGTCAAATATATGGGAAAAAGCGTGACGTCATTTATGAACGGCCCCTAATGTTACGTTGATTTTTAATTTTTACTATGCGAAGAAAAGTTATCAACCGCACTTTTAAACAGTTTCCTGGTGATATTTTTGATACATAACTAAGATATACTGATATACTGAATTATTTTATTTATTTTACTTAGTATCCTTTAAATGACAGTAGTTCAGTTTCCATTGCAAGGAAAATAGTCCTTTATCTTATAGTTTATAGTTTTGAATAATATGCTTTAAATTTATTGAATGTTTTACTTATTGGCATAACAAAATGTTCACTAAGATTATTTAGGTTTTAAAAGTTTATATTTAATATTTAAATCATTTAATAAAGAAAGGAAAAATACTATACTATACACTATAATTGTTTATAACTGTTTTTCATTATATCAGTATGCTTGTAGACATAGCATTGAGGGGCCCAATCAACATGTATTTTATTTCAAACCAGAGGTGCTCATTACAACATGACACAAAATTGTTTGATATATTTCATATTTTAATTTTTTTTAATCGTGTTAAATTTGTGTAATTGTTTTTTTTTTTTTTTTCTTTGTGTTGTGAGTGTACTTAAGGTTGAGGTTAAATTTGATTTGAATCAGACATGCATTTGTATTGCAATTTTTTTAATCTATATTATTATTAAAAAATAGCTATTGTCGTGAAAATCGCTTTCATGACAAATTTAAATATGTTGTTTAACATGTCATATTATTTTTATAAATGTAGCATAATAAATATCCAAAACATTTCAAGTCTGTTCAACAAAAAAATCAGATTTAAATTTAAAAAAACTGATTTAACCCACCTGAGTTCCTTGGGGTCATATATGATCCCAACGCGATTTCAGTTTTATATATCTTGTTAACGAACCATTTGTGTTTAATGGCATGTTTCAAATTCTATTCGTTTGATTTTTTATGTAAAATAATGCTATGAATTTGTTTTTATTCTAATTTAACTTTCAGTTTTCTGCACACGAGACCTTTAAGGTCAGCGAAAAAGAGAGGATATTGCAATTTTGTCTAACTGTATAGGAAATGTAATGAAACATTTTATGAGTTTTACAAATACACTTGCAAAAGCCATTCGTTTCAGCTCTATAACAATTGAAAATACCTCTTCAGTTATTTTATGCTTTCTTTGAAAATTATCATATTTTTAATACAAAAGCAAAATTTTACTTAGATTGTGTCTTTATTGGTTTTCTTTTTTCTCATTAAATACTGTCAGCCCCGCTTAATCGGGTAACGGATAAAGGAATACCCCGCTTATAAGAATAAAACCTTCCGGAACCGAATATTTCCCTATAGACGCAACGTTAAAGATCCCCGTTTAATCGAATAATTTCCCCGGATAATCCAATAATACTGGTCTGCTTTTGAATTTTTGATGAAAAAATTCATTGAATTTCAAAAATAAATAAGTAAATAAGAACAATTTTTGAATTTTCAAGTTGATCTTTCAGCAACACCTTCACCTTACTTTTCATCATTTTATTTTGTGCTTAAAAATATATAATAATGTATTTAATTATTTATTTTGTTTTTGCTTATTTTATTTAAAAAAACTTTTAGACACTGACATTAATAACTTCTTTAAATTAGATATGCTAATTTATTATTAAGTTTCGAGGCAATATTATCAGTTTCTGTAAGATAAAGAAAATTTCCCCGCATAATCGAATACCCCGCTTAATCGAATAAAATATGCTGGAATCGATGGTATTCCTTTAAGCGGGGCCGACAGTAGTGTGTAAATTTGAAAAATACATGCAATATGATAATGCAGTAGCTTCAGGTACGCTGGGGTCAAAACGACCCCAACGCTCTTTAGTGCAAACAAAAAGGGATGAACCCACAACGATTAAATACAAAAATCCACTTTTTTGATTATTTAAAAAAAAAAAATCACGAACCCTGGTCTAAAATACATAAACAAACGGCAACCAGGTGCAATTATTAAATTAGGAACTTGGATAGGGTTGTGGAAGATAGGCTAAACATCAAATGCGAAAGTTCAGAATAGGAAAAGTTGGAATCACTGAAATATTGCGGTTTTCTCCCTCCTAAAAGTTTGTGATCTCCTCTCGACATAAAGCTTAGAAGAGAGTCTCGCCTCCTCATCAAAATTTAAATTTTTGCTCCTTACAAATTCAAAATAATAATACAGTAAAACTCCGTTATACCGCGGAATCGGATATACCGCGGTGTCTATCATGCCCCCCCCCCCCCCAACGTTTAAACCGCACTTTATCATTGCCATTTAAAGGTGATTCCTTATTTACCATTGTAAATAAAGCCAGCTGGAGCACGCAAATATTCTAGCCAAAGTAGCCAAAGAGCACACATCCCCCCACCAGACACACTAACAGGATAAAGCCCTATTGTGATAGGCGTGATGTACATCTTTTTCATGCCTTTTCTGTCTTTCAGCCTAGAACAGATAGCTTGATTTCAAAATCGGGTGCAATCGCCCTGGCTTGTTTCTCTTGACTGATTACGCAGCTGAGATGTGTGCTTCTTGCACAGCAATTAGTGAATAAAATGGCAGCAAAGAAGAAAGAAAAATATACTATAGGGGGGAGAAAAGTTACAGGTAATTGTTAAAGTTAAAAATGAAGAGTAGTAAGAGCCGTCAAGTTGGTAGCAGAAGGAGGGAAACAACTCAACAGTCAGGAGGGGGCGTGGTCGTAACGTGACTTTCTCGTGATCTTGTACGAGGGTTGTCCGCCATGTTGGATGACGTCATCCGCCATCTTGGATGGTCACGTGATTTTCCGTGATCTTCTACGGGGGTATTTTTTGTGACGTCACTCATCATGGATCCGTAATCTTGCACGTGGTGTCGTCCGCCATCTTGGATAATGTAATCGACTCATTTTAATTACTTAATTAATTTTAATGACTTAATTATTCTAATTACTTAATTCTTACTGAGTCACTCATTTGAATATTGGATTTTTATTTCAGTCTAAAATGCATTTTGCCACAGCCGGGAATCGATCCGACGACCCTTGAATTCGCAGGCAAGCGCGCTAACCACTAGACCACGATGTACTTACTACGAATGGTGAAATAATGTTTTACAAAGATAACAGTAGTCTGAGGTGAATGTTAAACTTCTAAGAGAGGGCGTATAATACTCTTGGCGCCATCTAACGAGAACTTTGAGCGAAACAAGGAAAATGGGATTTTCGAATGAAAATAAATTAAGTTTAAAATCGAGGGCAAATAATAGTGGCGACATCTAGTGAGAAAAATATTAATTTAACTCCTTTAAATTAATTAATTAATTTATTTATTTATTTTGGACTTGGAATACTTTCCGTGTACTGAAAACTTTGGGCGTAAAAAGGAAAATGGAATTTCGAAGCGAAAATAAAATATGTGGCTTTAAAATAGTGGCGCCATCTAGTGAGAATAAATCTAAAAATATTTGAGAATTTATTTTAAAAATAAGATTATTTTTGCGAAAATTATATTTCATGGGATTCGAACCTATAAAGGATTCATAGCTGGCAGTTTTGTCAACGAGCAAGACCGCTCAGCGACGAATCCTCGGAATAGAAACAGCATTTTAATGTTTACATACTTATAATCATGTTTGCTAATAATTAGAATTTGATTTTAATGAAAGCTCATTAAATCAGGCTATATTATTTTTAATTACGAATACGCAAATATTAACGAAGGTAATGGATTATTTATGAATTAATCGTAGTATTAATAATAATTAAGAATGAACGAATTTTGAAAGCGAGTTGGTTATTAATTATTCTGGTTCCAACCTGTTTTTACGGCGGGAGTCATGTATTGCAACAGGATTTAGAAATGAGCTGTACGTCAGAGAAGAAGTTAATTACTTGACCAATCAGGTTACTGATTTGTTATCAGATAACATTTACATTTCAAGTTTTCTTCAGTCGAGACTCCAGTTTGCACCCTACGTTTGAGTTACGGACTTTGATTTTTCACGATGAACTCCAAAAGCCAGAAACGAAAATGTGAGGAATCGCAGAAAACAGCAAAAGTGGCAAAGATTGACCAACTAAAAGTAAGTAATGTTTCTTATTCGACTCTATTTATTTGTTGTAAAAAAAAAAAAAAAAATCAGTTTATAATATGATTATTGGTTTTGTCCCCCTTTTCTTAATTATTTTTTCTTACTTTTCAGCCAGGAACACCATTTATGCAGAAAGAGGTGCCTGAAGGAGTTTTTGCCATTGGAGACGATGTTTACGATTATGCTTCTACGTTCCGATGCAAAAACGTGAGTCTGCATATAAGAAAATTTGTCAAGCATGGAGAGAAACTATTTCCCACGACTGAAGGCGTAACTCTGCGTCCGTGGTGGATTCCCAACATTCTTGGGAGAAAAAGTGTGCCGCAAACATCTAGGGAACTGCAAACATTATTTGAGCATGAGTTGACCATCAAAAGTTCTGATTTTGTGAATTTCAAGTTCACCCGTTTAGCATCAATAAAACCAGGGGAATCGAATTCCCGATGCATTACACTGTCTGCCTCGCAGTGGGCCGAAATGATTCGGTTATACAACCCTACTGCAAACTCTCTTCTGGATCATGTTTTCGGGGTCATGGACTTGTTGAGCGCTTACAAATCTATCGCTGAAGAAGTGATTTCAAAGATCAATTTGTCTGTATCCTTAGATCACAGTTTAGGTAAACAGTACCTTTCTAATGCGCTTGAATCCGTCGTATGTGAATTATTAAAAGACAATGGACTTAGAGATCCAGAAACATTAGCTGAAGAACTTTGGGGAAATAGTGTGGACAAGTTCAATTATCTTGCATTATCTCTGGACATTTCAGAAATTGCAGAAGCATTTCGAGAGAAATTGTGGGAAGAACAGACATTTTTGTGTATGAAACCGGCAATGTATGTCACTGAACCTTTTTTAAAACATGTGCAATTAAATAAAATTCTCACATCTGTGAGAGAAAAATTATGTATAGCGGAGGCTTTTGAGCACTTTGAATAATTTTCACTTTTCATGTATTTTCAGTTGTATAATAGTAAGCTATGTTTACCCAAATGCAAAATTGAAGATTTTAAAATAAAATGTTATTGCTTACAAGAAATGTCTTTTTACTGTATTACAAGTTTTTTCAAAACAAAGGAAGAAAAATACAACATGGAAATCAATTTCAATATTTATTTATTTATTTATTTTTTTTAAGATCTTGACTAAACGTTACTAATACAGAAAATGTTCTTAAAACTTAGCTAACAGTTTTTGAGTTTTAGCAAGCATCTTCTCTTCGGTATATTCTGTGGACAAAAGTATTGTTACTGTTGAATACTTTTTGCCAAATACGCAGAATCTGATATGTAGAATTTTTAAGCCATTGAATCAATAAATTATGTTACATACAAATTTTACAACTTAAAACTTAATGTCACTGAAAAATTACTTTGATTTATTTTCGTAAATATAAAAATTAGAAGTAAATGACATTCACAAATTACGTTTTCTAAAAGTAGATACATTAAAACTCTGAAAATTTTCTTGATATGTTTTATGAAAGACATTATTTATTTATAGTTTTGAATGCTTTTCACAATTTCTGACATATTTAAATGTGAAGTTCTGAAATTGTTATTACTATACGCATTTAAAAGTAAAAATGTGTCCTTGATGATACTGATAAAAATAAGTATTATTTTCGTTATAAATGAAAAAAAAATAATAATAATAATATAAGTTATAATTTACGATTTGAAAAATATAATGTCATATAAAGAATGATATTGCAGCTTTGCAGATGGTTTTCTCCATCTTCGCTACAAGATTTCAATATCTTACGTGAATCAATTGTACAATATGAAGTTATGCTTAACGATATGTAAAATTTAAAATTTTCAATTTAAAATGTCATTGCTATGAGAGAAATGGGTTTTTACAGCATTATAATGTTTTTAAAACAAAAAGAAAAAAACGTACAACATGAAAAATTCATTTTCAGATTCGGCAATCATCTTCAGTGTATTTTATGATTTTAAAATGATCAAATTGAATTTTTGAAAAGTACTACTTTTCGGAAATTCAAAACAACTGACATATTTAAAATGGGGAAATTTAAACCATTGAAATAACAATTTTATGTTGTATACAAATTTTACAATTAAAATAGTATTCTTAATTTTTTTTTTCTTGAAATGACTGCGATTTATTTTTCGTAAAAAATAAAAACTCGAAGTAAATAACATTTCTTATTTGGGTTTTCTAAAAATATTAATACATGAAATCTCTTTCGGAAATTTTTCTGAACATGTTTTATGAAAGAAATTATTTAAAGGTGTTGAATGCTTTTTGCAAGATCCAAATGTAGTTACAAACTGCGAGAAGTTCTAAAATATCATTGCTTTTAAAAAAATAAAATAAAATAAAATAACAGGCTTCAATTCTTGTTTGATTGGCTTGGGAAGGAAACTAAAATTATGTAGCTAAGATAGAGAAAACGCGCTTGGAAAGAAAATATAAGCTACATTATCATTCTTATATGAGCCTGTTATTTTATTTTATTTTATTTTTTCAATTCGTAAATAGTTACTTATGGTTTTTTCATTTTTTGTTACGAAAATAATCCTAACTTCATTTTTGTCGATATTACTGAGAATACGACTTATTTCCATATGGGGGAAGAAAAGCAATGATATTTTAGAACTTCTCGCAGTTTGTAACTACATTTGGATCTTGCAAAAAGCATTCAACACCTTTAAATAATTTCTTTCATAAAACATGTTCAGAAAAATTTCCGAAAGAGATTTCATGTATTAATATTTTTAGAAAACCCAAATAAGAAATGTTATTTACTTCGAGTTTTTATTTTTTACGAAAAATAAATCGCAGTCATTTCAAGAAAAAAAAATTAAGAATACTATTTTAATTGTAAAATTTGTATACAACATAAAATTGTTATTTCAATGGTTTAAATTTCCCCATTTTAAATATGTCAGTTGTTTTGAATTTCCGAAAAGTAGTACTTTTCAAAAATTCAATTTGATCATTTTAAAATCATAAAATACACTGAAAATGATTGCCGAATCTGAAAATGAATTTTTCATGTTGTACGTTTTTTTCTTTTTGTTTTAAAAACATTATAATGCTGTAAAAACCCATTTCTCTCATAGCAATGACATTTTAAATTGAAAATTTTAAATTTTACATATCGTTAAGCATAACTTCATATTGTACAATTGATTCACGTAAGATATTGAAATCTTGTAGCGAAGATGGAGAAAACCATCTGCAAAGCTGCAATATCATTCTTTATATGACATTATATTTTTCAAATCGTAAATTATAACTTATATTATTATTATTATTATTTTTTCATTTATAACGAAAATAATACTTATTTTTATCAGTATCATCAAGGACACATTTTTACTTTTAAATGCGTATAGTAATAACAATTTCAGAACTTCACATTTAAATATGTCAGAAATTGTGAAAAGCATTCAAAACTATAAATAAATAATGTCTTTCATAAAACATATCAAGAAAATTTTCAGAGTTTTAATGTATCTACTTTTAGAAAACGTAATTTGTGAATGTCATTTACTTCTAATTTTTATATTTACGAAAATAAATCAAAGTAATTTTTCAGTGACATTAAGTTTTAAGTTGTAAAATTTGTATGTAACATAATTTATTGATTCAATGGCTTAAAAATTCTACATATCAGATTCTGCGTATTTGGCAAAAAGTATTCAACAGTAACAATACTTTTGTCCACAGAATATACCGAAGAGAAGATGCTTGCTAAAACTCAAAAACTGTTAGCTAAGTTTTAAGAACATTTTCTGTATTAGTAACGTTTAGTCAAGATCTTAAAAAAAATAAATAAATAAATAAATATTGAAATTGATTTCCATGTTGTATTTTTCTTCCTTTGTTTTGAAAAAACTTGTAATACAGTAAAAAGACATTTCTTGTAAGCAATAACATTTTATTTTAAAATCTTCAATTTTGCATTTGGGTAAACATAGCTTACTATTATACAACTGAAAATACATGAAAAGTGAAAATTATTCAAAGTGCTCAAAAGCCTCCGCTGGACATAATTTTTCTCTCACAGATGTGAGAATTTTATTTAATTGCACATGTTTTAAAAAAGGTTCAGTGACATACATTGCCGGTTTCATACACAAAAATGTCTGTTCTTCCCACAATTTCTCTCGAAATGCTTCTGCAATTTCTGAAATGTCCAGAGATAATGCAAGATAATTGAACTTGTCCACACTATTTCCCCAAAGTTCTTCAGCTAATGTTTCTGGATCTCTAAGTCCATTGTCTTTTAATAATTCACATACGACGGATTCAAGCGCATTAGAAAGGTACTGTTTACCTAAACTGTGATCTAAGGATACAGACAAATTGATCTTTGAAATCACTTCTTCAGCGATAGATTTGTAAGCGCTCAACAAGTCCATGACCCCGAAAACATGATCCAGAAGAGAGTTTGCAGTAGGGTTGTATAACCGAATCATTTCGGCCCACTGCGAGGCAGACAGTGTAATGCATCGGGAATTCGATTCCCCTGGTTTTATTGATGCTAAACGGGTGAACTTGAAATTCACAAAATCAGAACTTTTGATGGTCAACTCATGCTCAAATAATGTTTGCAGTTCCCTAGATGTTTGCGGCACACTTTTTCTCCCAAGAATGTTGGGAATCCACCACGGACGCAGAGTTACGCCTTCAGTCGTGGGAAATAGTTTCTCTCCATGCTTGACAAATTTTCTTATATGCAGACTCACGTTTTTGCATCGGAACGTAGAAGCATAATCGTAAACATCGTCTCCAATGGCAAAAACTCCTTCAGGCACCTCTTTCTGCATAAATGGTGTTCCTGGCTGAAAAGTAAGAAAAAATAATTAAGAAAAGGGGGACAAAACCAATAATCATATTATAAACTGATTTTTTTTTTTTTTTTTACAACAAATAAATAGAGTCGAATAAGAAACATTACTTACTTTTAGTTGGTCAATCTTTGCCACTTTTGCTGTTTTCTGCGATTCCTCACATTTTCGTTTCTGGCTTTTGGAGTTCATCGTGAAAAATCAAAGTCCGTAACTCAAACGTAGGGTGCAAACTGGAGTCTCGACTGAAGAAAACTTGAAATGTAAATGTTATCTGATAACAAATCAGTAACCTGATTGGTCAAGTAATTAACTTCTTCTCTGACGTACAGCTCATTTCTAAATCCTGTTGCAATACATGACTCCCGCCGTAAAAACAGGTTGGAACCAGAATAATTAATAACCAACTCGCTTTCAAAATTCGTTCATTCTTAATTATTATTAATACTACGATTAATTCATAAATAATCCATTACCTTCGTTAATATTTGCGTATTCGTAATTAAAAATAATATAGCCTGATTTAATGAGCTTTCATTAAAATCAAATTCTAATTATTAGCAAACATGATTATAAGTATGTAAACATTAAAATGCTGTTTCTATTCCGAGGATTCGTCGCTGAGCGGTCTTGCTCGTTGACAAAACTGCCAGCTATGAATCCTTTATAGGTTCGAATCCCATGAAATATAATTTTCGCAAAAATAATCTTATTTTTAAAATAAATTCTCAAATATTTTTAGATTTATTCTCACTAGATGGCGCCACTATTTTAAAGCCACATATTTTATTTTCGCTTCGAAATTCCATTTTCCTTTTTACGCCCAAAGTTTTCAGTACACGGAAAGTATTCCAAGTCCAAAATAAATAAATAAATTAATTAATTAATTTAAAGGAGTTAAATTAATATTTTTCTCACTAGATGTCGCCACTATTATTTGCCCTCGATTTTAAACTTAATTTATTTTCATTCGAAAATCCCATTTTCCTTGTTTCGCTCAAAGTTCTCGTTAGATGGCGCCAAGAGTATTATACGCCCTCTCTTAGAAGTTTAACATTCACCTCAGACTACTGTTATCTTTGTAAAACATTATTTCACCATTCGTAGTAAGTACATCGTGGTCTAGTGGTTAGCGCGCTTGCCTGCGAATTCAAGGGTCGTCGGATCGATTCCCGGCTGTGGCAAAATGCATTTTAGACTGAAATAAAAATCCAATATTCAAATGAGTAACTCAGTAAGAATTAAGTAATTAGAATAATTAAGTCATTAAAATTAATTAAGTAATTAAAATGAGTCGATTACATTATCCAAGATGGCGGACGACACCACGTGCAAGATTACGGATCCATGATGAGTGACGTCACAAAAAATACCCATGTAGAAGATCACGGAAAATCACGTGACCATCCAAGATGGCGGATGACGTCATCCAACATGGCGGACAACCCTCGTACAAGATCACGAGGGAAGCGACACAATGGCAAACATTGAAACCCGGCTGCACGTACCAAAAGTACACATTTTGGCGGCTTAGTTTGGCGAGCTTTATTTAGAATTTTTTTTTTTTTTTTTTTTTTTTTTTTTTTTTTTTTTTTTTTTTTTTTTTTTTTTTTTTTTTTTTTTTTTTTTTTTTTTTTTTTTTTTTTTTTTTTTTTTTTTTTTTTTTTTTTTTTTTTTTTTTTTTTTTTTTTTTTTTTTTTTTTTTTTTTTTTTTTTTTTTTTTTTTTTTTTTTTTTTTTTTTTTTTTTTTTTTTTTTTTTTTTTTTTTTTTTTTTTTTTTTTTTTTTTTTTTTTTTTTTTTTTTTTTTTTTTTTTTTTTTTTTTTTTTTTTTTTTTTTTTTTTTTTTTTTTTTTTTTTTTTTTTTTTTTTTTTTTTTTTTTTTTTTTTTTTTTTTTTTTTTTTTTTTTTTTTTTTTTTTTTTTTTTTTTTTTTTTTTTTTTTTTTTTTTTTTTTTTTTTTTTTTTTTTTTTTTTTTTTTTTTTTTTTTTTTTTTTTTTTTTTTTTCGCCAATAGGGTTGTAGTACACTTTTTTGGTACGTGCAGCCGGGTTTCAATGTTGGAGATTGTGACTCGTCCGATCACGAGAAAGTCACGTGACGACCACGCCCCCTCCTGACTGTTGCGTTGTTTCCCTCCTTCTGCTACCAACTTTACGGCTCTTACTACTATGAAGCAACAAAAAACGAGTATTATTTGGTTCCGGTTTGGTGTGGTTATGTTATAACGCGGGTGCATAACATGTCCCTCGACACCCGTGTTTTAACGGTATTTTACTGTACTAACATAAATGCAAATATAAATATACTACTGAAAATATTAGGTATGTAACAGACTGTTCTATTCCAAAGTAAAGGCATGTGTAATGTGTATAACAACAGTATGACATAGTTCAACGTTCAACAATCAACAGGTCAAGTACTCTACCTGTTTTTTCTCTGTCACATGGGCAGCAACATTTCACACGTTCTGTATATGAAAAAGCGGAAAGTTTCTTTAGGCGTACTTGCGTGAAAATAGGTTTGATATTATGGCATGCAAAATTTGTTGACTTTTGACTGGGCTACTTCGATCACAAAAGCTCAATGGGCCTCATACGGCCTGTGACCCACAGGTTGAGCATGAACGGCAAAGCGACAGATTTTGAAGCAGTGCTGTGAGTATTGAGATTTTTTTTGACACAAATTGGTCCCCCCCCCCAGGGCACTGTCAACTTTTCCTGCCCCCTTGGAATGGTTGACTTACATGTATGCATGTGTGTGCGTGCACTGCGGTCAACGTGAAATTGGCTATTATTAAGAATAACTTCTTATTATGAAGAATTGCCAACAGTTATTATTAATTTAATTGATTATTTTCTGTTATAGTTTTGAAAGGGAATTTAAATGGTATTATGAAAAAATTTCCTGCCCCTTAAAGAGTTCCTGCCCAGGGCACGGGCCCAGGACGCCCGTGCGATAGTCAGGGCCTGCCCCCTCCCCCAGCCACTAGTCAGTGTAGCAGCGGGAATCATTATTTTTCAAGTACAGAAATATAACTTCAAAAGTGAAACACTAAACTCAGAAAAAAGAAGACCGTCTACCTTGATAAAATCACATCGGTTTACGAGAAAAAATGCAGTTGATATGGTATTAAACAAAATACACCTAGTTGCTATTTAACAAAACTATAATTTATAACATATTGTATACTACTACTGCTATATTACCATAATGATTTTATTATTTTACTCAATTTTTTGTTTCAACGATTTTGCTTATTTTAATGAAAAATAATGCTACTAAGTTACATTAAGTTAAGTTTATCTGAAATAGATTTAGTGCTTAGCTAAGTTCTCATACATTTGTCTAGTGGCGAACCTAATCTTTACGGGACTTTGGGCGAAATACTTTGGCGGGTCCCTTATTATCATCCTCGTGAACTTTTTTTAATTACAAGTCAGTAATTAAAAAATAGTTCATGGGGCCGGCGCATGTGGTCCAGGCGCATCATTTTGAAATTTTCGAGTGTGGGGGAGCAAAGGGTATCTATTTCAGTACATATTACAGGTAAAAAAAAACAGCAAAATACATAAAAACATGCATGATTTCAATTTTTCTTCTCAGGGGGGCGGCAGGGGGTCAAAAGTCACGGTAATTAATTGATCGCCCAAAATGATGAGCTTTGCGCGGGGCACTGGGCTGTCGCCTGGCCCTGGATCCGCCCCTGCATTTGTCTTTTAAGTCATTTGTCGGAAACTTCAGGACATTCATCCTCCGGTGGGGAATAGATCGTTAATGTTTCTGAACATGCCAGCATGTCTTGTTGTTGTTTATTACAGCTCTTCGTTTTCAATGTTCAATTTATCCATATTTTGAGATATATTTTTCAAAAACAAATCCTCGCAAGTGCACGTCACTTTTCAGTTGCAGTATATCTTTTGCAAATCATGCAGTATATCTTTTGCGAGTATCAAATCCTCGCAAGTGCACGTCACTTTTCAGTTGCAGTATATCTTTTGTCAGAAGAGGAATTGAAAACTATAAAATAATTCTCCTGTTTAATGACATTAGAGAAAGTAATTCGTCGACTTTTGTATGTCGGTCTGAGATGAACTTCATTTCTTAGGATCTTAGGTCAACTTAAGGGTGCTTGATTCTGTCACAAGCTTTTGATCTTGTTTGTGTAATCCATAATTTTTGAAAGGCACAAATCCAGCGGCGGACTGGCTATGCGGGCATTCGGGCAAATGCCCGGTGGGCCGGTCGCAAAATATCTATCTTTTTTTTTTTAATAAAGTATACAGCTTTTACAATGTTCATAAAAAACGGGGACCAAAACTTTGCCGTAACCCGGGCTTCAGACAGTGCAATGCAGCAATGGGGCAAAATCTCTAGGGTCTGGCCGTTGGGCCACAAGGGGTGAGGGGGCAGAATTTTTCAGGGCCGGCTGGTCCCTTATAGACAACCTAAACGGCTGCCTGAGGAGCAAAAATGAAAATGTTTTATTTTAAAATTTTGAACATAAATAAATAAATAAAATACATCAGTTTTGCGCTTTAGGCTGCCGCCTAAGTCGTCTGTATGGACGAGCTCTCGGAGCTGGCTTGAGAAATTCTCAGGGCCGGCTCGTCCATATAGAAAACCTAGGCGGCCGTCTGTTATGCAAACTTTTGAGAGCCGCAAAATGGATGTTTTTAATTTTAAGAAGTGCAGGCGGAAGAGGCTAGAAGGCGGCGAGGCGATTGCCTCACGGCGCAACGCCCTAAAGGACGGCAGCTATTAACAGCTAATTAACATATTACGTATTATTGCCCTTCTATGGTGAATAAGAAAAATTAATCTATCTTGTAGACACTTAATATTATCCAAATACATATCTACATACCTACTGACAATATTTCTAATCCATACAAGCTATAAAATACGACACTGAGAATTTCTCAATCCAGGTGATGCAAATTCTCAGGGGCGGCCCCAGAGAATTTCTCTAGGGCCAGTTGTCTCAGCCGATTGTCTCACTGTGCATTTTGCTCATTTATAGTATTTTTGGTCACTGGCGTAGATAAGAGGGGGGGGAACAACCCCCCCCCCCCCCCCACGAAATTTTGACTTAGAGACTTACGGGACCCCACCGAAATGTTGGTGTTCGAAAACTTTTTTTGAGACCTTAACTCTCTTTAAGCTTTATACTATTCTAAAAATATGTTTTTTAATAACAATTTAATAGAGTGAACACTGCCAGAAAAAAAAGGCCGGAAATTCGCTGCAAATTGCGCGAAATGTTCGGGAGAACACAAATATAATGTAATAAAAACTAGAATATCTGCAATTAAATTAATTTTCTTAAATAAAAAAGGAATAATTTTATTTCTTTCAATTTTATGCAATATTTAGGTATTTAATTAAATGTACAGAATTTTGTCACAAAATATTGTACATAATTAAATTATTTTCTTTAATGTTTCGTCGTTATCACTTAACACGTTTTTATATGTAGAACAGGACCGATCAGCATCTGCGCTATTCGTCGGAACTGACGAACATCGAATTGCCACTTTTCACAGGTTGGGAAAACTTTCTCTCTTGAATTTCCAGAATTGAATTGCCCTCTTTCAACGTGTAACTCATTGGGGGAGGAAGGTATCATAGAGTTAGATTTAACAATGGAACAACTATCAACTTCGTTAAAAACATTTAAATATTTGTATTGATTTGGATCAAAAACTTCCTCTAAACATGAGTGGAATTATCTATAACTAGTTTTATAGTTATTTTTCTATTGATGAATTCTTCTAAAAGTTTGGTACATCTGTATACATTTTAAAACTTCAGAACAGTATAAATTGCCGTTAAACTGTAAGTAAAAAAACAAAATAAGTCTCAAATTTTAAACAATTTGCGCACAAATCGTGGTATTTTTTAAAAAAATCGCAGATTTTACGAAACAGCTTTAAAAATCGAAGGAATTCACGGAGTGACAAACTTGCAGCCTTAATCATACCACTTTCCTAGAGGTTTCTCCCCTAAATACCTCGCAAGCCCGAGCCCGCCCGAACCCGAAATAATTTTATGTAGTAAATTTTATGATTAAATGTAGGCTTTTTGTTGCCATCGCAATTGGCTCTAATGATTTTCTTTTAATTTTAAGTAAAGAATACATATATTTTAAAACTATCATGAAATGCTCCAGTTGAGATTAAATTCTGGTGAGCTAAAATGCATGTGAAAAATGTTAGAAAATCTTTGGTTTGGCAGCATTTTCGGGAAGGTTTTGATTCGCAGTCGAATTTAAAACTAGAATATATTCAGTGCAACTCTTGCAGTTATGAGACGTACTAATATTAGATATGGGTCTCTAGTCTGGAGAAAATTGAAAATGAAAGTGGACAGACACAAGACTAGCAAAAAAACATTATTGGAATAAAAAAAGGAAGCTGGAAATAGCTTTCAAATGCCAGCAATCCGAACTTTTAACAATAAATTTATCTAAACTAGAATCTTTCCCCTGACTGTTCACAATACTCCTTAGTTTAACAATTTTATCAGCAGTTTCTTACTACATTTCATGACCAGAGCGGAAGAAAGACAATTTTATGACTTCTTCCTTTAAGAAGGTGCTTTCAAGCACCACAGGGGTTGCGTTAATTGCTCTCCATTTTCAACTTAACCCCAATCACTACTGACCATTCAATACTAACGCCTCAGCTGCATATACAGAAACAAATGCGCAGAACACACGAAGATGGGAGATAGTGGGAGATGAAATGATCGAGTTTCTTTCTCAATCTCTCCTCTTCCCTAACAAATAGTACTGTAGCCATAAAAACGCTGTTTTCTCACGTTATTTAAGCATAAACTATTCTAATTTAAATGGGTTTTTTTCCCAATGGTCGTTTAATTTGCCTCTAGGTTGTTGTATGAATATTTTACCATGAGCTCGAGCCCACGCACTTTCCTCTAGTGAAAGCTGTATCCACTACCTTCACCTCTTATGCATCGGTGGGTCGGTCTGTCTTGCACATTTTGTTTTCCTGAATTCCTGATATTTAGGAAGTGCATTGAATAAGAGGCAATATTGAAGCGAGCATAAACCTATTACAAGCTTTTTTAATTCGAAAGAGAAAATTGATGATGATTGTTATAAAAAGAGAAAGTTGGTGTCCTCTGCAAAAGTACAATCTGCTGAATCAGAATTAGTTTCACAAGACACTTCCTGAAGATAATTTCATTTTTGCCGCTTTTAGTACTAACGCATTATTTAACAAGAAGTTCCGTCCAGAACTATACCGAGCCTACTTTCTGTTAAAAACCAACTTCAAACTTATAATCCAGCTATCTCTCTTTCTCATTTAGCTTTAGTTCGGATTATTTCAAATACCTTTTTCAACGGTTAATACATATTCCTTCACTCATCATTCATTCTTTCATTTATTCAGTCATTGATTTACTCATCTCCGATGAAGTTCGTTCCAAGCACATCCGTCTGTTAGATCATGATTTATATAAGATTGAAAATTCCCCGTAGGGGTTATGTTAATTTTTTTTTGAACTGTTCGAAAATGAATAAAGGTTGTTCAAATCAAAAAATCTTTCACGCTGAGAGCTTCTTCCAGTAAGCTTCTTCATAGGAGCTTGGACCCTCAGCCCAGGGTTCACATAATTTGCCCATAGGCGCAAATGTTAAGATTTTTTGAACTATGTATTTAAAATTAAGCGAAAAAAATGGGCAAATCAAAAAGTCAAATGTAGAGATGAGATGCCCAGGCTGAGATCCCCCCCCCCCTTTCGATTCAAAAATAAAATATTTCGAATCGGACAAATCCTTCAAAAGTTATGGGGGGGGGGGGACAGACAGACCGACTGACACATTTTCTCCATCTCAAAAGCCTACTTTCAAATTTTTCATTTTTCAGTCTTTATTTAATTACTTCACTTATTTTATCTTTTTCCTTATTTTAACGATATTTTCACGATACATTTTGCTTTCTTTCATGGTTTATTAATTTTGTTTAAAACTTTGACGGGAAAGAAGGCTAAAAATGATAATGAGAGAAAAAGTTATCAGTTGAGATTAAAAATAGTTCTATGTGACGAAAAATTTTATTCCTGTAAATTCGTTAAGTTTGGTAAGTTTTATATTATTGTTTTATTGCATATTTAACTTTCTGTATTAGCAATTTTTTAAAACATTTGGATTAACTTAACAGTTTTATTCTTTTCATTGTATTCACTCAGACTGGAGATTCAGAAATTGCCTTGTTCGTTAAATCACCTTCCTTCCCAAGACACGTAAACTTGATCATGTTTAATTTTTAACATAATATTGTATTTTTCTCTTGTATTTTCCCCTGAAACAGCTTCAGTTCTAGTTAAATTCTGTCTGAAGCGAAAATGATATAAAAACGTAAATCAGATTGTTTTTAAGTTGATAAATATGTTTTTTTCCCTTCAATTTTCATATTAAAATGAGTCAAGTTAGAAACTCCATTTAAAATAATTTTTTTAATTATCAATTCGACCAATTGTTGTCGTAAAATTAACTGCGATAAATCGACCTTCCTCCAGAAGACCCCCCCCCCCCGAAATTGGGGTCTAGCTACGCCACTGTTTTTGGTTATCGTATTATACACTCGCCTGTAAGTCATGAAATTATCACAAAAAAAGAAGTTGGAGTTGGCTTACATTCGAAGGCAATACATCGAAAAACCTAGACTTTTCCCGATATTATTTTAATCTCTTAACAATAAAAGAAAAGAATTCCGGTAATTTCTGATATGATTTTATATTCTCTAGTCATTTAATGGCAGTAAAAGATCAGACGATCGGTAAAATGCGAGAAGCGCCGAATTTCAATTTCGCGAATGTTCTGTATCGCGAGAAAATTAGAGCTCATTTAAAAAAATAAATGTAATAAAACAACAAGAAATAAAAAAAGCAAAATTTAAAGGTATTAACTCACAATTAAAGCAACAATTAATAACACTCTAATTCTAATCGCAAAAACGAACCCTTTTCAGAAAATCGAGAAAAAACTTTTTTGGAAACTGCACATTTCCGATCTTAAACATGTTCATTGCATTTTATTTTTCTTCTTTTTAATATGATTTTTTGAACTATTCAAAATTAAGCGAAAAAATGGGCAAATCAAAAAGTCAAATGTAGAAATGAGATGCCCACGCCGATATCTTTCGATTGAAAAATAATCGAATCGGACAAATCCCTCAAAAGTTATTGGGGGGGGGGGGGGGCAGACAGACCGACAGACACACTTTTTCTCCTTCTCAAAAGCCTACTTTCAAATTTTTCATTTTCAGTCTTTATTTAATTACTTCACTTATTTTAACTACTGCTTTACCAACTGCTTTATTGATTTTGTTTAAAACTTTGACGGGAAAGAAAGCTAAAAATGATAATGGGAAAAAAGTTATCAGTTGAGATAAAAAATAGTTCTATGTTCTATGTTTTATGGACGAAAAATTTTATTCCTGTAAATTCGTTAAGTTTGGTAAGTTCTATTTTTATTTTTATTATTATTTTTTTTTGTTAAAGGTACTATTGTTTTATTGCATATTTAACTTTCTGTATTAGCAATTTTTTTAAACATTTGGATTAACTGAATATTTTTATTCTTTCCATTGTATTCACTCAGACTGGAGATTCAGAGATTGTCTTGTTCGTTAAACCACCTTCCTTCCCAAGACACGTAAACTTGATCAGTGTTTAATTTTTAACATAATATTGTATTTTTCTCTTGTATTCTCCCCTGAAACAGCTTCAGTTCTAGTTAAATTCTGTGTGAAGCGAAAATTATATAAAAACGTAAATCAGATTGTTTTTTTAAGTCGCTAAATATGTTTTTTTTATTTCAATTTTCACATTAAAATGAGTCAAGTTAGAAACTCCATTTATAACAATTTTGTTAATCATCAATTCGACCAATTGTCTTCGTAAAATTAACTGCGAGAAATCGACCTTCCTCCAGAACCCCCCCCCCCCCCGAAATTTGGGTCTGGCTACGCCACTGCTTTTGGTTATCGTATACACTCACCTTCATGAAATTATCACAAAAAACGAAGTTGGAGTTGGCTTACATTCGAAGGCAAAACATCGAAAAACCTAGACTTTTCCCGATAGTATTTTAATCTCTTAACAATAAAAGAAAATAATTCCAGTAATTTCTGATATGATTTTATATTCTCTAGTTACTTAATTGCAGTAAAAGATCAGACGATCGGGAAAATGCGAGAAGCGCCGAATTTCAATTTCGCGAATGTTCTGTATCGCGAGAAAATTAGGGCTCATTTAAAAAAAATAAATGTAATAAAACAACAAGAAATAAAAAAAGCAAAATTTAAAGGTATTAACTCACAATTAAAGCAACAATTAATAACACTCTAATTCTAATCGCAAAAACGAACCCTTTTCAGAAAATCGAGAAATAACTTTTTTGGAAACTGCACATTTCCGATTTTAAACATGTGCATTGCATTTTATTTTCCTTCTTTTTAAAATGACATATTTCCAAAAAAAAAAAAAAAAACAAACAAACACGGCGCAAAATATTTCCTGATTTTTTGAAGATTTTGGGGTCCTATACAGTATTACGTATCATTACACTTCCATGCTCAATAAGAAAAATAACTGTCGCGTGAACATTTAATATTTTAATACATATCGACATATTTAATGACAATATTTTTAGTTCCTGCAATCTGCAAAATACCTGCCCTTCCAAGGGCCGGTCTGTTTGAAATAGGCCCGGGCCGAATTTTCTTCCCAGTCCGCCCCTGCACAAATCCATCATATCGTTGGCTTTAACATAAGAAAAGAGTATTTGAAATTCGATGGAAGGACACTAAATATCTATTTGTTTTAATACATTGTTGTTTTCTCTAACAAGCAGCGATTTCCTGAAATCTGTGTGCATATGTCTTCATGAAATGTTCCCCAAGGCTTCTAACATTGCTATTATTAAAGGGTTCCTCCATGCTTGCAAATAAGATTTGAAATCCATCCTCATTTGTTGTCATCTACAAGCAAGGTAATCGATTTACATACTTTGAGAAGCAAAACTTTATCTTTGTTCAATGCATTAACTTTTAGCCTTATTGCTCGGTCGATCTTTTCATAAAATTTATGCTTTTTTTTCTTTCTTCAAAAAACTGGGGGAGGGGGTCGATTTGGTTATCTCCTTTTTTTTAAACGTTGGTACATTAATGTATATGCGTATGTATGTGTTACCTATACAAAAAGTTCGCAGATGTTGGCAGTTTACCTTAAATTTTCCAATTTTCAATTTTAAGAAATAAAAACGCATGTTAGGCTATCTTTACTGGCAAAGCTGACCTTAAGACTTGCGGGGCCTGTTTCGATTGGGAATAATTTTGGTGGGGCACCTCGCCCGATTTGACAGTTTTGGTACACCTCTCCCAGTCTTAGCAAAATGTCATCAAGACCAAGGATTTCCTTTGTTGAGCTCATAATTTTGCAGAAGAATATGAAGAAATCTCTGCATCTGAAAAAGACACGTGATTTTCTTCTGTTTTTTAAAAATTGAAAATTTATTTTGAGGTACACATACAGAAAGCTTGTAACCTTGTTAAACTTATACACTGTTCTTTTCTTCTTTATGCTTCAGACCAACCCTGTTTACTGGCATCAAAAGAAATGGATTTTTTTCGAATTGAAGCCCTATTTGGCCCTGTTGAAGGGGCCAACGGAAGATGTCACACATAGTCGTGAAAAATTAAATTTATCATTTATTATAGTAGATTGTGGAACTACTAGTAAATACAGAGCATTCGTAACAACTCATAAATAACAAGAAATTCCGTCTAGAACTGTACGATTCTACTTTCCCTCATACACTATACAACAATATCAAAATGATAATCTATCTATCTCTCTCTTTTTTTTCTTATTTAGCTTTAGTTCTTAATTACTTCAAACACACCTTTTTGAACGGTTTATACATATTCATTCACTCACTCACTCATTCATTCAAAAATATCCTTACAAATTCATATCAAAAAGTTTCGTGGGAGAATAATGGGCTCGATTAGTACAGGATGAACTTTGTATCTTACGTGTTCTACGTCATAACATCTTGCTGGTAACGTTTGAGCAAATCCGTTTATTAGATAAGATTTATATAAGATTGAAATTTCTCCGTATAGGCGCTAATGTTAATTTTTTTTAACAGCTCAAAAATTGTTCAAAAAAAAAAAAAAAAACATTTCATGCTGAGAGCTCCTTTTCCACATCTTTGAAACCCTACTTTCATTTTTTATTTTTCTATCTTTATTTAATTAGTTCACTTATTTTTCACTTTTCTTATTTTTAACGATATTTTTCTGATTTTTCAATTCTTTTTTTTTTTTTACGTTTACGGGAAAGTAGGCTAAAAAGGGAAAAATAATGAGAAATATAAAAAAAGAATATTCTGCAAAAGATTAAAGAAATTAATTTTTGGTTATTATTTTACAGGATGAAAAATAGAAAATATGCGAAAATACGTTCTATAAAGTCGAGATTCATCTCTTTTAATTCAGTATTGGAAAAGTAGGATATTTTTAGATAATGCTAACAAGTAACAGATGATCTGCAGATGTTGAGTGCAATAAACAGATATTTCTGGGGAAACGCACGTTTCCTTTATTTTGAGGTTGGGAGTGCATTCAGCAACTGTCAATCTGCCTTGAAGCTACCGCCTTGCTGTCCAGCCAGCCAATCAAGCCTTCAACTCTTTTCTCCTTTTTCGTCAGCCCCCCCTTTCCCTCAAACGAGCCCTTGGGCTCTGTGGCTAGCTCCGGCTAAAAGAATGTTCCACACTTCTCTTTCTCAAGTTTCTCACCCCTTCTCCATAAACTGATCTTTTGAGCAGGAAAAATGCGATAGAAGCTTTTATTTTACCCTTTTACCAGATAGGGGAATAAGGGGCAAGAAGGCAGATTGGGATAATGATGTATACAAAGCTCTTTTTTTTTGGTGAATTAAAGTTTTATTTTATATTAGATGTTAGACTATTGATGATCTGATCTCACAACTTTTTAATTTGCACTGTAATAACTTTCAATGTTAAAAATAAATAAACAAAAGTTGCTTTAAAATATCTCAATGTACTCCATTCAAGGCACATTGGGAAAACATTGCTTAGACTATGGGGCACAATGTGTCAAGTACTTATTCTTTCCTTTTTTTAATTACATGAAAATAAATCTTCGAGAATGTTCACACATACATGTAGGAACAATTATTTGTATGCTAAAAAAGTCAAAATTACTTGCTAGAAAGTAAGTAGAGTATATAAAAATCAATTTATTTGCATGTTTATAGCAGTGATGCATCAAAACACTGAAAAATAGATAAACGAAAAAAAATTGTCTGAGACTCCTATTGCCAGCAAAAAAAAAAAGAGAGATAAAATAAGACATCAAAAAGGTGTTACTACACAAAATATCTATCTAAATATCATTTCTCTTGGGGACTTATCCATTATCCATTCATTTTTGAAAGAATTAGCTAGACCTAATATTCTGGAACACATGCAACTATTGTTTATGGTGAAAAGAAAAGATCAATTGTTTAAAGGAATATGGAATAGTACTCAAATAAAAATGTTTTTATTTTATTTTTACTAAGGAAATTATTAACAATTAATCAGTCAGCTAAGAAATATATACCATGACAGAAAATGAACTTTCTTAGCTCATAAGAGAGAGAGAGAGAGAAACAGGCTTCCATCCAAACCACTTGAAAATTAAATACAAATAAACACAAGGCTTATCAGCTGGTGTGAAGTTATAACTTTTATTTAACACTTATCCCTTCATGTAAGTTTTCCTCATTAATGTTTTATTACGTTACTAATAAAGAATACACTTGAATTTACTTTTAAAGCATTATTACCAGCAAAACTCGGACTTTACAGCAGGTAAGTGTATTAACCTGACATGCAATGTCAAAGTTCAACTAGTATGCTTTAAGTTTTCATGCAGTTGTCCAACCATTTTCCTTTATTATTCAATCCCAAATAGTTTAGATATCGGGAAATGGAGGTGTAATTTGTCCTGAAAGTAAATAAACAAATTAATAAAGTCATCATTCTTCATTCACCTACAATACCAATTGTAATTTTAGTGATCTAGAGAAATCTTAAATAAATTTGACCACTGTGACCTCATGCAGAGTCCTCAACAGTTATAATGTCAAGAAAGTTGTCTTACTTTTATCTATGAACTCTATAGTTGAATGCTTATAACATTATTTGATTACACCATTGCAAATAAACCAGGAGCTTGAATGATAGTACAGCAGTGTTTCATAGTAGCTTTATACTTATTTTAACCACAAAATTAAGAGAATAAACATGTACTATGTTGATTCATAATTCATTCTTATAAGTCGAAAGGAAGGATAGCTTTGGTGGCAGAGGAACAAAGTGAAAAATTATAAATTTTAAAATACCATGTTGCTAAAAACTTCAAAACTCAAAAATACAAACTCAATTTTTTGTAACAGTATACATACAGAATATGTAATTTCAAACATTTATAACACTATAGACTATACTATACTTACATATTGTTTTAAATTATGGTATATTTCATTTATTATGCCAACCAATCTAAAGTAATTAGTTTAACAAGTAAAAGCTTTGCTCACATACAAATGCATTTAGAATTAAACTCAAAATTCTTTTGTTAGAAGATTCCTTACCAGGCTTCTTTTTACTCATAGCTGCCTAATTAAGAGAATAATTTTTTACCAAAATGCAGACAATTCATTAGGTACAAAATTCAGAAAGGATTTTTCCTGCAATAGCTTTGACAATATTTAGGAGGAATAATCTGTGCTTCAAGCACCACATCAAGCATTAGAATGGAATGTTTTTCCAAACTGTAGACAATTCATTAGATGCAAAATTCAGTAAAGGATTGTTCCTGCAATAGCCCTGACAATATTTAGGAGGAATAACCCATGCTTCATGCACCACATCAAGCATTAGAATGGAATAATGTTTTTCTAAAATGCAGACAATTAATTAGGTACGAAATTCAGTAAGGATTGTTCCTGCAATAGCTTTGACAATATGTAAGAGGAATAATCTGCTTCAAGCACCACATCAAGCATTAGAATGGAATGTTTCTCCAAACTGTAGAGAATTCATTAAGTGCAAAATTAAGTATAAGGATTGTTCCTGCAATAACTACTGGATGAAACTCATTAAAACAACAAAAAGTAATAAATTATGTCTGACACATTCATATATGTCATATTTCATAATATAGTTCTAAGCCGACTCTAAATCTGTTTATGAACGCAAATAAACAGCTAAATAGAGTTTTTATTAAGGAGAAGAAAATTAACAAATGTGTACATAAAAGCTCCATTGATCAGACAAACACATCTTATGCAAGCCAAAAGCAAAAATCTATATTTCGGCCACCACTTTTTTTAAAGATTCCAATTTTGTCAAGTAATTAGAATAAAATTTGTTCCGCCGAGAAAGTATAGATATCATTGATGCACTTTAAATTAATAAAATGAATAGAGGAGCTAGCATTTATCACAGCAAAGTAATTGTTAATTATCCTACAAAATGACACTACTGAACTATATTGACAAAGCCAAACAATAAAAATGATGAAATTAAGTCTGACACTTATTTAAGATGAAAAAAATGAGAAAAACTTTGCATACGATTAATGCTTCTCATGTATGTACATGAGACACATTCATGTACGGTGAAAGAAGTCATTATTTCAAGTTAAGAGATGTCTAACAGAAATCTACATTTGGAAGAAAATTAGTTTAAAAATGGCTTGAAATCGAAGGTAACACATATCATATACAAAACAAATATTGGATTGAACGTAGTTTTAGAGCGAAAAATAAATCTGTACGTCATAAGCTCTATAATTGTACTACGAAAATTTCATTATTTTAATTAAAGAGGATGGTAACTGATCGATTAAGTAAAGCAATGATTTTTCGAAAAAGAGAATAGCAATCCAGACTTTGATGATTTTTGTCTAAGCAAGCAGCGATCCACCTGCTCTTTCCTCTTTCAATTGAACAAAAAGAACTATATAGTTTAAATTATGTACAGAAATAAATAAGTAAATGTTTTACTTACGATTAATCTTTACAAGAATTAAAAAATTCTTTGTTTTAGAAAACATTTCCTAGTTTTATAATCCTTCTGAATCCACGCTAAACGGCATGCTAATAATAAGCGAAGGACAGGAAGAATCCTTGGTTTACTCGCCAAGTCTCCGACTGGTATCATTTCTCGCCAAAATATAGGGTTGTCTTTCATTTATCTGTCAGGATTGTTCCTGCATTGACAGCTTTTCAAAGAATAATAATAAGATTTTAGAAGGCAAAAAATCTGTTTATCAAGAGTGGCAGCAGAAAGAATGCCGTATGTAGTGGCGCCATCTAGTTTCGATAAAAGGAAAAATATTTAAACGGCATTTGTGAAAAACGACTTTTATCCACTAATAACCGTTAATGACACGACCAAACACAAAAAGGTTGCTTTTCAAAGCAACAGAGCAAGCCGCGGGAGGAAAATTAGACCCCAGCTAATTTTAGCCCTGTAACTCTCCCGTCCCGACGAGGGGGAAGCAAAGCTATAATTTGAAAGTGTATTGTCTTCTTCCCCTTATATACTTTTTATTCTACATAGCTAAAAAGTAATGACTTTCATTTTTGACAACTTCATTGTGAATTTTGTATTTTAGCGGAATTTCCCAATAATGATAAGAAACAAATTAAAAATAAAACCTCCCGTTTTGCACATTGACAGCTTTTTACCAAGGTATATAGAGAGGAGAGGTAGGTCAGAGAATGTAAACAAACAGCGGGCGGTCTCCACGCAATAGGGGGTCTGACGTACACTGGTCCCCTTTCGATTGGAATCCGCTCATTGCGTAGCATGATAATTTGAATATTGGACATACATTATTAAGTTTTCTGAACAAATGATACAATTTTTGCGTGGGAGAAAGTTGCTTACGGTTTCAAAAAATTGCAAACATCATACTATATTTAAGGTGTATAGACATTTACTATTAATCTATTCAGAAAAGAGGAAAATACTTTTATGTTGGCACTTGATATTAAATTTAAGCATTCATAAATTGTTTCAACTTTTTTCTTGCCTGGGACTGAGATGAATTTTTATTTTCCGAGAATAAACTCTTCTTTTTATTCAAGTACTTTATGTGAAAAAATGTCCTAACTCTTGCATAAGTTTGAAGAAGTTTTTATCCACCTAGCACAGTTTGAAGTTTAGAAATTAAGCTACCAGATTTGAGAATGTTTTCTTTTCCATGAATGTTAATTAAATAACTTTAAAACTTTGTAATCATTTCTTTGATAAACTACTTTCACGCTGCGAAATGATACAATGTATCCCTATCGTAATGGAAGAAAGGTTTTTTTTTTGTTTTGAATTTAAACTTAGAATTAAGGATTTCCATTTTGTTTAATACATTTATTTGCTCTCCGCCTCTGAAAGCAGATCAGTATTTAACTTTGTTTATGTTCGTTTTTGAATTAAAAACATCACATGCGTCCATTCACAATTTCAAAGAAATCTGCTGCTACTTTTCCATTCGAACATTTTGTTTTAATTGCACATTCAACATGTTGTGAAAATAACTGTGTGACATAGCACACGCTTTGTCGCTCACATCACTTAACTTCTAAATGCTTTGCGCTAAATTTCGGGCAAAGAGAAATTTCATTATTATCTTTTCTCAAAATAATTTCAATAATTTCTTTGCTGATAAAGTTATCAATAATATTAAATCCTTGATCAATAAAATGATTACGCAACAATTTTATCAAATTCGGTACATAAGCAAATATCCTAACATTTCTTTCGTTTGCTGCAGGATTTTCAAAATATGTCTTATCTATGGAAACAACTGGGCGTTAGTATATTAACGCCCAATTGTTTCCATAAAGTTTGATTTCCGGCCCCCATATCTATTACGAATGCAACGACTGTGTACTCGATTTCATGTTACATACGTATTATATTATTCAAACAATCAAAAGTAATTTTTTATCGTATTCGTAATAAATAGGTTTTTTCCAATTGTGCGTTAGTCCTCGAGCAAGAACAACTTGGCTAGTTTCATGAGAGTTTTAACAAAACTTCATCAGCTGCATGATCGTATCAGATATCATTCATAACAGTCATCCCATCAGACGAAAGAACACTTAATTCCTGCAGTTCTAAAATATTTTTAGCTTATTCTTTCGTCATTGCAATGAAGTAAGAATGATAAGGCATTTTTAATAGCCATTTTTCAGACGCTGCAATTGCCCTGGCGTTAAAATGACTGATAATAAGGAATTAATGGAATCATTAATTTTTTGTTCCATATTTAATTTCAATTCTTCTTTCCTTTTTGAAGCATCTTGTAACAATTCTTGTAATTTTGTATTTTCTTGTACTAATTGCTTCTTTTCCACTTCAATCGTAAAAAAACAGGCATCTTTTTCTTTCAGTTGGTTTTCAAGTTATAAAAGTTTATTGCACAAATTTTGATTTTCAACAAATTCTGGCGTTTTCAAGTAAAAATTGATCCTGATGGCGGCAATAACTTTCCAGTTTCCGAATCCCGTCGTGTTTTTGAAAACGATGAAACAAACATCACATTTTTGCTCTTGTTTCCATTTTGCAGTCAGCTACAGCACAAAATACTATTTTTTAATAGCTCTAAAAATTTTAAAGCGTATGATGAACTAAGCAATAGAGCCTTTCATTACAAGGGACAAGATTGAAATGCATATATTTTTTGCTTTACGCAGCGAAAAAAGGATGCAAACTAATTATAAACAGCCTTCTCTGGTCCCAAGTAACCAGCAGAAGGGGACCAGACGACGTCACAGTTCCGAGAACTCGTCAAGGGGCAGGGTTGCCGGGAATCTCTGACCTACCTCTCCTTGCTTTTTACTATACTAGACTGCAACGTTTCTTGACAATGACGTCACAACGCGCGGCCGAAGAAATGAGTGAACAGCGAGGCTGTTGGGTTGCAGGAGGAGGGGCGACAGACGCCAAACTACCAACTTGACGAATAATCTGATTAAGCACTCTATTTGGCACATTGCATGTTTGAAAACTCTTTTGTCTGTTTATCAAAAAAAAAAAAAAAAGGACTATGTAACAAATTTAAAAACTTAATTTTTTTTTAACCAATCATAACTTATTTTATTGGATCAAATGTATATTCATCATAAGTTATTCCTTTCGGCAAAAAAACAGAGAAATTATACTCTTAATTCTTTTATGCAGATAGATATTGTACAAACATCAAAAAAACATTTTTTAATCACAGCTACATTTTGAAATGCACTATGGTTTTAAAATGGTCTAATAATGCATAATGGTTTTAAAGAACGCCACTGACATTATGACTTTCATACTTTTACAGGATGTGTAGGACACCAATATGGGTTGCCCAGGGTATTTATCTCATTTTGTCCAAAAATCGACTTATCTAGTTTTCCCAAATGGTGCAGATATACTGAAATACCAAATTTGTCTTGAAAAGTTAAATCTCTTATAATATATCTTAAAACAAAAATATCTAAATGATTTCAAGTAATCATATAATTACAATCAACAGCAAATATGAGGTACATAAAGAGAACTAATGAAATAAATATAGGTATAATTATCTCATTTAATTTTGATTATTCATCATCTAAATGGAACATACAAATTTGCATAATTGTTACCATGACAAATATATTAAATATTTAAATAAGGATACATTAATTTTGTAGTTTTTGTTGAATGTATAAATTTTTTTAACACTAAAACCATGATTAAAATACATGAAAGATTATCAGTTTTAAAAATATTAATAATACTTCAAGAATAACTTGAGACTGTTTTGATATCTAACCCTGAAATTCAATTTTGGAGTAGATTCCATTCTTATAATAATAATAATGATTAATTTTTCAGAACAATATTAACGAATATAATAATAATAATAAGAGCGATACTAGCAAAAAATAATAATAATAACGATATTAACGAATATATTAATAATAAAAAGAACGATATTAACGAATATATTAATAATAAAAAGAACGATATTAACGAATATATTAATAATAAAAAGAACGATATTAACAATAATAATAGTAATAGCAACTATATTAACGAATAGAATAATAAAAAATGTTTAGCTTTAAGCAAAGTCACAAGTCAGCAAGTCGGACATAAATATAAACAACTCCAAATCTCGCCAAACCGCTTATCGGAAGATCGCCAACTGCTCGTGAGCTCTTATTGGCTAGAGCGTTAGTTCTAAATGAAGGTATTAGTTCGCGTTACGCTTCTCGTAAAATTGAAAATATGTAACATTTTATGAAAATTATAAAAAAATTAACGCTATACATGTGTAGATTAAAATACCTGATCATATTTTTATAGCGAAGTGCTTAGTTTAACTCGAGAATCGGACACCGCGCGGAGAACTACTTTCTTCGCTTGCTCTCAGCATATTTCTCCATAGTCAAGAAACTTTGCAGTTGAGTATAGATGAACCGATTTTCATGATCCCCTTTTATTTATTAATTCAGAGATTGATCTAATGAAGCTCCTATACCTTTGTTTGTACATAGTGGTTCACCAGAAAGAAAGTTATGGCTGGAAAAATTGATAATTTTCACGTAAATTTGCGAGGCTTGGTTAGATATTTTACTAATTAAAATTCGTGCGTTATCATCAATAAATAATGAATATGAAACTCATCGCTTAAAAAATTAATTCCCTAAAACAGTCATTAAAATAAGCGTTTAAATGAAAGTTTTTCTAAAAGGAGCAAAAAATACAATCAGTCGCAGTTAAATATGTATACTATTGGCAATGAAAGATCGTAATTTATCCGAAATGATAGATTCAAAATTAATGATGAAGTAGGCATAGGCGTAACCAGGGGGGGGGTTTGGGGTTAAACCCCCCCCCCCCCATTGGGTATTTACTTATTTAGGAACATTTTGGCACACAAAAAAATTTCTGGCTACGGCCTTGCAAAGCACATTTTTTTTTCCTAAGAAAATTAAACATATATGCATATGATTTTATTTCCTCTTTCTCTGAAGGGTTGTGATCAGGACCAAAGTATGCAGTTCATAATAAGGAGGACTTTTCATTTGGTTATAATCAACCCCCTTATCACCTTTTTTGGGGGGGAGGGGTTTACAGCGAAAGGTGGCTTCAATCACCGTACCACACACAGACCAACAGAGATCCTTTCAATCTCTCCAGAGGGTTTTCTTTCCTTCTTGATGTCTTTTTTACCCAAAGGCAGCAATTTGGGAATACAATCGCACAAGTAATAAGTTTCGCGGAAAATATTCTCTACTGTGATGGAGTTTTGTTTTCTGATAAACCAGTGTTTTAGGTGCTGGGAACAAATGTCCTAGCCAGGAAGGGATGCTCATCAAGAAACTTAAAGAGTAGTTTGTATTTATTTATAACTTCCTGTCCAAGCACCCATTTTGGTAAAATCTTTTTTGTAGGTAAGCCGATTGGAAAACTGATAAACTGTATTTGCATTGCATTCTCATTTACAGATGTTCTCTCATCTCTTATATTTTAAATGGTTTTTTTCTTATTATGGTCCATCACTAATTGCATTACGACTCTGGAAATCATCCGTTCAACGTTTCCAATCTCACTGCTACGGTTTCATGCTGCATTTTAATTTACAATCAAGTATTATTTATATTTAGGTAAATTTTTAATTATTTTCGATACATAATAATGTTTGCTCTCCAGCGATGGACACGTTCGTCATTCAAAAAGAAAAGAAAATTTGATTCAGACGTTTCCACTTCTGAGGTATGGTTTGATACAAATTTAACAACATTTTTAGAAATTTACTGTGGGGATGAGCATTTTTGTAGGGGAATTTGGATTTTTTTCTCTAAAATTCCACTATTTCCCTGTTTTAATATTATGAATGCTTGGACATAGAAGATTGCTTAGCGCTAAATATTGAATTTTCTATTGCGTTTGATTTAAAAAATAAACTAATAGATCTAGTAATGAATGTTTAATCATTTTGTGAATCAAGGCCATATCCACAGGGGAAGAGGGACCCACGCCCCCCCCCCCCCCAGAAATCTTTTGCAATGTATCATATATTCCTCCCTGAAACTTTGCTTAACATAAGTGTGCCGAAGTCTGCCCCCCCCCCTCCCCCCCCGAAAAAATATTCTGGATACTGCCTTGGCTCCGGAGCAGGGGGAGCATGTTAAGAACTAGGAAGGGAAGTGTATGCTTCAAAGTCATACCCTTTATATATACATATATATATATAGATATATGTGACTAGAAATGATGTTAATATGAATTTTTTACATATATGATAGCTTTTTGATGTATATATAGTAGATGTATGTTTAGATCTTTGGTGAAGTTAAGGAGTGGGTATTTGGGGCTTCTGCAACTTAAATTTTTGTAGCTGATCTTACATCTATAACGCTTAGGCTAACTGTGGAGGCAAGGGTTCGAGGGCTCTCCCCAGGAAACTTTTTGAAATCTTCCTAGCAATGCAATTTCGGGATACTTTGGTGATGTTAGAGGAAACAGAAAGGAGTTTGGTTACTCTCCCCACGCAATTTTTTTCAAAATAAAGTCTTATATCTTTTGTTACTTTTGGTGTCGCTCGTGATAGTGTTCAATGTCCTTTCCCGTGAAAATGTTTCTGAAAGTAAAGTGTCTTAAAAGTGTAATTTCTCTTTTCTTTCTTTTTTTAAAACTTGTGATCTGAATTTTTTGCCGGGGGGGGGGGAGAGGAGTTGACTTGCTCCGAGGGGGTGGCCCCCCCCCCCCCCCGGGAGATGGCTGAAATAAACACGGAGTATATCTTTAGAGACAAGTATTTATGCCTAGTAAATTTTCAAGTCTTTTACACTTCTTATTGGTGTTTAATCTGTACATTTTTAGGGTGACCCCCCCCCCTTTCACCAACCCTAGTTACGCCTATGGAAGTAGGGGCAAATTTTCACAGCATGTTTAGTATATAAAATCATACGAATGTGTGAATAACTGGAAAGCAATTTTTACAGAGAAAAGAATTTTTTTTTTTCTGTTTGGAGATCACACAGTAGCTAATTTAAGCAGTTTCCAGCTAATCTTGATTCAATTTTTCACATTTGATACAATATCACACGTGCCAACCTGCCAGAATTGAAATGCAGGAAGTTTCTGATCAAGAATTCAGGAGAATTCAGGAGGGCAATAAAAAATTAAGATTTTACACTTTTCATTGCAATTGTTGTTAATATACTTAACTAATTTAAATTTCAAATACAGGTAAAGCAGCATAATACAGTTCAAAATATATTTAAGGGTGATTTTAAGTAAGCTCATGAAAAGATGTCTGAACTTTTAAAGAGTAAAATGCGGAGGGGGAGGCTTGTCATTTTCATTACTTTTATGAAAAGGTGTTTATATATTTCTCAGCCCTTAATAGTTCTTAAAACCCTATATCTTTTATAATAGCAGGGACCAAATTCCTAAATCTGATTTAGGTAATTTTGAAAAAAAAAAAAGAAGACTTATGCTGTTAAAAACTCAGTATTTTGAAATTAAAGAAATTTGTGTATGCTATTAAATATGGAAAAGAATTTAATGGGCTGTAATAAGCAAATCTCCTAATCTATACAATGAGAACTGATTATAAGATTTAATATTCTTGTTAATAAAGATGTGCAGGTGTTGATCCGGCTTTTTTTAAACAAGGTCCGTTTTTCTTTTTTTTTTTTTTTTTTGTGATTTTAAAACATTTTTGTGAAAATTCAAAATTTAAACATAAAGTATTTAAAAAATTTGTTGTTATTTAATAAATAATTTTGCCAAAATTATGAGTTGGTAGCATAAATATGCATTACAAAAGTCTAAATAAAAGATATAAAAATGAAAATAAACCTGAATTCAGCATTTAACTTTTTGACATGTGAGAGCTCACCCTTCCAACAAGCACAAAATTTCGTTTCAAAAATTTCAAATCAAAATTTTACAGAAAATAAAAAGGAATTTATTCCGTTTGCCTAAACATCAATAGTGGAAAAATTCCAATTCTAACAGCAGATGCAAAAAGATTGCATTTTTTAAAAATGAAAGCATCAAATACAAAGACGAGAAATAAAAAAATTCTATAAGTAGAAATTCTACAGATTACCTTCAGGACTGCATTTTAATAGGGCTATAATAATCAACAGTAATAACTACTGGCATTATCGTCGGAAATTTGGAGTAAATTAAAAACAATAGCGGAAAAAAAATTCGCTGAATTTTAGCAAATTTTCGAAATTATGAAAATACCGATTTTCAAAATTTCCGGTATTAAAATGCGATAAAATACTGGAATTCCGGTGTACAACCGGAACAATCATCCCTGAGGTTCGTACTCTTTTGGGAAAACAAAAAATAAGGACTTTATAGGGACTTTTTAAGGACCTACAAAATTTTTTAAGGACCTCAAATTTCTTTCAAAATATAAAAACTGAACGTTTGTATCTTTTCAGAGCTAAATAACTAGCTCATCATAACATAATGGCACAGGCTAAGTATCATGTTAAATGAAAAATTGTCAAATGGTTAGTGGTATGCAACGTGAAAAAAATGAAAAAACACTGTAAATAAAGAAAATTGTCAAAGAAAATGAATGTTACACGTTTTCTTGAGAATTCGTGCTTTATTTACTTTACTCAATTTACTTTTACTCTACTCATGTTGCCAGGATCTCAATTTAGGCTCACTTAATAGTGCATAAAAGTACAGATACTAAAGCAAAAGCGATTCAGATTTGATTAAAGTTAAACCTTATATTAAATGACTTTTTTAAAATCATAAACGCATAAGCTTTTTACTCTTGTTTGTGAAACTGATAACACGAACTACTCCCCACCCCCTCCTTAACTCGCTATCAAACCTTTATTCCCTGGTGGAATTTGTGCTTACAAGCCTTAAATGTAAAATTTTTATCTGTCATGAAATTTTCTCTTCTCTCAAGAATTTTTTTAATTATTTAGAAAAGCTTTAAAAAACAACAAAAGTCCAAAAAAAGAAAAAGAGTGAGAGAGAGAGAGAGAGAGAAACAGAAAAGGTGGAGGGAGGAAAGAAAAAAAAATAAAATAAAAATTGATATGCTTAAATCTATGATTAAAATTTTAATGTTAATCTAACTAAATTTTAGTCTTTAAAGAAGTTCTAAATTTGTTAGCAAAATTATTCTTTTCCTTTGAAAAAAAAAAGTAAATTTTGAAAGCAAAACTATGCATCTTACAAATCTACAATACACACATCATATGACTAAAATATACAAAGGGGTAGACATGAATTACTGTTCTAAAATAATTTTTTTGTTACTTATTTTCTCTTCAGGTACTTCTTTTTCAGTTTTCCCCAAGCACAGGGGTGCCACTCTTCAAAAATTTTTAGACTGAACTTTTTACCATGCACATAATAGCCAAATCACGTAATTTTTTTACAAATACGCGAATTTTTTTAAGATACACACACATACTTGATTGTACCAATATTTTCTTTAAAAAAGCCGAAAATTCTTGCCTTCTGATGTGAAAATATCATTCAATATATTTAACCAAACAGTTTCGCAAGGGGAGAAAAAAAAGCGCACAATTTAGTATTTTAATCTTTCGTCAGTGATGCCGCTAGACTTCGAAAACTGGAGATATGAAATTCCGACAGTTGAAGGGGGTTCGGGGATTCTCCCCTGGGAAAATTTTGAAAACTATATGCAAAATACTGCATTTTGACGCCTTTGGAGACTCATTTGGGATTGCAGAAATATTAGGAAAAAAAAAAAAGAAGCGTAATAGAAACGTTTTAAAAATTTAAACGCTTTTACTCATAAAAATGTAGAACAAAATTGGCATTTCTCTTTTATAAATGGGGCAGGACCCCACATCTTTTTCTAACACCCATATCGAAGAGCCCTGTGTCTGCCTTCTCGAACGACACTTACAAGCTCGCCCCTCTCTTCCCAAAAGGATGCTTTGAAAATTTGTATAAGAAAAACTATTGGTACTATTTGAGCATAGAATACGGTATTTCATGATTACAAGGGGGGCCTTGACTTTTTAAAATTTAAATTTTAAAAGTTTGACATTGCGAAATTTTCTGCCCCCTACTTAAAATTTTAGAGTTTCCAACAGTTTATACAAATAAATAATAATATTAATTGGTTTTAATCGTTAGCAAAATAGCTGATAAATCATCAAATCGGAGCGCCGAAAGGATTTTAATTTTCTTCCAAAAGTTAAATTCTCTTAATTATTTTACTTTTCTTTCTTCTTCTTCGCCTTTTTTTTTTTGTGCATCACAGCTGAATTTGCTGCCCCCTAAAAGTGCCGCTTACATGCGAATCTACTTACACGCAAGTCTAAACGGTAAAATTTTGATATAAAAATAAGAACATTTTTTATTTGTTTACTTCTTAATTAAACCTACAAAATAAGTGAAATGAAAAAAATACGATTCCCGTAAAGGATGCAGAAAGATTACGCAAAAAGGAACGCATGCGTTTCTTTGCATGCACATGGAAATTAGGCCTACGTAATTTTTAAAGTATTGCTGCAATTAACCAAGAAATACATATTGTTGCAATTGAAAGGGAAAAAAACAAAAGTAGGGTACAATTTAGGGAGATTGAGCAAACAAATTTCCGGTATTTGTGGAACTCTACTACTCCTGAAATATAAATGAAAAATAATCCATCTATGACAGGAAATTTTTCCCAATGCAATTAGCAATTGATTCAATAACAATTCGATCAAGAATTAAAACAAAAATCCCATATTTAAAAGCTAAAAATCAAGTGATTGACTTTTAGACGAATGATAGATTCGCGAATTTTCGCAATGTCGATTACATGAACTGTAGCACTCTTTTTCTAAATAGTGAATGCAATAAGGCACAAATTAAATAGGAAAATTTTGTTTATTATTTTAATTCAAAATAAAAGCCCAGCAAAAATCGTAATCGCGAAAACGAACACTTTGCAAAAATTCTCAATCGCGAAAACGAAACCTTTTCATACTAGCAGATTTTAAAAAAACGCATATTTGACTCCGAATTGTTCACCTGTTTTCCTTTACCTAAAGCTGCGACAGCGCGAGCTAGCGCCGGTTTCCCACCTTCTCTTCATATAAAAAAAGCTGAACGAAAAATACGGGTCAAAGACGAGCAAAAATTAATTTTGCGTATCGATTTTTTATATATTTTACTCGATTATTTTTTCTCCCGCGATGAAAATCACGCGTATCGGGGGAGGCGTAATAATTTTTTTTTTTCGCATCCCCATCTCCGATTTTTGCGTATTTGACGCGCAACAGCGCGTCCGGGGCATCGCTGCTTACATCCACTTTCCTTGCTTTTTTTCACAAGACACATGATTTTCTTTGATGTTTTCTTCCTTTTATGTGAATTAATAAATGCTTCTGTTCCAATTATCACTAGTAATCGGCATCGTCGAAAATATGGAGTAAATTAAAAACAATTTTTAAAAAATTGCCGATTCAGGGGTGGTACTGGCCCTCCCCAAAAAATCCTGAAACTAATTTGCGGAATCTTTAAGGTTGAAACAGGGTTTTAAGCTATTATATGTATATATGTAAAGAAAAGGTATATTCTGAATCGTCATTTGTCACATAAAAATGCAGGCACATCTTTTGTAAGAATTGAATACATTTTTATGTATTCACAGATCTATTAATCTTTGAAGAACATTCTGAATGCACTGTTAACTGCATAGCTTCCATCTTACAGTTCCAAACAAAATACAGATAAAACCTATGAAAAATTCTTCAACACATTTTGCAAATTAACATATTTCACAAAATTTTCAAAAAACATAAGGATAGCGCTAAAAAAAGTTAGAAATAATTTTTTAAGATCCGGAATTCCGGACTTAAAAGCCTTAAAATATCCGGAGTTTCGGTCTACAGCCGGAAAAGTACCAGCCCTGGGTAATTTTTAAACTTTTGAAAATCCCGAATTTTTGTATTACAATGCGGAAAAACACCAGAGTTCTGGTGTATAACAGGAATACAATCACCTCTGGTTCATTGTTTTATAATTTTGATAACAATCCAAGTTGAGGGGTTTGTGCTCGCATTCAATTTTTCGATCGAGATTTTTTTAAAGGGATCGTTTTTTCAAAAGTGATTTTTGTTGATTGTTTGCTTTCGTTCCTTCTTTCTAATTTCAAAAACAATTAAAGTTGACGGGGGTGAATATTCAATATTTTTTAAGCCGAAATTTTAATTTACAATTTTTTTTAAACCAATAATTTGCGAGACGGAGAGTTCCGTTTGGATCATCGTAAAAAGACGGATTTCCGTCTCCAGGACGGAAGAGTGGCAGCCCTGACCATAATCCATGTAGTAAATTAACTTCATACAATGTTTAACGGAGCAAAATATTTTTTATCTTTATCACCCTCATAAAGACCTTCAGAAAAACGCTTTCTGAAATCTGAAGGTCTTTAAAGGCCTTATTACACGAGGCGATTCGCTGCAACTCCGGTTCTTTGTACGGTAGAGAAAATTGCAGCGATGCTGGCGTCAGCGGGCGATGTTTTCGAGTCAACAGGAAAAAATTGCAGGTTTAAGCCAATGAGAACTCTTTGAGAGCATGACGTCAATGACGTCAGCTTTTCCCCCTCCGCCTTCCTCTTTAGTAAACAAACATGGCGGCCATGAACGCTGATGCTACCCTGCTACATTTAAATTTTCTTCGGAAATGGAGAGCTTATTAATTGAATTAGTTCACGAAAGAAGAAGCTTATGGGACCACAAGCACCCGAATTATACAAAAAGTACCCTGAAAGGGAAAATGTATGGAGATATTGCGGGCAGAAATGAGACAGAGGTGGCCGCAGGCAACTTTTCTTACCGCAGGTAATAACTTTTCTTTTTACTCTATTTTATATTGCAAATATAATGACATATATAGTTTAAAAAATTGCTTAAATGTTAGTAGGTAGCAATTGACAGTTCTGCGACCACAGGCGGAGGGCGGAGGGTCCCTCCGCCTGCCACGCCCCCCTTGCGCCTCCCCTCCCCTCCGCCTGCCGAGTAGGGTTGAGTAGTAGGGTTCCTGATGCTATCCTCGTAGAAGACTACGGGGGTTTCTGAGTGGAGTTGAAGTGTTACTCTGCGTCTGAAGTTTTGTTTTTAGGGATGGCAACGGTGATATACCGGTTACCATGACAACGGTTACCAACTAAAATTGCTCATGACGCCACCTAGTGAGAGAAATTATTTTTTTTGAACTCTGAGGTTATACACATGGTGCCATCTAGTGAGATAAATATTAATTAATCCATTTAAATATATTTTTCGGACTTGGAATTATTTTATTTAATTTCTCTTTCCCAGATCGGGAATCGAACATGCGTCCTCCTGCTCCAAAAATCATTTGACGCTCTGATGGCTGCGCGCTTTAACCATGAGACCACCAAATGATTTCAGTAAAGTACAGTTTAAAAGAATCTTATTATAATTATTTTATGTTTTGGAAAGAGTGATCATGCTGCCATCTAGCGAGAGAAAAATAATTTTTGGACTTTTATAATATTATTTTTTTTTCTTTTACATTATATGAATATAATACTATATGAGAATCATTTTATTTTTAATCATGTCATCGAGAGAAGAGGTTGTGTGGATGGTTGTCCTTTATATAAGTATTTGTCTTATTATGAGTATAATATATTTAGCTACTGGAAAAACTGATTTCGCAGTGGATTTTCTGCTTTCTCCGAATGATACTTCTAATTCAGTCATATCGTTTCGAGGATGATTACTTTCAACGTGTCGAATAATCATTTTTCCTGCTGCAATGAAGAAAGCTTACCTGGATCCGGCTCGAGAGGCAAGTTTTACTGTTGTCCATGCATTATTTCGTGCTGCGCGCGGAAAAGTATCCAAGAAAGACATCAAGAAGTGGTTGACTGAAACAGACGCATATACACTGCACAAACCTGTGCGAAAGAAATTTCCGACAATCCGCGTCATCGTTCATTCCATCGATCATCAATGGCAAGCAGATTTGGTAGATGTTTCAAGTTTACAAAAACATAATCGAGGTTATCGATACATATTAACATGTATAGACATTTTGTCAAAATATGCCTGGGCAAAACCTCTGAAAACAAAACAAGGACGAGAGATTGTAAATGTGTTTCAATCCATCTTTTCGGAGCGAAAACCTAAATTACTTCAATCCGATCAAGGTACCGAATTTAAAAATGCTACATTTCAAAAGTTCCTGACTGAGAATCAAGTCAAGTTTTTTACTACATTTAATACGACAAAGGCATCAGTGGTGGAAAGGTTTAATCGCACATTGAAAACGAAAATGTGGAAATATTTTACTAGTCGAAATACATATAATTTTATAGACGTTTTAGACGATTTGGTGAAAAGTTATAATATTACTTACCATTCCACCATCAAGAGAGCCCCCATTGAAGTGAATGCAGACAATGAAAGGGAGGTATATTTTACTGTGTATGGCGACGTTCCACATAATGAAAGAAAACCTTGTGTTTATACCGTTGGAGATGTTGTTCGTATTTCAAAGCAAAAGCTGACTTTCAAAAAAGGATATGAAACAAACTGGACTGAGGAGTTATTTATTGTAATCGAATGTGTGAGAAAAACCATCCCCATATATCGGGTGAAAGATTTACTCGGAGAACCTATTCAAGGTACTTTTTATTCTCAAGAACTACAAAAAGTAAAATTGAAGGAAGATTATACAGTCGAAAAAATATTGAAGAGGAAAATGAAAAATAAGACTGAATATTTTGTAAAGTTTCGCGGATGATATCCCGATAAATTTAATCAATGGATTCCAGCCTCTCATTTGTCAAACCTATAAATGTTAGACGTGCCAATCAATTTTTCTCATTTTGCATCATGAGTTTCTACGTGACACTTCCGAGCGATAGCTCCATGAATTATTTCCCCGAGAATAAGATTTCTCATTTTATTATGCGATTACCAACACCCATAGAATTGACTGGAGAGTGGGAATGCGCTCTCGTCGAGTTTATTTACCCGCGCAGTTGGCATAATGTGAATAAGAGCAATAGTTTAATTGGTTTTGACCTTGGTGACAAGAAAGAAATAGGTAGAAACATTCCAGCTGGATGTTATGAAAACGTACCAGACATTTTAAAAGCTATCGCCATTCCAGATCATGAAAATAAAATATCTTTTAATTATAATCATGTGACGAAACGTGTTCGAGTAAGAGTGAAAAATAATGCAAGAGTCATTTTTCATAATGGATTATCACAGATGTTGAGGTTCCCTCCAGCAATCATCAGTGGTCCTCCAGACGAAAATGTTGAACATACCGTGTTTAGTCCTCAAATAGCCGACCCAAACGCTCATTTCAGAGTATTAATGATTTATACAGATATTATCGAGCCTCAAATTGTCGGAAACATTTTCGCCCCGTTATTGAGAACAATCAGAGTGAGTGGAAACGATGGAGAAGTTGTTATTGTAGAATACGAGAGACCTCATTATTTACCTGTCAATCGGAAAATTATTGACACGATTGAAATCGTTATAAGGACGAACAACGGAGACTCAGTGCCATTTGAACGCGGACGCTCGTACGTGAAACTTCACTTTCGTCAAAAGTATCTCTCATGATGTATGTACCATACCGTTGTTGTGAAAAATCCTTCGAGGATTATTATACGAATCAAACAGGAAGCGGACTTAATTTTTATCAAGGTGTTCCCTATAAGAGAGGATATGGCTTCGGGGGTCTCTTCAAATCGTTTTTCAGGGCAGCCGTCCCACTTTTCAAATCGGGTGCCAAAGCAGTCGGAAAACAGATTTTAAGTAGTGGAGTGGATGTGTTTAACGATGTATCGCGTGGAGAAAACATAAAAGTAGCAGCGAGACGACGATTGAAAGAAGCGAGTAAGAATTTGACGGATAAAGCTGCAGTTAAAATTAAAACAATGATCGGATCCGGCAGAAGGAATAAAAAGCGTAAGCTCTCCAAGAAACGCATCAGTTTTCGCAAAACCAAGAAGGTGAAAGCACACGATATTTTCTCCTAGTAAAATGTCTTCATTCATCCATCAAGATTCTCCTGCATGTGTGAAGAGTGAATTAGATCTTTTCACTCTCCCGCCTACTCAAGTTGCTATTGAAAAAGGACAATTTGTGGAATATCACCCCATAGCAAATATTCGCGATGGAAGCCCCGTGGAGTTCAACATCTCAGGAAGTGGTGAAGAATACAACGACCTAAGTGCATCCTACATTTATGGCAAAACAAAAATTGTCAAAGCGGATGGCTCCCCGTTACCCGACAAAGAACCCGTAGTTCCAGTTTATTTATTCTTACATTCTCTTTTTTCTCAAGTAGACGTCAGTCTCAACGAGCGAAATATTTCCTCTGCAAGTAATACATATCCATTCAGATCATACATTGAAACTCTTTTGAATTATGGAGAAGATGCAAAGAAAAAATTACTTACCTGTGGAATGTTCTTCAAGGAGTTGAATCCTGAAAAAATCGATCCTACAGCTGACGATGTGGACGAAGGAGTGAAATCTCGATATGAACTCAGCAAAAACAGCAAAACATTCGATATGATAGGACAATTACATTGTGACATTTTTCAACAGAATCGACTCATGTTAAATTTGGTGGATATTAAAATTAAAATGATTCGAAGCAGTGCACCATTTTGCCTTTTATCTACAAAAACGGACACCGATTGTAAAGTGATATTGGAGCATGCTTCATTATTCATTCGGAAAGTCAAAGTCAACCCTGGAGTTTTACTTGGACATGCAAAAGCACTGGAGAAATTTTCAGCTAAATATCCCATCGACAGAGTCTTGTGTAAAACCTATTCCTTTTTCAAAGGGGAGTTTCTCCTTCATGCAAGATAATGTTTTTTTAGGTGTCATGCCTAAAAGAGTAATCATCACATGTGTCGAAAATGCTGCTATGAACGGTCAATATTCTAAGAACCCTTTCATGTTTTCACATCATGATGTGAATTTTATATCTATTTATGTGGATGGGCAGCCCGTACCGAGCAAACCCATGGAATTAGATTTTAAGAATAATAATTACATTCGAGCCTATCACAGTTTATTCGATGGATTTAATAGTGATAAAGGTATTTATTTGTTACGGGAACAGTATGCCAACTCACATGCAATCTACAGCTTCAATTTGAATGCCGATTTACGTTCCAGCACCCATTTGAATTTACAACATCAAGGGAATTTAAGAATGGAAATTAAATTTAACAAAGCAATTGCTGAAACTCTTTCATTAATTATTTATGCTGAATTTCAAAACGTGATCGAAATTACAAAATCACGTCACGTTCTGTGTGACTTTGCCAATTAAGATGGATTCCGAACAAATACGAAATATTCTACTTCGCGATCCATTTACTAAAAACTATTTCTTAGATGTATTTCCGAGCGATCAACTGCCGAAAGATTTTCATACATTTCCGGCATGTTTTGTAGCGAACCTTGACCCAGCATCTCAGGCAGGGTCGCATTGGATTGCAATTTATGTCGAGGGAAAAGATAAAGTGGAATTTTTTGACTCCTATGGTTATAGTCCATTCTATTTTGAAGGACCTATTCACGATTTTGTATCACAATTTTCAAAAGTGGTATATAATCCCATGACTTTGCAAAGTAATTCCACTGCTGTATGCGGACAATATTGTATTTATTATTTATATTCCAAGTGTCGTGGTACTTCATTAAAATCTATGATAACTGCTTTTGTAAACACACATGTGTGTAATGATAATCGAGTGTATAATTTTGTTGCTAAACATTTTCATGTACATCCAAATTTCTTTCAATAAATATATTTAAGTGAAAATCCGTTGTGTTTATGTGTCATTCACGATGGAGAACTTAACCTACAAGTCACCACAACTTCAGGTCCCCTTCACAATGATTGCTTCAGGGCCTACTGGAAGCGGTAAAAGCGTTTTCATATCTCAATTGTTAAAATTTCGACGCGAAATGTTTTCCACAGTACCCGATAAAGTCGTGTGGTTTTACGGGATACACCAGCCCTTGTACGACGAGATTCCAGATGTGACATTCGTCGAAGGATTCCCTTCAACTTTCAAAGACTATTTAGGAACAAATACATTATTCATTATTGATGATTTAATGTCTGAATGTGAAAAAAATGAATCCACTACCAAACTTTTTACGCGTGGTAGTCACCATCTAAACATATCAGTTATTTTCATCACACAAAATTTTTTTCATAAAGGAAAAGAAATGCGTGAAATTACTTTAAATGCACATTATATTATTCTTTTTAAAAACAGGAGAGACATGGCACAAATTACACATTTAGGAAAACAAATTTTTCCGAGACATTTGAAATTTTTCCAAGAAGTGTATGAGGATGCAACGAAAAAGAAATTTTCATATCTGCTCATCGACTTGAAAAACGATACATCGGAAGAACTCAGATTGCGTACAGATATTTTACCCAATCAAACTCAATATATCTATCGAAGAAAAATAATATAAAAGAAAAGACTCCTGTGAAGAGGTGCTCATACAGCAACATGACTGTGACGAAGCAACAGCTCAAGCAACTTCATCTTTTACAAATTTGTCCTGCAAACCTTCAAAAGGATTTATTACGAAAGATTGATTTAAACTGTATTAAAGCAATCTGCGAATGTTATCATAATACATTGAAAGATAATATTCCATTGTCGAAACATCAAAAAAAGAAGCTCTCTAAACACAAGACGACACTACGCAAGTTAGCAGCCCCAAACATTGCTTTGTCTGCGAAACGCAAGTTAGTCGTTCAAAAAGGCGGATTTTTAAATTTCTTAATTCCTGCGGCAGTCAGTGTATTATCCATCTTTATCAATGGAACACGCTAAGAAATTTGCACTCGTACCGGAAGAACTGATGAATAAACATGTTGTTACAACAAAACAACTCAGTGAATTGGATAAAGAAATGATGAAGATTTTAAACAGCAACTTGGAAGAACATGAAAAGGTGATGAGATATAATGACATTTTACAAAAGAAATTACAACTCACGGAATTTAATTCTCCATGGATACAGCCATCTCAAGAAAATAATGAAAAGGAAGATGTGAGAAAGAAAGAAGAAAGTTCGCAGGATTATGAGTCGACAGTATTAAACAGTATTAATAAGCAGTATTTACTTCAAGCAAGAAATTTGATAGACATTATGAAAAGACACTCTGATATTCTGACATGGAATGAAAAAGGGCAAGTCATTTATAAAAATCAGAAAATGGAACATACGAACATTGTTTACTTATTAAATTTAATGTTCAGTCATAAAAAAAATATTCATGTACCATGGGTGAATGAATTTTTAAGTTCATTGCAAGAAATGAATGTACCGAAGCATTTTGTGAAAAATAAAAATTTGTTGGATTTGAAATTATCTCCAACACATATGTTAAATGAAGATGTGAAACCTGTTTTTACACCAAAACTTCGCAGAAGGAAGCAAAATTCCAATGTAAAATGGGAACACATGTATAAATAAAGATGTACATTTAAAAAAATTATCTGTCTTATTATTTACTTTCAGCATGAAATTATTTTTAAAAGCATTCTCATTTAAAACACTGAATAAAACAGAGAAAATGGATAAAACTAAAAACATACATTTATTGAACAAAATATATATATATATATATATATATATATAATATTTACAAAAATTACTTACAGATTAGAAGCATAATCGTCGAGCATATGCCAATCCATGTTGTTATCGAGATCGGCGAAACAAATATTTTTTTCTCTAAATGCCTTAGTTAATTTTATAACATCCATACATAATAATGTATTACTACACATTTGATTGTATTTCTCAGATATGCTTAAAGTCATGCATGGATGTCTGCATTGTGAAGGATGCGAAACAACACATAATTCGCACTCAAAATGATTATTCACGCAACTGATGATTCATTCTTGCAAACACTGTCTTATTTTCTCCTCTGTTAAGGTCGGTTCAAACTCCGTTTGCTTTTGCATATTTTCTTGTAAAACATACGAGAAGAATACTTTGTATAATTCGTTAAAAAGGTCACTATTTTTTTCACGAAGATGAGCATATACGTCTTCATCAATGGAAATACTTGTAGGTTGTAGTGAAAACTCATTACAATGCTGATTAATTTGAAGAAGTCTGCAACGTCTATCGCTCGATAGAACAAGCACTTCATTTCTCGCAACAAAGCTGCTGTTTTCATATGTTGTATTAAAATCAAATAATTTCTTCATGAAATCATTAAAAGCGGCTGGGGAGAATGTAATCACATGATTTGAAAAAACTTCTTCAATTTCTATCGAGAATCCGGCACTGTTTAAAACAACATTCAAGTGAATGTCAGTACACAAAATGAAAATTTTTTTTTTTTCTCTTCGGAGAAAGCACTTTTTCATTTTTTATATAGTCGGTGTACCAATCGTTCTCTGGAAGAATGTCACAGTCTTTCATTATATTTTGCAATATATCACAATGTTGTACACGGTCGGGAGTCTCCTCGGATGCACTGGCTTCTTGCTCTATCGGTGAAATCTGCTTGAACGCGGGCACGGGGCTCTCCGTAGACTCCTGGAGGGCTGGTCGTACAAGTGCAGGGTCATGTAGAGGCTCACTCATCACGGGCTTTAGGAATCGGCTGCGAGTCGCTCCTTCAATCCATGGTATTTCAACTTCGTAAAATTCCATGTCCTCTTCTTGTTGCGGTGTTGGGGCGCTCGTCTCAGGCAGGAGCTCTTCGCTGCGGGCACTTGTCTCAGGCATCATCACCAAGGGCGTGAACACTTCCTCGGACGCTGGGGCTGACATCTCTGCAGGTGCTGGAGCGGCTGTCTTCAAAACCGCTGGGGCTGGCATAGGATATTCCATGCGTTGTCGCTTTGGTTGACGGCTTACATCACCTTCAACTGTGATGTTACGAAAGGTGATACTAATCCTGGGGGTTGTAACACTCTTGTCAGGTAATATCCCGTGAGTAAAATTTTGATTTGTTGGAGGCAACATTAAGTAGAGAGTTCCTGAACTTATCGCAAAAGTTCTTGTGGAGAAGTTTCTGCGTCTAAATTCTAATTTTCGAGTCGCGCCGAAACTGAGGCATGCAATGGGACTTTCAGCATCAAGACACTGTTCATTGTCTTTATGATGACCTAATGAAGAAGATCCATCAGGAAAAAAATTTAACAATGCATGATTGAATGATGTTCCAGCTATTTTTTCCACATCCTTCTTAAGAGCAAGCATCAAAGGCGACCATGGATTTCCAGGATTTGATGTTCCTGAATAAGCATAATTTATATGTTCATCTCCAAAGCTGTAAATCAGTCTTTTCGGGGTGTAAAATTTTCCACCCACACAAACAGTTTGTGGTTGAAAGGCGAGTTGGGAAAGCGATTGAAAAATTTCTTCCGCCTTCTCAGCTGGATAAAAATTATCGAAAACATTGACATTTAAATTAATGTCCGACATTCTTCCGATGTATTTATTCACAGCTCAACAGTTGGAGTCGAAATGAGAAAAGTTTTTCCCCAACTCTCTCTCCCGTACGAAAAGGGGATCTCTTATCGCTCGCGTAGCCAAGAGATGAAATCATAGCTTCCCCAAGCTTAACGTTATCTATGATTCAGGGTGATATCAATTACTCACTAAGATTAGAGAATGAAATCACACTCGGTATATGACCTTCTCTGGAAAGTTGATAAAATCCTATTCCATCACGTATACTGATTTTCATTGGACAATTGTCAAGATATCATTTTGAATACACTCATTGATTCTAACTATTTAATTTTAACTACGTCACACTTTTAACGAATTCAGACTTTAATTATGATTTGAGTCACTTCTTTCTGAGACTTGAACGAAGACGGAGGCTATTTTTTTCTCTCGAGCTCTCTGCTTTTATTTTCAAAATATTTTCAAAGTTTCTTCTAATTTTTTCGAAATGAAATATCCTTCAGAGTTTAATCACTTCTACAGCAAGTTTTATCGCGATTAGACCTTTTCCGATCTTACTTTCACATACGTTTGTATATCTCAGTTAGCTTTATTTTTGATATGTATTGGTGAATTTTTCTTTTGTCTTCATTTTCTCTACGTTTTTTCTTATATCTTCTACATTTATGAAGTTTCTCAGTTTTAACGGTTTGTGCTAAGTACTTCTACATTTTTCGTGTTAATTTTAAACATTTTGCTATAGAAAACTTTTGTTTTAGTAAATTTAAGTATTTTTATACTTTTTATGACAAGTTTTACTAGACGAATCCAAGTTTCACCATCTTGTATAGATGGTACTTTTCAATTTTTATTAGAAGAATCTTAGTTTTGCAGAGCTAGTTGAAAGTTGAGTTTCTTTATTTCAGTTAGTAATGTAAGTCTTCGATCTTAACATTTCTAACTTTTTCATATTCTGTACCTTATGTTTGGTACGATTTAGACATTTCTGTATTTAAGTTAGGGTCTATATCCATACGAGCTTAGTCTTAAAGTAGAGATTCCAAGTTTGTATGTAGGTAAGTAGTAATAGACTTTTTCAAAACATGAAATTTAAAACGTAAAGTTTCTTCGTACTTTAGTAATGAACATTTCCAATATATGAAAGTCGCGCTGCAAATAGTTTCTTAAATGTTTTTTCTCGGTTGTATTATTCTGTGTAAATTATAAAAACTGTGTTAAAGACAGAGTTTTGAAAATAAATAACTCTTTGAATAAATGAAAAATTCGTTTAATGTTAAAGACAAAGTTTTGAAACTCTTTTGAATAGCTGAAATGTTCGTTAAATGTATTATACGTCAATCGTGTTGTTAAGCTGCTTTACAGTTACAAATTTAGTAATATGTTCTTGACTATTTTTTAAAGTTTCTTTAATCATGATTCATATTGCTACAATAATCTCTGAAATTGTAGTCGTTTGAAACGTTAAAATGTGTATGAAAAAACTAAATTAAAAACAAATAAAATAAATATATTGGAATATATAAAACATCTACTTATCATTCTATACAAAATCGAGTTGCTGAACATATTCTAACTTCTATTATTTTATGCAAACTCTTAAACTTATGAAAAATCTAGCGGTGTTATATGGATTAAAGGATGATTACCTATAATGTAAATATAGTCTTAGTTGATATAAATTCATTGATGTGTATTCATAGAAAACTGTAAAATGAATGTAAACCCATGTTTAAGTATAGAATAAATCACCTCTTTTCGTAAAAGTATCACTAAATATGTTTGTATAAACCTACTGATGCACATTTTCAAAGTCTTAAACTTTTCTATAATTAGCTTTAAAATTTTCTATAATTCATAAATTTAGTAAGTTTCGGGAATTGACTTGATTGGTTCACATTAAATCTACACTTTCTCAAGATGAGATTTAATCAGTTCTCATTTAATCCTGTCTTTGACATTTTAGGGTGAAAAAATATGTTCAAAATTAAGAGATAGTTATTACTAATACATTATTAAATTGATTTTAAGATTAAATTAATACCATAAGTTGATTAAAAATTGTGAAATTTAATTCTGATGGAAATAAGTAATTCTCGCTAGAACACAACAGTTAAATTTAATACAATGAAAGGGGGAAAAAAAAAAAAAAAAAAAAAAAACATAGCATTCACAGCTTTCTCGAATGGGTTTTACAACTTAAAAGGTCTGAGATGTGTGAATTTCAATATCAGGAGGAAAAAATTTGCGTGTTTCATTTCAGATTCTAATTGATGATTTTCACATATGTGAGATATTTTGAATTTATAGTGTTTCACAGACTAGAAGTTAAGTCTCCGTTTGAGACTTATTTTATTCTACATCTAGGGTCTATGAAACGTTCTCTTGTTTTGCAGATTATTTTGAATTCAATGATACAATATTTTTTTTTTTAATGGATTATTCATCTAATGCAGTCTAAATTAAGTGGTTATGTATCCTAAAAAAACAAATTGACTGTAGAAGTGAAGTCTCACTGCATGATACTTTTATATTTTTTCCACTTCTAGGGTCAATTTTTTCCGTTATGTGTAATTGCTTGAATATTTAAAATTGTCTTGAAATGACCAAATGAAATGAACGAGTACAAAAAGTTGATGGGGTGTGATTAAAAATCACATCGGGATGGTGGTGGGACCATCAACTTAAAATTAAATTAATTTCACTTTCATGAAGTAAAATATTCTATGTCCAAAAAATAATTTTTCTCTCGCTAGACGGCAGCATGAGTGCTTCAACTCTTGAAATAATAATAAAAAAAAAATTAATGTGAAAAACCCTAGTTGGAAATTAAAAATAACACCGGAAAACGACTAAGTTCAAAAAATAATTTCTCTCACTAGGTGACGCCATGAGCGTTTCAAACCTTGGAATTAAAACTAAAAACATGTTACCAATTCAAAAATAATGTTGCCATTTGTGAAAACCTAAGTTGGAAATCGAAAATAACTTCGAAAAACGACTAAGTCCGAAAAATAATTATTCCTATTTTTGTCACTAGGAGGCTCTTCGTAAAAATACGTTGTCATGGAAATCATTAAATATTCTATGCTCAAAAAAAGTTTTCTCTCGCTAGATGGCAGCATGATCACTCTTTCCAAAACATAAAATAATTATAATAAGATTCTTTTAAACTGTACTTTACTGAAATCATTTGGTGGTCTCATGGTTAAAGCGCGCAGCCATCAGAGCGTCAAATGATTTTTGGAGCAGGAGGACGCATGTTCGATTCCCGATCTGGGAAAGAGAAATTAAATAAAATAATTCCAAGTCCGAAAAATATATTTAAATGGATTAATTAATATTTATCTCACTAGATGGCACCTCAGAGTTCAAAAAAAATAATTTCTCTCACTAGGTGGCGTCATGAGCAATTTTAGTTGGTAACCGTTGTCATGGTAACCGGTATATCACCGTTGCCATCCCTAAAAACAAAACTTCAGACGCAGAGTAACAACTCAAATCCACTCAGAAACCCCCGTAGTCTTCTACGAGGATAGCATCAGGAACCCTACTACTCAACCCTACTCGGCAGGCGGAGGAGCGGAGGGGAGGGGAGGCGCAAGGGGGGCGTGGCAGGCGGAGGGACCCTCCGCTCCTCCGCCTTTGGTCGCAGAACTGTCAATTGCTACCTACTAATGTTCTTTCCCTATATGTTCTTTCTTTTTCTAGTTTTTAAAAGGCTCTTTCCAATTGACAATTATGTGTGTTGACTGTTCAATAACAATTGTAGTAATTTGGCGATAATTCTTCTCGCCAAGCGAAATTTTTGTTTACATATTTGCACTTTGGATTTCCATTCCAGTGATATTCTTTTTCGTTTAATGAAAATAAATTCAGCGTTAAAATAGTTATACTGCACATTTCTCACACATCTTTATTTAAAATGAAGCATATGTTTTCTAAATTGTGTTTATAAAAGCAGTTGCTTGATGCACTTGAAATTTACGGTCTTTTAGAAAATTTTCTTTCGAAAGAGTTCCTTGTAGATACATCTTCTGTTGCTGACATTAAAAAAAAAAAAATGTTTGGTGCCTGTATTTCAATGTAGCAGATAACAAGCTGTCTTTCATTTTTTCAACTTAGATTAAAAATAAATGAAATAGGTACAGTGTTGAATTTCCATTTGTTGAATGAACAATGCCAGCGGATATTTAAATTCAAATCATCCTCATTTGATTTTTTTTCTTGTATAAATCATGTCTGAAAATTTTAATGTACATATTAGCGAGTAGCACCATTCCTATTCATATGTCATTTTAGTAAAAAAAAATGTCTTACATGAATGTATTGCTTGGGTTTTGCAGCACATTCAATTTTCTTTGATTCGCATAGAGACAAAATTCTGAGCTTTCTAAAAATTATGTTTAATGATTGGAAAGTATTAGAGAACAGTTGACTTTGTAAAATACAATAAAGTGAGTCACGATGATTTTCCACTCGATAAAAACAAATGAGGCAGTGAGAAGCAAAGGGATGTAAGCGATCAAAAAACGATTCTGAGAAAACCACATTAAAAGTTTGGATCTTACGGGACCTTTAATATCAATATTTTTCTAAATCACGATGGGCCGAAGCACCTGTTTAAGCGATAACTAACATCTTTTGCGGGCAATATAGAAGGTTGCTTTCTCTATCATTTGCTCTTGTTATCTCCAAATTTTCAATTTTGTCACTTACATCCCTTTGCTTCTATGGCTTAAATGTTATTTACAGCTATGATTAATATTATAATTTTTAGTGATTGGGTGGATTTTTATTTTTTCCAGAATCAGCGAAGAAAAGTTCAGAAATATGAGGACTTATTATGTGAAAGAATCTAACAAAATAAGGGGTCTGCCGAGTGGGTCTGCTGGGGTCCCTTTCACATCGAGGTGGGCCTATTACAGCCAGATGGCTTTTCTAGAGGAAGTCAACGAGGCTGAGAAAAGCCTCACCAATATTCCAACTACAATGGCTTTGGAAGATAATTTAAATTATGTAAGTATTCTTTTTTTGTAACTCTATGTAATTTTCCGTGTATAATGATTACCGTAATTATCTGTGTATAGCCCGCGGGCTATCTACGAAAAAACTCCTTTTTTTACTAACTGCGGGCAATACCAACACCCCCTGAACTAGAAAGCCTCCGGACTGAAACAATTGCGCAACGTCCGTAGGCCGATTTTCACCCCGCTCGTAGCATTTGTAATTGTGGTATTACTGGATTTCGGCAGAAAATCGTTTGCATAAAAGCAAAAGGATGCCATCAGAAATTGCAGATTGAGTTCAACACATTTATATACTTACTCACTATGGGAAAAAAAGTTAATATTTCTACTTCGAAAATAATTTACTGCATTCAAATAATTAACCTCTACTTTTCACAAAACATCATTGCTACAGTAGAATTGCAATTTTTAAACATTTTAGAGGTGTTATTTTGATACATAGATATTTATCAAGATATATTGAAGGATTATATTTTATTTACGCTCAATATTTTAACACTAATGTTTGTTCATTTCCATATCAGAAAAAAAAATCCATTTTCATATAGTTTTTAATAATATTCCTGAAATTTACGAAGTTATTTATGTCACACTTGCGTGATAAATGCAAATCTTGACTAAGGTTGCTTAGATACTACGACTTTAAAAATCAAATTGAAATGAAATAATAAAGTAAGGCAATTTAAAAGCAAGCAATAACGGAAAGCCTTCTGTAGATTTTAAATTGTTAATGTCAAAATAATTTTCTAAGCCTGGTCACTTCTGAACAACGCTATACGACCACTTGAAAATAGTCTTGTACGCCACATTCGTAAAAGAAACCAACAAAAGTTAAGAAAAATATTTGCATAGTGTTCTTATCAAGTTCCCACAATTACGTTTTCTATTCCGGTGGTCTGTGTGGTGGGGAATGTGGGACTGGAAAGGGGCTATTGAAAAGAGAAGTTTTTGTTCGGCGGACATTTTATGACTCTCTCATCTCAGAATTCTAGAGATTAGAAAGATTCCCTTTTACTAGAAAATAAAAGATGTTTTAAAGGCATCTTTGTGACATTACGCTATGATCTTTCTTTCTGAAGGCTACAGAAAAAACTGTGACGAGTAAAAGAAATGTTTCAAATTATTGAAAATCGGAATTACGTTTTTCACTCTGATTCGAAGTTCAAGTTAAAGCGAATTACAGGGGTAAATCATTTCCAACGCTAAATTATTAAGTTATATTTTGGAAAAGAATTAAAAAAGGTCAAAAATAAATTGAACAGAATTAAATCCATTTCTAAAAGGTCTGTACAGAATCTTTGTCTTATTTTCTTGTAATAAACCTCAAACTTTTTAAACAGGGAAGTTTTTGAAAGAAAAGTTGATGCATTGTTTCTTTGATTTTTGTACGTGTTATGTTTGCGTAATTCATAAATTTCCCTTCAAAATATAAGAAGTCTCAAACATTGAAAAAGCTATAATACTGGAATCATGTATAAATTAGTGATGCCACGGTTTTTCAATGTATTTGAACTTCGCCCTTTGTCACAAAATGTCACACTTCAATGGACTACTCCCTTTCCCACTCACAATGTCACGCTATATTACATAAGCATATTTATTTGTAGTTCAGAAACAAAGCACTACGTTATAGATCTGATCTCCAATTTTATCTTGAACTTTTGATGACATTTCTGAGCGTAACAATAATAATGATTATGTGTGTGCTTAATTTGTATAACATGAGATTAAGGTTTACAAGAAAAAAAAACGTAATTAATATATAATGTAAAAACATTAATCTTTCGAATTTTGCAGAAATTAACGCGCTATTTTGTCTTAAAGTGTAAATGCCCAAGATTTTCTTTCACATTTAAACTTTAGAAGCAAATTTAACAGTTAATCAGCATCGATGCTTTCGCCACAAAATAAAGTCAATGAGAACACAAACCAGAAAAAAAAAAATATTTCATAAGTAACACAAAAATATTTTCCTATACTAATAAAGTATTTTTTTTTTTTTAAGTATAGGAAAGCAACAATTCTTTATTATCAATTTTTAGTATAGAACTTAATTTTATTCGTTCTGAAATGTGTGCTCTACAAGTGGACTCTTCAGTGGACGTTATTTGATGGCTTGATTGCAAAAACAGGCTGATTAATAACGTGAGTTAATCGCTAGCGCAACAGGAGCAGTAGATTTCGGCCTACGGAGAGAAGGGAATCGCTTCTCCGAGAGGCAGTCCAGAGGCTTTCTAGTTCAGGGGGTGTTGGCAATACACGGAATTTAAAAAATAATAATTATTAAAAAGATAATTAAATTGATTATTAAATTCAAAGAAATAAGTGATAGGTTTCGAAAAGATGATCCAGGGTGCGGGCTATACACCAAACTTGATTTTTTTAGCATGAATTTTTCTTGCTGCGGACTATACAATGATGCGGGCTATTTACCGATAAGTACGATAAAACAATTTTGTTAATGAACAGCATTTGCAAATGATTGTAGATGTATTTTGCTCCTTTTTCCCCATTGGAAAGTATTTTATACTGTCTGTACAAAGGAACTGTACTAAGTTTGTAGCTCGTGTATTTATTTTATGTTAATATTTTGTAGTATTATTGTATTTTATACATATTTGCATTGTATAAAACAAATTTTACTAAAAGTATTTAGAATAATTAATGAAATTTTTTTAAAAAAGTTTCTTTTTTTTGTAAGTTAGTTTTTATTAAGAAAATATTTTATTTTTCATTTTTAACTTGTGATGTTTCAATTACTCGGGAGCAAGATTTCCACCGAAATGGTTGCAACGAGCACTACTAGTGTAGTGACATTTTTTCACTGATGAGCTGAGCTCGTTCGCTATTATTATTTATATAATTGCGAGTTAAGTATACGAAAACTGCTCAATTCCCTAACCGTCAAAGGGTTAACCATGTTTTCTTTCTTTCTACCTTGTTTTTGTTTGTTCCATTAATTCATTCTCATTTCAGTTTGAGGCGGGGGAATAATATAGATTGAAGCAGAATGTTCAGTATTTTAATTAATTTTTGGTTTCCTACTGTTTTTGTAACCAAATTTTGGTAAATAGCTCAAGCACAAAGTGTTCTCATAATTGAACTGGCTACACAAAAAATTACCAAACATGTAATTCAAATATTAAATGTATTATTAGATCATTTATTATATATATATATTTTTTTTAGTCCTTAGACGATTCCTTTGCCATTGTAGAGGATTTAGAAAATGTGGCCCCAGCAGTCCCACAGCGGATGGAAAAATCACAGCCACCATCAAAGAGAACAAAAAAGAATGACCCAACATCAAAAATTTCCATGGCCATTGACCTTGCCCACAAGGCTCTAACTGAAAAAGAAGAAGAATTTACCATGACTAGTGCATTTGGCACATATGTTGTCAAACTACTGGAAAAATTAGAAAACACTAAAACTAGAGACCTTCTGATGAAGGACATAACAAATTTAATATTTGAAAGGATGTATCCTGAGGAGAATGACTAATTGTTTTTATATATATATATAATGTAACATTATACTTTTTTTGTAATTTTTTTTTTTTTTTTGATGTTTTAAAAATAAAGTTGATGTGTTTATGTGTTATTTTGTTTTTATCTATTTTCCATATGCAATGAAGTTTTTCTCAATAGAATTTTTAAAAAACAGATTTTAAGAAAAAAAAATAATTTAGTTACAATGAAATGTGTGTACATGAAATAAAATGCAATGTTCCAGAACTTTTGGAATGATTAGTAAAAATATCTCAATGAGCTGACAGTTTTTTCTGAATCTGAAATAAAAATTTTGAAGGATGCATTTTAATGCAACAGGTATACTCTTTTTTTAATATTACTATTATTATTATTTTCATTATAGCAGGAGCATTTTGTCATTTCTTTTTAAATTTTAACACACGCATTCCATCATATTTATTTATTTTTAATTTCAATCCCCCCTGGACCATTTTAGCATGACATGTCACATAATAAGTGGAATAGGGAAGTGTGAGGCTTTATCCCAAAAGTGGGTAGGGGGACAAAAATATAGGAAAAACTGACGTCATTCATAGACAGTTCCCAATGCATGGGCTTTGGGGGGACCCACAGCTTTTTTTTGTTGTTGTTGTTGGTGAGGGGGGGGGGGGTCACATCGCTCTCAGGAAAGGAGCACCCCTGCTTAAAGGACAACTATTAAGATTTTTTCAATATTTTCGTAGCATCCAAGATGCTTTCTTTGCAGCAATTTTCGAACCCATATTTTTCTTTTTTTCTTCTGCTGCAGATAAAGCTAGTAACATTGCTAAATGTGCCATTTTGGTTCTTCGGTTTCTAGAATTTGCAAACATTTTCGTGAAGTTCTGAAAAAAAAAACCACACACGCATACACGTTTATGAAAATAGCTTTGAAACGTGGTAGCATGTGTCCGTTCAGCGATAATCTAGCACAAGCGCCAGTTTACCTAATCTGGAACGACAAAACTCGGCGAACCACTACTGCACACGGCAAACCTGCGAGAGGGCGGGGAAATCGCCGTGGAGTTGCAGCGACGAAATTGCTCCGTGTAATAAGGCCGTAAGGGTGGCCTTTTTGTCTCGCATCTGTACATTGAATAATAGAAAAACTTCCACCCATCTGTCAGCACAATGAGGATTAGACAAGGTGCCCACCAACAACTACTTCGTCTCCTTATTCCTCAAAGCGACGTATGCATCACTTTGATTCGAACTTCCGACCATTTCAAAACTTTAATTAGTTACAACTCATCTTTGCGCCCTCAACCTTCTACCCCTCTTCCTGTATTTCGACATAGTTGGGTATATTATTGAACGCAGTAGCAGGGGGGAAACGCAAAAATTTTATTATTGTTAATTTTTACTAATTTTGTACTAAAGAACCAATGGTCAAGCAGTGTATAAATAAATTCCCCTTTGTAGAATGTTGTCCATTTAGCGTAGAATAACATTATAAATCATCGATTTTCTCTGATGTAGCTTAAAAATTGTATCAGTTTAAAATAGTATTTTAAAACCACAAACATAGCACTCGCGCGATGAGACTTTTTACTTTTAAAAATGTAATGCAAAAACCTTTTTTTAATACATAGTAAAACATTTTTATCATTTAAAAATTACACCGATGTAATGCATTTTCGCTTTTAGAAAATCTTACTTCTTACACTGACCCCTCACTTATACGCCCTATCCTATACGAAATATTGTAAAAACCCTCTGTACGTTGACCACCTGTTTATTTTTAAAAAGATAATAAAATAACTTTTCCCGGATATATTTTGTGCTATAATGTTAGACTAGTATTTCACTGAATAAATGAAACAGCAATATAAAGCTCTTTGTGAGTATGAGAAGCATATGAGAAAAATACTATGCAGGCTCTTTTATTCTTCAAATAAGTTTTTTCTTTTGTTGTTCTATCTGAAGTAGAGTTTGAATGATTATGTTTTTGTAGGAAATCTTAACATCAAATAAGGAATTTGCATAATTAATAAGATATTCGAGTCATTCCATGTCAAGTGATCCAAAATCTGAGAAAACAATCACCTCACCTTTTTTTTCAAATTTGTCTTTATCAACTGTGCCCTCAAGATAATTAAAAATCCAAACTTTTAGAACTTTATCTTTGGTTTTTAAGTTATCAGGTTTCGATTTTTTAAAAAACTCATTTTTACATGTACTTTAACACAAAACAGGCCCTAACTCATCAACAAATAGGGATAAAAAGTTCTAAAAAATTATTCTGAAGTATATTGAATGTTATTTCATATGATATGCATCATGACTAATTTTATAAAAATTTAAAATTGAAAAAAAAAAAAGACCTTAAATTGAAAATTCTTATTTCTGTCCATGTTATCTTTCTTTATGCAAAATTTCAACTTGGGATCATATTTTTCAGATTTAAGCAGTTTTAACATGTTTTTAGCAGCAACCAATAGTTAAAATGTATTTGGCAAGTCATAAGACAATTTTAGGCAGCTTTAATGACGTTAAGGGTAAAAGAAAATAAGGCTCGAAGTCCTGAAACCAATTTTATGCTATTTTCGGTTATGTTGGTAAGTGTGTGTGTGGGGGGGGGGGGGGCTCTCACCCAAGTAATTTAAGTCTTGGAAATGCTGTTTTAGAGGGTATTTGCAGACATCAGGGAAAGGGGCACAATAACCCCCCCCCCCCAAAAAAAAGTTCAAAATGGAAATTTCAGGCTTTCTTTGTGGATGGTAGGTCATCCAGTCATGTCCTACCAATGAATTGGCAAGTTTCCGTTGGCAATACGCAGGAACAATTTTATTCCAGTTTTTCATAAATAGTTGATGAATCAAAGTTAAAATTTGAATAAGAATTTATTTGTTTCTTCGTCAATCTTTTTTTTTTTTTTTTTACCGAGCTGTTTAATACGTGTCACAGCCTTTTGAATTAGGTTTATGCAGTTTCACTTCACATTCCAAGTTGTATTAGTATTAAATATTTACAGCATTTATGACCCACATACATTATAGCTGTCAAAGGGTGTACTGCAATATCTATTTTTCAAAGGAATGAACACTGTATATATATTTGTGTATAAGCCCACTTTTTTGGACAAAAACTCGACTCAAAAGTAGGGGTGTGCTTACACATGGGTCAACATACTTCAACATTTCATCCACAGAATAGAGACCTGATATATGGTACACATGAAGTTCTTGTATTTAAAATACAAAAGAATACACAGAAACCAAAAACCAACTCCCAACATTGTTTGTCGTCGGAGCTTAGGAAAACTTCTTCAAATTCGCTTAGAGTGTTGAATTTGTCACGTCTTTGGCCAAATAGCCATCAACATATTTTTCTATGGAGTATAATTGTTCAAAATGTTAAATTAGAAGTGTTCCAAACACTAATAGAAGGGAGTTTGAGTCCGTTTTAGGATTTTAATTTTGAACATTTTCTGGGGGGGGGGGGGATAATACTTTACCCCTTTCCCTGATGTCAGCAAATACCCTCTAAAACAGCATTTCTAAGACAAATTATTTGGGCGAGATCCCCCCACACACTTCACCGAAAATAGCATGAAATTGGTTTCAGGACTTTTTAGTTCCTAAAACATCTCTGGGGTGCCCCCCCCCCTTTCTTTTACCCTTGATGTCATAAAGGCAGCCTAAAATTGTGTTATGACGTACTGAATACATTTTAACTATTGGTTGCTGCTAAAAACATCTTAAAACTGCTTGAATCTGAAAAATGTATTTTTTTCTTAAATCAAAGATTTCGAAAATTTGGGAAAATATGATCCCATTGAGATCCCAAGTTGCAATGTTGCATAAACGAAGATAAAATAGACAGAAATATTTTAGAATTTTTTGCAATATTTTCAGTATGTTTTAGGAGAAATTTAAATTTACATTTTAAGGTCATTTTAAATTTTTTTATAAAATTAGTTGTGATGCATATCATAAAACAGCATTTAATATACTTCAAGCTGTGTTTTACAAGAACTTTATATCTCTATTTGCTGATGAGTTATGTCCTGTTTTGTGGGCAAGTATACATGTAAAAATGTGAGTTTTTTAAAAAATCAAAGTCTGATAACTAAAAAACTAAACAAGAGATAATTAAAAATACAAAATTTTAGAACTTATCTTGAGGGGTACAGTTGATAAGCCAAATTTGAAAAAAATTAAAAAATACATAAAAAGGTGAAGTACAATACCTTGGATCACTTGATATGTAATGAATGACTCATTTATCTTCCTTTTGATAAGTAATTTATTTATCTTATTTAATTAATTTGAAGTCTGTGTGATACATTATTAGCTATTCAGATGAAATTTCTCTAATGCTACTTTAGATAATTATAAAATATAGTAGATAATTACTGTTTTAAAGTAAATAATGTTGATACATGAAGCTATACTTGATAATTTTAATTTGAACATAAAAGTATAAATTTGTGAAATGATTTTCAATACAAAGTCATGATTTGACAAATATGGTGATATGACGAACAAACACATACTTAAAAAATGAGCAACATAAATTAATTAAATACAAATCTTCAAATTTCTCCATCTTCTTCCTCATCTTCTATGCCCCGCAGATATAAAACATTATTACATCTGATGAGAACTTCACCGAGATTGCCTTGGTATTGCCCATTGGAATACTCTTCTGTGTTTGCAAGCTAAAAGTAAATGCATAAACATATAGTATTTATGACAAAATTCAAAAAGTATTTAAATATTTTTAACTCATTATAAAGTTTGTTACCAAGAGCACATAAAGCAAAGAATGATTATTATTATTATTTTTGCAAATAAATAAGCAAGTTATGCACCAAATAAGCTATGGAATCCATCAGTATTACATTTAGAGACTAACAAGTTGGCTACAGAACACTTTTCAGGATGTTGAATACATGGCTACTTTGAGCAGCGAGCAAATTTAAACTATTATACCTTAATTTATTAACTGTTCTTATAGTAAAATTACTTAATCTCTATCCTGACAAGTTTTGACTTTTATAATTATAATTTATTCAAGAAATTGGTCATTTCATATCATAGTTTTGAAAGTACACAGTTCTCACTCTTAATCAAGAAAAAAATTCAAGGACTTTCAAGGACCATAAAAAAAAAAAAAAAAAAAATTAAGCCTTTTAGACACAAAAATACAATAATAAGCTTTATTCAAATCCTATTGCATTAAAAATGAGAATTATTCTCAATTGAGAAATGGATCTTCCCCTTTGAAGAGTTGACAGATATAATTTATGCACATTTGCGCAGATCTTCAGATTTAGCAATAATTTTATTTCCAACTTCTTTAATCTGCTCATTTTTTTCTTCAATTGCTTTTTTGTAATGAGTTAGATTTTATAAATATTGAAATGTAGTAGATTTTATGAATGATGAAAAATTCTTTCTGCTTCTTCAGTGAGGTTTCCACATTATTTCAGAAGAGGAAACTTCTGATTCCAAACCTTGTCTTTTCGCTTTCAGATAGTCCATCTCCTCTGAAATGAGCCTTTGTTTATTACATATTTCTTAGGGTTTTTTTTTTCTGTTCTAGGGGATCATTCATAAATGATGTCATGCTTCAAGAGGGGAGGGTGTTTGTGAAATTGTGACAAAGGGAGGGGGTAACAATAAGTGTGGTCTCATGATTATGCAACATAGCATGGCATATGACAAAGGGGGAGGGAGTCAAATATATGGGAAAAAAGTGTGACATCATTTATGCACGGTCCCTAGATGCATCATGACCGTGCAGAGGGAACATTTTCTCAGTTCATTACTTAAGTGAATATTCATAATACCTTCATAACACTTTACAGAGTCTTTCCCCATGCGCTGTGCAACATCGGTAGGTAGGTCTCTTGGGCCATATTTTCAACTACGACTTTTTATTGGTTGAGAATCCACGTTCAATAGCTGCTTGCACATGTGATAATGTAAAAATGATCTTCATGACGGACCAAAGTTTATCATAATTTTTTTTTAATCTTGGAAAATTCACTGAAAAAAGCATCTATCCTTTGGTCTGCCCTAAAATTCTGAAATGCAGATTTGCGCACACTAACAATATTTTCAAGACAATTTTTATATTGCAAAACATGATCATCACATTCACTATCCAAAACTTTTTGTGTATGTGACAAATGCATAAGCACTAGTTTTAAGGACTTTTAGCAAGTTTCAGATAGTGAAGTCATTTTCCTGGGATTGAAACATGAGGAGTGCCTAACTAAAGTGTAGTTAATCGGACACTTCTTCATGACGCAGAAATTTGATGGCGAAACTTTTTACATTGAAGATTTCTTAACAATTTTTTTTCTTCAATAACTGTTTGATAATGATATCACCAACAAAGCCTAAGATTTGTTTCTCAATAGGATTGAAAATACTATTCTCCCTAGTTAGGGTGGAGGATGGAGGAACAAAGCTGCTCCGAGGAATGAGTGACATCTGATCTTCCGTAAAGCGTGAGTAGGCCAGGGCTTTCAGTGCCCTCATTTTTGGAAACCGACGAATTATGTTCAAGCTTTAACAGGGTGGCTACAGAATCTCAGAAACAAAATTCCCTGATTTCTAGAGATTTTTCAGAAAATTTAACTGATAGTGTAACAGTAGTGAAAAAATTCTGTTCTAGGGAAATACAAATTGCAACCAAGTGGTTAAAAAAAACACTTGTTATTGTTAGCAATTTAATGTTCAACAAGAAAGCATTTCTCTTAATTTTGCTTCTATTTAATTGAATTTTATGCTATGCAACATAAATAATGAGTAAATATTTGGCGGTAAAAGAGGAATGTGCTTGAATGTGAAGATGCATAAATTTCAGACTTCTTTTTTAAAATACTTAAATTTTATTAAGAAAATTATTATTTTTTTAAATTAAAAAAGCATTCAATTCTATCAGAAAATACAAAGCTTCAGAAAAAACTTTTGATCAAAGATTAAATATTTTAGGATTAGTGCTAAATGTCAAAAAATTAAACCGTGCACATAAAATAGGTAAATCTCTTAATCTACAGCAGTGGTGGGGGAACTTTTTTTAAGACGGGCCATTTGTAATAACTAGACAATCGTAGCGGGACAAAGAATAATGCTTAATCGTTAAAAAATTTATGTGTTCTATAAACATATACATATATTATTACATACACTTATTATTTTAATAGTAAAAAAGGAAAAGGTAAGAAAATTATAAGCACAAAATATAAAATGAATTTAGTGTAGTTCTTGATGTGAAGTATTATCACTTTATTTTCTGGTGTCATTACTGGTTGATGGTGCATGAGAAAAATGAAATTGAGACTGTTTCATCAAAATTTCATCATAGTCCGGTTCCATTTGCGAAGCAGAGATTCTTAAAACTGATGAAAGGTGCTCATCTGTAATTCTGTTTCTGAAAGAAGTTTTCCTAAGCTTCATTGTTGAAAAGATTTGTTCGCATATATAAGATGAGCCGAACATTGTCATTATCTTCATTGCATGAGTAATTAGATTTGGGAAATTATCTGGACCTACGTTTTTATAAAATTCTAGTAATGGTACTGTATGAAAAGTTTGTTTCAGGAGAGTATTACAGTTCAGTTGTATTAACTCAAGTTGAAATTTTGCATCAACTTCTTCGTAATTAACATTGAATGGGGTCGCAAAAATACTAGCGAAATCAGAAAGCCACGTTTTGTTTTCTAAGACGTCAAATTGATTATAAATGTCTTTATCAATAAGAAAATTCACAATATCGTCTTTTAAATCCCAAATTCTTTCAAATACTTTTCCAGCACTTAACCAACGAACTTTTGAATAATACAGGATATCGGAATGCTCAGCATGTACGGACTCCAAAAACTGTTGAAACTGGTGATGTAATAATCCTCTAGAACGAATCATATTTACTAGTTTTACAACAATATTATGGTCAATATCTAAAGCTGATTTACAGAGAGCATCCTGATGTATAAGGCAATGAAAAAAAAACAACATCATTTTCCGGATACTTAGAATTAAATTTCCCAACAAATCCTTGATTGATTCCAACCATATTAGGAGCACCATTTGTAGTTACATTACATAACTTATCAATAGGTAAACTAAGTTTATCGATGCAATTTTCAAAATATATCGGCACCAGTCGTTGTTCCTTTCATTGACTGCAGCCCTGCAAGTTCTTCTGTAATTTCAAAGTGGGCATTGATTCCTCTTACAAATATGAGTAACTGCGCAGTATTGCTGATATCTGTACTTTCACCCATGGTAATTGAATAAAAAATAAATTTTTGAGTTTTCGTAGTCAGTTGTGAAATTAGATTTTTATCAATATTTTCAATTCTCTCTGTGACTGTTCTTCTTGAGAGAGACAGTGACTGAAAATCATTTTTCTTTTCAGGGCACATAATATCGCACACATGTATCATGCACTGCTTTATAAATTCACCATCTGAAAATGCTTTATTAGATTTAGCAATATTATAAGCCAACACATAACTGGCTTTCGTAGCGCATCTTTGAGAATGATTAGCTCTCTGAAATAATTGTTGTTGACTTGATAAATTTTTTATTAAATCTTTCGATTTAATTTTTTTCACCTCTTCACTTAACGATGAGTAGGAGTGGTTTTCATGTTTGCTCTTGAAATGGCGTTGAATGTTATATTCTTTTAAAACTGCAACAGTTGTATTGCGAAGTAAGCACACAGGTTTTTCTTTAAATAAAGAAAAGAAATATTTCCACGTCCATTCCTCTTTAAAAACTCGACATTCTAAATCCACTTTTCTTTTTTTAACATCCATTTTAGAAGTTACCTACTACGGAGAACACAGAAACGCAATTGACGAAAGCTTACTGCTGACTAATGCTCTTGCGCGGGTGTTTGTTGAGGCAGTGGGAGTTTCGGGGATTACACAAACAATTACTCGAGTCACAGCGGGTCGTTGCAGATAACTGACTAAGTCGCTAACTAACTGATCTTCGGGCGGCCTCTCTTGTATTTATAGCTACCTGCAAGGATTGTTCGGGAATTGGAGTTTTCCGGTTCTTTCTCGAGAAAACAGAACAATGAATCAAAAATGCGAGAGTGTCTGGAAGTTTCGAGCGAAGATGAGTCATCTGTTTAGGTCGGATGGATTTGTCCAGAATACTATTGTGTTTTGGATATCGCCGCAGGTAGTTTTTATGCGGGTCGTCACATTACGAAGTAAGAACGCGTTCAAACATTCTCACGACGGCACTCTTAAACGGGCTGGATTAAACCTTTCCGCGGGCCGGACTTGGCCCACGGGCCGTAGTTTCCCCATCACTGATCTACAGTATGAAAAATTATTTCAATATTTTATACGTACTGAATAAGAAATGAAATAAATGATTTTTTCAATTTATTTTTATTTCATTATTTATTTGCGATTAAATGCTGATATTTAACATGCTCTTCCTGCCCAGAATCAATTTATGTCACAAATGAATGTGTGTAATAGAAACAATATAATCGCTATGATGAAGCCAAAACTTGTGCGTAGTTAATGATTTTTGTTTTCTGACTTTTTCAAATTTAACCACATTATTTAACAGTTTCATTCTTTATTTCATGTATTTTAAACAATCTGAAAAATGCACAAGAATTAAAACGTTGAAACAAAAAATAAAACTAAAGATATTATATTCGATGTTTCAAAATTCGCCCTTACGCTCACGATTCACGAAATTTCGATTAAAAATTTTAAATTAAGTTGAAATGAAAATAAAAAGATATTTTATTTGTTTACCTTTTGACAAACATAAGAATCATCGAAAATTTGAAAAGTTCAGCTCCCATTGCGGATGCAAAAAGATCGCATTTTTCGATATGTAGGCAACATATGTATGAAAGACGGGAAATAAAATAACTTTTTTGAGTTAAATAATTTTAGAAGTGAATTTTAATGAGGGAACGTTAATAATTATTAATGATTACAGATAAGATCGTTTTAACTTCGAGATGAATAAAAAAGAAAGAAAAAATTCCCCGATTTTCGGACATTTTTGCAAATTTCCCTGCCTTTTCCCAGAACTTTAAAAATCCCTGATCTTTTGGTTCTGTCGCACCCTGTTTAAGCTTCCGAATTATTCAGCTAGGGTCGGCTATTGTCTAAATAGCTGAATAAAAATTCAAGGACCTGCAACATTTTTCAAGGACTTTCAAGAGCCTGTGGTGCTCCATGGTCTGCATTTACGAACGTAAAACTAACGTAAACTGATTGAATCGTTAATGTATTCAAAGAATAGCTTTTTCTTAGGCACGTGTCATAAATTGCATGGCGAGCTCTGATTCGTTGCTCATTTTTGCAAAAGCAAGTGATAGAGCGACAGAAATCAGTTTCGGCCTTTTTTGATAGCTCGTTAACATGTCAGTTTGATAGATTAAATTTTTTGCATTTTGTCAGTATTCCTGACAATCTTAGTGTCAGGATGAGGCTTGCTATTTTTTCGGTTTATTGCAATAATCCACAATGTTTGTATTGCTTGAAATGCTGGCAGCAATTTTCAATTAGTAAATGGGCTACGATTCCTGCAACTTAGAATTCATTTCTTAGGTTGTAATTCCGAGCCCTTTTTTGACATGTTAGTATTCAAAGTTTAAACCTTTTTTTCTTGTTAATAAACTTTTTGTTGTTAAAACATGTCTGCTCATTCACCAGAAGTTCTGCACACACCAAAGCACTATAAGCCCAATTTCATCAAAAAAAAATTTCAAGGACTTTTAAGGACCATGGGAACCCTGGAGAATGTCTCTTCTACAAATACGGTCTTGTACTAATCCCATGCCTAAGAATTCAATAAAAGCTTCACTTTTATTTTACTTTCCAATCAGTATTACTGCCAAGAACGTCAATTGGGCCGTGACGTCACAGCCCAAACCGCCAGTGGGTTAAACATGTTCATTACATTTGATTTTCTTTCTTCTTAAAATGCCTATTTCCAAGAAAAAAAAGCCACAAAATATTTAGAATTTTTCTTCAAAAAACGAAAGCTAGTTTTTTTTCAGCTGCCGCATTGCTGAATTTTTCGAACAGCCATTTATATGCGTTTCGTTTCGTCCATAAAAGATTTTTGTTCCATTCCTGCTGTAAGTTCTTTAGTTAATTCAAAGCAACGTTCGTTAGACATAGCAGGTAAAATGTCATTATTTTCGTTTTCATCGCTATCTTGCTGTTTGTTATCGCTCGGGTGTAGCACCATTTGGATGATTTCCGAATCGGACATCTCGTTTATTAACTTATCAATTTCGTAAAATTTGATCATCAATCATCTTTTCCAGCAATAAATGATTTCAAAAAGAAGGAAAACGAAATGCAAGAAGCATGTTTACATGCAGAAATGCGCAAATTTCAAACTTCGCTTTTGCCAACTCCATTTTAATAAAGAATTCATTTTCACAGCCGCAATTTGTGTTCCTTTAATAGCAATTTTAAATTCTTATTACCTTATTGCAGCTCTTAAATAAATAAAAAATATATAAAATAAAACGGGGGAGCTCTAGTTTTCACACGATGAGCTATTACGGACAATTCGCGAATCTGCAATTCGACTTCAAACACTCACCAGACAGTTAAATAAATATATAAGAATCTAACAGGGTTCCCACTCTGCTCTCTAAGCTAAATTTAAGGCCTTTTTAGGGCCTTTTCAAGGCCACGTGTAACTTTTTTAGGGCCACATATAACATTTAGAATGATTTTTCTTTGAAGAAATAAGAATGATATCGTATGTCGTGTGAATATAGTCAAATGTTCAACACTGAAATTAACTTTTAAAAAAAATAAGAACAATTTTGGAAATGACATTAAAACTTTGCTATCATAACTAGGGAACTATTAATTTTTCCTCCAATGGATTTTAATGTATATTTAATGCATCTTCATGCACAATCAATTCATTGTTATGAATAAATGCTTTCCTCAGAATGATGAAGCAGCAAAATGAACATCTCACTGAATTAAATCTTTTACAAATGTCAACTTTTTCAAATTTTATCTTAAATTTAAAGATTTATTCCTTTAATAGTTATATTTCCTTCATAGGAAAAAAAAAATATTATGCTTAGCTAACTTTTCAATCTTTAAACCACAACCAGATTTTATTTTGCATCCAACAACATTTCTCAGCACATAATCTGCAGCGCCGCAGTGTATTATCCAAATTGTAATATGATATGTCTCATGATTATGCCTTTTATGCATGTAAATCCATGCAACTAAAAATTTTGAAAGAGTAAAAACAACATATATTACTCAAATTTTGTAAAAGATTTTGAGGCCGGACACAAACCCCTTTTTCAATGCAGAAGAAGTGCACTTCTAGGTAAAAGCATCCAACTGAAGATTTATCCATTTATTGCCTCAAATCACCCTTTATCTGCTCAGAAGTGTGACTTAAAATAAATATGTCTTTTTCTTCATAAAAATGAGGTTTTAAACCATTATAAAGCAAGCAATAGCAATGTCTTAAATCAATGTTCTTTCTGAAGGCAGAATATTTTTAAAATAATTTAAGCATTGCATTTTAATAATGCTACAATAATGAATACTAATAATTATCAACATGATCATCCAAAGTTTGGGTTAAGTTAAAGATAAAGGAAAAAATGCTGACTGTAGGTGTGTTTCTTCACATCTTTTTTTATTTTCCCCATAACGTAAGATTTCTCAAGCAATTTCATGGTATCCTTGATTTCTCTGTGACCACTTAGCTTCTGAGATAATTTGTAAAATTCCAGAACGATCGTAACATCAAATGAAAATTCACTTAGAATAGAAAATCCATACAAGTTTGCCACTGTGCAGATGTAAAAATATACACATATATATCAATACTACATGTAGATTTTCATCCCATTTACCAGTTTTGAAAAATCCATGTCATGAATGAATCATTAGTGTTCCATGACTATGACTTCTGAGTTGGAAAAGGAAGAGGGGAAATAAATTTAAGGCCCCACAAATAAAATTTAGGGCCTTTTCAGAGTTTTTGGAAGAAAATAGGGCCTTTTAGGGGCCCCTAAATCAAGTTCCAAATTTAAGGCCCTTTTAGGGACTTTTTAAGGCCGTGGGAACCCTGTCTAAATACATATTTCTTTCGTGCTTAATTGTGGAAATAAAAGAGAAAACGTCTGGTTTTCAAGTTCAATTTTCGTTAGAGAATGTTTTAAAAAAAATTTCTTCTGCAAGTAAGTCGATATTAAACGAGAACTAGGAAGTTTTGCAGAAGCCGATGCAACCGGATTTCGAAATGCTTAAAAAATCGGGATGATTGACATTTAAAAGCGCAAAAAACGGACCGAATGTGTAAATTTTACTCGTAATTTGTGAACTTCGCAGGAATGCAAGCAGGCTACTTTCAAAAATGTTCATAGGGTTAAAAAAAATAGAGAAAAAAAACATCAAGTTGATTATATCCTTAAAGAAATCTTTGTGCGTTGAATGTACGTATTGTTCACAAAAGAAATCAGTTCCGTTCAGAGCCGCCTTGTCTATCTGCCGCTGCAACCGAGAAGCTCAGGAATGGAAACGGGCGTCAACGTGAGCTAGCGCCGTTTCCCTACTCGCTCTTCATCTAAAAAAAGCTGAAAGAAAAATGGACATGCAAAAATATTTTTGCACATCGATCTTTATAGATTTTACTTGATTTTTTTTCCGCTATTAAAATTACGCGCTCCAGGTTACAAGTAATTTGATAGAAGTTGCGCAGCCTATCTGCTGTCTCTCATTTTCTTATCACTCATTATTAATATTTAATCAACTATTTAAGAACATATTGTATTAATTATTAATTTACGTTCATTTTATTTTTATAATTTAATTTATTCCTAGCTATGCAAACGATGCTAGGAACGTTTGCTCGCTAGGCGGCAGTGCTGTATGAAGGATTATGCAAATTTATTAGTTGCGTCCTTCGGCACGTGGCTGGGCGGTGCCTAACGTAAGTTTCCCAGCGTGCCTCACTATGTAAATAACAAGGCATATATAAATGCGTGCTTGCCTGCATCAGGGGTCAGTTGGTAGGTAGTAAAATGGCTGACACTCACTCTGCTATTTAATTGTATTACACCAGTATGGTCAAACCCAGCGACCATCCTTCTTCGCTTCTCGCGGAATTCATGGCGACATTCGGCCGTCGAACGAAAAAATATCGTTTTGCATAAGAGGAAGTAAGAACTTCTTACAAACGTGGATGAAAAATAAGCACTTTTAAAAGCTTTTAATACAAAAACAAGCACTATTAAGCACTTTTAAAAACCGCTACGCACTCTGCCCCCCCCTCCTCCCCTAAGGAAACGTTTTAAAACTAAATTGTGGACTTATAAACACTGAATATGTTACTTGTAACGGAAAAATGCGTATTTTTAAAGGTATTTTTGAAAAATTCGTATTTTTAAGGAATGGTCAAAAAAAAAAACGCGAACTTTTTAAAAATGGCGTGAAATTCGCGAAAAAGTTCCTGGTTTTCTGGTTTCCAAATAAGAGGTTCTGTTCTGTACTAGTTGCAACTAGTTATTAGTTGGTAGTTAACTTCTTTTTAACGAGTAGTTGCCAAACACTAATGACCGAGTTCAACACAAAGAGTGAATATGCAGTATAATTTGTTTTCATTGAGTGTGCGTCCAAATTTTCATGTTCACGATGTGCTTTAAAAAAATTTCAGAAAATATTTGTTGCAAGTCATAGTAATTCGTAATTTAATTGCGATTAAAATTGTTTCTTCTATACTTTGAGTGAAATAATAAGTAATTTATATTGTTTCCATGCCAATAAGTTTTATTTGACATTGTTTAGCACAAAAAATATTTTGCTTTCATTGAAGCAGCACATTGCCATCATTTTGTGGTGAAGGAATAACACCAGGATTAAAGCAGTAACATTTAATGGACATCTAAACTGGGCAAAATACAAATTAAAATTACAAGTTCCATCAGGAACGTAAACTAAACAGAAATATTTTACAGTCGGCAACACCAGGCAAGAGCTCCTGTTCCAATACTGCTGGCCACTTTAAGTGACCAACGTAAAAACACCAGCAGCGAAATTTGCATGTTAGTGCCTCTTCTCGCCATTGTTTTAACAATTGATAAATATTTCAAATGGCTTGGGGCGCATCTTAATATTAAAATTCCTCACTGAAATTTTGCATGCATTCATTTGAACCACAAAGGCACCTTTTCTGCTCCCTACTGATTTAGAGTTCCAAATTTTCCCCCAATAGCATTCACTTCACCTAATGCACACATTCACCACTGAAATCACTCGTGCGAGAATGATTTGTTGAATGAAATGTTGAGGCATAAACTTCCTTGTTTGTAGTTTGTAAGAGTATAGGGGGAATAGAATGTTTGTTTCTTCGCAATTCCAACCATAGTTAAATTTCTTTTGAGTAGCATCTGGCTAAGTTTATATGAAGAAAAAAAATTGTCATACATAATATGTCCTTTCAGACCATAAGACAAATAAAAACAACCCCAAGTCCCTGATTTGTTTCATGTGGCTCGTTTATTGGCTTCCAAGGTAAGGTTGAATATTCCACACAAAACCAGTTTCATTGTCACACAGAATCCAAACTTTTATGCCATATTTTTCGGGTTTCTTAGGCATGTATTGCCGAAATGGACAGATTCCTCAGAATGAAATCAACTGTCACATAAGCACTGGTGTTAAAAATTTTGGCAATATCCTATAAGTTGGAAATGGCGGCAAACGTATCCTTTTGTCTTCTACATGAACACATTTCTCGATCGTCAAATATCAAAAATCTTGATACAGGAAAGAACCTTTGTAAACTCTTAGTTGCCCAGAAAATAGGTCTGCCTTTCTCTGTATCCCACAAACTTTCTGTACATTCACCGCAGGATTCGAATACAAGAGCAAATCTATGTAGGCACTAAATGAAACTGTTGATTTCATCCCACTTGTCCCCCCCCCCATATTACACATCTGCATTTATTTTAATATATATCAATAATAAATACATAATTAATTCACAGATACATATTTTCTACAAATTATAAGCAAAGAAATTTTGCTATTTGTTAAAAATATGTCTGTATTTCAGCATAAGAGTACAAAAGGACCCGGACACAGTGTACATACACTTTTTTTCACCACTAGGCTCCTATTGCAATCAAAATAAAAATTAAATATTGTTAATAGAAAAGCAAAATTAATACATTCATACAGCTACAGCTTCATATTCAATTTAGTTTCACTTTTATTGCAAAACAAAATAGCTTTTGGGTTGAAATGGACCCGAACACAGCACCAGGGTTGAGGACCAACAAATTAAGGACACTAGATCAATAACTAAACTTACTTGGATATTCATGTAGCCATCAACAGATACAAGAACACCTTTATATTCGACTCCCCACTTTAATTTCACAATCACTGGCTGCCCAGTAAGGGTATTTAAGAATGGTTTTGGATTTAGCGGCAAGTTCTAAAACGAGAAATGTAATGAATACATTAAAAAAGTCTAGGTGAAATAACTAAAAAAAATATTTCACATGAAAGTGCATTATAATACTTTTCTTTTAGTAATAATTATCACAATCACAAGACATTTTTTTGGTGAAGTTATTACTTGAATTTTTTCTTATATTTTTTGTATGGTAACTTCATCATTTTTCGGTGATGTTCAACTGAAAAATCAGTTGATGCTAGTTTTCATCACGAGAAAGTTGCTAAAAAAACTTACTAATTTAAAAAGCTTATTTAGTAGAGTTGTTTATTACCTTTAACCCATTTCCGGCCGAGCATAGAAATTTTTTAAAATATGGTATTATTTTTATTAAAATATGTTTAAATTACATCCATTAAGATACAAAAAAAAGTTTCATGCATGAAAAATAATATTTTATTTGCGAAATGAAATGGTGTGTATATGCACCATTGGCCGAATCAATGAACAAAAAGTTGAAACTGGAAATAGCATTTTGAGGACCATGTTAATTGTATTATAATGAAATATATTTTTTATGAAAACTTTCAAAACCTTTTGGGTGCAAATGCACTCAGCATTTGAGGCAGATAAATCATGCGGTTTTACACACCTTACATCGTCCACGAACTTTTTCTTCATATTCACTTATGGTAGGGCCGACTATCAGTCCGTATTTCTTTCCGTAGAGTTTCGGATGTTCGGTAGAGTTGCGGATTTTCCTAATAAAGGGCAACCCTTTATTAGGATGAGTCATTTGTAGTTTATTTTCATCAGATAGATTGTTCTTGGATTCAGATTTTAATAGGGCAATTGCTATATGAGACCTGGTCTATGAGTGCCCTTTTTGTGTTAGTAGAAATTCTATGCAGATTCCATGAATTGACTACCACGCTATAAATGATATTTGTAGATAAATTCCCAGCAACATTTTTTACCTTGAATGTTTATGCTGTGCCATTGTCATGAAGGTCAACACCTCTTATATGTTCATTGTAATCCGTAATAACGTTCGGTTGGGGAAATCATAACATTCTTTTTTTGTGACTGTATCATTTGGTATTTATAAGAGGCAAAATAGTCCCATTATTAGTAACAATCGTTACCAGGGTTCGTGACTTTTTTTTAAAAAAAATCGGATTTCTTTGATTTAAATCAGATTTTTTTTAATTTAAATTGGATTTTTTTTTTATTTTTTTAAAAAGACCCTTAATATTTTGGATATTTATTATGTTACATTCATAGAAACAATATGGCATGTTAATCAATATGTAAAAACACACTTTAATCTATTTTCACAGCAATAAATATTTTAATAATAATAAGAAGAATGATAAACACATTTTAATACAAATGCATGACTCAAATGAAACTTAAGCCTACCAGAAATAACAGTACACTCAGAAGTACTGCGAAAATGAACAAATTTAATCTGAATTGTTTTGCTGTTAAAAGCTAAAAAAAGTAATAATTGTGTTTGCTTAATTTTTACATTGAGTGTACTTTAATCATTTTTCTATTTTATAAATGAAAAAGCCTGAAATATTTTTACCGATTTAGTAAAATCATATGCCTACACCATTACTAAAAACTGAAACTTTTTGTTTTAATCAAATATCTTTATTGAAAACATCTATGATAAAAAATGTTTTAGAAGGAAAAAACCTTAAACTATTAGGGGACATGGATGAAACTTTAAGGATACATATTCTAAATTCTAACAATTGTTGTCAAAAATCATTCTGAGTTATTTATTGCGTGGCATTTATTAAACTGATCTAAAATACTATTTTAAGATAAAAAAACACAAAAAGGTTCAGGATTATTATGAATTCTAATTTGAATGATTGAATGAATTATGTTTTGCTGTTAAGATGCTTGAGGAATAAGAATAATATTGTAAAATTAAAAAATTAGTAATTAGTTCTAAATTTATGAAATATGGGATGCACACAGACAGATGGACCTAGGAAGATTTCTTTGAAGCAGTGGTTATAATTGCAACACATTTCATTTTTACAACACTTTCTAACATTGTAAAATCAATGATTTTTTTGAAAAAAAAAATCACTTGATTTAAATCAACGAACCCTGATCGTCACCACAGCATTGTCGTTTTATTTGATTGCACATGTTTCTGCGTCTTTGTTGAAGGCAAAATCGTAGGAACCACGATGGTTTTTATTTTTTTCATATTTTTGGAGTCATCCAATGTACAACCAGATATGCGATTTTCAAGAGCTGTACCAAATAAAAAAGAACTTTTTATTTTAAAATGTCGAATAAAGCGTAAGATGAGAAAAATGTATCGAAATATATTGTGTGCATTTCAGGTTTCGGAACCACGCTAATTTCGAAACAACACTTGTTCCTAATGACATATTTTGTAAATCACTGTTAGTCTCAACACCTCAAGGTATGAATTGGTAAAGCTATCCGTCAGATGAGCACGAACACCAAAGTTTGAACCCAAACCTTACCGGCTTTCTCTTTATAAACATTTCTGATGATTGCCTGCCAAAATATGTCATAAAATGCCAAAATTTGCATAAAATCAAGGGTTTTCAATTTTTGCTTCCTGTTCATGCTTTCGGCCAATGGTGCGTTAAAGCACTATTAAATTTAAATAAAAATTTTAAAGTTTTTCAATTATATTTATTTTATTTTTTTCACAGAACCTGCAACTTAAGTCCATTATTAAAACATATGATTAAACTCAAATGGATAAGTTATACATTTTCAAAAAGTTGAATTTGTCAATGATCGTATAGAGTTGAAAAATTACCGTTTTTTGAAAATTTCTCAACATAAAGCGCTTGCTCTAATTAAGTTACTAATATTTTTTATTTGTCTTCAGAACCTTTAAAAATAGCAGAAAAATTAAGTTACTAAAAAATATACGTCCCGGTGTCAATAAAAAAATATTTCTTGAAATGGTGCATATACGCACCATTTGCCGAAAATGGGTTAAATAAAGATACTTGTTCTGCATATGTGTAATTATCTTTTTCAGGCCTTGTCTCAACAGATTGTGAAAATTTACTATGTGATTACAGTAGAGTAAAAAAAATCAGAATCAGTACTATTACAAAATATTTTATTTCTAAAAAGTATTGTTGCCAAAAACATTTTTAGATATAGGTAGTTGTAAAGACATAACAGCTTTTTCTTTTGCATGCCCATCAGAGAGAAAAGTTAATTTAACTCTAGATATTAACTTATGTACCAAAGTATCTTTTGGTTTTGGTACATAATGATAACCTAAAATCTTAAACTTAGCTACAAAACATCATGAGCAATATGGTAGTGCGTTGTTTATGTTCTCATAACGGTCATAAGATAAGCAGATAGAGTTAAGATGTTCAGGGATTTGAAAAGACAAAATGTAACTATAAATGCTTATTGTTAATGCATAAAGCATTACTCATTTTCATGTACTGTCAGCCCCACTTAATCAGGTTACGGATAAAGGAATAGCCCACTTATAAGAATAAAACCTTCCGGAACCGAATATTTCCCCGAATAATCCAATATTACTGGTCCGCTTTTGAAATAATTTTGGTAAAAAAAATCGATTGAATTTCAAAAATAAATAAGCAAATAAGAACAATTTTTGAATTTTCAAGTTGATCTTTCAGCAACACCTCCCCATCCCACTAAATTTGAGAGTCACATGTTCTCTTTCATGATTCCCCCCAACCTCCCACCAAGTAAACAGAGATTATTTTTCTAAAGGGTTTCTGGAATCTTCTATTTAGCAATACAAAAAAAAATAAGAAGAAAGCTGGAGGGGGTATTGCAATGGTAAAGGCAACCAGGCTCCTTCTTTCTAGAAGAAAGGATGAAACTAGTTCTCATCACAATGGCCCCCTGGTCCCTGTGGGGGCAAGGACTGATTAGCAGGTGTTGGTGTAATGCAGTTGGAAACAAGATTTCTGTTTAGTCTGATTCTGTAACTTTTCATTTGATGCTTAACTTTCTCCATGCAGTAGACAATTATGACATCGAAGAGAAATGATTTAAATTTAAGTGATAAATTGAAGGTTTTGGAAGCAAGAAGAAGTGGAAAAACGCAAACTGAAATTGCAAAAGAATTCAAAATTTCACAGAACCAAGTGTCACACAAAGAAAAACTTGAATAAAATTGAAGAAGAATGATGAAATAATGGAAACTTAAGCAAAATAGGGAAGAGAAAATATAATTTTGATGAAATTGATCAAGCTGTCTTTGAATGGTTTCATGCTAAAAGAGCAAGAGGGGCATTAATCAATGGTGCTATGATTATGCAGAAAGCAGAGGAAGTTGCCAAATCTGTCGAAAACACGGAGAATTTTTCTGCTTCCAAAGGGTGGTTGTACAGATTGCAACAAAGAAACAATTTGAAGTTTAAGATGTTGCATGGGAATCAGGTTCTGTAGATGATGCAGTCTGTGATCAATGGATTAAGGAAACGTTAGATTCAATTCTTATTGACAGGCATGAGATTGAAGAAAGATGAAAAAAAGAGGAAAAATGCGTGATCAAAAGTTCAGTTATATTAAGAGACGAAATGCTCAAAATAAGTTTTTTTTTTCAATCCAATAGATTTTCATGCATTTAATCTGTTTATATTACATTATAAAAATATTTTTTAATTTACTCACATAAGGTTTCTTAATTAAACTATATAATATATGCGCATTATTATCAAAAATGGAAAAATAAAAGAATTGCCACATTGCTAATGTACATAGCTGAATTTTTAAAAAAAATTAAAGTTTTGATAAAAATAACAGGAGTATAAAAATAACTTCATATTCCTTTTCTTTGAATCAAAAAAAGCTCAAAAATTTATTGACAAGAATTTTTCAGGTAGGATCTAACAGCATGACATTTCTTTTGTGGTTAAACTGGGTTTACTTGTTTTAATTTTCTGTTGCTGTTTTTTAATGGTAGTTTGAGTTTAGTAATTGCATCTGAAATTTATTATGGGAGGCATTAACCATTGTACTACTTTTAGTACTTGAGGAAATGTTTCTAGCTTCTTCTAGTTGATGTTGCTGCACCTGAATTTTTCCTTCATTTTTCTTTTGAGCAGATTGGTTCATTTGTTTTTTGTTTTGTTCTGTCCATGTGTTTGTTCATTTACATAGCATTAGCAGTATATTTTTTTTTTTGCTGCCACTTTTAGATAAAGCTTTAATTTTTACAGTATTTTTTTTCCTCAATCTTTTTTCCCCTAATGAGACTATTGTACTGATTTTCTGTTATATCTTTTACAAGATGTTCTCATAATCTTATAAAAATAGGAATTTACCTTTTCTTTAAGAAAATCTATCCAAAAAAATATAACTAATGATTTTTTTTTAATTCAGTTCGTACTTGATAGCTTGGATGGCATTGAAAGTTGAAACATTTAGCCTACTGGTCTGTGGGATAATAATATTGTTCACATGGAACTGAAACTGGATTCAACTTGAGGGCCATGAAAGCACGTAAGAAAGGCTAGTGCCAATTTGGACAGTAAATGATATTTCAAAAAGTTCCTCACATTCATCCACCAAACATCAATAGTGTCACTTTTAATTGGCTCAGCAAGAGAGTCAATACCTATGATATTTATGCACTTCTAAATCATACTGCTGTTTTTCATCTACATTTATGATATTTGTGGCAAATGCTGACAGTTCTTTCACAAGCAATAATGAAGAAGAGTGCTTATACCAAGGTTCATTCAAACTCAAAATATTTTTCTAAAATAAAATGTGGGTTCAAACTTTGTGTTCATGGATTGTTGATACAATTTTCTTGTTATTCATATCTTTACATTTTAGAGCTCTCATTCTTACATGTATTCTATTACTGTATGATTTTATAAGTAGTCGGGAATTGAAAATTAATAAGAGTGGAAGTTTTAAATAATTGTCAATTCTTTCAATCAAATCAGTTTGCAGACATTCTCAAATCTCAAAAAATAGAGCTAAATCTTTTAAAAACTGAAGGAAAAAATTCAGGGGTTGCAAGAAAACTTTTGTATTTCTGCTCAACAAGCTATTTTTTTTTTTTCTGTCTGTCAATTAGGAAATAAAAGTCAGATGCAAAAAGATTGAAACTCAAGTAACGTATTTTCTGAAGTATAATCCGCGGGTAGTATATTTTGGGGGGAAAAAGTCTACAGTAATCAGGGTGAGTAGCCATATTTTAGTTCAAAAAGTAAGCACTTATAAGCACATTTTCAGAAAAATATAAGCACATGTTTAAGTACACATATACATTATTACTTGCATAATTAAGAGGAAAAACACGACTTGACAAAATTATATACTTCTAACAGAAATAGCTAACAAAAATGAGAACTTGTTGAGGCTTTGCACTACATAAGGAAAACAAATAAGTTTTATTTAACAGATGCATTGCTTATAGAGCCTGTTTAATTGTCGTATTAACTAAAAAACACTGATCAAAAATGTACAATAAAGTAATAAATTGCAGTTATTGAAAGTAATATTCTGATAATCCAACTTAATATAATGAATATATATATATATATACTTTATTGGGGGGGGGGGGCAGTTTTTTAATTCACCTGAACTTTGTGCAATTCTTTTTTCGGGGGGGGGGGGGGGGGTAGAGAAAACATGTAATTTTCTGAGTAACATAATATGGCACTGCTGAGAATTTTTGAAATCTTAATTTTGTTTTTTTAAATTTAGATCCCCCTGACATCAATATTTAGTGTTTTATTGATAAAAATATAACTATTTTCTCAAGATGCATATTGTCTTTTATTGATAAAAATTATCAAAAAAATTTTCAAATCACTCAGCGGGGGGGGGGGGGGGGGGGACCACACGGCCTACTATGACCCCCCTTGTTGCGCCACTGCAATATCATGCACAGGACCAAACTTGCCAACCTTGGAGGGGGGAAAACCGGAGATCTTTTCAATGACACCCCCCCCCCCACACACACATATATATACAAAATGAACAATTAAACCGACTTCCAAATAAAAAAAATTTTTAATGTTCATTACAGCAGTATTTGATAAAATTTTATCATCAAATGTTTATCCAAACATTTTCCAGCAAAACTATTTTTTTATGAGCACTAGGATGTTCTCTAGGTTTTCATTTGACAGCATTAGGTGAAACTTGGTTTCACTTTACAGAAAATGCATTACTGTGCAAAAAATGAATGCACAAAATCCCAAGAATTACATTTAGTTAGTTATAAAAAGCCAGTTCTTCCAAATACTTACTAGCTTTCATCTACACCAAAATAATTCAAACAAAATATCACGTCTGGTGTGGACTTGACAAATAAATTATCCCAAAATATTTTTTTTTAATTTAGCCATTTTTAGTTATATATTGAATAAAAATAGGAAGAAATGTTCTTTATCTATTTTGTAACAATACATAATGACTCCCAAAAAGGAAAAAACCCAAACCCTAAGTTTAACGAGAAAAAAATAGTTCTATGCAAAAAAAATATTTTTAAAACAAGATTATTAATAAGGATGCAATATTAATAGTTATAACTAACTAATAGAATCACTAAAATGTTTAAAAAAGGCTAACATTTTTCACTGAAATTTCGAGTGGGTGTGGCAAAATGAGAAGTGCAAATCCTCTATTACAGAGGCTAAATCGTAAAAAATAATAAAAATAATGGTAAAACAGAAGTTATTTATGTCCAAGAGATGTAATGAGATAGTACACAAGAACTAGGGATTTTTACCGAAGCGGATGCAATCGGATTTCAAAAAGAATCGGGACTGACCCTTGAAAGCATATGAGACAAAATGCTGAAGTTTTACTGCTAATTTGTAAAAGTTTCGTAAAGCAAGTATCTACGCATGCTACTTCAAGGTTCTCATTTAAAGAAGAAAAAAATTTCCAAAATTCCGAATATTCGCGGAATCGAAATTTTGACTTTTCAAAAATACCAAATACGGAATTTCGGCAAAATACGGGAAAATTTTATGAAAACTATATGCAAAAAACGGGAGTCTCCCGTTAAAAACAGTGGACTTGGCAAGTATGCAGTACCGAACTTCAAATTTGGCAAGCTCAGCACCGTCAACGCTATGCAGAATTTTGGAACACGACCAGACATGGCGGATTTACAGAACCAAAAATGTCTCATAGCATCGGCGCTGACACGCGTTTTTTTACGCCAAATTTGCAATATTTTCTTCACTCTTAGACAAATGTTTTTTTCATTTCGACTATGAATGGCGATCTGGGCCAGCTGGTTTAGCAATCGGAACGCCATTTTATGCATACGATGAGTAAACTAACGTTCGATTTCTGCTTAGGGGGGAAACTAAACTTTCGTAATTTTTTTTAAAATAAACATTTTAAGGAAAAGTAAGCACTTATAAGGGCCCTTATATTTTATTTTCAAATATAAGCACTTATAACCACTTGTAAGCACCGCTATGCACCCTGGTAATGTGCCGATGCAATAAAAAATCATATTCCATAAAAACTGCTTTGTATATTTTCTTAGTAGGCTTTGTATTGTGCGCTAAAGAGAAAAAAAAAGAAATATATTAAACTGAAAGCAGATGCAAAAGGATTACCGCAAAATTTCAGCAAAACGGTAACATTGCACAAACACATGGCATTGAGGAAACATAAAAATAAGCAATAAATTTGCGATTCTTAATATATAAGAGCTGAATGTGAATGGTTTTAAACGTTTAAAATGAAAAAAAAAAAGTAAGAAAACTTTAGCACTGAAAGTTAAAGAATTATCAACGTTGCAATATGGCGCCATTTATTGTTTCTTTTTCTCATCATGAAAGTGTTTGATTCTGGAAAATATTACTGTAGTACAAAAAAATTACTTAAAAAAACAATATAAATAGTAATAATTAATTCTGAAGATAGAAGTTCAAATACTTAAAACTTTTCAATTTGATTAACAAAATGTTTACTTGTTTGCATTAAAAGGAAACTTAACATCTTCCGCCATTTTGAAGAATGCTACAATTGCATTTAGATGTGCGATTTGGGATAAAACATGACTTCCTTTAATTTCCTTTCCGTGCGTCAGTCATCAGCGTGAACGAACCTAGTTTTGCAGCGTTTGTATGCAAAAAAAAGGGAGAACAAAAACGAATAAAAAAAATCCAAGGCGGAAAGTTGAAGATAAAAAACAAAAAACCCGCGAATCTCCAAAAACTAAAAAAAGCGGAAAATCGCGGATCCGCGGAAGAATCTCATGCCTGTATTGACTATGATCAAAAGGATATTTTCAATTGTGATGAGACTAGTTTGTCAATTAGAGAGCTGCGCCAAATGGCAAGTTAGCAGAAAAAATGAGAAAGTTCAAGGATTAAAAAAGAATATAGATAGAGTAACTGTGCTAGTGTGTGCAAAAGCTTTAGCTGCAATTTCTTACCTCTTTTGCAGAAGCTTTCTTTAATGTACTGGTCACATTTAAAGTGAACAAAACTTTGGTTAAAGTAAAAATAAACATAATTCTAGTTATAGTTATAGTAGAAAATAGCTAAAAATACCTTAACATTTTTTTATATGCACACGTACATAATCAGTAATTACCTTCTATTATCATGAATAAGTATATGTAATTTTTAAAAAATAGATTATCTTGAAAAATAAGTAGATCAAGTGTATATTAATTACTAGTACAGTACAGAACCTCATATTCGGGAACCAAAAAACCAGGAATATTTCGCGAGTTTCCCGCCATTTTTGAAAATACCTTTAAAAATAAGCACTTTTCGCTACAGGTAACATATTCAGTGTTTATAAATTGAATAATTTAGTCTAAAAATTATGTTTTTTTTTAGGGGAGGGAGCATAAGTTTACTTTTAGAAGAAAATTAGTAAAAAAAAATTCTCCAACGAAACTTGAGAAAACCTGACGCTTTCTCTATTTTATTTCAATAATTTAAAACGAAAGAAATATGCATTTAGATTCTTATACATTTATTTAATTGTCTGGTGAGTATTTGAAAAATAATTGCAACAAAAGTCGGACTATATGAAAGTTTGGAAAATTTCTAATACCGAAGGTTCACGAATTTTCCCAAATAGCTGAAAAATTAGAGCTGGTTTATTTTTGTTTTACAATTTCTTTGATTTATTTAAGAGCTGCAATAAGGTAATGAGAATCTAAAATTGATATTAAGGTAACAAAAATTGCGACTGAAAATGAATTCTTTATTAAAATAGAGTTCACAAAACTGACATCGTTGCACACAAGTATGAATTTTACGTGTTTCTGCAGGGTCAATCCATACCAATTCATCCACGGTATCAAAACCCATGGTCTCAAATTTTTATGATTTTTTAAAAATTTGTTCATTTTACTATCACGATTACCCCTGTAAATTTTTTTGTTGCTATCTTTAATACTTTTTGAGATATGAATTTTTTAAAATGTGTTGTAAGAGACGTGTGGAGCAGAATCCTGTCAGTCCAGCAGCGCAGCCAGTGATACCGCAAGCGAGCCTAGTTCTTCGTCTCGGCCTGTCACTCCACAGCCCATGCCTCCAGTGCCTACCAACCACTGCCCTTATGAGTGCCTTTTATGACAAATTTTGTTCCAGCGACATTGTTCAAGCAAAAAATTCATAACTTTGCCAATTTTCATGACATCACAAAACGTTTTTCACTAAAATGTTCAGAATAACATATAGAAATATAAGACAAAAAAACATTTAAACAAATATCTATTAAGTGATGCAGTTAGTATTAGCTAAAACTTGGATTTCAGAAATATTTTGAAGAAAAAACATGAAATTTTAAAACAGCAATAAAACTAAAAGGCGCTGCATACAAAGTATCAAACTATAGGTAATGCAGGCTCAGTACCTATTTACACCCAGGGTTCGCGCGATTCCCGCAATATTTTTTGAAATCCCACTCAAAAAAATTTTTTTTTAGGCTTAAACTTTAAAAATCCCACTTAAAATTTTGGTCAAGGAGGAAAATCCCACCTTGTATTTTTCCCCAGTGTGAACCCTGTTTACACCTGTGACATATCCAAATGAACAAAAGTAACTTTTACTTTTAAAATAAAACTATTTTAAATAAAAATTTGTGTGTCACAAACCTTTTTTATTGTCATTGAGTCTGTTTTAAAACGTTTTTGCACTGGAGATCAATTGAAGTAATGTTCTTCCGCAGAAAGTAATACATTCTACTTGATGCTTTTGTAATTGGAGCATTGACACAAGAAATCACATTGCTTATGGAAATACAGCAAACATCTTTTGTGGGCCAGCGAAAAGATGGAGCTGGTCCATGGGGATGCATGAATGAAACTTTAACCTAACCTACATCTTCCCATTAGTTTGTCATAAATACAGGCAATGCAGTTGTGTACACCAATATCAAACATTTCATTTTCACCCATAAATTTTTCTGTGTAACCAAAGTATTATTTTTTTAGTAATCCTTAGAGTATAAATTAATAGGCAAAAAAATAAAATTCGTACTTTTTTGATTCATTTTATGTTTTAAAAGTAAAATAATTTGGAAGAAAAACTACTAGTCAAGATTCCCTGCCGCTGCAAAAAAAGAAGTGGATGTCCATAACCTATGTAAAATAAACAAAAAAAAATAATCATCTTTGGTTTTTTTAAATATTTGGAATCTTAAATAAAAGCTCCCTTGAAGATGTGGAGTAAGGGGAGAGAGCCAGGACAGGAATGAAAAAGAAAACAGAGCCATATGGAACCAGAAACACCTGCTCTATAAGAGTTGTTTATATTAGTGTAGACAAAAACACCATCTGGGATAATATAGTTTTGAAAGGTTTCAAACCAATCAAAAAAGAATTCTGGAAAGTTCCAGGACAATCAGGAAGAATAGGAGTAGTATTCAGTATTTAAAAGAGCCTCAGAAGATTCTTTAGTTATTTTTTACATTTCATTTGACTACTTGTGATGCTTTCCAATTGTGAACCCTCATTTTTGGTTCTTTACAGTGGTAACTAAAAGATGTTTTATTGTAGTATACTCTAGAGTTATGCCAGTTACTAAAGATAAAGTAAGTGTTTCAAAAAATGTGTACCTGCAAAAAGTGTTGCTGCTTGGAAATCTAAATGAGCTGTATTCTGCTTTCAAGTTAAATCACCCGGATATTAAAATTGGATTGCCCAAGTTCTGCATGCTTAGACCTAAATGTAAATGGTGTGTATTAGCAGGTCCAGGTGGAATACATTTTTTTGTGTTTGTACGAGCCATGAAAATGTTTTGCTGTTGTTGGATGCTTGTTCAATTGCGGAAAACTACAATGAACTCCTGGAGAAGTTAGTATTCTCAAATGAAAGAAAAGATTGCATGCGACGGTGATGTTCAATGTTCAATTTGCCCTTCATGTGATAATCTTGAATCTTTTATCATGAAGAGATTTGAACAGTGGGATCCTGATGATGAAGTAATTTATTCTGCTTCGATTTCCACTGACAGAACTCAACAGGTGCAGTTCACCATTTTCTTTGCAGAATATTTGGAAGTTCTAATTGAAAGTCTAGAAAAACTATAGAAATGTCGACCTCTGCCTCAAAAATTTTTTCATCCCAAAGCCTCAACTGTGACCTATCATTTTATTCAGCATACTTTCTAGTATATGAATCTAGCAACAGTTTTGAAAAATTCCATGTGGTGCTTATGTTGTAGCTCCATAAGCGCATGTTTGCAGGAAAAGTTAAGCATTTGCGAAAAACATAAGTCACAGTTTTCTAGTATATTGCAAAAATTTCAGTGAATTTTTAAAATAACTGTGTTTAGTATGAAAGTTGACATGTAGATCGTATGAAATTCACACAATTTGTAAGGAAAGTATTTTAATTATTTTGATTTTTTATTGTTTACATTATGTTACGTAAGTCACAAAAAAAGCAATATTTTCTACTTTAAAACCAAACCAAAATATCATAGGTGCCAGTACTAATAATTTTCTTATATCAGCATAATAGCTACTTAAAAATCGCAAAATAAATTTTTTAGATGTAGTAGATATAAAAAAATTAGTGTGACTAACGTAACAGTTCAGATGTAACTTAAATGTAACTTAGCTTTACAATTAAAAAATAATGAAAATTATATAGAACTTTTTTAATTTAGTGTGAATATTCATTTACATTTAAGCAGGGTTCGTTGATTTAAATCGCGATTTAAATCAAGTGATTCTTTTTTCAAAAAAATCATTGATTTTACGATGTTAGAAAGTGTTGTAAAAATGAAATATGTTGCAATTACAACCGCTGTTTGAAACAAAACTTCCTAGGTCCATCTGTCTGTGTGTATAACATATTTCATAAGTTTAGAACTAATTACTATTTTTTCAATTTTGCAATATTACTCTTATTCTTCAAGCATATTAACAGCAAAGCATCATTCATCCAATCATTCAAATTAGAATTCATAATAATCATAAACCATTCTGTGTTTTTTATCTTAAAAATAGTATTTTAGATCAATTTAATAAATGGCACATAATAAATAATTCAGAATGATGGTGTTTAGAACAACAATTGATCGAATTTAGTACATGTATCCTTAAAGTTTCATCCATGTCCCCTTTTCACTTGAGGTTTTCCCTTCTAACATTTTTATCATAGAAGTTTTCAATAAAGATATTAGATTAAAACAAAAAGTTTCAGTTTTTTGTAATGGTGTGAGCATATGATTTTACTAAATGGGTAAAAATATTTCAGGCCTTTTCATTTATAAAATAGAAAAATGATTAAAGTGCACTCAATGTAAAAATTAAGTACACACAATTGTTACTTTTTTCAGCTTTCAACAGCAAAATAATTCAGATTAATTTGTTCATTTTCTCTACTTCTGAGAGTACTATTATTCCTGGTAGGGTTAAGTTTCACTTGAGTCATGCATTCGCATTAAAATTTGTTTATCATTATTGTTATAAATTTTTTTTTATTGCTGTGAAAATAGTTTAAAGTGTGTTTTTTCATATTGATTAACATGCCATATTGTTTATATGAATGTAACATAATGAATATTCAAAATATTTAAGGTCTTTTTAAAAAAATAAAAAAATCCGATTTAAATAAAAAAAATCCGATTTTTTTAAAAAAAATCACGAACCCTGCATTTAAGAATAAATAAATACTTCAAATAAATTTACAATATTTAAGCTCCATTGACTTCTGCAGAACGGTAAATAAGAAGTCGGGGAAATCAAAGCTTAGAAAAGAAGACGAAAGACAGAGAACAGTCAAAAATATTAATGCAGGCTTTATGGAAACAGTCAGCTTCATGTTTAAAGTTAAATAAAAAGGAAAGAGAGCCTCAAAACTAACATGCATGAGTAACATACATGCAAGGAAAAAGCTTCCACTTCATCCATCTGCAGAATCTCCTTTTTCTACACATCAAGCACTCTGAAAAGCTCTGAAGAAATCTAGAAATGCTTTACCCAACAGTCTTAGGAAGAAAGTTGCACTTATCCAGATCTAGGAATTTGTATGCAAAGTCTCTAGTCCCACAGACAGTCATTAACTTTGTCAGACATTACAAAACAAAAATTAATCCAATTTTATTACAATGATGACATTTCACGAATTCTTCCTGGAAAGATAGATGTTAAATCTGTAAAGAACCCCGTTACCAACAAGATATTTACCACTGCAACAAGAAAAAGAAACTACGAAAGCATTTTGCTGATGTGCAATTTAAAAGGAATCTATCAACTTTTTAAAAGACAGCCCTAATGAAGCAATCGGTTTTTCAAAAGTTTGCAAGTTAAGGCAGGAAGAAATCTAAACAGTTGGTTTGAAATATCAAAATGTGTGCTATTATCCTTACTGTGAAAATTTTATTTTCTTGTTAAAAAAATGTATGTAGAAGAGCACAGTTAATGTGCAAAATGGGAGTAATCTTATTTCTTTAATTGTATGTGATGAACAAAATAGTGAGTGCATGAAGCAACAATACAAAGCTTGTGAAAGCAAATATGAAAAAATCATTGCTAATGAATTGGATATAATCAATGAAAACATTTCTGGCTATCAATGGAAAGGAAGGAAACTAGAAGAAATGCTTTCTATTAAGGCATTTAAAGAAGAATTAGTAAAACAAACTAGGAAGTATGATGAACATGTGTTCAACATGAGAACGCAAGCTAAAGAATTAAGAAAACAAAAAGATGAGTTTAAAGAGAGAGAACTGTTACTTCAAGTAGATTTTACAGATAATTTCTCTATCAAACATCAAAATGAAGTAATGGCAGCTCATTAGAAAACATCTGAAGATGCTACAGTAAATATATATCCCAACAAAACAATAATGTGAAAAAAGGGCCAAGTTCGATAGAACAAAAACAGCCTTCGGAGTAGTTGGTGTCAGTGATAAAAGAATTGATATCTAATGGGTGCCAAGTTCCATAGTAAATCCTTTGATCATGGCTGTAAGAGCGTACAATGTTCCTTAATTTATTTAAAAACATTTTTTTTTTATCAGATTCCTAACTTGGCAAGTGTTAATTAAGGTAAATTACATTCAAAAAATTTAACTCATTCAATTAGCAATTTTTAATAGTTAGTAAAATCATGTGACAAACTATTATAGTTAATTTCTAATTGTCTTCTTGAACGTAACTTATCTTAATTAAAACTTGCCAAGTTAGAAATCCAATAAAAAAAATGTTTTTAAATAAATTAAGGAACATTGTACGCTCTTACAGCCATGATCAAAGGATTTGCTATGAAACTTGGCACCCATTAGATATCAATTTTTTTATCGCTGACACCGACTACTCGGAAAGCCGTTTTTGTTCTATCGAACTTGGCCCTTTTTTCACATTGTTTTGTTGGGATATCATTAATTTTTGAAAAGCTAGAATGTGTGTTTTTATATTGACGATAAGTTATACTAAATTAAACCAAGCTGAATAGTCGCTATTAATTATTTAAGATTTTTTTTGTCCGTTTACATTTCTCCGTAATAAGTCCGCAAACCTATCTTTACTTAATTAATCTTTTATTTAAAACGTTGAAAAGTTCTGTATAACTACGACACTAGATTCTTTGTAGTCGGCTTGAGTTGCCTTAAGGCGAAAAATGAAAGCAGAAAGTGAATTTCAATGCATCAATTATATACCTTCAAGAGCGAGAGAGTATTGTTTACTTTAAACAGCAGAAAAATATGGCTGCTGTTTGAAGTCGTTAGGTATGATGATGCTACTTATGAGTATGATAGTAACTTCAAAGATAATGTAATTTTTTGAAGTTTCGGATTTTTTCCTTTATATATGCCAAATTGTCTACCTTGATAAAAAGTTTCAAGTTTCTAAGTCCCCTAGAAGTAGGTTAGGTTTTTGATGAGTGAGTGAGTGAATGACAAAAATTACGCTTTTCAGACCTTAATAATTCCATAACCATAAGAGGTACATCAATGAAATTTGATATTCTAGGGCTTAAGGGGATCGCTATTAGACGTACAAAATTTCAAGTATGTAGGTCTAATAGCTTTTGGGAAATGAAGAGGTCAAAAGTAACTCGAAATGGTTCGGGTAAATATACACATTGGGCGGTGTCGCCGTATCTTAATTTGGCTGACTTTCTGAACTTGGTGGACACACTGCCATGTGTCTAGATACTGCTGTTGCATACTACAGGAAACCCGATGACATTCAGTTTGTAAAGCCTAAATTTTTCTTGACAGGTCCAATAGAATTAAAGGGAAACCTTCCATTTTCAATTTCTTATAATGATAAAAAAAGATTCATCAAGCAACATAAGAAGTTTTAAAAAATGTTAAAGTAATGTACATGTCACAGAAATTAGTCAGAATAAATAATTTGAATGTATATTTTGCACGTCTTTCGATGGTTACATTAGTCACGTTAGTCACACACCATTCTAATTAAAAGTAGCACGTAAGACCAAAATAATTTCAACTTTAATAAATGGGCAGTATATTTTGGACAGTGAATTGTTCACCTTTTTCAAATATGCCAGCCAATTTTAAATGCCTGTTCAACTTGCAGAAAAATTTGCTCCATAACATCAGTATCATTTTTTAGAGTAGCAAACATGTTACGTTAGTCACAGTGCTATTTTTGTTAAAAAAATAATCTCTCAGCAGCAATTTTATTTTAAATTCTTGGTAGAATTGATATTTATCTACCATATACATGTTAAATCCACAAATAAACCTTTAAATTACTTTTTATTCTTTTTCTTTCAAGTAAAAACAGCAGTAAAATCAGCTCTGAATGTTACGTTAGTCACTATGGAATGACCCTAATGCCTCACTCCTTTATAGCTAAATCTCAAGCTAGATATTAAAAAAAAAAAAAAAAAAAATCAAAGGTAACATCAAATTGAATGAAGCCATTCTTCTAATGGATTTTAGTGAAAATTATTCTTTCTGTCTTGCAAAATGAAGCCCAAGGATACCATTGGACAAATGATAGCTGTTCTCTTCATAAAGTTATAATAAATACACATAAAGAAAACAATGATGTAATAGTTTCTAGTTTGTGTGTAGTGTCTGATAACTTGGAACACGATGTAGCATTTGTTCATGGTACAAAAAATTGTGGGGGGAAAATAATTTTACAGCTGTGAGAAGTGTGACGTACTATAGCGATGGGTGTGCTGCACAATATAAAAATTGTAAAAATTTTCTCAATGTGTGTCCTCATGAATGTGATTTTAAACTAAAAGCGCAATGGTGTTTTTCTGCCACCAGCCATGGGAAGTCTCCTTGTGATGGTATTGGTGGCAAGATCAAATGTAACAAAAGCAAGTCTTCAAATGACTCCTGGTAATGCTATTAATGCACAAAAATTCTTCAATTTTTGCTCGGCAAAAAGCTCGACAAAAATTGGAAACAAATTTCATATTGGTAAAAAAAGATACACTTATGGGAATTAGTAAAGAACTGAAGACTCGTTTCTCCAAAACTATTTCTGGAACACTTAGTTTTCACCATTTTCAGCCTATATCTGAAGACTTAATTGCAACAAAATGTCCAAGTTTTGACCAACACTTTTGCACTGTCTTTAATTTTTCAGGACAAAATTCATCAGTGAAAATTCATATTGGTAAAAAAAGAAACACTTATAGGAATTAGTAAAGAACTGGAGACTTGTTTCTCCAAGGCCAAAACTATTTCTGGAACGCGTAGTTTTCACCATTTTCAGCCTATATCTGAAGACTTAATTGCAACAAAATGTCCAAGTTTTGACCAACACTTTTGCAGTCTTTAATTTTTCAGGACAAAATTCACCAATGAAAATGTTTGATATTAGTGTACACAATTACATTGCCAGTATTTATGACAACCAATGGTTTTTTGGATTAGTTATATTAAAACACGAAGAGGAAGGTTAGGTTAAAGTTTCGTTCATGCATCTCCATGGAGCAGCTCCATCTTTTCACTGGCCCACAAAAGAAGATTTTTGCTGCATTTCCATAAGCAATGTGATTTCTTGTGTCAATGCTCCAATTACAAAAGCATCAAGTAGAATGTATTACTTTCTGCCGAAGGACATTACTTTAATTGATCTCCAGTGCAAAAACATTTTAAAACAGACTCAAGGACAATAAAAAAGGTATTGTCACACACAATTTTTTATTTAAAATAGTTTTATTTTAAAAGTAAAAGTTACTTTTGTTCATTTGGATATGTCACAGGTGTAAATAGGAACTGAGCCTGCATTATACTTTGATACTTTGTAAAAAATCATGATTCAGTGACTTCTTTTTCTTTCACAGTTTTATGTTTGTTTTTTTTAAACTATATAAACATTAAATTATGAACTTATTTATTGTAAAAATAAACTTATTTTGAATTAGATAGTCAGTATTTCGTGATTTTAATGCAATTAGTATTTCATAATAAGAAGCCAAAACTTGTAATGCTGTGAAAGCTATGTTGTACATATTTTTAAATTGTTTACTGTGAAATTAAATATACTGGCATTAAAAAAACCACCAATTTTATTTTAGAACCTTTTAATTTATACTTAGAGAATGATTTAAAAAAAAATATATTTTGGTTACTGCAGCGCCTTTTAGTTTTATTGCTCTTTTAAAATTTCATGTTTTTCCTTCAAAATATTTCTGAAATCCAAGTTTTAGCTAATACTAACTGTATCACTTAATAGATATTTGTTTAAATGCATTTGTGTCTTATTTTGTATGTTATTTTGAACATTTTAGTGAAAAAAGTTTTGTGATATCACGAAAATTGGCAAAGTTATGAATTTTTTGCTTGAACCATTTCGCTAGAACAAATTTGTCCGTAAAGCGAAGACGTCTCTTACAACACATTTAAAAAAATTCATATCTCAAAAAGTATTAAAGATAGCAATAAAAAAATTTACAGGGGTAATAGTGATAGTAAAATGAACAAATCAAAAAAAAAAAAAAAAAAAATTGTAAGAATCCGAGACTATGGGTTTCATTTTCATTTGTGGCTGGATGATTTGATATGGAATGATCCTGCAAGTAAACATGCTTCTTAAAAGAAAAGGATTTCCAAATGGAATTTCGGAAGTATTATAGAATGTGGCTGGAACGGGATCTTTTAACAGAAACCAACATGAACGATGCAGGTAAAGATGTTTGATTCGGAAATTATTCAAATGGGGCTACACCCGAACGATGACAAAGAGCAACATAGCGATGAAGACGAAAGTAATGAAATTTTGCCAGCTATATCTAACGAACGTTGCGTTGAATTAACTAAATAACTTATAGCAGGAATGGAACAAAAATCTTTTATAGTGGAAACGCACATAATGTCTGTTCGAAAAATCCAGCAATTGCTTTTTAGAGCAAAAGCCCAATTTTCTCCAACTCAAACTTCATGAAATATTTTTAAAATAAATACTATTTATATATATGAATCATTTATGTTTCTCAACCCCCCCCCCTCCTCTCGTTTTAACTTGTGAATATTATTGGTTTTTTATTTTTTAAAGTTCTTTTCTTTCAATATTCCTTCATTTAAAAGTATTTCTTTCCTATTTTCTACTTATTTTGAAGTATTACTACCATTTGTTATTGTAATATCGGTTCGATAAACCTTCGAATATCGGCCTTTTTAAGCGATCCTAAAAAAAAGGGAAATTCAGTTAGCCGGGATGGCGATAGTGCTGAGCATGCTGGACAAGGGGTTCTGTACTGTATAGACTTAACAAAGGTATAGTAATGTTTAGGCAGAAATGAATATGAAAAACTTCTGAATTTGTAAAAGATATCAGTGGCAAACCAATTCACCGGAGACCAAGAAGGGAGGGGGGGGGGGGGGTTTGATAAGTATACCTATGTAACATCTCTAAGGCCTTGTGCTAACAGGAAAGGGGACGGGGGGGGGGAGGGTGGATCAGAAAAGTATACCCTAAGTAATATATTCAAAAATTCATAAAATATATACACTGGATTCAAAAGCATAGACTATTTGTTGTATAGTCACATCAGCAGGAATTTTTTTGTTTTAAATATAGCACTGATATGGACCTTAAAAATATTTTTTTTTGAAGACTTTTTACAAGATTTTTTGTCGTAATAAATAAAATATTTTTTCTTCTAACTAGCTGCAAATCTGTATCATTTACATCCTGCATAAGACAATATAATAGTTAAGGAGTGTTCGGTTATACCAGTTTATATAGCTAAAAAATGCGTGACCATTAATTATCCCTGAAAGAGTGACCAGGAATTATTCCTTATGACTCTACATATCACACTGGTCATATATACATATGCAGGAGCGCTTTGTTGGGGGTGGGCGAGCGGGACTGGTTCTCCCTTACAGGCATTGATACCCAGCATCCGAACGATTTTCACATTTCTCAGGCATCCGATCCAATCATTAAACAAAGGATCCAGTGAGTAAGACTTGATTTTTGAAATTTAATTAATTAGCATGTTTGGAAACTGAAATGTTTAAAAATACCTATAAAATTTACAGGTTTCTAACATCAGAGATGGATATCTAGTTCAAATCGCCCGACAAGAAACACCAAATATCCAATATCCGACAAAATGAATATTTGATGTGGAGCTTGGGTACCTAATTGTCATTATGCCAATAACCAGAGCAATAAAAATAGCAGAGTTTAAAGAAAATGGCTAATTTTGGCTAAATTGTTTCTCATAACTGGCTAAACGTCGTCTGGTAAAGGTGGAAACCCAGAGAGTTATGAGAAATATGAAAAAAGATGGATCAACATATAATACACATGCAAAAAGAGCATGATTCTAAGCATAAGAAACTATTTTAACCAGTTAGCTAAGATGCGAATCAACGAAAAATATACTCTTCTATTTTTCAAAACTACAGGAAAAGGTTTCCTACTTTTCAAATTACTTCTGCTGGTAAGATTAAAATTACCCAAGACACTGCATTTAAAAAAATTCTAGTTTAGAGAGGGAACGGGGAGGATTGAAATAATGAACATATCGTTTGTATTAGGGATGTAACGAATATTCAGCCACTATTCGGCCGAATACAAGTTTACTTTGTTTTAAACATGGAAATTGGGTATTGATTATTATTTAAACTAATTATTAATTAAAATTAAAAAAAAATTTTTTTAGTTATTTTGTTTTGTAATCATTTTTTAACCCTCTCATGCATGAAAGCCTCATATGAGGTGACATACATTTTTGCTTCAAATTTTTATGCAGATTCGTTTTTGTGCTGTAATTTGCATGTTGTCCTCATCTAGACACTCCAAACTGTTCTTGGAGACCACAAAATGTTCCCTAGGGTATTCAAGATTGTTAAAAGATTAAGATATCTTTGGGAGTCCATAGAGGATTCAAGAAAGAAGAGAACATCTTAAGTTTCGAATTAAATTGTTTAGTTATTTTGAAGGGCGTTTTACATTACTGGGAAGTCATTATTTTACAGCTTCTTATTCCTTATAAATGAAGTGTGAATATTCAGTTTTGCCATGTTTATTATTATATTAAATAAATATGGCAAAAAAGCATAAAACGTCTTCATACAAGAACAGAAATTTTTGACTATACAGGACAAAATTTCTACAAATAAATTATTACACAACAATCCTGAGATGCTAAATTAGTTTGCGGCATATGAAGTTTTTGTTTATAACACAAATAAATAAATGCATGCATGAGAGGGTTAAATCAGAGTACCAAAAAATTGCATCAAAATTGTTTGTGCTTAGTTCTGGGGTCTGAAGAGGTTAAGACTAAAATAATTTTCAATTTTAATAAATGGGCAATATATTTTGGACAGTGAATTGTTCACCTTTTTCAAATATGCCAGCCAATTTAAATGCCTGTTTAATTTTCAGAAAAATTTGCCCCATAACATCAGAACCTATCATTTTTCAGGATAGCAAAAATGCTATGTTAGTCACAGTGCTATTTTTGTTAAAAAAAATATTTCTCAGCAGCAATTTTATTTTAAATTCTTAGTAGAATTGATATTTATCCCCAAATAAAACTTAAAATTATTTTTTACTCTTTTCCTTTCAAGTAAAAACAGTAGTAAAATCAACTCTAAATGTTATGTTAGTCACTATGGAATGCCCCTTTTAAGGTGCGTTTCCTAAGAGGCGGCTGACGGCAGCGTCTCACTGAGCGTCAGCCGCGCACCGCTGACACGTACTTGACCGTTTCTTCTGAAGCGTCAAGCGTCAGTGTGCGGCCCTTCAGAGTGAAATGTTTTTAAAATGAGTGACCGTGATATTCTATTACGCCTATTAATGCTTAAAGAATTTGAAGAAGAAGAAATTCTATTGCAACTAATGATGCTTGAGGGTAATGCTGAAGTTTGTACCTTATTTAAAATAAGGAAAGATGAAGGTTTCTTTGAAAACCTTATCAATCAGCATTTACTACAGATGACAAAAAGTTCCAGCAATTTTTTAGGCTAAACGTCGCGTAGTTTAATTATGTTTTGGATCTTATAAAGGATGATATTAGAACAGATTCTTCAAATAAACATCAGTACCCTATCACCCTTGAAGAAAAACTGGCTGTAACTTTACGCAAAGAAAAAATATTTTTGTTAAATAGGTATATTTTAGAGTAGCGATTCTGAACCTATTAACCTGACTAGGGCGCTCCCCCTAGGGGCGTGATAACATTAAAGGGGGGGGGGGGGAGTATAATACACTTATAAATAGAATTGTATCAGTACTGCACAATATATTTAATAATTAACTTATAAATGCTAAATTGAAGACAAGTTTAATAATTATTAGCTACTCCTTTGGGCCTGTTTAATTATGATCTTTTTCATAATTGCCAAATATTAATAAATTTGCATATCCTTGGGAATTTTTAAGGTTTGTAAATAAGGTTCTAATGTAGCTTTAGGGTCAAAATGCTCAAACACTAGTTTTTCATCGTCAATACTTGAAAACACTATTTCGGAAGTCATTTTACACGCGAGCGTCCGCATCAGTACTGCTCAAAGAGCGGTCCAGCCGCGCTGCTCCTTCCGCCACCAGCCGCCGTGCACGCAGTGAAGCTTCTAAGGAAATGATTGCATGTGATTTCATAGTAAGCAGTATACCGCGCCAGGGACCTCTTAGGAAACATACCTTTATACTTATAGCATTTGCTCCCAAAGGCTGACAATAAACAAATCAACAAATGATTACAAGTCTCTTACTATATATATATTTTACTTTAAAAGTAAAAAAATCAATCACTTACCAAATTTAGCAATGATAACACTTATACAAATCAGCAACATTGGCTTAGAAATTATCACCATTATTTTTATTATATTTTTCTGATGAAATCAGGGTTCCCACCAAGAATATGATACAAAAAAAGTGAAAAAAGGGACCGTTTAAGAAAAAAAAGTGACCAAATGAGAATAAGCTTTGCATTACCACTAAAGAAAAAGGGTAGGTAGAAAAAAGGTTTATAAGTTTTTAAGCATAGAAAAATATACCATTACACTTATTTTCTACACATGCAAAAGTTCCATCTAGAATTATACGAGCGTACTTTCGTACATTCCAACTTCAGATTTATGCTCTTGCTATCTGTCTCTCTGAGTTCTCATTTAGCTTTAGTTCTTGATTACCGTATATTACCGAATATCGGCCGATCCGTGTATAAGCCGAGAGTGCATTATTCCTTCAAAAATGTACCAAAAATTCAAAACTCGTATATAAGCAGAGATAAAAATTTGAAGAAAAAAAAAATTACAGCTCAAAGTGAATCGCCAAAAGGAGCGAAACATTAGCCAAGCAGGTAACACAGATCAAGTATTTTCCAATCAAGACATGTGAAAGTGAGAAGCTTAGCGCCAACGGCGATGGATTGATCTCTGGTAATCCTATCTGAGGGGAGTGCAGACCGGCGAGGAGTCAGCAAGCACGAGCATGTGTCACGTTCCGTTTCCCTATTCATTCATTGCTTTTTGCCCCTGCTTTTGCTTAGTTTGTTACACTTTTATTGTTTTTATTCAGTTATTTTTCTACATTTATAATAGAAGAATGAGCCGGAATAGAAAGGCCCACACAGCTAGTCGAGAGCAAATTTCCCCATTTTGTTTCAGCGATGATTTCACAAAATCCAGCTGTAAAATATATGTATATTCTTTTAAACAAAACTACTTAGTTTAAGCTGATTATTTCCTTTATATAGGAGACATAAATTACATAATTAGAGCTCTATATTAGTCGATATTTCACGATATATAGACCGACTTTTTTTTCTCTTCAGATTATAGGACCCGCATATAAGCCAACTGTTCAAGAAATTCTGTTCAAGACATTCTGTTCAAGAAATGATTTTGATTATAATCCTTCGTCCAAAGCTAATAGCTAATTTAGAAAATACAGATACCAAAAGTAAAATACTTGAAAAGCATACTTTAAGTGCTTACTTATCCTACAGCAAAAAGTTTTTAACTTGCAAATTGTTCAAAGGCTAAAAATGAAAATGATATGATAGAATAGACCTTGAAAAGCAAAAAAAAAAAAAAATCAGAAAAGAAAATCAATACAGTAGGAATGCTCAAAAATTTTAAATGATAATATAAAAATCTCAGAAAAGAATGCTTCAAAAATTTAGAGAACCGTCGCCCCTGGTATATAAATGGCAGCATTCTGTAAAAGTTCCAATTTAATCAGTCTTAGATTTCTTTTGAAAAAATGTTGTGATTACGGAAGATTTTCTCTTCTGTAATTTTTTTTCAATTTCATGTGCCCCTTTGGTCTGTGCTCATCTTGATCAGCTTTTATAGATTTAGCATTCTATATCATTGCCCGAGCAAGCTGTATTTCTGAAAAAACTTGATTTTTAACGCCCTCTTTTAACTTTTCATTTGTTTCGTTAAGTAGCTTTGTGGAAACTATTTTATTTGCATTTTTCCTGGTGTTTATAGGAAAAGTTTGGTGGTTATATATCACTTTATGAGATACCCCCCCCAAAAAAAGGTGATTTTAGGTGACAATTTGCTACAAAAAGCGACTAAGTGACCAATTAAAAAAAAAGTGATTTTAAGGGAAAAAAATGACTTGGTGGGAACCCTGTGAAATATATTTATAGAAACAAAAACAATTTTATAAAATAATACAATTTTATTTTTCCTGATTAAAGATGAAATAAGTTTTTTTAAAAAGAAGAGAATAATTTAGAAAAAAAAAAAGAAAAATTTGCACTGATTAAAAAAGTTTGTCAATTTACAAATTCAGTAATTCATTATCTATCTAATGCTGAGCTTGTAATTTCTGCATAAATTTAATTTTGCAATTTTTATTGCGGTTTTTGAAATTAAAAATATATTCCAGTTAAATGTAATAAATTTTAATAGATCTTTTAAAAATAGGTATGTAAAAAAGACCCATAAAATAAAAATATTAATTTTTATAACATTTAAAATATCTTCATAAAACTATCTTGAGCAAGGTAAAAGTTCACTAAGCAATAGTATTTCTTCAATTTGAATTAAATTATTAGTAAAATAATACTAATGCTTCCATTAAAACCTGTCATTTCTATTCCACTTGTGGGTTAATTTCTCCGTTTTATTGCATTCAAAACAATACAGAAAATGGATCAACTTTAGATAGTTAAGATTCTTAAACTTAATTAAATCATACATCATAGATTGTGTGGAATTTGTGTTTGGCTTGGGAAATACTTTTTATTACGACGATTTTCTAGAAATTTTAATATTTGCCCGCCGACTATTCGGTATTCGGCCAAATCACTATTCGTTACATCGCTAGTTTATTCTCAAGTAAGTATTATATTGAAGAATGAAATGCAATTTTAAAGTATTAATGTTATAAATCAATGTTGAATATTTTTTTGCTTTAACTAGTTTCTTACACCTTTTTTGTTTTTGCGTAAAATGGTAAACAACCTCAGTATCTTATTAAATGAAGAAAGACCAATTGAATGTAAACAAACAATTCAAGCAGGAAAACTAGGAATGAGCAATGCAAAATAAAAAAATATGGAAACTTATGTATTTATAAAAGTCCTACATAGAAAAGAAAGAAAGGACATGTGTTTTCAAAGTAAACTTCGTAGTAAAACGCAAAGTATTTTTTTCTAAAGTGATTTTCTTACAATTAAGAATTAATTTTCTGCATGATATTTTGACTTTCTAAACGTTTTTTATTCTTAAATGCCGTAACTTATAGCTTGGGAAATTGAAATCGTGTACCGGCAAAGCCGCACCACCAACTGCTCGCAAAACAGCGGTTCAGTCGAACACAGCTTAGGTATTCTACACGATAATTTAGATAAAAATCGGACATTTTTACTTACTGCCATTTTGTCTATTCCTTAATAAATATGCGGGGAATAATAATTATTTTGAGAAGCCAGCTTTCTTCTTAGGACTACTGGAACCAACAGAAATGAAGAAATCCGGCCCCTGAAGAAAGAAGAAAATGTTGATTCATTCAGAATGCTCAAAGTGGCGCTGCTCACATAGGACCGAAACTCCTGCACATTGTGGAGTATAAAATAACTGAAGAATGAAGGTGCGTAAAAAGAGTGAGTTATTAAGAATACAGATTTCCTAGGGGATCCAAACGTCCTCGAGTTTCGGGGAAAGTCAACAAATTTGTATATTTTTAATGTTTTGTCCCCAAAAATACTTTAACTACTTGGGGACGCGTAATGTCCTCAAATTTTGAAACTTCTGTTTTTCTCTCTTGAAATTGCTTCTCGATCTACACTTTAGAACTTAGCATTGATCTAAGAAAATATGCATACATTTTGCAGAAAATATGTTTGAATACCCTTTGAAATACAGTAATGAGAGTAATTTTTCATAATAGAAGGGAATATGTATTGGTTTGTTATGTCCCCGAAACAGTTTTCTGGCATCCCCAAATTGCCCGTGGATTTGAGGACACGTCCCCAAATTGACGCTCAGAAATATGGTCACCTTAATAAGATTTCCGGTCAATTCTTGCGATTTTAACGGAAACATAAGTAATCTCACCGGTTTGTGTAGTTATGGACATTTTTAAAATAAGTTTCCCGAATAACTACCCATACAGCACAAGATGGTCCTCAGGATGTCCTGAGTACTCTTGTCAAGTCCTGAGGGGTGGTCCCAAGGATGTCCTTAAATCCCAATTCGAGAACCCCAGGACGACCTCTGACCTGAAAAATGTCCCGCCTAGTGACCGCCCTGATAACGTCCTCAGAGCGACGTGGGGCATTAAACGCACGGCAACTCGAGGACAAACGGGATTTTGGGGATGTAGTTAGGACTTGAGGAACCTTTATGAGGATATTCACAGGACTTCTAGGACATCCTAAGAATAATGACAGAATTCTTTGCCGTCTCCAGTCGATCCCAAGAACACCCTCAGAACTAAAATATTCCCCTCCTAATCCTAATGCACGACCACGCGGGACGACTTGGGATTTTGAGGACAACGTTAGGACTTGAAGAGCTTCACGAGGATAGTCAGAGGACTTCTAGGACATCCTATGAACAATGACAGGATCCTTCGATGTTCCCAATCCATCCTGAGAACACCCATCAAAACCAATACTTCCCGCCTAATTCTGTCTTGAGTTCATCCTCAGGAGTGCAGGAGACCATCACGTAGACTCGTAGCACACTGCGAGGACATGATTTGAACAATGACAGGATGAGTGTCGTACCCAGCTCATTGCCATGCATTATTGAGAATTTTATATAAACCAACCCACAGACAAGTAAAATACAACCAAATGACAGGCATGACTGGTCAGTCCCATTATTAGTAAGTGCAACGATGGAACAAGGAGTCATGCTAGAAATATTTTTTTTCTTGTGACAGCATTTTTTCTTGCTTATCTGAAAAAATTTCAAAACCATAATGATTATATTCAACAATTCCCACAAATTACTTTATGCAATATGTACTTAAATTGACTTTTTTTTCTTTGGGGGGGAGGGGCGGAACTTTACCAATTTACTCTCCCTGCCTCCTTATTTGTTGTTTCAAGGAATTACTAGACTTTAATGTAAGTCGTTTTCTTACATTTAAAAAAATGAATGTTAGTTTTTATTATTTCTGATAGTGAATAACAGATTTTACATTATTTTGATGTGTGTTGAGATTTGTATGAAATATTTATGCAACAAAGAATTTTCATTTTAATGAAATAGAATTTTAGAAAAGAATTTTTACTTAAATGAAATAAAACTTTACAAAAAAATATATGTATATATTAATAATAAAACAAATATTCAAATCACGAAATAGTGCATTTACAAATACGTTCCGAGCTAAAACATTAAATGTTTGAATGACAACAATAATCAGCAATTGAAATTCAACTTTCAATATTAGTTAATATTAATAAATCTGAAAACATACTTTCAATAAGACCGTTCAAAACAAATGGAAATGGTTTATGAAAAAACTTTATTTGAAAATATAACTAAAAATACATTGCAAGTCATACATAAATTTAATCTCTTTCTTTGTCTCAAGCAGTATTTTCAGTAACCATCATTTTAACATTTCCTAAAAAGAAAGAAGTTATATTATGAATAAAACTTAATTTACAAGAACATTTTTTTTTCTCTCCATTTTTATATAAATGAAGCTTAAGTCAAAGAAAAGCATGATTCATGCATCATTTTTGAATAATAATAAATAAAATAGTAAATACAGTGGTACAAACATTTTCTTTTTTATGGAGGATCGTTTCTAAATTTCTTCCTTGAAAAACACAAGCAATAAAAAGTACAACTAAACAATTTGCATGTTGTGAATTGAAACCGTTTTTCCCCGCTTTAAAATTTTTTTTACTATAGATGTTACAGCACAATGGTAACCATTTCATTCCAAAAAAGTATTTTTCAAGCAGAGTTACCGAAAAATACCAAACAAGAGCCCGTGATCGATTATGCGCCCCTCCCCTCTTTCCCCGCGATTTTCCTTTACGTAAAAATACCGATTAATCGCTCTGCCCGCCCCTCAAACTTGGATTGTCATTGAAATTATAAAGGAGAAATAAAAGAAATAATTTCAAAAATAGCGAAAACGAATCTTTTGCAAAAAAAGAAAAAAAACGCTATTGCTAAAACTGGCCATTCCCGAATATGAATAGGCAAATTGCTCATTAACGATCTTAAATGCAATCACAAAGTATTGTTTGCATTGTATTAATTCAAGCTTTCATGCTGTGTTTTAAAACTACATTTTCGAAATGGCGCGGAACATAGTCATTGGGATGCGTATTGAGCTGCAAGAATCTTCAATTTCACAAGTTACAATATCAATATCCAATCTGAAATGAAGACGAAAAAAAAAAGTTTATAAAATTCTTCGTAGCAAATTTAAGTACACCAAAAATGAAGGAGGAGGCCAGGGAAAGGGGACAAATCACCGGAACGAATCTTTTGCCCCTTTTTTGTAGCTTTTGCTGATATCTTTTCATGCTATTGTTTATATTTATGATTATTTAATTTATTATTATGGAGGAAAACATGTGAACTGAGGTTAAAAGGAAAGCTGTGCATTTACTGCAATCGAAATTTGTTCGCCACTTTTTTTTTTTTTTGAGGATCCATCGGAACAAATTTTAATTACATGATGATGAATGAGTAATAGATGAACCTTTACTTTGTTTTACCTACTTTCTATTAATTAGGGGAGGGGGGGGGGGAGAGGTAAGGCACAAAATTGGAACGTTCTTTCACTTGTATCGTTTAGGCTCCCCCTCCCTATTTTCGTGAATTTCGGCAAAATTTAGGAGGGCACTTATTTGGTATTTCACTACATAATATTCAGACCAGCATTCTCAAACTACAGTAAATTGCTTTTTGAACAGTGGTGCAGTCCTGGAAAAAGAGGTGGGGGGACGCTTTCAAATGCGAACATATATCTTTGTCACCCGAAGCAATTTGCTTTTAAAATGTTTCCAGAGATAAGGGGGGGGGGCGACGGCCCCCCCCCCCCGTAATCCCGAGAATTTTCGCAATGTATCATATATTTATCCCTGAAACTTTCCTCAACGACAGTGTTTCAAAGTCAGCCCCCCCCCCCCCCAAAAAAAAAAATATTTCTGGCTGCGGCCTTGGGGGTAAGCTATATAGTTTTTTTATTTTTCAAAATAGAGAGACATATCAGTTTAGTTATCAACGGAAAAACAATAATAAAGCCTACCTTCGATTTAACGTTTTTCTCAAATTAGCAATAGGTTTTAAATTCGAGATTGAACTTGATAAAAGTACTGTTTCCCCGATTTAACGATTTCCTTGATTTAACAATAGTACTTAAATATCAGGCCGTGGTAGCCTAGTGGTTAGCACGTCGGACTTCCACCTGGAAGGTCGCACGTTCGATACCCACTGAAGACCACCATGTATACTTGGGGATATGTGCATGTAAAATCCGTAGACCCCCCACAACCTCTCCCCGTGCGTAAGCAATCCTAAGGCCTCGGCTAACAGGTAGGGGTCTGGTGGAGAAAAGTACTTAAATATCGCCAGAATAGGAATACGTTTGGTGTATACTAGATTTCAAATAACGTGGCGAAAATGACACGCTAGAATTTGACTTTTTAATTAGTCATTGGCGATAAATCGGAACACACTAATGAAATTGTGCTTACGTTTTTTAGGTACGGTTAAAATTCAGCACGAGCAGCCCCGTGCGGGTACCGCTAGGTTTCAATATGAAACTTATTTTTCAGAATAATTCAGTTTAATAAAGATAAAACAATAATAAAGCATATTTTCGATTTAAAGTTTTTCTGAAATTAGCAATAATTTTAAATTCGAGATTGAACTTGATAAAAGTTCCGTCTCCCCGATTTTACGATTTCCTTGATTTAGCAATAGCATTTAAACAAATATCGCCTCGAAAATTTTACGGACGTATAGTTTATTCTAGACTTCAAATAACGTGACGAATGACGACAAGCTTTAATTTGATTTTTTTAATCAGGCGTTGGTGATAAACCGGCGATAAAGAATACTAACAAAATTGTGCATACGTTTTTTAGGTATGGTTTACAGTATCATTTAACTATAAATATTATCACCTACTATTTCATCTCTATGGTATCGCTAGCAAAGCCTCTTTTCATTATAAAACTTATCTTTCGGTTAGCGAGATAACATTTGGCTGGGAAATAAAATAAACGTGATACTGCAATTTCATTCTTGCAATCAAAGATCATCGCCTAGACTAAGACTTATTCCAGATGAAAAGTAACGCAACAAATGTCGCCGTGCTGCAATTTGGCAGTTTTTATCACCTCTGGTGACAAATCTGACCCTACTGATGGAATTGTTCAAGGAATTGTCAAAGTTTTCTTAATTGATCCTTCTACATGTTATATTATTTTTTCAAGCATTGACAGTGTCTAATGTGTGTGTGTTTTTTTTTTTTTTTGACAAATAGACACACGATGTTTTTCAAACAATGCAGGCTTTATGCCGCAGGCGATTTTTTTTATACTCTTAGCAAGGACAGCGCCGCAGGCGACGTTTTTAAAATTCAGCCCGGGAAACGCCGTGCGGGCACCGTTAGCTTTTAAATGATTATTGAATTATTTGTAAACAATATTTTAAAGTAGGGAGCTATGATATGACAAAAATGTGTATGTATTTGTTGCCCCCCTCCTCCCAAATAAACGTTGAACTTGTTAATTTCATGCACAGACATATCCATGCTTGTTCACGCATACATAGATGTGTTTAGCAGACTAACTAAATCATCGCCTTTAAGAAACTATCGTCTTAAAATAGCTTGAATCAGAAAAATTTTCATTTTTTGGTAAATCAAATTACATTTAAAAGGTTGAAAAAATATGATCCCATTGAGATCCCAAGTTGAAATTTTGCATAATCGATGATAAAATAGACAGAAATGAGTGAGAATATTTTGAAATTTTTCCATTATACGTTTTTCGAGAAATTTAAAATTTAAATTTTAAGGTCATTTTTTTAAATTTCAAATTTTTATAAAATTAGTCATGTGTGCATATCATATGAAACGGCATATGCTTTTCATTATGCTTTTTACTAGAACTTTTTATTTCTATTTGTTGCCTGTTTTGTGTTGAAGCATACCATGTAAAAATGTGAGTTTTTTACAAAATCAAAGTCTGATAACTAAGAAACAAAACAGGATAAAAATCTAAAAATTTGGATTTTTAATTTTCTTGAGGGTGAGTTAAATTTTTGCTCAGATGTTGGATCACTTGCATGGAATGACCCCTAAGTCACATCCATTTTTTCCCCTGTTATTTCTCCTATGCCGGTATTGCATTGGAGAAATAACGGAAAAAATGGAAGCTACTTATATGAGTTTTGGGAAGGGAAAAGTTAAAAAAAAAAAAAAATAGCGATTCCCTCCATTCAGCAGGCGCGGCATTTGATCAATCAGGAGTGGGGGTCAATCGCCCCCCCCCCCCTTGACTTTTAGAAACGCATTGTATTTATACGTGTGATTATGTATTTTGTTGTTTTTTCCTATAATATGCATTGAATATATACCCCCGGAAAATTTTGGAACGACTGGCCATTCAGTCTAGATTTGTCTTTTGGTGGCAAAAAGGGCGACAGTTCTTAGTAAAAACAACAACCCAGTCAGTGCCTCCCACTGAAGAATGAATTTTTGTAAAAATAAAATACTTATATTTACAAAATTTCAATTTTTTTAGCTATTGAAGTGCTTAAAAACAATGTATTAAAACACCATATGTTATGATATTTCTACCTTGATTAATTGAAATAATAATTTTTAAATAATAACAATAATAACTTAAAAACAACTTCACATTTCTTTTGTTTCACATATTCATAAATATGTAACTTTTTTCAACCCTTTAATAGGGCGGTGGTTAAAGTATACTTCACACAAAATTCACCAACTTAAAAATTTATAGTAAACTATTTTAGCGGGTGGGGAGGTAAAACGCATTGTAATTTTTAATGACCAATATGAATTTTATTTTTTGATCTATATTTTAAAAAATATACTGATCTAACATTACTAAAAGGAAACCAGAAATTTTGGACCTTATAAAGAGTGATTTTTAGGAAGATAGCAAGTTACACATTACAACCCTAATAGTTATTAAGTGACTCATAATAAACTATCTTCTAAATGTAATTATTTCTATTTTTTTTCATTATACAGGGGCTAAAAATTACTGAGCACAAATCATGTTTGATAAAAAAAGAAAAAGGAGAGAGAGACAATACAATGGGAGGTATCATGGTATCAAATGATTATGTTTCATTCGATTAACTTCCGCAATACAATTCAAACATGAAAACTTTTACTCATATTCTTTATTTTGCTCCTTTTTTTACAAACATGTAATGTGCCCAATAATTTTGGACCACCCTTCACCCTGTACGTAAAAATACCGAAGCGCAAAACTACAAATATCTATCTATATATATATATATATAATAGGGTGCAAAAAAAAGCATATAATATATATTTTGTTTTGAAAACAATAATTTAGCTTTAATCAAATGCTCAATTTCAGAGGTTAAAACTGTTAAACTGAAAAAAACGTCAAAAACTTTTATTGTTCAAATTTGAAGAACTATACAGTTCGTCAACAAACAATGTTAATAATTACATTGAAAACATAAAAGAAATCTTATACAAATTATTCTCTGTGGTTTTTACTATTTTCGGGTAACATAAGGATACATGATGCATTGGGGATAAAAAAATTATTTTTGTTTTGAATTAAAATCAGAGATCAATTTGTGTATTTTATTTGCATAACATCATAGACATCAATAGGCGCTGAACAAACGAGGGCAACCAAATGTAGTGCCGTTGGATCTGTTCATTCCTTAGAAATTAGCTAGGAGGCCTATAGGAGCTAACTTTTACCAAGGCCGTAGCCAGAAATTTTTTTCGGGGAGGGGGGGCACCTGAAACACTTATGTCGAGGAAAGTTTCAGGGACATACTACATTGCGAAAAATTTCGGGATTTCGGGGGGGTGGGGCCTGGACCGTGCCCCCTCCCCTCTGGATACGGCCTTGACTTTCACCATATTTCTATATGTGTGTATTTATTTCATGCCGAGGAGAAAGAGTTTGAGAAAGTTTAAAAACTTCATTTAATTAAAATACAATATTTCAATGCAAAAACTTTAAAAAAAGTAAATTTATTTTTATTTTAACTAACTTTAAATTTGGTTTTTCAGCTTTTCATGTTTCACTTATTTAAAGACATAGCCAAGAAGGAAAGAAACTTCAAATTGAAAAAACACAAAGCAAAATTCAAACTACTCAATCTTATTAAAATTCGGAGCGAGAAGAAAATGAATTATATTTCAGTTTATTTTATAATCGAAAACTATTAAACATGAGTGCATAAATCATAAAAAAGTACTTACAATTCACTTTGGATGTTTCATCTCTTATTTCAGTTGATAACTCCGTACTAGTATTTCTGCGTTTGGAAGGGGTTAAAAATGTTTCCAACAGATTTTGTCGCCTAAATTTTTTCATTCTTTCTTTTCCCCCCTGCTTTTTGAGAAATTGTTTGTTCGATGTTCGATCTATAACGAGTGATCAATGCATCAATGGATAGAGTAGCGTACCTCTACTAGGACAGACAGATTATATTTTTGTGCGTTATGTCAGTCCCTTTTAGAATTTAGTTTGCATGTGATGTCGTTTAGCAGGTGTATACAGTATTGGTTTCCGAGAGCAATTTAAACCAGACCCATATCTCCAAACGTTTCCTCAGTTTTCTTTTTTTGGCTTGGGGGAGGAGGGAGTTCGGTTGAAACCGACGATCACGAAGAACGAAAACAATTATCTTGAAGGGACCGTAGGACAGCATGGTTCATTTGTCTCAAAGGTGTTTCTGGTCGGGTGATTGAAGCCTTGTAGCCCTGGGCAAGCAGCAATTTGGAAACAGCATAAAATACTCAACTGGGTATCGGCTACCTGATGAACTGTGGCAACATGTGGGATCACGACAGAGAAAAGCTATTCGGCCGGTTCCCACTCCCCATGTAGATGGTTTCAATTAGCTAGCAATAGCAAAGTTTGTTAACAATAGGAAATAAATGGAAAAGCGTGGGACTGAGAAAAATCAGTTTGCTTTTGCTTCATTCCAGTCTTATTGAATTTTTTTCTGACTGTGAAAATATAGGCCTTTTATGTGGTTATAATTTTCTTTTAGTTTTATATAAAATTGTCTTTGAAAAAAATCAAAATTTAAAAAAAACCCCTGAAGTACTTTTTGGATTTTTCGGGCCTGATAATCACCGAAAAAGAAAAAAAAAGCTGAATAAATTGAAAGTGATAAAGGCATTTTAAAATGAATTTACACCGCAATTTTGTGCCGTGCCATAACAGGTTTTTGGACAGATAATCATTTGTAATCCAAACATTTTTTTACATTAATTTGGTTTTGAAATTGTTTAACAAAAAGCGTAATGCATAAAGTTTGAATATGCAAAAGGCTTGAAGCGATGACGAGAAAACATTTGATTGTGAAAGAAAACGTTTAATATGCTTGTAGGTTTTTCGATGTTGCATACCAAAAGGAAAGCTACTTTTTTTAAGGTGAAATCTAGGGGGACGAAAGAGGACGTTCATTGTCCCCCAACCTTTTTACTCTAATAATATCAACGTCTCACTGTTTTGTAAAAAAAAATCAGTACAAGCAGTGTAAATATTTTGATTTCAAAACTTATGATGATATTTGAAACCTCGCCCCCCCCCCCGCACACCTATTTCCTAGGCAGGCCAGCACAGCTGAAACTAATTCTCTGAATTTGTGTAGTTCCCGTTTACTCATATTTTAACGCGCTTATTTTTAAGAGTAATATTAACCTGCGATTGTTAATTGTTGTTTGAGAAAATCAGGGAATACCTTTTTTTTTCACGAATTTAAAGTAGAAGTAGCAAGCAGCCTTTATGTATAGTTTTAAAAGCTTGTGTCTTATTTCATAAAGCTGTTAATTTACTAATGAGTGCCTATTTTGAATATTAAATAAGTTAGGAAGCTCAGCGTCCCCCCTGGAAATTAAAGGTGAGGGGACGCTTGAGTGAAAATAAAGTGGTGGGGGGACGCCGTGTCCCCGCGTCCCCCCTCGACTACACCACTGTTTTTGAATTAAAAAAAATATTAAAACACCCATACATACGCATATATATAAACAGTTGTTCTTGTTACAAGGACATCGTTTATAGTGGCAACTCTGTTATAACGCCCCCCCCCCCCGTTTCAGTCTCTTCGCAGTCATAAACTTAATGGTCACTTATATTGTCACTTCGCTATAGCAGTAAAAAATTATATCTCATAATTCTTGTTCCACAATCCAAGTTAAATACACACTTGTGTGATTGTGGTATGGATTCATATCCATAATTTAATAACCAAATAATTTAATAACCAAAGAGCAAAATAAAGCTGCATTTATCATCACATTTAAGGTATTTTCACAGCTGTTTAATTTATCGCTCAAAAAATGAAATTTTTTTTCATTTTTTGAACTAAGGAACCAACTTAATAGAATTAAATCAAAACATTTTTACATTTCCCAGTTTTTTCAGTAGGCGACACTGACTTTCAGTTTCTTTTTTACCAGATGCAGCCCCCCCCCCCTCCCCAGATATTTTCATAACTTTTTTATTTAACTTTCTGATGTAGGTATTTGACAATGCCCTTGGAGAATTTGAGTAAAAAGGAGACAGAAAAATGAAATGACTGAAAGTGATGAAAGTAATTATTTGCTTTTTTTTCCAAAGCAAAAGGAAGAAAATAAATCAAGTTGCCTCATAAGGCATACGTTTTTTATTATTCAAAAAACCTTCTTTTTATTTCAATATGACTTTAAAAATGAAAAGATATATGAGATTACTCTTAACAAAAATGCAAGTGATTTTACTAAAATGTTTATCTAATATTTTAATAAAGTATCTGTCCAAACATGCAGAGTTTATGAGTGTTAACTCAAGAAAGCTACCATTATTTAATTTTCAAAATATTGAAATATTGTGTATGTTATTTGTAGTAGGGAAACCTTGTTATGTTTCTTTTTACCATTTACCACCTAGAATGGGTAAATTTTATTCTTTTACTGTTGTACAGTAGGATACAATTCAACATGGTAAATAATTTTATTACTTATCAGGAGTGTTGCCCATTTATTTCCCAATAATGTTTACAGTATAAAAATAAGCAATTTAGCAATAGTGCATTTCTTGTAGAGAAATGAATACGACCAACTAAATTTTTAAAAACAGCCTCAGAATTCATTCTAGTGAAGATTTGTTTAATAAATTTCATGAGTGTTACTTACAAATGGTATCTCATGAGAAGGAAGTAACAATCATAATTTAAAATAACTAAATAATAAATAAATCTACAGATATAGATATTTTATGAGCTAGACTTCATGCTACTAATTTTTTTTTAAGGATATATTTTGTCACAGTAGATGTTTTTATTTTTATATTTATCTTTAGGAAGCACAGTACCTCCTTCCATTTTTTTTTTTTTTTGGTTTAACAATAGGATAAAAAATGATCCTTGAATTTAATTCCAATTACAAATAGAAATGAAAGTTGAAAGTAGAACCTTATTGCAATCGACCGTTAATTTAAATTTTCTTAAAACTAATCTCAATTATGGGCCATTTCACAGTATTTTCTAAAAATGTAGAGTCCGCAACATGACACTTTTTTTGTTATAACTAAATAATTTAGTTAAATTATCACTAAATTTTATTTTCAAATAATGTGCTCAACACATTATTTGAAAATAAAATTTGGTGACAGTTAAACTGTAAATTACGTAGTTATAACAAAAAAAGTCCTGTTGCGGACTCTACACGTTTGGACAAAATACTGTGAAATGGCCCTTATATCTATTTTCAAAAGACTTTCTCTGAACACTTCTCAAACATTCTAGAATATAAGTTAGAACGGAATTAACTACCTAAAACTTAGATGAGCTTTAATATATTCTTTTCATTAGAAATGCAGAAAAAAGGACAAAAAATTCATAAATTCAAAATTAACAATTAAATAAAAACGAACTACAAACTTCAGAGTCAAACTCATGCTAATTTTTGCTATACCTACTCTGTGAAATGCACATACAAAGTTTTAAAGCTGTATCTTTAGCTGAAAAAAAAGCCTTAGGGATTTCACTACAGATAATTGATCGAAAATACAAAGCAGAGAAAAATGTGTTAAAGATTTTAAATGAGGAATGAAAACAGCTGTAGTCATTTGTGAAAACCAGAATATCTTTTAAAGTATTGTTCACTTAAGTTTGAAATTTTGCATGAGGCTATAAAAGTTTTATGTATCAAAATATAAAAATAAAAAGTTTTTTTTTTGATATTTTGAAGTTTTGAGGCACTGGGTCTCCTTAAAAATCGACACCTTGACAAAATTTTAATAATGGTAGCAATGATTTTTGTATGTTTTGTTGAAGGTGTTTTATTCTTTAAGGAATAAAAAAGAGAAAAACTGCCCCTCCCTCTCCCAAGGAAAAAAAAGAACAGTTGTTAAGTTATGGTAATTGATATTTTATGATAAGTAGAAGTGAAAGTAATGTGTTGCAAACTTTATATTTGGCAAAGCTGACACTTCACTTATATTAAACTGAAAGCTGTCTTGCAGAATTAGAACAATTTATTTCAATATTTCCACTGCCTATTTAAAGCTGATAGGAGATTGTATTTTTTATTAGTTTTGTTCGAACACATATATTTCTCGATCAGAATCATGAAAGTGAGTAATGTTTTATTACATTTTTAATGTAACCAAAGAATTGATGGGGAAAAAAAAGTTCGAACTTGGTTTCTTTTTACAATTATTGATATTATTTTTTTAGTGCGTTATTGCAAAAGGATTGTTTGTTTGCCTCATGAGTGCTACTGTAGCTAAAAGTTAGAATTGTATTAATATATTTGTTAGCTAATAATAAAAAAATGGTCCCCTAATTAAACGTACCCAGTTATTTCTTATACCTGCAGTGGAGACATTTAACTTTTAATAAAAAACATTTTTATTGAAAGTTATATCCTTTACTTAAGAAACACAATAACATTCCTGAGATAAACAGCTATTCAAATACTTTAAAAAATAAATAAATATTAATAGCACTATTGCTTATTACAGTGTATTTAAGATAAATTAAACATGATTATATTAAATTTATTATTGATAAGGATTAATTTACAAAATGTTTAACAATGGTAACACTTATAAGGATAACTATCACTTGTCAAGACACTTTTTGAAATATCTAAAACATTAATAAATTAATTTGAAAATAATTACCTGTTCACAATACAATAAATTATGAGGGATTCATATCTAGACAAGTTTTTATGTTTTATTCAACATAAGTTTTCAGCTTGTGTCATACCAATCTATCAATAAATTAGAAAAATCACCCATAACAAGAAATAGTAAAAACAATAATTTAAATGCTACAATTCATAGGTGAGAGGAAAAATAATAATAATAAAAGTAAATATAGTTGCTAATCAATAACTGCATTTTTGTGAGGAATCCATGCATCCCTTCATCCTAGATGTAGGCAGCGCAGGCTTTTAAAATGTCAGCTGAAAGAAAAAAAAAAATTCTTTTACAAATAAGAAAATTCAAACAGAGTCGACACTTTTATACAGGTGCAACAAGTTTAGAAATATAAATATATGCACAGATAAATTTAACATCCCCTCCCATAAGGAGCATATTTTCCCAACAATCCACTACTTAAATGAAATACCTAAAACATATTTACCTCCTTTTTTATAAGAATCTTCAAACAAGGTAAAACTGAAGGCATGTCAACCTTGAATCTTCATCTTAATTCCAGTTTAAAAGAGGAAAACAAATTTTAGGTGCAATAACTTATCAAATAATTTACATCAAAAAATAAAAGCATATTACTCAGAGTTCAGTTTTATCTTGGAAATGTTATAATTGCAAGTCACAAATTGCAAACACTATTAATAAATCTTAATTTAAAACAACAAATGTTCAGTATTTATGTAAAAGCTATTCTACAATATTTATGCTTCTAAAATTAAATGGCTATAAAAAAAATATCTAAGAAAAGCTGTCGAATCTCTGCAGATTAAATTTATCACTGCTAGATGAAAAAAATATCTTACAACCAAAAAAATCCTACAGTATATCAATATTTGTGATTAAAAATTTAAATAACCAAATGCTTACGGAACAATAACGCTGACAATCTATTTTATATTAGTAATTTCACATTTCACTTTCATCAGAAAAAATAACTATATAAATAAAAATAAAATGAATGTGAGGCAGCTTGTTTAACAGATCTTTTCATGCATATTTATTTAATTTTCAGTAACTAAAAATGTTTTTATAAAAATGGCTTGAAATTTACCATAAAGAAATAAGGGTAGTGAACAGTATGGCTAAGCATAAATTAAATTTCAAGAAAATTGCTGAAGTAATCAGTATTGCTTGTGCAAAGAAAAATCAAACATGTTCGTTATATAGCAAAAAAAAAAAAAGAAACACAAGAGTTAAACTTAAAATCAATATGAAAACAATCTTAACAAACCCTGAAATTTCAGCAAATTTTGATGCTTTGCGTAACAATTAATCTAAACATTGAGATAGATCTTTACAACTATAAAGGAGAGATATTCGCATCAACACGAATTTCACAAAATAAAACAAAATACACTTACCATTACAATTCGTAAAAAGACAGCAGCAACAGACGCAAAAAGACGGTGTACGATGATGCACTTGTACGTACGCCATTAACAAAGCTTCCGGTTCCCGCCTTTTCTAGTATTCCCCAGGCAATCGTCTTTCTTCAGTTGCAAGTGGTGTGATGAGGAGCGAGAAATACAAAACGCACGGCTCGGACCTCGAACTCTCTGATTTTGCTTCTTTCTTTTAATTTCTTTATTTTTTCAAGACTTTCTTTTTTAAATTGCAGTGGTTTTTCTCTTTTTTTCCAGGAAATTATATTTTTTTTTCCTGTTGCATTTTATTGTCGATTTCCACATGAGTATTTTTAAGCCCTATATTATATTTTTCTGTAGAATAAAGATTTATATATTTTTTAAACTAGAGATAATTTTTTTTAAGATTGATAATGCTTTTGGCATGATAGTAACTTTTAAGAAGTCATATGAGGAAGCCCAGACTCATTATTTCCCGAAACAAAGGTTTAATGTCTCGAAAAACGATACGTCCTGAACGAGGACATCCTGAGAATGTTGGATTAGAACATTCCGTGGATTGTCCTTTCATAACAACCTGGGGATATCCTAGCTCAGTCCTAATGATCCTGAGGATCTAGCAGGACTCTCAGGATCAAACTAGGACGTCCGGAGGTCGTCGTGTGCTGTATGAGTAAAGATTTAGCTTTATTCCAGTTAATCACTAGTAGTTTTTTTGCTAAATGCCCCTGTTTTAAACCTTTCAGAATTAAAAAATATATATATCAGCAAAGAATTCCACTGTAATGAAAGGAATCAAGACGAAGGGAAAAAAATTGAGTAAATATTTTATCCACACGCAAATCTCAAATATGTTCATAAAAAAAGGAAAGAAATGAAAGGCAGGAAGAAAAAAGTCAGCAAATACTTAAAAAACTTATGATTTTTTAAAAAATCTGTTTCATTAATATTTTAACTAGAATTTTACTTTCTCTACTTGGATCAATAAGCATGTTTTCCACCATTCTGCCGATTTTTTGAACTGATCTAAAAGCGAATAAGCAGGGATAAATGGAGTTAACCCCTAAAAGCTCTCCCTTGCTGTTCACTTCTTTATGCATAGAAAATAAATTTTCATTCCGCATCTTTTTTTATTCAACGTCAATAATTAATTAAAAAGCAGATAAATACGGTACTGTTCATATTGTCAAAGGCAATGGTTTATTTTGTGCGCTACATTGTTTTAGTCACCAAAAACCTATTTATGACCTTACTTTTACTTAATGCCTCCGCTATCCCTCACCTACAATGTTTTTTTTTTTAAGCCGACTCTCCTGTCAGAATTACAGTGAAACCTCAATAACTCGACACCCCCTGGGAACACGAAAACATGTCGAGATAAGCGAGTGTCAAGTTACCGAGGCTCCGTAAGTTCAATTGCTAATAGTATAATCGTCTTTTTTTACCTGTTGAAACGTTAAAAGTAATTTAAGACGAAAAATTATTTCAATTTTAATGGTGGTTTTCAAAAAAAAAATTAGTTAAAATAAGTATCTTAGTTTTTAGTGAAAACTGCAAACTTATTAATCTATTGATTATCGAGCGAAATAGAAAATGTCTTATTCCTAGTACAGAAGTTCGCAGAGCGCAGATAGCTTGGCAACTTCTCTCAGCTGTCATCCGTCGGATTCGGCGAGTTTGTAACGACAAATAAATTGAGTATTTTCTATAAAAGTAATATACCAATTTTGTTGGGGTAAAAACTATATACAGTTCATAATGTTTGTCGAAGATTAACACCGATTTTAAGTTGGAAAAAATTTTTTTGCTTTAAACACAGCAGCTTCTAAAGGAATGACAGTTTTTAGAATGATTGACATTGATTTGGCACCCACTCATGGGAGTATAAGGAAACAAGCGCCCTCTAGGAAAGTGAAGGAAACGATGCCAGTTTAGATAGTGAAGACTTTGCTTTTACACAGGCTGCTAAACGTAGGGCACTTTTATACTCAGCTGTCATTTCATTGGCCAAGGAAAATGACATCATGGTGAGTCAAATAATTTAAATGTTTTAGGTCTTGTATGGCTGATTCTAATCCAAAATTCTATGATTTTTCTAAACATTTTAAAAACATTAAAAAGTTTTTCGGATTTCTTAAAATTTATAATTCTTAATATTCCTTTGACAAATAATATATATATACATATATCCTTTTTTTCTGTTTTGCGACAAGCAAAATATTTTGCACTTTGAAAAATATTTGTTTCTTAAAAAAATGGATTTCTGGTAGCGAATCTAGTCATCAACATCAAATTGCATGTTGATAGTTTTCATTTTGTAGGATTTTTTTGAGCTAATGTATGAAAAGCATGTATGTATTATGAGTGGGGGGGGGAGGGGATGTTTACCTAATTATATAATTTTCATTAGAAATTTGTAATACAGTCAGCCCTCGATAACTCGAACCTTGATATCTCGAATTTTTCGATATCTCGAAAAAAAATTATTTCCCTTCGTTTATCCTATGCTTCAATGTTAAAATAACCTTGTTTAGTCAAATTTTTCAATTTTAGACCCTCGATAACTCGATTTTTTTTTCTTTGGTGGTTTTCTCACTCAGATTCCATATTCTTTGTTCAACCCCAAGTAGCACAAACGGTTGGCCAACCGTTGGGAAATTGTGGAGATCGTTGGGAATTGGTCGGTTGGCAACCGAACAATGAGCCTACGGATGTCCAACGGCGGCGAGCGCCGTTGGACCAACCAAACAAAATTACGTTGGGCCACTGTTGGGAAATGGTTAGTTGGCCATCTATCGCTGGCGTTACGAAGTCCCAACTGCTTCTTAGCGCTATTGGGCCAACAAAAAGTAAATATTATTGGGCCAACATCGCCGGTTAACCGGGTTTTGATCCGACGCATGCGCAATAAGAGCCGACATTCCAGCGCTGGATTTATTGTGCCCGACCACGTTGTTGTGTGATTGCGACGCTTGATGATGTTACTTCTTATTAATTAAGTTGTAATTTTACCCAGCTTACTGATATTCGAAGGATGTTTACACAATCACCATAAAAAGGTAAGAAATCTTTCTTTCAATACTTGATAATTATTGTTATGTTTCTTGAAAACTGTTTAGCCTAATGGAGGTTTTTGTGAATTTTTTTTTGCAGATTAGTTGATCAGATTAAAATGTCACGTAACAAACTTAGATTTAAAAAAAAAAAAAATGTTTTATTTCAAACAAGGTGCAAAAAAAAATATCACTCTAACGCCGTTTATAATTATTTATCTGAATGAGAAATAGAAAATTAAACTCCCTCATCTTTATAGCTTATTCAATGCAATAACTACATATATTTTACAAGATTGATTGTATGGTTAAATAGCAGCTATATATTTGCTCTTCTCACTTTATGAAATTCAATGCAGATTTATTCGATACTTATTGTTTCTGAACGAGTCATATCAAAAAATTTTGAAAAATTATAAAAAATCCAGGTAGCAGTTAGATAAGTAAAAAGATATAATGTGTGCTTTTAAATTTTTTTTTTTTTTGTAAATAAGTTAAGCTTTGAAATAGTTAACGAATATATTTATCATGTAGAATAATCATAACTTCTGTTTTTAAAGATTTTACGTGAAACAGTTTTGTTCCAAAAATTTATATTATTCCGAAAGCCAGAAATTTTTAAATAACGCAATTATTAATTGCAAAATTTTCAATGTAATATATGTTGAAAAAGTTAAAAGATTATTGTTTTAATATTTACTTATGAAATTAATGGAATTTAGCTCAATCAAAGAAATTTATATTATTATTTGAAATGAAAGTTAAGTAAATTTTACTAACATTTAAATTTTGTGTGTGTGTGTATACAGTGTTCCCTCGCCACTTAGCGATTCATGTTTCGCGGCTCCAGTGCTTCGTGGGTTTTTCCAAAATATTCATCAAAAAATTAAAATGAGAAAATACAACTATGTCGGCAGCCACATTGCGGGAAGGAGCGTTGTTTCATGTTGTTGCGAGAGAGTGAAGGATCCCTGCAACCAAAGCGATGAATTGACTCAGAGTACAAAGCACGGGCTCTCAAAAGCTCCCCCCAACACAAGACTCTTCGCCTCTCTCAGAAAGCAATATTGATTAATGTTTATTACTGTACTATAAGGTTTTGTAATTAACCTTATTAATTAGCACTGACATGTTTAAGTAAATACGTATACTGTTGTATTTTTTGTCTTAAATGTGTAAAGTATAAATACTGTTTACACATTTAAAACATTCGTGTACTCGCATACACACGAAAATTCCTAGGGGAAAATTCCACTTCACGGTTTTTGACTTTCGGTGAAGGTTCTGGTCCCCATTAACAGCGAAAAACGAGGGATCACTGTATATATACATAAAGGACGTATACATATTTATATATATATTAGGGTGGCCCATGTTCCTATGGTTAAAAAAAAAAAGTTTAACCGAGACACCAAGGCACCCTCCCAAAATGTTAGACCTATTTAGTAAACACATTTGGTCAAGTTCCAGCTTTCTACTTTATTTAGAAATCGGTGCTCACGAGCTTCAAAATTGCATAATTTTAGCGCACAAATAAAGAATTTCAAAATATATATTTTTAAATGTTTATTTTATCAAAATCAATGAAATACCAATTTTTTATTTCAAAATACTGCAGATTACCACATTTTGCAGTAATTTAAACCAAATATATAAAACAAAATTATTTTAAACTTGAATTTAAAATATCCCTCTTTGTCGCTGTTCAGGCAACAGATTTCCTGTTCGCTTCAACTACTTGTAATGTACATTGTTTTTCTTCCTCAGCTTTAGTTAACAATGTATTAAATTCCTGGAATAACTTTATGTTGTGTATAAACTCGAAACCGCGGTTGCAACGGTTAACGGCAACCGCTAACTGAACTGGCAATTAAAAACAGTTTGGGTTTTGGTTTGGGTTTGAGTTTCGTTCCGGAGCAGAAAAACACGCAGCTAAGCCAAGACGGCTTTTGTCACTATGCTTGCTTACATAGTTAAATTGTAAATAATGTCTGTAAATAATATGTTCGTGCATCTGTGTTGTATTTAGCCAAGTTAAAGTATGTTAATATAATCAAGTTGTGTTCTTCCACTCGTGGAGTGAAGTCATTACAGCTGGCGACGAGGATGGGATAATGGATTAGGGCAACGCCCGAAGTCAACTCAAGGTAATAAAGATTATTTTTTTTTCTTTGCTCGGAAGTTATGGAGGAGCAAATTAAAGCGTTGCTTGAACAAAATCAAGAGTTATTAAAGGCACTGCAGAAGAAAGATTCTTCGGTGCAACAAAAAGTAACGGTACAGTTTGAGAAATTTAATGATGAAACGGAAAATTTCGATTGCTTCTTGGAACGCTTCGACACATATCGTGATGTGCAACAGGTTCCAGAAGAATTGAGAGCTAAAGTTTTCATATCATCTTTGAGCCCAAAATTGTACCAATTATTGAAAAATTTGTTAGCTCCTGATATTCCTTCTGAACAATCCTTGAATAAGTTGAAAGATGTGTTGAAAACACATCTAAATCCAAAACCTTTGATAATCCCTTCACGCCATAAGTTTCTTAACCGTAAACAACATGAGGGGGAAACTATAAATAATTATATGGCGGAATTAAGAGCCCTTGCCTTACATTGTGATTATGACACTAATATGTTAAATATTATGCTGAGAGACGTTTTTGTAAGTGGATTGCGGGATAAAACTATTCTCGATAGATTGTTCGAAGAGGATAATATCGATCTTGACAAAACATTACAAATCGCGTTAGCTATGGAAAAGGCTTGTAAAGGGACAAATGATATTATGGGAAGGGGATTACATGTGTTGCATGCTGCGAAAAAGGGTAAACCAAAGTACCAAAAACAAACTTTTGCGGAAAGGCAGAAAAAATCGGAATGTACGAGATGCTCCAGCACGGACCATAATAGCAATAATTGCAAATTTATTACAAGTAAATGCAATTATTGTTCTAAAATCGGACATATACAAAGGGCGTGTTTTGCTGCAAAGAAATCGGCTGGTAAACCGGTAAAACAAAAACAGGTAAATTTGAATAATGTCATTGAGAACAACAATCAAGTACCTTTATTTGAACTACAGGCTGAGGAATATACACTACGGGAGGAAGAGCCAAGGCAACCTCCGATACTGGTTAATCTAAAAATTGAGAATAAAAATTGCTCAATGAAACTGGATACTGGTGGGGCCGTGAGTGTTATGAGCATTAGGAATTTTCGGAAAATCTCTAATAAGAAAATTCAGCCTACTAATATTGTCTTCAAGACGTATAAGGGTGATTCTTTAATACCAATGGGGTATGTCACCGTGAAGGTTGAGTATAAAAATCAATGTTTGCAGTTAAATTTATACATTGTAAAAGAGGATTTGGATACGATCTTTGGCCGTGCATGGCTCCATAAAATAAACCTAGACTGGAACGCTATAAAAACTGTCAGAGCAGTAAGTAACATAAACTTAAACAAATTGTTAACTCAATATAAGGAATTATTCGATGACAAATTGGGAGAGATCAACAATTATGAGGTTAAGCTGGAACTGAAGCAGGGGGTTAAGCCAATATTTCGCAGATATAGAACAGTCCCGTTTGCTCTACAAGAAAGAGTCGAAAAGGAAATTGATAGGTTGGAAAAGGAAGGAATCATTGAGAGGGTAGAAAGTTCAGAGTGGGCTACGCCCGTGGTTCCGGTAGTTAAATCAGACGGCAATATTAGATTATGTGCTGATTTTTCTGTAACGCTTAACCCTAACTTGGTTGTTCCGCAGCACCCCTTACCTAAACTGGAGGAATTTTTTTCAAGTTTAAACGGGGGTAAACAGTTTTCAAAACTTGATTTTAAACATGCGTACTTACAAATGAAAATCTTAATGGCAGAACGTATGCCAAGCAACACTACTGGTAAAATTTCTGACCATTGGGGTGTATTGTGGGCCATAAGGGCGCCTTTTAAATGGCGGTGGAAACGTTCAATGATTCCGTTCGAAGATGGATGGTAACTTGTGGTATGTATCTTATTTGTTCCAAGGATGCAAGTAAGTTTTCTGAATAATTGGGACTCGAAATTTCGCCCTTGATCAGTTGTAATCGTAGCTGGACATCCGAACCGAGATATCCAATTGTTAATGAGGGCTTTACAGGTAGTCACAGCTGTCATATCTTTAGTTGATATGACTTCTGGCCATCGAGTAAATCGATCGATTATGGTCATACAGTACTGATAACCATCCGATACTGGAAGAGGGCCAATGAAGTCGATGTGTATATGTGAGAATCTGGCATCAGGTGATGAAAAAGTGCCTACTGGGGATTTAGTGTGCCTATGGATTTTAGCACGTTGACAGTTTTGACAAGATTTCACGGCGTTTTTAATGAATTTGTACATATGAGGCCAAACGAACCTTTTTGATATCATTTTAGATGTTGCCGAATAACCTGGATGAGAAAGATTGTGAATGTGGTTGAAAACCAGTGTACGGTAAGATTCCGGGATGAAAGGACGGGGTGTACCTGTACTAAGGTCACAATAGAGAGTAACATTCTCTAGGGGAAAATAATGTTTTTGCAATTTAAGAGTTGTTGAAGATTGGGAAAGGAAATTTTGAAGTTCTGGATCCTGAAGTTGTTCTTGTGATAATTTATTAAAGTCAAGATGGGTGAGTGCAATGTCGTCGATCTCTACCCTTGATAAGGCATCCGCCACAATGTTATCAGATCCTTTGATATGCCGTATGTCTGTAGAAAATTGGCTTATGAAATCCAGTTGGCGCAACTGACGGGGTGAACATTTGTCAGGTTTCTGCTTGAAAGCATAAATAAGAGGTTTCTGGTCAGTAAATATTGAGAAATCTCTAGCTTCAAGCATATGCCTGAAACGTTTAATAGATGTATACACAGCTAAAAGTTCCCTGTCGTAGGTCGACCAATTACGCTGACTTTTAGAAAGTTTGACGGATAGAAATGCAATAGGTTCCCATACATTATTATTATTTTGCATGAGAGTACTACCAACTGCAAAATCTGAAGCATCACACCAGAGACTTAAACGGGCACCAGGAATTGGATGCTTTAATAATGTGGCATCCGTAAGCGCCTGTTTAGCAGCGAGAAAAGCTGATTCTGCTTCATCAGTCCAATGAAGAGGTATCTCAGATTTTGTGGAAGAACGAGGGGATTTTTTACTATTTTTATGACCCTCCAAAAGTTGTACTAGTGGTGCTAAAATATGTGCAGCTTTTCTTAAAAATCTACGATAAAAATTATACATTCCAAGAAATCGACGTAATTGAGTTAGATTTTCGGGTCTAGGAAATTTTACAATGGCCTCAACTCTATCAGGGAGCGGTGAAAGTCCTTCCGCAGAAACCTTAAAACCAAGAAATTCTATATGCGGTACACCTAAAGTACATTTGGACGGCTTAATAGTAAGACCATAATAATTTAGTCTTTCAAAAAGAGCTTTAAGATGTTTAAAATGCTCTTGTTTATTTGCAGATGCGATTAAAATATCATCTATAAAAGCATAAACACCCTCTAAACCACGAGTAACTTGATCAATAAATCTTTGAAATGTACTGCTGGCGTTGCACAAACCAAATTGCATCCGAGTACTTTCGAAGAGACCGAAAGGTGTACAAATTGCTGTTTTATGCACATCTTCGGAAGCAATCGGAATTTGGTGGTAAGCCTTAACCAAATCTATGTGTGAAAAAATTGTTGTTCCGTGAAGTTCACTGGTGAAGTCAAGAATTGAAGGAATTGGATATTTATCTTTTTTTGTCTGCGCATTTAAAGCACGATAATCACCAACCGGTCGCCAGTCTTGACTTCCCTTTTTTGGAACCATGTGCAATGGAGAAGCATAGTTAGAAGTAGATGGCCGCATATGACCTAAATCTAACATATGTTGAAATTCCATTTTAGCAATTTTGAGCCGGTCCGGAGCCAACCGACGTGGTTTAGCAAAAACTGGAGGACCGAAAGTATCGATATGATGAATAACATCATGCTTAACAACTTGGTTTGCACAAGGCTGTGTTACAATATCAGGAAAATCATATAAAAGTTTATGAAAGTCATTTTCAATATTTACAGTTTTTACAGAAAATATATCAGTAGCATTAATGTGAGCATGCGATTTTATTTTAGTACACATATCAAATAACGTCCGATTTCTTAAATCGGGTTTTAAATTGAAATGATGTAAAAAATCAGCACCAATAATTGCAGTAGAAATATTGCAAATAAAAAATGGAAATACGAACTTTTTCCTTAAACCTAAATCAAGTGAAAGGAGTTTCTGACCAAATACCTGAATTGGTGTCCCATTTGCAGCTGTAAAAATTTGAATTGGCTGTAAACTACGTTCATTTTTTGTAGCAGGGAGAAGGGAACAGTCACTCCCAGTATCTATTAAAAATTGTATATTTTGTTCTCTATCGCGAACAAACAGGCGACGAGAATTGCGAGGCATGGTGTACGTCGCCGCTACGCCAGCCGGTTCGTGTTTTCCGTGTAAGAGCACGGCTGCTTACATTTTGTCGCTTTGTCTTTAAAGGTACGATGATACCAACAAATGTCCTGTGCGCCAGCAGGTGGATTGGAATTTCGTGACCGCGAGTTATACCTACTGCGAGATGAACTGCGGTATCTTTTAAGAGCGGCAACTTCTTTTCTGAGATGTTTAATTTCAGCAAGCAATGTCGAAGATAGTTCCGATGATTCAGCGGGAGCCGATCTGGTTGTAGCGTTGACTTGCAGTGGTGTAATGTCCATGATTTTGTCAGCTACTTCGGCAGCCTTTTCCGGAGTCAATGGGTCGATAGACGCTAGGATGGTCTGAATATTGCTAGGTAATTGCTGCAGAAAAAGTTCCAACAATAAGGAGTCACTTACTTTGTGTGAAGTGGCCCGCCGTTGCATCAAACGTAACAGTTCGGACGGCTTTCTATCACCGAGCTGTTCGCCAGCCAATAAACGCCGAATTTCTTGGGTCGACGATTCGCCGCATCTGGCTATCACTGCTTCCTTCAATTTCAAGTAAGGGTCGGTAGAATCAGGAGTTAAAATAATATCCCGAACTAGAAGAGCAATATCCGGCGGTAAACTTGCAACGCAGTGATTATATTTGGTTTTACTCTCTGTAATCGGTTTAGGTGAAGCCAGTTCGAATGTAGATTCGACCATTGAAAACCAGAGTTGCGGATCAGTAGAAATAAAGTTTGGAATTTTTACCGCTGACACAGCGTCCGCCATTTCTAGAATCAAAACTAATTCGTCTAACAAAAGAAGAGGATATTTCACAGAAGGATTTAGTTCACTTCCAGAGTCACCATTATGGCGTTGGAGTTGCAGATACTGAATTTATCAGTTATGAGAGAGCACTGGAGTCATCAATTACCAAAATAAACTTTATTATCACATAACAGAAAATCAAAACAATGGAGCGGCACAGATGCATGTGCATAGCTCGCAGACAGACTCGGAACTGTTTGCGTAATGGCTACGTCACTGATGACGAAACCGAAAGCTGATGGCAGTGCCACCTAAGGGTGAGAACGGTTCACTACAGGTACATCCCGAAAGCCAAAATCTATTAACCATTAACACACATAAGGGGCTGTATATGTGCAAAAGACTAATGTACGGCTTAAACGGGGCTCCTGCAATTTGGCAGCGCTACGTTGACGGGCTCTTTCAGGGTATGGAAGGTGTTAAGGTGTTCATGGACGATGCACGGATTACGGGGTCTGACGAAATGTCACACTTAAGGGCTTTGGAGGAATTTTTCAAAAAATGTAAAGAGCATGGTTTGAAATTGAATTTAAATAAAAGTAAATTTTTCCAAAAAGAGATAAATTTTTTGGGACACATAATAGATGCTAATGGGTTGCACAAAACTGATGATAAGATCTCCGCAATTTTAAATGCGCCTGCTCCTAAAGATGTACAGGAGGTAAAAAGCTTTTTGGGGTTAGTAAATTTCTACGGTAAATTTTGCAGAAACTTAGCCACCATGTCAAATCCCCTTAATGACCTTACAAAAAAAGACGTGAAATTTAAATGGTCGAGGGATTGTCAGGAAGCTTTTGAGAAAATCAAAAAAGAGATTTGCTCACCCAGAGTTTTAGTGCACTATGATCCACGCCTACCTCTAACTTTAGCTACTGATGCTTCGCCAGTTGGTGTAGGTAGTGTATTGTCTCATCTGTACCCAGATGGAACTGAAAGACCCATAGCATTTGCTTCAAGAACTTTGTCACGAACTGAGCAAAAATACTCCCAAATAGATAAAGAGGCCCTAGCCATCGTATGGGCTGTACAGAAATTTTATTTGTATTTAAAATGTCGAAGATTCAAATTGATTACTGACCACAAGCCGCTAGTAGCTATCTTTGGTTCAAAACGGGGATTACCTGTTTTAGCAGCTACTAGGCTTTTGCATTATGCCCTAATTTTGCAATCCTTTGAATTTGACATTCAGTATAGGGATACCAAAAATCACGGGAATGCAGACTGTCTCTCGCGCTTACCGAAGAAGTCTGAAGAATTGGATGTCAAAGATGATATTTACATCAATCAGATGGGGCAAATAGAAACCTTACCTGTAACATCCAGAGAATTGCGACAAGCTACGTCAAAAGACTTAGAGCTAGGGCCGCTTCTGAATGCTCTTCGAGATGGCAAAGATTTGCAGGGTAGGGAAGCACAATACACAATTGAAGATGGGTGTATTATGTACGGTCAAAGGGTTTGCATCCCGAAGGTATATCAAAAACAAGTGTTAGCAGAACTACATGAAGGGCACCTTGGTATTGTAAAGATGAAAGCAATTGCTAGATCTTTCGTATATTGGAAGAATATCGATAAAGATATCGAGGATGCTGCTAATAATTGTGCACATTGTGCCAAATACAAAGCTGACCCATCTATTGTAAAAGTCCATCACTGGGAGTGAAAAGAATGCCATGGGAAAGAATTCATGTAGATTTCGCTGGCCCTATCTTTGAACATATGTTCCTTCTTATTGTGGATGCACATTCGAAGTGGTTAGAAGTTTATCCAATGAAAACAACCACTGCCCACAAGACCATAGATTGCCTTCGAGATTGTTTCAGCCGATTTGGTCTACCTATAGTACTCGTAAGTGACAACGGGCCTCAGTTCACTTCACACGAATTTGAAATGTTTATGTTGACCAATGGCATTAAGCACAAAACATCTGCACCTTTTAAAGAGAGTTTCCCTCTCTGAGAGGCAGAAGCGTCAAATACTGGTCGAATTTTCGTTGTTTCGCTATTTAAGTTCAATACCGGTCTATGTGGTAAATAATGACATTTATTACTCAATTCGTTTTTTGGCACTTTTTCAACTACACCCATTTCTTCCCATTCTGTGAATACCTTCTCATAATCATCAAAATAATTACCACACTTTAACTTATTAATCACTTTTTTATGTCTCTTCCAAGTCAATTCCATATTATCATGCAAATTCATAGAATCATATCTCCATGGAAGCTCAACTTCGTATTTCCCACTAGGAAGAATTTTCATTTTTTCTTTATAATCATTTAAATAATCCTTATTTTTATCTGTCCCAGTCGGGTCAGATATCCCTAAAACCTCAAGTTCCCATAATTCATGTAAAGTAATTTTCCCCACATGCATAGACACAGTTGTCATAAAATTATCCTTTCCGCGAAAATTTTGTTTTCCTATTACCGTCCAACCCAGCTTACTTTCGACGGCTGTTAGGCCGGAATCCAATTCTACTACATTTTCTGTTAATAATTTTCCAATTACATCAGCCCCAACTAAAAGACAGATTTCCGTTGAATCACAAAAAGAGTCTGACAAAGTTATTTTTCTTTTCTTTAAATCAATCAAAACTTTCTTATCATATATTTTAGGAATGAATCCACATATTTTTCTTTCTGAAAGAACTTTAAAACAACAAGAATAAGTCCTATTTAAATCGCTCACATCAATCGCAAATACTCTATGTTCCTTCGGTTTCGTTTCCTCCCCCCCCCCCAAACAGCGCATGAATCACTGTTTCACTTCTAAGAGGAGAGAAGCTTAGAGATAGTAGAATAGATTTATTAGCCTTTCGCTGATGTAACTGCTCTGACTAGCGGAATCGTACAGCGCTCGGATCCTTTCCTCGTGACCTTGACACCGAAAGACCACACAAAGTGTTTGTAAAAACACACATTCGCTTCTGCAGCAATTAGAGAGGGAATTCTCTGCTCTACAAATAATCTCTTTTTCTTGTTTCGGACACATTATTTCAAAATGAGAATTATTATTACACAGTGAACAATTTAACTTATGTTTAAAATTACAGACTTTACTTAAATGACTAGCCTTTTTCAGGCAAGAAAAACATGCACCTTTCTTAATTAAAACCTTACGTTTATCATCTAATGACATTTTCCTAGCAGCAAAGCACTTTTCCCTAGGATGGTTTTTTCCACAAAATATACAGTTCTGAAATCGCTTACCTGGATCAAGGCTAATGAGGGCAGAAGCAGTAGCAAAATCCCGATTTACCTTATTAACAAGAGGACTATCCTTTTTAAAATTAAAGTGGGATTCTTTTGGCGTAAATCCACTTCGTGCAAGCAACATCATCTCTTCACCTTGCACTTCTTTGCGAATAAAATTCATCAAATGTTCCAAGGAACGAGAGGTCTTGGTGTCCGAACATTCTTGATTTCTACTCCGTTCCCACGCGAGTAACATCCTCGGGAAGACAACTTTCTACCAATGGAATGAGGAAATCACCATATTTTTCTTGAGTTCGTCCCAGGCTCTCTAACGCTCGTAACTTCCCCTCCAATTCATCATAAAGTGACGTTAAGTCAGTCTTACCTCGTCCTTTCGTGGCATTTTTCATTACGAGATTTAGCATATCTCGCACGTATATTTGCCACAGCAAATCATCCCTACCAAAGCGATCTTTCAATTGTTCTATAACTTTCGGGTAGTTCGCCGCAGTAGTTGGAAAACTTGGAACTAAACGCTCCGCTTTCGATTTCGCTTCCACTGATTGCAAAAGATACTGAAATTTGTCTTCGTCAGCAATGGAGTCATCTTCATGAATTTTCTTAAATTGACTCCAAAATGCCAAAAAAATCTTTTAGTTCACCATTAAATTTCTTTAGTTCAATTGTTGGCAATTTAAACTTTCGTAAAGGTGCACATCCTGGTTCAATAGCCGGTTGCACTCGGGCATCAATTTGAGTACAAAGTTCTAAGTATGTGTCTCTATACTCCTCCGCTTCTTCCAAATCTTCCTCAAATTGGCTTTCGCCATCTTCGTGCGCTAACAACAGTTCAAAGATTTCAGTTTGACACTCGTCAAGGCGTTGAAATTTATCCATTATTTGCGCCTTCTGGACCAAACACGAAGTAGGCTCGCTGGTCTCCTTCAACAACACCGCTTCAATCTTCTTAGCACAAAGTGTGAAAGCGGTTCTCAATCCTTTACGTCTCAATTTCAAAGAATTCAGCTCCATATTGAAATTTCCAAATGTTCACAATTTAAAATCAGTTCTAAAAATAATTACTTCAAAGCTCTAAACAGCTTATTAAATCAAATCCAACACACCAAGTCCCGTCGAGGGTACCATTTATGTTGAGAACACAACACATATTCTAAGTAAAATTTCTTAGATCAAAAAATGCAGGCTGCATCTACCCGATGCGTGGTGTATGGGGAAAAAACAGACAAGACATCCGTTCCGTTCGAATATAATATTTATTCTGGTGCACATATCACAAGTTGAACACTTAACAAAAACAAAAAAAAAACCCATCTGCTCCCAGGAGCCAATCGAAGGTCAAAGCCCGTATTCCCATAAATTTATTCTGGGATTGCATTTGTAACACTTGCAATTCCAAGAAAACAGAGAGAAATTTTTTTGGGGATGGACACGCATGTTTCGACTCCTCCGTTCAGGGTAAACTCCAACCTTCCACGATGAGAAGAGGGTGCAAAGAAAAGCAGTGCTGGGAAATCTCAAGAGTTGAAAGGGGGTTTGTGATCTACGTTTCCAGGAATTAACTCTGACCAGGAATTTGTTAGAACATTGGAAACAATGCGCCTTGGTGACTGGGTGTGAAGGGGGAGAGAGTGTCAGAGGGAAGAGAGATAACAGAAGCTGGACAACTTAGTGGCATTGTTTTTTAACTGCTGATCAATCAGAGATAGGAGCATGTGATGTATTCATGATTTCTTGTTGAGGCATGTGGCCACTGGCTGTTGTAAATGGTTTGTTTCCCATGAATTCTTTGGCATGAATATTCAAAATCTCAGTTTAAACAGTAATATTATCATACAAAGGATACAATTTTGACCGAAAATGAATGGCAGTTGGTGAACAGCAGGGTGGCGGCTTAGTGAGGAAATTTACATTATATTTCAATAGAGCGCGTTTTTTTCATAGCTTTTGTTGGCGAACTGCGAGTGTGGCGGTTCGTGGGGGGGGGGCGGTTTAACGAGATTCGACGTATTTAACCCTGAGTCCCTCTTTATAATAAATTAAAATATTAACAAGATACTGAAATGACCATCGGATTATGTTAAAGTAATAATAAAATGAAACAAACTGCCTGACCGTTGTTGCGAAGACTAACTGATTTTCGGCTACTCCTACCATCCTCCAAAAACTCGGGGCCAAGCGAAATTTCCCTTTTCATACTAGCATACCTTTCCATACTGACGGCGCCGGCGGTGGAAAAGTCGCGCCAGGTTTTCGCCTCGCTGTCAGCTTATTAGTTAATGCTCCTTCTTTTTAGACTGCCTGGTAGGAACTACCGAGGGGGATTATAATTATCATAACCACATTAACGACTTTATTTGTTTCAGATACATTAATTTATCATTATTGTTCGGACAATGCTATGGAACTAGGTGGCGCTACATTAGTTAACGGAGTTGTTTGCTGTTTGTAATGGGCTGTATATTATTTCCTCATCCTTACCATTTGCAGATCTAGTGCATTCCGCAAGAACCGGCAAGCCAGTTTTTCATGTGACACCAATATCGGCGGATCATTACCACTTGAGAATTTCAACGCCCAGTTTCCCCCTAGATAGCGGCACCTCAGCTATAATGATGCGAAACTGCACTAGGTATTTAATTTATCTGAGAGTGTCCAAGCCAAACATATACTCAAGGGAACTTAAACACGCCGCATAATCATACGGTGAGGACGCTGACGATTTTCTGCATCTTGAAAATCCACTAACTTGGGCCAGGTTTGATCCCGCGAACTTTAGCGCATGAGGCTAGCTTCTTACCACTTCTAGTACAGTAAAAATAAAGGTTGAACCCCAACATAAAAAAAAGTTCAAACCTCATGCAAATTTTTTTCCCCCCTCCCCATAAGAAGTGGTAAAAAGTCCCACTACATTGTGCGTCGGGTTTAGGAATAAGGGGAGGGGGGTATCTGAAAGTATATTTCCTTTTCGGAATGTCTCCATTAGTATGCGTTTAAGTGGATGAAGTATTCCATACAAATTAAAATCCTTCAAATTGCGATAAAAAATTATATTGCACTGTATTTTAAATGCTACATAGCTCCGATTATCCGATTACCCAAACTTTAATGTACCGAACTGTCCAACTATCGAAACACCCTATCTCCGTCTTTTTTTTTAAATTTAGAAAGCAAAACCTAAATCTGTCTATTGATCAGTGTATTGTTGGGAGCAGTAAAAAAAATGAAGAGCTAGACCAAGACAGCAGAACTCCTGTTTATTACAACCTCTCCCCCCATTCGTCGTTGTCACTTTCCCTCCGTGGAGCGTTGTCTTTTTTTGCCGTGGAGCGTTGTCTTTCTTAAATCTACATGTTTACTACTAAATTTGTTATAAATGTACATTTGTTGCATTAAAAAACAGTTAAGTATAAAATTTTTCGAACCGTTTCAGTATAATCAGGAACATCCCTTAAAATGCCTGTCCAATTATTCGAACTTCTGCTAGGGGGGTCCGATCCAGCTAGGGGTCGATTCCAACCAGTTCGGATAATCGGTGCTCTATAACTAACTACTGTTTTTACAATAATTAATATCAAAACTTTTAGTTGAATTCAGTTACGTACAAGTATTACCTCATTTACTCCATTAGATTAAAAGTGTTTGTGAGAACTAGAACCGTAGGGATGATTAGGTGGTTTCTCTCTTTCTTGAAATAAAAAATCTTTTCAAGTTTTTTCAAGATCTCTTTCGAGGTCAAGTTGAATATCTTGGGATCAGCAAAACTGGCATTTCTGAAGCCATCTCCTATCTCCTACACAGTTTGTGCACATAGTGTAGTAATTCAGAACACTTTTCAGGCGTTCAGTTTCTAATGTATCTCTCAGAGCATGACAGAAGAGATGAGACAGATAAAGTCCTCTGCAACACCATCGTCGGATGTTGTGACGGAACGAAGATATCCAACTGTTTCAGTGGATCTTTCTTTACGTCACACCAATGCAGTAATTGATGATAAACTCGAAATGAATTTTCAAGGGCTGTAGCGTAAGTAGGAGCAAGTACAACTAATAACTGAAACTCTGAATGCCCTGGTTGCTTCACGATCGTTTGGAGGTATAATTGGTTGCGTAACCTATAGGTATGCTTTTACGTACTAAAATTATGAGAGTTTCGATAGCTATCGAAACTCCCATAATTTTAGCACCCAAATAAAGAAAAGAAAAAATGTTAGAAACAAATACAACCTGATGCATAAGGATCATTGAATATTTATAATTTTCACTGCAGCTTCTCATTTGCTTGTACATTTAAAAGGAATATTTTTCCTTTCGTGTTTTCTGCTAATGAACGAAACAACTTCATAAGCAATAACCACATAAATTGCTAAAAAGATAACACCTTTCATTGACCCAATTTTATGTTGAATGTTTTAAATTCTGTATATTTTTTCCTATTTGTGACTTTTTTGGCCTAAGTATCGTGCAGCTCGATGAAGATTGTATCTGATCCTCCTGAGTCTGGTAGAGAACATTTGTAGAAAACCTGGTGAATCGCTCTGAATAATGCCTTATCATTAATCATTTGGAAAACACTGTGTTTGGTGTATACCACATTTAACAGTTTTTCTAAACCACTCTCTTTCATAACATGGCTTATTGATTCCAACAACTAAAAAAAAAAAATTAGTGTGCAATCCTTCGAGATGAATAGAAAGCCAATACTAGCTGCAGTTTTGTGAGCTTTAGCATACAGAAGCTCATGGAATGACATCATTGAACAATGTTGACCGTTAATAGACATATTGCAGCTGGATTTGACGAACCGAAATTAATAAACGATAGAGCTGTGACTGCTGTTTTTTGGTATAGTACTATATAATTTCTCCACGCATGCACTCCAATCTGACCTGGTACTAGTCTCGTTGAACCAGATTTCAGGTAACCAAAATAAGTTCAATGTGCAATCCGTGAAAGCAGATAATTTTACTTATTTATTTTTCTATTCAAATTTTCGATTTTTTTCCTTTCAGATTTTATTTTGTTCTACAATCCCACAACAATTCGACCTCTTTTCTTTTTGTGCCCTAAACAACTCTAGTAGCTGGTTCTAAAGAGTTCTCTTTGATTGGTTAATTGACTTAGACCAGCCTAGCTGAGATTAGAGCCTGTAGCTAGGTGTCATTTCTGTACTAGTATTTGTATTTTTGGAACGAGCATTTTCATATTACTATATTATTGCTCGCTCGGTATTTTAAGCAATTCATGAAAAAATTGACAATTAATGAAATTTGTCCATCAGCGCCTCTGCAGTTGTCGACTTCAGAAAAATCGAGCATTAACTAATTTACTTTTGTATTGCGTGGGTTTGCAATATTTTTGGCTGGGATCTGGAGCGGATGGGAGAGCAGGAGCGCGGAGCAATGGAGCAGAGATTTTGCTTGAAACTGGAGTGGAGCAAAGAAATTTGTTGTGCTCCACTGCTCAGACATTTTTTAAAAACTTTTTTATGTTTAAAAAAAAGTAACTATTAAAAAATATATTAAAATTATTTGTAGCAGTAGCAAGTCTTAGCTGAGCAACTCAAAAAGTGGCTGCTCCAGATCCCTGATTTTTGAAGTACTAGAAAAAACAAAATTAATGAAGAAGATTCCCTCCCCCTTTCCCCCTAAACCCGAACGAGAAACGTTGGGACTTTTCGCCACTTATTATTGGAAGGGTCTGCTAAACTTCATATCTGCTAAACGTCCGATGCTTTTCGAAAATTTATAGTCTTGCCTTAAAAGAAGAAAAAAAATCGATACTGTACTATTGATATTGTAATAAGTAAGTCTAATAGGTAAATAGCATTTTAATATTCACAGCAAGGGAACCTGGGATCAAAAGTTTAAAAAAAGATAGATTTCTGTTCATAGCTAAGCAAGTTTTGCCAAGGCATTATCAAATTCTGCAATAAAAAAGTTTAAACTTTCCTGTTTAGTTTCCCTACTCATATGATCAGCACAACGATACTTAATCTCACATTGATTTGGAAAGCTAACGAAATAAACTTACAATTGGCCCTGCAATAGGGCTAATTTTGTAACACATATAAGGGGCAAAAGTAACATGAAGGAAATTAAATTTCCTTATGTATTCCACATATTGTAAAAGCTAATAAAATAATATTTTGCACGAGGAAAATGTCAGGGAAATTGCGAAGTACCAAATTTGGAAATTGGTTATCCAATTTAATTAAATATTTTCTGGAACGCAAGCTTTAAGTTCATTTAAATATTTTGAAAATTCCGCAGCGTTTCAAATGCAAATTACGTTGCTTATCAATGGACCTTACCCACGGTGTGTGCAACGGGCTAGTTAAAATCCGTCTGCTGCCACCCCCCCCCTTCCAAAAAAAAAAAAAAGAAACACTTTTAAACGGTTCTACCTTCCCTCGCTCTTGTAAACTCAATTTCCCTTAAAATTAATTTTAGCAAGAATCAGAAACAGATGATACAAATTTAATGATAAGAAATTCACTATAAGCTCTTTCATTACTTTAAAAAATATTACTACAGCTCAGTTCATAATCTAAAATATGCAATCAAAGTACTTATTCATACGTTTTTGCTCATTTTTATTAAAAGTAAAAAGGAAGAAAATGAAATAAAATCACGGAGGGAATTTTCAGTTGTAAACAGAAACAAATTTATTTGGCAACTTTTTGGTCACTTTTTTGTCTTATACATTTTAAAATATCTTTTGCAATATTTAAAATTCAATAATAGTTAAAAGAATATGATTTTTGAAAAATTTGGCAATTTTAAAATCTTCTTAGACTGCAATTATCATCGATATCAATGTCTTCCTCCAACGTGTTACGATCAGGTTCTCCGTCTTTCTTTTCTTCAGTTTCTTCACCTTGCGGAAGATCCTCTGTCTCCTGATCTTCGGTTTCTTCTTTTTCTAAAGGTTGATTACCATTAACTAAACGGAAAGCTTCAAGGAATTCATTAAGATCGATAAAGCCATCTTTATTCATGTCAATACTGTGGGCGAGATCTTGAATAGTACCTGATGGAATTGGTTTGCCAAGCTGGTCTCCAAGAAACGCGCAGGCATCCGAAAACTCATCCATTGAAATTGAACCTGAGAGGGGGGCAAAACAATACTTAACTATGCACAATTTTTGCGTTTTTCTATAATCGGAAGTAGTACAATATGAAAAACAATTCAGACATAAAACTCATGTTGCGACAAAAAGAGGGTTCTAATTTGGCGGAAACATTACTTGCTCCTAGTAAACTAATATTATTAGTAATTGAGGATATGGTATCTTTAGATTCGTAAGACAAAGCCACTTTTAATTACCGTCATGGTTTACTCATGCATTTATTCGTTCATTCATTTATTCATTTATTTTTATTGACTCACGCATTCATTTACTCACTCACTCATTTATTTATTCAATTGTTCATTTATTCAATCATTCATTCTATAAGAATTCAATCTGACTAAATTCAATCTAACTAAACTCAATCTGATTAATTTAATCTGAGATAAATCAATCTGATTAATTTAGTCTTTACTAAACTAGTCTAAACTAAATAAATCTATTTTAATGCAATTTAATCAGATTGAAGTGAATCCAATAAAAATTTGAATCAGATAGTTTTAGTTTCTTGAAAATATCAAGGACTAATGCCCAAACCTGATTTCCTTTAATAACTAAGCTTTACCACCATTCTTTTCCAAAAAAATGAACATTATCGCTCGATTTTAAAGCTAAATACTGTCAAGTTAGTGTTTAGATATTTTTTGAAAAATATAATTTGGAACTTTCTTTCAATGGCTGATTTTTTTTTGCTTTTTTCATCTGTTAAACATCTGCTCTATTTTGCTAGTACGCAAAACTGTAGTGCCTGTAGTGTACAGAGCTATATGTCACTTTTCGATTTCAGAATATGGAATCGGGAGAATCAATAAATCCCGCTTTTCAATGGTGTTTCGTTTTTGAATTGTGTCACTTTTCTTGCGATAGGTCAAACATACGGGAAGAGCTGAAGAGCTGCACTCTCTCTCAGAAACGCATGCTCAAATCTCACGAAACTTTCGTCGTATTTCACGAAATGGCTTCGTGAAAAATGCTCCGTGTAAACCTTTCGTCAAACTGGCGAAATTTGTGTAGTAACTTTTTTGAGTCACGTGATCGCGCGAGGATCTGAGAGTGTGAGCAGTCAAAAATCACTTACACGAAAACTTTAGTTGAAATCCTTTTCACTGACATACGAAACAAAAAATATGAAGACATAAATGACAGTTGCCTTTCACTTACGTTAGCTGTTTCAACTAATGGGCTTGAATTAATTTTTGTTATAGAAAAATTTGATGTTCCCTGTAAATAATAGCAATAAAATTCGGCTTATTCAGGCATATAGGCCTTTTTTGCAGGATTTTATTTGAAATAAATAGTGTAGTTTATGCCAATTTCTTCGTGTCTATATTTTTATGTTATCCTACCATAGGGCACTGAACATGAGTAATTAAAATGAAATTTATAATAGCCCTGAGAACATATGGTTCTCGACACATCCAAAATACTGCATTACAAAATGCATCCATGGATATGTAAAGCTCAGTTTGAAATGAGTAATGCATGTCTTGCGTTTAAGCAGTTCCAAAGAAAGTCTATTTAAAAACTTACTGAAATCTTTAGTGAGAGTTTCATGAAGTTCTCTACAGCGTAAACTGCGTTTCATAAATGATATCGCTACGTATTTATCAGAAAAGATAGAAACTTTGAACGATAATTGCTAAGTCTTGTGCTCCGGCAGGTAAATTAACATACACTTTGCGCTCGCCGGGAGAGTGTTAAGTCCTGTGCGCAAAGTGTATGTTAATTTCCTGCTGACGCACAGGACTTAACAATAATATTACACAAATATCATAATATATCAATTTATATATCATAGTATTGTTTAAATCTCATAGCATTATAATATTATTTATATATCATAATATTATTTAAATATCATAACATTATTAAAATATCATAATATTATTTAACTACTATAATAATTAGCCAAAGAATTTGCTACAGAAGTTTCATACCGTTTCCATCCTTGTCAATCATTTTGAAGACAGTTTCCAACGCATCTTTGTTTCGGTATAAAGCTTCAAGTAGTGTATGGCCATCCTGATAAAAAAAAACATAATGCGTAAAATATTTAACTCAAATAATACTACTTACATTGATGCGATGATTAAGTTATTTATTGACACATTTTTTTCATGTCAATTTTTACTCAAACTAGTTTTTAATATCACTAAAATGTTTCAATGAAATTATGTTTCTCTAGGAAGAATGTGAAAATGAATGGATGCCATGAAGTAGAGAAAAATCTTATAATGAATAGCTGACACTAACTCTGTTTTCAGGGAAAGTGAAGAATTCTAAAGAATGTGCAGTTTTCTGTGCTAAGCCAAAATCGTAAAAAATCACAGAAAGTGTTCTGAGCGAATCCAATGTAAGAAAAAGTTTGAAAAATTCGTGTAATAATAAGAATTTGGGTAGGAATAACATTAATAATTATAATCTAAAGGAAAATATTCATAAAATGAAAATAAAATGAGCACTAGAAAAGTGTATGACAAAATCTAATTAAAAAATACAATCCAGGTTCGACAATCGGCAGTCTCTTATACTCGTTTTTTTTTAAACAAAATACTTTCTGAAATAGATAAATAAATTATCTATTCGTCACCTACAATCGTGGAGAAATTTTGAACTAGAAGCTACTTGTACACTACTGGCCATTAAAATTGCTACACCAAGAAGGCGACATGCTACAGACATGAAATTTAAGCGACAGGAAGAATATGCTGTGATATGCAAATGAATTTCTCACTATCTATTCACTTAAATGTCTTGGAAATTTAATCATTTGTTATTTTTAACATAATATATGTGTCCAATAAGTACCATTTTGTTATCTGCAGTTCTTCCTGGTGTTTAATTTTAATGGCCAGTAGTGTAGAAGCTGAAATAGTTTCTTTTGGCAGTCTGAAGCTTATTAAAATGTTTTAAGACAAAATTCACGGAATAATGATTGAGATTTTTTTGGAAGTTTTTATCTCATACATAGAACAAAATAAGAGGGTTCGCTTTACAAAATTAAAAATTTGAATTTCAAGGACCACCTTAATACAAAAGTAGGCTCTAAAATATAATGAAGTTACGCTTCATCCTTTGAAGCCAGCAAATTGGAACCATTTCTTTTGAGCAATAGGGTCAGGTGGGGTAAAGTGGTCAATGGGGCAAAGTTGACATACGGCAAATAAAAAGCTATAGCTCTGAAATAAATAAAATAATTGATGTAAATTTTGTATTTTAGCTTTTAATAATTAAAATTAAATTTTACATACAAAATTATGTTAATAGCAACTCTTTAGGTGGAGAACACACTCGATTTGTTTGTTTATACAACACTTTGAAATTGAAGCAGCTCTTTTAACTTCTCTCTGACATTTTGTTTTAAAGAATTTGCAGCAAATGGGCGGTGCAGGTAGCTTTACAAAGATCTCAAAAATACTTCCTCACTAACCGTGAAGCTAGATTTAGTTTATATATTATTTTACAGTAGTTTAAGTAAGATGGGGTAAAGTGGTCAGAGTATTAGGATTAACATGCAGCAATGTTCTAAAAGTACTTTAGGTTAATTTATGCGGTAGACCAGGGATCAACTTGCATAGGAATGCACAGTAGCTCAGTTTCCATATTTATTTTCAATTTTGAACTATTAGAGGCTTTTTACGCAAGAAAATAAATTTTGAAGACTACAGTGCTCGCACTTCTTTTGTTAGAAATTAAGCCACGAGGCAGATGTTAGTTACACTTTAATTTCACTAATACTGTATTATTTTGTATTATTTTTTTTAAAAATAACTTTTAAATTTACTTTTTAGTTAACCGGGACTAACACAACTGAGCTCAAATGCAATAGAGATTGAAATTACTATAATACAGTCTTCTTACAATGGTGTATTTAGTATTGAAAAATTTTTAGAAGCGCTTTTAATAAAAGAATTTTCAAGTATCAATGATTCATTTATAAGCAGATTTATTATAAGTATTATTAAACTGTAAATGTTTAGAACCTAGCAGTGCTTCGAACAAGAACAATATATGAAAGATAGAGAGAATTAAAAATAGCTAGTAGGTTAAAATATGTATTTTTCTCCCATTGTTAATAAGCTATAATTACCCAGAACTCCCTTATTAGCAATGTTTTCTTAATATGTTATTTAAGTAATTTAGTCATCAATTAAAAGCTATTTTAAATTTTTTTCACAGATAATTTTGAAAATGTCATATTTATGTTTTATTATATGTATTGAGTTAAAGGATAGACATAAAATTTAATATTTAAGAATTAAAACCCAAGAATACCTACTATTACGTGTCCTAGCATGTTTTGTTACATAACTTCGTTTTAAGACCATATATTATGCACAGCAGCTGAAGAGACTGAAGTACCTTACGAGACGTTACGAAGAGGAGGCTAACTTTTGAACATAATAGAGGACACAAATAAATTCAGTTGAGGGAAATAAAGTTGTTTTTGTTCTAAAATGAAGCTTTGTTGGGTATTTTGAAGTATTATGGTTATTAATACTTTTATATCGTTTTTTTTTTCAATTATGACCACTTTACCCCATGCACTACTCACTTTACCCCACTCCATGGGGTAAAATGATCATACCTACATTCCAGAAAGAAGGCGTCATAAAATTATTTTACTTAACTTTTTTCTGCTCAAAATTTATTGCAATTTGTACTTTAATAATGTAATGTACAACACGCAAAAAAATCTGAAGGTTTTGAACAAATTCTTATATTTATTGGCAAAGAAAGTTGAAAAACGTGGATTTTATGACCATTTTACCCCACCTGACCCTATACTACCGAATTCTTTACAGTGTTGTTGGGTTTGAACACAGGTCCCAAGACGCGGGAAGAAAGCTAGTTAAAGAAAACTAAAACTATTTTAGTAGCAATGATTTAGAACTCATTCCCATTTTACCTCAATCAAACCTTCCGTATACGTATGATAATCATCCATAGTTGTAGTGTATTCTACTTGACCTGTTTCTTCATCATAACGAGCTAATTTCGGGCACAATAAACGCCATGGTAGACCCAAGCCAATGACAACTTCCATGGTTTCACACCAATCTGTTATTGATATAGTAGCTAAAAGAAAAAGAAAAAAAATAGTATTAGTGTTTTATACGTACGACTAACGACTCCAGAATATCGATTTTTTTTGTGTGTGTGTGCTATTTTGAACACCAATATTCTTAATGTACGTAAGGTAAACAAAATATAGGAAGACAGAAAAACATTTATGCATAATGCTCAAAGAAAAGGCAAAAAAAAAAAAAAAAAAAAAAAAAAAAAAAAAAAAAAAAAAAAAAAGATTTAATTTATAAAGTTAGTTGTAAATGGAGAAAGTTTTAAAATCTAAGTATTCATATTTTCATGTTTATTCATACTTTATAAAAATAGCCTTTGGTAGACATTTTTTCTCCTGTATTAATTCCAATTATTTTTCAAATTTACGAACTATATTCAGACTCCCTTATTCAATAATTATTCCAACTAAACTCAGCAAAGATAGAAGTAAAGTTTGGTTATTGTAGACATCAAAAGGTAACTAACATACTAGATCGAAGCATCATGGATATTTTCAGCGACCGGCTAGAATAGTTTTAATGCATGAAGTGTTTTTTTTTTTACCAATTGCAAGACAGCTGGTAGAACTTCTTTCTTCTTCTTCTTAATCCTTTATCTGCTGACGGTACTTATAAGTACGATTCTCTATAAATTCCAACCATAAATCATTTTTACCAATATTCTGATGGTACTTTGCAGGAACTCTTTAAATTCCACTTTTTCAGGATACATATCAGCAAGGGTTCTATAAAGAGTATTTTAGCGAAGAAAGGAAGATAGTTTTGAAATATATGCTGTTTTGAACTCCCATTTTACTCAGATTGCTCCTTTTTTTAGTGTTTCGTTCCAGAAAAGCAGTAAAATTCAAGAATTAACTCACTGATTATTTTTAATGTGTTAGTTAAGAACTTAGAAAACTATTTGACGAAATATTTTGATTAAAAAGTGTATGTAATTAATTTCACAGTTAAAATACTCTGTGGCGCTTATTAGCTGTACAGAAATAAATTCTTATAGACTGAGCATTTTATATATGTAAATCAATTAATTTTCAGTGTATATACTCAGACACTATTTATGTAAAAAAAATTACTGCAGATCATAATGCAGTAGATAAAGGGTTAAAGCATTTCGTTTAAATGTATGAAAATTTCATCCACAACTACAGCGTAAAAGTTCTTAAAAGTGAAAAGTATAATTTTAATTTTGCATTTAGATCTTCCACACGATGTTGTCCGATTTTTAGATTTTTATTATTTTTCATTTATACATCTTGGTTAATATGTTTTCTTTTTTTCCTGTGTGGATAGCGATATAGTTTCTAAGTAAGAAATTTTATTATTTTTTACGTATTATTATCATTACATGATAAAAATGAGAAAATAACTTCGATTTATGATAACGAAAATTAGATAGTTTGTGTTTGAGATGGAAGCGTTTTAAAAAATGCTCTTCTTAAATGTGACGCATTTTACATTAGATATTTATATCACAATCCCATTTTGATACGTTCGTGCCTTTATGAAATTTTTTCAATCAAAGAAATTACAAGGTAATGCCTGTCTGAAGGAATGTTAATGAAATGAATAATCAACCTAAGTAAAGCACAAATCTCCAAAACATTACAGCGAATAGCTATTTCAAGGCTACAGTGGAGCCAGGCCCAGCGCAAGTTTAAGCGGTGCCATGAAGAACAACAAAATACTCTCAGCCCCTATTATGCCTACACCTGAGCCTACATCTTATTTCAATTTTTCCAGTTTTTGCGATGAAGTTAAAAAAATAAGCATTTTTAGTACTATAAAACTAAACTTCTCCCTGCAAACCTTAGAATAAAGATATCCGATGAGAGCTTTAAAAGTTCTGAACCCTCATGTAGCTAGTGACTTTATCGTCGGTACTCTGCATGTTCAAAGTGTAAACTCTCAAAAACTCAAAAAATTTTCTTAAGATCCTACGGCTCTCAGGTACAGATATGTATTTTGCAGAAAGTTGGGATTGGGACTAAAAATATTGTCACTAAATACATACATTTGTATTTAAATATTGAAATCCCATTAAATATTGAATATCCATAAGACTGATTTATTTTTTTTTATTCATTAGAAGCATAATACAGCGTAATAAATCCTTTTTAATGGCTCCTTCTAGAGCCTTTTGCGCAGACGAGCTAACTTTTATGCCTTTTGCAGGCTTACCTGGCGGAGCATGAAGTGCTTCTATGGATAGCTGGAATACCTACGATTTTAAGTGGCATCCAAACCACTAGGACATGATCGGAAGAAATGCAATACATATCGAGCATCAATACCCTTGCCGGGATTCGAAACCTGGCCTCAAGGCATGGGATCAGTAGGGGAAAGTTGGGCAAAACGGGATACGATTCTTGTTTCTAGTTACTGCAGGAAATCTGTTGAAGAAAGCCACACAATATTTTTTTTGTAACTATAACATTTATTGAAGCACCCAAAAAACATATTTTAAACTAATTTTAATGACTGTGAAATAGTAAAAAAAATATTTACCGAACTCTTACAAATCCCGTTTTAGCATACCTGGGTTGGACAAAACAGGATAGTGATTATAATGTTTAATATTTTGCTTAAAACGAACTGAAAAGCATAATTAACTGACAAAAAACTGTAAAGCAAAGTTTCCGTTAGAAAGAACAAGGTCTTCAGTAATCAGAGGCTTAAAATAAGAGTTTTTTATATTACTATTTACAAAATGGGAAAGAAGAACTTTCATTTAGGTCTATAGCTGAACAAAAGTCACATAAAAATGTGTCGTCCTCTTCTTCGGCAACTGTTTAACTGCAGTGCACTTAAAGCCTTTTGCTCGGGCCATACTCGTGGGTTCTTGATATCGGAGGCTGAGTTCCTTATGTCTGCCAAGAACTGAATACAACCAACACTTTCCAGCCATTTTTTTTCTGTGTTAAAATTATGCTTAATATTGTTTCTCTCGGCTAACTCAAATGCAAGCATTCGAATGTCCGTTAGAGTTATACGAAATAACCTCTATTCTAGAGCTAAAACATACTCAACAAATGCTCCTTCGTGTTCAGCATTGAATACTGTCTTATACCTGCCCAACTTTTTCACTGCTTCCATTTTAGGGGTCAATGCATTTGTACGAGCTTTTTTTAACTTTTTTTTCAAGTGTAGCTTTTCGAACTCCATATAAGTCGGCTGCTTTTTTGAATGAAACCCATAGTTTAATCTAGTACAGCGTGAACAGTCTCAGCCATGCTTGTCTCACTTCAGCTGTTTCTGGATGAAGTTCTTTGATACTTAGGTGACATTTTGTTTTCTGTCAAGAAAATTGCTACGTTTTATTAAAAAAATTTTCAAATCTTAAGCAGAGTATACATTGCAATTAGTTCTAAAGAAAGATGTGAAATCTTAGAATCGAAAATAATTTAATTGCATAATAACAAACGTTAATGAACAAATTTTACATTACTATATAAAGAAACTAAATTTTTCAGAAAGATATATAGCTAATATAATTAAGCTGCTCATAAGGCTTAGGTCTACATTCATGTATATGTATTTAAAAAAGTAATAAGCCAACAAGTACATTGGTGGATAAAACCGGACATAAAAAAACTATCCCGTTTTATCCAACTCATAAGTGCCCCGTTTTGTCAAACTCCGACACTTTTCAAAACAAACATGGCTGCTGCCTAAACGTGAAAGTAAAATTAGATAGACTCCACATGAGAATATTCCTTAATACATGCTTAATCAAATGTAATACTCACCGGAGTTGTTTTCCCATATACGTATTCAGTATATTGCAGAAAACAACGCACGTAAATCTAGAAAGTAGCACGAAAACAGAATAAAAAAATTCTAAGAGCTACAACTTTCTATCAACTAGTACTCTCGAGGCAGGACGAACTGAGACTGATGTAATGACTACTGGAGAACAAGTTTCTGTTGTCGTTCGAGAAATACCAGCACTAGCCTGGTCCCTAGACGACGAATCCCGTTTTGTCCAACTTTCCCCTACTACCGCCTATTGCACTGAGGTGACCGTCATAAATTAATTAGCTGTAAAGGAAGTTGCCGCTCATAAGGGAGTTGCTTCGTGAGGCAAGCGCCTCGTTGCCTCTGACACTCACCAGCCCAGAGTGGAGCCTCTTCATCAGTGCAAAAACTCTCAACACACAACAGCAAAGGTTGTGAGTTACCTACTTCAATTAATTATTTTATTCGTATTTTAGCACAACGAATTTTTTATAATTTTTCCGTATAAAGCGATATTGATGAACATTGAACATGTCTCATTTAACTTTACTCACAGAGCATATCTTTATTTCTTTTGTTGAATTCGGCCATGAGCTGGAACCTCTTTGAAGAAATATGTCTCTTAAGTTCTCTGAGAGCTGAACGTTCCATAATACCTTGCCTAAGAATTAAAAATATATATATATATATATAAAATTCAAGTCGTTATATTGTGCTGTTCAATAACAAATCATAATAAAGAACAGTAGTTTTGATATACTGTGGATGAGTAATGGGTTACGTTTTGACTTCGTAGTTCGTACTGTGCCAGATCTTCGATTCTTCTGTTGCGGGGCACTAAGTTTCTGCATCAATTTTAATAATAATAATAACAATAATAACTACTAAAAAACTATAAATAGTGAATTTATCGAATAAGATAAGTTCAATACTCCACAATTTTTGACGTGCAATTTTTTGCTTTAAAGGAAAGATAGATAACAAAATCTACGAAACTAAAAACGCAATTTTACGCATTTTTTGGTCACATCAAGGGGGTTTATGACAACTCTTTGAATTACATTCCGGCGCATCACTTTAATTCCGCGCCCCCCCCCCGAAGCTGCCGCCCGGGGCACGGGCCCCGGCTTGCCCCACCCTAGATGTGACCCCGACTTCGTGCACTGAAGATTAATATGTATACCAGCAGGAGTCGTTACTTTATTAACCATATTCGGGGTTTATTTTCTTTTTTTATGGACGAAGTCTGAGATCAATTTTCGTAAGAAAAATGCTCGATCGCATGTCACATACAATGAACAAGAATTCTCTATTGATTATCAGGTTTCAGGTTTCTTCAATACTGTTTCCGTCCTACAGAAGACAGTGACAGATATGTTCCACCAAACCTGTTATTAATTTATCAAACATTTTTCTCGTGTTCGGCAATTGATCGGGATCAGAGTTCTTTCTCATATCATTTGTCAGAGTTTCTACATTGTTTGTGTAATTGAAGTCTTACTCTGACAATATTGCACGTTTGGTTAATAGTAATATGTTTTAGGAAAGAGAATCTGAATTTCGCATGATGTTGTAGCGGTGCGAGTCAGTCCTTCAAATAGCCCTCTTTGCTCCTGCCCAGGGGGCGCGCCTTTTGGGAAAGCGGTAAAGAATGCGGCTACCACCAAAAAGATCTTGGTTCGACTCCCGGCGCTTCACGGCCACACTCGCACCGTTACATCTGGTGACCCGGCATTTACGCACGCAGCAATGGAGACCCGAACACTCCACAGATGGCGCCACGAGATGACTTGCTCGCACGCATTCGTGCAGTCTGCACGCGCTCGCACTTGAGCCCAGCCACGGATCCGAGCAAACAGGCTCAAACTTCACTCACTCACGCAGCCTTTCTCTCGCGCTGGTGCACCCATCTGTGGTAAAATATCGTTCACTCTTCCCCTACTCGTTCACTGGGGGCGGAGTATGTAGCGGTGCGAGTCAGTCCTTCAAATAGCCCTCTTTGCTCCTGCCCAGGGGGCGCGCCTTTTGGGAAAGCGGTAAAGAATGCGGCTACCACCAAAAAGATCTTGGTTCGATTCCCGGCGCTTCACGGCCACACTCGCACCGTTACAATGTCATCTGAATGAAAGAAATTCTCATCTGTTTTTAAATTAGTGATAATTAACGAACACTATTAAATTTTATCAAATATTTGGCTGTCATTATCCTCTGTCAAGCTTTTTTAATGAAATAAACTATTCGTTTGTTAGGAAATGCTCTTCATCTGTAGAATAGATGACCTGAAAGTTCTCATGTGTGAAGCGATGATGATAAAAGAAATGTTGACTTTTTTTTTTTTGAAGTATACTTTTATTAAGCTAAAAGTTAATCACAAGAGTTTTGAAGATAAAGAACGTGATAAAAATTTTCACGTTAAGAAAGCACAAATAAACATTAAAATGCAGACATATGTTTCGGGCTTGCTTGGGATCCCTTTTTCAATGCGATAGTGGAGCTTCTAGATGTATGCTTCATTTGGATGTTTTTGCATCTAGAAGCTCCACAATCGTATTGAAAAGGGATTCCAAGCAATCCTGAAACATATGTCTGCATTTTAATGCTAATTTTTCCTTTCTTAACGTGAAAATTTTTATTACTGTTTACTTACACAAAGTTAATTTATTATTTTATACATAACGTGGTCATCCAGCGTAGTACATATTTAGCTTTTAAGCTATATGTATAGTTGAAAACTATTGATCTTGATCTTCCCCAAATTGAATTTATTCCTAGGTAAAAAATTCTTTCTTCAACTTTTTTTTGCATTTAAGGCATTACAAAAAAGAAAAATACAATATATTGTTGCATTTAAAAAAAAATGAGGTTATTTATGTAACTGAAAGTCAAAAAAAAAAAAAAAAAATTGTAATAGAAAATTTCAAAACAGTGTCAAAAAAAAAAAAAAAAAGCTTCGTTATATCTATTTTTTTATAACGGGACACTGCAAAATAAAGCTCGTGCTCTGAAACACTAGAACTTTCAACGTATCATTAAATATTAGTAAAAATCGCGAATGAGTAGGAGAAAAATTGTCTGGACAAGGTGTGTATCGGACATACATTTATCTCTTTACCGAGGACTTACACTCGTGTTGATTATTAACGTAAAAGGAAAACCGGGGACACGAGTTCACGCACAGCGCTCTCGATACTTCACACACTAATATCGGCAACCGATAACAATTTTAAATTTTAATAAAAAACAATTTTGTACCGTAAGATAGATCTCCTGATAATGAAAACACCAATATAAAATCTCGGCCAACCGAGGAAAGTTTTAAATTTTAATTAAAAATCAATTTTCTATGGTAAGACAGATTCCTTGATAGCGAAAACAGCGTTAGTTCAAACCGAGGACGCCCTCGGTTTCCGGCGCATCCTTGGTTGATCCCTTGAAGGGTGTTAGCATGTAGAGAGAGGTCCTCGCTTTTAACTTTCCGCAGACACACACACACACAAAAAAAAAAAAAAAAAAAAAAGAAAAGAAAAAACCCTGTCCAGTATGAGACGATAAGCGGTCATGCAAATTCAAGTCATTTCTCAAATGCATATGAAAATTTTCAGAAAATATTATGAAAATTAACATATACAATCCGTTTTAAAACCCAATAAGTACAATAATAATCTCGTTATAACAAATGATCTTTTTTACTTAAATATTGTGGCACAAAACTTTTTTATTATTCCAATGCATAACTTTGTGAGTTTATTAATAACTGTATTACAATTTCATTTTAACACAAAAACACATTTGATTTGTTTGATAGCGTACAAGAATATAGTATGCACAAATCTTAGTACACTTGATGAACCCATTTACATCATGTTTAAGGAGTGAAACGAAATTTCTTAGATAAACTCTAAAGACCTCCCAATTCAATTATAAAAATTAGTTTAAAAATAACAGATTCGCCACCAAATGTTGTTGTATTATAAAATATGTAATTATTATTATAATATCAAAATATATGCAAGCTTATAATCAATTTGATTTTACCTTTGTCGTAAGGAAGCATGACGGGCATTTTTGCTGCTTACGTACATGACTGCTTGCGGTAATAATTTGGGACCGATAAGTTTAATGTAAGCTCCTCTGTTGCTACCCAAATCGTAGTAGTTGGAAGCTGAAAATACTGTCAATACCTGGAAAACAAACGTATCAACTTTGAATACCTAAAAATCAATATACATTTCACAAAAACTGACTGAACTGTTATAACTGCACTCAGTGGCGGATGTAGAACTTATTGGCTGGGAAGGGGGGGGGGATTAATCTAGGTGTGAATGATGTGAAATTGTCTAGATAAGAAACGGTTTGGGAACCTGCTCTCGAGAAATTTCTGAATTGGCTTAAAACATGTATGAGGATGTTTTTCTCTCTTCTTTCTAATGGGGTTGCGTACGGTCACTAACCTTTGCAGACCTAGTGCGTTCCCCGGTAATCGGCGTCAATTTTTTCAAGTAGCAACAATGTCGGTGGATGCGATTGCCACTGAGAATTTGGATGCTCAATTTCCCCTAGATGGTGGCAGCTGAGCTCTCATTTGATGCGGATTGCACTAGGAATTTAATTTAGACGAGAGTATCCAAGCCAAGCGGATACTCAAGGGATCTTTAACATGCCACATAATCATGCGACATGGGCGCAGACGATTTTCTGCATCTTGAAAATCCACCGACTTGGGCCAGGTTTGAACCTTGCGATCTTGGGTGTAAGAGACCTGCGCTTTACCACTACGCCACCCTGTCGACTAAGTATGAGGATGTTCTACTTGTGAAATGTATTTTGAAAATTTACTAGAGAACACACAAGTTTTGTAATTATCATTGGTCACATGTAAAAGCTTTGAAATTTCTATATGGTCATAAGTAGGTCCATTAAATGGTTGAGATTACGCAAATATAAACTTTACATTCAATATTAAAGATGGGGTACTGTCGTTGCAACTCTTACTAGTATCTTAAAAAAATACCTACGTACTGAACATAATATAGTCGACGTGTTTCCTAGTTCTTCAAACTCATTACTCTATTCTTGCTTTTGCTAATGACGTCAACTATTCTGCCGACAGATACCTTTCTATTCCTAGAGAGTTTTGCTAGTGCTAAGTGCTAGTTCAGTTAATCATATTTCTCTCACACATTGTAAATCTTAAAGAGTTTTTTCAGTGCTTTTAATTTTGAAGAGCTACTTTCAGCTGTTGAAGTTGTAATGGAAATCCTCCGCAAAATTTAAAGAACAGAAATGATAAAAAAAAGTGTCCAATTATTTTGTTACCGTAAAATGGGGCAATTTTGCGCCGATGTTGCAACAATGCGCCACACACGGTTTTCAAACATCAATGCGTTCTAGCGGAAGTATAAATGCAACTAGAGGTTTAGGGAAAAATCCTGCATTTAGTAATGATGATGTTGAATCTAAACAAGCATGTAATACCTGGTCAATTATCATTTGTGGTTATCAAGAAAATATGGTTTGTGCCCACAGTGTTTGAAGGTTTTTAAGATACCAGGAGAGTCTCCTCTGGATCTCATATCATTTGTTCCCCTGGAGATTTAGTAAGTTTATACATTAATCACTATATTATATTATGTACAATATACTGTATTAAGCAATCCAAAATGTTTGTCCGTTCTGTCATAAGCTCACCTCGCTTATAGAAATAAACAGTGTCATATCTGCAAAAAATCGTTTTTTTTTTTGGTTTTTATATCAAAATTTTCAGATTTTTGCACTTTTTATATCGGGAATAGTGCTGTAAGTAAAATGTTCAAAAATTAAGGCTTGAGGCCAACTGTATTCTTTTGGTGCAATACTGTAATAACTACTTTTTATAGGGTCATTCCACGGCAACGGACGTTACATTTACACAGCATTTTTTCAACTTCAACGAGCATTCTAACAAACTTGTTGGGTATTTTTTAGGTTTTTTAATTTTGGCTAGTAAAAGTACATGCGTTCTAAGTATGCAAAAAAATTTGAAGATATATATGTATTTGTTGTATGTTAAATTTTTTTTTGAAATTTCGTTACGTGTGTTACCCGAAGAGTAACACACGTAACGAAATTTCAGCATTTTTTAAACAGACAGCAAATACATATATATCTTAAAAAATTTTTTTGCATACTTAGAACACATGTACTTTTACTAGTCAAAATTAAAAAACCTAAAAAATACCCAAGAAGTTTTTTAGAAAGCTCGTTGAAGTTGAAAAATGCTGTATAAATGTAACACCCGTTGCCGTGGAATGACCCTATAGTTATTTCTAATTTTTTTGACATCATTAACATGCATCATGTGAGAGAAAACTAGAACAATAACTATTTTCCGAACAAAATCGATCATAATAATCATTGAAACAAATAAGGTAATAAAATGAAACAAATTGTAAAAAGTTCAAACGCCTCTCTTGAAAAATGTCCATTCTGCAGATATGACACTGTTCATTTCTATAAGCGAATGTTACCAACAATATCAACTTTAGGGTACAGCTTTGTGCCACTGAATTTTCTTCTTTTTTCAGCTTCAATCCCCTTTTTATTGATGACGATGTTAGGATGCTGCCATCAAGATGGCATACAAAAGAAAGCAGATAACGAAACCACAGAAGTTTATGTAATTGGGGGGTGAAGTAACTGTGGGAAACTGTAACCCACTTTGTTCCGACACCATATTAGATATACTCAAATAATTCCAAACATAGAAACTCACAGAAACTTTTTTTTTTTACGTTCGAAGTTATAAAGATAATTTGCTTAGGATCCCGTTGCTATATCTAGAGCCCGAAGGGCAATCTATCTGATGAGAGAAAATATGCCGAAATTAAATTATTAATGTGTTAAATGTATGTGTGATAAAAGTAGCATAAAACAAATCATATATAAATACAACACGCAGGAAAACCTTCGTAAAACAGAAGATAGCACTAAAAAACAGTAAAATAGTTAATGAAAAGAGCTCGGTATCTCTAATAGGCCATAAACAATGTTTAAATCATGGACAAAGTTTACTGCCTTATTCACCAGCCGATTTGAACCTTCGAAATGCCTTCAAAGTCATTCTCAACCAATCAGAAGGCTCATATCAGCGGTCCGAGTGTCTGACTGAGGCTCATATCGGTTGGTGAATGAGGCCGTTAATCATCTTGAAAAAGATTTGATTCACCGTGTAACCACTGAAATATGTATCCTGACAATTTGTTTTCACATTTTAATCTTGATTTTAAATTGTATTTAATTTAAATTTTGCACACACACACACATTCATTTATATATGCTAGAAGTACATGCACATTCTTTTTTAAGAACATAAGTTGCATATGAAGGCCATAAATTTGTTTTCACCATATCATCATGAGTGTACTCGTACATATATATATGCTAGAAGTACATGCACATTTATTTTTAAGAACATGAATTGCATATGAAGGCCATAAATTTGTTTTCACCATATCATCATGAGTGTACTCGTAACCGTCTGTTTTACACTGATGTGATCGGATGATCATATCTAGATGATGGCGCTCGAGAAAAGAACGTGTTACTTCTGGTCCAAAGAAGCATCCTCCTCCTCGATAGCTGTTATGACAGCATCCTGACTGTGGTCGAGGATCACTCCATAGTAGGTCAACAATCTGAAAAATGAGCAAGACAGCAGTAAGTTTACGAAAAGTAGAAAATTATACAGCGATAAGTTCCATGTCAAACCTAAAATTGAAAAATGGGAATAAATAAAGAAGATATATTTATTTTTTTCTAAAAATAGTAAAAATATTATTTTATTAAAGCAGTAGCGATCAATTTCAACTCCTGAACTTAAGTTACTGCGTAGGGTGTTTAGTCCTATAATAACTGACACGAAATTTGTAACGAATATTAATTTCAGATAATGCGCAGAGGAGACAAGACTGTCCTGGGGGTCCTTTTTTTTTGAGCGGGGCACTTCAGTTTTTCATCACTTGTACTTTAACGTTTGGTCAGTTTTGGCATGAAAACAAATATTATAAAACGAATTTTTTCAATACGAATAATTAATTAAGTTTTACTATGAGTATAATCCTGTTAAATGACATCTGTAAGCATAATTGGTTGTAAAAATCAAAAATCAACGTAAAATTAAGCACAAAATTTGTAAAAATGGCAGACATGTGTTTCGAGGTTACAAGGAATCCCTTTTTCAATGAAAAAGAGGGAACTTCTAGATGAAAAACATCCAACTGAAGCGATGATGAGTAGGATGTTTTTCATCAGAAGGACATTTTTCAGTTCAGTTGGATTTTTTTCATCTTCGTTCTACGTGGCTTAAGATAAATGGAAGGCTTTTCATTAAATAAGAGATGAGAAAATACGTATTAAAATAGTGGGTTTTGGAATAAAAAACTTGTCTTCTAGTATTAGTGGGGCAAAGAAAGGCGTCCGAAGAACTCCGGCCTGTCCGGCCTTTTCATTATGCGGGATGCCCCTCCACCACATTAGGCCGGATACTCCGGAGTCAACTGTATTATTTAACGTAACATTGGAAGAAAAATTACAAAGAATACCTGTTTCCACTCCAAAGGTTCATATACAAGTTGTCCTTGAGTAACAGGGGGCCTTAATACTGTTAAGAACTAGAATGAGATAAATAACAGCCCAAATCAACTATTAAATAATAACCCGAAAAATAAGTACAAATAATAATTATTGTAACGAAGTGAATGTTCAAAAAACTGAATATTACATCACAAGTTATTGAATTTAGAAACTCAAATACGACATAAACCTAAGCTATTAGGTTTGCTTTTAAATTTAAAAATGGCAGCTCTGCATCATGGACATTTTTCTGTCCTATCTGTTTTGTCACTTGTACAATAAATCTTCAAAAATTTAATATCCAAGAGTTTCCCTAGATAAGCTATAAATTTTGAGTTAAATCTTGTAGTGTTACAAAAGAGTAGTCTCATTTATTAAACATTAAAATGTGCATTGTACACACGTAAGAACGTGTGAACGCTGAAAAACCAAATGAATTTTAATTTTTAAAGTGATTCTTACACTTTAATGACCGCTCAATATTTTCCTATGAAGTAGTCAGGAGCGGTTATTTTTTTCAACAAATTGTGCAAAAATATTTATATTTACCATTAGAAACTATAATAGTAATAATGCATAAATGCCCTATTATAAAATCTTAGTATTTTGTTTGAAATGACGCATTTTTATGTTACCGGCTTCGGGCGCTTATTTTACAATTAACGTATTTTTACGCGGGTGGCCGTCCAAGTAAAGAAAAACATGAATGATTTGAAGATAGAAGCTTCGTAATTAATCAAGAAAAAAAATTAAGTAACTAATCAAGAAGTATTACTTATATTAGGTAAATACTCCAATGAGTCATGAATTTATAAAAGGTGAAGAAAAATTGGAGGAATTAAGACAACAATATTTCATAAAGAGAAGTAATTTCAGCGCTTCTGTACATTTCAACAGTATCACGCCCACATGTAGAAAACAGAAGGAATTTTATTCCGAGGTATAAGAAGCAAACGATCCTAAAATACTTTAAAGACCTCACATATAAAATCAAATTTGGAACAGATCCAGTTTAGAAATATTTGGCGATGCAGATTTGGCTGGAAATATTTCTGATCTAAAACAACAAGTGATTGCGTGGTCTTTTTTCCAAATGCACCAATTGTATAGGATAGTTAGAAAGCAAGCAAAATTCAGTTTCGTTGTCTTCGACTGAAGTCGAATTTATTATGGTATTGGAATCTTGTAAAGAAAGCAAGGGGATAATGGCAATTGTTAAACGAAATAGAAAACGATGGTAAAAGAACTTTTATAGTGCATGAAGACAATCAAAGTTACATTAAAGTAACCATGACTAAAAAGGTGAGTTAAGAATCAAAGCACATTGATCGCTATTGTTTAATTCAAGAACTGTATACAGAAAGAGCTACAGACATTAAGTACTGTAAATCAAAAAGCATGCTTGAAGGCATATTTATAAAACCTTTTGCTAAAATTGAATTTGAAAAATTTCGTAAGAAAATTATTCTTGATATAGCTGGTTCAATCGAGACGTTAGATTTAGTTTTTGCATTATACGGGTGATTTTCAAATTTGTTGACGGATTGGGTTTGACACAATCTGAAAATTTTTGTTGCATCAAACATAAAAACTTGCCTACGTATGAATTCCTTATAATTTACTGCATTCTGAGCAAGTAGTTTTTTTCGAGTTAATTAATTTATTTTTTAGATATTTCAAAAAGTGTCTTGAAAAGTGATTGTTTTTCTCATGAGTGTTACCGTTATTAAAAATTATGTAAAATAATCCTTATCAATAATTCATCTAAAAAATCTTGTTTAGGTCTTAAAGGTTAGTATCTTAAATACTTTGTAAGAAGTAAAAATAGTATTAAAATTGACATATTTAAAATCTTTTAACTATTTTAATTGCACTTTATCTCAGGAGTGTTACTTTGTTTCTTAAATGAAGCATATAACATTCAATAAAAATGTATTTCATTAAAAATTAACTGTTTTACTGCAGGTATAAGAAGTAACTGGATAGTCTTAAGTAGCTAACCATTTTTTAATTATTAACTAACAAATATATTAATACAATTCTAAATTTAGCTACAGTACACTCATGAGATATGGTAACACTCATGAGACAAACAAGCAATACTCTTGCAATATTGCACCAAAAATAATAATAGCAATAAAAATATCTATAATTATAAAAAGAGAGACCAAAATTGAAATTATTTTACCCCATTAATTGCTATGTTACATTAAAAATGTAATAAAACATCACTATTCTCATGATTCTGATCCAGAAATAGATGTTTTTAGACAGAACTAATACAAAATTAATTTCAGTTTAAAAGTAAGCAGTAAAAATATCGAAATAAATAGATCTAATTCTGCAAACCAAATCTTTAATTTAAGTAAAGGGAAGATAATAGTTTGCAACACATCACTTTATTATTTACATAAAGTAACAACTGGCATACCCGAACAAGTGCTTACTTTTTACTCATTTATTTATTTATTTTTTTTTTTGGGGGGGGGGAGTTACAAGTACGGGAGTTTTTCTTTATTTACCCCTTAAGGGTAAAACATATCTTAAACAAAACACACAAAAATCATATCTGCCAACGTAAGAATTTTGTGTCAGGATGTCACTTTCAAAATGTATATATAGAGAAATAAATAGTAATCTTGAATAAAAAAACTAATATCAGCTTGAGTTAAAGCTCATAAAATACCTATATCTGTAGATTTATTTATTATTTGGTTGTTTTCAATCATGATTGTAACTTCCTTCTCTTAACAAGTAACACTCATGAGATTTATTAAGAAATTCTTCACTAAAAGAAATTCTGACTGTGTTTCTGAAAATTTAATTGGACCGATTGATTCCTCTACAAGAAATACACTATTGCTGAATTGCTTATTTTTATGCTGTAAAAAATATTGGGAAATAAATGGGTAACACTCCTGAGAAGTAATAAAAATACTCATCATGTTGAATTGTTTGTTCCACTAAAAAACAGTCAAGGAATAAAACTAACCTATTCTAGATGGTGTGAGGTTAAAGTTAACATACGAGGCTTCCCTACGACAGAAAATAATTACAATATTTAAATATTTTGAAAGCTAAATGATAGGAACTTTCTCGAGGTAACACTCATGAGCTGCATGTCCGGACAAAAACTTTCTTTAAATTTTAAAATATCAGATAAACATTTCAGTAAAATCACTTGCATTTTTGTTAAGTAAACACATATTAATTCATGTTTTAAATCATATTGAATAAAAAAAATACTTGGAATGATAAAAAAAAGACTGGCTCTGTGAATTTTTTGCTCCGGACACGCAATTTTCCATTTCTTTCCAACTAAAGTAATAGAAAAAGCCTACTATTTCACAACTTGGAAAAAATGTAATGAATGCACTTAATTAACTATGAAATGATGCTTCCTTACTGGTTTTTATAATGGCAGAATAATAGTTTTATCGACATGAAATTCAGATTTTATACTGCGGACATCAAAACGTCAATCTTTTTGAAAATCACCCATACCAGCCTCATGTAAACAGAATTATGTTATTAGCATTTCATCTCATTATATCTTTCAGTTATGGCAACTCTGTTAAGTATGTTTGTTTTATTCTTGCAAGCTCAGTTAAACTGTTTTTATCGGCGCTCATTGTGTTATTTTTGCCTTACATGTTAAATATGTCACTAATTGTCATTAATTCTATGTTATGAGTGTTTTACAGGAGAAAACTGTTGATTTTGGCTCAATAGTTGATACGTATAAGTAGATGATAAATGGGGGTTCTGCAACAGGATGCGGATTGCGGATCAGCCACGCCCCCCTGCTCCGCCTCCCCTCCCCTCCGCCTCCTCCGCCTGCCGAGTGGGGTTGAGTAGTAGGGTTTCCTCGTAGAAGATTACGGGGGTTTCTGAGTGGAGTTGAGTTGTTTTACTTGTTACACCTACTTGTTGCACTGCGTCTAAAGTTTCGTTTTTAGGAATGGCAACGGTTGTTGTAATACCACATGCAACGGTTGTCATGACAACGGTCTCCTTCTATGAGAGAAATGGCAACGGTCTCCACGACAACGAACTTGTAATCTTTTTGAATTGCTCATCGCGCCACCTAGTGAGAGAAATTATTTTTTGAACTTAGTCGTTTTCTGATGTTATACACATGGCGCCATCTAGTGAGATAAATATTAATTAATCCATTTAAATATATTTTTCGGACTTGGAATTATTTTATTTAATTTCTCTTTCCTAGATCGGGAATCGAACCCGCATTGTCAAAAGATCTTCATGGCAGTCAAATTGTAAACGCGCAAATTGACTATGCCATGAAGACCTGATAGCTAGTGCTAAATTGAATGTTAATATAATTCTCTTTCAGATGTTTGAGAAGACTGCCATCTAGCGAGAGAAAAATTATTTTTGAGCATAGTATATTTAATGATTTTCATGACAACGTATTTTTTACGAAGAGCCTCCTAGTGTCAAAAATAGGAAAAAATTATTTTTGGACTTTTATAATATTTTTTTTTTCTTTTACATTATATGAATATAATACCATATGAGAATCATTTTATTTTTAATCATGCCATCAAGAGAGGAGGTTATGTGGATAGTTGTCCTTTATATAAGTATTTGTCTTCTTATGAGTATAATATATTTAGCTACTGGAAAAACTGATTTTGCAGTGGATTTTTTACTTTTTCCGAACGATACTTCTAATTCAGTCATATCGTTTCGAGGATGATTACTTTCAACGTGTCGAATAATCATTTTTCCTGCTGCAATGAAGAAAGCTTACCTGGATCCGGCTCGAGAGGCAAGTTTTACTGGTGTCGATGCATTATTTCGTGCTGCGGGCGGAAAAGTATCCAAGAAAGACATCAGGAAATGGTTGATGGAAACCGACGCATATACACTACACAAACCCGTGCGAAAGAAATTTCCGACAAACCGCGTCATCGTTCATTCCATCGATCATCAATGGCAAGCAGATTTGGTAGATGTTTCAAGTTTACAAAAACATAATCGAGGTTATCGATACATATTAACGTGTATAGACATTTTGTCAAAATATGCCTGGGCAAAACCTCTGAAAACAAAACAAGGACGAGAGATTGTAAATGTGTTTCAATCCATCTTTTCGGAGCGAAAACCTAAATTACTTCAATCCGATCAAGGTACCGAATTTAAAAATGCTACATTTCAAAAGTTCCTGACTGAGAATCAAGTCAAGTTTTTTACTACATTTAATACGACAAAGGCATCAGTGGTGGAAAGGTTTAATCGCACATTGAAAACGAAAATGTGGAAATATTTTACTAGTCGAAATACGTATAATTTTATAGACGTTTTAGACGATTTGGTGAAAAGTTATAATATTACTTACCATTCTACCATCAAGAGAGCCCCCATTGAAGTGAATGCAGACAATGAAAGGGAGGTATATTTTACTGTGTATGGCGACGTTAGCAAAAGCAAAAGCTAACTTTCGAAAAAGGATATGAAACAAACTGGACTGAGGAGTTATTTATTGTAACCGAATGTGTGAGAAAAACCATCCCCATATATCGAGTGAAAGATTTACTCGGAGAACCTATTCAAGGTACTTTTTATTCTCAAGAACTACAAAAAGCAAAATTGAAGGAAGATTATACAGTAGAAAAAATATTGAAGAAGAGGAAAATGAAAAATAAGACTGAATATTTTGTAAAGTTTCGAGGCTACCCCGATAAATTTAATTAATGGATTCCTGCCTCTCATTTATCGAATCTATGAATGTTGGAAGTAACATTTTATTTTCTCATTTACCATCATGAGTTTCTACGTGACACTTCCGAGCGATAGCTCCATGAATTATTTCCCTGAGAATAAGATTTCTCATTTTATTACGCAATTACCAACACCCATAGAATTGACTGGAAAGTGGGAATGAGCTCTCGTTGAGTTTATTTACCCGCGCAGTTGGCATAATGTGAATAAGAGCAATAGTTTAATTGGTTTTGACCTTGGTGACAAGAAAGAAATAGGTAGAAACATTCCAGCTGGATGTTATGAAAACGTACCAGATATTTTAAAAGCTATCGCCATTCCAGATCATGAAAATAAAATATCTTTTAATTACAATCATGTGACGAAACGTGTTCGAGTAAGAGTGAAAAATAATGCAAGAGTCATTTTTCATAATGGATTATCGCAGATGTTGGGGTTCCCTCCAGCAATCATCAGTGGTGCTCCAGACGAAAATGTTGAGCATACCGTGTTTAGTCCTCAAATAGCCGACCCAAACGCTCATTTCAGGGTATTAATGATTTATACAGATATTATCGAGCCACAAATTGTCGGAAACATTTTCGCACCCTTATTGAGAACAATCAGAGTGAGTGGAATTGACGGAGAAGTCGTTAGTGTAGAATACGAGAGACCTCATTATTTACCTGTCAATCGGAAAATTATTGACACGATTGAAATCGTTATAAGGACGAGCAACGGAGACTTAGTGCCATTTGAACGCGGACGCTCATACGTGAAACTTCACTTTCGTCAAAAGTATCTCTCATGATGTATGTCCCATACCGTTGTTGTGAAAAATCCTTCGAGGATTATTATACGAATCAAACAGGAAGCGGACTTAATTTTTATCAAGGTGTTCCCTATCAGAGAGGATATGGTTTTGGGGGTCTCTTCAAATCGTTTTTCAGGGCAGCCGTCCCACTTTTCAAATCGGGTGCCAAAGCAGTCGGAAAACAGATTTTAAGCAGTGGAGTGGATGTGTTTAACGATGTATCGCGTGGAGAAAACATAAAAGTAGCAGCGAGACGACGATTGAAAGAAGCGAGTAAGAATTTGACAGATAAAGCTGCAGTTAAAATTAAAACAATGATCGGATCCGGCAGAAGGAATAAAAAGCGCAAGCTCTCCAAGAAACGCGTCAGTTTTCGCAAAACCAAGAAGGTGAAAGCACACGATATTTTCTCCTAATAAAATGTCTTCACTCATCCATCAAGATTCTCCTGCATGTGTGAAGAGTGAATTAGATCTTTTCACTCTCCCGCCTACTCAAGTTGCTATTGAAAAAGGACAATTTGTGGAATATCATCCCATAGCAAATATTCGAGATGGAGGTCCCGTGGAATTTAACATCTCAGGAAGTGGTGAAGAATACAACGACCTAAGTGCATCCTACATTTATGTCAAAACAAAAATTGTCAAAGCGGATGGGTCCCCGTTACCTGACAAAGAACCCGTCGTTCCAGTTAATTTATTCTTACATTCTCTTTTTTCTCAAGTAGACGTCAGCCTCAACGAGCGAAATATTTCCTCTGCAAGTAATACATATCCATTCAGATCATACATTGAAACTCTTTTGAATTATGGAGAAGATGCAAAGAAAAGTTTACTTACCTGTGAAATGTTCTTCAAGGAGTTGAATCCTGAAAAAATCGATCCTACAGCCGATGATGCGGACGAAGGAGTGAAATCTCGATATGAACTCAGCAAAAACAGCAAAACATTCGATATGATAGGACAATTACATTGTGACATTTTTCAACAGAATCGACTCATGTTAAATTTGGTGGATATTAAAATTAAAATGATTCGAAGCAGTGCACCATTTTGCCTTTTATCTACAAAAACGGACACCGATTATAAAGTGATATTGGAGCATGCTTCATTATTCATTCGGAAAGTCAAAGTCAACCCAGGAGTTTTACTTGGACATGCAAAAGCACTGGAGAAATTTTCAGCTAAATATCCCATCGACAGAGTCTTATGTAAAACCTATTCAATTTCAAAGGGAAGTTTCTCCTTCATGCAAGATAATGTTTTTTTAGGTGTCCTGCCTAAAAGAGTAATCATCACATGTGTCGAAAACGCTGCTATGAACGGTCAATATTCTAAGAACCCGTTCATGTTTTCACATCATGATGTGAATTTTATATCTATTTATGTGGATGGGCAGCCCGTACCGAGCAAGCCCATGGAATTAGATTTTAAGAATAATAATTACATTCGAGCCTATCACAGTTTATTCGATGGATTTAATAGTGATAAAGGTATTTATTTGTCACGAGAACAGTATGCCAACTCACATGCAATCTACAGCTTCAATTTGAATGCCGATTTATGTTCCAGCTCCTATTTGAATTTACAACATCAAGGGAATTTAAGAGTGGAAATTAAATTTAATAAAGCAATTGCTGAAACTCTTTCATTAATTATTTATGCTGAATTTCAAAACGTGATCGAAATTACAAAATCTCGTCAAGTTCTGTGTGACTTTGCCAATTAAGATGGATTCCGAACAAATACGAAATATTCTACTTCGCGATCCATTTACTAAAAACTATTTCTTAGACGTATTTCCGAGCGATCAACTGCCGAAAGATTTTCATACATTTCCGGCATGTTTTGTAGCGAACCTTGACCCAGCATCTCAGGCAGGATCGCATTGGATTGCAATTTATGTCGAGGGAAAAGATAAAGTGGAATTTTTTGACTCCTATGGTTATAGTCCATTCTATTTTGAAGGAGCTATTCACGATTTTGTATCACAATTTTCAAAAGTGGTATATAACCCCATGACTTTGCAAAGTAATTCCACTGCTGTATGCGGACAATATTGTATTTATTATTTACATTCCAAGTGTCGTGGTACTTCATTAAAATCTATGATAACTGCTTTTGTAAACACACATGTGTGTAATGATAAGCGAGTGTATAATTTTGTTGCTAAACATTTTCATGTACATCCAAATTTCTTTCAATAAATATATTTAAGTGAAAATCAGTTGTGTTTATGTGTCATTCACGATGGAGAACTTAACCTACAAGTCACCTCAACTTCAGGTTCCCTTCACAATGATTGCTTCAGGGCCTACTGGAAGCGGTAAAAGCGTTTTCATATCTCAATTGTTAAAATTTCGACGCGAAATGTTTTTTTCCACAGTACCCGATAAAGTCGTGTGGTTTTACGGGATACACCAGCCCTTGTACGACGAGATTCCAGATGTGACATTCGTCGAAGGATTCCCCACAACTTTCAAAGACTATTTAGGAACAAATACCTTATTCATTATTGATGATTTAATGTCTGAATGTGGAAAAAATGAATCCACCACTAAACTTTTTACTCGCGGAAGTCATCATCTAAACATACCAGTTATTTTCATCACACAAAATTTTTTTCATAAAGGAAAAGAAATGCGTGAAATTACTTTAAATGCACATTATATTATTCTTTTTAAAAACAGGAGAGACATGGCACAAATTACACATTTAGGAAAACAAATTTTTCCGAGACATTTGAATTTTTTCCAAGAAGTGTATGAAGATGCAACGAAAAAGAAATTTTCATATCTGCTCATCGACTTGAAAAACGATACAGCTGAAGAATTCAGACTGCGTACAGATATTTTACCCAATCAAACACAGTATGTCTATCAAAGAAAAATAATATAAAAGAAAAGACCCCCGTGAAGAGGTGCTCATACAGCAACATGACTGTGACGAAGCAACAGCTCAAGCAACTTCATCTTTTACAAATTTGTCCTACAAACCTTCAAAAGGATTTATTACGAAAGATTGATTTAAACTGTATTAAAGCTATCTGCGAATGCTGTCATAACACATTGAAAGGTAATATTCCATTGTCGAAACATCAAAAAAAGAAGCTCTCTAAACACAAGACGACACTACGCAAGTTGGCGGCCCCAAACATTGCTTTGTCTGCGAAACGCAAGTTAGTCGTTCAAAAAGGGGGATTTTTAAATTTTTTAATTCCTGCGGCAGTCAGTGTATTATCCACCCTTCTCAATGGAACACGCTAAGAAATTTGCACTCGTACCGGAAGAACTGGTGAATAAACATGTTGTCACAACAAAACAACTCAGTGAATTGGATAAAGAAATTATGAAGATTTTAAACAGCAACTTGGAAGAACATGAAAAGGTGATGAGATATAATGACATTTTACAAAAGAAATTACAACTCACGGAATTTAATTCTCCATGGATACAGCCATCTCAAGAAAATAATGAAAAGGAAGATGTGAGAAAGAAAGAAGAAAGTTCACAGGATTATGAGTCGACAATATTAAACAGTATTAATAAGCAATATTTACTTCAAGCAAGAAATTTGATAGACATTATGAAAAGACACTCTAATATTCTGACATGGAATGAAAAAGGGCAAGTCATTTATAAAAATCAGAAAATGGAACATACGAATATTGCAGACTTATTAAATTTAATGTTCAGTCATAAAAAAAATATTCATGTACCATGGGTGAATGAATTTTTAAGTTCATTGCAAGAAATGAATGTACCCAAGCATTTTGTGAAAAATAAAAATTTGTTGGATTTGAAATTATCTCCAACACATATGTTAAATGAAGATGTGAAACCTGTTTTTACACCAAAACTTCGCAGAATGAAGCGAAATTCCAATGTAAAATGGGATAGTATGTATAAATAAAGATGTATATTTAAAAATTATCTGTCTAATTATTCACTTTGAAATTATTTTTTTAAAATATTATAAATTTAACTTAACATATAAATGAAACAGAGGAAATGGTTAAAACTAAAAACATACATTTATTGAACAAAAAAAAAGTAAAAAATATTTACAAAAATTACTTACAGGTGAGATGCAAAATCGTCGAGCATATGCCAATCCATGTTTTTATCAAGATGATTGAAACAAATATTTTTTTTCTCTAAAGGCCGTAGCTAATATTTTAACATCCAAACATAAAAGCGTATTCACATTCATCTGGTTATACTTTTCAGAAACATTTAAAGACATACATGGATGTCTGCGTTGTGAGGGATGTGAAACAGTACATCCCTCGCACTCAAAATGTTCATTCACGCATCCAGTAATTCCATCTCGCAAACATTGTTTCAATTTTTCTTCGCTCTCATCTAAAGGAGTTGAACCATCACCAATACAGGACGATTCACTAGGTAACATTTCTTTCAAAACATACGAGAAGAACATTTCACGTAATTGTTCAAAAATTTCCTCTTTTTTATCACATAAATATTTGATGACGTCTTCAGACAATAGCACACTTTCACGATGTAATTGAAACGCTTGATTAATTTGTAGGAGTTTACAAAATCCACCACAACTGAGTGCAAGAACTTCATTTCTGGAAATAAAACTGCTACTTTTATAACTTATATTGAAATCAAACAATTTATCCATGAATTCAAGGAAAGCTGCTGGTGTGAACATCACTACGTGATTTGTGAAGGAATCTTCAATTTCGATGGAAAATTCATCACTGTGTAACAACACATTTAAATAAATTCCACTGTGCAAGTTGAAAAATTTTTTTTTTTTTGGATGTAGCATTGACGCTACTTCCACTTCTCCTATATATTCACTGCACCAATCGTTCTCTGGAAGAATGTCACAGTCTTTTAATACATTTTGTAATATATCACAATGCGGGACTTGCTCGGACGCGGTGGCTTCTTGCAGGGGCTCTGTCGATGAAATCTCCCGGGACGCTGGCCGTGCGAGTACGGGGCTCTCCGTAGACTCCGGGGGTGCTGGCTGTACAAGTGCAGGGGCATGCAGAGGGTCACTCATCTCGGGTTTTAGGAATCGGCTGCGAAGAGAATGGTCAAACAAGGGCATTTCCAATTCGTAAAATTCCACGTCCGCTGAAGACTCTGGATCTGCGGCAAGGGCTACGGCATGGGTGATCGTCTCCACGGGTCTCTGAATAGTAGTGGGCGCTTCCATCTCTACCTCCATACGTCGACGCTTCGGCAGAGGTTCAACACTATTTCTTAGAATGGTGCGAAAAGTTATGCTAATCCTAGTCGTTGTCACATTCAGGTCAGGTCGTATTCCATGTGTGAAGAGTTTATTCGTTGGATGGTGCATAATATATAAACTTCCATGCCTCAATTCAATATCAGTAGGCTGATGATGAGGTCTGGCAAAAGTGATTGTTCGAGTCGCGCCGAAACTGAGGCAAGCGATGGGGCTTCGATGATCTAGACCAGGGGTCTCCAAACTTTCCAGCCTTAGGGCCATATTGATTACTCCAGTAAATTCCAAGGGCCAAAACCATATTATCATTAATTGTTGCCGGTGGTAAAAAGTTGAATCAGTCCACTAGTGGTGTAAAATATGATTACTTTTTTGCCAGATGCCATTAGCTAGCTCTCCGCGGGCCGGACAAAATCTGTCCGCGGGCCGGATGTGGCCCGCGGGCCGTAGTTTGGAGACCCCTGATCTAGACAAGTCTCATTGTCTTTGTGATTTCCAATTCCACTTGATCCGTCAGGATAGTAGTTAATCAGTGCATAGTTAAAGTTTTTTCCAGAAGCACGTTCCACATCTTCTTTCATTTTTAGCATGAGCGGAGTCCATGGTTGTGCGGGATTGGAGGTTCCCGAATACCTATAATCCAGGCCTTCGTACCCGAATGCATATGACATTCGTTTCGGGGTATAATTTCTCCCATACACTATAACGTTTATAGGTTGAAATGGAAGTTTTAACAACTCTGCAAAGATTTCATTCGCTTCATCACGCGTGTAGAAATCGTGGCAAACTGTCACGTTTAATCCATGCTCATTCAAACTAACGGGAGAAAACATCTTGGAACTAATAAATTAAATTAACGCAAGAACGGAGTTATGAAACGAAGTCCCAATGAAACGGAGAAAACAACCGCATTTGATGAAGTAGCAAGTTGAAATGACTCGATCGTGGGGAAACGTCTTATCGCTGCCCCGAACCGTAGAAGGGGTGCTGTGACCTCAATATGAAGTCATAGCTTCTCCAAGGTTAACATTATCTATGATTCAGGGTGATATCAGTTACTCACTGAGATTAAAGAGTGAAATCATGGTCTGCACACGTTCCTCTCTGCACACGAAATTAAAGTAAAACGTGAACTAATTTTAATTGGTTCGACTCGTGTGATGTCATTTTTAAAGAGATCCATTGGCTAATTTTTTCGATGTCATCGATTCTAAAAACCAATGGGAACCTTTAAACACTACGTCACTAATTTGTACAAATGGTAATTTCATCAATTATCCATTACTTCTATTCAGACATTTGCTTCTAATAGACGTATTTTCACTTTCCTTAGATTTTATTCTGCTATTAGATAGTTTTTGCCTAGCTTTTTTCTGCTATTAGCTTTATTTTTACTTTATATTTTGAGAAAAAAAAAATGGAATCTTCAAGAAACGGTGCTTCTACTTTTAAGGATGTTACTGATGTTGTAAGTACTCATTTATTTGTTACATTCATTCTTACATTTTAATTGCTAAATTAATTTTAGTATTTAATTGTCAAATTCATTTATTTAATTGTTAAATTCATTTATTTAATTGCTGAATTCACTTTAGTATTTATTTACTGAATTCATTTATTTAATTGTTGAAAGATAAATTTAATTCTCAGTCAATTATTTTGAATGAAATCTTAATTATTCAAACATTTTATATTTTTAAATGATTTTTTCTTAATTGTATTCTAAAAATGATTTTACTTATTCTTTCTTCTTTTCAGTTCGTCAACTTCGGCATCGATGAGGCCGAATTTGATCAGCTCATTCAATCAATGCCTGACGCATCATTTTTGCCAAGCGTTGTGTCTCCGCCACCCGGATTTGCCCCGATTGACCAAAATGTAAGTTTTGAAACATCCTTTATTTTAAAAATGTTCTATTGAATATATATTTTTCAAATGTGAGACTTATACTTTCATTATTTTGAATAGGAACTCGCTACCCCCATAGCTGGCTCAAGCAGTGTGCCGGTGCGCTCCGCCGTCCGTGGGGTGATGGGGCCTTTCCAGCCTACCGCCGTGAAGTCCAAACCTGTGCATGTGAGTACACTTTTTTCTATACAAGTATAGGGTGTTATTTTTATTCACCAATAGTATTAATTTTGTTTCTAAACTAAATTTTTCCTCAAGTGAATTTAAATGATTTCATACACCGATGTTTTGAATTGATTAACGCAAGAAAAAACACCCCATGCTTCTTGACTTATTTTTGTGAAAAAGATTTTCTCTCTCTTTGTGCATTTTTACATATTATGTAGCACTCTTTTTTTTTTTTGGTATATTCCGATGTACAACTCTCTGCATTTGTAAAAATTCTTTTACTCAGAGATCATGATTGATGTTATTGTACTTAATGATTCTCGTACAGAATATTTTTTGTACTTGTCGCGAAACTCTGTTTTTGTAAAGTTTATTTACTCGGAGATTTCATATATTGTTAGCGGTGATAAACATTTTGTAAAGAGTTTGTCGTATTATACACTTGTAAAAATTTTGTGATATAATTATGCATAAATTGTTAGAACGTTTAAGAGAGAGAGAAACTTTATATATATTTTGGATGGGAATTGGATACTGTGTTTTCAGATTACACGCGTATGGGATTTTTGGAAGAGAAATGTATAATGTGTTTTCAGATTTCGCGTATGGGAAATATTTAAATTTTAGGTGTTTAAGGAAAAAAAAAATTATTTTCTGTTTAAAAAAATTTTCTGTTTGGAAAAACATTGATTTGTGTAGAATTTTAAAACGATAGCTTTAAAGCTTTTCAACTACTGAAATACCCATGAACAAATTCTCAATCTTTCACCCCGAATTATCTGTTTGTTTTCGCTTCCTCTCTTTCGCTCGATAAGAAAAGAGCATGACGCGTTTTCCCCTCCACTCGAAAAGGGTTTAATTTCGAATTCACTCAACCGGAAATTTCCATTCCCCCTGTGTTTCCATTGTTCTGAATGAAAGCAAAGTCAAATCACGTTATATTTTGGATTTAAGAAATGTATGTCGTGTTTTTTCAGATTATGTGAATGGGGATTGTATTTTTTTTTTTTTTTGAAAAAAATTTTATATTCTATGTTTACAAGTTAGAAATTCTGTTATGATTTCCAGATCTGTTTATATGGTAAGTGATGTGTGTAGGATGTGAGTGGTGTATGTTAGGTGTTAACATTGAGTTGGGAAATAGGTTAGGGAAATTTTTGGCTTTTGATTAAGCATTATTCTAAAAGAGATTTTTTTTTTTTAATCTCTTTCATAGGTCTGTCTTACTTGCGGAAAGTCTTTCTCCTCACGGAGTAATTTAGCAAGGCATATAAAGACTCATTCGGATGTAAGATCATCCTTCACTTGCGAGGAATGCGGGAAAAATTTCTCACGCAATGACGATCTTAATAGGCACATGAAGGTGCATAACCCTGCTGCAGTCGAATGCCCCGACTGCCATCAGCAGTTTTCGAGAGTCGACAACTTAAAAAGACACATGGAAATTCACACAAGGAGTTTTCCATGTAAAGACTGTGATGCCGTGTTTACACGAAAATTAAATCTGTTGCAGCACGTTCGCGTCACACACGGTGCATCTATGAAACGGAGGGCTGTAGATCAGGGTCCCACCCCCGCCAAACGCGTAAGAAAAACCCGTCAAACCGCACTCGGCGTCTTTGCTTCGGAATTTCTGAAGCCTTCTGAAGAAAACGCCGAGGATGTAAAAATGTGTTTCGGTGAATTAAGGCCCCAAATTCGCTGCCTCCTCAATGATGAAATGCGTGAAAAACAAGCCATCAAGTGGCGTATGATAATGAAAGCGCAGCTCTCGCGCGAAAGTAATGATGGAGAAAGGGAGGTGATTACGTCCTATTTTGGCAGTGTTTCCCAAATTGAATTGATCGAAGACACCATCACCGATCATTTGGAGGAGGGCTTCTCCAAAGTGGAGAATTGTTTAGAGGAGTTCCTACGATTGGGGTCGGGGTGGACCCTAGATCACATAATTAGTGTGGAAATTTTAACTGCAAAGTATGCTCCACTGGCAGGGAGGAGCTATATCACGCTCACTAAAAAGATGCAGGCAAAAAAAGCGGTGTTAAACATTCAAAATGACGATGATAAATGTTTAGTGTGGTGTTTGTTGGCACATAAGATGGGTATTTCACGGGAAGACCAACCACATCGAGTAGCCCACTACAAGCCACATGAAAATGAAATAAAAGTGGAGGGTGTAGAGTTCCCCGTACCCATCACCAAAATTCCCATCATTGAGAAGCAAAACAACCTTCGCATCAACGTGTTCGGTTGTGAGGAGGAGGATGAAATTTTCCCACTTTACATCTCCAAACGGGAAGATGTTGATTGTATCAATTTGCTTCTCATTGCCAACGAGACCATGCAACATTATTGTCTCATTAGAGATATGTCACGATTAGTGGCAAAGTTGTCCAATCATCGCTCGGCATGTCACATCTGCTACCGCTGCCTGCATCGTTTCTCCAGTGAACGGTTGTTGAATGAGCATCACGAGTTCTGCAAAGACTTGAGTCCGCAGAGAGTGAAAATGCCTGAAGAGGGGAAACATGTTCTCAAGTTTGAAAACATACATTTTCAACATCCACTCCCCTATGTCATTTATGCGGACTTCGAGTCGCTCATCATCCCGTTGCATTCAGCGACACCTGCAGCTGATGTGTCATATACAGAGAGGATGGCACGTCATGAGGCGTGTGGGTACGCTTATTTAATAGTCGGACCTGACGGAAAAGCAACCAAACCTATTTCTATATATCGGGGTCCCGACGCAGCAACCCATTTTGTGAAGCAACTGCTGGATGAACGGGAAGAAATTGCAGAGCAATTGATAAATATCAAACCCATGCTACTGACCCCTCAGGAAGAGCAACATTTTAAGTCTGCAACTGTTTGTCATATATGTAGCAAACACCTACAAAAGGATCGAGTTCGCGACCACGATCATCTTACTGGTAAATATCGTGGTGCAGCTCACAACCAGTGCAACTTAAAGTTTAGGATGAGGAAAATGATCCCGGTTATCTTTCACAACTTAAAAAACTATGATGCTCACATCATAGTGAGAACCTTAGGAGAATTTAAGGAGTATGAGTACCGGGTGATTCCAACCAATATGGAAAAATATATCTCCTTTTCCATTTCAGCCAAGGAGGAGAAGCGAGGGGAAAATGTAGCACTGGTGTTTCTAGATAGTTTTCAATTCCTACCAACATCACTGGAGAAATTAGTGAGCAACCTAACTCAGGGTGATTTTCATCTTTTGGCAAATCATATGCCTGCTGATAAAATCCACCTTCTACTTCGTAAAGGAGTCTATCCATATGAATACATGGATGCATTTGGAAAATTTGATGAGATCGCGCTTCCACCGAAATCAGCCTTTTTCAGCAGTCTGACAAATTGTACCATCACAGATGAGGACTATCACCATGCACAAACAGTGTGGAATAAGTTTAACATTTGCACATTGGGTGATTATCACAACCTATATGTTGCAAGTGATGTACTACAACTTGCAGACGTATTTGAAAATTTCCGAAAATTGTGTAGGAAATATTATGAGATAGACCCCGCTCACATGTTCACTGCACCTGGTTTAGCTTGGCAGGCATGTCTGAAGATGACGCAGCAGCCTCTCGAATTGTTCACGGACATTGATAAACATCTTTTCATTGAACGTGGCATTCGTGGGGGCATTTCAGTGATTACAAAAAGACATGCCGTAGCCAACAATAAATATATGAAGAATTTTGATCCATCTAGCCCATCCAAGTACATAATGTATCTTGATGCTAACAACTTGTATGGGTGGGCTATGTCACAACCACTGCCATATGGTAAATTTGAATGGATGGATGCTGACCAGGTGACCGAAGATTGGATTAACTCCATCCCTTCAGACAGTGACATGGGATATGTATTAGAGGTGGATTTACTTTATGATAAAAAGTTGCATAGGATTCACAACTCCTACCCTCTTTGCCCCGAAAAAGTAAAGATAACTGGTGAAATGTTGTCGCCCACGGCAAAAGAAATGTTCGAGAAATTACACGTGCAAAATTTCAACGCGTGTGAAAAGTTGGTGCCGAATTTGAGAGATAAACAAAATTACATTATCTACCATCGAAATTTGCAGCAATATCTCTCACTCGGTCTCCAACTCAAAAAAGTTCATAAAATTCTATTTTTCAAGCAGAAAGCCTGGTTGAAGCCATACATCGATTTTAACACGGAAAAAAGAAAAAATGCTGCCAACTCCTTTGAGAAGGACTTCTTTAAGTTGCTGAATAATTCGGTGTATGGCAAAACCATGGAGAATTTAAGAAAACGGGTTGACATTCAACTTGTGCATACTGAGCAGCGGGCGAGGAAGATGGTTGCAGCTCCAAGCTTCAAATCATTTAAAATTTTTACTGAAGAATTAACTGGGGTAGAGAGGGTGAAGACAAGCATCTTGCTCAATCGTCCTGTGTATGTGGGGTTTGTCATTTTAGAGCTTAGTAAGCTCTTAATGTACAACTTCCACTACAACCATATTATACAGGAATATGGGGAGAGAGCGAAGCTCCTTTTTACAGACACAGACTCCCTCACATATGAAATAGAGACATCCGATGTCTATGAAGATATGAGAAAAAGCATTCATCTCTATGATACTTCGGAATATCCGACTAATCATCCTTTACACAGCATCAAAAATAAGAAAAAGATTGGATGTTTTAAAGATGAGATGAATGGCTACATTATTGAGGAGTTTGTGGGTCTGCGAGCGAAAATGTATTCGATCAAATCTGAAGAATATGAGAAAAAAACTGCCAAAGGAGTATCCAAAAACATAATAAAACATAAAATAAAACATCAAGATTATTTGAATTGTCTGAAACGCATAAAGAGCACTAAAGATGAAATGACGAAAATAGGCAGTGATTGTCATCAATTATGTACTCAGAAGTTTAATAAAACTGCTCTCTCTCCATTTGATGATAAGAGATATCTCTTGCCTGATGGAGTGAATTCCTATGCATACGGCCATCATCTTATTCAAAACCCCTGAGTTAGGTAAAATTGTAAATATTCATCTATATATATATATATATCTCATCATATTTGTATATTACTTTTTGTTTTCATCATATATCTACAATAATTAGAAAATCTCAACATATGTTTGAATAAATGAAAATTTGAAAAAAAAAAAAACATGAAGAAATGAATGTTGAAAAGAATGAAATCCATTAAGACTTGAAGAATTGAAAATTTGAAGAAATGAATGTTGAAAAGAATGAAACATAAAGAAATGATATGCACAGCGCTAATGTTGTAGTCACTGACTACATAATGAGCTCTTTTTTTTTTTTTTAAATATCTATTTAATATCTAATGGCCATTTAATTTAGCATTTAAAATTTGACATATATTTTCAGAATTTTTTTTTCTGTTTTAAATTAAGATTTTTACTTTTAATTTCTTTTTTTTTTTCTTATTTTTAAATTTTTTTTTGTTTTTATTATTTTTAAAGGTACCTTAGCGTATGCTTGTGAAACATTAACTGATAAATTTTCTCTTTTCAGATGGAGCATAATAAGTGTGTGTGTGTGTGTGTGTGTGTGTGTTGGGGTGCAATGTAGATCGACCTCCACGCGGTGCACCCTGGTAACATACTTAAGCATTGAAATATTCTGAAAAAAAATGCATTACAGTATGGCTAATGATCTACTTTTAAATATTAGTTTCATTCTTATGCTCTTTTAAAAATTTTATTTTATGTATTCTAAAAAACAAATTGACTGTAGAAGTGAAGTCTCATTGCATGATACTTTTATATTTTTTCCACTTCTAGGGTCAATTTTTTTCCGTAACGTGCAATTGCTTGAATATTTACAATTGTCTTGAAATGACCAAATGAAATGAAGGTGTACAAAAAGTTGATGGGGTGTGAATAAAAGTCACATCGGGATGGTGGTGGGACCATCAACTTAAAATTAAATTAATTTTCACTTTCATGAAGTAAAATATTCTATGTCCAAAAAATAATTTTTCTCTCACTAGACGGCAGCATGAGTGCTTCAACTCTTGAAATAATAAAAAATAACACCGGAAAACGCTTAAGTTCAAAATATAATTTCTCTCACTAGGTGGCGCCATGAGCAATTCAAAAAGATTACAAGTTCGTTGTCGTGGAGACCGTTGCCATTTCTCTCATAGAAGGAGACCGTTGTCATGACAACCGTTGCATGTGGTATTACAACAACCGTTGCCATTCCTAAAAACGAAACTTTAGACGCAGTGCAACAAGTAGGTGTAACAAGTAAAACAACTCAACTCCACTCAGAAACCCCCGTAATCTTCTACGAGGAAACCCTACTACTCAACCCCACTCGGCAGGCGGAGGAGGCGGAGGGGAGGGGAGGGGAGGGGAGGTGGAGCAGGGGGGCGTGGCTGATCCGCAATCCGCCTCCTGTTGCAGAACCCCCATTTATCATCTACTCGTATATATTTTGTTAATTTTAAAAATATTTTCTTTCTGAAACGATATTTCTAAAACTCGGTCTAAATAAACACGAATTTGAATAGTTTTCATTCTAACTAAATATTTTTTAAAACCAAATTATTTTCAAAAATCAAAATCATTGTGGTCTAGCTTAGTAATTGAATCATTCCAATTAATGTGTCATACTATTAAAATCTAATATGTTGTAAAAAATAAAATACTGAAATCAATCGTCGAAAACGAAAACTGTACAGAATTATTTTTGATGATTTCATTCTTGATAAAGCGTATCCATTACTAGACATGTTAGCAGTTTCTTTAATTCTGATGCTTTTATATACTAAATCCTTTCAATAAGTTTATCTATTCAATATCCACATGTATACAGAAAGCTTTTGGTGAATTGCTTTGTTTTTATGAGGATTGATTAATTTTAATATGTAAAACAATTTTACTTCGAAAATTTTACAAGAACCAACTGATACAAGTGGGTTTAAAGATTCGCGAACATTGTACGACTGTCTAATAGTCTAGTCAATGAATACACTGTAGAGTGCATGGAATATGCGAGAATTTTTGACTTCAGGACTTTGTTAGGAGTAGTTAGTAGCTAAGCATACTAATAATAGTCCACATCCCTGGGAGGTGAACTTGAGGTGGGAGATGGGGAGAGCCCGTTTTGGGGTTTTTCGATTACATCTCGTAAATGGTGAAGAAATGTCGTAGAAAAAATAGGTTCTAAATAAAAATGAAAGCTAAGTATATTTTCTATAAATTTTTTTCCATGCATATTAATCGAATTTCCAAAGGTTTTCGAGATATCGTTATTGAAAATCGATGATTTGCAACAAACTCCTTTTGTTAAACATTTGATCCTAATGCCTCCCGGGATCGTTTCTCAGAAAAAATGTCACAGATGAAGTTGTAGAGCATTAAATTTCCTTCAATTTCATAGTAATTTTTGTCACTTTATCTTCAACCAATTGAATGCATGTACGCTCAATTTCGATGTTCTTCTGTCTACAGTTGAAGATGTTGACGCTACCATGATGATTAACAATATTTTAACAATAGAAATAAGGTAGTTGATTGACACTAACTTTTTAAATAATTATAACTTTTATTACATCATTACTAATCATATACGACCTGGTCTGCCAGGTGGCCGGTGACATTGACGGGTCGTAGTTTTTTTTATTTTAGTTTCTTTTTTTACATTCAATAGGGTCAGGTGGGGTAAAATGGTCATAAAACCCACTTTTTTCAACTTTCTTTGCCAATAAATATAAGAATTTTTCCAAAACCTTCAGATTTTTTGCTTGTTATTTTACATTACATTATTAAAGAACAGATTGCAATAAATTTTGAGCAGAAAAAAGTTAAGTAACTTAATTTTATGACGCCTTCTTTTTGGTATGTAGGTATGACCACTTTACCCCATGGGGTGGGGTAAAGTGAGTAGTGCATGGGGTAAATTGGTCACAATTGGAAAAAAACTATATAAAAGAATTAATAGCCATAATACTGCAAAATACTCAACAAAGGTTCATTTTAGAACTAAAACAACTTTATTTCCCGCAACTGAATTTATTTAGGTCCTCTATTATGGTCAAAAGTTAGCCTCATCTTCGTAACGTCTCGTAACTTGCTCCAGTCTCTTCAGCTGCTGCATATATGGTCTTAAAACGAAGTTATGTACCAAAACATGTTAAGGATACATAATAGTAGGTATTCCTGGGCTTTAACCCCTAAATATTGGATTTTATGACTGTCCTTCAACTCACTGCATCTAATAAAACATAAATATGAAATTCAAAATTTTTCGTGAAAAAACTTTAAAATAGCTTTTAATTGATGACTAAATTACTTAAATAACATATTAAGAAAACATTGCTAATAAGAGAATTCTGGATAACTATAGCTTACTAAAAATCAGTGGGAGAAAAATACATATTTTAACCTAGCTATTTTTATTTCGCTCTCTCTTTCATGTATTGTTCTTGTTCGAAGCACTGCTAGCTCTGAACATTTACAGCTTAATAATACTTATAATAAGTCTGTTTATAAATGAATCATTGATACTTGACTTCCGGTTTACTAATAAGTAAATTTAAAAGTTATTTGTTTAAAAAATAATACAGTATTAGTGAAATAAAAGTGTAACTAACATCTGCCACGTGGCTTAATTTCTAACAAAAGAAGTGCGAGCACTGTTGTCTTCAAAATTTTAATTGTCTTGCGCAAATAGCCTGAATTCCCTCTAATAGTTAAAAATTGAAAATAAATATGGAAACTGAGCTACTGTGCATTCCTATGCAATTTAATTCCTGGTCTACCGCATAAATTAACCTAAAGTAATTTTAGTACATTGGTGCATGTTAAGCCTAATACTATGACCACTTTACCCCATCTTACTTAAATTACTATAAAATAATATATAAACTAAATCTAGCTTCACGGTTAGTGCTGAAGTACTTCTGAGATCTGTGTAAAACTACCTGCACCGTCCATTTGCTGCAAATTCTTTAAAACAAAATGTCAGAGAGAAGTTAAAAGAGCTGTTTCAATTTTAAAGTGTTGTATAAACAAACAAATGATGTGTTTTCTCCACCTAAAGAGTTGCTATTAATATAATTTTGTATGTAAAATTTAATTCTTGATTATTAAAAGCTAAATTAAAAAAATTACATCAATTCCTTTATTTATTTCAAAGCTATAGCTTTTTATTTGCCGTATGTCCACTTTACCCCACCTGACCCTACGTTTTCAACTCCATCTGAAACATCTATCGAAATTCAAAATAAAATGCATTTCTTTCTGATTTATATAAAAAAATCAAATTTTTAAAGTTATGAAGAAACAAACTTGCAAATAACTGCAGATACTGTAATAATATTATCTATATAAAATTTAAAAAAAAGACTGTGCGTGTATATATATATATATATGTGTGTGTTTATCATGCAAATCCGAGCTTAAGTCGGATCTTCACCAAATTTATCACACGCACCGGTACTTTGGCATCGATTAGACTGAACCTTTAGGAACAACCGATTTTTAATACTTCTTTCTTTTTGTTTTGCTTTTAAGTCTTTCTTTTTAAACGATTTAAAATTTATTCTACCCATTATTTTCAGCATTTTGAGGCGCTGCTGATTATTAACTTATTTCTCTTCTGTTTTGATATTAAAATTTATCTTCTGCAGCACAGGGGGCAGGGGCAATCGATATATTTATTTTAATTTTCTTATTTTGAAAGGTACTTCTAAGGTTCTAAGTGGCCGTTGTCCATATTCTCTTTACAAAAACCTGTTACCCTTACTATTCTAATGGGCATTTTTATGCATAGTTCTCAGTCCCGTCATTTAGGAGGGTCAGGGGGTCCATTGCGTTCCCCTGGCTTGGGAAATATAATGTATTTATATGTATGTGCATGTGTTTTATTGTTTTACTAATGCAATATACATTGAGTTTATATCAGTCTCTCTCTGCCGGGAACGGAACAATTTCCGAGATATCTCGGGCAAAGCACCTAGTGAATAAATAAAAAGTAAATAATTAAATTTATTTATTTAGCAAATGCCAGCCGTTTGACCCTTAGCTCTAGGCCACGAGTTCTCCATTATTGTTCAATTGAACTAAAACACAATAATGCCGAGCATTGGTACAAGTGCGCAGCAGTCATACATTGTGCACTTGAATACAAAACACACACCGGCGAATTCACAATGTTGAAACGGTGAAGTCGAAAGTATAAAAATTGCAGTCGCATAATTAAGCCAAAACATATAAAATAAAATAAGCAGCAATTGGGAGATAAAAGTGAAACATGTTTTCTTGACGCTAATTTATCTGTCCTGACTTCTCGTACTTGAGATATTGCTAATTTAGGCGTTAGAAATCAATAAAAAGAAACCGTGTTCTGATTAAGAAATTTTCATTTCATGCTAATAAAGAATGCAAAACCTATTTAAAAGTACCTGAAGAATAACAATAATACTTAATAAGAAAGAAACCTTGCTTTGACAACGCTTATCGCGTCCCTTGCTACTAATATTTCATTTTTGTTCTAACTAAACCCCTTGACTGCTTATCCCGCGTTTCCCGACGGGCATGAGCTTTTCAAGTGTACAGTAAAACCTGTCAAGTTGACTCCTTTGTAAGTTGACCACCTGTCTAAGTTGACCACTATAGTGCTGCACCGCAAGTGGTCAACTTACACGGGTTTCACTGTATTTAAAATATTAATCTCACGTTTTCATCGTTAAAACGTCAGTAATGCCATTTTTCACGTGTTTGGACATTACGGTTTTTTTTTTTCCCAGAGATGACTTCAGTTGCTTAAAGTAGACCAGTTTTTAGCGAATCGAATGAGCTAAAGAAAAGGGGAGCAATCAGAGAGTCAAAAATAAGTATCTCGAGAACGTTTAGACAAGGGAAAATGGTTTATGAGTCTAAAAACACGTTAGGCTATACTCTTTCTAATGAACATGACTTGGTTTCTACGATTTCACTATTGGCGTGGTATCGTTGCAAAAATAAAAATTCTGCTTTTACGAGACATTTCACATCACGACATACATTTCTATTTGTATTCATTTCAATGTTCAGTCACTCTTATTTGTAGTTCATTTGTCAACCGATTGCGTTTCTAAAAGTTAAAAAACTGCTACGACTACTTACATGTTTAATTTCTGTACCGCATTTTTTTCGCGCTTTCAAATAAGATAAACTTTAACCCTGGTTACTTCTTGACCTGCTGTTAACAACAGAGATACGTGAAGGAAGTGGATCACAGTTATTACGATAGATAATAATCGAATATACATGCTTAACCAGCAGATGTTTATTTCTCTTACTGAAGGGAGATATACCAGATGGAGATTGTACGTAAATACATAACAATTATTGATATTGGAGGTCAAGATCTGTGATATCTACGGAAAGAAACGCCATAAATGTTTCATCAAGACGCAATCATTCGCTGACTCATGAGCGCTAAGAAATTTTGTGTCCGTACCGCAGACAGAAGCTCCTTTCAGAGGGACTTGTCTTGTATCCTTACGCTTCGTGAAGGAGTTCGAATTTTTATACATAATGTTGAGAAAAAATAAAATATACTTATTCTTTAACGACTTCTTTTCTGAAAACAAGTGACTCACCTGTGATGCACGCCGCCCCACGGGACAGTCAAGCGTGACCCACCGGTGGTTCACGCCGCCCCACAGCACAGTCAAGTGTGACCCACCGGTGAGTTACACCGACGTGAACGTGTTAAATGGCAATTTCAAAAGGTTATTGAACATGTATCCCACGACATCAGTCTTCCTCCACCAGGAAATAGGGCAATTTCCGAGATATTCCGCAAAAAGCTGGGCAACGCAGCTAATTAAAAAATGAATTTCTTGTTACGTTTTCAAAAATTAGCGATATTCATTAAAGTATCTATGCTTTGAAAACCCCGTTGTGACTTGCAGATATATGTACAAAGACAATTAAATAGGAAATATCTAGCTTTTTCATTGTCTTTAAAATGAGCGTACATGTTAGAAATTCTGTAACTTTTGATTGGTTGAAGATAAAGTAGCAAAAATGTCTATGAAATTGAAGGAAATTTATTGCTTCGTCTGTGACAATTTTTCTTAGAAGTGATCCTGGGGCACTAGAAGCAAATGTTTGAACATGTACTGATATGAAGTTCATCCAGAACTAAACGAGCCTATTTTAGCATGAAATTTTTTGATCTGGATTTTTAAAGATACTTCCGAATTAAAGAATGAATGAATAAATGAGGGAACGAATGAAAAAATGAATGAATGAGTTGAATGAAAGAATGAATGAGTTAATGAATGAAAGAATAAATGAATGAGTAAATGAGTATGTATGTACTGTTGAAAAAAGTATATTTCAAGTAATAAAAAACTAAAGCTAAATGAAAGAGAAAAATGGCTAGAGTATCAATTTGATTTTGTTGTATACGGGAAAGTAGGCTCGTATAACTCTAGACGGAACTTCTTGGTTTTTTACATAATATAAAGGACGTAATAGATGCGACAGAAAAAACAAAAGCATAAACATTTATACCAAATATACACTTTCTATGTAAAAAATTTAGTAAGTGCAACAAGTTTAAAAATTCACCATTTAGAAAAAAATGGACTCGAACCAAGAAAAGCTCCGAATTACGTAGAAATAAAATGTAAATACTACTACCTTGTACCACTACTACTATTACTGATAATAATAATAGTACAGAATGAGCAAGGCCGTAGCCAGAAATTTTTTTCGGGGGGGGGGGGGGGGCTGACATTGAAACACTAGTGTAGGGGAAAGTTTCAGGGAAGAACATATGCTACATTGCTAAAAATTTTGGCATTTTGGGGGGGGGGGGGGCCCGTCGGCCCCCCTCTGGATACGGCCTTGAGAATGAGTCTTTAAAATGATGCAAAAGCGGAACAAGTATAATGCAAAACGGAAACAGACATTTTGTAAGGAGAATCAGTAAAGAAAAAAAACACCCGCAGTCGGAGTCGACACATTTTAAGCGATTCAGACTCCTTTTATCCAAAATCAGTCCGACTCTGACTCCTCAGCCCTAGAATAGAAGCAAAATTTGTTTTTTGAAATTGTACGGAAGGGGGGGGGGGCGTGCAGAAGTTGGGTATAGGAAAAATATAAGTACTTCAGTGAAGAAAAAGAAAATATTTTTTTCTGTGAATAATATTTTAATTAAGCGCAGGACTTTTGAACTGTTTTTAAAAAGGAGAATTTTCAATTTTTAAGTGTCAAGTATAATATATATCATCTTCTAATCCATCCTACGTTTTTCATCCTACGTTATTTAGTCCATCACTATGAATAGTTAAAGTAACAAATATTCATAGTGATGATTAAATTAATTGAACTGGTTGCAAATTAGACGGAGGAAATACAGGAACGGTGACTTACGGATTTCAAGTAGCATTGTTCAGTTTGTTTTAAAGTTGTTGTTTCATGTAGCAGTTGATACTTCCATTCCCATTAGAATGTTAGGTTGATACTGTGAAATTATCTTCCATATTATTTATCTAGCCTGTTTTTCTGTCGGTCCACTAGATCTTCCTTATTCCTTTATCAAATTCCACGATTTACCCTCATTTTAAAGATTATCGTGCCGTTTAATGACGAAAAATAGACTTGCGGTCTAAAAATGTACCGCTTCTCTTAAATTTGAGATTTAAAATCATCTAAAAAGAAGTCCTTTAATGGATGCTAAATTGGTGTTGTCTGCTGGTGCCATCTGTTATCACGTAAACAAACAAGAAACTCTTCTGTTTTTTTTTGTGTAGCAAATTGGACAGTTTTAGCTGCGTCAGTGTGTTAAACTTATTCAATCGTTAGGCTCTACACATTCATTTATATTATGAATGCGTAGAGCCTAACCAACCAACATTTAACTATATTTTAAGGAATGGAACTGTTTCGTTACTGTAATTTAATGCTATGTTTGCTAATAACAAAATTATTATTATTATTATTGTGATTATTTTATTATTTTGAATATCTAAATAATAGTGTGAAAAAATTGTAACAGCTATTTTTACAATTACATGTCTTCTTTTGTACCAACACCCGTTTACTTTTTTCTATTCTTCTTCGTAGTGTAATTTCTCCCAAATTTTTTAAGAATTGAATGCCACACAAAAGGATTTGGTGCGCAGTACGGAATTCCGCTCGAGTCGACTTGTTTTGTTGTAATACATACCAAAATTACGGCAGAATAAATTAATGAGTTGAATCTGTGTTGTTCGAATTATGGTCGACTATGGGAAGTTTGAAATGGAAAATAAGCAATGTAACTAACATTCCGATTTTAAACCACTTTCAGAGCTTTCTGATAATTATTTACCAACCCATGTTGGTAAAATAAGTAGTCTCATTTTATCCCTTTGAATTAAAAATAAGGATATTAATCGGGTCACAAATTTCAAATTTAGTAAATAGCATGAATAGAAACAGTTTCAATTAAGCATTCTTTCCTCTAATTAAGACGACTATAAAAGATAGAACTCATAAGCTATGTGATAACAAATACATGATTATATTAAAGTGGATTAAAATGAACGAACGTAACTATTTTCAATAGTAAAAACATAAATTTTCAAATTGAAATGCAAAATATATTGATAGTTGCTTTTCAAGTGCGATGTTTTAATGTGTGTGAATTCCCGAGCCAGTCAAGCGCCGAAGAATATAGGAAATTAATGAAAGATTAAAGCTCTAGCAGAATGATGATTGGCAATTTTGCCGTAAATAAGAGTTAAACTCTTATTAAAAAGAAAATTACGGATATTAAATACTAAAATTAGGTTCACTGTCACGAAAAATATTGCATTGGCTGTTTCGCGCACCCTTACTACTTGAGTCAATTTAAAAATTCCATGAAACGTAGCATTAAAAATATATATTCTGTCATCTACATATAAAATAATTATACAACTTCGGTCATTCAAAGTATATATTCATACAAAAACACAATAAAAGATATTTTTAATGATTATCTATCTATATATAAATAAGCAAACACAAAACAGTTAAGTACCATTTTCCCTTCTATTAGTCAATCGATTTTCTTACTTTTTAAAAAACTTAGTAGCTATTGGTAAGTTTGTGTTATCAATAAAAAATTTGGAAATTTTTATACTACTTTCGACGTAGATTCGGAGCCCTTTTTTCAAAGTTGTTATTCATCATACTTTCATACTACTCTTCACACCTACGATGTACAATATTTTGCACAATACCTCCGTTCATTTTTTACTTTTATAATTCAAAGAAAAAATATTATCAAGGACAAAATAAGAGAAAATGTAATCAATAAATGAATGTCAAAGAAAAATAATACTAATCTTAAGGTATCAGTTAATCCATTTCAAGATATATATATATATATATGATAAGTCAGTCAATATTGTTTGCCCAGTACAATGTCAATCAAAATGAATTACAGTTTGAAGCTAACGCTGTCTAATATAATATAAAGTGTCGACAGGGTGGCGTAGTGGTAAGGCGCAAGTCTCGTACGCCGAAGATCGCAGCCAAGTCGGTGGATTTTCAAGATGCATAAAATCGTTTGCACCCATGTCGCATGATTGTGCGGCATGTTAAAGATCCCTTGAGTATCCGTTTGGCTTGGATACTCTCGGCTAAATTAAATACCTAGTGCAAGTCACATCAAAATGAGAGTTCAGGTGCCACCATCTAGCGAAAACTGAGCGTCAAAATTCTCAGTGGCAATGGCATCCACCGACAGTGGTGCTACTTGAAAAAATGGATGCCGTTTACCGGGGTACGCACTAGGCCTGCAAAGGTTAATGACCATACGCAGCCCCATTAGAAAGAAAAATATAATATAAAGTGAGATAATAAATCGGGTGACTCGTTATTTTGCTTCGAATTTTGTTGTTCTTTGCATTAGCGTTTTAAACTCTTGATTAAATTGAAAGTGAGTGTTTGAGTTTCTAATTTATTCTATAATAATAGAATGTCATGAATTTTTTTTATTTTAATTTTCTTTACAGGTGAAAGAGCGAAGAAAGATACAATTTATGCATAATATATGTTAGTAAATTAAATAACTGAGTGGTTAATCAGTCACACTGAGAATATATTATCGCTAATTGAAATATTTTAGCAAAACAAACTTGTCAAACAGGAAAACTAAATTGGCTAAGGGTGCTTTCACTCCAAAGGCAACACAGACTATTCCTGTCTTTTCTCATCTACGCAAGCGCAGAGCATATTTTTGAAGGCAAAAATGTGCTCTGCGCTTGCGCGGGTGAGAAAAGACAAGAATATTGTCCTCGTCGCCTTTAGTGGGAAAGATTTAATGAATTAGAGTCGAAATTCGACCACTAGGAGAACTCTAGTTTATATAAAAATACAATTAAAATTAAGTTTTAAAACATAATACACTGATTTTTACTGACTATTCGTATAGAAACAAAATAAAAATTGACTTTTAATGACTTGCCTTTTCGTATAAAAGCATAATAAAGTTAATTTTAAATGACCAATAACTGATTAAATATTTAATAAAATATTTGGAGATTTTTTATTCTAAAGATAATCTGTAATGACTAATAACTACTACAGATTCAATAAAATATTTTATATTTTTTTATGCTAAAGATAAATGTTTACTTTATGACGATCAATGGCAGCTATGTCTTTTAGATTTGTATTATCAGACACTCCTCCATGGACAACAAAAATTTTGTTGTCTATTATAGTAGCCAATGGCAGCCAGGCATAAAGATCTTCGGTGGCTCGTAGAATTTTTGCTGCATGTGTCTGAAAAATTAGAAAGGTATTAATTCATATATAGCTAGAGGTTTCGCTGAAGTAATTACATATTCATTAGAACAAGCTTAATACGCAAAAACGTAATTTCAGACTAATGTGCAGAGGGTGTAAATAACTTGGCAAATTGTGTCATTGACGACGTTACGGTGTAGAGATAAGTTAATTATTCACATGCAACTTATATTTTATTCATTCCTCACCTTGACGGTGTAGGAAAAGTTTCGATTATTATATATAGTTTTTTGCAGCTCTTATTACATTATAATTTTTTTTTTGTATATTTATGGAATTTAAGCAAGCGGGGTATTTACTCTAAAGATTGTTTCAGCAATTCTGCTTTCATCAATGAAAATTTATTAGTGAAAAAATATTAAATTAGTATGCATTAATTGTGCAGTCAAGGATTAGGGAGCAATGTTTAATAAAAATGACTATATCGTTGTCGCTATCGTGTGAACAATTGGGCTATTTTAGAAAATCATTTTTATTGAATCACTGGATTTAATGATTTTTAAGCAGATGAGTTTTAAACTGTGCTCGGCAATCTTGCCCAAGATGCATTTTGAAATATTGATAATATTCATAAAGTAAAGAATTAAAAAGCAAATTGTTCATGCTTTAAATATAAATCAGTTAATATTATTTATAGTAATAAGGGAGATAAAATCTGAAATGTTATTTTGTAATGAATAGTTAAGTGCGACACAAAAACTTGTAAAAGTGAGAAAAAACATTCCTAGACAGCATTTAAACAAAACTTTTGAAGAGTTAAATGTATCTTTTATAATACTGCCATGCTAAGCACAAATGTGGCATCTGCATCCTTACTCAAAATGAGGTATTGGCGATTCAAGTTTTACGCCTCCGTAAACTTGATTCAGCAGAAATTTTTTACAAAATATTTCGCATTAACATATGACCACAAAACATTGTATTTAGGTAAAATATGCGATAGAACCACGATAGAATAGTAGTGTAATTTACACCATAAAAATGTTGTAGCCCGAAAATGCATGGAAATCTCCTTTAAATAATTTATCCGCTGTCTAACGAAAAATTACGGAGACTTGAAAACAAGAAACTATAAAGTCTTTAAAAAAAGAAATTACAGAGAATAAAAAAGTCGGCATTCTTTAAATTGATTGCATAAGATAATGTACCGCAGCCACAGTTCTTCTGCGCAAACGCTGAATTATTATTCCTGGTACACAAAGTCGAAGGTGTGATCAGTTGAGCACAAGCTGCTCGGCCAATGATGCTTCCGGGAAGGCTGGCCGCAAGCAGCTCAAGTTAAATTATACGTCAAAAATATATAATGTTGTTTTGATAATTTATAATCTGGTAGTCACAGATCTCAAGCGTTTATTTATGTATTTGTCTACGGCGTTTAAACTGGTAGTCACAGATCTTAAGTGTTCGTAAGTTTACGTATTGTAACAAATCTTTCTCTGTAGTTTTACAAACTGCGGAAAAACATGAATTTTATTGAAAAACTGTTATCAAGAAACTTGATTATTTGATTTAAACAAGTTCTTCGTAAATTTAAAGAAACTCAGTTTCCCTTCTGTATTTTTATGGAATTTTTTTACAGTCTACACAAGACTTCCTCAGAAGTTTGGTAAATTCGATGAAAAAAATATGTGATTTTAGTTCCTGCAAAAGTGACCATGCACCTAATTAAAAGAAATATATACGTTGAAAACAAGGTTACATATTATTATTCCCAAAGTTTTAATAAGTTCCATGAAATTATGGCTTGAATCCTTAATTAACCACTTAATTTTTTTATAAATTCATAATTTTCGAAATCAAGCACAATTCGAAGCAACGCACAATTTTGGTAATTTGTGCCAGATAATATTTGTGTACCCTCAACAGAGTTTCAAAAAATAACTGTTTTTTTAAATTTCCTATAAATAATTGAATGATCAGTGTTCCTATATTCCTCAGGAATTATGATCTAATTTAAATTGTTTATTGAACATTTTATTTTCATTTGTTTATTAACACTAGATTTATCAGACCGTTTTCAACCATTTCTAAACTTTCATTTTACACCAAGTTGCTACTAATCATAAAAAAACTTTTAGCCATATTAACTTGTCCTACTTACCGTGTATTAGGAAAAGCCAATGCAATTGAAAGTTGCACTATAATTAGTAACAAATTATGTAAAATGGAAGCTTTGAAACAGTCAAAATGACTGGTCTGGTAAAACCAGTGTTAAATTATAGTGAGGTAATTCATTATAATTTTTGTTTTTTCAGCACTTAAACATCTAAAATTAAAATCAAATTTTTACCATTTCAAATCATGAATTTTAGGACTGATGTCAGGGTGCGTACACTATTCTCTGAGTAAAAATCAAGCACTTTCCAGGACTCTTCATAGCAAAAATCAAGTGTTTCAAATGAAGTAAATCTAACTACTTCGAATACATTACAAGCCAGAAAGATTTCTTTAATACTATTTAATTTAGAGCACTCTAACTGTAATAAAATAACTTCATATTCAATACTATAAAAATTTATCAGATCGCACATTAATTAGATTAATGTGTTGTATCGGCTGTGTATGTTCGAGTCATATCTTTATTGCTTGTCAGGTCAGACATGTGCCTCACTGAGAAAAAAAATACTGAAAAATCACGACATAACGCTTTGTAAAAGCTTATTAAAAAGTATATTACAAGCATAAATTACTATGCAATAGAATTATTAAATACTAAGCAAGTCAACTCATTACTTTAATATAAAAAAATGATTGGGGCATTATGTCTAACCAAAATAAGGCATGGAAGTGGCATGGCATTTTTTAAAGAAATAAACATGTTTCTGAGCAATAACTTCTTAAACTGAAATAACTACTTCATACTTGATAACTATAAAAATTTCAATGAAATGAAACAACTTCAAAATTAGGTGTGAAGAATTTTTTACATGTTTTTATACATTGAATTAAAATAGAAAGACAGGGTTCGTACGCTTTTGGCAAAACCAAAAATAAGGACTTTCTAAGGACTTTTTAAGGACCTACAAAAAATTTTAAGGACCTCACAAGTTTTTCGCAATATACAAACTGTTATGTTCATTTCAAAAGGAAGCATTATTGAAAGAGGAAATTGATTTAACATCGCATTTTTATTAGGAACACAACACAAACACTGTTATGGAGCTCTCTTTGTCTTGTTGCTTTTCTAATGTCCAATACAGTCAGGGAGTTAAATAATTATTGGAGCTAGTAATAAGAAGCACATAGCACAAGTATTAATCATATATAAGCAAGTGAAAAATTTAAAAAAATGGTTAATGCTATAAAATACAAGTTAAATGAAAAACAATTTGAATAAAAAAAAATTGTTAAAGAAAACGCTGCACGTTGTCTTGAGAATTTGTGTTTAATTTAGTTTTTTTTTTTTATTTTACTTAACTTATGTTGCCAGCATCTCAATTTCGGCTTACTTAAATTTTTATCTCTGACATAAATAATTTTTTAAAATTATTTAGAAGAGCTTACCAAAATTCCGAAAAAACTTATTATTTACCAGTTGAGAAAGCACTGAAATATGTAGTAAAAATGCGATGATGTTTATGTAAGTCCGCCATTTTTGGTCCTGTCAATCCGCCGTTTGGGTCTGTCCGAAAGCCGCGATAGTAATAGACACCCGAGCAAACCAAATTTGAGGTTCGATTAAGCCCGGGAGCAGAAAGTGCTTAAAAGTGCGACGTACGTCGCAGAACAAACGCGATCTCTGCAGAACATTTCATCCTTTAAAAGAAGAGGGGAAAAAACGCGAGCACAAACGCAAAAGAATAATAAAAAAAAAATAATTAAAAAAAAAAAAAAAAAAAAACGATATGTTCTGCAGAACAACTGACAAAAGAATGTTTATATATTCCAATGGTGCACCCAGAGATCGCGTTAACGCCTCTACAAGCGTGTTTCACGCCTTAAAAATCGGTAATACGCATTGAAATTTAAAAAATGCGTATTTTCACTCTACAAATCGCTCTGCTACTTTTAAACAACTTTTAGCTTGTTAAGTATTGCAAGATATTTTTCATTTTATAAAAACTCGAAGTCGCCAGTCGCCTAATGCGACCAATTTTCTTGTTTTGGCGACCATTGTTTTCATTGAAATGAATGTGGCTACCATTTGCTAATGCTAAAACCCTTTCCCGACCTTTAATCTTGACACGTGATCTTTTCCCAAATTCTCCTGTCCACTAAAAATTAAATAGAGAAGAAAGAAAATAGGAGCTAATTTTTGCGCCACTCGGAAGCCAGTTTTTCCTCCGATTTTTACCGGAAATTGCTTACCGTGTTTGAAATTTCAATCCTTTTCCATCCTGCAATTATTTCAATTATCTTGAAAGATGTAAGATATTTTTTGCATGCACAACCTTAAATCTGCTTATTTGTAGTTTCATTTAAACAATTAAAAAAGAAAAAAAAGTATAAAAGAAACAGCCAAAATTGTGCACGTGCTTCGCCGAAAATTGGATTCTACGTTAGACATTTTAATTCTTTTGCATCGGGTACAAATTTCAATTATTTTCTAAAGTAGAAGATATTTTTTACACATGATGCCCTAAATCTGCTTATTTTGCATTTTATTTTAATAGTTTCTGGCTTTTTTTTTTTGAACTGTGCCGACATTGAATACGTGTTTATCGAAAATTGCGTTTATCGCTATTATTCACTATTATAGTTTCATTTATTTATTTATGCCTCAAATTTGATTTTAATGTGGACAGCTATTTACTTTTTAGAAAATACTAAATTTTGGATTAATAAGAAATTTTTAGAAAATAGTTAATTTAGCTGCATGTATGCTACTCTCTGTGTCAAGGTCGCAGCAGAAGTGGCATTCACTCTGAACTCGGATATCTGTAAAGAGTGTTTATTATTATTATTATTTTATTTTCACTCTTCCAGAAAGTAAAATACTCCTCCAAAAACCTCCAAGGAGTATTTTCATTCTTTGACAAAAATTCCTAGCGCGACCTCTGGGTGCACACGTGGCCGTAAATCCGTTAGAAAGTTGTTAAAAGCAGTCATTGTCACAATGTATAATCTAAATTTTTATAAACATTTTGTAAACAGTACATCTGCATTAATGTCGCAGTATCTGATTTCAAAAGTCATTGACAGAATTGCAAATTCTGAATGTATGCCTTGGTTTTAAATAAATAATTTAATATGTTTTGTCAAAAATGAGTAATAAATATTCTACTAGTTAATTAATATTCTTATATCTATTTTGTGTTGTACTGTGGTCCATCAAATTTGGAATACATGCCTGCAGAACATTTGGAACTGTTTAAGGTCATGTTGCAGAACACTGAATATAATTCTGCTCCTGGGCGATTAAGTAGTTGAAATGAAAGAAGTTTGATTCTTGTGAAGAATACAAAACATAGCAAAACAAATAGAGCGCTTGGGTACCTTCTTAGTTTAACAAAAAAAAAAAAAAATAAGCACCTGGAATAAAAAATAAAGACTATTTAAGGACTTTTTAAGGCCTTAAAAATGAAAATGAACATTAAGGACTTTCTAAGGACCTTTAAGGACCGTACGAACCCTGAAAGAAATATTATTTATTTATTTTGTAACAATGTAAAATGAGTACTTGAAAGGGGGGAGGGAACCTAATGCTAAAGACGATCTAAAATTTTAACACATTTTAAATTACATGCAAAAAAATAAAAGAAAGAAAGAAAAAACAATTTAAAAAACGAAACATTTTTGGCAAAAAAATTTTTAAAATAGATTTTCAATAAGGTTCTAGTATTTAATAATTATAATCAACAGAAAACTAAAACTTAAAAGCTAAAAATTCCTTGATTATCGGCGACATTTAGAGTGGGCGTGACAAAATGACGTTTCTGCAAGTCCTTTACAGAAGCTAAAACTTAGGAAAGATTAAAAATAACGATAAGCTCAAATTTATTGATGTCTAAGGGGAAGAATCCGATATTAAACGAGAACTAGGAAGTTTTGCCGAAACCGATGCAACCAGATTTCGAAGTGCTGAAAAAAAATCGGGATTGACACTTAAAAGCGCCAAAAACGAATCGAATGTGTATATTTTACTCCTAATTTGTGAAACTTCGCAGGATTGTACACAGGCTACTTTCAAAAATGTTCATAGGGTTAAAAAAAAAATAGAGAAAAAGAAATTCAAATTACGAATTTTTGTGGAAGCGAAATTTTTAATTTCCAAAATTACCAAAACTACGGAATTCCGTCAAAATACGGAAAAATCACATGTCTGCAGGTAGGAATTTGAAGAAAGGTGAATTTTCCTGTTGATAAGTTACAAAGAAATAGTAAAAATGTGAAAATCAAGGACTTTCCAGACATTTTTGTACATTATTCCAAATTTCCAGGACTTTCAAGGCCTTGAAAAAAAATTATGTAATTCAAGGACTTTCAAGGTTTTCCAGGCCGCGTACGCACCCTGTGATGTTTTATACATAATAACTTTCTAAAAAGAATAGGAAAAACTTACCTTATATTTAATCATGATTTCTTTTAAAAAACCGTATCTGAAAAATTACAGAATGTAATTAAGAGTTACTGAAATTTTGCAGTCTTAAATAAAATATGCATTGTTTTTTATCACACAAGAACTTCATTTAATAAATTGTTGAAGACAATGAACAAAATATTTTGTTGAACACATTGGCCAAATTCCTGAACGAAAGACAACATAATCTGGTTAAAAACTCTCAAAGAATTCTTGAGAAACTTTGAAAACACGAGATGTTTGTTTAACTTGTTTTTTCGCTTACATACGCTATTAAAATAGCTTACTATGTTTTGAAACGTCTCAGATTCTTCTAAGAATTTTTCAATAAATAATTCCTTTGTAGCTGAAAAAATAATTTGTCCTAACTCCCCAGATGTTTTGGAAAAGGGTGTGCATTTATTGAGCTAAGGATTAACGGCATGCATGAAGTCGTGTAACTTAATAACTTTGAAATTTGATAAAAAAATTTAATCTTCGTGAGAGACTAATTTTCGCAAAAAATGTCTATCCAATTTTCCTGAGAAATATGATGGCATATTTTCCTAATCCGGATTACCTAGCATGCCAATAAGACTAGAAAATCGTGGAGAGAATCGTCTTTCATACGATAGTTTCTTTACATGTTTTCCTTCAAACGAAACAAAAAAGTATTTATTGGAATCGGGTTAGTGCTTAAAATTGAAATAATTTGAATAAGAAATAAATTTAGTTTAATTTCTATGTTGGTAGGGTAGTATGATCAGTCTATGAATACTTAATCACAACTTCATTATAAGAAAATCATATTTTTTCTAATATGTAGCATTTGATACATGACTGAAAACATTTTCACTGATATGTATAAATATTGTTAAAAAACTGAGGGGTTTTAAATTACACTTCTTCATGTGTTTTTGGGTATGCAAATAAAAATTGGCACAACATAATATATAGTTAAGGAACACGAACTTTCGCATTTAATAAGCATGTAAGATGATGCTTCTAATAATCATTGAGGTGTCAGATAGTTTGGAATTGTATGGAAGGAAACCACTGTTGCCGAAAATCTTCTTCAAAACTTATTTTTAAGAAAAAATTCAAACTGTTCTGTTTGCCCACCATTCTAGTAGATTTACCTAATCATCTAGTTGATTTACCCAATCGTTCCTAATTTCGTAAACGCGTAAGTACACATTTCGGATGTGTCGGTTCTATAAATTCCCTACGTTAACAATTTTAAACGACTGTTTTAAAAGTGAATTTTCTTTAACAAGGAAATATTTATTCTAAAAAAATGCTTAGCAAAGCATATGAATAACCGGTAAAAATAACAGCTGAAGTGTTTCTGAGAAAGGTGAAATCATAAAAAATGAATTTCATTCAAGTTATTTTTCTTGAAGGTAGGTAGGTACATTGTATAATGCAGAAACCCATTAATATTCAAATCTTCAAAGCTGCTTAATCCAATTATTCATGCCCTTACCCACTTTTTTCAAAGCTTTTAGCGGATTATTTTTTGATAATCATTTTTTTTTTTTTGCTTTTTTGCAGCATTTTGATTATTTAAATTCAATACGACTTCTCAGTTATAGAATGCATTGGAATGCGAGGTTAGAAATTAAAAAATCACTAAATACCTGGATTTGCTTTTCCTTTTTTACGTGAATAATGAGGGTTTTAGGCATAAAGAATGACTTTCAAACAATCCGTTTACAAAACAAATAAATGCATACTAAATATAAAATACAGGGAGGAGAAAAAAGTTAGAAATGAAATGCTTTAAAATCAGAAAAGAACTTTGTTCTCAAAATTGCAAACTATTAATTTTCATTCAAACTATTGATTTACACTTTTGTATTAGAATTTATGAATTTTGAAGTATAAAATCTTTAGTTTTTGCTTGCTAGTTCGCAATAAAATTAATATTTTTAGGCAATGCTTTTTAAATTGTTCGAGGTATTTGAAGCTACACTGACGAGAGGGAAAAAAATGCAACGTCAAGGGCAATTAGATTAAAAGAAGGGTATTGAGGCAAAAATTTTGTCTACGTCGTATGATTACATACATTTTCAGAGTCAAAGATTAAAATTTGCACGACAAGTTTCGCTTCAGGTATCAAATGCTAGTACATTGATGACCACTGTGATCGACATGATTTTGAATCCGCACACGCAAATCTGCATGCGTTACGAGTTTGCAGTTCCCTCTTTTTTTTGCGTTATAGTTTGAAGTTCCCTCTTTTTTTTTTTTTTTTTTTTTTGCGTTATAGTTTGCAGTTCCCTTTTTTTTTTGCGTTATAGTTTGTAGCTCCCTCCTTGGTGGTATGTTACACAGAAAAGGTTCTAATTTACTGGTTAGAAGGGATGGTGAACCAGTAAATTGGAACTAGTAAGATGTTTGGTGCACCTAAACATCTTACTATGCTTAGGTGCACCAAAATTTGAAAAAAAAAAACTAACCTCCATTCTCTTTTGAAGCCTGGTACAACATATCACCAATTTGTTTAGTATACTTTCTCAGTGAAATAAAAAAATGGTCAGTGCTGGTTGTGGATGACTCTGAATTTGTCGTTACATAACATCCTCATACGTATTGGATGAGAAGAAAGATCGGTTGATATAGTAAGCGGTATGGAAACAGCTTTTATTCGGTTGCAAAATGCCCCAGGATAAGTTTTATCCCAAATAGTGTTCAAAAAACTGGGTAAGGTAGTAGGTACGCAATGTCAACTTGTTTCGTTACTGCATAACGGATTTGAACTCAAGCATTGGTTGAATTGGGCTTTGAATTTAGAATTGATCGAGTAATTGTTTGAAAATGTGTGTGTCTATCATAAGTTTCCTTGCCGAAAGGAACTAACTAGTCTAGGAGAATTGTGGGAAGATTTGAACTTCTTGTAATATTCAACTATAGCAGAAACAAATATCAAAATTAGTATGGATAAAAATCAAGGTAAACATTTATTGTTGAAACCATTTTATTCCTTAACTGTATAAATGTTTAAGTACTTATTTAGAACCATTACTTGAAATCGAACTTTTTGACTTTACGTCATTAAAAGATTAAACTTTTGATTGTCCTTATCTTATTCATTGGTATCGATTTCAATAATTAACTTACGTTTACATCATCGTTTTAATAATAAAAGGAAAAATACTAAAAATCTGAAGCGGTCTAATTTAAAAGTTTTTTTTAATATGTACCTTTCTTAGTTTTAATATGTTTGATGACAATAAGCTACTTAGTACACATTTAAATTTAAAATATTTCGAGCAAGCTATCACTGATTTTGCAATAAATAATAACTCTTAGCCTTCTTAATTTTCTTTGTGTGAGAATCTTTGATTAAGATTCATCCGAGGAGAGTATTACTATCTGAAAAATACTAGTTTTAAGCGAAAAGAAGCAAAGCATTATCATTCTCACTTTTTCCCCCGCTTACTTTCTGCAATAAAAGAGCTTTGACGCTTGAAATTTTTCCTGGAAGGGACAGATTTAATATGTTTCGTCTTAAGAGTTATTTGTTCGAAGTTTGAACCAAACTTCTATTTCTTCAACGCGACATTTATCCATCTGTCGTTTTTTCATATGAAATAACGTATTCTTCTTACTAGCAGCATATAAACGTTTTCCCCTGAATCTCTTTTCGCATGCAGAAGCACGTTTTGCAAACTTCAATTCTGGTGTGGTTGAAATCATCGATGATATTTTACGTTTCATACTGCTTATATTTACAACTTTTGCATTCCTTATTATTATGTTTTATGACACGTTAGTGATAGTTTTAAATTTTTGCAGATTTAGTCGGCGGGCATTTCGGAAGAAAACACTGAATTCTCGCATTTGTTTTATTTACTTGTACTTCTTCCCTCTTTTCGAATCAACGGATTTCATAAATTTGAATATTACGATTTCTCAAATGACGATATGCATGAAATGACAAGAAAGGTGCATTAAGTGAATATTTATAAAAGTTAAGGCAATCAAATAAATCAGAAAACGATTTTATGAAGAGCATTTTAGAATTAACTGAAAACTGAATATTTGTATTCTCAGTCATAAAACTTGCAAAAGTTTAAAATCGGACAGCATTTTAAAAAAGTGGTGCAGACAATATTCTCAGCTTTGATGCATTAATCATATTAAAATGTATAGATACCTAACCTTTTTCTTCTTCTCATAAATAAATAGATACTCTTGTCAAACTATTGTTATTTTTGAGGACAATGTTATGTCATTTTCTTCAACTCATTATACATTATTTAAATTCTAAACTAATATGGCTTTTAAGTTCATATATTTGATTATGGTCTTGAAAATTTTATTTTTCGAGGAGTTTTATTCTGTGTTTGCATTCACGACTACGCGTATTGTCTTCACGAGTATTTCACGAAAAATTAAATTCGAAAGAGCATTTCTATCACAGATTTTATTGGTATATTTTGTTGATTTTCCGTATTTTTTTCCAATGGATGTCACTGAGCATTTATCCAAACTTTCATAAGTTTCTTGAACCTGATTTTGTGGGTTGTCGTAAACTCTTAAGGTAGCAAATAGAATGTCCTAGAATACATTTGTCGAATTACGCTGTAATAAATGTTCTTGCCTATAGCAGCCGATTTTAATTCGTCATTTAGTTTAGTTGTGCGAAACCGCAGAAAATACAATAAGGGTCTGATAAAAAAGATTTTGAAAAAAAAAAAAAATGTGAAAGCATGGTTAAAAAATGGTATAATACCAGAAGTTTTTGTATTTTCTATGATTTTACTCAACCAACCATAAGACAATTTAGAAAAGGCAGAATGAGAGAATTTGTTTTGCTGTGTATTAGAAGTAATTTAAACAAATTATAATTAATTTCCAGATGGAGAACTTTTGTTTCTTACTTTTCACCAATTAAATACTTCATGCGCAAAATTTTACAAGAAATTTTATACTTGCAAGATTCTTTAGATAACATGAAAGGAGAAAGAAATCATTTTCTTCTTTAATTCTTTAAGTATATTTTTTTAGGCATTTTGGAGCCTTTTACTTTTTTGAACGTGGAGATATTTTAGTGCTTAAACGTAGCGCTTAAGCGCAATTATCTTTAGTTTTGAGATTTGTTCTGAAATTTTACAGCTAATTTGAAATTATATTTTCTTGCATACATGGATTCTGTCAAGCTTTTACATTATGGTCAGCAAAATTATTTCTGATGCATTTTCAAAAATGAAAGACATAGCGTTTTAGAAAGTAGAATATAACTTTTCGATTTTAGACGAAAAAAAATCGAAACATGCACTTTTATTCATTTTGCGACATTAATTTTGAGACGAAACTTCAATATATCCGCTGGACAGTTTGTCTTTACTAATGTATAAGTTCTCCTTTTCTCTATTCTCATTTTCTTTACAAATCACTTTTTGCGTTTTTTTACGATAAGTCAGCAACTTCAGCAGCAAACAATCAATCACTTCCTATTTGAAACATTTCATGGCAGATATGTTTGCTTTGATTTTGCTTGGAAATAATCCAACGTTGTGCATTTGAAACCTTGTAAAGTTTATCTTTAACAAATATTATTACTCGCTATTCAAATTTCCTTAAATAGCATCGTCGGTAAAAACGTTTTTTACCAACGAAATAATGTATTATGTCCTTTAAATTCTTTCAGTGAAATAACTAATTCTATGAACAATAAAAATCAATGCTTAACATGAAAACCCAATATGCATGACCAACAAGTGTTAGTCGTGTAACTCACGTTATGCTCTAGGGATATCGGACAATGTCCGAATCGGTAGTTAAGTGGATACTAAAGCTGAGCATTTCATTTATTTATTCCGGGCACACTCTCGGCGCAGAAAATGTTCGTGCTATTTATGTTGCGCGCGTCGACGTGAGCTATAAAAAAAAAAAAAAAAAAAAAAAAAAAAAAAAAAAAGAGAGAGAGAGAGAGAGAGAGAGAGAGAGAGAGGGAAAAGAAAAAGACACAGCAAGGCTAAAACCCTTATTTTAAACATCATCCAGGGGTTGTGCACAAACAATTTCGTTTAAAGTTTTGTATTAGCCTGTTGAAACAGATATTTTTTTATTATCAACTCACTATAAGTACGGAACTAGAAATTTAAGTACTAAGATCTCAATGGGAAATATGATTCAATAATAAACCAGTGGTCGCCAAACAGTCGATCGCTGGCTACTAATAGCTTGCGGGTTAATTTTCGGTACAACGCGATCACGCTCAGGTGGTTTAGTCTACACATTATTACACCAACGATTGTTCATTCATTTTCAAAATTTCTCCAATATTCGCATTGAATAGCGCGTGGCTCAGAAAGAAACTGCAGAATATTTTGCTGGCATAATTATGAAGTGTAGGAAAAGGGGATAACTGTACCAATAATAGTGGCCCGTTCGTATTTTCTGGCAGATAATATAATAGCTGAAAGTTGACTAATAACTGAGAATTGAGCTTCTTACTATTTTTGTCCTTCTTTTTCAACCCGGGGGGGGGGGGGGGGGCTAGCTCGTCGAAGAATTTGGAAACGGTACAGTTGCTTAGTGTCCTCAAAAGTCTGACGACCACTGATATAGATTAATGGGTTTCTGATGGGCTTTCCCTAATGTATATACTGCTTTCCAAGGCTCATACACCATCTGTACTTCAAGTTTTAATTTTAGAACAGTGCTTTGCACTCATTTTAAAAAGAAGTGCGCTTTTTCCTGCGGTCCCTTTTCCTAAACGAAAACAGTTTGAGTTAATGCGATAAAAAACCCTTAGCGACTATCTATACTATAATAGTAACCATTAAGGGTTTTTATTGCATTACGTATCATCCCATTTGAGAATAAAATGAAAATTCTTTGGCGTAAAAAAAAGAAAATCCCAAACACGTGAGTTTTTTTTATCACGTTATTCGGCATCAATGATGCCTGGGGAAGAATAGGAAATAATGAGTATTCAGTCAAAATTATCTTTACTGATGTCAATTGAAGCTATAAATCAAAGGATTAAATATAGCTTTACCTCATACAAAAATAGAGTTTTATATTTGTCAAAGAGTAGGGCATAATGAGTTGATCAGCAACGATTTTCTATTCTTTTGAATAACATAATTAGCTTTTGGAAAATATAAGTTCGCCCGCAGCCATTTATTTGCATTTATGTGTGGTAAACTTTGTTCGCAGACTAATAAATAAACACGGTTTGTGAAAGATTCATATGATGCTTTTGGACACTGAGCTCAAATAAATATATATCAATTCAATTTTATAACGCACATAAATGCCGAGTTATACAGAATAAATATACCATTTCTTAAAATCATAAAAGGCCAAAAAAACATTTCTTAACATTTAATTGCAATGAAACGTTTTAATGATAATTCTCTCTTTGAGTCTAACAAACAAACTCTGACAGTTAAATTTTCATTTGAAAAATTGCATTTTCTAAACTGTCGCCTTTTAAAACTATGTTATATGATCGAATTTCATATAGCAGTTAAAAATCCATTAATAATAATATAGTTTTTTTTTAATAGGAGAAAACAAATGAATGCAAAAGAGATAAACTTTCCTGCGTTATTTTCTATTCAATTCCATATTGTTTCAAAAGCATACCTTATCAGAACTTGTCAGTAATAAAACTGTGCAAAGTTTTAGAGCATTTAAAAAAATGTTAGTTTAATAATATCAGAAGGTATACGAGCTATAATTATAGATATTTTATGGCAAAATGATGGATTTTTTCCAAGCTCATGATATTAACTTCTGAGATGATGCATTGGAAAATTATATACGACCTTATTTATTCGATTAATAGAGATTCTCGAATGTCTAGTATAAAACTAATAAAATGTTACAGAATATATTTGGTTTTCTTATAAAACCAATATCAACTTTTTAGTGAATGATTTAAGGCATAATTCTTCGTTAACCCAATAATAAGAAGAAAGCTTTAAAAAATTCAAAACATCGTTTAACATTAAACTAAAAATAGAAATTTTGACTAAGAAAAGTAAAAATCGATTGAAACATGACTACGTGTGAAAACAGAGTTTTCCTTTAGCGCTTTCAGGAGTTTTACTGATATGTTAAAGAGCATTAAAGCAGGGTTAAAAATTAGCGGCTGCATGGGGGTGCTTGCTGCTCATCTAAAATTTTATCTACGCAGATAATGTTTTTGATGGATTCTTCATTTTGAAGCTTAGTATATTTAATCACGTTCTGCACATTAACTAAAAATTATTTTTAAGCTTCGAAAATAAACAAATAATTAAATAAATACATAAAGAATGAAATACAAATATAGCCACAACTGTATTAGTTTTAGGCAAGAGGGAGGGGATTTGTCACAAATAATTTTGCATCATAAAGAAAATAATACAAATGTTTGCTGTGTATCGTAAATAAGAAAACGATCTGCTTTAGTCCCTCTAAACAGGGCACAATATACATAAACTTAACATGTAATTATTAAGCATTTAGGTAGTGTGGAAACTCAAGATTATGTCATGTGTTCAAATAGGTTCATCTGCAACCTCGTCTTGAACTGAAGTTATGACGAAAAAAATTTAGACCCGTCCCCTATCTACGAATGTCTCTAGTTGCGTGCAAATTTGAGTAGTAAGAGTAAATGGGATCAAAGAGAAATGGTTGTGAATGCTAATCAAGTGGTCGTTTAATTTAAGAAAACCTCGAGCTTAGTGTCATGGGAATAGATTTGAGATGACGCCCTGTTTGCAAGGGTGGAAGGGGTAACGAGTGATACTGCTAATTTATGCACTTGCTTGAATAATGAAGAAAATACAGAAAATTTTCGAGGTGCGTTTGAGGACAATGACTGAAAAGTAGATACTATGCTGTGTTATTACAAATTGCTACTTTGGAGGAGGTAACTAGAAATGAGAAGGTTTCCCAAGTAATTGTATCCAAGAAAAGGTGGTTCCTCCATTTCTTGCAACTATTATTGACAGTAATAGTTACAAGAAATACAGGACCTTACTGTACTTGCTTTAAGGTGTTTGGGTTAACTGAAAGGCGAATATTTCTATAAAAATCATGCATTCATATTGTGGTAAATAAAAAAAATCATTATGACGCGTAAAATATTTCAATAAATCGGATTTAAAAGATGAACGGTATTGTTCCGAGCTAAAGGATTTAAATAAGTTTGCTGTACGAGGGTTTAAGTTTAGTTATTTAAACGTAAAGCATTTCAAACTGCTTTTTACCGCATTTGGACAGAGTTGAAAATGAAACATAATTAGGTCTTTCTCTTGATAATTAAAGAAATGTATGCAAAAGACACAATAAACTGGAATCGATAGAGTTTGTCTTAAACGCTGTAATATGTGGATCTGAGAAATAATGAAAGTGAAAGAAACTGAGCACACTTACCTGATATTCATGCTGAAATCCTCATGATTGCCTCTATTCAGGAATACTGCATCAGGCCATACAATAAAACAAGCCAAAAGTAAAACAAGAACTTCTATCGATTGCGATCCACGATCCACAAAATCGCCATTGAATATGTAAGGACTGTCTCGTGAAGGCAAACCGTTCTAAGAAAATCAAATGTAGAAAATTTTATCTGAACACTACATTACCATTAAATCAATAATAATACTTCTTAGTGCCCTAATTTGAGTACATTCAGCAAACAAGCGTAATTACATATTTTGTAAGAAGTAAGGAGAGGGGGTACATTTAAACAACCCACACCTCTAGTTAATCCAAATTTTACATCTGAAAAAACTACCAAGAGATGGTAACATTAGCTCCATTTTATTTCTGAATTTCAAAGCCGTGGACTATTTTGTTTTGTGATTGTCGTAACAATCGCCGCTCCTTTAGATAGACGATATTCTACGAAAACTGTCTCAACCATCAGTTTCAGATGGCACATATCGAGCAGCTGGTTCACTTTCATTTGGAGCGAAACCAAACTAATATATTCCTAAAACCTTTTATTAAGCAAAAAACAAAAACCACTTCAATTTACAAAGAAATGGCTAAAATGGCCAAATATTCAGCCTAAATATTCTTTATAAATGCAAATGTTAATTTGGAACAAATTGAGTTTTGTAAAAATAAGTTTTGTATTATCTATGCATGCGTTTAAATGTGTGTTAAAAACTACCACTCCACCGGGGCACATATGAACAAAATTTCGCATTTTTTATAATGGCAGTATAGGTCAGAAATTCCCAATAAATGCATCCAAAAGCTGCAATAAAAATTCAAGAAAAATAAATGTATAAGTATATAAGAATTTAGCTCTTATTTCAATATCTCATAGAAATATTGAGAAATTGTCAAATATGTAGAAGTTTCCAAATGTGAATCCTCTCCCCTATCAAAATATGTGCATAAAGATCAACAGTAAAGCTTATTATTTTTGAAGTACGTAATAATGCATCGTTTTTCCATTGAAAAAATGAAAATACGACACTCGTTATCGCATTACATGGATAGGGATGTAAGCGCTCTTAATATGAGCGAAAGTTAAAAGAGCGAGAATAATTTTGCAGTAATTTATTCATATTTTTGTTGCGCTTTTGCCAAGCCTATTCCGTCGGTTTCACCGTCAGTTCCGTCAAGAAACGATTGTCAAAAAGTGCGAATAACAACACTTAGTTATTTTCTCCTTGCTTTTGTGTCGTAATCTGACAATGTCCTTCATCTTTAATATTGTGGTTCCACAAATACGGATATTTGCAAATATTATTTCTTTTGAAGAGAAACATCTGAAAAAACTACCAAGTACCTATAAACATGTTTTTGAAAATCATAGATGCTTTAAAACAGCTTACTTCAAAAGGAAAAAAATGTTCATTTCAAATCTTGCTCGGTATGAGCAATTTCGTCTATGCGCTATTTTTACGACATAAGATCATGATTGAGATTTTTTTTACTTCGGTTTGTATTTTTTTTTTTTTTAACTTCATTTGTATTTTTTTTCTGTGTGTTGCATAGCTTTTGTTTAGATCAGATATCTAGTTGTGCCGTTATCGTAAAATAAAATAAATAAGTAATAGAACAAATACAGACATGTTTAGTTCATTAATTTACTGTCTATCAAAGTGAAATTAGTTTTTTAATTAATATCGAAATAAAGTGATAATCCCATAATATGTGCTAATGCTTTCTAAATGGTAAACTCAAATAAAGAAATAAGTTACATAAAATGAATAAATAATTAAATATAAAACAACAGCACTTCAGTTACTCTTGGCGTAACTGTTTTGCAGTTTCTTTCCCAACCAATTAAACGGCCTTATTCTGAAAGTGAAGAATTTTATCGAATATCATCGCTGTTAATTAATTGGTTCTTTTTGCATTTCCCCTTGGGAATAGACATTTACGTGGACAAATGTTAATAATAATAATAAAAAAAAACTACTGTGATAAATACTTACACCGCCAAAATAATTTTCATGCTCAAGCGCACAAAAAATACCTCTTTTGAAAATTATTAAGAGCTATAAAAATAATTTTTAGACTTGATTTCAAATATTTACTTTCATATGAAAAGTCTGTAGTCGTCGGTTTAAACCCCAGGTAGTGTAATATTTCCAGTATATTAGACTAGACTCAGACATGAAGGGATTATAATTATCAACCGAAGCAATGATGTATAGCTATTTCTAAATTAACTTACTAAGCACTTTCTACAATAACTTACTATGACTTTTCTACAATAACTTATTAATTTCTGGGTTAAAGTCTGAGGAAGAAATTTAATTTTTCCAATTCATTTGAGACAAATGTGTTGGAAGTAAAACTAATTAGTTTCAGAAAGATTTTTGTTGATGTTTTTGTCACTTAAGGCATTTTCGAAACTAAGAAAGGTAAGGATTTATTTATTATTAAAGCCAGTTTTTATTGCTTTAAATCGTGAAACTTTTACCATTCAGCATAAACTGCTTGCAACTCAAGTGATCAAAGCAACCACTACTATTACTGTTACATTAAACAAAAAAAAAAAAATCTTGCACGTTCTTACACGTGTCAAAAGTGACTTTGAAATGCGCGCTAGTAAACTCTCCCGCTCACGTTCAGTTAGTTTAATGTAGAACGTGATTATTTATTGCTATTGCGAAGTACATCTATTAAAAAAAATCGTAACATAGTCTGTGCAGTAATATATTTGACGCTGGTTTCAGAAGATATGCTCATAATTCGAGGTTTTGCGATTATTTTCTTTCATTAGTAGAGTTGAAAATATATTTTGTTTCAACTCCAACTACGAGTAATCTATTATCTACGATCAATCTATTTCTTTATGATGATTTTAGCAAAATATTTACAACTTCAAAATAATTAGATTCGTGTTAAAAGCTAATTAACATTTCATTGGTTACTTCTTTACCTTTATTTAAATGAAGTCTAGATTATCCCCGACAACGAAAAAGGGTTTGTTTTGGTCATAATTTTTTGATTGGTTTTATTATTTTTGGTCGTGAGAAGCAGTTTCCTATTCTCGAATTTCTATAGAAATGATAGGAATTCGAAAAACATAAGTTTTCTTGTCCCCTTGATAATTTCACAATCTCAGGAAGCAGTATTTATATGAGTGCGGAGAAATTAAAAACGTCTTATAACAATTATACACATTTTTTTTAAATATGAAACTAATTACATTTCTATTTAAAATATAATATATTATTAACGGCAATTTAATTGAATTGCATTCGATTAGTTAGAATTCAAGTGATGTGGTTTATATCTCGCACAATCCCTTTATTAAATTCAATTATTGAACCGAAACGAAATTATTGTCGTTATTGTTTGTGACACTTCAATTATGGAATGATTAAATTTTTGAATTTCTCATTGTTGAGTCGCTTAACTCATAGTATTATTATGTATTTGAAGTACCTTCCCGTACATATATGCTAAATTGAAAAATGAAAACAGAGTTTTTGATATATATATATAATGCGAATATTGAATTTTCTCACAAACACATTGAAATGTGATTTAAATTCAAAGCATAAACTGTAAATGTAATAAATAAAAACTGCTTTCTGTGACACTGAATTGAATTGTTCCGAGTTTTCATTTTCAGAGAAAAACACTTTAAAATGCAGAACTTCATTCTTTTCAATACTTATTTATTATAGTAATGATTATTTTTTTTTAGCTATTTTTCCTGCACGAAAGAAGAAATGGGTAAAATTATATAGAATACCCTAGCTTTCTACTATTATTTAATTAACTAATTAATTAAATAACAGCAGAAAACTATTCTCAATTTCTCGTAAAACTATTATTAAATACTTAGAAACGCTAAATAAGTAAGAACACTGTACAATAGTACGAAATTTACAGTAGGTTTCTGAAATAGATAAATACAGCAATTGTAATTTTGTCTATTCAAAAAGAAAAAAAAGCTAAAAACTGAATAAAACATTGTTTGGAGACTTAATAATAGTGAATAATTAATGGGTAAAATAAAATGTCGCAGATACTTAATTAGCGAAATGCAAAAGTAAAAAAATTAAGATAAATAAATAAAAATAAATGAATAAAATAAATAAAAAAAAAAACAATAAAATAATAATTGTATTTTCAAGAAAAGAAAAAAAAAAGCGCAAGTGATTTTATTTTTGGTTCTATGATTGTATGATGTTTATATTTATTCTCGTTTTATACTTTTCTGATGCCACACACTTTATATGCAAATTTCAATTCGAAGAGGGGGAAAAACATAAAAGAGAAAACTTGACGACATGTATGAGTTGAAGTAATTTATCCCACACAGGAAAAAATACCGTTGCTATATTTCTTTAAGTTTTATGATTATACGGTAAACAAACAAACAGTGTTGTTACAAGGCAATAAGAAAATAATCACAAGCATATCAATTTAAACAAATTAACAGACTTCACTCAAATAACTTATTTATACTAATTTAGTCTCTCTTGCGAATACATTTCCTTGAAGAATATCCCGTTCTTATAAATTATAAGACTTTCATACCATCACCGTTCGAAGTAAAGATCCGTTAACGGAAAAAAATCGAAGGCAGTAAAAATAATTTTGCGATATTTTAGAACAATTTCGAATCGCTCGAAGAAAAATAAACAGAGGTTTTGAAAGATTTTTAGTAATTTGGTCTTAAGTACAATTTTATTTAAAATAAGAAACAAAAAGCAGTTTTATTAACTTTGAAAATATTTAAATTTAATTTATCTTTGAAGTTGACCTTTTTAATGGAATTTATTGATATTCTGTTGCGAATCTAGATGAGTATAGAACTTCTTTTGCATGAAAGAAAAAAATATTGCAAGCGTTCTAACGTATGCACAATCTTCAAACAATGTTCCTCTTATGCAGTTTTTTGCACGTTTTAATGCGATGAAAATGCCAAAACGAGTTAATTTAGATAGATATTAGCAATTTATAGATTTAAAATTTAAATCCGAACAGCTTGGAAGTGTATTAAATTTCGAATACATTCCTATGGTAATCTATGGTTGTGAAAGTAGCTGCATGCGAAATTTGATGTTTTGGTTTATGTTTCTTTGCAGTTTCTAACGTAAATGTCATTTATGAGGTGTGAACATCTCTTTCTTCTGACATTACTGAAGTAGAAGGCTCCATAGCTTCACATTTTTAAGAGGTGATGTTGAGCCTGTAAAGCCTCTGAGTTCTGTGCGGTCGTAGTTTGTACCTGCAAAAAAAAAAACCCCGCGAACCGAAGAATGAAACATGGGTGCTGCTAACCTATATAGTGATGTCTAATAAATACTTTTCTCCACCAGACACCCGTACACCTCTTAGCAGAGGCCTTAGGTGCGTCGAAGCAGGGAGCTGGTGGCCGTCGGTCGATGTCTAATGAATACTGTGTAATAAATGGAGTTTCAATTTGGAAATTATTTTTCTCTCTAATGGGCTGCTGTTGGCTTCTTGCAAATTGCAGACCCAGTGCCCCAAGGATTGGTACCAACTATCTCAGCAGCCCCACAATGGGTGTGGTACCATCGCCACAAGTGAATTTTGACGCCCAGTTTCTTCACCTGAAAGATGGAGTACCTGGGCTTAGTTGGTGCGAAATTGCACAAGGAATTTAATTTAGCCAGACCAAATAGACACTCGAGATCTTTTACATGGCGCATAATCATACGACATGGCACATACGATTTTATGTACCTTCAAAATCCACCTACATGGGCAGGTTTGAACCTGCTAACTTTGGTGTAAAAGGCCTTTTACCACGGCTCAAATTGCAACTATAATTGTGTTCCTTAATTTTACATAAAAACACAACAGAAATGGAAATGATTACATACCAGATTTCGTTTCATCTTTTTTTAAAACTAGTAATGGAATTAGTTTTTGCGCATTTTCCTGCTAGTTGAAACACTGTTTGCAAACTGAGAGAATTGAAAACATTGCCTCACCACCTGAATTAAACTAAACAATGAATAATGGCTAATAGTTCTTAATGCTTCTAACACTTCGTATGCATAACCGTTCAATATGTTTTGTATCTGTTCTGATGTCTTTAATTTTTCCATGTTACTTGTTAAGATAGAAATAAATATTACTAAACCTACCAGAGCTGACGAATGGTCGCTTTTAAAACTTGAATCAAAATTGTGAAATTCCAGGGTTCAATTTTTCTTGAACATACTGCACGATTTTTCTAAAATATAGCTACTTAAGTAGTTATATATAATCTACCTATCAATAGTTTAATTTAAGAAACCTTTACTAGTAGAACGAAGTTTTACTATTAAAAGTCAGTTAATCGCAATAATTGAGCATTTGATTATTTCTTTTAAAGCAGCACAAAAAAAAAAAGGAAAGAGGGGGGGGAGGAGATCCCTTTTTTTTCAGTTCTAGTAAAAAAATTATGACAAAAATTAACTTACATTAAGAGATTTTGTGGGTGACGCAGTTAAGATATCATAGTGAATAAAGGAAAAAAAAAGGAAATGATGCATAAATCCTTGCTTGGTTCGTGTCTAGTCTCGCAATATATTTGTAGGAATATATAATTAAATAAGTGCTATTTCCTATATCAGAGTCAGTAATTCCCTTGAATGCCAACACCGGAAACGAACCCTAAGTATTTCAAGTGATTCGTTGGGATTAATATATATTTCACTTTTCATAAGATATATTACCAAGGAAGAAGTATTTTGCAATAACGTACTTGAGTAATATTAATACAGGAAACGCGATATAATCTGTTTCGCAATTTCCCTTGCATTTATGGAACATTTTTGTCTACTAAACAGATAAATTTTCGATCGATAGCTTTTTAAAAATTGGTAATGGGAACTATTTTTAGATTAATTTCTCAAATACTTTGAAATGTAATGCAATGCTTTTAGAAACTTTTAATATCTCTGGCTGCGTAGGAGTTCGGGAATGGAGTTCAGGTAGCAGATTTTATATCTGTTTCGTTTAAAGAAAATCTTAATAAGACGAAAAAGTACCCACCTAAGTAAATGAATTTAAGGTACGCAAATAAAATCTGGTCCGTGAAAAAAAAAAAAAAAAAAGATTATGAAGAAATTTTTATCGCTATGCTTGCCTAATTATAATGAAAGTTATCTAAAATAGAATTTGCTTTTGGGTTCGTGAACATAGTTGCTGCTTTTTAAGTAAATAAGTTCTCTATGGGGGGATAAGGGCAAAACTTGACCAAGTCGAAGAAATTTAAAAAAAAAAAAAACCATTGACACTTTAGCGAAAAAAGAGTAAAAAACAATTACAAATTTATAGTAAGTACTTAATTCAAACTCAACACAACACCTTGCTGAAATAGTAATTGTACGAAGCAGAGATAAAGTGTAAGATAAAAACTTTAAATCTGATTTGTTCACATTCACTTATTTTTCACAATGTTTTCACCACTTAAGCCATTAAATTTTCTTAACGAATGTGGAGTTGTGGATAACTAATAATAAGGTTGTGGGCTTGATAATTCGAGACAGCCATGGAAAATAACATGCATTCAAAAGTGAATATTTGCTTTGTTTCCATATCCCAAACTTTCAGCAGACAGTTCACTTAATACCATTTGACTTTGAGTTTCAAAACAAAATTTTATGTAAGTCCCTAGGTTCTCAAAAATAAAAAAACTTTTTTTACCTTCATTTTTTTTTGCAGCTTAATAAACACAAAATAAAACACATTATATTGAATCTAGCAAAAAAAAAAAATAAATAAAATGGGATAAGTCAGAAAGAAAAACAATTCTAAAGGCACCTGAATTGTTTCGATTGCAGAAAAGGTTCTTCGCCGTAAACAAATGGCCCAATTTATGAGTAGCTTTCATTTTCAGATGTGTAACAAGATGCTTGTTACATCGCGCGTATTTAGTTATTTTAACCGAATAGTTTGGTTATTCGCTTGGACCTTGGTGACAAGCCTTTGCATTTTTATTCACGGTTTTTTCGGATTAACCGCTAGGCGTAACCACGACTTGTTACCTCATTTTTGATCGCGAATGTAACAAGATGCTTGTTACATCGCGCGTATTTAGTTATTTTAACCGAATACTTTGGTTATTCGCTTGGACCTTGGTGACAAGCCTTTGCATTTTTATTCACGGTTCTTTCGGATTAACCGCTAGGCGTAACCACGACTTGTTACCTCTTTTTTAATTGCCTACGCGATCAAAAATTTTATACCATTTTATTCTTTCGAAACACCATTTTAAATTATTTTTCTAATTAGCTTTTTTACCCCATAGTTACCCTTTAACCACTGTTTATTTTCCACTTGGTTCCGTCGCTTTTCGACTTACAAATTCAAATAATTTTAAATATGCGACGGGAACTATTTACTCTCGCGGATTAATCTTCCCCTTTCGCGCCTTGCAAGTGTGCTATCGCTGAGGAATTCTGCTTTTCCCTGGCATTACGACTGGTAGCGTGTGTACTTGTATGACGCGAACCCGGGGTTGGGGGCTTTTCGCCTCTTCTCCGGGTAAGCAACCGTTCTGCCATCAAGTTTTATTTTAAAGTGCTTTTTAAGTTAACCAGCCCAACAATTATTATAGATTTGTGTATCACCATGTCTTCAATGTGCTTTTGATCACCTTTTGACAACTTCACTTTGATCACTTACTGAAACATCAAAAACTGCATAGGCGATGTTTGCCTTTTAACAAGTTTTTTTTTAAATGTCAATGTGAGTTCGGCATTATCCTTAATTTAATCAAGTCATATTCTGGAGCCGACGGGATACCATTACCTCGATCTGCAATTTAAAAAACTGTTTTTTTTATATAAAAAATAAACTGTTTTTTTAAACTGTTTTTTTTATATAAAAAACATATTTTATTTTTTAATAAATATTATCTTTTACTTTTAGTTTTTCAAAAATATTAAATTATGAATTTCTACCTTAATTCTTATTTAACTTCCTTTACGTTGCAAAATTTTCATTAAGTTATAAAAATCGAGTTTGTATAACTTGTTCTATTCTTAAATGTTAGTATTAACAATTAGTAAGCATTAGCATTATGCTAATGACTGTTTTTAAGTAAAACTAAAGTAATGCAGGTTTTAATTCCCAATTTGAACTAAATCAAATTGGTTTTGCTATTTAGTGCTTTTAAATTTTTGTCGCACTCATTAAACGCCTGCAAAAGTTGTTGACTGAAAAAAATTCTATTTTTCCTTTTAGTTATTTAGTATCGTTTTTTGTGTTGATAATGGTGTTGTCCTAATTTAAAAAAAAAATCTGTATTTGTGTGCGTTTGCGTGCTCCCATGTTTTTAATGTTTTATTGTTTTTTATGTGTGCCTGAATGCCACGAATTTCCTATTACAATTTTTATGATTAGAAAACAAATATATGACGCTTAATGAATTGTAAATAAATTTTAATCTATTTCACAACAACTAGTTTTGTTTTTGTACTTAAGTTCCTATTTCGTTTTGGAATATTTACTTTAGCCGATCTAATCAGGACATATGAAATATTGATAACTATTGTCCTAAAATCAATGTTGGCATACAAGAAAGTAGACACATTAAAAAAAAAAAGCTGATAGAACTTTTTTTTTTAATTTTAACTCAACTAAACATATTTTCTAATTTAATAGCATTTTTAACGAAAATAAAGCCGACTTTTATTCAGTAGTTTATTTATTTGTTTCTATTTTCTCTTAAAAATTCTCGCTTTTTTATTTATTTTTTCAGAAAATAGGCTAAATATAATCATAAGATGCAAGAACCGAGAAACACTGCTTGAAAAGTAGCTTAAAAAAGACAATGAAAGCCCCTTATTTGATTTAGCAAGGTAAGTGCTTTTTGTATAAACAAATAATATGTTTCATTGTATTTGAACGTCAATTCAAAATTAATACAGAATCAGATCACAAGGGAATTTTTTTTTTCAAAAGAAAAACTTTATTTGTTAAGTTTAAAATAATTTGTTACAGAACGGTAAGTGCGATTAGTTAAAACTTACATTTAGCTTCCTGTCGATGTGAATCATCTTCAAATGATCCACTGAACAATGTAAACATTTAATTCTTTAAAAGACAAATTATAGCGAAGTACTGAAATTAAAATAGCGCATAACTGCGTAATAAAATAAATAATTTGCGATTTCCACCATTGATGATTTTCTTGTTACATATGCTAATAAGGCATATTTGACGATTATATCACTAACCAACCGCCAAATAGCTTACTAACGATACTTCCCTCCTAAGCAAGAAAGAAGTTGGGGCAAGTCGGTCAAACGGGTAAGTGCGTCCTCTTAATATATGAATGCTATCATATGAAGAAAAATCAGTCATGTATGTTATGTATCTCACCAGTGATAATTCCTACCACTACAGACCCATCAGCTTACATAGATAAAACACTATCAGTGAGGTCCCACGTGTCTTGAAAAAAAAAAAGGGATGTAAAGATTGAGAGGGTTTTATGTTTCTCTTTTTGGTAGCATCCAACAGCCAAATTTAGCAAAGGGAATTTGTTTCTATTTGGTAAAAGTTACTAATAATGTTCTTGATTTATTTTGATTAAAAACCTTAACCAAACTTTATTTACAACAAAGGAGAGTGTGGGGAAAGGCTTGAAGAATAGTAGCGCAGCTTATTCTACAGATGGCCCCAAAACAGCATTGGAAATCAAGACATTTAGTTGTGATGGAGAGCTGAATGTAAAATTTTTGTGAAAACAATGCTGCTGGTTGTTTTTGCGTATTTTAAATTGTGTACTTGGGAATTCTGTGATGTAGAAAAAAATCAAGTTTTGCATTTTCCACAAGCAGGGCCACAGACAGAAATTTTTTTTAATGGTAGCATCCAAAAGTTTTATTGTGCAATGAGATGATTTTTCACCATATATTTTTCATATATATATATATATATATATATATACAAGGTGTGTTCCATAAGTAATTCGACCAAATTCATAAAAAATGATTTATTAAACATATTCGTACAGTTACCTAAAAATCTTCATAATAGCAGTCTCCTGCGTCGATACACTTCTGGAGACGGTGTTTCCAGGCCTGGAAGGCCTTCTCCGGGATGGCCTTCAGAGCGGATGTAACATGAGCCTGGATGTTTTCAATCGTGTCCCAATGTTTCCCTTTCAGGACTCCTTTTAAGCGGGGAAACAAAAAAAAGCCTGGGGGAGCCAGGTTAGGACTGTAGGGAAGCTGGGGAACCAATGGGGTGTGGGTTCTGGCCAAGAAATCGTTAACAACGAAGGCGCTGTGGCTCGGTGCGTTGTCGTGATGAATTTTCCATGCATCCTTGATGTCACTTCGACAGCGCACAACCCTCCTTTTCAGCACTTCCAGGTAAAAAGCTGCGTTCACAGGAGTCCCGATCCAAGGCCGTGGTAGCCTAGCGGTTAGAGCGTCGGACTTTCACCTGGAAGGTCGCGCTTTCGATACCCGCTGAAGACCCACCATGTACACTTGGGGATGCGTGCATGTAAAATCAGTGGACTCCACTATCTCGCCCCGTGTGCAAGCAATCCTAAGGCCTCGGCTAACAGGTAGGGGTCTGGTAGAGAAAAGTAGTCCCGATTCATCGCGCCGTGTTACGTTAAGCTCAAAATGGGTTCATGAAAACACACGCCCTAACTCTCCGGCAGCTCGGAGCCGGCAAAGAATGGGTGCGGTATGAAGCTAACACCTCCCTCCACCTAGCCCAGCCAGTTAGAGAGCGCTGCGGTATACAGTCGTATCTGGAAAAAATTGGTCGCATTACTTATAGAAAGCACCTTGTATTTTCAAATATTGTTGATCAATAATTCCTTCTTTTTTTTCACTAATAAAGTGTTTGTTTTATTTACATTAGCGTTTTTTTATATCTCTTTTTCGGTTGTTACTCTCCTTTAAATTCAGTAGCGTAACATCATATTATTTGATGAAAACCATACCTATTGGTTTCTAACGAAAAAAATATTTCAAAGTTGATGTCACATACGTCAAATAAAATGCTTATGCCCATTCCCTATAAATATAAATGGTGCACAAAAACAAGGCATTTGCTTCACTTACTCCGCCAAGTGGGGCAAGTACGACCCTGAGCAGTAATGTTAAAAAACTATTCTTAAAACTACTGTTTTTGGTTAAATTGAGCTAGTAAATGCTTGTAAATCTTAATTAAGAACCTGTGTATGAAATTTAAAAATTTGACCTACATAAAAAAATCTAGCAGAGCAGGAACCTTTTGAATGTGATCTTTTGAAGATTTGGGTAAGCACTTACCCCAACTCGCCCTATCTCGAAAAATTAACTTTTGGCTATGAACATCTTTCTACAATGTAAAAAATTCTAGTTCCACCTTTCAACAAAAAAAAAAAAAAGGTGAAATTTAGCTGCAGCCAACATTTGGTACTAAGTTGAACCATTGTAATGGAGTAGTTTCACCTAGTTTTACCGTGAATATGAAACTAGAACCATTATGATGGCTCAACTTTAGTACCAAATGATGGAGCTAAATTTCACCATTTTTTTGGTGAAAGGTTAAGATTTTTTTACAGTGTAAATATATCTTTTTCATCGCTTTAAAAGTTACTTTTCCCCCTAGCAATTGATTTTTCCATTATTCATTCTTAGCTAAATGCAATATGTTTATTACTATATGAAAAATCTAGTCAAATGATCTTTAGGCCAACAAGAAATGTTTCAAGGAAAAATTGAGATTAATTGAGAAAATAGGATTATTTATTTATTTATTTAACTTTATGCGTTGCTACTGTTCGCCCATCATTTTTCTCATTGCATTTCAAAATTAAAGTTAAAACGACTGTGTTCAAACAATTTAATGGTAATCTCTGAAGTGTATTTTCATGTTATAGCCCTTTCTTTTTTTTGAATTTTGAAAATATCAAACCACTGTCAATGTAGACATAAACACATCTAACGTTATAAAGCAAAAATGAGCAATAAAAATTGTGTACAGCTGTTTCGTAAACAGGGCTTTAGTTTGAATTGGTTCGCAGTTAATAGTAAAAGATTCGCTTAATTTACATAGTTCAACAGGCTTGCATTAATGAAAGCAAAAGCACTCCTAAACAGGGCAAGGAAGTTTTTCTGCGATATAACATTGAATTTGCTTATAAGTACAATCTATGCAAAGTAAGAATCGAGAGTTTGCAGGTAATGTGTTTTCGTCAGGTACTAAGCCTAAACAGGCTCCAATGTTTACAAATGCGGTTTCTAAAAGTTAAAGAAATTGAGTTATTTGTACATAATTTTATTTCTTCAGTGAAGTAACAGTTTTCAAAATCATCTTGAATAGATCATACAATAAAGTAAATAACTTTATTAGTGTTTTAATAAAGTAAAAAATAGTTTATAATAGCTTTCTATAAAACGAAATATTTTACTAGTCTTTACCAAAACAAAAGTTAAAAATCAGAAGAAAAAAAAAACTTTCATAAATGTTGTATAACATGTTTTAAAATGCTTATTCAATGCAGTTTTGTTAAATACGGTGTAGAAAAAGTAATTCGTTAAAGCTGTATCTTCAATGGCAAAAAAAAAAAAAAACCCTTAGATATTTAAATATTGTGTAAAAAATGAAAGAAATCAGAAAAAGTACTCCTATCAAATCAAAATGTATTTTAAACATTACGCAATAAAACTTCTTGCAATTACCAATATTAGGAAAAAAAACGGTTCAGGAAATGCAGTAAAACAGTGACTTCCTGAAACTTTGATAAACGTAATGGTTAACTAAATCTGATACAAAAACTGGGTTTAGGGATAGCTATTTTGACCCTTAGCGTGACACAAAATCAACTCCTAACTTTTTAAGTAATAGAACTAGAACGATGAAATGTTTTGTAGTGTAGTTAAAAGAATTTTAAGTTTTGGAAAACGTAAAGAATAAAACATAAAAATATTAATTGATATTTAGGTCGCTTTTTATGTAATGTAAGCAATAATTTTTATTTATTTTATAAAAGTTTTAAAAATAAATTAATGTATGACGTAACCGAAATCCTCTGCTACAACTTTACTAAAATAAAATACTTAATTAGTAATTCACTGAAATATTTTTTGTATTACTAATACAATGTGTTATATATTAAGCTTTATAATTTAACAAAAGATTTAACTAAAAAAAAAGAATTAAAAAAAATTATTCTTTGCAAACAAAATACTCTAAATTACAAATAATTAATTATGCATAAAGAAAAGCATTAACATTTATTCACAAAAGAATAACAAACGAATACTGAACTTAGATTGGTTAAGCTATTTTCGTTGTGTATACAGACGTAGATTTATGAATACAGTTACGTCACATCGTGTATTTTTACGTCTATTTTTGCCTTACATGCTCAGTTAAACACATCTTCTCGGTAAAAGAAACTTTTGAGCCAAAAAACATTTTACGACTTTTTTTTTTTGTTGTTGAAGATTTACGTTGCTATATGTGCATATGATGTAGGATCTTCTTTGCGTGACTAAACTATCATTTTGGTAATTCAAGACCTAACGTTCGTGATGTCAAGAAATGTTTCTATTAGTTTTTGATGTTAGAGTCAAGAAAAGTACTATATGTTTGAGATATATCTATGAATGAAAATTTGAATGTTCTTTTCAAGTACAATGCTTTTTATTTATTGCAGAAAATTAGCAAGATGCAGTTTTTTTTTATTTAAGTGCCATTTATTCATTTATATATGTGTTTAATCCAGATCAATATTTCAATTTTCAAAGCTTACTGTTAAAAGTACGCTTTGCACATGGTGCGATTTCAGGAAGAGTAAAGATTGTGGCACGTGCTTCTGTAACATTTTAAAAATTTCCTTTTCAAATAAAATTAGGAGTAATTGCATTTTTCATTTTAATACTACGCATCTATATAATGAACAGAGATTGTTATTTATTTTGGGATATTTTGTTGGTTATTTCGAGTGACATAGAATCTCTACCTTTTTCTTTCTCTCTCTTTTTTTAACTTCTAGCAGAAAAGTAGCAAAATACATTGTTTTGTATTTTCATCAACAGTTTTGAGCAACTCATTTTGTAGAAATTTCGGATGATAAAATACAGTCTATCCGTTGCTCGTCCTCAGGAAAAGATAAGTCATTATGATGCATGACTCTAAAAATGCTTTTTTTTTTGGCATTTATTTTTTAAATAAAATTAATGGTTGTCTCTCTTGTTCTAAGAAAAATATGAAACAGACTTACATCAGTGAGTTATTTTTTTTAGTAATTACATTAATAAAAAACTGTTTCTTTTTTCACCTCTCGTATTTCTTCTTATTGATTTACAGCAGCAAATTAACAAACAGATTGTTTTCCCACTTTTATCAACCTTTTTTGAGCTATTCAATGTTTAGAGTTTTAAATAATAACATGCGTTTGGACTGTCGCTTGGTTAGCCCTCTTGAGCTGAAGTACAACCTTTTTCTTCCGCTTTCACGTATAAAAATAAAATTGTACAACTCGATGCTGTGTAAGGCTGATTGTACTAAAAATTACCACCTATATTTAGTTCACATGATCTATTTCAGTTCAAACATTATGTTCGCTGATGACAAATACGTTAAAGATATTTTACAATGGTTTTTTATGCGATATTTGTGAATAGGTTCAATGATAAGTGTGTCGATAATTGAATCATAAAAGAAGCGAAAGTTTTGTGCAATAAAATATTTTGTTCCATTCCAGTTCCATTGAAGATGACATAAAAAAATAATAATTCGTTATAATTAAATCTGTAAAAGCTGAACTTCTGAGAGTTTGAGTAATTTTAATTCTCCTTGACATCATGATTAGGGGAACCGCTACAAGTGATACCATTTCTACTACTTTAAATGTACCTTGAAAAATAAACTTATGAATGAAACAAGCAGTAATGAAATAGACACAAAGCCTAAATTTTAAACTGAATTTTGAAATACAATAAAAGAAGAGCAGCAGAATAAAAATTACCAAAGAAAAAAATTTTTTATCACGAAGCTTAACGAGAAAGTAATTGCCAACGGATGTAACGATCCATCTTGTGGTTTGCTTATTGAGCTCAAATTTCAGAAGCGTCTTAAAGAGGGGAAAGAGAAACGCTACCGGCCTGTTTTCATGCTAGAAGAGATTTGCTTAATCTGTGTAAACGAAAATTGAAAACTTCCATATTTATCTTAGCCATTTGAGTAAAATTGGGTAGATTAAAAATTATTGAAGCGGAATTAGAAAGATATAGCTAAAAAATGGAAAAAGTGATTTTGAGTACTTTTCTCGATATTTGAAATTTTGCTGGTGGCAAGAAGTTTTCAGTAATTGCGTTTTTGAAAAACTACAGCTTTCTTTTGCTAATAATGAAATTTTATGAATCAATGAACTATTTTAGTATTAGTTATTCGATATGAAAATATCTACATATGTTAACCTAAATTACTCTAAGTACTTTTTTTTCTTTTTTTAAAATTTTAACTCAATATGGTAAGATTTATTTCTTTTTGTAGTACAACACATTGACTAAAAACCTTCATATCGGAATCCATTGCACATCAAAATGCCCTCGATTGCCTTTCCTAGCATTACTTGTAAGTAATGCAAATAAAAACACTTACAATCAAAAGTGTTTTTATTTGTAATGTTTCGTTAGCAGGGCTAGGTTCAGGATTTTGTTAAAGACAATTGTAAAATTTTAACTAGGTTGTGTTTTATAAATAATCCCGCTATACTACAGTGAGTTCTTTCAACCATTTATAATTTCTCGTACTAAACTTAAGTAGCTAAAGATAAAGTTTAACCTGTTCTTACTTGTCACAAAACACGAACTTGCTAAAAATACACCACAGCATTTTATTTTTCAGTACAATATTTTCCCGCTTGATAATACTTCACAACTTGTTTCTATTTCATTTCACTGTTTATTTAAATGAACTATCGGATTAATTAAATTATCACCAAGCTAGATTCCGTACCAGTCTCTACACTCATACATTTGTTACACAATGGGCTACAATTAAAACCTGTCTAGTATCAAAGCAGTTTCTTCAGTCCACAATATCTTTGGACTCTTCAAAAGCTCGCAGCATACTCCATTACCAAAAGCGGTAATGTGTTATGAGTAGTGTTCGGCAGTAGTTAACTACTAGTGGCAACTACTAGTTAACTAGTAGTTAACTACTAGTTGCAACTACTTTTTTTTGAAGTAGTTAACTACTAGTTAAATTATGTACTTTTTTCCCAACTACTAGTTACAACTACTTTCAAAATTCCAACTACTTTCGAAAAAAAAAAAAATTTAATCTATTTTTTGAAAAAAAAAAAAAAAACACTTTTTTTTAAACATTAAATTATTTAAATTTTTAACAACTTATGAATATTATTCAAGCAAATGTATTTTTTATATTATGTTATATAATGAAAAAGTACTCGCAAAAAAATCATAATATTTTTTGCATATATTTACTCAAATTAGAAAAAGCTTTTTTATATAATCAATAAATAGCGCCCGCACAAGCACATGCACAATGAATTTTCATTTAAAGACCAAATCTTCATTACGGGGAAGCTTTACCTCTAACCCAGTACCATGCATGCGTTTGGGATACCACAAAGCACAAACAGAAAAAAAAAATACTAATTTGTATGATTTTCTTTTTAGAAAAAAATACTTTTTATGATTTTTTAAAGGAAAAAACTGGTTTTTATGACTATTTTAGACAAAATATTGATTTTTATAGTTAAAAAAAACTATATCAACTTCTTCCAAATTATTAAAATATAGATATTTTTTATTATAAATTTTAATATATTCTGGGTTCAAGTAATTCATTAGAATTTTAACTCACTATATGGTGGCCTTAATGCATCTGGTCCTTTAGGGAAAGGTGGAATAGCTTTGTTAAGGTGTCCAAGAATGACATTTTGTTAGAGAACATTAAGTTTTTGGACATGCTGACTACAGCAAAAGCATCAACAGCATCTTTGGAAAGGATTTTTTCTACATTGTGCACTCAAAATTAAGAAACAGATTGGGGGTTGATAAGTCAACAAAACTAGTATTCTTGAAGAAACATATAAATAGTAAAAATCATTAAGCTGTAGTAAACATTTTATGTGATATTTGCCAACTCTGTTTATATATTCAAGAAATTTGTATATACTCAAAAAATTATAATAGTCCAGTCAACTTATTTGTATATATTCAAGAAATTATAATACATTTGGTCCAAAAATATTAAGTTTTCTCTTTTGTTTCTTGTTGTTCTCTGTTTATTAAACATACATTTTCATACAATATAATTAATTAATAATTAATTTTGAACTAGTAATAAATAATTATTTCAACTGAAATATCTTAAAATTCGTTGAAGACATAAATAGCTAACTGAACTTGTTACTGTATTTGTGTGCGCATACATATTTTGCTTTAAAAAACCCAAAAAATCTGATTTAAATTTTTAAAAAATCCTGTTTTTTAAATTAAAAAAAAAATAAATAAAAAATCACCAACCCTGCCTTCAACACAATTTGAAAGAATATAATCTAAATTCTAAAGCATGCGCGTTACAAAGATATTTTGTTAATGAATGGGGGTTGAGCAGAGGGAAAATTTTAAAGTGATATTAAGGGGAAATAATTTCCCCTTTCATTTTTCAACAAGTGCTGAAAATTGTTATTTCCTAAAAAGATAAGTTATTAACTTTATTAAACAAATACATATTAAAATAAAAGTTTAAATTTAGAGAAAAAGATTTTGTCTTTATTCTATTTATATATTAACTGTTCAGTCTTATTTGGAAATATTCAATCTTTGAATGTTTTACAGGAGTTCTTTAAAATTGTTTTAATGATTGAAAATAATATTGAGTTGAATTATAAGGATTAAATATTTAAGAACAAGCTTAAAAATGGAAATTCAAATGAATCATACTTAAAAGTAGTTAACTACTAGTTGCAACTAGTTTTGTTTAGAGTAGTTAGTAGTTGGTAGTTAACTACTTTTTGACGAGTAGTTGCCGTACACTACTTATGAGTAATGTCGGTAGTACTCAGTCGTCGATGGGCAGTAAGATTGATAGATTCCTTAATGGAAGTGTTCCAACATTCATTACGAACACCATAACAGTAGAAGAAACGAACAGTTATGACCTTTCAACAGCATTTTCTTTAAGAGTTTCTGAGCAATTGTTTAAATACATGATAAAGTGTATCAAGTGTACGTTTATTTGAAATTCAGCTCTCTGTATCGGTGTTAAAACTATCTACGAATATGACTTTCTTTTGAAACATTTGAAAACAGGAGTAAAAAAGACAGTACAACAATACTTCATTTTTCATGATAATATATTATTCAAATGAAAATGATGTTTTAAGTAGATGAAATATGTATTTAATATTTTTTGAACTATGAAATAATTATTTGAAAATTTTTTGATCGGAAACAGTTTTATATTCGGATGAAAAACGCATCTAGAGCAACTTTCATAAGGATATCCAAAATTTCAGCTAAACTATTCAAAAGATTTGCAAAACTTAAAAACACATTTTGCTGCCAATTTTTGTGCTGTATACCATTGCTGAATCTATAAAATTCTACCTCTTGTGAAAAAGTAAGACATTTTAACAAAACCACAGTATTTCGTAAGCAGTTATCTACACATCTATGAGCAGTAAAAAAATTCTTATTCCCCCCGAAAATAGTGAAATTTATCTGCAACCAACACTTGATACTAAGTTGAACCACATTAATGGTGAAACATGATTATAATTGTTCAACTTAGTACCAATAGTTGATTGCAGCTAAATTCCTCCTTTTTTTTTTTGAGGAAATGTTGAACCAGAATTTTCAACAGTGTAGAAGGGGCAGAATTTCCCCGAAAAAGGGAAAGTACAAATCAATAGTAATTTTAATTAACTTTACTTTTTAAAGAATAAATAAAAATGCAATTATAAGACACATTTCCTTTTATTCATTCAAAATAAATGATCAATATTTAAAAATTATATAATATATTTGGACTTACCTTATAAAAGACAGTCAATAAATCCTCCAGTTTTCCGTGAAGATCCCCACAGACAGTTATTTGCCGGGAATACACACTGGAAGCAAAATTGATGTTTGGTTTGAAGCGCAGGATTTTCCGTGCTCCATGAATTATCATGAGTACATATTTAGCATGAAGTTTCTGAAATGAAATTTAATAGAAAGCCATTTATTTGAAAGATCTGTCAATAAATGATTTCGAAAAAAGCACGATACTCACGTATAGGACAAGTCTACTTGCACATAGCATTTTTAGAAACTGTTTTTGCAGAATGAAGGAAATAATATCTGTAATCATTTTTCCAATATTTAATATGGAACGTACCTGGGTCCAATTTTAATATGAGTTTCATAAAAGGAACTTCAGGTTACGTACGGCAAACATTAGCCTTACCTTTTTGCTGCAGAATCTCACCACCGGAGCATCACCACCATTCAGTTACTAAGGTCACGTATGGAAAACAGTAGTCGTACCGTTTGCTAGAAAATCTTACCTCCGAAAGATCACCACTATTCAGTTACTAAAGTCACGTACGGCAAACAGTAGTCGTACCTTTTGCTGGAGAATTTTACCTCCGGAAGAGCATCACCATTCAGTTACTATATCCAACATGATATTATTAGAGACCAAACCCCTACAGTGATACTGATGTACTGCTCCAGAGAAAATCTCATTGTGAGAATTGTTATTGCAAAAAACAGGATAACCAAAGCCTCTGAAGTCTGTGCGAGTCTTTTTTTTTCGGATTGAATTATGAGTGGCAAACTTGCTTGCCATTTTCAGCATTACTTGAGCCTAGATAAATAGGGTTGTATAGCTTGTGAATTCGTTCTTTCCTAGCTATTATGGAGAGTTTAACCTGGATGCTCATGTGCTAGTTGACGCTCAAAATAGAACTGATATTACGATCTATAGTAAATAAAAATATTGTTTGCAAGTACTGTTAATCCTCTCAGCTTGTCAAAAAAATTTACAATCACGCTGCACTTCAGGTAACAGACCTCGCATAAAAATGTCGTATGCCTCTAACTGATGAAAGAGGACAACAAAACGCGCGATGCAATGCGAAAATAAAGAATCGAAGTTATTTGTGCATAAAAAAAGCCATTTGAAAACTATACATGTTTCTCTATATTTTTTCAACGGTAGCTACAGCTACATATAGCTGAATAAAAGTTTAATAATAAACGACTGATACGGTTTACAACTTATAACTTTTAAAAGTCTTATATTCATACTAATAGAAATCTTCAGAAACAAAAATGAGAAAAAAAAAACCATTTTCTTTCCCTCCTTATAAACGAATGTAATTGAGGTACAACTTTGTAAAGAATAATGTGTTCATATAAAGCATTTATAACAAAAAGTGCGATTATGTATTTCATGGTCAAATGATTCAGGATGGCCTTTTTAGCGCTTAAACGTAAAAATATAGTAAACTTTTTGTAAAGGGTAGAACAAATGTTTAAGCAGTGCTGTAGGGTTTAAAAATATAGTATAATAAAACAACCTATAAATATACCAAAGTTAATACGAATTTTACACACTTTGATTTTTATAGATGCTCAAATAAATCATTATAATTAAACATAATTAGCTAGAAAATGCAAAAAAAATAGAGAATTAAATAGTTTTTTAAACATAAGTAATGATTTGTGTGAAAAGTAATTGCATAAATAAACTACAGCAGCACAATTTTTAGTTGATTCCCATCATTATGTGAATAAAATAAGAGTTTCAAAATATAAATTTTTTTTTAAATTAAAAATAAATGCATTACTAAATGTGATCTTATAAAACGAGATATTTAGAAACTCTTTATTCATTTAGATGACTTATTTTCACTTATATAAACCAGATCTTAAATCTATTGCATGATAATTATAGATGCGTTTAAATTGGCTCTGGGTTACTGAATGAAATTATCACAATAACGAAGGAACATGATAATGAAATACTGTAAAATACTAGACATAATGCCTGTCTGCATTGAAATGGTGCTGATTACCTGAATATATTGCGTTTGAATTAGTTACAGTTAGAGTTAAGTGTGAATGTTATGCTAAAGGGTATCCCCGGGAAATGAGCTAACACTGTATTTTTTTAATAATGCTCATTTTTTGATAGTTGATAATGTTTTTGCTTTATTACAAAGTAGTGACATGAAGGTTAAGGTATCTGCATCAGTAGTGAGCCACATACTGGTAGAGCGCAACTTAAGTGTTTAAGTTAAAGAAACAAGAAATTGCAAAATTCCAATGAGATAAGAACCTTTGACTGGCTAAACCCCTCAACTACTAAATACCAAATACGCAGCCTCCATTTTATGTTTAGTAAGGGGATAGAAATTTTGTTAAGTTGATATTTGAAGGAACCATTTGAAAGTGATTCTTACCAGTTTCCTAAAGAAATAAGTGTTCATTCAATATTTTTTGAGAATACATGCTATCTGCTTTTAAAATAAATTATTATTGATGTTATTTGATTACATGTTGAATGCATTATTAACTCTCATTAAATTAAAAAATATTATTAATTTATGGATAATGAAAGGTTTACTTCTGGATCAATGTTTTACTAAAAGCTTCATTAGTGGGCATAGGGAACCCAATACTAGAAAACATAGGAAAAAGGATGTTCTAATTGTTGGAAACGATTTTATTCAGTACTAGCTGACATGCCCGGCGTTGCGCGGGATAAAATTGCATCACTCACAGGTCAAGTGACGCATGTTCAAAATTTTGTTGTAAATGTATAGGGAAAAAATTTCTTAAAAAATCCAAGTAGGAGAGGGGCAACAGTCCATAAAAATCCTATTTAGACAGTAAAATTCATTAAAAACCCCGATTGCAATTAAACGAACAGCGTTAAAAAATTCCTTTTAGACCAAAAATTAGTCCATAAAAATCCACATTAAAATGCCAAAAAAGTTCATAGAAATTGTCATTAGAAATTGAAAAAGTAACTAGAAATTTCACATTGAGAAGAAAAATAATTTTTTGTGCAAAAATGATATCAAGAGCCCATAAAAATCGCAATTAAAATATCAACTACAATACATCTAAAATTTCCCATCAGAAAAAGAGCAGTATTCTCTGTAAAAATGTCCATCAGATCAAAAACAACTCTCACTGAATATTTCTGTTACAATAAAGAAAACATTCTTTAAAGCCCCTCATTTCAATAAAGACAACTATTCCTAAACATCCCTAATAGAATAATGACATTAGTCTCCAAAAATATCCATTAGAATAAAGACGTCAGTGACTAATAAAAGTATAATACTGACCTTCATAAGCTACTGTTCCTAAAATTACCCAGCAGTTCATCTTAAATTCCCACCAAAATAAGGACACCCGTTCCTAAAAATCCCACTTGCAAAATCGTCAAAACATTTCCTGAAAATTCAATTGAATAGCACTTTCATAAAATTCGGATAAAAACGAAAAAAATTAAAGCATTATTTCAAAAAGCAAATGCTCATTTAAATTACAAAATGCTTAGCACTGAACCAATTCTGACGAGTGAAATTTAAGTTGATAGAAAGACATAACTAAATTCTTCCCAAATGGCGCCAAATAGACAGTACAAAAATGAAATAAATGTTAGAAAATAAATCACTTGTGTAAAATTTGGAATCAATAATCGCGACGTAAAAAAGTTAAAATGGAGCAGAAGATCGCCAAATTGCACTGTAGTAATGGAAGCATTTCGAAATACGGCATGACCCTATACAGTGTAAATCACGTTTTGAATTAAATGAGAACAATATTACTGATAAGGATTATTGGGCGCGGTTTGGAAAAGTTATGAAGCACAAAATAACTGGAATTGAGAACAATTAACTGGAAGGAGGCGAGTAAAAAGTTATCACCACTTGGCGAAATTTTAAATTTCATCAAAGATAAGCGATATCGAAGACCTTCCAACCTAGTTTTCATCGAAGAAATAAATATTAAATCGTCAAAAAAGGAAGAAAAATCAACATTAAAAATCGCATGCAGTTAATAATCCACGATGAATTTTCAGAATTTGTTTAGCTGATAAAGCGGACACTCTACCATAAGATTTCATGCAATTGTTGAACTGTTACTATACTATTAAATCGTCAAAAAATTAAGGAGAATCAACCTCAAGGTAAAGTAATTAAAATTGTCTGCAGTTCCACAAAATATGTATAAAAACGAAATGAATTTTTAGAATTTATTTCGCTCATAAAACGACATGAATAAAGATAAAATAGCATTTTTCAATTTTACGTTAACAGAAATCATCTAGTTGGCGACAAAAGTATTATTTATTTTGGCGAAACCACGCAAATTGAGCAGATAAATTCAGAGGTAAGCCTCGTTTTAAAATTCGAAAATGACTTTAAATTAACGTTGCGCGTGTTCTATTTATTCTACGAACTTCAGAAAGAGATCATCTTGTGCAGTTTTTTTACGGACATTCATATGCTGCAAAAATCTAAAACGTGGGACGTTTCTTTGATGAGATAAACCCAAAATTAACAGTTTTGCATAAATTGGAATAAAAAAAGAACAAATTCGAATTTTAGGAAAAACGCTTCGAGGTGCACGAGGACCTGGCCCAAAGTACCCGTAAACATAATTTCGTATTTCTGGAACGTTCCATCTCGCCAGGAGGTGATCGACAGACAGACACACACACACAAACTTTCGGTTTTATTTATATAGATACTACCCCTTTTGTCCCAACCATAATTTAAAGTGAAAGTTTTGGCAATTAACACGATGAATTCCAGCTAACCTGAAACCAGTTGGAAAAAAAATCGAGAAAATCATTTAAAACATTTCTCTAAGTGTTATACATCATTGGAAAGCTTGAAATTTCACAAGACTGGAGAGAACTGAAAATGGTCCAAAAAACCCAGATATTAAATAGTATAAAATAAATCAGTGCCTTAGTGCCTGTGTCTGGTTGAGGATTATTTGCATTTCCTGCAGATGAAGTCCATTTTATCATCCAAATATTGTAGGAATCAAAATTACATCTTATAATAATTAGTGCTTTCAAATCTTAGTCAAAGTGATTTTTTTAACTTTATAATTATATTACTATGATTAGAATTTATAATTATTAGATCAATTTTTAAATCTTAAAACACATTTAATGTGACTTTTGTGATTCTATTATAGTTTATAAAAAGTATAAAACGTAAAGATATGATAAATTCATACATAGATTTAACATTCAGTGCAGAAATACACTAAAAAAATCTCCTTAAAATAACGGAAAAAGTACGGCAGCAGAGTTGCCGGAAACATTCCGTTTTTGATAATAATTTCCCAAGATTTGACAGAAGTTCCATTTGTTTTTTCCCTTTAATCTAAATCAGGTTGTGAAAATAGAGCAACCGTAAAACGGAAAAGTTCCGTTCTCGTATTTTCAGGACGTGATATTTCCGTTTTTGGAAGGAAAAACCATGTTTTGAAGCACTACGGAAACCTTCAGTTAAAATCAGTCAAAAAGCAATCTGAAAATTCAGGGTTTTTTAAACAGTGTAGCATGTCTGTCGTAGAACGTAACATCCGTTACATCCAGTAAGGTCTGTTACACGACATGTTAAATTTTTTATAACAGCAAAATATGACTGAATTGTCAACTGAATGTTCTGATAAACTGCCTCCATGTCTGGGAGTGTTATTTTTAAATTACTTAAACAAATGTACATCATAGATTAATAATAATCATAATGTACATCATAGATAGAACACAATAAATACAGAAAAGCAAAAACAGATTATTTCCAAAAAGTCTCTCGACCGTATTAGGCAAAAAGATCGTTTTTCATCACTGTTGCACTCTGGGAAATAGTGTATTTGACTTGAAATTCAATGATCTGGTTTACCTAGACGCAGTGATAGCGAACCTATGACCCGTGGGTCAGACATGACTCACGCAAAATTTTTAACTGACCCACGATTGCTCGGCAGCCATTTGTTTGTTTACGCGGATTTATTTAGATTTTCTAATTTGTGTGGATAATTTATATTCTATTTTTATTTTTTCAAGGACTGCATTGACACAAAAGCAATTTAAACGCTGTATCTAACCTCTAGTTTGATCATTACAGTTCTAAAGTTACGCAAATGACGACAAATGCGTTTGTAGTATCTGAAATAAAGCAAAAGTGTTTGCAAAATATCAAATAAAGTGTATAATTTTACTCAATTTTGTTTGTTGAAAAAAAATTGACTAACCAAAGAAAATAACCATATTTAAAGCACTTTCTTCAAGTAAAATGTACGTAATTTTCGTTACTCCTTGTTCATTCAAACACATATTGCCATTTGCACCAAACACTTAAGAATTTTTAACCGCACTAAAAATTTTTAAATCGTCAAACCATGCCCATCTTTACCAGTTAAGCCAATTAGGCTTAAAAATACTCAGTTCGATATTTTAAAACTTAACTTAGCTGCAAATGGACATTAGTGACCCACGGGGAGCTGGTACTAAAAAAAATATGAACAAAATTTGACCCACGTCTCAAAAAGGTTCGCCATCCCTAACCTAGAGTATGGAAAGACGATGAAACTTTTTTAAGACAGAAAGAATAAACTGACGTGATTTCCAACACAAAATCTTGCTGGAAGAGCCATGTCGAAGTACAAATTATGAAGACCATAGGAAGTTAGGTGATTTAATTTAGTTTAGTATGTTTCGTAAAAAAGATTGGATTCGAGATTGCATTAAGCAGAGGAAATAGGGGAGAAACAAACATGGTCTATTGAGTTTACGAGATCAGTACCAAAGAAGCTTCGAAAAACTTCAATGATTGCCAATTTAGGTGCAAAGTGGCATAACTTGATGAGAAAAATGAATTGTAGACCTTACAGTTTGTGACAAGTTTATGTACAATACTAAAAAGAATTTAATGCAGTGAATTAACACACTATTAAATACATAGAAGAGTACAGTGTTATTGGTGCTTTCGTGAGCAGTGCAAGATAAAATGCGTACGAAATAATGATAGTATTTTATTCGAGACTCAAGGAGATGGTTTCCGAAACACGCACGGTGTTTTAGGGCGTAATTGTGAAACTTTAATCTGCAATTACAGGATTCGATTCTTTGTGTTCTTATTTGAATTAACTCATAAAAGCACCCACTGCAAATAACCACAATAAACAAACCTATTTTTGGAATAAATAAAGTTTTGAAAAGTGCGAATAAATGAAAGAAAAAAAAATTACGAAATGTGCGGGGGAAAATACAATTATTGCACAAAATAGAAAATTCAAGAAGTAAATAAACGTTAACACCGTAAGCTTGTCAGTCTTGCATTATTTATATAATGCATATGGGTATATATATATATATATATAGATAGATAGCCTGATTGACTGGAATGTTCAGAGCCGAAATGGATCGGCTCCAAAAGTATAAAAAAATTGCTTGTTGTGGATGTATACTTGTTAGTGGTGTATTTTCCCAGAGATATAGTGAATCTAGGCTCTTCTATTGATATTTGGTACTATTGCCAACCATTACTACAGGGAAAAGTAGTTCAAGTTCAGTAAATTCGGATTTCAATTAAATTGCCTCTTTAATTATTGTTTCTGAATTTCCAAATTATGACACGTACTTTAGTGTTGATACAATAGACAGAACATTCAAATTACTTTAAAATTCAATTAGCGTTTGTAAGCTAACTTTGATCATCTTAAAACTATAAATAATGGACTTGATTCCCTTTAGATTTTATATTTGAGCCGTTTATTTGAAAGTGAAGCAAGTACATTTTTTAAGAAAAAAATGGCAATGGTAATTGCAGATAAAACATATGATCTCTTTATCTGTAAACAATTTATAGTTAAAAATAAATTCAGAACTCTAATATTTGCGGGATGGAAGTTTTAGCTCTTAACAGTATTGTAAATATATTGAAATACAAATATCTCACATTAACAAAAAAATAAGGGATTTGCACCACTTTAAAAAAAAGACTCATACATACAAGACAGAGAAATCGAAAGCATGTCAAAATTTTATTTAACTTAAGTTATAATATAAAACATCCTTGATCATTAAATTAAAAAAAAAGTAAAAGAAAAAGAAGCATAAATATTTTGTTTGTTGCTAACTAGATTATTATTTGAAATTTAATAACAAAAGTATTATGTATAAAATATTAAAATAAACATAAACTTTCTTTGTTGCCCTCCTCCTTTTACAATTGCAACAAAAGTACTGCAGAATGCACTTCGAAACCTCTCTATATTTCACAAAATATCCAAGATAATCTTCCCCTTCATTATAAATTCCTCCCGTATTCTTTAAAGGTAAATCTGTCCAGTCAAAATTGAAATTGTGAGGAGAAAACAAGGCGCTTCTGCTAAGTTGCCTGAAAGGAATTTCAATTAATGTCTGGCAATCTCCAGTTACGACAAGCTTCCAGTTGTTAAGCCGGCTGATCCTGTAAGCGACTCTACAATTTCATTATGAATTACCATATTTAAATATTCTGTCTTTATGTTGACTAACAGGAGAATTTATCACGGAATTACTTCATATATTTTAAGTTATTAAAACGAAATCTGTTAATGTTAGTAATTAAGCGAAATGTAAGACCGTATATTACTTAATTCTATAAAATAATTCGCTCGTTTTATAAATGAAGTAAGATCATAGAAAGCGAAATAATGTACGTCAGTTTACGTTTTATAAAGTTTGTAAAAGGAAGAAATTAGTTTTCAGAAATTCTTGTTGTTGGTGTTACAAAATACAAGTTCTGATAAGGTTTTTGCAGTAAGTATTTGCATACTAAATTAATGCAAAAATAAAGAACGTTTTTTAATATTTAAGTTACCAAATTTTAAGCACTTTTATACTTATCAAAAGGACAACACATCCAATTATGCAGATATTTTAGCTTTTGAAATATTTATTTTACACTTTAGAAAACACTAGAAAGTTTTGACATATAGTACTGAAATCTGTGTCATTTTTTTTCCCTGTGTTTTATGATCTTTCAATTCATATGAGGATAAGAGTCCCAATTTAAATGTTGCAAAAATTTCAGAAATTAAAATTCAAAAATCTCAAAAACTTTAATTTTTCTGAGAGAATTAATGTTATTATTAACAAATTAATTGATTTCTTATGCGCCGAATTTCATTAGTGAGATGTCAGTGGGTCCTATGACAGTTATTATTATTATTATTATTATTATTTTAGCCATTTACTTATTTACTTTTTGTGTAATTATATATAGTAAAACTCCATTTAACTCACACCCCTCCATAACGGGCACCAATGGGAGATAAATATTTGTACGTAATCGAGGGGTTTTGCTGTATAAATTCTTGTTGCTGGTATTGCACAAGTACAAGGTACTGCAAGTTCTGATAAGGTTTTTGCAATAGATGTTTGATACTAAGAGAGATTAACTGGAGTGCTGCATAATTAAGTATCTACCTATTTATATATAGTATTTTTAATTTGTTTACCAGGTATACAAATTCTGATGACATTTAATGTATTATTCAGTAAAGTTTGATTCCTTAGCAAAGATACATTTCATGCTTGTTCTTCAGTCCATCTCCGTTTTTCGTCATAGTTTAATTTTATTTAAGAAAAGTTAATCATTAAAAACATTCCCACAATTTGAACATTTTAAATGAATGAATTTAAAATGAGCTCCTAAAAAATACCGAGAGTGGAGAACGAAAGGAGACGGAAAAACAATAAAAATAATTCGAAATTTTTTTACTGATGTATAGAAAGTAAAAGATATACGTCTTATAGAGGAAATATATCTTCAGCTAACAATTATGTCGTGGAAATCGATCTTCATCTAACAATTGCAACCGCTAAAAGGCAAATATTCAGTAATTAGTGGCACATTTCTCACTAACTCTGCTCCAATTATAATAACGCACCTGAATGTGGAAGCATTGAATATTATTCCTCTCAACATGAAAGCATTAATTATCATCCAGTTCAATCATTAGTGGAAGCCTAGAGAACGCCATTGATCAGCTTATTTTCACGTCTGCAGCATTTAATTCACGAATGAATTCATTGCTTATGACTGAAGAATTTCTGACAAAAGCGTTGAAGTTCTTGGTCGCTAGCATATGATTGAATGTCGACTGTATATTGCAATAATAGATGATAGTAAAGTTTCTGAATAAATTATGTCTTAAAGACATTATTTTAGATAAGCAAATGTAAAAAAAGCCATTTTCTTATGTTTTGTAATGTTATTATATGTAAAAGTATGCCTTTAATTACACTGATCTACAAAATTCCACTTTTTCTGTTAAATAGATTAGGATGACTGTTTTTACTGGAACATTTTGCTTTGATTTCAAATATGTATGCAAGTTTTTTTTAATGGGTAAAGATGTGTTATAATACGAAATTAATATATTTATGCTGTTGTAAAGTAATTCGAATTATTTTTACTTACATGCTTAATCTAAATTAAACTGGTTTTTAAAGGTTATCTACTGTATTTTGTTTCAGAAACATACCATTTTACTGTCTAGGAAATTCTTGCAGGCGCATTTACATTTCATTTTCCATGATAACGTTTTTCCATTGTTGGTCGAAATCGTTTACCATGATCGCCACTCACAACGCCGAGATTTTAGTACGAAGCTCAAGTGTGAATCTTGAAAATGTATTTTTCAAACATGTAACGTCCCAGAGCTTTTTAAAGGATTTGAAAGAAACTAGTCCTCGAAGTTCTAAGTTTATCTATTGCCAAGAAATGCAGTTACGACTTTCTTTCCATGCTGGTTTTCAAATCTCACCCAAACTTTCCTCAAAAGCATGGCCCTTTATAAACTTCCTTATTCAGAGTACCCAACCTCATTAATCTTCGAGGATTTGTTTTGAACGTACTTGGAACACTTCTATCAACCCCATTAACAAAATATTTCATTGATTCAAGTGTTGGTGTGCAGGGGAAGAAGATAATTCTTGGATGGTGGTTAAGATATTTAATAGTCTTCTTGGCCTTAACTTGTTATTCCAGAAATTTTTGTATTACAAAAATAACAGTCCGTGGAGTTGTCCTTAGGTTCCTTCCATGCTTTTAAAATTGCAACTGGTATACACAGTGCGTCAAAAAATCTTTAAGACTAGGTTTATAAAATCAAATAAAAACCAGTAATTATATTTTTTAAAGTATTTTTACTAAAATTAGCTTCTTCGGCTTCAATGCATTTGTTATAGCGGTTTAACAACGATTCGAATGCCTGTTCCAGCTCACACTGTGGGACTGCCTCCAAAGCTTTAGTCGAAGAAGTTAATAAAGTTTAATTAAGATAATAGTTGAAAAACATGACGGCGATGATAATGGTAGTAGGAAAAAAAATCCTCTAGGAAAATGAAGAAAAGCATGCAAATAAATTGAATAAAAGACGATTTGGCTAAATTTAAAAAAATGATCAGCTATTACTCGGCAATCCAATTTAACTCATCTATTAGCTCTTGAAATAAAGTGATATAAGTTTAAATGCCTTGAAAAGTCTGAAAACTCTTGTTATATATGATAATGGTAATTTCAAAGGTTTTCTCTTCTCTTTTTTTTTTCCACATGTAGGACTTTCTGTGAAATCAACGCTCTATTTTAAGAACAATTTTTCACTTATAATATCAACAGTATATTCAGTGAAAAATACTATACTTCTATCGAACTGTGATATTCTATTAATAGTTGAAATTTAGTATGACATTTTTATTCAACTATGATATTAAAGAATTTCTATTCAATTATGTCTTGTAGTTTTCGGCAAAAGCAGTTGTAGTTTACATAGCTTTTATACAAATATTACACCGAAAATAGGTTTTAAAGGCATCAAAGTGCTTTTGAAATGAAAGTTGGAAAGGTTTACGATAGCTCAAAAAACAAAATCGTTTTCAGCAGCTCGGAAACAACTCTATGTCTCCTTTCTATCATCTTTGCACTCAAATTTTGATTTGGATACGTGAACCATACAGTTAAAAATTTCCGTAAGAAAATAGTAAAATAACCATTTATTTGATTGCTATTTTACCATATTTAATTTCAACAGTTGAACAACCATTAAAAAGATGGCACTCAAACCGCTGATTGTGAAAAAAATCGTTTATTCTTTGTTTATCCTAAAGAACGTTTAACTAACCGTAATTTTTAAGTGCTCAATAAGAATCGGGCGTCCATCTTGGTTGCGAAACCTTACCGGTCGTACGTTGTTATTAAAATATGAATAAAGATTTATCAGTTTAAATCTGCATGTGTATATAAAAAAAGAAGAAAAAAAAAGTGGTTTAAGCAGTGGTTACTAAATAGAAACACATACACACGTAAATAAAAAATTGGAGACATCGGATTCCCGAACTGTTTGCGAATGAGCGAACCCATAATTTGAGCTGCTAAAGCTTGATTATATTTTAATTGTCTTTTAATTTTTGAAGCAAGTGAAATGATTTTTGCCAATATACAGTAAACTTAGACCAAAAATGAATTTGGATCCAATCAAAAACTGAAATCTCAATTTTAAGGCAGTTTGCCTGTTGGCAAAGAAGATTTATTGATAAATAAACGGCCGATTTACCTGGTGTTGATGGCCGAATGGCTAGAGCGCGAGGTTGGTGTAACATACACCTGGGTTCAATTCCCGGGCGTTTCGTTTACGTTTTCTACGCCTCGGAGATTCTGCGCAGCGAAATGGTTCAAAAACGGTAGAAGTTTTGTTTTGAAACCATTTCTAAATGGTTATAAAACCGTAAACTTTTGTATTTACGGCTTTTTAATCAAGCTGATTGGATATGGTTTAGATCCCGTAAAGATAGAAAAATATTCTAAACCGTAAATTTAACGGTGAATTAGATGGACAGACTGCTGCCGGTTATTTAACCGTAATTTCATGATTAAATTTCTAACGGTGTACATCGATATTTTTGAAACTTGCATACGACACTGATTTCAGCATAAAACGCCTTCCAGTATAAAATAACGACACTCAATTTACATATTGAATTATTTAACACACGTTATTAAATGCTTCATTATAGTAGGGGAAGGATACCTTTTTGAAAATTTGCTCTTTTACAACGATTAGGGATCATTCACAAATGATGTCACACTTCGAGGAGGAGGAGGGGGGGGGCGAGAAATTGTAATAGTTTGGGACAAGGAGAGGGGATAGCAAGAAGTGTGGCATCTCATTTTGGTCATTATGAAAAAAAATTAAAATCAGAAAATTAAATATTTATACAAATATAATTTATTTAAATCTTTGTTTTGCTTTCTCATTGATTTTATTTTGCATCGAAAACATCGATCCTGATTAAGGTTTAATAAAGCTCTACCTAAATGTAACAGGAAATCTTGGGCATTAACACTTTTAAGACAAAATAGTGCGGGTCATTTTTACACAATTCGAACAATTAATATTTTTTACGACTATTATATACTAATCATTTTTTTGTTGTAAACCTTAATTTAATTTTATACAAAATGAGTGCAAATGTCATTAAAATTTCAAAAATGAAATTGGAAATGTGATCTATAAAGTGGTGTTTTGTTTCTGAACTGCAAGTACACATGCTTATGTAATATAGCGTGACATGTGACAAGGAGGGGGAGGTGGGGGTATGTTGAAGTGTGACATTTTGTGACAAATGGGGGATAATATATTTTAAAAAGTATATGACATAAACCCCTTAGTGTGTTTCAAACCAACTAGTTTGAAATTTTGCAATTTAGAGTTCTGAAAAAATATAATGGAAATTACTTACCCTTCGCGACTTAAAATATTCAGTGAGCTTAACTATAGTTTCAGCTTTCATTGGAAGTTTTATTTTAAGACCTCTGTAACCATCTTCAAGCCGCACAGTGTCTGGACTCGTATCTTCCCACAAATCCGTATCTTCGTTATCTGCCTTCATAAGAAGAGGATTCTTGCCTAAAGAAGAGAAATAAAACTTATATGGGACTCAGACTCATGGCCTACATTTAGAGGGTTATACCAACACTGCGCAAAACGTTCTCTCATATTTATCGTAGTTGAAATAAGCGTAATAATGAAACCTAGACGCGTATGAGTTACATTTCAGAATTTGTGCGTCACAAATTAGTTCTCTCATATTTATCGAAGTTGAAGTGGACAAATTAAATGTATGAAATATGTAAATATTATTCGTGTAAGGATTGAATTAAATGGTGCATTTGCTTAAAATTATTAAGTATGAATATTAAACTTAGTTTTTGAAAGCTCTCGAAAAGTTAAAGCATATTTAATTCAGTAAACCAAATAAGAACTCGTTTACTGATACTTTAATGACTTTAATAAGGTTAATGGTTAATAATGATTAAGGACTTTAACATTTTCATTCAACAATGAATAAATAAGTAAATAAAATTAAATTAAAAAATAAGTAATAAATAAATAAATAAATGTTCTTCGCTCTTTAGGATAATATAGCAATTTAAACTAGTTAGTTCGGACTAAAATAAAGTGCCTAGATGAAAATAGCAGCTAAACTGATTTTATAAACTAAAATGCGTTTCGTAAATGGTAACGCGGTGTTCGCACGTCACACTAAAACACTTTAAACGACATTTTTAAAACAGATTCACAAATGTTAGATCTCCACAACGTCAGTATAATGTAGAACAATAAATGTGAAATAAGTAACCGGATTTTTCTTTTTGAAATGATTTTCGAAAGGCAAATTTCGTTCAGAAAAGGAAAAGACTGTGAAGACATTTATACGCAACTTATTAAATTGGGTAGAAAACAAATCGACAAAAGGCTTCGGCAAAGAGCAAAAGGAAAAAGCATTTTCTAATATCCGAAAAAGAAATAGCAAGTACAAAAGCGCGTAAATGGGACATTATGGCTTTCAGAAAGCAAGTCTTCTTTCATCAGTACTGAACTTTCTCTTTGAAACTAGAAAGTGCAGTTTATCTGATATGCTGGTTGGGATTCTGGATTTATATTCTTTCTAAGACTTGATTTTTGTGGAAACTAAAAACTAGCAGGGACAGCATTAAAATGCCATTAAGAATTGTTATAGGTAGTGATGTTGCTCCACATTATGGCTTTCAGAAAGCAAGTCTTCTTTCAGCAGTACTGAACTTTCTCTTTGAAACTAGAAAGTGCAGTTTATCTGATATGCTGGTTGGGATTCTGGATTTATATTCTTTCTAAGACTTGATTTTTGTGGAAACTAAAAACTAGCAGGGACAGCATTAAAATGCCATTAAGAATTGTTATAGGTAGTGATGTTGCAAATACAGAAATCTGTTTTTTTTTTGAGAGAGAGAGAGAAATGTAAGCATTTTTGTGCATTTAAATTCATCTTTGCTAATGCCGCATAAAAATGGAACAATGTTTTTAAAAAGATCAGAGAAGGATTTTTTGAGATGAACCTTTCATATTATTTTATCTTATATTTTCTCTAAAATCTCTCCTCTCCTCTCTTTCTCTCTCTGAATCATAATATAAACACAGCATAATTTTGGGATATTTCAATCTTTTTAAAATTTGAAACACTGACTTTGTAAAAATTAGGGTATTAATTGAAAAGCAAAACTACAACTTAATTAGAAATTACTTTTGGTACAATTCATGATTCTTTTATTTTTCAGTATTTGTTCTTCTAAAGATGCGTCACTTATTATTTGACGTCTTAAATCTTATTCCATTTTGAAAGCTATTGATGTGTATCACGGTAGTGCACCTTATACTAACTGGCGCATGTTAAAAGCAAACATAAGTTGCCTGTTCAATTTTACGAACTTTTGATTATCAGAATTAGGGCGGATCCTGTTTTGGATACTCGGTGCTCTGCTGTATTATACAGCACCGGTATCAAACAGTATAATTAGTTATAACTGATTATAATGTAGCTCACTGCCATATAATTATTTTGTCATCCATCGCTCTACGCACACGGTAAAAAATTCTAGTTCAACCTTTCACCAAAAAAACATGGTGAAATTTATCTGCAACCAACATTTGGTACTAAGTTGAACCATTATAATGGTGTAGAAATTCACCTAGTTTCACCATTAATGGGAAACTAGGAACCATTAAAGTGGTTCAACTTTGGGACCAAATGTTGCTTGCAGCTAAATTTCACCATTTCCTTTCATTTTTTGGTGAAGGGTGAACTAGAATTTTTACAGTGCACGGATGAATGAGTTTCCTTGTAACTACGAAAGCTTCCATACAACTTTCCTTGGAATTTGAGCCTTATTACATTGTTTCAGTCAGTGTGACCAGTCGGTAGAAACTCGGTTCCCGCAGAGCACCGAAAGTGAAGCAATATTGACTAATGTCAGTGTTTGGGAGGGTGACAACCTCTCGCGGCTGGTTCCTGCGGTCCGTGTACGCTAAAGGGAGCTGGTGCACGTAAATAGGTCGTGGCTCCAATGTCCTTCAAGTGAAACGATACCCCCGAATGGTGGCCGGGGAAGATAGAATAGCCCCAGCGTAGTTATGCGTGTCGTAAGAGGCGACTAAAATAGCACTATCCGTTCCGGGTGACATAAGGCTTACTTTGTAGTAAGACTCTGGCCCCGGGACGGTACAGCAGGTCGGCAACGCTGTGCGAGCCCAGCCCCTATGGCCGGTGCTGGTTGTCAAGTGTCAGAGAGTTTGTGGGGGGAACAGGAGGATAGCGCTGCAGTTGCACCCTCACGTATGGGGGTAGTCTGTGAAGGCCTAGCATGCTACGAACAGTATGACCGTAGTTTGCAGTAAATACCTCTGGGGGTGCCAATCCCAGGTGACGGTCTCTCATTTGGGAGCTGGTTCAAAAAATTAAGAGACCTTTCAAAGGGGCGGAAATCGGACTCCTGCTTACAAGGGCCATGTTAGACTCAGGAGCAGCGTACCCATTCTTCCTTGCCTCGCGCGAGGACACGACAGCAACAACAATAACAACAACATTGTTTCTACTCACACTGTATTTGGTGCAAACGTAATGACGTACAATTTATAGTGCAAGTAATTTTAAAACAATATATTTACGCCGATAAGAACAAATGAATTTAAAGAGCCTCGTACTATAAAATGCATCGGTTCTATTAAAGTACTACTTCAATTCTTTCAATTTCTACCTATTTTAAAACAAGTAATATTGAAAATGGTTATATGGGGAAAGTAATAACAAATTTTCCCCTAAAGTCAGTAAGTAATGCAAGGCCCTATGTTATGCGTGAATCGAAAAAAGTGGCAAATTATGTTATCAAAAACATAAATAACATTTAATAAAACAAAATAAACATACCAAAAACACATTACAAATATAAGAGCACACTACTATCCTGTAAATCCATTTTCTATTCTCTTCATATTTTTCAACAACGTATAATCTCGCGAGATGATTAAAAGAAAAAGTTAAAGTTATTATTCACAACATAAATATATTTTTCGCTCGTGAGAAATATTAACACATCCCTCCTTTCACACGACGGGAAAAATGATTCCAAGTTTCTGCAGATGAGTACGCATCTTCACTTGGCTCACATCTTTAGTCATCACATCAGCATCCGTTTCCGTACCTTCCATATGATGTACGTCAAATTATTTATTTTCCACTTCTTCTTTTATAAAATGGTATTTTCTTGATATATGCTTATTTCTGTTGTTTACTCTTGGGTTATATATAAAATCTATTGCGGATTGACTGTCTGTATATATCTTTATTGGACGATGCACTAATTCCTCTTGTTTCAACTCTTCTAATAAATCTATCAACCACCTTCCTTCACATACTGCATCGCATAAGCTAAACAATTCGCATTCCATGGTTGACAAAGTTACGATCTTCTGTTTGTTACTCTTCCATCCAATTAATGAGTTTCCTATCTTAACGGTATAACCACTGAATGATTTTGAATTTTTACTGGTACACCAGCTTGCATCAGAATTAATATGTAGCTTTTCTTTGCCTTTATCTATCTGTAATGTGAATTCTTTAGTACCTTGTAGATAACGCAATACTCTCTTCAAAGCTTGTAAATGAATTTCTCTAGGATGTTTTGAATATTGAGATAACTTGCTGATACTGTATGCTAAATCTGGTCGTGTCCCAGTAACTAGATACATTATACTACCCAACATCTCCTGGTACAATTTCATGTCCACTGGTTTGGAAGTTTCATATTCATCTAAATTCATTCCAACAACTCCTGGTGTTACAGTTTTGCATATCAAAACGTTCTAAAATTTCTGTTATGTATTCTTTTTGGTTGAGCATAATTCCTTCTTCATAAAAGTCTATGTCGATTCCAAGAAAGTTGATTTTATTCTTTATTTCTTTAATCTTAATTTATTTTCTTATATTTCTCAAAAAATCCTCAATGAGATCTTCAGATTCTCCAATAATGATCCCATCATCAACATACATTCCTAAAGCAATATATTTATCAGTATCTTGGCTGATAAATACAGATGGATCAGATTTGCATTCTTTCATTCCTATTTTGTTCAATATTTTCTTTAGTTTATCATACCAGCATCTTCCTGATTCTGGGAGTCCATACAAACTTCCAGTGACTAGTAATACTTTTCCACTTTCAATATCAAAACCATCAGGAGGATTCATATAAACAGATCTTTTTAACTTACTATTTAAATAAGCAGTTTCCACATCAAAAAATTCTAACTTTGTAGTCATTTATAGCTGATATTTTCAATAGCGTTCGAAAGGATTCGGGTTTCATTACAGGACTGTATGATTCTTTGAAATCTCGACCCATTTTCTCTCTTGAACCGTCAATAACTAATCGAGCTTTGTATCTTTTATTTTCACCCTCCTTTTTCAGTGTAAAAACAAATTTGCTTCTGAGAATTTTCGTATTCTTAGGTCGATCAACGATCTTCCATACGTTATGTTGTTCCATTGATTTCAGTTCCTCTTCTATAGCTTGTGTCCATTTTTGTTTCTCTTTAGAATTTAATACATCTTGATAAGTCTTTGGAATATTTTCTAAAGTGACATTTGCTGAGTATCTTGTGATAGGTTTCTTTTCCCTAGATGATCGTCTAACCCCTCGATCTAGTAATGGTAGTTCAATTTCTTCTACGTCTTCACTTCTTCCCTGAATACTAATTTCTTTTGAGTTACCAGGTGAAAGCCCTCTTTTGAGAGCATTTTCTTTCGGGTCCTTTATTCCATTTGGATTATCTTCATTATCCTTGGGAATGCTCACCAATGATTCTTTATTCACTGCATCATGCTTTTGGCAGTCATTTACGTCACTTGATTGAATTGTTATGTAGTCAAGTTCTTCTATATTATAATTACTGTCATTTTCCTCTACATATCCCATTTCATTTTCTATAAAAATTACATCTCTACTCTCTTTTATTTTATTTTCTTCCTTATCATAAACCCTGTACTCTTGGCGATCTTTGGAATATCCTAGGAACACACCTGGTCTTGCTCTAACATCGAACTTCTTCCTGTTTACTTGATCATTCCTATAAAACGCTTTGCATCCAAATACTTTTAGATGTCGTACTGTAGGTTTCTTATTACTCCATAATTCCATGGGAGTTTTCTCTCTTTTCGCTGTCGGCGTCAAATTATTCAGATATACTGCAGTCCAAACTGCTTCTGCCCAAAAACATACAGGCAGACCTGCATCAACTAATAAAGTCCTGGCTATGTTAATAATAGTTCTATTCCCTCTTTCAGCTATTCCATTGCTCTGTGGGGAATAAACTGTAGTTTTTTCAACTTTGATGTCTTTTCTTTTGTAATATTCAAGTAATGTTTCGTTTATGAATTCAGTTCCGTTATCTGAACGAATTGATTTCACTTTCTTCGTTGTTTCATTTTCTCTCCTTTCAATAAAGTCAATAATTTTTCTCGATACTTCACTCTTTCTTGCTACAAATTCGACAAAATATCTCCTACTAAATTCATCAATAATCAACAACATATATTTACTTCCGTTTAAAGATTGAACATTCATAGGTCCAGATAAATCAACATGTAATCTGTCCAGAATTTGTTTTGTTTTCTCTTCAGTTACTTGCTGAAATGGGGACCTAGTTAATTTTCCTTGAATGCACGCTTCACAAGTTTTCTCATCACCTTTAATATCTTCAATTCCTCTGACAAGATTTCTATTCATCATTTTGTCTAAATATTTATAATTCACATGTCCTAATCTTTTATGCCAAATCTCTTTAGTTATTTCTTCTGTTTTATGACATTTTTCATTCATGTTTTCCTTCACCTCAAGTTTAATCAAAAATGCATCATCTTCAAATGTTCCTCTGGCAATTAGTTCTCCACTTTGTTTTTCATAAATAGTGGCACCTTTATCATCCAAAATAACTTTCTTACCCTTTTTCACCAGACTTGGAACTGACATCAGATTTCCACTCAAACTTGGAACGTATAGGACATCCCCTAATTTAATATTGGTGACTTCATATTCATTGTGTGCAATAGCTTTCACATCACCTCTAAATCTTGACTGTATGCTTCTATTTTGTTCAGCTGTTGCAAATTTTACTTCTTCGACTTTTGGATTACTTACTATTTCTTCTTGATAAGTCATATGAGATGAACATGCTGAATCTAACATCCATGTTGTCTCTTTATCATTTTTATAATTATCTGATTTATCATGCAGTTTTGTTTGAAGAGCAAATCCTTTTGAAAAACAAGAGTGTTCTTTCTTTTCTTTGTGAACATAGCTACCTTGCTTGCCATTGAATTTCTCATTTTCAAATCCTCTGTTTCTATTCATTAGTCCTTTTGCATTTCCTCTGTTTCCATTTCTTTCATATTTCGAAATTTTCTTCTGATTATTCCAACATTCAAAGGATTTGTGCCCGAATTTTCCACACGAAAAACAACATCCCTTTTTTCTGTTAAATTCATTAGATTTAAATGCTTGAATTTCAGTCTCAACTTTGTCATATTTTCTTTCATATGTCAACAAAGTTTCTCTCATCAATTCATAAGATATATCAGGATTTAAAGAAACAGCTGTAACAACTTCGCTATATTTCTTCGGTAAACCTTCCATAATATATCCAATCAGTTCATTCTCTTCTATTTGAGTTCCCAGATCAGAAATTTCATTTGCAATTGTCTGTGCTCTTATCAAGTATTCTTCTACTGATTCTCGGTTGCTTTTCTCAATCTTCGCTAATCTAATCTTCAAATTAATCTTTCTGTGTTTTTCTACTCCTTCATGACGTCTTTTAAATAATTCCCACAGTTCTTTAGCTTTAGTAATTCCTCTAACAGTCATAACTTGCTCTGCGGACAAAGTCAAAATAATTAATCCATACGCTTCATCGTTTCTTGCAGACCAGTCATTATATAATTTAATACTCGATTCATCTTTTTCATTTACTAATGGTTCTTCTTGTGCAATTACATCATACAAATGCTTAGCTTTAATGACCTGCTCTAAATATCAAATTGCATTTACTTCACTTTTTAGCAACCATTAAACCACTTAACCAACGCTCTGCTACCATTTTGTTATGCGTGAATCGAAAAAAGTGGCAAATTATGTTATCAAAAACATAAATAACATTTAATAAAACAAAATAAACATACCAAAAACACATTACAAATATAAGAGCACACTACTATCCTGAAAATCCATTTTCTATTCTCTTCATATTTTTCAACAACGTATAATCTCGCGAGCTGATTAAAAGAAAAAGTTAAAGTTATTATTCACAACAGAAATATATTTTTCGCTCGTGAGAAATATTAACACCCTATAATTACTTTTCTATGCAATGAGATAAAAATGGAGCAACTTCAGAAAAATGTTCTTAGATAAGAGATAAATCTAATGAGTTAGCTAGTTAAAGCTAATTAGAAAGCTTCGATCCAATAAATTTTGATCTATTAAATCGAAACTCCAGACATTTAGGACATTTTTAATTCCTCTACGACAGTAACACAAAAAGCGATTAATTTTTAAGAACTGCGATTATGAAAAATATAGCGTGGCTCACGTTTTTATATTAGCAGTAATTTTAAGTCTAAATAAAATAAGTAAAAAAAACGAAATTAGATTGTTTATACCTTTTAACACTAGGGCTTTTAAAACACCACACTGGCATAATCTGCTGCCTTGTTAACCACAAACGAAACAAGTTTTGCAATGTAGTTGTATGATTGCAAGTTTAGCACTGTTTTCGCCTGTTCTATATTATAATTCCATTTAAAAGAAAAAATCTCTAAAATAGATCTTTCTTCTCATATTATGCGCTGAAGAGCATTTCTATAGCATGTGCTTAAAAGAATGTGCTTGAATAAAAAAAAGAGAGAGAGAGGAGTTACGTTGGCTTTAAATCAACGTTTAGCGCTTCTTAAAACATACTAAATTAAATTCTTGCATAAAAAGCACTTTTGCTTTTTTCTTTGTTTTCTTTCGTTGTTAAAAGAAATATTTTATTTAACTTAATGAAGCATGTTTTAGCATTTTATTAATAATTTAAGTTCAAGCCACCAAAGTCTGGAATTCCAACTATGATACAAACTATAAGATATCTTAATACCTTGATTTTCTTTTAAACGTAGCTTGTTTCCGTTGAAATTTGGGATTGCATTTTTTTTTTTTTTTTGCTCGATGCAGGAAAGCTAATATTGGTAGTTTATTGATTAAACTTCTCCGGTGACTCATATCATCAAATTTATACATGAAGCCAGCACGGTGGCGTCCTGGTAAGGCGTTGACTCGCACGCCCTAGGTCATAGGATCGAGCCTGGCAGTGCCGGTGGATTTCCAAGCTGCAAAAAGTCGTCTGCTTCCCTGTCGTATGGTTATGCGGCATGTAAAAGATTCCCTGAGTAGACATTTGGCTTGGATACTCTCGGCTAAATTAACTTCCTAGTGCAATTTCGCATCAACAGAGTCCGGGTGATCACCCTTTCAGGTGAAGAAACTGGACGTCGAAATTCTCATGTAGATATGGTAGATGGACTTATTTTGGTGCCGCTAAAAGTGACGGTACCAATCTGTAGGGAACGCACTTGATCTGCAATTGGCAGAAGCCAACAGCAGCCCATTAGAAAAAACAAATGTACATGAAAGCAAAAAATTTGACTAAATTAGTGAAGATAGGGACAGTAATAACGTTTTCCTTTTCTTTTGTTTTTGTTTCTTTTTTTTGAGAGGAATGATCTCGGAATTTTTATTCACATCCAAATTTTTAATTTTCTAGTTTAATGGTTCGTTTTCTTTCTTACCCTAATTTATACTATTTTAGTCATAAATTTCAGCATAATTCAAAAATTTTAAATTTGTAAAGATCCCAATAACGATATACACCGCAAGTTTTGCCGGGAACGGACTAGCAAGACGCAATTTTGCACGTACGGCGGAATTTTAATTGTTTCCGTATAGTTTTCCAAAGCTAAAATTTCCGTTATGTAAGATGAATTGCAGAGCGACCATATTGCCATAACAACATATTAAAGTGCCAAAAGTTTTCAAGAAGTTTGAAGGATTTCCACCTATTGAAAGTGAAATGTTATAAATCGCAGAAATCTCAAAAGGTGTTAAAACATAATTAGATGTGGCAGAAATTGAAATCGCGCAATTAATTGAGGATAGCTGTTGATAAATAATGAATTCACGAATCAAATCACGTTATAGCATAGTATTATAATGAAACTGGTAATAAATAAGAAGATAAAGGCGCCTTTAAGTTTCTGGAAACTGAGCGGAAAATTAGATGACAGAGCAAAAACTGGCTGAGTTTGCAATGTAGGTTAACCCAAACCAGCGTTTCTTAAATTGTGTTCCGCAGAACCCAGGGTTCCGAAGAGATTACCCAACGGTTCCATGAACCTTGCCCTCTTTCCTTTCATAACATTCATAAAAGATATTGAAAAAGCAATAAAATTGAAAATAAAAGTTGCATCGAGTTTTTTTTTATTAATACAGGGAATAGAACAGATCAGGAAATTCAGGCGAGTCCCATACACACGAATGCAAAGATTGTGCCCTGAAAAAATATAAATAGATTAAGTTAAAACCTAAAAAAATGCATTATCAGCTTGTTTGTCTTCAAGTGGTGCAATCAGAATTTTCTAGGAGAGATGGGCTGGATCTTTAGATATCTGTATATTAACATACTAGGATTGGCAACATGTCTCAAAACAAAGGATTATGGGGCCATGACTCTCAGAACTCCCCAACAGGATGCTCCCGAATAGTGAACACCGTCACTGTTGATTCATCTTTGAAACAAAAATTTCACTTAACGACTCTAGCGGAATTCTGGTATAATTTAAAAGGTGAATATTCTCGTCCCATTCTCACAAAACGCAGTGTCGGCATTTTTGCTATTTGCAAACTACATAGTGTGCGAAAGCGAGTTATCAGCTTGTGTTGACGTAGCAACTGCCGTACCATACTTGATGCTGAACCTGACATCAAAGTTCAACTCTAATCTTTGAATATTTAAAGAACCTTTGCCTTAACTGTTAAATTTTGAAAAAAAAAAATATTACTTCCACAAATACTGTTTGAAGCAAATGTCATATTTATTACAAATCATCCATTTCAAAATGTTGCTTCAATACCATAATCTTCAATAGTAAAGAAAAGAGGAGTTCCTCGTTACAAGTCGACCTTAAAAAAAGTTCCACGTATAGAACATTTTAAGAAACGCTGCTGTAACAAACGTTCAACCTGACATGAGTGTTCAACTTTCATCCGTAAAGCCTAATATGAAGTACATCTGAAATAATAAAAATCCGTACCACTCATCTCACATTTTTTGTCTCATCTGTTAAGTTTTGAAATTATCATTTCAATTTTAAGTCAATTAATATTAATTAGTGCAATTGTCGTTATAATTACAAATTATTAATTTCCAGAACATTTCAATAATGCAGTACTATTGAAAAATACAGGGGCTTCCACGGTAAAAGTTAACCTTAAAAAGGGTTCCGCATCAAAGAAATTAAGAAACGCTGGCCTAAACGAAGAAAGAAAAGAGCACTCAGAGGCGTTCAAAAATCCTGCGATTCTTCTCAAGAAATTTTTCAAAGGGCACGTCAATTATTGTTCCAAGCAAAAAAATTATCAGCCTTTTCTTTTCTTAATTATTATTGTTATAATTTTTAAAAATCATTCTACCTACTTCTTAAAAAATCTTTCAGCTGACATTATATTCGTTTCAATAAGAAAGTGAAATTTCAATATACAACAGAAGTCCTGAGACGGAGGAGTGACGTCATAAATTGGAGTCTTTAATTGCTAAAGTACATTACTTGCTAATATACTTTAGCCATTAATGACTCCAATTGTTAAAGTACAGTTTCAAAGTGACATTCCAGGTTTGTTACAACGATACTATACTTACAGTTTAGGATTCGTTTGCGGCACATTATACAGTGTTCCCTCGCCACTTCGCGCTTCATGTTTCGCGGCTTCAGTGCTTCGCGGGCTTTTCCAAAATGTTCATCAAAAGATAAAAATGAAAAAATACAACCATGTCGGCATCCACATTGCGAAAAGAAGCGTTGTTTCATGTTGATGCGCAAGAGAGAAGGATCTCTGCATGTCAAACAAAGAGATGAGTTGACTCAGAGTATATACCACGGGCTCTCAAAATCTCCCACCAACACAAGACTCTTCGCCTCTCTCAGAAATCAATGTTGATTAATGTTTATTACTGTTCTATAACGTTTTGTAATTAACCTTATTAATTAGAACCGACACGTTTAAGTAATTACGTATACTGTTGTAATTTTTGTCTTAACTGTGTGAAGTATAAATACTGTTTACATATTTAAAACATTCGTGTACCCGCATACACAAAAATTCTTAGGGGAAAGTCCTACTTCGCGGTTTTTCAGTTTTCGCGGAAGGTTCTGGTCCCCATTAACCGCGAAAAACGAGGGATCACTGTATTTTGTTCCTTTGTCACATTAGTTTACTTATTGAAATTTCAGATTTCTGTTGCTAAATGAAACAATAAATTTATTTAACCTTGAAAGTGCCACTTGCTATAACTACACAATTACATGGTCACATATATAACTGAATCGGTGATTTGAGAAACCCCTAAGTCACACTTCAGCAACTTTTGAGAAATTGAGAAAAACTGAATAAAACTTGATAATGATATGGGATAACAATTTAACTGTCTTAATCGTTAGTACTAGGTAAAATACACTCTATATTTTTCATTAACCTAGATTACATATACATGAATTTATATTGAATTTTAAACTTCGTTAACTTATGGGGTTTCTCAAATAAACATAAAAAGGTGCGATAAAAACAATTTTTTTGCAAAATATGGTTTTATTGGGCGCTAAGTGCATGAATTATATTAAAATAAATGATATAAAAGTAATTAGGGCAAAAAGTAAAACATAGTTATCTATGACGTAGTACAACGCTGCTGTCTGTGGAAATCTTAACTGCGCATGCGGGAAGTTGAGTTCATTTGGAAAGAGAGGTACCCAACGCAACTACGGCCATACTGCATACACCGTTAGGTTTCGCAGATCCCCCATACCGGGGTGCGGCCGCAGCGCAATCCTCCTTCTAACTCCCCACAAACTCTCAGACAGCTTAACAACCAAAACCGGCCATAGGGATCGGACTGGCGAGCGTTGCTTACCTGCTCTACCGTCCCGGTGCCGCAGTCTCACTACATAGTGAGCCCAACATCCGCTGGGAGCGGATCTGTGGAGATTTAACGTGACAAAGTCCGCACCACGTAGAGCCCCCCCCCCCCTCCCCGAGTATGTTTAAAAGAATGGTTAGCTTCTTGAGATATCCCAGAATGCATTGGGTTGTGTTTGTTTACATCGCGATCCATGTACACTAGCGTGCAAACAGTGTAACTCACTGACTTATAGGGTTTCTCAAATACATGTAATATTCTTTTTCCTCCAGACTGTTTTATACAGCCAGGACTGATGTGGTTTCCCTATCAAACGATGAGTCTTCATCATAGCAATCGATTTTTTTACAAAAAGGCATTTTCGCCAAAAATGTGACTTATGGGGTTTCTATTAAGTTACTATTTCCTTAGTAGTTATTTTCCTTAAGTTACTATTATATTGTATTTTTCGTCTATTGCAATATTCCTTTTAGATATTAAAGCTATAATTATAGATATCAGTCACAAAGAAACAATTCTGATACATAAATTTGTAGTTGCCATTATTCATACTTATTTTACGAAATTAGGGAATATAGTAAATCAAATTGTTCAATTCATGATTATGATGTAAGGTTTTAGTACATTTTTGACCTGTTTTATTAAGGCATTTAGCTACAAATACTACAAATCTATATTTTTGTCACCAAAGCAAAATTTTATGTTTAATCTCCGTTTATAATATTTCATGCTTTGAATTTTGGATGTGCGTACTTGTACTTTTCTATAAATGCTATGTTTTCTAATATCATTGAGCTTTTCTCTGGGCTAAAACATCGGTTACAAGCTAACTTCATGATGTACACTGCATGTCCAATTTCTTTTTCATGTTGAAATTACTGTCACTTTAACCCTCTAATGCCCATGGTAGCATATATGCTACCATACGTTGAACACTACTCTTTTGCACCAGAAAAGCTACGGAGCGTATATATTATTAATGCTACCTTCAGTACATCTTAGATACAGATTTGGAACACTTTTCAACTTTAGCAGGTTTTGATTGCAAATAATAAAAATAATTTGCGACGGTATTTTTTCCGTAGAACAATGTTAAAAAGTATAGCAAAAATATTCATGTGAAAATCTTGCAAATAAATTCAACACACAGTTGTTTTAAACGGATGAGGACATCACTGACCAGCGTTTGATTCCAAGCGACAAAGATGTCACATTAGGGCCAAGAGGAGAATATTTTCACATTTAAAATGTGACAAATACACCACATATCTGTTTTAATAAATAGCAAAATTGTTTTAAAGCTTTTCAAATATATTTAAAAACTTTAAAATAAAGTGTTTTGAAACAATGGGCAGAAATTTCAATTTGTACCCTACTCTGTCCATGGTACCCTTTTGCTACCATTAAAAAAACAATTTTCTTAATTTGTGCTTATATTTATGTTGTTTGAACTAAACGAACTGTTTTGACTAAAAAAGAAAAAAAAAAACGTTTTTGCTCTGAAATGTGTTGTGGTGGGAATCAGAGGGTTAACAAAAAATTATCCGAATTAAAAAAAGTAGTTAAAAATTATTAATGTAAGATGTATAACTTCTAACTCACGTACATGAGTACACACATTATTTTTTGTTCCAAATTATATATTTCTTTAGTTTGAAGTCTACCTAAAGTATTTTTTTTCGAGCAAAGTAGAACGCGATTACGCCATGTGCACAATAAATTATATTCAACAAGGGTTTACTGTACCAATATTTTTTAATTTAACAAAAGGAAACGTAAATACATCTTTAATGTCTTCGGTTGTAGATGAATAATTAATGAAAGTAAGGTAAAAAAATCGTAATTATTTCGAGTTACTATACAGTGCTTAGGTCATTTTATTTACCATTGACTGAGATGAACAGCTAAAAATTGTTTTGCTGTAAATAGAGCAAGATTTACAGCATTAATAAATAAATCATTCTATAAGAAATACCATTTATCTATAGAAATAAAAATCGAAGCATCAACCTTAAATGGCTTAAAAAATAAAGATTGTTATGTGAGTTCATGAAATAAATTATACTAAGGCTTAATGAACTGCAGAGAGTCTAACAAAATAAAAATAGTATCGTTTAATAGTATAAAAAGTTCAGTTTTACAAGAACAGACAAATAATTATAAAAGAAGATACTGGTGGGTGATGTTTTTGATGACGTACAAAATACTGCATGATTGGTTATGTTACGTAGCGTTTTAATTTCAATGTTGAGCATTTAGATCTACAGCAGTGATTCTCAACCTTTTCAATTTATCACCTCTATTAAACGACATTTTCCAAAATTCGTTCCATAGTTTTTTGTCGGAAGAAAAGCTTAATTGTATTAAAAACGATGGAATATTTATCAAATAAATTTTATGTTTTTCTTGTAAGGAGGCTATTAACACTTAGCCAGCTAAGAAATATTACTTATCGTTTATTATAGAAATATTACTTATCGCTTACTTTCGTAGCTCCTAAGAAATAGTCTTCATCAAATAAGAAGTAAACCTTTGTGCTACAGAGTAAAAATAAAAATCAACTTAAAAATTGCAGACACGTGTTTCGAGGTTTCAGGGGACCCCTTTTTCAATGCAAAAGTGTGAGCTTCTAGATGAAAAACATCCAACTGAAGATATTTATTTTTAGTCTTCATCAAGTCACGTGAAAATACAGCTACAAACAAATATTATGTATACCTTCTAGTGTGAATTTTTGTAACTTTTATTTTGTAACAGTTGTAAATACAATTAAAGCTCTTGTCCCAATATGCTCCCTTCTCCCCCATAACCTTTCATTTCCCCCATAAAACTTTTAATGCCCCATTAAAATGAATCAAAACTTTTTTTTGATGTTCTAACAGTTTATGATTACCTTAATGGACAATTATAACAAAGGCACGATCGACCATATTTTTTTGTACTATAAATTACTAATCCTCAGAAAAACCTTTAAATAGATAAGTTGTTAAGTCTTTGAAAAATCGTTTTATCATTTAATTTTTCTTATACCTTAAGAATTCTCGTATAAAACTTCTAATAGATTTAACTTAAATAGTTGAGGAAGAAGTTTTTAAAAAAGATTTAGAAAATGATCGTATTGTGTTGTATTACATGAAATGCGCTTTTTGAACTTGGCAGTAATTGAAATATTTTTATCTGATTTCATGAGATTGAGTTGTAATTGATGTTTCCCATTCTCATTTTGGATTTTAAAAGCTGAAAAGCTTTTAGCGATTTCGTTGCTCTAGAAATAGTGGTTTCTAGACCTTAGGAAACTTAGAAAAATGTGTCTTAAAATATTTATAGATAAATTAGTTAAAGGTAATTTATGTAAAGACAGAGAAACGTATTAAATTTTTTATTAAATACTCTAGTTAAACATTGTATTTTTTACTCTTTCATTAAATTTGGTGACTAGGATGTTCTCAAATTTGTTTACATAATACGCCGAAGTCAGGCTTTCATATTTTGCATTTATTCCTCCTTATATTTTTAGTTAACAAACACTAGTCAACTGAATTGAGTTCGATTCTCGTCACCACCAAAGACCTACCGAGTATATGCGGAATACATGCTAGTTAAGTTCGTGGATCCGGAAGTCCGGTGATCGTTTGGTAGCAGTTACTATGGGAGTAGGGTATTGGAGAAAGTTGCCCTCCCCTTCAGTACTATGCCAAAATGATGTAGGTGGACGATAGATGTTGCTATCTATCGGTTGGGATGGAAGTCGGACTCCTGCCTATAAGGGCCCCCGTTTCTCTCAAAAGCAGGACATCCAATTTTCCTCTTTTCCAGCAAGGACATGGGAACAACACTAACTGATTTAAGTGCTTCATTTTTTCCCCGGAATTTTTATTTTGACTTGTAGAACCAACAGAGTTGTAACACAATTGAAAAAGGAGTTCGAGGATCCCACTATTTCTAAAATAGTGGTTCTTGAATTGTGGTACGATTATTCTAATGGTTTCTCTTAATGGCCGCGCTTTCTACGAGATATGTGAAGATCTTGCAATTCTCCATTTTTACGGTTAACGGTGACCGAATATGGATGTAGATACGTAATTCTTTCTTTTGTATACTCAAAAAAAGTATCACGTAAAAGTAAAGAATATAAATTAAAGTCTGGGATACTGAAGACATTGACAATAAATACCAAAGATATGACAGTAAACTTATGCAAATAAAAGTTTCTAACCCTTCTATGTTGGTTTCGTGCTTAAAATCGTCTTTTTATGGACGTTTGCTGTATGTTCTACAGTTCTGTAAAATCAATCCAGCTGCTAGTTTAAAACCGTTAACTTTTAAGTAATATATTTTAGAGTGGTAGCAGCGAAAATTTCGATGTGAAGGATATTTTTTAGAATTCTGTCAAGAAAGATTGCACACGTAGTTTACATGCGCTGATATATATATATCTTATGCATTCAATATTTTGAGAAATATCTGATTTATATCTTGAATCTTGAGAGTTCGTGAAGTGAGTGGGTGCAAAAACAGAGGGTCAGTAATAAGTAAAAGATTGAGAACCTCTGCTTTACAAAGCTGAGATTTTACTTGCACCATTTTATTTATCACAGTACCAGAATCTTTGAAACAACATCCGCTTTTACATTCTATTCATTAAAATACATTCAAAATGAAACACAGAATGTCTCATTACCATTAAAGAACTCTTACTAAAATTTAAAAAATAATTTTTGGAAAAAAATAGAACCGACAAACTATAAATTGCGCTAAAAAGTAAAAAATAAAATTATTCTTTAAACAACATCGATGCGACTTTTAAACATAATTTTTGAAGTCGGCGCAAAATTATGATGGATTTTGATTCATGATTACCATGAATCAATTACAAATCTAAATGGCCTAGACTAGAGTTTGCAACAGTTTCAATGTAAAATAACGCATGGTGTAATGATTTTTAGACTGTCATAATTTTGCACCGACTTCAAAAATTATGTTTAATGTCGTATCGATGTTTTTAAAGAGTTTTTTTTTTTTTACTTTTTAGTGTTATTTATAGTTTGAAGTCGGTTTTATTTTTTTCCAAAAATTATTTTACTTTCTTCTTTTTAGTGTAAATACATTTTAATATAGATACTCTATTTTAAAAAACCCATATTAAAGAAGGTTTGCCCTCTTCTTTGAGTGACTGGCACAAAAAACTAACCATTTGTGTGATAAATTCCGTTTTGAAGTAGATTTTAAAACGTCACTAGAGCAAACAAACTGCTAGGATTTAATTTTTGCTTCAGAGCAGCTTCAGTCAACAAACTCTTTTTTAACAATGAGTTTCGTGTTTATTAACAATTTTCCCAACAAAGAAAAACCAAGCCAAGCCCTATCCAAATAAAATACTTATTTTTCACCCACTAACGTTTTTTCTAAAAAAAAACAAATGTTGTCAAATTGATGTGCGATATTTGAGTTAGACGACCCTCTATCGATTAAAGGAAAAATCATCAAAATCGGTTCACTTAGTAAAAAGTTACGGATGAAAAAAACAAAAAATGACAACATTTCTTCCAATCACCTTTTCTAATCATCGAATATGGTCAAACAAAAGTACGGGACCTATGGGAAACCATCCTCGATCGATTAAAAATAACTCATGAAAATCGGTCCATACGGTGAGAAGTTCCGAGTGGACAAACAAACAAACGAAAACAAAAAAGATACATACATACAGTATGAATGTATAACCTCCTTCCTTTGCGAAGTCGGTTAAAAATGAATTTCTGTGTCATAAAAATAATTGATTTGAAAAACATTTCCGAAAGCTGTTTTCAGCTTTGTAATAGATAAAAGTGAAAGTGCGTGTTTATATTTATTTATGTATTAATTTTTTGTAAGGCTATTATCACTGTTAAAAATTTCAGCTCAACATTGAACCATAACTTGGTTCAACTCTTAAGGTATCTCCAAAAAATGGTTCAACCAAAATCTTGCAGAAAACACAGTTGAACGAAATTATGGTGCAACCTCATTCCGAAGCATCTGTGCACCTAAGTTTGGTTCAACTCTCCAGCACCTAAGTTTGGTTCAAGCTGTGAAGCGAAGTGAAGCTAATTCGTTGAAGCTACATTTGTTCTTTCGTACGCACCGGCAGACCGGCACAGGCACTTGCTATGTTCCTGTTGAAAAGTTGCAAAACTTAGCTCCTTCGCAGATTTCCATTTTTGACTAAAGGTTTGTATTATTTAAATGTTTCTATTGTTCTTGTTCATGATAATTTTGTTATTTAAACATTACTTTAACTGGATTTTTACGCTAAAAAAATATTGCAGAATCTTTAATTTTCGAATGCTGTTATACACTTCTTTTCATTCTGCTGTAACTTAACTTGAGTAAAAACTTGATCAAAAAAGCTCATTTGTGGTCAAAATATAACGAATTTAATAAATTAAATTGCGTATCAATTAAGAATTAATTTATATCAAAGTTAAGCAAAACTTGTTTTTCGCTACAAATGAAAGAATTAGAAACGTTTTTCTGTAGTTTAGTTCGATATAAACTCGTTATTTTGAACGAAAGTAGATTCCTAGGGTCTCTTATGCAGAATAGTTCATTCATCTTTTCCTCCTTAATTCCAAGCTTCAAACGAAATGATGCAAAATAATTGTAAATACATACAATGAGTTAAATGTAACTAAAATGTTAAAAAATCGAGATCTATATTTTTAAGTAATGATAAATGGTAGATTAGTTATGTCTATATTTTCGCATACTTTCAACTTGAAATTATTCAAATAAACTTGTATATTTGTATTAATTTTTCAGTATGTTTGTTGTTCTCTCTATGAGAGGGGGGGGAGTTTTCTTACATGATCTGTGTCATGGCAAAAGCAATTCAACACACAACCTCTGTTCTCAAAGTGTAAATTTTGAATTCAAAATTGTGGAACTGCAACACTAACTTAAATATGTGTAGGGATCTGTTGGATTATCTGCTCAGATTAATATAAAAAAAAATAATTAAAAGAAATTGAAGCGTCAACTCAGTACTCTGACTTGTCCTAAATCATTTTCATTCACATGCTTATATAGGTTTGAAGAATTTTTTTTTTTTTTTGCATAACTGGTTGATAACTTACAGTATGTTCATTTAGTAATAATAGCTAATTAATAAACAATTTGTTTTTAAAAAGTAAATTCTAGTAGAAATTTATGAGAAACTAATCAAAGTTTCTGTACTGAAAAGATCAAGATTTTTAACTTTAGCTCAGAAATAGGTAATCCAACAAGAGGGCTTATATTTTTAATTTTTGTTATATATTTATAGTAATTTAGTTATTTTGCTTTGCTTAATGGAATGAACATTTGTTTACAGGTCGATGATGATAGTGATACACCGTCTTTTCTGTTGGGGCATCCTGTTCTTTTTGGAAATGATCCACATGAAGACGATTTTGCTATAGTTATTGAAGGGATTCATGTTGCTGTTTCCAAAGATTTCTTAAAAGCTACTGCTGTTTTAGTTTCATTTTTTTTCACTTTAAATATTGCATATCCAACAAATTTAAAGAACACCTATAAATTTTTTGAACGTAATTTCTTAAACATTAAAGAAGGTTGTGTTCCTAGCAAAGTTTTAACTTTGACTAAAAAAATTCAAGGGTAAAGTTAACAATCGAAAGAGCATTTAGTCCAGTTGTTTAGTCCGATTTTATTTTCTCAAATTTTAATGTGTCATTATTGTAAAATTAGGTACTAAATAATTGATCATTGCCGCAATTAATTTGGGCTACAGTCAAATTAAACAATTGAGAAATTCCTGCCGGTTTTGCTAAACATATAAAATTTTGTCGTTATAGTGCATTTTTAAATTAAAAATTATGACTTTTGCTAACTTTACTGCTTTAAGTGAACTCAATTTTCGTAATTTCTTTTACAAGTAAAAATTATTTTTTTGGAACCATGCTGATACTGAGTACATGTTTTGCTACGATAGTTCAATCCTTTTGAGACTTGTAAATATTTTATTTTGATCTTTGGGGGTTGTAACATTAATTTCTGTCCTAATTTCACGAGAAAGATTTGCTTTAAAGTTGTCTACTTAATTATTAATTTCATTAATTTATGCATTTTTGAAAACTTTTGTTCTTATTGAATCAATAATTATTTTTCTGAAAGTACTGAATTTCATATGAAGATTACAAATGTGTATTAATTACAACCTATAAAGATGTAGTTCAGTGACACAGAGTCTTCTTTCAACGTATTTTTAAATTGCAATCTTCCATTTTTATTTTATCAAATTTTAATGTTTCATTATTGTAAAATTAAGTACCTACTAGATACTTGATCATTGCCGCAATTAATTTGGGCTACATGCAGGTTAAACAGTTGAGAAATTCCTGCTGGTTTTGCTAAACATACAAAATTTTGTCGTTTATAGCGCATTTTTAAATTAAAAGTTATGACTTTTGCTAACTTTACTGCTTTAAGTGAACTCAATTTTCGTAATTTCTTTTACCAGCAAAATTTTTTTTTTTTTGGACTTTCATGAGTAAGCTTTATTTATTTAATTTCATTAATAAATAAATAAGTACTTATTTATTGATTTCATTAATTTATGCATTATTTAAAACTTTATTTAGTTTTTATTGAATTAATAATAATTTTTCTGAAACTACTGAATGTTAGACAAATGAGAATTTAAATGTACTTTTCATTTTGTTTAAAGATATAATGTTTGAATGAAGTTAAATTGTTTTCATATTTAACTCTGTTTCATGACTACTGTTAAAGTTCATACTGGAGTATTATGTGCTACTAAACAAAACTAAAAACATCATCATTATTGATGTAAATTCCAACAGATGGTTTTTAATCATTCATAGCATTGTAATGATTGTTGCATTGATTTTTTTCCCGGTGCTACTAATTTCCCAAATTTGTTTTTCAATCTTTCTAAAAACATTGAAAGTAAACTAAGCAATGGTGTAGCCTAGTGCCATAGATTTTTCTATTTTGATTTATATTGCTATATTTCTTTTTTGTTTTAAGCAGTAAGTATAGCGCAGTTTCTAATTTGTCATTCTTTTAAAATTAAGTCTTGATCATTGTTATAATTACCGTAGTGTTGTTGTACATGTGTGTTGAGTACTTGCAAAATTTGTGCTGGTTTTGCTAAATAAGTGCATTTGGTCATTTTCAACTAACAAGTTTCATAATTAACTAGCCTAATACTGCTTTATGTTAATAGAATTAACCTAATTTTTCACTTGTAATCTTGCAAATGCATTACCAAGACATTTTATTCCTTTTGCTCCTGGTAAATATTTATTTTGATCATTGAGAGTTATAACATTAACTTCTGTCTTAATTTCATAAGTAAGCATTGTTTCAAAATGAAATCAACTTATCAATTTCTTTTTTTTTTCCCATATTTAAAAACTGGATTTTAGTTTTCATTGCATTATTAATAATTCCTTATTCTTGTGAGCATTAATTTTTACACGAAGTACACACACACAATAATTAACTAGTTGCAATGTATTATGATGCAGTTTAGTGTAAGTTTTTTAGTTTAATGCATTTGCACAATGCAATCTTTAATTTTTTTCTTTGCATACAATCATGGCATTATTCATATTTTAATGTTTTTGTAAAATAAAGTGTACTACAGATTTTGATCATGGTTGTAATTACATTAGTGTTATGGTACATGCAGGTTAAATAATTAGAAACTTGTTGTCGTTTTGCTAAACATATACATTTTGACAATTTTAGTATTTTTAAATTAAAAATCATGACTTTTGCTCATTTTATACTGCTTTATGTTCAGTTTCATAATTTCTTACTTGTCTGAGTAAAAATTCATGTTTTGACACCATGGTAATATTGAGCACGTTTTACTAAGGGATATTTCGATATTTATTAATTTTTTTCAGTTGTAATAATCATCATCTAAGTGATAAGTATATTCACATAAACATAAGTAAACCAAATTCAAGTGCATACTAATCGAATTTAAAATGAAAACGGAAAGCTTAAACAATTATAATGATTCATTCCAAATGGAAAAGGAAACTTAATGAGATTTAAATAAACATGTAAAAACCAGAGATCAAGCGATACACATGGTTTCCAAAAATAAAACATCAAGTAACTAATATTACAATGTACATTCAAATAACAATAACTCACTCTGATTGTACAAAGCAGTAAAAAATAATTAAATAGTAATGAGATGAAATTGATATGAAAAAGTACGTGTAGCAAAACATAATGTTTAGTTAATAACGAAATTATTACTCGAAACAGCAGAAATTAAACAAATACGAAATCAAGTGGCATGAACAATGAAACTGAAAGTAGGACGCGAAATGAAAATAAAATGAATAAATAAAGAAATATAATTATGTAACAGTGTCGAACAATAATAATAATGCATCGAACGCTTCTGACAATTTACTTGACACTTAAATCAACTTTCGTCCGAGACTGAAACTTTCGATGTTGGCATTGCGTAAGCACAAAGGCTTTCGAAGAAAGTAAAATGATTTACCAACAGCAATCTACATTTTGCATTCATATTGAGATATTTTGATGACAAACCTTAATGAATTTAAAACTTAAAAATATATAAAAAAAAGCATATTTCAGTTATTTTACTCAATGTTTTAAAAATACCTTGTGTAGTAACTGTAAGGAAATGCAAATACATGGTGCCATAAAGAAAAAAATATTTAATTCATCCACTCACCTATTAACGTCATTTTCAAGTTCCAGCAGCCGGTATTTGAATATTTGTAACTTAATAAATCCTTCATGCGGCTTGTATAATACTCTTATACCTCCACCTTACTCCTAGCATCGACCAGCATCAAACTACCTTTTCCCGCGCAGTCTAATAATACGCGCCGCTTGGACGCGACTATATGTCTACGAAACAGTGGGTTGCTTTACAGCTGCTACATATAAATTCAACCTTCTAGAACTAATCCTATGACAAATAAATTTCTACCAAAAAAAAAATTCGAAAAAGAAAAAAACTCTCCGATTTGAACTGGAGGATAAAAAAGTGTTTCAGCTGTAGGTGTTTAAAAATATCAATGTGATTTAGTGCAATTTAAAAACTAAAAACGCAAAAATCTGAATTTTGGGGAAATGAACTCTTTTATTAGGTAGTTGGCACCGTTTAATAACACAAGTTATATAAATTTAAAAAAAAAAGGGAACAAATATTTTCGCTCCAATCTAAAATATACAACTCCTACAAATAAATTAACAATGTTAGCCATTAAGTGTTTTGTGAATTATAGCATTTTGATAGTTTTAGAAAATGTTATATTTTATTCTAACAAAGATTTCAGACAGTAGCTTAAAAAATCACAGTAAGAATGAAGACATTTGATTAATGAAAACATTTTTTTAAGTGTTTACTTTGTTGATAATTATGCAAAAAAAATATACTTAATTCGCTGGTATGTCCTTTTCATTTCCCTCATTTTTCTTTATAATTTACTCTGTAAAGTCTCATATGGCAGATGCAAATCAACTTGCTAATTATTTTGAAGTTTTGTACCTTACCAAACATTTAAATTGCAATTCAGTTTAATAGACTGGCTTTATGTACTGGAATTGAAATATTGATATGTCTTGTGTGAAAGAAAAAATAAGAATGTATATATTTTGTAAATAAATGTATTGATTATATTGGTGTTCATGTAACAATTTTTCTATAATTTTCAAGAATATTTGCAAGACATTTTCTGTAATAATAAACGTCATTTCCAATTTACATTAGTTAGCAATAGGAGTGCACGGACAGGAAGGGGTGAACGAACCTCTCCCCCCCCCCTTTCCCCGAAGGCATCGTGTATTCGTATCCGACGGAGTTTTAAACATCCAGAATCCGATCCACTCACTAAAAAAAGATACGGTTATCCGCCGTGTCAAAATGGACACTGGGCATATCCGGAGAGGAGCGTGCAAGAGGAGACGCAGACTTAGTTCCCCCTGTAACGAAATTTTGACTTTTTAAAATTTAATCAGCAATTTGGAATACTGGTGTAAATAAAAAAGAGGAACTTTGATATGATTAAGAATATGCGTAGAATTCAGGTTTAAAATACCAGAAATTCGGTGTCTTTTATCTGACGAATTCGTCACACTGGATATCCCGCAAAATCAATATCTTGTAAACCTCTAATGCTGACTTGTCTCCCCCCCCCCTCCCTCAACGCAAAATACCGAGTCTGTTACTGGTTATCAATGTGTGAATGTGAAAGGTCCACGTAGTTTTGTCATGGCATCATAATATAACTTCATTATGTTAACATTGTTTCTGCACGCCCCCTACTTTGTATGATGATATTTACAAATAATTATAAAATGTCTTTTTTCAAAATAATCGCACATTAAAAACCCAAAATCGAAATAATTATCAAACAAGTTAATTTATGGAGAAAGAAAGCATTACTATCAAGAGAAAATACTTTAAAATCCGATTTTCGATAATTAAAAAAAAATCTATTATTCCATTAGTCATCATTTAAAAAGAAAAAAGTTTTCCTTTGTGCAAAAATAATAAAATAGAAAATCAACATAACGAAACGCAAAAAAGCATATGAAATAATTACGAGCAATTTTATTACTATGCATTTGATTGCGCTGATTTTCTGTATTATTATTTCTTCAAAGGTAAACTATTTTCTATTTTTAACAATCACCATCTTTACAAAATATATAAAACGAAATATTGGTTCAATTGCACTCGCAACCTGCGTATTAGTTAATCCCATGTTATGGTTCAATGTTACTCCATCCATTCGTGCTCGAAAACTCTATTTTTCCGCTAAATTATACGCATATCGCTCGCGCAAAAAAAAACTCGTAGTATGGTTCAATCTCGCACCATTTGTTCCAGTAAAGCGGAACTTCAATTATGGTTCAACTTTTCGCCAAATAGATGGTGCAGCAAATTTTCACCTAATTATGGTTCAACGTTGCACCGATATTTTTAACAGTGATACATAAAGTTTATTTTCACTGCTGCGTATAATTTTAAGAAATTTTTCCACTGAACTTTTTATTGAAATTAGCAAAATGTAAACTAATACTTTCTCAATCTTCAGCGTAATTACCACGGAATAGAAGAATGTGTTGGTAGGTCTATGTGCGTAATAGTATAAACATTATATTTCTTCTGGCAGACAATACCGTTTATCAGGCTCGTCATTTGTTGGGGAAGAGGGGGCAGAAAATAGAGAAGATAGGGGGTAGAAACAGATGGAGATTACTGATGCGTAGTTAAAGGACTGTGTCATTAAGTCGGAAGAGAAAAGGATTATTGGGAAAGTATTAGGTGGGAGCGCTCATTACAATCCTTTTATCTGGGGCCTAGCAAAGGTGGGCCCAAGGTTGGCCCTATAGTCAGCGTTGGACAGGATTAGAAGATTTCCCCCTTACTTTGAGAAATATAGTGTATTAATATTTATGTAGTAGGTATGTAATTTATTGTTTTTGTAAAATATATAATGAGTATAATCTATAGAGTATATAAACTATGCTCCTTGAAATTCTTTTGACGTGCCTACCGTTTACCACTAACAGACAATCAACGCCTGTTTTTCAAATTTTCTGTTGTTGTTGTTTCTAATGCCACTCGGGTATCCAAGCTCCCATTCGCAGAGCGACCTTGAATTACGGCAGGAGCTAGCACCTTCCGTTTATAGATAAGCACCACAGCATGGAAGTACGACCTAGCTCATTATGTATATGGATGACACCAGATGGTGCTACCACAAATACGTCACCTTCCTTTTTGCATCGAAGAGTAAATAAAAAATTCTCCACCATCCGATACCCTCGGAACTGCCTCGGGATTTCAGTGTTCACGGATTTTACATGCATGTAGCTCCAAGTGTACGTGGCGGGTCTTCAGTGGGTCGAGTATCGAACACCCAATCTTCCGGTTGAAGGTCCGACATCCTAACCACTAGGATACTACGGCCTCTCAGATTTTCTACAGCGCCCTATTGTTCTGTCTAAATCAGCAATGTGGAGGGTTCTCAGCCTACGCATGCTCGGCAGCTATAAAATTCTAATCATTTAATAACCTGTCGATATTTGCATTTTCTGTACGCAATTTATTTCTGGTGTTGCAGTTTTCAATAATTAGAGTTATGTTAAGTTCTCATTTTCACAAATGATGGAGCAAATTTGAGCCGCAAAGTTGATACTATCATTGTGAAAGTTAAAAATTATCGTTAAAGAACTTACCTTGAAATGTATGTTGATTAGGATACGTCACTGATGCTGCTATGTAAGGATTGGCCTCGAATAAATGTGTGATGAGATCATTGAAGAAGTTATACAGCTAAAGTTATTAAAAAAAAGAAAAGTAAAGAAAAATGTCACTAACAAGTTTTTTTTTTAAACTTATATTGTGAAAAAATAGTTCTGAAATTTTGAATTCATAAACAGTTAAATGGACTCGTGTTAAGAATTATGTTAGATTTTTGTTTTCATTTTTTTTTTAACATCATCATTTTTATCAACAAAAAAAGAACATTGAGGGAAATTATAGTTTAGTTTATATCATTTTAATATATGTTCCCATTTCCTCGTGATCATATCTTTCCCCCGGGGGGGGGGGATGCTTAAAATTACTCTGCCACCATACGCTCTAGAAATACAAGTAAGATGTTGATCGTCATCCGATTAATGTCTCCTTATAAATTGATGGAATAAAATTTCAAATGGTTTATAATAAAGTTTAAATTTTCAAATGGAATGCCTTATATTTGACAACGGAAATGAAACAGAAGATATTCACGAAAAACATTTCAAGGGGCGCTACTACATTGAAGATACTACTTTAAAGGTCAATGTTTATCAAGCAACGGAAATGAATCTTGCAGAACCCCAGTGAAATAATTTTTGACATTATTTTCAAAATAAACGAATTTTGGGGGTTGGATTTCATATTTGGACTTGTGGCACAAAGATTTTATTCCTTGTTTCACAATTCGCGCTATTTCAGTTTTTTTATACTTTTAATTGCAGCTATACGGTCCATTAAATGGCAGTAAAATGAATTTTTTTATGTGTAGCATAAAAAGTATTGCCTATTATGAGCTGAAATTTTGGATACCATTATAAAACCTGATCTAGAATGATTTTTCATCCAAATTTAATATGGTTTCGAGTAATTGTTTTTAAAATTAATTTCATAATTCAAAAAAAATATTATATTAATATTTTTGAATGTAAATATTACGTTTTTATTGTTGGGTCAGCTCATATTTTTATATATAAAAAAACAATCATTGCCATACCCATGGTAGCTTAGATATTACGTGCAAAAAAAATATTACATTTAGATATTAAATGCAAAATTTCAAAGTTGATGTTTATTTTGATATGAAGATGACCCTTTAACAAAAGCTTAATAATTAACACTTTATAGAGTCTACGTTATTTCTGATAAAATGACATATTTAATGTGTCTCTAGTGTAAATAGGGTCCAAATACAAAAGAGTGTTTCGTTTTTTTCTCCCAACTGTACAGCATAACAACATATAGTTGCTGTATACAATTTCCCTTAGTTTAAAAAACATTTTTTTCAAAGTGTATGACGGTATTCGGTCAGGAAAAAAATATGTTAATACACAAAGATATAATGTATTTCTCACAAAAGATTCGAATAATTACATTCTGCATAAAAAAATAAAAAGTTAAAATTGGTCCAATCTACAGCACTACCTCATATCTGCTGCAATGTATAGTATCCGTAAAAAATGTGCTGAAAACAAACGATAAATGCGATAGACTTATGTCTGGAAATTTTGATTTGTTGACTTTAATTCTCACATTTACTCGTATTATCTCGATTTATTCGTATGATCTCACATGAGTTTTCACTACAATGAAATGAAGATAAACAATTTAAATTTTGATACCTTTGTCTGATCCTGTTCTCCAGCATATTCGAGTGACTGAAAAATTGTCCACGAGCATCGTCTCCGCACTTCTTGTCTCGCCAAGTACCTTCGGTACCACTTTTGGATTAAAATCGCCGCATTGAAAGCTGAAAAAAGAGAAATGCTAAATTAATTATCATAATTTTTAATAAGTCGACAGGGTGGCGTAGAGGTAAGGCGTAGGCCTCGTACGCCCAAGATCGCAGGTTCAAACCTGGCCCAAGTCGGTGGATTTTCAAGATGCAGAAAATCGTCTGCGCCCACGTCGTATGATTGTGCGGCATGTTAAAAGATCCCTTGAGTATCGTTTGGCATTTATACTCTTGGCTAAATTAAATTCCTAGTGCCGTTTGCATCAACGAGAGTTCAGGTTTTACCATCTAGGGGGAAACTGAGCGTCAAAAGAATTGCGGCAATGGTACTACACTCATTGTGGTGCCGCTGAAAGATTAGGTACCAATTTCTGGGAACGCACTAGGTCTGTAATGGTTGATTACCAATACTGCAGCCCATTAGAAAGGAAAAAAAAAAGATTTATAATAATGTTTGGGTTATTAACAAGATTGCATTGTTGGTGGGGAAAGAACTGGTAGACTGCGCTTTTGTGTGACCTCAGTACTGATTTCAAGAGTAATGGAAGTAAGAAGAGGAAATTTGAAAGATAATTTCATTTGAATGTTTATATAGTAAATGATTTGGAATTTAAAATGTTGAAGTACAGTTTAAAGTCGATATTGAATGTACGTACTTCAAAAATGACACTACAATAAATGCTAGCTAATTGGCAATTACAACTTGCTTATGGGGACACTTTGGAAGATTATTCTTATTTTACAGTAAAAATGATCTCTTATATTACATCATTTCAAGCAAATTATAAAGTATATTCTATTTATGGATTGTTTTGTTGACCAGACCTTATTTTGTGTTCAAAAGAATTTCTTAGACTGACTCTAACTTCCTCGGAGAGCCGTCTCTGAGGTCTATCCTCTTCGATTCTGACGACCTATCTATTTATCTGAAGATTAATTTTTAAAAAGTTTTCACTGTATTGTTCAAGAATAGATCTGGCTGGAGTGAATATAAAAATCTCTCTCTCTCTTTTTGTGAAAATAGTAGATTAACGTTTGTGCTCTCGTATAAAGTAGTGATAATGCGAATTACGTTAGTCTGGCGCTGAGATACAAGGTGATGCCAACGTTTGTTAAAAAAATCGTTTCGCCTGGTGAGCGATTTGTAAGCGTTAATACCAGTGATGTATTCGAAGGTTCCTTCTCGTGTTATTCGAAAAATAGCGTACACCCTCTGCTTGAGAGATTTCACAGAAAACTCCGAATCTGTGCCGGGCAACTTAAAACCATCGTATAAAACTGAAAAGAATGATTTCGTTGCCTAGTAACAAAGCTGTTATATGTGTTAAATTAGGCTATAAAACATGAATGTCAACATAAAGAAATTATGTATGGCTTATCCCTTGTTGATCAATTTTCGTACAATTGAAACAATTATTTTATAACCTCAAACTCACTATTTTTGGACTTACGTTAGTCTGCCTCTGAGGTACAAACTTGTTCTTTCACAAATTTAATCTACTATTTTCACAAAAAAGAGAAAGATAGTTTTATCCTCACTCCAGCCAGCTATTAGTGAACAATACAGTGAAAACTTTTTTTAAAAGTAATCTTCAGCTAGATAGATAGGTCGTCAGACACGAAGTACATGCTGAAGCGTATATAATTTAATACACAATATCATAACTGATTTAAAAGAATCTTTACTTATTTCCAATGGATTCCATTCAATGCTTATTAATGCTGACGGATCATTAATTGATTTCAACCAAGAAATACGTAAGATCTTGTTTGACAAACTGCAACTGGTGCGCAATCAAAAACAGGACAAGGACGAAATGATTATCTGTCTCACCTATGTGGAATGTATCTTCAGAAACATAAAAATTCTTGGTGCCTAGTTTCTACATTTTTAATTAAAAATTTTTCCTTCTGGGGTTTTCTAAAAACAACTTTAATTCCTCCCCCCCCCTAGAAACCTTAATATATCCCAAAATCGAATGCAATAACTAGAAAAAAGATTAAAATTTGTTGAACGAAAACAGCTTGGAATTTTATTTTATTTTTTCAGAATTTACTTATTTTCAGAAGTTTCAATATTTATTTATTTTCAGAAATTTCTATTTTGACATTCATCTTTATGGTAAAATTTTCCCTCCATATTGCTCTAAGGGATCATTCATAAATGATGTCACGCTTCCAGGGGGGAGGGGGGTTCGTGAAATTGTGAGAAAGTGTGACAAGGGGAGGGGAGGGGGTAACAAGAAGTGTGACATCAGGCATTATGCAACATAGCATGACATGTGACACAGGGGGGAGGGGGGTCCGCTGAAGTGTGACATATTGTGACAAAGGGGGAGGGGGGGTCAAATATATGGGAAAAAAGCGTGACATCATTTATGAACGGCCCCTAATACCTATCTTTTTGAGATTTATTAGTTTAAAACTATGCGTGTCCTGTGGAGTTTAACTGTTGTGAAGGATTTTGCTGAACTACAGATTTAACGAACTAACTTAAATAAACTTTTAGCCAATATTTAAATCTCAAAATGGGGTAAATTTTTGTTTTGAAATCTTGTTGTTCATAATTGTTTTTTTTCCTTCCTCCCTTTCTTTACGCACTTCACTGTATGGAACAAATGGCATTTCGAGTTCTCGCGTGAATTTTATTGATCGTTTGGAAGAAGAATCAATCTCCGAAAGTAACCTATCTCTGACGTTGTGATATGACGACATATTTTAAAATAGTTCGATTTGTTTGCTCACTCGGCTCACATGTGTTTGTTTTGAATGCGTAATACAGTAGGTATTCAATAGGGGTTCAAAGGGATGCATTACTGCTTTGACAAAATTTACTAAAAATGCTGGCTTTTGAAGGATAAGAATAGAATCACGAACTGCAAATGCAAATGGAAAACCTGCAAAAAGCGAGGTATAACTATAATTTGCTATTAAAAGAAATAATAATACTAAAAAAAGTATTTATCAGAAACTGCAGTACTTTTGCTTTCACTTCTAATTTATTATGTTTTAAAGTAATTAAATTACTTTAAACTAATTTTATTTATTTATTCATTTGATGAGAAGGTTTTGATAAAGCTTTGTTTTCTGTTTCGTTTAAAATTCCATTTAAGCGCCTTACATTGACAAAGTAAAATGACTCGTTTTAGCAGTGTAAAAATGCTTGAAAATGTTCTTACTATTCCTATTCATTAAATTGTCATACTTTTGTCTTTCAAGCAATTAAATTTTTGTTGTTAAAAATAAGAACGATGATTTTAATATCTATTTTTCATAAAATCAACTGTTTCGACTTTCCTTTATTTTTTTCCAACAGTTGATAAATATGATTATTTATTTTTACAAATATCCTGCTCTTTTCCATACAACATAATTAATTCTTAAGCGTCCATTACTTTAAGAACTACCTTCATTTGTTCATGTTATTGAGCGTCTTTAGCAAGTGATTGAAATTATGTTACATGTTGCTTTAATGCAAAAGTAATGTAGTTAAATAGCAACCGTTCCTTGCTAGAAGAATTGGTTGTTAGTAACCTTGTAATGTTTCCACCCTAGAAAGGTTAAAATGCACTTACAAGTGGAAATTTACCACATCCTGCGTATCCCTTTTCACTTAGAAATTGAAACGAATGAAAATAATTTTTTTTTCGTTTGAACATTTGGTACTTTCAATCACCATTTCCCAACCTTTTCGTTTCTCTTAAGGAATCCTTTTAACAGTGTATAATCCATGTATACCTTAAGTATTCAACCACTTAGTTGGTGGACACCTTCCTATTATCGAACTGCAAAATAGACGGGGCTCCGAATATGAAAAAAAGTGCAACAACACTTTGGCAACCTCTTCACCAGTTTTACTATTCAGTGGTTTAAGTTGCAAACTTCGTCAGATGATTTTGGTGTACAAGTGTGAATTGATAATTACCATCAGGATTACTCTGCATGTAAATCAAATGAGCTTGTCAACGGCTATTTATTTCATTTGATAAAATCGATTTGACCACAATACCCTTTTAACTTGATTTTGATTTCATTTGGCAGGGACTTGCATAATCGAAGGTATATTCAGCATACCTCTTAGCAGCTTCCTTCACATCTTCAATAAGCTGATTAAATTGTACGCCATTCATATTAAAAGTGTTATTACCTTTCTTAACTGGCAGACAATTTTGAAATTGTTCATAGAAACTTTCTTTGAACACATTTTCAATTTACACTTTTAGATAAATTCGTTAACACGTTTCGAAATAAGCTCGCACAGTAGCTAACATAATCTGGATTTGTTCATGAACTAGTTAGATTCGGTTTTAGTCGGCTAAAGTAGGACACATTGTGAATTATTCAGGCTTTAACAAACTAGTATTGATTAAACCTAGTTTTAGCGGTTAAAGGTGGCAGCAATGGGAACTCTTCGGGTTTTAACCGGAAAACCTTGATAATCTCCACTTTAACCGGTTAAACCTAAGTTTACCTTTCTCTCTTACTTTAACCGTAACACCGTAATATTTACATTAAAAATCAGTATTTGAATTTAATGATAATAAAAACGAAAATTATTTATAGTCATTAACTTCAAAAACCGAATGAGACGGATCCCCAAGAACTCAAAACGAAATGCACCGCATTTAAGGTAAGAAAATTTGACTTTAGGGACTTTCTAGTAAATTACCTTATTAGTAATGACGAATTTTGAAATAAGTGACTTTTAGTCTTAAGACTTCCACTCTGGTCCTTATATTTTATACTGTATCGTGTTACGTAATTGCTGTCTGACTAATGGAGCACAGATGAGATTACTGTGCATATTTGTTGAAGCGCTTTAATTTAAATTCCTTTCTTTCCGAAAAGTTGAATTATCATTCTTTATTTATTTTTATTTATTTATTGCGAAGCCTTTAGTAACGTTTCGCCGAGAGATCTTGGTTCAGAAACGCTGTTATAAAAGGGAAAATATCATCTATCAAAAATATATCCTTGCCACAGGTTGTCTGGAAAATCATTGATTAATTTATTTACTTGCATTATAAAGTCCTCAATAGAGAATCGCTGACAGAGTAGCACAAGTAAAAATTATTGTATTTGCAAAGGAAAATATAGAAATGATAAAAATAAAGCAATCAACTTTTGAAGGGTTCTTTTTTTAAGCATTCCCACATTTCAGATAGCTTTTTACCATGAATTCAAAACTAATCCATCTTAGACTCAAAAGTTAGGAGAAAATAAAAAGCTTTTTCTTCGCAATAAATAACAGTCGTTTTGGAAAGTACTTTATTTTAGCTTAATACTCGACGCTCTTTCAAATAAAACCAAAGTTGTCCATTTTGCGATACATGCCATTTACAAAAATAGTATTCTCTATTTATTAATAATCAATCGCTAAACCGAGCCACATGTGGATAAGAAGTTCAAGACTTTTTATGCAAGTCTTAAGCCTAAGTTTAATAAATCACTTTACTTGAGGAAAACTAAAAACTAAAAAAATCAAGGAAATGGACTTTTCTAAAAATAACAGATTTGAAACACTCATAATATCAAGTGCTATAGGGTCAGTTGGGGTAATTGTAAACGCTTTTTTAATGTTTAAACTTTTAATCCTTACCTACCTCTTGAAAGAATTCAGAGATAAAATTGGGGGATTTACAATTACCCCAGAGATCTGGGGTAATTGTAAACAGTGATTTATTTTCGAATAAGGTTGATGCAAACGGAAAATTGTTTCATACATAGTGTGCTTGAGGGTTTAAGAAGTTCCGGAGCAAAGGCTCTCAATCTACTGCCAACAGGCCGTCTGTGGTCCGCTGAGTTATGTTATGAGTCGGCTGAGATCATTTAACGAGAAATTTCTTGCAAAAAATAAAGTAATGCGACAAATTTATGTAAAATTTGTCCCGCAGTGGATCAGTCTGTTAAGCTTGGATCACGCAGAACACCGAAAGTGAAGCACAACTGGCCGGGGTCAACGCTTGGGAGGATGGCCACCTCCCGCGACTGATTAATCTGAGACCGACTGCGCTAAAGGGAGCTGTGCACGTAAAATACATCGTCGCTTCAAATGCAAACCAAGTTAGAAATAATTTCCGCTAAGGGACCAACCTAGGTGACGATCTCTCATCTGAGAGCGGATTCAAAATCATTAAGCCCTCTGAGCCAAGTGTACTTCATTCTAGCAGAGCTCATTAATAATCAGTAGGAGTTTTCTTAATTCATGGTCTCCTTGCAAGGGGGGCCTGGATTTCCAGGTGGCATTAGCAACAACAACGACAGTTATGTAAAATAGACACAAAAGTGTAATTTGCATCAAAATGTAATGCTTATTGTCCCCCCAGAATATTGGAAATAGTATAAATTTAAGTGTTTACAATTACCCCAGAGTATGAAATATATGGGGTAATTGTAAATACCTGACTTGCACATGAAAAATAACAGGGCGGATGAAATTCATGACTAAATACTTTTAGCAACATTCCATATGACAAATAAAAATGGTTGAAACCACTTACATCGTTTTTGCAGATAAGCTGGAGACGAAAATGTAAGATCACTAAATTTTGTTAAACAACTTTTTTCACTGTGTCATTTTCAAACAATGGTGAAGCCTCCACAAATGTTTCGAAACTTACAAAACTCTTTCAGTGTCTTCCCTATGTTGCCAATTCATCACTCACCAGCAGTTAAGTTTTCAAAACCACCACAAGTGTAGTTATGAAGCTTGTTTACAATTACCCCATGTTTACAATTACCCGAACTGACCCTACATAGAATCGATTTAGGTGATTGATTTTTCATAGTTTTTTCTTTGGAAAAGTTTATGCTTTGGATAGAAGCAAGGAATACCCTTTTCTTAATTTATAATGTGTTTTCGTCAGTGATTGCATCATATTAAAGGAAACGAGGTTCAATAAATTTTATTTACTGTTTTCAGAAAGTTTAATGCAAAATGTTTGTCATAAATATACATGTTTGATCTTGTATTTTAGCATTATGCGTCTATGAATGTATAGTTTTTGGCACATTTGTAGAATAGTTTCCTTTCCACCTATCGTATATGTATCACAGGCAATCATGCAATTAATATTACAATATTTCTCCGTAATCTAGCAGATTGGTACTCCTTCCTATCTAATTTGAGTTTTTAGATTGCCTGAAACACTATCTGTAAGTTTTTATGAAAAGCATGTTTAAAGTACAAATTTAAAAGAAAACTGCCGCTTTGCATTTCAGGAAAGCAATAAATTTCTTCCGTACAGAGCAAATATTAACTCTGAAGCAAAATGTATTCTTGATATCGCTTCATTTCTATTTACATTTTCCTATTAAATTTGTACTTTAAATGTTCAAAATTAAAATTGTCTGCAAGGGATTTTGTGTAAAGCAAAAAAAAAAAAAAAGGGTATAAATGCGTGCATCTCAATGAAAGTTTAGAAAAATAAACTATACAGAAAGGATGAAGAATACCTTGACAGCCGCAAAGAAAGAAGCTTCTGATTGCTGACATTTAATACAAGCAATCGGAAGAAAGTAAATTTACCTTATGTATAAATGAATGTTTCAAGAAAAAGATGTAGGAAGACTGCTCAATGCAAGTTTTGTAAAGCTCTCGCGTAGCATCAGAGCAATTGATTCAAGTTTCAATGGTTTTTATCTGAAATTTCAAGTTCCAATCTGTGAATCAATCTTGCGGTTGATTCACGTATTTTTCCAGCAGATAATGTGCATTTGGAAGTTGCTGCTTTTGAGAATTCTTGACTGTGGAAAACTAATTTTACTGCTTATTAAGCAATTTCAAGTTATTGCTATAATACTTAGTAAAATATTCAAAATAAAGCAGATCTCCATCTTTGTTTGACCCCTTTATTTAACTAAGATTTCAATTCCTGATGGATAAACACCTGTCACCTTTTGATACTATATTAATTCTAAGGTACATTACGTAGTCGAATTCATACTTGTGTCATTTGTACAACACATGATGACTACATAATTTGCCTAATTCCTCTTATAAGATATGACAAGAACCTCCCTTAATCTGCTTTCCTTTATTTATAATTAAAAAAAGATTGCAGGTTTTGACATTACTTGGCAATTACAATCAGCGAACACAATTTTTTTCGATCATCGTTGAAATTTGACGAGCAGTGTAATAATGTCGGTTCTAGTTGTAAACTACTTACAAGCATTATATTTTATATAAACTTTATAGAGTTTACGAGGTTAATTGAAGTTACTGGAAATTAATTTGTATCCCATGTCAAATCCCCGAGATAGTTTGTTCCATTCGACCCGAAATTGGTTGAAAATAATATTAAAACATATCTCCTCATTTACATAAAAACTTGAAACTCAAATCATCTTTTTACTTTTCCTTTGGTGAAATTACTGAGAAAAATTTACATTTAAACTTAATTAAAAAATTTTCTTCTTAATTTACAAAAAAATCTTAATATAGCTAAGGAATTAATGTCTACGTTCTCTAAAATTTATCTTTATTTTGTGATCTAATTTTTTTTTCTAAGGAAGGCGTTTAAATTTGTCATTTGTTAAACGTGCAGGAAAAAAAACATTTTTTTGTATGTCTCAGAACTTTTTAACAGGATCCAATTATCATTTAATTGTGTTATTATTTCCTCCATTAAAAAGTCCTTTCTTCAGAATTTGTTTTTTCTATCACTGATATTACTTTATTTTTATTTATTTATTTTTCCTACAGAATTTCTCGTTTATAATTAATTTTTATTATATTTCAGTCATTCTTTTGGCGGATCTAAATTAACTAGTTTTAGTAGAGGCTAACAATACATTTGTGATTTTACGAACTAATTAAGTGTGTACATTGATTTTGCAAGTGCAAATGAGCAAGGACTAAGTAAGGTTAACCTTAGTTAGTCAGGCTGAGGAGCTGGAGAAAGTCCAAGCAGGAAAGTTTGAATTTTGTTAAAATCACCAGAAAATCTCACCGAGTAATGCACGGCACGCATCCACAATAGAAAGGTTTAGATATTCTTTGAATGTGCACGCAATGGTCTTGTTCCAAGCTGGACTTAAAGTTCAAGTGAATTTATTGATAAAATACAATTAGTCCAGTCAATAAATACATTTTACCTTGAAAAAGGTGGGGTAGAAGATTTTATTTTTTTAAATAGTACATATTGGTGCTAACATGAAAAAACTGATTTATCCAACATGAAAGATCCCGGGAAATTTTTGGTGGCCGAAAATCCACCAAAATTTGGCACTTTTAGTTGTTTGTTTGATATATATAACAGAAATTCATTTGGATGTTTTGCATCTATAAGCTCCCTGTCGCATTGAAAAAAGGGATTCCAAGCAATCCCGAAACATATGTCTGCATTTTTTTGCTCATTTGTGCTTTAAATTAACGTGTAATTTTATTATTATTGTTTACTTGCACAAAGTTAAATTATTTTTAACGGACAGTTGTTGAATCGAGTCAACACAACGTATTTGGTGACAGGAAAAGGGGAGAGGAACGGGGAGATATTTGTTTTGAAAGGAGGGGGTGGGGGCAGTTATGAAGTCCTGGAGAAAAATGTGGGGGATACTTATATCTACGAACATTGAAAAGTGAGGCTACGCTTACGTTTTAAAATCCAAAACAACTGGTGGGACACTTGTGTGAAAATGAAAAGTATGTGGGACACCGTCTCCCTGCGTCCCCCTCGACTACACCACTGGATGGGGGTCAATTTCATTCCTCTCTACCTGCTACGAAACAGGCATCGTTTCTCAAGGTCAGACACTTACTGTCTACTTGCCTCTTCTTTTTCGCCATTCTTCAATAAGCTTTCAGGCACCTGTCTATTTTCATTGTTTTTATAAGTTAGAAAAAATGCCGAGCTTTAAGAAGCTGTAACGCATTTGCTATTGATGCTACAAAAAACTTGTAATGATGAAAGTTGCAGGAAATTTTATCTTCTATAAATTTTACGTTGGAAAATTTTCACTAAATTCAACCCTTTCTGAGATATATTGAAAAAACAACAAAAAGTGCGAAATTTTGGTGGTTTTTCGCCCTCCAAAAATTTTCCGGGATCTTTCATGTTGGATAAATCAGTTTTTTCATTCTGGCACCAATATATACTAATTAGGAAAAAAATCTTCTACCCCACCTTTTGCAAGGTAAACCCTTTTTTCTGTACCCGTTGACTGGACTAAATTGTTAAGCAAATGAAACGCCTATCATAACATAGATTTTAAATATTTGGCTTTGTAAGAAAATATCAAAATTGAATTTTTACTGCACAAGCTTAAAGATGCAACTGACCTAAATAATGCAACGTTAATGCTCAAGATTGTTTTATTTTAAAAGATTCTGAATTCCTTATTAATAGTACGACAGCGGTTTGAAATAACATTTTAAAAGATTCTTTCATTTTTTATTAGCCTACTTTCCCGTAAAAGTAAAAAAAAATAATAATAAAGCATGAAAGAAGGCTTAATGTATCGTGAAAATATCGTTAACAATCAAGAAAAGTCAAAAATAAGTGAAGTAATTAAATAAAGATTGAAAAATAAAAAAATTGAAAGTAGGGTATTGAGATGGGGAAAAAGTGTGTCTGTCGGTCTGTCGGTCTGTCTGTCTGTCTGTCGGTCTGTCTGTCGGTCTGTCTGTCTGTCGGTCTGTCTGTCGGTCTGTCCCCCCCTAATAACTTTTAAACGAATTGTCCGATTCAAAAAATTCTTTTTGCATTCGAAAGATCTCGGCGAGGACATCTCATTTCTATATTTTACTTTTTGATTTGAACAATTTTTTGTTCAATTTTGAACAGTTCAAAAAATTTTAACATTAGCGCCTATGGACAAAATTGAAGCAAATTCTGTAAACTCTGGGCACAAGAGCCAAGTTCCTATTGCAAGCTTATTGAAAGGAGTTCTCGGCGTGAAATATTGATTTGAACAGTTTTTGTTCATTTTTGAACAGTTCAAAAAATTAACACAGAGCTTACGGGGAAATTTCAACCCTATATAAATCCTGATCTAACGGACCGATTTGCTTGGAACAAACTTTATCGGAAAGCTCTTATAACGTGGAACATGTAGAAATAGAAAGTTTATCCAGACCTTACGAGCCTATTTTGCTATGAAATTTTTTGATCGGGATTTTCAAGGATATTTCTCAGTGACTCAATGAGTGAAATAATGAATGAATGAATAAATGAAAGGGTGAAAGAATAAATCAATGAATAAATGAATGAGGAAAAGAATGAATGAATAAATTATTGAATAAATGAAAATATAAATAAATGAGTGAATAAATACATGAATGCGTAAATGAATGAATAAACACTTGAATGAGGTAACGAATGAATGAATAAATGCATGGCTGAATAAATGAAAGAATGAATGAGTGAGTGAATGAATATGTATTATCCGTTGAAAAAGGTATACTTTCAATAATTAGAACTAAAGATAAATAAGAAAGAGAGAGAAAGAGATAGCTAGATTATAAATTTGAATTTGGTGTATACGGGAAAGTAGGCTCGTATAGTTCTAGACGGAACTTCTTGTTTATTAATGAAAATGAAAATTTCCTGATATTCGAAGCACCGAAAGTGAAGCAACATTGACCGAGGTCAGTGTTTGGGAGGGTCAACCTCTGGGGGGTTTGGAGACAACTTCTCGCGGCTGGTTGCTAGGGACCATGTACGCTAAAATGTTCTGGTATACTTTAAATTCGTGGCGCCAATGTCCTCCAAGTGAAACGATACCTCTTGCCAACCCCAGGTAATGGTCTCTCATCTGGGAGCTGGTTCAAAAATTAAGACACCACGTAAATGAGGTTTAGTCAGTCTTCAGCCCTCGTGGTTCCTCGCTCAAGTGCAGCTGCATATCACCCTTAGGCATGGATCAGTCATATTAAGCGACATGATCTTCTGGACCTGGTGTAGGCTTTCCTACGCCAGGAGGGATAAGAAAAACCACTATTGTTGTTGTTTTTGTTGTTTCTAATGCCGTTTGGGTATCCAAGCTCCCCTTCACAGAGCGACCAGGAATTAAGGCAATAAGGAGCACCTTACGTTTATAGAAGAGCACCACAACGGTGGAAGTACGACTTGGCTCATTATGTATTTGGATGACACCAGACGGTGCTACTACAAATACGCCACCTTCCTTTTTTGACGTAAGAGTGAAGAAAGGGAAATTCTCCACCCTCCGGTACCCTCGGGACTTCAGGGTCCTCGGATTTTACATGCACGTATCTCCAAGTGTACATGGTAGGTCTTCAGCGGGTTTTGTATCGAAGACCCAATCTTCCAGTTAGAAGCCTGACATCCTAACCACTAGGCTACCGCGGCCCTGAAATAAACTATGAAAAAATTGTGCCGAATAAATAAAAAATATCTACGTTTCTTTTTAGAAACATAAGCGACGAAAAGGTAATCCTTTGCATTTATCTCTAACTCATTCATAAAATAAGGAAGTAGTATTGTTTTTTGTATTAGACATTTCACAGAAGATCGCGTTTATTTCACGTAAGCGTTGCAACATGTCTAAATCCGTGTATTATATTCCCTGAGGTGTAAGGAAAAGAATCGAAAGTTTCCCACAGAACATAGTTACTGTTTTTGGAATCGTTCAAATTTCAACTTACAATTTCTGAAATAAAAGTTAAAACAGAAAAGAAAGAAGCATTCGACTACGATGTCTTTTCAGGTAATTTTAACGAAGGGGGTATATAGTGTAGGGTCAGTTGTTGCAATTGTAAACACGGGGTAATTGTAAACAAGCTTCATAACTACACTTGTGGTGGTTTTGAAAACTTAACTGCTTGTGAGTGATAAACAGGCAGCATAGGGAAGATATTGAAACAGTTTCGTAAGTTTCGAAACAGCTGTGGAGGCGTCACTATTGTTTGAAAATGGCACAGTGAAAAATGTTTTTTAACAAAATTTAGTGGTCTTACATTTTCCTCTCCAGCTCATATACAAAAGCGATGTAAGCGGTTTCAGCCATTTTTATTTGTCCTATGGAATGCTGCTAAAAACATTTAGTTATGAATTTAATTTTTCCTGTGATTCTTCATGTGCAAGTTAGGTGTTTACAATTACCCCATATATTTCGTACTCTGGGATAACTGTAAACACTTAAATTTATCATATTTCCAATATTTTGGGGGACAATAAGTATTATATTTTGATGTAAATTACACTTTTGTGTCTATTTTACATAACTGTTGTTGTTGTTGCTAATGATACTTGGAAATCCAAGCCCCCCTTGCAGGGCGGCCATGAATTAAGGAAACTCCTACTGATTATTAATGAGCTCCGCTAGAATAAAGTATACTTGGCTCAGAGGGGCTCAATGATTTTGAACCAGCTCCCAGATGAGAAATCGTCACCCTCAGCGAAAATCATTTCAAACTTTTTGGACATTTGAAGCGACGATGTATTTTACGTGCAAACCTCCCTTTAGCGCACTCGGTCTCAGAGTAATCAGTCAAGGGAGGTGGTCACCCTCCCAAGCGTTAACCACGGCCAGTTGTGCTTCCCTTTCGGTGTTCTGTGGGATACAAGCTTAGCCGACTGATCCACTGCGGGACAAATTTTACGTAAATTTGTAGCATTACTTGATTTTTTGCAAGATATTTCTTGTTAAATGATCTCAGCCGACTCATAACGTAACTTAGCGGACCACATGCGGCCTGCTGGCCGCAGATTGAGAACCATTTGCTCCGGAACTTCTTAAGCCTTCAAGCAGACTGTCTATAAAACAATTTTCCATTTGAATCAACCTTATCCGAAAATAAATCACTGTTTACAATTATCCCAGATCTCTGGGGTAATTGTAAACACACTGGGGTAATTGTAGACACGAGCTCATTCGCTAACAAATAGTCATAAAGTCAAAATTTTCGTGCACATTTACTCACAAGAATTACCGTAGTAGCTACAATGCTCACAATTTTATTTCTGAATTCATTCAAGAGGTAGGACATTGGAAACATTGGAAAAGCGTTTACAATTACCCCATCTGACCCTAACTAGTTTAAAGATTTGCAAAAAGATGCATCTTTATAAATGTTAATAAAGATTTATATCCTGGTTTCCTGTTTAACAAGGTATAAAACAGTTCAGTTTTTAATTATTTCATTTAATTTAAGACAAAAAATGCTATTTTGATAAAAGTTGAAACTTACTATAGAGAATTAAATGTTTTTAGCCTACTTTCCCGTAAAAGTAAAAATATAATAATAAAGCGTCAAAGAAGGCTTAGTGTATTGTGAAAATATCGTTAGAAAGCAAGAAAAGTTAAAAATAAGTTAATTGATTAAATAAAGATTGAAAAATAAAAAATTAAGGTAAAAAAGTAGGATTTTGTGATGGGGAAAAAGTGTGTCGGTCGGTCTGTCTGTCTGTCTGCCTCCTCCCCCCCCCCCCCCTAATAACTTTTGAACGAATTGTCCGATTCAGAAAACTTTTTTTGCATTCGAAAGATCTCGCCGAGGATATCTCATTTCTATATTTTACTTTTTGATTTGAACAATCTTTCGTTCAATTTTGAACTGTTCAAAAAATTTTAACATTAGCGCCTATGGGCGAAAACGAAGCAAATGATGTAAACTCAGGGTACAAGATCCAAGTTCTAATGAACAAGCTTACCAGAAGAAGCTCTTGGCGTGAAATATTAATCTGAACAGTTTTTGTTCATTTTTGGAGAATTCAAGCAAATTAACGTAGTGCTTACGGGGAAATTTCAATCCTATATAAATCCTGATCGAACGGACCGATTTGCTTGCAACAAACTTTATCGGAAAGCTCTGTTAACGTTGAACATGTACAAATAGAAAGTTCATCCAGAACTAACGAGCCTATTTTCCTATGAAATCTTTTTATCGGGATTTTAAAGGATATTTCTCAATGAATAAATGAACGAGTGAATGAATAAAAAATAACTAAATGAGTGAATAAATACATGAATGAGTAAACGGATGAATGAATAAATGAAGGACTGAATAAAAAAAAAAATCAGTGAGTTAATGAATATGTATTATCCGTTGAAAAAGGTATAGTTGAAGTAATTAAGAACTAAAGCTAAATGAGAAAGAGAGAGAAATAGATTGCAAGATTATAAATTTGAGTTTGGTGTATATGGTAAAGTAGGCTCGTATAGTTCAAGACGGAGCTTCTTGTTTAAAATCTCTTTTTGGAGAAAAGGAACATTTCTTCATGAAACTAAGAAGACAAAAAAAAAATCTTTAATTCAGTGCTTCTATAATTCATGCGATTTATTTGCTGTCCTATATGACGATTTGAGTCTAAAAATTAACTAATCATAATTTTGAAGATAAGTCGCAAAATTACAGTTTAGTGGTGGCAACAGCATTAAGAACAAATTTGATTTTGAACTTTAAGACTTTCTTCTTATGATATGGCCTAGAAATACTTATCGTACAAAATTTAAGTAAAAATAGCTTATCAAAAACTCAAATATCAGCAATAACAGAAATATTCTTATGACCATAAAAATTCTTCCTTTTGTTTTTTCCTTTTTCATTCTTTTTCAGAACTTGACCTCTTACTTACATCTTATGAATGAAAATTTCTGAAATTGTCTTAATACCTAGTGACTTTTTTTTCGTTTACACTATCTCAAGCCGACCTGAAGTCACACATTCTCTAGAGCGCGTGCTCCAAATATTGTAGCAATGTCTAGAACATGTGTTATTGGGATGGGGCGGCCTGTGGCGATGAGAGTGAGCGTAATCTTTGCTTAAAAACCAAGCCTCAAGACTATGTTGAAGTCGTGAGGCTCGGTTTGAACTAACTCCGGAAAGCTCTACTAGGTGGCAGAAAATGCATTGATTTTTAAGGCTGGATTTTATATTGAATGAGATGGGACGTTCCTAGTTGAAATGTTGAATATTCACTAGTCAATTTTAAATAGCAATGATATTGTTTCAGTGACAATGTCATTATTTTATTTCAGCAGTGTTTTTTTTTTTTTGTTTTTGTTTTTCACATCGCAATGCTATTGTTTTATTTTAGGTATGTTATTTGTTTATAAAGTTAAGCAAGTATACAGGGTGATTAAGAAAGAAATATACAATTTCAATGCACTATAAATCAATAACACTAAAATATTACATGTTACCTGCGACATAATTGTTTGGGATTACGTTAAGTTTTGTTAAAGGCAGTCACAAATATTCTGTGTGTGACCCCTTAGTCGCACGACGGGTTGGACGAGCCAAGGACTATATTCAACATACTATTTTTTGATACTACTTATCCAATGGCCACCCATAAGTTTTGACCTAATACCTTGTGATTTCTTCCTGTGGGTGTACATAAAGTCCCAAGGTAGTCGTCCCACCCCTTCCTGTTGATTTAACGGAGCTGAAACAGCATACAACAGTCACTATCGATAGACTTCAGTTGATGGTATCGGTACACACGTTTGGGCGGAGATGGATTATCGGCTTGCTGTGCGTCGTGTGACTAAGGGGTCGTGTGATTATAGAGCATCTGTGACTGTCTCTGACAAAACTTAACGTAATCCCATATAATTATGTCGCAAGTAACATGTAATATTACATTGTTCTTGATTTATAGCGTATTGAAGTTGTATAGGTACTTCTTTTTGAATCACCCTGTATTGTTGTATTATCATTTACATACTATAATGGATGATATGCATATGAATTTTATTTAATTAAAAATGATACAATTTGAAAGCATAGTTAAAACTTCTTTAGAAGTATTTGAAATGCACTGTATTTAATTAAGTGAAAGTCTGTTCACTTAATTATTTAAAAATGTAAAACACAGGCTACTTATACGAAACTTGAGACTTAAACTTCTTTCTTTAAAAAAAAATAAAATAGCTTTTTAGCTAAAAATCAATAGCGAAAAATAAATTACACTTACACTTTAAAAAATATTCCAAGTAAAAGTTTTCCAAAAAGGATTATGTAAGATAATATAGCTTAATGAGGGAAAAAGCATTCTGGAAGTAAAAAACTAAGCACATCATTAGGAGCGTATTATATAGCTACATTTCTCAGAACAATAAAGGAAATGATCCTTCTTTTTGACGTTCATTTTTATTTAGTTTTCTTCACAATTTCTCTCTCCAGAACAAATAAATGTTCTTCTTTTAGAACATTCTCTGATTATATAGCTTGGAATTTTTATTTAGAAAAAATTCGTTGTCTAAAAATAATTTCAAATGAGAACCTTACATGTATAGCTTCAACAAAAACTGAAATTTAGAAACCATCAAAGACACTAGTGTGCGAACTTTTTTAGAAACAGGAATTAAAATCGATGGACAAGTAATGGATAAGTGGCTCTAAAATGCAAAGCAAATTTAAGGACAAATTTTGATAAAAGAGGACATGCTTTAGAATGGTAAATTTTAGAAAGGGTGTAAAATGGCAAAGAATTCAACACAGGCAGAATTTAAAAAATAGAAAGAAAAAAAATTTTTTTTTTACTTTGTCTCAATTAATTTGCAAATCATACACTAAAAAATTCTAGTTCAACCTTTCACAAAAAAAAAAAAAAAAAATGGTGAAATTCAGCTGCAACCAGCATTTGGTACTAAATTTGAACCATTATAATACTTCCTAGTTTCACATTCATGGTAAAACTAATTGAAACTACACCATTACAATGGTTCAAAGTACCAAACGTTGGGAACAGCCAAATTTCCCAAATTTTTTTGGTGAAAGATTGAACTAGAATTTTTTAGTATGGTACAAACAATCAAGAAAGAAGGAGGGGTAGAACTCGAGCACAATGAGTTCATACAAGGCTCTGGCCTTCTAATATTGTTTGCCCATTTCCCCACGTTTCTGGAATTCTTGTTCCTGGATCAGTAGAAGGTGTTCAGCATTCATGAAGCCCACTTTACATATCAGGCATACATTCGATTGGAGGATACCTATCGTGTTTACATGTTCTTTCATGCAGCCGCGGCCTGTCTTTAGTCAAAAGTTTGCCCCTGTTTCGTACAGGGTCTTTCACAGAACACTTCCCAACTGTTTTGGATATGGACCCAGGATTTACTTACTGGCCTTACTACTCGGTTGGATTTGAAAATATCCATAATTTTTCGTAAACGTGTCTTTTAAATGACTCTGGAGGAATAAGTGTCGTCTTGTTGTTCAAGTGTTCTTCGCTTAGCTAGAGAGGTCAACCATTTCGTTTCTGTTTGTTTCCACATGTGAAAGGATCCATTAAATTTTCCTTAAAAAGTACATTTTAATTTGTTTTCAAATGATTAAATTTTCTGTGTGATACAAAGTTAATAGCAATTTTGTGTGTTCATGATGACATCATAAAAATATACTTCGTGAAGTTTTCAAAATAATTGCGAAGCAACCAATTTAAATTTATACTCAAAAAACTTTTTTTAAAAATCTAATTTCATAATAAACTCAAAAGCTTCTTTCGCTGTCTTTTTTAAAAGTATTATTTAGCATTATATATAACCTTCAAAAGTTAAAAGACAAGTATTGTTTAAAAAAGTAATGAAGTGAATTTGATTTCCAATCATTAAGTTTATGAAGAGAAATATAACAAAATTCACTATTTTTTACCACACTCTGGTTGGTTCATAAAGAAATGAATTTTCCAGCTGCGGGATGTCACAGTGCTTGTTCCAGCTTTTACTAGCAATACATTTTTCTAACGAATTGCGTTCTTTATTATTTACTTTATTATTCTTCTGGTAAATTAATTAGATTTGTCACTTAAAGGGTTAGAAAATGCAGCCGAGTTTCTAAAATTAAGGTTTCAAACTGTGAAGCTTAACAAGAAATTGTTTGCAAGGATTTTATTAACATCATAAATTACTTACCCTAAGCCACGATTGGCGAAAATTTTTCTACTGAACCATTTGCATTTCACTAAACGCTGATAAGATTTAAATATCACTTCATATCTAATTGTTTGCAATTAATCTTCATGCAAGACTGGTAGCTTAGCATTCGAATCAATATCTTTTTTGTCGCATTTTCTAGTTCACTCAATATAACATTTATAGTGCATAAATTGATAAGAAATACACTGTAAAAAATTTCGGGGTATGTTGTACCAAAAATGGTGCAGATTTGCTGTCTAAAAAGGACGGTGGTTAATTTTACTATATTTTGGTGCTAACTTGTGTATGTTGCACCAAAATTTAGTAAAGCAAAGTAGCATCATCTGCAGTAAGCAAATTTGCGTGATTTTTTTGGTGCAAAATGCAGCAATTTTTTTTACAGTTCATGAATACGATATTCTTACTCTCTGGTTCATTGTTATTCTTATTGCATATTAAAATCTAAACCTGTTGAAATTTTAGAAGATCGGTGAACGTCTGTTCCCTTGTCACCGCATAAATTTAGTACCATCATTTGTAGTAAACAAATTTGCACCATTTTCTGGTGCAACATGCAGCTAAATTTTTAGTGTGTGAAATACAATATCCTGACTCTACGATTCATTGCTGTTTTAATTGCATATTAAAATCTAAACATATGAGTTTTTAGAAGATTGGTGAACGTTTTTTCACTTCTCGCCTCATTAAATAATGTTTCCGGAAGAAATTTTGCGAAGTCAAAAAATAATAAAAAAATAAAAAATAAAAGAAAATAAAGAATTAAAAGAAAAAATAAAAACAATATTAACATTGCTGAAAGGAATCATAATTAAAATGTTATTTTACTATCTCTACATTTAAATCGAAAACATCTGTAATATCCACTTCAAACGAGCTAGCTTAGAAGGCAGTTGATTAGTTGCTGTGTAGATATGAATGAAGACCATTTGCTACTTTCCCACGTTTTATTGATAACCCGGAATCGGTTTTCTTGTGAAGATACCTAGAAATACCCTTTCACGCCCCGGAAATGAAGTCTTGACAGACACAGCGGAAATACATCGGACAGAAAAGTCAGTTCATTATTAATCTTTCTTAATAATATAAATAACTTCCGAACGTGAAGTTTTTTAACGTTTTCTAAGACGAAAATAATCTAATAAGAGAAAGTTCTGATAGTTGAAGTACTTTTAAAAATATACGAACACATTAATAAAATATTTTGTACACTAAAAAAATTAGTTCAACCTGTCACCAAAAAATGAAAAAAAAAACACAACGGTGAAATTTAGCTGCAACCAACATTTCGTACTAAAGATTGGTACATTATAATGGCTCATAGTTTCACATTTATGGTGGAAATTAGGTAAAACTACACCATTATAATAGTTCAACTTAGTACTAAATGTTCATTGCAGCTAAATTTCACCATTTTTCCGTTTTTTTTTTTTTTTTTTGGTGAAAAGTTGAACTAGAATTTTTACAATGTAGTTTGCCCTCATTGAACTTGAATTGCTAGCATTTATTAGTTTGTGTTGAAAGATATGTTAGAAATTCTGAGAGATTACATCATAGGGATTTCATAGATGGTTTTAACATTACAAAAGTTAAAGATAGTGAACTCTTGAAAAAATTCCTTGATTATAGATTGTTTGATTGCCGTATTAAACACGCAATGTACATTTTAGGACTTCAAAATAATAAGTTTGAGAAAAACGTGGTTATATTATGAAAATTTTATTTTGATATATCAAAAAGAAAGTATTATACTGTGATAATTAATTTTGTCAAGCTAGATTTTCCTCTGAATTGTAATGAGATTGCTAGTAAGTGTCTTACATGGGCTTACACTAATATTTTTTTCCTTTAAGAGGTGTGTGATAGGAATAGGAATTCAGAATAAAAATATGGTTTTTAAGTTATTGTTTATGACAGATAAATCTTTGTTTTTGCTCTCCATTCGATCTGAATTTCTTTTCGAATGTGAAATACGCAAAATAATTACTCTTAAAAATAATACACTTTATAACTTTTATTTTCCAATCAAATAAAATTCATGGGACATTTTGAGCCGTTTTGTTGGTAAAATAGGCAGTATAACCAAAAAACGATGGAAAAATAATGGATAAGGGGTTCTGAAATGCAAGCAATGGCAGACAAGGTGTACAATGGTACAGAATGATACACAGGCACAATTAAAGAAAAGTAAAAGAAAAAAGATTTTATACTTTGTCCCAATTAGTTTTCACTGTATATAATAACTTTCATCAGTTTTTTGGTTTATTGTTAATGAGAATAAGAACACGAATTAATCTGTGTTAATAAACATAAAAGAATTCGCTTTCTAGCAAAACTGCGCAATTTATTGTTCATTCACAGGAAATAAAATGTGAGGCTTTTTTTTTTACTAATTTCTCACGAGTTAGAGGGAGACACAAGAAGAAAGCGCAATGTAAATTAGTGGAACTTAAGCTGTCAATTTTGTAGTGAATTAAGCATACAATTTTTGAAATGAAATATAATACGGTATGTCACGAAACTGCTGTATGGAATATTTATTGTATAACTTGTGCTATGTTGAAGTACATCGCATCAATACTCAAGTAACCAATTTGAAACAAACTTTCTACCGAGAAAAAAAGTTTTAGCGATGTAAAAATTAAATAGCTAAATAAATAAATAAATAAATAAATAAAACATTAAAAAATAATAAAAATAAAGCACAACGATTGAAGTTCAAAGTAAAGCATTCACGGTTATGTTAACTTAAGCCACACCTCTTTTTACCGCCTTGAAAATCTTTTTATTCGAAGATCGAAGATTCAATGTGTGGTGTTTTATGTTGTTTCCTCTTTTTCACCAGTGTTCGTTATTATTGCCTTGTCTTCGTTTTGTAAAAATATTTCATTTCATTTTAGGCTCATACTGTGCACACGAAAGGAGTAAGACTTTCGTAAAGATTTTCAAATGGTTCTGGGATTTTAATCTTTCTTATGTTTCATCTAAGCTGTCTTAGAGTAAATTTAAGTAGACACATGTATCTTCTAAGTTGCCCTGGAGTTTATAAAAGCTCTCGCAGAGTGCTGAAGTTTCTCTTATTGCTCTTGACTATTTCTTACTTATCATAGAATTCTTTAACTTGCCTTAATTTCAAAAAACTGCCTTAAAGTTTGTCTCTTTTATTGTAAGAGTTTCTCCAACTTGCCGTAGTATTTCAAATTTCCATAGGATTCCTCTAAGTTGTCCTACTTCTGCAAGTTGAACAAGTGGAAAATTCAAGTTCAACAGTCATATGAATGCTAAATATCCTATCACAACAGTCACTTTATCTTCGGATCTTTAAAAGTAATTTTCTGAAACCCTAACAGCGAATTCACACCCAATTACGGAAGTACAAAAAGTTAGTAGCAGATGTTCTGCGCCTCTCATTGGTTAAGATTTTTTTATCTCGTCATAAAAAATTCATTTCACCCAAAATCATTTTATCCGACATCATTTTATATTGTTCATCATTTTATCCGACTGATTTGTTGATTACGCTCCGACGTCATTCGGAACAGATAAATCCCCGCTTGATAATTCTATACGCATATAGTAACAGTCCATTACTGAAGTAGTTATTTGTCGCTGTCGCAATATGTGAATCTACCATTAAAACGAACTTTATTTTTATCTTCAGCTAAACGATATCCAGTAGTTACGAGTCGAACACTGATCTTTAAAAAGTTAAAATTAGCAAAACATTTTCATTTACAAACCTATGAATTCCCAATTTTTTTGAGATTTAAAAATAAAAAAGCGCATGCTATTTCAGAGCACTGGTTTGATTTATAAAGATTTAAATTAGATTTTTGGAGTTTCATTTTCACGCCACAACTTCCTTTTCATTTCCTTCCAGGGCACGAAAATATTCAAAAGATTTTTCAAATTCTCACTTTATTTCCCCAACTTGTCGTTTGAACAAGACTGGACATTTCATAAGCATCAAAGAAAGATTTTCCCTTCGGGGAAAAAAGGAAGTTAACAGAGAGAAATCTGCCAAAAAAATGCAAAAGCATGCCATTCATATTTTTCACTCAAGGAAGAATTTTCTCCAGAGAATGTGAAATTAAAATTGAATTTTCAGACATTAACGGCTTTTTACATATTTCAGCTCTTTAAAGACATAAAAACGGTATTTGAATTACTCTCTTTCGACAGGAGACATACCATGTCGTCGATTAATATTTTGTTCAATGAAGAGCAAGCCTACGATTACTTGATTAATGTTTAAATTACAGATCAACATTTTTTTAAATCGTGATTTACTTTTGTGAGACATACTTTTTTATAATAATTTTGGATTTCTTAGAACAAATATTATTAACTTTAAGAAATCGGGAAGGATAATTTGATTGTTTTCCGAACGAATATTATATGCGAAAGTGAACGCTTTCACGAATTAACTACTGAACTGATCCTCATGAAATTGTGCATGCACTTTGTCAGGGATACCGAAAAGAACCAAGGGTACCTTTCATAAAAAAAAACACTTTATCACTCAACAGTTCGGATTCATTTAATTTTTTGGATTTGAGATATTACCAAAATAATGATAATAACAATAATAATAAAATAAATAAATAAAATAAATTTAAAAAATAATAAATTTTGAAAAATACATAAATAAATTTTAAAGTATAAAATAAACTTAAAAAAATAAAATACAGGTATTTTAGAACTTTTTTTATTTACAAAGAAACTCACAAAACCAGCGATTGAAGGGTATGTTGCCTGCAGTCGTCCCTATGATACATAACCTTAACAAGTAAGACATATTTTTTGTTAAGTACAGAAAATGTCTGTCCTTTTTACTCCTTATAATCAAAGACCCAATGTGATTTTATAAAATGAAGATTTAAACATAATCAGTTGTCAGACTAGTTGCTTTAACAAGTATGAGTTTTTTCGATAAATATGCGTACTTTTTATGTAAAAAAATTTACTTTTTAAACGAAAATAATATTTTGATCGAATGTGTCGAGAAAAGAACAATGTTTTGTGCACATATATATTACTGAAGGGATATGTATTCGATATATATCATATATTTCATAAAAATTGCTCAAAAAAATTGTTTAAAACGCTCTAAAAATACTTTTTAATGGAACAATGCAAAAGTGTATTCAAAAATATAATGTTAGCAAGTGTGTAGAGAGAGGAGAAAATTTTGATTAAAATCAATCACACGTAATTCAATAAAATGAGATAAAACATGAAATGGTATGCATTCTGAATATAAAACCAAAGAAACCTTTAAAACACACGAATAAAATGCTTTCAATCGTTCTGCAAAATGTATTTAAGAAAAAGAAAAAAGAAAAAAAAATTCAAACAAGCTGCAAAAATTTATGTAGAAAACAGACTGACATCACGTGTGAGTTGTGACATATGCTGTATAATAAAGTTGTACTAGAAAGGCGTGTCGATTTTCCTATTATTATGAATACTCTATTGGATGTAACCTGGATTGTCCGACCGGTGACCCATTACTCTTTTCTGAGCTGTTAGAAATCTATATTATATGTCGTTTACTGTCATCAACTAATGAAGATTGACAAGCACGAACTGAGCTTCTATGTGAATGACCGATGAGACGTGTATAATAGCTACTAATATTAAAATTCCATTACGATACTAGATCTACTTTTCTTGTTATTTTTGTTTTGGTTTCAAACGAGCTGAAAGCATATATTTTTCTTAAAATAAGCTCTTTTTTTTTGCAAAAAGTACTGTTTAAAATTAGAAGATTGAAAAGAAAGAGATGAGTGGGATTTGAATAAAGATTTAGTGAATCTAAAATAAATAAATTAGTAAGTTTAAACGGTATGACACGCTGAAAATAAATAGAGAGTAGCTGCTAAGTAACGATGTGAAACGCCGTAAGTAAATCATTGGCTTCAATAATTAAATTGGACTGACACGTGCTATAGAGTTTAAGTATATGATGCGCGGTACGTCTATATCATCCTAAGATAGCTGAATCTGAAAACAATCGGGGGACGAGGGGGCGGATCGGCGATGGTACGTTGAGCACAATGCTAAACTTTTTTTTTTCTGTCAAAATCAAATAGGGGTAAAATTTTGCTCTGCTTCCGAACGCTCTTGCTGTTGCTTCTAATGCCACTCGCTCCCCTTCGCAGAGCGACCAGGAATTAAGGCAGTAAGGAGGGCCTTCCGTTTGTCAATGAGCACCACAACGGTGGAATTACGACTTGACTCATTAGGTATTTGGATGACACCAGACGGCTCCACCACAAATACATCCCCTTCCTTTTTTGACCTAAGAGTGAAGGGAAGGGAAATTCTCCACCCTCGGAACTGCCTCGGGACTTCAGGGTCCACGGATTTTGCATGCATGTATCCCCAAATGTACATGGGGGTCTTCAGTGGGTCGGGTATCGCACACCCAATCTTTGGGTTGGAAGTCGACATCCTAATTACTAGGCTACCACGGCCTTGATCGCTTTTACCAATGGGAAACAAAAATCAAGTTAGTATTTCACAGGCAAGGCATTTTGCATTATTTATGTTAAAATGCTCTTGTCCCTCTAACAGTCGTGAAAGGTGTCTAACTATTTTTATTGTAAATTTGAATTTGTCAAGGTGATCATTCGCGTTTCAAAGGAAATTATATTTTAAACCATTGTGGGGTAGGGTATGGGAACCGTATATAAGAATTTTATTCAATTTAATGCAAAATATTACATTAAATTGATGTACTTGTCGCATTAATGTACTTTCCAGTTTTAATTTGGTGAAAAATGTTTTAATGAAAGCTAGTTGAAAATCCGCCTTATGCGGAACGCTTATTCAAATTGTCTGGAATCCTCGTTTAGGGAGCGGTATTTAGGAAATAGACTGGTCTAGCAATCTGTTATTTTCTCTTCTTAGCCATTTCATTTTGTCCTACGCTGGAATCACATGTCAAGTCTGCCTGTTGACTCCATCAGAAAGGCGGCGTACTCGGATAACTGCCAAAATCAAATAAAGTTATCAAGCTGTGCTTCATCCCCGGGGATAAAAGCTTCATGTTAAATTTTTTTTTTTTTTTGGGGGGGGGGGGGGGTCATCAACAGTGCGAACAAATAAAAGATGACTATCCGGCGGTTATCGTATGAAGTTAACGATGGACTTAATAACTAACAGTTATTTTTTCTGTTTTATAGTGGATTACATTTGTTGGAGAAATTTAACGTTATTCTTTTACTGCATGTTTGAAAATGCGTTAAATAAATTTAGATTTGTTTTTCCATGTTGAACCCTATCTGACTGTTTCGTATTCTCACCTATATTTCAAAATGTACTTTAAGTGTAAATTTTCGAAATTTTTAAACACACAAGAGTTGATCCATTCCGCCAGCTTTTAAATTGTGCTGACAATTTGTTTAAGAATTGGATTAATTGTATCTGCTGACGCTGACTCTCTTTTGCTTTTAGAGATATTTTAGGAGAAATTGTCTTATTCATGAATTTTTTGCGTTTTACAGGAACGTACACTCTCAGAAATAGAACTCTCATTTTCGACGATTCTTCAATCGTCAAGAAAATTTCGTCATTTAGAACGATTCTTTCATCGCGCGATCACGTGACTTAAATATGTTACTACACAAATATCGGCAATTTGACAAAAGGTTTACTCGGAGCATTTTTCACGAAGCCATTTCGTCAAATACGACGAAAGTTTCGTGAGATTTGAGAATGCGTTTCTGAGAGTGTAGGCGGTTGTAAGAATGAGTCTTTTATGACAAATTGCTCTATGCTTAGTTATAATTGCCGCCGCATACGTCATACGTGTGAGGAAGCACACAAATCAGATCTGGAACGTAGTAACTGCTATTGAGGGAAACACAGTCAAAAACCTGGTGGGTTTGTTTTGGCTACCATTACTATTAGGATGTCAAATTATCTTTAGTAGTGCTGCGAGATACTCTGACCATTCGTAAGAAAGTCAACGGAATTGTTAAGCCTTTAGTACTGACTATGCAATCAAGTCTCGTACACTGTTTAAAAATGACGTGCTTAAAAATGAAAAAGTGTACCTTCTTATTTTTAAAAGTAATTTCGACTTTAAAATCAGCCAGCGCAGTTCTCAGTTTTAAGTACCGTTGCTTACTTAGAAATTATACTTACAGAAAGGGCAAGTATGAACTGCAATGAATGAAAAATGTATCGATTAACTTTACGTTCAAAATTAATATAGGGCTCAAACCCCACGTGAGAAAACTTTTTTTTCAGTGGTCTTAAAAGTGATCTGGTTACGATCACATTTTTAAGAAAAGGGTTATTTAAAAAATAAGAGCTCGGTTTTTCAAATCAAAGTCATTTTGAAGGAGCTATTCCAAGAGCATGATGTTCTTGAAAATGAACCGTTTTCCCAATAACAGGAATTCCCATTTAGCAGTGTATATGCACGACAATGCCCAACCTCATACATCAAAACGCCCTCAAAAATGACTACGAGAATTTAACTTTCATTCCTGGTCTGTCAAGCTGCTAGACCTGCAACTTCAGCTGTCTCGGAATCTCGTTGAAGGGTTTAATTAGTTGTTATATTTATGGCAGAGACTGAATCAGAAGAACAGCGTCAATTTTATTGAATCTATACTCCACCGAGCACTGATTAGTACCGGTCACCATACCGGTACTAATCAGTGCTCGAATAAAAGTAGGGAGTAAGAAAGAAAAGTATTGGTTAATACAATAACCTGGGGCAATTTTATAAACTATTTATTGTTTTTTCTAACTAATGAATAGACGGAAAAAAAGGTTTACTTTCTTAAGTTTTATTCATTTATGCAGAACTTAACCTATACACAAAACACATGCCAAGTTCTACAGCTGTCAGTTCCTTTCGTCCAGAGGGCAATTTTCTTTATTTTTGCATCATAGTATTTCGTGACCTGTTTAATGCTTGTATCAACGCATACCTACGTAAAATATCATTATCATAAGTTGAAGATTTTAAATTGATAAAATGTATTGATTGAGAGAGTTTTAAAGCAACGGCAAGAGATAGAAATCATTAGAGTTTCGCAATTTTAAGAGTAACTATGAACTAAAAATTTTTTGGAAAATGCTAAGACCACATTATCTTTCCACAAAATCCAGTAATCATGTCCTTTTAAATCATTATAGCGTATTATTAGGGTAATCCGAGGAGAGTTGGCCCCCAACATAAAAAAGTGGCTGCCAAATTTTAATAATATGTTAAAATCTGCCATGTGGATAGTTGTAGTGAATAGTTTAAATCTTTCCAGCACAGTTTATTATGTGAACTTTTACTTTTGAACTAATGAAGAATCTTTGCAACATCGCATTTGGCCATCTCCCCCGACAAGCTACGAGAGAAGCCAAGTAAAGAGGATGTGATGCCCCGTGAAATATGTCAATTGAAAAAGCAAACAGGAAAACTTTTGCACGTTTATGATCATTGACGAACATTTAAAAAATAATTACCACCTTTATACTTTGAAAAGAATATAAAAAATGGTGCATTTCTAAATTTTGAAAATAACAAAATATCATTAAAAATAAAGTTGCATCTTTAAACTTTTAAAGTAACATACAAAATTCAGTTATAACTTACATTACTTCGAAGGTGAAACATAAAAATAGAATATTGCATCTTCAAAATTTTAATTTTGTCCGTTCTTCTATTAGTGCTGCGTATTTCACGATACATAATAAAACCTTCATGCTTTCCTTTTTTTTTTAATATATGCTTTTAAACCATTCAGTAGCTTACGTGGTTTTAAAGTACTTCCAAGGCATTCAAAGCAAGTATTGGTTCGCATCTATATCTTATGGAGAAATCTTTTTAATTGCTTCTCTTAGATTTGCTTCAGGCCAGCATCCCCTACTTTCTCCAGAACTTTTCCTTTTATAAATCTTCTTCATTCAGCTCTCAAAACAGTAAATTAAGGGAATTTAATATTCATACAAAAGAATTAGTATATGAGAAAGTTTTAATGGATAACTATATTAGTATTATGTGGTTAATAATAAGGTTAATTGAATGAGTATTAACCTGTAGTAACCAGTAGAACAGAAGAAAAGAGGATTTAAGACACGTTCAACTACGCTTTTATGTTTCCTAGACTTATATAATGCTATTACCTAAATACAATAAATCAAGCAACACTATACATATAAGGTAAAGCTAGGATAGATTGCGCGGTTGGAGAGATTGCGCACCTGTGAGTTCGGGGGGAAGAAGTAAGGTGCACGCGACCTAACGCCATGCAATTGTTCAACGGCAATAGTGGAATGTCTACTTGAAAGTGCAAGTTGATTGATATGAACGTCTGTGATTAAGCATCGATATTCTATATTGTTTTCACTAGGTAAGTGCTTGAATTTTCATAATGCGTTCTTTGACTTTCTATAGAATAGCAGTAGTACAAAATATTTTAAATTTAATTGATTTTTCGTGAGCTACTAAGCTAGACTAATAGTGGGAAGGCCAGCGTTTCTTCCCAGAAGCGGCCATATTTAAGTTAAAGGCCGCGCAATCTGTCCTACCGAAATGGGATAGTTTGCGCGTCTTGTACTTAGGAAAGACCGCGCGTTTCTCCCGTTAGTTTTCATGCTAGGGGAGATTACGCATTTTATTATTACCCATAGCTTCAGTGGCGTAACTAGGGGGGGCGGTGGGGGCGGTCCGCACCGGGAGGCACTGTTCAGGGGGCGGCAAAAAGTCCGGAATTCCCATCTCAACAAAACGCAATCTTGTTTTCATTTTTTTTTTCGCAAACAGGGTGAAGTTTTCTTTTTTTCGAAAAGTCCCATTTACCGCCCTTAATAGGGGCGGGGGGGATACAGAGAGCGTTTCGGCCACAGAGGGACGTCTGGTTTCGGATTTTTCTGTACCCCCTAGGCGTACTTAGGGAAGAAGGTTGCTTCCTTGCTGTGCTGTTGGAAATAATAGGTAGTAACTTCTAAATAGTCTATAAAGTCATTTCCGCAGGGCCGGCCCAACCAAAAGCGGGGCCCGGGGCGGAATTAATTCGTGCGTTAAATTAAGTTGAAACGTACCAATGGAATAGTAGTTAGCAGCCAAAAATTTATTTTTTGTACAAATTTTGATTTCTGTTTTGTATAACATATTGATTTCTGTTGAGTATTTTACATCTTAACATATTTGATTACAAGCATTCACGTTCCATAAGGAAAATTTATTATTACAGATTAATGACGAATTATTAAAAAAAAACTGCATAAAGATGCCTTTACTGAAATTACTTTACTTTCTTGAATTATTTAAAGCAAATTCATATACAACCTTATCACAATTTAGCTTCTTTACAAATTCTAATTCAATCGCTAAGATTGCCAACGATGTCAACTTTCCTTGGCCCACCAGTACCGGATCTTGGAGTTTTCCGAGGCGGGGCAAAACTTAAAAATGCCACCCCCCCCCCCCTCCATCCAATTATTGTTAATTTTTCATATAACTTTTAGACGCTGGCCTTTTTTATTTATTTTTTAGGATTTTTTCACTTGCGGCTACTGATAAACAGACAGAACTTTCGTTAATGTTCCCACAGCATGGCTCTTTTAGCTCAACATTTGGGGAAGGGAGGTCGAACCACATGAAGAGCTCTCCTTAACAAGAGTTATGTAACTCTGAGAGTTAAAGGGGGTCCGGGGGTCTCCCCCGGGGAAAATTTTGAAAACTATATGCAAACTGGTGCATTTTGAGGCCTTAGGATACGCTTTTGGGACTTCAAAAACTGTAGGAAAAAAAAACGAAAACTTTTTTAATTTAAATGCTTTTACTCATAAAAATGCAGACAAAGATTGGCTTTTAAATTTTTTAATCCAGGGCTTGATTCCTCCCCCCTTCCCCTTCTTGCCCATATCGAAGAGCCACGTGTTTGCCTTCTCAAACAACACTTTACAAGCTCCTTCCTACCTCTTCCCAAAAGAATGCGTTGAGAGTTTGTAAAAAGAAAACTCTCGGGTATTATTTGATCATAGCATAATTTATACGTATTTCACTATAATAAAGGGAAGAGACCTTGCCTTTTTAAAATTTAAAGGTTTAAATTTTGACATTACAAAATTTTCGCTCCATAACCTCCCCCCCCCCCCCCCAATGCAGTTTATACAAATAAATAAGTCTATTAATCGGTTTTAATCGTTAGCAAAATAGCTGATCAATAATAAAACAGGAGTGCCGAACTAGGATTTTAATTCTCTTCCAAAAGTTAAATTTTCTTTATCAAATATTTTTTCTGTTCCTTTCTTCTACTGTGGCACACAGTATATCGTTAATATTTTTTTATTAATTTTAACTTTGAACAGTTCTCACAGCTGTTGCTACGGACATTGGCTGTGTTAAAATTACTCTAATTGCAGAGAAAAAAAAATCGATAAAGTTGTGACAAATTATTTTTATATAAGAACCGGGCTGTTTCCAATATTGAATAGTTGACTGGAAAAACTCGACGGCAAATTATGAGTTCGTCAAGAAAGTTCACTCTCAATATCATCTTTTAAAGGCTGACCTGCAATATGACAACAACTTTTAAGATCTATCTTTGATAAATTCTTAATATTATTTAAACTAAATAGAAAGCCAAACGTTTCTCCAAACCTTCTTAAACTTAATAAGTTTTTTTTTTTTTTTTGCTGTTTAATTTTCATTTTTTATGTTTACTTAATTTTGTTATTTTTATTGTTTTACCCCGAAAAATATGGGAGCAATCGGTCCACTCGGCTTAAGATTGGCCTTAGGGCCATTTCACAGTATTTTGTCCAAACGTAGAGTCCGCAACATGACACTTTTTTTTTTGTTAGAACTACGTAATTTACAGTTTAATTATCCCCAAATTTTATTTTCACAGCACATTATTTGAAAATAAAATTTTGTGATAATTAAACTGTAAATTACGTAGTTATAATAAAAAAAGTGTCATGTTGCAGACTCTATATTTTTAGAAAATACTGTGAAATAGCCCCTTATAACACACCGACTGGAAATGAAATTTCTATTCCTGTTTTAAAAACATTGACTTACTACCAATAGAATCTAGACACATTCCAAAAATTTATTGATCTATGAGATCTGATCTATTATCTAACCCTGTAGAAGAACTTGAAAATCTGAAATTTTAATAATAAAAATTCGAGATTTTGAGGTTTTGAGCGGGGCCTAGAAGAAGCGCGGGGCCCGGGGCGGCCGCTCCGCTCGCCCCGCCCTCTGGCCGGCCCTGCATTTCCGCGTCCGACTGTCTGTTAATGTCAACAAGTATTTCAAAAGATTCTGAATGGCATGTGGCTAAAAGGACAAGTAACAAAATAGCACTGATACGAAAAGTATGGAGGTACCCCAAGCCCTGTTAAATTACTCAAGTAACAGCATGGAGTAACAGCTGTCATCTCTCTTATTAGAACCCGCCCATTGACACTGACTATTCCCTGTGTCGGCAGAAAAGCAAAGGGTTCCCAGGAAGCAATCCCTTGAAAGAGCGCCGAAGAAGACGAATTCCCGAAGTCGTTTCATGGACAATGGTCAAAAGCTCTATTTTCACCGAAGCTCTTTCTCCGAATTTATTACCCGACCGGTCCCCCGCCGGTGGTCTCAAATTGTCCTCATTCTTCATGACCACAAGTTGCCCACAACGCTTATTCCAAAGCGTCATTTTCTCGGTTCTCAGCGTTGTATCTTCTCAAAAACAAAATTCGTATTTTTTCAACTCAGTCATGAATAATAATCGAAAAAAAAAAGTTTTTTTGTTCCTAATAATTATCTGCAAAATCATCTGAAAGTTCTCCAAATAAGTAAAAGACAGCCCCAGAAATAATCAGATTGAGTATTTTTGAGCAATAGGCAACCTGATCGACATTTAGTGCTTTTGTAGGGCAAAAAATTCCTTCTTTTAATTGCTAAACGAATTAATGAAATTCGGATAGTCTTGAACTTTCGCCGCGAACTTTATAAGCAACTTCTGATTGTGAAGATGAGAGAGACATTGTTTTAAAATTTTATGTGCAGTAGAAATATTCGGCAACAGCGAAGTAGCCAGTAAGTACAATATATACATTTCTTCTATTTTTGAAAAAATGTTATTTATATGTTCATAAAAGGAGAATTCATAAAAATAATAATTTTACTATCTGATAACTTTTTTTAATTGCAGTTCATTTAAAATTATTTTGATCTTGATGACCACGGCTAATAAATCATGCAATTCGACCAGTGTTTCGGTGTTTAGTGCGTAATATTTCTTTTTTCATGCTTTCGTGTTTATTGAGGGGTTTGATGAATTTCGGCGAGTCATCTTCCCTCTTTCAGACATCAAAAGCCACTCTCTCGATTTCGTTTTACTCCGTTTTACTATTCGTTTCTGTTGGCAGGGAAACGTAGTCGTAAGGCGCAAGCCTCGTACGCCCAAGATCGCAATTTCAAACCTGGCCCAAGTCGGTGGATTTTCAAGATGCAGAAAATCGTCTGCGCCCATGTCGTATGATTGTCTGGTATGTTAAAGATCTCTTTGGCATGGATACTCTCGGCTAAATTAAATTCCTAGTGCCGATTGCATCAACGAGTGCTCAGGTGCCGCCATCTAGGGAAACTGAGCTTCAAAAAAATTGCGGCAATGGTACCACACTCATGGTGGTACCGCTGAAAGAGTTGGTACCAATCTCTGGGGACGCACCAGGTCTAAAATGGTTGAGGACCAATACTGCAGCTCCATTAGAAAAAAAAAAAAAGCTATTCTTTTCTATCGGTATGGAAGGAGTTACCGTTGACACTGACAGACAAAATTTTTTCTGTCGAAACTCAATTACAATGAAAAATTACGGTTTCATTCATCAAATGAGGCAAGAGGTTATTGCTTCGTTCAAAAAAAAAAAAAAAAAAAAGATTTAGCTTTGTTTTTCGATCCCTCCCCCTTCCCCTTTCAAATGCATGCAAGGCTTTAAAATGCATGGGCATCGTTATAAAGAGTGCTCTATCGTTTCTTAATTCTTCTACTGACATTTAATGATAATCATAGAATTCAACCTCTGCTGTCAAGATATTAAAAAATAGTTTAAAGTATAGCAGTTGTGCTGATTGAATTAAATAAGTTACGATGACTAGTATCGATCATGCTTCATCATTAAAAATGCAATGAAATCAAAGCCCTTCCTATAAATGATAGGGCGTATAAGTGGAGGTCATTGTAAGAGCCATTCTAAAAACAAAACAGCATTACATGGGTGTAATCTTTCAATTATAAAAATATGTTCTACTGTGCAGAAAAATTAATTAATTAATTAAATTAAATAGTTTTCTTCCATCAAAATTTTTTAAACTAAAAAGTTAAGCAATTTGTCAGGGCATATCATAATAACAATTTGAAAAAATAAAAATATATCTTATTGCGCCGAGTGCTATGTTTGTCGTATCAAAATATTTCAAATAGTGATGCAATTTTTAAGCTACATCAGAGAAAAATCAATAATTTATAATATTGCTATTCTACACTAAATGGACAACATTCTATAAAGGGAAATTTTATTAGGGCAAAACTGTAGTGACAATTGTAATAATAATAATAAAATTGTTGCGCTTTTTTCCCTTTTTTCTGCTACTGCGTTTAATTATTTACGCAACATCTATGAATCGCTAAGTTTTGAACGAAATGCTGTCGAGTCATGGGAAGGGGGGTAGGCGTAAAGATGAGGTAGTAGCTAATTAAGTTTTGAAAATGGTCAGAAAGTCGAATCCAGGTGATGCAGACTTTCCTTTGAGGAATAAGAAGGTGAAATGGTTGTGACATCTTGTCTAACGCTCACTGACTTTCGAGATGGGTGGACGTTTTCCTATTTTCCTACTATTAAATGAACAAATGCGATGCATCATACTACCCTTAAAGATCTTCAGAAAGCCAGCTTTCCACTAAATGATATTTTGCTCCGTTAAACATTGTATCAAGTAAACTTACCACGTGGATTGAGGTGGAAAGACGTACTTTCATCACCCAGCAATCCAATGTGTTATCAAACTTTTTTTTATTTTATTTATTTATTTTATATTTCGAACTAAATTTTGTGCATTCTTTTTAATTCAAAGATTAGGTTTCAATTTCTTTACTTTTCTCGTTTATATGTTAATGTTTGCAGCAAATGTTGTCAAACTATCGCGGAGGCTTTCAACATAAAAAAGTGCCAAATTCCTTTTTGAAATTGTACGGAGTTCAAATATAGGTGTTGCTTTGAGGAACAAAAAGGTAAAGTAGTTGTGACTAATCTTCATCGATTTGACAGATTGGAACTTTCTTGATTTTCCACTATTCAATATGTCAATTCAATGCAGAAACCCACCCATAAAAAGACTTTTAAGAAGGCAGCTGTAAAATGTTTCTCACCGGAGAACATCGAAAACGATATATAAATATTATTTGCAATGGGATGTCAATACATAGTACCTTTTGTGCAACACCCAACAATACATGCGGCCATTATGTGATGTCTTCAAAAAAATTCTCTTGAAATGTTCTTGAAATGTTGATGAAACTTTTAAACATCCTCTTTTTATTGAAATGCGGAGTAAAATATTTCTTATACTTTCATGATTCATTAACAACTTTGAATAATCAACAAAACTTCTAGTAAACTATTCGAGAAACTTACGATTTAACTGCGGAAATTGTGGATTCAAGGGAGTTCATAGGGGTCATGACGCGAATCTTCTAATGTCTCCAAATATAGGCTAAAATTGCATTTTTGGGACCAATATAAATGAATTTTCGGTGAAATGCATCGATAGGGAGGGGTGAAGTGCCTAAACACCTCTCTCTTCCCCAGCGTCACTAAATATAGTCTAGAATTGCGTGTTTTATACTTCAATTTCTAAAATTTTCCGGGGAAGAGCCCCCCAACCCTCCCCCCTTTTTTTGCGTAAGTACCAGTTTCTAGATTTATATCGCTTTTCCGAATACCCTAACGCAATTATTCGAAAAAGAATGGCGGGTGGAAAAATCATTCGAAAAATTTAACTGAATGTCTGAAAAATATATATGGCACGTTAATTTTGAAATGACCCATGGATGTATGTATATATATATATATATATTTATTTATTTATATATGTATTTATAGATATATATATACATTAACTATTTGTATTCTTTCGATCGAAAAAAAATGTTGATAGTCGCCAAACTCATGCTCCACCCCGCCCTCCCATTTTTTGACTTCAGGGATGTTCTGCTGTCGGCACGATTGAGGGGGCGGCATTCCCAGATTTCGCCCCGGGCGCCACTAAGTCTAGTTACGTCACTGGTGTGTACGCTTATATTATATACTTTTCTACTTCACCCCTTTACCCTGTTAGCACGTGGACTTAGATTAAAAGAAAACAAAGCGCAACGAATGTTACTGACCCGCACATATATTCGAGAGAAAAATTAAGATGAAAGCAGCTACAAAAAAGAAGCGAACGTCTGAAGGTAAGAAAGATGCTTCCAGAAAAAGTGGGAACCAAACACTTGAGGAAAGAAAACAAAAAAAATGTTTGCATTTTGAAACATCTTCGTCATCAGCCACCTCAGAAGAAAATAATGTCAAAATACTGAATCGTTGGGACCATGTCAGACAGGACAACGAGGATGAGTGCACTGAATGTCTGAAACTGTACCAGGAGACAGCTTCGACCAGTGACATTAATGCCTACCGTCCCTTTTTAGGGCCAGTCTGAAAAGTACGTCTGAAATACCCAAAAATAAGCATTTCAACAAAAAAATGTTTTAGTGTATTCCTAACCTTATAATAACCCCGTTAGGAATACATTAAAACAATTTTTTGTTGAAATGTTTATTTTTGGGTGCTTCAGACGTACTTTTCAGACTGTCTCTAAAGAGGGACGGTAGGCATTAATGGGTTAAGTGTGCTATTTGTAGCAGATGGTTGCACTACTTACAATAATAAGTATACCGATTGTGGAAGACAACAATTTCGGTTAACTAACGAAAGACAGTGAAACTGAAAATGAACAAGATTAATTATAATTTAAACTTTATTTTCTTCTTTATTTTGCTTCTGTAATTAAAACACTGTTCTTTCCGATTCTGTAATCATTGAGTTAAAATATTTATTCCTATTACAATTGTATGTGTTTATAAAAACCCTTACAACAACATAGTTTTAGTGTAAATATTATTGCTAACAATTTAATTGCAGTTTTTATGAATAACAATCTCTCCTACCCATGTGCGCAATCACACCTACCCTGTAAGGACAGATTGCGTAAATTAGTCTTCTTGGTTTTTTTACAGCTGTTGCATTAAATTAAGCAAAATAACGAAATATAAATGGAAATGCATAAAAAACAAATGAAGTCACAGTTATTCATCAATAGTTTAATAAAAACGTAATACTTCGATTTTTAAAAATTAATTTTCCAATTGTGCGCAGACTCTCCTAGCTTTACCTTAATTTAAATTTAGTACCGTGAAAGCGGGCTACTTTGACCCCTTCTTTGACCCGAACTTTTTTATTTTTTTCATCTTTCAGTTTTATGTAGTGTAAATGCGGGTTACTTTGGCCCCTCTGTTTTGCTGGAAACTGTTGAAATTAATTGTAAATTGCTTCCTGAAGGTTAGCACAGAACATAAGTGCGGGATAAAGAAGGGCCCTAGGGCCAAAGTAGCCTGCTTTCAGGGTAACTCCATGTAAAATAAATTGAATAACAAATTTATTTTCAATGCACTTAAACTAAATTAACGCCGTGTTTATATAATAAATTTAAAAGCATTATATATACAATAAATTAAGTAATAATGTTTATGGAACTAATGGATGTATTAAAATATACAAAAAAAAATTACAGTGAGGCATTTCTTCCTACCTCATTCAAAATGGGGCACCTCTCTTTTTTCTCGTCCGGGGCATCTGTTCTTTTTGTTTAGGACAGATGCCCTTTTGCGCTATTCCTATTAAAATAACGATTAAGATTATTTGGTTTTACCACGCGATATTTTAATATACTCTGTCTTGCTTTCATGTTAAGATTTTTTCATAATAACATAATTACTTGTGATCACGTTACAAATTGAAAACCGCGAATTTTCATATTATTCAAAATAATTAGGACCCTAACAAAATACTTCAATATCTTAGATTCTTTTGCTACAAAAACAACGCATTTCGCGCAGTGCAGCAATCAGTTTATGACTGAATACATACAATTTGTGTTGTCTTATTTGATATTGTGACTTAAATATACTAACTGGGGCATATCTCCTAGTGAGGTGCCTCACCTGGGGCCGTGGTAGCCTAGTGGTTAGAATGTCTTTCTTCCAACCGGAAGGTCGGGTGTTTGATACCCGACCCACCGTGTACACTTGGGAATACATGCATGTAAAAATCTGTGGACCCCACTACCTCGCGCCCGAGGGAGGGCCTCCCTAAGGCAAAGAGGTTGTAGGAGAAAAGTGGGGTACCTCACCTCAAATTACCCTATATTTTTCATAGTTTGATATACATTCGTATTTACAAAAATGTTACTATATGTAACATAAGCTGTGTAAAATCAATCGCATAATTAGGTACAGTCAAACTCGCTTAATACGAAATGCCAGAAATTCGCGAATTTGTTCGTATTAGCCGTTGTTCGTGACAACCGTGAATAAGTGAAATTGTGTAAAAAAAGTATTGATGCATGTTTATATTTTAAAAATAATTACTACTATTTAAGAATGATTCGAAGATAAAGGGTTTGACCCCTGAGCAGATTGACCTGTCCGAAAGCCAACACGTGCATGAGTTTTATTATCTAAGCAGATTCAACGTATGCTTCGAAATAAGTACTTCGTGGTTTACAATGACTCAAAATAATCAACAATTTGTAAAAAGAAAAAAAATTAATTATATGCAATCGAGAAAATTTTTCGCGAATACGTCAGAAATTTTGTTCGTCTTAGCCGAAATTTATTTTAGGCTTCGTAATATGCGTGAGATTTTTAGTGTAAATAAATAGTAAACCAAATTTAATGAACAAAATGTTCGTTTTAGCCATGATTTCGTATTAATCGTGTTCGTATTAAGAAAGTTCAACTGTACTTATAAAACTTCAATTATGCTTTCTAACTTTATTTTTTTCACTTTAATATCACTTTTTTTTTTTTTTTTTTTTTGCAACGGCAGCACTTTATTCATCATTTCTACAGAAGATAGAAATGATGAATTAAATACTCTATAGGGAAAGTTACTTAAACGATAAAAATAAAGAAATAGAGTTCCTACAAAAATGCACAACTTACTTTATCATCTATGCCTTAAAAAAAAATTCGGATAATCCTATTTTAGAAAATAAAAGCATATTTATGAAGAGTTCACTACGGCGCGTTATTGAAATGTAAAAAGCAAGTTTTTAATCATATCCTATAACCATCTTTGAGCGCTGATGTGACGAGAAGGAAATAAAAAAGACAAATTTTTATGTTTCTTAAAAACTCGCATAGAACTTAAAAGGTTTAAGCTGCAGCATGCCGATGAATGACTATCAGCACATTTCAAAGGCATGTATTTTTGAACATTATTTATAAAAGAGAAAGAAAAGACGTCGGAGTTTTTAGTGTTTGTCCTCCCATATTCCTGCAGAAAAATAATCCGTTTACTCTGAATGGTATGACTAGATTATACGCCTTTTCATCGGTTCGTATTTTATGTTTTTTTTTTCTTTTGAAGAATTCTAATTCTAAAGTTATTTTCAAGCGTTCGATTTTTGCCCAGACATTGCTGTATGCCGGTGGCAAAAATATTTGAACTAAAGATGGTAATACAATGAGTGTTGAATATGATAAAGTAAAAAACAAAAAAAGAAAGAACATTTTGTTTTATTGAGTTATATTAAAAATAATTTATTTATATTTTATTCGTTTGCATTTATATTTTATTCTATGTCAAGAAAAGAAGTCAAAAAATCATGTGAAATGAGTAATAAAAATCTCAGAATCCAGAAATATCTAAAAAGGCAATACGGTAAATCTAAACGAAATCAATTAATTAATAATCGGACAGTACCAAAAAGCAGAAATACGTGAGAAAAATTGTTTTTGTTATCTATCACATGCGCACCAACGCATGAAAGGCCAAAGTGCTTTTCGAGCTAACTATTAAAAATACACACATACACACACAAAATTAGAGGAAGGTTACCAATCCAAAAATAAAGATAAAATTAAATAAAAATGATAATAATCATAACAATAATCTTTTAAAGCCGTTCAAATAATAGTTCGTTAATGTTCGCATGACTCGAACATAAGGTAAGCTCGAGTCATGCGAAAAGTGGAATTGTCATGTTCTTAGAAAACTTCAAATTCAAAAGAAACTGGAACAATGCCAAAAGTAAAGGAATTCTAAAGAGACATGATCTGCAGAAAACGTTATTCAGATTTTTTGAATAGAGGAAATACATAATGTGCAAAATGTTCGCTTTTATGCCAGCATGTTTTGAGGACATCTATGAATCTCAAAGAACTGATGCATAATTGTAAAAACGTCATCTGGATAGCCGGGGGTAGCTATCCAGATGACGTTTTCTTTTCAATCCTCAACTTCCATTTATTACAATTGAAAGTTCAAACATCTTTCTGTTGATAAAGGTATTCAAATTTTATTCAGTTTTATAGAAACAAAATTTTGCTACGGGAAAAACAAGAGTTAATGAACGTATTAGGAAAAGCTAGTTAGGGTTTCAAAAATGTTTCGAAAACTATGACCTGCTCATAAAATCTAGCAAACCAGGTGCAAGCAAAATTTTTCCGAGTTCATATTCACTGAATGATCACTGCTCTATTCAGATTTGAAAAAACCTGTTGATTATGCAATACGTAAAAGGCTGAAGTCAAGCTCAAACCAAATAGAAACAGTCGATGTCTTAGTGGCGTTCATTCTTAAATTATGGAAGAAAACCGATGAGCCTCATTCGTGCAGCAACAGACGCCTATGTAAGCTGTCTCCGCCTTTGTATTTCTAAAAAGGACTAGCAACTAAAAAAGTACGCGTAATTAAACGTACGTATTTTATAATAAAATTCGGGATACGACAAATTTCCACAAAACGCGTTTGAACAATTATGCAAAAATAGAACGGGAGGGTAAAAGTACACTGGTGGCTAAGAGTACATAGAGAAGTTTTGCCTTGACGGAAGGATTGCAGAGAATGGTCAGTGACCTTTGGTTGCCATAGCATCTTTGCGAAAAAAAAATATAAATGTCATTGCGTCACAAATCTAAAAATACACAAAGATATACAATACATAAATAAATAAATAAATATCAACTATTTAAAATCGTTTTTTTTTAGTATTTTCTATCTTTGAACTGTTAGACATGGGAAGGAACTATGTATGTTTTGATGAACATAGTTTCAGTGAACACTTCACACTTGAATTTCTTTTTGTCATCAAAAATGTCATTCCGTCACATATGCAATTGCCTCTTAGCGATTCTTACTCCCTTGGTATTATGTAAAGCCTTAAATTTAAGTACGAAACCGAAAAGTGAATAAGAATGATATTCTAAGATACGAAAATGAAGGTCATAAAACTTGCTTTCACCAGAAATGCTGATACAATTTCAGCTGACCACCGTGAAAATTTGCTTTCTAACTTATGACCTACGTTTCTGAAATCTGTTATTTTGTGAAATATGCTGTTTGCAGAATAAAACTTGATTTATTTTTTTCTCATGTACGTAGTTTAAGACTTCAAATGAAAACACGGCAACTATGAATGTATAAAGCAGCTAATGAAGCAAAAAACAGAAAAATGTAATCTTTGAAAGAAAATAAAAAGTTAATTTTAGGAAATCTTTAATCTTACCTTTCTCAGTAGCGCTCATAAGACGAATTCTCTTCGTCTTTTTTCTCTCCGAAGTCATCCAGGCTGATCCGGCACATCCCATTATTTCAGGATCCTTTTGGTTTTAAGTAAGGTGTGTACAAACAGCTCAAACGGAAAAAAAAGTATTCCTTGCTTGTAAATAAAGAGATCGTTATTTTTTTAATGTATGTTCAAGCTTCCTTTATGAAGAAGATTATTTTGATTTAAACCGTCATACATTGTATATTCTACTTTCTCACCAAATGTCATTTTATATTTTAAGTCAGCCTTTTTTGTTGAAATAAGACATTCCAGTTTTATTATTTATTCATAAGTTTGAAGATTATCAAAAGTCCGTTACTTCTTTTATTAGGAATCAATAATTTGGGAGATTTATCGAGAGATATTTTACAATTGAGAGTCGAGTTATTTTCAGTCTTATGTCTTAAGAAATATTTCTTAAAAAGACTTTTTTTTAACGTTCAACAGCAACAGGAAAACCACTTATATATTTATTTATTTCGTCAACGAATTGTATTTTTCTGAATTAATGTATTTTACCTCTTTCAAATTATTGAATGGTTGAAAACAATTTGAGTTTTCTAAAAGTTAAAATGATACTTTATTTCTTAATTTAAATGTTGTTGCTAGAATGTTTTTGGGCTGTATTTCAACAATATTTTAGGTTTCGGTATAATCAAATTGCCTTTGTCAAATGAGACAGTATTTTGTTCTTCAATCTTACTGGTTCAATTCTTCAGAGCATTTCAAGAAGCACTTTTTTCCTTCTTTCATTTTGTGTTTCGTCTCTGCACTATTCATAGATTTGGAATGTTAGCTCCAAATTCAAGCACAAATTTCAGTACTTAATTACTTCAAAACAAAATAGTTTTTTTTACCTTAAAATAATGTTTTAGCAACTCTGAACAGTAAAACACCAACTGTTTAACAGTGAAAGGTTTCTGATATAGTAGTTTGTAAAATAGGCTTAAGGAATTAGTTCGTAAAACTATATTACTCTTGCCTCCATAGAAAGAGAAAACCAAATTCTATCAGTTTTTGAATAAGGAAAAGTAGGTAGATTGCTCTTGTAACCAAAATGTGTAGATTTTTTTAAAAATTATTTAACAATGTGCTTCATCATGGAAAAATTTTGTCTTTCGGTGTTATATTTCTTTAATATCATTTTGCTTGTTGGCCCAATTACGTTTTAATTTAATGAATTAATTTATGGTAATAAATACTTGAATGTGAATGTTCTAGAATTTTGTTCTGTCTCTTAGCTAATTTTGAATCAAAAGCGATCAAAATGCCTCTTGAATCTGAAAAGGAAAAGATATTGCATTTAATAAAACGAACGTTACTGTAATCAATATTTAAAAGAATAATGTATTTGCAAATAAGACTGGAAAAAATAACGTTTCTTTTCCAAAGTATAAGGACGAATTCTTATTTATGTAAAAAGCCCTGTAGTTGAAACTATCACATATTAAAACTTTTGAATTGATTTTGTGAAGAAGGATTTCGTTAAACATATTCAGTGTCGAAAAATAAACTTATGGCCAAACAGTGGATCATATTCACCTGTAAGAACGGAGATGGAAAGAATCTGCTTAGAGTGATTCTAATCGGGTAAAAGAATCTCTTTAGATTGAAAGAGTCTCGTCAGATTACAGAGGTTAGCCCATTAGAGTTCTAGAGTATTTCGCTCTGAAAAAATTAAGCTATAGGGAAACCTAACACATTTTTTTTTCAGTCTCTTATTAGAGGAATTATTCGAGGAAATAATCTATTCCCTTTCTGCAGCAACTATAATTTCTAAGTAAGCATGGGTACATAAAACTGAGAACGGCACTTTCTCATTTTTAAGTCAAAATTGCTTTAAAAAAATAAGAAGGTAGCTATATATTCTCATTTTTAAGCACATCATTTTTAACAGTGCGATATGGAAAACTAAACTTCTATCAGTTTAGGCTAAATTTAAATGATAGTAGTACCAGACGTTTCAAATTTGTTTTTGATGCAAAAGCAAACTGAATTTTCATGATGTTTCTTAATTTTTTTCATTAAGTATGGCAAGTATGTTCAAACTTCATGCAACAAAATAGAATCTGCTTAATAAATTAATATATTTATGCAATACTGAATAACTTGCTAAATTATTAATGCTCATTTACTAAATGAATACAATTTATTTCTTATTTGTAATTATTGCTTGTCAATAAAAAGTTTCTCAAACTCCTGTTTCTTTATTAGCCTTTTTGATGTTTTAGTAAAAGTTTAATAAAATAATATGTTTCTTTTTTGAGATTGATTGTTAACTTTATTCATCGTGAAGATTTATATATCATATACATAATTATATGAAATTTCCGAAAAGGTTTATGAATGCAAAAAATGTGTTAAAATTTTAATAACGAGTTCAAAAATGTTGTATTTTTTAAGTTGTTTTATTTGCCACTGCAAAAAAAATCTAAATTAATCTCTCTTCGATTTAAATACGATAAACAGGATAATGAACATAAAAAAGGAATAAATAAATACAACATACGACAGTTGAAGTAGCGGTGCAAAAATATTTCTGAAGATCACAACTAAGATTTAAAAATATAATAAACTTGGTGACAGCGTAATAAATTATGTTCATGAAATTGGCAGGAATGATAATAAAAAGGAAGAAAATAATAAATATGTTTCCAGAAATGTGAACAAACTTGTAGTCAACACTTCTACAAACGTGTAGAACAAACTCAACAATTTGTAGGCTATTGCGTGTGTAATGAATTCACTTCCGATTTGGATACTAACTAGGGATGTAACGAATAGTGATTTGGCCGAATAGCCGAATACCGAATATGCGGCCGTTTCTTCCAGGCCGAATACCAAATATTCGGCCGTTTCTTCTAGGCCGAAGCCGAACATTCGGCCAATGTCTTAGGCCGAATACCGAATATTAAAATTTCTAGAAAATCATTGAAATAGAAATAATTTGTCAAATTTAAAAGTATTCACAAAGGCCCATTCCATATATAAATTTATCATGTATGATTTAATTCTGTTAGCTAAGATTCTAAAACTATCTTAAATTAATGTGTTTTCTGTATTATTTTGAATGCAATAAAACTGAGAATTTCACCTACAAGTGGAATAGAAATGACAAGTTTTAATGAAAGCATTATCATTATTTTACTAATTATTTAATTCAGATTAACCCTACGCACTCGAGCGGCGCCGATTAACTAATGACATTGTGTAATATTTATCAAAGTTGGCTGCGACATATAAATGAATAAACTGGTGAAATTTTATTATTTTTAAGCGTTTGTTTGTTTATAAATGTTTTTAAAACACTTGTAAAGTGTTTGTCGAATTTGGCCGAAATCGTCTCGAGTTGCTGGTTCGCGCAAGCGAAAATGGCCTCGAATGTAAAGGGTTAAATAAATACTATTGCTCAGTGAACTTTTTACCTTGCTCAAAATAGTTTTATGAAGTATTTTAAAAGTTATAAAAGAATATTTTTAGTTTATGGAGTTCTTTTTTACATACCTATATTTAAAAGATCTATTGAAATAAACTGAAGTATACTTTTACTTTCTGAAACCCCAAGAACTTATGCTATCTTAATATTCATGATACATTCAAGGCGCATTCCTCTCTTACCAAATATTCACAATAAATCAGTATACTTAAACAAATTATGACTTCCACTTTGTTAATAATAACAAAATAAAAGTCTCAATCACAATTAACTATTGCCAGCATTTGGAAGCATAAAATACAATATTACAACTTTAAAATCTATTTTTGTTCAGTCAAACCTAAAAACAATGTTTAAAAAAGTAGCTTTTACTAAGTCATTTTTATTTGTTAAAAATATATATACCCTCAATGTGTTCTTTTGCAATAACTATAATACAGTTATAAATGTTTAAATCTACTAATTTCTTTATTTTTTTACATTTCTACTGTAGCAGAACTATTCGGCCGAATAGTCCATCAATATTCGGCCAGGCCGAATTTCATCTTACCGAGTATTCGGCCAGGCCGAATATTCGGCTAGTGTCATGAATTGACTATTCGGCCAGCCGAATAGGCCGAATACCGAATAGTGGCCGAATATTCGTTACATCCCTAATACTAACCAAATATAAATTTTGATGAAAAAGTGATGTTCACAGTGAATGAAGGACGCTCTATTTTGAATTCAGCGCAGATAAATTTTCGCATGTGTGTAAACAAAATCCATTTTGCAATTTCCTGCTCTTATATTTGTTCCAAACAAATTGAAATTCTTTTAAGGTATGCTAATGTGCATAGTGCGTTTTTTGACTGAAGTAAAAGCTAGTTTTAAGAAATAAAGTAATCACCTTAACAGGAGCACAGTAATATTGCAGTAAATGATAGAAAAAATATGCGTCTGGTCAGTAACTCTTGGAAAAATGAGGCAAAGGGGGGGGGGGGTCACAGAAAGTATATGAGGTTAAAATTGGGAAATAATAAAACATTTTTTAAAAAATTTATTTAACATTTCTTTAATTTAAAATTCAGCACTGATAAACGTTACTGTTTCGTTCAATGTAAGCATGCGTTATTTCGAGATTTGAAAATACTTTGAATAATAACGATAAAAATTAGAAATGAAAAATTGTAAAATTTTTAATATTTTTATTAGTCTATCTCTAAGACTAAGACATTTATAATGTTTTTAATATTTCGAGTCATAAAAAAATAATTTGAAGTCATAAAAAAAGTCATAAAAAGCAAGTTAAATGCACATAGTATGAATTTAATTTTAAAATATAGTTTGATGCTACTCATAACACATCTGAGTAACGATTGGAAAGCAAGAAAAGTTCCTATTTCTTGTGATACGTTATTAAACACGTTACACAATTATATTGTATATGTTATAATAGAACATAACAGCAAATAACTATTTACCACGTGTTTTTTTTTTTTTTTTTTTTTTTTGAGATTTTATTTATTGAATAATTCTGAAGGTAATAAAATAATTTGTATTTTTTTCTATGATTGTTTTTAAATAATATTTATTGTAAAGAATTGTATGTTACAAAAATTATAAAAGAATTTTAAGAATATATATCATGCAAAAATCTCGTAGCAGAATTAAATGAGATATTAAGTACGAAATTATAATGCTGGAAAATTATGCAGAAATTAATTTAATAATTATTTCACCAGTGTTATTGATTATACATGCAATATGTATTTTTTAGCCTAAGGATTCGCCGTAGTTTTATACATTAAAAAAATATATAAGTAAATAACTAAAAAATAAAATAATGATTAAGAAACAAGTGTAACGAAAATAAAACTTTTAGCGTAACAGTTTTTTTTTAATTATTGCAGTCTTTTTTTTGTGTGTGAAAATTGACAAGAATGTTTTATTTTATGTACTTATAAATTTTCTGGCATAAAAATTTCAAAATTCTAGCATCAGATATCACACAATCTAATACTATTTGCATTGTTAATGGATATTATACACGAATAGAAAGATTTTATTCTGTGAGTGTTTGAAATATCTACCTAATCTGTTTCAGAAATGTTAACACACCTCATAAGAAATCAAGCTTACGAAAATTCAAAAGTTCCATCTTAAATCTTAACTAAATGTTAGCGATAAACAAAGACGTGAAGGCTTAGCAGTCTTCAGATTCAAAGTAACCAATGTCAGTATAACATTTTCATTCGCAATAAGGATAAAATAAATTCAAAGTATCGTGCTCAAACATCATTTCTCAAATCATTAAGTGATATCGCAATTTATTGAATACACTGAAAATGTCAGGGTTTGATCTATATTCAGCTCGACAGCAGGAAAAAATTGGAAGATTCAATTTTGCTTGATATTTTGATTCCAATAACACTTTCGAGATTCATTCGTTTAACAGAATTGTATGCGTTAGAAACGCGTTTTGGTGTTAATTGTTAAACGAAGTTTCAGGACTTCGTGCATTAATAATTTATTGCTCATGAACTTTAACACATATCAGACAATGAAATTCGATAATTGCAATCTCTTTACCAAATCTACACAAAAATTAAAATCTAAATTATCCAGAATATTCAAAGTAGCAGTTAATTATAATATTGGTTCTTAATACACAATTTGTTGCTAAAATACCACAGTATTAATATTGTTGTTGAGACTGTGCGTTGAAAATTAAATGCTAGTATTGCTAGTATATACAATAGCAATATACTAGCAATTGCTAGTTATTATTACAATAGAAATATACTAGCAATATTTCAGTTGGGAATTGCAGTGGGAATATAATTATTCCCACTGGGGGGGGGGGGGGGAATTATTACAATCAGGAACTGATGCGGAGCTTGTAGCAGTGGAGAAACGAGGTTTTGCTCGAAACTGGACCGGATCTCCAATTTGTTGTGCTTCACAGCTCTGACTTTTTTTTTTTTTTAATTGCATTCATAAACTTAAAAATAAATGAATTACTATTCTTCTTACTTTTTTTTCTTAAACTGTATTTTTTTTTGGGGGGGGGGGGGGTTCATAATGTTTTTTGCAACAAAGTGCGTATAAAATATTGCATGTTTAATGATGAATAAATAGTCTATAAAAATCTTTATCACTCTTTTTAGCACTACTACATACCTATTACAAACTAACGAAATATATATAAAAAATAATATAATTCCTGTTAAAACGGAGCGGAGCCGGAGCACGGAGCCTGCAATTATTTAGCCTTTAACCATCTCTTATGATATTTTGCTTTTCTAAAATAATTGTAAAAACTTATACACTTATTCCTTTTATTGTAAACTTAAAAAAAAGGTCACAATACAGAAATTTGGGGAACATTGTATTATAAGGTACAATTCCAATGATTTTCTAAATGTGAACATTCATAACACAACGATTATGATTGTGATACGGAGCAAGTACTTAGAAGTCGGAGCGGAGCAAACTCGAAATAGTGGCTGTTCCATACCACTTATAACTACAATTGTGAATATAACTACAATAGTGAAACACTAAAGCGTCCATGAAAATACAAAGCATATTTTTATAGTAGTGTATATATCTCTTTTTTTCAAGAATGAAAGTTTGATGTCTAAAAATAAATTTTACATTCAAAATGAAACATGAAGTTTAAAAATTCGAATCTAAATCATAAAAATCATTTAATTTGTAAAAAAAAGAAATCAAATAAATTTTGTTTATTCATTTATTTATTAAATTTCATTTATTCATTTATTTATCAAATTTTATTTACTCATTTATTTATTTTATTTTATTTATTTCTTTATTTATTTATTTTATTTGATTCACTTATTTATTTATTTGTTTATTGACTAAGGCATCAAAAGAACAAAAAAAATTTTAAATTTTCACTATTTAGAAATAATACAACATGATAAACTAGTATCGTTATTACCGTCATTATGAGAGTTTTTTACTTTTAACTTTTTTCATTACTATTAACATTAGAATTATTCGAAATTTTAAGTAAATTGTCATGCTAATCACACGTTTTTTTTGTGTTAGTTCCTTAGTAGCAACTAATGTTCAATCCATTATCCTTTTTTCTCATTTTATTTCCTCTGGGATCGCCTTAAAAACTTGCTTCAATTACTACATCTTGTAACTATTGCAAATTTTAAGGAACATAATTTACATAAATTTACGAATTATAATTTTTATGTGCATGGAATCTTAAAACAAAATAGCAAAAATAGTAAGAAGACATAAACTTTCATACATTTAAGGAAGTGGAATAACTAGGTCTCGTCTATAATCAAATTAAATTTTATCTAGTGCAGCGTAAAATTAAAAGCGCGTTTTCTAGCCTGAAAAGAAATGAATAAATTTTCCAAACTAAAAGAACTTTAGAATTGAAAAAAAAAAAACACAAAGAAAAAATCTGTGCTTCATAAAAATCTAGTAAATAAGTTCCAGAAAAGTCATAGAGGTATTTTTAATTTTAATGCATTTTCAATTATGTATTCGTATGAATTTGTTTTACACTTTAATCATTCACTACAAGAAGGTAAAGCCAATAGAGTTGCACAATTGGAAAACATGATAAAAAAAAAGTTCCGTCTAGAACTATACTAGCCTACTTTCCCGTATACACCAACTTCAAATTTATAATCTAGCTATCCCTCTCTCTCTCTTTCTTTCTCGTTTAGATTTAGTTCTTAATTGCTTCAAATATACCTTTTCAACGGCTACATTTTCATTCATTCATTCATTTATTCAGTCATTCATTCACTCATTCATGTATTTATTCACTCATTTACTTATTTTTTCATTCATTTGCTCATTTATTCACTCATTTGTTCGTCATTCTTTCACTTATTCATTTAATCATTCATTACTTCAAAAATATTCTTAAAAATCATGATCAAAAAATTTCATAGGAAAATAGACTCGTTAGTTCTGGAAGAACTTTCTATCTGTACATGTTCTAAGTTATAAGAGCTTTCCAATAAACTTTGTTCCAGGCAAATCGGTCCGTTAGATTAGAATTTATATAGGATTGAAATTTCCCCGCAGGCGCAATGTTAATTTTTTTGAACTGTTCAAAAATGAACAAAAATTGTTCAAATAAATATTTCACGCCAAGACTTCTTCCATTAAGCTTGCTCATGAGAACTTGCATCGTGTGCCCTGATGAGTTTACATAATTTGCTTCATTTTTGCCCATAGGCGTTAATGTTAAATTTTTTTGAACTGTTCAAATCAAAAGTAAAACATAGAAATGAGATGTCTTCGCCAAGATCTTTCGAATGCAAAAAGAATTTTTTGATCGTTCAAAAGTTATTAGGGGGCGGGACAGACCGACAGACAGACAAAAAGAGCGACAAACTGACAGACACACTTTTTTCCCATCTCAAAATCCTACTTTCAAATTTTTTATTTTTCAATCTTTATTTAATTACTTCACTTATTTTTGACTTTTCTTGATTTCTAACGATATTTTCACAATACATTAAACCTTCTTTCATGCTTTATTATTATTATTTTTACTTTTACGGGAAAATAGGCTAAAAAGAATGAAAACGTTGGTTTTTTCCAATGGTGAATGTTATAGACCGCATTCCTTTTGTATGCATTTCCATCATTATTTTGTCGTTATGCTATAAATTAAAGCGATAGCTGGAACAAAAGTAAAACACTTATGTTTCGCTTCTCTTCTTATAGGGCGGCTGAGATAGCGAACATGGGTGGTTTACAAGCATATGAAATAGCTTTCGATAATAAGGAGATTATGTTAATAATAACTGCTAGTAAGTTGTAAAAATAGTTGAAAAGCGTTTGATTCAAAAGTAATGTGAGTCTTGTAGTACTCACACACTGTTAAAAATTTCCGTAAGAAAATAGTTATATAACCATTTATTTGATCGTTATTTCACCATATTTAATTACAACAGTTGAATAACCATTAAAAAGATGGTACTCAAACCGCTGATTGTGAAAAAAATCGTTTATTCTTTCTTTCTCCTAAAGAACGTTTAACTAACCGTAATTTAAAAGCGTCACTAAGTCTCGTAGTCAATAAGAATCGGGCGTCCATCTTGGTTGTGGAACCTTACCGGTCGTATGTTGTTGCTAAAATATGAATAAAGATTTATCAGTTCAGATCTGTATGTGTATATAAAAAAGAAGAAAAAAAGTGGCTTAACCTTTTACACGCCAATGTTCCAATATTGGAACATCAACTCTAAACATATGCATTGTTAAAAGTTTCCGTAAGAAAATAGTAAAATAACCATTTATTTGATTGTTATTTTACCATATTTAATTACAACAGTTGAATAACCATTAAAAAGATGGTACTTAAACCGCTGATTGCGAAAAAAATCGTTTATTCTCTGTTTATCCTAAAGAACGCTTAACTAACCGTAATTTTCAAGTGCTCAATAAGAATCGGGCGTCCACCTTGGTTGCGAAACCTTACCGGTCGTACGTTGTTTTAAAATAGGAATACGGATTTATCAGCTAAAATCTGCATGTGTATATAAAAAAGAAGAAAAAAAAGTGGCTTAAGCAGTGGATACTAAATAGAAACACATACACACGTCAATCAAAAATTGGAGACATCGGATTTCCAAACTGTTTGCGAATGAGTGAACCCATAATTTGAGCTGCTGAAGCTTGTTTGTATTTTAATTTTTGCAGCAAATAAAATGATTTTCGTCCATATACAGTAAATTTAGACCAAAAATAAATTTGGATCCAATCAAAAACTGAAATCTCAATTTTAAGGCTGTTTGCCTGTTGGAAAAGAAGATTTACTGATAAATAAACGTCCGCTTTACGAGATGGCGGTGGTCGAGTGGATAGAGAGCGAGATTTGTACACCACGCATTCGGAATTCGAGTCCTGCAAGCTTCGTTTACGATTTCTACGCCTCGAAATGGTTCAAAAAGGGTGAAAATTTTGTTTTGAAACCATTTTTAACTGGTTATAAAACCGTAAACTTTTGTATTTACGGCTTTTTAACCAAGTTAATTGGAAATGGTTAAGTTCCGTAAAGGTAGAAAAATGTTCCAAATCGTTAATTTAACGGTGAATTAAATGGACAGACTGCTGCCGGTCATTTAACCGTAATTTCATGATGAAATTTCTAACAGTGTGTGAAAAATACAATTTTATCGGTATTGCGCTGCAAAAATTTCTATTTATTGATTTTTTTGACTTAATTATTATATTACTGAAAGTAGAGGTCTTAACAATAAAAAAATTGTAACTAATTCATTTTTTGTACTTTTCATCAAGCAAAACTAAAAAAATCATACAAAATTTGAAATTTAATTAAAAATTCCACAACTAATTGAGAACAATTAAAAATAGTCGTATTGTTAATTGAACATGTGTTATTTTAAAAAAATTATGTTAATATAGCTTTTATTGACGATGAAATTTGCATGTTCCAAACATGGAACATTGGCGTGTAAAGGTCTACGTTTTAACACATTACAATTCGTTTGGTTACATGGCATCAAATAAATAAAGACAATTTTTTAAATGTTCGAACTCATGGTAAATGTTAGGGAGATGTGTTTAATGACTGTTTATTTACATTCTGTCCCCGTCTGCCCCCCCCCCCCTTTCTCAATCCGCAGCAACCCTTCCTGTAACCTGAAGGGAAGCACTTTACCTGAAGGGGATTAATTTTCTCTAAAAACCCCATATGTTTTTTGATAGCTAGACTTCATTCATGACTTAGGAGTACAAATTAGAGGATAAAATAGTTCATCACGGTGGTCGTAGTGGAGACAACACAGAGAAACACATGTTTAGGGAATCATGAGAAAGACTTTTAGCTATTTTTCTTCTCTGCGATTTTTCTCAGTGTGGGTATTCCTTACACTGATCTGATGTTTCATTCAAAACCTTTTCGAACTGCAGACGAGGCACTGGATTATTTTTATACAGTATCTGATGATTCTGAAGAATATATTGATATTTGTCAATTGCCTCCAGAAGAAAGTGGATGCTCAACAGATGAAGAAGACATTGATGAGGACATTTTTGAGCCCTTTCTGCCAGTCGATGTTTGTCTAATATATATGGCTGATGCTGCTGGATGGATTTTGCATTTACATTTGCACAAAGGTGCAACAGCAGAATTGTCCCATCTCTATTTTAGGAGGGAGGGCGGCGTTTAAAAGGTTAAGCAGTGGCTACTAAATAGAAACACATACACACGTAAATAAAAAAATGGAGACATCGGATTCCCGAACTTTTTGCGAATGAGCGAACCCCTAATTTGAACTTCTGAAGCTCGTTTGTACTTTAAGTTTTGCAGCAAATAAAATGATTTTCGTCAAAATACAGTAAATTTAGACCAAAAATGAGTTTGGATCCAATCAAAAACTGAAATATCAATTTTAATGCAGTTTACCTGTTGGAAAAGAAGATTTATTGATAAATAAACAGCCGCTTTTAGATAGCCGAATGGTTAGAGCGCAAGGTTGGTACACCATACACCCGGGGTTCAATTCCCGCACGCTTCGTTTGCTGATCGAAAATTCTACGCCCAGAAATGGTTCAAAAACCGCAAAAACTGTACATTTAGTTTTGAAACCATTTATAAATGGTTATGAAACCGTGAACTTTTGTTTTTACGGTTTTTTAACTAAGCTGATTGGAACTGGTTTAGGTCCCGTAAAGATATTAAAATGTTCCAAACCGTAAATTTAATGGTGAATTGGATGGACAGACTGCTGCCGGCTATTAAACCGTAATTTCACGATGAAATTTCTAACAGTGCATCACAATGAAAACCAGAGAAACAGCAATGAAAATTCAAGCCCTTACATTTGGAAATCAAACAATAAAAACGTTGTGTTAAACATTTTCAGCGAAAAAACTTATGAAGTAGGCACTGTGCTGTTGTGGCTGTACAACCAACCACCTAAAATCTCGGTGTACTCACACCCTTCTCCTTAAAAATTCAAGTCGCCATCTCTCCGACAGTGCAATCTCACCATTTTTTACCTTGTAAACAGTGGTGCTAATTTATTTTTTTTTTCTGATTATCTATGTTGATGCATGCTAGTAAAAAAAAAAAAAAAATGTAGGTAAGGGCTGTGGTAGCCTAGTGGTTAGCACGTCGGACTTCCACCTGGAAGGTCGCGCGTTCGATACCCACTGAAGACCACCATGTATACTTGGGGATATGTGCATGTAAAATCCGTAGACTCCACTACCTCTCCCCGTGCGTAAGCAATCCTAAGGCCTCGGCTAACAGGTAGGGGTCTGGTGGAGAAAAGTGAAAAATGTAGAGTCTTTGTATTTGTTATGCTCTTTTCCCATGAATGTGTACATTTATAGACATTAAGTTTTATTTGAATCTACAAAAATTAGATAAACTTCCAAATGAATTTTATGCACATTTCCTTCTTTAATGCACCTTCCTTCAGTAAGGTTTTTATCTCTGTTAGATTTAATAATAGTTCTTCATTGAGTTGATAAGTATTAAAAAAAAGCGCAGAAGGCAAACCTTAAATGAAATGGCGCCGAAGTAAATTAAAAAAGAAAAACTCAAGATATGTTACTTGTTATGTTTATAAATTGATATTAATGACCTTCATTGTTCACCGTTTGTACAATAAATTTCAATTTATCCTAAAAAGGCTTCAAATAATAAGATCCGTTATTTAACGAATCGGTGTAACTTTTTCTCAATCTCTTCATTTATGTACCATTTGAAGTACTTAGCTTCGAGTGGTTCATTCCGCACACCACGACATAAAGGAGCAAGAATAATAAGAAATAAAAGGAAGAATTTGCACTTATTTATGGTAGTGTTATTTGGTATTTTTAACAGAACTTAACCCCCCTTACACTCGTTATTTCAAACAATGAGATTTATCAATTATATTAATATAACTTGTGTTTTAAAACTGCAGTATCTACTCACGTTTGCATTCATTATTTTTGCATTTAACTCTTGTTTTAGCTGTTTTCTGTAATAACTTACGCAAGCAGTAACAGTACGATAGCTAAGTTGTGTGCCAGTGATATTGTACGTACGTTGTATTCTTGCCAATTATTCGAAAATACCTTTTTTTCTTTCTTAGGACTGTTGTTTTGTAATACGGGAAAGATCAATAAAATAAGAGTATTTGAACAAATAATAACAACAATAATAATAATAAAAGTTTTACCACAAACATTTTTACTGAAACTTTATCCTAGCAACTATAATTTAAAAGCGCTGAATAACAAAATATAATTCGTTAACTTTTATTACACACACTCCGATTTGTTTTTTGTCATTTCCAAATTAATCATCAAAATTTTGATATAAATATTAAAATTTTAAATCCCATCATCAGTTTTCTTAAAAAATAAAATCGATATATTTAATCTCGTTTAGGAAATTCCTCTATGAAAGTTTCTAAAATATTTGCTACTATTTTGTAATTGGATTTTAGAACTTTTTTTTTTGCAGATGTAGTGTAATAAATGGTGAGATAAAGTTATAATTTCATAATCTCCTACAGCCACCCTTACACAAAACTGAATTTTGTCATCTCGTTTTGCATTTTATTACTGCATTAGATCATTGAACTCATTGTTCATTGAACAACTCAGACTGTGATCATTATTTATGGAGGCATTTGAAATCAAATTTGAGACAACGACGCGCCAAAACTATCGATCAGTCGATAAAACCAATTGGCTATGGATTTAATAACGTCCTGCTCTGGTGATTAAATTTAATGATTAAATGTTGTCAACGCAAGACACGTTAAAGCATACGCAATATATGAAAACTTAATGCTCGAAAATTAAGCAATGCATGGCATTACAGCAATACGATAAGTTTGAAAATTTAATCCTGCAGTTCATGTCAAGAGTTTAATGTAAACTACTATAATAAAGTTCCTACAGTTATTTTTTTAATTAGGAATGTATAAATGGTCATTAACAATTAAACTTTGAGATATGCGGCAATGACAGCATCATAACTCTATATTTATTAAAAAGGCAGTCTAAGGTTTTAGTTTTCAAATTTTACGTTTTTCAATATTTTAATTCATTACTTTGAAATTCAATTGCATTCAATTACCAGCTCATTTATTTATAAATTTATACATTGTAATTTATATATATATATATATACATATATATCATTTAAAACATGGGGACAAAACGCTGCTTATCCAAACCCCATTAGATCGGAATTCTAAGTAATTAAAATTGGAATATATACATTTAAGAAATATATGAAATTGCATGTTATCAAGAGGTTAAAACGTAGCATTAAGAAATAATTGTTTTGCCAACTTTTTATGTTAAAATGACCTAATTGATAGTGCAAGTTAAATCAGTTCTAACAAACGTGACGTCAATTCATTTTCTTTACTAATGTCGGACATGGATACTTGGTTAAGAACTCTTAAAGATGTAGATTGAAACCTCGGTCTCGTAGACATCTCAGGTTTTGAGAGACTTTTTTTAGACGAGTCACTGATTTTACCAACTTTTCCTTAGAAAGAAACTTTATAAGGTCCACCTCTGTTTCACAGTGCATCCCATATTATACTTGTTCAAAACTACAAGAGCAAAATCATTTGAAGCCTTATTCATTCCAGCCAATTGCTGTTGTAAAAGAATTTAAGCCGTCATTTTGATAAATCGAAAATGGCGCTAATTTAATCAGGTCCCCGATTCAATTTTTTAAAGACTAGTTGTGTTACACCAAATTTCAGATTAGTTCGTCTGTAACACCAAAAATACCAGAAAGAAAGAAATTCCATATTCTCTCGTTTATTTTTCCTTTTTTGAGTCTACTTTCCCGTAAAAGTAAAATAATAATAATAATAAAGCGTGAAAGAAGGCCTTATTTGCCGTGAAAATATCGTTAGAAATCAAGAAAAGTCAAAAATAAGTTAAGTAATTAAATAAAGAACGAAAAATTAAAAATTTGAAAGCTGGGTTTTCAGATGGGTAAAAAGTGTGTCGGTCGGTCTGTCGGTCTGTCTGTCCCCCTAATAACTTTTAAACAAATTGTCCGATTCGAAAAATTCTTTTTGCATTCGAAAGGTCTCGGCAAGGACATCTCATTTCCATATTTTACTTTTTGGTTTGAACATTTTTTGTTCAATTTTGAACAGTTCAAAAAAGTTTAACATTAGCGATTATGGGCAAAAATGAAGCAAATTATGTAAACTCTGGTCACAACATCCAAATTCCTGTGAGCAAGCTTACTGGAAGAAGCTTTCGGCGTAAAATATTGATTTGAACAATTTTTGTTCATTTTTGAACATTTCAAAAAAAAAATTAGCGTCATTTTTCCATTATCTCGGAGCAGGCGATAAATTCGCCAATAATGATACAGCCAACGCCAACCGGAATATCGCCGTCGGTAACCTTTTTCGTGTGTTGTCGCCAAAAAGTCTGCTTGGCGAGATTTGCGCCGTGATAATGAAAAGGTACCAAATTAACATTAGCGCCTACGGGAAATTTCAATCCCGTATAAATCCTGATCTAACCGACGGATTGGCTTGAAACAAACTTTATCGGAAAGATATTACGCTGTAGGAAATGTATAGATACAAAGTTCAACAAGCACTGAACGAGCCTTTTTTGCTATGAATTTTTTTGATCGGGATTTTAATGGATATTTCTCAATGAATAAATGAATGAATGAATAGATGAAAGAGTAAAATAATGAGTGAATGAATAAATGATAAAATAAATAAATGAGTGAATGAATGAGTGAGTGAATGAATATGTGTTATCCGTTGAAAAAGGTATATTTGAAGTAATTAAGAACTAAAGCTAAATGAGAAAGAGAGAGAAAGAGATAGCTAGATTATAAATTTGAATTTGGCGTATACGGGAAAGTAGGCTCGTATAGTGCTAGACGGAACTTCTTGTTAAACTGTGCATTCTTGCTCATCTTAATAATCTTTTCCCCTTTAATGTCAGCATCTTATCATATTGTTCCCAACTGAGGCTGCGGCCAAGCCAGTTTTTGCAATAGCCGCTTTGAGCCTAATTGTACTATAGTTATCGAGAAGCAATTGTTATAAGTTAGCCTTAAAAATGTAAATGATATGAAAAATGAATCATCAACCAATGATTTTGCATAATTTTTCTAAAATAATGCCTTATTTACGTGATTGAAAATAGAAAAGTCATTGTTGAACAATAGTTTCATTGATTCCTCGCGTACAATCTAGCCAATTTATTATTATTATTATTATTTTTGAACATTGTTTTAAAATATTTTTTTATGATAGCAAATGTGAAATAACATGCACGACATTAACAATAAGTGCAATATAGATTTTATCTAAGGATTATGCTAATTAATATTCTGAAGCAATTCATTGAGTATAGGAATAACAAAAAATTAAAATTAAGGCCAGTATAATAGTTGAAGTTTTTTAAGCGTTTGAAATTAAATATAAGTAATATGACGGAATTACGGTGCAGTATATTTATTTTGATGCTGTTACCAAAACGTTCTTCTTTTCTCTGAGACTTTCTCGCTTTGATTTCAAAAACACGTTGATTTAAAATATTTCTGCACAGAAGATTGTAATATTATTTACTGGCGAAAATTCAGTTGTATATTCGAAGTGCATGTAGTTTCATGTTAAAAATTCGATATGAAAATAAATGTTTCAAAGTACAGAAAAATCAAAATTAAAACGAACTCAAAAAACGGAAAGAAAAACCTCTATTAATGAGACTTTTTGAGAAAATTTATTTTTTGTCGCTTCTTTTATGTAGTTCATACACAATATATTAACTAATGGTCGTTTTAAACTGTTAATGAAGTAACAGAAATCGATTATAAAAGTGTCGTATAGTATTTTTTTGTCCAAAGTAAAAGGTTTTCACAAAACTTAGCTTCAGTACAGATGAAATCAATTTTCTTAACAACACACTTCTTATATTAACTCTTCGCTGAATCAATATTTAAATAATTGTTAGTCTGTCCATCATTTTTAAATCAATTGTAAAAGTGTCGTATAGTATTTTTTTGTCCAAAGCAAAAGGTTTTCACAAAACTTAGCTTCAGTACAGATGAAATCAATTTTCTTAACAACACACTTCTTATATTAACTCTTCGCTGAATCAATATTTAAATAATTGTTAGTCTGTTTGTCTTTATCATTTCCTCTGGTCATTGATAAAACAATCAGAAAATGACGTCTAAAGCTCAGTACTTGATTCTTCATCGAAAGAAAACACGCCCTATGAAATTTTAAAAAGGAAAAACATTCAAAATGAATTTTTTCATACATCAGATTGTTCTTGTCACTATAAATTCCTTCTATTATTTAATTAATTACTGTTAAAGTGTGTGTTGAAAAGCTCTCCTACCTAAAATTCACCCTATCGTGCGATAAAAGTTTAATGCATGCACGTATTTCTAATCAGATGTAAAAACTTTTTCATTTAAACAGTATTACGCTCTTTACGATTATTAAAGCTGTCATTAACAAATGCGGGTATTAAATACGTAATACTGATTTTATGGTCTTATAGATTTCTAAATGAGACAATATTTGCATTTTACATATTTCATTTACATGATATGTATGATCTGTCTAAAATAATAGTGGTGCAAGTCAAAAAAATTTCAAAAATAAGTATGAATTTGGGCTCCTCCTTAGCTTTTCTATTAAATTTACCAGTATAATAGAGAAATAGCAAAGTATTTTGGCCAGTAGAAAAATTGTGCGCTAACCCGAGAATGGACATTTACCAACAACTGGAGTTACTCTTATAGTCGATGTAAAGATTTTTATGTGCCACTTCAATAAAACACCATAGTGCATCCACTATAGTGCTTTAACCGAAGTTGTTATCCCTAAAGTTGATATCCCTAAAAATACTAGTTTCGCTCATTTAATTTGCATGGAAGAGTATATTAAGAGGAGCTGTCACCTGTAGAGCATTAAAAAATCGATTTTTCGAAAGTATTTTTAAGTAATTATTTAGAACACTTGCACATTTTTAAAAAGCATTATAGTGCATCTACTATGCTTTTAACGAAGTTATTATGCCTAAAAATACTAGTTTATCTTATTTAATTTGCATGGATGAGTATTATTAAGGGGAGTTAGCACCTGTAGAGCTTCCAAAAAAATCGATTTTTCGAAAGTATTTTTAAATAATTATTTAGATCACTTGAACTATTTTTAAATAATAGATTAGAATACTGGAGGTATTTTGAAACAAACCATATAAAAATTGGAAGGAATTACGCCTACAGCAATGGAAGTAAACGTCAAGTAACTTGCCCTTTAAACGCAATGTAAACAAATCCGGATTTTGTCTGCTATGGTTTACGAACGTATGGCGTTATTACTACATTTTTTAATGTTCCCTGACAAACCTTTGTTTCTTATTCACGACATTTTTATTCATAGCGGAAAGACAAGATGCAGCATATATCAATTCTATACCATATGTAGTTTTAACTTTATTTCTTTCGCAGATTGCCTATCCCTAAATTTATCTTTATCTCAAAATTGATCCTTATTTCTCAAAATTGCGTTGAAGTGTTCAAAGGTAAAAAAACAGCCTCTTTTAACAATTACATCTGCAAGAGGCAGTGCTTAATGCTTCATGAACGCACACTGCTCAGCAATATCTATCTGTACCTGGGAGGTAAAGGGCACTACGTCCATTTTGAAAGAAAATAGACATAGTGCCATTTTATAAGTAATTTAAAAAACTGATATCATAAAATGTTAAAACTCAAAAGTCCAAAGATTATAATAAACAATTCTTCATTTTAAAAACCCCATAAATGACAATTCAATGAATAAATAATCACAATTTTTTTTAACACATCTCCTGGAAAGTTTAGTTTTCGTGACACAATGCTCTTCATCACGCATAGTACACACACACACACACACACACACACACATATATATATATATATAATAGATCACAAAAATAAGGAAAAATCAGAAAAAAGTATCTCAAACGAGTGCAAAGTAATAAAAAAAAAAGTGAGACAGGATTCATCAGCCTTAAAATTATAGAATGATCGTAAACAAATGAGAGAATAAGGGTTTAAAAAAACTAATATTTAAAGGGGAAATATTCATAAAATATGTTAATAAATGAAAGTCAATTAAACAGAATGAAATGGGTTTTTCTCCATGCATGCCGTGGTACGGTACACCAACTATTGTTTTGTTAGGTACTTATTTTCTATTTAAAATCGCTTTATTATTTTGAAACTTCTTACGCTAATTAATCCTGCCTCACTTAATACGTTTTATATATTTATGCATTTAATTTGATCATATATTATTACATAATATAATATATGAACAAATATTATGTAATGTCTGTTCATATATAATATAATATTTGTTCACATATAATATGTTTAAATATGTTATGAAGCCACTTGTCAAACATTAAATTAAAAAAAATAATAATTTTTCCTTCTTTCTTTTTCCTTTTCTTTCTTTTCTTTTCATTCTTTTTTTATTTTTAAGTATAAAGCTTATTTTTGAATTTATGATCATAAAAATAAATAAATAAAAACATTTTCGTCTGACACATAAACGTATATTTATTTGCTTAACAATTCATCATATTTAAAAGAAATCTTAATTTGATTGATTTGATTTGGTTTAAGGGTTACTCTGCGTTCACCCTTCTGCCTACTCCCCGAAAACAGCTATTTTAATCAGTTAAGAATTTTAAACAGAAAAGAAGCGAACAGTATAATTAAAAGCAAATTTTAACTATATAATTTAACTTATTTAATTATATAATTTAATTTATTTAATTATAAAATATATAGTACATTTATCATTCAACGTAAAACATTATACTTTCTTACTTATCCCAAAAATATGCATAATTGAGCAGAAATTACATCTATAATTAAAAAAAAGACCACGTTTAGAGTATTTATATTACTTACTTATTAAACATTTTGGGTTCAAAACGTTCCAGTAAAGTGGATTTTCTATTCACTTAATATTTTTAAAAACTTTCTCCACAGTCAGATAAATTGAAAAAAAAATCTTGTGTATAGTTAGATTTATTGTACAACTATCAAATGCAGTTACTTCTCTAAAAAATCCCTTTTCTAAATTTTTTGAATTGTGAGTTTTTTTATACCTTCTTCAAAACATTATTTTTGTTAAAAAACCGTGCTTTTAATTTTACAGTAAAATGTTTAATTTAAATTTATTCATATCTCTCTCATTATGTTATTGATGTTACTCCTACCAAAAAAAAGGATTCCAATTTTTAAAGTGCATTATAATTTTTATCAAAGTATTACTAATTTTGTATTCTTTTTCAATTAAAATGTGTTCACCCAAGTACTTTTACTTATATAATGATTGTCGATGAATTTCATAAGCAAACCTCAAAAGTATTAAATTAAAGTTGAGTTGTTTATATAGCAGCCATTTTATTTTCAATCTATTAAACTTGTCACATTTCTAACGAAAGCCAACATAATTACTCGTTTTCTTCAATAACACACCAAAATTATAAACCGAAAATTTATATTTTTGTGCTCCGTATTTGTAATTAATCCGATAGATATGGAAACTTTTACTATAAACGCTTAAAAATGACATTTCGATTTTTAACACGAAATATCACCACTGACTGCTCACACATAAAAAATATATTAATTTTAATAGTAATAATAATAATCTATAACTTAAAACAAGTCTTATTCAAAATAACCTTTTTTTCTTCTGCATTATTAGCAGCAATATCATACCTTTAAAAACTTTCCAAGTTAACTTCAGACCCACCGATATAGTGTCAAATTTTCTCCGAAAAGAGCACAGATCTGCACGCTGAACTGCCGCTTTGAAGCGACTGATGGATTACTTGCCTTTGTTTACCTTTTTGTATTAAGCCGAAGGTAAAAAATACGCATGCGCTAAAGGCGCCCACTAGTTGACGGCGAAAACTCGCTTTATGTTATGATAAGCAAAAGGAAATATGAATATTAATGTGTGTTAAAGAGGAAAGTTTTAGGAAATTCGTCTTTCTTTGTGCACTTTCCACTTCAAAATGTACTTAGCAAATTGAGAAAGTCTCTCTCTCTCTCTTTGTGTTTTGCATTTCGTGTGTTTTAAGAGTCCGAGCGTTGCCGCCTTTTATGCAAATAAATTAAGTAATTGTGTTGATCATCTGAAAATGTAGGTCAAGAAATAAAAAGTGGAATTATTTCTCCAATAGTTTACAGCAAAGAGAGGATTACTTTTATTGCCCAATACTTTTGAAAAGTCGATCTCGGGGAGAGAAAAACAATGGAATTTTGTGAAAAGTGATGGATTCAGAAGACAATTTTTGCCAATAAGGCTGCAAATATGTTCTCGAGTCTCATTGAGCTTCTTATGCAGGACGTTCATATGAAAATATTTAAAATCAAAATTAAGCAATGCTATGTACACTGTAAAAAATTCTAGTTCAACCTTCACCAAAAAAAGAAGGGAAAAAAATGGTGAAATTTAGCTGCAACCAACATTTGGTACTAAGTCTAACTATTGTAATGGTATAGCTTTACCTAGTTTCGCCATGAATGTGAAACTAAAAATCATGATAGTGTTTTGGTTCAACTTTAGTACCAAATGTTGATTGCAGTTATGTTTCACCATTTTTTTGGTATGAGTACAAGACCATAAATAGTTATGTTTGTCAAATAGAAATGCTCATGAAAGATATTGTCGGAAAAATACAAAAAGTTATAGAAATGAAGTATCTGTGTTTATTGAACTAAAATTTAAAATCATAGTTTCCAAGCTTCAAGGAAAACGACTGCTAATTAAATCTTTAATTAAGAAACAAATTTTTGAAAGTTTAGAACGTTCCCCAAAATGTAGTTCCGTAGTAGATTTTAACCATTTTTCTGGATGGGAATACTGAGTAAAAGGTAAAACGCAGCAGAAACACCAACGTTTCTCTCCAGCTTCCCATCTGTTATCATGAAGCTTTCCTAGAGAGAGAGAGAGCTAGCGACTAAAATCCTAACAACAAAGCCACATGGGACGATATAACAACAACTTATCTCCACAACTCTCTGCCTTTAAGCATGAAGCTTTAGGACTACCATGTGTTGCCGCATGGTAATCCACTGGAGAAGTGACTAGGTACTGCCCACGCTGGGAATCAAGCTGCTTCGCCTAGGTCAAAGGGCAATTAACCCTTTGATCTTATCATATAAAGTTATTGAAATATCAAATGCGACAGAAATTTTGTATTGCTGTTTCGAGGTTTCAGAGTCCTTTCATTAAACTACAAGTGTCACTATACAAAGGTAAACAGTTGTTTATTTGCTTTTTATTTAATTAATTTATAAATTTATTTTTTACTCTTTATTTTTACTTACTGGAGAAGGATAGAAACATATAAGTGCAATTTATTTTTCTCTGTACCTTAAAACAATTGCTTTTCACAAAAATTTTGACCAGCATAAAATTAAACTTTAGCCTTATTGTTGATTTCAAAATATTTGAATGCTTTTAAAATACATGTGCTTAATTTTTTCCATAGCTCTATTTTTCCTTGAATTTTAAAAATACATGTATGCAATTTTCATTGAAAATTTTGGATACCACGTTGGATTTGCTTAATTGCATAAATCAGATTAGTTTAACCAGGGCAAATTTGTCCGAAGAAAACCTACATGATGCACTATGATGTAAAGGAAATTGCGAATTAGTTAAAGTATCATCCGATGATTTCTATAAAGCATCGTTTCTCAACTTTTTAAGTTTTGGGACCCCCATTAAAAGATAAAATAATAATAACAATAATAATTAAAAAATGCTAAAATAATTGCTATTCGTTCTGCTTCAAATTTCTTTGTATAATGTTAAATATTGTAACACCTAAATAATTTAATTACTTTATATAATAAAAGAGCATTTCGTATACCGGTTTTACTTCATTGGACAGATTGGGAACCCCTTATTCCTGTAATAAGAAAACATTACTTCAGAATTTTACTACCAGGTGAAAAGGGACACATGAAGAACAAAAAATAAATTAACAAACAAGCAAAAAACTTCCTTTTATTATAGAATTTATTGAATGCTCATTTGATTTGCTTGAATCACATGTTCAAAACGTGTTAAATCGTAAAAATAATAAAGGAGCTTTATGCACAAGTAAACTTAAAAATATTTGCACGTAGTTGTAAAATGCTCATTTGTGCTTTAATTACGTGCAAATATTTTTTAGTGTTAAATCGTATTTAGTAGTATCGGAAGGGGGTCTCTCTAAAGTTTAGCAACATGGCGATAAGAATTGCAATTGATAGAGAAGCAAGATGCCTATACCTGGTGGTAAAAAATTTGAAGGAAGTTTTCTATATATTATTTCTTTTTATTTTATTTTTATTTTTATTTTATTTATATACATATGTATATATATATATATATATATATATTATTTTCCGAAATGCTTAACTTTGAGCTATGTAAGGTATATTCCAAGTTTCTGATCTGCGTCTGTTAAAGCGGCCTGTACGTAGATCCAAATAGGGTACTTTAATAATTAAAGTTAACGGGTCATTAAAACCAGACTGTATTATGGCTGGTACTATGCTGGTACTATGTATACATTCCTTTTCAAATTTGAGAATTTATTTTGTTTGGTATGTTTTCTTTATCGGACTTACATTCTTTTTTTACTTATTGTACAATACTAATTAATACCTTATTCTTAAAATCTGCTGTAATACAAAACAAACGTTTCTGTGATGGAAAATTTGCCCAGACAGCTAAATTTTAAAAAGAAAAAAAGGGGGGGGGGATCCAAGAAATTTATTATTACTTTTTTTATCTTTTCACACTTTCATTCACTTGAAAAACGTGCTGGTGTCTTATAAACATGCAATTTGCTTTCTTTCTTTTGAATGAATTGCAAATGGCTTTTCATTTAAAACTTTTTCTTAAAAGGTATTTTCTTTTTCCCACTTCCTCGTGATTTTAATTAATCTAAACAAGAGCTCAAAGCCGTGAAACTTTTCTTTCTATTTTTTCGCAAGTACATGCTTTGCGACTATCGAGTTTTCTTCTTATAAATTAATTAATTTCAACCTTACAGCCAGAGAAAAATTCATAAATTCACTAATCTCAAACTCATTATTAAGCTTTAATAACTTCTTTTACTTTTTGGGATTTAACTCTTGATTTCTTTGTCTTTGCATTTTGGTATTTTTATGGCAAGTCATGCTTCAATTTCTTGGATTTTAAAATTTTGCTCGAAAGTGATTTCTTTATATACTTTTTAAAAATCGCACATTTTAATTAATGCTTCAACGCATTATCATTTCATTAAACTGAAAGAATTTTGAGCATTACTCAAACTCATAAATATTTATACAACAGGTCAAACAACATTACATTATGTTTGTGAATTATCACTCTGCAATAAAATGATGAAGTTACATCCAGCAGCAATACCATTTATAATTTCATGTAGTGTATACTACACTGTAAAAAATTCTAGTTCAACCTTTCACCAAAAACATGGTGAAAATGGGGAAATTTAGCTGCAACCAACGTTTTGGACAAAAGTTGAATCATTATAACAGTGTAGTTTCACCATAAATGGGAAACAGGGAACCATTATAATGGTTCAACTTTTATCCCAAATGTTGGTTGCAGCTAAATTTCACCATTTTTTCCATGTTTTTGGTGAAAGGTTGAACTAGAATTTTTTGCACTGTATGCATCGTATCTTTTAAATAATGTCAAGTTTCGACATTTTTGCATTTGTACTCAAAACAATGTATGCATTTTAATATACTGAATTCTTGTATTTTGTAGCAGTTAGAAGACACTTAGATATTACGAGTACTACTATAAACATATTTTTATCCAACTTTGCTGCAAAAATAAAAAAATAATAGTACAAGATGAAAGAAGGTTTAATGTATCGTAAAAATATCTCTAAAAAGAAAAAAAATCAAAGATAGAAGTAATTAAATGAATATTGAAAAAAAAATTGAAAATAGCGCTTGCAGTTGGGAAAAAAGTGTGCCTGTTTGTCTTTCCGTCTTTAGTTAAATTTATACCTTCAATAATATAAGAGTAATGCTTGACATTATTAATCTTTTTGTTTATTATTAATCAAAAGCACACCTGAAATCATCCGTACACGATATCGTAGGAAAATAACAAGTTAAATATTTAATTAATGACCGTATTTTTGTTAACAGTGAGCGTAAACTGCAAAGAAGTTGTATAGAAATTTCTAATTAAGAATTTATGCACTTTATGTGTGACGTCTGATTAAAACGCAGTCGAATGTATCTGTTTCTATTAAGTAAACAATTGTTATCTTTTAAAAAATTTATAGTAACAAATATTTTAATTTGACTATTAATTTCAGTGGTCAGTTTAATAGGAATTTTTGTTGCACATTTCATGAAAATCATAATGGTACAATATGTTTATATGTAAAGTTTTTCGTAATTTTTTTTAATGGATTTCAATTTAAAAAAAATGTTTTACAACGGTCTTTGATATTTAAAAGAGCGTTTTCATTGAATAGTAAAAATATTGTGTGAAAAAAAGTTTTTTAAAACGCAGTTACATTGCAATAGTTAAGTAGTATATTTTTAGGTAGAGATCTCAATCCTGTTTATAAAGCCGAAGAAAAGAGTCTCAGAAGATGCACTTTCTTTATCTTGCTAAGAGATGAGAAAGCTACTTGACGAGGAAATATTTTTATAACTGTTTTATTACCATGAAATTCTTACGAAATATTTGAAATGGATCTTGAGGAGAGCTTATTATGTAAAATTTTATGAAAGAGCTGAAATCTATGATATGTTAGGAGAACATTCGAAGTAAGGACATTTGTTGGAAGAAAAGTAAAAGATGAAACACATTACCAGCTAACACTAAGGAATTCTGAACTACTGGAAAATATTTGCGGTTTGTTGCACCAAAAAATGCTGCAAATTTTGCTGGATACGATAGATGGTGCTTTAGCTCATATTTTGGAGCAACGTGCACAAGAAAGCACTATCCTTTTGTAGCTTCCAAATTTGTATCAATTATTTTGAGTGTAACACACTGTCAAACTCTCCTCTATGTAGTCTGTTGCGAGTGTGAGATCCAGGGCACGGGGTCAACCTATAATACCTCCTAGGCCACTAGAAGGATACGGATCAACCATCGAAGACACCATTTAAACAAGTTAGCGGTATCGTACTCCAAATGTTGGAGCAAATGGCTTTTAACTAGCACTTTTTTTTTAAATGCTACACAATTTTAAAAATTATTGTGGAGCCGTGGTAGCCTAGTGGTTAGGATGTCGAGCTTCGGATAGGAGGATCTCGGGCTCGATACCCGAGCAGCTGAAGACCCACCATGCACACTTGGGGATGCGTGCATGTGAAATCCGTGGACCCTGAAGTCCCCAGGCAGTTCCGAGGGTATCGGAAGGCTTAGATTTTTCATTTCCCTTTACTACTAGATCAAAAAGGTCATCTGGTGTCCTCCAAGTACATAATGAGCAAAGACGTACTTCCACCGTTGTGGTGCTCATCTTTAAACGGAAGGCTCTCCTTACTGCCTTAATTACTAGTTGTTTCTACGAAGGGGAGCTTGGATATCCGAATGGCATAGGCAACAACAACAACAAAAATTATTTTATTTCTATAATATAATTTTTTTACAGCATTGCAATTTGTGCACCAATTACAGTGGTAACAGAATGAACTTGAACTTTCAATTATCTAAACTTTGGTGTAACTAGAATATTTTCAACATGTATTCACGTAAAGCTTTCTCATATTTTTACAGTGTGTCTCTGTAAGACAAAAATGAACACCCATTTTCAAGAAAACACTCAAATATATTAAAGGAAACGACAGCTATTTCATGCCAATTTAATCGATCTTTATCGAGCCTGAAAGCTAATATTCTAGGTAATAAAATACTTTCCAAATGCAATATCACCTATCATATATGCGGACTGGTAGATATGCAATGTAATATATGCGATGAAATGATATATAAAAATGACATGTGAAATGAGTAGAGAAAGTTCCGGTAAAAATCCAGCCTCCACTCTTACTACCATAGAGGATTTCTTTTAGCTCTTGCGATTAAACAAAACAAAATAGTTTTATTTTCCAAAAAGAAACTGAAACCTATGAAGTGTTTTTTTCATTTGCCAAAGTTTAGAAGCGCTCCTTAAAAATAGCATTAATAAAATATAACGGCCTTAATATTTTTTAAAAGCAGTTTCCATTGTGAAATTCTCTCTACTTCCAATTTAAAAGTATGAAAACTAACGGTTTATGATTGTACTCAAAAAAAAAGAGCAGTCTTCGATGGGATCAGAGGAATAGGATAACAACGGGTTTCGAGAAAATACGATTTCAAAAAAACACAATAAAACATTTGTTTACTACAAAAAAATCGTTCCTCGAAAATACATGAGAGTCAACAGGATATCATTTATCGGGAGTCTAATGGGTAAAATTACAGAGACTTAAAAACAAGAAAAAATTGGGACTTAAAAAAAAAGAAAGAAAAAACATAAAGGAAAAAAAAGGGCGAATACAGAGAATAACAAGAAAGTCCGTCCAGAACTATACGAGCCTACTTCCCTGTATATTCCAACTTCAAATTCAAAATCTGGCTATCTATCTCTCTCTCTCTTTCTCATTTAGCTTTAGTTCGCAATTTCTTTAAATATACCGGTTAATATTCATTCATTAATTTGTTTACTCATTCATGTATTTATACTCATTTAATTATTTTGGCATTTATTCACTAGTTTATTCATTCATTTATTCATTCATTCATTCTTTCACTCATTCATTCATTCATTGTTTCACTCATTCATTCATTCTTTTTTTCACTCATGCATTCAGAAATATCCTTAAAAATCCCGATAAAAAAATTTCATACGAAAAAAGGCTCGTTTAGTTCTAGTTGAACTTCGTATCTCTACATGTTCTGCGGCCTAGCATCTTCCCGGTAAAGTTTGTTTCAAGCAAATCCGACTGCTAAATCAGGATTTATATAGAATTGAAATTTCCCCGTAAGCGCTAATGTTAATTTTTTGAACTGTTCAAAAAGGAACAAAAATTGTTCAAATCAAAAAATATTTCACTCCGAGAGCTTCTTCCAACAACCTTCTTAATAGGAACTTGTGTTATGCCCAGAGTTTACTTAATTTGCTTCATTTTTGCCCATAGGTGTTAATATTGATTTTTTGAACTGTTCAAAATTGAACGAAAAATTGTTATATAGAAATGAGATGTCCTCGCCGAGGTCTTTCGAATGCAAAGAGAATCTTTCAAATCGGACAATTCCCTCAAAAGTTATTAGGGGGCAGAGATACACCGACAGACACACATTTTCCCCATCTCAAAACCCTACTTTCAAACTTTTTAATGTTCAACGTTTATTTAACTACTTCTCTTATTTTTGACTTTTCTTTACTTTTAACGATATTTTCACGATACATTAAGCCTTCTTTCACACTTTATTTATTTTTAATTTTTTACGGGAAAGTAGGCTAAAAAACAGACATCCTACAAAAAAATAAAAGCAAAAAGATACAGAAAATGAAAAATATATAACCTACAGAGATAGGGTATAGTTCTGGGACATCAGTAGGTAGCAATTGACAGTTCTGCGACCACAGGTGGAGGTGCGGAGGGTCCCTCCGCCTGCCACGCCCCCCCTTGCGCCTCCCTCCCCTCCCCTCCTCCGCCTGCCGAGTAGGGTTGAGTAGTAGGGTTCCTGATGCTATCCTCGTAGAAGACTACGGGGGTTTCTGAGTGGAGTTGAGTTGTTACTCTGCGTCTGAAGTTTTGTTTTTAGGGATGGCAACGGTGATATACCGGTTACCATGACAACGGTTACCAACTAAAATTGCTCATGACGCCACCTAGTGAGAGAAATTATTTTTTTGAACTCTGAGGTTATACACATGGTGCCATCTAGTGAGATAAATATTAATTAATCCATTTAAATATATTTTTCGGACTTGGAATTATTTTATTTAATTTCTCTTTCCCAGATCGGGAATCGAACATGCGTCCTCCTGCTCCAAAAATCATTTGACGCTCTGATGGCTGCGCGCTTTAACCATGAGACCACCAAATGATTTCAGTAAAGTACAGTTTAAAAGAATCTTATTATAATTATTTTATGTTTCGGAAAGAGTGATCATGCTGCCATCTAGCGAGAGAAAAATTATTTTTGGACTTTTATAATATTATTTTTTTTCTTTTACATTATATGAATATAATACTATATGAGAATCATTTTATTTTTAATCATGCCATCAAGAGAGGAGGTTGTGTGGATAGTTGTCCTTTATATAAGTATTTGTCTTCTTATGAGTATAATATATTTAGTTACTGGAAAAACTGATTTCGCAGTGGATTTTCTGCTTTCTCCGAATGATACTTCTAATTCAGTCATATCGTTTCGAGGATGATTACTTTCAACGTGTCGAATAATCATTTTTCCTGCTGCAATGAAGAAAGCTTACCTGGATCCGGCTCGAGAGGCAAGTTTTACTGGTGTCGATGCATTATTTCGTGCTGCGCGGAAAAGTATCCAAGAAAGACATCAAGAAGTGGTTGACGGAAACCGACGCATATACACTGCACAAACCCGTGCGAAAGAAATTTCCGACAAACCGCGTCATCGTTCAATCCATCGATCTTCAATGGCAAGCAGATTTGGTAGATGTTTCAAGTTTACAAAAACATAATCGAGGTTATCGATACATATTAACATGTATAGACATTTTGTCAAAATATGCCTGGGCAAAACCTCTGAAAACAAAACAAGGACGAGAGATTGTAAATGTGTTTCAATCCATCTTTTCGGAGCGAAAACCTAAATTACTTCAATCCGATCTAGGTACCGAATTTAAAAATGCTACATTTCAAAAGTTCCTGACTGAGAATCAAGTCAAGTTTTTTACTACATTTAATAAGACAAAGGCATCAGTGGTGGAAAGGTTTAATCGCACATTGAAAACGAAAATGTGGAAATATTTTACTAGTCAAAATACATATAATTTTATAGACGTTTTAGACGATTTGGTGAAAAGTTAAAATATTACTTACCATTCCACCATCAAGAGAGCCCCCATGGAAGTGAATGCAGACAATGAAAGGGAGGTATATTTTACTGTGTATGGCGACGTTCCACATAATGAAAGAAAACCTTGTGTTTATACCGTTGGAGATGTTGTTCGTATTTCAAAGCAAAAGCTAACTTTCGAAAAAGGATATGAAACAAACTGGACTGAGGAGTTATTTATTGTAACCGAATGTGTGAGAGAAACCATCCCCATATATCGGGTGAAAGATTTACTCGGAGAACCTATTCAAGGTACTTTTTATTCTCAAGAACTACAAAAAGTAAAATTGAAGGAAGATTATACAGTAGAAAAAATATTGAAGAAGAGGAAAATGAAAAATAAGACTGAATATTTTGTAAAGTTTCGTGGCTACCCCGATAAATTTAATCAATGGATTCCTGCCTCTCATTTATCGAATCTATAAATGTTAGAAGTAACATTTTATTTTCTCATTTAGCATCATGAGTTTCTACGTGACACTTCCGAGCGATAGCTCCATGAATTATTTCCTCGAGAATAAGATTTCTCATTTTATTACGCGATTACCAACACCCATAGAATTGACTGGAGAGTGAAAATGCGCTCTCGTCGAGTTTATTTACCCGCGCAGTTGGCATAATGTGAATAAGAGCAATAGTTTAATTGGTTTTGACCTTGGTGACAAGAAAGAAATAGGTAAAAACATTCCAGCTGGATGTTATGAAAACGTACCAGACATTTTAAAAGCTATCGCCATTCCAGATCATGAAAATAAAATATCTTTTAATTATAATCATGTGACGAAACGTGTTCGAGTAAGAGTGAAAAATAATGCAAGAGTCATTTTTCATAATGGATTATCACAGATGTTGGGGTTCCCTCCAGCAATCATCAGTGGTCCTCCAGACGAAAATGTTGAACATACCGTGTTTAGTCCTCAAATAGCCGACCCAAACGCTCATTTCAGAGTATTAATGATTTATACAGATATTATCGAGCCTCAAATTGTCGGAAACATTTTCGCCCCATTATTGAGAACAATCAGAGTGAGTGGAAACGATGGAGAAGTCGTTAGTGTAGAATACGAGAGACCTCATTATTTACCTGTCAATCGGAAAATTATTGACACGATTGAAATCGTTATAAGGACGAACAACGGAGACTCAGTGCCATTTGAACGCGGACGCTCGTACGTGAAACTTCACTTTCGTCAAAAGTATCTCTCATGATGTATGTACCATACCGTTGTTGTGAAAAATCCTTCGAGGATTATTATACGAATCAAACAGGAAGCGGACTTAATTTTTATCAAGGTGTTCCCTATCAGAGAGGATATGGCTTCGGGGGTCTCTTCAAATCGTTTTTCAGGGCAGCCGTCCCACTTTTCAAATCGGGTGCCAAAGCAGTCGGAAAACAGATTTTAAGTAGTGGAGTGGATGTGTTTAACAATGTATCGCGTGGAGAAAACAAAAAAGTAGCAGCGAGACGACGATTGAAAGAAGCGAGTAAAAATTTGACGGATAAAGCTGCAGTTAAAATTAAAACAATAATCGGAACCGGCTGAAGGAATAAAAAGCGTAAGCTCTCCAAGAAACGCATCAGTTTTCGCAAAACCAAGAAGGTGAAAGCACACGATATTTTCTCCTAGTAAAATGTCTTCATTCATCCATCAAGATTCTCCTGCATGTGTGAAGAGTGAATTAGATCTTTTCACTCTCCCGCCTACTCAAGTTGCTATTGAAAAAGGACAATTTGTGGAATATCACCCCATAGCAAATATTCGCGATGGAAGCCCCGTGGAGTTCAACATCTCAGGAAGTGGTGAAGAATACAACGACCTAAGTGCATCCTACATTTATGTCAAAACAAAAATTGTCAAAGCGGATGGCTCCCCGTTACCCGACAAAGAACCCGTCGTTCCAGTTAATTTATTCTTACATTCTCTTTTTTCTCAAGTAGACGTCAGTCTCAACGAGCGAAATATTTCCTCTGCAAGTAATACATATCCATTCAGATCATACATTGAAACTCTTTTGAATTATGGAGAAGATGCAAAGAAAAGTTTACTTACCTGTGAAATGTTCTTCAAGGAGTTGAATCCTGAAAAAATCGATCCTACAGCTGACGATGTGGACGAAGGAGTGAAATCTCGATATGAACTCAGCAAACACAGCAAAACATTCGATATGATAGGACAATTACATTGTGACATTTTTCAACAGAATCGACTCATGTTAAATTTGGTGGATATTAAAATTAAAATGATTCGAAGCAGTGCACCATTTTGCCTTTTATCTACAAAAACGGACACCGATTATAAAGTGATATTGGAGCATGCTTCATTATTCATTCGGAAAGTCAAAGTCAACCCAGGAGTTTTACTTGGACATGCAAAAGCATTGGAGAAATTTTCAGCTAAATATCCCATCGACAGAGTCTTGTGTAAAACCTATTCCATTTCAAAGGGAAGTTTCTCTTTCATGCAAGATAATGTTTTTTTAGGTGTCATGCCTAAAAGAGTAATCATCACATGTGTCGAAAATGCTGCTATGAACGGTCAATATTCTAAGAACCCTTTCATGTTTTCACATCATGATGTGAATTTTATATCTATTTATGTGGATGGGCAGCCCGTACCGAGCAAACCCATGGAATTAGATTTTAAGAATAATAATTACATTCGAGCCTATCACAGTTTATTCGATGGATTTAATAGTGATAAAGGTATTTCTTTGTCACGGGAACAGTATGCCAACTCACATGCAATCTACAGCTTCAATTTGAATGCCGATTTATGTTCCAGCTCCCATTTGAATTTACAACATCAAGGGAATTTAAGAGTGGAAATTAAATTTAATAAAGCTATTGCTGAAACTCTTTCATTAATTATTTATGCTGAATTTCAAAACGTGATCGAAATTACAAAATCACGTCACGTTCTCTGTGACTTTGCCAATTAAGATGGATTCCGAACAAATACGAAATATTCTACTTCGCGATCCATTTACTAAAAACTATTTCTTAGATGTATTTCCGAGCGATCAACTGCCGAAAGATTTTCATACATTTCCGGCATGTTTTGTAGCGAACCTTGACCCAGCATCTCAGGCAGGGTCGCATTGGATTGCAATTTATGTCGAGGGAAAAGATAATGTGGAATTTTTAATGCCTATGGTTATAGTCCATTCTATTTCGAAGGACCTATTCACGATTTTGTATCACAATTTTCAAAAGTGGTATATAATCCCATGACTTTGCAAAGTAATTCCACTGCTGTATGCGGACAATATTGTATTTATTATTTATATTCCAAGTGTCGTAGTACTTCATTAAAATGTATGATAACTGCTTTTGTCAACATACATGTGTGTAATGATAAGCGAGTGTATAATTTTGTTGCTAAACATTTTCATGTACATCCAAATTTCTTTCAATAAATATATTTAAGTGAAAATCAGTTGTGTTTATGTGTCATTCACGATGGAGAACTTAACCTACAAGTAACCTCAACTTCAGGTCCCCTTCACAATGATTGCTTCAGGGCCTACTGGAAGCGGCAAAAGCGTTTTCATATCTCAATTGTTAAAATTTCGACGCGAAATGTTTTCCACAGTACCCGATAAAGTTGTGTGGTTTTACGGGATACACCAGCCCTTGTACGACGAGATTCCAGATGTGACATTCGTTGAAGGATTCCCTCCAACTTTCAAAGACTATTTAGGAACAAATACATTATTCATTATTGATGATTTAATGTCTGAATGTGGAAAAAATGAATCCACCACAAAACTTTTTACGCGTGGTAGTCACCATCTAAACATATCTGTTATTTTCATCACACAAAATTTTTTTCATAAAGGAAAAGAAATGCGTGAAATTACTTTAAATGCACATTATATTATTCTTTTTAAAAACAGGAGAGACATGGCACAAATTACACATTTAGGAAAACAAATTTTTCCGAGACATTTGAAATTTTTCCAAGAAGTGTATGAGGATGCAACGAAAAAGAAATTTTCATATCTGCTCATCGATTTGAAAAACGATACATCGGAAGAACTCAGACTGCGTACAGATATTTTACCCAATCAAACTCAATATATCTATCAAAGAAAAATAATAGTATAAGAGAAAAGACTCCTGTGAAGAGGTGCTCATACAGCAACATGACTGTGACGAAGCAACAGCTCAAGCAACTTCATCTTTTACAAATTTGCCCTACAAACCTTCAAAAGGATTTATTACGAAAGATTGATTTAAACTGTATTAAAGCAAGCTGCGAATGTTGTCATAATACATTGAAAGGTAATATTCCATTGTCGAAACATCAAAAAAAGAAGCTCTCTAAACACAAGACGACACTACGCAAGTTAGCGGCCCCAAACATTGCTTTGTCTACGAAACGCAAGTTAGTTGTTCAAAAAGGCGGATTTTTAAATTTCTTAATTCCTGCGGCAGTCAGTGTATTATCCACCCTTCTCAATGGAACACGCTACGAAATTTGCGCTCGTACCGGAAGAACTGGTGAATAAACACACAGTATCATCAAAACAACTCAGTGAATTGGATAAAGAAATGATGAAAATATTAAACAGCAACTTGGAAGAATATGAAAAGGTGATGAGTATAATGACATTTTACAAAAGAAATTACAACTCACGGAATTTAATTCTCCATGGATACAGCCATCTCAAGAAAATAATGAAAAGGAAGATGTGAGAAAGAAAGAAGAAAGTTCGAAAGATTACGAGTCGACAATATTAAACAGTATTAATAAGCAATATTTACTTCAAGCAAGAAATTTGATAGACATTATGAAAAGACACTCTGATATTCTGACATGGAATGAAAAAGGACAAGTCATTTATAAAAATCAGAAAATGGAACATACGAACATTGCAGACTTATTAAATTTAATGTTCAGTCATAAAAAAAATATTTACGTACCATGGGTGAATGAATTTTTAAGTTCATTGGAAGAAATGAATGTACCGAAGCATTTTGTGAAAAATAAAAATTTGTTGGATTTGAAATTATCTTCAACTCATATGTTAAAGGAAGATGTGAAACCTGTTTTTACACCAAAACTTCGCAGAAGGAAGCGAAATTCCAATGTAAAATGGGAACACATGTATAAATAAAGATGTATATTTAAAAAAATTATCTGTCTTATTATTTACTTTCAGCATGAAATTATTTTTAAAAGCATTCTCATTTAAAACACTGAATAAAACAGGGAAAATGGATAAAACTAAAAACATACATTTATTGAACAAAAAAAAAAAAAATATATATATATATATAATATTTACAAAAATTACGTACAGATTAGAAGCATAATCGTCGAGCATATGCCAATCCATGTTGTTTTAGAGATCGGCGAAACAAATATTTTTTTCTCTAAATGCCTTAGTTAATTTTATAACATCCATACATAATAATGTATTACTACACATTTGATTGTATTTTTCAGATATGCTTAAAGTCATGCATGGATGTCTGCGTTGTGAGGGATGCGAAACAATACATCCTTCGCACTCAAAATGATCATTCACGCAACCGATGATTCCATCTTGTAAACACTGTCTTATTTTCTCCTCGGTTAAGGTCGGTTCAAACTCCGTTTGCTTCTGCATATTTTCTTGTAAAACATACGAGAAGAATACTTTGTATAATTCGTTAAAAATGTCACTATTTTTTTCACGAAGATGAGCATACACGTCTTCATCAATGGAAATAGTTGTAGGGTGTAGTGAAAACTCATTACAATGCTGATTAATTTGAAGAAGTCTGCAACGTCTATCGCTCGATAGAACAAGCACTTCATTTCTCGCAACAAAGCTGCTGTTTTCATATGTTGTATTAAAATCAAATAATTTCTTCATTAAATCATTAAAAGCGGCTGGGGAGAATGTAATCTCACTAGATGGCACCATGTGTATAACCTCAGAGTTCAAAAAAAATAATTTCTCTCACTAGGTGGCGTCATGAGCAATTTTAGTTGGTAACCGTTGTCATGGTAACCGGTATATCACCGTTGCCATCCCTAAAAACAAAACTTCAGACGCAGAGTAACAACTCAACTCCACTCAGAAACCCCCGTAGTCTTCTACGAGGATAGCATAAGGAACCCTACTACTCAACCCTACTCGGCAGGCGGAGGAGGAGAGGGGAGGGGAGGCGCAAGGGGGGCGTGGCAGGCGGAGGGACCCTCCGCACCTCCGCCTGTGGTCGCAGAACTGTCAATTGCTACCTACTGACATCTCGACATCTTAAGGGAAATTAAGAATAACTTTTGAGGTTAACATTTGTTAACATAATCCTTTATTTCTTCAGAAAATATTTATTCGTATATTAGTTTCCTATTGGGAAAATTTGGTTTGCGGCTTAAAAACACAGTAAATCGTATATGTCTAAATACAATAAAAAACATAAAGGCCAATGTCCACCTCTGCCTTAACTGCGGAGGATTTCAACAGGTATCTACGGGGCGGAATTCAGAGCAATGGATTTTGTAAGAAATATGAATAACCACGGTTTTTGAATGTCTGATCTTACTTGCCGGTCATTAGGAAATCGTCAAAAACCAAAGCCATTGCGTGAGTAAAGTAAAGATCATAGATGTTAAACCTACTTTTATATATATTAAACTATCAATGAAGATTATAAAGATTGAAGACTGTGCACTGTAAAAAAAATCTGTGAAAAGACAGAAAAGAAATTGAGTGTTTTTGTAAATTTACGATGAATTCGTTGAAATCAAATAATCAAGTTTCTTGTAAAACAGTTTCTCAATAAAATTCTTGTTTGTCCACACTCTGTGAAACCACAGAGAAAGATCTAGTAAGTTATGTAAAACTGAACACTTGAGATTTGTGGCTACCAGTTTAAAAATTGTAAACAAATGCATAATTAAACACTTGATATCTGTGACTAACAGTTTAAAATTTTTCACATTTCTTATATAGTGTTGGCGTACGGTTTATTTTTCAGCTCTAGTGAGCAGCTTAACCCTCGGCGGCCAGTCCTCCCAATTCCTATGGCATAGTAATCGCAGCAGCGTTGGCTCACTTGCCCTCACCTTTGACATCGGGTACCAGAAATAGCAATTCAACGTACTAATAGATGTGGCCAATTCTGCGGCAGTGATATCTGTTGCTATCAATTTACAGAATGTTCTCTGTTTGTTATTCTTTGTAATTTCCTTTTTTAGACTTTTTTCCCCTCATTTGTCAAGTGTTTATGAAAAATATACGCACGTAATTTGTTCAGCATTATCTTCGCATTTTTCCCCATTAAATCTGAATTTTATTGAATATATTAAAATATTTGTATCTCATTTTTATTATTACATTAATAAAGCTTTTGCTTGAAAAATCCCTCCTTTGTTTTCAATTTTATTATAGTTAGCATCCATTCGAGTAAATCACGTTTTTTTTTTTTTTTTTTTTTTTTTTTTTTTTTGCAGTTGAAGACATGGTTGCATGGTTGTTTGATTTACTTCTGTTATTTCCACGAGCCAATTCGAATGTTTATTTGAATTGAAAGATGTTGTGTAGAATGTGCTTATGTTCGTATGTAGAGCACTTTAGGAGTGCAAATGAATTTAACAGTCAGCATAACGCAATTCTTTTTAAAATAAAGACCTGGATTTTAAGATTAATCTAATCTGCCACCTGTACTTTAATTTAACTTAGAATTAATTACGTTGTACTTGCAATAGTTTCTGATAATAGTGTGTGCTTTGTAAATAAAAAGATTAGTATAACACTATTTTCAATACAAAAATGATAAAACCAATTTTATTACGGACCTAAATATTGCAAAATAATTGCATACAGGTGAAATGTCCTGAGCTTCCAATGCTAAGCAGCAGTATTTGATAACTGCCCACATAACAGACGTAAACGAATCAGAAATCGAAGAAGTGCAAAGTATCTTTCACATACGAATAAAATATTGGAAATAAAAATAAGAATTAAAATAAAAAAAAAGAGAGAAAATCAACGATGAAAGATTTATATGAAACTAGCGATACCCGCACGGCTATGCCCGTGTTAAAAAATGAAAAGACCAGTCGGTTTGCCATTGTGTATATAGTGATAACTTTTTTAGGTGTAAATCATGTTATTTTATTAAAATGTATAGCATTCCACATAATTAAAAATTAGCTGCCCACGGCAATCAGCCAGAGATCCTACACATTTAAGCACTTTTTTTTTTTTACAAAACACACACAATAAAAAAGGGAAAAGGAAAGAAAGAAACGAAACCAAAATAAAAAAGAAAATATTTGAAAGAAAACGCATTTTGTTTGTTTAGTTCAAGTACCCACATAAAAAGGACGATTATAATAAGTTAGAATAGTTTTAATTACTAATAAATTTTTAGTATAATTAATTTGTATCTATTATTTATTGACATTAAAGTCGGGTCCAGACGCTACGTTTTGTACAACCTTTTGTCTGCGCAGTCTTAAGACTGAATGAAAACGTTGCAGTTTTTTATGCGTCTACATGGTGCAGAGATATCTGTATATTTCACTCAGTTTTGTGCGATATCGTCACGAAGGAGGTACTACTCTGGTCAATTTTGGCAGGGTGTCATGTTAAAAAAAAAAAAAGACTGGAACGTCTCAGAAGTACCCGGCGTTCAAAGTGGTCAAATGATTACATAAAATAAATAGTTTTTTGTTGCCTGTTCTAGTGGTTCGGCAACTGCAGTCTCTTTATTTTCATCCATGGTATTCCTAGACTGCTTTGGTGTCTCCTGATCATTTAGGAAATGTAGCAAATCAAAATACCAGAGAGATGGCTTGTAGATTTCGTCTCCAGCCCCAGATCGAATCGATTTATTATCTTTTGCCAATTCTTTACGGTAAACACTTCTCAAATAATTAATTATTTACAACTGTTTCTCTGTTTGCGGTTGCATCAATTTCTTTGAATTTTTCCACTAAACTCTCATAAGCCTCCCCTTTTTTATCCCTGTCCCTATACTCCTTGGATTTGACACGCCAAATGCATGGGAAACTTTCGCATAATGCAATAAATTCTCTGAGAAACTCCCGAGAACATTGCCGAAAGTCGGCCATTGTCGCCTGACGAATTGAAACTGAGAAACAAAATGAATCGGGAAAAGGTGCTACCGTTTACATGTACCGATTTGTCTGCACAGTTCAAATACATCTATGCTTTCTAGCTCAGTTACCGCTGCAACTGTACAGTCTTCGCACCGGACTCAAAACTGCGCACTTTTCAAATCTACATGCAACGTTTTATCTGCAACGTGTTGAACGCAGACAAAAGATTGTGCAAAACGTAGCGTCTGGACCCGGCTTAAAACAGAAAGACGAAATTTTGTAGCTTTTCTAGCAGAAACAAACAGCAGCAAGCAAAACTTTAGGAATAAACCTTTCATTCCAGCTGAAATAGGAAAATAACATATGTGCTAATTCAGTGGCGAAAAAAAAAATTAAATAAGTGAAAGTATAAATAGTAATAATAAGCTGGAATAACAAAAGTCGCTATAAAGAGTAACATTTCTTTTAAAACCCCTGTGCAGTAAGAAAAATGGTCCCGTAAAATGCATGTCAAAATAAGGAAATCAAAATCGCCTGTGAGACGCAGGGAATAACATTTAATTCGTTTTAAAAAAATTATAATCAATATCCAAAAAAATTAATTAATTAAAAATCGGCTGCTCCTCAAAATGCTAAAAACCGCAAGCAATAAATTTTAATTCGTTAAAAGAAAAAAGGATCAATCGTCAGTCGGCATGGTAACAATTAAAATTAAAGTTAATTACCGTGAAAAAATAATTTCGAACTGCAGAGAAAATGCTTATAACTTCGTTTCTAGTTAATTTAGAGGCTTAGAATTTTCGCATGTAGAGCGAAACTCCTTCCGGGGTAGTTTTTCACGCGCTTTTCAACGGTATCAAGCTCGAAACGATGCGATAATTTCTTCCCATATAAAATGACTATTGTATGAAACTTTCGGCTATAAATTGGAATAATAGAAGAACAAATTCGAATTTCAGAAAAAACTCTCCGAGGTGCACACCCCCATGTTCCAAACTAATTTCGTGCCAAATTTCATGAAAATCCGCTGGACGGTCTGGGCCCTACGCCGTACACAGACAGACACACACACATACTTACTGCTTTATTATTAGTAGAGATAGTACATAATGTGGGGGGAGTTACATATCCTGTGTCTAGCAGTGCTTTCCAAACTGGGTGTCGCGAATCAGCATCAAGGGTGTCGTGAGATTGTAAAACGAATGAAGTGCTTATGATAAAACAATATCAAACATCCTTCTCTTGGTTCAGTGTAATCACAGATCCCATAGTAACCCCGTGATTGATATGTTGATTTCTACAATTTGTGCATGTAACTTCCAGTTATGGCGCTAGATGTATCTGTACTGCTGCTGTACGTTGGCGCTCTCTATAGGTTTCTTGTTTTAACTAGTTCTTCAAACGGCGACATTGGGCCATTGTACATTTCCTTCAGTCTGCTTATTTCTTTCATTTGTGACACATACCATTATTTCACCTGGTTCAAAGTGACATATTTACGATATAAATTTTACGAAACTCATCCGCTATGGATAAATTTATTGTCAGAAAGACACCTTTGGCAGTTTATAAAGCAACAGTCAAGTGGTGTGTGTGAAACTTCAGTAGTTACTGACCAACAATTAAATAGTGTCTCAAACCTCTGTTTATTTCTCGCCAATATGCAGTAGCAAGAACACAAAGTGAGAATGTATAAGGAAGAATACATAAAAATGGGATTTACGTGGTGTGGAGTTGAAGAAGGTCCAACGCCGGTGTGTGTGATTTGTGGAGAGAAACTTTCCAATGCAAACATGGCACCAAATAAGTTGCTACGCCATATTTCAATGAAACACAAGCTAGTCAACAACATGCTAGTCTACAAGGCAAGGATGTAAATATCCTTACCGCTACAGACAAATAGCAACCTTAAGAGATAGTCGAGGTATGGTTGAGAAAAACAAAACAATTTTGACATGTTTCCATTAATGTCTAAATGTGCAGTTAGTAATGAAATACAATACTATTGATTCATGACCCATTCATGATTCATTAGATATCAACCAGTATGACTGGATAAGAAACCCTTTTGCGCTTTCCAGCACTTGTGAACTTCAATTTGCTGAAGAGGAGGAGCTGGCAGACCTGAAGAACAACCGCACTTTAAAACTTACGTTCCAGGAATCAGATTCGTGCAACTTCTGGATTTCTATTCGGCATGATTATCCTCACCTAAGTAATGGGACACTCTTCATTTTGCTGCAGTTTTCTACAACATATTCGTGTGAAAGTGCATTTTCTGTTATGACTAATACAAAAACAGTTAAACGTAGTAGTTTGAGAAAGTGAGATGAAGAAATACGTGTGAATTTGTATTACATCCGACCTAATATAAGACAGATTTGTAATGGTTGTCAAGCCCATGTGAGTCATTAAATTCTTGATAGTATTGGAAAATTTTGTACCTGAAAAAAGTGTTTAATGTATTAATTATACTGTACTTCCATTTCACGTATGAAATAATTATTGTTTTAAAATACCATTTTTTATGATGAAATCAAATCCGTTTTATTAGCATGAGTGAAAGGGTGTCTCGTTAAATTGTATGTACTTGAAAGGTGTCGACATCAGGGACAGTTTGGAAAGCTCTAGAGCAATTTTAATATTCCCCCCTTCCCTTCTAATGGATACTGCCATATTGGTTCCTCACCATTTGATAATCATCTCTTTCAGTAGCACCTCAATGTATGTAGTACTATCGCCGCATGAGAAATTTGATGCTCAGTTTCTTTCAAAGAGAGGTAAGTATCTGGGCTCTGACGTAGCGAAATTGCAATAAGAATTCATTTTGGCCGAGAATATTCATGCTAAAAAGATACTCGAGATCTTTGACATGTCTCAAAATCATGTGATATGGCCGCTGACGATTTTCTGCATCTTGAAAATCCGATTTGGGCCAGGTTTGAATTCGCAAACTTCGGCGTAAAAGGTCATTCTTCCTGTGGTGCAGATGAATAATGAAAAAAAAATTTAAAGATTTTAAAAATGAAATAAATACTTTAAATATGCATTGCAGATTGCAGTTGTGAGCCGCAATAACCCAGATAAGACTGCAACCACGTTTCGCGATAAAAAAAAAAATAAATTAGTTTAGGAAGATGTTGGAGTAGGTATGAATGGCACTATTGTTTTTCATCAAAAATAACAATAATTAGAATCACATACCTGGGAACCATTCCCTGAAAAATTGGATGGGTGACTCATGTGTACAAGCTTGTTGAAATCCAGCGTTGACTTGTTTGAATTTATATTCTCATAGGAATTGAATAAAGATAAGTATTTGAGTCATATTTTTTATGCATTGAAATGAATTAATTCATCTGTAAGAAAATGTGTTTGCCAAAATACAAAATTGAAGACAGACATTTGTTTTTGTAAATCATGTATTCCTTTTATTTTGTCACCACAAAAGTACATTTTATCCAGTCAATAACGAGCCTTTTTTTGTAAGTGCATAATTATTAAACATGTGCAAGCATATCAAAATAATACTGTGTGGCACATTTGAACAAACAGTATAAAATGTAGAAGTTCAATATAATTGGCAAAACACCCAACATACTGATGCAAGTTTAGTTGCACTTAAATACATGATGAGATAGGCATTAGAGAAACCATCATATTAATTATGGTCTCGAGAATAGTAAGAAGTCGCACTCACGACTGATTTTTATAATGAATGACACTTGATTTCCAGTACATAACTAACGGTAAAACAGAAACTCACTTTTTTTTTTAATTTGGAGGGGAGAAAGTAAAAGTCCCCTGGACGCCAAATATTTTACCGCTTCAAATAACTAGTAAAATCAAGTCATACATTAACAAGTTTCCTTTCTTTTTTTTTTTAATACGCTATCGCACTAATTAAGACAGCATATTGACATACTAATTATGGCACAGGAAATACACATATGGCACTTTCGGAATATAAATGCACATTAATCTGATCGAGTTAATGAATCTCTTCCTGAATAACCATGTATGCAATATGTATCAATTCCAACATTTCCGTTCATTGAGAAATACAAGGCTACGAAAATGATTTTACCACATTTGGCCGTTGGGGTCAGAACAATGGAAAACTTATTTCAATCAAAGATAAATACTCTATTTCATAAATAAAGGACTTGTCAATAAGTAAAATACTGAGTGGAAGTCACTTTTAAATGTTTAGTCAAAGATTCGTTTTCTTAAAATTGTAAGAACAGCTTACTGATGCAATGGCGGGATAAGGGCACACCATGCACCGACCCAAATTTTAGCACAGTAAAATTTAAAAGAAGACATGGGCATTACACAATTTAATTTAAATGCAGAAAATTCGGTATTAAAACGAATACAACTATCACATTACATGTAAAGAGTAAATGATAAACGACAACATTGTAGGCAAAATTAGAGTGCAGTATATTAATATAATAAAAGATATTCTTGCATACACATTTTCGTGTAAATGAAATAAATTAGAGATATGTTGCATATTCAATGTGATAAAAAGATATCGCAAGTTAGCTGAAAAATGGAGGCTTATAAATGTCAGTTAAAGATTATTGTAGAAATTCTGCAATTTTAATTCACAAATGGATGGGCGACTTCAGCCAGATAAGGAATGTTGCAACACATATAACTGAATTAATGAATATCACAAATTGAGATTACCCAAAATATCACATATTAATCACAGTATATCTCAGATATGTGCTATAACTACAGCTAAATTATTTAAAGATTTAAATGGATTCACCCAAGCTAGCATTGAATATTGTCCATACAAAATACTAAGGACTGTTACAAGAACAGAGTTGCCAAAGAGGGAATGACGTCAAATTTTGAGGGGGTAGCATTGCAATCAGAATCACAATAACTTAATAGATATATGTAACATTGTTTAGCAATAAATTTGAGCAGGTAACGAGATTAAATTTGGTGGCCAAAATATATTTTGTTCTGTAAAATGAAGGTGTAACAAATTTGTTTTTTTTTTTTTTTGCCTTGCTCTAAATGCACATGGATACGAAATTTCATGGAATGTCATTGTGCAATGCATGAAAGCATATGTTTGGATGGTTTAAACACTTTTTCGATTCGATTATGTTATATAGAAAAAGAAATATAAATACATTTTAAATATGTAAACATTGCACATATGAGATGTGTGCACATGACACATTCTTTGGCAAAATTAAGACATGTGTTATAACACAGTGTGTATTTTACACATACTTTGGTACTAGTGACACAAGAAAATACGAAATACGAAATGATGAAAATACAAAAATTTATCTTGAGTCATAATAATAAGCACAGTAAAATTTAAAAGAAGACATGGGCATTACACAATTTAATTTAAAAGCAGAAAATTCGGTAATAAAACGAATACTTAGCACATGATATTTTTGGCAGGCCAACTCAATACGGGGAATCCTCCTTCCATTGTTTCGGGAAAAAGGCACCTCTTTTTTTCACGTCCTTCACATTTTTTTAAAAAAGACGCTACTAACTTTATCGAATATTTTCAACCAGCGTTGCTGAATTGCATGCTGGGGCGAATCAACGTGTTGACCAATGAGAGTGCGATCTCATTCAAACGAGGCACTACGTCACACACAGTGCAACGGTAAAAGAACATTCTAGAAAGATTATTGAACAAGTATGCTTAATCAAGGCTTTGAATGACCTTGGATGCACACCAGGTGTGAATCGTCACGCTTGAAAAGAGAAGGAAAGAATTACGAACATTTTTCCTACGTTCTGCAAAATTTTCGTACAGTCGGCGACTCATTCCTTCCTTAAAGCAGAAGGGAGGGGGGGGGGGGGGGGTTATGTGGTGCGTTTGCGATGGAGCAAAGCGCAAGACAAAAAAAGTTGAAATGTGAGGTGGCACACTCTCACACTTCCGGCAGCAACTTTCATATAAAAAGAAAAAGCGCTTTTTTATACTAATGTTTGATCCCATTTCGATGCCTATTAACTAAAAATCATGTTTAACTTTGTTAGTTACACCATTTAAATGAAATGGAGTTCTTTAAAATCTTTCTGAAAATCGTTTAAATTACGTTTATATATATTAAACGTAAATAGATACACATTGTATCAAAGAATTTTTAAGAATAGGTTTATTAAAAAAAATAAAAACTAGTAATTATATTTTTTAATTTTTTTCAAAATAAGCTCCTTCGGCTTCAATGCATTTGTTACAGCGGTTTAAAAACGATTCAAATGCCAGTTCCACCTCACTTTGTGGGACTGCCTCCAAAGCTTGAATTTTAAAAAAGTGATGCCCTTTGTTTTGTGTTTGAAATGCTTCTAATGAATTCCACAGCTCATCTTTCCAAGTTACATCAAATGTACAGCAAATCGATATCGTCTTTATTTTTCAATTACATGTCTGAGACATACGAGTAAAACGATCGCTTTTGTCAAGTATTTTCTTTCTGAGTAAAACAGCAGGTGTCTTTTAGTTTTGCTGTAATTGGACATCAGACACTAGCAACAGAGGACAGTTAAGTAGATTTTCTATTATTGTTTTCTCTCTTTTTAAATAACTATTACTTTCACTATTTTTCAGAAAAATACTTGGGCGGGAAAATCGAACATGCAGATAAATAAAATTTTTCGTCTTTATTAGGACGTTTGTTGTTACATGAAATTTTCATCAGAGAGATGTAAGTATTAAATTCAGCTTTAAAACTGGAGTTTTTTTTTTAATGTATTTTTTGTAAATCCAAAACTGCTGATGTGTTTATCATGTCAAAGAAACAAAAAGTTGAAGGCGTGATAGTCTAACAAAACATGCGTCGAAGCTGTTTGTATAGTGTCAATGTCATCAAAGTAAAAAAAAGTAAACAAATGAACTGAGGTTTTGGCAGTGGATCAGCTTATAGTTAAGGAGTTTCACGCATGCTCGATAAAGCAGATTTCGCTACTGTAAGCTTAGCTCCAGCTGTAGTCTTAAAATTCTTTGACACACTGTGTACAAACAGCTTCGATGCGAGCTTTGGAGGCAGTCCCATAATGTGAGCTGAAACAGGCATTCGAATCATTGTTAAACCGCTGTAACAAATGGATTGAATTTGAAGGAGCTTATTTTGAATAAAAATACTTTAAAAAATATAATTACTAGTTTTATTTTATAAACCTAGTCGTAAAAATTCTTTGACACATTGGGTATTTTAGGATAGGTGCCACCAAAAAATACCTCAACTAAATCACAGCAGTACTAAGAACGCCACTTAGTGGTAATAAAAGCCGTCATTTTCTTCTGAAAGATTTTTTTAATGTTTTGTTAGACTATCACGCCTTCAACTTTTTGTTTCTTTGACATGATAAACACATCAGCAGTTTTGGATTTACAAAAAATACATTAAAAAAAAAACTCCAGTTTTAAAGCTGAATTGAATACTTACATCTCTCTGATGAAAATTCATGTAACAACAAACGTCCTAATAAAGACGAAAAATTATTTAACTGCATGTTCGATTTTCCCGCCCAAGTATTTTTCTGAAAAATAGGGAAAGTAATAGTTATTTAAAAAGAGAGAAAGCAATTATAGAAAATCTACTTAACTGTCCTCTGTTGCTAGTGTCTGATGTCCAATTACAGCAAAACTAAAAGACACCTGCTGTTTTACTCAGAAAGAAAATACTTAACAAAAGCGATCGTTTTTTTACTCGTATGTCTCAGACATGTAATTGAAAAATAAAGACGATATCGATTTGCTGTACATTTGATGTAACTTGGAAAGATGAGCTGTGGAATTCATTAGAAGCATTTCAAACACAAAACAAAGGGCATCACTTTTTAAAAATTTATGTAAACGTTTTAATGAACCACTACTAATGATGCATTGTAAAAAAAACTAAATAAATAAAAAATATATGTATAAAAGAGCACTTCCGTGCAAGAGTACTGAGATACATTTACTGAAATCTCAAAAATTTTCATCTGTTATTGGTACGCTATAAAGATTTTGGTGTTTAGTTTCTACCATTTTTAGTGTTTTTTTGGTGCTCAGTAACATAAAAGTTGAAAATTATTCATTTTTGATATATTTTTTAAAAAATTTTCGTGTCTGGCTAAGAAAAATATAGGTAGTGTTTAATTTTTAGCATATGAGGTTCGTTGTCATTTACGTATCAAAAATTCATTACGATTGCGCATTTATCCTATTATTATAGAAATGAGCAATGGCAATGACATTTTGTTTGTTTTTTTGTAAACGACCATTTTAGGTCACATTTATTTTCGAGTTTATTTGATATTTTCAAGGATATGCCTCAAACTCTCGTCCAATATGACTGATAGAATAAGACAGCACAATAGAATATTACAATACAAAGAAGGATATACACCCAGGGCAAACTGGGAATCGAACACACGCCTCTGTTACTGCGCGCAGGCAGGCAGCGGAAACTGGTTCTAAGACAGCTCGGCTACTGAGGCCCCCGACATTTTGATATACAGCGGAGTTAACAAACTTCATGTGCCAAAAAACATTATGCTGTTTATATTTTTTAGACAAACAAAAAAAGTTTAAATACGTCAAAAATGAATAATTTTCAAATTTGATGTGACGGTGCTGCCAACTGAACACCAATTTTTTTGTATCTGCTTATTGTTGTTTAAAGGAGTCAAATTCCGTTCTTGAAGTACTAATAGAGATTACATTAAAGACAAAATTAAAAGACGGGGCAAGGCGACAAGTATAATTTTAATACTTCATAATTTAATCACTTAAATTCGTTATTTCTATTGCCTGATAATGATAACAAGTTGAGGACTTCCTATATTACTTTAGAACAACATCTTATGTTTATAAAAGAGACAAAAAGGAGTAAATTATAGGTGGAAGTCGCAACTTCAAGACTTTTGAGCATTGAAAAAGGAGTGCCTTGTATCCCCGAAACACGTTTATGCAAAAGTTTTGTAAATTTTGTGCTGTAATAACATTTTCTTTTTGTCAGTTTAAACAAACTATTTTAATGTATTCACTTCAGTAAAAGAGAAATTTTTTTGTACTGTCGAACTCGAACGCCCTCTACCACATGAAAAAGCCATTTCAGGCCCTGCAATGTTATGTGATTCCTAATCGTCTTCGTGCTTCCGTACACCTTCTGCAACTTTGTCGCACGAGTAGCGAAACTTGTGGTGTAGGTGGTATTGTGGCATAAGACTAAATGCCGCGAAAAATTACAATTAAAACTTTCTGTAATATTGTTATTATTGCTTAATATCCAGTTAATTGAGTTATCAAACAACTATGACACAAATAGCAGGTTATTACTTCAGCATAAGTGGGTAAGTCGTAAAATGTTTTATTTGTTTGTTTTTTTCCTATATTTATTATACATTTTGTATAAACATCTTGGTGAGATAATGTGAAAATTTTCTGTCCAATTCGCTCAGCATACTTGGAAAATTTTTCTAATTCTCATAAAAATTTAAACTTTTTGTAATTTTCAAATTGAATAGAGTATTGATTAATAATTAGGTAATGTATTAAATAATTCTTTATGTGTAGTGACTAAACTAAGTCAGGCCCGTAACTAGTCATATTGAATAGGAACAAAGTATATTGAATACAATTTAAGCGATTGAACTTTTGACTGTGAACAAAAGTAAAATTCAGTTCAATTTGTGAATGAGCAAAATACGGCAAAATAGCCTATATGCCGTATATCGTATGAGGAATTTGAAATGGGAATCTTACAATTCCTGATTTCTGGGATAAAATTAGGATTCATCAAAATAAACATGGTTTTCCAACTCAAATGCGTCCTTTTAAAAACTCATGACTCTTACCTTAGCACGAAATAATTTTCAATGTAGTATTCGTTCTAATAAATGCACATTATGCATCTTATTTAAGAACTTCCAGTGAAAACAAGTGTTACTCGATAGAAAGGTTTTCAGTAACTAAAATTGGTACTTTACAAGCACTTGCAAAGTAGCAATTGCAAAGTGTTAGTTTCGCTTATGACTATACACAGACTTGTTTAAGGAGGACTTTATAAGTATTTGTGTTCAAGAGCTTCGAACTAATAAAATAGGTATGTTAATTAAAATAATATGAAAGAAATATTATCTAATGTTTTCTCTTTCAATATTCAAATAATAGCAAACAGACAGTGAAATGCATATGCTGTTACGATTAGTATTCGGACATTTCACTGAATATTATAATTTGGGAAAATAATCGCTCTTGACGAAGTGAATAATTCAATGTGCAATCAACGTAATTATTGTTAGATTACCATGATATTTTTAGTTAGATTTCAACCAAATTAAACTCAGATAAACAAAATTTAATAAATCGTTTTTTGATATCGCAAAATGTAGAAAATATTAAAATAAAGATTTTTCTTGATGAATCCTAAAAAGCTTCAAACTTTTATTCAACTATCCAGGAATGTTTTGAATTATTACGAATTGAAAACTTTTAATGTTCAAATAACGTGGCCTTAAAATGTATTTTATTCTAAATAACAGAATAGTATTAACAGAAATGCTTTACATTTATTTAGATAAATGACATAGGGACATTGATTGAAAAATAATATTTGAAGCTGTTCTTGCAGGTAACGTAAGTTGAAATCACTTTCTGGGATATATATATACAGCAGAATTCGATAAATTATTATCTTAAAGTAAAACTGATTGTGTGTGTGGGGGGGGGGGGGGATGTATCAAACTGACACAATGAAAATGCTGAAGAAAAGAAATTGAATACTCACAGTTGAAATGTAAATTGCATTTTACAGAATTTCCATTTATACTTGTAATTTGAACATCAATATTTTTTGATGAGAAATTGATTGAAATTATTCATTTGATATTCGGGAAATAGAGCTTACTTGACTTACAAACAAGGTTTTTTTTTTTTTTAATTTGTTTTTTTGAAGGGAGAGAGAAAAAATATTTTATGCCGACATTTGTAAAAACGAAAGTTTGCTGTATATGCAACACAATGAAACAGAAAAACGAATTATTTAGCTGATATTTTTCCTCATTATTCGTCAGATGAAGAGAAGAATACTTCGTATATTGGTATGTCAGTAGCTTTTGCGAAATTTAACAGCCAGCTTCCAACCAGATCGCGTGTCTGGGAGATAAACTCGAGTCTAATTCAATTTTATATCTTCAGACCAATATTTAGTAAAACTTCTTTTACTCTCGACTAATCACAATATATTTTTAATTATTTTATGTATTTATTTATTTTCTTTCTCATTTCAACATGTTTTTTTCTTTCTAATGGGGCTGCGTATTAGTCTCATCAGACATCTCAAACATTAGAATATATTATAACCCTGAATTAGCGATTGTCAATGGAGTTACATGCTATTGTTAAATCGGGGGAAAATAAGTTATTAAATCCAAAAAGGGACTTTATAAGTCTATCGCTAATTTGAGGAAATTGTTAAATCGAGTACCGTTAAACCGAAATTATACTTCATTTTATTTATTAAGATAAACATTGGCATTTCACAATTATGTTCACATTTCACGTATTTTCAAATACCATCGACATTTCACGTTGTTATGGAGAGCGCCTTATAATGGAAGGTTCCAGAAATGCAAAAGAAAAAGTTACTACATTTATGTATTAATTCAAATGTGGGTAATTATTTTTAATTCCGTTCGTTTGTTTCAAATTTAATTAAGCATAATTTTCATTTTCATCAGTCACAATTGTTACTATGAAACATGTAAGCTTAGAAAGCATTAACTAAAAGTGTATTTTTACTTTCCAAGATTGCAATACATGTAAAGCGTAAGACTTGCCGTAATTTTCATTCTTCAAAATAAATTTGAAATATCCCAGTGTGATATTTATAACTAAGTTACCAAATCCAAATACTTCAATCTTATTATCAGATTTATGTATCTTTAAAAAAAATTGTTTTATCTTTTATTAAGAACTAGCTGAAATGCCCGGCGTTGCGCGGGTAATATTGCATCATTCGCAGGCCAAGTAACGCATGTCCAAAATGCTGTTAAAAATATATAAGGTAAAATTTTCGCAAAAAAATCCAAGTAGCAGATTTGCAACAGTCCTTAAGAATCCTATTTAAATAGTAGAAGTCATTAAAAACCACTATTGCATTGAAAAGAACATCATAGAAAAGTTCCTTTGAGACCAAAAAACACAGTTCATAAAAATTGCTATTAGAGTAAGGGAAACAGTAACTAAAATGCATATATGCAGCGGGATAATTGTGCAAAAATGGTATCAAGAGTCCGTGAAAATCGCGGTTGCAATATAGACAGCATCACATCTAAAAAGTTCCATTAGAATAAGAGCAGTATTATCTTTAAAATACGTCCATCAGATGAAAGACAACGGTCAATGAATATTTCTGCTACAATAAAGAAAACATTCCTTAAAGCCTCCCATTTGAATAAAGACAACTATTCCTAAACATCGCTAATAGAATAAGGACATTAGTCTCCAAACATCCTCATTAGAATAAAGACGTTTAGTGACTAAAAGAACCCATTAAACTACAGACCTTTAAGAGCTGCTGTTCCTAAAACTACCAACCGACCTTCTTAAATTCCCCTTCAAAATAAGGACAACAGTTAATAAAAACCCCTCTTGCAAAATCGTCAAAACATTTCCTGAAAATTCAATTAAATATAGCAGTTTTATAAAATTTGGATAAAAACGGAAGAAAGAAAAGCATTATTTTCAAAGGCAAATGTACATTTAAATTAGGAAATATTTTGTACTGAACCAATGCTGACGTGTTAAAGTAAGGTTAATAGAAAGAAATAACTAAATTCTGTCCAAATGACGCCAAATAGACAGTAAAAAAATTAAATAAATGTTATAAAATAAATAACTTGAGTAAAATATGAAATCAATAAAAACCGCTACGACAAAAATTAAAATGAAGCAGAAGATCGCCAAATTGATTGCACTGCAGTAATGGAAGCTTAACGCAAATGCGCCATAATCCTATAGTGTAAATCACGTATTGAATTAAATGAGAACAATATTACCAATAAGGATTATTGGAGCGGTTTGGAAATAACAAAATAGTATACAGTAAAACCTGTTTTTGTGCGGTGGATGGGGACCGCATAAAAGAAATCGTACAAAAAAATATTCGGAAATTTTATAAATTCTTACATATAATAAACAACTGTGTACAAAATACTACCTAAAATTTTTTTTATACGGTGGATAGGGACCGCATAAAAACAGTCGGACTTAGAAAATACATCAATGATTTATGAAATAGATGAGAGAATGCTTTCAATTAAATTAAATAATTAAATTAGACCTAAAGAAATTGTGAAAATATTTAATTCTTCATTGTACATATACATGGAGAAGTTTTCAAATTATACATTAAATAGTTTGCTCCTACTCGTCGTAATACAAAATGCGCATCTTCTTGTGACGAATTGGTTGAAAATCGCTTTCGTCGCTTGAAGATAGGATTTCAATTGATTTCTTTTTTGGTACCATGAAGTCAGTGATCAGTTTTTGTGACGACGGTCGACTGATCAATGCTTGTAAACGTCACGATAGTGAGACATGCATGATCTCAGAGTTCTTTTTGGAATTTTAAGGGTCTTTCCGCATTGGTATCTATTTTAAGAAAATGCGTTTCGAATTTTTTAGAAATCTGGATCCCTGCATATATTTTATCTGCTGTAATAGATTCCGGCTCTTCTTGTCCATTTTCATAATCTATCAAACTATTGATAATGTCACTATCATCGATAGTTTGGTCCTCAATCATCTTGTCAAGGTCATTTTCGCCGAAATAATCAAAGCGTTCCCCTATAATTTTTAAATATGTGTATGTACATTGATAGTAAACATTAAACTGGTGCTAACGCCGCTAAGATTCATATACCGCATAAAAATAAATCGCACGAAAAAAATCGCACAAAAATAAAATCGCACAAAACCAATCGCACAAAAATAAAATCGCATAGAAAAGGACCGCACAAAAACAGGTTTTACTGTACTGAGAACAATTTACTGGATGGTGGGCGAAAAAAAAGAATCAACACTTGGCGAAATTTTAAATTTCATCAAAAATAATTCCCGATACAGAAAACATTCCAACCTAGTTTTTATCCAAGAAATAAATATAAATCGCCAAAAAGAAAGAACATCATCCTGAAGATAAAGTAATTAAAAATCGTCTGCTGGTAATAATCCAGCAATAAAATCTGCAAAAAAATGAAATGTATTTTTAGAATTTGTTTCGCTCATAAAATGGCATGAATAAGGATAAAACAGCATTTTTTTAATCTCACGTTAACAGAAATCATCTAGTTGGCGAAAAAAGTACTATTAATTTTGGCGAAAACACGCAAATTGAGCAGATAAATTCAGAGGTAAGCCTTGCTTTAAAGTTCGAAAACTACTTCAAATGACTATTGCGCTTGTTCTATTTGTTCTACGAGCGTCAGAAAGAGATCATCTTGTGCAGTTTTTTACGGGCATCCATATGCTGCAAAAATCGAAAAGATGTGACGTCTCTTCGATGAGATATTAATAAAATTAATAATTCTGCTTAAAATGGAATAAAAGAATAACAAGTTCGAATTTTCGGAAAAACTCTTCGAGGTGCACGAGGATCTGACCCAAGGTACCTGTAACCAAAATTTCGTACTTCTAGACCGTCCCATCTCGGCAAGAGGCGAGCGGTACACACACACACATACACAAACTCTCTATTTTATTTATATAGATAACGACAGAACTTGGTTGTGGTCATTTGGTAAATAAAATTTCATAAAACTGTTTTTAAACCAATTTTTCTTGCGATAGATGAAGTGTGACCAATGATTTTAAGAAATAAAATTAGAAAAAATATTCTTATCTGCATTTGAAGTATGATTTCATAATAAATGTAGTTTTATTTAAAAGTAATAACCAATGAAAGAATTATTCTAAATTCATTTTTCTTCTATTCAACATGTTAGGTACGTTCCATAAATCTTGCTTAAAATAGGAACACCAATATTTTTAAGTTGTGAAATTAAAAACAATTCTCTCTCTTCTCCCCCCCCCCCCTTTTTATTGTCAAAATACAAAAAAAAATGTATAGCAACAAAACTTTTTCAAATTGCATTTTTTTTCTGTAACAAGAATGCAAATTTCATGTCTTTTCCGCTTGGACGCTAAATTGCACAAAAAATTTTTTTTACATGGAAAACTTTAAAGGAAAAGTAAATAAATAAAAATCAAAATAGATCACTAAGAAGGGAGAAAAAAACTCAATTGGATTTCTTTCTTTTGTTATAATCATTTACTACATGTTTAGAAAATAGTTTTTAAAGAAAAAATTGTCATTTCAATAATTCCTCTTTAACAACCTCATAAATTCTTATGAATGTAAAAACTGCAAAAAATATTCTTGTTCGAAAGAACTTTTTATCAAACAAATTTTTCTTAACTAATCTTAACATACATAAGTAATCCACAATAGCATTCTTTTTTTACCCCACTATAGCAGAGTCAAAAGGAAGGGTTATGTTTTTAGCAGTCTACAATTCGACCGCGGACTTTGACAGTTGGACGCTTCTGCGCATGGCAGAAAAAAACGAATCCATTCGAGTATTAGAGAACTTCGTTTTGCCGCGTTTATTTAGTACGTAAATCAGAATGTTTGCTTCACTGTTTGTTGATAGCAAACAAATTTATGAACTGGCGTATAGCATCAATTCGGAAGAAATCAAGTATTCTAAACGAGCTAGAACGAGAACAAAAACGGCACTTTTCATATACCAGCAGTTTCTCCCTTGAATATGAATGGATTCTTCTTGGAACTTTGCTGCGACGCAAATTGCTCTGGTTGATGGTAGGTAGAACTGTATGTATTTACCTATATTCCACCATAGCGCCAAAACTACTCATCTGATTTTGATGAATGAGGTTTCAATTGAATTGTTAGTTATAATAATCTACTATTCCTTTAGTTATACATAGTTACTTTTTTGAAAAGAAAATCTTTAGAATAAAATCGATGTACGAATAATAAAAATGGCAGCACTATGCAACAATTATGGGTCAAAGAATTGACATAACCAGAATCTACTGACGATTTTTTACTTTCGTCAATGTATATACACTCACGGACATTAAAAATAGCGCACCAAGAAGGAAGCGAGCTACAACCTCGAAACTATGCAAATTAGTAGAGTGACGTCCAGTATGAAAATGATGTAAGTTTAGTGCGCATGCGCGCGTCCACGCACGCTGCACTGGCGTTGCAAACAAGAAATGCGGCCTATATAAATCGGTGTATTGTGGAAGATTCATAAACGTGAAGACCACGAATCGACGCTGTAAGGTGTACCAAAGTGTATAGAATGCCAGGTAGACATCGAAGAAGATATTTCTTCCAATTAATTGATTTTGAGAGGGGCCTCATCATTGGCCTGAAGACTACACCGTGGTCGACGCGCCGTGTTTCTCGCCAGGAGGCCAGGTCAGTCATTCTGAGTGTGCTATCAGAAGGTGTTGGGAGCAGTGGACAGGTGAAGGCACCCACGCACGGCGTACCGGGTCTGGAGCGACTAGTGCGACGACGGCGCGAGACATGCGCCACGCACTAATGGTCCCACAGTGACATGTTCCACTGTACAAGTAGAAGTAGGGGTTCCTGTTTGTCCACGAACAATTTCTAGACGCCTCAGGGAAGCGGATCTGCAATCCCAGCGCCCATTATGTGTACTGTCATTAACACCGGTCACATCGGCGACTCCGACTACAGTGGTGCCAAGCGAGAGCGACGTGGAACTCCACATATTGGAGACGTGTGGTGTTTAGTGATGAACGCCACTTCGTTTTGGGGACAGATGATCACCGTGTACATGTTTGGAGACGCTCTGGGAAATGATGCAATCCCACCCTCACTATTCAGCGACACAGTTCCCGCATTGCATGTATCATGGTCTGGGGGGCCATAGCCTACGATAGCCGCTCTGGTGGTGGTACATTAACAGCTCTGCTGTATGTGGATGAAATCTTACGGCCTCATGTGCTTCCATACTTAACCAGTATTCCAGGTGCAATTTACTAGCAGGATAACGCTCGTCCGCACACGGCTTGGATTGACGGGACTTCTTACGATGTGTTCGGCGCCTTCCATGATCTGCTCGCTCCGCGGACATCTCCCCTATTGAGCATGTACGGGACCAGCGGAAACGCCAGTTGCCGTCGTGCCACTCCTTGCAGGATTTGGAGAGAGTTGTTTAGGATTTGTGGGCACGGCTGCTTCAGGGTAACATCAGACGTCTTTTCGATTCAATGCCGGATCATGTTGCGGCATGCATCGCAGACCGAGGCGGTCCGACGCGCTATTGAGCATAGCTGTCTGGAAGGCTCTGTAATTGTCTAATTGTTTAGTTTTTTTGATCAAGTGTATCTTTCATCTTTATCATTCACTGAAATAAATTTCATTTCAATCCGATGATTCCTTCTTGGTGCGCTATTTTCAATGTACGTGAGTGTATGTATATGTGTATAATATGAGCTTGCACACGCGCGATTAGTATGTTTGCTTTTAATTATTTTTCTATTTCACTGGAAACATAATTTCAACGTATTCTGTCTCCAAAATGTTGCATAGTTTAAACATTTCCAGTTGTTTTCAAGTCATGTGTCTTCGCAACCCAGGGAGCTGGGATGACGCTCTTCTACGAATTTGGTTTTCGACTCGCTTCTTCAAGCTAAAAGAAATTGTGAAGTGTGGGGGAGAGCCCCATCAGATATAACATAATAATAATAATTGAGAACAATAAGTTTCGTCTAGAACTATATGAGCCTACTTTCACGTATACATCAAATTCAAATTTATAATCTAGCTATATATTTCTCTCTTTCTCATTTAGCTTTAGTTCTTAATTATACTTTTTTCAACGGATAATACATATTCATTCACTCACTTATTCATTCATTCTTTCATTTATTCACCCATTTACTTAATCATGTATTTATTCACTCTATTTTTTATTCACATTCACTAATTTATTTATTTTATCATTTATTCACTCATTTATTCATTCATTCTTTCACTCTTTTATTCATTCATTCTTTCACTTCGTTTATTCATTGAGAAATTTAAAAATCCCGATCAAAAAAATTCATAAGAAAATAGGCTCGTTTAGTTCTTGTTGAACGTCATATCTGTACATGGTTTACATTGTAACATCTTTCCGATAAAGTTTGTTGCAAGAAAATCCGTCGGTTAGATCAGGATTTATATGGGATTGAAATTTCCCCGTAGGCGCTAATGTTAATTTTTAACTGCTCAAAAATGAACAAAAATTGTTCAAATCAATATTTCATGCCGAGAGCTTCTCCTGAAAATAACGGAAAAAGTACGGCAGCAGAGTTGCCGGAAATATTCCGTTTCTGATAATACTTTCCCGAGATTTGACAGAAGTTCCATTTCTTTTTTCTCCGTTAATCCAAATCAGGTTGCGAAAATACAGCAACCGTAAAACGGAAAAGTTCCGTTCTCGTATTTTCAGGGCGTGCTATTTCCGTTTTTGGAAGGAAAAACCATGTATTGAAGCTCTACGGAAATCTTCCGTTAAAAGCAGTCAAAAAACACTCTGAAATTTCAGGGGTTTTTTAACAGTGTAATCTGAGCACTCGCCAAACACAAAAATAGATATTTAGAGTGCAAGAAAAATAATGGACAATATATATATATTAATTTTATTTTAGTGGAATATAATATTTTTAAGAAATGTGGGGGGGGGGGGATTATTGTCAACCACTCGAAATTCTAATTTTCAGCTTTACAATGAACTTAAGGAAATTATTTAGCTTGTGGCATGGTAAGTACCTCGGTGATGTGGATTACATGTTATGCTTGATCCATAATCGTCAGGTTAAGACAAGCAATACTTGAAAAATTAAGTACTTTTCAATGTCAGTTGTAAATGAGATTTAAAAAAAAAGCCACGTAAACATTTATTCAATAGTTTTAGAGGCGCCAATGAAACAGGTAAATAACATATAGTTTTAGTACTTTTTAATGTCAGTTGTAAATTAGTTAAAAAAAACACATAGTAAACACTTATTCATTAGTTTTAGAGGCAACAATAAAACAAGTCACTAACATGTAGTTTTGTCTTCCTCGAATAATAAGGTTTTTGTCGTTAGTGTTTCCGGACATTAAAGCGACATATTCTTCAAACGTTCTTAAGTCTAAAACTGTTAAGTGCACTTAAAAATTTAAAATTGTACTTTCTGAATGGGAAAAAAAATATCTTATAATATTTCCGACATCAACGTTCAGAACATTTTACTCATTCACAATATGATACACGTATAAAAAAGACAAGAGTTAAACTTTGTTGCATGAAACCTACCAAACGCACCTTCTAGCTCAGAGAAAATGATAAGTTGGAATTGTTGTTTATCAAGCAACTCGAACTAAAAGAAATAGAAAAGGGGGAAAAGTGGCTATTTCGAGCTAAACACAAAAGTTTTTAACGCCACCGCACTCCAAACAATTGAGACGTGCGATTTGCTGCATTTAGGTTTTATTTATATTTTAACTTAAAAGGTACCCTTTCGTTTACAAACACATTTGTTTAATTTTTTTCATAGTGTCTGTTGCAGCTATCCCTCCAATTAACGAACTTTTATTTTGCGAATTTTTACATTTTATGATTTTTTTTCTCTAAGTAAGAATATTTTAAGAATTTCCTCGGAGGATAACCTCCAAACGATGAAGCTCTTTCTCTATTAAACCAAATTTACTCTTAGAACCTAAGATCGTGGCCATCCTTCTCGATAATCTTGTATTTGGATCATATCATGGCTTTTATTTAGGCATTATTTTGTATGCACCCTCAACTTACATTCGTATGTCATCAATAAATATACATTTTATTTACATTAGCGCAGTAGGAAAATATTAGGTAGGAAAATATTACTGTATGAATGCACAAGGTTATTGTACAAAAAATAATTTTTGGAAGAAATAGAACAGACTTAAAGTTATAAATTGCGCTAAAAAGTGAAAAATAAATTAATTCTTTAAACAACAGTTATACGACTTTGAAACATAATTTCTGAAGCCAGCGCAAAATTATCTAATTATCATTATGCCACGTGTTACTTTACATTGAAACCGCCGCAAACTCTGAGCCATTTATATTTGTAATTGATTCATGATTACAAAAGTAATCATGAATGAAAACCTATCTTAATTTTGAAAGGGCGGACAAAAAACGACATGCATACATTTTGAATGTATAACCTCTTCCTTTGTGAAAAATGGCACAATTCAGTCAGCATTTGTGCGATATTTTTCATAATCTCACATATGCCTCACGCTTACACAGTATGGAGTGTTGAACACCTTAAAATGGATTATCATAGGCAACTAACTGCATTAAAAATGACAAAACTACCTCTTTTTTTTTTTGGTAATAATGTTACCTATCATGTAAGTAAAAAATATTGGGAAAAAGTAGTGAGCAATACACCTAACTGACGTTACTTGATAAAAAAAAGAAGTCATAAACAAATAAAGTACAGGCGCTTCTAACGATAACTTCGTTTGTATACTTAAATGTGTATTTTATTTGTTTATTTTATTATTTTCGTAATATTTTAAAAAGAGCAATTCATTTAAAAGGACTAAGAAAGGATTAGCTCCGTCTGCTGTAGCTTAGAAAAATAATTGCTGGAAAAAATTGCAATTATAATCAACCGTAAATTATAATTCAATTCATTTATAAAAAGATTGAACTAATCTTTTTTTGACTTGAAGAATTCAACTTTTTCGAAATATTTATATTTAATGCCATGATATTTATTTTAATCTAATCGACTTTCCTTCGAAAAAAATATACTTAGCTATGCAATTTTTTAATTCACATTCAAAAATATCTATACTTTTAATCACCTGCTTAAAAAAAGTGTAAATCAAAAATAATCAGTTTGAAATAAGTGGTAATTGCTTCACATTAGAATTTTTTATAGCTTTATATGCTATAAAAAATTCCAATAGCTTGCGTCAGTCATGAAAACAAAAGTTTTTCCGGTAAATAACTACAGTTTTTAAAAATGTATCTAATTCTTATTTTTCCCCCTCGAATATATTCTGTACTTAGTTTCTTAAATAAGAAATATCAAAATGCGTAATCATATATACAAAATACACGGAAGATTTTTTTTTCTCGAAAATTAAATTCTAAGTTCTACACCAGAAACTTAAACTATTCTTAAACTATGGGAAAAGTTTGAACGAGTTTTTGCAAAGGAAACTTTTGAAAACTTGTCTTTTTAATTTTTCCACTTCCATGATTTCTACTTCGATGCTAAGAGAAATAATGCTAAGAATATTTTGTCTCTTGGAGAAATGAGTGAAGGAGCAGAATAATTAGTTTCTCATTTTTCAGTTCCCTTCAACAGCTTATTGTTTATGTATTGAACTTTAAAGTTAATCATTTAATTGTTGAATCTTATGATGATAGATGGTATTTTCTTTTGACTGATTTCCTATCAAGGTTTTCTACATACATATGTATGTCGTATATGTGTATGTAGATAAAATAATTGTTTGTTTTTTGGTGGAAAAGATGCATTGAAGTCTGAACACATTGCATTTCAAAAAAAAAAAAAAAAATGTTACTATCAGGATATACACAATCAATGAAAATTTAGGTATCAAAAAAGACCACCTAGGTCATAATTTAAGTTAGAAAAGTTTTTAAAAAAAATACATTCATAAATGCAGTCCGCCACAAAATGTGACGTTTCACAAAATGCAAACTGGTATATAGCATTTTAAAGAAAATTTAATTCTGAATTTAATATAAAAAATAAAATTCAAATATAAAAAAATATAAATAGTACTTTAATCTAAAAAGGAAACCCAGCAAATGATTTGTAATGGTTAACGTTTCTAGTCAAACTGTTCATATTCTAGAAGTCAATCATATATTAGTAACTGCCAGCAGAAGCTGACATGTTTACAGCTGGATCAAATCATGTCTGTGCTTTGTTCTATAGAAGGGAGACAGTTTCTTATGCAACCACATTACAAGTAGAAATTTTTGAAAATTGCAATATTTTGTTAAGAAGCAATGACATCAAATAAAAGAGTAGATTGGACACCTGGAAAGAGATGTAAGATTATTGTGTTCCGAGAAAGTGGTTTCTATAAGCATTCAAAGTTAAAAAAACAAAACAAAGTATACAAAAGTGTCCACAATTTTGCTCAGCAGTGTAAAAAGCAGACACTTGTTTCGGAATTACGTGCATTTCCGAAACACGTGACTGCTTTTTATGCTGTATTTTTTTTGTGTGCTTATTTACGTTGCTTTCTTTTATTTCATTTGTCGCATAGAAGGTAAACTTTTTTGGAAAGACATCAATTTTTAACCAGACGCAAATGCAGATTCGAGGTAATGACGGTTTAACCCGGATGCACTTCAAATATAAAATATTTACAAACGAAGTATTAAGTAATTTACCTCCATACAGGTTTTCATGAATTTATACCATATTCGGATACAGTATATCTCCGCTGAAGCACAACGAAAACAAATTCCCATCATCCATAGACGGGGACCTTTTGTTTTAATTTTTTAGTTTTTATTTAGTGGCAGACAACCAGTAAAAATGTGACTGAATTTTGTTTTGATTTGCTTTAAGAAGAAAAGATAAATTAATAGAAGTAAGAAATATACATTAAAATATACAGGTAAATGGAATTATAACACCATGTTAAGTGCAAGAGCATAAAAATCGCTCGGAAGAAATGAATGAGACTACTCTAAACGAAACAAAAATAGAATGCGGCACATTCCCTCTACCAAAAAGTTTCTCCCTTAAACATAAATGAAATTATCGGCAATTTGCCAAGTAGATAGTCGAACTGTAAATTTTTTATACATATTTAAATTGCATAACTCACACACACACACACGTTTTTATGGTAAATTCGCAAAGACTACTTTTAACGTAGTCTAAACAAAAAGTGATTAAGTAAAAATAGCATTAATGAAACATTTGAGACATTTTTTAATCATGTATGGAGATTTTGGCGAAATTTTTTAATGATGGAGGCAATTATCGCTTTGTCGCCAACGCAACTAAGAACGTAGTTTTTATATCATGTGATAATTAATTTGTTGAAATGAAATAACTCAATAGATTTAGCACCTATGTAGAATATATCGATGGTAGTTACTTTCTTTTTTATTTTAAATATATTGATGGTCACGCTATAAGTTTTAACCTTTTTTCATTTAAGGTCAGTGCAGTTTAAAATATTAACTAATAATAGCAAATGTAAGAGTAAAACTTAAACGACAGAAAGTTATTAAAAAGAAAACACTTAAAACATTTTTAAGTATCAATTTTCATTCATTTTTCCCAAAATTTGATCGTGTATTATATACATGTAAGAGTATTAAAAGCAGAACGTTTTATGAAGTAAGATTTTCCTAATTGCTGAATCCATTGTTGCGGGTGTGACATTTGTGCGCATATATTTGCACTACAGTTAAAGAATTTTAAACTTTAGCCTTTCCTTTTTATATTTTTGGATGTAAGTAACCATCACGTATCTTAGTACAAAGTACGAAATTTCTAAAAAAAATTTCATATAAAAAAGAACAGTTTGTGCATGTTGCGGGTGTGACATTAACTTGCACAAAATATTTTTTAAATAAAAATTTTTGTATTAGAAACTTTATACTTTGCATTACGATACACGAAGGTTAGTTACATTCTAAAATATAAAATTAAAAGCTAAAGTGTAAAGTTCATTATTTGTAGTACAAATGTCAAAACCGCAAAAATTCATTGAGCATAATTTAACTTATTTTTTCGATCGATTGAACTGTTGACACGTTTTGCAACTGTTAGTGAAAAAATTAGCAACGTGCAAATAGTTTCAGGAAATCACGTAATCCAAGACTTTGAAATCTAGGGCAGTTAAGCCCCGGTCAATACTCCAGTAGTTATAGCCACTCCTTTTTCTTCTCTAAACGCTTTCTGCCACAACTTTAGAAAGCAGACCACTGCGGTAATAATGTTTAACAAATTATCACGTTCATTTTCCTGTCATTTATGTGAATCATGGTCCATTGACCTCGGTGTTTGTGCAAATTATGTATTATAATAGAATCTGGTTAGTGATTAACTATTTATGTCATCCATTTGGAGCTGTTTTTTATGTAATTTATCTGTGTAACTTAACTCTTATTCATTGTATAATAATGTAGGAATATTTTTACGCATAAATAATTAAATACTCTGAACTTCTGATAACCCGAGTGCGAATTACGACTGCAATTTGAAAAACTCGGGATCATTCGTTTTTCATGAAATTTCCCCGAGTTAATTACAAATCTTTCAGCATTGCACATGCATCTGTGCATAGTCAAGATTTAAAAAATATCGCATACTGACACTGGGATAGACAACTCCTTTTTAGCGCAAAATTTGGCGATATATAAATTTGTCTGTGTATCACCAACTTATCGCTAAATAGTCGCCCATTTTAATGTAGAAATGAATTGAGTGATGCCTTCAGTAAAATATCTTGATATGTAAAACGAATTGAAAATTACATTGATTTGACACAAAATCGTATAAAAAAGCCTTTTTGGAACATCCGATTTCAACCAAAAGGGAAGGTGCACAATTAGACCTGGTACAGGTCCTACATACGAAGTTTCAAACTTCTAAGACTACTCGTTTTTGAGTTACACAAAATACGTACATATGTACATACAGACGGCATTGTAAAATTCGTCAAAACGGACTCTGGGGGGACCCAAGTGGATATTTTGGTAGCCCACACGTACGTACAGACATCGTGAAAAACAAGACAAAATTGATTAATGTGCAAATTTAGGATGAAATTTTAGTGGGAAATTTTTGTGGGAATAAAAATGGTTGAAATTTCAGCGGGAATAAAAATGAGCATTTTGATAAGATATTGAGCGTATTTATATTTACTCCCAAAAATGAATGATACATTATGGTGGTGCTTATTTTTCGAAGTTTTAAATTTTCAACCTCTTACCCTCTAAATTTGTTCCATTATGCCAAAAAAGGATTATGATAAAATTTTATCACTAGCAAACAATATTTAGAGGTAGCTCAAAGAGGGTAAAGTTTCATAATTGAACAAGATTTTGCGATTTTTTTGAATTTTTAAGCAAGACAAAAATTATGATTTGCCATTATGTTTAATTTTTGTTATTACATATTAAAAAGCAGCTTCTATATGAATAAGTAAAAATTAAACATTTGTAAATTGTATAGCTAAAGTAGTTTTCTTAATAAAATATACAGTATTCAAGTCTACCTCATAAGTGGCAACAACTGTCTAAACGAGTGATCGCCAAACTTATGGAGCCACTGAGCAATAATACCTTTTCCAAATTTTACTATGAATTCCCCCCCCCCCTCCTGATAGTAAAGGAAAAAAAGTCAAAAAAGTAAGAAACTCTTCAATTCTCGGTTATTTATTTGTATATGCCAGAACAAGACACGAGAGGGCTACTATATTGCAGTTGCTGCTTTTTCATGGATTTATGCCAAAAAAAAAAATATTCTCAATTTTCCTTCTGAGCCATAAACTTTTAATGCAAATATTGACGAAATATGGAAAATCCACTAACAGTTGTTAGTGTAATTATGTGCAATGAACCACCTGAGTATGACCGCAATCTTCAAAAGATTTCCTCGTGAGTTAATTGTAGCTGGTGATTTATGGTTTGGTAACGAGTGGTCTAAACTACAAGTAAGGAAGAATTTTGCTCTGAAATGACAGTGAACTTGGCAGTGTGGGGAAATGGTCCCACAAATAAAATTTGAGAGCATTAGACATGAAGAAAGAACCCAATTGCATTACATCTAATTGAATTACACCAAACAAGATATTTATAATATAGATGCTGCTTGATTTCGAGGCAGTGCAATGAGCTTACTAGATAGTTTCAATGTAATTTATAAAGGATAAATAAGGCGTTAAAAGTTTTCAGTTTGATGAATTGGGTAAATCTGAATCTCTGAGCCACTTCCTTTGAGGGCTGCAGTAACAATAAAAATAAAAGTTGATGAAGCTGAGGGAAAAAAATAAGCTTCAATTCAATGTGTGTTCTTTTTTAGTGCTAATATTATCTGGTAATGGCATGCCGCCTAATATATGCTAGGGGTTTGCTGCTAGCCTGTGTATGTTGCACTATGTGTATTACATATAGGAAATCAGCTAACCCCAAGCAGCAAATTTAATGTGTCTCCTTTCAGAACCAAATGGTTCCCCACCCATGTTTTAGACCAGTAGTCATCCAACCATAAAATGCCAACTACAAGTAAATCACAAAAAAATCTTTAGTAGATTGCAGTGGTACTCATGGGGTTAATTTGCACATAATTACACCAACAACTGTTGATTTTCCATATTTTGTTAATATTTGCATTGATAGCTCATGGCTCAGACAGAAAATAAAGAATATTTTGCTGGCATAAATATATTGTACATCCAATCACAATCCTAAAAATATTTTGCTGTACCAGTACTACGGGGAAAATGGCCCGTTAAATTGTTAAGCTAAATAATAAGCATTGCAAAGCCATACAAATACATTACTTATAAGTTTTTCTTTTGCTGAATTCCGAAGATTTATTATTTGCCTTTTTTTCTTTAGATAAACCAAATTTCATACGATAGTTGAGTCTATTGAAGCAAAGTGCAAGTGATATTTAAATTAACCTCTCACATCAACGATAAATACAAATGTTTGAGGAGCTTAAAAGGAAAACTTCGAATTCGTCGAGTAAGTAATATTTAGGGAGATTAAACATAATTTATCTTCCGTAAGCATTCTCTAAGCTCAGTTTCCCTTTAATGTGTTTTTTTATGCGTTTAAATTCTTTTAGGAGTAAAATAAGCGTCGTTAAGGTATTAAGGTAAACCTTTGGGAAATATTTAATTGTTGTCTCATGTCGCGAAAGGCTTAAAACGCAATTCATTACATCGTTTGGCACTTAAGATGTTCATACAGTACAGCGATTTTTTCTTTGTCTTCTCTTTTGCGTGATCTGTAGAAGCAGCTTAATTCAATAGAGTTTCCAATAGAGTTAACATATTGAAATTCGTACTGTCGAGATTCATGTAAACATGAACAAAATATTGTTCTGTCGTAAGCAACTTAGCTCAGGAGATCTTTGAAATGTAAAATCTTTGCACAGATTGTCTATTTCGTGAAGAGTGTTGTAAAAATTAATAAATAACATAGTCTTGAGAAACAAACAGCGCAAAAAAAAAAGCGATATCATCTGTATATTCAATAGTTGCGGTTTAATGAGTCATTTCTTACAGACGATGAAATGTTCATTATAACATAAAACATTTTGTAATGATAAAGGGAAAAAAAGCTGTAATTTATTAAAGTTAGAAAGCTAACTTCTATATTTATATTATAAATATTTGAACGAGTTAAGGATCTTAATGGTAACGATTAGTTGCAGAGTTTCAATAAATACATACATGAGTATAGATTCTCTTAAAAAATAACACCTATGTGCTTTTCTTTAACCCTAGTTTAATATTAACTCATTTGTTCACCTGAATTTAGTGAAAGACAAAAGAAAAATTACTCATATGGTAAAAAAAGCTTCTTCGCTTTTCCTCTTAGACATCGTGAAATAGCTTAAAATTAAGGCAACAAATTCTTCCCAGCTCTTAATTGCACAATGTTACTAATGTGCTTCCACTTTTCATTTTCAAAAAAGTTATTTCATCCCATAATCACAGAGATTATAGCCGTTTTGAGAACCGTCCCATTTTTGGGACTTAAGGTACAAATGAGTTAAACTATTTGAAAAAAAAAAAAACCTCCATAAATTTCAAGAGTAAAATATCGCAATTTATGCTGTAATCAGTGTAAAACCAGTTGAAGGACCATATGTTCACATGTTAGTTGCGTAGTTAATTTTGACTTTCTGTAATAAATCTGGAAGAAAATATTAAAAATGTTAAGGAAGAAAAAAAGATGGTTGAACTCTAGCATCTACTCGTACTAGCTGTTACTCTGACACTCACAAGTCCTTGAAAGATGAGGAAACATAAAAACAAAAGCAAATGTATTACATAATGTCCAATGTGTATCACATACATTCACTTACTATCTTTGTTGTGTGTTTTTGCATTGATGGAAATCACTGTAATCTTTCAAACACCTTTTTGTTTTACTATTTGAACTTTATTTACGTTTATTATTCATTTTGTTTTCACAGTACTAGCTTGACAAAAGAAAATATTTATTTTGTTTGAAAATAATTTGGAAATAAATGCATAACAGCAACAAGAAAAGGAACACGGAAGTTTGAATAGAATAGAGTTTGACAGTCTCCTAATTTACGAGAGGAGGAACCGCTTTGCCATGTTCATGGTAAAAAAGCGCAGCAAAAATGTTAGCAGCTTTTCAGTTTTCATAAAATCTGTAAATATTGCATAAATAAAGGTGACCATTCTTCCTTGTAATCACGTGCTTGACAAACGTGCAATTGTTTTTACTTAACAGCGCACATGTAAACTTATACATGTAAATTAAAACAAAAAATAGTACGAGCTGTTTTTCGTGCTTGCGTCTTCATTTTCTTTCTGGAGCTATTAACAAGCAAAGATTAAAAACAACGCCCTGATATTTTGGGCACGCCCGATAAATCTCACGCGTAAAAAACACTTCACCAGAAAGAATCAAGTAATATAAATGAACAGTGATTCAATCTTAGCTTTAGTAGTTACGGGTATAATTATTTTGACGCACCCTGAAGGCACGCAAATAAGAAATAGTAACGGAAATCTAAATTAAATTCATTTTAAGAAGCCCTTGCAATCATTATATAATAAAGAGACGTAAAGCGTCTGTTATTTTTATCGTAATATTTCCGTTTATTTATTTGCTATTTTTACACAGATCATTAATTTTAAAGTGTATTACCAAACTTTGCATGCAGAGCTTTCCATATATGAAGCCGTAATAAAAAATATTTGTAGTAATTGTGCTTTTCTTAAAACATTTTGAATGCTTATCAGTAATTGACATTATTTGAATACAGAAAATATTCATTTTCAAAGTGTAAGTATATTTTTCTAATGCAAAGTCGTAATAGATAGATGTTTATAGTTAACTTAAAGCTTTATAATTCATTTTCACGTATTTGTTATTGATTTTTACAAATTAAATACAGCAAACACTTTCGAAATGTAGAGCTAAAATCAAAGTCTAAAGTTTTATATCTCTCTTCGATCCCTCAACTGAACGCGTAAAGTTTTATATTTATTCTCGAACCCTCAACCTTTACTATGGTAAATGTTTGCTTATGTCTTAACCCTCAGTGGCATAACGAACTTAACAGAAAACTAAAATAGAACTTTTAACGTAACTAACAATTATAAATGAAGAGAATGAAAAATTTTGTTTCTAGCATACACTGTTATAAAAAAAACCAAGAATTGTCAGATTTTGTTTTGACTGATTTTAACGTAAGATTTCCGTTGTGCGTCAATACATGGTTTTTCCTTTCAAAAACGGAAATATCACGTACTGAAAACACGAAAACGGAACTTTTCCGTTTTACGGTTGCTGTATTTTCACAACCTGATTTGGATTAACGGAGAAAAAAGAAATGGAACTTCTGTCAAATCTCGGGAAAATATTATCAGAAACGGAATATTTCCGGCAACTCTGCTGCCGTACTTTTTCCGTTTTTTCAGAAGATTTTTTTTACAAAGTTTTAGGGAAAGCCGGTAGATTTGGTGCACAACCGGGAAATATGATAAAGAAGAATGAAAACGTTAATTTTTTGCCAAACTCTTGGTGAATATTATCGGCCACATTCCTTCTGTGTGCATTTCCGTCATTATTTTGTCGTTACGCTATAAATTAAAGCGACAACTGTAATGAAACTAAGACCTATTTTTCGCTTCTCTCCTTATATGGCGGGTGATATTGCGCACATGGGTAGTTTAGAAGCATGAGAAATGCCTTCCGATAATAAGTAGATTATATTAATAACTGCAAGTAAATTGTCAAAATAGTTGGAAAAGTGTTTGCTTAAAAAGTATCTTGCAGTACTCTCATCACAATGAAAATCAGAGGAACAGCAATGAAACTTCAAGCCCTTACATTTGAAAAGCAAGCAATTAAAGCGACGTTGTGTCATACATTTTCAGGGGAAAAAACTTATGAATTCAAGCAAACACGGTGCTGTTGTGGCTGTACAACTACCTAAAATCGCGGTGCCCTCACACCTCCATCTCCCTCCTAAAATTTAAGTGCGCGATCTCTCCGACGTGCAATCTCACCAGGTTTTATCTTGTGCTTTAAGAAAACAAATAAAAATAATTAACCCGAATTCTCGAAGGAACGTGATGTGGGTCAGTGTCAAACAATATCAAATTTGAAAATGTGAACAGAATTTGATAAAAAGTTACCGTATATAATTGAATCGTTTATTTCAAAAAGGTAATAACTGTAAAAAGCAAAATTTTTTCCTGGAGATAAAAAAAAATGGTTTTTGAAAAGTTAGAAAACTTTACGGGTCTGATCTTTTACTATTTTATTTTAGTAGGTAGTAGTAGCAATGCAATGTCGGTAAATTAAAACGATTTTTGATTAATTAGGCCGTAAAAATCAATAAATTAATACTGAGAGTTTTTTCTTTTTCAAAACGGAGATGTTACCTTTTCGAAATAAACGATACAATTGTAACATAGAGCGGTTACATTTATTTTGTGCGAATATGCATAAAATTAGCCAAACATGTAACTGTCGCATGGTATAGTTAAACGCTTGAAATATAGTTGTTCGTATTGCGCAGTTGAAACACCTTATATCCATAACAAAACACCATTTATCTTTTATTGTTCGTAACTCCATGAATCAAACCTTAATGATTTATAAAAAAAATTTTTAAAAAAACCTAAAAAAATAGTTGAAAATAAAGAAATAAATATATAAAATAAAAATAAATTATGCATGTTTATGTGGTGTTTATGTAACTGTGTTTATATAACATTTCAAAGATGCGTGATGTCACCTCACAGTCGTTCGTCGCGTCGTTTACTCCTTTTCCCACAACTGTCATTATCTCGATGGAAATTTAAATGATAGATTACAATTAACCTGGACCAGTTTTCTTAACAATTCACTTTTATTAGCTGTTTCGTTTCAGGCCCCCTTTCCCTCATTGCTAAAAAATTTGATAGTCAAATAACAAATAATTCATCATAAGATATTAAAAAAAAACCTTTTTTTCAGAAAAAGCTTTATGCACTATTTACGATTTTAAGGTTTTAATTACACACAATTTACGGTTTATTTCTATTTTCTTACACGTTCTCAATATTTACAAGCTTATACTAACAGAAATTACTTCCGAGATCGCTTGATGAAAAGTTGTCATTATGAACTTTTTCTTGACCATTTACCCGTAAGTGGTTTGTTAAATTCAAATCAATCCCATCGGTTCTTCAATATTTTTCTTACATAGTTTAATTGTAGTTTTTAGATACCTTTCTTTCTCATAAAAAAATTCAAATAAATTGAATACATAAATTGTACATTCAGTATTTTTTACGAAAGCTCCTGCTATTTCTAAAGAGAGTACGAACTTATACTATTTTCAAATCTTTTCATGATTAGATTATAATGTAAAATACCATCTGAGAGTGCTTTCAGAATTTGGCTTTAGGGACGAATGCTTTGAATAAGTTCGGTTCTACAATGGAAATCATACCTATCGCTTACAAATGAAAAATTCACGCCTCACTGAAACATTTAATTAGTTCGTTATTATGTGTAAAATCAAAGTATGCTTTTTGCTTAACCTCAGGAGTTTCGTCGAAATTCAATTATAGCTTATACTCTGAAGGGCAGAAACATGTTTATTTATCATGATTGAAAAGCGTGTTTGAAGTACAAACATCATTTGAATTAAGGTACACGTAAAAAGAAAATATTTGTTAATGGAAAATACGTTAAGAATGTTTGCTGTTAAATGCGGTTGAAAAAATATTTCTATAAGGGAAATCGTTGTCAAATGAACAAAATATTGTTCCAAAACCATTTTAGAATCAAGAGTTAAGTCATGTTTTTTTTTTTAATATAAATGTAGTGATATTTTTTTCACACAAATTAAAAGACGGTGAATGGAAATATGCAGACTTTACTTTGTCAAGTGAATATCTTAATAAACTTTGTTGTTTGTTTTCTAGTGAAACGATCTCTTGTTTTAAAAACATATTTTGAATTCGAACCAATTATATTTTGATGAATGATGTTTGAAATATTCAATTTTCTGAATTTTTCGAAACGCAATTTGCTGATTATAACGACACATACTTCTATAAAATTAAGAAAGTAGCTTATTAAATTATTATTTTAAACAATATAAATGTGTACATGTAAATTATGCATTAAATTTACTAAATTTTACTTTTTACTTTACTTTTTTTAATTCTCATTTATTTTACATTATGTAAAGCCCACTGCGCCACCGAAACAAAAGTGTTAGTTGTTTTAGAAAACCTAAGTAATTTATCTCTCATTATATCGCTTATAGAAATGAACAGTCATATCTGCAAAAAATCGTTTTTTTAGTTTTTATATCAAAATGTTCAGATTTTTGCGCTCTTTATATTGGGAATACTGTTGTAAGTAAATGTTCAAAAATTAAGGCTAGAGAACATTAGTGTCACTACGCGTTTTGGCTGGAACCGCCAATTCTCACATGTCAACACCGCCTTATTGCAGAATAATTCGGTTGATTATAGAATTTCAACGGGATAGCATCGCAATTTTTGCAGGTACAATGTTTTATCAGCTTTAATTTCAAAATCCATGTAGTTTATATACTCATAACACATGGAGCTACTGACGTAACATCCGATACGACAGTATTCATTTCAATTTTTCATTTTTTGACGTCCTTCATTAAGATGAATACCGTCGGGTTGGTAGATACGGCAGTTTCCATTTCTGATTTATTATTACCTTTCAGCAGTTTTGTCGAATAAACTTATGGTTGATTGGTGCATAAGGCAGTATTCATTTCAATGTTTTTATTTATTTGGTTGCTTTGTTAATGGTGCTGCAGCACAACTATCACAATAACGTGCATTTCATAAAAAATAATTAGAATTGTGTTCCTATTTTAAGTTCTAAATTGTAAGAATTACGTTCCTATTTCCTAAGTAAATAAACTTTTATATTTTGTTTTACTTTTTCTTTTAAATACTCTTTAGCTTGCTTTTTTTTCAGATAACTTAAAGGTAGTATGAAGCCCTAATAAAGCTTATATTAATCAAATAATATAAACATGCTCCAAGGGGAAAAGTCTAAATAAAAAAAATAATAAAAATATTAATCAGAGGCAAGTAGTTTTTAAAGAATTGGACAGTGTTACCCCCATTTAGCTACAGGAACGAACAATACTTAGTCACTTCACTACTTTTTAATAGCTTACAAACTGTATTTTTTTAGTGCAATACTGTCATAACTGCATTTTTTACAGTTATTTCTAACTTTTTGACATCTTTTAACATCTATCATGTGAGAGAAACAAGCAATAATTATTTTCCGAAAAAAATCGATTGTAAGAATCATTAAAATTAATAAGATAATTAAATAACAAATTGTAAAAAGTTCAAACTCCTCTCCTGAAAAATGTGCATTTAGCAGATATGACACTGTTCATTTCTATAGGCGATATATATACATATATATTGCTGTTGCATATAAAAGCAAATAAATGTCTGAAATTTACGAAAGTATGTAAAATTAATGAAACCCCAACCTCGGTAAAATTTTCACAATGAGACATCTGGAGATAATACTCGTGGTAGGAATTGATCTATTAATTTTATTTTGATTTTGATTCCTATAAATTTTTGACGCAAATTACAATTTCTTTTACGTAACCCCCCCCCCCCCCCCTCCCAAACAAAAAGAAATCACATGTTACTAGGTCTGGGAATCTTGGTGGTTATGTGATTAAGGGTAAATAAATCACCGTCACTTGCACTCTCGATTTATTGGTGTGGAAGCTCCTGGTTCAAGTAACTACGTATCTGCAACACGCATCGTTCGGGTCACGCAATTTGCAACTGAAAAAAAAAAAAAAAACCTTGGTTTCTTTATTTTTACATTCATGTATCATTTCACCATTGTAGTACGTGCAAAGTGTAGTCTCGAAAATATTTTTTTTTTTTTTTTTTAATCGGGCGTATCATTTGTACTCACCCTATACAAGGAGAAAAAAGAGTGCTCACCCCTTTTATCTAAATACTTATTAATTTATTCCCTTTTGTCTGAATGCTATAGGTTATGTTTAAAAATGAGTTAAGACTAGAACTGCTTTCAAACTGTATTTATCAAGAAGAGTCAAACCATTTCAGAAAAATTTGTTGCTTGTCAGGGTATTTAACACGACTTCATGGAACGCAGTTTAAACGAATATACATTTTTATAAAATATGAAAGATTCAATGGCAACTTGAACAAAGACTTCGTGAAAACATATGAACAAACTCAGCTGCAGCGCTAAACAAGAACACAACACAACACATCACATGAAGAAACAATCTCGTTTGGCTGAAGAAGAAACTCAAGGGCGGATTATTTAGGTAAGAAGTGAAGGAAACAGTTCCAATAACTCTGACAAAGCATTTTTAAACTTCGGGATCACCACACATTTTTAAAGATACATGACCCAGCTCTAATAGGAATGAAAACTCCAGAAATAAAGGTAATTTTTTTTACTACCTTACTATTAAATATTTTCTTCAATTGTAAAAAAATATGAACGTTCAACCCTTAGCTTTGAAATAGTGTTTGATGGGAATTATTTAGAATAAATTTATGAAGCAAATTGGTTTGATTAAATATTTAATAATGGTACACAGCAATGAAATTATTTAGCAGATGTAATACAAGGGGGGAAAAGAATGCTCGCTCTTTTACCTGAATACTAATTAATTTCTATGACTCAATTTTCTAGCCATAGAAAATAATGGTCTCAAAATGAAAGTCGAATTGATTTTTTGAAGCAATCCTTTATAGAGCTTTAATGTCACAGTGCTTTCTATCATAATGCAAGCCATGTTCTTGGCTGTGAATGAAATTATCAGCTTAGTAAAGAACATATGAGTTGATGAGGAATATAGTGAAGTCAGTGGTCCCCGACCCCCGGTCCGCGGACCTGTACTGGTCCGTGGATGAAATGGTACCGCGCCGCCCATTTCATTGAAACTGAATTTAAATTTCAAACTGGATTTCATTAAACTGCAGTAAACGCAACCAAAATAAAGCAACGGAATAAACTGGACATAACTTCGGGTGTCACTGTCTAAGATTACCCATAGATGAAACCGTCTCATTGCAAAGAAACAAGCTTAGGGTTCTCATTGATTTAACGTTCTAGTAAGTTAAAATGTTAAATCACTTTATATTTATTTTTTGGTGTAAATGTATTTTGTTTTGAAGGTATGTTTAAATACAATTAAATTAAAATTAATAAATCAAAATAATCTAAAATATGAACAATCAACCCTCCTCAGCGGGCCGCGGTAAAATTATCAAACGTTGACCGGTCTGTGGTAATAAAAAGGGTGGGGAACGCTGGTGTAAGTCAAGAAATTAATGTTTTGAGATAAACGGTATTTTGCCTTACGGTTTTTACATTACGGTATTTAATAAGAAAAAATCAATGGTGCCATTTGTTGATAAATTTTTGAAGTATCCTTTAGTTTACTCTAAATAAAGGTGGATGACATCCCATATAATGAAAAATTGTGTTAACTAGATTTTCAAAAAAAAAAAACTTAGACCAGTATGCTTCTGGGTATAGGTCAACTGCACTGCTAGATGGGCGGGGCATCCCAACTGCACTGCTGTGATCTTATCTCTATGTCCGAGCTGCACCGACATGCCTCCGGAAAAAATGTCGGAATTGCACCGGAAGTTTCCCCCTTAGATGTTTTAAAATACCAGGAAACGCCAGTCCGTGTAACTTATGTGGCCACTTTTTCGTAAAAGTTAAAAAATAAGAAGCCTGAAGGATATATTAAATGCATTGTAAAAATATGGCTCAAAAATCAGAAATAAGTTGAATAAATAAGTATTCAAATTAATTTGTGAAAGAAAAAAAAGCTAACACACTTTAAAGCAGAACAGTTATGAATTGCGTTGAAAAGTAGAACATAAATTCATTCTTTGAACAACAATGGTACTACTTTTAATGGTACTCGAAAAACACACAATACCTTTGGCTTCGTCCTTAATTTGAAGCATTTCTTCACCTTGATGGGTTTTCATATCCAGCGAAAATAGAGAAGCATGGACTTCTTGCGTTTTTTGGTAAAGCTGGAAGGATTGTTCGACGTGCTCTGCCTATATTTTTCCTCATGTATTGTATATCCTTCACACTGGTTTTCTCTGCATGTTCTGAAGGGGCAATGCTGATTTCTTTTCAGATTAATTTTTGAGGCCTCTCAGATCATCAATAGCTTTCCTCTTTATGTTGTTAGAAATAATTTGTCTGTTCAAGTTTTTGTCCAATTCGTGATTGTGTACTAGCTCAGACTTCAAAATAACCGTCGCATTTCCATCTAGGTATAACTTTGCATTGCATTTTCTGTTTACGCATCGCCGTTTCCAGCCGAGTTGTGTTTCATACTCTTTATAAAACTTAAAACTGTCGTATATTACTAATTTACGTCCTCTTTGGCTGTACATAAGTTCCATTTCGTTCAATAATCCTAGGTTTGTTACTCAAGAAAACACGCGTGAGAATGACTCTTGGCCACTTCGTCTTAAGGCTGCTCTTCAGTCAGAAAAAATTTCGTGGTTAGGCTTAAGATGGCCTTCCAAGAGTATGAGGGGAATGTGTCAACCTCAAGTGATTGACATTTCAACTACCAATGAAATGTACGATAGCTCATGGAAGAAGGGTCTACTGTCCCCTACATTTGACCTGTCACTTCAGGCCAGCTTCAGGCATCAAGACCCGCTGCTGTCCGTGCAATCCAAGAAATCTGCCAGCGGCTTGCACGTGTCCTCAACTACTTACAAAACGTTGCTCCTTTTCCGGTTCCCAGAATTCTCTGGCTGAGAGTTGAAACGAAGAGAAAAAATATTGTTACCCTTCTTTCATTCTTCCGAATTGTTTGTAAATTGCATATTTAGTGCTATGAGAATGTAAACGATACTTTTAAAACGAAGGTTTGTCTTTCTGAGAACTTGCTTCTAGACCTAATTTAGTACAAATTAATCAATCAAAATTTGCGATAAATCGCTTGATTTTTCAGAAAAAAATAAAAAATATATATATATATTTAGCGAAAACGTGCTGAATGCTGTTCTCAGTTATTGTTACATAAAGAGCGCTAATTCGTCTCTAGTATAAAGCTTAATTTAAGAGCAGAAATTTTTGCGTTAGTATAATTAAAATTAAATTAATAAATAAAAAAGAGTAACGAGATTTTGCTAAACAGGAGTAGCAAATGAACATTTGTTAAGCTCCACTACTCTATTTATTTTTTTTTCTAAAACTAAATGTGAATGTTTGCGTTTCTTTCTTTATTTTATATAATTTATCTAGTTATTCTACGTTTTATTTTATTTATTTATATACACTTCTTCAATTGTGTTTTTCTAATTATTTCATATTGAATACTTGATCAGTATGATGAGACCACCACATTTATTTATTTCTTTCCTTTGTATTTCTGTTATTTAAAATTAAATTCCTGAATCATTTTTCGAATAACACATCCTGGTTTTCTTTTTTCGAATGGTATATTCGGCGCAGTTTTTCTTTTTCTCTGACAAAAAAACGTTTTCAATTGTTCTTTACTTTCTGTTTAGTTCCACTTCATTGGCACTTTAATATGTAGTCAAGTAATATATGTTTATATAAGCGTGCGGCAGAGCTTTAGCAATGGGGGGGGGGGCTGCTACTGTGCTAAAGGGAGTACCAAAATACACCCATAAGATGGGGGTCCCAGATGCATCTCCAAGGAAACTTATGACAAATTAAACGCAAAGAAGCATATCAATTGAATACAGACGCGAAAGAGCGTGCCAGTTTTGTAATTAGCGTTCATTTTTATTTGCTAATGAGGGTGCAATGGTATCTCTAATGCCCCGTACGCACATCTATGTGTATTTACGTATATATTTTGATGATATATTAGCCGTTGTAAAATATATATTACTCAGCAAATTTAAATCACGAATTTAAAACTGGGGATGTGCATAACATACTTTTGCTGCTCTTACAAAAGCATGTGGCAATTACAAATTCTCCAAAAAAAAAAAAAATAAGAAAAAGAAGGAAGGGACGAAAGGAAAAAAATAATTTCAAAAAAAAGAAAGAAAATAAAGCAAATGTTTGGCAATGAGTTTTGAAGCAGTGGCCTTTCTTTTTTTCTTTTTTTTTTTTTTTTTTTTTTTTTTTTTTTTTTTTTTAAAGTGCATTTATTTATTACTTTTTTTCTTCATTATGTACGAAATATTAAATATTTATTGAAATATTAGGGTTTAAAGGACTTTTAAATTTTTGCCGTAATACACTGAATAAACGAAAGCGATAATTATTGTAGTTGCCATAAAAAACTAAAAGCAGTGAATGGAGCTAGAGTGGACTTTAAACTATAACATAAGAATCGGAGGGGAGCTGTAGCATACCAACTCGAAAAAATAAATTAACATAAATAATAAGAAAAATAATAATAATGATAATAACTCTGCTCCAGTTCCCTGCGCAAAAGGTATTCGAAACTTTCAAAATGGCAGCCTGACTACTGGGACGGTGATATGCCTCGGACCCAGAAGTCCCAATTTCTTATATTGGCAATGCAAACGTTGCTTCGATAAGCGAGCTGAGGTGGTCGCTGTGATAATTTCTATTTAATACTTATCAAGAAGTCAGATGATAGTTTTCCTGGATTTCTCTTATGACTGAATGCACAAAAACACCAATAGAAGCCCTCGCAGGGCGACAGCTTTTTACCAAGACCTGTTGAATCGAGATAAAATTTGTATGGCTGCCGGTTGAGGTCAGGGCTGCCAATTTTAAAACTGCAAATACGGAACAGATGGGGCACACCGACAAGGGGGTATCCAGAATCCAACCGTTTTAAAAGTATTCGGAAATTAATCCGTATACGAAAGAGCAGGAGCAGTGGAGCAAAGAGATTTTTCTCGAAACTGGAGCCGGAGCATGAAAATTTGTTTTGCTGCACTGCTCCGATTTTTTTTTTAAACGTTTTAAATTTTGTAGAAAAAATGAACTTAAAAAAAAAAAAAAAAATGTAATTTATCGAAATTATTCGGATCACGGAGCGGAGATGGAGCATGTATTTGGAAGTTGGAGCGGAGCAATGCAAAAACGTGGCTGCTCCAGATCCCTGCGTATTAGTACTTTTAAGCTACTATGTGATATTTTTAATCATGAATATGGTTTAGGGATTGCTCAGTCTAAATTCAATTAGCAAAATCAAACAACTGTGAACAAATGTTAGGACGTTGGCGCTTTTTTTTTTTTTTTGGTGATTCTTCATATGCGGACTTAGATACAAATGTTTACTTTTAGTAAATGAAAGCACAGTATTATGGCATATTACATATGTGACTGGACTGGAACAATATACCATACACTCAAGGCCGTATCCAGAGGGGGGGGGGGGCAACAAGCAACCCCCCCCCAGAAATCCCGAAAATTTTCGCAATGTAGCATATATTCCTTCCTGAAACTTTCCTCAACACTAGTGTCTCAAAGTCAGCCCCCCCCCCCCCCCGAAAAAAATTTCTGGCTACGGCCTTGCGATACACTAAAGAACTAATGTACTACACGAAATCGCAACTCCTTTTTCCAAGACCTTAATTTACGGACAAGAAAATGAGCGCAAAATATATCGGAAACAGGTTTCGGAACAAGTAGGTATGAAAAATCATCTACCAAATTCATTTGAAAAACTCTTCCTACGTGGAAGTGCATGTTTAACAGTTGCTCATTTCTAAATAGTGTATATGAAATTGCAGGCATAAATTTTTAGATTGCGTTGTTAATGCAATCACCTACGAAATATATTATTTTGAAATGATTTTGTTTCTCATCTCTCTTTTTTTTTTTTGTTTTGTTTAGGATTTTCCATAACAGTAGCTATTCGTTGCTTTCTGTGGTTCATGACATAGCACAAGTTTTAAAAAAAGACATTTATGAATATAGAATTTGCATCTTTGTGCGTTAAAATGTCAGTTTCAATATATGTTTATGATTGAAATAAATAAAATTTGAGACATGCGCGCTAAATTATGTGGGATAAGCAATAGCTGATTTGAAAAAGGTGCTTGCCGAACCCAAATAACTTAATACAGTCGAACCTTGCTATAGCGAATTCGGGATATAACAATCCCCCGGTAGTAACAAACCTTCCGAATGGTCCCAAATGAAACCCTATGTCATTAATGCATTTTCAAACGTTTGTAACGATCACCAAAAGTTAGAAAATCGGCTGTAGTGATCTAAAATTACGATTTGTCTCAACAACATTTCTTGCCATTTGTGCACTAGTCTCGTCAAACACCATGTTTTACATGGTGTATATAAAATACAAAAGTTTACAGCCAACAATGACCTTTTTTTTTCATACTATGAATAAATAATAAGGTAAAGTTTAAAAATTTGCTTACCTATTATAAAAACCGTATTTAAAGTTAATATTTTACTCCTCTACCCTGATTATTGTTAAGTTACGCTAATTGAGATCGTAAATCATGTTCCTCTGCTTGTTAGTACTTTCGATTCCACGGGAGGCGTGGCTAAAAGGATTTTTGAGCTTTTTTTGGAAATATTTCCAAATTTTGGGCGGATTTTTTTGTTTTTAAAAATGCTCGTATGATTTCAAACATAGGTTCAAAAAAAAAAACTGGAAATTGCTATTTTTAAAATTTTGTTAGCATGCTTTGAAAATATGTTATAGAGCGAAACGTCTAACAGCACCACGTATTTTTCCAAAATTCATTTTTTAACGATTTTTCAAAAATACGGTAAGTGATATTTTAAAAAAGTAAAAACTACAAGACCGAGATATAGGCTTGATAAATACTCAAAAAAATTCCGGACTCGAAAACTTCAAAGGCACTTTCTAAAACTTAGTCCAACTTTTCCCGTTTCATTCTCCCGAATTGCATGTAAATTGTATATTTAGTGCTTTAAAAAATAAAGTGTAAACAATACTTTTAAAACGAAGGTTTTACTTTCTGGGAACTTGCTTCTAGACCTAATTTAGTACAAATTGATCAATCAAAATTTGCGATAAATTGCTTGAGCACGGAACGGAGCTGGAGTGGAATTGAAACTATAACATGAGTCGTCTAGAGTCAAAACCAGATACATCCACTTCCTTTTGATTTAAACTTGTTTACACTTTCTACTAGTTTAAAGTAATCTACATATGGTGTAAATTTTTAAAGTTTCTAAAGCAGCCACATCGTGATACAAAGTGTGAAAGATTTGAAACGTTTCGGGTAGTTACAAAACCAGATTCCACCCCCATCGACCATGCTTGTCAGCACATTTTTCCCTCCAAATATCTTCTAAGGAAAAACTATTTTTGTGTTAAAATTTCAGCGTTAAAAGTCTATCCCAATGCTCTTAGCTAGAAATTCAAATTTCTTTGATATTAGTTTCTTGCCCGCCGTGAAATATACCGCGAGACACACCGACAGACACAATTTCCCCATCTCAAACTTTCATTTTTTTTTATTTTTCAATCTATATTTATTTAGGGTCAGTTGGGGTAATTGTAAACGCTTTTTCAATGTTTTAACTTTCGATCCTTCCCTAACTCTTGAATGAATTCAGAGATAAAATTGTGAGCACTGTAGCCACTGTTGTACTTCTTGTGAGTAAATGTGTACAAAAATTTTGACTTTATGAATATTTGTTAGCGAATGAACTCGTGTTTACAATTACCCCTGAAATCTGGGGTAATTGTAAACAGTGCTTTATTTTTGAATAAGATTGATGCAAATGGAAAATTGTTTCATACACAGTCTGCTTAAAGGCTTAAGAAGTTCTGGAGCAATGGTTCTCAATCTGCGGCCAACAGGCGGCATGTGGTCCGCTGAGTTATGTTGCGAGTCGGCTGAGATCATTTAACGAGAAATATCTTGCAAAAAATCAAGTAATGCAACAAATTTATGTAAAATTTGTCCCGCAGTGGATAAGTCGGTTTAGCTTGGATCCCACAGAACACTGAAAGTGAAGCACAACTGGCCGTGGGCAACGCTTGGGAGGGTGACCACCTCCCGCGACTGATTACTCTGAGACAGAGTGCGTTAAAGGGAGCTGTACATGTGAAATACATCGTCGCTTCAAATAGTCAACCAAGTTAGAAATAATTTCCTATGAGAGACCAACCTAGGCGACGATCTCTCATCTGGGAGCTGGTTCAAAATCAATAAGCCGCTCTGAGCCAAGTGTACTTCATTCTAGCGGAGCTCAATAATAATCAGTAGGAGCTTCCTTAATTCATGGTCGCCCTGCAAGGGGGGGCTTGGATTTCCAAGTGGCATTAGCAACAACAACCACAGTTATGTAAAATAGACACAAAAGTGTAATTTACATCAAAGTATAGAACCTATTGTCCCCCCAAAATATTGGAAATAGGATAAATTTAAGTGTTTACAATTACCCCAGAGTACGAAATTTCTGGGGTAATTGTAAACACCTAACTTGTACCTGAAAAATAACAGGGAGGATTAAATTCATAACTAAATGTTTTTACCAGCATTCCATAAGACAAATAAAAATTGTCGAAACCGCTTACATCGCTTTTGTAGATGAGCTGGAGAGGAAAATGTAAGATCATTAAATTTTGTTAAACAACTTTTTTCACCATGTCAGTTTCAAACAATGCTAACGCTTCCACAGCTATTTAAAAACCTACTAAACTTTTTCAACGTCTTCCCCATGTTGGCAGTTCATAACTCACCCGCAATTAAGTTTTCAAAATCACCACAAGCTTAGTTATGAAGCTTGTTTACAATTACCCCATGTTTACAATTACCCCAACTGAACCTACTTAACTTGTTTATGACTTTTTCCTATTTTTAACGATATTCTTGTGATGTGATAGATACATTAGCCTTCTTTCGTTCTGTTTTTGTTTTAAACTTTTACGGAAAGTAGGATAAAAATAAGTAAAAGATATCGAAAGGTGGAAAAATCTTATGAAAGAAAAAGTTAATAAATATTACGAATGACATAAAAAATCATTCGAAAAAGAAAAAAAGAAAGCAAGGAGGTTGTTAGTAAACCCCCCTCCCCCCCCCCCCGATCAGTCGACCTTTATCTGTAATTTTGTTTTTCAAAATTCCAGCTTCGGGACCGTTCATAAATGACGTCACGCTTTTTTCCCATATATTTGACCCCCCTCCCCCCTCTGTCACAATATGTCACGCTTCAGCGGACCCCCCTCCCCCCTTTGTCACGCGTCACGCTATGTTGCATAATGTCACACTTCCTGTTACCCCCCTCCCCTTGTCACACTTTGTCACAATTTCACGAACCCCCCCCCCCCCCCCATCCACCCTCGAAGCGTGACATCATTTATGAATGATCCCTTCACCGGAAGATGTTGATGGATTTAATCAATATTTAATATTTTGTTTTTGGTTCTAAAACACAAGATATTGAAACATTACATTCAGAAAGAGGCCGATTTAAAATTTTGAAAATACATTCATTTTTTCAAAAATCTCTTTATAATTTACGAAAACATTTAAAGTTTATCATTCCTTTATTCCTTCAGTAAAAAACAAAAAATCTCCCCCTAATTTAATTCATGAAAAATATTTTTATAGTTCTTTGGGAACAGGAATTTGCCCCTATAATGGAAAAAGCAGACTAGTCTGAATTTTATTCCCTTTCGAAAAAAACCTTAGACCATATAGTATCTAGAGGAGCCCTTCTATTCACTTGCCATTGTTAGTTCCTAAGCAGGAATAGTGGGGACCAGTTTGACTGACAGGGGTCGGAGATCAAAGCTTTTCGCCGTCCTATACCACGTGGGTGAGTCTTCTCAATTTCTGAACTTGCTTCTGATCTGTAAAAGAGCTGAGATTGCTTTCAGGCAAACGATCAAGACCCATTCTGTGCACAAAAGCACTAACCTGATTTATTAAACATAATAGCAATATTAACAATGAAAAGCGTAAATTTTAATTTTATTTTTAAATTTTTGGAGTATCGTATTCTTGATTATGAAGAACAAGAAAGTCATGTATATAAATTAACTAAAGCAATTGTTGAGAAATACTTTAAAATATGACTACACCATTTCTAAAATAATATCAAAGAATACCAAAAATGCGTAACAAATACACAAAATTAATTTTATTTAAAAATCAAGAGCAATTTTCAATAGAAATTAAACTATTTTTTCCAGTAGTTAAATTCCATTCTGCTTTATCAATAATGCCCGCCCCCTAAATAATAAATGCAACGTTGAAATTAACATTTCAATAATATTAAATCTTAAAAGACATGAACGATGCTTGAAATATACTCGCAGAAAGGCCGAACGTTCGTTGCATCACCAAGTATACATATGTCTGTGTTCGCTCCAGTTTATTTTTTATTCTCTACTTTTAATAATGTAAGTAAAATTGTTAAATTTTCAGAATTATGTTTAAAATGCATTTCATGCTTCCCCCTTACCAATATATTACATATATATTGTATTTCTGACTGTATTGCACAACACTTAGATAATAAATTAATTTATTCCGTTTGTTTGCAATCTTAGAACAAACTTCATCTGTAATTCATTAAAAAAACAATCGAATTTTAATTAACGGTACAATGGGACCGTCCATAAATGATGTCACGCTTTTTTCCCAGTTATTTGACTCCCTCCCCCCTTTGTCACAAAGTGTCACACTTCAACATACCCCCTCCCCACCCCTTGTCACAATTTCACGAAGCCCCCTCCCCCTCGAAGCGTGACATCATTTATGAATGATCCCAATCCGATGTTTTCAGTCCTACAGGCTAATGTCACATGACTATTAATTTTAGATTTACGAACTGTATCGGAGCAACATTAAAGTTTTAACTGACAATTTTCTAAAGAAAATAATTTTTTGAACTTAAAAAATTTAAAAAACTATTTTCAAAACTAAAATTTTTTTTCTTCATGCTGTTGCTTTCTTTAAATTTATTTCAGATTTTGAAAAGAAAAACAGCTTAAACGCTTTTGTTTTTCCTTCCTTATTTTTCAATGAACTGAAAAAGAAAAGAATAGGTATATTTGATGTTTAGCTTATTAACGTAATATTACAAATGTTTTTACTTTTCGCATTGATATCTCAAGGGCAAGACATAATGAGGTTGAAGTCAGTTAAAAACCTTGTAAAAGCAATACGAATTGTATTCATTGCAAAGAGCTTTACTGTATGACATTAAGTTTCACAAAAGGGGGCAAGAAACTAACTCCTACTCTCAATGAGCTCAATATATAAGATCATTTTCAAATCACTATTACTAATTAATTATTGATAATACCAATAAAAAAACACTTGTCCATTAATCTATGAACTGTTTCCTTGCGTGTGATAGAAAATAATTGTGCTAAAATGTGTCCCTGTCATACAATAAGAAATTAAAATAGATCACTCTTCAAATCTCTACGAGAATTAACATGGCACGACGAAGCCCTCTCTCACCGAAGGACTCCGTCACCTGTTTTCTGGGGAAAGACTCCTGCTTACCGACCACGCCCCCAGACCTTGTCTATCTAGTTTATGGTCTAAGAAAAAAACATGTGGTCTGTCTTCTGTGTCTTCTAAATCCACTGAAGAGGGGGACCACACTTTCCCCATTGTCCGAATCCGAAACAGCAGCAACGCTTCCCGGAGTGAGAGTCATTAAGCTATTCGACCTCGTAAATCATGCCCCCTTGCATGGGAAGCGGTGGGAGGCGTGGCTTATAGGAATTTCGAGCTTTTTTTTGGAAATATTTTCAAACTTTGAACGGATTTTTTTGTCTTTAAAAATGCTCGTATTATTTCAAACAAAGGTTCAAAAGAAAGCTGAAAATGTTTTGCTGGTCTTGCTGTTTTCCAAATTTCGGTAACATGCTTTGAAAATATTTTATAGAGCGAAACGTCTAGCAGTACCACGTTTTTTCCAAAATTCATTTTTTAACGATTTTTTAAAAATACGGTAAGTGAGATTTAAAAAAAGTAAAAACTAAAAGACCGAGATATAGGCTTGAAAAATACTCAAAAAAATTCCGGACTCGAAAACTTCAAAGAAACTTTCTAAAACTTAATCCAACTTTTCCCGTAGGTTAACATTGGTTTCGAAGATTTGAAACTCTGACTGAAGAGCAGCCTTAAGTAATTCAATCGGAATACCGGTATGAACCAGTTTCCTAGAGTTTTCCATATTGTCTTCGCGCGCTTTGGATTATCATTGGATGTTGGCGATCACGTGCGTGGTTGGATTTCAAGCATCCGTTCCGCTCGATATCAAAGACATAGGCCGTCCGGACTTCCGGATATGCTTTAGACATCATTACAATGTCTGGAGCACGTGCACCAGAGAATGCATTTTTAGCATAGCAACACAATATCTCCCTAACTCTCTCGAATTTAAGTAAGAAATACCAGCTTGGAAACCAGTAGTATTTGCAGGCAGTGCAGTCTGCTGTGTAAAATTTTAATATGTAGTAAAAAAAATTTTAAGTTAAAAAATAGAAAAGGAAGATTTTCATGTTTTAGTTATACATTGTGTTTATTAATTTTTATATATGTTCAAACATAAAATATACTTATTAATACAGTTGTGATAATTACGTTATGCATTATAATATAAATGAAAATTATGATGTAAAAGCATTTGTTTTTCAAGCAAATTTTTTTACAAGGTTTTATTTATTTATTTATTTTTGTTATATTGCTTACTTTTAAGAGCAAATTTAGCTCTCTACGATAGACTATGATAATTTCATTTCGCTACTTTTAACGGGGGAAGGCAGACTTTGTAGTGTGTAAACTGGTTTATTGAGAATATTAGGTCTGTATCTGCACATTTAAATAAATACATTTCAGAAAGTTCATTAAATAGAAATATTAACTTCCACACCTTTTCAAAAAGTTGAATAAAACTGTTTCGAACAAGATAAAAGTTCCCTAAATAATAGTGTTTCATTTTGAGTCAATATTTATTTTAATGATGCAGATACTTGCATTAAAGATGCGTAATTTGCATCAACTTAGAGATAAAATTATCAGGTGTTTTGCATTCAAAGCAATGCAGGAAATACACTTAATTATAAATGTTTTTTAAATTTTAAAGAAACCTAACTAAAAAACAGAAAAAATAGTTATATACATTGCAATTTCTTTTAAATTTATCAATACTTTCAATTACAATTAATTTTTAGAGATTTTATTGTTCGGCTGCCGAATATTCGGCTTCGGTCTCGGAGAAAAGGTCGAATATTCCGTATTCGGCTATTCAGCCAAACTACTGTTCGTTACACCCCAATTTGCAACATGCAAAAATGTATTAACTACATTCGTTTTCATTGAAAAACATATTAACATTTTTTTATTTATTTTGTCAAATCTAATGCGTTGTTTAATTAAGATACTTGATTGGTTAGTATAGTAGCTTATATTATTTTGATAATGCATCCTTCTAAATATGAACCGCATATTTGAAATGTTAGGGGTAAAAAATGAGTGGAATAAAATACCTTTATAAAATAAAGTTTTAATAACAAGGGTATGATTTATGGGTAAAAGTTAAAAAAGAAAACTTATGTTTTGTTACTCTTAAACTTTCCTTAAACGTAACCTTTTTACTGCTTACTCTTAAATGTAACCTTCGAGAATCTAATCATATATTAATGAAACGAAGCCACAATCGTGATGAAGCAAAGCTCAGTAAATGTGGCCCAAGATGGCGGATGATCTTATTCAAGCTTGAGCCAAAAGGAACAGATGTTTCCAACTCCCTGCTGACACAGCAGTGCAGATCGAACACTGATAAAAATATCAGACAGTCAGTGGTGTAGTCGAGGGCGGACGCGGGGGGACAGCGTCCCCCCACCTCTTTATTTTCACTCAAGCGTCCCCTCACCTTTAATTTCCAGGGGGGACCCTGAGGACGCGAGGGGACGCTGAGCTTCCTAACTTATTTAATATTCAAAATAGGCACTCATTAGTAAATTAACAGCTTTATGAAATAAGACACAAGCTTTTAAAACTATACATAAAGGCTGCTTGCTACTTCTACTTTAAATTCGTGAAAAAAAAAGGTATTCCCTGATTCTCTCAAACAACAATTAACAATCGCAGGTTAATATTACTCTTCAAAATAAGCGCGTTAAAATATGAGTAAACGGGAACTACACAAATTCAGAGAATTAGTTTCAGCTGTGCTGGCCTGCCTAGGGAATAGGTGTGCGGCGGGGGGGGGGGGGCGAGGTTTCGAATATCATCATAAGTTTTGAAATCAAAATATTTACACTGCTTGTACTGATTTTTTTTTTACAAAATAGTGAGACGTTGATATTAGAGTAAAAAGGTTGGGGGACAATGAACGTCCTCTTTCGTCCCCCCTAGACTTCACCTTAAAAAAAGTAGCTTTCCTTTTGGTATGCAACATCGAAAAACCTACAAGCATATTAAACGTTTTCTTTCACAATCAAATGTTTTCTCGTCATCGCTTCAAGCCTTTTGCATATTCAAACTTTATGCATTACGCTTTTTGTTAAACAATTTCAAAACCAAATTAATGTAAAAAAATGTTTGGATTACAAATGATTATCTGTTCAAAAACCTGTTATGGCACGGCACAAAATTGCGGTGTAAATTCATTTTAAAATGACTTTATCACTTTCAATTTATTCAGCTTTTTTTTTTCTTTTTCGGTGATTATCAGGCCCGAAAAATCCAAAAAGTACTTCAGGGTTTTTTTTTTAATTTTGATTTTTTTCAAAGACAATTTTATATAAAACTAAAAGAAAATTATAACCACATAAAAGGCCTATATTTTCAGTCAGAAAAAAATTCAATAAGACTGGAATGAAGCAAAAGCAAACTGATTTTTCTCAGTCCCACGCTTTTCCATTTATTTCCTATTGTTAACAAACTTTGCTATTGCTAGCTAATTGAAACCATCTACATGGGGAGTGGGAACCGGCCGAATAGCTTTTCTCTGTCGTGATCCCACATGTTGCCACAGTTCAACAGGTAGCCGATACCCAGTTGAGTATTTTATTTAGTTTCCAAATTGCTGCTTGCCCAGGTCTACAAGGCTTCAATCACCCGACCAGAAACCCCTTTGAGACAAATAAACCATGCTGTCCTACGGTCCCTTCAAGATAATTGTTTTCGTTCTTCGTGATCGTCGGTTTCGACCGAACCCCCTCCCCCAAGCCAAAAAAAAAAGAAAACAGATTCGTAGAAAAAGTCTGGAGATATGGGTCTGTTTAAATTTCTCTCGGAAACCAATACTGTCTACACCTGCTGAACGACATCACATGCAAACTAAATTCTAAAAGTGACTGACATAACGCACAACAATATAATCTGTCTGTCTTGCTGGTAGTGGTACGCTACTCTATCCATTGATCACTCGTTATAGATCGAACAAGCAATTTCTCAAAAAGCAGGAGGAAAAAGAAAGAAGGAAAAGATTTAGGCAACAAAATCTGTTGGAAACATTTTTTCCAAACGCAGAAATACTAGTACGGAGTTATCAACTGAAATAAGAGATGAAGCATCCAATCAAAGTGAATTGTAAGTACTTTTTTATGATTTATGCACTCATGTTTAATAGTTTTCGATTATAAAATTAAACTGAAATATAATTCATTTTCTTCTCGCTCCGAATTTTAATAAGATTGAGTAGTTAGAATTTTGGTTTGTGTTTTTTCAGTTTGAAGTTTCTTTCCTTCTTCTTGGCTAAGTCTTTAAATAAGTGAAACATGAAAAGCTGAAAAAACAAATTTAAAGCTAGTTAAAATAAAAATAAATTTACTTTTTTTAAGTTTTTGCATTGAAATATTGTATTTTAATTAAATGAAGTTTTTAAAATTTCTCAAACTCTTTCTCCTCGGCATGAAATAAATACACACATAATATTGAAATATGGTGAAAGTCAAGGCCGTATCCAGAGGGGAGGGGGCACGGTCCAGCCCCCGAAATATCGAAATTTTTCGCAATGTAGTATGTCCCTGAAACTTTCCTCGACATAAGTGTTTCAGGTGCCCCCCCTCCCCGAAAAAAATTTCTGGCTACGGCCTTGGTAAAAGTTAGCTCCTATAGGCCTCCTAGCTAATTTCTAAGGAATGAACAGATCCAACGGCACTACATTTGGTTGCCCTCGTTTGTTCAGCGCCTATTGATGTCTATGATGTTATGCAAATAAAATACACAAATTGATCTCTGATTTTAATTCAAAACAAAAATAATTTTTTTCTCCCCAATGCATCAGGTATCCTTACGTTACCCGAAAATAGTAAAAACCACAGAGAATAATTTGTATAAGATTTCTTTTATGTTTTTAATGTAATTATTAACATTGTTTGTGGACGAACTATATAGTTCTTCAATTTTGAACAATAAAAGTTTTTGACGTTTTTTTTAGTTTAACAGTTTTAACCTCTGAAATTGAGCATTTGATTAAAGCTAAATTATTGTTTTCAAAACAAAATATATATTATATGCTTTTTTTTTTTTGCACCGTATTATATATATATATATATTTGTAGTTTTGCGCTTCGGTATTTTTACGTACAGGGTGAAGGGTGGTCCAAAATTATTTTGCACATTACATGTTTGTAAAAAAAGGAGCGAAATAAAGAATGTGAGTAAAAGTTTTCATGTTTGAATTGTATTGCGGAAGTTAATCGAATGAAACATAATCATTTGATACCATGATACCTCCCATTGTATTGTCTCTCTCTCCTTTTTCTTTTTTTTTTTTCAAACATGATTTGTGCTCAGTAATTTTTACCACCCTGTATAATGAAAAAAATAGAAATAATTACACTTAGAAGATAGTTTATTATGAGTCACTTAATAACTATTAGAGTAGTAATGTGTAACTTGCTATCTTCCTAAAAATCACGTCTTAACTCTTTATAAGGCTGGTCCAAAATTTCTGGTTTCCTTTTAGTAATGGTAAATCAGTATATTTTTTAAAATATAGATCAAAAAATAAAATTCATATTGGTCATTAAAAATTACAATGCTACGATAAAACTAAAAATTTGGATTTTTAATTTTCTTGAGGCGTTTTACCTCCCCACCCGCTAAAATAGTTTACTATAAATTTTTCAGTTGGTGAATTTTGTGTGAAGTATACTTTAACCACCGCCCTATTAAAGGGTTGAAAAAAGTTACATATTTATGAATATGTGAAACAAAAGAAATGTGAAGTTGTTTTTAAGTTATTATTGTTATTATTTAAAAATTATTATTTCAATTAATCAAGGTAGAAATATTATAACATATGGTGTTTTAATACATTGTTTTTAAGCACTTCAATAGCTAAAAAAATTGAAATTTTGTAAATATAAGTATTTTATTTTTACAAAAATTCATTCTTCAGTGGGAGGCACTGCCTGGGTTAATGTTTTTACTAAGAACTGTCGCACTTTTTGCCACCAAAAGACAAATCTAGACTGAATGGCCAGTCGTTCCAAAATTTTCCGGGGGTATATATTCAATGCATATTATAGGAAAAAACAACAAAATACATAATCACACGTATAAATACAATGCGTTTCTAAAAGTCAAGAGGGGGGGGGCGATTGACCCCCACTCCTGATTGATCAAATGCCGCGCCTGCTGAATGGAGGGGGTGTATGCCCAATTCACCAAAATCCTATCTCACCCACACCAATTAAGGGACATCTAAAAATGAACTATTACTTATTATAATGCACAATAAATCAGTTTATTCTTTAAAATGCTTTAACAAAAGTGACGTTAAAGCATTAGGTACATTATATCTTTGAATCTCTGAATCTCTGAAAAACAAGAGCCAAAATACAGTTTTCATGGTGATATTAGTGTTCAGCACGTTGAATTCATTAAGAATTGGGTGTTTTTAACTTAGATACAGGAACTTTGTGAAAAATTGTTGCCCAGTGGAATTAATTACAAAGTTTTTGTTAATTATTACACCTGTCAATGTATTGTTAATAATGACTGTAAAGGTAGGAGCTTTTATCTCAGATAGTTGAATACATAGACCTGGAGTAGCGTCCAATCTAGATCTGAATTAGGGTTTAAATATGCACAGTCAAAAATATCTTGGTGTTTTGTATGGATATGTTACTGCAAAGGATTAGTATAGCTTGCTTACTTAAATACGGGTTTTCAATTTGTTTTTCTTAATTATAAACAAAAATTCATTGCATGAACAAGTGAAATATAATGAAAAGATTGTTTCAAATAAGATGAACTCGAAAATTCTGTTAGTCTCTCTAAAATCTTATTACTGATTCATACTATTCAGCGAGGTGAGATTTTTTGTAATGCTTGCAACCACTTCGAGTTATTACACTGAATGTCAAAAGTAAACTATGAAATGAAAGTTATCCTAGTAGCTATCGTTTTAATAATTTTCATACCCATTAAAAACTGCAGTTTTAACAAAATAACGTTGAAATCTTTATTTGAAATTGATAGTTTTTTAAATAGGGTGAAAAGTATATGAGTCATGTTTTATCTATACTAACAATAAATATTTAAAATTAATGTTTCCGTTGCACTAAATAGCAGTCATTGAATTTTCTAAGTAATAAATTAAACTTAGTAAAAATAAATGATGTGTTCCACCGATAAAATTATATATTTTATACCATTTCTGATCCAAATAGAGCTTTCCGCATGGCCAGTTTTATTTCCCCATTGCCTTTTAACATTTGACTTTTTACCATTGACTTTTTACCATTTTGATAAAATTATTGTTTAAGAATATTGTTCTTTATATTGTTTATATCGGATTGAAAACAAAAAATTCAAAACTTATGTACAGTTCGAGTAATGTCATTGAAGCGTTGATGTGAAAGTTGAGTTAAGTTGACGTAGCATTGTCCAGCAGAAAAATTTAATTTTTATTGTAAAAATCATAAACAGGAAAGAAATGAGACATGATTGTGCACACAAGCTTCAGACTTTTGTGAACCATTAATATGAGCAAGAGACAAATGGAAAAAATTTGTTTTTATAGTAAAAGTGCCATCATCACAACACTAGTTTGTTGTTTACTAAAAGTAGCCGGCATGGTGGCGACGTGTAAAGCGCGGCCCTCGTACGCCCCAGATCATGGTATCAATCCTGACCATGTTGGGGGATTCTCAAGATTGAGAATAGTGCCTGCACATAAAGAACCCCTGAGTATCTATTTTGCTTGGGTACTCTTGTATAAATTAAATTCCTTGTTCAGTTTTGAAATCATCAGAGTCAGAATCCCTGTGCAGTTTCGCATCGTAAGTGCTTCACCTTCTAGTGAGGAAACTACACTTCGAAATTCTCATGTGGCAATGGCATCCGCCGATTACCGAGCAACTTGAAAGAATAGATGCCAGTTTCCGGGAAATGCACTAGGTCTGCAAAAGTTAATGACGTAGCCCATGTATAAAGAACAAAAATGTTTGCTAAACACTACTCTTCGACTCTCTTTGGGGATCATGTTAAAAGTACAACAAAACCAACTAAATTCCCTTCTTTGCTCATTGGTCATTATCATATAACTGTCAACCTTTCATCATCAAACGATGTATAGTCTCTTTGAACCACCCTAATAGAACTTCAGAGTCTTCTAAATCAGAGCGAAAAGTCATTTTACAATTTTTACATTAATTAACTAATTTTAAAAACCCTCTGAACAGTCTTTTTCTTTTTTTTTTATTTTGCTTCCTCCAATTATATTTTTTTTTTCAGACAGGGAATTAACTACCACGTTCAGCAAAATTTCATCGTAAAACATTTTCTGAACATGATTTACTGAACATAATTTTATATAATAATAACTTGCCAACGGAACCCCTGCCATCCTTCTGTGGAACCCCAGGGTTCCGCGGAACACACTTTGAGAACCGCTGCAATGGAATACATATTAATGTAGTAGTTCAATCGGAACTGTGTAATTTACATCGCTATTATTTGAAGAGTTAAAAAAAATAAACAGCAAAATTCATGATGGTGGATTTCGCTAACTGAGTTCCAAATACACGAAAAATTTTAAAAAAGCCCAAGATATTGTAGTGGCCCGCCAAACCTTTGCAATAAGTAAAAACGAAAGTTAAAAAAGAGTAAATAAATTAATATACAGGGAAATTTATTAAAACAGGGTTTATTAAAACAGGGAAAATTAAACGTTTGATTGCTTCAACACAATTTTAAAAAAAAATACGCTTCACACCAGCGTTAGGGGGAAAACAGTATGGAGAGAAAAACGTACATATATTTCTTGTTATGGTATAGGAGGTGGGAGGGAAGGAATAATATATATACATATATATATGTAAACAATGCCCTGAAGTACCCCATTAAAGACAGAAGAGACTTGTAGAGATTGAAGACTGAAGAGAGAATTCCTCCATTAAAGATATATTTTTTTTTGCTTTTAAAATATTGTCAAGGAGTTTTGTATATATATTTAGTATCATTATGTAACCACATCACTATCAATCTATTTCATAATTAAGTACAGAGTTGTTCATTTGACTTCTATTAAACTTTTTATTATTCGTTATTTTCTCTGATCTGATTAATTAAAAAACACAAAGTACTGGACAGTTTATAAAAATATTGCCCAAACCTTCCACGTAAAATAATTTCTATTGTTGTAATCTTCCTCACAAATTTTAAATTTCCTGCCTGACGCTACTTATTCGGCTGATGTGAGCCAGCCCATGAGTGATTCTGATGCTGAATTTTTAGAAAATTTTGTACTTATGTTAGAAAAAATTCCCCACAAAAAAATTGTCCTAAAAAAGGGTAAATTTTGAACATTTTAAAAACGCTCCACGTGCCACAATTTTTTTAAAAAATTCAAAATTTTTCCTGATTTTAAATCCTTAGATATATTTTTATAAATGAATGGATAACATAAAAAATTTTACATGATAATTTACAAAATATAGGCAAAAATGTACTCTTATATGAAATTTTCTGAGTTTGGTAGCAATAGCATAAAAATTGCTGTTTTGAGGTAAATTTTTGATTTTGAGAAAAAAAGGCTTTTTTCATTTTAAAAGGGTGTAACTACATGAAAGTACTTTTATATTAAAACGTTTAGTATTATAAACACAAATTTGATACCTAATATTCATTAATGTAGTGTAGGCGTACTTTATTCCCAAACATTTTAATTGGCCAATTTTCGACATTTTAAATGTGCACTGTTTGTAGTCTTGTTATACTACTCTTTCTTATACGGCTTCAAATGGACAAATTTTGACAAAGCGGAATTCTTTTGCCTCGGCTATTTATTGTTTGATGGGTGTGTGGGGGGGGGGGATTTGTTTGTAGTTGGCTTAATATAGTTTTTAACAAGAAATATATAATCTGTCAGAGGCTGAAAGAACGCTTAAATCAACTTCAGCCGGCCCCATGCAAGTTAGCTCATATAAATTCGTAAAGTCACAGTACAAACCTGAATTTGTATTGCTGCATTGTTTACATAAACATTGGAACGAAGTAAAAAAATAAGTAAACATTAGTTAAATTAAAAAGTTTTTAAAGTAATAATTTTATTATTTGCTGAGAAAAAAGAGGAGGAGGGAGGGTGAGATCCAATGCATTAAAATGTTGAAAGCTCTTTGAAAATTGTTTGTATGTAAAACAATATAAGAAACTATGAATTTTTCTATTCCTTGCATTGCTTTTTAGCAATTTAAATACAGATCTGGTCTCCGCAGAATCATAATAATAGTCATCAGAGACTGATTTATGAAAGTGAATCCGATAAATGGTGACTGCCCGAACTCAGCGCATAATTTCGTAAATGGTATAGATGCCAGAAAGCATACCGCATACCCCCCTTTTTTTAACCGCAAACCCTCCATAAAAGTCACAAGTCTTGATTTTTTAAAACTTCAAAAACAAAAGTATAATATGGGACAGCGGTGTCGAAATACTCGACATAAAATGTCATACAATAATTATTACAAAATAAACACACTTTAAAACGCTTGCACCATTTTAAGTCTCTCTGGCGCAGAGTGCTGCAAGTGAGTGGTGTTCGGCACGGCTCCTTTAAAAAACACTATGACCCTTGTATTGTTTTTTTTAAACGAATGATATAGTGATAGAAAAAATATATGAAGGGAGGGCAACTGCCAGAGAGGTGCCGGAATACCATTCCGGTGTGGTCCGACAGAAATGTCTGGTTCACTTTTAAAGGGGCACCTACATTTGAATTGTTCAAGAATAATTTTCGATTTCATCTAGTTATTTTAGTTTAATTTTACGCATTTGGAATTCAAATCTGTAAATTGCCTAATTCCCCTTACCGCCCCTTGTCTCAGTCTCTGTTAGTCTGCACCATGAGTTGAAAAATATTTCATAATCTCATTCATCCTTATTTTGCTTTTATCCATAAGTTACATATATATAAGCGTGTGTGACACTTTATAATTGCAAGAAAAATAATAGCGCCCAAATGAATTAAAACAGATGTAACAGAAAGTGAAAGTAAAGCTAGAATGGCTATCAAATGAAAAACACGTGTTGTTTGTTTCGCCTCCCCTTCAATCAGGGACTTAGTTTTCCGAGAATTCGCAGAGGAGGGACAGTTTTACAATTGTTTTGATTGACAGGGTAATTAAGAATAGCACTGGGGTGAGTTAGGATTGGGAATTTAATAGGATTATAGCATTTTGGCCGCTTATCCATGCCTTGGCGAGCTAGTAGAGGGGAGTACAGCAAGAGACCACTAATGGCGGACTTTTGGTAGACCAGCTTTTAAAGTTTATTTCCTTATTTAAAGAGTTTTACAATGGTTTTGATTGACAGGGTAACTAAGAATAGCACTGGGGTGAAATAGGATTCGGGTGAAAAAGGTTGTAACTATGGAGGGAAACGACGCTAATTTTTTTTTTTTTTAAACTTTTTCCTTCCCAAAACTCATCTAAGTAGCTTCCATTTTTTCCGTTATTTCTCCAATGCAATACCGGCATAGGAGAAATAACAGGGAAAAAATGGATGTGACTTAGGGGTCATTCCATGCAAGTGATCCAACATCTGAGCAAAAATTTAACTCACCCTCAAGAAAACTAAAAATCCAAATTTTTAGATTTTTATCCTGTTTTGTTTCTTAGTTATCAGACTTTGATTTTGTAAAAAACTCACATTTTTACATGGTATGCTTCAACACAAAACAGGCAACAAATAGAAATAAAAAGTTCTAGTAAAAAGCATAATGAATGCCGTTTCATATGATATGCATCATGACTAATTTTATAAAAATTTTAAATTTAAAAAAATGAACTTAAAATTTAAATTAAATTTATCGAGAAACGTATAATGGAAAATTTTCAAAATATTCTCACACATTTCTGTCTATTTTATCATCGATTATGCAAAATTTCAACTTGGGATCTCAATGGGATCATATTTTTTCAACCCTTTAAATGTAATTTGATTTACCAAAAAATGAAAATTTTTGTGATTCAAGCTATTTTAAGACGATAGTTTCTTAAAGGCGATGATTTAGTTAGTCTGCTAAACACATCTATGTATGCGTGAACAAGCATGGATATGTCTGTGCATGAAATTAACAAGTTCAACGTTTATTTGGGGGGAGGGGGGCAACAAATACATACACATTTTTGTTATATCATAGCTCCCTATTTTAAAATATTGTTTACAAATAATTCAATAATCATTTAAAAGCTAGCGGAGCCCGCACGGCGTTTCCCGGGCTGAATTTTTAAAACGTCGCCTGCGGCGCTGTCCTTGCTAATAGTATAAAAAAAATCGCCTGCGGCATAAAGCCTGCATTGTTTGAAAAACATCGTGTGTCTATTTCAAAAAAAAAAATACATTAGACATTGTCAATGCTTGAAAAAATAATATAACATGTAGAAGGATCAATTAAGAAAACTTTGACAATTCCTTGAACAATTCCATCAGTAGGGTCAGATTTGTCACCAGAGGTAATTAACACTGCCAAATTGTAGCACGGCGACTTTTGTTGCGTTACTTTTCATCTGGAATAAGTCTTATTAGTCTAGGCGATGATCTTTGATTGCAAGAATGAAATTGCAGTATCACGTTCATTTTATTTCCCAGCCAACTGTTATCTCGCTAACCGAAAGATAAGTTTTATAATGAAAAGAGGCTTTGCTAGCGATACCATAGAGATGAAATAGTAGGTGATAATATTTATAGTTAAATGAATACTGACCTAAAAAACGTATGCACAATTTTGTTAGTAGTCTTTATCGCCGGTTTATCACCAATGCCTAATTAAAAGAATCAAATTAAAGCTTGTCGTCATTCGCCACGTTATTTGAAGTCTAGAATAAACTATACGTCCGTAAAATTTTCGAGGCGATATTTGTTTAAATGCTATTGCTAAATCAAGGATATCGTAAAATTGGGGAGACGGAACTTTTATCAAGTTCAATCTCGAATTTAAAAATTATTGCTAATTTGAGAAAAACTTTAAATCGAAAATATGCTTTATTATTGTTTTACCTTTATTAAACTGAACTATTCTGAAAAATAAGTTTCATATTGAAACCTAGCGGTACCCGCACGGGGCTGCTAGTGCTGAATTTTAACCGTACCTTAAAAACGTAAGCACAATTTCATTAGTGTGTTCCGATTTATCGCCAATGACTAATTAAAAAGTCAAATTGTAGCTTGTCATATTCGCCACGTTATTTGAAATCTGGTATACACCAAACGTATTCCTATTCTGGCGATATTTAAATGCTATTGTTAAATCAAGAAAATCGTTAAATCGGGGAAACAGTACTTTTATCAAGTTTAATCTCGAATTTAAAACCTATTGCTAATTTGAGAAAAACGTTAAATCGAAGGTATGCTTTATTATTGTTTTCCCGTTGAAAACTAAACTGATGTATCTCTATTTTGAAAAATAAAAAAACTATGTAGCTTACCCCCAAGGCCGCAGCCAGAATTTTTTTTTTTGGGGGGAGGGGGCTGACTTTGAAACACTGGCGTTGAGGAAAGTTTCAGGGATAAATATGATACATTGCGAAAATTTTCGGGATTTCGGGGGGGGGGGGTTGAGCCCGTCGCCCCCCCCCCCAATCTCTGGAAACATTTTGAAAGCAAATTACTTCGGGTGACAAAGATATATGTTCGCATTTGAAAGCGTCCCCCCACCTCTTTTTCCAGGACTACACCACTCCGGACAGTGCAGTTCACCCCTTTTTTGATTGGTGATACTTTTTTCACTCGAATCCTATTTCACCCCCAGTGCTATTCTTAATTACCCTGTTAATCAAAACCATTGTAAAACTCTTTAAATAAGGAAAGAAACTTTTAAAGCTGGTCCACCAAAGTCCGCCATTATTGGTCACTGCTGTACTCCCCTCTACTAGCTCGCCAAGGCATGGATAAGCGGCCAAATTGCTGCAATCCTGTTAAATTCCCAATCCTAACTCACCCCAGTGCTATTCTTAATTACCCTGTGAATCAAAACCATTGTAAAACTGTCCCTCCTCTGCGAATTCTCGGAAAACTAAGTCCCTGATTGAAGGGAAGGCGAAACAAACAACGCGTGTTTTTCATTTGATAGCCATTCTAGCTTTACTTTCACTTTCTGTTACATCTGTTTTAATTCATTTGGGCGCTATTATTTTCCTTGCTATTATAAAGTGTCACACACGCTTATAGATATGTAACTTACATATCTATAAGCGTGTGCGTAACAAATGCGTAAAATTAAACTAAAATAACTATATGAAACTGAAAAATTTTCTTGAACAATTCAAATGTAGGTACCCCTTTAAAAGTGAACCAGACATTTCTGTCGGAGCACACCGGAACGCTATTCCGGCACCTCTCTGGCGGTTTCCCTCCCTTCATATATTTTTGATGGCATAGTGTTTTTTTAAAGGAACTGTGCCAAACGCAACTCGTTTGCAGCACTCTCTGCATCAGAGAGACTTAAAATGGTGCAAGCGTTTTAAAGTGTGTTTATTTTGTCTTAATTAATGTATGATATTTTATGTCGAGTATTTCGACATCGCTATCCCATATTATAGTTTTATCTGAAGTTTTCAAAAATAGAGACTTGTGACTTTTGTGGTATGCGGTATGCTTTCCGGCATCTATACCATTTACGAAATTCTGTGCTGAGTTTCGGGCAGTCAGTCTCTATTGTCTAGTCTATCAGTCTATCTAATTTGACTATTATATGATTCTGCAGAGTCCATATCTGTACTCGAATTGCTAAAAAGCAATGCAAGGAATAGAAAAATTCATAGTTGCTTATATTTTTTTGCATTCAAACTATTTTCAAAGAGCTTTCAACATTTTAATGCATTGGATCTCACCCTCCCTCCTCCTCCTCTTTTTTCTCAGCAATTAATAAAATTATTTTTTAAACTTTTTAAATTAATTAATGTTTACTTATTCATTTACTTTATTGCACTGTTTATGTAAACAACGCAACAATACAAATTCAGATTTGCACTGTGACTTTACGAGCTTATATGAACTAACTTGCATGGGGCCGGTTGAAGTTGATTTAACCCTTTATCTACTGTATTATGATCTGCAGTAATTTGTTTTACAGAAATAGTTTGTCTAGGTATTTACACTGAAAATTAAGGGATTTACATAAATAAAATGCTCAGTCTATAAGCATTTATTTCTTTACAGCTAATAAGTGCCACAGAGTATTTACCCTGTGAAATTAATGACATACACTTTTTAATCAAAATATTTCGTCAAATAGTTTTCTAAGCTCTTAACTAACACATTAAAAAAATCAGTGACTTGATTCTTGAATTTTACTGCTTTTCTGGAGCGAAACTCTGAGGGAGCAATCTGAACAAAATGGAAGTTCAAAACACAGCATCGGTTTCAAAACTATCTATGTTCCTTTCCTCGCTAAGATACTCTTTATAGAACCCTTGCTGATATGTATCCTGAAAAGGGTTAATTTAAAAACTGTCTCGGCAAAGTCCATCAGAATATTGGTAAAAATGGTTTCTGGGATGCAATTTACAGAGAATGGTACTTATAAGTACCGTCGGTAGATAAAGGGTTAAGCAATCTTTCAGCATCTGGCTTTAATTTTATATATTTATTGTTAAAAAATATATTAAGCAAACTACAAACATATCCCCTCACACCCATCAGACAATTAATATCCGAGGCAAAAGAGCTTCGTCCGTTTGAAGCCGTATAACAAGGTTACAGTGCACATTTAAAAAATGTCGAAAATTGGCCAATTAAAAAATTGGTGCATAAAGTATGCTTACATTGTATTAATGAATATTAGATATCAAATTTGTGTTAATAATACTAAACGTTTTAATATATAAGTACTTTCATATAGTTACACCCTTTTAAAATGAAAAAAAAAAGCATTTTTTCTCAAAATCAAAAATTTACCTCAAAGCAGCAATTTTTATGCTATTGCTACCAAACTTTCCAAAAGTATTCTTTTATTACGTAGTTATAGTTTTATGGATGAAATGTAGCAGTAATAATTATTTGAAAGAAGATATTTGATTTATTTATTGAAAAAAATCACTAAATTTTCAGAAAATTTCATATAACAGTACATTTTTGCCTATATTTTGTAAATTATCATATAAAATGCTTTATTTTGTCCATTCATTTATAAAAACATATCAAAGGATTTAAAATCAGGAAAAAAATTGAATTGTTTTAAAAAATTGTGGCACGTGGAACGTTTTTAAAATGTTCAAAAATTTTTAAAAACTACCCTTTTTTACGCCAAATTTTTTCTGGGATATTTTTTCTAACATACGTACAAACTGACAAAATTTCAAGTTTGAACACACAGAATTAAAAAAATCTCTTTTTAGTGTCCACTGTGCTATTGATAGGAAATTCAATCTATTTCCAGTCTAAAGGGTTGAATATTTGTTGTCACATTTTTAGGAAAAGTTCTCACTATTTTGTTATAAGAAATCAAAGTGAGTTTCCGCGTAAGATAGCATTTTATCTTGAAAAATTAAACATTTTGCACTGAAAATTGCAATTTGAAATATATGTATAGCCTGTTATGCGTAATTTCCTGAATTATGTACCAATATAAAAAACCGCGGACAACTTTCCCCAAATGATATGTGAACCTTTTAATAAAGTATAAAATTAAATTGCAGGTGTTGCGCATTCAAACATTTTACAATGCTATTCATTAGCATTACTCATACATTAACAATACACAGCTTAAAAATGAATAACTTCACTTCTAATAATACTTAGCGTTTGTAACTACAATGATCAAGAAAATATAGTTTTATGAATTAGAGTTGGGGTCTTCAACCTTTTACATCCGAGAGCCACATCAATAAGCTCGAGAAGATCGGCGGGCCACCCACGATTCTCAGTAAGAAAAAATTCTGAACATCACACAAAATTTTTCGAAGAGTTATGCACCACGAATTAAAAAAAAAAAAAAAAAACAGTAACTGTTAGGCGTCTCCCCCACTTTACATACGCCTATAAGCTCAAAAAATTCTTTAAAAGATTAAAAATTTCATGAAAGTTCGCTAAAATTAGACCAGAAGTCATTTTTTTACATAAACACTATTGCAAGTTTTTCAAAGTAAGAAATATGTTGCTAGCTTCAAGGTTGACATTGCGTTAACCTTTTCCAAACTGCTGATGAATTTCCTTCCCTACAGTGTCTCAAAGGTTTCTGTTGCTGAGGAGGGGATATATGGTAATATCCCAGCCCCGAAGAGCCAACAAAATACGTGGGTAGCTATGAATTAATGATATTCTCAAAGTCCCCCCCTCCACACAGACCGTCCTAAATGACGAATTCCCGTTTTATTATATTAATTAATTTATTCTTTTTTTTAACTTTCCTTTTTATTTATTGCAAAGGTTTGGGGGGTCACTACAATATCTTGGGCTTTTTATTTTTCGTGTATTTGGAACTCGGCGAAATCCACCATCATAAATTTCTCTGTTTATTTTTTTTAACTCTTCAAATAATAGCGATGTTAATTACATACAGTTCCGAATGAACTACTTACATTAATATGTGTTCTATTGCAGCGGTTCTCAAAGTGTGTTCTGCGGAACCCTGGGGTTCCACAGAAGGATGGCAGGGGTTCCGTTGGCAAGTTATTATTATATAACATTTTATTCAGTAAATTATGTTCAGAAAATGTTTTACGATGAAATTTTGCTGAAAGTGGTAGTTAATTCAATGGCTGAAAATAAAAATATATTTGGAGGAAGCAAAATTTAAAAAAAAAAGACTGTTCAGAGGGTTTTTAAAATTAGTTAATTAATGTAAAAATTGTGAAATGACTTTTCGCTCTGATTTAGAAGACTCTGAAGCTCTATTAGTGTGGTTCAAAGAGACTATATATCGTTTGATGATGAAAGGTTGACAGTTATATGATAATGACCAATGAGCAAAGAAGGGAATGTAGTTGGTTTTGTTGTACTTTTGACGTGATCCCCAAAAGGAGTCGAAAAGTAGGGTTTAGCAAACATTTTTTTTTCTTTCTACATGGGCTACGTCATTAACTTTTGCAGACCTAGTGCACATCCCGGAAACTGCCATCTATTCTTTCAAGTTGCTCCATAATCGGCGGATACCATTGCCACATGAGAATTTCGACGTGTAGTTTCTTCACTAGAAGGTGAAGCACTTACGATGGGAAACTGCACTAGGATTCTGACGCTGATGATTTCAAAACTGAACAAGGAATTTAATTTAGCCAAGAGTACCCAAGCAAAATAAGCTAAGAGTACCCAAGAAAAATAGATATTCATGGGTTCTTTATGTGCAGGCACTATTCTGAATCTTGAAAATCCCCCAACAAGGCCAGGATTGAAACCACGATCTGGGGCGTACGAGGGCGCATGGCCGCGCCTTACACGTCGCCACCATGCCGGCTACTTTTAGTAAACAACAAACTAGTGTTTTGATGATGGCACTTTTACTATAAAAACAAATTTTTTCCATTTGCCTCTTGCTCATATTAATGGTTCACAAAAGGTTGAAGCTTGTGGGCACAATCATGTCTCATTTGTTTCCTGTTTAGGATTTTTACTCTAAAAATTAAATTTTTCTGCTGGACAATGCTACATCAACTTAACTCAACTTTCACAACAACGCTTCAATGACATTACTCGAACTGTACATACGTTTTGCATTTTTCCCGTTTTCAATCCGATATAAACAATATAAAGAACAATATTCTTAAACAATAATTTTATCAAAATGGTAAAAAGTCAATTGGGGAAATAAACTGGCCATGCGGAAAGCTGTATTTGGACCAGAAATGGTATAAGATATATGATTTTATCGGTGGAACATAGCATTTGATGTTACTAAGTTTAATTTATTAATTAGAAAATTCAATAATTGCTATTTAGTGCAATGGAAACATTAATTTTAAATATTTAATTGTTAGTGTAGATAAAACATGACTCATATACTTTTCACCCTATTTAAAAACTATTAATTTCAAATAAAGTTTTCAACGTTATTTTGTTAAAACTGCAGTTTTTAATGGGTATGAAAATTATTAAAATAATAGTTACTAGGATAACTTTCATTTCATAGTTTACTTTTGACATTCAGTGTAATAACTCGAAGTGGTTGCAAGCATTACAGAAAAGCTCACCTTGCTGAATAGTATGAATCACTAATAAGATTTTAGAGAGACTAACAGAATTTTCGAATTCATCTTATTTGAAACAATCTTTTTATTATATTTCAATATTTCATGCAATGAATTTTTGTTTAAAATTAAGAAAAACAAATTGAAAACCCGTATTTAAGTAAGCAAGCTATACTAATCCTTTCCAGTAACATATCGATACAAATCACCAAGATATTTTGGCCTCTGCATATTTAAACCCTAATTCAGATCTAGATTGGACGCTACTCCAGGTCTATGTATTCAACTATCTGAGATAAAAGCTCCTACCTTTACAGTCATTACTAACAATACAGTGACAGGTGTAAAAATTAACAAAAACTTTATAAATTATTCCACTGGGCAACAATTTTTGACAAAGTTCCTGTATCTAAGTTAAAAACACCCAATTCTTAATGAATTCAACGTGCTGAACACTAATATCACCACGAAACTGTATTTTGGCTCTTGTTTTTTTCAGAGATTCACGAGTGCAAAGATATAATGTACCTAATGCTTTAACGTCACTTTTGTTAAAGCATTTTAAAGAATAAACTGATTTATTGTTGATTATAATAAGTAATAGTTCATTTTTAGATGTCCCTGTGAATATATGAATAAATAAAACGTGCAATAAAAGAAACATTTCGAGAAAAAAGAGAAGAATTTCAAAAAATAAACAAATACCATAGGTAAAATTCAAGAATTTCTCTATATTTCATTTATCCATTTGCCAATGTAATACCACACAGAAAGTTTTGCCCAAATCTTTATAATCTAAATAACATCAGGCTTATTACGTAACAGTCTGGGGTATTTTTGTATAAAAAAGAGTGTAGGTGCTTGTTCTCTCGCCAGTGCGGTACTTGACTTCGTTGAAGACTAAGCTTTTATAATTACGTGTGGTCATTTTATAATTTCATTTTGCAGCTATATGTCGCGAAAATGTATTGATGATCCCAATAACTTTTGTTACATTTGCGATAACGTAACATTTGAATCACAGAAAAACCGCATTACTGACGCTATCTGAAAGGCATATTTCCTCAATTGTGGTTGTAAAATAGGTGACCAAGATAAAAAATGGGCGCCCCACGAATACTGTATCTCCTGTGCAACAACACTTTCTCTGTGGGTGACTGGTAAAATAAAAAGTATGCCATTTGCTGCTCCCATGATTTGGAGAGAGCAAAGCAATCACAAGACTCAACCATGTACACATTCAAGGGCGTAGCCAGGATTCCCGTTAGGGGGGGGGGGCAACGTTACTCAACTGACATCAGGCTGGAAAATAAATTAAAATAAAAAATTAAAAACCACCCTTTATTCAGTTATATAGTTTGGTACCACAAATTCGGAATCCCGAAGTCCGGAAGACCCAAAATCCGGAACTTTTTCAAAAAACAAATCGGCAACTAAAAAACCCCCCAACTTTTGTTTTTTGAAGAAAAATCGGGAAATATTTTCCACCGTTTTTTTTTTTTTTTTGTGGAAATAGGCATTCTAAAAAGAAGGAAAATAAAATGTAATGAACATTCAAAAAAGTTATTTCGCGATTTTCTGAAAAAGGTTCGTTTTTGCGATTATTAATTGTTGCTTTAATTCTAATATCATTAAATTTTGCTTTTTTATTTCTTGTAGTTTTATTATATTTATTTTTTTCAATGAGCTCTAATTTTCGCGCGATACAGAACATTCGCGAAATTTAAATTCGGCGTTTCTCGCATTTTCCCGATTGTCTGATTTTTTCTTTAAGTGGCTAAAGAATATAAAATCATATCAGAATTTAACGGAATTCTTTTCTTTTATCGTTTAGTTAAAGAGGTTAAAATAATATCGGGAAAATTTTTCGATGTTTTGCCTCAAATGTAAACCAACTCCAACTTCGTTTTTTGTGCTAAATTTCGCGACTTATAGGCGAGTATATACCATAATAAAAAATGCTATAAATGAACAAAATGCTAATAAAAACTTCCAGAGCAAGTTATATGGGCTCTTATACAACTTAAAAAATTTTTTGAATGATGACCCAGAATCTGGAACGATCACGGTCCCGAGCGTTCGGGATTTGAAGTCCCATACTGTGCATGCTAAAACACTTTTTAAAAATAAAATAAACGATAGAGAATATTTCTAAACGCATGTATTAATCTGTATTAAAACTATATTCCTCAAGAAATACCTAATTATTCATAATCACAATGTAAGGGCAGCAATATTTTCTCATAAAGGTTTCTTTTTTAAGTTAAATGGGTGATAGAGAGCTAAAGTTTGATGACATCATTCGACAATCTTGGAAAAACCATTCTTCTTTGTCACGTTTTTACATTTACAGGGAGGAGGAAATGGGCAAAAGTTTAAAGTTCAAAAATTATTATTAAACGTGTGAAATGTTTTAAAACGCTTAAGAAAAAGTGAAACTATGGCACATTTTTAAAGAGTGCCATCCCTATAATATATTTTCAATGAAGTAAAATAGAGCTTCATTTACTTTAAAATTTTAAAATTCATGCACTTAAGGCAATTAAATTAGTAACAAAAAAAAAAGGTGAACAAGTTGGTCACCATCCCATCCATAATGGTTAAATATAACCATAAAGGGGGAAAAAATATATTTTATTCTTCCCAGTACCTCAGTTGCTAAAAATTCATGACAGAAAACGATGTATAGCACTCAAATAAGAGTTTAAAATTGTTTTAAAGAGTTTTCGGCTTAAAAATTTCATACTCAAAAATTCATGATTTATAATTTAAAAAAAACTAATAATGATTTTTTAAAAAAAATCTAAGGTGTGAGAATAAGGAATAATAAAGTGAAAAAACATTCTCATTCACAATGTTTGTCAAAATAATAGATCACAGAGGAGAATTTAGCCAACTCAGCAAGCATTACATCTGGAGCTTTCCTGGTTATTGATAAAATATTGGATCACTCTTAAGTCAAACATCTATGGAATTAGAAATAAACAAATACTAGTAAAAATATTTTTAGGAAAACGCAACAATTATGTTTATCATTACGCTGTAAGAGTGAATCAATAACTTAAAAATTTCTACTAAGTCATTTGAAGAGATATTTCATTAAATATTTCAAGGATATGTATATATAATACTGATTTTCAAAAAAACTTTCGTAAAAAAGAAAAACACTATTAAAGCGTATAAATATGAAAAATATACCAATTAAATTAATTAATGCCACCACAAAGATCAAAATTCTGATATAGACCTCAAGAATTAGGGTGCGCCGAAAAAGCATTTACTATTTGAGATTATGCTTTAGCCGTTGGTGGCGCAAAGTGCATAATTATATAAGTTGAAGTTTTTAGGACAATTTTTTGATTTGCCACACACGCTTTGAATCTTTTAGGCATTTTTTTTTAAAAATATATTTAAAATTTTTTGGAAATATATTAAAAAAACTATTTTTGAAGTTTGGTGTTTTTTTATGTTCTAAACAAATTCTTCCAAAATGAAACACCTACTATAGTTAGTCGTATATATTTTAATGGAAATTTCTGCGCTTTTTCAACAAAGGAGGAGTTATCTTGCACACTTCAATTTGTTAATGAGAATTTAGTGACACCAATGGCATCCTTTCCTCACGATTCATAATCGAAAATTAGAAAAAATAAGTTTGTTATTTAAAAAAAAAAAAACGCACTTGACTGAAGTTTCAACGTATTTGCGGGAAATGTAGAAATTGTCCTAAAAACTTTCAAGTTTTTGTATGCATTCTGTACCACCCAATAGCACCTTTTCCACACTACCCATCAGCAAAAATTGTAAAAAAGTATTTCCCTTTTATCTTGTAAATTTTGAGATTCATATTTCACATAAAATTTTGACAGTGTAATTGTATACTAAATCGAATGTAATCAAATCCTGTCAAACGTGAAATTTTAGCAAGTTGGTATACTTCCCATAGCTTGAACGGTTCAAAAAGAAGGAAATATTTAAAAGCTCTTACCAGTAATATCATTTTTTGCACACGTAAAGCTTAACTGCCAGGCTCTGAATAACAGCAATTCCTCAACAATGGCCACTGTTCTTTACACCCGGCCAGTCATCAGAGAAATAACATTAATATAAAACTTCCTGTCAACAACAAAATGGCCACATTTGACGGACTCCGAGAATTACTTTTTATCTTTCTGTGGATCTTTTTACAACCAAAGGCTACCAAAACGAACATTTTTGTCCTAAAGATTCTTATCACTCCTCAAGAAAGTAGAAATATCCCCTACTGCTTCAAGGGATATTCATGTCATAACATGGTAAAAGCCTTTTAACAACGTTTGCACCCCCAAACAATGATCGTCAAAAATAATCCCTTCAATTCTCAAATTAACGGCCTGTAAAAAGGTACAAAAGAGCGGGAAAAGGGCTTTTATTACTTGCTATTTTTATCAGCGTTCCCAGAAGTAGTTTATATTTTGATTGGCTTCTAATGATTAAAGGAGTACAAAAGAGAGAGGGAGATATGAAGAAAATGCCACACACAAGGGATGAGCCACCACCCTTTGAGAAACTTTATCTTCATTCATCTCGAAAACTAAGTTTTCCTGCATTGAAGGATGGTTTTATGACACCTTTGTCATTGAATGGTCAGGCATTCAAAGGGTCTTTTGCTTATTTGTAACTGCGACTTCACCCTCTTTCTTGATGGGGAAGGGCGAGAAAGCTCGAGAAGGGAGAGTATAGATAACTCGCATCGGGCCTACGCCTAGGGGTACTTGCAACGGGGTCTACTCGCTTCATCCAGTTTCGGTAAAATAATTGAGTTTCTTTCTGTAAAACAAGATATTACAGCGGAAATCTTGCATTTACAACGACTTCAAGAAAATGAACTAAACTTGCCTGGTCATGGGAGGGGCAACTGCCCCTTCCTAGATAGACCCTTGCCCTGATCTAGGGAGGGGCAGTTGCCCCTCCCTGCCCCCCCCCCCCCTGGCTACGCCCTTGTACACATTTATTATGTACTGGAGGTATTGGTAAGACTGGTATGTATTAGTACTTTATGTTGCTACCTTTATTTATTTATGAATTGTATTGGAAACAAGACATACAATGCATTATTATTGCATTCTTTTATCCCGACCATATAAAGTAATATCTCAACATAACAAAAAAACTGGAACCAAATTCCCTTTTTTATTGCCATATTCATGATTAGCAAGTTAAATTAATAAATATTTCGACACTTTCATTCAAGATACATTTTCATTGTTGTCCAGTGTTCTTATTTACAAAAGTGTATTTCATTGACAGCCCCATAAATTAAAAACAGGTTACAAAGGTAATTCAGAAAGATAACAAATGGCCACCATTTTTGAACTTTTTAGTTGACTCCGAAATCCAGGGGAACTTATTGGCATTTTTTCAAAGAGTGGAGAGGCAAGGGGAAGCGAGATAAACATGAAAGGCGCTTGCCAAATTAGAATTTTACAATTCTGAAAATCTTCAATTCAAATCAAGTAGTTTTAAATTTATTTCCGGTGCGGGGGGGGGTGGCTTTAAATAAGCCTTGCTCAGATTGTTAAATTTGATTTTCAATATGAACACTAATAGGGTTCCTCAAAGTAAAAGGGAACTATTAAGGGTTCCGTGGTCAAAAAAGTTTGGGAATCGCTGTTCTATTGTACAACATGGAATTAAGTTAACATAGTTTCTCTGATTAAAGAACTTACTTCTGAAGCAAATTAAGTGAGTGATTTCAAAGAATTCTTTATAAGAATTTAGAAAACTTTTTTTTTCTTGGACAATTTATAACCTTTATTCACTTTACCCTTTTTATGGGCGAGGCAGTTGATTTTTCTTCAATAGTAATGTAGCAGAAAATTTACAATTTAAATTTTTTTCTTACGTTAACACGTAGAAAATGTGTCACCAAAATGTATATGGAATGATAATGGCATTCGCTAAAATATGTGTTTCTGACAAACAGGAATATAGTCGCCAAATTTGCATAAATATCTTAGGTAATGAATTAATAGTATCGAATAATATAACCAGCAGTTGCATTTGCAATAAACAGGAAAATTGTAATTAAACGCATAGGCTATAAAGTATAAACCAAATGCTATGCCGTAATTTATGCCGAAGATTAGTAAAATATCTTCAAACCTTAAGATTTTACTATTTTATAGTTTTAATGATTTGTTCTAACATTTGTACCGTTAACATGCGTTCATTAAAACCATATAATATATAATAACAAAAGTACGGGATATTTTATTAACTATGCAAATATTATTTCATTAGTGTTGACATTTCTTAGAGGTATTTTGATACTTTGAGGGAAATCTACCTGAGCATAAATTTCTTTTCGGCCGAAACAATTATTCCTGTCATACAGACTTTGGACGAACTTCATCAGGTGCAGTAATACCTGCGTGACAAATTTGGTGAAAATCCAACGTAAACTAAAGAATAATAAGTTATAAAAGAAAAATACGCACAAACACACATACATTGTCTTTATTTTATTGAATGTATATTCTCCATTTTTCGTCCAATATATTTTATCTTATTCCTAGAAGTCGAACAGTAACTAATAATACTAAGGCCAAATCTGGTGAATGTGGTGGGTGTAGTAGCAGTAGAAGCAGTAGTAATAGTACATCCCAACCAAGCTGTAAATGCTTTGGTAATCGCAAAGTTACGCACACTACGTGGTATTGTCCGGTAGATGCTTAAAAATAAATAAATAAAAATTATTGAAATCCTAGCAAACAGCCAGCATTACCTTATTATTACTATCATTATTACCAGCTGTCAACACCAAACATAAATGCCAGTGAGGCTTAAGTGTGAAATGGGTTTTTAAAAACTACAATTAAGTCTTCTGTTAGGAGAAAATGAAAATCTTTTCCGAACAACCCATTATGCGAACTAAGGACCATATTTTTAAGGAAATAAAACGTAATATGTAATTTTTATGCTTTTTCTTACAAAGATTCAGTATAACATTTATTTATACCTCTGGCTACCCTCTGCACAGAACATAAATGCACAGAAAATAGCTAATTCTTACTTTACGTTTAGTTTTGAAAACTTATCAATTTATACGCAATTACAATCAATAATTTTAAGTAAATCGTTCAGTTAGAATAAAATAGTCGTGTTGCATGATCTTTTCTCGGACATTGAATTTCAAGGGTAACGTTTTACTAGTTTCATATAACAAAAAAGGAAAAAAAAATTAATATTCTCTTATGAGTTCTTGAAATAGAAACAGTACAGAAAAATTTCTAGTCCCCCCCCCCCCCCCCATAAAACTTGAATTTTCTACAGAATTCCTTTTTTTTTCGGTAAGTGTTACTGATTGATTGGATGACATCCTATTTTATTATTAGTGCATATTTTTTTTCTACTGCAAACATTGTAAAATATAATAAGAACCTCTATAATTGCTTGTAATATATTTTTAGCAGAAGACGGAAACATTTTTTTTCTTTTTTTGGCTGCGAGTGAGAATCAACCAAAGTATGTGCATTCAGAAGACAGTTCTTATCCGTAGAATTTTCAATACCATTATTTTCATGTCATTGGAATTTTATGAGCCCAAATTAATCAATTTCACTTCATTACTTATTTTTACGTAATTTTTAATAAATTCTCCAAGCTTTCACTTCATATTTATGGTTCATAATCTATTTTTCTTACATTGCACTTTTTTTTCAGAAATCAAGTGGTTTCAAATGAAAAATTACTATAATTTGGGGGGGAAAATTAAAAAAGGAACAATTCTCGTAATTAATTTATCATTTTATTATTATATTATTAATATACGTTAAAACAAATAAGTTTGTTTAGAGTTCGTCCCTGGTAAAAAATGCTTTGTGCAACTACGTGTCAACACTCGTGATGGAATAAAGTGAATATCCCCTTGTCCGAATAAAAAATTTACGGGGGGTATGACCAAATGACCTTCCGAATTGACCCGACCTTCTCACGGTCATGTCATGAACAGTTTCTGAGGCAACCCCTTCATTAAGATGCCAAGAAGTCGCCAACTTCACTTTCAGTAGGAAAAATTGTTCCGACACTCGGAAAGGCCGCGTAAACAGTTTAACTTTTTCAGACCCCTTCCCTCTACGGGGGGTACAGATGGGGAGTTTCGGTTAACAATAGGAGCTTTTGTTAGGTCCCTCTTAATTGGTGTGGGTGAGATAGGATTTTGGTGATTCGGGTTTACACCTTTTGATTGACGGGTATTATGGGGAGTGCAGTTGACCCTCGTCCATGCTTCTCACCACCTCATAGGTCAAAAATGTACAGCTAAAGCAGTGTAATGGTTCCTAACCTTAGAGGAGGTATAGGGTAGAGAGAGCAAGCCCACTCAATCCCCAATTCAAAGCCGCGCCAGAGTAAATCAGCTGTTTTGCAAATCTCGCCAAACGGGATTTCAGCTACGGGGCGCAATCGCTACTTTGGGGAAAAGTACCTTAATTGCCCGTCGCGCGCTTTCTGTTTGGATTTATATTCTCTTGGAATCACGTATATTTGGTTTTGCAAAGTCTTGAAGATTAACTCTTAGTTCGCTGTTAAATGAAATTTATAGAAGTTGCGCAAAACCTTTCAGCACATAAAATTTCTGTGTTATCGCAAATTTTATTGTATAATAAATTCATAACACTTAGAGCGACAGAAAAAAAAGTTTTTTTTTTTGCTACCTAAATACAGCTTCGAAAAAAATTACTTTTTCGGTACAGTGCGGCAAAAAAGAACTAAAGCGTACAAATAAAAATTTTCAGACGCATATATACATAGGGTGAACAGAAAAAAAACTTACTTAACATTTTCTTTTTAAATCGTGATACCGCGGAAAATTTGCGAATTGGGGAAACTAAGGTGAGGTAAAATAAATAAATAAATAAAATAAGTTTACATTTTTCAGTCGCGCAAATTCTCTATAGTTTGCCGAAAGTTGGGAAAAAAAACGATTAAAAAATAATAATAAATTATGCTTACAAGAGTTACTAATGGCATAAAATAAATTGTTTTTAAGCATTTAATCTTGAACTCAGTAAAGGGGGAGGAGTAGAACTTGTTAGCAAGACGAAAGGAATTTCATTAGTCATGAAATTTATCTTCATACTGAATAAAACAAACATACATCGACTATTTAAGTCAAGGAATGAAAAAAAAAATAAAGAAAGAAAAAAAAAAATTAAAAATACTTTTCTTATCTTCATATTTTACATAATAATAACAAAAATAAGCCTACGCATTCGATTTCAAAAGCTTGTATACTGCACATTTGGCGAGAAATAAATTCGCCAAATACAATTCGAAAACTTATTAAGAAATATGCTTAAAAAAGAATAAAAATAGCTTCAAGAAAGACATAAATTAGTGAGATAGTATTTGTACATTACTATAATGTATTTTACATTTTAAAATTTGATTTATACGAATAAAAAATTAGCATTTCTAAGTAAAATCTGTGAACAGCACATGTCCGATGAACAATTGTTTAAGTTTTTTAAGGAAAACAATGAATAAAAATGCAAGTTTTTTATTGTGAAATGTTGTAGGATTCTCGGTGACATGTCTCTCAGTGCATACATAAGCAGAGTAAGATATAACCATTTTTAAATGAATTTATTATCCACGATTCGTGATGCTAAAGCTAGGCCTCCGTAGAAATAACATAGGAACGGGAGACACTGGTAAAACTCGTTTGCCTAAAGTCACGTGACTTTTACTTTGGATCTGGAGCTGTAGGGTTGCGCTCTCTCTACCAACAATTTCTCCTCTAAGTTCCTAACAGGTGGTCTGCGGAGCCCTGCGGTCCTCGGACATTCTTTAAGGGGTGCGCGATGTTATATATATTTTGAATTATCCAAGATGTGAAATTTAGAAACAAAATTTAAATTTTTAATGTCGGAGAAGACGGGGGAAATAAGAGACAAGTAATTACGTAAATTTTCATTAGGGTTGAGCGAAAAACACGAACTTCTAAGGGTCGGAACAGCAGGGGGCGGAAAAGTTGTGCACTTGTACCACTAAGAAAAGTCTAAAATTTTAGAACGATCAGATAATATCTTTGACTCCGACGGCTCGATGAAAATTCAAGATTTTGGAAAATAACTTCCTTTTTGCTTAATTTTCTCGGAAAACATAAAAAACCAATGAGCTGGAACTGCTGGGTGATAAAAGGTTCTCAATTGTACCGACTACCAGAATGTATAATATTAGACTGATAAAAGGACTTTTTAGCTTCCAACAAATGGTTGAAAATTCAAGATTTTCTTTTAAAATGTCACATTTCATGAATAATTTATTGCGTTTAAATTCAAAAGTTTTATTTAATAAAAATAGTTCATGCATTTCACATTGAATGTTTACTGTGTCATTTGATCGTAATTTTTAATCAAATCTAAAGAAAAAGGACTTATTTGAATGTTATTATTGATTTGATATTACTACTCAAATAGGGAAGTAACTATGGGGTCATTATAACGTAAGTCGTACTGTATTTCAACAAAAATTGGCATGAAAGTATAACATAAATGCTTATTCTGTGCATAGTCTATAAGCACATGTTTCAAGATAACGATAATCAAAGCCCTCATAATAATAGCTTTGTAGTAAAGGAAAAATGGGTAAGATGGGGATGAAACTAATGACGAAATTTCGTGCATGAAAATGGTATTAAAATATTTCTCCCTGATTTTTTTCCTTTTAAATTTGTATCTTGCAATGATATAATGCCCAAATTGTTTTTAAAAAATTACAGTTAAATTTATGAAAAATAAGCACTTTAAATGCACATCTTCACAAAAATACAACAGTGTTTTTTCTTCAGCAGTCATTTATAGTACGGACAACTCACTTCATCATTTTTGAAAACTCTCCACCGGTACGATAGTTGTAGCACATTTTTGAAAAGAACCCCATTTTTCTTTAGTATTCGCTTAAAATATTATTTATTCGCATTCTTGTAACACTCAAAAAAAAAAAAAGGTAATATAGCTTTTTCAGTCGCTTGATAACTACCTTTTCTACATTTTTATGAAATATGGCATCAGTATCATGAATACTTCAGAAAACAATTGAAATGACAATAAGTCAGCTATAAATTTTTCAATAACTAACAATAGAAAGTTGCGTCCAAATTCAAGGGTGAACGCAGGGAGAGGCTGACTTGAGTCACAGAAAGAATATTAATTTTTCTTTTGGAGAGCAAAAGTAAGAGTGAACTTTTTTCAAAAATTACTTTTATCCAGCTTTTATCTCTTCTGATGATAAATGTTGCAGTAAGTATTTCCAAAAGCTTCAAAATATAAAACAGTTCATAAAACATAAAAATATGATATTGTGAAATGTAAACTCAATCCGGAAAAATGTGGATGCGCGGCACGTTTAAACGAAAATTTTAAAATTGTCTTCATTTTTACTTCTATATCATTTAAAATAAATATATAAATGAACAAACAGAAACACATAATTACTTTTTTCAGAAATCTATAAATGAATGTAACGCATTGTTACTTATCTCTGAAAGAATTTTCAGTAACTGACGTTCGCTGAAGTGAAAAAATAAGTTATTTTTTCGTTGTTTAAGATTTCTTTCATGACAACCCTTCTCTCTAAGATTGCACACTTCGACGTACCCCAATCCAACGAATTAACAAATTAGACGGATCTTCGGAGGTAATGAGTAGTTCCACATGGTTTGTTAACTCTTTATTTACTTTGGTGAGAAACCGTTTTCAACTTATGACCGTGCTAAAAGGGAAGTTGTAAAATCAAAACATTTTTAAAGCTAAATATTTGATCCTCCCAAGTTCGAAAACCATACGCTTCATAAACACATAGTAATATAGTGCGGCTCTGATGACATGACGCCTGACCTTGAGAGAATTTATTAGGAGGAATGGATTATATTGGCACCGATATAATAATCATAGTATGTTACTGACGAAGTAAATCGGCTTTCCTCACCCCTATTTTAAAAATGAAACGGTTTAATCCTACGTCCATCGGAAGTCAAGTTATTAGAGCGAAACAATATTTTTTACTCAATAAGATTTCTCTATTCAGTGTTTACTATGTAATTACACCGCCCTTATGCATATAAAAAAAGGCAGTTGTTGAGTTATTTTGCTGCTTACTTTTGTGAACTAATACTCTGCTGATGATCAGAATGTTCATTTAAATGTTCAATAATAATAATCAATATATGTATACTTATTGTAATACTAAACTAAAAAAAAGCGTTAGGCTGCTTTTGCAAAGATATGTTAACTTTTCTTCCATACATTAAATCAATTACAAGATTCACAAAGCTGCAAGACAATAAATAAATACACACATTTAAATATTAAGCACGACGAGCAATCCCTATACTCTGCGTTCTCTAAACTCTCTCTATTCTTTCACAAATGAGTCTCAAAAGTCGTTTTGACTCCCTCTCGCGCGTGTTCTCTATTGTTTTTTGGGATGCACATTACAGCAATAATAAAAATAATAAAGACAACCATAATAATGTTAATAGTAATAACGCGTTTAACACGATTTTTTAATAGATGTCATGACGTCTAAAATAATGAGTAACTTTCTTTGCATTTTCCTATTTTTCTAATTTGTTATGTAAAATTTCTTTAAAAACATATACATTAACAGGCTGAATCATTTTTGGTTTAATATAATAATGGTATTCACTATTGTCGTTATTCCAATAAAAAGTTTTAAATTACATTTTATAACCGCATATCCTGCTTTTATAAAAATGCATATGGTGTTACTAACAGGTGTGCAATTTTTACCTACTTTTAACTATCTATATAAATAATTTATATGTCAATTCATTAAAAGAACTTTATATCTGTTCATTAAAATTCAAATTAACTTCTACTCATGAAGACATTTTGTTTGCAAACCTTTTCACCGTAAATGCTCTCAATGCTCAGATTAAAATTAATACAGTAAAACCTGTTTTTGTGCGGTGGATAGGGACCGCATAAAAGAAATCGTACAAAAAAATATTCGGAAATTTTATGAATTCTTACATATAATAAACAACTGTGTACGATATACTACCTAAAATTTTTTTTATACGGTGGATAGGGACCGCATAAAAAAAGTCGGACTTAGAAAATACATCAATGAGTTATGAAATAGATGAGAGAATGCTTTCAATTAAATTAAATAATTAAATTAGACCTAAAGAAATTGTGAAAATATTTAATTCTTCATTGTACATATACATGGAGAAGTTTTCAAATTATACATTAAATAGTTTGCTCCTACTCGTCGTAATACAAAACGCGCATCTTCTTGTGACGAATTGGTTGAAAATCGCTTTCGTCGCTTGAAGATAGGATTTCAATTGATTTCTTTTTTGGTACCATGAAGTCAGTGATCAGTTTTTGTGACGACGGTCGACTGGTCAATGCTTGTAAACGTCACGATAGTGAGACATGCATGATCTCAGAGTTCTTTTTGGAATTTTAAGGGTCTTTCCGCATTGGTATCCATTTAAAAAAAATGCGTTTCGAATTTTTTAGAAATCTGGATCCCTGCATATATTTTATCTGCTGTAATAGATTCCGGCTCTTCTTGTCCATTTTCATAATCTATCAAACTATTGATAATGTCACTATCATCAATAGTTTGGTCCTCAATCATCTCGTCAAGGTCATTTTCGCCGAAATTATCAAAGCGTTCTCCCATAATTTTTATTTATACAGTAAGCACATGAGCACTTACCATGTGCTTACTGTATAAATAAAAATTATAATTAGTTGTCATTTTTAAATATGTGTATGTACATTGATAGGAAACATTAAACTGGTGCTAACGCCGCTAAGATTCATATACCGTATAAAAATAAATCGCACGAAAAAAATCGCACAAAAATAAAATCGCACAAAACCAATCGCACAAAACCAATCGCACAAAAATAGAATCGCATAAAAAAGGACCGCACAAAAACAGGTTTTACTGTATTGACTAATGGATCAAGAATACGCTAAAAGAAATTCGTAACTAAGAAATTCATGCAAGAGTGATTCAAATTAGGAGCATAATCAAATATGACGCAAGAATAAGCAATTAAAATTATTTTAATTAACAAAAAGTTTTCCTTTCTGTAACTATTATAAATTGAAAATTAGCCGTTAGCTAACAGACAGTTTGGAACTTTGTTTGTTTAACTTTTTCCAGAAATACACAAGTTCAACCATTTCAAAGAGAGAGGTTTAAAGTTTAAAAGTACACAACTAAGAATTTTTCTAGTCTGAAAAACCTTCTCCTTTGTTTTTCCTCTCCTACATGAAGTTTTGAACTCATTATTCGGTTTAATATTAAACGATCAAAGATTAAAATTAATTTGTGCACCTTGAAATCTGACTTTGATGAACAAATATTTAAAAATATCATGAAGTCTTTTTCTCATTCCCTGCATTAGATTTATGCGTTTAAAGAAGGTCTTTCTGCGAACATTTTACGTGCACACGATAATTTATTTGAAATAGATTTTGAATAATGCGATATCACGTACATAAAATTGATGCACGTTTAAAGTCTTATTAGGTAAATATTGAAGCACGTGATATCAGATTCGTGGTTAAAGTAAAGTTATTTAAGCAGAGTTATGCCTACTTTTTATAAAAATGATTTTTAAAAAAGAGTCTCACGGACTAAAACTGTGGGGTATATGCGCCTTGAGTTTCTCACGAAACTGGTCAGGCTGTTCGTCATTATTGCGGTGACGGTTTCGCTGCAGCAAGTTTTAACTGTTTGAGAATTGCAGTTTATTGATGTAATATTTTTTTCACTGGCTGTAATTATAATAGGGTGTTTCCTGAGATTAGAGAATGAACACGTGACGTAGAAACAATCGAAGGGTTTTGATGATTTTTGAGTGATGGGATATACATAACAGAAGGTACCAGTTATGAATTTCAATATCATCACCTCTAAACGTCGGAGAGTGTTGGTTCAAGGTCACAGCTATAGAGTAACTCGAACAGTTTTAGATAAGTGCATGCGCGAGAACTTCCTTGTTGTTTTCTGGCTTGCAGCACCACATGCGAAAAATGGCGACTCCTGAGCATAAAGCGTTTTGTGTTCTCCAATTTGCTAAAAGTCAATCTGTAATTTCAGTTCAACGTGCATTTCGTTTAAAGTTTAATTGTGATCCCCCTTGTCTACGTTCTGCCGTTACCTAATGATTTGACAGAGTTCAGACATTGAATTGAAGAGGCTTTAGCACGCTTGTTAGCACGTGCAATAAAATTAACATTTTAACTAAAAATTGATAATTAGTTAATCATTAAATGCGAATAGATTAGTTAATTAACAGCCTTAATAGAAAAACATAACAAAATTTAATTACGAAAATAATAAGAAGAAATACATGTCTGTATAATATTATCAGAACGAACCGCGTGCACGCAAGCACAGCACAGACTACAGAGTGACTGTTGAGAATCACATGTGGAGAGCTTTTTGAGACAGTCCATACAGTTTTCTCGCCAACTGGCGCACTAGGGAAAGTTCTTTATTGCCCGCGTTGGCATAGTCAGTCGCTGCACACTCCCCCCGCAGTGTCATTCAAAATGGACATATCTACGGGGCGGAATTACACGCCGTCCTGTACGGGTTGTCCTACTCGATGGAACGGGAGTTGCTGGAATGGTTTGGCCAGCTACTCTAGGTGTGGTCGAGTCGGACTGTACATTAGTATCTGAAGCAGTTGGTACAACTGGGCGAGTTTGTCAGTCCAGAGTTGTCTGCTTTACTGGAGTAAAATCTGCGTCCATCGGTATAAAAGCTGGTTTCAGTCTGTCTAGCAAGATGGTTTGTTTTTTACCCTTAACGTTAACATCGAAGGTCTTTTCTCCTCTTGTCAGGACTCTATATGGTCCGTCGTAAGGCGCTTGGAGGGGAGTTCGAATTCCATCATGTCGAACAAACACATGGGAACACACTCTCAACTGGGGGTGCATGAAAACTTTTCTGTAGCCATGACAGGAAGTCGGAACTGGTCTTACTGCTTCGAAGTGCCTTTTCAGGTCCGCCACTAGTTCTTTGGGTATAGTGTCTAGAATGGATAGTGTGGAAAGCAGCTTGACGGATGTGGCTTTCGAACTCACCCATTTCACTAGGTGGCGCTGCGAACACTTTCCCTCCATTTAAAGGATTAATGAAAATGAATATATATTCCTTGCAAAGTATTCACCTCTTCTAAATGTGAGGAGTTAACTTTCGTACTTTTCAAAATTATATTCGAAATAAAATTTTAAATAATTTTAGAATATATTTTCAATAAAAAAAAATCTTTAATGCTACAAAATTAAACGTTAAATTACCGTACAAACGTCTTTTGCCCTTCAAAAATTAGCAACAATATTTTCAGTTTAGAACAATATGATGAGAATATACGTAAAACAAAAGTTATTTTTTTATTTTTTTAAATAAAATTTATGCCAGCAATATGCAAGAAAAGAGTACTGTACAAAAATAAATACTGTTTTCAGGCAAACTAAATAGTCACAATACGTTTGAAAAATCATTATATTTACAGAGATAAAAAACAAATAAAACTAAAAAAAGTATTTTTACTATAATATAGTGAGAATATATGTACAAAAAGATATTTTTATAAAATGTATGCCAGCAATATGTAAGAAATGAGTTAAAACAATAAACAACACTTCCTGTACAAAATAAATAGTTTTCAGGCAAACTAAATATTCACAATACATTTGAAAAATCATATTTACCAAGATAAAAAACAAATTTAAAAAAAAAAAAGTATTTTTACTATAATATGGTGAGAATATATGTACAAACAGATATTTTTATTTTTCTAAATAAAATTTATGCCAGCAATATGTAAGAAATTAGTTAAAACAATAAACAACAAACAAAATATTCACAATGCAAGGGATATAGGTTGAAATACATTTGAAAAATCATATTTACCGAGATAAAAACCAATAAAACAGAAAAAAATGTATTTTTACTATAATATGGTGAGGAACATATGTACAAAAAGATATATTTTTTATTTTTCGAAATAAAATTTATGCCAGCAATATGTAAGATAAGAGGCAAAACAATAAACACTTCCTGTACAAAAGTAAATATTGTTTTCAGGCAAAGCTTATAATACATTTGAAAAATCATATTTAATGAGATAAAAAATTAATAAAACAAAAAAGTATATTTACTATAAAATGGTGAGACTATATGTACCAAAAAGATTTCTTTAAATTTATGCCAGCAATATGTAAGAAAAGAGTTTAACAATAAGCGACACTTGCAGTACTAAAGTAAATATTGTTTTCAAGCAAATCTCTTTCTCAATACTAGTCACTTTAAATAAATAATGTATTTATGAAAGAAAAACAAAATAATAGAAGAACATACACAAAGTACCTAGTACACATTATAAACTGTTAAAATATTCAAGCAATTAAATTAAAATATTCAAGCAATTAGTTAACCATGGTTAATTACAATTTTAGAATACATAATATCTAAATTCAAATATGTGTATAAGGTTAATTACTTTTTAAAATAAACATAAAAGTAACACATTGAAATATGCATTCACCACAAGATAATTAATACACACATGTAAAAACAAAAAAGAAACTTTCAAGCTAATTGAGACGCCTTAATTTAGTTTGCCTAAACTTTTCCCTGCATGCTTGCATTGATTTATTTAGGCCCTTAACAAAAAAATGTAATCTAGTAAGCAAAAAGAATTTTACTATTCGAAAACTCAGATCGTTTTTATGAATGATACAACCAACTAAATTTAATTTTTTTTCAATAAGGCTATTTATGACATCTGAAATGCTATCACGATGCAATGAACGGGACTTAAAATATTCCACTATTATTTTCTCTAACTGAGAAACAAATGTTAAAAGGTTAGATGATGGATAAAATAACCCACCTCTATCAAAATGGGATATCATTGTTCCTTTGAAGTTCTCTTTTTCTTCCAGAGACATCACACAATATTCTTTGCAGTCCTTGCAATTTGTTTCGACAAAAAATTTTCTTGCAACATATCCGGAAAGATATACAAGAAGTTGATGGTTTGGGTCAGTACTTGAGCAAAAAGGATGAATATTTGATGCACTGGAAGAAGAAAAGCAGTCAAAGGCATCCTGCAACATTCCAGCATTCAGCAAGTTGTCAATTTTTTCTGTATCACAGGAGCTTTCACTAATATATGAATTTATAACTTCGACTTCACTGTTTCCTGTTTTAGGAGGCTTGGCCAAATTATAGAAGCTGAGGCAATTGACTGTAATAAGGAACTGTGTTGGAGTAGGATGGTCATTACAGCCAGATGACTGACGAATGATTCCAAAAATATTTTCTATAGCATCTTGACTTAATCGTGATGTCATCAAATAGGTTTGATTGATGCTTTCTCCAAGGTATTTCAGCAAGGAAACAGTCGAGTTTAATGTGACTCTAAGACCAGTAGCTGTACTAGAGCTCAAAAATCCTATCTTTTTGGGACCACAAAAAGATTCCCACTGATCCAAATACTCCAAAAAATCTGTTATAATTTGGTGTTTCGTGGATTCTAATTGCAGACTTTCTTTTGGAGTTCTTGCTGTCATAACATTGATTAAATGTTTCATAAGGCTTATGAAAAAAATTGTTGCCTCACAGGAACCATATTGCACTTCACATTTCTCTTTGTAAACATAAAGTCCTTTCAAAACTTCATCACTGAACAAATGAAATGCATAATTGACACGCATTTTTTCAAAATTATTTGGATGAAGATGAACTTTTGTGATTCTCGGCATAGCTTTCAAAGTAGCATTGTCCCGATCTTCTTTCCATGCTGCCTCAATCTGTTCAATTCTTGCCTCACCTTCTGGTAAGCAAAAGCCTTTATCAACAAAAGAGTTTCTCATACATTTAACCAGATGTGGAAAGTCAGAAATAAAGTGCAAATACCTTGAAACATCAACAGGATGTACAATTTTGTATATAACGTTGGACATTTCTCCTGAAACGCCAAACGTTTTCCACATGTTACGGTTCCATGAAGCTCCATCACAAGTGACAAAATCTACAAACAAACCTGCATTTTCTGTGAGAACAATAGCTTCAACCAGGAGCTTTGAAAGAAGAAGTCCATTAATATTTTTGTTAGTGGCAAATACTCCAATAATTTGCTTCCAATTTCCACTGACAGGAGAGAAAAGGAATAGCAAACCATGATTACATTGTTGTTTTTTCATTTCATCCGAAGTATAATGTCCTAAATCAACAAATCCTTCGATCTGGCCGTTTGACTTCACTTGCAAGTTTTCAGATAATTTAATTTCATCAACAATTAGTCCTCCATGTAGCAAAAAATTGTCCATAGTTTTTGTCTTCTCCCTAATCAAATGAAATGTTTTAGGATTGAAGCCAAAACCACTGTTATAATTAGCTAAATATTTTCTGATTGTTTGCCGAGATGGTAGAACCATAATGTTATTCCGCCGTATATGTTCGTACAGTTTTGGATTCTTCATATGCATAAACAAACACTCTAAGATCCATTCATTACTGTAGTTGAAACCACGTGTTGATTTTCGTTTTGCAGCTTGAAAACAATGTTTAACCATTATTTGCTGCTTTACTGGTAGTTTCTTTAGCTCTTCATTAATGTCACACAATTTTTTCATTTTCAAGTTGCATCCTCTTGACCACATTTTTGGCAGAAGACAATCGTTTTTCCAGCCTGGATATTTTTCGGCTACTCACAATCTTATTTTTTGAAGATTTTATTTTAAAACCTAAACGTTTTCGGCGAGCCAAATTGTGAAGCAATCTGCGGCGAAGATACTTGCAATGCATACATATGTGGGAAGTACTCAGTCTATTGCATTGTCGGCTGAATATTACATTTTCATATGCTGCATGCTTGCTTAGGTTCATACTCTTAAATTCTTCTGCTGTGCCTGCTCCATTGCAAACTTGCATTTGATCTGTTTCATTTAATATTTGCAATAATTCTTCTCTGTCTTGAATGGATTTATTATTTTCAATTTTCAATCCCCTAAGGAATATTTCAGCCTTAAAACAAGTCTTTTTCTGAGACAAAAATGAGTTTTTCAGCAGATAGTTTGCCATCTTTGTCAACATTGCTACAGTGAAACACCATTGCACTAACATTATTCAATGGAATTTGTTTGGCCCAATTTGGTGAAGGCAAGTCCACACAGCACAGTTCATTCAAAGAAAGCTTATTGCTGCAGTCAGGCTCAGATATGGGTTCCACAATTGTTTCTGCATGTTTCCTAGGCTTTCGCTTTTTAGGAACTTGCTTGCTCAAATACTTAGGTAAATTGGGAAATATCGTGGGTATTGCATCCTCCGTAAGCACAGGACGAGCACGTGCAATTTTCACAATTTCCCCATTCACAGAGTGGGAAAACTCTTTCACGATGTAATCTTCTATGAAATGCTTTTCACACACAGCGCTAAACTTATCCAATTTTTTGTCGGCTCTGGGAATCAACCTTTCCCACTGTTGAAAAATTTGTTCATTTTTCGGAACACTAAATAATGATAAGCCACATTTATCGTACTTCGTGTTGCATCCAGGAACGAAACAATGATTGTTCCTTTTTTTAGGCATTTTTATGCTCTAGATATCCGCAAACATTAATATCGCATAACCAAAACAACGCTGCACACTGCACATGGTAGGAGGGAAACGTGCATCAGCGCCACCACAAAATGGGTGAGATTGGCAGCCACTGAAATATGCTAGTTTCATGAGCGGTTGCCACACTATCCATTCTAGACACTATACTTTGGGTGAAACGTCAGTAGGTGATGGGTTAAAGAACTCGCCTGGTAAACGTAATGTCTTCCCATAGACCAACTCGGCTGTCGTTGCTCCAATATCTTCCTTCAGGACAGACCGGAATCCAAGGAGTAGTGTGGGTAGGACTGCGGACCACTGGTCTGCGTCGTAGGCTTTGAGAGCTGCCTTTAAGGGGCGGTGAAATTGTTCGATTTATCCGTTTGCCTGGGGATGGTATGGAGATGTCCGGATGCGCTTGATACCAAGGAGCTGGGAGAGGGCCGTAAAAAGTGAACTTTCGAACTGCCTACCTTGGTCAGTTGTGACATGGGATGGACAGCCAAATCGGGCAATCCAATGAGTGAAAAAAATTTTTGCCACTGTCTGTGCCGTTATATCTGGTATGGGAACAACTTCTGGCCAACGTGTATAGCGGTCGATCATTGTTAAACAATAATTATTACCCTGAGATGGCGGAAGAGGTCCGACGAGATCCAGATGTACATGGTCGAATCTTTGTGATTGGTCTGAAAATTGCCCTATAGGTATTTTTGTGTGGCGGGTTATCTTAGATTTCTGGCAAGGGATACAATACCTTGCCCAAGTTGTGCTATCTTTGCGAATGGATGGCCATACAAATTTGGATCTGAGTAATTTTGAAGTACTTCGGATACTAGGATGAGCTAAGTTATGCAAAGCCTCAAAAACTTTTTTACGAAACGCTTCAGGAATATAGGGCCGAGCTGTACCTGTTGATAGGTCACAATATAGAGGAATTTCACAATTTGGAAAAGTAAATTTTTTAAATTCCAAACTCTCAGAATTGTTAATTAAAGTTTGTAGTTCTGAATCGGTTTGTTGCGCTTGAGCAATTTCGCTATAATCAATAGGATTAGGCATGGTAATCGCATTTATACGCGAGAGGGTATCTGCCAAAATATTTTCGGACCCTTTTATATGAAAAATCGCAGTGGTAAACTGGGAAATGAAGTCTAATTGTCGGGATTGTCTTGGGGTAGATTTATCTGAACGTTGTCTGAAAGCATAAGTGAGCGGCTTGTGATCGGTGAACAAGGAAAAATCTCTGGCTTCAAGCATATGCCTAAAATGTTTGATAGCAGCATATGCGGCTAATAATTCTCTGTCGTATGCGCTATAGTGCCTTTCTGTTTGGGAAAGTTTTCGGGAGAAGAAAGCCAGAGGCTGCAATTGTTCATCTACTACCTGTGATAATGTTCCCCCAATTGCAAAATCGGATGCGTCAACTTGTAAAATTAGTTTTGCGTCGGGTTTTCGATGTGCCAATAAGACTGCATTCGCAATTAATTGTTTGCAATTTTGGAACTCTTCTTCCGCCCTGTTGGACCAGTCAAGTTTGGTCTTATCGTTCTTTTTTGCCCCTTTCAAATATGACGTTAAATAAACCTGATGCTTCGCAATGTTCGGTAAAAATCTGCGAAAAAAATTCAAAAATCCTAAAAATCGCTGAAGATCTTTGACAGTTTCAGGACGTGGATAATTTAAAATTGGTTCGACTTTATTGGGTAAAGGTTTTGTGCCACTGCTTGTAATTAAATGACCCAAGAAAGGAATTTCAGGTACGCCAAATATACATTTTGAGACATTTATGTTTAGACCGTATGCATTCAATCGCTCAAGTACAAGTCGCGAATGAGCTTTATGCTCTTCCTCAGTAGTACTAAATATTAAAATATCATCTAAATAAACATAAAATTTGAGATCACCATGTATTTCGTTCATAAAACGTTGAAAAGTTTGTGCTGCTCCGCATAATCCAAAATTTAAATAGGGGAATTCGAACAATCCAAATGGAGTGCAGACTGCGGTTTTCTGTATATGATCAGGATGCACAGGTATAAAAATATGCCCGGACTATGTCCAGTTTAGAAAAAAATTTCTTACCATAAAGTGCATTGGAAAAATCCTGTATGTGGGATATGGGATAACGATCCGGTACAGTACAAGCATTTAACCGTCTATAATCCCCAACAGGGCGAATGCTACCCGAACTTTTCGAAACAACGTGAAGAGGCGATGACCACGGAGATTTAGAGGGCCGGCAAATACCCTGGTCCATCATAAATTGGAACTCTTTTTTGACTTCCTCATACAGCTCTGGGTGGAGCCTTCTGGGTTTACTATAAATTGGTGGTCCAGTTGTTTAAATATGATGCACCGTGTTATGTTTCACTGATTTTGCCCCAGATGGTAATTTCGTCAATTCTGGGAATTCTGCTAAAATTTGGTGATATAAAGAGTCTTCAGAAATGAGTTTTAGAGAAAAATACTCTGTAGATTTTGGAATAAGTCCGGATTTGCTAAGTTTAGTAATATTATCTATAAGTTTGCGGCGTTTAAGGTCTATTAAAAGATCAAAATGTTGCAAAAAATCTGCTCCTATTATAGGAACAGGAATGTCAGCAATAACAAATTTCCAAGTAAAATTTCGTCTTAAACCTAAATTTACATTCATTAGTTTGGTTCCATAAGTGTGAACTTTTGAATTATTAGCCGCGAATAATTGTAGCGAACCTGGCTTGAAATGTTTTAACTTTTTGTTAATTGGGACACAAGAGACATCCGACCCAGAATCAATCAAAAATCTGAGATGGGATTTACTATCATAAACATATAAGCGACATGATTTCGCGACTGCCGCTGACATATTTCGGTCGACAGCCGCTACTGTGAGTTTTCCTGATCGGCACTAGCGGAATAAGAACAGGGTGATCGGCATTTTGTTGCGTTTTTGCCGAATCGAGCATGATAATAACTTGAGGATAATAAATGAGGAACCCTTATTACAATCGTAAGAGCGCCCGCGAAAATGTTCCTGTTTGGCGAAGTTCCGTGAGGGTCCCCTACTCCTATCGCGGGAAAGCCGTTCGACTTGTTTACGTAAAGCGGCGACTTCGTTTCGAAGCGCGCGAAAGTCATCCAATGGAGAGCCGCGCTGAATGTTATCGCTAGTAGCCGCGGCAGCCTGTCCAACGGCGAAAACGCTAGCGTCCATTGACGTAGTACGGACCTCTGCAATTTTATCAGCCATTTTGGCTAAGTTGTCTAAAGATTCAGTGCTAATGGATAAAATAGCTTGCATTTCTGTTCGTAGTCTTTGGAGCCATAAAGTTTTGAGAAAATCGTCCTCAACAGATGCCCCTCCTAACGCACGCATTTTCCGCAACAAATGTGACGGCTTATCATCACTCAAATGTAACTCTGAAATTAACCGACGAATTTGTTCGTTCTCAGATGTCGAGAATTCAGCCAAAAGTCTGGTTTTAATGCAGTGTATTTATCTGACGCGGGTGGGGTAAGCAAAATATCTGAGACAGCAGTTAAAGTGTCAGGGTCGATAGAAGAAACGAGGTGGTTATATTTAGTTTCATCGTTTGTGATTCTCGCGAGAGCGAAATTACTTTCAACCTGAACAAACCATAACTGGATATTACTTTTCCATAAGAGAGGAATTTTGACTGAGATATGGGGGATACCTGAGTCGGCGTATTGCCGCTATCTACTTCCTGGCTTTCATTCATAATAAAAACTAAATGATGGAGAGATATACCACACTTTTAACTAGGAATATTTTTAAAATATGGTAAAAACCTCAACTAAAGGGCAGACAATTGTGAGAAGAAAGCAAAGTATTAAAAATAAGACCAATCACAAAGAAAACTTCGAACACATACCTCGTTAGATGGTTAATCCAAGTGTAGAGCAAGTGCAGAATTCATCTTGATAATCGATTCAAATTTTTGGAAACGGATAGAAAAGAAAGAGTTATTAAGGATGAGAGAAGCATATTTTTGAATAATTAAGGCTGGGCGTTTTGAAATATTCACGATTAAATAAGATTTGCCGGGTCACCAGTTTAGCACGCTTGTTAGCACGTGCAATAAAATTAACATTTTAACTAAAAATTGATAATTAGTTAATCATTAAATGCGAATAGATTAGTTAATTAACAGCCTTAATGGAAAAACATAACAAAATTTAATTACGAAAATAATAAGAAGAAATACACGTCTGTATAATATTATCAGACCGAACCGCGTGCACGCAAGCACAGCACAGACTACAAAGTGACTGTTGAGAATCACATGTGGAGAGCTTTTTGAGACAGTCCATACAGTTAGTTTTCTCGCCAACTGGCGCACTAGGGAAAGTTCTTTATTGCCCGCGTTGGCATAGTCAGTCGCTGCAAGGCTATTGCTTCCATTACACCGGACTTGTTAACCAAAGTATGGGAAGAATTGGACTATAGGTTGGATGCGTGCCGTGTAACTAATGCCCGAATTCATCTACAACGCGTTCGATCGTATTCGATTCGATCGAAAAGCGGGTTCGAATGCGAACGATTTTCCTGCCGTTCGAAAAGCCTCATTCATCTTCCCCTTTCATCTGCGAGCATCTGCGATAGAGCAGAGCAGCAGGGTTGCATTCAAACAAGGTTTCTCGCCGTGACATCACGTGCTCTCTTTCGACCAATGAAATTTTTTTGAGTCAAAGGAGCTTTTTAACTGCAACTCACTAACCTACTCGTCAGTGTTTGTTTTGGTCTTTGGTTTTTGATCGAAGCAGGTGGTCTCTTTTTGATAGTTTGGCGGAAAACAAGGGTGTAACGGGAGAGGGAGTTTAGACCCCCCTGAAATTTTCTTACGTTTGACATGATACAAATGACAATTTGAAAACTAAAAAATTAAAAACATTCTAATAAGAAAATACTTGATAGAAATCAGTTTTGCTTGATTCCAAGATCGTGGCCGTTGGGGGGGGGGAGCAGAATCCCCCTACCAAATTTTATGAAGTTATTAAATTACAATTTGAAAATTAAAAATATTTTGATAAGAAAAAACTTTCTTCAATATGATCGCCCCCCCCCCCCCTTGAAAAAACAAATCCTGGCTACGGCCATGACACCAAATACATGTACAATCAGAGTTTAAAAAACAGATAAAAGTGAAACATTAAAAAGAAAGTCGAAGTAGAAAATTGTTTAAAAATAGAAAATTATATAAGTGTAATGAATATTTCCATTCCAGCGCCAAGCTAATGAACAGAAGTAATGCATCTATTTGTGGAAAATATGGCAAATAACTTTGATGATGTAGAAAATTAATAGCTCATGCTTATTATTTTGTGCCGAAATAATAACTTTTACTAGCATAATGGCTACATATTTCCCACTACTGCTTTTATAATTAAATCACTCCAGTAATTTTGCCCCCCAAAAAAGGTTATGTGCAATAAAAGAATTTGTTGCGCCTGAAATTTTTCCAAAATTCATGAATCATACTGCGTAAAAAACATAAATATAAATTATAGTATGTCGATGATGTGGTACATCACTAAAATACATTTATAAGTTATTTTTCTGTCTGTAATATGCTAAATTAGGCATTTCATCACATGGTCCACTTATACCATATTCGGATTTTAGCTAGAAAAAGTTTTTTTTTTTTTGAACAGAGACCCAAAAAAAATGATGAAAACTAAAGAATATTTTATGCTTCTAACTTCTTCTCCTTATAAAAGTTTACAAAAATTGTGTTTTAAGTTCTACATAATAAAATAAAATGCAGTAAATAAAATATATACATATATACGCATACATATACAGAGCAATCTTATAACAGCGAAGACTGATTTGCGTAACAATGCTATTAAGCTAATTAAGAAAATATTTCGTAACAATCATCATTCCCTTACAATGAAAACATTTCCCCACACCTTCAATTTTATTGTTACAGGATTTAACTTAAAATATGTAGTACATTAATTTATTGTTCATCTTTTAGCACTTAACTCTCCCCCCCCCCCCCCCCTGCTTGTTAAAATCTTTCAAAACATTTAAGTGACTTTTGTTAGTTTTGTATTCTTGTCTCCATATATGTCTATAATTTGAATTACATATTAAAAAATGTTGAAATAAAAATTGCAAATAAATAACTTTTAAGGCAATCTAATACGCACTAGGTGCACATATTTAACATTTGTAGGAAAAACTGAGTTAGTTTACCTTCAATTTGATGTATGATTTGTTGTAAATAGTCTAAATTAAACTGCTGTAACCTGCCATTAAAACTGTGACATTCTTTCATGGACACCCTGTATTTTATCCCACCACCACCCCTCAGAGCATTGTAAAACATCAATGAATAAAATCGGAAGAAATATAATATCAAAATTTCACAAATGCTATCTTCACATTTAAAGTGAACGATTGCGCAATAAATAATTAAAAACATTTTGTTTAATACTGAAAATTTTAGTCTACTACTTCAAAATCATATTAAGCAATAAAATAGCTATGAGTCTGAATATCATGCTCACGAGTTTATCATGCACACTAAATTGAATGTAATATATAATGAAAATCAATCAGGAGAAAATAGGGAAATGTCTATTAAAAATATTATTTCTGAAGTTATTCTAAAACATCTTAAATTAAATTAAGAGTCGGTGCTATGCTGTTATGCCAAGACAACTGATAAAAATGTTAATTATTTGAAACTCATCAGGAACTCGGTTGCGAAATGCAGAAAAATATGCAGAAATTGAAAAAATTACTTTCTAAATAAGCATAAACTAAAATCCTTTTACTTCTGTTTTTCAATATCTTTAATGGTGCTTCCGCCACTGAATCATAAAAAATCAATAACTTATTCCATATCCAGTCTTTCATCTTATTTTCTTCTTACACTGCCATCAGCAAACAAGAATGAGTCTTTTAAACTATCCTACCCCAAAATGACATCTAACAGTAGCGAAGTAAACGGATAACAATCTCCGTGACATTTGGGCATTATATACCTTCCATCACCTCAAAATGTCAATATCTATTTACTTTGAAGCCCACATTGTCCTGATAGATAACGACGTGAGACATGGATTTCTTTAAAAGATCAAAATCTCCGAAGGTGTAGTTGAATATCGATATATCACTTAATCGTATCATACAGTTAATATCGTTTCTTTCAATGAAATGGGATTCTTCTTTCGTTTGCGTGAGTGGCTGCTCTTATTAATAACTCAAAGTTTAAGTAGCTGCATGAAAAAAAGTTTGTAAAGAAAAAACAGGACTCCGCTATTGATTTACCGCTTTCTTTAAAGACTTTTGTTATATTTCTGAAGTACACCTAGGCATCGCGCGACGTTTATTACCCTATATTGTTCCTATTGATTAACCGCTTTCTTTAACGATATTTTGTTATATTTCTACAATGCTCCTAGCCTATAATTTATTCCGCTATATTGTTGGGACGATTTTGAGAATGTTGATTAAATGTAATAAAATGTTTTACGCTTCATCATATTTCCGAAAATTACCCTTGATCAAATTTATTTAAGAAACGAAAATATCGTAACCAATAATAAATCCTTTTTATTTTAATGTCAGCATCTTCCTTTCTGTGCTCTGCGATGTCACAAGATTTTCGTTTCGGATGCATTTCATGTTATATTCGATAACCTGTTTACTATGTAAGGACATTTAAATAAGAATAATAATTAAATATGCTTCATAACTATATGTATTTTTTAAATTTTTAAACAGGTATTTCTTCCATCTTGTGCTTTCTTATCTTATAGCCTACTTTCCCGTAAAAGTCAATAATAATAATCAGGTCTGAAAGAAATATATCGTAAAGATATCGTTAAAAATAAAGAAAAGACAAAAATAAGTGAAGTAGTTAAATTGAGATAGAAAAATAAAAAAATTTGAAAGTAGGGTTTTGAGGTGGGGGGTAAAAATGGGACTATCGGTCTGTCCGTCCCCCTTTTCCCCTAATAACTTTTGAGGGAATTATCCGATTCGAAAGGTTTTTTCTTCCATTCAAAAGATCTCGGAGAGGAAATCTCATTTTCGTATTTTATTTTTTGATTTGAACAATTTTTCGTTCAATTTTGAACAGTTTAAAAAAATTTAACACTGCCTACCTGGGAAATATGAAGCAAAGTGTATAAACCCTAGGCTTAAGATCCAAGTTCCTTCAGACAAGCGTATGGGAAGGAGCTCTTGTCGCGTTTGATTTGAGCATTTTTGTTCAGTTTTGAACAGTTCAAAAACAGTTAACATTAGCTCCTACGGGGGAATTTCAATCCTATATACATTCTGATCCAACAAACGGATTTGCTTAAAACAAACTTTATCGGAAATATTTATAATGTAGAACATGTACAGATACGAAGATCATCCAGATCTAAACGAGCCTATTTTCCCATGAAATTGATTGATCTGGACCTTTAAGGATATTTCGGAATGAATTAATTAATTAATTAATTAATAAACGAGTTAATGAGTAAATGAACAAATGAGTGAATAAATGAGTGAATGAAGGAATGAATAAATAAATGAGAGTGAAGGAATGAATAAATAAATGAATGAGGGAGTGGATGAATGAATAAGTGATTGAATTAATGAATTTGTATTAACCGTTGAAAAATGTTTATTTGAAGCAATTAAAAACTAAAACTAAATATGAAAGAGAAGCGAGCTACCTAGATTTTAAATTTGATGTTGGGTGTATACGGAAATTAGGATCGTATATATAATATATATAAACTGAAATCTGTTTGCGTCTACTGTCTGTCTGTAACCACATCTCCTCCATACTGTCAGTGTGTCAGGGAACGGGACAGGTACCAACGCATTTAACAAGGTCGCATCCCTAGAAAGCTTTGCCTGTCGGAGATAGAGTACCAAACACATTTTCTCCGGACTGTCTGTATGTCAGTTACCGAGGCAGGTACCATTGTGTTATAGGTATCCTGGGAAAGCTATTTAACACGCTCTCATCCTTCGAGAGTTTTACCTGTCGAATTCGCTAATCGTGCTGCTGCCTTTACCTGCTAATTATGCATTAGTAAAACATGCAATGGATTATTGTTAAATTATGCTTTTGGAAGATTGATCTGTCTAACAAATACGGGAACTGGCGATAGAAACAAGTCGGGAGTCGAGACACCTAGTGTACATACATACACATACTCATATATATAAACTATTATATATATATACACTGTTATATATATATATGCACTATTATATATATAATTTGTGCGTGTGTAATAGTACTCATAATTATAAATGTAAGCTATAGTTTTAAAATATGGGCAATCATCTTAAATTCCAACTTCATGACTTATAATGGAATTTTATGACACTTAATAGAAATAGTCTCTAACTTTAGTTGCATTTTATTCGAAAAAAAATCCTAAACTTGAAACGTTTAACTGCTTTTCAAAATCTTAACGCCATTTTCACAGACATAAAAATCACAGTAGCGAAAACCACTGGTCTGTTGCATATTATCTTTCATTATTACATATAGTAAAATTAAAAAAGAAAATAAATAACTCTAGCCTAGAATGTAGTTTCCTCCGTCATCCCATCTAAACGGCTTCCTTGACTTAATTCGACAACACCTATTCAAATATGAACTCTTGCCAATACACTTTACACAAATCAGAAAAAAGTAACCACGATTTCCATTATCCTTATTTTTATTTTGTATTAAATCTTTTAAGTATACTATACTTCGCGTATAATAAAATATAATAGAAATTTCATATAAGCCCAACCACGTCTTAAGTTTGATACTTCCTTTCTATTCAGGCAGGTATATTTACTTCGCCCTACCTTAGCTGAATTTTCGCTTTCCATATCAACATTGCCTTTATTTACGAAATTAATAATTTTCCGTTCCTCACCCACTTCATGATCTAGTAAAAAAAAATACCGTAAATCTCATTTCCTTTATTTATAGATTTTTTTATACATTTTTTTCAGAATTTATATTCGTGTTTACACCTTTAATTGGAAATTTTCCCTCTTTGTTATTATTGTCTATTAATTCTAATAAAAGTAAGAAATAAAAAGAAATAAATAAAACACACGCACATGCTGTTCATTCTCAAAACGCGGGCCTGACAAAATCGCGCGGTTCCACTTCAAAAAAGGGTGATAGGTTCAGTGGATGGGCACTGAATCTTAAGGGCACACTTCCTATCTGTTTTTTTTTTCCCCTCGTTGTTACTTTCAATTTCCAATTTACAACCTGTTTTGTTTATGCGAGACAAAACGTCCCAATTTATTCAAGCGAAAAATAAAGCTTTTAGAAACGTTTTTATACAATGTTCTAAAATTATTGTGGCGCAACCAAAAAAGGTTTTAGCAGGAATATGGAGCAGGGATTTTCAGCTTCTCTGCCTCCATGATAATTTTAATAGATTATCTTTTTTATAATTTTTTAAAAGTTTCTTTTAATGTAAGAAGAAATTAAAAAGTAAAAAAAAAAATTGGAGCTGTGGAGTACGATAAATTTCCTTGCACCGGTCCGGTCATGCTCCAGTTTCGAGCTAAATCTCCTTGGTCCACTGCTCCGTGCGCCTCCTCTACGGTCCGCTCCAGACCCCTGTTTTTTTGTGGGGGGTGTACATATTTTTCCCCATGTGGATATTTTTCTTCTAGGTGGGGAAAAGGCGCAAAACAAGGGAAAATAACGTGATTTTCTGAGTAATAATCTGCAACTCCTTTGAAAATGTAATGCTTTCGTCAAGAAAATAACTTTGCTTTTACCAAGACGCTTACATAACTTTTCTTGAGCAGGTGCAGGAGTGCCCGTGTGGGGGGGGGGGGGGGGATGATGGTGCAAGTTGCGACATCAGAATTTTTGAGGATTTTTTTTCTTTTTTCGGAAGATTATTTATTAGCGGATTTCTGATATCCGACAAATTTTTAAATAAATGGAATCTGATGATTCTGCCATTGCACGAAATATCCGGCAATCCGGCATGCTAAATTTGATTATTAAAATTTAGTTAACTAGCATGATTTGAAAATGTATCTAAATTACGAACTTACTACGTATTTGCAAGCTATGGGCTGTGCGGTTTTAGTTTTAAAAATATGTACAATGAAAACTGTTTTTGTGCGGTCCTTTTTTATGCGATTTTTTCGTGCGATTTATTTTTATGCGGTATATGAATCTTAGCGGCGTTAGCACCAGTTTAATGTTTCCTATCAATGTACATACACCTATTTAAAAATTATAGGAGAACGCTTTGATAATTTCGGCGAAAATGACCTTGACGAGATGATTGAGGACCAAACTATCGATGATAGTGACATTATCAATAGTTTGATAGATTATGAAAATGGACAAGAAGAGCCGGAATCTATTACTGCAGATAAAATATATGCAGGGATCCAGATTTCTAAAAAATTCGAAACGCATTTTTTTTAAATGGATACCAATGCGGAAAGACCCTTAAAATTCCAAAAAGAACTCTGAGATCATGCATGTCTCACTATCGTGACGTTTACAAGCATTGACCAGTCGACCATCGTCACAAAAACTGATCACTGACTTCATGGTACCAAAAAAGAAATAAATTGAAATCCTATCTTCAAGCGACGAACGCGATTTTCAACCAATTCGTCACAAGAAGATGCGCGTTTTGTATTACGACGAGTAGGAGCAAACCATTTAATGTATAATTTGAAAACTTCTCCATGTATATGTACAATGAAGAATTAAATATTTTCACAATTTCTTTAGGTCTAATTTAATTATTTAATTGGAAGCATTCTCTCATCTATTTCATAAATCATTGATGTATTTTCTAAGCCCGACTTTTTTTTATGCGGTCCCTATCCACCGTATAAAAAAAAATTTAGGTAGTATATCGTACACAGTTGTTTATTATATGTAAGAATTTATAAAATTTCCGAATATTTTTTTGTACGATTTCTTTTATGCGGTCCCTATCAGTAGTATGGTTTTTAGCACTTTTGGCATTTTTATAACCCCAGATGTGACTATAGATCTTTCAAACTTATTTCTTAAAAACCTAACATACTTGAAATGTTGTAAATCTTTTTTCCTTTTTCATTTTTGTACTTTCTCTTAGCTGAACGTTTTTATCGTATCACTAAACTTCTACTCATTATTTTTTTCCCCTGTGTGGAATATGAAAAAATGTAAATCATTTTACCTTTTTAAATATTTGTACTTTCTCTTTCAGAAAGTTTTATTGTATGACAAAATTGTTTCCAATCGAAGGCCTCATTTTTTCTGATTTCAGAAAGAGATATTCACAAAAGGAAATGCGTTGGATTTATTTTTATTTTGTTTGTTTCTTCAGACCACGATTCAGCGTTTCCTTTGCAAGGAAAGAGGAAACGTTGATTTCCGATTCAGCTTTCGAGTACAGAATTATTTTAGTTGTTTGTCGAGGATGTGATATGAATACACTACAGAGGAAACGTTGTATAACCCTCTTTTCCGATCTAACATCCTACTGTTGTTTCTGATTACATATAAGCGAGAATGTCACACAGAAACAAAATCAGTGTATATGTGAGTTGTGGTGCATGGTCGTTTTTAGTTGGTGGTGTGATTTTGTCTGGTTAATTCCGATACAAAATTTTCATCTAAAAACTGTGTGTGAGAAAATTAAGAAAACAGATTTGATGATGTCAAAGGTTAGTCATTTTCGATTTCTGTTATGATTTTTTTTTTTCATTATTTTAATATTTAAAAATTCTTTTAAAATTTTATTTGATTTTTTTATTAATAATCCTTTTAAACTATGAATATTTTTTCAAATCAAAATTGTTTTTATTTTGACTTATAAATTTGTGTGTGTGTGTGGATTCGAACCCGCGATGATGCAAAAGGGTGGGTGATGAGTGGATATGTCCGGTGCGTTTATCCTCTCGAGCACACACCCTTGTGCTAAAAATCTTATTTTCTTTTACTCATTCAAAATGAAGATGATATGTAATGTGTAATTTAAAAAATATGTTCTTTTTCAAAATTGATCTCATTTTTATTTTTCTAATATTAACAAATTTGATTTGAAAAAAAAAAAAAAAAAACTCACTACTGTTCAGTATAAAAACCCGAATGAAAGACATGAATCATTTCCTTCACACTCATTTCTGGACATCTCTTAGTTGAAGTTAAATATTCATTTTGAAAAAAGTCCTTATGATTGTCTAAATTATATAAAAAATGTTTAGAATCATAATTTGAAAAATCAAAGATGTTTGGAAGCTTAAACTTTAGATCATGATAAAGATCGTCACACCTAAATTCAAGAAAAAGAGAATCGGTATCACAGTACAAAAAAGATACGTTTTCAGAATAAAATTTTTTAAAAACATCATAAAAAATTCGATACATGTGTAATTTTGATAATTCTAGAACAGTAAATCCAATATATATGGGTTTGTTTAAGAACAAGCTATTTCTTTTTTTTTTAAAAAGAACACAGTTTTCATTGATTGACTGAAAATATTCTAGGGTAGCGCTTTCCATATTCTTTTTACATTGTGTTTCATTGGTAGATACAACAACATTTCTAAGCTTTCTTACATTTAGCAACGATCTTCCAAAGTAGGAGTTATTCATAAGTTTGTAAAAATCCTTAGAAAATTTACCTGGTTCGGTTCGTTTTTTGTATGAGTTTAGATCAATATATGGCTTTAGCCATGGGGGCTTGTTTAAACGAAATGATTCGATGAATTTTTTTCAATGTCATTCCATGACTAATGTAAAATTGTAAATTTAAATAATGAGTAACATAATTTTTTTTATCGTTAAAATTGGGGATAAGCTTTCTTATTGATGAGTTTGGTTTTATATTTAATTTTTTCATTAACATCTTTTGATATGGTGACAGTTTATCATAATTGATTGTCATATGCTCGCAAGCGAGTGGGAGATCATTGTGAATATTGTGATATTTCTTATCGTAAATTAAGTCAACTTCTAGAATAAAACCTTCTTCAGAATTCGCATCAAAAGAAAAGAGATCAAAATTTTCTACTTCGGTTTCAGTCAACCATTTAAAGCCACCGTTGGGAAGATAACTTGACATTACATACCCATAAAGATTCGTGACACCCAATGCTAAGATAAAGCTTTTTTTTTTTTTTTTTCATCATAAAGTTCATTCAAATATTTGTTGTTTGCTCTACTAAAGCGTTTTCCTACCATGCATATTCCACCTCGTATTCCACTCTCAATCATCAGATACATATCTACATCTGTAAAAAGTTCGAGTTTGATGTTTGTCATTTTTAGACCTGCTGTCCATGACAGATCAGGTGCTGAGATAAAGTGAACAGGTTCTAAATTATATATGTTCAATGAAATATTGCGAAAACTTTCAAAAACATCTGCCAACAACAACACATCAGTGAACAAATATATTTTCAAATAGTCTTCGAATGTTTTACATTTGAAACGTTTCCATATTTTCTTTGCATAATTATATTCATCGTCGGATATATCTTTCCCAGTTAAATCATTTAAAAAATACTTTTTTTTTGGTAGCTTCGTTTCTGACAATTTTCCAATTCCATCTAAGTAGGTGTATGGAAATATACCTTTTTGTGACAACAGTTCACATTTTCGTTCATTCAATTTTACAAATCATTCAGATGATAATGTAAAAAATACTCACATGTCATCACCATAAAATAGATCTGGTAAAAATTTTAGACACAAAAGTTGCTCCAATTAGACACATAGTTATAGAGGCTGATATCCAAAAAATATTTTCGAAGGACATGATATAAACTTACAGTCAATGGAATGATGACTTGCATCCACCAGAAATCATTGGATTACCAGTAGCGAAAGGAGTCTTATATAGTAATCCACGATGTGAAGCAAACATTTCTTTTCAGAGAAAGATGGGTCGATGATTCAAAAAAGATCTTCGAGGAAAAGAGTTGATGGGTGTGTTAATCTATTAATGTTTCTTCATAGTTTTTTAGATGATTCCATCCTGTGACATGTTAGATTCTTTAAACTCTATATAATACTGGTTTTTTTAAAAATTTGTACTGATCTTAAAGAGTCTCCTTCATCATTTTTTTTAAAGCTGTGAAAAAAGAAGCCAACGCATCGAATCCTGTCTTGTCATAGAGAAACATTTTGATATCTATATCATATTGTTTTTTGTTTTTAATTTAATCAAAAAACAATATGTCATTGATATTTAAGGTTTGTCCTTTCATCATCAAAGAACCCATCTCATTGATTCCTGTCTTGTCATGATAAACATTTTGATGTCTGTGTCATATTGCTTTTGTTTTTAATTTAATCAAAAAACAACAATATGACATAGAGATTTAAGGTTTGTCCTTTCATCATCAAGCCATTTTAACTGAAGATATGACTATATGGAATTCTCTTCATCATTGAGTCAATGTTGACAGTTTTTTTTTTTTTTTTTTTTTTAAAGCTGATGAAAAAGAAGCCAATTTTATCGAATCCAGTTGTGTCAACGATTGACACTTTGATTATTATATCATATTGTTTTTTTATATTTGAACAAAATCAATATGGTATTAATAATAAATGTCTGTCGTGCATCATCAATCCAGTTTAACGAAGATAAGACAATAAGGTATTATGATTCATTTGTACTGTAAATTAACACATGACACAAAGTAAACAAATAATGTTTATTTTAATAAGTTTCAAAAATACATGTGTTACAATTGTAATATGAATGACTGATACACAATGACACTTTTCATCAGTCTTTTAATTACAAAATAATTTTCACATTGCAATTAAAACACACAAAAGTTCTATTCATTCAATTCAAAACAGTTCTTTGTATGTAATTCTCTAACAATTTCCTTGTTGTTGAGAACAGTGAAGTAAGCAATTTTTAATCTGTAGTCGGGATGGTCAGGAACATCGATAGACATTTTTGAAGCTGTGTTAAGACACTCCATCAACGTTGAAAATAATTTGGAACATGTACTATGAAGTGAGTAGGGATCTTCCAATTTGCGCTTGTGCATCACCAAAAATCCGAATTTCTCCATGTTGCAGTGTGAACAACCTTCTTCAGTCAAGTCCTAGCTTTTATAGATTAGGTCTTACTATGATGTCACAGTCGAATCATCCAATGAAAATATTTTGACAGATTTTACGAAAATTCATAGAATCCATAATTCTCATAAAAAATGTCTAAGAATAAGCGTTCACTTTCGAAAATTATAAATTTAGATTACCTAAACAGTGAAAATAACTCTGACAGCTTTGTGATGCATAACATTTTTGTACTTTTGTTGAGGTTGAAGAAATATTCGATAATTTTTCAAAAAAGTTTTCAACTTTATTTTCGTTGTAATTAAAATTTTTATTGATTAAATCCATTTTTTTTTGAACGAGAAATTTTACTAAGAAAATAAAGACAGAATTTCCCACACGTTTGTGATTGCAAACTTTGAAAATGACTCTTATTCCATTCCACACAGTCACACTTTCTTTTGATAAAGTTAATTATGTTTTGTTCATTTGGATCACTTCCGTAACTGCAAAAGTAGAAACATTTGTTGTTTTCGAAATGAAGTGCAACCCAATGACTCCCGGGTTTATTTTTCGGATCTAAATTTACAATAACAGAAAAATCACGTTTCTTTCTAAACTTCGGTAAATCATCCGATGCAAACACACCCATAAATCGTTTTTGAATGTAGTCATCTTTTAAACCATATTTCCATAAAGTCATGGTATCCATTTATTTATCAACATAAATTGATCTTGATTTATCTATTTCAATTATTGCTCTATGTTCTGAGTAAACCAAAAGATTAACTGTTTCTGGTAAAGGTGCTGAAAATTTGACATCTATTGATAAGTTTGATGAGGGCATAACATTTAAATGACTTCCACTTGCACAAAAATCATTTGTCATATCGAAACTTACGAATGTTAAGCCTGTTGAAAACTCATCGTAATTAATATTTACTAAATGATCATGATAATAAGATTTTAGTTCGGTAAATAATGAATAATAAATCCGAGAATAACTATTGTCATTGAAATTAGGAACATACGGTTTAGCGGGGAACATTTTATTTTCTTGTGATAAACAAATGTAATTCAAACCATAATGTTTGAAATTAAATGGGTTAGATTGATAGCTTCCGTTATAACTCTTATTTGAAACGAAAGATATGATGATTCTAGTAGGAATTTCACCAATAAAGGCGTTCGGTATAGTTGTTGATTGTATGCCAGCAGATAAAGTAAATGATTTGATATCAATTTTACGAATCGGTAGTTTAAAGTTTGAGAATTCAAGGGCTTTTTGATGAGCAATCATAATGCTTGAATTCACTTGAACTTTTCTTATTAGCAATGTTGCACTTTTTATTTTAAATTTATACCCATCATTAAGCGACAATAAAATAAAAGAGTTTTTTGCACGTTCAAGTTTAATTCGAACACTAATTCCATTAGGAATAAGTTTATCCTGATTTGCAAGATCAATATGTAACGGTCCATACAGATCCATTAATTTGCTCCCTTTAAGTCTTTGGTATCGCTTTGCGATTGCGTTATTTCTAGCTGCTGTTGTTAATGTTGGATCAACAGTATCACACTTTCCCTCACTATCTTTAATAAACAACCCCGTTGAAAGTAAACTGTTTTGAGCAGCTTGATCGTAAAACAGTAACCCCTCAATCACACTGCGGTAACCATAGTTAACTTGAGTTGAAATTTGTTTATCATTTAAAAAAACTGAACATTGGGAAAAACATGAATTTAGAGGATAATTTATAGTTGAAACTTTGTCATCATTTGCTCCATCATCAACTAATGGGTCATTATTAGATTTTACTACACATGCTGTCAAGTGTAAAAAGCTATAACTAAAATCAAGATAATTTTGACCGTTTCCCTCAATATAAAATTCAATGGGTGAAATATCATCGTTAATTGATGTAATAGGGTGAACAACAAAAAGAGATGACTCTTCTATTGCTAACTGAGTCGGTGGCACTGTAAACAAATCGAGTTCAGACTTAAGCGAAATCATTGATCTTTCTTCCATCATTTAAGAAAAAATATCACGTTTCCGTGTTTTCTTACGTCTTGCTTTTCCAATTTTTTTCGATGATGTACCTAACGTACGCAAACACCGTCTTTTTATACCAGATCCTGACTGAAGTTTATTTACAACATCACCTCGAACATTTTTCATCGTTTCCGTAAATCTTCTTTTTGTCGATCCTTTCAGTGATTGACCTGACGTCACATCATCCAATACTTTTGTTCCTGTATTTAATAATTGATTCCCAACATATTTTACTGCATTTAGAAGAAATGGTGAAACTTTACGAAATATATCACCAAATAGACCATACCCCCTCTGATGCGCAATACCTTTAAAGTAATCTCCACCACCAGCTTGATTACAGTAATAATGAATACAATCTCTCTCACTAAGCATTATTATATTTTAACATCAATGTTGACATATAAGCACTTGACGAATCGAACATTAAATGATAACTAAAACTGGTTCACCTTCTTATATATCATCATCTTTGACGAAAAGAAAGAATTATAAACGTTTTTCCACTAGTGAATGTTATCATTGAACCCATGCTTGTTCGTAGCTCAATTTCAATAGTTTCTATGAATTTTTTGTTAAGTTTGAAGAATAGAGGGTCGTTATATACACGCACAACCTGATTGTCTTTTTCACCAGCCAATGAAATTATTCATAGCAGAGGAGTGCTTATCCCCCCCACTCTATGTGCGTCAATAATATCAGTATAGCAGAAAATTTCTGTAATTCCTGCATCCAACTCAATGGGGTAAAAGCTTTTGTGCACGCCTTCACCGAACACATTTTGTTTAAATCCTAAAAGTTGTTGAAGTCCATCCGAAAAAATAATTTTTGTCAATGAAGGAACATCTAGATTTACTTTCTGATCTCTTAAAAGACTTATTTTCACATCAGTAAATGATTCAAATAACTCATTTGCTGAAGAGTAATAACCAATTGGAATTTCAAATTCTTGACTAATTTTTGTCATTCGCATTGTTTTTCTTTGGGAAGCTTTTCTTACTAATGTTAAAAAGTGAGCTGTTTGTACCTTTTCTGAGGAAATACTATTAAATGATTGATTTTGATTAATGACATAATCAATCTTAGGTAATGATAATGTGTTTAATAGTGTTTCACCATAAACAGATGAAATTTTTATTTCATATTTTTCACTTATATTGACAATGACCTTTTTTGTTGAAACATCATAAACAAAACTAACTTCATCAGTATTAGCAATAACAGCAATGTTTTGATTTATTACATCAAACAATGTCATGTTGTTATCATTTTCAATTTGTTCCTGAAAAGGAATTAAAAACTCCTGTGTCTTTAAATTTCTCTTATCTATAATATAAAATGATTGATTCATTAAATTTGAAGCTGTGAATCTGTATTTAAATTTTCTGTCTTCTCTTACAACCATGTTTTTGATTGGTTGATGCAAAACATAAAGAAGTTTTTCAGATTTTTCATTATCGAATTGAACTTCAAAGTCATTTTCATACCAAAACTTTAAATTAACGTCATCATTATCCTGTACAACAAAAGAGACAGCGTTCGTTTTCGTAATGATCTGAATGTTTCGATTTAAATCATCAAATATTGTAGCCCCTTTTTCTTTCAGTGGTGATAAAGGTATTTCATACCTTTCAACATCTTCATAATCCTCCACTTCTTTTTCGTGAATTAAAGTATAGCGGTTGTTCAATTCTGTTATATTGAAATAGCTTCTTGGTATGATTGTTTCTACTAACCCCACTTCCTATTCACCAAAAAGAACCAATGGTGGTGATAATTTAGTAATAAAATGTGACTGGCTATTTTCAGGAAAAAGTGTCATACAATCATTGCTTGCGAGTGTAACATAAAAATCCGACTTTATTTCAGCCATGATGCTTTGATCCAAGAATTAAATTTTTCATCAAACCCAGTCCACTTAACGAAGTATTTCTTTCTATCACCTATTCCTCTCGTTTTTAAAATTTTTTCAACACTCCAGAAGTCTGTAGAGCTCTTTTTCACAAGCTGTAGTTCTTCTTTGTAAAACTTTCCATCAATGATTTCATCCTTCATATCACGTAATTTATATGTTTCGGGTGAGGATGGATATCTTTCATGAATGATAAATATCTCCTCACTCCATCCTGGTGTGTAACCTTTTGAAAATGTCTTTCTTAATTTTGAAATTCTAACATAATCGTTTATTTTATATTTGAATTTCGTTGAAGATTTAAACTCACCGTAAAGTTTATTAAAAATTGATGACTGATCTAAAAGCGTAACTTTTGCGGGGGCCATACCAATACTCCTATGAACTGAGTTATTATAACTGTCTATGACATCACTTAAAACATCAATGTAACGAAAAGAATTACGATGAGTAAATATTCGATACAATTTATTTTTCAATGTTCTGTTGAAACGTTCTACAACACTAGCTTTTGTTGATGAATGTGTATAATAATGATTAATCTTATGTTTTCTGAAAAAAAGTTTTGCATGTCTGTTGAAAAATTCTGATCCTTTATCAGTATGCAAATTTTTTGGTACATGTGTTTTGAAAATAATTTTGAGAGCATTTACAATAGATTCAGGTTTTTTATTTTTTATTGGTAAAGCAAACCCAAACTTTGAAAACACATCGATAACAGTTAAAATGAAGTTATAACCATCATTTTGCTTCGACAGATGTCTTACATCTACAAGATCGGCTTGATACAAATCGTTTTCACCAAAAGCTAGAGTTTTTCTTCTCTTAAAGTTAATTCTTACTGGTTTATGAAGTGTATAAACATCTTGTTGTCTCAACCAATCTTGTGTGACTGAAGAAGATAATCTGCTTCGTTTTGATAGTTTTTCGATTCCACCAAAAGATGCTGGATCTTTCACGTCATAGTACATTGATTTTAAAATGTCAACCATTTTTCAGTCCTAATCTTCTTTTGTTTTTGTTTATAAGGTCCTATTTTCCTCGTATGACATTTCGTGCTGAAGCTTGATGATGATGATGATAATGACGATGGTAATGTTCTTGAATGAGTCTTTATAATCTCGTGGTTTCCTTTCACAAAATAACCAGACCCCGATTGATTTAAACTCTTCTCGAGATCACTGTCATCTTCTAATGAATAACCCTTGAGGAGTGTTTTTCTCTTGATAAATTGTTGGGATATTGATGCTTTTTGTATTCCAGACCAAAATTCATCAAACCCTGTAGGAGGTTTGTCATCCTTTCGATTACGTAATATGTAAGAAAATAGATCAGCAACATGTGAACCGTGGATTGGTTTGTTACCAACCATTAATTCACCATTTTCATTCCAGTTGTAATTTATTTTTTCTAGCGATTTTTTAATTACTGGAACATATTTTGTAAGGCTAGGTGGAATTAATAAATCAATTGCCTTATGAATAGTGTCATCACTATCAAAACTGACATCATTTTCCCTTATGTCTGTGTTTCCACTATCATCAGTGATAGGATTACCATTTGTCAACGTCACTGGGAGCGGGGTTTGTGGTGTGTTGATTATTTTGTGATATTTTGTAATTAACTGTGAAAGTAATTTTACTTTCATATTATCGGGGAGTTTACTTTGATATAATGTCATCAATTTGATCTTCAATGTTTTTTTCTGATCTACCTGTTTGATAATGCTTAAGAATGTTAGACGGAATTACAACCATTTTTTCAGCCATTTTTACTGACCGATTATTTTACTTACTGATCCACCTAAAAGCGAAAGAACTGATGGTAAAATTAATGGTAAAAATCCGCCTTTTTGATTTAAAATTTTCTTTCGTCTTTTAAGAGTTGTTTCTCTTTTCGCAAGTTCTCTAATGACTGATTTATATTTTTTTAGTTTTTTAATTTTGATAGGGATATTACCTGCTAATATATTTTTACATATTTCACACAAACACCGTATTTGTGGTAAAGTTGCCGTTTTTAAAATAGCACCTCTTTGTGATGGGTTTTCATGCGACAATAATGAAAGTAATGGATAGTGTTTCTTTATATTTCGCATTTTTGAGGTGTAAATATGTAAAAAAAGCCGTTTATGTCTGGAAAACAAGATTCGCGAACACGAAATCGATCATCTGTCAATGGATGAAAGTCTAAAAGCAAATAACCAAATTTTCTTTCAGTAGCCTTTTTATATGCATCTATAAAAAAACTTGTTTGTTTTGGAAACGATTGTCGTGCAAGACAAAGCAGCTGATTAGAATCACGATTATTTTTAAAAATTATTAAATAATGAGAGTTTAAAGAAATATCTCTCGAATATTTACACCTAGGAAAAATGTTTTGTAAAATTAGTATAACACTTACGTTTTTGTGATGACAGTTTTTAGTAAATAACGAACAAACATTTTTATCGATTTCATTCATTAAATCATCAATAACAATTAAATCTGATGGTTCATCAAACACATCAGTCAACCCATGAATAAATTTTATGCTTGGTTCCTCGTGAAACCAGTCTTGCCAAACACTATAAAACCATTTAATTTTTTTGATTGGTTTTTCATAAATATTTTCATGACATAACATTCGTGTTAAATATGTTTTACCACACTGACTCGGACCACAGATAATTATGGTTGATGGGAACTTTAAAAGCATTCTTGTGGAGGTTATCACTCCGACTCGTTCGCACAACTGAAACACGTTGCATTAAAGTTTTTCCTTTTGTAGTTTAAATTATAAAGTAACTGTAATATCCATTTTCATTCTTCAAACACCCAATCATAGTTTGATATAATATTTAAAGTGATTCACATCAATGGTGGTGGGGAAAAAAACAACCAATGAAATTCAAATCATCATTTATTAACAATATTAATTACATTTTTTTACATATACTTGCAAGGTATTTTAAAACTAATCTTTTATACAATGTGTTGATAACATTTTCAGAAAAGTACTTATTTAACATCACATTACAAGACGTTATTCTTTCTATATTACGCATGACAAAGTTTTCAGAAATATCTTGATGAATTATCACTTTATCCCAATCCAGCACATCTTCTAGTTGAAGGATCACTTTTTCATCCAACTTTTGATGTTCCGATACTAATGTCATATCCAAAACAGCAGCATTATTTCTAATAAAATCACCACTAAGTTTCTGATACCTTGAAATTTCTTTCCAATCTAATTCGTTTGCATTTTCAAACATGAACTTATCATCAAGTATCTGATGTATAGATATCAGTTTCCAGTCCACAAAACTTTTGTGCTCATTTATGAAAGCTGTTGATAGCTTTTGATATCTACAAATTAATGACCAATCAACACTATTTTTAAACTCGGCTATAAGCTCCTCAGACAATTGTTGGTACTCCGATATAGTTTTCCAATCAATCACATTTTTCAGTTCTCTGATTATAGAATCAGATAACTGTGTATCTTTACCAAAATTATGCCAATCAACTGTCATGATGAAACGAAATGTTAAAAGAATTCAACTCGAGATAATATTATTCATCAACGTTTAATATGTAACTCACAAAGTTTTCATTTTCAATGTTGTATATATACCCACAGAGTAAAATTCTTTAAAAATTGACGTCACATCATTTAAACGAAATGTTTTTTGTTTTTTATTTCATGGAAAAAATGAACGTTTACAGTACAGATTGGGTATCATGTTCAAACATGAACTGAACTTCAAAATAATATATGTTACGTAAGTCATTTATATTTTTACATCTGAAAACTGATCAGAAAGATTCATAATATTAGTCTCCATTCTTTGACGTCGCATAACAGATGTTGAAAAATGAGGAATCATATTTACTCTGTAATTTACAAGATGTTTAAGTCCACACACAGCAACGAATCTGTGGCAGAATAAGTTGTCACATAAAGGACAACAACCAACATCGGGTATATTAAGACATCGCACAGGAATTGGAATATTTAGTTGTTCAAAATATTTTAAAGTACCTTTATCACAAACGTAAATTATAGAAATGTGTAATCTTTTAATATCAATGAAAAGATCGTTAACGTCATAAGTATCTCTTGCAATGAAGGCACATCCATTTGTTAACGTATAGGCATTATACTCTAGTGCAAGAACACCTGGTACATTTTCAAAAAATTGTAAATTATTCATTGCTCTAAAGTGTGACAATGATCCAAAGATTTTTCCTTGCTAAGCGGAAAGCAGACAACCACCACATCCGTTTCCTCTCACTCCGCGAACTAAAAAAGAAAAACGGAATCTATTTTCATAACACTGATCTATAAAACGAGGTTTTGGTTCAATCAATCATTACTCTTCACTCAGCTGTGAAGAGGAAAAAACTTTCATATGAGAAAAATTTTGAAAAAAACTTTTACAAGACAGAAGCTTGAAAAATTATTGTCATAAGATAAAAAACTTTCAGCTAAGAGAAAGTACAAAAATGAAAAAGGAAAAAAGATTTACAACATTTCAAGTATGTTAGTTTTTTAAGAAATAAGTTTGAAAGATCTATAGTCACATCTGGGGTTATAAAAATGCCAAAAGTGCTAAAAACCATACTACTCCTATCCACCGCCCAAAAACAGGTTTTACTGTACAGGATTTACAGGCTTCAAAAATTAGAGCCGGCTATTCGGTACATGTTTTTTTGGCAAGGGACCGTTCATAAATAATGTCACGCCTCTTCCCCTTATATTTGACTTCCTCCCCCCTTTGTCACAAAATGTCACACTTCAACGGACCCCCCCTACCCCCTTTGTCACTTTGTCACATGACACGCTATGTTGCATAAGCATGATATGTCACACTTCTTGTTACCCTTGTCACACTTTGTCATAATCTCACGAACCCCCCCCCCCCCGAAGCGTGACATCATTTATGAATGATCCCCAAGGGGATATCGAGAATACAGCGTACGGAAAAGTCATTGAACTGGATAGGAAGAGAGGGGGGGGGGCACGGAGCAGCCCATTTTTTTGAGTCACTCCGCTCCAACTTATAAATGTTTCATCCGGCACCGCTGCACCGTGCTCCAAATGAATTAAATAGATTGTATTATTTATCTCCTTCTTTTAAGTTAATTTATTTTGTTTTATAAAAAATTAAAAATATTTTTTTTAAAAATCGATCAGTGGAGCACAATAAATTTCTTTGCTCCTGCTCCACTCCAGTTTGCAGCAAAATCTCGTTGAGCCACTGATCCGCTCCAGATCTATACTCTTGATAAAAAAAGAACTGTTTTGAAAAAAATTCAAATCATCATTGTCAGAGCGAGGGGCACGCCCCCCCCCCCTCACCCCATTGAGCCTCTTCTGGTTGAGCCACTGATACTCCGATAACTCATCCAAAACGGGCTAGTAATAGTTTCGGGATTTCAGTTCGCAGCATTAAAAAGATTATAAATATTTCAAGTTCAAGTTGAAATTATTTAAGAAAATGCATAGCGGCAGGATTGCTGAAAAGTTTTATATAATTTTCCCAGATCCGCCTAGAAAGGGAAATAAAAAATAAACGAAAAAAAACAAAAACATCCGCACAAACCCACACCCGTTAGGCTGAATTAATACAGGGGAAGAAAAAGAAAAACAGAACACTCATCGTAAATGTCTCATATCAACCGATCACCCCTATTTTGATAAATTCAAAGCAGACCTGACGCATGCGCAAATTCTTTCATTACTCTGCTTTTGAATAATGGAGAGTACACACACAGCTTTGACAGCTATTAAGCGGTATCGTCACTAGGGGGTGCGGTGGGTTACGATCCGCATCGAGTGACATCCTTTTGGGAGGGGATACCCAAAATGGAGTTAGTACCCACTAAAATATGGATACAAAATTATTCTTATTTTTCCCGTCATTTTTAAATTACATTTTTAATCTATTAATCTTCTTATATTCCAATTTTCCAGTATTCCCTTCTTACTGTAATGATTTGAAAAATTTTAGCTTATTTTCCGAGAGCACACAAAATACTTTTGTGTTTTTATTTCAATATCCAATGTATGTTTTAACATTACAATATGTGAACATAATACTATATAAAGGAAAATATTGTTTATTTTAATTTCAAATCATTTTCTTATTAATCTGTAATTTTCTGGAATGAATTCTAACCAAAACATTTACACTATTAAGGTAATATATCCTTAATTGCAATCTATGTTATTCTGAATTATAACATAACAAGTAAACAAGCGTTCTCTCCCAACAATCGTAATTGTATAAATGTGGAATTCTAGAGGCAGACGTCAAACGGTACGGAAGTTATGAGGGTTCTTAGGTAAAAATGTATGTATTAGAGGAAACTGTATTTACCACATATGAACAATGTCTATTCCATTCAATATTTTTGAGCAAGCTCATTTAACACTAAACCTACCAAAGTACCGGTCAAATTGACCGTTTTGAAACTTTTATAAGAATTACACACTTTAAACGTTATAATACCGTTATCGAACTATATGACAATTCTTAGAATATGCATATAATATTTTTTTCCGTCTGTACTTCTAGTTATTTTTTTCTCTTTTCCAAGAAAAATTTATTTAGTTTTTTAATTTAATTATAATTATTTTTAATTACCGGTCAATATGACCGAGCGCGGTAGGTATACAAGAACTGTCGGTAGGTTTAGTGTTAAGTTACTAGACACAAAAGGCATTATCGAAAGATTTGAACATTAAGAGCTTTCAAAATCAGACAAAAATAAAAGTTTTATTTCAGATCGATGCGCGAGCTTGTTTTGAAGGAGCAACTGATGGCCGAAAACGTGCTGAATAGCGATGTTCACTTCTTTCGCCGTTCAAACACAAATCGACCAACTCCACCAATCACATAAAAGTTGTGATATTACTGATGATTATTTTTTGGCTATTTTATCTTAATTAATTCTTATAACGTTAGATGAAAGTTAGATCTGAGATAAAAATTGAATATTTGTGAATAATTCCTTACCATCCTTACCAAGAACATAGTGGAGAGGGTTTGTTCACAAAAATTCAAATTTTTATCACAAATCATATCGTAAATACACTGAATGATTGAAAGTACTTGCGACTGATTTGTGAACATCTCCTTTAGAAATAGCTCTATTTCAAAGAATATTAAAATACACCTCAATAAATAGCCGATAATTTTCAAGATATTAAACTAAACTTTTTTTAATGAGTTGTCCTATACATTTGGGTTTTTAATTATGACATTTAAGGGGTTATTCTAGTGTAGAGGCACGAATTTCGCCCGGTTTTTGAAGCGCCGTACAAAGGAAGCAAAAAATATTTTTACCATCCATTTTTTTATCATTTGTTTATTGATGTTTTATTATTAGATACAAAACTTAACCAAAACAAATAATTAAAATTGAAAAGGTTATGAGCAGTCAAAGTGGGGGCTCCAAAAAAAAGAGTGTTTCCTGGCGTGCATTATTCCAACCCTCCTGGTGATCTGAAAAATAAAAAACAGACGGATTCTTAATTATTATAGATGCCGCTATAAAGACACAGTAAATAAGACATTAATTGATAGATAGATATATTGAGCATTCGTACAAAAACATCGACGTTCTCGCTTGACATCCGGTTACAGTTAAGCTGCTTTAGCGAATACACCACAGTTTCCTCCCCCTTATTTGAGAAGTAACAGAATCTAGAAAAATAGTGAGGAAAGTCTAAAAGTCCAATCTGTTTGGCACTCGGCGGATTCTGGAAGACCTTCGAAGGGCTACGGTGTAGGTGTAGTCACTGGGATCTGCACAGGTGAAGAAGCTGCTGGGCTATGCTGAGCAAGAGAGGATAAGGAAGACGGAATAACATTTGATTAGTCTCCACTAGATGCCTCCTGGGTAGGCAACTTAAGTGATGTATCAGCTAATGTAGCTGGAGGTGATGAGTCCTTATCTCTTTCTGGTACTCCTGAGTAGGTAAAATTGATAAGGGTCGTAGTGTTGATTTTCCATTGGAAAGTCGCCAGCTGGACGAATTTGATCTATATGGCGTCTCATCAAAACTCCATCAACCAATATAGTGTAATGCAGCTGTCCATCTCGTGATACGACGTTTCCAAAAATCCATTTATTATTTGGAGCTTTGCAGTTCCCGAAAGCAACTTTATCTCCATTTTCAAAAACTCGATCTCGAAAATAGATGTTATTTTTCCTTTGTTTGTCTTCAATTTCTTTCTTTAGTTCTGGCTTCACAAGATCAATTCTTGTACGTATTTCACGCTGGAGAAAAAGCATTGATGGACTCTGACCAGTTGTACTATTTGGTGCCTTTCTATACTGAGTGAGAAATATTGCTAGTTTTTGTCTCAAGGATTCTGGAAAATTCTTTAGTGCTCGCAAGGACTGTTTCAGCGAGAACACATACCTTTCAGCTTGTCCATTGCTGGAAGGATTAAAAGGAGCCACTGGCGTAGATAAGGGGGTATACCCCCCCCCCCCCCCCGACATTTTGACTTAGATACGGGATGGCTTAGAGGCGACTTTCCGTATTGCGGTGCGTGCAGAGCCTTTGCCGATTTTCACCAAACTGGCGAAGATTCAGTTCACAATGTGGCCACCCCCGAATGTAAACATTAGACGGAGAACAACACAGCAGCCCCGCGAATTTCGCCGCCATTCTAGTTTCGCCTTCGTACGTCTGCTGAAATCTTTGAATTACTATAGCAAGGTTGCAATAATTCACACATACGTTATTGCAATGTATTTAACTTATTATTACAACAACATCATGGCAACAAATACATTGCGGTATATGTATTTTATTATGATGTTGTTTTCAATACTTAAATGGCTTACTTTTATTAATTATTGATCCAAAAAAATACATAAAAAGCATAAATCATCATAGAAACTTTCTTATACTGTGCAAAATGTGTATAAAATATGACTGTATGCCATGAGAACTAAGACAGTTTGGAGTCGTTTAATTTTCATGCAACATTTTTTAGATTTGTACCAAAAGAATTAAATCTATTTATGCCTGTATAACTATTTTTTGTTACCTAAAAGGTGAAAATTAATAGAAGAATAAATATGAAAATAGCTATTTCAGAATTGATGAAAAAATAAACTTCCAAAATTTTTTTGTTATTTTTCTTTGTTGTGATACTTTTTTTATAAATCTATAATCCAGTTGAATTTTTCCCCGTTCAATGTTCAAATTTGTTAAACTTCATTTTTATTTGTTATTATTATTTTGAATTACCGCGCACAATTTATCATTATAACGAAAACACAACGAAATCATCAATATGTGATAATAAAAGCAAACATTTAACAAGTCTTAACATTTTAATATTTTTACTCAGTCGATCATATATTGAAAATACAAATAATACTAATCGACTCAACACTAAATAAGAAATAAAATGTTTGACCTAGTAAAAAACCATTTGTTCAAAAACCAGCATTAAGAAATCACAAATCATTGTACATATGTTATGCTGGGTGAAAAGAAACTTATTTATCAACTCATAAAATTGTGAGCTTCAGGATGCAAGTAATAAAACTTTTAAGCATTAAAAATGTGGATGAAATGATTGTAATTATAATAAAAAAAACTATTGAATAATAACAATAATAATTCATTTATTGAACTTGCGGGTATTTCCTGGCGTTAGTTTACTAAGCTGAGCTTTGTTAAGAAGCATCCATTCAATATTCTATATTATACACTGTGCCTAGAAATGCAAAAAAAAAAAAAAAAAAAGAGAATTTTGAAGTGAGGGTAAAAACCCGGAAATTTTCGGGAAGAATTTGGATAATTGGGAATTTTAAGAGGAAAAAACAAACTTAAGCTTTCTTCAAATAATCATAAATTATTTACTCTCTATAAAAATGTTTTCATTGTTCAAATATTGTTACAGAACATATAACATTAACGTTATATTATTTCTATTCTGGATATAACGTTATATTATTTCTATTCTAGCGTCAAACATAACATTTTATAACACACTTACACAATTGAGAAAATTAGAAAATTAACTTGTAAATTCAATAGGCCTTTTTATTGCAATATATTGATTCTAAAAATATATTTGCCTTGGTTACTTTGCAGAAAATAAGATTAACCTTCAAAATCTTTTTTCTTTATTCCTTTCCTAGACTTCAAATTACTATTAGAAATAATACATATATACATAACTTATCCGTTTTATTCATAGCATTTTATTGCAACTTTACCAACACATTTGGTGGGAAAAGAATAATAAGAAATTTTTAATAAGAAATACTATTTAAAGCACTATAAATTTCAATAGTTTTTTGTAAAGGTTGATTTTTAATGTGTTTTTTTTTTTGTTTTGTTTTTTATTGATGACTTAAACAAATATCAAGTTTTACAATGTAAATAAAAACTATTAACAACTTCCTTTTTTGTCATTCTAACTGTAAAATTTTGTTACAGCGAATACTAACACAACGAAATAAATATGTTGTCTGTTTTAAAATGCTTTAACAATAATGTTCGGTAAAGTATTTCTATTATTACGAAAATTTCATAAAAATATGTATTACTGATGTATTAAAATTAATATTTCAAGAAAAAAAAATCGAATGTTCCCAGTTTTTGGGAAGTCTGAAATTTCCCGATTTTGCTTTAAATTTCCGGTGAAAAAACATTTTTTTTTCCCGGGAATAAACTAGGCGTTTTGAAAGCCTTGCAACGCTACCTGTGCCAGAATAAACCCAGCAAATTGAACAGTCTTACACTTCTACGCAACAGAAAAATCTGTACTTAGAAGTAACAATTGAATAATAATTTAACTAAATAACATATTTTAGTAATCTGTACAACAATCACCAACAAAAAATGGTCAACTTTTTTTTTCTCAGTAACGATCGTACTATTCATATTCTCAAGTTATTTCTATCGTACAATGGAGCGAAAGTACGTATGCAAGATCTGTTTTGTTATTAAATTTCAATTTTTATTATTTTTTTAAATATTGCTTAACAAAACACCTCCTGCATAATTCATTATCTTTATTAACCATCTGAGTCGAAACCTAAAGATAGAAAGGTACCCTCTTTGCTAATGATAATTTTACAATTAAAAAAACACAGTTCATAATTTGCTAAACGCTATTCAGTTACATGCAAACAGCCATGTTGTTTATCACGAGATTTCCATCTGCCGCCTTGGCTGCTAAGTATTGGCGAAAAATTTTTGGTGTGAGCCATGGAGTCTATAGGAAGGAGCTAGATCTCCGCTGACGAAAAGTGGCACAAAAATTTCACTTTTCCAGATGGCGCTACCTCTGATAGAATTACTACCTTGTACGGAAAGCCAGGTCATTTCAGTGCTAGTTTGGACGATTTTATATTCGCCAGGAAAAATAGAAAACATGGGAGGAAAAAATAGATATTTTTACACGATTAGTAGAGATCATGTAGATTAATATGTTTTGACTCAATATGCTATGAGGCACCCAGATATTAAAATAAAAATACTTTTATATAGGGTTACAAAGCCCCGCCCTCCGTCGTCTGCTACGATTTTGGTGATTCTCATTGGTTCTGGTCGTTTGGGTTTAAATTCACATTTCGGCTCGCTTTTTTCTTGCAAAAGTGCCTCTGTATTTTTGTGTGAATTACTTCAACTTCGCAGTTCGGGACTCTACATTTTTTTTCATGTTTATTTTGGAAGTGCCTCTGAATTTTCCTGTGAATATTTCAATGCTGCTCTGATTTTTACATTGGTTTTTTTTTACTGTTTTAGTGTTTAAGACACAATTTGTTGAGGATACAATGTATCTTGATTGAAGATGCAAAATGTACTTTTAAAAATAAAATGTGTATTATTTTGATTCACGAAGAGTGCCCCACCATATTTTAAAACTTTGATTACAAGTTCGAATTTTTAAAGGATTTCAATGGTTTCCATTTTGTAATAGAAGCATTTTTAGGTATTCCAAATGAACTAATTTAAACGTTTCCAGTTGTTTTTAATATATGTGCATTGTAGTTTTCTTACTAGAACGCTAAACTGGAAGAATTTTAATATAGTAGCTTTGCTTTGCTGTTTATCTAGAACGATTGAATGTTATAAATAAAATTGAAAAAAAATCACTGTTCATTTAAATGTTTTTTTAAATAATGCATCAAAAAATTGTATTTACTACAGTGCGATTTGTTTTTTAGCATATCTGCGTTTGCTTTAAATATGTATAACATATCAAACTCCGAGTCTTGATTTGGATTGCAATAATTACTCGAAAAAAGGAATTTTACAAAAGGATGTGTTGGAGTCTTTTTTACTATGGAAGTGTTTCTGCATTTATCAAAATTTTCTACCATAATTAAAAATAATCTTATTATATGATGTGAAGCAATTTTTAAAAAGAACTTTCATTTTATGCTGGACAGACCAGTGAAATTGCATGTGTTTTATCCAAGATTTTAAAAGTACTATAGTCACCAAAACAGGGGGTGGGGGGAGATTTACTAAAATCTAATTCCAAAATTCTGAAGAATAATGGAACTAGGTTAAAGAAATGTCTGAATAAAGAGGTTATACTGCATGAACATATAGACATTTCAAGGACTAAATTTACATGAATCTAGTATGGATAGGTTCTTCGTCTCGTTTCAGTCCTGAATTGCAATTATATGAACTAATATGCATCTATCTAAACTAGTAATAAGATTAATTACTGGCAAGATAATTTAAAATTTTTTGAGACTAAAATTTTTTGAGAACATGACTTTGACACACATGTGTTAAGGAAAGCTTCTGGGAGGAATATAGGCCACATTGCGAAAATTTTTGGGACTTCGGCGGGGGGGGGGGGGCTGTAGATACGGCCTTGTGTGGTATGCCGCAAGTTATTCGTTATTCATCGTCTTGTATGAGATCAAGCATGCATATAAAATTTTAAAATGCGTAAATTTTTACAAGTATGCCATGTGATGAATGGCAGAAGAGAACTTTATTAAAAAAAGAGAAAAAAGAAGAGGAAAACTGCGGTACAGCAGAATAATCACATCCCTGGATTTACTAACAAAGTGGATTATTTTTACCCTCGTATAGCCATATAATTATACCCTTTAATTTTTTCAGCAATATCAGATTATCGATTAAAAATTTATATTTTTCTTCAAACGGTATGCGATTTTGAGTGTTTCGCACACATATTAGCTATATGTTTCTTTCAATTTTATGCAATATTTAGGTATTTAATTAAATGTACAGAATTTTGGTGCAAAATATTGTACATGATTAAATTATTTTCTTTAATGTTTGATCGTTATCACTTAACAAGTTTTTATATGTAAAAACGGAACGTTCAGCATCTGCGCTATTTGTCGGAACTGACAAACATCGAATTGCCACTTTGGATAGGTTGGGAAAACTTTCTCTCTTGAATTTCCAAAACTGAATTGCTCTCCTTTAACGTGTAATTCATTGGGGAGGGGGGTATCATAGGGTTATTGTTAAAAATGAAGGAACTATCAACTTCGTTAAAAGCATTTAAATATTTGTATTGATTAGGATCAAAAACTTCTTCTAAACATGAATGGAATTATCTATAACTAGTTTTATAGTTATTTTTCTATTGATGAATTCTTCTAAAAGTTTGGTACATCTGTTATACATTTTAAAACTTCAGAACGGTATAAATTGCCGTTAAAGTGTCAGTAAGAAACAAAAAAAAAAAAAGGCTCAAATTTTAATCAATTTGCACACTAATTATGGTATTTTTTAAAACAATCGCACATTTTAGGAAACAGCTTCAAAAATCGAGGGAATTCGCGGAGCGAAACCGGCACCCCTAATCGTACCACTTTCCTAGCGGTTTTTCCCTAAATACCTCGCAAGCCCGAGCCCTCCCGAACCCGAAATGATTTTATATATTACATCGATTAAATGTAGGCTTTTTGTTGCTATCGCAATTGGTTCTAATGATTTTCTTTTAATTTCAAGTAAAGAATACATATATTTTTAAACTATCATGAAATGCTCCAGTTGAGATTAAATTCTGGTGAGCTAAAATGCATGAAAAATGTTGGAAAATCTTTGGTTTGGCAGCATTTGCGGGAAGGTTTTGATTCGCAGTCGAACTTAAAATTAGAATGTATTCAGTGCAACTCTTGCAGTTATGAGACCTAATAATATTAGATATGGGTCTCTAGTCTGAAGAAAATTGAAAATGAAAGTGGACACAAGACTAGCAAACATTATTAGAATTTAAAAAAGGGAACCTGGAAATAGCTTTCAAATGCAAGCAATCCGAACTCTTAGCAATAAATTTATCCAAACTAGAATCTTTTCCATGACTGTTCACAATGCTCCTTAGTTTAACAATTTTTTATCAGCAGTCCTTACTACGTTTCATGCCAGAGTGGAAGAAAGACCGTTTTATGACTCCTTCCTTTTAGTGCTTTCAAGCACCACGGGGGATTCAGTTAATTACTCTCCACTTTCAACTTAACCCCAATCACTACTGACCATTCAATAATAACTCCTCAGCTACAGATATACAGAAACAGATGCGCAGGACACGAAGATGAGAGATAGTGGGAGATAAAATGAATGAGTTTCATTCTCAATCTCTCCTCTCCCCTAACAAATAGTACTGTAGCCATAAAAAGGCTCCTCACGTTCTTTAAGCATAAACTATTCTAATTTAAATGGATTTTTCCCCCAACGGTCGTTTACTTTGCCTGTAGGTTGATGTATGAATATTTTACCATGAGCTCGAGCCCAACCACTTTCCTCTCGTGAAAGCTGTATCCACCACCTCCACCCCTTATGCATTGGTGGGACGGTCTGTCCTGCGCATGTTTTTTTTTTTTTTTTTTTTTTTTTTTTTTTTTTTTTTAGAATTCCAACCCAATACATTTTAAGGAAGTGCATTGAATGAGAGGCAATAATGAAGCGAGCATAAACCTATTACAAGCTTTTTTAATTCGAAAGAGAAAATTGATGAGGATTGTTATAAAAAGCGAAAGTTGATGTCCTCTGTACAACCTGCTGAATCAGAATTATAGTTTCACTAGACACTTCTGAAGGTAATTTTATTTTTGCCGCTTTTAGTACTAATGGCATTATCTAACAAGAAGGTCCCAAGAACCTATATTAACTACAAAAACCTCTTTCGTGTGTGAAGGAGCAGTGGAGGCCCCCCAGTCCTTGCAGGGTCCCTTTTCATCAATTCCCTGAACTATTTTTCATTTACTAGTCGGTAATAATAAGCCGGTGTGGGGCTCCGCTTGTCAGGGGGCTTCGGCAGTCGCCCGGACTTCCTGGCCCTGTAACCGCTCCTGTAAAGAAAAGAGCATGTTTTCTGCTCCCACTTCAGTACATTTGAGCTTGAAAAGTAATTTATGCTTTGTAATTCCCAATTGATCAAAAATTCCTTCTCAAATGCACTTTTTGTCAATTTAATTTCCGTTTCTTTATAAAGCACATTCTATTTTATAAAACATTTGAAACGGTATTGATGCACGATGACTCGTAAAAGCATATATGCTTGGTACTTGGTACTTTAAATGGCCTACAGATGGCAACACCAACAGCAGGCCAAAAAACGCTTGTATCATCGATCATCGATCCTTCAATTTTTATTATTTGTTGATGAGATTTGAAGTTGAACCAAAAAAAAAATGATTTTTTTAAAAATTTGCTCAGTAGTTGTAAAATTTCAAAATGCAAAGGATTGCATAAAAGGTTTCTGAGCTTTGTTTCATTCTGAGCTTTGCCCATTAGCATCAGTCCACGTGTCGTTCCGTTTTCCCACAAATCATGACTATAGACGACTTCCTCAACAGCTAGGAGAACAATTTGCTTTTGTAGGATTACAGTAAATGCTATTAAGCTATTTTATTTCAGGTTTGTTGCAAACTTGACAAACTTTGAGGAATTTATCCATTAAACTTCTGAATTTACTTGGAAACCTGCACCAACACGGCGCTCCAAATTATCTTGTTTTAGTCATAACTGTGTTTCCATGTATACTTTATTTTTTTTTGTGTTTTGGGTTCTAAATTTTATGGGAGTGAATTCGTGCATGAAAGAGGCGTTCACTTCCGATTTGTTCCGTTGGATGCATCTTGCTTCAAAAAAATCTTCAAGAAACGGGTCATCGAACTATAAACTCAAACAAATTGTGTCACTATCTTGCTGACACTTCTCAAATGCTGTGCAATTTTTTTTTAAATAATGCAATCGGACAGAAGAATAGTTTTGACACACTACTAAACAAAAATCAACTGAGAGTAAATTTTCATGGTAAGATGTCCTATTTTTAAATAATATGTAGTCAAAGAGAAAAAATGTCCTACTTAATTGAAAGTATTGTCATAGGGAATATCTAAATAACTTCCTGTTAACAATTCAAATTTTTGTGCTGCTGTCAGATTTATTTATCTTGAAAGTATTATAGAATCAATTGTAAGGAGTTGGGAATCTTGTTGAAGTTTTCTGTGCTCTTGTTAGTCTAAAATTGTTTTGCTGAAGCAAATTTTCCAAGTTTTGGCATACCATAGGAGTTTGAATCACTTGAGTTTTATTTAATTGAAATTTTGTTCACTCATATGCCTTTTATTCAAGTTATTCTCACAAATTTTTAATACCTGAAGCATTGATTCTCCATCTCTCTCTCGCATTTTTTTCCCTTGAATATATTTGACTCAACTTAATTTTGCTTTAAGTGAAGTAACTGGCTAGTTTTGTTTGGTGTAATCAAGTTTTGAGGAATTCTCTATTTTTAATTGTATTTATCGCATATAAATTCAAAAGTTTAATAGAGCATCCAGCATACCTATTCAAATTTTGGAGAATAAATTAATCTCTTCCCAGTGGCATATCCAGAAATATTTTTCAAAGGGGAAAGGGATATTGCTTTAGAGCCATTTATTAATTCCTGTTTTTAAATATTTTCCATTAGATATCTGCATTTGGGGTGGAGGGGCTATTTTCCCCTCCTTCATTCAAGCATGTTTGACTTTTCGCAGTTTCTAGTTTTGTTCTTGTTTTGTAGCATGTTTAGGATTTAAACTTAATTGTAGCCGAATGTTATTTATTTAGGATTTTATTTATTTACTAACTTATTGGCAAAAATGTTATTAAATATTATGTATCTCATTTGTGTTTATAGTTTAAGATATTAAAGTTTCCAATATTTCTTTCATCCTATGTAACCCATTTTCGGAACTGCTGCACTAATGAACCACTCAAACATGCAAAGGTATATCCACTGATATGTATATTGAAGCAGCATGTATGAAACTTTTTTTAGAAATTTATTTTTTCCAGAATGCAAAAAGGTTGTTTTGGAATCGCATGAGAAAATGTACATAGTAAAATAATCAATAAATATTTTCTGGTTTCACTTTGCAGTTGAAATAGGGAAATACTGCATGAATTTAATTTTTTTGTGAATATTCATATTTTTAAATTGTTTTCCACTAATGCGAAAACAATGAATATATGAACACATAACTTTAACCTTAATCAGCAATTTAGGTTACTTCTGTTAAATTTTTGTTTGAAATGTTTTAAAATAATTTAATATTTGTATTTGTAAAATTGAATCTTTTTTCAGCATCATGAGCAAATATCAAACGTTTGAAAACGAGCCTGACTTGGAGCAGAAGAAACATGCCACTGCTATTGAACCAGAACATTTAGATGTAACTTTAAACAACTCATTAAAACCTGTTGCACCACAGATGACCATAGCTGTTGGTCAATCAAGATTTGTTCAAAATGTTTCTGAAGCAAATGGGGAATTTCAAGTTTCTATCATTATAAATGACCCAGCAGAAATAGAAGAAGTAGATGCTAACATAAGGTAATTTATCATTTATTTTAATAATTGAATCCTGAATCAAATCCATATAAAAATAAAAATGAATTTATAAATATTTTTAACATCTAGCAGCACATACTAAGTTATATCTGTTTAACAAATTCAGGGTGGCATATGTTTTTTTTTTTTTTTGAAATTTTATTTTAAAATGGGAAATGAAGCTTCGGTCAACCTTTTTTAACAGAAACACAGTTTCTGCTCCCTTCTAGTTTAAGAAAATTATAACCTGTTGAAATATATTCTCATTTTCAATGCATAAAAAGTAATTTCTTTACTAAATTAGGTTTATTTATTACCAAAAATTTATTTTTTTGAGACTGAAGTTAATTGATTCCAAGTTAATTGGATATAATATTTTGGATTTGGATCAAGTATCCTAACAAGAAAGTATTTAATCAATAAAATTTCCTCTTTGTGGTTAATTTCTTACTTGGTATCTCAATTAAAAGTTAATTGATATTTCAATAACATAAAACATTTTTTAAATATTTTTTTATATTGATTATAAGCTTTTATGAATAAAAGGAGTGTGGGGTCAAATTTGAATATTCTGAATCACGCTTGACAATCTTATGCAGTGGTGTATACAACCATCAAGCAACCAGGGATTTCTGGTGGGCTGGTCATCCGAAACACGACCATTATATGTTTATAAATTTTTATTGTTTTACAATTTTGTGAATGGTTCCAACAAAATCCAGTAGAACAAGATGAAGTAGCTTGGTGTTATCGTCTTGTGCGACGGGTGTAGGGGTAGGTGTTTCAAATACAAATACAAAAGTGACGACCAGCAACAGGCTCAGGGCCCAACTAGGCTGGTCCTAGTCAATTTAGCAGTCCCCAATGAACATCAAGAGCTTTCTTAAAAGTTTTTACCCCACTGCAATTAACAGTCGCTTCCGGTAAACTATTCCAACTGCCTACAACCCTATTGAAGTAGTAATTTTTCCTAATTTCAAGATTAACCTGAGATTTGAAAAGCTTAAAACAAGGACCTCTTTTTCTACTTTCAGCACACAGCTGTAGTCCATCAACATTTCCCGTTTTAATGAATTTAAACAACTGAATCATGTCCCCTCTGACCCTCCTTTGCTCAAGACTATACATATTGAGCCTTTTAAGCCTAACCTCATAATAACCCTTTCCTCGAACTCGAGGGAGGCAACAGCTTCTTCCAAGATCTCTGCAGTAAGTTCACACTTGTATTTTGCCACGATTCTGCAACCCAGTAAATAACATCTTTTATAGTAACTTTCTTCATCTTCTCAAGGATAGAAAGAAAACCGTTTTCTTCAATAAGATATCGTAAGAGCATTTTGCAGTAGTTCAGTTTTGCGTTCTGTAGAACCCCCTGGTCCACGGGCTGCAGCAGGGATGTAACATTGGGAGGCAGAACATCGCTCGTGGCGAGCCAAACCAACTTGCCTCGCTCAATGTTAAGTCCTATACCGTAACTAGGGTTCATTTATTGTGTTATGAATAGTTTTCGGCTAATCCGAACAGGCTACAGCCCCAATTAGTTCGGATTTGTGAGGTTTTACACTACAGTCATTCTGATGTCACTGCTTTGAAGTTATTTTTCACTGCAGGTTTGAAGTTGCTGAAATCCTTGAAGTTGTTGAAATTCTTAGAGCTGTTCTATGCACTACCATAAAGGAAAGCATGTGATGTTGTAAAATAAAGTTTTTTAAACATTTGTAAATTTTATTTTTCTGGTTAAGAGTGGTGCAACTATAATACTTTTATTGAAATAATTCTTTTTAAAATCACTTTTCTGAGGGGGTTCAAAGTTACCCTGACTGGAAGGATTGCTTCTTTGAAATATTGCAGAAAGATACAACAGTAAAACTTTTTTTTGTACCATCATCTGAAATAGAAAGAATGCAAAAATGCATTCCTGAAAAAGTGAAGACTGTTCCTGGAACAATGAAAATCCATCAGCTAGTAACTTTAAACCCTGGAAAGTTTTACTACCGTAATGTATCTTGTTATTGCAATGGCAATCATTTTCCTGATTTGCCTTGTGCCTGTAATTTCAAAATGAAACTGTTTAGCATATCAGCAGATACTACACAGCATCTAAAATGCAAACGAAAGTGTCCTTCTCCTTCCAGTTCCTCAGAATCTTCTGATACGGAATCTACTATCATATATGATGACAGTGATGATGATGAATTCTATGATCCTACAATTTCCAATTTGCCAGAAAACACTAATGATAAAATTGAAACAGGAACCTTTGTTTTTACTGAATATCCTAAGTCATCTAACATTTTTTATGTGGGAAAAGTTTTGAAGATCAATGAAAATATTATAAATGTAGATTTCATGAGAAAATGCAATGTTTCCAGCAAAATTGAAAGATTCATTTGGCCTGATCTGCCTGACGTGGCCGACATATTCATGGATGACATTGTGCTTGTGATTGACCCTCCTATACCTGGGCGGCGGGATACTTTCACATTTTCCACATCATTTGCTAATTATAATATAAAATGATTGATTGAGCACAGCTTTTCAAAATTTTGAATAAATTAAATACTCACAAAGTACTTCTAATGTTTTGCGTTATTTTATCTCTTGTCCACTATGTTACCATATGTCATTTCTGTTAACGACCTCTTAACTAAATAAAAATACTATTCAACTTTAAAATCTGTTAATTTATCATATGCATATGTTACAAAATGTTTAAATAAATAAAAGTAACCCTGTTTTATTTCAATTTTATGCCCAATTTTTTACCAAGATTGAATGATATAGTAACTGATTTCATCTGGGGTAACAGAGTGGACACTAATTGCAATCTACATACTAACAATTTTTCTTTTATTATAATACGGACTATTTATCTGATTTACTACTTTGTATATATCATATATAAATCATAAACTAAATTCTGCTTCACTTTAATTTTTTGTAAACTGCCTAAAAAGTGAGGTAACAGAGTGGACATTTTTCATTTTGTGAAAATCATTAATCATTAAAATCAGTCACTTATTAAATAAAAAGTGCATACATTTTGATGGTTTGTATTAGACAAAGTATTGTATAAAAGATAAAAATATTAGTTAATACAAAAAAAAAAAAAAATTCGGAAAGATAAAAGTTGGAATTGTAACATTTTTTGAGAATGACCCAAGTACAAATTACTTTTCATTCCAAGCTGTGTAATTTATTTTAGAATTGAATATTTAAAAAAAAATGATTTCATTGTTTGCAGTAGATTTAACAAGTTCGCAACAGATACAAATACAAATGCATGTAATCTCCAAATTCAACAGAAACATGCTCAAAAGAATCAAAGAAAGCTCATCGAGCGCGTTCTCGGCAACTCCAGAGCAGTCGACCTGAATCAGACTGTAAACATCGAACTCAAATCAATGTCGCGGTACGAGAATCCCTCTCTCCTCAATGCGTCGTCGAATTTATCACCAAACCGGTTGAAAACGACAGGAGAGTTTGATGCGAGGTGTACGAGAATCACGCTGTTGATCTAATATTTGATGAAACAAAATTTTGAAAAAAGTTTTCAGTAAATCACAAGTGCACTCGTTTGATTAGAAAAACACCCACATTCCCAAATAATAAAAAAAATCACCAGAGCTCGCACAATGAGAAAAACACTCACACTGAATTACTCCTACTAGCAAACGTCCTTGGCGACAGTCGGACAAAGACTTAATAATTGCGTAACACATCGGGGCAGCAAGAGAAGGTTACAAGGAGAAGCTAGACAGAGCAGCGCATTTGCCTATGAAGTAGAATGTCGGATATATATTTTTCTTCTTGGTGTGAGTATTTTGCTCACAGCACGAGTTCTGAAGGGTTGTATTATACTTGATTTCTGATAAGTTATTGAGACTTTTCTTAAACTTTTCTTCACTACATGACTGGTGTTACATGATCATCCATTTCAGCCATTTACTTTTTGTTATTTTGAGATATTTAAAGGTTTGCTCTTCAATAAATTAAAAAATATTGTTAAGTATTAATAGTTATATATTTTTAATTTTAATGTTGGATATTGTAAATTGTTAATCCAATTGTATTTACAATGCAGCCTGAAAAGTTATAAAGGTTAGGAGATGGTTTATTAGAACAAAATGGACTTGCCTCACTTTCAAAATTAATGGATTATTGTAATTGTTAATTGAAGTGAATGGTATTTCGGTTGTATCAGGCTGTTTTTGATAATATAAACAAAATACTATTGAAATGTACATGAATATTTATTCATTTGGTAAAAGGTAAAATAAAACAAAGAAAACAGCTTTTAAATATTATAGCAGAATATATAGCATAACAAAAACCAATTCATTTTTCTTAAGAATTTCAATGAAATTGTACATTTTAATTAATCATTTACTTTATGTGTATAATTATACTGAATTTTTGCTCACAATTTAACATTTTAAAATATTCATGAACGTGAGGTATATACGATACTAAATCCATTGTGTCGTTATTATTGTCAAATGTAATAGATCTCTTTTCATACATAAAAGATAATTTTATATTTCCAAAATTATTTTATAATTTTTAATTCAGCTGCTCTTCTATCAAAGTTTTATATAATATTTTGAATAGTGATCCAGCATATACTTAACCAATTCAGTCTCTCCATCAGTATTTTTCTTCCTTTTTAAAACCACATCTTGCCTTAAAAAATATTGTTCTCATTTTATTTCATGTTCTAAAAATTTGTTTTCGAAAATGTCATATTACTTTATATAGCAAACATGGAGGATATACAAGAAATTGGTTTTCTGGATTGCCATTTCTACCACTCCAAAATCACAATCGTTTGGTAAAAATGATCTAAAGTGGACTTGCACCACTTTCAAAGTAAACATATTTACAATACTATTAAGTGCAAAAATTTCCTTTTCAAAAATATTTAGGTTCTGTATTGTTTTTGACGATAAACTTTTTACAGATAAAAAGATCATGTTAAGTTTTATCTAAAGCTACCATTATCTTTTTTTTTTTCAAAAAATAGACTTTCTCCACTTTCAAAATAAATGGCACATTTGCCAATCCTTGATTGTTCACAGCAGCGCAACAGCCCGTGGGAAACTAAGGCCTGTTGTTGTGCCCATCTCAGCTTACAAAGCCGAGAGCCCTGGATGCAAAAGCAAAGAATCCGGTCAGGTGGTGGGCTTGACGCAGAATCCCCATTGTTTCGTTCCTAAGCATGCTTGGTTCTCATTTTATTGACCCACTGAAGGGATGAAGGGCTGAGTCAACCCTATCCAGCCCAAGAATCGAACCCAGGGCCTGTGACATGGCAGTCTGAAACCCTACCACTCAACCACTGGGAATCCTTCAGGACCTGTGACATGACAGTCTGAAACCCTACCACTCAACCACTGGGAATCCTTCAGGACCTGTGACATGACAGTCTGAAACCCTACCACTCAACCACTGGGAATCCTTGATTGTTATTCTTGATTAATTTTCAAGATTTTGTATCCCTAAAAACCTTTTTGTTTTACAAATTCATTTTGCTTCTGCAATGTATACAATTTCTTCCTTTTCAATCAGTTGAAATCTTAAATAGCTTGAAAACTTTTGGCCAGAGTTGATGCTGAAAAGCATGCAAATAGCAAAGATTTCCCCCGTTTACCTCCCTGAGTACGTTCCAATATTATTTGAAAATGGTTAAGTACTGTTTTATGCTCATAATTGTTTTGACTGTTTGTTTCATAACATTGCATTATCATTTCGTTTTTTATGATTCTTATTTTAAAAATTTATCTTTTAAAAGCTTTCTGCAGTTCCAGCTTAGGAGAGTTGTTGAACATTTAATTTTTAGGTATGTATACATGTTTTTTCCCTCCTTGCAAATATTTTTAGATTTTGGCTAATGCATGTTATTTGCATGTCTTTTTCTTTATTTACAGAGTAATCAGTTTGTTACTAATAATTACTGATATCTGCGTTTTGATAGCTGCTTTGTCTGTGACGGAGGATGAACATACAAATAAAGCTTTTGAAATCACAGCATTATGTTTTGTTTGCTATTTTATGATAGAAGTTTCTCTTCGTATGGCAGCAAAAGGGTATGTGCTTAAATGGATTATTTTAATACATTCTTGGTTTTTTTTTTAAACATCATTTATGTTTCCTTTGACTTGCAACATTGAGGGCAAAGGAATTGTAAATAAAACCATACTTAAAAATTTCACATTAGTTGTAATTTAGCACTTGTTCAAGTTGAGCTTGATTCTAAAAATTTTTTTTAATTTAAAATTTTGTGCATTTGGACAGGGGTGTTTGTGCTCCGGGGAAACCCCGGAATTCCGGGATTTTGAACTTCGATACCCGGAAATTCCTAGGATCGTCGTTCAAAAGGAAGTAGGAATAATAATGAATTATTTATTTTGATCTGGGTAATTTTGTTTGCTTTGAAAGCAGAAAACGCAAGGTCAGTGTGTGTGGTGAAAACTTTTCCTTTCTTTCTCCAAAGGCAGTGATAATGCGTGAAAAGGGGGAAAAAACTTCTTTTTTGTTCTTTCCTTATTGCGAGTTATGACTCATTCCCCCGGTTCCTCGGACCATTCTCTTCTGGATTCTTTTCGGCAAGTAGGCGCGGCAGAAAAAAAAGGGAGAGACTTCGTTCGACCAGATGTGCGATCACGTGACTCTGGCAAAGAATTTCTAATTGTAAAGAAAGGCCACTCCGTGATCGGTATTGCCGAGAAAACAACTATTATAGGAACAATGTTTTTTGTACAAAAGCCAACATTCAGGGGCAGTGAGCCTGCCTTGTTGCCAAAGTTGAACTGGAGTTTCTCAGAATTGGCGGAAAGGTTGCTGTTGCTTTAGGCTTCGAATTCCGAGAAAACCGAGGGGTGTGAACTTGTTGGGGGTTAAGACGCGACGGGATAGCTTTTTGTATCTTCAGCTTGAAAGAAACTCGCAAAATAGTTCGAGCTGGGCAGTATGTTTCTTTTCTTTTTACCAATGTGCTGTGAGAGTCATGTGCTTTCGTCTCTGCTAAGTATCTGCAGTTGGAAAATTCAGATTCATGCATCCACTCATTCAGTATCAAAATGCGTAGCATTTTCTTTCCCTAACTTCAGTTTAATAAAAGTAATATTAAAGGATTATAAACATAATTTTAAGTGACTTCTGCTCAATGTTCCTACAAAATCCAATAACGTACAATATGAAACTACTTAATATATTTATAATGATATATTTATGTGTATATATTGTTTTTTACTCATTCTCTTTGCGCTATTGCATTGTAATTAAGTTAAGATTGAGTTAGCAAACGGAAATATTCTAAATTGGTGTTATTTTTTAATCTATATTTATTATGCCGAAAATACAATGAGGAAAAAAAATTAAGGGAAAAAACTTAATTTGAAGAAAAGTGTACATGTGATGTAAACATTTTGCCTAGAATTTAGGCAAAAATACTTTCTTTTTCGATTTGTTTAATCTCCAATTCTTTAATTTTCATGAATGTTATGCTTTTGTTTAATTAGCAAAATAAATGTAAGTTTCTTATCACAAATTTATAAGCAAACAAAAATACAATTGGAATTATACATTTTATTTCTAATTTGTTTTCTTTTTTTAATTTTTTTTATGGATTCTTGAATCTTAATATCATATTCATGTCTCATAATTTACATCATTATTTTACATTTATTCATGGGGCACTTGACATTATGAAATAGATCTTTTAGTGAAAAGCAGATCACAAGTTGTTAATTGAAGGTTTATAGTTTTGCAGTATGATTTTCAGAAATACAGTAAAACGCACTTAAGAAGTTTTCCAGGTGACCAAGAGAAAAAACTTCTTATGAGGGAAAACTTCTTTAACCGATAGGCTTTATGATATTTAGGGATGATATTATTTTGTTATTTGTGAATATTTAAATAAGACAGAAAATAGACCCCATAGGAGACTCAAGAAACATTTTCTCCCTTTATCTGTCATCATTGTTCTATTGACACTGACTAATTCTCTCTGCCACCTGTTTTCCTGGAACTTTTGGTGTTGAGAAAAAGGTAAACGTGAGAAAAAGCTGACCAAAACAGCTGTTCAAAACCTTCTTCTGCATTTTCCATTGGAAAGAAAAAAAAACTACTTCTACCAAGATTGAAAACAACGTGAAAGAAAGGAAACTTTAGAAGTCAAAAGTGTAATTTGAAAGAAAAAATTGGCGACCGATATGAACTTAAACGGGGAAAAAATAAAATCAAAAATTTTAAAAGGGTTATTTTAACATTTGGGAGATGGGAATGAAACTAGTATTGAAATTTAAAACATCCTAAACGGAAAACTTCTTAAACGGGTGTTACTGTATTAAGATTTTAATATGTACATAATAATAATGGAAATGCATGAAAACCATTTTTAAGAAAGACCTGTGAAAATTTTTGTAAAATGGTATTTTGCTGGTATTTTACCTTAGAATATTTATCTCTGAGCTGGAAATAGGAAACATGTCATGCGACAAAATTTCTTACTTAGCCTAGAATATTATAATAACGCAATGCCAAAGGTTTCTCCAGCCCAATGTTCAACAATATCAACTTATTATAAATTAATTTTTCAAAAACCTTCAACTAATATTTTCTTGTAATCATACGTTATGAATAAACAAAACTCATTAAAGTTAAAATTAAAGTAAACTCTCAGTGAATGTTTCAGTATTTAGAAAAGGGAGCATTCATAAATGATGTCACGCTTAGAAGGGAAAGGGGGGTTCGTGAAATTGACAAAGGGAAGGAAGGGGATAATAAGAAGTGTGACATCATGATTATGCAACATAGCGTGAAGTGTTACAAAGGGGAGAGGGAGGTCAAATATATGGGGAAAAAGCATGACATTTCATGAACGGTCCCAAAGGTGAAAACACTTTTGAGTGAAAAGATGTATGACAAAGTAAGCGAAGTATAGGCGCAAAAGCCTTTGGAGATGCATAATGAGTGAAAAACTCCTAAGTCGTTTTAGCTAAAAATTTCATTTTGCAAAACGTTTCATTTTTTTATTATGTTTTTCTTCGCAGTGTGACTGGTAATTCCAATAGTTTATTGAATGTAATTAGAAGAATTTTGAATTCGTTGCTCTTAAAGGAGCGACATTAATGGTTAGATTGTTTAAGTATCTTATTAAAGCTTCTAACGAATGCTAATAGGCTTTCTAAAGCTAATATGCTTTCTACAAATGTTGAAATTTTAATCATGGGCGGAGTTAGGACTCAGACCCTACTGGAATGGATGCCCCTCCCCCCCATTTCGTTCCTTAAATACACCCATAGTTTTAGTTTTAAAAAAAAAAACGTAACTATTTGTTACAATGAATTAAAATTCGAAAGAAATACAGAAAAAATAAAAGAAAGAAGAAAAATGAAAAGGAAAAAATTCTCAGTAAAAAATGGAGGGGGAGGGGAGAAAAGAATGATGAATATGTGTTGTCAAAACTTGTGTTTTTACGGTTTTACCTTCAGTGCCCGATCTGAAGGTAAAAACGTAAATCCTCTTCAGTGCCGGGGGGGTGAGCCGCCGCCAGGACCCATGCCCTGGTTGGCACATCTGAGGGGCAGAAAATCCAACTGTAATGAACAAAAAAAGGGGGCGGGAAGAAAAAAAGAAAAGAAAATAAAAGTATTTATTAAGAAACCTTTGGAAAGAGAGAGTTAAAATCGTAGTTCGGCGCTCTGATTTGGCAATTCGTTAAGGTGACTTAATGCATGTTTTGAAAACAATATAAATCTAAAATGTCAATTTCACGCAGAACACTTAATACGTTGTCATAGTGCTGAAAGTAATAGTTTTAAAGCACACCCATTAATTTGTATTGTAACGTGTGCTGTTGTGAATACATTTCTGTGTTGCTGTTAAGCGTGAATATTGTTTCTGCTGAGCGTGGGTCGTTATTTTCTTTAATTGGATTAAGGAAAAGGAGATCAAATCTTTCAATATACTGTGCATCTTAAAAGCATTAAATCAATGAATCTTTTTGTATACAATCAAGAGTCAAGGTCTTACGCAATATTTGAGCAAACAATTATTTATATTATTATCGAAGAAGAAACGTTAAAAATCATTAGTTTTCAATTGTATTGAAAAATTAATTCTGTGAAATATACGTGTGACTGTGTGAAGGTTTAAATAGTGCAAAGGAGATTTATGTATAGTAATTCGTTAAGGTGACTTAATGCATGTTTTAAAAACAATATAAATCTAAAATGTCAATTTCACGCAGAACACTTAATACGTTGTCATAGTGCTGAAAGTAATAGTTTTAAAGCACACCCATTAATTTGTATTGTAACGTGTGCTGTTGTGAATACATTTCTGTGTTGCTGTTAAGCATGAATATTGTTTCTGCTGAGCGTGGGTCGTTATTTTCTTTAATTGGATTAAGGGAAAGGAGATCCAATCTTTCAATATACTGTGCATCTTAAAAGCATTAAATCAATGAATCTTTTTGTATACAATCAAGAGTCAAGGTCTTACGCAATATTTGAGCAAACAATTCTTTTATCTTATTATCGAAGAAGAAACGTTAAAAATCATCAATTTTCAAGTATTGAAAAATTAATTTTGTGAAATATGTGCGACTGTGTTAAGGTTTTAATATTGCAATTCTCTGAGTTTTTGAACTAAAATCACAATTCCCACTATTTAGGTTTTTGAACGCTTAACAAATAGGAATTTAAAGAGATAATTAGTAGCCGAAAACGTTTTCCAGATAAGACTTTAATACGTGAACATGTTCGAACCGTTACTTCTGAAAAATTGAGAAGTAAAGTTTAATTCTGAGATGTAGAGACTTAACATTTACGAGATTTTTTTTTTTTGCGTGAAAAGAAAGTTCCATAACACACTTTCCCAAAGTTCAGTATAGAACGTTAGATGTTAAAATAACATAAATTACGCACAAACTTAAAACCATTCTTTGTCCAAACGTTCCTTTCCATCAGTGTGCACATTTCATGGCTACAGGAGAAGATAGATTAGCATGATTTATAAACCTATCTATACTTGCTCCTCCATTGTTTATTCTTTAAAAATTAAGTTGTGTCCGTTTTACATCCAACTTTCTCTTCTTTTCTACCTATATCGTCGAGTTCAAAAATTCCACTTAAAACTTTTTAATTCTGTCTTTACTTCGAAAAATATTTTTTTTTAATAGAGATAACTCTAGACATCAGGGCAAAGCAGCCTTGTTGATATTATACTTTCATTCAAGAATTTGCTCTATGTCAATGTCAAACTTTTTTTGTGAAAGAAACCTTTGGCCAGCTTTAATTTTTTAAGTCAGTAATACTATTTTTGAATCCCCTGGGCCGGACCCCCCCCCCCCCCCTTTCTACACTTCTGACTGCAATAGGACATAATTTTAACGATTTAACATATGATATTGACGTACTATTCATAAGAAAAAGAAATTCATCATTCATAATCATACTTGAAGTTTTATATACTGCATTTGCTTTAGCAGATGACATTACTCTTTGTTTTTTGAATAGTTTAATCGCTGTAACATGATTTAAAGTTAGCCTTAACCGTAACCTGAACAAAGAATTTGAAACAAAAGTTGATTTAGCGTATAGGCATATAATATCTGATTGTATCCAAAGGACAAAATTAACGTCGTAAGCCCAGCAGAACATTATTCAAGTAAAATTTAAATATTTAGTGGGTTTTGACACGTTTTTACTTGTTAAAAAACATGTTGATGGACATTTTTGCTATCCAGTTGAATAATCTGGAAACTGCAACTGTACAAAAAGATTTCAGTTGGAATATAATGTGCATATTTTGCAATTAATTTGCTGGCCTTAACGAATGTGGTTTGACACGTTTTTACTTGTTAAAACATTTTGATAAACATTTTTGCTATCCAGCTGAATTTTGAAAAACGCACTTGTAGGATTTTTCAAATGGGCTTTTATTTTTTTAGCCAACCCAGAAAAGATCACCCATGGCATAGATAATGTATTTATTATAAGCGTTATATTATTTTGTTTGGTATAAATCAGTATCTTTTATTTGGTAAAATACAGTTTGAGTATTAAAGTTTAGATAAAATACAGGTTAAGTAATTAAAAAAAAAATCCACCCGGGTTTTTTCGGGTTGGGAAAAATCAATCCAACCTTGATCACACTTGTAATAATACAATTGCGAATATAAAAAACTGATTAAAGATAAAACAAATTAATATATAAAAAACATTGTGAGTACTGACGTATTTTAGAAAAGTGAAAAACAAGTTTGAGTGAAAACGTGTACGACACAGAAAGCAACGTGTAGGCGCAAAAGTTTCTGAACGGATCGTAAGTGAATAAGCCTTCTTTCATGAATGTGATGCTGTTTAAGCTGTTTGAACGCATAAAATTTGAATTTTTTTTTTTTTTTGGGGGGGGGGGGAACCTTTGTGATATTTTTTGCGTGATGTTAAAGGTAATTTAAATAGTTAGTTAAAAGAAATATTCAAATCTAATTAGAGTTATTTTAGAATTAGTTATTTTCGAATTTGTTGCTCTTAAGGAAAGCATGTTTCAGATTTCAGGGACAAGGTCTGTCAATTAGGGGGATTAGGAGAGAGAGCAATTCGTACTTTGAGAAGAAAAGAAATGAATTTTTATGAATGTGCATGTATTTTGTTGTGTTTTCTATCCAGAAGGAAATAAACCCGCTGCCCCGCCTTCGCCCCTCGGAAAAATTTGAAATGAGCGGTTTGGAGTACTGTATTTATTAGAACAATTTTAAAGTAGATGATTTTTTTATTTCGTAATACTAACATATTCTAAAAACATCCCTGAGAGATAAATTTATAATTTCTATAATTATGTCAAGTGGTATTTTGAGGTCTTTTCACAAAAGTCAGTTGTTAAGATTTTTACAATTAAATGAACCACTCAAGTTCTAAGAAAATCAATATAGGGCCAAATGTCTCTACACCTGGGATCAACTCAGGGCCCTTCTGAACAATTGCAACATATAAAAACTTCGAAACATATAATGCAAGTATTAAATTCAATAACTTATAGCAATTACATGATACATCAATAATTGTAGTTATTTAACAATAGAAATACATAATAATATTATAACTAAGTAAAAATAATAACATTTAGTAATAAATATTAACATTATCTAGTAAATGCGCTATTTTGTAACAAAATTGCACTTATAGGTACTTTAGTATATACGTACATCTACGTTGTTCTTATTACAGAAAGAGAACTTAAAACCTCCATGTCCTGAAATTTTTCACATTTCATAGGGGAAAAAATTGGGATATGCCCAGGATCAGTCTGAGAGGTCTTTAAAAAAAAAAAAAACTTTAATTTCAAAGCCTTTTTCTTTTTGCCGAATTTTGACAATAACATTAAATCAAGAAATCCTAAGAGTTTATTCTTGCTTTTTATAAGTTCCAATGAAGTCCACAAATCTCTGTGTGGGAAGGGACCGTTCATAAATGACGTCACGCTTTTTCCCCATATATTTGACCCCCTCCCCCCCCCCTTTGTCACGCGTCATGCTATGTTGCATAATGCATGATGTCACACTTCTTGTTACCCCCTCCCCTCCCCTTCTCACACGACATCCTTGAAGCATGACATCATTTATGAATGATCCCGAAGAGGAAAAGAATGTTTCGGAATAGAGGCAATAAACTTTTCCGACAAAGACACGAACTAGAATTCGGAGAAAAGAGTTGTTTGGAAAATAAAGGTATCAAAATGCATTTAGGGGAGGGGGGTACCGGTCCCTCCTTGACCCATGTTGACTACGGCCTGAAATGGCGTCCAGTATAATGAAAAATGAAGGAAAACTCATAATTAATGAAAAAAAAGTGACACATGATATATTTTGTAAATGAATGTTAATATATTAAGGCTCAATAGAAACAATCTTACAGCCTACCAAGTCTGCTTAACATTAGAAAAAAAAAACAATATTTAAATTGATTCTCAATGGAAAGTCATTTCTTGATTATAGAAGTTGTACATGAAACTGACAAAAGGCTTAATATCAGTTTTACAAACGAAAGAAAGATATAAACATTTATGATTATGTATACACAAATGTACACACAAGGAAAAACACAAAAGTTTTGATCCTCCTTCTGGAGGATGAGAGCCAAAATTATTTGGGAGCAAAACGGAAAATTTTGGAAATCGAGTGGGAGGCCTGTGTGAGCTTCCCCTTACCCCCCGCCATTGATTGCATTCATAAAATTGTGATTTTTTAGCACTTCGACTTTGAAATTTTTTTTCGGGGAACCCCTCCCTCCCTTTTCCCCTAACTTTGCCAAAAGATGGCCTAAAATTGCTTTTTTAGTACTTTAATTTACAAAATTTCCGTTGGAGAATCACTGGTCCCTTTTATGGCCAAAGCAAAAGCGCATTGCGCAATATATTGCTGCCCTTGTCTACAGGATATAATTCTTTTCCACAAGGGGGAGGAGGGTGTAGGTTAGTCTTTTATCCAAGTGCACGGTTAAACTCTCGGCTCTGCTTATCACACAAAAAGAAATGTTTTAAAATGTAATATTTTGTTTTAGCAGAGAAATTTGCCATTAATTGCATTCATTTCTATTTTGACATATATATATATATATATATATGATATTTGTGTTATATTTTGGAAAATTTGTACGAAGTGCATATTTTTAAATAAAATTGCTGTCTGTGCTTGGAGTAAGTCATCCTTTCAAGTCCTACTAACTCATAACAATATAATATATACTTGTTCTCTTATATCCGCTGCTGCGCTTTTGGCTCTTACGTTGCGCACTGTGTTGATGAATACGAGTTTTAGATAAAACCGACCAACAACTATAATACTTGAATGTGCTAAACAAACTATGTGTTATTAAAATGATATATTTTTCTGTTTATATAGCTACACACCCTTTAAATTGATGCGTTAATTTATTGTGAGAAGTCAAAATTCTTCAGCATTTCATAGTTTCATGTCAGTCTAAATTTGTCCTTTTTATTTCAATACACAACGCATATTTGACATTACTAAACTTGTCTACTATGTTCTTTCTTATTTATTCTCTTTTTACTACTTCACAATCATAATGATCCTCCTTCCCTAACCAAAGAATATGCTTCCGGCTTAATTACTTCCCTTTCAGCAAGGGAGAAGAGGAGCGAGCGCCACGTAACTGCTGCCACCCGTGTTGGCGACTTAGTGCCTCTACTATTCCTCAAACACGATTTTCGCCAAAATTGCCTCGCCAATCGTTACCTAGATGTTTGCTTTTTGGTAATACAGAACTTTTCCTAAAGCTCGGGAAGCAGTTAACATAGGTTTCTATCAGAGTGGGAAGTCTTTTCCGTGGAGGGTCTTTGACTCTGGGTTCAAAGGTCTTATCTCTCCTGGCGTGGCGCCAATAAGTAGAGAAGGGGGATTTTTCGCTGTATTAGCTATTTGTCATTGATCGCTTCGCAACTTTTTTTTCTCTGCTGTGTAAAATTTTCGTTTCATTTATTGATGCACGTGTAAATTTTTCGTTTCATTTATTGAAATATTTTTTTATTTATGTATGCAAGAGAATTTCACTATGAAATTTCTCGACATAAATAGTGATATTATACAATTAGAAGAAGGTGTCCGGAATGCATTTAGGTGGAATTGGATTGAACGGAGAGATGGTAATGGGGATACCATCGGCACATGGTGCAAGAAAATAAATGTTGCTGGACAAGCATATTGTGTTTTTTTGTAACTCACTGCTGAAGTATGGTGGGGAAGGATTCAAGGCTTTCACAAATCATTCTAAAACTGTGACGCACATAAAATATTCAAAGTGCATTAGACATTCAATGACTTTAAGTAATTATGCTAATTCAAAAAATACTGATGACTTACTGGAGACTGATGCTCGGCCATTGGATATAGTGACAAGAAAAGCACGCCAAGAGGTATTAATAACTTCGTTTATCACTGAGAATTCTCTTTCTTTCAATGTAGCTCCCAATTTAATTGAATGCAAACAGTTGAGCCGCGATCAGACAGCACTAAACTCGTTGCAAATGTCCAGGACTACTGCATGTTATAAGATGAAATATGGGCTCTCAAAAACTATTAAGGAAAATATCATTAAAACTTTAAAGGAGACTCCATTTTCTCTAAATTTGGATTAAAGTACTAGCAATGCTCAAGAAAGTATACTGGCAATATTGGTGCAGTTTTATGACAACAATCAAAATGAAGTTGTAGTTCAGCATTTTGCATCTCTAAAGATGGAATCTTGCAATTCAGAAGTTGTTTTTAAAGCAGTTGTTAATACTATTGAAGATAATAATATTCCATGGGCAAACTTAATTAGTGTATTAATGGACTCATGTAGCACCATGCGTGGAAAAAAAAAAGGTGTTGAAACCAGACTACGATCAAACAAAGCACCCCACTTATTAGATATTGATGGTGACACATGTCACACAGCTAATAACTGGGAAAAAAAATTTGTTTCATGTTTTGATAGATACTTAAAAGATTTGTTTGATGACACCTATTTTAATATGAAAAGCTGCAGTAAAAGAGAAATTTTTTTCAAAATCTGTGAATCCCTTGCCATTAAAAAACTTAAGCTCTTGAAGAGACCAGACCATAGGTGGGTGTACATTTTATGTGTTTTAGAAAGAATCAAAGATCTGTGGGATGCTCTAATTGCATTTTATTTTCACTACTTGGATAAAACTGATAAAGGGGATTATTTTTCTTATGTTGAAACTATATACAATAAAAGAAATATTTCTGCAGCTCAGAAAAAAATTGTTGAAAGGGTGTATTCTTGCTTACATTCCCAACAACTTACAAAGGAGGCTTTAGCTCGGAAAAAAAGAATACTAAATGGGTTATTTGTTATGCAAAACAAAAGTTTATTGCATATGGCATTATATTCAGCAGTATTACCAGAGTTCAAGACATATATTAAATTATTTGAAACAAAAAAACCAATGCTTCATTTAATACATTTCAGTATTTATAAATTGATGGCAAAATTTTTCTCTTTTTTTTCATGAAGCCAGAAAATATAGAATGCACATCTTATAATGATTTATTAAAGGTTGATGTCACAAATCCAGAATTCCATCTACCTAGCAAAGTAATATTTACTGGTGCAGAAGCTTCCACTCTCCTGAAGAAATTATCAAAAAATCATCCAATAGCAAAAGAATTCCAAATTTCTTTGATGAAAGCTTATACTAATACAGCACAGCATATGAAACAGAAATTACCCCTTAAAAATTCATATCTAATTAGTTTTACAGCATTAGATCCAGAGCTAAGAGGTAAAACCAGTAGAATATTAGCTTTTGAAAAATTATCTTTTATGTCCCATATTTTTAGTGATAATGAAAAGTCAAAAGTAGAAGCTGAAATAAGGTTATACCAGAGTGATATTGATATCACCAAAGAAATGCTCTACACATCTGACGAAAGTGGAAATCAAGTCAAGTGTACAATTGATAAATATTGGTCTAAAGTTTTTAATTTAAAAGATGATTTCACAAATGATTATAAGTATCCTACATTGGCTAAATTGGTCAAAGCCTGCCTTAGCTGCTTCCATGGCCCATTAGTGGAAAGCGCATTCAACTTAATGGATACACTTGTCACTGACTATAGAACCTCTCTTAAGATTGATTCCCTAGATGCAGTGTAGACTATTAAATATGATTTAATGGCTTCTAAAGAAACCTCATGTGAAAAATATGGCTCAAAAAATCCAATGACTGATCCAATTCACAAAGATCTCTTACTGAATATGAACAGAAGTTGGAAAACATATCAAGAGGACTTAAAAACATGTATTTCAGATGAGTCACCTATAAAAGTCTCTGAAAAACCTTCTATATTAGCAGAAAAGCAAACTGCTTCTACCTCTGCATGTGCAGTTCTCGAGGAAATTTCTTCAACTGTAAATGAGGAAAATAAAAGTCAACCTTCCTGCAATTATGAAGTTCACCACAAAAGAAAGACAAGCCCACAAACATCAGAAAATTAATAAAAGCAGCAGAAATTAGATAATTTTTTTTTAAAGAATTAATTCAGGTAATTTAAAATATTTACATAAAATGTAGTAGTTTATATGTTTGAAAATTTATGGTTATTAATTTTGCAAAAAAAGTAATTCACTGAACTTTATAATTAGGTCATTCAATACTTCATAACTGTAATTTCTCATTTCTTCCCCCCCCCCCCCTCCTTCTCGAAACTCCAAAAGGTCGGTAGTAAGTCCGTAAAAGTTTCAGGGGATTTTTTGGGGTCCCACAAACACCCCTGATTTGGAACAGTAGTGATTGTATTCAAAACCAGATGATCTGCATGTTAAAATAATTTTGTATACTACTTGCATTTAAAATGTGTCTAATGATTTTTTTTTTGCTTTATTGCTAAATCATCCTTGCCCATTCTTACGCTGTTGCATGATTTTTTTTCTTCCATGTTCAAGTTACTAATTTTAAATTTCCTATATTATGTTTACTGTCTTCAATTGTATTACTTTGCATCTTGCGTGTAGGATCATTTTTCTATGCATTCCACATATAAAAGAGTCTGACAAAAAATTTCCCGGATATTAGTTAATCCTAACGTCAATGACCAAACGTTTCCCTTACTTTCAATGACCGGGTACCGTCAAAAGAACAATTTTCCAAAAAAAGGCTGCAATAATGGGTTGAGTTCATGTGAATAACGAGGAATAAAATTGGTTTTGCCAAAGCTTTATTAGGAATGATAAAAATTCTAATGAAAGCCGCAAAAAGGTACCCGGTCTTTGACGCTAGGGTTAAAGCAGTGATTCCCAAACCCTTTTACATTTAAACTTCGCTCCCCCTTTTTATAATTAAATTTCCTTATTTAATAACTCCTTGCTTTCTGTATTTTCCCATAACTTTGAAATTTTACCCTAAGAATTAAATTTATTTTATCACTAATGAACCATTCTAAAAAACTAATCTATTTCTTCTTAATTATTTTGCATGGCTTGCATAATTAAAATTGTTATGACACTAAGATTTAATGTAGTATTTGTATTATTTTTATAATAACAAATTTTGTAATTTTTGGGAATACTTACTCATTATTATGCTTAAATTAATTAATATGCATGTTTGCACCTAATTTAGGTGCTATTTATTATTTTTTCTTTAGTTAAAACATGAGGTACACATGTGTATGTATATTAGCCCCCTAGCAGTAAAATTTATACATTTTTATCTTATTATGACTTATGGAACTATTAAGGTGCTTTCATACCAAAAGCAACAGCAACACAGAACAAAAACAAAATTTTTCGGAGCATATCATTGGTTCTACTTAATTTCGTAGCCGAACCTCATGTTGCCTGATTGGCATTTTTTATTGTTTTTATTGTGTCGTTAAGATGGACTTTCCCAAGCCGGCAGAGATTGGTTCATTGCGTTATCAATCAAAGGCATACATCATTGCTCTTAGTTTAGAAACCTTAGCAACAGTCTATTAGGATGAAGACAAAATGTCTTTGTCACTTTTGGTGCGAAAGTACCCTTAAATGTTTTTTTGCAACATTCCTTCATACATCAATAGTGAAGAATCTATCCTTTCTTTTCTCTTACATCTCTTTGCTTTTCACTGCATGAACTATATGTGAAAACTGATCTATAAACCGTAGAGCAGGGATGCAGGATTTTTCTTTTTCAGCTGCAAGGCCACATTTAATTTGGCAGTTAAGTAAAAGGCTGCACAAACAGAAGCTTAAGGATTATTCTTCTGTATTTATACTACTATTTTTCAACAGAAACACAAGAAAACTATCAAATATTACTTTATATCATACAAATCCAGTAACAATACTAACCACAACTATCCTAGTTAAACATATATAACATTGTACATGACTGCAAAAGCTGCATAAAAAAGGCTGCGGTCTCCACATCCCTGTACTAGAGGTTCAAGCAAATATCAACTTCTCTGATGCTTTCTTTGAGATTAAAAACCTTTTTCTTTTCTTTTTTTCCACGCTTTTCATCTCAGTCTTATAATTAATTTCTTATTCATTTTTTAATGTATTTTTTGGCTAAACAGAACTTATTCAAATTTAAGCTATTAGACTTGTTGAAAATCTAAATGATATTCACACAGAAATAGTAGCACATACTTGATTTTTTTAAGCTATATCTACTGCCTTGTCAAGTGTAGAACTGAAAAGTTTGACCATGTAAAGCTCTGGAAAGAAATGTCTTACGCGGATGAAAAGAAAATTCGGTCTGATTCCAGATAGTATAAATAAGATTTTAAATAATATAATACTAATATTTTGGATTAATTTTAAATTAAATAGTAGTTTTTAATCATTATGGACTAAAAATGTATAAGTTTTGAGTTTACTCTCATTATTTCTCAGTTTCATAGTCTTGAAAGTTAGCTGTACTTTCAAATTAGGCATAAAAAGCTTTCTTTATTGTTAAGATAATGTTTAAGTGCAAAACATTCTTAATTGAAATATAATTTATTCTGCATTAAATAATTTAAATGGTATTTTACTTTCTCTAGTGCAAATAATATGTAAATAACAAGCAATAATTCTTTTCTTATTGTTTTTTTCTTATTCTTATCTTATTTTCCTTTTTAGGATAAAAGGTTTTTTTAACGATTGGTTTAATATTGTGGATTTGGTAGTAGTTATTGTTTCCTTTGTCATTACTGTGATATACACATCTGTGGATCTTGGATTTGGTTATGCGAAGTAAGTGCTGAATTAATTGTAATTTTGTCCTAAAAGCATCTAAATGATTGATATTTTCTTGTAAATGGAAATTGATATAGCTATGCTGATGTGAAATAGCTTAGAATTCTATTCCGACAAGTTTTCTTTTTGTAATGTGTGTGCTTTTTATCTAATTATACAGTACTAAGCTAATAAAAAAATAATGCATATAAATATAAGCTATTAATATTAAAATATAGTAATGATATTAGTTAAGAGCAATATTTTCATAATATAACCTTGAAATTTAGGTGAAAAACAATAATAAAACTTTGCAACCCCCTCAGGATACTAGCCAATACTTGTCAAATTGCACATAACCTAGTTTTCACCAAAGAATTTTGGGCGGCTTTCAGAAGCTGTTGTGAAAACTTTTATTTATCTTTTGTCCCACCATATTGTTTATTTATTAGCTGGCATCTTTGTGCAATAAACAAAGTCAGCATGTTTATCTTGAATATTTTGATAATTTGTTATTAGTTGTTTAAGATTATTCTTGATCCTGTGGGAACAAGGTTCTTTTGCCTTGCTTCTACACATTGTTGTAACACACTTTTCAGTTGTTTCATTATTTTTTTTTATTTTGAGTTTCTTTCTTTAAAACATTTTATTATTCATTTATTTATTATTATTCTTTTTTTTTTCTTTTACCAGACTTGTTGTAGCTGGCCGTCTTGTACGTATTGTAACATTTGTTCGACTTTATACAGAAAGAAAACATCTCGTAAAAGGAGCACGTCAAATGGTTTCACAAAATAAGCGAAGGTATCAAAAAGATGGGTTTGATTTAGATTTGACCTATGTTACAGGTAAACATTGTTTTGAAAGTATTACGTACTAGCTTTGGCATAAAAATATGCAGTGATACTTACTCTTTACATTTTTATTTTCATTGCTTGTTTTCAAATAAAAATAATTTTATTTCAAATTTGCAAAAAATCACATGTATCTGCAAATTAAAAAAATTTTTTTTTCCCTAGAAGAAAGTTTATTATTTTTACACTGAACCTTTTATTACTGAAATGCTTTTTTGGCCATTGTGGGGAAGAAAAAGGACATTTGCAATTGTTTTTCTGTATGTTTTGTTTGATAAATACAAATTAGACAAACTAGGTATCTTTGTTCATGCAAGAACTGAAGATCTGTTATGTGAATAACATAAAAAAATTATTTTTTTTAAATAGATAAATGTAAAATTTTGTAATAAAAAGTCCGACAGAATAGGAGTCGCACAAAATATAAATTATTTCCATGTAAAGAAATCTAAAAAATTCTGAAAAATTTAATAAATTCTTTTACTCAAGCTTGTAGTAATAAATGATGATCTATAAAGTGATGTATGTAAATTTCAAGAATAAAGAAGTCGGCAGTTTTTGAAATTATTCTAATTGTTGACATGATGGAAATTGACAAGCACAAAATAATGTTGATGTAGCAACTGAAATTTTTAGGGTGACGGGAGGGGCAATCAAATTCATTATGTAAATGTTACAAAAGTTAATTGTTGACTTTTTACCAGCCTCAAAATCGAAGTTGAAAGAATTATAACCAAGACATGCGCCTTACAAATAACAATTGTAAAAGTACAATTTTAGGAAAGTGCATGAAATGAGTGTTAGATATCACTTTATATATTTTCATGCCTATATCAGATTTTTTTTTTTGTTTGTTTTCAATTTTTATCTGGAACAAAATATTGCACTTCTGACAGATAAAAAGTGTTTGCAGTGTGTGTGTGTGGGGGGGGGGGGGGGTGACAATTTTGTGCGTCTTCTTATGGCATCATGCCATAATAGTCTCTTTAATTCTGCAGAATATGATCCACACTACACTCTCCATGACTAGCAAGTTTCATGTTGATTGAATGCTAAACTCTTCTTCACAAAATGTGAAGAGCATTACTTGAAAGGGCTTGTTGCACCTGAAAATCCATGAATTGTTGACACTTCTGGAAAAACTAATGATCAGTGAAACTAATGTCCTAAAGAAAGAGTTGAAGTACTTTTCATGTGAAAATTCATTCTAATAATTGCATAACTCCACAGAGTTCTGTGGTTTGTGCAAGAAATAAAGAATTACAGTATTTTAACTGAATTACATTTTGAAATCTTCAGAATGCTTTCAGTTATCATTTCTTAAGGTTTTAACATACTTCATCTCAAGAGCTTCCATCCATTACCATCCATTAGAATAAAATAATTAACAGTTAATACATTATTATTGCACAGTGCAATAATTTTTTTTCTTACCCTATTTTAAAAAATAAGTGAGCATTAAACAGTTCTGCAATTATACAGAACTTTTTGTAGCCTTTTGGAAAGTGACCCCAATGTTTGTTTGGAAAACTTTGCTTTTCATTGAAGTATTAAGCTGGTATATCCATAAAATGGATTAAATGTTTGCAGATTTCATTGCATTCCTTTTGGACTGCTCTTGATTTATTCTTTTTTAATTGCCTTGCGCCTTGCAGTTGTTGGTTCTTTTGTTTCCGGTTATGTTATGTGTAACGTTTTTACCTAAGCATGTTTTGTTTGTCTCATTATTTTTTTATCCTGAATAAGCCCGAAAAAATAGGGCTTGTCTTTCAAATGCTGTCCTTCTCTACGTGTTTTTCTGTTGCCCTTTGACGCATCCTTTATTTTGCGGATGTCTGAAATTAATTGGCTTTATTGCAAAGATCTATCCCACCCAAAGAAAACATGCATGTTTTAAAATAAAAAATGTATTTATGAAGTTTGTAGGCTCATAACGTTAAGAAAATTGAATTACCTTGAACTTAGTATTATCCACATACTGGGATGTGACAGAATGGGACACTTATCAAAAGCTGTCTTTTAGGTTATACTTTTATTTATTTGAAATTATGGTGGTTCTAAATATTTATCACATAGCATTCACTGATTATACATATTTGTTACTCAATAAATAGTTCCCATACAGCCCCACATAGTATCATATACGTTGCAGATACGTATCACTAAAAATCTTGAAATGTTCAGATACGTTTCGGAATGTCAATGTAACGTATCAGTTACCTTTCGGTTACGGCAAAATGTCCGCGATCATAACATAACATTTGAAACGTTGATGCAACATATCAGCGAAAGCTTATTGTAACGTAACGTTTATTTGCAACGTAAATGTTACCTATTTGTTACATGAACATTGCAGAGTTACGTCCATGATATATAACCGTTATGTTTATCATTATTCTGAAATATTGCTGAAACGATACAGTAACATTCCTAGTACATGTCCAAAATGCTTTAAATCCCCCCCCCCCCATATTTCATTCCCTCACCACCAGTCAGTTTTTTTTTTTTTTTTTAAATTAATTGTGCATGATATGTTTTTGGTGTTAGGAATATATTTATAAGCTAAGAAACTTATAAATATAGGTTACTAAAATTTCCTTAAAAGTATAATTTAAATAATGATTAATTGAAAAGAAAATTATCGTTTAATTAAAAAAATAATTAAAAATTTCTTTTTGAATTTATTAATTAAAATTATACTTTGAAAGTATAATTTTAATTAATCAATTATTTGCAAATTTTAAATTTTTTTTCATTAAATGTTAATTTTCATTTAATGATTAATTAAACTTATACTTTTAGGAAAATTTCAGTAACCTATATTTATAAATTTATTAACTTATAAATATATTCCTAATACCCAACATACAAAAAGAGTAACGTTGGAGGACATAAAAATTATATTCAACACAAAAAAATTGATTGAATGTAGATTTACGAAATACAGATTTTTCTCAAATTGATTGCTCCATCTAAAAACTGTTACAGTTAATAACTTATATTTTACATGCAAAAGAAATGTAATTATTTCTAAATGAATTTAATTCTATATAAATATAAACAGCAGTAGAAAACTATTGCCAAAATATCCAATTCTTGAATTCCCCCCCCCCCCCCCCTAAGCTCTTACTTCAAAAATATTCCTTTCAAATGTACGTCATTTATATATATCTCTGTAAAATAAATATTGTGTTTACACACAAAATAAGCTATTTTATTAAGAAGCTTCTATAAATTTCTCAGTTTGAAATTTGTAGGACACTATGTTTTGTCACAAAATGAATTTTATCACCATGAAAAACTTACAAGTCCTATTTTCTTTTGTTAATTATTCTTTAAAGTTTCAATTCTCTTTATCTTCATATTTTCACTCTTTTTATACAAGACCCTTACCTCATTCCTTGCAAATATTTTTTCTTAAGAGGTTTCTTTAACTTGGTATTAGCATCTTGGAGGAAGATTCTTGCATATAGCTTTTTTCTTTCTGTATCTTTCGAAGGATATTATGTTTTGATGAATGCTAACAAAATTGGAAGGAATTTCTTAAAGAAATACTTGTATTTTACTTTGATTTCTCATTACTGTTGCTTAGTTTTCAATTAATGTATTCAAACTGAAAAACAAACAAACAAACATGTGCATATAGAAAGAAAAAAAAAATTCTTGAAAATATTTTTACGCATTTTTATGAATTTACAGAATTAGGGATGGATTTTGAACATGAACATATTTTTTTTTTTAAATTGTTCTCCGTGTAAGAAATTGTGGAAAATAAAAGGGACAAACTTTCAGGACAAAGAATGAACTTACATGCCACAAAAAAACAGAGTTCATAATTATAATTCAAAAAACATGTTTAACTTATTTTTCTTTTAAAATTTACTTTTATGCACTTCATATTTTTTGCTCATATTAAGCTTGTTTTTATTTTAGTACATTTTCTATCAATTGCTTTAGTGCAAAAAAAATCTTTCGGCATACGTAATGCATTTCATGCTGTAAATTGCTTTATGGGAATGATACTCACACAAAGACACAATTCTAAGAACCATAACTTTTATTTACATGACATAAAAAATACACATCAGTATGATGAGCACAAACGAGAACTATTCCTCAAAGAATTATTCCGAAAGTCGAACATAAATTTATGTAGAAAATTAAACTTTAGCACCAACACTTCACATTCAGGTGACATATACACGAACTTTCCTCTTTATAAAGAAATAGTCTTAATATTAAGAAAAGAGATTTAATTAACCCCTAGAGAGAAATGGAAGGCTTGTTATTTTAAACAAACACATGGAACAAGAATAAAATTTGTGTAATGAAATCCTAACTTATTCTTTAAATTCTTATCGCATATTTTCATGAGGAAGGTCAATGTGAAAACTTCATCTGCCAAACATTTCATCGCAGAACTCAGCTTCATGAATATTATCTTCCTTCCAGAAATGCAATTCAGATATCTAAAGGAAGATACAACTTTTTAATAAAAAATAAAGTACAGATCTAAAAACAAGGGTTATATTCTTCTAAACATTTGAAAATATTAATGTTTGGAAAATGTGTTCATCTATTCGCCAACAATATTCAAAAACTAAATGAATAAGTAAAAAAAGAGCAAAAAACTAGGGATGAAATGGATATCCGGCAACTATCTGGTATTTCGCCTATCGGGCAAATTTTTAACTATCCGATCCAAACGGTTAAATCCAGTTAATTTCACTTCAGTGATGGTGACTAGCACCAAATTAAGGCCTTCTCAGCCCCACAACTTTTTTGACTTCAAAAGTTGCGATTGATGCTTTATATCTTGCCTAAAAGGAGCATGCAATAATAATAATTAAATAATAATAATTAAATAATAATAATTAAAAAATACTGAATTACTTTTTTTGTGTTTTGTGAAATACACCATAAAATATTTTATGCAAAAAGCTACAAAAATCACGAAACATTTTATGTTTACAGTTCCTTCCTTTCAAATTCTGTAACAAACTAAAAAACAATGTTTTAATGTATCATTTTACATGTTACACTATTAAAATGCACATAGCTTTGAGCATTCAGATGTTTTGGAAAAATGTTTTTTTATATATTAAAATGGTTTTAAAAGAAATGACGAGTGAAACATTTTTGTAACTTACTGTTTTGAGGTTGTAGTATATAAAAAAAATAAGTAAATACATAACATAACTGAAAGCATATAGCAGTTGGATATCCTAAATAACCAACAGATATCCGGCCGAACTAAATATCCTGTTGAACTCTGATATCCAGACCATTAATTTCTGAAAAATTCAAATGTAGTTCAGAAAGTTTAGGCATTCGTATCTGAAAGGAAAAAAACGTACAGGATACCCCATATCCGGTATCCGGCAAAATCCCTATCCGGTTCAACCCTACAAAAAACTTTTGAAAAAATGCCATCATCACCAAAAGGAACTTTCAACAATGAAATATCTGCTCTTTTTCTCTATTTATGCGAGATTGCGTGTTTCTTCTTCATTTTGGTCGTTTTCTTAAAACTCTTTGCATTAATTTCTGAAAAATTCAAATGTAGTTCAGAAAGTTTCACTAGCACCACTGCCTAAAAAATTATGTCCAAAACTTATTTATCTTTCTAAGAGCAATCCTCATTGTCTATCATAAAATACCTTAGGGGCCACAGTTGCCCCTCGTTACCTAAGGCTTCGGCTAAAAGGTGCAAGGGTGTCCGATGGAGAAAAGTTGCCCCTCGCGTCATTTTAGGTACAAGGTTCAATATTTACACTTATGTGAGGATAAAACAAAAATGATTAAATTCTAGGGACTGTAACCAATTGCTATGGGGCAGAATACTGAACATTCGGACATTTCTTCCAGGCTGAGGCGGAATATTTGGCCATTTTTTCTAAGCCGAAGCCAAATATTAAAATATCTAGAAAATCATTGTTATCGAGATTTGTCAAATTAAAGAGTATAGTGGAACCCCGCTATTCGTACACACTTCATTCCAGGAGGCAATTCGAATGACGAGCTGTACGAATGGAGAATTATTTTTTCACATAACATACAATGTAAATTGGATTAATCAGTTCCAGACCCACAGATGGTTGCTTATTTAAACCTATGAAAAACAAATGTACCGTACTTCACATGAAATTATAGATAAATAAAAATTTAACTGCACTTTGCTTGTACTGAGGTGAGCTGATCGCATAAGCGGAATGTTGAGAGGAGGAAGAGGAGTCCCCTTCCATAAAAACATCGGGTAACATCCCTTCAGGTGTTCTCTCCCTTTCTGCTGTTCTTCCTATTTTCTATTGTGGTGTGGTTCCCACCACTATCTGTATTTTCTCGAAGGGATAACAACAAAAAATATTAAAACTTAAATAGAATAAAATCCAAAACGTCAAACAAATTATTTCCAGACGAGTTCAAGCCGAGTATAATTTCTCGATTTTTTTTTTTTTTCTTAAAAAGAGCCAAACTGGAAACCCAGCTGGCCCCTGGCGCCATACAAATTGAGGGACAAATACGAATGGCGAGTTGAATTTTACCTGAACAAGATGGATGAATAGCAAGTTGTACAAATAGCAAGGCGGACAAATGGAGGGGCTCCACTATATTCACACAAACACCAGTTTCAAGCATTAATCTATAGTAGATCGAAAATTACTGCACTTTCTGCATTGTTTTGAATACAATAAAGTGATAATATCAACCATAAGAGAGAGGAGAGAGAGGCGAAAAGAAGTGACACATTATAAGTAAGTCTTAGCATTGTTTTACTGGGTGATTTTCAAAACGACTGACAGCTTGATTTTTGCATTATAAAAATTGCATTTCATGCTAATGAAATTATTATCCTGATATGGTAAAAGTCTGTGGGGGACATCATTTCATATTTGATTCAATGCATTCATTACATTTTTTCCAAGTTGTGAAACAATAGTCTTGTTTTATTACTTTAATTAGTAAGTAATTTAAATTTGCTGTGTCCGGAACAAAAAATTCCCATAACCAGAGGCTTTTTTTTTCCATCATTCAAAATAACTTTTTAATTGATAAAAAAATTAAATAAATAAATATCAATACTACTTTAACTAAATACAAAGTATTTGAGATAACTAAATCAAGATTTATTAGATTTATTTTTGATAAGGATTAATTTACAGAATGTTTAATAGCGGCAGCACTCGTGAGGAATACTATCACTTGTCACTACACTTTTTGAAATCTAAAATATTAATAGATTAACTCGAAAATATTTACCTGCTTACAATGCAGTAAATTATGAGGAATTCATATTTAGGAAAGTTTTTATGTTGCAACAAAATTTTTCAGAATGTGCCCTACCCAATGTCTATAAATTTGAAAATCTCCCTACTAGGTATTAAAATAAAAACTGAATACCAAAAATAACCCTACTGGCAAAAAAACTAAAATGCCATGTCTGATATTAATACAGATGCTTTATCACTAGCAAAATCCTATGTTTTGAAACATCTAAAGCAAAGCTAGAAATACCAGAGATTGAGAATAGCAACATTAAAAATATATTTGGAATTGAACAATTACAATACAGTTCAATATTAGAATGTGCAAAGAAAGTACTTGGATATTTATCATGCACTTCAAGAACAAGAATATTTTGTTGTCTACTAGGAAAACCTATTGGGAAACTTAAAAAAGTTGTAATTGAGAAGAGTGTTGAAATGAAATTTCTCAAAAAGGTGCAGGAAATGTTCGATGGCCGAAGCGAGGCACGTTAGAAATTACGGATAAATATAGTGATCTTTTCTTCATTATTATTTTTTAAATAAGAATTACGAGGAGGACAAAACAATCATTGCACAAAATAAGGAAAAAATATAATAATTTACTTGACTTCATTACTATAAAAAGTAAGTAAGAGTGTGATCAATATTTATCACAAAGACTGGGGATGGTCACCTAATGAATTAAATTAAACAAAGTCTTCACCAATTATTGGTTAAGTGAATATAACAATGGATCACATATTATGCGAGCTTGTTTCATGTCCTAAATTTAGTAATATTTTCTACTAAACTTCTGGAGATATTCAGATCTCTTTATTTTTGGACCAGAAATGACCCACACTAAACTAATAATGACGGGACAAAAGCAGTCATACAAAAAAAGTTTACATTGATTAGGTACTTCAACTATGGTGATATTAACCAACAAACAATTAAGTTGTCTGTTCACAAAAGTGCAGTGTGTTAGCAATGTATATCAGTTAAAATTCATATATCACACTTGATAATGGTATCAATAGTAGTAGTAAATAAACAAGTTTATGTATAGGTTTATCAAACAGGCATACAAAGGCAAAACAAATCTATTCCTTGTTAAAAAAAAAAATAATGTCATTTAATTGTCAAACTTTCTATTATTTAATGAAGAATCAATTTACAAATAATGCGAAAAATTGTTAGTATAGCAGTAATTTTATTTTTCTGATAAAATGTTAAGTGTATGCAGAATAGTTATGTTTGAAAGAAAAGCCTCCCCATCTATCTAATAATAATACTGATAATGATAACATAGCTATGCCATTAATGTTTTAAAAAGTGATAATTATGTTTAATTAACAAATCAAATTGCAAATTTTTGCAACGATAGAAATAAACACTACGGCTAACCTTTGTTGACATTACTTAAAATACGCAAAATTTCGGTGTACCTACAAGAACAAGCAAAATAGTAATGCAAATAAGTACTTACAAAACAGAAAGCAATCATTTAACAAAATAATAGTTCACATACAATATAATCTATAATTTATTTACTTACTCTAGAATTTTTAGTTGGCTTTCAGAACTTGTTCTTCTGGAACCTTTCGGAATCATTCTCTCTTAGAGTCGTTGAACGGCGCATGCGCTGAACGTCGTTGCCAAACCACAGAAAACACATATCATTGAATAGTATTATTTACATTGCAGTTACGTTACAAAGTAAGCATCGACCCATAGTTTCATTGAAACCAAACTGCAATGTTACTGCAACGTGCAAAAATATAGGTTACAACCGGTTTGTTCCTGGAACGTATTTGAAAGCACCTGCGGGATATGTTATGTAAATGCAAGATTGTAACATTGATGATACGTATCTGAAACTTCTTGTGCTGTATGGGTTATAATTCAAAATAACAAGAAAATATATCTATATCTGACGGAATGATACATGAAAAAAAACTGCTCTTTAGGTCTCTAATATTAGGTATAAAATAAAGCAACAGGAATCAATAAATCATATTTGGATTGCAGGTGTTCAAACAGTTATTTTAAAAATAATTTTCATCTCTTTGTAGAATCATATTAACAGAAGATAATATTAATCTCCACAAATTTTTAGTGCATTTTCTCTCTTTATTATATTTTTCTTCAAGATCTAGTGAAACCTCATTTTGTTTTTGTTTGGAGGGGGGAAATTATTCATTTTGGCTTAAGTTTTCTTGGAATGGACCTTTAATATCATTTTCTCTTTGTCAAACGGCTTTGATACTGTGAAATAAAGTCTTAAAAGTTAAAAAAAATCCCTACCCTGCATATTTATTTGTTCTCTTACATTTTGTGTATCTTGTGTTATTTCCATGTTTTTTTTTTTGTTTTTTTTTTCAAATTAAGGCTGTTAATCATTCTTGTTGTTATAACAATATTTCATATTTAGTTCATAATACTATCATTTTATCAAAATTTGAAACATACACAATTATGTATTCTTAGACAAAATTTAGGAATTTATTTCTTAAGGTTACAGTAAAACCTGTAAAGTTGACCGCCTTTGTACGCTGACCATCTGTCTAAGTCAACCACTTTTGTCAGAAACAGAATTAGCCCTCTATTATGTAATGTAAAGTAACCTTTGTAACTTGATTACCCGATTTGACCACCTGTCTATATAAAATACTTATGTATGCCAAATTTGGGTGGGAGTGTTATGAAAAACCCTTCGTAAGTTGACTGCCTAATTATTACTATATTTATTTATTTTCCTATTTTTGCAAAGATTTAAAAAAAACTGAAATAACTTCTCCAGGATATTTTTTATGCTATAATGTTAGACCAGTATTTGGATGGATGGATGAAACATCAATATAAAGTTTGCCTAAACCTCTTTGTAAGTTAACAATGTGGGAAAACTACTATGGGCACTCTTTTATTCTTGAAATAAGTTTCTTTTTTCTTCTATCTGATGTAGCCATTTTTTTTAGGAAATCTTCACCATTATATAAGGAACTTACATAATAAAATATTTATCTTTATTTTAACAAAGTACTTTACTTTTAAAGTTGTGTAGGAGACATTGTAAGTAATTCAGGTTAAATTTATCTAATGAGATTTTAGATAGTTGTGAGAAAAATAGCTAATTATTATTTTAAAATTACATTAATACATGAAGCTATATTTTAAATAGTTACAAATGTATAAATGCATAGTGTAAGAAATGACAAAAAAAAAAAAAAAAAAACCCCTACCCTCTATAAGTTGACCACTGAAGTGTTCCCCCGAAAGTTGTCAACTTACACAGGTTTCACTGTAACTTTAAGTATAATTATTGCTTGATTAGAAACATTTTAGAAACTAAGATTTTTTCTTTTTAGAACGTGTAATAGCAATGTCATTCCCTTCACATGGAAAAATGTCTCTGTATCGGAATCCAATAAAAGTTTGTATTTCATTCATTTATTTATTTTTCTCCCCTTGCTTCTTTATTTTTCAATAAAAGTAACACGAATTTTCTTTCAGGAAGTCGCTCGCTTTTTGGATTTTAAACATAAAGACCATTACAAAGTGTACAATTTATGCAGTAAGTATTCTGAATACTTAGGTTTGTAAATTAGTTTTTAAGGCAGGATTACTGATAGTAAATAGCATGTACCGTATATTTACGTGTATAAGCCGAGAATTTTTGGAACTTTTTGAAAGCTAAATCTGGGGGGGGGGGGGTCGGTTTATATACGGGTTCGATAGTTTTAAAAAAAAGTCGTTCTATATATCGCGAAATATCAACTAATATTAGACTCTAATTATGTAATTTTTGCCTCCTACATGAAGGAAATAATTAGCTGAAAATAAGTAGAGTTTCATTTAAAAGAATATATTTTACGCCCGGATTTTGTGAAATCATCACTGAAACAAAATGGCAAAATTTGCTCCCAACTATAATATGCTCGCGTAGAAAAATAACTGAATGAAAACAATAAAAAAAGTAAAACAAACTAAGCAAACGCAGGAGCAAAAAGCAATGAATGAATAGGGGAACATGTGCTCACTCACTTGGCGGTCGGCACTCGCCTCAGACAGGGTTACCAGAGATCAATCTATCGCCGTTGGCACCAAGCTTCTCACTTTCAAACGTCTTGATTGGAAAATACTTGATCTGTGTTACCTGCTTGGCGAATTTTTCGCCACTTTTGCCGACTCTCTTTGAGCTGTAATTTTTTTTCCTTCAAATTTTTCTCTGCTTATATACGAGTTTTGAATTTTTGGTACATTTTTGAAGGAATAATGTACTCTCGGCTTATACATGGATCGGCTTATATTCAGAAATATACAGTATTTTTTAAAATTATTTTAAACCAGTTTCTAAGTTTCATGCTCTTCAGTTTTGCATTCACTTGTTTCAACATTATTTCAAAAATGAAAAATGTGTTGGGAAGTAAAATTGAACTATGCTTTGCTTTCTGCTAGAGCCAATCACTTTACAACACTCAGGTATAAGATTGAAAAAAAAAAAAAAAAAAAAACCCTTGAGAATTTTTAGGAAGCTCGAATTCACACAACACAGTAATCATAACTTTATAAAGTGAATATTGATGATTGTTTATCTTGAGTAAAATTCTTAAGTATTATACTGTTTTTTTATGTTTGAAATCTTATGTTTATAACTGGGTGCTTATGAACATTATGAACAGTGTCCTGTGGTAGTACACTTTTGTATTTAATTTCAGGTGAGAAAACTTATGATGATACCTATTTCCATGGAAGAGTTGAAAGATTTATAATTGATGATCATAATGTACCATCTATCAAGTATGTGAAGACTATACACCGAATTACATAAAATATCTTTTGTTTTTTTAAAAAAACTGTTCTAATTATTTTAAAAAATTGATTTTTTAAGTGATATGGTTCGATTTGTGAAAAATGTTCGAGAATGGCTTGATCAAGATAAACAAAATGTAATTGCTGTTCATTGTAAAGGGGGGAAAGGACGAACTGGAACAATGATATGTGTTTGGCTTGTCGAAGCTGGTTTATTTGGCAGTGCTGAAGTAAGTTGCTTTACATATTTGTATTTCAATGAAAAACCTTATATTTTATAGAATATGTATTTTATTTACTTTCTGGATGTTGTATACAAAATAAGAAGTAGTGATTTATTTAACTGCTGTGCCATATGTAATAAAATACTTCTGTTAATTATTGTGATGTGAATTTAAATCTTAATTGGTTGGAAATAGTTGGAACCGGATACCGAAAGTGTTCTGCAAAATATTCTTAACATAAAAATATTTTCCAGTTAAATAACATGAAGTGTTTAGCAATTGTTTACCATGAAAAGGATAATGTTACATTTCTTAGTGCTCAAATTTGAAGAATTTTAACTACTCCATATTCAAATTTAGTTATGCTTCAAGATACCTGTTTCATTGAAACTCCAGTTGGCAGTTGCTTATCAAAACAAAATTAGGAAATACATTCTTAAGGATTTAGTAACCAAAGCAGAAATTCTATTTGCTTGCTATTGTGGTATTTTCTTATCAGAATTAAGTTTTTGGATAGTGCTATTGTTACAAAAGTTCAGTTAAAAGTAAAAAAACAATTTGTTTTGGATTGGCATCTTCATTTAGCAATCAATTGGAAATACTTATTTTTACGACTACTTAAGGCCAGGAGCCTGCTTTAGACGGCTCAAAAAAACAATTTTTTTTATTATTGCTAAAATCTATTCCTAATACATCTAAGAATAAGTATGTAAAGTTATAGAGGCTAATTATCAATATTTCAAAAATTCAGCACTAAATGTGGCCAGGTGTCCGAGCTGGTATACAAGCGCTCGGGCAGCTGGAGTGCACTCCCGTTCGCTCCCGTCCCCTCCCCTCCGTCAATGTTGGCTTTTAGAGAATTAAAAGTTACATTTAAAACTAAAATAAACTAAAATATGCCGACGAAAAATTTGAGTGTGGACCTTTCCAAGAAGAATACATGACAAAATATTTGTAAAAAGAAATGAACATTTATTTAACAAATAACAATATATAAAATGAGACCTCAAAATATTAAAATCCCAATGAAACAAAACATCAACATTTAAATAGAAGCAATATATTCACCACGTGTCCTTGAATAGATTCACACTTTACAGGAAAATCACCGGAGTCCAAAATGAAAAACTTTGAAGTTAAAAAGTCCGTAAGATTGATCAGCTTCAGTCAATCCATGCGGAAAGGCGAGCAGAAAAAAAAACTTTACATCGATTGACAATCCAGGCGATATCATTTAGTAGAACCTTTCGGGACCGGATCTGGCGACACTCAATTACGTTGATGGCAAGGCCGTAGGCAGGGGGGGGGCCCGACGGGCCCGAGCCCCCCCCCCCGAAATACTTTCGAAATTTTTAACTTGTCTGAAAAACAAAAAAATGTAACAAAAAAAAAAAAAAATTTTGTTCCTCAAACCAATCTGTTCGGGAGCGTGCGGGGGGGGGGGGGGGTAGGTTCTCTGTTTTACAAATGGGGAAACGACAAGACGGCGCTTCAAAAATCCAGGGTCTATAAACCAGAACTCAAAATAAGATGTTTTCCCTCAATTCTAAAGACGGTATGTCCCCCGTGTCGTGTCATCAACAGATAACGGATTGATTCCTTGCCTAAGGGCTACATATGGTTCTAATCACCCGACCACACAACAAGAACAGCAAATGTACTGATCCCTTTTTGGCAAAATGCAAGCCACCACATCTGCCATAAATATATGTACAACAGTTAGGTGCTTTGTCCATCCTTGCCCGAAGGTTACATTCGTGGAAATGGCGACTCTTTTAAAACTACCCACATTGTGGAAGTAGAAGATAAAGGAACTTTCAGAGCTAATGCCTAAATGGACCCCCTCGTCTACTACTACGATTGCCGGATGTGGATGTTTGTGCTGTTATTGCTGGGACACATCTTTATTTTTTGTCTTTTCTTTTTTAAACTAGCAATTCGTAAAATCGAATCAACATCGAAACGCTTCCGACAAGAGGGGGGGGGGGGCGAGGAGAGGGCTCTTGCCCCTTTGCGGATGCCTTGACCTTGCCTTGCAGACATAGGCAGTTGGGAATTTAGTGGGCTCGTGTGCTCTTGCAAAAGTCTTCTTTGCTTGCCTACGTACAAATTTTGATTATGAGTAAAAGAAAAGGTAAAGTATTTTGTCTTATTTTGGGAAGAAACCCTGTAGAAATGTAGCAGAAAAGGTATGATTATTTTTATGTATTTTTCAAAATAATATTTTAGCTGCCCCTCTTTTTTTTTTTTTTGCAATTTTAGTTTCAACTTTGTATTTTCTTCCTCACATGCTGAGAAACTGCATATTAATCTTTCTTTTCTCGTTTTTTAACTTCATAGGGGATGATGTCACACTACTTCGAGGGAGGGGGGGGGGGGAGAGGGGTTCGAGCAATTTTGACAAGAAGTGTGACATTACACATTTTGATTTCTATAAAAACATGTAAAAAATCAGCTGATTAAACTTATTTTTGAAGTTTTTTTATTTTCATAATTTGATTTTAAAGTTTCATTGATTTCATTTTATATTGAAAATACCGCTGCTTATTAAGGTTTGAACTTACTTCTAGTTAAAATTTTAAAAGAAAGTCTTAGGTATTTACTTTTAAGATAAATAAGTGCGGATGTTTTTTTAGAATTCAATTAATTATTTTTTTTTTTTTTTGCTATTATGCACTAATTATCTTTTTTTCTATTTTAACCTTAATCTCATTTTATACCAATTAAGCCCGCGTGTAATCATTATTATTGTTATGCTCACAAATGTCATTAAAAGTTAAAAAATAAAATTAAAAATTTGATTCTTTAACGTAAGTACCTTATTTCTGAACTGCAACACTGCAAGTACATGTGCTCCTGTAATATAGCGTGATATGTGACAAAGGGAAGGGCGTGTTGGAGAGTGATATCTTGTGACAAAGGGGGTAGGGGGATCAAATACATTGAAAGAAAGTGTGACACTGTTTATGAATGGTCCCATAGAGCGTTTACAATAACATTGCGAAGGTGAAAAGTACCGCGACAAAATTACTCGTATACTTTTACTTAGCCTAGTCATAAATTTACATTGAACAAAAAAGATCTTGATTGGTTCTTCTTATTATATGGCTCATGGGCTGCAATAGTGGCACAACTCAAAAAAACTCGCGTTTCGGACTAAGAACAGATTGTAAATATAAAATACACATTTTTTTCAGCAGCAATACTAGCATAACTCATAATTCAATATTAGGCCTTAAGATTTAATAATAACTAAAGCATTTCTTTTATGTTTTTTTCCTTAGCAATGAAAAGTTTAAACCCACTTATCTCAAAACATGATTTTTTGAGCTGTGCCGTAATTGCAGCCCATGAGCGATATATATAATTTTGGAAGTGCTTTATAATTGTCCACGACTGCAAATCAAAGTTATACAGCTTTTTTTTACTTCAAACTTAAAAAAAAAAAAAAGGAGTTTGCAACATTTAGGTTAAGGAAAAAGAAAACATCCAGTTTTTAATTATTTACATTTAGTTATGACAAAATATGGAAGGCTTGAAACTTGAGAATAAGTATGAATTGCTTAAATTGTCAAAACAAAAATGGAATAGGGAGTAATTAATTCTCAAAACAACGTATGTTTTCTGTTAACTCTCTCTCATCTTTTTTTTTTTTTTTTTTTGAAGTAATACTTCTGTGGGCGAAATTGAAAATATAATCTCATCATGCAACATGCAACCAGTGTTTCTTTCAGGCATCTCTCCGGGGAGGGGGGGGGGGGCTCTGCCCCCTCAGAGATAACCAACTGCCCCCCCCCCCAGAGAAAAAAATTCAGATCACAGATTTTTAAAAAAATGAAAGTAAAGAGAGATTACACTTTTAAGACTTCAGTTTCAGAAACACTTTTAGGGAAAAGACATCGAACACTGTCACTAGCGACACCAAAAGGAGCCCAAAATATAAGAATTTATTTTGAAGAATTTGCGGGGGAAGACAAACCAAACTCCCTTCTGCTTCCTCTAAAATTACTAAAGAATCTCGAAATTGCATTGTTAGGCAGTTTTCAAAAAGTTTCCTGGGGAGAGCCCTCGATCCAGTCTATGCTTCCAGTAACATTGACAAAGATAGACTGAAACTTCATTTTTAAGACTGCAGTTTCGAAAATTTTCTTTGGCGAGAACTTCTGAAACTCCTTCCTCTAACGTCCCGAAAGGGCATAAAATTGCATTCTCAGGAGCTAAATTGCGGAAAAATTCCGGGGGAGAACCCACGGACCCCCCTTTCAGAGATAGTCAAAACGTTATGGTTGTAAGATCAGTTTCAAAAATTTAAGATAAGAAGCCGAAGCCCCCAAAAAACACTGCCCTAACTTCACCAAAGATAATCTAAAATGCACCTACTGTACATGGTATCAAAAATCTATCACATACTGTGACGTCATAAATTTTTTAAATCAAACGAAATATGGTTTACAAAAGGCCGTATCCAGAGGGGGAGGCCCACGGCCCCCCCCCCCCCCCCGCAATTTTTCGCAATGTAGCATGTATATTCCTCCCTGAAACTTTCCTTAACATAAGTGTTTCAAAGTTAGGGCCCCCCCCGAAAAAAATTTCTGGCTACGGCCTTGGTTGATGGTATATTAAAAATCGGTGATTAAACTTCTTTCCATGATGAATATTCGACAAGTAAAAACAACATTTCATATAAACATTTCCAGACGCCAACACGCCTCAGACGGCAAAGAGGAATTAACCTCAAATGAAAAACAACGGCTTCAACTGAAGCCCAACATGATGTGCACTCACATCGGTTAAGTGTGAGGTCGGATGAGAAGAAACAAGCAAGTCCTGATGCCAGCTGCTGCCTGCCTTAAATACGAGTTGCGTTCCCCCCACGCAAGCACGCACGTCGCACGTAATTTGCATGGGGATTATGCAACTCAACATCGACATGCAAAAGCACTTTACAAACTTTGGCATCGGCAGCACGCTGGCAATTGGAAATCATCTCAACCATTACTTGTTTATGGCAGAGATGTCCGATGGGGAAACGTGCAGGCAGTGAAAAAAAGTACTGAAAAAGGTGAGTATTTGGTTTCTCCAAGAAATTTATATTTAGTTCAACAATCAAATAGCTTCAAACTATGCATGTGAAAAGGTTCAAAGGTCATTCGAATGAGTTTTTGAAGAAGTTGAAGGTTTGGCGCAGGAATAGCTGATTTAGGACTTTTCTAAAATGAAAATTAAGTGGCTTTCCAGGATTTAGTAAACACTGAATATTTAATTGAAAGTGCTCTCTGCTTTCAAGTATCCTTAACACTGTCTCATCTGCATGTTAACATTGACATTAAATAGACGTGCTCAACATGATGGCTAAGGGGCACCATCTGTAAATTCAGCTTTCCAATGGCTCTGATCGTCTATTAAGCCGAAGATCTCTTACAGTGAGCAGAACATCATAAAGATTAAAAGCAGTTTCTGCGCATTTCCTGCAAGGCATTCATCTTATCTTGTCAATGACAATATTATAACAATTTTTTTTAGAAAATTGATGTTGACAACATTCAGGAAAAATTAACAATACAATATTGCATCAATATTTATTCTTTAACACGTTCACGGCGGGGCAAATATCTACGTTTTTCCGCGTGAGGCGGGACTGTCTTGTATCCTTACGCTTCGTGAAGGCTTTCGAATTTTTATATATAATGTTGAGAAAAAATAAAATAAACTTATTCTTTAACGACTTCTTTTCTGAAAACAAGTGACTCACCTGTGATGCACGCCGCCCCACGGAACAGTCAAGTGTGACCCACCGGTGGGTCACACCGACGTGAACGTGTTAAGCAAAATAAAATGTTGCCGGCATTTTGTCACGTAAATATTGCCTTGTAAATATATATGCAATCTTTTAACAGTATTGGAATTATTAATATTGAAGCCATCAATGCATTTGCAAGGTTGTCAATGTGATAAGATTGTGACAGTACATTTTGCTAGCTGGGCTATTTATTCACTTTGCTATTAAGTAGACTTATATTTTCTCTCTGTCTCTACTTAGGCTAGTTTGGATTATTTTGGAAACAGGCGTACTGATCTTTCAAAAAGCAGTAAGTTTCAAGGTGTAGAAACACCAAGCCAGGTAAGCAAAATCTTCAATTTTCTGTAGTGCATGTATGTGTGAAGTGAAGTAAATTAATTGTATGTTAAATTATCTACCTTTTTTAATAATCTGCTTATATTTTAGAATCGTTATGTAGGATATTTTCAAGTTATAAAAGAAAAATATAATGGCATGCCCCCTCAAGAAGTAAATTTACTGCTAAGGGAACTTAAGATTACTGCATTAGCAGGTAATTTCCTTTTTTTTTTTCCCTCTCTTCCAACTTATCTTTTTTTATGCAAATCTCTCATTCAAGTTTTAGATAATCTATTGGGATGTTGAATAAGTTCTCACTTTTTTTGTGAAAACTGCTTTTTTAAAAAAATGATTAAAAAACATGTTACTGAAAATCCATCGCTAGCCACTACTTTTCCCCATCTTTCTGGCAGCATTTGAATTCCATGTCAGAAAATTACACGTCTTTTGAAGCTATCCAAGTGTAGATCAATTTTTTGGCATCTTCAGAAGAAAGGAAGTGCTGCTCAGCCAGGCCATGTGTAATCGACCGAAACAAGCAGTAGCTGGAAGGGGCAATGTCTGGTGAATACGGTGGCTGGGGTAGGACTTCCCACTTAAGTGTTTCCAAGCAGGTTTTTACCGGTTTTGCAATATGTGGCCGAGCGTTCACATGCAAAATGACCTTGCGTGCCTCTGCTTTTATAGCGGCTGTTTTTCCTTTAACCGTTTACATGCCGAACTATTAACGGATAATCAAATATGCTTAAATTTTTTAAATTGACCATGTTTATACTTAATAAATATGAAATAATCAAAAAATTTCAAGAAAAATTTTTTTTAACTGGTTTTTTAGTGTGTTCCATTTTTGGAACATTGGCGTTTTGGATGCATTTTTTTTCCAAAATTCGAGTTTTTTATACTAAATGATTTTTTGAGCATTTTCTGCTCTTAGTATATTTTATTTCAGAAAATTATTTATTTTAATTGATATTTTGGCACATACCTGCATTACAGAATCCACAACATACGTTTTCAATTATCTGAAAATTCAATGTCCATGATAAGAAATAAAGCATTGTTGGTGAATTCATTTTTCACATTTTTTTTTTTTGGTATTTTTTTTACAAACTACACATCGTCCTTGAGTAGTTGGTACCATATATCTTTTTTTAATTTACTGTTAAGCCATCTTTATTTAATTTACTGTTGTTGCATAAATGAAAATAATTTTTTTATTTTTCAAAATCTATTTCGTGGCATAACAGTTGGCACAATTGGTATTGATGTCTTCTGCACTGCTCGAATACATGTCTTCAGATGGAACAGAATGATAGCCACTCAAATGGAGCAATCCGAGAAACTGTAGTATGTCATTACGAGGCCGTTCATAAATGATGTCACTCTTTTATCCCATATATTTGACTCAATCCCCCCTTTGTCACAATATGTCCCACTTGAGCGGAGCCCCCTCCCACCTTCCTCACATGTCACGCTATGTTGCATAATGCATGGTGTCACACTTCTTGTTACCCGCTCCCCTCGTCACACGTTGTCACAATTTCACGAACCCCCCTCCCCCCTGGAAGCGTGACATCATTTATGAATGATCCCTACTGTCAACATCAAGTGTTTCTCCTTTTTGTAATGCATATAAATTAGTCGTATGCATCAAGTGTTCTATGAACTCCAAAGGCAAAATTTTAAAGAAGAAATCAATTCGTGAAAAATTCATCACGTTTGGAAATGTATGTTGGAGAGTTTCAATATCTTCAGTTTTGATTTGTTCATTGAAAGCAGATTCTTTCCGCAACGTGACATTTGTTTTCTTTTTACTTTCATTTCCTAATTTGCATAACTCCCTTTTTCCCCCCGATTTCGTTGGCAAAATTTCACCAGAGCTGTTTGAATGAATGTCTACCATTCGACTCACGTCAGTTGGCATAATTGGTTCAAAATCATGTTCTATAATGTCTTCTTCTTCAGTTATATTACCTAGTTCATCAGGAGGTAACTGGCATATATCTGTATCAGATAGATCCGAATCTGATAAAGTTTCTAAATATGCCACAGCTTGTTCAACAGTTAGGAATCTTTATGACATTTTTTTAGCATTTGCTTACGCTTGGTAAGCGTCTAACAAAATCGAGAAAAAAAATGCTACTAATAGTTCAGATAACGTAAAAAATATGAAAGTCCCCTTGAAAACTGCTCTTTCAGATTCCTTATTCATGTAGTATCACGTGACTTTGTAACTGTCATTCAGTACCATTTAGTTAAATAAGCTAGGGGTATTTATGTAGGTATAACTTACTTTACACTTAGTTAATTTAGTCAATGGTCAGAGGACAGGTGCACAGCAAATTTCTCCTTGGGCTCCCGTCCCCTTTTTTATTGTTTTTTTTTAACCCCTACTCAGCACCCTTTCAAAGTATAAACTTAAACACCTGCAAAAACACCTGTTTTTAAAACATCTGCATGAATACATTGTAAAGAGAAAGATAAGAAAATGAAAGAATGTGGAATTCCCCCTGTAGAACCAAGCGACACTTTTCCGGGAAGTCTGACTCCTTAGAACCGCCATTGTTCCAAAATTGGAACAATCTTTTTTGAACATGCGTAGTTTTTTGAAATATCATCCAAGTTATTTGCTAATACTTTAGGATCATACTTTGAAGTATTCTGTAGATGTAAAATGAATATTATATAATTTTGTGAAAAAGCCGATTTTTGATAAATTTGCGTGTAAAAAACGACAAAACTCTAAAAAATTCGTAAATTTCGAAAAATCATTAAAAAAAAACTTAAATAGATAAAGATTCAAAATAAAATTCAAAAAATAGTTCAAAACATGCTTTACAAGCTTAGAAAAAGAGTATGTAATCGAAACATTTTTTTAAGGGAAACTGTTTACTCAAATATCATGTTCCATTTTTGGAACATTGGCAGGTAAACGGTTTATAATCAACTTCTAATGCTTGCAAGTTCAGCTAGTATTTGGCATGAATCTTCATGAAATAATGCCTCCAATTGTTTGTCTTCAAACTTTTTCGGTGTGCCAAAACGTTATTTACCTTTGAGGTAAAACTTATTATTTTTAAAAAGTTTAAACCAATCTCTACAAGGTTGTGTCAGATAGAGCATGGTCGCAGTAAGTATCAACAAGAATTCTGTCTGCTTCAACCACAGATCTTTTAAAATAAAATAGTGTATCAAATTCCCCACAAATACTCTTTTATTTGGCACGAAATTTGACATATTTAACACAATGCAAAATAAAGTTGTTTGTACTTCCGCAAAATAACATACACTAAATTTCAAGCTTGCTTATAGTACTTGTAAATAGATGCATCACTATCATAAACTAACGCAATCAGTTCCAGTAACGCCAGCTGTTGGAAAGCAGCAAGTACTTCTTCAACTATCCAATAAATTACTCAAATGAGGTTTTAATAAAGCTAAGAATTCTTTTTTACTTTCTGCCCTTTAAGGTTAATGCTCTGAGTAAGAAATAGGAGAATCAAAGAGGTGTAATTTGTGTGTGTCTGTTATCAGTTATCACTATGAATGCTTTTGAAAACACAACCATTGAAAAAAAAAATCTTTCCACCTCATTTATCAATGCAAGCTTATGGAAAAGAATGAGTTATTATTCTTTCGCTCATTACGCTCCTCTTTTTTTGTAGTCAATGGGCTCTTCAATTGGAAGATAACTAGACATTGCACTGATGCCATTCAAAGATTTGATTGCTTTCCCAGTGTGTTCATCTGCAATCTGTGATTCCTTGTCAATATCAAAGTTTCACTTATTAACTTTAATCTTATGTTAAAGAAATATCTTGTGCAGTCGCGAAGAAATCCCATATTTTTATAATTTAGATTATCGAAATTTATTTTCTCAACAGATTATCAAAGCAGCCTAGAAGTAAACTTGGAAATTAAAATGCTCAAAAAGCATCAATAAATGACCATTCAGTTGAACAAACATCAAATTATAAATCATAGCTACCAACTTCTTCAGTAACAGCAAAGTTATTGCTTTTTATGGTTATGCATGGTAAAACTAAAGAAATACATTAGTCTTTAATCTTGAAGAAAGATAAATTTTGCAAGTTCTTTAAAAGTTTTTTCATATAGTTTAAAATATCTATTTATTTTATTATTTACTTTGTTATTTTTCTTGTAGTAATCTTTTAAAAATGTTATCATTTTTTTTTTCTTCTTAAATCGGGATTAGTATGAATCTTTTACTTTCACATGATAAAGGTAAAGGTTTTTCTCTTTGTCAATGTAGCCCTTGATAAACAGCCCCTGATAAGAGTATTTTAGTAAATATAAACAATAATAAAAATGACTAGTTGACCCATGCGGAATTCCGCACTGCGCACCAGAGAACATCACCTGTTCTGAATTCTGATATCATTAAGGTACCTACAAAATAAATACTGTAGATGTTAGTATTTTTATTCAAATTTCTAGCCTTAGAAATCCCTTTCCATGCTATTTTCTCTTGGAAAACAATTTTTCTGGGTAGATAATCATTATTAATCATGCAACAGATTAAATACATATATTTTGTCACTAAAGTTTGGATAGCCATCTTTTATGTATTTAAATTTTGTACTTTGTTTTTGAGACTTTCTGATTAAATTTAACAATCTTATTGCTAAGTTATGCTTTTAATGTGTCACTCTGGTCAGGATTTTAATTGGTCATGGTGTGAATTTTGTGATTAAAACAATGTAAATTGTATATTATTTGCTGTTTAAGATGTAGTCATTTTTTTTTCCTCTGTATGAATTTTACTTCTTGCTTATGAAGTTTTTCTTTTACTTGCACTATTCCCATAAATGACTGGCCAGTGTTAATTTTAGACTTTTTGTCAAACATCTAAAATTAATACTTGGTTTATCTTGAAAATTTAGGGTATGAAGAAGTATATAGTTATGGTCATCAATTGCAATCTCTCATGAGCTCTCATTTTTGACGATTCTTAAACCGTCAAGAAAATTTCGTCATTTACAACGATTCTTTCCCCATGCGATCATGTGATTTAGAAAAGTTACCACACAAATTTCACCAATTTGATGAAAGATTTACTCAGAGAATTTTTCACGAAGCCATTCCGTCAAATAAGACTAAAGTTTCGTGAGATTTGAACATGCGTTTCTGAGAGTGTGTAATTTTACTCAAAACAGTGACAAATTGGAGAAAACCTCTTATTGTTTCGCCTCATTTCGAAAAGAACTGAAAATAAACAACTTGTTTTGCTGACAATATTTCTGCTACTTTCACAGCAGTTCAAGATTCCCACAGTCCTTTTCATTTTTAAAATTAAGGGCCCTTAAAAGTACTTTATTTTAATTAAAAGTGGTTAATTTCTACAGTCACCAGCCTATTCTAGCAACTGTATCTTTCTCTTGCTTTTATTAGAAACCTCAGGGGTACAACTCCCTCTCCAATTTTAGTGAAAATGTAGTTCCAGCACCATATTATTACAAAAATACCATTTTCTATGAACTTGTGCCATAATTGCACCAATTTTCAATTTTGACAATCTTCTTCCCACATCACGCTAGATGACCCTAACTTTTTACTGTGCAATTGCATTTACTTCACACTTACAGCATTTGATTAGTGTGCCTTAGGTGTACGTTTAGATCTTCTACTGTGTTTTTAAGGTCCTTAATTCTTTCAAAATTGGTCCTTAATAAAAGTCTTTTATTTTTGTATTGAAATAATTCCTTGGGATTTTTAAAAGATCAACTCTTTACATTTGGCATATAAATTATTGAATAAAAATATAGTTAATGCTGGTGAATGCTTAGTTAAACTTCATTTAGCATTACAGCCAATTAAATCATGCTGGAAGAAGACACCTTTGCGACGCAAAAGTGTACGTTCAGGCCAGTGTAGGTTTGGCAGGTAGAAGCAGTTAGAAATATGCTCTGGGCCCTTATTTCAAACTTCGACGTATCGATTCGAAGAGACTGCTGCTAAAGAACCGTCCTTGACGTCTCTCTTCGAAAGAGTAGATTCCAAAACCTTCTTCATTCAAAGGCGTAGGGGAGAAGGTTCAATCGCAGGGGGAAAAAGGGATTTCTTGTCAAACTGGTGTAGCAGCAAATCAAAGCTTTTCTTCGGAGTAATTCTCATGTTTGTTTTCAGTTACATGTTTCTCGATTGATTTGCACCTTTTATTTTTAGTAAATAGGGCTTGCCAATTTCAGTTTAGTGTTGCAAAAAAAGAAAAATTATAACTTTTGCATTCTTAACAAAGATAAATAGTAAGTAAATTGAAAAACAAAACAGTAAAAAATAGGTTTGTTAGAAATAATAATTTTTATGTAAAAATGAAAAGTAAAACAAAAATGCATAATATATTTTGAGGAAAAAAATATTAATTTTTCAGTAGAGAGAGAAGGGAAAGAAGAGAGAAAGTGGGAGGTTTTTCTTTTGCGAAAGCTGGCCTCAGCTTCGGGGGAGGGGGAGCAAGGGCCATCCGGTTTTCTGCGTTAATATACCCTACTTCAGAGGACCCACATCTAAGTCGCGTCAGAAGTTGATTTATTACCCCCTCCCCTTTTATACTAATCTCATATACTAATTGAAATACCACTTCAATTTTATTTAATGAAAGGTTTAAAATCTTTCCATTTGCATCTGTTATCTTTTTTGAATTTAAAACTAATCAATATTTCTTTTGTGCAAACCCTAAATAAAGACTAACGCAAATAGGGGGAAGACAATTTTTCGCTTCCGCATGATATGCATTGACAGAGCACATATTTGCGTGATATACATTGATAGGGCGCACATTTGCGTGATATACATTGACAGGGCGCACATTTGCGTGATAAACATTGACAGCGCGCACATTTGCGTAATATATATTGACAGGGCAGGATGCCTACAGGCGACGAAAGTCCGGAAAAAGTCACAAATTCGGAAATCGTTCACGAAAACTAAGAATAGATCACGAAAATTTTCCATCCAAAGGGACCGATCCGCGCAGAAGGCATCGAATATCCTATATTTGACAGATTTTTAAATATTCGGAACATAATCCGGCCACTGCACGAAATATCCGGTTATCCAGGTTGCATAAATTTATTAAAATTAATGAACCTGTTATGAATTTTTTTTGTAAATTACAAACTCGGTACATGTTTTTATGTCTATAGAATTTACTAGTTTCAAACATCGGGGATATCTGATGTGTCACTGATCAATCACGAAAAAGTGCGGAAAAGGTCACAAAAATTCACTTTGAAAATCTGTAAACACCCCGCAGGGGTGCCCCCGAGGAAGGAGTTCATTGCGCAGACTACATCGTTGAGATTTGGAAAGGGGGCGATTCGTTTCAAGGGCTTTTTGACCCTTGATCGACTTTTCGGCTGACTTAGAGGATGTGCTACTTCTCAGAGTGGAGGGATAGTTGGGCTCCTCTCACATTAATATAATTTCTGTAAAATATTTTTAAGGTTAAAACATTAGCATTTGTCCATACATTTATACGGCTATTTTAAAATTTATTAAAAATATGATTAGATTTTAATTATTATTAGAAAAAATATTCATGAAAGGAATTAACGATGTTAGTTGCTGTTATGACTCGTAACCTAAGATTTAACAACTGTGCATAATTTATGGATGTACATGAAAAAAATTATGCGTTAAAAAAGGATATCTTTTCTAAAAACAACCTACTTTTTGTTTAATTATGGAATTTTCTACCATATGAATATGCAATATATCTTCACGTTATTCATTAATGTAACTTTTCAACTTCTTTTTTAGATTAAAAAATCAGACACATGGAAATTTAGTAATCTCAAGCTTTAAAGATATTTCTAAATTAAAAAACTCCAAAAATATGTGTAAATTGAAACCATAATTAGTAATAACATATTCATAAAAGTAATTAGTCTCTTAAATAGCTTTTGATTGATACAGATTGATATGTAACTTCAATTTATGAAAAAACAAAAAGAAACTTAAGGTCTAAAAGTATTTATGTAATTTATATTTATATTTTTGGGCAAATCAAAATTCATTAATTGATCAAAAATAATTATCAATATGTGTCAAAAACACCATTAAAGAAGGGCAAATACAACGTCCATGTTCCTGTAAAATGCCTTTTCATATTTCAGCGACTCAACGAACCAATATCCCAAAGTCCAAACGTTTTCGATGGCACAAGAGCTGTCGAAGCCAGCTTCGATGAAAAAGCCATGAAGGATATTGGAATTTAAGCTTTCGTTGGTTTCTCTGTGGCCCTGTGAATTTTGCATTTGCACCATCTAGTGAGGGTTTGGGAACTACGATCAAATCGATGTGCGCTCACTTGGCATAAGGGCCCTGGTATATGTAAGTTAAAAGGCAAAGGCCTAAATTTAAATGGTTGTTTAACCCATTCGAGACGATTATTTTTTTCGAACACGGTCCCCGGGAGCGAAATTTTTTTTTCTTTATATTGTTCATTTTTAATAAAAAAAACATGTTTACTATGGAAATAACCCAATTCATAAGTGAATTCACATAAATAAGATCATTGCACACTGTACAATTTTCCTGTACTTAACAGATTTCATTACTTCAAGAAAAATCTTATTTCGATGACTAGTTTACTCAGAATAACTGATAATTTCACTACTGTTATTGCACACACGGTGTGCAGGCCTTATAGCCACGGAAATCAATTGCACAGTGCAATCGGTCTCGAATGGGTTAGTTTTCTAATGAAAATAGTGTTCATGTGAATTAATGTATGTTTAGTTTATACTTGCATCTGTTTACTGATTTCCGAACTCACTTCAAATGAGAAAGAACCTATGAATTGTATAAATAACATTTAATATAAATGCTCATATTTCATTAAATATTGAAGTTTTCCAGTTTGATTGCAGTATATTTTTTCTACTGTAGTTTGTAAAGTTTCATCAAAATTGCATTGAAGTGGGTTCAAAACCCATTGCATGTTATAAACTAAACAAAAAGTCTTAGGAGACATTCATGATTCCTCATATCTCAATGAACGTTGTGCTATTCTTAAAAATGAACACAGGAAATTTCAAGAAGTATCAATCATATGCTACAGTTAAAACACATTTCATGGATTACATTTTATAGCAGATTGCAAACACGCCCTTTTTTTAAAATTTGCTCCAGGTCCCTTATTTACTTTTAGGACAAAACTGTTGTTGAAGCCTTGTATGTTCTTCACACCCCTGAAGTTTCAATATAAATCGAGTATTAATCTAGACGTTCAACTAAATGTGCAAAATCTAAAGTGACTGGTCATTTATGGCAATATCGTGTGCTTTATTCCTAGCATTGGCTTGAGAGCCTGCAAGATTGAATGTTAAAAAATTCTTATTAATATTTCAGATGATTATAAGTACGTATGTTCATAGATAAAAATCGTATTCTATAGTTAAAAGGCATTTCATGCAATATTTTTACAGTGTGATTGCAACTGTATCTTAAGTTTGTTGCTGGTCTCCTATTAGTGGTGTAGTCCTGGAAAAAGCGGTGGGGGGACGCTTTCAAATGCGAACATCTATCTTTGTCACCCGAAGCAATTTGCTTTCAAAATGTTTCCAGAGATGGGGGGGTAACGCCCCCCCCCCCAAAATCCCGAAAATTTTCGCAATGTATCATATATTTATCCCTGAAACTTTCCTCAACGACAGTGTTTCAAAGTCAGCCCCCCCCCCCCCAAAAAAAAAATATTTCTGGCTGCGGCCTTGGGGGTAAGCTACATAGTTTTTTTATTTTTCAAAATAGAGAGACATATCAGTTTAGTTTTCAACGGAAAAACAATAATAAAGCATACCTTCGATTTAACGTTTTTCTCAAATTAGCAATAGGTTTTAAATTCGAGATTGAACTTGATAAAAGTACTGTTTCCCCGATTTAACGATTTCCTTGATTTAACAATAGTATTTAAATATCGCCAGAATAGGAATACGTTTGGTGTATACTAGATTTCAAATAACGTGGCGAATATGACACGTTACAATTTGACTTTTTAATTAGTCATTGGCGATAAATCGGAACACACTAATGAAATTGTGCTTACGTTTTTTAGGTACGGTTAAAATTCAGCACGAGCAGCCCCGTGCGGGTACCGCTAGGTTTCAATATGAAACTTATTTTTCAGAATAGTTCAGTTTAATAAAGATAAAGCAATAATAAAGCATATTTTCGATTTAAAGTTTTTCTGAAATTAGCAATAATTTTAAATTAGAGATTGAACTTGATAAAAGTTCCGTCTCCCCGATTTTACGATTTCCTTGATTTAGCAATAGCATTTAAACAAATATCGCCTCGAAAATTTTACGGACGTATAGTTTATTCTAGACTTCAAATAACGTGACGAATGACGACAACCTTTAATTTGATTTTTTTAATTAGGCGTTGGTGATAAACCGGCGATAAAGAATACTAACAAAATTGTGCATACGTTTTTTAGGTATGGTTTACAGTATCATTTAACTATAAATATTATCACCTACTATTTCATCTCTATGGTATCGCTAGCAAAGCCTCTTTTCATTATAAAACTTATCTTTCGGTTAGCGAGATAACAGTTGGCTGAGAAATAAAATAAACGTGATACTGCAATTTCATCAGTGGCGGATCCAGAGGGGGGGCACGGGGGCCCGTGCCCCCTCCAGACGCTTTAGGTAAGGACTAGAAAGAATTGACTTTCTTTTCTTCCTTTACGCTAAAAACGAGGAAAAAGAAACTATTTTGCAGATGGAGCGATAAAACTTCTATTCTATGTGACTTCTATTCTTTCAATTCTATGTGACAAACTGAGATAACCGGGTAATTGCTAAGACAGAAAGAAGCAGACACCTGCAAAATCACTTAGACAGTTGATTTATGCTCACGTTAAATCTTCAATAGACTTGAAGAAGACTCCATTTGACCCCCCCTCCCTAAATTTTCGCGAAAAAGAAGTTATTCGTGATTTTGCGAGCTGAAAATTTCGCGAATTATATATGAACAAAACCAAAAGTTAAAAAAAAGTGCTCAAGAAAATAAGTGCTTTCACAGTATATATTCCTTTATTATATATGTCCAGTTTTTAAAAAAAAAATGTGTTTTTTTGTATTTAATTAGGGAATAATTAATTAAAATTTTATTGATAATTTAAATTTAATAAATCAATTAAGTTTAATTAAATAATTGATTAAATTATATTTGGAAATTAAAACGGATCACAGTTTCTTTAGTTGTGTCCCCCAACCCCTCTATTTTGTTTTTAAGTGGAAACCACGCACATCAGCCACATTGTGCCCCCCCCCCCCCCCAGAATTTTTTCCTGGATCCGCCACTGAATTTCATTCTTGCAATCAAAGATCATCGCCTAGACTAAGACTTATTCCAGATGAAAAGTATCGCAACAAATGTCGCCGTGCTACAATTTGGCAGTTTTAATTACCTCTGGTGACAAATCTGACCCTACTGATGGAATTGTTCAAAAGTTTTCTTAATTGATCCTTCTATGTTATATTATTTTTTCAAGCATTGACAATGTCTAATGTGTGTGTTTTTTTTTTTTTTTTTGACAAATAGACACACGATGTTTTTCAAACAATGCAGGCTTTATGCCGCAGGCGATTTTTTTTTTATACTCTTAGCAAGGACAGCGCCGCAGGCGACGTATTTAAAATTCAGCCCGGGAAACGCCGTGCGGGCACCGCTAGCTTTTAAATGATTATTGAATTATTTGTAAACAATATTTTAAAATAGGGAGCTATGATATGACAAAAATGTGTATGTACTTGTTGCCCCCCTCCCCCCAAATAAACTTTGAACTTGTTAATTTCATGCACAGACATATCCATGCTTGTTCACGCATACATAGATGTGTTTAGCAGACGAACTAAATCATCGCCTTTAAGAAACTATCGTCTTAAAATAGCTTGAATCACAAAAATTTTCATTTTTTGGTAAATCAAATTACATTTAAAAGGTTGAAAAAATATGATCCCATTGAGATCCCAAGTTGAAATTTTGCATAATCGATGATAAAATAGACAGAAATGTGTGAGAATATTTTGAAATTTTTCCATTATACGTTTCTCGAGAAATTTAAATTTTAAGGTCATTTTTTTTAATTTTAAATTTTTATATAAAATTAGTCATGTGTGCATATCATATGAAACGGCATTCATTATGCTTTTTACTAGAACTTTTTATTTCTATTTGTTGCCTGTTTTGTGTTGAAGCATACCATGTAAAAATGTGAGTTTTTTACAAAATCAAAGTCTGATAACTAAGAAACAAAACAGGATAAAAATCTAAAAATTTGGATTTTTAATTTTCTTGAGGGTGAGTTAAATTTTTGCTCAGATGTTGGATCACTTGCATGGAATGATCCCTAAGTCACATCCATTTTTCCCCTGTTATTTCTCCTATGCCGGTATTGCATTGGAGAAATAACGGAAAAAATGGAAGCTACTTATATGAGTTTTGGGAAGGGAAAAGTTAAAAAAAAATAGTGTCGTTTCCCTCCATTCAGCAGGCGCGGCATTTGATCAATCAGGAGTGGGGGTCAATCGCCCCCCCCCCCTTGACTTTTAGAAACGCATTGTATTTATACACGTGATTATGTATTTTGTTGTTTTTTCCTATAATATGCATTGAATATATACCCCCGGAAAATTTTGGAACGACTGGCCATTCAGTCTAAATTTGTCTTTTGGTGGCAGAAAGGGCGACAGTTCTTAGTAAAAACAACAACCCAGGCAGTGCCTCCCACTGAAGAATGAATTTTTGTAAAAATAAAATACTTATATTTACAAAATTTCAATTTTTTTAGCTATTGAAGTGCTTAAAAACAATGTATTAAAACACCATATGTTATGATATTTCTACCTTGATTAATTGAAATAATAATTTTTAAATAATAACAATAATAACTTAAAAACAACTTCACATTTCTTTTGTTTCACATATTCATAAATATGTAACTTTTTTCAACCCTTTAATATTGCGGTGGTTAAAGTATACTTCACACAAAATTCACCAACTTAAAAATTTATAGTAAACTATTTTAGCGGGTGGGGAGGTAAAACGCATTGTAATTTTTAATGACCAATATGAATTTTATTTTTTGATCTATATTTTAAAAAATATACTGATCTAACATTACTAAAAGGATACCAGAAATTTTGGACCAGCCTTATAAAGAGTTAAGATGTGATTTTTAGGAAGATAGCAAGTTACACATTACAACCCTAATAGTTATTAAGTGACTCATAATAAACTATCTTCTAAGTGTAATTATTTCTATTTTTTTCATTATACAGGGTGGTAAAAATTACTGAGCACAAATCATGTTTGAAAAAAAAAAGAAAAAGGAGAGAGAGACAATACAATGGGAGGTATCATGGTATCAAATGATTACGTTTCATTCGATTAACTTCCGCAATACAATTCAAACATGAAAACTTTTACTCATATTCTTTATTTTGCTCCTTTTTTTACAAACATGTAATGTGCCCAATAATTTTGGACCACCCTTCACCCTGTACGTAAAAATACCGAAGCGCAAAACTACAAATATATATATATATATATATATATATATATAATACGGTGCAAAAAAAAAGCATATAATATATATTTTGTTTTGAAAACAATAATTTAGCTTTAATCAAATGCTCAATTTCAGAGGTTAAAACTGTTAAACTGAAAAAAACGTCAAAAACTTTTATTGTTCAAATTTGAAGGACTATACAGTTCGTCAACAAACAATGTTAATAATTACATTAAAAACATAAAAGAAATCTTATACAAATTATTCTCTGTGGTTTTTACTATTTTCGGGTAACATAAAACCAAATGTAGTGCCGTTGGATCTGTTCATTCCTTAGAAATTAGCTAGAAGGCCTATAGGAGCTAACTTTTACCAAGGCCGTTGCCAGAAATTTTTTTCGGGGAGGGGGGCACCCTGATTTAGAAACACTTATGTCGAGGAAAGTTTCAGGGACATACTACATTGCGAAAAATTTCTGGATTTCGGGGGGGGGGGGCGCCTGGACCGTGCCCCCTCCCCTCTGGATACGGCCTTGACTTTCACCATATTTCTATATGTGTGTATTTATTTCATGCCGAGGAGAAAGAGTTTGAGAAAGTTTAAAAACTTCATTTAATTAAAATACAATATTTCAATGCAAAAACTTTAAAAAAAGTAAATTTATTTTTATTTTAACTAACTTTAAATTTGGTTTTTCAGCTTTTCATGTTTCACTTATTTAAAGACATAGTCAAGAAGGAAAGAAACTTCAAATTGAAAAAACACAAACCAAAATTCAAACTACTCAATCTTATTAAAATTCGGAGTGAGAAGAAAATGAATTATATTTCAGTTTATTTTATAATCGAAAACTATTAAACATAAGTGCATAAATCATAAAAAAGTACTTACAATTCACTTTGGATGTTTCATCTCTTATTTCAGTTGATAACTCCGTACTAGTATTTCTGCGTTTGGAAGGGGTTAAAAATGTTTCCAACAGATTTTGTCGCCTAAATCTTTTCATTCTTTCTTTTCCTCCCTGCTTTTTGAGAAATTGTTTGTACGATGTTCGATCTATAACGAGTGATCAATGCATCAATGGATAGAGTAGCGTACCTCTACTAGGACAGACAGATTATATTTTTGTGCGTTATGTCAGTCCCTTTTAGAATTTAGTTTGCATGTGATGTCGTTTAGCAGGTGTATACAGTATTGGTTTCCGAGAGCAATTTAAAGCAGACCCATATCTCCAAACGTTCTCTCAGTTTTCTTTTTTTGGCTTGGGGGAGGAGGGAGTTCGGTCGAAACCGACGATCACGAAGAACGAAAACAATTATCTTGAAGGGACCGTAGGACAGCATGGTTCATTTGTCTCAAAGGTGTTTCTGGTCGGGTGATTGAAGCCTTGTAGCCCTGGGCAAGCAGCAATTTGGAAACAGCATAAAATACTCAACTGGGTATCGGCTACCTGATGAACTGTGGCAACATGTGGGATCACGACAGAGAAAAGCTATGCGGCCGGTTCCCACTCCCCATGTAGATGGTTTCAATTAGCTAGCAATAGCAAAGTTTGTTAACAATAGGAAATAAATGGAAAAGCGTGGGACTGAGAAAAATCAGTTTGCTTTTGCTTCATTCCAGTCTTATTGAATTTTTTTCTGACTGTGAAAATATAGGCCTTTTATGTGGTTATAATTTTCTTTTAGTTTCATATAAAATTGTCTTTGAAAAAAATCAAAATTTAAAAAAAAACCCCTGAAGTACTTTTTGGATTTTTCGGGCCTGATAATCATCGAAAAAGAAAAAAAAAGCCTGAATAAATTGAAAGTGATAAAGGCATTTTAAAATGAATTTACACCGCAATTTTGTGCCGTGCCATAACAGGTTTTTGGACAGATAATCATTTGTAATCCAAACATTTTTTTACATTAATTTGGTTTTGAAATTGTTTAACAAAAAGCGTAATGCATAAAGTTTGAGTATGCAAAAGGCTTGAAGCGATGACGAGAAAACAATTGATTGTGAAAGAAAATGTTTAATATGCTTGTAGGTTTTTCGATGTTGCATACCAAAAGGAAAGCTACTTTTTTTAAGGTGAAGTCTAGGGGGGACGAAAGAGGACGTTCATTGTCCCCCAACCTTTTTACTCTAATAATATCAACGTCTCACTGTTTTGTAAAAAAAAATCAGTACAAGCAGTGTAAATATTTTGATTTCAAAACTTATGATGATATTTGAAACCTCGCCCCCCCCCCCCCGCACACCTATTTCCTAGGCAGGCCAGCACAGCTGAAACTAATTCTCTGAATTTGTGTGGTTCCCGTTTACTCATATTTTAACGCGCTTATTTTGAAGAGTAATATTAACCTGCGATTGTTAATTGTTGTTTGAGAAAATCAGGGAATACCTTTTTTTTTTTCACGAATTTAAAGTAGAAGTAGCAAGCAGCCTTTATGTATAGTTTTAAAAGCTTGTGTCTTATTTCATAAAGCTGTTAATTTACTAATGAGTGCCTATTTTGAATATTAAATAAGTTAGGAAGCTCAGCGTCCCCTTGTGTCCTCAGCGTCCCCCCTGGAAATTAAAGGAGAGGGGACGCTTGAGTGAAAATAAAGAGGTGGGGGGACACCGTCCCCTCGGGTCCCCCCTCGACTACACCACTGTCTCCTATTTACTTTTGGCACAAAAACGTTTGGAAATATGTGGCCTTATATGTTCTTCACATCCTTGAAGTTTCAATTATCAATTACTTTTCTTGACATTTGACAAATCATTTAAAATCAGAAGTCGCTAGTCATTTGTGGCAATATAATGTATTCTAATCTTAACAATGGCTTGAGAGTATGAAAGATTTTAATTTCTAAATAATTCTTACTAATGTTTTAGACAATAATCAAAGTGTACATATTCATAGTTAAGACATTATGATTTTATACTTTGTTTCAGAATTATAATTAATGTGCAGCCACTTTTACGTGTAAGCTTACTTGATTTAAATGAGTTGATTTAAGCTTTAAAATGATTAAAAAAGAAAAAGTGAATATAATTTTCTATCAATTTCTAGAAAATGTTGATTTATTCAGCAGTTGTAAATTGTACAGTATCAAGCCTTTAATTCATGCATGCTTAGTACCGTGTCATAGTTTTCTGGCTTTAACAGATTTTGCATTTTAGTCGAAATTCACATAAATATCATTATCTCAAATATGTAAATTTACAGAAATACAATTTTGATATACAGTAAAACCCCGCAAATCCGAACCCCCAAAATCCCGGGAAATCCGAATCAGTTTTTTTTTAAACAAATTTAAATTTGAAAAACGCATGCACAAAAAGAGAAAATTATTTATTTTGTCACAACAAAACAATTAAAAACTATTACTTATTAAATTTATAAAACAATCACTGTAACAATACAAACTCGCAAAATATTAATTTCACTTGAAGTCGGTTGACTTCAATAGTCGAAGTGACGAAAACCTTCCAGTGGAGGCAATTGCGCGCCAGCATCGCATGAACATGACATCGTTTGGCGTGGCTACTGCATGTTGTTCTACGAAGCGCAATGCGATGTCAAGATCAGAGGCAACATCAGTATAAGTCATGTTGACTGTCAGAGTTTCTTCTTCCTCAGTGTCACTAGCAACATTATTGTTATGTTGAGTTAGGACCAGACTCACTATTTCATGTTCGCTGCATTCTTCATTGACATCAACTCTTGCCCACTTCGCTAAACGACCTTCTCCAGCATCCTCACAACCTGATACTTGGTGAACAAGATGAAGTAACTCAGTGTTATCGTCTTGTGCGACGGGTGTAGGGGTAGGTGTTTCCAAGATTTACGTAGTAAGTTCGCACTTGTATTTTGCCACGATTCTGCAACCCAGTAAATAACATCTTTTATAGTAACTTTCTTCATCTTCTCAAGGATAGAAAAAAACCTTTTTCTTTAATGAGATATCGTAAGAGCATTTTCAGTTCAGTAGAACCCCCTGGTCCATATGCTGCTGCAGTGATGTAACTTTAGGAGGCAGAAAAAACTGCTTTTATGTCCCCGCATATCAGCCGCATGTCTGATGGGTGAGAAAGGGCATTGTCTATCAGAAGTAGAGCTCGAGGTGGTAGTCCATTTTCTTCGTTACTTTTTTTCACTGAAAGAACAAATTTCTGTGAGACAAACCAACCTGCCTTGCTCAATGTCAAGTCCTATACCATAACGAGGGTTTATTTATTGTGTTATGAAGTTTTTGGCTAATCCGAACAAATTGAAATCCGAACAGGCTACAGCCCCAATTAGTTCGGATTTGAGTTGTTTTACTGTATTATTATCAATAACTTTAACATTTATTTTTCAAGCATTTTTTATTTTCCATCTTAAGATTTTTAAACTTTAATTCTTAAGTCAATCTGATTTTCCAAATGTAAGATGTTTGATGCTGTGTTCTGTTTTGACTTTTTTTTATATAAATTCAGGCATAGGGAAAGGAAATGGTTCTGATTTATCATGTGAAGTATTCATTGGACGCAGTAAGGTATTTGAATGTGACTTTGGTTTGCACAAAAATTGTCAGGTAAGTTTCATAATTCTTTATGTGCTTCTGAGTAAAAATTACAATTAAACTCTCTTTGAAAGCGCTATACTGCTATCACTGTGCTGATGTTCAAATGGTACCTTTGAATAATTATATCCTTTGATGTGCTATGGTTAGTAGTTAACTACCCGATATTGTAAAAACATTGCTTCAACATCATTTCCTCTCTAGTATAGCAACATACAGTGGAACACGACCATTATATGTTTATAAGTTTTTATTGTTTTACAATTTTCTGAATGGTTCCAGCAAAATCCAGTACAAATTGTTAAATAAGTTCTTTTATATATATTTCTAAAATCTAATTCTCTTTATGTACTTTCTAACCTCAGATTTTCATATTCTAATTATCCGATCTAACAAATGGTATTTGATACTGACAAAACCTGCCCGGTTGAACAAAAGTCATGCTCCTGACGAATGTGAACATCCCACTTTCTATTAGATTAGCAGAGCACAAACTACTTCACCTCACTCATCTGTTTATTTACTAAGCTTTACGCAAATAGAAAATCTTGGTTTTATGCCTTTTTTCTACAACAAAATGGATGAAAACCAACATTGAAATTGAGAACTTCTTGCCAGAGTTAGGTTCATCGCTTTTAAGTTGATGCATGCTAATTTATAAGCAAGTTCATTGAGGAAAGCCAATACCAAAGTGGATACTATTCTTAAAAAAATTTTGAACCTACAGCAAAAATTGACAGGTGTACAAACATTTACAATTGTTTAATCAGTAGTATATGCTGTTCCCATCAATGATCCCTTGCTTATGGAGAAAACAAAAGAAATTCTGAAGAAGCTAAATGTGGAATGCATTGCATTATATTATTTTCATCGGGATGGTTTCACATGTTTAAATTAAGATATAGCATAAGAGGCACAGCTATAAGCGGGGAGACTGGAGATGTTTTTATTTTTGTTTACTGTGAAAATGTTCTTACTTTTATAAATTTTATTTATGTTCTTTCCTTAGTTCCTTCAAAAAATGTATTAACGATGCTTCTTTGCATATTTCTTGTAATACAGTGGAACCCTGGCGTTCATCCGCCTCACTATTCGTGCAACTTGTTCAAGTAAAATTCAACTCGTCATTCGTACTTGTCCCGCGATTCGTACACTGGCAGGGGCCAGCTAGGTAGCCTGTTTGGCCTTTAAGAAAGAAATTGAGAAATTATGCTCAGTTTGAACTCGTCTGGAAATAATTTGTTTGGTGTTTTGGATTTTTTTAAAATTTTAATTGAGATTTTACTGACAATTTTAACTTTCTAAGGGGGCAGTAGGAAAAAGTGGTTGAAGAACTTTCTTCTTCACAGGAGGAAAGTAGTAAGGAAAGCATTTCCTTTGCAGCAATTAAAGAGCTGTGTTACCCCTGCGAGAAAACACGGAGTGGTGGAAAAATGGCATCCCAATACTGCTGTGGTCAACAGCATTAACTTGTTCAACGACAATGTTATTGACCATTTTAGAAAAATTCTGAACAATTGTCAAAGGCAGACAACATTGGACAGGTTTTTAGAGAAAGAAACCCAAGATTCTTCTAGTGCAAAAAGACAGCAAAAAGAAAGAACGGCAGAATCGGGGGAGAATACACCTGAAGGGATGTTACCTGATGTTTTTATAGAAAGGGACTCCTCTTCCAACCATTTCTCTTCCTCCTCTCAGCATTCCACTTATGCCATCAACCTCCGTACGAGCAAAGTGCAGTTAAATTTTTACTTTTATTAAAATAAAAGTAAAATTTCTGTAACGAATAGTATAATCAGGATTTTTTTAATAAAATTGAAGATACTGCTAAAATGTAAATTTTTATGTGTAGAAAAATTAGAAATGTGCAAATTTTATCTACATGTTGGTTAGCGGTTAACTTTTAGGCTCAAATGAACCAACTGTTTTTCTAACATTTTGTCAATTTTTTAAATGTTGAAAGTTATATTACAATATTTTTATGTCCTTCATTTGCTACAATATGTGTTAATCTAATTTCTAATTTGAAAATTTATTTTTAAAAAACATTTAATATCTATTTAAAAATTATCCTTTTCATTAGTTGCTTGTGATATTTTAAGTATAAGTTATATTAATTTCCTGAATTGTGCAGGCTGACTTCAAATCTGAGGCTGATGTACTTGAAGTTACACTTCTAAATTGCCCAATTCTTCATGGTGATGTGAAACTAAAGTTCCAGTGTTCTTCTGTAAGTTGACATTTTGTTTCTCAGTGCTTTCATTCATTATTATTTTTTCTTAAATATCTTAATTAAGTTACTTTTTACAGAGATCAGTGCCTAAAGGATATGAAAATTGCCCATTTTACTTTTGGTTTCATACCAGCTTTGTAGAAAACAACAGGTAAATTGATAAAGCAATATTAAAAACATTAGAACTATTCAATTCCTATATTTAATGTTGTTTTTATTTTTATCATAATTAGTTTATTACAACATTGCTTGTACATGAATATAGCGCTTTGGCAAATTTTCCACCTATGTTAAATACCATGGGAAAACCAAAAAGTTACTGTTAATAGAAAAAGAAATAAGCTGATTTTTTTAAAAATAGATCTTTAAAAAAAAGACATACATCTGTTCTTTTTCTTAAATCAACCTTGGTAATTGAAGTGCTGAAAATTAAATGCCAAGAAAACATATTAAAGATTAACTCTGGATAATGTAGTGTTCTGACTTTTACTGACCAAAATTTGGTTTCTACTTCACACTTGATATACCAACAGATCAAAAGAATGTGCTTGCTAAATAATTGCATGTTGGTCATGATAGAGAAGGAAGGTAGCAACTTGAAAGTTTTGTTTTAAGCAATATAACAGAAATCACAAATTTGCAAAAAATTGAAAAAGTGCGCCTTTAAAACAATTAAAGGATTCCACAGTATTTGGCTTCACAATTTGGAAAAAGAAAAATTGTGAAACGTTATGTATCGTATATCATTTCAAAGCTTAGAAGGTCTTCTATTAAGATTTGGCAATAAAATATTTCCATTTTCAACATTAAAAAAGAATTATGAACCCTTGTTTGTAGCCTTATGAAAAGAATTGTTACGTACGGGCCAATTTATTTTTCACAATAACTCAAAAAATATTACATTTAGATTCAAAATTTTAACATTTTACTAAGTTGCTTAAAGTAAAATTTGAAAATAAAATTTTAAAATATTTAATAATTAATTTTTACCAATTATTTTTTTTTTTTTTTTGTGGCCTGTACGCAATATTTTAAGGTCTTTTTTTATTTTTTATTTTATGCTAGTAATAATTTTCAAAACTGAATATTTTTTTCCCTCTTCATCTATTGTACAAGCTTCCTAAAACATGAAATTATTTATTACCAATTTATTTATAAGCTATATAAAAGAAATAAAAATGTTATGTATGGGACAAAATTCAGTCCCATACACAAGATTCTTTTTTGCTTTACAACTTTGCAAAAGTTAATTTTAAAATTTTGTTAAAATTAATGTTAAATTTTTGTTAGATTTTATAAATACTGATTAGTAGGTAGGGTTTTCTTATCCTTTCAATTTACATTCAGATAAGCTATTTTATGATTCATTAGAACTTAAAAGTTCAAAATGAAAAAAAAATGACTTCGCTAAAATACTTTTCCATATAATCATTAAAGTTTTCAATTTTAGAGCTAACTTAGATACACTATTTTAGAACAATTACATAATTATAAAGTTAACACTTTGGGCTAAAGTGCTGTATTTTCCTTTAAATGGCCACGTTCATGTCTGAAAGGCTTGAATGAAGATTTAAAGGAATGAAATTTATTTTTCCTGTATTGCATTTGGAGTAAAGGAGTTTTAGTTGATGCTTTACATTTCTGAAAAGAAATATAGACGGCAGCACAAGTTGCATTTTATCATTTTTTTCTCAAATATAATCATATTCGATTCTGCCTTTGGCATAAGGTCCTACTATTTGCTGTTTTCTAGCAAAAATTTCAATGTCAAAACTTGCTAATTTTTTTTTATTTGTCATAAAAAAAAGCTGTTACATTTGCTATTCAAATCAACATATTTAAAAAATGGAAGAAGCGATCTTTCAGGTAATAAAAGTAATCTTTATATTTTAATAATAAATATTTTTTACAAAATACCGAAAATGGGCCAAAGCTTCACACCTGAGAGAGAAATACAGCCCAAAGTGGCCTGAGTGCAGTGTTCTTGTTATGGTAAAAAGAGTAATCATGCTCATGACTAATTATCTAAAGTACAAAAAAAATTTTCTGCAGGTTTCTGGTCAAGCGAGACTACTTGGACAATCCCCATAAGCCAAAGACATGGAAAGTCTTCAGAGAAAAGTTGTCCATAGAATTACTTTTCAGTTCACCTGACGATAAGCAAGATATTCCTTTAAATTGAATATCCATTTTGAAAAAATATTTCAGGGCATTATATCTTCTTGACAGTTGAAAAAGTGAGCTATTTTAGAAAAAAGTTGGACTTTACTACATAAGAACTTTTTATCAAGGTTTTACATGTGAACATATATAGGGAAATTTTTGTTTAGTTTCATTGTTAGTTATTCCTATCATTTTTGGTCACTGTTGCAAGATCTCTATGAAAGAATTTGAGCTTTGCGAACTGATGCTTCATATCAATGGAATCGAAGTTTTATACAATATTTTAATAATGTTCTTTGCATTCACATATGTGATATTTAATGGTTATAAGCAGCTTTTAAAATATATATTTATACTTTCAACTATAAAATTGTTGCATAATATATTTTAAAATATTGTTATTCTTGTAATGTTTGTAACATTCACTGTTGAACTTACAATAAAATATTTCATCTGTACAAAAAAAAAACTTATCTATAGTGCTTTTTTCACTTGAAATTTTAAAATCATTTAACTTTATTTAGTAAAATATGCTATAACCTCCTGAGACCCGAGCAAAATAAAATACATATTCTCTCAATTATTAGTTTTTCTGAACAATTGGGCATTAAAAGCAGGGTTGTAATTTTAACCGGTCAAAACTGATTTTGACCAGGACACTGGATAAAAGTGGTTTTAACCGTCCAAAAGTGGTTAAAAGCGGTCAAAGCTGTTAAAATTGGTTTTAAGAAACAGTCTTAATTTTAGCAATTTTCTTTGCAATTAATATAATAATGAAAATAACAATGTAGTTTAATAAATAATGCACTGACAAGTTTCCAAGGCTCATTAATAAAATATGCTTATACAATCAGAATGTTAGAAATTGAAAAATGGACCATGCAATTGTAAAAATATTAACAAGTTGCAATTAAAAACATGAAACATGAGTTGCAGTTAAAAATATAAAACATGAGTTCAGTTAAAAACATAAAACATGAGTTGCAGTTAAAAACATAAAACATGAGTAGCAATTAAAAGCATAAATTGTTGAATTCGGATTACATCTAATGAACTGTTGTGCTAGCTCTTCATCAATAGAAAGAATATTTTCTAAGTTTGGACTAATCCAAAATAAATTAAGAAACTGTCTAAATTTAGAGACAACAGCAAAACTTGTTACTTGTAATCGTTTTTTAAATTCAACATTATATAAGAGCTTGTGTAAAAAAAAATTATTAAAACATTTTTGTTGCATCTTTGTGTTATAAAAAAAGTCACAACATAATATATTTGGTGTTTATTGTTACTTTATTTATATTATGACATTTTTAACAAATGTTACCTTAGTTTGAGCATATGATAGTAAAAAAATATTTATTGGTATTAAATAAATTGAATATTGAATTTCAATGGTCAAAACTAGTCAAAATTGATATTGACCAGAACGGTTTAAACCGGTTAAAACCACTGGTTTAAACCCCCATGGTTAAAACCGATACAACCCTGATTAAAAGTGATGTTTTCGAAAAATTAATAAACTTGAATTTTTAAATTTTTCAAGGGGACACATCCATTTGAATGTATGTTGAGGTTATAACTACAGTAGAACTATGCGATACATACACAAAAATAAACAAAAAATTTTATTCACTTTCTTATAACGTAAGAAAAGAGATCAAATTTGTATAAAAATCCTAGAACAATATTAAAAGAGAAAAAAATAATGTGAAAATCGAAACAACCGCGAGAGCGCCAAATTCCAACTTGACTCGTGTTCTTTGCCATATTGTAAACAAATAAACTACCGTTTCCGAATTCTCAAAGTTAAAAAGTGATTTCCTAATCCTCCTTTATAATTCTAGTCCAAGTCTTGCTTGTTAAAATAAAATCTGTCACAACAGGGAGAAAAAGCAAAAAAACATCCATTCTATTGGATGTCAGGTCTCAGGAGGATAAACATTATAGGTTGCTGAGGGAAACAGACGCTATTCTATATTACATTTGAGGGTTTCTTTCTTGTATGTATAAGCTGACATTCTAGATTTTTGATTTTCCAGGGTAGCAGGTCTCGTAAACCTTCTGTTGGCTTTAGAAAATTAAAAATTATTTAAATTTAAAATGAACAAAAATATTTCCCAAAATGATATGCCAACGAAAAATTAGAGTGTGGACCTTTTCGAGAAGAATACATGACAAAACATTTATTTAACAAATAACAATTAAAACGACCTCAAAAATATTAAAATCCCGATAAAAAAATCAACATTTAAATAGAAACAGTATATTCACCACGTGTCCTTGAAATATATTCACACTTTAAATGAAAATCACCGGAGTCCAAGATGGAAAAACTTTGAAGTTGAAGTCCATAAAGTTGGTCAGCTTCAGTCAACCCATGTGCAAAGGCGAGCAGGAAAAAACTTTACACCATTTGGCAATCCAGGCGATATCCTTTAGTAGAACTACAGTGGCTAGAATAGATAGTGTGCCGTTCGCCATTGTCCTCCAGCGCTTTTTTTGTACCCGAAAGTAAGCCTCCACTAGATGGCGCTCTATTCGACAGCGAGGTAAGTTCGAGCCCGCCGGAAGACGGCTTTGGGGCCAGCTGCTACGATTAAAGGCCCTGTGTAACCAAAAGTCTTTCGTTCAACCGATTGTCATTCAGAAAGTGACAAGTGACACTGATGCACTAACATGAATTGATTGCTATTAACTACTTTCAGATTAGTTTTTTCCGTAAAGAAGCAGGAAATGAAATAAATATCTCACTCATTCGAACTGTGAAATACGAACAACTTTCATTTTTTTTATTCTATAAAATAAATAAATGAAAACGATTTTGTAACAAATATCCATTTTTGGTTTTTGTAAACTTATGTGTGATACATCGGTTTAATTCTGACCACTTCAAAGAAAACAAGAATTTCTAAAGGGCAAAGTCTTGCAATGCTATAATAAATGTCTGTGGTTTTTTAAATCTGCATCCGAACAGAATAATTTGCTTTCGAAAGTATCGCTTTTTTTTTTTTTGGCTCTCATATTGGTGAACTAAATGTGGGTTTGAATACATTCACTATTTGCTGTTCGCTAACACAGTAAAAGCTCATCGAACTTGGTGAAAATAAATTTTATTTCACAGTAATTTTGAGGTTGATTCGTTTGCCGTAAAAGTTTATCTGTTATGCGAAAGAAAAATGCACAAAGTTTTGAAATATACCTTGTGGTTTTGAGTTACACCTAAAGTAATCGATTTTTAACGAAATTTAACTTAAAAGGTATTGCTATTGATATGTAGTTCTTTTTGCGTCCCACCTTACCTTTTCCGCAAGTTCTGTTTTTCCAATGGGTATAGGTCAACTGCACTGCTAGATGGGCGGGGCATCCCAACTGCACTGCTGTGATCTTATCTCTATGTCCGAGCTGCACTGGCATGCCTCCGGAAAAAATGTCGGAATTGCACCGGAAGTTTCCCCCTTCGATTTCTTAAAATACCAGGAAACGCCAGTCCTTATAACTTATGTGCAGCCATTTTTGGCCACTTTTTCGTAAAAGTTAAAAAAATAAGAACTCTAAAGGATATCTTAAATGCATTGTAAAAATACATTGCTCAAAAACCAGAAATAAGTTAAATAAATAAATATTCAAATTAATTTGAAAGAAAAAAAAAAGCTAACCCACTTGTATTAAAAATGTATTAACTACATTCGTTTTCATTGTAAAACATATTACCGATTTTTATTTATTATTCAGCCAAACCACTATTCGTTACACCCCTATTTGTAACATGCAAATGTATTACCTACATTCGTTTTCATTGTAAAATATATTAACGATTTTTTATGTATTTTGTTACATCGAATGCGTTGTTTAATTAAGATACTTGATTGGTTAGTATAGTAACTGATATTATTTTGATAATCCATCCTTCTAAATAAGAGTCGCATGTCTGAAATGTTTGGGGTAAAAAATGAGTGGAATAAAAATACCTTTGTACAATAAAGTTTTATTAACAAGAGTATGTTTTATGGGTAAAAGTTACAAACGAAAACTTATGCTTTGTTACTCTTAAACTTTCCTTAAACGTAACCTTCTTATTGCTTACTCTTAAAGGTAACCTTCGAGAATCTAATCATATATTAATGAAACGAAGCCACAATCGTGATGAAGCAAAGCTCAGGAAATGTAGCCCAAGATGGCGGACGATCCGTCTTATTCAAGCTTGAGCCAAGGAGCAGGTGTTTCCACCTCCCTACGGACACAGCAGTGCAGATCGACCACTAATAAAAATATCGGACAGTGCAGTTCACCCCTTTTTTGATTGACAGGTATTATGGGGAGTGCAGTTGACCCTCGTCCTTTCCAATCTAAGGATTCATTGCCAAAAGTTTATGAACACATTACTAATATTATTATGTATTATTGTTATTGAAAAAAAAACCTTCACACTGCTTTTTCACATAAAGTCTGTTAAGCTGTTCACTTTCGTTTTTCTATTCGCCCATATGACAAACTGAAATTTTTACTTTTTTTTACTTACAGAAGTTACATTTATTTGATTTGCTAAAATTTTCGAAAAAGGCGGATCCATACATTTTAAGTTACACTGAGCACTTTTGGACACGTGTGAAATATATACGTATGGTATTTGTGTGTGTCTGTAAATGATAACCATTTTGTTGTGAGCACTGTAATTAAAAATATTTTAAAAAATGAACGAAATACGATACACACATAAGCTATACGGGTAAGAGCTGGTGGTGAAAAATTGGTAATAGCCACTAGCGTAGATGGGGGGATGCTCCCCTCCAAATGGTGACTTATGTATGGGAGAGTTTAGAGGGAGGGGCAGGGACGTAACTAGAGGGGGGGCAGACAGAGCCTAAGCCCCAGGCGCCAGATTATTTTAGGGGTGCCAAATTGACTAAATTTGTGTGTTTACCTAAATACATATTAATTTTTGTTTATATAAGAGGGGAGGGGGCGCTAAATCCTGGTCTTGCCCCAGTTAGAAAATGATCTAGTTACGTCCCTGGGGAGGGATGTAAAACCAGGAGCAGTAATAATCCCCGAAGACCCCCCCCCCCCTAAATAAGGGTTTGGTTAAACCAATGGCCGTTACTTACTTTGGGGTGGTACAAAGAGCCGTATCTTGGATTTTTCCGGGGAGGGGCGAAACTGAAAAATGCCGCCCCCCTCCATCCTATTATTGTTGATATTTCATATAACTTTAATGCATTGGCCCTTTTTTTTATAGGATTTTTAACTTTGGGGTCACTGATAAACCCATAAAACTTTCGTTTTAATTTTATAATGTTCCCACGACTTGTAACTTTCTACTCAACATTAGGGGCTAGAACCATATGAAGGGAGCGGATATATGAAATTCTGACAGTTGAGGGTCCGGGAGATTCTCCTCCCCCCCCCCCTGGGTAAAATTTTGAAAACTATATGCAAACTGATGCATTTTGAGGCTTTATAAGAGATGGATTTGGGACTACAAAAATATTTGAAAAAAAAAAGCATAACTTTTTGAAATTTTAGCGCTCTTACACATAAGATGCAGAACAAAATTGGCATTTTTTTTTAAAATCCAGGGACAACCCCCCCCCCCCTCTTAGTAACGCCCATATTGAAGAGCCACGGGTCTGCCTTCTTAAACGACACATACAAACTCCTCTCCCTCCAAGGAAGCTTTGAAAATTTGTTTAATAAAACTATTGTATTGTTTGAGCATAGCTTTGGTTCAAGATTATTTTAATTACATATTTGTTTCTATTTTGGTTTAGTATGTAACTGAAACTTGACCAACATTTTGTGTATCAAAATGTGACAAAGGTACCCACCAGAGGGGGCGGGGGGTTTCAGTTTTTTTTTAATAAAATTCTACAGTTGTCTGGAACTACAAAAAGTTTTAAAAGATGTGACTCAAAAATTAAATTTTATATATGAAACAATATTGACGTTAAAAAAGAAGAAATGTTATATCAAAATGAAATTGTTCTTGTCATAACAACAAAATAAATTTAAAGCTAAGCTTTTTGCTTTGGTTCAAGATTTTTTTTATTATTTGTTTCTATTTTGGATTTGTATGTAATTGAAACTTGACCAAAACTTTGTGCATCATAATGTGTTTTTAAATAAATGTAAATAAAAAAAAAATTTAATCTATATTAAAAAAAAAAAAAATCTAACACAAAATTTTAAGCATGCAGTTCATTTAAAAAATGACATTGCAAGTGTTTATTATTTTTTTTTATAATATACATCAGATTGCAATGTGCTTTTTAAAAAACTTATGTGATAGTAATTACGGTTAATTTTTATTTATTTATTTATGTTAAATTATAGTACATAGACATATAGCCTTTCTTTTTTTAGGTAATATGAGCATAATAATGCAATTATTTTCAACAGCTCATTCACACTATATTGGATTAAAAAACATTTGTCTTTAAAATGTATAACAATATTCTCTTAACAAAATACATGGTTTTCATTTAAGACTGCTTCCGAAAACTAAATAAAAACATTTTTCATGCTTGTTTTCACCTAAACGACAGCCGTCTATTTATTGCTCCAAATTCTTTTCTAGAACAGATGATTGAATATTTTTTAAAAAATCACATATTTTTTTGCACCTCCTTTTTTTAGTACTGAAAAAAGTGCGAAAACTAAGGCGAATAAATACTTCTTTAACGTTCGCTCTGCTAATCAGTTACCTCGCTGTCGATGCTAGCGCCACCTACCGGTGGCTTAGTTTCGTTTTCAACATTTTCGCTCCGAACGGCACACTAGGTATTCTAGCCACTGTAGTAGAACCTTTCGGGGACCGGATCGGGTGACTCATTTTGCATTGATGGTATTTTAAAAATCGGCGATTAAACTTCTTTCCATGACGAATATTCGACAAGTAAAAACAAAATTTCATGTATACATTTCCATTCTGAGGCCAACACACGCCTCAAACGGCAAAGAGGAATTAACCTCAAATGAAAACAACGGTTTCAACCGAAGCCCAACATGATGTGCTCTCCCATCGGTGAAGTGTGAGGTCGGATGAGAGGAAACAATCAAGCACTGATGCCAGCTGCCGCCTGTCTTAAATACGAGCTGCGTTCCCCCCACGCAAAGACACACACGTCCCACGTAATTTGCATGGGGATTACGCAACTCAACGTCGACATGCTAAAGCACTTTACAAACTTTGGCATCGGCAGCACACTGGCAATTGGAAATCATCTCAACCGTTACTTGTTTAAGGCAGAGATGTCCGATGGGGGAAACGTGCAGGCAGTGAAAAGGGTACAGAAAAAGGTGAGCATTTGGTTTCTCCAAGATTTGTTGAACAAAATATTTAAAAAAATTCACCCTTCTTGGAGACAATCAAATGCTAGTACACAATGAAAAAACAATATAAAATACACACTTAATACAAATATCAAAATTTAAATAGTATTTACATAATTATCTTTAAAAATTATCCTGCACAAACTTTCCAACCGATTTCGAGATAACGGTTTTGTAAAAATATCCGCGGGGTTTAAATCAGTTCTAACAAATTCAAGCGAAAAAACGTTTTGATCAAGAAGATTTCTGACAAAATGATAACTAATATCTATGTGTCTAGTTCTACAGTTTTCAATTGGAGAATTTGAAAAATCTATTACTGCTGTATTATCACAATGGGCGGTTGAGCTGTTAAAGTTAAAACCTTCAATACCTAATTCCGTTATTTCGTCAAGGATTCGTTTTAACCAGACAATTTATTTTACTGTTTCACCTAAAGAAACGTATTCAGCATCCATTGTGGATAATACTACGCATTTAGGTTTAAACGTTCTCCAAACAATAGGTACTTCATCAATAAAAATGATAGACCCACCCATAGATACTCTATCCTCGCGGTTTGCGGCAAAAATCAGAATCTGAATAACCATGGATTACTATTTTATTGATACAACTTAAATTTAACTTATATTTGCTAGTATATTTTAAATAACCCAAAAAGTCTCAATAAAAATTTCCAATGTTTGATACCTGGGTTCGCTTGGAACAGAGAAAAAATGTTTACTGCGTAAGAAATGTCTGGACGAGTTTTTCCAGCAATGTATGAAAGACACCCCAATAAATTTCTATACGGCAATTTCTCCATTTCCCGAATTTGAAAATTATTTTTGGGACTGTGCCTTTAGCAATCGGAAATGTAGACATTGGAAAATTAAACTCCGAGAGCATTTCACATACTTTTCTTGCATAGAAATTTTTATGAATAAAAATTTCATTGTTTTCTTCGAAAAATTCAATTCCTAAAAGTTTTCTAGTTCTTCCAAGCTCTTTAATATCATAACCTGATTTAATTTCCTCAATTACATTTTTAATTAAGAGCCGGTTCTTAGCGAATATTAAAATGTCATCCACATAAATTAAAAGAAATTTCGCCCTTTTATGAATACACGCAGTTGCACCCCTCTAATTTCTGGAAATTGAAACTTTTAAGAACACCGTCTATTTCCAAAAACTAGTTCCTTCCAGATTGATGCAACCCGTAGAACGACTTTTTAAGTTTACATACATAATTTAGATGATCTTTACTAATAAAACCCTCAGGTTGGCGCATGAAAATCTCTTCCTTTAAATCAGCATAAAGATAAGCAATTTTAACATCAATTTGAAAGTGGCACCATTTTAAAAATGAGACAAAAATCGCGAAAAAGACCCTCACTAACGTAAAATCCACGACAGGGCTAAAAACTACGGAGTAAGAATCTCCGTAAATTTGTATATAACCCATCGCTACAAGTCTAGCTTTAGATCGGACTATTTCATTATTTTCGTTTCTTTTCAGGTTGTATACCCATCTATTTCCAAGTATGGATTTCTTTTCTGGTGGGGGCACTAATTACCAAATTTCACGATCCTGAATAACTCTGAATTCTTCCGACATAGCTACATCCCAGTCCTTTTGTTGTGGGGATTTTAAACATTGCTTGTACGAATTCGTAATATACACTTCAGCCATATTAGCTTCCGGTATTTCCTCATTTTCGCTTTCTTCAGAAATTTCAGATACTCCGGGACTCTGGTTCCCCCCATCTCCCGGAACTTCTCCGGTTGTCGGATTTTTAGGGCTGAAATCAAATAAGTCGGGCTTAAACTCTATATTATTTTTATTGCAGTATTTTCTTACATCGTTTCGTGACCTTAGGCGAATTTTCTTTTTCCCCGCGATTGAGTAGTAAATATCAGTCCTGGTCCCAGTTTTTCTTTTAACTGCTTCCCTAATCCATTTAATCTTTTCACATGGGGTCCCCCTGATGTTTTCCTCTGTTTGCCTTTCTATCTCAATTTAGCTTAAAGGTTTTATAAAATTAAAATTTTTATCCCCCTTTTCTAAATTTTCAGATTCCCCCATTTTAAATTTTCACGGAAATCTACATTTATTGTTTCAACTACCTTTTTAGAATTGGGGTCCCAAATACGATATCCACGCGTTTGGATGGCGTAACCAACCATGATCCCTTTTGTTGCCCGCATGTCTAGCTTTTTTAATTTAGGTTTCGGAATTCCGTAGTACGCGATACTGCCAAAAACCCTTAGATGTTTGACTGACGGCTTCCGGCCGCAAAACTTTTCAAAAAGGAATTTTTCTTTCAGTTTTCAAAACTGTCCAGTTCCTTACGTAATTGAAACATAGGGCAGCTTTAGCCCAGAATTCCTGTCCTAAATTTGAAGCCTGTAACATTGCACGAACGCCATTCATTAGGGTCAGATTGTAACGTTCAGACACCCCATTTTGCTGTGGGGTATACGTGTTTGTGCGTTCGATTTTGATTCCTTGCCCTTTTAAAAAGTTGACGAACTTTTCGTTCGTAAATTCGGTCCCGTTATCGGATCTGACCGCTAAAATCTTTTTGCCTAGGAATCTTTCTGCCCTTCTTTGAAAATTTACGAAAAAAATCGAACGCTTGATCTTTCGACTTTAGGAAATAAACGTAAGATTTACGCGAAAAATCATGTATTATTGAAAAAATGTACCGTTTCCCCCCCAAAGATTCTTTTTGAAGTGGACCCATAATATCCATATATACCAGTTGTAGGGGTTCTTTCGACCTTATTTCAGGTAAAGATTTGAAAGAACATTTCCGTTTCTTTCATAATTTACAAGGCTCACAATCGGGCCTATTTCCTTGTTTTATATCTAACCCATATACACTGTCCGATTTCTTAGTACTTAAAATTGAGTCCACATTAATGTGGCCAAAACGGCAGTGCCACAATCCCACATCTAATTTGACATTATTAAAATTAGAATTATTAACTTTGGGAGTAAAAACCGTATTTGCACTCTCACAATTTAAATAAACATTTGGCTTGACATAATAAAGTTTCTTCATCAAATTTGCAGTAAATAACTTAACATTTTCATTATTAAAAACACAGATTTTGCCAGGGTGCCATCTCAATTTAAAACCATGCTTATCTATACATGAACCAGACAGCAAATTGCGTCGCAGTGCTGGAGCATAGAAAACATTATTTAAAGTAATAGTCACCATTTTATTATCTCCCAGACAACCACTGGTATCTCTGAGACATCCAAAAAGATCCAAAAAACATCCTGGATATCTGCTGCATATGTTGGATATCTCACAGATATCCAGGTAGTAACATGTTTTGGATATAGATATTGGGACATCCTGTGGATATCCAAAAACATCCAAGTCATGGATTTGGATTTCTGGATATCCCTGAGATATCCAGAGATGAGAATGTGACATGTTTGGGATATAGACATTTGGACATCCTATGGATATCCAGACTGTTACATGTATAAGATATAGATATTTGGATATCCTGTGGATGACTGTGATCCTCCATGAACATCTCAGGTATGTCCAATTCATATTCCTGAGATGTTATTTGACTTTTGGATACTGTTAGGCTTATTTATATTCACTCTGCTGCTCAAAATTGTTATATTTAGAAATTTCGTGGTTAATTAAGGTAAATAGTTTTTCTTAATTTTTTCTATTAAAACTGTGTGCTGAAAGAAAATTAACTGTAATTTTCATCAACTCACCTTCCGTGGTTTTTGGTGCATAGCTTAAATCTTAAATAATATTGCTGCAATGTAGTCACATCGCTGGTGAGCAGTGTATTCGGATCAGATTTTGTTGTTTGTATTAATATATTTTATATATTTTTGTGTTATATTATGCTCATGATTATTAAAAGTAGTTCAGTTTTTTAATGATTATTATGTAATTACTTGATTTAATTGCTTTGTCGTAATTCCAGGGACATAATATTTCCCTATTTTTACCTGCAGGGATATATAATTCATCAGTATTTTTAATCTCACGCGTGTAATTAATCAGTATTTTTAATTTCACCCATGTAGCTTTTATCATTTTAATTTCAGGGATATAATTTGTCTGTATTTTTAATTTCTGGTATATAATTTATCCGTATTTTAAATTTCAGGTGTATGATTTATCTGTATTTTTAATTTCAGGTATATAATTGCTCTGTATTTTTAATTTCAGGCATATGTAATTTTTAACAGTATTTTTCATTTGTCATGTAAATTATTTCTGCTGAATTCAGTAAGATTTGTTGGATAAAGCAATTTTCATGTCTTAAACTTGTCTTTTGGGTGAGGCAAGCAATTTTATTCTTTACAATTGGGATACAATTTAGAAGTTTATTCTTATTGGGTCTATTGTGTGATTATTGTTATTTGTCATTAGTTTGTGGGAAAATCATGCCTAAAACTAAAGTAAACAACCGATTGCATTTGGAGAACTTATAAGAAAGTTAATGAATCTGTAAATGATGTGTCTATTATTGATAAGCCATCAACATCTAGTAATTTGACTGAGCAATATCATGATTGTAGTTCTAATGAGGCGTCAGGTTTTCCTTCTGATAGCTTGTATGAAAGTTCTGATAGGGAACTTTGCTTACCGCCGTATTCACCGTCAACTCTAACCTCATGGTTTGACGCGAAACCGGTCTCCAACCTGAAGTTACTGCGGATTTCCTATTCACCATCAACTTTGACTACGCGCAAACAGGTTCCCGAAACCATGCCAGGTCGAGTAACTCAACCAAGCTCCAGAGCAAAGTTAAGGTTTGAGCGCATGCGCAGTACATATAAACATTAGCAATGGCGGACTGGATGTTACGAAAATTGGAATATGTTGAGATTTTAGAGCTTTCTTCGCTTTACACGATCTTGAATTTCTGAAGAGGCCTTACAAAAAATACAACTTTAGAGTTGTTTTAATTTTATTAACTAGTATTGTTCAATGATTTCTTTGTCACTTTTGTGTGTTTCCGATAATGTTTTTCTCTCGGGAGCTATTACTTCATTAAAGATTTTGAAACTTTATCATGATTCCTAATTGAACAGAAATACCAAACAATGGGGGGTAATATATCTTTAGTATTTTTATTTAATTATTTATTTTTCTCTCTCTTTGTTGCTTTTTGATATAATTTTATTCTAATTTAAAGTGTACATGTATATACTGAACATTTAACATGCGTCCTGATTTTTTTTGCCAAGGTTACTTCTGGGCCTGCGAAGTTCATGTGGAATATTTTGATTTATGTATGTCGAATAAAATAAACTTGTTGACCTTTACCATGTGTTTTATGTCATTGACCAATTTACATTTGCTTGTATATTCTTTTCTTTTTCTTTTTTAATTTAACAAAGGTTTTGAATATGTGAAAAGCTTCTTTAAAAAAAAAAAAAGACATATGAAATGAATCCATAATGCTAATGGCAGTTTTGTGTTTAAAGGTAAACTGCAAGGTTTTTGAAAAAGTCAAAATATTCGCCATATGTATTTGTATTAATGAATTCATATTTGCATTAGAAAAAGGGTTCTTGTTAACCCCAAATCACATAATTTTGAATTGCCGTTTCATGCAGTTGTAAGACTTAAACCAAATTTTTACTGTACTTTGCCAATGCGAAGTGATTGTAAGAATAAAGTATTTACAATAGTTATAATTGAAATCAAACGCATTTTTTAAATACTCTCATGAATTTAATGCAAGGCCATAGCCAGATTTTTTTTTTTTGGGGGGGGGGGAGGCTTTGAAACAGTAATGTTGAAGAAAGTTTCAGGGAGGAATATATGCTACATTGCGAAAATTTTCGGGGGGGGGGGGGTTCGTGGGCATCCCTGGTTACAGCCTTGATTTAATGAAAGAATATTCAAATAAAAATTTAAAAGATACAATAATACACTACTGCTTGGTTCATAATGATACATTTCTATATTATATATATATCGTTTGTGAATGGTACATTTCTAATGTCAGAAAGAGATATATTACAATGCTAAAATTAGTTATAATTTCCTATTCGTTAAATATATCTATATTTTCATTTTCCGAGAAAAATTTTATTGGATTCTTTACTTTTCAATATTTTAAAATTTTTTCCACGAGTGCTAGAAGTAATACCTTCTCAAACGGGCTAAAAACCACTCGTGTTTTATTTATCGCTATATCGCAGAGAACGGGAATTTTAAAAAACGGGAAACGAAATGTACACTGCGCGGCGAAAAAGCATGAAGAAAATCATGTGATAGTTTTGACCAATAACGGGCCTCCGTACGTTCCCACATGGCGTCGAGTTGACTAACTTCGTGGTTGGAAAACCCCAGGTTGATTTTCCTCCGTGAATACCGATTTTTAACTTCGCAGCGCTGAGCCCCAACTCCGAGTTAACGGATCTCGTGGTTTCATGCGTGGAGTTAGATTGACGGTGAATATGGCGGTTAGTGTCTGACTCTGTGTGTGACGAAAGTTCTCGAAACCGTGTGTGTGAACAAAATCTAAATTTGCTGAAAGACTCGTCTAACTGGTCAGTTGAGAATAACGTATCTCATACTGCAATTAATGGTTTATTAAAAACACTTAAGAAATATCCATTTGGGTCTGATTTACCAAGCGATGAACGGGGACTATTGCAAACCCCTAGGTCTGTTGCAATTAAAAATGTATCGTCTGGTATTTATCACCACTTTGGTATTGAAAATGGAATAAAAAATGTTATTCAAAATATTAAAGATACAGTTCTAACACAATCAACAATTGAATTACTGGTAAATGTTGATGGACTTCCTATAGCTAAAAGTTCCAACAGTCAGTTATGGCCAATTTTAGGTTCGTTAAGCTATACTGTGAATTTTCCTTGTGTGTTCCCCATTGGTGTATTCCATTCCTATGAAAAACCCAAAAATCCTAATGAGTTTTTAAGTGATTTTGTGTGTGAAATGAAACATCTAATCGAAAATGGTATATCTATTGATGGTAAAATGTGTAACATACGTCTTAAAGGAATAATTTGTGATGCACCTGCTCGAGCTTTTGTACTCGTATTATGCATTAAAAGCCATTCTGGGTATTCGAGTTGTAACAAATGTTTTGAAACTGGTATATTTTATAAAAATAGAATTTGCTTTACTAATGTTAATTTCACTGAAAGAACTGATGTTGATTTTAGAAATAGGGAGGGATCCTGATGATGAACATCATAAATATGATTCTATACTGTTGGAGATAGATAATTTTTGCCTTGTTTCACATGTTCCACATGAGTACGAGTATATGCATTTGATATGTTTAGGGGTCATGAAAAAGTTAATTAAGCTGTGGTTGAAAGATGATTTAAAATTTAGACTTGCTAATAATCAGGTAGAAAGTGGGTCAAAACAACAAGTAGAACTTAAAAACTGTTTCCCTAATGATTTCGCCCGAAAACCTCGTTCTTTAAAAGAATTTGAACGTTGGAAAGCAACAGAGTTTCGTCTGTTTTTGTTATACACTGGGCCAGTGGTTTTGTCCAATGTTTTACGTAAAGATCTGTATGAGCATTTTCTGCTTATGCATTGTGCAGTTAAAGTATTAGTAACCGAGCCTAACAGAGAGATGGGATCATATGCTCAGGCTTGGTTAAAGTGTTTTGTCCAAAGTTTTATACCCCTATGTGGTAAACAACATGTATCTCACAATGTTCATGGGTTATTGCATCTATGTAAAGATGTGGAACATTTTGGCGCTCTAGACAATTTTAGTGCGTTTCAGTTTGAAAATTTTATGAAAGAGTTCATACGACTTGAACTCTCGAGTTTATTCTTTTAGCAACAAACAACTTTGCCCCTATCACCGAAACATTCGGTGATGGGCAATGGTGCAGTCCTGAAAAAAAATGTTGGGGGGGACGCTCATACATACGAAGATAAGCAATTGAAATAAAAAAGTGGGGGACGCTTATGTTAAAATGTAAAACGTTTGGGGGGACGCTTGCATTAAAATAAAAAGGTAGGGGGACGCCGTCCCCCCTCGACTACACCACTGGTGATGGGGATGTTATACCAGTTAAGTTACCAGTAAAAAATATAGAGGAACTGCAATGCTTAGAAGGTGCGCTTTTGAAGCCAGAGATTTTCAATTATTTGGTATGCATTAGTTGTTTCTTTTAAACCAATTCTTTCAGTGTATCTTGAATTAATTTTTCTGTGAATTTTTATAGATTAACTTTACGTCAAACTGTGGGGGCGTAACTGTAGACTCCACTGTAAAGCGGATCATGAGAAAACTCCTGACAGACGTAGTGGCACAGGAGTTCAGCTGGATGGAGCGAAAGGAAAGGGTGTATTTTATAAGATGCAGCTGACAAGAGTGATATTTGGTACAATTTTATATGTATAAAATAATATAAATAATTTATATACATTAAAAATGAATACATAACTGTTGGATATACAATTATCATTAAAGTATTTTGAGCTTTATCTGTAGTGCTCTAATTTGTTTTCAAGTTTTTGTGAATGTAGCCGATAGTCAAGGATTGTTTGAAGAATTTTCCTTGAAGTATGAACTAATGAAGGCATGATTTTATTGTGAAAACCTTGTAACAGCTACACATGTTCTGGAAGGAGAGGGGTGTGAAAATACATGTTCATTGTTTGGCTTTCTTGATTATCAAACAAAGTTTTTGATTTTGTTTTCCAAATTTCTTGTTGAGTAAATTCACAGTAATTTTTCACCTGTTAATTAAATTGCTATTGAAATGTAGTTTGCTATTTTATTTTTCTTATTTATTTAAATTCTGCCTTGCTACAGGTGTTTTTTTTCCTGGGTAACAATCAACATTTTGTATTTAAATAAGTTTTTTTTCTCTATCCATGTGCATGTGTATATTTTGTGCTTAAATTGGACAAATGAGAAAATTCCTTTTACATTGTTATGAAGAGAAATTTGTTCTATGTGTAAAAATTCATTCTTGAAAATTAATTTTTTAGATGCAACTAGACGGAATAAAACAGTAAGAAATGCTGCAACGGATGCAGCAGTGGGAACTGCAATAAAAAATTGGCTTCGCCATGCGAAAGCACGCCATAGGAGAGTGGCTGCAGAAAATTCTGCCAACTCCCCCTCCCTTTTAGGCAATACTATTGTGTAAATAAATCTGTTATGTGTAAATAAATCTATTTTGTATAAAATAATCTATTTTGTAATATCTTCTGTATATAATTTTTGTTCCTTTTTAAAATAAAACAAAAAAACGACTTGTTTGTTCAGTTTATTTTTTTTGACTCAGAGAACAGCAGCCTACTCTTAATTATCTTTAAGTCAAAAGTAATACATTTTTGAGAAAAAATAATCCTCGTATTGCTCATTGAGTACCACTTGTTTCTAATGAAATGTCCAGAATTACATCAGTAAATTCAATCATAATTATATCTGAATTATACTGTACACAATTAAAAAGGAGTAAAGTTTAAATTAGTATGAAAATCGTGAAAGTATGAAAATTGTGAGTAATTTTAAGTACTCGAAATTAATGCACTAAATGGATGTAAAATTTTAAAAACTTGTCTCATCTTTCAGAAGTAGTTTTATGAAGGAATATTTTAAATTTTTTTTAAGTGCTCTGTTTTTTTTTATGAGCTATTTAATACGGGTTCACAGAAAAAGATAAAAATGTTTTGTCAATACTATATAATTTTTGTTACATTTCTTGCTTATATATGTAAAATATTGAAATGTGCTAAAGATTTATTGCATATGCATGAAGTGTATTGACCTGTAGCCTAATATATATCTCTAGTATTGAATATTCATTAAAAATTTTAATTGCTTAGTCATATTTTCCTAAAGTGAAGATTTGAAAATAAATTATAAATATTTTCAAAAGTAGCTTTAGGGAAATAATGGCTAAGTAATTATAATTTGTAATGGAGTAATTTACATTGCTCAAATGTATGTTATGCTATAGGCTTTGTACTCTTTTTGCATATGTAATAAATCTGTAGCATATTCTGATGTTTTATAAATACCTATAAACCATTCATTTGAGACCTCCTATGGATATCCAAGCTATATCCCAATATCCAAGAGATGGATATCTCTTGGATATCCTAGAGATATGAAATGAGGGAAAGGGGGGCACAAACGGCCAAGTACTGCGACCAGAGGTCTATTGTACTAAACCCCAAAAAGATGAGCATGTCTCTAGAAGAGACCAGTAGCTGACACAAAGTTCAGCAGGCACCTAATAGGGATGTCATGAATTTCCCAGGGTTCAATGATATGACGACCTAGGTGTTCAAACCTATAAGTAGAAAACACATCACAACTGCATAAGATATGTGCAACGGTTTCCTCATGAAAATGGCAACCCCTACAGGTTGGGTCGTTACTGACCCTCATAATACTGAGATGCCGCTTTAAGGTACAGTGACCAGTAAGAAGACCAATTGCCTTCCTGATACCATTTCTATTAAGTTTTAGTAACTCTTTCGCCCTGATGCTGGGGCAACCGTAATTAAGCTCTTTAGCCTGGCGTTGTCCATCTATATTACGCCAGTTACGATACTGCTTATCTTTAAAAATATTAAAGACAGTGGTCCTAATAAGATTCCTAGAAATCCCAATTGCAGGCTCTGGGCCAATAAAGGGAGTGTCAGAACCTTTCCTAGCCAGGCGATCAGCAATTTCATTGCCCGCAACACCTGAATGCCCAGGCTCCCAATAAAGAGTAACCCTATTATGCTTTGCAAGAGTACAAAGCAAGTTGAAACATTCCCAAACAATACGGGAAGTCATAGCGACTTTATTTAAGGCCAGTAAGGCAGCTTGACTATCAGAGCAGATATGAACACACCTGTTACGGTAGCCCTTCTCAGAACACAAAATACAGCACCTAAGAATAGCAAAGACCTCCGCCTGAAAGACAGTACTGAACCTGCCTAGAGGACAGGAGTACTCAGTGCCATCACCGGGACAATAAGCTCCAGCACCTGTATTCAAATTCATTTTGGAGCCGTCAGTAAACCAGAGAGCGCAACTCTTGCCGTGCATTGGAGGCAGATCGCTCCAATCACGGCGAGAGGGAAAGATCACTTGATAGGGCCTATCAAACGCCCAATGAGTGTCAAAAGAATCACTCGGCAAGCCAGAAAGGGGATGCCCCAGGACCTCCTCATCAAAGTTTTTCCAGGAAAGGTACCCAGAATAGGATTTCCAGAGCCCGGAATGCTTAAGCCTCTCCATGCACAAGAAAGCCTCAGCCTCAATGCGCATGTAGAGGGGACAAAGACCTAAAAGCAACTCAAGAGAAGCAGTAGGTGTGGTCCTTATACAACCACTTATGGAAATACAGACCATCCTTTGCAATTTGTTAAGCTCAGTCTTACCAGTACTTAAGCTGGTTCTTGACCACCAAACAATGGAGCCATACGTAATGATGGGACATATTACCATCGTATAGATCCAATGGACAACCTTGGGCTTAAGGCCCCAAGTACAGCCAACGGCTCTTTTGCAGGACCAAAATACTTTACTAGCCTTGGCCAGGCAATAGGTAAAATGCTTGTTTCAGTTAAGTTTGGAGTCGAAATAGACTCCAAGGTACTTTACCTCATCAGAACAGGTGAGAGATTGTCCAAAGAAGCTGACACTACGCACCTCGATAGTTCTCTTGCGTGTGAAGGCAACCATAGTAGTTTTAAGAGGATTCACAGAGAGACCTTCAGAATGACACCACCTTTCCACACATTTTAACCCTTGCGATAAAATGGAGGAGACAGTGTCAATAAACTTACCTCTGGCTACAATAGTTACGTCATCAGCATAGCTGATGCAGGAAAGACCAAAAGCCGTAATATTATTTAAAAGTGAATCGACTACGAGACACCAAAGGGTAGGTGAAAGTACACCACCCTGAGGACAGCCAGCATTTGCTTGCACATTAAGTTCGTCACCACACAGAGAGGCATTAACACACCTATATGATAACAGATTTTCAATCCAATTAACAATAGTTGTGTCAATGCCGCGCCTATTCAGGGCACCCAAAATAGTGTTTACAGGTACCCTATCAAAGGCCCCTTCATTGTCTAGGAAGACAGCTAGGGCTATTTCCTTGTCTTTTATAGACTTTTCCAAAATATAGGAGAGGCTATACAAAGCAGTTTCAGTAGATCTGCCAGACTGATAAGCATGCTGAGAGGGAGAGAGTGGTGAAACCAACAAAATTGTTTCTCTAATATGCCTATCAATAAACTTTTCTAAAGCCTTTAAGAGGAAAGAAGTGAGACTAATGGGCCTAAAGGATTTAGCCTCACAATAATTATCCTTTCCAATTTTTGGTATAAAAATAACCTTAGTTTGCCTCCAAGCAGTCGGAACGTGCTCATAAGCAATGCATGCTCTGAAGATCTTACAAAGTATGGGGGAAAGAGTCTTTAACCCTTTCTGAAGAAGGGCGGGGAATATGCCATCCACACCAGGGGTTTTGAAGGGCTTGAAAGAATCAATAGCCCAGACGACTTGTTCATAGGTAATAATCTTTTTCGCACACTCCCATTTACGCTTTACACATCTACGAGTAGGTATGGTAGCAGAAGGGACTGGGCCATTAATGATATCTGAACCTGGAAAGTGAACTTTTAGCATTTCTGCCAGAGTTTCCCCTCCTGATTCCGTATACCTGCCATTTGGAAGTTTAATTGTATTAAGATCACTGTTTCTATCTCTGACCATGAATCTAGTAATTCTGGCAGTTGAAGAAACATCGTTAATATTATCACAGAACTGTTTCCAGGAATTATATTTTGCATCCCGGATAGCTTTATTATAGTTGGTGAGGGAGGTTTTATAAGATACCCAATCACCATTCTTCTTTGCTCTATTAAAGAGCTTCCTGCACCTACTACGTAGATTACTGATCTCTTTTGTCCACCAAGGAACTAACCTTGGCGAGTCAATAACAGTAGCCTTACAATTTTGGTAGTAAGACTGGAGAATGGCACGTTGCACTGAGTAAACAGACAATTCCAAGTCAGCTATCGAGTTAAATTTACTAAAGTTACCTCTAGTAAGATGCTCCAAATCTTCCACATAGGACGCCCAAATGGTGTTTCTGGGGTTCCTTTGGATGTTTTTTAGTCTTGTAGGACCTGAAACAGAGAAAGTGACCAGGCGGTGGTCTGATAAAGTAACTTCATCAGACACCCTCCAGTCATTTACCAGATTAGTGCAACAGTTATTGCACAGTGTTAGATCAATAACCTCTTTTCTATTTGCAGTAATGAAGGTAGGTTCATTGCCTTTGTTTAAAATGTTTAAATTAAAATATAAAATATCCTCAAGTAAGCTATCACCGCGTTTGTTGCAATCAGAGCTGCTCCAGACTACATTGTGCGCATTAGCATCACAACCAATGATAAACTTCTTATTATCCATCTTACAGTGTTCAATAAAAGTTTTCATTTTCACTGAGAGAGGATCCTTGTTCTCATAAGGGAGATAAGAAGACATAAAGATAAAATCATCTTTATGCCCAGCAACCTCATAAGTAACCTTGACTGCGACATTTTCACCATCTAAGTAGCTAACTAAATTTAGAGCATTAAGCCTAGTGTTAGTAATAATACATGCTCTGGGCCTATCACAGGTAAGATCGTAATGAATCTTATGATCCCGACTACTAAGACCAAGAATCTGTCCATTTCTGGTCCAAGGCTCCTGAATAAGAACAATATCAAAGTCTCCTTTAACCATTTTCATGCTCAAAAGAGCAGAAGCAGCACGGCTATGATGAAGATTGATTTGACCAACTTTCAAATGACCAGCCACAAGTAAAAAGCAGGACCAAAAAGAAAAGACAAGTGAGGACAAAACCAAACAAGTCAAGATTAGGTGGTGGTTTGACCATCACCCTTCGTATGCTCTGTTTCTAACACTTCTTCCATCATCTCTTTTGACAGAGGTGAATGGGCACGCAATGTTTCGTCAGAGCTAGAACCTAACTCTAATTCATTAAACATTAATAAATCAGAATCTTTGTCAGAATCACCTACCTGGGAGGAGGTTTCCTTGCTTTCAGGAGACTGCTCCTGTAAGGAGGTAGATGGTTCAGAATCCTAGAGATAACCTTATGACGTTAAGATGTCTAAGGGATATCTGTTGGATGTTTTCAGGATATCAATGAGATATCCATGGGATATCTAATACACGTCGCGATATCGCGACGTCTCAGGGTATTCCAATAGCTGCAACCTTTTTGACGTTCTGTGGATATTCAGCAGATATGTGGATGTCTCAGGGATATCTCATGGATTTGGTTATATCTACTTAGAGTCCCTGTATCTTAGCGAGAGTAGCGTCAAAGCGGTATCATTTTCCTATTGGTGGAAGGTTAACCCTCCGCCCGAGGCAGTGCCTTCCTTCGTCCCATAGCTTTAACGTGGAGACGATTAAATGCCATGAAAAAACACGAGAATCCGTAAAATTAAAGGCAAATACATTTTTAAAATTCTTTTATTATTGTTCTAAAATGTTTAAAATATAGGAATGTAGCTTTATTTTGAGCCATATGCTCCTATTTATTTAATTATTTCTTTGTTAAAATAAGTGCATGCTTTCTTAATGCTAATATTCCATGTTGACCCGCTATTTTTGGCCCTAATTGTCATTTTCCCTAATAAATAAATAGCTAGTATCCTAAAGTAATTAAAAAACATCGCTTCAAGATTAAGAAAGTGTTTAAATTTAGTAAAATTAAGTTATTTTAACGAATACTTTGTATCTTCGACTTGGCGTCATTTGCTTATGCTTGGCGACTAGTGGAATGTAAACATATCGGCCGCTTCCACACATTCTTGTTAGTCAGTTACGAATGGATTTTCTTATATTTAAGCGGGCTTTTTCTGCCGAATTTTAAAATAGGCAGGGTAGTTAGCTGTGTAGGAGGCCAAGTTTTACTGGCCTTCAAAACCAATTATCAATTTCAAAAATGTTCTATAATGTCATCTTCATTTTCCTACTAAATTACTTGAAGTTAAGGAGTTACGAGGGGGGAGGGCGCATATGTGGAGCTGAATTCGGCTTCGGAGAAAGTTTTCCGTATTTGCTATTAATTTAATGAATACCTTCATGGGGAAATGTATTTTTTCACATAAGGGGATCATTCATAAATGATGTCACGCTTCGAGGGGGGTGGGTAACAAGAAGTGTGACATCAGGCTTATACAACATAGCGGGACAAAGGGGGGAGGGGGTCAAATATATCAAAAAAAAAAAAAAAACGCGTGCATTTATGAACGGTCTCTAAGTACATTCTTTCTTCTTAGAACATTTAATATCATTATCAGTTTTATATAAAAATATCACTGATTAAATAATACAGTCGACGCTCGTTATAACGACCACGCATTATAAAGACCATTCCATTATAACGACCAGTGATAAAAGCCCCAACTTTCTTCCTATGAACTCTATGTTAATTTGCTTTCGGTATAACGACCGTTCTGTATCGCCCAATCCAATACAGCGACCGCATTCAACGGACACTATTTCCGGTATTTTTCCAAAAAGAACATGTTTCTAAATTTGTAACTTGAAATGACCTTGATTATAGTTTACTGACAAGCTGCATGCAGCCTTCAGTGTTCAGTCAGTCCAACTTTGACAGGGGGAGGGGATTACCACTCACCATAGTATGGAAAGAATAGAGAGGGGGAGAGAGCACGTGGACTTTACGGATTTTAGGAAAAGGGGTTGACAGATGTATTGGTAGTTTTTGTCATTTGAATCACGTGTTTTCCCAAGGGTCGATTCTCCGAAATACGAGGAGTCTTGCTGTCCGTGACTGGTGGTGTCATGTCAGCTCAGAAGTTCTGCTTCCAGAAATGTGAATGAGAGGGTTCGAGAAAAATTAACCTGCTCTTCAACCTGAATGTTGACAGGTTCCAGGTCACGTGCCTTGGATTAGTTATCCTCTGGGGGAAGGAGCGAAAAAAGAATAAGGTTCTTCAGTGAAATGCATACTGCAAACAGGAGTTGCATTTTCGCTATTGAACGAGATGGCAGGTTCAAACAAGCGCAATGCGATATGTCTAGATACTAAAATTAAAATCTTAAATGAAGTTGATAAAAAAGTTTTAAAAAAATGCGAAATTGCTAGAGTTTTCAAAATTCCCAAAAGCACCTTATTTGGCATCATTAACAACCGGGACTCAATTTTAAGAAAAGAAGAAATTGGAGTCAAATCTTCTAGAAATCGGTCCCGTGAAGGGAAATTTCAGAAGATCGAAGAAGGTTTATATGAATGGTTGAAAATAATGCGATCAAAAAATGTCCCAATAGATGGAAATTTGCTGAAGTCAAAAGCTCTAACTTTTGCTCAAAAAATGGACATTGACGAAACTGTGTTCAAAGCTTCGGACGGATGGTTGCAAAAATTTAAAACCAGACATGGTCTTTCATTCCGGAAGCTTTGTGGCGAAAGTGGTTCTGTGAATGAAGAAGCAGTGGACACATGGAAAAAAGAAAAGCTGGAAGAAATTATCAAAAATTATACTCCAGAGGATATTTTTAACGCAGACGAGACTGGACTGTTTTTCATGATGAAACCTGATAAATCTTTCGTTTTAAAAAACGAAACTGCGAGTGGAGGGAAAGAAGCCAAGCAAAGACTAACAGTTCTCTTATGCTCAAATATGTCTGGTACTGAAAAACTTCCACTCTTAGTGATCGGAAAATCAAAAAAGCCGAGATGTTTTAAAGGACTCAAAACCTTACCTGTCACGTACAAAAACAACTCCAAATCGTGGATGACATCTGTCATTTTTGAGGAATGGCTACGTTGCTTGGATAAGCAAATGACAATTCAAGGTAGAAAAATTATTCTTGTAATTGATAACTGCACGGCTCATTTCAAACTAAATGGGTTGAAATCAATCACCGTGGAATATTTTCCACCTAATGTCACATCTGTTCTTCAGCCACTAGACCAAGGGGTCATTATGAGTTTTAAACGCAATTATAGGAAGTTACTACTGCGAAGAGTTGTTTCTGCACTCGACGAAGATCAAGATTACAAAGTTGATGTCCTAACAGCTTTGCATCTCTCTAAAGCAGCATGGAATGACGTCTCAGAAAAAACCATCAAGAATTGCTTCCATCATGCTGGTTTTAAAAAGCAAGAGGAAAGGGAATCTACTGCTGAAATAATTTGTCCGGCAATCGAAGATGAAAATTTTGTTGAAGAAGAGGAAATGCTGCAAGAAATTTCTCAGAAAATGAACATGGATGCAACGTTGAACTTTGACGATTACGCTAAAATCGATAATGACTTGGAATGTGTCGAGCATCTGTCAGAAGATGAACTAATTTCCCGTTATTGTGGACAGGAAGAAATTGATGCATCATCATCAGATGAAGAAGAGGAAGAAATTGTAACAAAAACTCCTAGCATAAAAAATGTGTCTAATGCTATCGAGACTTTAAAATGTTTTTTTGAAAGGCAAGAAAATACAGAACACTATTTGTCATCAATAACTGAAATGGAAAATTATGTTTTGCAAAAATCACATGTGCTTAAAAAGGCAAACAACCATTTCTGATTTTTTCTTCCAAAAATGAATGATTTGCAAGTATGTAATTTTTTCCTTATATTTTCTACTTTAAAATCTGTTTAACATTTTATTATAACATATTGCACTGATAATTTTTTTTAAATTCCAATGATAAAATATAATTTGAGCATTTTGTTGGAATCTTTGAAAAATTGGCAATTTTAATGGAATTACTATACTGCATGATGCATGCATATACATTTTTAAATTCTACCTCTTATAGCGACCACCCGTTATAAGGACCTTTTTTTGTGGAACGGAGATGGTCGTTATATCGAGCGTCGACTGTAATTCCAATTTTTTTTTTTACCAATTCATTATTTTACCATTCATATATTTCTAGCATTACTGCTTAATTTTCCTTTAGTTTCCCTAAGAAATAAACGAGTAATCTTTTAATGATTTATTAATGCAATATTAGCAACACACACACACACAAAAAAAAACTTTCAGAATTAAAAATACAAGAAATTATATTGAAAATAATAAATTTATAAATATCACTATTTATTTTTGAATCAATTAAAGAGTAACAATTTCCATGTCCTCATATTTAACATAACGTGATTTAAAGCTGCGAATGATTAAATTATCCTGGACTTGTTGAGACCAAAGATATTTTTAAAAAAAGTTTGTGGCTTACGCAAAAAGTAGCTTTTAATTCAAACAGAAATTTTGCTTTCAAGTGGACAAAATTTCCCGTTAACGATTATCGTTTAGCGGAAATCCTTGAGCGAGTATGAAGCCAACCTTGTACTCGGCGGCAACCCTGTTTTTCGTCCGGAGGCAGTTTTCCCCCGATCTGTCGTTACTCTGAAGACTACGTCTTATAAAGGAACTCTATATCTACTGATCTTATCCAAGAGATATCCTATGGACGTAATTTGGAGATTCATGGCTGTCTGGGCTGATTCAATTTGAAAAATTACCTTACCAATTCTCTCAACCTTGCTTTTAATACCGCCAACAGCAACTTCCATTTGGGTATTTTGGACCGTTCGCATTTCCAAAAATAAACTTTTATCTCGGCAAAAATGCGCGGTGCTCCCTGTATCTAGAAGCCATTCCCGTTTTCATTTTTGGAGCTCGTGCTGTGAGCTGAAATTTCAGTATTTTCATTTACCGAGCAAAACATGCCTGCTTGAGGGCTTTCTTTAGTTTTTCCCGAATTAGAATTTTGACCCTTATAAAATTTGTTTTTGCTCCAGCACTGCGAAGCGATGTGTCCTCTCTTTTTACAAAAATTACAAATTTTCTTTGAAAAATTTCTTCCCTTGTTCACTGCCTGGGGTACGCTTGAGAAAACTTTCATAGCAGCTGTGTTATTATGTGCATCTAAATCATTCGATAGATATTTTATACGGCCTTCTTCGGCCAACAATTCATCTTTAATATTTGAAAAATTAAACTTTTTATCGTCCCATGTATAGATGAATTGCACAATGCTATTAAAATTTGGAGGCAGATATCTGATTAATTGAAAAGTTCTAATCTTTTCCTCCATGACGTATTCATTTTCGACAAGCTGCTTGTAAATTCCCCCCAATTTAGCCGCGAACATTCCTACCGATTCCCCATCGGACATTCTGCAGGAAAAATATGCTTCCCACAACGTGGCAAACCTGGCCAAGGACGTGGGCTCAAAATTTAACTTGAGAGCATTCCAAGCGTCAAAGGGGTCTTCTAAATCATCAATAAGTCTTTTTAAATCAGTTTCTAAGTTTCGATAAGTTACGGCTAAAGCTTGGCCACAACGCATTTTATCCAACGTACTTACAGGCGCTTCAGCCTTAGCATGGGTTATTTCCCAAAGATCGCGCTCTATCAAGACCATTTTTATGTCCTTGGGCAAAGTTGCCCAGTTATGGGAATTCAACTTTTCTATTTGCCTATAATCCCTGTCAATTCTGGACAAATACTAAAGTCAAAAATTCTCTCAGAAAAAGGCCACGTACTCTGCTACCACTTGTTGGCTTTAGAAAATTAAAAGTTACATTTAAATTTAAAATGTACTAAAATATTTCCCACAATGATATGCCAACGAAAAATTAGAGTGTGGACCTTTCCGAGAAGAATACATGACAAAATATTTGTAACAAGAAATGAACGCTTATTTAACAAATAACAGTTAAAACGACCTCAAAAATATTAAAATCCCGATAAAAAAAATCAACATTTAAATAGAAACAGTATATTCACCACGTGTCCTTGAAATATATTCACACTTTAAATGAAAATCACCGGAGTCCAAGATGAAAAACTTTGAAGTTAAAAGTTCATAAAGTTGGTCAGCTTCAGTCAATCCATGTGCAAAGGCGAGCAGGAAAAAACTTTACACCATTTGGCAATCCAGGCGATATCCTTTAGTAGAACCTTTCGGGGACCGGATCGGGTGACTCATTTTGCATTGATGGTATTTTAAAAATCGGCGATTAAACTTCTTTCCATGACGAATATTCGACAAGTAAAAACAAAATTTCATGTATACATTTCCAGAGGCCAACACACGCCTCAGACAACAAAGAGGAATTAACCTCAAATGAAAACAACGGTTTCAACCGAAGCTCAACACGATGTGCTCTCACATCGGTGAAGTGTGAGGTCGGATGAGGAGCGCGCCACATTATCGTGAAAGCTGACGCGGTGGATAACAAAAGGTCAACCGCGGCACTCCAAAGGAGTTGTCCATGGGTTACCAACAAGTAATTAGCGCTTGGGTGCCAGATTGGCATATATAGTGCTCTTTGGCAAGACTCTAAAAAATGCAAATTTCATGTCAACCCGGAAGTCCAGAAAGTTGTCCAACATGGCGGTTGGTGAGAAACAAGAGTTTCATTTTGATTACAAGAATCGTAAGTATGATTATTTTTATGCTCTTCAAGTATGTATCACTTTAAAATTAGTTCATTGCCCTGAAAATGTTCGTATTTATTTCATTTTCTGAATATGAGCTTGAAGATAGTTTTTGCGTTTGTTTTCTTGCATCGTAGATGCGAAAAAACATACGTAGATGATGCATGTAAAATATAGATATGGGGATGGAACTGCTGTTTATTCCACTAATCGTGTTTATTCCCTTTAATCGTAATTAAATGAGTATAAACATTTGTTATTTGTTGCATTTATAGTAATGTCAAAAATGAGCTCTCCCAATTGTTACTTCAAAGATAAGTTGACTATTTTGGATAAAATTAGATAGAATATTTCTGGAATTAAATTGTTCTGTGAGTAATTTCCCTAGCTTCAGTTTTAAATTTCAATCCATTTCGTACAAAATTAGTTATGATAACTAATCATTTTAATATTACTTGGCTTATTTAGTAGTACAAGAAAAAAAATTCATTATGCAATAAAAAGTTAAAGACATTTTATTGAAAGAAACCTGTTGTATGTTGAAAAAAAATGTAGACTTGCTAATGTGTTGTGTAAAATAAAGGTTACATGAGTAAGTTATTGCATGAATGCAAGCAAAAACAGTTTTTGTTGTAAACAAACCTGTGTAGAATGTTATAAATCTTGAAAATTATTAGCTAGTTTATCTCATTAAATGACTTTTGACTATTAAGTACGTAATTTTAAAGACCACTCTTGTTCGAGTGCTATGAATGGCTGTATTCAAAAATGCTGACACCTTTTAATGCATCCAATTATCTCATTCAAGATTTTGCAAGCTACAAGAGAAGCTCAAATTCTTACTCATGCTGTCCATTTAAAATACCATTTAGGTTTGAAAACTTCTGTAGGTTGAAATATTTGAGTCTCTGGGAAAAATCGTTAAACATGTAGTTTTAATTTTAGTTTCTATGCTATCATAATTCTGTCCTGCCAAGTGCTAAGTATAAAAATAGTGTTTGTAATTGAAATTGAGTTATTGTGATCAGCTGGTACTTTGTAATATTAATATTCATTTTATCTAAATCTTGGAGCCGCAAAGTTGATGCGGAGAAAAGTCAAGCTCCAACTCCTTTACATAAAAATATACATATTAGGGGTGTAATGAATATTGGATGCATTTTTAAGCAGCTCCTCTACTCCAAATCAGTGCGAATGCAACTCCTCTACCCCAAAACTAGCCCAACTGCAACATCAGAACCCTGCTAAATCTGTTTTATGGTTATATGTGAACAGACAATGTTAATATAAAAGTTTAAAATCAACTAAACATATATATATACAGCCATAAAAATTAAAGTTTTTAATTTCTTCATTTGTGCTGAGTTGCGCAATTTTTTCAAAAATTTGTATCTAATTTTATGTTGATTTTTATTACTTAGCAATTGCAAAAGGCTCTGGAAATGCATAAGTTTGCCATTACTGTCATAGAGGCATATCTGTTCCCTCTTATAATATGAGTATAACCAGTGGTGCAGTCAAGAGGATATGGCATCCCCCTACCTTTTTATTTTAACACAAGCATCTCCCCATCTGTTTTGAATTTTAACATAAGCGTACCCCCACTTTTAGATGTTGGTATACATAAGCGTCCCCCCACCTTTTTTTCCTGGACTACATCACTGAGCATAACATATTATTATTATTATGGTACTATTAGTCTTCTGTAATTTGAAGTTTTCGATAATTAAAGTTTAGCTGTGGTCCCTTCAGCTTTGAACTTTCCAAGTTCTACTGTATTAATAATGTGGGAAAAGCTTAAGAATGTGATTTCTATGAATGAGAGCAAGAGTTTAATCAATTTAGGTTATATCTGGAGTCTCTCGTGACAAAAAGATGTGAAAAACGGAATAGGAAAAACTAAAATTATAGACGACTTTCAAAAAGAAAAAAAAATTATGATGACTGATGATTTTGTGAAAGTTTCTGAAGAAGAATGAAAAACTGAAAAAATGTGGTACAATGTTAAATATTAGCAGGAAATACTCTGATATTCTGCTTTCTCTCTGTTAAAGAACTGAAAGGAGTTTCATATTCTTGCCTTTCAGGTTTTCGAAAAAAGCAGGTTGCATTCTGTTCCTTATCCATCAATGTTTGTATCGGTAAGTCATTATTTCATTATTACATTGCATTTAACATGCATCAAGAATGTTATTTTCTGCTGTACCTAAATAATGCACCTTTCAAAACTAAATTGTGTTATTTTCAATATTTTGCACCTCCAGTGCAGTAAGGCCATGCCTCAAAAAAAGTAAAAATGGCCATATCATCTGTAGGGGGCTTCGAACAATTTCCTGGAAGATGGGGGAATGAAACCAGTGGCACAAGCAAGCATACGGATACTTTGTGGTGCTAATCCTTTGCTGTCAATTTCTCTCCCACCTTTTGTACTATAACCCCTCTTGTCTTTTTTAAGAATGCCCCCATTGACAAGATTAAATGGAGAGAAAAAAATCAGGTGCTTGTTTGAAGATAATGTAAATCTTTAAAGTTATTAAAAACTCGTCTTACAATATTCCTTTGAGGTAGATTGATTGCTAATCTTTAACTTATTAAGTCATACCAAAAAAATGTGATGTCATGCCAGTATTTGTCTGCATAGATGAAATAGCAATTTAAAGCTTATCTAATCCTCTTTCGAAGTTAACCAATGACCACCTTGTACATTTTGAATAACTATGTATTTTTAGAAAATCTTTAACATCAAACAAATAACTTATATAATTAATAAGATATTTATCTTTATTTTATCTAAGTACTTTAATATTAAAGTTGTATGATACAAAGTAAGGTTAATACATGAAGCTAAACTAATCAATTGATTTTTTTTTAATCATTGATTTTACAATGTTAGAAAATGTTGTAAAAATGAAATATGTTTGCAAATATAGCCACTGTTTCAAACAAAACTTCCTAGGTCCATCTCTGCATTACATATTTCATAAGTTTAGAACTATTATCCTTTTTTAATTTTACAATATTACTCTTATTATTCAGGCATCTTAACAGCAAAGAATAATTCATTCAATCATTGAAATTAGAATTCATAATAATCATGAACCATTCTGCCTTTTTTATCTTAAAAATAGTATTTTAGATCAATTTAATAAATGCCACACAATAAATAATTCAGAAGCAGGTTTTTGCCCTCCTTTAGACAATCTGAAGGTCAGGGTTTTTGTGTTTTTTTTTTTGCAGAACGCAGAAAAAAAATAGCATGGTCCCTGACCAATCCAGTTGATTGGACATCCGGATAAGCGTCGCTCTACTGTATATTTAATTTTACAGTTTTCTACCTCTGGAATAATTAGTACAGTGAAACCTCCCTTAAGGGACACCTCCGAAAAAGGGACACCTCTAAATAAGGGACACTTTTTCTGGTCCCAGTCCCTTTGAATAGGGACCGCAATGTATTTACCTCTGAATAAGGGACACTCTATTTAAGAGACATTCACAGAGAAAAATTTCTAAAATTCAAGTTATATAGATAAGAAAAATTTACTGGAAATTGAAGTTTTTTTTCTAAAAATTAACTTCTGAAAATACTAATCTAAACCCTATGACCAAAAAAAACAAGTGTATTTTAAAGTGCTAGCCAGAACCTACATGTAAAGGTTTTTCCCTCTCTTGTACTATGGAATCCGTGAATGCTCAGCATTGACAGACAGTACCCCGGCTTCCAACAAGTTTTTGATGCAAGAATTGGAAAAAGTACACGAAACTTAAATTATGCTGTATTGCCTGAATTTCATACTTTAAAACAAACCCATCTGATAGATTACTTCAAATACATTTCTGTAAGCTGTAAAACTTTGCCAATACGACATTTATGCTAAAATTTTAGTTTTTTAAAGAAAAAAATTTACATTTCAATAATTTCAACTTATTATTTGTATGCATGAAACATTTTCAGTATTTAAACTTAGATGGTAACACATGTTTATTATTAAAAAGTTGAACCAAGTTAATACACTATACGTGTATGCATCAATTTATGAACCTCCGAGGAAGGGACACAATTTCCAGTCCTCCTAGTGTCCCTTATTGAGAGGTTTTACTCTATTAAAATAACTAAATATAAATAGTACATATTTAGATTAGACTGCTTTAAAATTTAAGTGTGTAAGATTTATATTCTTTTATAAACAAAAAAGTTCTTTCTCTTAGAGGTTGAACTTTAATCTTATGTTTAAAATTCTTTTTCAACATTTCAGTGATGGAAGTTATACTAGAAAGCCTGCAATGCTGATCTTTATTGTTCTATCGTATTGATGGATCTCTGCAGATGATTACTTGATCTTGATTTTGTGTCAATGTCCAATCATATATTTTGTTATTTTGTTTAGTACTAAATGTCCTGAAGATCAGGAACTAGTCAAACCTCTTTGCCAGAATTTTTATTTTATATTTTTCTGATGCAGCTTTAAAGTGCTACTCTGAAAAATTTGCGAAAAGTGATAGGTGTGGGCTGCGGTGACTGTAACTGTCACTGCTCCTCGTGTGTTCTTTCGTGATTACTAGGCCGCACAAGCGGTCGGCCGTGCCGGGCGGAAGCAAGTTGCTTCTGACCCATCCTTTAACTTTTTGTCCTGGTTTTTATTTTTTTTTTTTTCCCCGTATTAAGTTTTATCTTTCAGCCCTTACTTGCCGAAGATGCCGTTAAGGTGAAATTTCTCCACGTCGTCCGACGTCGAGGTTCTTTTCGTCTTGGCGTTTCTGTTTTTCCTTTTTGTTCCAAGGTAAGCGCCACTTTGTTTCTCTAATTACCTGCGTTTCCGCCGTCCGGCGGAACTTTTCCCGGAGGGATATGGCTGTCTCTGACGTAAACATCTTCTCTAGCATATCTGATTCTCTTACCACCATTGATGCCATTTCGAATAATGGCGGCTCAAATTTTTTTCAATCTCGGGAGAAAATCCTTTAGAAGTTCACAACAAATTAGCTCGAACCCTTCAACTAATAGAAAAATGGTGTGATCATTGGAAGATGTCGATAGCCCCCGAGAAAAGCTCCATTATCAACCTCTCTAGGAAAAGAACCACTCCGGATATAATTCTTACGCTTCAGGGCCAGGCCATCCCCTGGTCACAGGAAATGAAATGGCTCGGGATTCATTTTACCTCAAATTTCCTTTTCAACAACCACATAAACTACATAAAAAAAAAGCTTTCAAACGAATCAACTTCCTCAAATTTATCGCCAACTGCAATAGAGGAGCAAGCTCAAAAAATCTTCTAATCATAGCAAATTCTTTAATCAGAAGCATCATTGAATATGGATCAATTTTCTACAGTTCCGCTAGCCACTCCGCGTTAAAGAAACTGGATGTTGTTTACCACAGTGCTCTTCGATGGGCCCTCGGACTACCCCGCTGGACTCCCATACCACTCCTCTTCAGAGAAGCAGGCGTCTCCAATCTCTGGGATCGCCGTAACTCTTCCGTTCTCAAATTTGGACTACGCCATCTTGCCCTTGGCAAACTATCTCCCCTTTCTTCAAAAACCGACCAAAGACAAAAAACTTCTGGGAAAAAGAGAGACAACCACTACATCTTTCCTATCATTTATAACTATCTTTTTACCAACCAAATCCAACCTGCCAAAATTATTATCAAAAAACTAAAAGAAAACCCAAGCAACCTCTGTAACGTCAATATCATTACCGACGGACTAAATTTTCAAAGCAAAGCTAATAACCCAACCACTGCTAACTTCCTGTTTAATGAATACGTTAATCTACACCTGGAAAATAATATCCTCATCAGCACAGATGCATCGAAAAGTAAAACCATTACTAGCATATCAGCCTTCAACCACAGCTCACAAGAAGGGAAAGCCGCTATCATCAACAAAAACACCTCCGTTTTTTCCGCCGAAGCTATAGCCATCGCATTTGCAATTTCTGAATACATCTCTGAAAATAAAAACTACACCATATTCTCGGACAGCAAATCTAATCTTATAGCCCTCGATCACTTTACAGTCAAATCCAGTTCTGCTACCTTTCTTATCCTTGATTCAATCATAGAAGCACTCTCTAAAGCTAGCTCGATAAAGCTAATATGGTGCCCAGGACACCAAGGCATCCTCATCAATGAAAAAGCTGACATGCTTGCTAAAAAAGGACCCTTTAACTATTCTTATCACTATGATATCTCCACCGAAGACATCATTTCAACCATCAAGAAAGAATCACTTAAGAAAATAGAGGAAGACTGGCTAAATTGTAAATATTATCAAAATTTTAGTTATTTATCTTCCATCCACAATTATTCCAATTGGACACCTAATCGTAAAATGAACGTTCTACTATCCCGCCTCCGCACCAAAACGTTGCTTCTCAACACCACTCTCCATCGCATCAACAAGAACATTTCTCCTATGTGCTTCTCCTGCAATCAACCCGAAACCTTGGAACATTTTCTCCTGTCTTGTTCTCGCTTTGCTCTCATCAGACGTTCTCTGTTTTCCTCGCTCGGTCTTCCCTGCTCTGGCAGTTCGGTTTCTGATGTGATCAAAGCTATCTTCGCTTGTCGCTCGTCTACTCGAGCTTTTTGTGCTTTTCTCGCCCGCTCAGGGCGTTTTTGAGGGTTTGCCCTCGGGTGTTTTTTTTTTTTTTTCTCTCCTCGGATTCCCTTGCTCCCCTCCGGAACGGCCGCCGCCATTTTAATCTCGCCTAGTCCTTTCTGCCGGGATATAAGCCGCCCTCTCGGGAAAGGCAAAAATCTCCAAAAACACTTTCAATTCAATTCAACCTCTTTGCCAGAGACTTGTTTCTTGCATAAGGGCTGCAAACCCCATTGTATTATACTGATTAGTGGCAAAACTCCATTTTTCATACACATTGGTAGACGCTTTGTGTTCAAACAAATGTTATCCATCATTTAAGGCAGGGGCGGATCCAGAAATAATTTCTGGGTTTTTTTTTTTTTTTTTTTTTTTTTTTTTTTTTTTTTTTTTTTTTTTTTTTTTTTTTTTTTTTTTTTTTTTTTTTTTTTTTTTTTTTTTTTTTTTTTTTTTTTTTTTTTTTTTTTTTTTTTTTTTTTTTTTTTTTTTTTTTTTTTTTTTTTTTTTTTTTTTTTTTTTTTTTTTTTTTTTTTTTTTTTTTTTTTTTTTTTTTTTTTTTTTTTTTTTTTTTTTTTTTTTTTTTTTTTTTTTTTTTTTTTTTTTTTTTTTTTTTTTTTTTTTTTTTTTTTTTTTTTTTTTTTTTTTTTTTTTTTTTTTTTTTTTTTTTTTTTTTTTTTTTTTTTTTTTTTTTTTTTTTTTTTTTTTTTTTTTTTTTTTTTTTTTTTTTTTTTTTTTTTTTTTTTTTTTTTTTTTTTTTTTTTTTTTTTTTTTTTTTTTTTTTTTTTTTTTTTTTTTTTTTTTTAAATTTCAGTATTTTCATTTACCGAGCAAAACATGCCTGCTTGAGGGCTTTCTTTAGTTTTTCCCGAATTAGAATTTTGACCCTTATAAAATTTGTTTTTGCTCCAGCACTGCGAAGCGATGTGTCCTCTCTTTTTACAAAAATTACAAATTTTCTTTGAAAAATTTCTTCCCTTGTTCACTGCCTGGGGTACGCTTGAGAAAACTTTCATAGCAGCTGTGTTATTATGTGCATCTAAATCATTCGATAGATATTTTATACGGCCTTCTTCGGCCAACAATTCATCTTTAATATTTGAAAAATTAAACTTTTTATCGTCCCATGTATAGATGAATTGCACAATGCTATTAAAATTTGGAGGCAGATATCTGATTAATTGAAAAGTTCTAATCTTTTCCTCCATGACGTATTCATTTTCGACAAGCTGCTTGTAAATTCCCCCCAATTTAGCCGCGAACATTCCTACCGATTCCCCATCGGACATTCTGCAGGAAAAATATGCTTCCCACAACGTGGCAAACCTGGCCAAGGACGTGGGCTCAAAATTTAACTTGAGAGCATTCCAAGCGTCAAAGGGGTCTTCTAAATCATCAATAAGTCTTTTTAAATCAGTTTCTAAGTTTCGATAAGTTACGGCTAAAGCTTGGCCACAACGCATTTTATCCAACGTACTTACAGGCGCTTCAGCCTTAGCATGGGTTATTTCCCAAAGATCGCGCTCTATCAAGACCATTTTTATGTCCTTGGGCAAAGTTGCCCAGTTATGGGAATTCAACTTTTCTATTTGCCTATAATCCCTGTCAATTCTGGACAAATACTAAAGTCAAAAATTCTCTCAGAAAAAGGCCACGTACTCTGCTACCACTTGTTGGCTTTAGAAAATTAAAAGTTACATTTAAATTTAAAATGTACTAAAATATTTCCCACAATGATATGCCAACGAAAAATTAGAGTGTGGACCTTTCCGAGAAGAATACATGACAAAATATTTGTAACAAGAAATGAACGCTTATTTAACAAATAACAGTTAAAACGACCTCAAAAATATTAAAATCCCGATAAAAAAAATCAACATTTAAATAGAAACAGTATATTCACCACGTGTCCTTGAAATATATTCACACTTTAAATGAAAATCACCGGAGTCCAAGATGAAAAACTTTGAAGTTAAAAGTTCATAAAGTTGGTCAGCTTCAGTCAATCCATGTGCAAAGGCGAGCAGGAAAAAACTTTACACCATTTGGCAATCCAGGCGATATCCTTTAGTAGAACCTTTCGGGGACCGGATCGGGTGACTCATTTTGCATTGATGGTATTTTAAAAATCGGCGATTAAACTTCTTTCCATGACGAATATTCGACAAGTAAAAACAAAATTTCATGTATACATTTCCAGAGGCCAACACACGCCTCAGACAACAAAGAGGAATTAACCTCAAATGAAAACAACGGTTTCAACCGAAGCTCAACACGATGTGCTCTCACATCGGTGAAGTGTGAGGTCGGATGAGGAGCGCGCCACATTATCGTGAAAGCTGACGCGGTGGATAACAAAAGGTCAACCGCGGCACTCCAAAGGAGTTGTCCATGGGTTACCAACAAGTAATTAGCGCTTGGGTGCCAGATTGGCATATATAGTGCTCTTTGGCAAGACTCTAAAAAATGCAAATTTCATGTCAACCCGGAAGTCCAGAAAGTTGTCCAACATGGCGGTTGGTGAGAAACAAGAGTTTCATTTTGATTACAAGAATCGTAAGTATGATTATTTTTATGCTCTTCAAGTATGTATCACTTTAAAATTAGTTCATTGCCCTGAAAATGTTCGTATTTATTTCATTTTCTGAATATGAGCTTGAAGATAGTTTTTGCGTTTGTTTTCTTGCATCGTAGATGCGAAAAAACATACGTAGATGATGCATGTAAAATATAGATATGGGGATGGAACTGCTGTTTATTCCACTAATCGTGTTTATTCCCTTTAATCGTAATTAAATGAGTATAAACATTTGTTATTTGTTGCATTTATAGTAATGTCAAAAATGAGCTCTCCCAATTGTTACTTCAAAGATAAGTTGACTATTTTGGATAAAATTAGATAGAATATTTCTGGAATTAAATTGTTCTGTGAGTAATTTCCCTAGCTTCAGTTTTAAATTTCAATCCATTTCGTACAAAATTAGTTATGATAACTAATCATTTTAATATTACTTGGCTTATTTAGTAGTACAAGAAAAAAAATTCATTATGCAATAAAAAGTTAAAGACATTTTATTGAAAGAAACCTGTTGTATGTTGAAAAAAAATGTAGACTTGCTAATGTGTTGTGTAAAATAAAGGTTACATGAGTAAGTTATTGCATGAATGCAAGCAAAAACAGTTTTTGTTGTAAACAAACCTGTGTAGAATGTTATAAATCTTGAAAATTATTAGCTAGTTTATCTCATTAAATGACTTTTGACTATTAAGTACGTAATTTTAAAGACCACTCTTGTTCGAGTGCTATGAATGGCTGTATTCAAAAATGCTGACACCTTTTAATGCATCCAATTATCTCATTCAAGATTTTGCAAGCTACAAGAGAAGCTCAAATTCTTACTCATGCTGTCCATTTAAAATACCATTTAGGTTTGAAAACTTCTGTAGGTTGAAATATTTGAGTCTCTGGGAAAAATCGTTAAACATGTAGTTTTAATTTTAGTTTCTATGCTATCATAATTCTGTCCTGCCAAGTGCTAAGTATAAAAATAGTGTTTGTAATTGAAATTGAGTTATTGTGATCAGCTGGTACTTTGTAATATTAATATTCATTTTATCTAAATCTTGGAGCCGCAAAGTTGATGCGGAGAAAAGTCAAGCTCCAACTCCTTTACATAAAAATATACATATTAGGGGTGTAATGAATATTGGATGCATTTTTAAGCAGCTCCTCTACTCCAAATCAGTGCGAATGCAACTCCTCTACCCCAAAACTAGCCCAACTGCAACATCAGAACCCTGCTAAATCTGTTTTATGGTTATATGTGAACAGACAATGTTAATATAAAAGTTTAAAATCAACTAAACATATATATATACAGCCATAAAAATTAAAGTTTTTAATTTCTTCATTTGTGCTGAGTTGCGCAATTTTTTCAAAAATTTGTATCTAATTTTATGTTGATTTTTATTACTTAGCAATTGCAAAAGGCTCTGGAAATGCATAAGTTTGCCATTACTGTCATAGAGGCATATCTGTTCCCTCTTATAATATGAGTATAACCAGTGGTGCAGTCAAGAGGATATGGCATCCCCCTACCTTTTTATTTTAACACAAGCATCTCCCCATCTGTTTTGAATTTTAACATAAGCGTACCCCCACTTTTAGATGTTGGTATACATAAGCGTCCCCCCACCTTTTTTTCCTGGACTACATCACTGAGCATAACATATTATTATTATTATGGTACTATTAGTCTTCTGTAATTTGAAGTTTTCGATAATTAAAGTTTAGCTGTGGTCCCTTCAGCTTTGAACTTTCCAAGTTCTACTGTATTAATAATGTGGGAAAAGCTTAAGAATGTGATTTCTATGAATGAGAGCAAGAGTTTAATCAATTTAGGTTATATCTGGAGTCTCTCGTGACAAAAAGATGTGAAAAACGGAATAGGAAAAACTAAAATTATAGACGACTTTCAAAAAGAAAAAAAAATTATGATGACTGATGATTTTGTGAAAGTTTCTGAAGAAGAATGAAAAACTGAAAAAATGTGGTACAATGTTAAATATTAGCAGGAAATACTCTGATATTCTGCTTTCTCTCTGTTAAAGAACTGAAAGGAGTTTCATATTCTTGCCTTTCAGGTTTTCGAAAAAAGCAGGTTGCATTCTGTTCCTTATCCATCAATGTTTGTATCGGTAAGTCATTATTTCATTATTACATTGCATTTAACATGCATCAAGAATGTTATTTTCTGCTGTACCTAAATAATGCACCTTTCAAAACTAAATTGTGTTATTTTCAATATTTTGCACCTCCAGTGCAGTAAGGCCATGCCTCAAAAAAAGTAAAAATGGCCATATCATCTGTAGGGGGCTTCGAACAATTTCCTGGAAGATGGGGGAATGAAACCAGTGGCACAAGCAAGCATACGGATACTTTGTGGTGCTAATCCTTTGCTGTCAATTTCTCTCCCACCTTTTGTACTATAACCCCTCTTGTCTTTTTTAAGAATGCCCCCATTGACAAGATTAAATGGAGAGAAAAAAATCAGGTGCTTGTTTGAAGATAATGTAAATCTTTAAAGTTATTAAAAACTCGTCTTACAATATTCCTTTGAGGTAGATTGATTGCTAATCTTTAACTTATTAAGTCATACCAAAAAAATGTGATGTCATGCCAGTATTTGTCTGCATAGATGAAATAGCAATTTAAAGCTTATCTAATCCTCTTTCGAAGTTAACCAATGACCACCTTGTACATTTTGAATAACTATGTATTTTTAGAAAATCTTTAACATCAAACAAATAACTTATATAATTAATAAGATATTTATCTTTATTTTATCTAAGTACTTTAATATTAAAGTTGTATGATACAAAGTAAGGTTAATACATGAAGCTAAACTAATCAATTGATTTTTTTTTAATCATTGATTTTACAATGTTAGAAAATGTTGTAAAAATGAAATATGTTTGCAAATATAGCCACTGTTTCAAACAAAACTTCCTAGGTCCATCTCTGCATTACATATTTCATAAGTTTAGAACTATTATCCTTTTTTAATTTTACAATATTACTCTTATTATTCAGGCATCTTAACAGCAAAGAATAATTCATTCAATCATTGAAATTAGAATTCATAATAATCATGAACCATTCTGCCTTTTTTATCTTAAAAATAGTATTTTAGATCAATTTAATAAATGCCACACAATAAATAATTCAGAAGCAGGTTTTTGCCCTCCTTTAGACAATCTGAAGGTCAGGGTTTTTGTGTTTTTTTTTTTGCAGAACGCAGAAAAAAAATAGCATGGTCCCTGACCAATCCAGTTGATTGGACATCCGGATAAGCGTCGCTCTACTGTATATTTAATTTTACAGTTTTCTACCTCTGGAATAATTAGTACAGTGAAACCTCCCTTAAGGGACACCTCCGAAAAAGGGACACCTCTAAATAAGGGACACTTTTTCTGGTCCCAGTCCCTTTGAATAGGGACCGCAATGTATTTACCTCTGAATAAGGGACACTCTATTTAAGAGACATTCACAGAGAAAAATTTCTAAAATTCAAGTTATATAGATAAGAAAAATTTACTGGAAATTGAAGTTTTTTTTCTAAAAATTAACTTCTGAAAATACTAATCTAAACCCTATGACCAAAAAAAACAAGTGTATTTTAAAGTGCTAGCCAGAACCTACATGTAAAGGTTTTTCCCTCTCTTGTACTATGGAATCCGTGAATGCTCAGCATTGACAGACAGTACCCGGCTTCCAACAAGTTTTTGATGCAAGAATTGGAAAAAGTACACGAAACTTAAATTATGCTGTATTGCCTGAATTTCATACTTTAAAACAAACCCATCTGATAGATTACTTCAAATACATTTCTGTAAGCTGTAAAACTTTGCCAATACGACATTTATGCTAAAATTTTAGTTTTTTAAAGAAAAAAATTTACATTTCAATAATTTCAACTTATTATTTGTATGCATGAAACATTTTCAGTATTTAAACTTAGATGGTAACACATGTTTATTATTAAAAAGTTGAACCAAGTTAATACACTATACGTGTATGCATCAATTTATGAACCTCCGAGGAAGGGACACAATTTCCAGTCCTCCTAGTGTCCCTTATTGAGAGGTTTTACTCTATTAAAATAACTAAATATAAATAGTACATATTTAGATTAGACTGCTTTAAAATTTAAGTGTGTAAGATTTATATTCTTTTATAAACAAAAAAGTTCTTTCTCTTAGAGGTTGAACTTTAATCTTATGTTTAAAATTCTTTTTCAACATTTCAGTGATGGAAGTTATACTAGAAAGCCTGCAATGCTGATCTTTATTGTTCTATCGTATTGATGGATCTCTGCAGATGATTACTTGATCTTGATTTTGTGTCAATGTCCAATCATATATTTTGTTATTTTGTTTAGTACTAAATGTCCTGAAGATCAGGAACTAGTCAAACCTCTTTGCCAGAATTTTTATTTTATATTTTTCTGATGCAGCTTTAAAGTGCTACTCTGAAAAATTTGCGAAAAGTGATAGGTGTGGGCTGCGGTGACTGTAACTGTCACTGCTCCTCGTGTGTTCTTTCGTGATTACTAGGCCGCACAAGCGGTCGGCCGTGCCGGGCGGAAGCAAGTTGCTTCTGACCCATCCTTTAACTTTTTGTCCTGGTTTTTATTTTTTTTTTTTTCCCCGTATTAAGTTTTATCTTTCAGCCCTTACTTGCCGAAGATGCCGTTAAGGTGAAATTTCTCCACGTCGTCCGACGTCGAGGTTCTTTTCGTCTTGGCGTTTCTGTTTTTCCTTTTTGTTCCAAGGTAAGCGCCACTTTGTTTCTCTAATTACCTGCGTTTCCGCCGTCCGGCGGAACTTTTCCCGGAGGGATATGGCTGTCTCTGACGTAAACATCTTCTCTAGCATATCTGATTCTCTTACCACCATTGATGCCATTTCGAATAATGGCGGCTCAAATTTTTTTCAATCTCGGGAGAAAATCCTTTAGAAGTTCACAACAAATTAGCTCGAACCCTTCAACTAATAGAAAAATGGTGTGATCATTGGAAGATGTCGATAGCCCCCGAGAAAAGCTCCATTATCAACCTCTCTAGGAAAAGAACCACTCCGGATATAATTCTTACGCTTCAGGGCCAGGCCATCCCCTGGTCACAGGAAATGAAATGGCTCGGGATTCATTTTACCTCAAATTTCCTTTTCAACAACCACATAAACTACATAAAAAAAAAGCTTTCAAACGAATCAACTTCCTCAAATTTATCGCCAACTGCAATAGAGGAGCAAGCTCAAAAAATCTTCTAATCATAGCAAATTCTTTAATCAGAAGCATCATTGAATATGGATCAATTTTCTACAGTTCCGCTAGCCACTCCGCGTTAAAGAAACTGGATGTTGTTTACCACAGTGCTCTTCGATGGGCCCTCGGACTACCCCGCTGGACTCCCATACCACTCCTCTTCAGAGAAGCAGGCGTCTCCAATCTCTGGGATCGCCGTAACTCTTCCGTTCTCAAATTTGGACTACGCCATCTTGCCCTTGGCAAACTATCTCCCCTTTCTTCAAAAACCGACCAAAGACAAAAAACTTCTGGGAAAAAGAGAGACAACCACTACATCTTTCCTATCATTTATAACTATCTTTTTACCAACCAAATCCAACCTGCCAAAATTATTATCAAAAAACTAAAAGAAAACCCAAGCAACCTCTGTAACGTCAATATCATTACCGACGGACTAAATTTTCAAAGCAAAGCTAATAACCCAACCACTGCTAACTTCCTGTTTAATGAATACGTTAATCTACACCTGGAAAATAATATCCTCATCAGCACAGATGCATCGAAAAGTAAAACCATTACTAGCATATCAGCCTTCAACCACAGCTCACAAGAAGGGAAAGCCGCTATCATCAACAAAAACACCTCCGTTTTTACCGCCGAAGCTATAGCCATCGCATTTGCAATTTCTGAATACATCTCTGAAAATAAAAACTACACCATATTCTCGGACAGCAAATCTAATCTTATAGCCCTCGATCACTTTACAGTCAAATCCAGTTCTGCTACCTTTCTTATCCTTGATTCAATCATAGAAGCACTCTCTAAAGCTAGCTCGATAAAGCTAATATGGTGCCCAGGACACCAAGGCATCCTCATCAATGAAAAAGCTGACATGCTTGCTAAAAAAGGACCCTTTAACTATTCTTATCACTATGATATCTCCACCGAAGACATCATTTCAACCATCAAGAAAGAATCACTTAAGAAAATAGAGGAAGACTGGCTAAATTGTAAATATTATCAAAATTTTAGTTATTTATCTTCCATCCACAATTATTCCAATTGGACACCTAATCGTAAAATGAACGTTCTACTATCCCGCCTCCGCACCAAAACGTTGCTTCTCAACACCACTCTCCATCGCATCAACAAGAACATTTCTCCTATGTGCTTCTCCTGCAATCAACCCGAAACCTTGGAACATTTTCTCCTGTCTTGTTCTCGCTTTGCTCTCATCAGACGTTCTCTGTTTTCCTCGCTCGGTCTTCCCTGCTCTGGCAGTTCGGTTTCTGATGTGATCAAAGCTATCTTCGCTTGTCGCTCGTCTACTCGAGCTTTTTGTGCTTTTCTCGCCCGCTCAGGGCGTTTTTGAGGGTTTGCCCTCGGGTGTTTTTTTTTTTTTTTCTCTCCTCGGATTCCCTTGCTCCCCTCCGGAACGGCCGCCGCCATTTTAATCTCGCCTAGTCCTTTCTGCCGGGATATAAGCCGCCCTCTCGGGAAAGGCAAAAATCTCCAAAAACACTTTCAATTCAATTCAACCTCTTTGCCAGAGACTTGTTTCTTGCATAAGGGCTGCAAACCCCATTGTATTATACTGATTAGTGGCAAAACTCCATTTTTCATACACATTGGTAGACGCTTTGTGTTCAAACAAATGTTATCCATCATTTAAGGCAGGGGCGGATCCAGAAATAATTTCTGGGAAGGGCACCGGGTGTAAAAAGTAGTTGCTCATCGTAAAACTTTCTATAATAAAAAACTCATGAGCTTGTTTCACATTTTTTAAGATCTTTTGACACCAGTTAATATTTTGAAATTACAAAAAACATACTTAATTACATCAAATGAAAAAGTACAATACATTTTAACATATTAAGAAAATTAACATTGAAAATCCAACATCGAACATATGCTTCTCTAGAAATTAGCGCACTGTGTATTACAATACTTTTGCATCCTAAAAATATTTGAATTTTCAAAAGTTGGAAAGTATTTTAACATATGCTACCATGTACATTCCCTAATTACATTTTGTTTTTAATTCGTAATGCATGCTTTTTCTGAAAATTTCATGTAAGTTCAGAAATTTTTTTTGCTCAGAATCACCCATGTGGTGCTTTGGACTCTGCGACTTTTACCTGTGCATCACTAATATATTACGATGTACATGTTGTTCAAGTGTTTATCAAGATACTTGGAAACATCTATTGATACGAGTGATGTTCATGAACAAGTTACCCCCCTCCCCCAAAATGTATATATATATAGTTGATATAGAACAGTAACTAGTGTAAGTAAAGTGTTACAAAGCTCTGTACTTCGTTTTCTCCCTCCCCCCTTTTTTTCACTGTATGATGGCTGTAAGCCATCATATTTATTGTAAAAAAATGTATATAGATTTATTTTAATAGTTTTATTGTTAAGGTTAAAAAATCTTTAATGACTTAAATATTTTAATAATTTGTTTTTAAATAATATGATTCCATTGCTTTGTTTACATCAAATTATAATTCTTTGTTTTAGCTAATAAATTTTAAAAATTTATTTTTTCAAGATTTCAACAAATCAGCTCGGATAATGGCATGTTTACACTGGAAGAGAATTGTTGGAATGATGAAGAGTTTCACTTCTGTACCTTTTTGCTGTACTTTATCTAAGATATTTTTCAATAAAATTGATTTCTTGTAATTCTGATCTTCTTTTTTTTTTTTTTTTTTTTTTTAAGTTCTATAAAATTCCAGTTAAAATGCTTTTTGAATTGTATTTTTCCTACAACTTATAAATAAACATTCAATAATATGGCACTAAATGCTTGCCTGATATTAAAAATTTCGCATTTTATTAAAAAACATGCAGTTATGTTTCATTACTCTGAGAAATTGTGTCATGTATTGTTTAAATTCAAACGTTTTGAACTTTTTTGGAAAATAGTTTTTTTATGCATAAAAGTATTAAACTTTTTAATCCTTAAACATTTTTTTAATAAAAAAAAATTTTAGGTGGGTGAACAAATTTATTTGGAAACTGTAGGTTTTTTTACTTTTAAAGAAAAATTTCTAAAAGTATCACTTTTTCATATTATAATTCCCATTATCTAAAAATGTCTTTGTATAATCAAAACTTGGTTTTGTAAACCTCTACATTTTTCCTTGTGGTCCTTAAAAAGTTGCATTCAAAAAAAATTGAGAGTAAATTAAAAAATGGAATTGACAATTTTAAAATATTACTTCTTGTAGTTATCTTATACATTAGGTTCAATTGTTGCTTGTGCGAAGGTTTTCCTGTTCTGTGTAGTGTTTCTGCTATAAGACCCTTCAGATGAGAATGCCATCCACCACTTAAATGAATGTTAGTACATAATTTTACTGGGATGAACAACCTGTTTTCCTAGCATTTCTTGAGCATGTCAGCTGTTCGCAACCCTTACACTTTATGTGAAAAAAAAAAAAAGTTATGTTGATAGCAAGGGATGGGTGGGGCATAGAACGTAGTATAAATGAATGAAAAAAAGTCCACGTCATGGAACTTTATTCTACTTTTTAGCATGGAATTTTTGAACAATGTAGCTATGCAGCTCCTTGTTCAGAATTTAAGTGATCACTATACATTCAGCCAAATTTGGAACGCATATTGGTCTTTCGTCCTTCTACTGCACAGAACTGTTGAGCGTGAACAAATGTACACCTTTATTGTGTATGTGCCCGAAGATTAATTAAAAACATCCTATATCAAAAGTGTTGAATAATAATGGATTCATTCGATAGCAACTTTCAGCAGCATTACAGTTTGACAAAATTTAACTAACACCACGTCATAGGTGGATTCACAAATGTGTAGTTGTATGCTTAGGCAGCGTCAAATCGCCGCCTAAGCTATATTTCTAACAAAACTAAACATAAGATACGAAAACTGCAAACGTTTATTGAAATCAGAAAATGCAACAAATACTCCGAAAGTGAACTAATTACACAGTGGAACCGGCAAAACTGATAATCTTAAAAGTCACAAACATTTTTTGCAGGGATGGTCACTTTAGACAGGGTAGACACTTTTAAATGGTCACTTTTCCAGATTCTAACATATTTAATTGTTTCGAATATAGAACTCCAAAAAAAAAATCTCTTTGCATACTATACTTTTGGTTCGAATTTAATGTCCTCGAAACTATCGCCTGGAAAAATTTCTTCTGAAACTTGTGCCTGTGTAAAAGCTTAGCCAGCCTTTTTAGGAATTAGCCCTCGTCAACTCTATTGGCATTTTTTATTCCATTATTAAAAATTACTTTCCCCCAGATATGATGTGTTAAAGTTGCGTGACATTTCATTTAAAGCGCTCTATAGTTTAATAACCATAAGTAACAGACTATGCGCATTTTGTCGCTATGTTTGCGCTGCATTAAAAAATCATAATATTTTAAATCTTAAAAAATGTGAAGAGAAGGCTTCAATATTGAGAGAAAAGTTACAGAAAACATTGATGACTGGCGCAAGATTGGAGTAAGGCTACAGGTACGCGTGGAATATGACGAGACTGCTCTTATATCTGCAATAATTCGTAAGGACAATACGCATTTGAGATACGAACCGATATATTTTAGTTTCGTGAGCAAAATCATTCATCGTACTCTTATCATCATCATATTTGAAGAGAAAATGTCCTCCCCTCCCCCCCCCCCTTGATCATCTCATCACATTTGCTCTCGTTTACTGTAAAATGTTCTCGGATCAGGCTTTTAAATCGAAATTGGGCTCATATTTTATAATTATTTTTCCTACACAACTTCGTAAATTTTTTTATTGGTTATGCAGCGCGAGTGCCTTTTGAAATCTTTTCATGCATCTGGAACACCTGTATGTGTTTTTATTTTTCTTTACCAGTAATTCGCACTTTCGTTTTCATTTATTGCTAAAAAAAGGATTAACAAAAAAAAAAAAAAAAGACTTCCAATCTCTATTTAAAAACGGTAGGAGTGACGGATTACAAGGAAAGATGCAATTTTTGTCTGTAACATGAAAATTAACTGTGTTGAAAAGAAATGAAAACTATTTTTGATGTTTAAACTGGAAAAATGACCACCCCGCTTTATCTGCAGGGTTCGCGCGATTCCCGCAATATTTTTTGAAATCCCACTCAAAAAAGAATTTTGTTTGGGCTTAAACTTTAAAAATCCCACTTAAAATTTTGGTCAAGAAGGAAAATCCCACCTTGTATTTTTCCCCAGCGTGAACCCTGATCTGAAAGGGTAATGTCAAATTGCTTGAACTGAACAAATCATTTACCTCAATAACAAGTCTGCTGAAAAACAAGCCAAACATAAACATGATGTTAAAGCCATGGGAGCATCACAAAATGTACTTTTAAGTTTTTGCAATCGTTTTTCGGGGACTGAAAATGTATACCGAAGAACGATGTCAGTAATATATTGAGGAACAATATGTAAGGGGCATGCACAAAAGCTATTTTTAGACTTTGAGACGTAATGCTTAATGCTTAGATGACGTTTAACAGCTCATCATACTGTAAAATGGCGCATTTTTTATTTGGTGAAGACATTCAGTTACATGACGTGACTGAATGTAACTTTTATGCAACAAAGTATCAAATTTAGAAAATTTGCCACGTGGGGATGAAATGGTTTGGTTATTACCCAGACAACCACTGATATCTCTGAGACATCCAAAAAGATCCAAAAAACATCCTGGATATCTGCTGGATATGTTGGATATCTCACAGACATCCACATATCTCAAAATCCTGGATTTGGATCTCCTGATATCCCTGAGATATCCAGATAGTAACGTGTTTTGGATATAGATATTGGGACATCCTGTGGATATCCAAAAACATCCAAGTCATGGATTTGGATTTCTGGATATCCCTGAGATATCCAGAATGTGACATGTTTGGGATATAGACATTTGGACATCCTATGGATATCCAGACTGTTACATGTATAAGATATAGATATTTGGATATCCTGTGGATGACTGTGAGATATCCTCCATGGATATCTCAGGTATGTCCAATTCATATCCCTGAGATGTTATTTGACTTTTGGATACTGTTAGGCTTATTTATATTCACTCTGCTGCTCAAAATTGTTATATTTAGAAATTTCGTGGTTAATTAAGGTAAATAGTTTTTCTTAATTTTTTCTATTAAAACTGTGTGCTGAACTGAAAAAATTAACTGTAATTTTGATCAACTCACTTTCCGTGGTTTTTGGTGCATAGCTCAAAAGATCAAATAATATTGCTGCAATGCAATCGCATCGCTGGTGAGCGGTGTAGTCGGATCAGATTTTGTTGTTTGTATTAATATATTTTATATATTTTTGTGTTATATTATGCTTATGATTATTGAAAGTAGTTCAGTTTTTTAATGATTATTATTTAATTACTTGATTTAATTGCTTTGTCGTAATTCCAGGGACATAATATTTCCCTATTTTTACTTGCAGGGATATATAATTCATCAGTATTTTTAATCTCACGCGTGTAATTAATCCGTATTTTTAATTTCACCCATGTAGCTTTTATCATTTTAATTTCAGGGATATAATTTGTTTGTATTTTTAATTTCTGGTATATAATTTATCTGTATTTTAAATTTCAGGTGTATAATTTATCTGTATTTTTAACTTCTGGTATATAATTGCTCTGTTTTTTTAATTTCAGGCATATGTAGTTTTTAAGTGTTTTTCATTTCATGTAAATTATTTCTACTGAATTCAGTAAGATTTGCTGGATAAAGCAATTTTCATGTCTTAAACTTGTCGTTTGGGTGAGGCAAGCAATTTTATTCTTTACAATTGGGATACAATTTAGAAGTTCATTCTTATTGGGTCTATTGTGTGATTATTGCTATTTGTCATTAGTTTGTGGGAAAATCATGCCTAAAACTAAAGTAAACAAGTGATTGCATTGGATAACTTATAAGAAAGTTAATGAATCTGTAAATGATGTGTCTATTATTGATTAGCAATCAACATCTAGTAATTTGACTGAGCAATATCATGATTGTAGTTCTAATGAAGCGTCAGGTTTTCCTTCTGATAGCTCGTATGAAAGTTCTGATAGGGAACTTTGCTTAGTGTCCGACTTTGTGTGAGGAAAGTTCTCGAAACCGTGTGTGTGAACAAAATCTAAATTTGCTGAAAGACTCGTCTAACTGGTCAGTTGAGAATAACATATCTCATACTGCAATTAATGGTTTATTAAAAACACTTAAGAAATATCTATTTGGGTCTGATATACCAAGCGATGCACGGGGACTATTGCAAACTGCTAGGTCTGTAGCAATTAAAAGTGTCTCGTCTGGTATTTATCGCCACTTTGGTATTGAAAACGGAATAAAAAATATCATTCAAAATATTAAAGGTACAGTTGTAACACAATCAACAATTGAATTACTGGTAAATGTTGATGTATTTCCTATAGTTAAAAGTTCCAACAGTCAGTTATGGCCAATTTTAGGTCCGTTAAGCTATACTGTGAATTTTCCTTGTGTGTTCTCCATTGGTGTATTCCATTCCTATGAAAAACTCGAAAATCGTAATGAGTTTTTAAGTGATTTTGTGTGTGAAATGAAACATCTAATCGAAAATGGTATATCTATTGATGGTAAAATGTGTAACATACATCTTAAAGGAATAATTTGTGATGCACCTGCTCGAGCTTTTGTATTATGCATTAAAAGCCATTTTGGGTATTCGAGTTGTAACAAATGTTTTGAAACTGGTATATTTTATAAAAATAGAATTGGCTTTCCTAATGTTAATTTCACTGAAAGAACTGATGTTGATTTTAGAAATAGGGATCCTGATGATGAACATCATAAATATGATTCTATACTGTTGGAGATAGATACTTTTTGCCTTGTTTCACATGTTCCATATGAGTATATGCATTTGATATGTTTAGGGGTCATGAAAAAGTTAATTAAGCTGTGGTTGAAAGATGATTTAAAATTTAGACTTGCTAATAATCAGGTAGAAAGTGTGTCAAAACAACTAGTAGAACTTAAAAACTTATTTCCCTAATGATTTCGCCCGAAAACCTCGTTCTTTAAAAGAATTTGAACGTTGGAAAGGAGCAGAGTTTCGTCTGTTTTTGTTATACACTGGGCCAGTAGTTTTGTCAAATGTTTTACGTAAAGATCTGTATGAGCATTTTCTGCTTATGCATTGTGCAGTTAAAGTATTAGTTACTGAGCCTAACAGAGAGATGGTATCATATGCTCAGGCTTGGTTAAAGTGTTTTGTCCAAAGTTTTATACTCCTATATGGTAAACAACATGTATCTCGCAATGTTCATGGGTTATTGCATCTTTGTAAAGATGTGGAACATTTTGGCGCTCTAGACAATTTTAGTGCGTTTCAGCTTGAAAATTTTATGAAAGAGTTCATATGACTTGAACTCTCAAGTTTATTCTTTTAGCAACAAACAACTTTGCCCCTATCGCCGAAACATTTGGTGATGGGCAGCGGTGTAGTCCTGAACAAAAAATGTTGGGGGGACGCTCATACATACGAAGATAAGCAATTGAAATAAAAAAGTGGGAGACGCTTATGTTAAAATGTAAAATGTTTGGGGGGACGCTTGTATTAAAATAAAAAGGTAGGGGACGCCGTCCCCCCTCGACTACACCACTGGTGATGGGGATGTTTTACCGGTTAAGTTACCAGTAAAAAATATAGAGGAACTGCAATGCTTAGAAGGTGCGCTTTTGAAGCCAGAGATTTTCAATTATTTGGTATGCATTAGTTTCTTTTAAACCAAGGCTTTCAGTGTACCTTGAATTAATTTTTCTATGAATTTTTATAGATTAACTTTACGTCAAACTGTGGGGGCGTAACTGTAGACTCCACTGTAAAGCGGATCATGAGAAAACTCCTGACAGATGTAGTGGCACAGGAGTTCAGCTGGATGGGAGCGAAAGGAAAGGGTGTATTTTATAAGCTGCAGCTGACAAGAGTGATATTTGGTACTAATTTATATGTATAAAATAATATAAATAATTTATATACATTAAAAATGAATACATAACTGTTGGATATACAATTATCATTAAAGTATTTTGAGCTTTATCTGTAGTGCTCTGATTGGTTTTCAAGTTTTTGTGAATGTAGCCGTCAAGGATTGTTTGAAGAATTTTCCTTGAAGTATGAACTAATGAAGTCATGATTTTATTGTGAAAACCTTGTAACAGCTACACATGTTCTGGAAGGAGAGGGGTGTGAAAATACATGTTCATTGTTTGGCTTTTTTGATTATCAAACAAAGTTTTTGATTTTGTTTACCAAATTTCTTGTTGAGTAAATTCACAGTAATTTTTCACTTGTTAATTAAATTGCTATTGAAATGTAGTTTGCTATTTTATTTTTCTTATTTATTTAAATTCTGCCTTGCTACAGGTGTTTTTTTTTCTTCTGGGTAACAATCAACATTTTGTATTTAAATAAGTTTTTTTTCTTTATCCATGTGCAGGTGTATATTTTGTGCGTAAATTGGACAAATGAGAAAATTCCTTTTACATTGTTATGAAGAGAAATTTGTTCTATGTATAAAAATTCATTCTTGAAAATTAATTTTTTAGATGCAACTAGACGGAATGAAACAGTAAGAAATGCTGCAATGGATGCAGCAGTGGAAACTGCAATAAAAAATTGGCTTCGCCATGCGAAAGCACGCCATATGAGAGTGGCTGCAGAAAATTCTGCCAACTCCCCATCCCTTTTGGGCAATACTATTGTGTAAATAAATCTATTTTGTATAAAATAATCTATTTTGTAATGTCTTCTGTATATCATTTTTGTGCCTTTTTAAAATAAAACAAAAAAAAACGACTTATTTGTTCAGTTTATTTTTTTGTCTCGGAGAACAGCAGCCTACTCTTAATCATCTTTAAGTCAAAAGTAATACATTTTTGAGAAAAAATAATCCTCGTATTGCTCATTGAATACCACTTGTTTCTAATGAAATGTCCAGAGTTACATCAGTAAATTCAATCATAATTATATCTGAATTATACTGTACACAATTAAAAAGGAGTAAAGTTTAAATTAGTATGAAAATCGTGAATGTATGAAAATTGCGAGTAATTTTAAGTACTCGAAATTAATGCTCTAAATGGATGTAAAATTTTAAAAACTTGTCTCATCTTTCAGAAGTAGTTTTATGAAGGAATATTTTTTATATTTTTTTAGTACTCTGTTTTTTTTTATGAGCTATTTAATACGGGTTCACAGAAAAAGATAAAAATGTTTTGTCAATAATATATAATTTTTGTTACATTTCTTGCTTATATATGTAAAATATCAAAATGTGCTAAAGATTTATTGCATATGCATGAAGTTTATTGACCTGTAGCCTAATATATATCTCTAGTATTGAATATTCATTAAAAATTTTAATTGCTTAGTCATATTTTCCTAAAATGAAGATTTGAAAAGAAATTATAAATATTTTCAAAAGTAGTTATAGGAAAATAATGGCTATGTAATTATAATTTGTAATGGAGTAATTTACATTGCTCAAATATATGTTATGCTATAGGCTTTGTACTCTTTTTGCATATGTAATAAATCTGTAGCATATTCTGATGTTTTATAAATACCTATAAACCATTCATTTGAGACCTCCTATGGATATCCAAGCTATATCCCAATATCCAAGAGATGGATGTCTCTTGGATATCCTAGAGATAACCTTAGGACGTTAAGATGTCTATGGGATATCTGTTGGATGTTTTCAGGATATCTATGGGATATCCTGGATATCCATGGGATATCTAATACACGTCGCGATATCGCGACGTCTCAGGGAGGTCCAATAGCTGCAACCTTTTTGACGTTCTGTGGATATTCAGCAGATATGTGGATGTCTCAGGGATATCTCATGGATGTGGTTATATCTACTCATCTTATCCAAGAGATATCCTATGGATGTAATTTGGAGATTCATGGCTGTCTGGGTAATGGCTGCACCGGCAGTAATATTGATTAGAAATGGATCACTAATATCTCCGGGCATGGAAAAGAGATGTGCGATGTGCCTTTCGAAGTGTTTTAGAGTAATTGAAGATATTTTCATTTTAACGTGGGAAGGATGTAAGCCTTCTTGTAGCAACCTCGCAGCGTTATCAATCTGATGTTCCGTCAGAGTAGAAACAATATTTGTGCTAACACGTACTTTTGGCTGCTGGATTATTTCCTTTGAGGGGATTAAATAAATGTTTTGCTAAGAATACTTCGAATACATAAACGTAATCCCCGCTGAAACATGTTCTATTTCCGGGGGCGGGAGTGCTATCTCTGTGTTTTCACCTAAAAGCCTAAAATTAAACAAAAACTCAGTGGCGCCAGCCCTATTGGGGGCCATGACCTTTTGTGCCCATCCCAGTTTTCGAGACCGAGGGCCGTGGTGTGCGGAAGCAGAAGTTTCGGTCAAGTGGTCGGCCCGACGCGGAACACCCCAGTGTTTAGTTCCTAAGTATGCTTGGTCCTCATTTTATCGATCCCACTGCAGGGATGAAAGGCTGAAGTCGACCCTGCCTATCCCAGGAATCGAACCTCGGACCTGTGGCATGAGGGAAAGCTACCATTCAGCCTGTAATTTCACCTATCTTTTCCCTAAAAATTTGTTCCGAAAGGGAAGAGTTATAAGGTTTTATCCATGATTTTAGTTCGTCTGTTTGTTATTCATATAATCTTTGACAGGGGCACATTCAGGAATTATATCTGTAGGGGGCACCAGCAAGCCCATCATTTAGGGGGGTCAATTGTCCCCCTTTCCTATCTTGAGAAATATATAACGTATTTATATGTATGTAAATGTATTTTATTGTTTTTTAATGCAATGTGCATTGAGTTTATACCCTTTGCCCCCCCCCCCCCCGGAAAATTTTTAAATGACGGGCCTCTGGGCACCAGAAAGTGAAAAAGTGCTTCACACGTGTAAATATTTTCATAATATTAATGATCACATCAAAGTTTTATGCTTCTAGAATCCCTTAAAATCAAATGAGCTACATTAAGCGCCGAAAAATTATTATAACTTATTCAAATGGGACAATTACAGATTAATTTTATTCCTTATGGAGGGGAGAGGTGCCCTCGTGCCAGTGCGTAGCTAGACCCGGATTTGGGGGAGATTCTTCGTGAAAAGCTAAATTTCATTGTTTTACAAGAAAAATTGGTCAACTTCTAGACAATCTTTATCATTTCAGGGGGGGGGGGGAGAGGGGTATTCCCAAAACTACCCCTTGTCTACGCCAGTGCCTCTCTCCCCCCAAATCCTCCACTGATCTCTAATAATACTCGACTTTCGGGCATAGGCGTGCGCACCAGGCTGTTGTACATCCCATTATTTTAGCACGTGAAAATGAACGCTAATACGAAACTGGAAAACTTTTTGCGTTTGAGATTCACCAATTCAATATGTGGACGTCTGTATATTTCTTGCCTATATGACATACACATTCTTTTTTAGAATAAGCTACTTGTATAACCAAAAACTCAAGTTAGCAAAAAATGACTTGGGTGGTTTTTCTTCATGGCCTGTCATTAATATACTTCTTTTACTCGTGATTAAATTTAAAAATAAATATATTTTTTAATGACCATTTTGATAAAACTTCGTTTAAGATATTGTTTAAGATGAATCATGCTTAAATGTCATGCTAAGTCTTCTAGTACTCTCCCCCTTTTTGAGCGCTTGCTACTATAATTTATTAATCAGTAACATTTCTTGTTTTGCTTCATTCTATGCATTACTTCGCAGTAGTCATCTACAATGTAGAACTAACTTACTTTGTTAGAGAAACGTCAGTTATTGCACCTGCACCTTCTGATCGATTTGTGCAAAAAAAAAAAACACCTAATCAGTTCCAGTTTCTATCAAAGTTTATTTGTGTACCAAATTTCGTGCGATTCGTGAATTGTCAATTTAAGAACCAACACAATTATAAATTTTCCAAAAATGATTAGGACGTGTTTCAATTTCCTGAAATGTGTAAAGTCGTTAAAATTCGAAAATGTTCAGGAATCCAAAGTGAGTTTTTAAGTTACAGCTCAGAAAAAAGTTCAATATGAAACAGAATGAAACCAGTAGTTGCAACCCCCATAAAAATAATGAAATAATCAATCATACCATATAAAAATATTTATTATGGCACAAAAATTGTATATTAGGTGGCAACAAGTATCTAAACAATAGCACGCTCTGGCAAAATGAATTACAACACTGGGAAAAAAATCTGAAATTCATGAATTATTACTGGTAAACTTCTGCCATATATTACGCTTATTCTGGGGGAAGGGGGGAGCAAAAATAAGTAGAGGGTGATTTTGTATATGGTTAACTATAGAAAAAGGAAAAAATATTGCTTATAAACGCAACAATCAATGGAAGTAGCTGCTTTGTAAAGCATTAATTAAAAAGAAAATAAGACCAAGCTGACAAGCTTTATTTCATATACATATATTTAATTAAACAATTGATAATGTTATCTGCTAAATAATACAAATGTTTCTTCCGTCAGTTGGTGGAATCCAGCCATCAAGACAATTCTCAAACAAAAATTACAAATATTAAATTTTTATAGGGTTTCACTATAAACACATACTTAATGCTTTTAATTTAATCAAACCTACTCAATATGTAATACTATAAATGACATTTAAAGCATCATAAGTGTGCAATGCTAAATAAATAACATGACCAAAACATTTGTGTGTTTTATATTATATGTTCTTGTTAAAAAAAACTTTTTAGATTACCATGCTTATGATTTCGTTTTGTAACGATACATAAATTTTACATTATTTTATAACAATGTATCACAATTTGCATAATTGACAGTACAAATTTTAGTAAGCTACATTTTTAAGGCTGTAAACTTTCAAAACTCCCAAAGCCGAGCAATAACATATTAAAAATTTGCATTAATAATTTGAAGAGAGAAAATGCTAATTATTTGTAGTGTTTCAAGAATTATTTGTAGTGTTTCAAGAATTATTTGTGTTAAAAAAAGCCTCAAAATTTTATTAAGATAAAAAATGTTACTCCAATTACCTTCCTATATAAGACCACCTCCCCTCCCCCTAACTATAGTACATTAGTGTGTTTAATTACCTGCTTGGGAAAATTGTGTGGATAAAAAACAAAGAAAAAGTATAATTGGTAGAAAAAGTGATTTCTAGTATTTTTTTAGATTATTGTAGTTTTTTCTTTTTACTTCCAGTTAAAATTTCACTGCTACCGATCAGGAGCTGCCCCCAAATTTCCTATTTATCACGAAGTATAATTAAAAGTGGTTTGATACATTTTAAAAGCCTTTGCATCCTCATTGATAATTTGTACACGTCATACATTCTTTAAAATTTTAATAGCATTTGAAGAAGTTGAAAACAATTTTCAAAGGATTTGGTCAAGTTGGTGTAGGTTCCCCAATTGTTTGCAGTCTTCATTCAGTTTTATTCAAACCGAAAAGCATGCCACTATGTAATGCCGTTAGACAAAACATAGCAACACACCATTCAGTATTGCTTGTAAAGAGAAGATTTCGTTGAAACAGGTGCCAGCAAATTTATAACAGGTAACTGGTATATATAAAGTGGAATAATCCAGCCTTCAAAAAAATTCCATCACCAAAAATGAACAAAACAAAAATTCAACTCTCACTCCTTGAAATCTATAATAGTGTCTATCATACACAAAATTTGTTAAATTTATGAAATAACATTTACATGAGGAATCCAGACAGGCACATCCATCTTAAAAACAAAGCAGACAGAAATAGCATGATATTAAAAAGATCTTAAATTGCCATCAAATAAATAACTTACACCTATTGAAACATATCATGAAATATCTAATATTTATTACATTAATGGAAATGATAGAATTTCCATTACTGTTGTCCAGACATGCAACAGGAACAATCACATAAAAAAGATCATCACATGCAACTTTAAAACATGCAAATGGAACATTCAAGTTATCAAAAAAAACCTTGAAGTGCCAGAAGCATAACTAGAAAATACAGCAATCAATACTTACACCCCTTGAAATCTATAGTAATATCCTAAAACGAATTTCTCTTAGTAGAATAACTTCAGGATTTCCTTTTAGTAAGGCGATAATGCTCAATAAAATAGTCGAATGCTCAGCTTGACTAAATGTTGATATACTATATGATATGGCCAAATATGTGTACTATAACGGCATTGAGCAGGAAAAAAAAAACTTGCTTCTTAAACATTTCAATTTATATTCACTACTGCAAAAGTACAGTCACTCCTCGCCACTCCGCAGCTTCATTCTATCGTTCTTTTACGTTTTCTAATGACGTTGTGGTAAGAAAAGCAAGTCTTTCTGAAGAGCTATAGTAATAGCTAGTTGAGAAGGAGGGAAGAGAATTCCGTGAAAACATCGAAAAAAGCGTCAAGAATCTCTATCTGCTTTCAACCATTAAATACTTACGGAGGAGTGTTCCTCACAGTTCATCTTTGCTTTTCAAATGGAAAGCATTATCTTCAATAAGGAAGTAATGCAGAGACTGGGGAGATACTGACACTCATGTCCATTTTCTTACTCATGATTGAGGATAAAGAGTTAGTAGTGCAAAGTGGGTATACACTCTCTCTGGACTAGTCCTACGCCCTTGTGACCTAAAAAGTAAAATGGCTGTAGGACAACACATGTCCCAACCCCTTTGGAAACTTATTAAAAACTTGATGGAGACAGTGAAAATAACAGTTAGTAGCCCTTCGGCGGGGAAAAAGAGTGCAACGCACCTGCTGAAGACACGGCACTACCTAAAAACCCTTCTACTTAGATTGTGCCTTTAGAAAAGTAACCTTTTTGTTCCTTGCTTGTACATTGTACAGTAAATTTCTTCCTCCAAAACATTGACCTATTTAGATTAGTTGGTGCATAAAATTGTAATTTAATGTACTAAAACAAAATACTTGAATTTCTCTAACATGTCTTTTCCCCCCTTATCTACCTAATATATTGGGTAGTAGGAGTGCAATGGTGACTAAAGGGTTTTTATATCATATTTAGAGGGCTCTAATAATATTAAAAAACATTTATAAGAAGTTATACTCATATTTTCTAAGCTCTAAATACGAGAATATTTGGTTTATAAATACTAATTATAATCAGAAATGAAAATAGATTTATCAACAACTTAATAGTTCTTTTTTTTTTTTTCTTAAATAATTTTATTTGCAATGTACATCATACACTTGGTTTCCAAACATGCCTTTCATACTTAAATTAGTAATTGTGCTAATGTTGTTATATTTAACAAAAATATGTATACAAAAGATACATTATGTGTACATTTTACAATTTAAAAATTACATTTAACTTAAACAATAGCATTGTTAAATCACTATGCAACTAAGTTTAATCAGGATTACGTTATTTACTTTTTACAGTATTTAGGTGTAAAAAATAAATATTTAACTAATTAGTACACAATATAGGCCCTATAAAACTTGGTAGTGAAACCTGTGTAAGTTGACTTTTTTTTTTTTTTTTTTTTTTTTTTTTTTTTTTTTTTTTTTTTTTTTTTTTTTTTTTTTTTTTTTTTTTTTTTTTTTTTTTTTTTTTTTTTTTTTTTTTTTTTTTTTTTTTTTTTTTTTTTTTTTTTTTTTTTTTTTTTTTTTTTTTTTTTTTTTTTTTTTTTTTTTTTTTTTTTTTTTTTTTTTTTTTTTTTTTTTTTTTTTTTTTTTTTTTTTTTTTTTTTTTTTTTTTTTTTTTTTTTTTTTTTTTTTTTTTTTTTTTTTTTTTTTTTTTTTTTTTTTTTTTTTTTTTTTTTTTTTTTTTTTTTTTTTTTTTTTTTTTTTTTTTTTTTTTTTTTTTTTTTTTTTTTTTTTTTTTTTTTTTTTTTTTTTTTTTTTTTTTTTTTTTTTTTTTTTTTTTTTTTTTGACTTTGTATTGCTTACAATTTCGGAATAATAAGAAACATGACAAACTAAAAGCAGATGGAATAATATTATTGCACAATGACATCTAATGTACTAAGTCACTATTAAACGAAAAACGGACAAAAATGAGGTAAACTAGCACTCATAAAACGCCTCTATTGCTTTTACTTCAACATATTCTATTTCGCGAGCAAAGAGAAATAATTTTAATAATGAAGGTTTTCGGGCAGCGATCGCTTATGGAATTGTATATGGACCGGCGATTGTATATGGAAATCATGGGGGGGGGGGGGGCACCTCAAATAATTTCATTTTCAAATGCTCGAAATTATTTCCAAGAAAAACCAATTAACAATCAAAAAGTAATTAGTATTCACTCATTGTTATTAATATTAATTACATTAATTACAAACAGTGGCGTTTAGACCCGGATTTTTTTTTGGGGGGGGGGGGGGTTCTTCGAGAGAAGTGAGCTAATTTCATTGTCTTACAGGATAATTGGTCAAATTCTAGACAATTTTCACCATTTTAGGGGGTTTTCTTCCGGAAACGTGAGCTAATTTCATTGTTTTCTAAGAAAAATTGGTCAAATTCTAGATAATTTTCACCTATATAAGGGGATTTCTTCGGTAACAGTGAGCTAATTTCATTGTTTTATAGAAAAATTGGTCAAATTCTAGAAAATCTTCACCATTTTAGGAGGGGATTTATCCCCAAAGTTCTTCAGTGATTACAAAAAATCACTAATTAATGAATATTTTTATAGATCATTAAAATAAACTCATAGTTTTCACAAAATAACCGAAATCCTTACGCATTCATAGTTAATCAACACTACACTACACAACTACACATAAATGTATAGTTTAATCAACGAATCGTTGATTTAACTATACATTTATTAAATGTGATTAATGTAAAACAAACAGTAACACTCTTTTGTTTTAAATCTGCATCATTTGGTATAAAAATGAAAATTTCCTGATTTCTAATGTGGGGGGGGGGCTTGAAGCAACCCCCCCCCCCCCCCCCCCCCCCGCGCCTACCATTGTGACAAAATAAGGTAGCGAGCAAGCTCAGAAGAGAGAAAGGCGCGCAGTAAACGATTGAACTCTCCGCTCTTTGAATTCAATTTCGCTCCTCTAAAAGGAGCATTCTGATTGGTTCTTCTCGCGGAAACCTGTCGCCCCTACCATTTTCTCCGGATGGACTATTCCCGCTTCTTTCGACCGGTAGCCGTCGTGTCGCATTTCGCTTGGAATGCATATGGACTGGATTACGACGTCAGACTGGTTCTGCGGTCCTGTCATCTCGCTTCTCGCGCGTCGAAAGATTGGAATAGCCACCCTGGTCTGGATCCCTTTAATATGGTGGTCCCCAATCCCCGGATAAAATGGCACCGGGGCATGGGCCGCCCATTTCATTAAAACTGAATTTAAATTCCTAGGTTCATACCCCAAATTAAAATAATCTGTGTTTCAAAATAATCCAAGATATAAACAATCAACGTCATGTTAACCTGCAAAACTGAAGATTCTTGCGTGACTATACGCTCCCCAACAATGATGGTTTGTTCCATTTTGAAAGTGAATTCTCTTAAACACAGCATGAAAGTTGGAATTAATATATGAAAAATAATAAAAATAAAATTTAGTGAATGAATTTAAGATCGTAATTGAGGAATTACTCGCACTCATATTCGAGAATTGTCCACTTTTGCTAAGTATTTCTTCTGTTTCTTTTTTATAATTTCAATGACAATCCAAGTTGCGGAGGGGTGGGGTGGGGGGTGCTTATTCGATTGGGGCGCTTGTTCGGCATTTTACGGTATCTATGTAGGATTCCAAAAAGGAAAAAAAATCACTTTAAATTTCATCGAATGCTGCTAATCAAACTTATAGCCCTAATTATTTATAAAATGCATTGACAGTTGCACATTGTAAAAATTAAACGGAACTACTGTGATATAATCCCCCCTTGGCGATTTTTTCGTTGGCGCCAAGAAACCGTCGCCAACAACAAGATTTTTATGTCACCAACTTCAAATAGAATACAACACTCTTGGCGATGATTTTATCGCCAACAATGTCACATCATAAACATAGCAAACATGTCAAGAAAAATCACTAAAAAACAATAAAATACCAAAAATTGCAAATTATATCTTACACACAATATCGACGCTACTACGTAAAGCACGTACAGCATTTTTCAACAACAATTCAATACATTAACGGATTAATAATTACTTGAAAAATAGAATTATTTGCTTTACCAAATCACTTAAACTTAAATAAAAACCCTTCGTTAAAAGAACACGCAATTTATGCCCAATAATTACTACCGCAATGATTCATCATTGCATACAATGATATGCATTATTTAATGAAAAACATAATTAAAATATCGCGCAAATCAACGCTATCCGAATTTTAAAATACCACCCTAGATAACAAAATTAATAACGGTCATCACTTCAAGTACATTTTGCATTAAACTATTGGAAGCCTACCATTAAAAATACCATAAAAACCATTCATTGAAAAAAACACGCATTTTAGGCACAATAATGACTATTGCAATTAATTATCATAACATAAAATGATATGCATTACTCAACGAAAAACATAGCAAAAATATCGCGCAATTCCAAGCAAAACTTCAAGTACATTTTACATTAAACTAACGGAAACCCACTTTATCAAAACCAGCAACGCCACTAATTACTACAGCTAATATTTTAGAACAATTGAAAAGTCATTGTTTTATAACCTTACAAACACATAAAATAAGAAAATAATAAATTTAGAAAAATAAAGAACTCACTTTAAACCAGTTGGCTTTTCAATATTAATCCCAAATCACTACAAACTTGCTATCCAATATGACGAAATGGTCCGAAAATTACCACTTAATTTTTCATCGTTTTTAGTCACAATTAACCAAACTTATGCACTTATCAATCAAAACAATTTCATACTTCAGATTGCAAAAGCACCAAATCACGTTTCCGTCCATTTTAACGTATTCAAAAACATGGCGCCTTAACAAACTATTGTAATATAGAATCATTCCTCTGGCCACAATAGAAAACAATTGAACCAAATTAATGCACCTTAACACTTTACATTCTTCCTTTAGCAACAGGAAAAATCTCCACAAACTTTAAACATAAAATAAACTATTAAATAGCTACTTATTCGCAAAAAAAATTTTCTAAAAGTTCAACAATCACACCAACACAAGCCCTTCCGCGTTGCCACACATTACGTCAGCCAACATCGATGGCGCTGGGTTGCCACTGAAACTATCGCCAACCGAAAATCATTACAAATTGGCGCGCTAGCTCGAATGTCGCCAAGGGGGGGATTATATCACAGTAGTACCAATTAAACAGTCTAGTATTTGCACGTTAAGACATGGTGCTCTCTCTGCCTTCATCGATATTCCATAGAAACCAAAATGAGCAACCACAACTTTCAGGAAAGCTTTGATGTACTCTTTGTCCATCAAAAGTCAAAAAGTTTTTGGTAATTCCCTGCAGCAACAGCGAACATTCCGCCTTTATATGCATATTTTGATTGCTCTATCCTTGTCACTAGCATTCTCTCGTCAAAATTAAAGATAAAACAAAAGAACAGGAACCGAGGGGATCACTTTTTATTCAAAAAAGTGGCTTTCTAGAAACAAAAGTTGCAGATTTAGGGAAAACAGTCGCAATAGTCATATAAAGTTAATTTCAGCAGCAAGCACTCGCCAGTAGGAACTTTCATAAATTGAAATATAATAAAACCCTAAAAACAAAATACTACACGTGCAATCTTAATTCAACCAGAACTTAGATGTGTAGAATTTTTAGTTGGTAACAGGTTACAGCCAAACAATGGTTTTCACAACATTTAAAACAGGAATAAAAATTTAAAAGTTTGCTAAAATGCTAAAAAAACAGAAACAGGTGTTTTGTTTTCAAACACTGGTTAATTTTATCAGAGAATTTCCACACCTTACCTATGGCTGAAGAAATGGAGCTATTAGATGAAGGGGATTCTTCCGAAGCCACTTTAAAGCAGCTCTTGCTTACTAAAGGTCAAGTGCTAATTTTTTTCATACAGGAGCAGAAGCTTATGTTTTCTGCAAGGAAATTGATAATAAACTAAAGTGCGGATGACTGAAAAGAAACTAAAATTTAAAATCAATACAAGCCTTACCATGGCCATCTTTCTCACCAGGTATTTTAATGGATCATTCCAAGTCATAGGTTCTGCGGAAGCTTTCTTTTTTCTTTGGAGTGGACAAATAAAGGGGGTCATTCAATACGCTCAGATAATCTCACAGCAACAGATGTCACAGAAGGGAAAGCATATAAAAGAATAAAAAAGTATATATAGTAAGTACATGAAGCTAAAAGTTTTAAGAAAATAAGACTGCAGGTAATTCCATTATTGGTTAAACAAATATAGATTTAAATACTGAAACAGTAAAATAACTTTTATTACATTTTGATATTTAGCACTTGATACAAAAAATTCATAGCAGACTCGACAAAAGACACAGCCAGATATGGAATTAACTTTCAAGCATGATTTAACTTCACTAATGAGCTAAATATTTGAACATATAAGCAAAAATTAGGAAAATAGCATACTTTTACTTACCTTTGGGAACACATATTGATATTACTTCACATTAATCAATAGTCAATTACAAAATAAACACATCGCAATCATATATAATCTTTTAAAAAATACTTAACGATGCAGGTACGTTTTAATGTTAAAACAATTTATAGTTATTTATGCCCTTTTTACATTAATAATCATTACTCAAGTATAAACTGAACAACATATAATACAGTCAAATTCAATCAAATCCCGTAATCTGCATCCTTTGTGCAGATTGGTCAAGTTAAAAAATTCAACATTTATTTTACTTACCTGTAAATTAAGAATAAAGAAATATGTAATATAATATACTTATACTTTTGATTACAAAATCTTGAACACTAGACATCAGTTTAAAAATCCACATAAATATATGTAGCTTCAAAATCCCGAGAAAAATAGCACGCGAGAAAATGGCTTCTTCCGGAAAAGCATAAACAATTTATTTTTACACAGCGCCAATAATTCTAATCGCCAAATACACAAGCCAACGCCAAATGTCGGTTAGATCAAACATGGACAATTCCTTTGGAGTGCCGGGGTTGACCTATTGTTCCCGCGTCAGTTTTCACGATATTGTGTAAAACCGTCGGATGAGAGGAAACAATCAAGCACTGGTGCCAGCTGCCACCCAGGGCCTTAGGAAAGAGAGAAGGGCTGGCTCATGTCGCGAGAAGAGCTTTGGGGGAATGAAATCCGTGGGTTTCCGTGACGTCACTGTGGAAGCAAGTGAGGGATTGATCAATGTTTTTCAATGGGAAAAAGAGTTATTTCCTTCATATTTTTTGCATAAAAGCTTAATTTTTTTTCAAGTTATATGAATCATCTTAAGTCATATCCCTTGCTGCTAGTGTATATGACGCGATTATGTTTTATAAGAATAATTTTAAACTCGAATGAAAATTTAAAAGCAAACATTGATTATGAGTGACATAAAAATGAAAACATTATGAAATAAAACCAGAATTGAATACAAATTAAAATTATTTTATGAATAACAGAAATGAGAATGTATTTGAGATATTGAATTCGTTAACTGCTCAAAAAATCTTTCCCAGATTTGAAAATAAATTCTTCTTCCTCATTTACTTTTTAAAAATTTCTTTCATCCGAAATTGCTGAAGACAGAGGTTAATTATAACTATATAAGCAATTTTATATTAATAATGTATTTAATTACAGATAGTAATTAAAAATAGCAAAATATAGAAACTATAATAGTTATAACAAGCTGTAATAATGCTAACAGAAAGGAAATGTTTACATTTCCAGACTGTACTGGAGCACGTAATTAAAGATTATGAAATAATGTTTACATTTGAAAACTTTTTAGACAAGGGTGTAGCTGTCAGTATTTTCAACATATATTTCATAACAAGACATCAATTTTATGGTTCACTATAAGTAATATTAGTATTAAATACAAATCATAGCAACTCGAATTAAGGAATAGTTAAATACAAATAATGTCACTCAGAGACAGGGATACCCACGAGCGGGGTTCATGGCGCAGAATGCGTCATTGAACATTTGGGGGGGGGGGGATTATGGTGTTTTAGTCTTTTTTTTATGTGGGGCGCCATCCCTCTTAGGGGGTGCGCTCCACTGCTGAGGGGCGCACCGACGGTTGTAAGTGACTAAGACCTCTCGTCACAACTCTTTTCTACTATGCATGTTATTACTAATAACGAATATGTATATTGAATACTGTGACCGAAACTTGGTCCTCCTCTGAAAGCCAAATTCTGCATTCGGTACTGGTAACACTAATTATCAGCAAAAAAATATCCATAGAATATTAACCGAATGTCTTTGCTTTTCTCTTTGGATGTTACTATCATTTATTTAAATAAAATTTTTAAAAAATATGGGTTCTTTAAAAAAATAATTGCGAAGGAATTGGTGTAAAACAGAAAGCTCTCAGACCATGGGCGCCGGATTGAATCATGGCCACGGCATATATATTATTGTTTGGTATAGTATTTTAAGCTGTTGCACCCCCAGCGATCCATACATTGGGACACTTCATGCTATAGCTGTCTAACAAAATACAAGTACACGAGATGATTAATGGTCGGTCGTCTCTGTTAAAGCCAAACGTACCAATACACATAAAAGTATTTACAAACGGCCCTAAAAAACAAAAATGAAACGTCAAAATATATAAAAAGTACTAAAGGATAAACACATTAATATAGATTTTTTAAAATAAAAAAAACACGCCATGACTCCATATGAAATCCCCACGCTAGAAAGCCGTGCTGTAAACATACAACTAAGCCGAAATACAATGCGATTGGCTTTAGAATGCTAATTAAAATTATTTTATTAATCTAAAATGAAAAGATATTCAAGTCATCAAATAGATAATTCCTTTTAAAAACCTTAACTTACATTTAGAAATAATAACGCAATAAAATTGAATAATGCGTTTTAAAAATGTGAGAAAAATTGAAGAGCTCTTCTAAATGTTTTCAAAATCATTTCACAATATAAATTTTTAAACTATAATAGTTCACTTTTGATTTTAAAAAAAAGATTAATTTTAACGTTAAGATTCTTTATTTCTGCATTACTCTGGATTTATTAATAGTTTAATATATTTATTTTCGGGCTTTATGAAAATGAAAACCAGGAAAAAGCGATTACATCTTTATTCACATTCGGTAAATTACATGAGCAGGTTATTTTGTGACACTTTTAAAAGATGAAATATTCAAAATTATGCTTTCTTTTATAAAATATATAATTGGAAATGGATCTAATAAAAATATTTTTGATTAGTTGTAGAAATATTCCTTATAATTTTTCAACAAAACAATGTAAAATTGAACACGCGAAACACAGGAGAAATACGGAAACTTTAGCCACTTGCTTCCGCAACGACGTCAGAGACCGGTTTTTCCTCTTTTTTCTGGATTTCAGCAAAACTGAAAGATCAAAGAGATGAGCCAGCCCTTCTTCTTTCCTACGGCCCTGGCGGCCACCTGCCTTAAATACGAGCTGCGTTCCCCCCACACAAGCACGCACGTCACATGTAATTTGCATGGGGATTACGCAACTCAACATCGACATGCTAAAGCACTTTAACTTTCGCATCGGCAGGTGAGCGTGTGGTTTCTCCAAGAAATTTTTTTGCTTTTTATTTAGTTCAACACCTACACTATAAGCTTAAAAAAATTTTTGAATATCAATTTGGAAAAACTGAAAACAATGTTTGCTTATAAAAACCTGATATTATTGGATGTCGCTTTTTCTTCTACTTGAAAATCAATAAAAATCAGTTTAAAAAATTGTTGTAAAAAATGTTATTGCAAACTGGGGGGGGGGGGGGGGAGTTTAATGAGGTTCTTCTTAAACAGTTCTGAATTCTTTATGATGTGATGGTAGATGGCATTTATAAATTTCAAAATATTGCTTAACATGTGAAATTTTAAAATCAACACTAATTATCCTTACTAAGACATTAAGAGAAAGTTGGCTTCTTACTTGCAGAAAAGCAAGAAATAATGAACCTTTTTACATTTCCTAATGATTGCATTTTGTTTTCCTTTTGTAACACATAATAAAAGTATTAGAGTGATTGTTTCTGAACTGTAGTTTGAGATTTAAAAAAAATATATTTAGAATGCTGCTCAAATGAGCTTTCTGTTTATGCTATAGTAAGATTAAATTTGGTAATTTGTATGTATACCCATGTTCATTTTCATAGACAGGCTTGCTCTCTTTAAAAAATAATTGATAAAATAAGTATGAAAGTGCATAGTTAATTTTTACATTAAAAAAATTGATGTATAGACAGAAAAAGAAAATAGTATTGTAATATATTTCAGGATTACACTCTCAGAAATAGAACGCTCATTTTTGACGATTCTTAAATCCTCAAGGCAAATTTCCTCATTTTTAACGATTCTTTCCTCGCGCAGCCACATGGCGTTTAACGAAACTCACTCTGTCAAAAATTTGACGAAATGTTTCTTCCCTCAAAGAAAATGGCGTTTCAGAAGCTTCGAACATCGGCGTGTATGTGATGCAAGTTCTTTGGTGGATGCTGATGCTACTGGTGGTCAGACCTGATCGAAAAAGTACTATGTGGTTAGTATTTTTAGAATTGTAAGGATCTGTGATTGTATACTTGTAGTTTAATAACTATATATTATTGAATTAATATTTATCAACGTACTGTTAGGCCTAACTAAGTTTGCCGTAGCTTTACTATTTGGCCAAGTGGGGAAATGTGGAATCATATTGTATATTACGCGTAAAAGTTTAAACAACAATAATAATTTTAAATTGCCCACTGCAATGTTGTGCTAATTTTCGAAACCTTTAAAAAAATGTATATTTTGTTATTCAAATTAACAAAAGGTTAAACTTGTTGAACCTTCAATCAACTTATATACAGTCAATCAGGGAAACTTTGCACCACTGCATATTTTTTAGAATATTTGACTTCAAATGAAACTGTAGAACACGCTCAGTGCTACTGTCCTGGCAAGGTTATGAAATCACTTTTCTTCTCCTTATTTTAGTAAAAAAATTAGCAACACTGTACATTGCTATTTGTATAATTCAATAGTTCAAAAGCAATAGCTTGGAAGCTATTTTGGAATGCCGATTAAAAGTTGTATAAACTTATTATTCTTTTAAAGTAAGTATCATTATAGTAATTTAACAAGATTTTTATCTTCTAAATATAGTGAATTTTTTAGTGTCTGTGATTCTTTATGCAGTAATATTTAGTAAAATGTCAAACAATTAAGACATTGCAATTTTATTCCATTCTCAGGGCAACTTTGAGCCGGCGCAAAGTTAGCCTTAGATTTGTTGTTTGCTGATTATAGATATATTCTACATACAAACTAAAATTTTCTTTCTACTTTTTATGCATGTAACCAAGGTTTTGCAAATAACACCATTAGAATATATATATATTTTTTTATCTAGTTTGATTATAAAAAACATGTAATTAAATTGTAAAGAAGCATATACATAACTAGACATTCTATTAAATTTAAGTAATAGGATCTGTGATACTCAGGTGTTCACTGAGATTATGTGCAAAGATGCTGTTAGTACGTAGCGCGCATATGACTGAATACTCGAGTGTTATTCAAATTAAACATATAGAATATAATAGAATATAGCTCTTCCCAAAGTGCATTTTTTTATTTTGGTTTTCTTATAATTTTTGCTTACAAATTACATACTATCATAAAATTTTCAAGTTATATTTTTTTTAAATGTGACAATTGATTACAGTATTAGTTTTTTCAAGGTATATATTTGTTTTGATGACCATCAATGATGATTTGTCGCACGAAGAAAATTGCCTCCAGAAGATATTACTCTAGCAGGTAATAGAGGGGTTTTTATGATCTTCAACTCCCTGTTAAATGCAAAAGTACTTGGCTAATAGTGTTAAATTTTAATGAGATTTTTAAATGGTTGTTTTAATTAATATACTTGTGAGAAAATGTTTACTTAAATAATTGAAAATTGTTTTCTGTAACTTTTTTTTCCTAAATAAATTTAAAATGGGGATTTTTGTCCTAAATACTGATGTTTTCCTTCTTCTACTCTTTTTTCATGTAACATTTCATGCAATATCATAAATTATAGAAAACGTGTAATGTTGTGATCCAAAAATTGTGAGTTTTTAAGTATTTTTAAAAAATCCAGTTCAATGTTGCATAACTATAATACTTCTTTTAAAAAGGTGTATTCCATATGGTTTTTTCTGATACGTTTTCGCAGGTTAATAATAATTCATTTTTGATGGTTTTTGTAATTATTATTTCCTAGTTTTTAATAATTACACTATACTTTGGGAGTTTCTCTTTAAATTTTATGCGAATAATAACAATAACATTATTAAAATATTAGTGGGAAGAATAAGAATCGAGTAATTGTGGTGTAAAGTTGATTGTGGTGCATGTGCATAATTTATCTTCATTGTTTTTGTACAAAGTTTCACAAAGTAAGGTGTTTATTCTTTGAATCTATCTTCTACTTTAATAAAAAAAATACTCCAAATTTTGAATATCCAAGGATTTTTTCCCCAATTATTCTGTCCCCATTATTTATCAGTTGCTCAATTTGAAAAATTCGTATTAGAACAAATGTTATCGCTTATAGTCTCTAGCAAACCCTAGCAAGAATCAGCTGCTAGCCCGACACAGCTGCTCGTTTGTTTACATTTCGATGGCTTCTATTTTGTTTTCTCTCTTTGTCAGCCCGTTGTCAAAAAGAAGGGCTAAGACTGCAGCCAATGAGGCTTTTTTTTTTTATATGCAACTAAAGAAGGGTGTGTCTATGCACCTGGTGTATTTTAGTTAGTACATAATGTTTTAAATATTTGGTTATATAAGGTAAAGTTAACTTTGAAGCTGTTTTTCTCAAAACTGTATTTTTTGACATTGTGTGCACTCAAATTTAAAAACTAATTATATCATGGAGCCTTAAAATTTTATATACTACTACTCTTCATGCTGTACCTAAATTTTCATTCATTTCTGTCATAGAAATTGTTTTTAAATTTAATTCTGAAATTTTTGGAAAATTTAGTAAATTACTTTTAAAAAGCTATTAATTATGTTAATGAGTTTGAATACACATTTACACTTAAGCACATTTTGAAATATATACGTGTAAAAGAAAATATATGAAATATAAAAGATATATTTTCAAGATATTTTTTAAAATCTTGCACACAAAATGCATACCATTTTATATTGTCTTTATTGTTGCTGTCATTTAATAAATTAATATTACTATATATAAATTGGAACGTTATTTTTACAAAGAAAAAGAATGGATGAAAATACAGAAATTTTTATTTGGTATAATGTTCATTAGTTTTGAAGCTACACAGCTTTTTCTACAACTTTAAATCTAATGCTTTTAAGGCCGCTCAAAGTTATCCCTTAACTTTACCATATTTTGAACTTACTTCTAACTTTACCATATTTTGTTATTACTATTATTTGAAATTAATAGTCAACAATTACAAACTTGTGTTGGCTTTAGATACCCCCCCCCCCCCCAATATGGATAGCATAAAGCATAAGAACATGAAGACAAACCTACTTTTGTGTGGTAGGTATGGATCGCATAAAATAAATACCTCAAAAAACAAAAACTGTTCAGAAACTGGAAAAGAAATTTTTGCAACATATTTTTAAAAAAAATTAAGTGTTGGAGGTGTACCGCTTAAAAATTGCATAGAAAATGTGTCAAGAAGTTGCAAAATAGCGAGAAGGTTATTTCTAAGCAAACTAAATAATGAATCACACACAAAAGCATTTCTACATTTGTTGTTGGTGGTGAGTTCTCGCATGAAGTGAGGAAGAGAGGGTGCACTGCTCCTGAGTTTAACGGGGCCCTTATTGGTAGGAGTCCGACCTCCGCCCCTTTTCTTGAACTAGCTCCCAGATGAGAGACTGTCACCTGGGGGTTGGCACCTCCAGAAGTATCGGTTCACTTGAGTGCACACAGTCCCAGAGCAACCAGCTGCGAGAGATGTCCCCCTCCCAAACACTAACTTGGTGAATGTTGCTTCACTTTTGGTGTTCTGCGGGAACCAAGCTTCTATCGACTGGTCCTTTGCAGGACATCTTTTCATTTAATTTTTCAGTTTATACATTTAATAATTTTAAAACCCTCAAAATACAACACTGCTCGTCGTAGTCCAAATGATATATCTTTGAACTATTTTAAAGAACTGGAACCATTCTTGAAGATATTACTGCTGTTCTTTATGCTTGTAGATTTTTACTTAACTTTATCTATGAATTTCTGAATGTTTTTAAATTAATTTTTCTGAAAAGTTTTGAAGCTCTTTTTCATGAGTTTATCCTTTATTCTTTTATAGGTGAAATAGATGAAGAAGCTATGGACTAGAAGCTCTCTAATGCAGTGTACTTAACTTTAAGTCCATATGCTCGTGTAATAATGCATGACTAGGGAGCATGATGAAGTGGGACATTTTGTGACAAGGGGAGGGGGGGGGGTCAAATATACTGAAAAAAGTGTCATCATTTATGAATGTTTGCTTAAAAAGTCCCTATTTTTTGTTTTCCCAAAAGAGTATGAACGCTGTAAGAATACATTGCTTGGAAAAAAAAATGAAAGAATCATTACAGTTTGAAAAAATATTAATTTGATTTGCGGTATTAATTTTCATTAGCAGCTGTAGCAGAGTTGCAAAACACTCAGGATTTTTTCAAATGAAGTATCTATAATTACCAAACTTTTGTATAACTATTATCTGAAAATTCTTTTAAATTATAAGAAAATGTAATTTAATTGGTTGTCAATGGTTTTAAATTTATGAAAAATACTTTTTAAATACAATCTTTTTTTTTAATTTATAAATCAGAATTTATTATTTTTGCTGCCTAGTTTTATTAAATCCGACTTTTTACAATCACCACTAAGTGTGAGAATAAAAATATTATTATTTGTACCATATATTATGCTTTACTTTAATTTTGTATAATTTCAGGTATAACTTATCAAAAAAAAAAAAACAGTATGGTTTTATTTCATATTTAAATGGGGTTTTGGGGATTTTTTTAGATTATAATTTTAATGCCACAAAACACAAAGAGTTGGGAAACTTCTCTTAAAACTTTAACATTATTAATTGGATTTTTCAGCCCACCGTAATCACATGTTACAGTAATTTCTGATATGAGTCTGATGATTAATCACAGCGTTAGTCCAGTTCTGTTACTATGTTATGTAAATATTCTTAATTGTTAAATTGCAATTAATATTGTATTTTGTAGCTACACTATATACTGAATAAGGTTGTGTAAGTTATATTGAGATTCAGTTTGATATAGGTTTGTGTATCCCTTTTTTTTCTTTTCTTTTAAATGTGTCGGAATCTTTAAAAATTCAATTAGTATATCAAGTGTATATCAAGAATTGTTCTCCAAATTAGTATACTAATTGAATGCAACTAACACACGTGAAAACAAAAGTCTTCAACTTTTCTTTTACTCATTTTTTGTTGGAATTTAAATAATGTTTTAAATTGTAAAGAAACAAATTTTTAAATTGATATTTTATTGCATACAGGATTTTGAGAATTAAAATAATAAACATTTGTAGAGTCAATGTTATTTGACATGAAAGTGCGTAGCTTTGAATTGATTAAGAAATACTAAATTTTTAAAGTATATTAGAAAGTAAAAGGGGTTCAGTCATAAAAGTATTTTAAAAATATTTCTTCTGCAACCAAGTAACGATAATATATTCAAAATAATTTGATTCAATTATAATGTGTATAAATGTTTTATTCATTTATTTTTAATCTATAAATCATGTCAAAATATGGGAAGAAAACCTCTTATATATTATATCCATGTTCTATGGTAAAAGTTTCAGATTTGTAATTTATTTTATAGGGTTGGCATGTTTTTTAATATCAGTTAAATTTTTGTATGTACAGTTTTTTTAAAAAAGAGTTCTGTGACCCTGAAGAATTTACTTACCGTAAAATACCGAACAAGCGCTTCCCCCCTCCCCGAATTTTGCTCAATTACGCTCTTAAATTCATTCCCAAAATTTTATTTGCATTATTTTCAAAACACTAATTCCAACTTTCATGCTGCGTTTAAAAGAACGCTCTTTCAAAATGGCGAGAACCATCATCGTTAGGCTGCTTATAGTCGCGCAAGAATTTTCAGTTTTGCAAGTTAGCCTAACAATATCCAATCTAAAATGAAGACAGAAAAAGAAAAAAAAAAAAATATTTGTGTACATTCAGTAACAAAAAGTCAAGGATGCGTCAAGCAAGGGGAATGAATGTTTTGCACCTGCCTCAGTTGCTTTAGCTGATGTTATTTTTTCTCGCTATCGTTTATAATTATAATCTTTTTATTTATTATAACATAGGAAAACATGTGAAAGGAAGTTAAATGCAGAGCTGTGCATTCAGTATTCAGTGCGATCCAAATTTGTTTGCCACTTTGTTTTTTCTTTTCCATTTTATTCTCTCTTTTTATTTTTGAGGGGGGGGGGGGATCGATCCGAACGAATTTTGGCTAAACAAGCAAGCAATAGATGAGCCTTTACTGTATTACTGCTTTCAATGAATCATGGATGGGTGCGGCGTATAAACGGTACGTTTTTTCGCTTGTTTAAGCACCCCCTACCACATTTCTACAAATTTCAGCAAAATTTAGGGGGGCTCTTATCCGCTATTTTACGGTAATCATGAACATGATTTTCCCCTAATTTTTGGTTTGAATTCCTATATTTTAATTTTCAAAAGTATTTTTTATGCTCTATACATGTTCCGATGAATTTATATGCTTATACCATAATTTCAGTTTTGCTGTAATACTCCATATGAGCTAGAAAAATCTTTGCCAACGTAATAAAAGTCAAATTTTATTATCATTGCTGTTATTTTTTCTTTTAAATGTGTTATGATTGTTTAAAACCCTTAAAAAGCAATTCTTCGTGGGACAAATTCATACATACATAATACATATAACCAACTCAATGATACAATGTTTTAAACAATTTTTTGAATGAATTAACAAACAGAACTTAAGCAAATTGATAGTTCATAATATTAAAAAACTGCTTTTATATTTCAACAAAATGCTTAGTTTGGAAGTAATGCTAACATTTTAAATTGTTTGGAAAGTAAGAATGTTAAAATAAAATTGTGTTAGAAATTTCTGTTAGAATTAACCTAAAATAAAATAAATTTATACGTATATAATATGGCATGCTTGTATAAACATCATAGAAAAGTCCTTGTGTACAAAGAATTAAAATTACCGATAGTAAAATATTTTTCAATATGATTTTTTTTTTGTTTAAGTCACCTTTAGAACCTCTATTTAAAATTAATGATACATATTTCAACAATTAATGCAGCAACTCAAAAAATCGAAAATTTTCAGTGTAATTATTTGAAGCCTCAAATTACAAGAAATATCAAATTGCCCTCTTAAAAAAATAAATTCAAGATTTTATTTAAGGTTCAATGACGTACTCAAATAACAAAAATTTACTCAAAAGTATGTTAATACAACGAAATTTATTATGATTCACGAATCAAAATGACGAAATATTTTCACTTTTGATGAAAATGAAATAAAAAAGTGACGAAATTTAAAGACTAGTTAATGCTTAATCGAAATGACGAAAATTTAGTCATTTTGACGAAATGTATTTCATCAAATAGACCCGACGAAACAAGCGAGTAAAATTTCGTCGTTTTTGACGAAATGTGTTTCATCAAATAAATGACGAAACAAGTGACTAAAATTTCGTTGTTTTTGACGAAACGTATATGACGAAATATTTCTTAGTTTTTGACGAAATTCATTTCGTTAAATGTATGACGAAACAAATTTCGTCAATTTGACGAAATGTTTAATCGGAGCATTTTTCACGAAGCCATTTCGTCAAATACAACGAAAGTTTCGTGAAATTTGAGCATGCTTTTCTGAGAGTGTACTTATATGAATTATTGAAGAAAAATTAACAGTAAAAAAAATTATGTATGTTAGTATAAATCTTTTTTTTTCACTTTCTCTGTAAATTTAGTGTGATGTTTTCATAAAAGTTTAGTTCAGCCCATTTGTTTGTTTGTTTTACGACCATTTCAAGTCACATAAATATTCGAGTTTATTTGCTATTCTCAAGGATATGCTTCAAACTCTCGTCTAATATGACAGATAGAACAAGACAGCACAACAGATTTTAATATACAAAGAAGGAAATACACCCAGGGCAAGGTGGGAATCGAACCCACGCCTCTTTCTCTCCGCGCAGGGAGCCACCGGAGCCAGTCGATTTAACCGCTCAGCCACTGAGGCCCCTATCAGCCCATTTCTAGGAGTAAACTCTGCAATTGACATTGCTGCCACTTAAGAAAAAAAATATATATATAAAAGCTAAATCATTAACTTTTATTGATTTTTCTCATTTTTGCAATCATTTTTGTAATTTATGTTTTACTTTATGCGCTTTAGGATTTAATGTGTCACTTTTTATAATTTAATAAGCTTTTGAATATTTTTCTATATAGTTCTTTTATTGTTTTTGTAAATTTTTTATCTATGAGCATCATTTTGCACTCTTTGCTGATAAACTCAGTAAACTTCAGTAGATTTGCTTATTTTTCTTGTTTCACAGAAGTATTTGAACTCGTAAGTAAAAAAATTTAAAACTAATACATGAAATTATTTTGACCATTCTGGTTTTAATTAGAAAGAAGTAATATTATCTGAAAAAAAATCTTCATAAACATAAAAGTAGGAATTCCTTTGCATGAATTTTAATTTTCAAAAAATTCTACTTTAACCCTTTCATGGGCACTTTTTCTGATAAAATATGCCCTAAACATAATACGGTGGAACCTCGCTATTCGTACACAATTCGTTCCAGGAGGCAGTTCGAGTGGCAAATTATTTTTTTACATAAGATACGTACAATATAAATTGGATTAATCTGTTCCAGACATACAGATAGTTGCTTATTTAAACCTATGACAAACAAATGTACAGTACTGTATATGAAATGATACATGAATAAGAATTTAACTGCACTTTATTGGTACTGAGGGGAGCTGATGGCATAAGTGGAATGTTGAGAGGAGGAAAAGAAATGGTCGGAAGAGGAGTCCCCTTCCATAAAAACATCAAGTAACATCCCTTCAGGTGTTTTCTCCCTTTTTTGCTGTTCTCTCTTTTTTCTGGCTTTTTGCACTAGAAGAATCTTGGGTTTCTTCTCTAAAAAACCTGTCCAATGTTGTCTGCCTCTGATGAGTTTTCATAATTTTTCTAAAATGGTCAATAACATTGTCGTTGAACAAGCTGATGCTCCTGTTGACCACAGCAGTGTTAGGATGCCCTTTTCCCACCACTCTCTCTCTGTTATCACACAGTGGTAACACAGCTCTTTAATTTCTGCTAAGGAAATGCTTTCCTTACTACTTTCCTCCTCTGAAGAAAGTTCTTCAACCACTTCCTCTTGCTGCTCTCCTTAGAAAGTTTAAATTGTTAGTAAAATCTCAGTAAAAAAAGTATTAAAATTTTAAAAAATCTGACACACCAAGCAAATTATTTCTAGACAAGTTCGAAAAAAGAGAATAATTTCTCGATTTTTTTTTTTCTTAAAAAAGCCAAACTAGCAACCCTTTCCCCTGACGCCGTCCGAATTGTGGGGCAAACGTACGAATGACGAGTTGAAATTTGCTTGAACGACGAATAACGAGTTGTATGGGTAGCGAGGCAGACGAATAGTGGGGTTCCATTGTATACTCATTGCCTATATACATTCTTCCGTTATTAAAAATTTTTACGATCATGGTTTTTTTTCCGTCGGTAGTAGCTTGCCGTCATAGCCACTGCACACTTAACACATTAAACTTTACTTTTGGAACAAAAATTCACACTATTACTATTGTTTTGAAAATAATATTAATAGTTTTATGGCAATTACGTACAAAATAATGTGCAATAAAATAGCCAAGAATAAAATGATTATACATAAAATTATTTTACATGTTCTTTTTTTCACTCTAATACTTAGGAAAATAAGCATTCAAATTATCTGTGTACTCCATGATAATATAAATACACATTTTAAAATTTTGTTCATTTCACTGCAGAAATCAATGTTATTGACTGAAACTTCTCAAAGCATGTAGTGCCACTTGCTTGAAGGCATAGAGATCACAGATGAGCTGTTGACATTGTTAAATTTGGAAAGTAATATTAAATTTAAATTTTACACACATTCAAAATAAAACAAATTAATCCTACAAAGTATAGTACAAATTGAAAATGGGAAAGTACTAGGTACATGAAGAAAATATTCAAAACATCATGGAGCTCTCCGACTGAATAGAAAAGCTAAACTGAAAGATTTTCAAACCAAAACTTCTTTTAACACATGTTGTAAACAGTTTGCTTATATTCCCTACCCTGAAGTGGTCTCGGAATTTCCCATAATTTCTCAGCCGAAAAGTAGGTAGAAAAATTTCATGGTCATAATTATCTGTTCTAAGTGGGCAGTGGCTAAAACCTCTATCCACCTATGAAAACGTTCAAAAAACACTAAGTAAAATAAATGGTTTTTCTACTGCATTTGTGTAATTTATTTAGGTAACAGGCAAATCAACTTGTTTTTTTAGCTGAAGTTATTGCACAGATCAAAAATTGTAGACAAAATCAAATGTTTTGTTGCAAATTTGTATTCATGCAGAAAAGGACCAAACTCAGCATTCCATCAGAGCGCATGCTTTGATAAATAATTTTAATGCTGCTATCTGTATTAATTTTCAAGCATTTCTGCTTCAATTAACACATGTAGCTACATATAGCCACTTCCCACTTAAAGAAAAATTTTGTGTATGTGGCTAGAATCAATAGCCACCGTGGGCGAAAGGGTTAAAAGCAAATTTAATAAAGATACGGGATCTTATATTTTGTCAAGAATTTCCCAATTGATTGGCAATGGAAGTAAGGTCGGGTGACTTAAAATGAAATTCATTAACTTACTGGTTATTATACAATGTTTAGCCCACATGTAATCAGAGTTCTATGTTTGAGATAACCATTTCAGTGCATATTTCTTATGTACGATAATAGCTTATTTAAATATTAATAATGCTCATGCCATCAATGATTACTAATTTACAGACACTTAAAGTCAGACGTACAACCCTAAATGAGGAGTCTCTCAATTTCCATTGTTTAGGAAGGGAGAGAGAGGCCTGTTCTTCGTTACTGTGATCCGACATCCCTGCTTACTTATGTTTTCTCCCCTTTTTTTAAACATTTGACTAACGTATTCCTTTTCTTGTCCCTTCCTTGACAATCTAATAATTCTTTAATGTCAAGCTGCATCGCTACGGCAAGCACTCGAGGAGCAAAACAAACTGTTAGGATATATTTATGCTGTAGCGTCTTCTTGGCGACCGCATCCGGTCAGAAGGGGCATCCGGTCCTTTTTTGCCTCGTTCCGACGTATCCACTTTCCCCTCGGTCCCCTTTCATGTTATCGGCGTCGAGAAAAACAATACTTCAAAAATCCAGATGCTTGCTGACTTTGTCCGTCCGAATTTGGCCCCTGACCTCTGGCATCCGTTTAGCCCAAAAACTATTTCCGTTCCCAGGGTTGTGTGCCCGCCGACAAAAGGGGCTGCCGCATCCCTCTCGATTTTATCTGGAAAGGGGGCTGGGCAGTTTCCGGAGTCCTGGCCAACGGACATGTAAGGAGCAGTAAGAAAATTCTGAGTTCGAAGAGAACATCTTTTGACGAGGAGAGAGACGGACGTTTTCGTCCGACCTCGGTCATTGTCTACCAACCCTAAGTTTTGATGAAGCTGTAAATAATATGTAAATAAAATCTTGTTAAGTTTTACCATCGAAGTCATGCTTTACCACTCGGCATATACACAAGTCCTCAAGACGTTACAGCTATATATTGGTGTTCAGCGGTGCGAAGCTAGACAGTGATAAAAAAGTATCCGATTTCTCCCTTCTCCATGAAGACAAACGAATGCTGGCCTTTCGAAAGGAGATGTTTCTGCACCCCGCAGAGAAGATATACTCGCCCCGAGTGAATGAGACTTTCAGCACCCTGCTGTGAGCCTTGTCGTTGAATCGAAGGAAGAGAGCTCCGAGAAGTGTTTCTTCCGTTCATTTTTCGTTTTGAGAAAAAAAAGATTTGTTCTGCTTTGCGAACATCCAGTTTGCAGTTAGGAAACATCCGTTTCCCCGTGTCATTTCGTGTTGTAGCTACCCTAGCTGAAAAGAAGAAAAATTTTTGTTGTGCTTTGCGAACATCCAGTTTGCAGTTAGGAAACATCCGTTTCCCCGTGTCATTTCGTGTTGCAGCTATCCTGGCTGAAAAGAAGAAAAAAAAAAAATTTTTTTTGTTGTGCTTTGCTAACATCCAGTTTGCAGTTTGGAAACCTTCGTTTCCCCGTGTCATTTCGTGTTGCAGCTACGTGTTGAAGTTCTTTTATATTGCAGTCACCCTGACTGATATGAAGAAATCCGTTTTCAACAATTTTCTGAGAGTAGGAGATATCCGGTTCTCCAAAGAATAGTCAAATAGAATTTGAAATTTTCGCTGAATCCATCAGTGCGCGTGTATGTGTTTGTGTGTGAAAAAAAAATGTGTTCCAAATAGGATTACCAATGCTGCAGAGAGGACAACCATCAAACGTGAGTATCTTTTTCTTAAATTGTTGGTTGTGAGTTAAATTTTCTAAAATTAAACAGTGCATTTGCTTGATAAAGTCATTTTCTCTTGAATTGCTTTAAAATCATGTCAGTGTGTTAATTGTAGAATAATTTAATGCATGTGGAATTACCCTAAGGAAACAATTAGAGTACTATATTGTTTTGTTTATAATTTTATTTTGAGTTGTAAAAAAATTTTTTGTAGTGATTTAATTCCTTAAGTATGGCATTTTTAAATAAATTAAAAAAGGAAGATTTGCAAAATCTTGCATCAGAGCTTGGTATAGAGGTTACACCCATGTTAAAAAAAATAGATTTGGTCGACTTGATCACTGGAAATGCAAGGTACGAGGAAAACCTAGTTAAGGATTTTGCTGATGAGATTGTTCAGACTAGACTCGAAAGCGAAAGAGAGAAGGAAAGGGAAAGAGAGGAAAGAAAAAAAGAAAGAGAGTTTGAGCTGCAGGAAATATATCGCGAAATCGCATACCTCAACGAGTTAAATAGATTACATAAATCCCGTGTTAGCATTGTGCAGCCTAACGTACGAATTTAAGATACAAATACTGAGTCGCAGAAGTTTCCGTTAGCTGAGATAAATTCTACTGAGTCTGAATTAGAGCACCCTGCTCTTGAATTATTGATAAATAGTGTAGATAAGAACACATGTTCTGAGGAAAATAATTTCGATTATGTCGAAAAGGGGATAATAGATATGGTGAGAGAGAACACAGGTTCTAAGGAGAATAATTTAGATAATGTCAGAAATGCGATGATAGGTGTTGCAGAAAAGAACGCAGGTTCTAAGGACAAAAATGTCGATTGTGTAGGAAGGTTGATTTTAGATATCGCAGAGATAAGTCGTACTGAGACGAAAGTAGAGCACCCTGCTTATGAATTGATAATAGATATGGTGAAGGAGAACACAGATTCTAAGGAGAATAGTTTAGATTGTGTCAGAAATGGGATGATAGGTGTTTCAGAAAAGAACACAGGTTCTAAGGATGTCGATTGTGTAGGAAAATTGAGTTTAGATATCGCAGAGGTAAATCGTACTGAGACTAAATTAGAGCGCCCTGCTCATGAATTGACAATAGATATGGTGAAGGAGAACACCGGTTCTAAGGAGAATAGTTTAGATTATGTCAGAAATGGGATGATAGGTGTTGCAGAAAAGAACACAGGATCTAAGAATAGGAGTGTCGATTGTGTAGGAAAGTTGATTGTAGATATCGCTGAGATAAACATAAGTTCTGAGAAAAAAAATTCCGATTGTTTAGGAAATGGTATTTCAGCAGTTTTGGAAAAGAGCACAGACTCTGAAAAAAATTCCGATTGCAGGAGAAAAGAAGTTTCCTTTGATAGTGAAAGTAGAGAGAAGAGGGAGAAAGATAAAATTCCCCCTATAATGAACCGCGACAGTCAGAACCGAGACAAAAAAGGGGTAGGAAAAGTCCCCTCGGTAGGCCGGGAGCTTACGGGCTCTAAGCATTCTTACCGTGAAGAGGGGGTCACCGAGAAGTTTAGCAGAAATAGAAGCGGGCGTGAAAGTCGCCCCTCTCCCAAACAAGTTTTATTGTGGGGGAAAAAACGGAGGAAAACTCGAACAGCTAATAGACCCAATGGGGGTAAGAGCGTAAATGATTTCGCAAGAAAGAATAGAGGGTTTGTTGACCCCTCAAGAAAACAGAAACCTTCTGTAGGCCTGAGTTGTTTAGATAATCGGGTGCTAAAGAGCTATAGGAAAGGAAAACCGATTACAAAACGGCTTCGGTATGTTGAAAGGCTTGCGGGAAAAGAAAACCGTAGGTTTTTAAATGGGATTATGCTCAATCCATGTATTTATGATTTTGTGATAGATGACAAGTTGGTGTCAAAATCAAATATTAAAAATGTCGGAGTCTCTAAACTACATCGTATATTCCACCCGGATAGTTGTGACTAACCAACTATTCCGAATAAAAATTCCAGGGCGGATTTTAAGTTGACGACTGTTTTGTATTTTTATTGATGTAGTTAGGATCCGAAAATTTTGTGTTGTGTATTTGTAATTGTACTTTATGTTTACAACATTCTGATCCTCAGGATGTAGCTGATTTGCAAAATTTCTCTGTGATGTAATATTGTGAGCACAGATAGAGTTTAAATGCTGTATCAGTTTGTATTGCAGAAAACTTCTGAACTGGTTAAATTCATAATCAGCTCGTTAATTGATTTTATTATTATTATTATTAATCATTAACTTTGAAAATTTTCAACTTGTCAGGAAGTTTATTCTAATATTATTAAGTACTCCCATATCTTTGCACTAGGGATGATGAGGAGAGTGTATTTATTGCTGGAAAGTTTGTTTTAATCAACTACTCATTTTTTTTGTTTTAAAAGAAAAACTTCTAGTTTAAAGAGTGAAAAAATTGGAGTTTTGAAAGTCATGGTTATTCGCTAGCCAAAAGTAAAGTAAGGGAATTAGTTATGATTCTAAAATCATAAATTATATACTGGAGTTCTACTTTTCATTATTGATTGGTTGTGTTTATTGATTTAAGATCTTTGTTTAAGAGAAGCTCAGAGTTAGAGCAAATGATTGTGTGAAAACACATCTTAATTAGTTGTGTTGAATGTTTTATATACATTAGTATGTGTTACTTTTTGAAGCAACTGCACTGACCAGTTATTATTATTTTAAAAATTTAGTTATAACTAACTTACTTTGAAAATATTAGTTTCAATTAAAATATTAAATTATTAACTTTAAAATCAAGTCAATTGTTTACTTGTGTATCACAGCCAACTCATAAGGAAAGGATACTTTGTTTTATTAAGTTTACTTTATTGTGTGAAATTGTTCATTTTTGTCATGGATTTTTGAAGTTCTGAAGGGGGGAGGAGTTGTAGCGTCTTCTTGGCGACCGCATCCGGTCCTTTTTTGCCTCGTTCCGACGTATCCACTTTCCCCTCGGTCCCCTTTCATGTTATCGGCGTCGAGAAAAACAATACTTCAAAAATCCAGATGCTTGCTGACTTTGTCCGTCCGAATTTGGCTCCTGACCTCTGGCATCCGTTTAGCCCAAAAACTATTTCCGTTCCCAGGGTTGTGTGCCCGCCGACAAAAGGGGCGGCCGCATCCCTCTCGATTTTATCTGGAAAGGGGGCTGGGCAGTTTCCGGAGTCCTGGCCAACGGACATGTAAGGAGCAGTAAGAAAATTCTGAGTTCGAAGAGAACATCTTTTGACAAGGAGAGAGACGGACGTGTTCGTCCGACCTCGGTCATTGTCTACCAACCCTAAGTTTTGATGAAGCTGTAAATAATATGTAAATAAAATCTTGTTAAGTTTTACCATCGAAGTCATGCTTTACCACTCGGCATATACACAAGTCCTCAAGACGTTACAATGCTATTATATAATAGTTACTGTAAGGACTTAAGCTATGTAATTTTATAAAACAATATCTATATCAACATAGCCATAATTTACTAAGGGGAAAATTTCCCTTGGATGCTCTACTGGTGCAGTTAGCCTGGTGGGAAAAAAGAAAATTTTTACTGGTACAACAGTTGTACCAGTGCCATGGGCAAAAGGTTAAAGAACTATTTACTACACTGGTAGTTCTTTTACAAAATGCTTTCAAAATTTGTCAGAGTTGGTGTCACAAAGCAGCAGGTTTGTTTTGAAAGTTGATGAAAATTTAATTGATTTTAAAATAACCAAAAAGACTAGTGATTTCTTACTTTGAAGGAGCTGAATTTTGATATAGAAAGCTGAAGCTAAAATAAGATGTTTCATTAATGTTAGACAATTCTATGTTATATTCTATTGCATAATACATATTCATTTATTTAATCATGTATTATTTATTAGTTCATACTATAGTATGGAATCTTAAAAATATTTACATTTCTCCATGTTCTACTATATGATTTATTATTTGTAAATTTATCATATGTCTTAAAAAAATTTTGTAATGAAGTGAATATATTTTAACTGGTTTTCTCTCTTGCAGATTTATTAATTTCCAAAAAAATTCATTGATGGAAAAAGGGTTGAAGCACTGCCCATTAATCATGCACTAAAAGAATGATTAAAAACAAAACCTCAGCCATTCCCATGGGGAAAAAACATTTGTCTCACACATTATAGCTATAATTCATTTTTAAAAAAAAATTTCAAAACGTAATAAGGTAAAGAACGTTTTTGGCTTACTTCATCAAAAAGTTGTTGTTCATTTCTTTTTTAATGAAATATGTCACTTGGGACATTTGTGGAATAGTCACCTACAGATAACTTGTCAAACTTACATTAGGAATTCCTTACAGCAAAACAAAACGTAAGCAAGTGCTAAAATAAGACAATTTTTCTTTTCGATGGCATTAAGCAATGTTCCTGTTAATAATTTTTTAGGCAATTGTTACAAAACTTTGACTACAAATTTCTCAACTGACAAATATGTAACAAAGAAGGCTTTGAGAAGTAATCGTGAGTAAAATCTAATTATCAAAATAGATGTTATTATAAAAGTTCAACCTTTATTCTCTGCCTAATACCTATTTCACAAAAAAATTTCATTTTTAATAATTTCAATCTAGGTAGCAACAATTTTTAATGTTAACAGAACAATCAAACATCTGTCATTAGCCACACCTCCCTTTTTCTTCCACCGGAAAGTGTGCCAGTATGTTTTTTTCATCACTGTAGATGTAAGTTTTTTGGTTTAATTTCTAAATTTGATTTTCCATGCAATCTCAAAATATGAAATTTACCTATGCTTAAGTTTTTCTGGAACACGCATGGTTTTCATTTATGTCATAGCAATCCTGTTTTCTCTATAGATCTTCTCCAAGTGTACATAATACCATTCTTCACATGTTCCTCAATTATGCTCTAAGAACAGAGCATTCTACTTTCAGATCTTTCAACAAACATGTCAGAAAACATCTATCAACAAATGTAAGTACAGTTGGCCACCAGCTATTTTGTAGTTTTAGAAGAAATAAACTGTTAATTGAGGATGCAGTTGAATCTGGTCTGCCAACTAAAGCTGAAATTTCAAAGTGTGTTCACATTCTCTTGACTCCCCCCCCCCCCGTTTTTTTCTCTTCTCTCCTCTCCTCTCCCCTTGGCACTACTCCTTTCAGAGACTTCTGTTACTTTACCTGTAAAGCTCATATTATACTATTATACAGTTCTAAGCAGCAAAAAATTATACTAGAAAATTCCATATGATACATAATCCCATATTTTATCAATTGGTCAATCTTAATTTCTGGATAACTTTTTCATTTCTTTCAATGTATGAATACGTCTTCTGTACTAATAAATTGACATGTGCATACTTAGAATGTACATGGTACATACTTGTAACGCACATGGAAATAGAGGGCAGAACTGGGAAATTTCACTAGTGGCCAGTGGAGGTAGTGGAGGAATTTTGTACTGGCCACTTTTTTGATGCAGTGGCCACTTTTTTCGGTGAAAAATAAATGCACAACGGTTTTTAAACTTTTTTGTATCGATATAAAATTAAATAACCCAATTAAATATGCTAATATTTATAAAATTAAATACTTAAGTTATTAAAATATAATTATACAAATTTTAAAAATTAATTTAAAAAAATGAACTCGCAAGGGTTACTATCTTACTTTGATTTTCAGGAAAAATATTTTTCCTTTTCTCCCAATTATTTAAAACCATTGTGCATACATTAACATGCAAAACTGAAAGATCATTGTACAAAATATTGCTTACGACACTGAAACAGTTGATAAAAACTTAGCACATTTTGTTTTTAATATTAATGGATTTTTGTCAATACTTACAGCTAATGAAATTATATATTAATATATAATTTATGAACGAAGTTTATAATAGCATAATCATGTTGTTTTCCATAGGTAGCAGAGTAGAGCATGATGCAGTTTCAGCAATTAAGATTTTATTAAAACAATTAACAAGACGAAACGCACACATACAAAATAGATAAAAAGAACATCATATTAATTTTCCATCTTGCTTCTATCAAGTCCACGCGCCTTCTGCGCAGTTTCTACAGTGTTCCAATAGGCGGCGCTGATTACGTCATAAATTGCGCAATGGATTGCGAGTGACATTGAATTATTCTCTAACACGCCCCCCTCAATGGCAATCGCACATCCATTTTTGCATATCTATATTCATAACACCAATCAAATCACAACATTTTTTGTGCTTTACATTTGATAATGCTTTCGTTAAAATATCTGCACACATATTTTCAGTTGGAACAAAATTCAATTCTATAGTACCATTTTTTATTGTTTCTCTAACAAAGTGATGTCTCACATCTATGTGCTTAGTTCGTTTATGTAAAACTGGATTTTTTGCCAATTAAATAGCACCCATATTATCAGTAAAAATTTGAATTTTTCCCATTTTTAAATTTAGCAATTCACTTAACAACTTATTTAAATAAATAGATTCTTTTGTTCCATCTGAAAGAGCCATATATTCGGCTTCAGTCGAAGAAAGTGCGACGGTAGATTGCTTGTGACTGTCCCAACTAATACAACCTTCACTAAAAATAAAACAGTACCCTGTAAACGATTTTCTATTTATTGGACAATTTGCCCAATCTGCATCTGTGTAACCAACTAAAGGTTTTTCACATTTTCGAAAAACAAGTCCATGATTAATCGTTTTCTTCAAGTATCGTAAAACACGCTTTCCTGCATTCCAGTGTGTTCCATTATAACAATTCAAAAATTGACTTAAATAGCTCACCGCATGAGCGATATCTGGCCTAGTAGATGTTGCCAAATACATTAATCCGCCAATTAATTCTCGATAAGGAAAATTTTCTTCACACTTTTCAGCTTTCTCCAAACGTATGCTTACATCCATGGGACATGTTACAGTTTTAGCTTCAGTCATTCCAAAACGGTTTAAAAGTTCACTAATATAAGTTGACTGATTTAATGCAATAACATCATTATTTTGCATAAAATTTATACCTAAACAATATTTTGCCAAACCAACATATTTAACTTCCAAATTTTCTTTGAGATAGTTTTGAAATTTCTTATACATTTCAACATCTTGAGACACAAGCAATATATCGTCTACATAAACCAAAATCATAGCTAATAAATTTTTAGAATTTCGCATATAATATATACAAGGATCAGATTCCGTTGCTTTTGCACCAAACTTATTTAAAATTTCATTGAATTTGAAATTCCAGCAACGACCAGATTGCTTTAACCCATATAAAGATTTTTTTAAAAGAAATACTTTATTACCATATTTTAAGGAGTTTATCATTTTCTCTGCCCTTAAATAAATATCACTACCTGGTGTTTCAGTTTTAACTATATGTTGTAAAGCATCAGTAAAATGATCCGGACTTTCCATGAAAATCTCCTCTTCCAAATTACCATTCAAATAAGCTGTAGTTATATCAAATTGATGTATTTTTAATTTTAATTTAGCTGCAATGGCAGTAAAAACTCTTAGAGAATTTTGCCTAGCTACGGGAGCAAAAGTTTCATTAAAATGGACTCCTGGCTTCTGACTGAACCCCTTTGCAACTAATCTTACTTTTCTTCTCTCAAGGGATCCGTCGTGATTGAATTTATTACTTAAGACAAAACGACTACCAATGCATGTTATTCCTTCAGGTTTGTCAACAACGTTAAATGTATCATTTCTTAAAATACTTTTTACCTCATCAGCCATAGCCATAAGCCAAGAATGGCTGTCGGAACTCTTCAATGCCCATGTAATTGGAATTTCATTTAAAACGGCACATACAAAATTTGTGTTATCAATTAAATTGTGTTGACGAACTATATCGCGATTGCGCAATCTTAATAAATTCGAATCGTCCTCAACTACGGTTGGTTGTTCTATTTCATTACTTTCGACTCTATCTACTTCCTCACTATCAAGGTCAGGACTCTGAGAATTTGGGAAGATTTCTATTTCGGTAGTTTTCGGTAAAGACTCATCTATAACATCATCAGATAATGGTCTACAACAATCATTCAATAGTTCACCCACATTTGTTATTTTCTTATTATCAAATTCTTCAAAAAATTTAACATTTCTTGATATAACAAAACGGTTTTCATCAGGCAAATAAATTTTATAAGCCTTAGATGTATCAGAATAACCAACAAAAATACCTTTTTTAGATCTAGGAGAAAATTTATGAACAGGTTTGTTATCAAGAACATAAGATACACAACCAAATATTTTAAAATAACTTACATTAGGTACAACCTTGAACCAAAGTTCATATGGTGTTTTACCATTCAGAGCCTTTGTGGGGAGTCTATTACGAATATAATTTGCAGTATTTATAGCTTCAGCCCACATATTTAATGGCAATTTTGAGTGACTTAATAAACAACGTGACATTTCTACCAACGTGCGATTCTTGCGTTCTGCAACTCCGTTTTGCTGCGGACTGTAAGGAGCAGTAACTCTACGCTGTATGCCGTTCTCTTTTAGAAAATCCTCAAATGCTTCATTAATATACTCACCCCCTCCGTCACTCATTAAACATTTTATCTTAGCACCAGTTTGATTTTCCAGTAATGTTTTAACCTCTTTAAACGCATCAAGTGCTTCACTTTTACACTTTAAAAATCTTACCACAGTATAACGGGAAAAGTCATCAATAAATGTAATGAAATATTTTGAGTTACCATATGAGGGACATTTCATTGGGCCACACAAATCAGAATGAATTATTTGCAAAACATTTGATTTACGTTCAGAATGTTTTGGAAATGGAGCATGAGTAAGTTTATTTACAACACACACTTCACAATTAAACTTAGAATTATCCTTCACATTTGTAACATTAATACCTTTTATGTAATCATTTTTGGAAGAACTTAAGATATCATCAATATTTACATGACCCAAACGAGCATGAATTTTTTCCAAAGTAACATTTGTCTTATTTATATTACATGATTCACTAGCGGTACATACCTCATTATCATTATTCGAATCACAAAGATGAAATAAATTCCCATTTCGCTCTGCTTTCAATACCATCTTAGTTTTATCATTAGTAATAAGAGAATTAGAAAAGAAACTTACTCTATAACCCTTATCAATAATTTTAGTAACACTCAAAAGATTGGTACGTAAATCAGGAACATATAAACAATCATAAACATTAATATTTTGCATATTTCCATTTACAATAGCAGAAATTGAAACAGTTCCAGTACCAAGCACTTTAGCAGATGTACTGTTCGCTAAATTAATTTCACGAACATCAGTTTCTGTCAAATCCAAAAATTTTGATGCATCATTGCAAAGATGTATAGTGCACCCACTATCCAAAGTCCACTTACTTTTAATTTCCTCACTAGCCAAAAAAGCTGCAGAATAAATGTCGGTAAATAATCCAGAATTAACTTTACTTCCACCAGAATTAAAATTTTTAGGGTTTTTAGCACATTGTGAAATTTTATGTCCTAACTGATGACAAAAGTGGCAGCGAATTTTATTTCTGTCAAAGTTTTTATTCTTGTTAAAATCCTTCGTATTCATATTATTGTTCATAGCTGGAAATCGGTTGTTTATTCTAGTTGGGTAATCCCGCGATCTTGGTGCTGTATTATAGTCCGTATTTTTATGGTAATTAGAAGCAACAAATGCTTTGCTTTCTTCTTCACGCCTAAACTGTCTGGGACTCTTGATGGCGCCACGGGGAAAAGTTTCTTTCGCACTTCCCATTCTTCACGAATTTTCACTTTTAGTTGCTCAATATCAGGCAGATCGTCCCTTGTTTCAATAGCTATTCGAAAGTTTTCAAAAGAAAACGGAAGGCTATATAGTAGAATAATTGATAACAGGTCGTTATCAATGCAAATATCCAGTTCAGCCAACTTGTCTACAATGTCGGTAAATTTTCCTAAGTGGTCATAAAAGTCATTTGATGAGTCATTCATCTTCAGCTGTATTAGAGACTTTAATAAGGTTGCCTTCCTTGCAGGGCCTCTTGAAGCGTAGACATTCTCCAGTTTCTTCCATACATCAGATGACGTCTCGCAGTTCTTTATCTGTTTTAACTCAGAAGGCGCAATGCTTAAGGGTCTTCGCTACCGTCCATCTTGTTTTTCGGCGCTAATGCTATCTCTACGGGAAAATCTGCAAAAAGTCCTACTCATAACTCGAGAAGTTATTTGAATATTTTCATGCGGTTTCTTTTAAACGATAGAGTGGACCTAGTTAACGGTTTGCTACTTTTCATTTTTTCTGTGGTGAACTTCAAAAATTTTTTATAACATTTTTAAATTTCAATTCATTATTTTTAAAACTTTGGAAAAAGATACGGGAAAACGGAAAAGTAGCAAACCAAGCTTGAATATTTCTCTTTAAAACCATATTTTAAGTTTATATCTGAGACAATTTGTGTACCTGTTATTAGTAGGAGTAAAAGTGTTGTTTTTGAAAAAGTTTGAAAAACTACGAAAATTCACGCCCCGTAACAAACAACACCTTGGCCCGCCCATTCGAGGGACCTAGCGTGCCTAGAGGGACCTATTCCCCTCTCGCTAAAGTGACAAGCAATCAGTCTCCTTTGTTTACAAGCTGCCCAGGACGTCCGTCCATTCTTTACCGATCGCTTTGTATGTTTTGTGATACCCGTTCAGTTTTCGGTTCTGAGTTCAAGCGGAAAAGAAGTTTTTGCATTACATTCTATTTTCCTTAATGCTTGATGAAGAAAATCGTTCTATGATAAAATCGAATATTGCGTCTTTAACATAGCAGAAACCGTCGTAAAGAGTACTATAAAAATGCAGTTCGATCAATAAACATAACACCATTTTTACATTACGCTACTATGAATCAAAATTTTATGTTCATTAATGTTGTTATTTTCAATTTGAAAATTAAATGCTGAAGAGTATGTTAAAGAAATATCGATATATTGTAAGTGCAGATGAAAAAAATATTTTCATTTATTTATTTATGTGTGTTCCAAAAGTAATTTGGGGTGTTAAAAGTAATATAATTATCTCACAAAAATACAAAAAGGTTAAGAAACTCATTATTAGTGCTTATAAAATTGTTTTTAATAGCATAATGATATTAAATATTAAATAATGGACCAAATATTTTCTGCTATGAATGAACATATTTCCAGAAAAGAACCATCGAAATATCTATACAACATTATATAATACTAGCGCTACCCGCATTGCCCTGCCCGTATTCAGAAGTGAAAGGACCAGTTGGTTCGCCATTTATACACTGGTATTTTTTAAATGTGTATACATTATGTTATTCTTTTAAGATGTATAGCTTTCCGCAGAATTAAAAATTAGCCCCCCACGACAATCAATCAGCGATCCTACATATTTAAGCAACTTTATTTTCTTGTGAGAAAGACGCACACATAAAAAATGCAAAAAGAAACTATGGTAAAACGCATTATGTTTGTTTAATTCAGGTACCCACACAAAGAGCACGATTATAAGGTCTTGGAATCGACACACACACAGACATACTTGCTGGTTTATTATTAGTAGAGATGTATGGCATTACATGCAAGTGCCCCTTTTAATTCATTCTCTATGCATCCTAAACCGAGACCGAGAGAATAATTTAAAGATTTTGGTCTTTGTATATTACCAAAGGGACGGATGCCAGATGCCCTTCCCCCTCTAAGCAATGTCGAGTGCTGTAGTAACCCGTAAGCAAAATTAGTACTTTCTTAGGGCACCAAGAAAATGAGGGCCACCTCAGAAAAATTTTATTGTCTATTTTAATTGATAAATTAATTTAATTTGTAAAAATTTTCAAATTTTAGGGTAAAATGATTGAGTTCTTTATATGAGTCGTCTTGTTTCAAAACCAGCTACATCCAAAAAATGAAATTTTTCACGCGGGCAAAAATCTAATATCTAAGAAATTCGAATTTCCAGTTGAGAGCATTGGGATTAACTTTTAACTTGCTGAAATTTTGACACAAAAACAGTTTATCCTCGGAAGGTATTTGGAGGGAAAAAAGAAGAGCTAACAAGCATGGTCAATGGGGGGTGGAGGGGGGTTGTAACTAACCGGCACATTTCAAACCCACTTTTTAGCATGATGTAGCTGCTTTAGAAACTTAAAAAATTAACACCATATAAAGATTACTTTAAACTGTTAGAAAGTCTAAAAAAGTTGAAATCGAAAAAAAAGTGGATGTATCTGGTTTTGAATCTTGACGACTCATATAAAACATTGAGTCTTTCTGTCTTAGGGATCATTCATAAATGATGTCACGCTTCAAGAGGGGAGGGGGTAACATGATTTCTGACGTCATGCATTGTGCAACATAGCGTGACATGTGATAAAGGGGGGAGGGGGGTCCGCTGAAGAGTGACATATTGTGACAAAGGGGGGGGGGGAGAGGGTCAAATATATAGGAAAAAAGCGTGACATCATTTATGAACGACCCCTTATCTCAATCCTGCAAATAAAGTACATGTCTATTTCGTTTTTATTTGCATGTTTGAAACAGCGAAAATGAAAGAAATATTTCCTAAATGACAACTTCGATCAATTTATTATAAGATTTTTCTACTGCAGTAAATCCCCGTTAAAACACTTGGCGTCGGGGGGCATGTTTGGCACCCGCGTTATAACATAACCGCGGTATAGTGAAACTATACCGCAGAGCCATATAACAAAATAATACTCGTTTTCGTTGCATCATTTTTAACTTTATCAATCACCCGTAACTTTTCTTCTCTTCTATACTATATTATTTTCTTTTCTTCTTTGCTGCTATTTTATTTACTGTAATTGCTGTGCACGAAGCACACATCTCAACTGCGCAATCAGTCTATCGAGAGATAGGTTATAAACCAACTATGTTCCGAGAAAATGGGGGTTTAAAAATATCTTTATGTTATTAATATGGGATTGTGATGAGGTCCTAAGAAAAAAATATATTTGGAAGGGGAGGAAAGCACTTCTCAAAGAAACAATGTTTTAAGCCGGCACACACACACACTCAGACTGGAAAATATATTTACTTTTCAGGAACGCTAAAGGATCTGGAATACAAAGGTAAACTTCTGAAAATAGAAGATAGTTAAGCAATGAACTGAACAGTTCCTGACAGATTGAGCTCCCCCCCCCCCCCCCCATGTGAGGAGAAACAAGTCAGATCAAGTCAGGGCGATTGTACCCAATTTTGAAATCAAGCTACTATATAGTGCCCTAAGTTGAAAGACAGAAAAAGCACGAAAGAGGTGTGCATCAGGACTATCACCATTGGGCTTTTTGTGTTTGTGTGTGTTGTGGAGGGATGGCAGCTCTTTGGCTAGATATTTGTGTGCTCGGTCTGGCTTTATTTACAATGGTAAATAAGGAAAAACCTTTAAATGACAATGTTAAAGGGTGGTTTAAACGTCGGGGACACCAATTTAATCATAGAAAAAAAAAAATGGAGCTGCAATCACTAACCATTTCATGTCCAGAATTTTTAGAAAAGAAAAACTATAGCTGTGGGATAGGGCACGTGGATGATATTTCACTGAAAAAAAATTATTTTTAGTGGAGTAAAAATTTAAATTTTGGCATAGTTAAATATGAGAATTACTGTAATAAACAAAGTTTAAAATTATGCAATATACCTGTATATATATATTGAACAAAAACATAAATGAAAAAGGGGCCAAGTTCGGTAGAACAAACAATCTTCGGAGTAGTCGGTGTCACCGATAAAAGAGCTGAAATATGAGAGGTGCCAACTTCCATAGCAGATATTTTAATCATAGCTATAGGAATGTACAGTGTTCTTCAATTCATTTAAAAACAACTTGTTACTTTCGGGATCATTCAAAATGATGTCACGCTTCGAGGGGGGGAGGGGGTTTGTGAAATTGTGACAAAGTGTGGCAAGGGGAGGGTAGGGGTAACAAGAAGTGTGACATCAGGCTTATACAACATAGCGTGACGTGTGACAAAGGGAGCGAGGGGGTCCGTTGAGTGTGAAATTTTGTGACAAAGGGGGGAGGGGGGTCAAATATATCAGAAAAAAGCTTGGCATCATTTATGAACGGTCCCTTCTCTGGTATCCGATTCTTAACTTGGCAAGTTTTAAATGTCAATACATTATATTCAAAAAACTCCCCCAAATAGAAACATTTCTAACATGCAGTTAGTAAAATCATGTGGCAAGCTATAATAGTTAATTGTCTTCTTATCGTGTTCTTGAACGTAACTTATCTTAATGAGCTACTTATTTTTTGTATTATTAGCCAGGGTAGTAAAATTGAAAGTGCTCTTCGTTTGAAGTCAAATTTTGAACTATTTTGTTTTGATATACGAGAAAAACAAAGAGGGACAAAAGAAAACAATTTTATGCCATCTTTGAACGTACCTCATTCCAATTTAGCAGTAGAACACTGTAGTTCCGTTACAAGAAATACAAGATCATGTATTTTTTCCCAAGTTTCGGATTTTTTCTTTTATATAAGCTTAATTGTCAACCTTGATGCCAAGTTTCAAGTTTCTAAGTCACTTATTATTAGTAGTTTTTGTTTTTGATGAGCGAGTCCGTCAGACAATGATAAAAAAAAAAATTTACACTCTTTAGACCTTAATAATTCGATAACTATAAGAGTTACATCGATGAAATTTAATGTTCTAGGGGTTCAAGAGGCCCCTATTTGAAGCACAAAATTTCAAGTATGTAGGCCTAATAGTTTTTGAGTAATGATGTCGAAAGTAGCTTGAAATGGTTCGGGTAAAAATACACATTGGCCGGTGTCGCCGTCTTTGAACTTGGCGGACACACTGCCGTGTGTCTAGATATTCTTTAAGAAATGAAACGTAACTAAAACATCTATATGGAACACACTCTTTACCACTTTTGTGGAATTACGCATATATCCTTGCATTTTCTATTAATTTTAACCAAATTTAAAAAAACAACATTGTTTTTATTTCTGAATGCCTTTTTTTTTTGGTTTGCTTAAATATATAAAAAATCAAGGATATATACGCGTCATTAAGATTTCGATGTCTTACAAGATAAAATCATATTTTAAAATCGCTAACAGTAACAGTTACTAATTCTAGCAGTAGATTGAAAGAAAAAAAGTACTTCGAAAAATAATAAACATTATATTTTACGATAACTCATGTGATCATGTGAACTGAATTTAAAAAAAAAAAGGAAAAAGAAAGGAAAAAAGAAAGAAGTCGGCTTCAACAGCGTGCTAGTTTCAAGGAACAATTTGTGCGTTCCAAGGAGAGTCAAAGATTTTTCCGAGGTTGAGAAAAGAAACAGCCCCGGGGGTCAGGAACAGTGTCTTTTTCTAGGAAAAGGGTAGATGTTTTGGACCCCGCTCCTGTGCCCACGTCCGACCGCAACTACCAGCAGGGGTGTCGCGGATCCCCTTCGAAAGATTTATAGCTGTCCATTGAGAGACATAGTGATTGACGCTGTCCATCACAAGAATAGGCCAATTACCAGCGCAAAGAGATTGAATAAGACACTCCCACATTGTTGCCACTATTTCGGAGATTTTGTCAGCCGTGAGTTTCCGATTTGGTAGTGAAGAGCCTTAAGATTATGTCTGCCTTTGCCTTTTCGTCAAAGTTTTTCCATTCTCGAAACTTCTCCAACGATGCAGCGTCTGTGCTGTTAACTTTTGGCTGCTTAATATTTTCACTGACATAGTTCCAAGAATCATTTTTGACAAGTAAAGCTTTAACTTGAATCTTCCAAGTCTCAAAATTGTTTCCGTTCAAAAGTTCGATTCGCATATTCGACGCAGCCATTTTCTTTGTTTCACCACTTCCTCGTTAATCATTTAACTTAATTTCTGGGACCAGTGACCTAATAGCATAATCATGTTGTTTTCCATAGGTAGCAGAGTAGAGCATGATGCAGTTTCAACAATTAAGATTTTATTAAAACAATTAACAAGACGAAACGCACACATACAAAATAGATAAAAAGAACATCATATTAATTTTCCATCTTACTTCTATCAAGTCCACGCGCCTTCTGCGCAGTTTCTACAGTGTTCCAATAGGCGGCGCTGATTACGTCATAAATTGCGCAATGGATTGCGAGTGACATTGAATTATTCTCTAACGGTTTAATCACAGAAAACTATGATAAAACGATAAAATATGGCCTATGGGTTTTTGGGAGGGGAACGGGATGGTACAGGACGAAACTGATTGCGAACTTTGTGAAACATAGTAAAGAAAAAGTGCCTAATTCGGCACTTTTTTCAGAGAATTTCAGATTTTTTTTTTTGTAAATTCAGAAAAATATTAATCTAAGAAGCTGTTAAATGAACAAATACCGGTAAATTTTGATTCAAATAGAAGCAGCAATCTTGTAGATATATTTCTGATTTATATGAACTAAACTTAGGAAACCAAGATAAAACCAGAAAACCCTATATTGTTAAAAAGTGAAAATCGGGTTCTTGGACGTAGTTAAGTATCTTTTTTCCCTATAAAAAGTTCATTATTTTTTCCTCAAGTTCTTAAAAGTTCCGTTTTCCGAGTTTTATTCAATTAAAAAAAGAGGAAAAAAAGAAAGATAAGGAAATTTACTCTATTTGTTTCTCTGTGGTCATAAATGGCGCCCAATATCCTTGCAATTTGCAGAAATGTCCGGCGTTTTGGTTCGACTCCTCTGCTAATATTTTACAGATGTAGCTCTATTTCCTTTTTCATGCAATTGCATGGTAAACTACCATGTGGGTGTGGTTTATTTTTGCTGAATTGTGAGTTGTAATTTGGAGCGTTTTATTAAAATTTATGAACAAGTTATTTTTTTGTTTGGTAAAAATATATCAACACATGGATTCCCTTTTTTCCTTCTCCAGGAAAAAAAGGTATTTTATTTATCTACCACTTAAGAAAACTGCAATTTAGAGTAAAAATGCGCATATCAGCTTAGATGTTTACGTAAATCCGCCATTTTTGGTCCTGTACCTCCGCCATTTTGGGTCGGGTTCCGAAATTCGGCAAATTCCGAAATCCGGCCTAGCGCCTGTCCCGATCATGCCGAATTCGGGGTTCAGCACTGTAATAACATGGGAAAGTGAAAGCACGTGATCTTGAACCTACGAAGTGTACTTCTTGGAAATTTTTAAGGGGGAAAAAAGTGGCGATTGTTAGGTAATATTTTAGTCGCCCTGTGGCGAGTGGCGACAGCAAATTTTGCCCTCTACATAGAAAGAAGCTTGTGTAAGAGACACCAATATAAGATGTGTCGCAGTGCAATATAAAATATCTAGAAAAGGAACACAAACTGGAATTGGAACATATATATATTGAAAAATGAAGGCTTTTTCGCTAAAGAAAAACAGCGCAGTAAATATCAGTAATATATTTCAAAAATGTTTTATTTTCCTTTTAACAATTAAAATTTGTTTTCAGATAAATAAAACATATATAAAATTGCACAGTGTTAGTGATGGTTTTAACAAGTAAAATTTTCATTAATAAAAATGTGCTTATACAAGTCATGAAAACATTAAATTAATTTTGTTTGATACAGTACAGCATTACTCTCCTCCAATATTCTATGAATTGATGCCAGTTCAATAGTTTTTGTGTTAAAATATACAAATCACTATAATTTACAAAACAATTAAAACTAATCTAATATATAATTAAAAAATAGTTTTGTATATTCAACAGTTACAAACAACACTCCTGTTGCTGGAAAAGTGCGGAACAAAGTAGGACCTAACCCTTTGTACAATCCTCTAATTCCTGTAAAAAAAAATTTATATGTAATTTTTTTTCTGTTATATGATAGGGGTTCTCAATTAAAATCTATTACTTGATTTCACTTATGAGGGACCGTCCATAAATGATGTCATGTTTTTCCCATATATTTGATCCCCTGCCCCCTTTGTCACGTGCTATGTTGCACAAGCATGATGTCACACCTCTTGTTACCCCCTCCCCTTGTCGAAAGTTCACGAACCCCTTCCGCCCTCAAAGCGCGACATCATTTATGAATAATCCCTTAGTTGTGTACCGTATTTTCGGGAGTATGCGCCGTAGGCGCGATTTTCATTCAAGAAAATTAATTTTTAGCGTATGCGCCGCATGCCAAAATTTTGGTTATTATAGCACAATTAGGTGAAGAAAAGTAGAATAAATTGAATAATTTAAAGGTTTTCTTTTTTTTAAATAATCACCCATACTTTCTTTGTATTTTTTACTTGGAGGAGACATCGGTTGTTTATCTAATGCAACTATCCAGAGCGCGGGACGCGGACCCTTTTCCCCGTGGCGCTCCACGTTCATTTAAGTGGTCATCGCCTTTGGGCTCGCTTTTTACAAGTGGGTCGCATCCACTAAGGAACACAACAGATTTAATCAGAAAAGAACAGCAGATTGAGCCACCGAAATCGCTCTCCTCGCTGTCCGACTGAAAAAGGCTGCATAGCTCAGGTCCTTCCGCGCTCCGATCGTCCGATCTGGAGGCCTAATCTCGCAACATAAATAAAGCCGCCATGTTGCATTCCAAACTTCGCGATTGGATCGTTTTTCACCACTAAAAACACGGTGGAGTAGGAAAATTGTCCGCGAACCAGTACGAAAGTAGCGAAGCCGAAATTATGGGTTTTTCGGATCGTGACGTCAACATCGCCATTGGAGCACGTGGAATTTGTCACCGCCTGCACTTCACATGGAACAAAAATGATGTGGTGCCATCTAGTGACAGCGTTTTTAATATATTTGAAAAATAATTTCTTTTTTTTAAGCTTTAAAAAAAGATCGTATGCGCCGCAGCCGTTGTAAGTGCCGCATCAGAATTTTTTTAATTTTTTTCATATGCGCCGCGGCGCATACTCCCAACAATACGGTACATATATCTATCAGGGCTCGAAAAATTTTAAAAGTATTACATGCCTTGCCAGGCATGTTTGTCAAAAATATTACATGCCCGGCAGGGCATGTAATATTTGTCATGCATGTAATTTTTACATGCCCAGAAGTTATGTTATTGCATATTAATAAAATATTTGAATTTGTCGTATAGCATTAATCGGATAAAAAATTAAATTAACATAATTCTTGATTCAGATATAAAGCTGTTAATGTAAAAATCTAAATCAGCATTTCCCAACCGGTGGTTCGCGAAAATAATATTGTAACGGCGGAATTTCTTTTTCGCTAACGTAAAGGGAAAAAAACGTAATAATAAATCTACATTAAAAATGAGTGCAAAAATGATTTTAAAAAAAGTGTTTTCCAGGTAATGCAGAAAAGTAGTGGACTGGCATAGGAAGCATACATACAAAATTTGAAATAATACACTTATTTCTATTTTTGCCTGATTACTAAAATTTGGACCACAAATTGCGACTGAAAGATATTTATTGGTCTATTTTAAAATTAAGTACGTATGTTTCTCCTACCATTTCCCACTTTTTCTTTGCAAGTGCGAAGAACGAGTCAGAAATATGAAAATTTACTGGATAAAATGTAAAATTTTTTCATTATTTTAGGCTAATTTCTCACTATACATACCCTGAAAGGAAACCAGAAGATATTAATTCATTAATTTTAAATTTCGACTCTGATTTATCACACTTCATTCCAACTTTCCTGCATCATTGCGATTATAAATTTGAAAATCTTTAAATTTTCTTTAAATTTCCAAAACTTTACTGAATTTTGTATATAACCTGAAAGTGGAACCTATCAGGAAAATAATTTAAAATTTTTTTTAAGGAATACATATGCTTACTGCCAAAATAATTATTTAAAAAGAACAAATAAGGAAAAAATTATTAAAAAATAATTCGAGCTGTATTTTAGTTTTATCTAAACTTAAATGTTTTTAATTATGTTTTCACTTCTTGTTATGTATTGTACAAAAAAAAAAAAACATGTGCCAACGAATTTTGTAGTTTTGTCACCCGTAACTATCGACTACTGAAGGCGGTTCGTCATTTTCTTTCGGAAGTTAGAAGGTGTTCGCAAGGGGAAAAAGGTTGGGAAACACTGATCTAAATCATTAAAAAATTACATTACAAATAATTATTACATAAGTCGTCAAAATAATTCGAGCCCGATATATATATATACACACACACACAGGACCAGAAAGTTCTTTTAGACCTGAATAAAATTACTGTATTCTATATATATGAAATGAACTTTTGATGCGCGCTGTACAGCAAAACCTACACAACGTACGATTACAAAAATTGGCACAAAATTCTATTATAGCTTGATGCTTTGCAAGACGAAGCCGTTTTTTTTTTTAAATTTGACCTAATATTTTTTACATTTAACAAGTAAACTATGAATCCTCCAGTATGTTCTTTACTCCACAAGTAAAGAAACGAGTTGTTTGTAGAATTGAAGTGAAAATAAGTTTAGAAATTCCGCGGTTGAATGTAAACATGGTTTGAGCCATGAGGCGAGGGTGAGCGCCTTGTGCCTGCCGTTGCATGCAATGAAAATCAGTGTCTTAACTGCGCTCGATGAGAAATTTACCTATTTTAAAAAGTATTTTCAGATTTGATATATTATTTTAATGAAATTTATTTTTTAATCGTGCGTAACAAGATATTAAGCTGAAAACTATAATGAAACATGATATAACCATTGTCTGAAGAAAGTTTATTGTTGTAAGCAGGGTTATATTGTTATATTTATCCATTACCCTACTAAGAGTCAACATACACGAAATATCATTTTGCGAATCTGCTGCAATCCATTAAAAATTGCAATTACCAAAAGTTTACATCAGTAGCAAATAATGTTTACTGGATGGGTGATTCTGATTCGATATTTCCGAAAATTTTCGAGCACTTTTTCCGAAAGTTAAAAAAATAAAAAATAAAATAAAAACAGTTATCCGAAAATTTTATGTATTAATCTTAAGATTTTTTTACAATTAAAATCTGCTTTTCTTTCTACCTTCAGACAAGCCAAATATTTTGTACTACTTTAAAAAACTTTCAGTACAATAATTTTTTCCAGAAAAAAAATATTCTGTATTAATACATTAGACCTTTCATTTAATTACTTCAAGAATTACTTTTGAGCTTATATATATATATATATTTGGGTATGTACTGTTGTGTTGAGGGGGAGGGGTTATTATTAACTTAAGTATATATTAACTTAAGTTCATTTTAAATTGATGGCGCATACTTTCCCAAAATTTTCTGTGTAGTTCCGAAATTTTTTTTTCACTTAGAATCAGCCATGGTTTACTGGAGAGGTGGAAAATTTGATTCTCTTTTTTAGAATGTTGTTGGGCCTGCTTAAACAATATATATCGATTTTAACTGTTATTATTCAAATAAGTGACTCGACCAACCAGTTTAATTCAACGGGGCTAAAAAATTTAATATGTTAACAGATTATTAAACTTATAAGTAACATAGTATCTATTCATAAAAATAATATTCATTAATTACAAAAAACAAGTAGCAAACAACTTTCACTCGATCGATGAAGAATTTAATTTTCCTTTTGAGCATGTTGACGGGGGCATTGCTTCAGTGACGAATTTATAGGGGCGGGAGGTTGCAACCTCCCATGACACACACATTCAAAATAAAATAAGTACGTTGTTTTTGAATAAAGAATTTTAAAAATAGTTGAGGCATTATGTAAATTTGTAATGTTTGCTTAATGTTTTGTGATTACTTAACTATTCATTATTATTTCTAAATAAAAATATATAATCACTCACTTGAATAAATGTGCATTGTTCACATAATTTTCAAGAATTCGCCATTCATCATTTATATTAAAAAAGGATAACATTTACAACAATTTCAAGAATTCATCATTTATCGTTATTCTATGATATTTGAAAAGTTTTCATATCTACAGTGAAACCCTACTTTAACGTCCCGCCAATCTACGTTTTTCATGCATTTTACGTTTTTTCCATCAGGTCCCAGTTTTTCCATATCCTAATTGATGTTAAAATATCCCGTATTCTAAATTTGTTATTTATCGAATTCCCCGTATTTTATGTTTTCCCTTGAAAGAGAAAAAAGAAAAAAGTTCTAAAATTAGCACTATTTTTCCTTTTGTGCTTTTCTAAAAACTTTAAGCACATTGTTAAAAGTCAATTATTACTCTCTCACAAAATAAATTACAATTGAGGATTGTTTTTGTTTTCGAGAATTTTCAAAAAGGGGCTGTTCCAGTTTATCAAGGCGTGAGAAAGTTCGTTCGTTCGTTTCCAGTATTCAACTGGAGAAGTTCGTTCTTTTTGCCATTTTATAAACCAGCAAAGCTCCAACACTTTAAGTCTAAAGAAGCTTTCGTGAGAAATCACTATTATGTGCTATGTACTGTACTCTTATTGGACAGAACAGCAATTTGTAGCAGCTTTCGGAGCAGGTAAAATGTCCTTTTTGTATCAGTTTGGAGCAGAAGAATTTAACTTTTGTATCAGTTTGGAGCAAAAGAAATCGACTTTTGTATCAGCTTAGGAGCCGAAAATATCAATTTTGTATCATTTTTGGAGGGTTTTTTTCTTTATTTTTTAAATATTAAATGGCTGATTTAAAGCAATGTCATTTTCATACATCAAGGGTAAGAGCAGTTTCAAGTCTTCAAAATGATAGGAAATGTAAATGTCAGTCATCCTTCAAAAACTGAATTAGATTATTTCAAAAACTGGATTATTTTTATATTTCTTATAAGAAATTATTCATAACCTATTCAAAAAGTAAGACTAATTATAAGGTGTTTATATACTTATAAAGGTGTTTTTCAATACTTTTCTCAAGAAACAGATTATTTAAATAAATGTTCTGTAGTTTTTTTTTCTTTTTCTTCTTCTTCTAATGATTAAGAATAGCTAGAAGAAAGCTTAAAATGTTCTTCTTTTCAAAAATCATTACATTCTCTCTTTTTTGTTTAATAGCTAAAACACTATTCTTACAAGAAAATAAGCAAAAACTAACTAATATGAAAGGTTAAACTATTTAAAACTATTTATCATTGATTAAAATTTGTTTTTTAAATGGTACTTATTTAGGTATAACCATTGTGATTATAGTAACAGTAAAATTTTGAATCAATTAAATATAATTTCATATTTTATCAAAAAATATATTTGAACTCTATCCTATTTTCTACCTGCAGTAATATTTATTATTTTTCTGATTAAGAAATATTCCTTTAAATTTCAATCCTAAATGCTCATTTAGATGCCTTGGAAGTAATTAATGGCACCAAAAGTAAATTTGCTGGGTTTCATAATTTTGCAGCAAGAAAATTCAAGAACCAAATTATATTTTTCAGTTCTATAACAGAAAGGCAAAATGTATTTCTTATTATAGGCATAGGCGTAACCAGGGGGGGGGGTTGGGGGTTCAACCCCCCCCCCCCCCATTGGGTATTTAATTATTTAGGCACACAAAAAAATTTCTGGCTTTGCGGCCTTGCAAAGCACATATTTTTTTTCCCCCCTAAGAAAATTAAACACATATGCATATGATTTTATTTCCTCTTTCTATGTAGGGTTGTGATCATGACCTAAGTATGCAGCTCATAATAAAGAGGACTTTTCATCTGGTTATAATCAACTCCCTTATCACCATGGGGGGGGGGGGGGTTACAGCGAAAGGTGGCTTCAATCACCGTACCACACACAGACAGAGATCCTTTCAATCACTCCAGAGGGTTTTCTTTCCTTCTTGATGTCTTTTTTACCCAAAGGCAGCAATTTGGGAAGGAACTGGGGTCTGAAAATGAAGGACCCCTAGCCAACAATTGTCCTAGCAGCTTGTATTTATTTATGACTTCCTGTCCAAACACCCATTTTGGTAAAATCTTTTTTGTAGATGAGCCGATTAGAAAACTAATGAACTGTATTTGCATTGCATTCTCATTTACAGATGTTCTCTCATCTCTTATATTTTAAATGTTTTTTTTTTTCCTTATCATGGTCCATCACTGATTGCATTACGATTCTGGAAATCATCCGTTCAACGTTTCCAATCTCACTGCTACGGTTTAATGCTGCATTTTAATTTAAAATCAAGTATTATTTATATTTTAGCTAAATTTTTAATTATTTCCGATACATAATAATGTTTGCACTCCAGCGATGGACGCGTTCGTCATCCAAAAAGCAAAGAAAATTTGATTCAGACGCTTCCACTTCTGAGGTATGTTTTGTTACAAATTTAACACAATTTTTAGAAATTTATTGTGGTGATGAGCATTTTTGTAGGGGAATTTGGATTTTTTTCTCTAAAATTCCACTATTTCCCAGTTTTAATATTATGAATGCCCGGACATGGAAGATTGCTTAGCGTTAAATATTGAATTTTATAGTAATGAATGTTTAATGTTTTTGTGAATCAAGGCCGTATCCAGAAGGGAAGGGGGATCTTCGCAAAAAAATTCTGGATACTGCCTTGGCTCCGGAGCAGGGAGAGCATGTTAAGAATGAGGAAGGGCAGTGTATGCTTCAAAACCATACTCTTTATATATACATATATATATATGAAATGTTAATATGAATGTTTTTACATATATGATAGCTTTTTGATGTATATATAGTAGATGTATGTTTAGATCTTTGGTGAAGTTAGAGGAGTGGGTGTTTGGGGCTTCTGCAACTTAAATTTTTGTAACTGGTCTTACATGTATAATGCTTAGGATAACTCTGGAGGCAAGGCTTCGAGGTCTCTCCCCTGGAAACTTTTTGAAATCTTCCTAGCAATGCAATTTCGGGATACTTTGGTGATCTTAGAGGAAACAGAAAGGAGTTAGGTTACTCTCCCCCCCCCCCCCGCAATTTTTTTCAAAATAAAGTCTTATATCTTTTAAGTTACTTTTGGTGTCGCTCGTGATAGTGTTCAATGTTCTTTCCCTGAAAGTGTTTCTGAAAGTAAAGTGTCTTAAAAGCGTAATTTCTCTTTCCTTTCTTTTTTTAAAGCTTGTGATCTGAATTTTTTGCCGGGGGGGGGGGGAGAGCAGTTGACTTGCTCCGAGGGGGTAGCTTCCCCCCCCCTCCGGGAGATGCCTGAAATAAACATGGAGTATACCTTAAGAGACAAGTATTTATGACTAGTAAATTTTCAACTCTTTCACACTTCTTATTGGTGTTTAGTCTGTACATTTTTAGGGTGACCCCCCCCCCTTTCACCAACCCTAGTTACGCCTATGATTATAGGTTGATAAGTTATTGTCTAATGATTTTTTTTTCTAACAATTTATCTTTACATCTTTCAAAAATTGTGTAATAGTTACAATTAAATTTTAAGAGTCCTAGGGTTACAGCAATTGGATGCTGAAAGAAACTAAATTGAATTAAAAGAGAAAATGCATGATAATTTCATAGCTTTCAAATCTAGTTAAAAAATTGAAACTTTATAAGCAAGAGTACTTTTATGAGGTCGTTCACTAACAACAAAATTTATATTTCTTCAAATAATATTGCTTAACATATTTGTTAAAGATCATCAATTCATTAAGATATACATGCTTTTTTTAAAATTTCTAACTTAACTAAAATTTTAACTTATTTTGTTCTTTATATTTGTCTTTTTTAATTGCTTGTGGTTATATGATATAGATTATAGAGCTTAAAGAGTAAGGAGAAAAGAAAAAAAGCTGCAATTTAATGTTTAACTTCACAGCGTTTGAAAGTCTATCTCTAAACACTTTCGGGAACAAATATATATTTTCAAACTATGTTTTTATTTAAAATAAAAATACATTTCCTTTATTTACTTTGAAAAGGAACATTATAAACAGTTGAAATGAAAAAAAATCTGATTTTTGTAGTGGATGCAAAAAGATTGTAGAATGTATGCACTCCTTTGCTTGCACGTGGAAAGTAGGTTTAAGGAATTTTTACGAATTGTTATAATGGAGCAATAATCTTTTTAACATCTGTTCTGTTATTGATTTTTCACATTGATTAGTATTTCCTAAACATTAGAATAGAAAACAAAGTGCACTGAGGAAAAACGCTAAGTTTATTTTTTCCACGTCCTATGAAATTTTAAACTTTTTTTATCTATTTCAATAAAAATTTACTAAATAAAATATTGAACATAAATAGTGATAAGAGGAATTATTTTTCACTCTATAATACTACAAAATATGAGAAATCTGTTTCTTATACAAGCGTGGGATACATCACTCATTCTGCTCAATTTTCTCATCCATACTTGATGTTCTTAAGAGAGGGTAGAGCTAATATTCATTAATAAACTGCTTCAAAGGTAAAAAATTAGTTGACTAAAGGAAAAATGTAACGAATAATGCCGATTTTAAGGTGAAAAAAATATAATATCTAAATTTTTTTCGATTTTTTCCCCGAAAATCGCGATTTGGCGCAATTTTTCCAAAAAAAACGCATTTTGTAGCAGCATGTAGCAGAAAAATCGTTTAGGCGCAGTTTGGCGCAATTGGCGCAGCCGTGGGAGCCCTGCATATAGTGGACATTTTACAAATAGTGGAAAACTATTTTCTTTCCCATAAGGACTAGGGCAACGGCGGATCTAAGGGGGGGGGGCGATCGCCCCCCCCCCCCCTGGGCTGATTCAAGTGGATACTACATCGACACTCCTAAGTGAGTTTTTACTCTTTGTGCCCCGGGACCAGCCATTTTGTTTACGTTCTTGGAATTACAGCCTAATAGCCCAGTTTCAAGTTCTAAGCTTTCCCCCCGTGCTTTTGTCCTCTCTTAGTATTGCTGAGTTGCTAATCCTCGGAGAAAAGCGAAAGAGATTCCCTGCTCTTTTCTTCTGCCTATCAACTGGTGACAGCTAGCCAACCCTTAGCACGTGGTGTAAATTCCTGCAGCATTTACGCTAAAACCTTGAGTCTGAAACATGTCATTGAACATTCATAATTACAGATGTTTATATAAATTGCACATACACGTTGATGGTTTTTTAGGACATATTTAGTATTACATTTTAAAAAATTTAGAAAATATATTACTAATAATTGCTATTATTTTGTAATTTAGACATATCAACTCAAATTTATAAAATATATTTACAAGCCTGCATTTTTCTTGAGAAAGCTTGAAGGAAATCCTAAATTACTAGAAGTTTGTTTAGAATAATTTACCCAACTTACATTTTCTTGCGCCCAATTGATTTTGCTGAGTAACTAACTAGACAAATGTGCTTTAAATTATTTCAAATCATCGGTATACGAACGGTGGAACGAATATTTTTAAGGATAACATTTTTTTTTGTATCAAAACAGAGTTATTATTGAAAACGATATCAAAGTCATATTATCATTATTAATTGATTTAAGAACAGCACTAAAGTGATAAAATTATAAAAAACTCAACGAAACACAACCGTCTTTCGTATAAGTGCTGCATGATAAAGTTAGTCAATATCAAATCCGCCTATTAATGAGTAAAATGTCCTGAAATATAAGCATCCTGTCAAATATATTTGAACAATATTTTTCTTCTTTTTGCTAATCGTATAATGCCCTCAAATATTGAGAGGGGGGGAGGGCTGTCTAAAAGGCTCAGATTTTGTCGTGTAGCAAAGCAAAGTGTTTCAGCATTTTTTTTTCGAATTTTAACATTTTTTGAACGATTAATTAACGATTTGATTTACTAACGATTTTTTATTATTGGCTATTCATTTGTTGGCAATATTTTCACTGAAGGTTACACCTACTTTTAGGTATTCGGCTTTATTTCTACTATACTTTTTAGTAAACTTTTTTATGCATCTTTTTCCTTTAATTTCAGTACTTATCATTCCTTAAAGTTTTCCTTACTGTTTTCAAAGTTTTAATTCGTGTTATTTTTTTGTTATTGTATTCTATATGTATTTTTTTGCTTACTCATATATATATTTTTCTAATTTTACTTTTTGCATGTGTATATATTTACTTATACATACATTCAGTGGCAGGTGGCTTCCTGGCATGGGTGTCACAAAGGGTCGTAATAAGTGGTCCCCCCCCCCCCGAAACAAAAAAAAAAAGGTATAAACTTGTAGTTTTACAGATTGATTTATCTTATTTTCAGTAGTATTTTTAAAAAAATTATTTTATTTATTTGGTGTAATCTTCAATAAACTACACACTTGTATGCGTGTACGTGTGTGTGCTAATTATCGTTTTCTGTGTCTATTTTTATAATGTTGTTTGAGCGGCTCAGATTGAAGTGACATGATGTACTACATCACAAGGATTGCATTATCATAGCCTATAACAAAATTATGTTTTCGAATTTATTTCAGAAGCAATATTTGCATAAACAGATCTTGCAAAGCTAACATTCCCAGGATTTTTGAATTGAGTGACCCGAATTAGTTTTCTTGTTGATTTTGCGGCATTTGATACATGTTTTTTTGCTTCCTTCAATTTTAGCTCGTTTGTGGTCAGGTTCATAAAATCCTTTAACTACTGTTGCTGCTCGTTTCCGAGATAGTGCGAATATCGTTCCTAAGCTAGAGAAGAAGCCAAATAACAATGATAATTTCAGCGAGTGAAACTGAAACTGTAATGACAATGCACATTCCTTTCTTTCGATTTTCCCCTCTCACCCTCTCATCACCTATCGCTCTCTAATCCTTTGTATACACCCCACGAGTTCATGCTTGTTAATTTTCAAGGGGGGTCAAAAATCTTCTTGGCTGAATTGGGCACTTGTGGGATCCTAGGTACTTGGGAGGTTTCTAGGCACGTTAGCTGATCAAGGTTCCGTTCAGCCATAAACTTTAGTTTATTCGTCTTAAACAGACTCACCCCTTCTTATTAGTGAAACCACCTTGCGAATCTCGGATAGAATCTCTACAGTAAAGAATCTTTAATCAATCAGTTTCTATGCATTCAGGATCCAGATTTAGTTTCCAGTTTTGAAATAATTTTGATTATTCAATATTTAATAACGATGAGTCAACTGAAGAAAAGGAAGTTTGATGTGAAAAACATCAATGAAAAGCGAAAAAAAATTGAATTTTTTTTCAAGCCAAAGAATGTCAGTATTGAAAATCCAACTGATAATTCTGCAAAAGCTATTACAGAGAAAGAAGGTAAGCATTGATATTTGCTCTAAATTTGTTCATAACTGTTTAACTTTTTATTATTTATCTTGATTTCCTTCGAGTTTTCCATAGCTGAAAAATATTTGACAATTGTTATTTATTATGTTCTTCATCTATATTTTTTCTAACAAGCGTAATTTTCATGTGGTGCTGTTCTAAAAATTTTCATTTTTGATTTTAAGATATATGGAAAAAATATATATATATACAGTGGAACCCCGCTATTCGTCCGCCTCGCTATTCGTACAACTTTTTCAAGTAAAATTCAAATCGCTATTCGTACGGCGCCAGGTTAACAGGGTTGCCAGTTATTTTCTTCTTGAAAGAAAAAAATCGAGAAATTATGTTTTTTTTTGAACTCGTCTGGGAATTATTTATTTGGCATTCTGGAATTTTTTTTTTTTTGTTTTTATATTTTTGGGATTTTATTGACAGTTTTAACTTTCTAAACGAAATATTTTCTTTTATTTTTTCCACTTTTTGAAGAATTTATTCTTTTTCTTCCATTTTTTTAATAAATAGTTTGGCTTTTCTTTGGCCTTTTTTCAGAACGGTTTGGCTTCTTGAGACCCTTTTCATCTAGCAGCGCTGTCTTTAGCTCAGTCTCGTCTCTCTTTACCTGCGTTACACTTCATCCACGCAAGATCCGTGAAACGTTGTGATATTTTGTTGTTATTTCTATTAAAAATTACTTATGCCATCAGCACACCTTAGTACGAGTAACGTGCGGTTAAATTTTTATTTACGTAGTATTTCATACACAGTACTCTATATTTGTTTTTCAAAGGTTTAATTAAGCAACCATCTGTGGGTCTGGAACGTAGTAATCCAATTTACATTGTGTGATTTTACCATTGTGTGCCAATTTACATTTATGTGAAAAAATAATTCGCTATTCGTACAACTCGCCATGTGAACTGCCTCCTAGAACGAATTGTGTTTGAATAGCGGGGGTTCCACTATATATATATATATATATATATAAATAATTGAAGGACAGTCGATTCATTTTATATTAAAAAAAATTCATTTTCATTTTATATTTCAACTCTAACTCAATTTTAAAGCCTACTTTTGGACGAAAGTGAATGAAATTTGGAGTTATGACTATTGAAGAAAAAATACTTCAAATGACATTTTCAATTTTTCTCTCAATAAAATATAACTCCTCAAGTTCCACTTTTAATTCCACTTTTTCGTCGCTTTTTTCTTGAAAATCACGTAGCTTTATAGAAAAAAGTGACTTGGAATGGAAGTTTCTCAGAAAGTACTGAAAGTAGCAATTTTAGATTTGAGAACAGCCTTGAGAAAGCAGTCCCAATCTTATATTTGATTGAAAACCTGTGATCTCATATTTAATCATTTTACTGTTATTATTTTTTAGTTATTTATTATATTGTAATTACAGAGCCTGAAACAATAAAAGACAAACTGGAAAATATTGTTGAAGCTAATAATCCCCCAATTTCATTAAATACAGAAAAATGCACTTTATCTGAATTATCTGAGGTAGAAGAGTCAAATGATTTAGGTTTGTACCTTGGCGAGAGAAAAAACTTAAGCGATTTAAAAATAAAAGAATTATTGGACAACCCCTTTAAACCTCCAGTAGGTTTTCAGTTTCCTTATTCAGAACATTTAAAAAATGGCAAACTAGAAAAGAGGTACATAAATCAATCTCATTTAGATGATTATAAGTGGCTTGTGTACTCTCCTAGTAAGAAAGGCCTTTTGAGTAAGTACTGCATGCTTTTTGCGTCATCAGAAGTTGGTTCAACGAAATGCCAAGTACAAACCTCAAATGTTAGTCCGGAGTCCATTAACATCTTACTCAAAGCTTCGTGGAAATACTGGTCATCTAGAGTGTCACCAAAGAGCAGCATATCATAAGAAATCAGTATTAGGAGCAAAGTATTTTGCCGTTTCCTACAATAAGCCGGAAAAGGAAATTCATAACATGATAAATTCTGATAGAATGAAGAAAGTGAATGAAAATAGAAAAAGGCTAAAACTGATTATTGAAACGATACTTTTCCTCGGAAGACAAAATATCCCTCTTAGGGGGCATAGAAACGACGGTCCACTTCTCGATGTACCTGATGGAAATAGTATCACAAATAAGGGAAATTTTCGAGAAATATTAAAAGTCCGAATACTGAGTGGGGATGACAATCTGAAATCTCATTTAGATACGGCTTCATCTCAAGCAACTTACATATCAAAAACAACTCAAAACGAATTCATTGAATGCTGTTTAGAGGAAATAATGGAAAACATTAGAGAACAAATCAATAAAGCAAAATTTTTTTCGATTATATTTGATGAAACTACAGATATTTCACATACATCCCAAATGAGTGTTGTCATCCGCTATTTTGAAGAAATGAGTAACGTTGAAGAAAATTTCATTGGCTTTTTCAATTTGCATGAAATGAATTATTCGTCTAAAGCTGAGATGAATAATCCATCTAATGATGAGATGAATAATTCCTCTGATGATATTAATAATTAGACTAATGACACTGTTTGTGAGCCAGTACTGACTGGGGAAAAAATTGGTGAATCAGTATTGGAAATATTACAAAAAAAAAGGAAATTAACATGCAATATTGTGTAGGTATCAGCAGACAACTGTAGTGTCATGGCTTCTCAAAAAAAGGGAGCAATATCTGTATTATTAAAAGAATCAAAATCCGCGGTGTGAATTCCAGGTAAAAACCATTGTTTGAACCTTTCATTGTGCAAAAGCTCCAATATTCAAAGTATCAGAAATAGTTTGGGCATCATGAAAGAAGGCGTCGAATTTTTTAACATGTCGGCAAAGAGAAATTTTTCGCTAAAAAGCAGTTTAGGGAAAGGATTAAAATCTTTTTGTAACACTCGTTGGGTCGAAAAATATGAAACCATTCTAGACTTCCAAACAAATTTCAAACCAATAGTCGCCGCGTTAGAAGAAATTGCAAGTTGGAGGGACGTTACGTCTTCATCAAAAGCCAATATTCTATTAAAATCTCTGCTATCAATTGATTTTTTAGTATCCTTGAATTTAATGGTACATTTTTTTTCTCTCAGCCTCCCATTGAGTAGGTTGTTTCAAAAGGAAACTTTAGATTTGCATACAGCAAATAAGACAATACAAAGCTTGTTAGCTGCTTTACATAATCTAAGAAATGAGGCTAAGATAGAATTTAATAGAATGTGGCAAAATATTTGTAAAGTAGCTGACGAGTTAGATGTAAATATATCAATTCCCAGAATAGCGAAGAAGCAAACATTGAGAGAAAATTATCCTGCTAACTCTCCAGAAGACTATTTTCGGATAAGTATATTTATCCCATTTATTGACGTCCTGATGACGGATATTGAAATACGTTTTCCACCCGAAACAACAGAAGCATTCAATTTGTGTATGTTATTACCGCATAACATCATTTCCATAAAGAAAGACGAAATCCGTGCATTATTTAATTACGTATGGAAATTTTATTGTTCTCTTTTATGCGAAGCAATGAAAATAAATAACGAAGATATGAAACGAAGAAATTTTTATCGGGTGAAATAATAATATGGAAAATGAAATGGATGGAAGAAAAAGCCGCCGATTTCAATCCAAAAAATAAAACTGTTTTGGAAGTTTTGACTGTTTATAAGGAGTTATATCCCCTAATGTTCACCTTCTATTAACAATATTAATTACTCTTCCTGTGAGCATTGCTAGTGCCGAAAGAAGCTTCTCTTCTTTAAGACGGTTGAAAACTTGGCTAAGAAGCAGAATGAGTGATGATAGACTCACTGGATTAGCGTTATTGCATATCCATAAAGATATTAAATTGGATGTTGAAAAAATTATAGGCAGATTTGCTAAAGCAATAAACGGCAGCTTTTGTTCCTTTTATAAGGGCTTTAAATAAACATATATGCATTGAAAAAATGTGTTAGTAAAATTTTAAATATCACTACACTAGCATTTTCTTTTTTGTTGTTCCTGCTGTTTGAAAAAAGGGGGGTGGGGGAGGGAGGGAGTGTTGAAAAGGGAATGAAGAATCTCCTCCATCCATCCTTACATTGAACCCCGAGATTTCCAAAATCGCCCCCCCCCCCTTGAAGATTTTCTAGATCCGCCCTTGGACTAGGGCAATGCTTGCAAAGTATTTCAAACCTGGAACATGGTTGCCTGCGATCATATAGTGGCTGTCCAGACGCGGCGCCAGAACAAAGGAATAAGCGTTCAAATGATAGTTTTTTTTTCTCCCTCACTGGTGCGCTACAAGCATGCGCTAGTTTTGTATGGAAATACATTATGAAAGCATTGTTTTTGTCGGTTTGCAGCATGCATCATGAAGATTTTTGTTTTGGTAAATTTTTAGTGTATGCATTACTGATCGGAAATATGTCTCCCGATGTTTAATTGTGACTAACATATATATATTTATTTTAAAGAAATTTTTCATTGTAAATGAAATAAAAACGACAGAGATGGAGTGTTTTTTCTAAGCATTAAATTAGTGAATGCATACATTTTATAATTTTAGGGATTTACTAAATTCACGATTGGTTTATATGCATATATTTTAATTGTTTTTTCACTCCCCCATGTCACCTATTCAATTACTCTACAAATAGAAATTGTGCGTTTGATGGTTTAATTGATATTTTTAACCAGTGAGGCCTGACATTTGCATTTTCCCCTTATGTCTCGAACTTTACTGGTTTTATTTATTTATGCATTAATTTTATTTATTTGTACTTCAGATTATTAATAAGAAAACAAACGTCATTATAGTCCAAACTTTTTACACTCACTTGGAATACTTACATTTTTTAGGTCAAATCTTTACGCATTGATAAAGGGGTTCCTTTTAATTCCAAAGCATGTGTATGGAGTAATTTTTGCAACTTGCGCTACAAGAACGTCTGTCCGCTCAATAATTTTTTTCCACTCAAAAGTAAACTTTGCACTTCATATTATGTCTAGATTATGCTTTTAAATACTTTTTTTTGTTCTGAGAAGTTTAAATTTCTTATGCTTGTATAGAATGATAAAGTTAAAAGTGGAATGAGTGAGAGAGAATTTATATTATAAATCTAGTAATGTACCTTTTTAAAATTAAACTCGCGCTACATGAACAGGGGTTACAATTGAAATATCTAAAAAGAAGGGAGACTTCCCTCTAAGATTTGTTGTTGCTTCTCCACGCGTTTGTGCGTGCACCCATTTTTTACACCATAGTCTTAAATTATAAAAAAGTGAATAAACTATCTAAGGGACCGTTCATAAATGATGTCACGCTCTTTTCCGATATATTATACCCCTCCTCCCCCGTTGTCACAAAATGTCACAATTCAACGGACCCCCTTCCCCCCTTGTCACATGTCACGCTATGTTGTATAAGCCTGATGTCATACTTCTTGTTACCCCCTCCCTCCCCCCTCGAAGTGTGACATCTTTTATGAATGACCCCTATAGCGTATTTCTGATTTCTAATTTAAAAGTGGGGAAAAATTAATTTAAGAAAAGATTTAAGGAAAATCAGGTTACAGAAAATCAGAGAATCGGAAAGCTTTTGGTGGATTTCATCGCAGAAATGCAGGTTGCAAAGTCTTGGTATTAAAAATTGAGAATATTCACTGTAGTCCAGAAAAAAAGAAAAAAGAGGTGGGAGGGGGGAGGCTTACAGATAAGAGCATAAGTTATTGTAATGAAATAGTGGTGGGGGAGGGGGCTTTTGAAAATGGAAGGGACGATCGTGTAAAATAAAAAAGTAGGCGGACGGTCCTCCCCCCCTCCCCTTTTCCGACTGAGAATAATTGCTTTTTGCTGTCAAGGAGTATGTCATCTAAATAAAAATGCTTAAAGGGAATAAAGGGAAATTTAACGAAAAATTGCTCTTATCCAGGGGTGTTCACGAGGGAAGTTCATGGCATAGACTGTGCCATTAAATTTTTTTATGAAACTTTTAACACCCCCTGGACAGCAGGGCATGTTTTCATCGAGTTTTAGCCCTTTTGGGGGGGCTTCGTACCTATTAGTATGCACCATCTTGCTTAGGGGGTTGGCACCCATATATTGTCAGTTACAAGTTTTAAGAATAATCTTGATAACCCTGAACTGCACATAATGAAGCGTTTTAAGTAATTGTTTTTAATTTCGCATTTATTGTACCTTATTGTAATATTTGAAAATATTTCCCCTTGATTGTTTATTTTATTGAAGCGTTTTCTTTTACAAAGGCCTAATCTTTGACCTTTCTTACTTAATATTTTAGGATTTTATTCTAAATATTTAACTAGTGTAATTGCTTTAAATGAGACCAGCAAAAAAAAAAGTCGCCACACTTATATGATAATCCATCTGTTGAAGTTAACTGAAGTCAGCTATACTATACAATGCAATATTAGTTATTAGTATTATGTTATTACAGGGTTCGCGCTAGGCCGCGCGATTGCGCGATTCCCGCAGTATATTTTGAAATCCCACTCAAAACAAGTTCGTTTGTGCGCTGTTCCCGCAACTAGCGGACATGCGTTTTTAATCTGTGCGTGAATGCAACGCTAAACTTGCATCAAAACTAATATTTGCCAAATGAATATACGCGCATCATAGCGAAAGGAATCTTTTTCATGTTTAACATTTTATAAAGCACCCATTTTTGCGATCGCAAATTTTGTGAAGGATCCGTTTTGTGTGAACCTTGTTGATGTTTATTCTTCCTTGCTGAGCATAGCTTAGATAATCATCTTTTATTATAGTTTGTATTGGATCATGATCAGATAATTTAGTAATATTTTTAAAGACAAAAAGAAAAGTTTCCACTTAAATTTTAAAAATCCTACTTAAAATCTTGGTCAAGGTGGGAAATCCCACCTTGTATTTTTCCCCAGTGTGAACCCTGTATTAGTCTGTCAATAACAATAAAAAATTGTTGCATTTATCATTTACTTAATTACATAATTGTTCAACTAATCTTTATTTGTTAAGTCACTTCACAACCTAACTGTTCCATTTTCTTGAAATAATTAAATTTACAATAAATGAAATTCAAATAATTCAATTAACACATATATTTAAAATAACTTTATTAATCATAACCTATGTCATTTTTCATTTAACTGCTGTTATTTAATAGCATTAACATGAATGTATTGAAAATTGCTTAATAATAAAGTAACTAACCCATTTAAAGACTATTCAATACAGCTTTCAAAAACCTACTAGCCAATTTATTTGTGCTACATAATATGAGATGATAAATGTATTTCATAGAATTAAGCACAATTATAGTTGTTCAAAATAAAAATAAATCTGAAAGCATAATATGATCAGCCAATTGCGAAGAAAATTTTCTGTGTTCATTATATATAAAAGTATACGTATGTAAGAAAAGTTGTATCTTAACGAGCAGCTTCAAAGTCTGCATGTGTTACTACCAAAAAAAAACGATCTTTTTATTTTTTCCACTGTATTAAAAACGTTTTAATGGCAAATACATAACCCTGCAATGTATTTTGTTAGTTACTTTTGCATTCAACACTTAAATGTTTATTTGTCTTGAAATTCAAGCCTTTAACGCGATGATATTGCTATGGTTACACCTTTAAATCCTTGCTTTTAAGTGCATGCTAACAGCGCCAATTGATTGAAGCGGCAGAAAATGTAAGTTCTTCTTACACGCACTTTTTCGCCCGTTTGGACAGCCGCTATATGAACGCAGGCAGCCATACCTGGAAGATGCAGCATTCACTTTGAACTCCACGAGTAAAAAACAATCCACGGTTACGGATTATTTTCAATCTAAATGCCAGGATTCGTAATTAAATGCGTTAAAATGGTATGTATACTAATTTTCTTTTCAAAAATATAGATATTATACTTTTTGAAAGAGTTCAAATCTGCCATTCATCATTTGTAACAAAATTTTAAATTTTTAGTTTCATTGAAAATGCCTAGCCCACCTATAAGGAAGTGTTGCTTACAGAGTCGAAATCAGAGTCGGAGAGAAAACTTTCACCACTGAATTAGCCAAGAGACACCCCTAGAGCTTGAGCATAGGAGAATCTTTTCAAGAATAAAAAAATATGTATGTTCGTGTCAGAACATTACCCCGATTACCATTTTTGTAGCATTGAATGCTGTAAAAAAAGCAATATTCCACGTTCTGCTCATAACTAAGCAATGATCCCATTCACATTAGGAGCTGTAGGTAGGATTCCGCGATAAGAATTAAATTTTCCCTGCATTTTTAGTGTAGTAATTTAGTAACAGATTCTTTTTTAGCTTTGAACCATAAAATTTTCCTTTCAGCATTCACATTCTTTTTCTAATTTGCTTTTGTTGAGATGCGTCTCTTAAGCGATGCACATCAGAAATGGGCGTGATACTCCAAAAGCAAATTCAAAAAAAGAATCTGGCAATTTCAAGGAATTTCATCAAATCTTCATCTTCACGGCACAGAAAAAGTGCATAATGCACAAAGCGCAATTTACAGATCAATGTCTTACATTTTCAAGAATTGCTCAAAATCTTAATCTCTGTAGCACAGAAAATGTGGGTGACACACAAAAATCGATTTACAAATGAATATTCTACATTTTTAAGAATAACATCAAATTTTCATCTTTGCTGCATGGAAAATCTATAATGGACTGAAATCAATTTACAAATAAAATCACACATTTTCAAGAATTGCACAGGGTGGAAAAAACCAGGAGATCAGGGAAATTTATGTTCTGGAAAATATCAGGGGATATTTAAAATTTTCTGAAATATCAGGGAAAATTATAGTTTTTTAATATCCAAACCAGCAAGCGTTTGGAGTTTCGTTTGCAGAATTTCCTTTGGTTGCACATGTTCAGCATATGGGGCTATTCTGTTACCAAACGGGGAGTGAAGAGTGTCTATGGGAAAATTTTTAGTTCTAGAGGGTTTTAATCTTTCAGCAGGATATTCCATTATCCGCTACCAAAGAAATGTCTATTTGTCTGCTGTGCTTTATTCCATCAGTGGCATAGCTAAGTGGGGCGGTCCTTGCAGTGATTTAGTAGAGGGGAGACGTTGTCCCCCTACTTTATTTTAATACAAGCATCTCCCCATTTTTTTATTCCAATTGCTCATCTTTATATGTATAAACGTCTCCTCAACTTTTATTCAAGACTACACCGCTGGTCCTGGGTGTCACCCATTCAGGGGTGACACCCAGCCATGACGGAGAAAAAGAATGAACCTTTAAAAGCTCCATAGAATGAAACAAACACACTTAAAATGGGAGAAAAAAATATCAAATTTAATTTTCTATTTTGAACTGAGCAAACTGTTTCCTATAAAAAATATATTCACAATGTTTTTTAACCGCTAATCATAACCATTGCGCTCAATAAATACTTTAAATATTATGAGGCTCATGATGCAAATAGTGTTCTCCTTTATCAAAGCTGCAATTTAAGAAAAAAAAAATATTATATTTCATTAAAACATGCTATCTATGCCATTCCATACAATTTTCACTATCAACATACTTCACATATAGCTGCCACTGATTTTCTTTTATTTCATCAAATTGCCTACATATACATAGTCCAGTATCTCTTCGCCGCAGCTTTTGCTTTTCTTGAATAGGCTAAGGATGATCAGTAACTCTAAGGTTTTTCGATGATATTTACTAGATGGCTTTGACTGATCAATTTATCAATTTCCCATTTAGGCTACTTTAATTTGTGGCAATTAAAATTTCTTATTTAGAAATAAATTCATTTCTCCGATTTGATTTCAAAATGTATGTTTATGTATAAAGCTACTAATACACTTTACTTTTTAATTTCTGTATCACAATTTACCCTTTTTATTGGTTTAAATAAACATTTATGAAATAACATTTATATTTTTGAATTCAGACTCAGAAAGAATGTACTGCTATCTATCAGAGTAAAAACAAGTTATATAATAGTTTTGATGTGATAAAGATAAATATGCCACAGAATATAAATATAGGTTATTAGTGATAGATTGAAATAATTTTATACCTAAGTCAAGGTAGGTATACATTTATGGAAAAAGACATAAGCTGAAATAATTTTTTTTACCGGCTCAAAACTGACTTGAAAGGTTGCCTTCCGCAGTTTGCTTGGGAAAAAAAGCAGTTGCGCCGTAGACGCCGCTATTTTAATATTTTGCACGGGCAACGGTGTGGCAGGTACCGCTAGTGATGGTAATATATTGAACTTCGACTGAGCCTCCCCTCCTGATCATTTATATAGCAACTCTTCACATGATTTGCAAAGCAAAAGTTGCATTTTTCTAAGAAATTAAACAATGAATGTGTGAACGCCTGAATGGATTTTTCTCTGGCCGGTGGACAAAATGATTTATCTCTAATTTCACTAGCCCCATAACATCGACTGCCTCCAAGTCCAGACCTTACACTACATAACGTCATACATAATTTGATGATCCCTGTGAGGGACCATCAAATTATACCTCAATATGTAAAATGTTTCAAATTTAATTTATTAAAATGTTATGAAAATACATATGTGAATTACAAACTTATTATGTATTTAAAAATGTGATATATTTAAAAATGTGTATAGAATTTACAAGCTTCAAACATGACAGCCAGATATCTGGTAGGTATATGTCATATATGACATATATACTGGCGACACTGGATATCCGGTAGACTCAATATCTGATGTATCACCTGACGGTCCTGAAAATGTCACGAAATTTCACTTTTGAAAATAAGTAGACACCCTATATATGGAACACCTGGTGTCTCATGGTGGGCATCTTGTGTTTCACCCAACTTTAATAAAATTATTTTATACTGCATTATACAGTTGATGCTCAGTTTTACGAACATTTACTAAAATTTGAGATTTTCATAAAAAGTTCACCAGACCCAATAAATTTTCTACTGAAACAATTGTTTTGGATTTTACAAATGTTTTTCATGGCTCCAAAGAGTGCATAGAATTGAGCATTAACTGTATTATTTTCCTTGTAAAATATAACAAATTCAAACAATTTCATATTTGCAGATATCAAAAACAGAATACCTTCATTCTTAATCACTTTTCTTGTCATATGAATCATGGATTCCTTCTGTGAAGAAATCTGTGATCTTGATTTAATAAGATCCATAGGAAAGATAGCTAACCAGAAACATATACCACCAATGCCTCCACAAATTATTGTCCTGAAGATACCTGAAAAAGTTAAAATTATATCTTCACCTGTATATAATAGAAAAATAAAAGAATAGAACCCTAAACAGTAAAAGAAACTGCTCACCTAAATCATCTTTGCTCTTTCCCTTAGGGGTGAACAGAACTTTGCTCATTTCATACGAACCAAAGAAGAAAAAGTAACCCGGCATTTCTCGGGCTACAGTTGGCACAAATCCTCTAAAAAACCCAGTAATTCCATCATCTTTAAAAATACTTTTTACAATGAAGACTGGTCCACTAAAATACAAAATAACTGATAAGGGAACAAGAGAGAGAGCTCCATTACAGAACTTAAATTGTTTACAGAAGTAAACATTATTAGGAATTTTTTTTAAACATGATAGGACATACAAATGAAATTTTAAAACATGCAATGAAAGTGCAGCTATAATAGTTTGTGGAAGAACACTGGAGTTCAATGCCGGAGCATAGTTTTATTTTTTTACTGCAAACAACCAAAATAGACTGAAAACTTTTTCATAGTTATTCTTCTAGAGTAGAAGAAATTAATCTTTTTTGGCATAAAATTAACATGAACATTAGGTTAATTCCAAAACTGCTAAAAATTGTTCCTATTTAAATATTCTCACAAGAAATATACGATATAGCAAGAAGTCAAGGAATGTAAGATTTTCACAGTAAATTGAGGGCAAATATTTTTAATATTAGTTTATTTCACCTATATTGAATAGTAGCACTTGTCAGGGTTACCATCTTATTGCTACAACATAGATTGGTCTTTATCCTATTATTCACATCAATGATCTCCAAATTTGAATTTTTGTCATTTGCACTTTTGCTTCTAGGTATCTGATGTGTAATGAACTGAAATTTTTACTTGTTTAGTTTACCAATACTGGTTCCAGTAGAAGCTATTTATGGCATAGGGTGGTGACACATTAACACTTTCAATAGCCTCATATAAAGTGCAATCATGCAGCAATTTCAATCATTTGTACATGTGCTTGACAAAAACTATCAAGAAAAAGTTCAGAGCAATTTACTTACTGTATTGCAGTATTTTTAAAGATAAATGGAAAGAATATAATTTTTTAATTTAAAATGTGATAGTTCTTACATAAAAGTGATTGTTTATTCAAAACATATTTATATTGTTATTTTAGAGTATCAAAAACTAAGATATTAAGATAAGTTACTGACTTGAATGTGCACATGCATAACACACTTTGTTACTCCTACACAGCACTGGCAAATATATTTATATAAATATCAAAGTAACAGGCATTTATGATATGTATTGGATATATATCAACATGATGCATCACAAATGTTCTGATGCAAACTAGTAAAACATGTTTATCTAAATGTATGATTATTATTATTAAATAAGCTAGTTAGTGATTAAATTCTATTTAGTCAGTGCAAATCTGCTTGTATTTGTACAATGACTGGTCAGAGTGCAATCATTCCTTGATTTTGGTGTTTGGATAGCCAGTTCACGAAATGTCATGGGGCAATCAACCAAAGTTGGAAGAAAAAGGTTATGAGCAGAATTTGGGTGCTTATACACTGTAATGATAATTACATTACAGCCACTACAGAGGTAGAGGATCGCAGGGTAATTGAACCAACGCCAAGAAGGTACAGTAGCCTTCAGTGGGTTGCAGTTTGAAGGGAGAGGTTTCAGCAAGTAAGAATCTCACAGTGCCAGGAACCTCCTGGTCTCTTATGAAGATTTCCTCTCCCTTGGCAAAAAAAAAAATCACATTATATACTGAATTAGTTTAGTACAGATAAATATCGTTACTTATTACAACAAAATGAACATTTATGATATTTTCAGGGTTCCCACCAAGAATATGATACAAAAAAAGTGACCCTTTAAGAAAAAAAAGTGACCAAAAAAGTGATCAATTAAAAAAAAAAGTGACCAAATGAGAATAAGCTTTGCGTTACCACTAAAACACATGTAGAAAAAAGGTTTATAGGTTTTTAAGCATAAAAAAAATATACCATTATTTATTTTCTTCACATGCAAAAGTTCCATCTAGAACTATGTGAGCTTACTTTCGTACATTTGAAACTTCAGATTTATACTCTTGCTATATCTCTCTCTCTCTAAATTCTCATTTAGCTCTAGTTTTTGATTACTTCAAATGTACCGTTTTCAATGGTTAATACATATTCATTCACTCATTAATAAATTTACTCGTTCATGAATTTGTACACTTATTTATTTTTTCACTCATTCATTTATTTACTCATTCATTCTTTCACTCATTCAGTTATTCATTGATTTATTCTTTCACTTATTCATTCATTCCTTGAGAAATATCCTTAAAAATCCCGGTCAACAAATTTCATAAAAAAATAGGCTCATTTAGTTCAGGTTGAACTTCATATCTGTACATGTTCTTTGGCCTAACATCTTTCCGATAAAGTTTGTTCCAAGCGAATCCATCAGCTAGATCAGGATTTATATAGGATTGAAATTTCCCCGTAGGCGCTATTGCTAATTTTTTTGAACTATTCAAAAAGGAACAAAAATTGTTCAAATCTAAAAAAAATTTCACACCGAGAGCTTCTTCCAATAAGCTTGTCCATACGATCATATGCCTAGTGTTTACATAATGTGCTTTATTTTTGCCCATAAGCGCTAACGTTAAGATTTTTTTAACTGTTCAAAATTAAACGAAAAATTGTTCAAATGAAAAAGTAAAATATGGAAATGAGATGTCCTGGCCAAGATTTTTTGAATGGGCCAATTTCCTCAAAAGTTATAGGGGGGGGGGGGGGGGCGGCCAACAGACTCACATTTTGCCCATCTCAAAACCCTACTTTCAAATTTTTCATTCCTTATTTAATTACTTCTTCGACTTTTCTTTATTTTTAATGATATTTTTGCGATACATTAAGCCTTTTTCACACTTTTTTTTTTTTGGGAAAGTAGGCTAAAACCAGCAGAAAGTTCAATCCGTAACTAATCTTCCATAAATAACTAATACTCCATAATAACATCACTATCATCTTAAATAAAAAATCATTTTAAAATACCAATGGTTTTTCATCAGACACAGAAAGAAAGCAGTCATACATATATATGCCAGGGGTGACCGATAATGCTAGCAATCTACAGAATCAACTTTATTTTTTAATGTGTGAAACAAGAAAAATTATTTTAAATGTTTTATCACAACAATAAAATTAATTACAGGTAATAAAAACATTTTGAATATCAGAGGGGCATGTGCAAAATATTTGAAACAATTAGATAAATTAAAGGTATGTATATACAAGGAATATTTTAATCCTTTATTAAAAAATTTAATTCAGAATATTCTTTGATGCCAAAATTAAAACACTAAAGCTAAGTACAGTGAAACCTGTGTAAGTTGACCACTTGCGGTGCAGCACTTTAGTGGTCAACTTACAGAGGGTGAGGTAGAGGGTGAAGGGCTGATTCCGTTCCTGAAAAAAGTGGTCAGCTTAAACAGGTGGTCAACTTACAAAGGTGGGGAACTTTACAGATTTTACTGTACTTCAAATGCATGCTAGTGCAAGGCTCAAAAGGGAAAAAAAGTTTAATATTTCAAAATTTGCTTTCATTGGGATTACTAGTTAATTTGAATATTTTTTATATTTATGTCAAATTACATATTTTAGAGCAAGTAAAAATAAAAATCTTTTGGTTGACAACTAAAGAAGCAAATAAATCAATTATAAGCATGAAAAACAGGAAAAGGATCAATGCCCAGTTAAATCAAGCAAGGAAATCGCTACATTAAATGCATTCTGTTCAAATCATTCTGCAAGAAATGATTTTGATTTTATAATCCTTTGTCCAAAGCTAATTTAGAAAGTACAGATACCAAAAGTAAAATACTTGAAAAGTATACTTTAAGTGCTTACTTATCCTGTAGCAAAAAGTTTTTAACTTGAAAATCATTCAAAGACTAAAAATGAAAATGATATGATAGAATAGACCTTGAAAAGCAAAAAAAAAAAAAACAGAAAAGAAATTCAATACAGTAGGAATGCTCAAAAATTTTAAATGTTAATATAAAAATCTCAGAAAAGAATGCTTCACAAGTTTAGAGAACTGTCACCCCTGGTATATAAATGGCAGCCCCCCCCCCCCCATTCTAAAAAAAATACCAATTTAATCAGTCTTAGATTTCTTTTGAAAAAATGTTGTGATTACGGAAGATTTTTTTCTTCTGTAATTTTTTTTTTTTCAATTTTTGTGTCCCTTGCTCTGTGCTCATCTTCATCAGCTTTTATAGATTTAGCATCCTCTATCATTGCCCGAGCAAGCTGTATTTCTGTAAAATCTTGATTTCTAATGCCCTCCTTTAACTTTCCATTTGCTTCAGCAAGTAGCTTTGTGGAAACTATTTTATTAGCATTTTTCCCGGCATTTGTACTTTTCCTGGTGTTTATAAGAAAAGGTTGGTGGTTATTTATCACTTTATGAGAAACCCCATAAAAAAGGTGATTTTAGGCAACAATTTGCTACAAAAAGCGACTTGAAGTGACCAATGCAAAAAAAAGTGATTTTAGGTGACAATTTGCTACAAAAAGTGACTTTAAGTGACCAATGAAAAAAAAAGTGATTTTAGGTGAAAAAAACTTGGTGGGAACCCTGTATTTTGAATTACACAGCAGTTTGCATCAGCACAAACATTGGCCAAGGATTTCCCGGCACTTTGAGAAGTGGCTGGACAAAGTATATGTGCTAGTCATTTCCAGTACATCGGTATGAACATTGGCCATAAGCCGCGGCTACTTCGACCGAATTTCAGGCTTTGGCTGTAACACATATAAGTTGTTCATAAGTAAAGAAACATTTGTATTATGTAATAGCATTTATGAAGTACAGTCGGGGGAAAAAATGAAACCCAAAATCACTTTGCCTGCTCTAGGTTAACAAGTAACATGTCATTTGTCATCGATTATCTTCTTTTAAATTACTGAAATAAAATTTTGATAAGGAGCCATATTCATATTAACATGAGTACTAACTCTGAAACTTCAAATACAATACCATATATTTAACAACAGAAATGAGTTCAGGAAATGAATTTCATAATTCATTAAAGATATTAATTTAATATTTTTGACCATGAACATCTTTATTGTTAGGTTAGTTCATATATTTATATAAAGAAACAATCTTTGCAAAACCCATGGTAGTTTGGATATTATGTGCAAAAATATCAGAAAACTTTTTAACATTAAGACACATATTTTTCACAATTTCATTCTGAAGTGAAGCAGCAGGAGAAAGAAATTACACGAAAATCGGTATGGAAACAAATTTTGATGCTGAACATAAATCTGTCACAAAAAAAGAGGGGTTGTCATTGAAAATTTTAAGTTGATGCTCATTTCAATATGAAGACCACCCCTTAACACAATCCTAATAACAGAATTTTATAGAGTGTGTTATTCCTAATAAAAATATATTTCATGTGCCTCTAGTGCAAACAGTTTCCAAATACAAAGGAGTGTTTCGTCCCCTTCCCAGTGTGCCATAATTATAGAAATCGAAAATTTCTCCCATTTATTCACGTCATATTTAATAAAGGGTCATATTTAATAATATCTAAAAAATAAGTTTAGAACAAGGATTGTACTTTCAAAATTTTCCAGGGAGGAGGAGGATAGAAACACAAATTGCATTAAAAACACAAATGCATACACATACATATAAATACATCACATCTCTTCAGATCAAGATTGTCCCTCTTTGACCACCCCAAATGATGGGCCTGTTTAGAGTGAATGATTACATTGGCAGTATAGTGCATTAACTGTCTGTGAGTGGGTCAATGCAAACTTAAAAGGAAAAAACACTATCAATGTGAATTTCTTTATTCTCAGTCGTATCATTATCCTGCTCATCACAACTTATCCAGTTCCTTTTTTTTTTTTTGACGTTTCATTTTTTTTTCTTACTTGATTAGCTTGAAAGTGAGTTAATGGGTTCATCTAAAATTGGTTTATAATGGTTTAAATGTTGAACGACAAATTTGGTGATTGAATATATATCTGCTTACAAACAACATATATCATGATATATATCCACCAACACCAATACTGCATCCTATCCGTATCTTCATTTTCCCCGATTCAGCTTGCACAAGAGGCATTTAATTTGGTTACATATGTGTGCATTGAAGAATCAAAGAAATACTTGAAAAATAAAATAATTTACTACCAATATTCAATGGAATAATATTTTTAAAAAAGTAATCCAAAAATGTTTGTTATTATAACATATTTTTGACAGTGACAAATTGACTTGTCCTTTTATAATTTAAAGAAATATATCAGTTGCTAAATAAAAAATCAAACTTTTGTCATTATGAGTTAGTTTTCCAAGAAATATTATTATTTACAAGAGTTTTAACATTTACTGAGTATATTTGGCATAATTTATACATACAATACATATAGGGTTTACACTGGGGGAAAAATACCAAAAATACAAATGTAGGTTCTATAGCATAAGAAAAAAAATACCATAAAAATACGGGGAAGGGAGGAGAGGAATTCAGTAAATGTAAGGATGATTTAATTCAAAAACTACCAAATGTTTAAGTTGTATATTTTTTTTCCTTAATAATGCCCAGCAATTTTTAAATTCTCATACATTTTTAGCATAAATCTTTGTAATGTATATTTATAGCAGTTGTGCATCGGGCAAAAATTTTTAAATTAAATAGTAATTTCAAATGATATTATTTTTCCATCTTACAGTACAGAAATGAGTGGTTAAAGAAAAGCAAGAAAAATTGTCAAATTTGTTTTTTTTCCCTAAAGGCTACAATATATAATGGTTTTTATAAAGGCTGCAATACATAATGGTATTATTTTTTGACCTTATAGTGCACAGTAAGTTATTAAGAAAGAAAAGGAACAAATAATATAAATGCCTTCAGTTTGGCTTCACATTCAAAAACTACCAAACATTTTCATTGTAAAAGAATTACAAATATATTTTGATAATTTTTCTTTTGTTTACATTGTGTTACATTATTGTGTCTAGAAACATAAATCTGTTTTTTTGCAGCACCTTAGAAAAAAAAAAAAAAAACTTGATTTATGTGAAGATTGGTTTTGCTACATTCATACATTACAAAAAAGTGCCTTCTTGGACCTAGCAGAATATACTTGAAACTTTGTAATTGCTTAAGGAAGTAATATATTAATTACTCAAGTGTTTCTCAAGTTGTGGGTAATCGGTCTATTGGTAGGTTGTGACACTAATTATATACTTATTACCAAAATAATAATACTTCATAATAAATGAACCACTCCTATGTGACTATACACTCAAGGCCATTTTTTGATATTTTCTGATGTTTGTGAATTAATTTGAATGGAACAACAAAAATCTTTTCTTATTTATTCAAACACAACACATAGTATAATCATTATGAACTTTTCTCATTAAATTATTAAACCAAAATTTTTAAAATGAATGTATTAAAAAGCGTTAATTTTCTCTTTTTTTTCCTGAAGCCCATAATCTTCTGAGTGACTCAAATATTAAATTTTAAAAAAGACAAAAAGGCAAGGGGGAGGAGACAGTATAAACAATAATATTTAAAGCAATTTTTAAATGTTGGCATTCGTACTCTGCACGAACGCAAGTTAACCGTAGCGTCAATGACTGGTTTTTTTCCCCCACTTTTGACTAATCCTTGGCAAAATCAATTTTAATCCTTATTATCGCTATTAGCCCTCCTTTATCTTTGAGAGGTATATTTTAAAAATTCGATGTGGGTATAGCGGTACCTGGTAGGAATGTAAGGAGAGTATTTGGTCATTGACGTCAGATTCATGTACAATATTTTTCCTGGAGAGGAAAAGATCTAAGATATGAAATTAAAAATTTTATTATTGTCTAATACAGCACTAAAAGAAATTAACAAAGACTGTTAACTCACATGCGTTTATTTGACGGTTGTTGACAGACCACAGAATTTTTAAATGACTGAGAAGATTTCATTTCCTTAGCAGCTTGAAGGCGGCACTTAACAAGTTCTGTAGGACATAACGCCACTGAAGAGAAAAATGCAGCTAAAAAGCCTGCCGATGCATTTTCTAACGGATTTAACTCTGCAACATTTTCTTTTTTCACAAGTTCCTTCACTAATTTTTGGCAAACACCATACGCACAGAACAATACTGCATTTTCAGCAATATTTGCTGCTAAAGAGGGCACTGTACCAGCGTACAGTCCCTTAATCCCATCAGTTGAAAATGTTTTTTGTAAACAATCTAAAGAGTTTTTGTAAAGAGATGGGAATGTCTGCATTTTTACTTTAACAGTATCTAAGGGTTGCCCAACTAAAACACAGGCGGCACCACCTAAATCAATAGAAAGAAAAGATATATATACGGTTGTAATCTATTCAAATCATGAAACGCATACTACATTTCATATAAGGATTTGTAGTTTTAACAATGCTTACATTGGAATCAAATCAGGGCATCCACAAATTCTCTCAAGTGAAACTTCGTCACTTTTTTGAGACTGCTAGGTGATACATCAGATATATATTCTGTGGGATATTGCATATCTGGAATCCTCTTTATCACATATATGTACCACGTATCCTGGTACATATATGTGATAATACGCCTCTGATGTTTGAAATACATAAATTCCATACATACTTTTAAACATTCCACAGCTTCCAAATATGTAATAAGATTGCAGTTCACATACATTTTCAAGACATATTTTAATTGATTAAGTTTTAAAATCAAATTTGACACAACGGATAGCCAGATATTTTGTGCAGTTGCCCGATCAGATTCTCGATATTTAACCCCCCGCGTCTGACACAGGCAAAAGTTACTGGCAAATTTGAACATGCGGTGTGTCGCACCGGCGATCTTGTATCTCACGTTATTTTATTTCTAATGTCCATCTGAGATCCATTTGCACTTTTTTTTGTATAATTTCTTTATGTAACTATCACTCCACTCCCCGCTCTCTAGTCACCCTCTACAACTAAAATTGCCAAAGCAATTTATACTATAACTATATATTCATTTTCTGTCAAAAATAAAAACTATGACTTTTTAAAAGTTTTTCCGAAAAAGAATCATGTTTCAAGGGGTTAAAAACCTGGCGGATAACGGATATCCGACTCCTTCTGGAGGGGGACCAGCCCTGTTGGACAGAAAATTTTCATGACCTATTTCCAAATTTGTGACTTTTTCAGGAATTTTGTGACTTGTTGACACCCTGCAAATAAACACTACTTAAAATAGCACTTGGATATGTTTTATCTCATTATATTAACCATTTCTTTTTGAACACCAGAAATTCTTAATCTTGTCCCTTTCCAAAATAATATACCTCCCTCTAACCAGGGCTGCAAAAAAGCCGGCTTTTTTTAAAAAAGGCCAAACCGGCCGGCTTTTATTAAAAAAGACCGGTCTTTTTTTAAAAAAAGCCGGTCCTTATTGGCCTTTTTCAATTAGACCCAATACCATTTACTATTTTCACCTATACTATGTCCATTTATGTTGCTACTGTTAATTTGTGTAAAATGAAACTCAAATCTTTCTCTTAATAGAGTGTAAATTTAAAATTAGATTCAGAATTATTTTGTTACACAACTTTAATGCATGTTACAATACTAATTACCATTTTCGTGTTTGTGTGCTTAATTTTGTGAGACCTTCTCATTATACTCTTGCCCAATATTATAGCTATATAGAATCTATTTTTTTCAACACAAAAGGAGAAGGAAACTAAATCCAGGTTGGGAGAGGAATCAAACTCGGTTTCTTCTGTAGTCGAGCACAATACCTTATCTTAATGCATATGAAAAGCTATCCTATTACAGATTCAAGTACATACTTCTCACTTAAAATTGATATTTTAATGTTAAGAATTTACACTTTAAAACAGGGATGCACAAACCTTTTTGGGTGAAGGGTCAAAAAATTAGAAAGTATCAGGTCGGGGTCCAAAGTAACGTAATTTATTCATAAAAATACAGGGTGTATTTCAGTTTTTATTTAGAAGAAAATATGTACAAATTGCATGTATTAATAATTACTGTACTCAGGAACAGATTATTAAATAAAAGTTTTAAAAAAATAATGTAAATGAATTCAAACAAAATGAGATATAAGATTTCTAAACAATTACTTGCACAACATTTATCAATGAAGTGATTGATCCAATGGCAAAAAAGAGGAATACTAAATTTTTTTACAATTATTTTTTCTTTCGTATTCTTTTTGTAAATTTTATTATAATTATTCTTTTTTATCAACTGTATTAGCGGGCCAATTCAAAACGCTCAACGGGCCAATTTTGGCCCGCAGGCCATAGTTTGTGCATCCCTGCTTTAAAATAATTCAGAATACTGAAACTTGCAAGAAAGAACTATATTCATTAATTTTTTTCTAATATATATTTTATACTACAAACAAAAAAGGCTTTTGCTCAAGGCAAGAAGAGTAGGAAAACTGATTTGAAGTATCCTTTCCTTTAACAAAAAACTACTTACATAATCCTAATAAACTAGTGTTTACCTACAGCACTACTCATGGCAAAAATTTAAAAGAATTCATCTGTGGTGAGTAGTTGGCTCGCTTTTAAATAAGGAAATTTTTTTATATATGCATAGCATTAACATTTTTTAAGATCAATTTCATTCTAGTGCAATTAATGTTGACCAGCTGGTCTGCTTCAAGATGGGAATCTTTTATTTTATGCAATTTATATGACAAATAGCTTTGGATCAGAGAACTAGTTAACTAAGTCAGTGGCACGACAGCTCATTGGCGGCCTTGGCCTACTGTGCCCATCCCATCTTTCGAGACCAAGGGCCCTGGGGTGCAGAAGCAGATATTCCGGTCAAGTGGTCGGCCTGACGTGGAATCCCCAGTGTTAGTTAGTTATCAAGCATGCTCGGTCCTCATTTTATCAACTCCACTGAAGGGATGAAACGCTGAGCGGACCCTGCCCAGCCCGGGAATCGAACCCGGGACCTGTGCCATGGTAGCACGAAAGGCTACCACTCAGCCACTGGGCCTCTTTTAGAGAACTAGTTAAGGTTCTGAAAAAAGTAACAAAAAGTAAAGGTGCTTTAAAATATACAAAAGATTATTAGTTAGAGACTTAAGGCATATGATTGGTAATATTTAGTTCATATAGTAGTGTCAAGTGAACTTTTGAATTTTTAGCAAAAATCTTCGCAAATAAAGTTATAATAAATTTTCATTCTTATTTCAAGTATTTTGCTATTTCAGTAATAGTCTAATTGTAAAAATGATATAAATACAATTTTTTATTTAATATTTTTTGTAAAAAAATTTATTTTTTAATAAAAGCCGGCTTTTATTAAAAAAAGCCGGCCTTTTTAAAGCGGTTTAAACCAAAAAAAGCCGGCCGGCTTTTTTTGGCTTGGCTAAAATCCGGCAGCCCTGCCTCTAACCCTTAAAAAAATATTTAAATAAATAAAAATTTCTTCCCACTATCCTAGGAAATTCTGTACCTTTTCATTAGAGCCTGTAGTAAAAACAAAACCATTTTGATAAAATATGCATAAATAAAATGTTTACTTTTTTCATTCACATGACACATTTAAGAAATATAACAAAAGATATCTTCAGTAATGATCGCACATGGATTTAAAGGAGAGCTGGTAGGGAGCGTGCCACCACAAAGGAATAGATGAGTAAAATTTTTTTGTAAAATAGCATTGTACAAAATAAGCAAAACATATATTATATTTGGGAAAAAAAATATTGAAATACAAAACAATCCTACAAATTTATGCTTATCTCATAATGAAAACATAAAAATTTCCTATTTTAGTTAAATATGTAAGAAATTTTAAAGTGCATGAGCAGGGTGACATATTTGATTTGCAAATAAATTCAACAATAAAAGAAAAGATTAAATAAAAGGTTAGCATTTGTCCTCTACAAAGTATATTGATGTAGCTGGGAAGTTGGCACCTATAGCCAAGTGAACAGACAGAATCTGTTATGTAACATATGCAGAAAATTTCAGTTATAACTACATGTAGTTATAACTGATATATATACAGTAGAAGCCTGGTTATCTGAAAAGCATGGGACTGTAACGCTTTCGGTTATTCGAGGTACCATAGAAATTTTCGGATAAAAGAGAATTATAGGCAAAGGCCATGTTTATAACCAACATGTTCCCCCCTGCGCATAGAACTTCTTCCAACTGCAGAATGCAATGGATTGCGAAGCAGATTAACTGGTTCTGAACTTGAATGTAATATAGTTGTTGCAATAAATTATATACAAAATATTAATATTTTATGTTTATATCATTTAGTATTAAACATTTTATTATGTACTGACAATATTTTTAATAGTTATAGAACAAACGGGCCATTTGCTTTTTATGAAAAAAGAACTTTTTAAAAAACAGAGCATTTGCCCGTTATGGAAATAAAATGACCCATTTGCCTTTTCGGTTAAGCAGATTTTCGAATAAACGGGATTTGGATAACCTGGGTTCTACTGTATACAATTCATCATTTAACATCTATAAAAGACCTATTCTTTTTAACAACATGTTAAACATTTATTAAATAATATATCATGAAAATCTAATGAAAAAATAATTACTTAATTTTAAAAAAACAATAACATAAGTTATGCTTTTCACGCTTTTGCACTGGCAAAATCATTTATGACATTTTAAAAAACCATTTTAGTGACTACTACATTGTACTAGACTGACAGCAGATTTAAATCACTTTGTCTCTCTTCCTTTGTGATGACCGTAAATGATTTATGATTTTTTACTAGTTTAAAAACACTAAAACTCTTTTGCAGCTGCTGCATATACCAATAAACAACAAAGTATTCTTAAAGGAATGGTGACCATTTGGATATGATTCACACATATTCCAGTTAACTACTTCCAAGGGATATGAAGTGTTTTTCTTTTTTTCAATTTTTAAACCTCAAAATGGCACTTTTGACACATGAGGCACTTATATCCATTGTCATATCTACCATAGACTAGTGGTGCTTCTGACAGAGTATATTAATATTGTACTTATTATTTTTTCATTTTAATAGTATTGTTAATTAATAATATTGTTCATGAGAAGTGTTCAACCTATCAAAATGATATGAAGAGGCTGTTCATAAAGTATAATCAACACATTTCAGACAGGACATTATATTTAGCATTACTGCAGGGGTAAGGAACAATGTTCAGAAATAAACAATGCAGTAAAAAAATATTTCATGTGCTGCGTCATCATGATTGAGTGTGTCTTCTGCAATATTGAAAGTAATTGGCCAACTGTGAAGACTAATTGCATTAGTTGTATGATATTAACATTAATAATAAGGGAATTTAATTTAGTTAGTAATAATTAACTTTGTGCAAAGTAATAGAAATAAAATTTCACGTTAAATTAAAGCACAAATGAGCATTAAAACGCAGACATATGTTTCGGGATTGCTTGGAATCCCTTTTTCAATGCGACAGGGAGCCTCTAGATGCAAAACATCCAAATGAAGCAGACAGAACAACAAAGACAAAGCTTATATAGCCTAAGAATTAACTGTAAACCAATGAGAATAAAGGCAGTGTGAAGTGGAAGTAGAAGTAGTAGGAAAGGCACCAATAAGAGAGCAACAAACGAATGCAGTTGGAAGTACAGGAAGTAAAAAGGAATATCAATAAAAACAAAGCAAAAAAGACAACAGCGTGCATAAAAATGTGAAAATACATGAAAATTGTAAAAAATAAAATAAAATACAAGGAATAAAATGGAAATAAAATAAGTACAGAAAATACCAAAAACAAAAATCAAAACAAAGTACACATGCAAGAGAGGGGGGGGGGGGGGGGAGAGAGAGAAAAAAAAATTGACACAAAAAAGGAAAACTAACAAGAAAACCAAGAAAGAACAACAAATTAAAGGAACTTATGCCAGACCTGTGAAAAATAAGGAGTTGAGGAAGAATCATTAACCAAATTAGAACTATTCCTGTTAATATGATAAGCTTCCCAAAAGTCAAGTTCTAAAGGGAAAAAACATTTTTGAATAATTTTCCCAGAATTGAAATCAAAAGAGTGGTTGGAATTCCAACAATGTTGAGCAATGCTAGACTTATTTAGCTCTTGCTTTCGTACATAACCTTTATGCTCATTTAACCGAATTTTCAGAGCACGTTTTGTCTGTCCAATGTAAGAAAGGCCGCAACGGCAACTAATTTGGTAAATACCCCAAGTATTAAGTTGATCGACAGGATCTTTAAGAGAAGAGAAGGAAAGTTTGTTGCTAGGAGCAAAAACAACTTGAAATTCAAACCTTTTCAGAATTTTAGCAACACGAAAACTGACAGAATGAAAGAATGGTAACACAACCAAATTATTTCTAGAAACCACATGATTGTGACCAGAAGTTTTTTTAGAAAGTTTGTTATGAATAGAATCAATTAAAGAGTGAGAAAATCCTCTATCAACAGCTACAGCTTTCAGATAGTTGAGTTCAATCTTGAGAAGCTCAGGAGAAGAGCAAATATTAATAGCACGATGGACAAGAGCATTAAAAGCCGAATATTTTTGGTTGGGAGGAAAAAGAAGGCTTTTTTAAAAAAGCCTTCTTTTTCTGAACTTATTGCTCCAGTTGAAAAAGCTTTCAAATTTAGTGCCTTAACTTCCACTCAAAAAGAGTCAGTTCGGCATCTTATTGCTTCCAATGTTGATTTCAATTCAAAAGTTCCTAATATTGGTTTTACCCATTCTGTGAAACCAATATTAGGAATTCATTCTGAAATTTATAAAGATCCTAGCGACAAGGAGTTAAAAGCTATTTCTTCTGCTGTTAAGTCTGTTCATTCTATTCCTTTGATTGCTAAACGGTCTGTGATTCCTTCTGTTGCTAATTGTGCGCGTTTCTATGCTTTACCGAAGGTACACAAGGCAGGTATTCCTTTCAGACCAATTGTTTCCAATATTGGCACTGCTTCATATAAACTTTCCAAGTATTTAGTTTCTGTGTTTTCTCCACTTAGGAGTCGGAATGCTTTCACTGTTAAAAATTCCACCGAATTTGTTAAGAGACTTCATAACTTCGTTCCGAATAATTCGGTTATGGCCTCTTTTGATGTTAATTCTTTGTTTACTAATGTTCCTGTTGATGGCGCTTTGACTTGCCTCAGGAAAAGGCTTTCTGAATTCCATTTTACTTCTGTGGAAATTGAGGAATTAGTTTTTCTTACTCGTGTGTGCTTGAAACAGAGCACTTTTGTATTTAATGGTAAATTCTATGCTATGGTAGATGGCCTGGCCATGGGAAGTCCTCTTAGTCCTATTTTAAGTGATTTCTATATGCATTATTTTGAGGAAAAACTATTCCAAAAATTGCAATTTCAATTTTATGTTCGTTATATGGATGATTGTTTTGTCCTAACGGACAGTGACTTGTTAGGTATTGATGATGCTCTTTCGATTATGAACTCCATTGATTCTAATATCCAGTTTTCTTGTGAGAAATAACTTAATAGTAGCCTCGCGTTTCTTGATGTTTTGATTTCTAGGAGTGAGTCTGGTTTCACTACTTCTGTCTATCGTAAACCTTTCGCTGTTTCTTTACCTCCTCACAGACTATCGTCTCATCCTCCCAACCAAAAATATTCGGCTTTTAATGCTCTTGTCCATCGTGCTATTAATATTTGCTCTTCTCCTGAGCTTCTCAAGATTGAACTCAACTATCTGAAAGCTGTAGCTGTTGATAGAGGATTTTCTCACTCTTTAATTGATTCTATTCATAACAAACTTTCTAAAAAAAAAACTTCTGGTCACAATCATGTGGTTTCTAGAAAGAATTTGGTTGTGTTACCATTCTTTCATTCTGTCAGTTTTCATGTTGCTAAAATTCTAAAAAGGTTTGAATTTCAAGTTGTTTTTGCTCCTAGCAACAAACTTTCCTTCTCTTCTCTTAAAGATCCTGTCGATCAACTTAATACTTGGGGTATTTACCAAATTAGTTGCCGTTGCGGCCTTTCTTACATTGGACAGACAAAACGTGCTCTGAAAATTCGGTTAAATGAGCATAAAGGTTATGTACGAAAGCAAGAGCTAAATAAGTCTAGCATTGCTCAACATTGTTGGAATTCCAACCACTCTTTTGATTTCAATTCTGGGAAAATTATTCAAAAATGTTTTTCCCCTTTAGAACTTGACTTTTGGGAAGCTTATCATATTAACAGGAATAGTTCTAATTTGGTTAATGATTCTTCCTCAACTCCTTATTTTTCACAGGTCTGGCATAAGTTCCTTTAATTTGTTGTTCTTTCTTGGTTTTCTTGTTAGTTTTCCTTTTTTGTGTCAATTTTTTTTTCTCTCTCTCTCCCCCCCCCCCCCCCTCTTGCATGTGTACTTTGTTTTGATTTTTGTTTTTGGTATTTTCTGTACTTATTTTATTTCCATTTTATTCCTTGTATTTTATTTTATTTTTTACAATTTTCATGTATTTTCACATTTTTATGCACGCTGTTGTCTTTTTTGCTTTGTTTTTATTGATATTCCTTTTTACTTCCTGTACTTCCAACTGCATTCGTTTGTTGCTCTCTTATTGGTGCCTTTCCTACTACTTCTACTTCCACTTCACACTGCCTTTATTCTCATTGGTTTACAGTTAATTCTTAGGCTATATAAGCTTTGTCTTTGTTGTTCTGTCTGCTTCATTTGGATGTTTTGCATCTAGAGGCTCCCTGTCGCATTGAAAAAGGGATTCCAAGCAATCCCGAAACATATGTCTGCGTTTTAATGCTCATTTGTGCTTTAATTTAACGTGAAATTTTATTTCTATTTAATTTAGTGTTCTGGGGTGAAAGAATAATAAATCAATATTTTACATGTGAAGTACATTATAGTTTAGGATGGTTGTAATTAAAGTTATGCCATTTAGAATCATATCGAGCTTGTTCTATTAGATGTATTTTGTTAAAGCTCGGCATATACATTCTATGGACCAAAAACTGCATTAAGGAAATACTGGTTGAAATTTTTAGCACCAGGTGATAAGAAAGCACATGAAGAACAGAAAAACAAACCGGAGGCAAAAACTTACTTAGGCACTACAGAATTTGTTGAATTTGCACTCCATCTGCATCAATCATGTGTTCAAAACATGTTACAGCATGCATAACAGTATTGCAAAGAGTTTCTCTTTTAATTGAAGCAACTTTCAACCAATAGAGAAGCAAAAAGCCCTCATCCAGCAGTAAAACTTTGAACTATTATTTTTTATTGCAGATATCTTTTCCCTGTGGTTTATATAACATATATAATGACATTTTTATTAGGATGAGTTAGTTCTCTGTACATCTAAACAGTGTAACTTTAATTATAACCATCCTATACCTTAGATGTGTGTCTTCTAAACCTCTCAAACTGCTGTTGAGTTTGCCTCTCGCAAATGAAAGCCTTAGATTCCTGCCTTGAGAAGATATTCTTTACCTCAAAATTCCAAGAGCAAATGCATATCCCAGTGTTCCACATGCTGTTTCTTTGATCCATTTAATTACTGAGGATTACACAAATAAGAAAACCCATGGCTTGTTTACACCTTTCATAGAGAACTCAACAAAATGGAGTTAAAATATTCTTCACCTTTTAAAACAAAATATGTTTATCTTTTTGTCTGTCTCAATATGTACCCAAAATCATACAAGCATGCATTTACAGAGGAGCATCGCCTATACGGTTCTGAAGGGATGACTGAAAAACAACGTATAAACTTGTATAATCGATTTACATTCCCATCGTATAAACAATGCTCCAATCTACTAAGCTTTTGAGTGTTTATAAAATTGTTAAACCTTATTAAGTTCTACTCTTTAAAAAAAATTGCATTTATATTTTTTCTTTCTTTCTTTTTTTTTTCTTTGACATATGCTTATATTCTATCAATCGAGATCCATTGATTTGGGCAGGAGACTTGAAATACGTTGTTCAGGCATAACTTGACAGATTCTAACCTTTTTAATAAGTTGTTTGTTTCGTATGAAAAGTATGGACAAATCTACATTCCCATCGTATAAACAATGCTCCAATGTACTAAGCTTTTGAGTGTTTATAAAATTGTTAAATCTTATTAAGTTCTACTCTTTAAAAAAAAATTGCATTTATATTTTTTCTTTCTTTCTTTTTTTTCTTTGACATATGCTTATATTCTATCAATCGAGATCCATTGATTTGGGCAGGAGACTTGAAATACGTTGTTCAGGCATAACTTGACAGATTCTAACCTTTTTAATAAGTTGTTTGTTTCGTATGAAAAGTATGGACAAATCTACATTTTGACATTCATGAATTATATTTACATTACTCCTGACATGGTGCCTTCTTCCAATAAATTTAACACTTTCGGGACGAGCGAGGAATATCTGCGTTTGCACTGGACTCCCATCAGGGCCGAACGACGCATCTGCTCCTTACAGCAGAAGTACTTCTACGGGACAATCCCAATCTTGGTACTTATCGGTTATACGCCCTATCTTAACGATGGCTTTAGAAACGTCACCAACATGAATATAACAAGTACTTTATGCTGTTGAGTAAAACCGTATGGCTTTGTTTATATTTCAATTGGTTTTGATTGGTGAGCGAAAAAGAGTAGGGCATATAACTGATAAGTAGTTATCTCTATTTCATATGCAGTGACAGCAGATTAAAGAAATAAAGAGAATGAAGGATTATTTTAGCTTTTAGCAAATTCATTATTCAAGAATAAACTCACAATACTACGCAGAATTATACATTTTCAAAATAATTTCACAATGAATAAACACTCCTGAATGACAATAACGTATTTGTTTAGTTTCTAATGGCCACTTGTTCTTCTTTACATTTCACCTTTACTTTTAAGTAGTACCCAAAGGAAGTAATTAAATTAAATGTTCAAAAGTCAGCTACCTGCAGAACCTGCAAAGAGATCAACTGCAGCTGAAATAATATGGCGATATCTTCCTGAACCTACTGCAGGCTGTTCCTAAAAAAAGAACAATAAAAAATCTGAAAATCTAGAATATGAGTATTAAAATATACAAACGATATGACAAAAAAAAAAAATTGCATTCAATAAGTTATGAGGAGCTCCCCCCCCCCCCCCCCCAAAATGCTCTTACATCCTACTGTTTTACAGAGATATGAATGGTGCTTTTGATTGTATGGGTAGTATTAAATTGCATTATCACAAGTAGTAATCAAGTTTGTGTATTTTTTTTGAAAAAATAGAAAAATTAGAACAAAAAATTGATGCCAACTTTGTACAATGACACATAAGTTACATAATTTGACGTAAGATAATTCTCTAATTACTAGTAAACAGTGATTTTTTTTTCTTAACTGCTTCAGTTTTTTTTTAAGTAATAGGTATTTGAATTCAGAGAGGCACTTCATTACTGTAATAGTAGTCACAAATTCGAAAAGAGGTCTTTACTGTACTAATTTTTCTTCTTTCAAAAAATATTTTTAACTTTTAAAATTTAAATGCGTAGTAGTTTTAAAAGTGGTGTTGCAATTTTTCCCCTTCTAGGGCCTCTTAGAGGTCTAGACCACACAAATCTAGGCCTGAGTGAATCATTAAGTTGATTTTTGAAAGAAAATGTTTAAAGTTCTTTTTTTGAGTTATGCCATTATTGAAAGAACAGGAAGAATGAGCTTCAAAACTAATGAATGAAATCTGAATTTCAAGCATTTGTTTACATGTACTGAAATAAATTGTAATTTCAACCAAAATTGAATTACTAAAAATTCTTTTTAAAAAAAAGTATTCAATCACTGCCAATAACCACAAGTTAATTTTTGAAAACTTCACAATTATATGCTGATAGTGGATACAAAATTGGAAGAAAATCTCAAAAACAAAATAACTAATCGTCCACTCTATAATAAATACGAGTTTAAAAACAAAACTTTCCTTTTTGGAGGGAGCAGAGCAATAATATATGTGATTGATCAGATGCAAAAAAGCTGAAGGTTTCTTGCTGACCTGCTTACCATTAATTTTATATATCTGTTTTATTAAGCAAGGAGTGAAAGACAAGCTTCTCTACAATGTACACCAATTTTGTTGAACAAAAAAAAAAAAAGGGAAAAAAAAAAAGAAATTTAGTTTTTTTTACTTATTACTTGTTAAAAGCTGCTTCCACTTGCTTTATTAATAACTGCTTAGAGGATTTAGTAACTTTGTGCATGCCTTCACATTTTCAAACTAATTTAAAATTTCAAGTTTATAATTAATAAATAATTAGTAAATGAGATTTTCATGAAATAAAAAAAAGAAATTTTATTTATCGACTTTGTAACGAAAATAAATAAATAGTTCAAATGAAAAGTTTGGTTTTTATGAAGGATGCAGAAAGATTGAACAACTTATAGAATGCATGGGTTCCTTTCTATTTTAACAAAAAACAATAACGAAAGCGGAATTCCGCAGCTCTGAAGAATTAAATTTGCGGAATTCCGCTTACTAGCCGAAAAAAATCATGCATATGACATAATTATCTGTGGTCCTATTTGTAGACAACATGTGTAATCACAAAGATGAAAGTGGATTACAACTAACTATATAGGTACAAGAATAAAACAATTTAACATTTTTCTCTATTGCCATTTTGGAAAAAAATAAAAAATAGCTCACCATAATGCCTTGTCTTATATGTGTTGTGCAGTTTATGAATGGCCAGTTTATATCATTTTGTTAGATTAAATATTTTTCAATAAAAACAGAAAATGAAAATAATGATAGCTAAACAAATAATAATAATAAGTAGTTTTTTAAACTTGTTCACTATATTACTGGGACATCAGCTGCACCAGAGAAAGTTGTTTTTTTCATGCCGTGTTGTAAGTATCCTATCCAACAGGGGTATACATGAAAAGGATGCTCTTGTGATTGAAAATAAGGTAAAAATCTTAATTTTTGAACAACATTCATTAATTTTTTTTCCCTTAGTGGTACTTTTAAGTTCACTTATCAATGCAACTGCCTAAGTTACTAAAACCTGTAATCATAAATCTTCAACAATATTAATTCAAAAGAATTTTAATCTAAAAGAATACAACATTTCTTTTGACTTTTTTTTTTATTTTCTTCAACTGCCCATTTTAATGACTTCCCGAAAACCTCCACTTCAAAATCTTTCTATTTCAAATTTTCCTTCCCTCTCATAAAGTTCAACATAGATAGGTTTGACTGCAGTGTTGAATAGGAACTTTGGGACAGGGAAAATATGTAATTAAGCAATCTTAAAAACAATGTTAGCAAAGGGAATTTTTTTAAAAAAAATTTAAGAAATTCAGGAAATAAATGTTTTAGATAATTATTATTGAAAATTATTTGTAAACGTATATTAATTGCTTACAAACTTATTTTTCTATTGCTGGTTGATGCATTTATATTTGATATGCTCAATTTTCAGTAATATCATAGCCATATTTGAACAGAAATATAATTTACAAAATTTATTAGTCTTCATAAAACTTTAAAAGCAAGAAAGAACAATAATGGACAATAAATATAAAAAGGTATGATTCAACAAACAGCAGTACACAATTAGAAATAGTTATTAACTGAAATAATAAACAAATACTTTATATATTAATGAAGCTGATATACAAAGTGCAACTTCTATTCATTGCTCTTAAACTGAAATGCCGGTTGACAAAATAACTTGGGTTTACAACTACTACACTCTTTTTCTTCCTTTTTTTTTTCAATTATTCTTTTTTTTTCAATTATTCTTATTTTTGCCTTTCTAAAGGTTATAGGCCTATTTGAAAAACAAAATTTTTAAAAAACAAAATTTAATCCTTTCATGAGCATAGAATGTTGTGTAGGATTCCATTTACTAGTTTACAATATTGTAAAAGCTTCTATTAATTTGTTTGGAATATTGTGAAGGATTTGTTTTTTTATGATTAAATTTTGTAAAAGGTGCAAAATTTCTTTCTGGATGAACCTTTGTTAAAATAATAATTGCAATGTATTACCAACATTCTTAAAACGGATTAGATTTGGAAACTTTCTTTTTACCATTGAAATTCAAATAACTTTATTGTGAAAACTTTTGATCCAAGCAACAAGAATATAACTGAAAGGACATCCATTAAGAATCTTCAAATTTAGAGTCAAATATCAGTTTTTAAAAAGTTATCCTTTACCTTCGTTTTTAGAAATAAAAAACGGTAATATATTCAAAAGCTTGTGTGACTAAAATACCGAATCCAACGTACCATTTTTTTTTTTTTTGTGCGTAAACACATAAACTACATTATTAATTAATTTGAGATGAATAACCCCATCATGTAAACATATATACTTTTTTCTTTTTCTTTTCACTCATGGCTTAATTTTTTTACAAAATCTGAAATGTAAATCAGGTTAATTCGCTATGAATCAGTAATAAATCAACTTAAGATTACATTACAAAGAGTAAACTAAATTACTACGCAAAAATGAAAACTTTTATACATATGTTCTTATAGCCAGCAATTCAAATTGAAGGTCAAACAAATTACTATAAAAATCGGCTTAAGAAAGGAACATAAAGCAAATACAAACCAGGACGCCTCTCATAGTGAATAAAATAAATAGTATCGTATAAACCAAAAAGACAAATTTCTTGAATTGGCACTTGGCACCTCTTGTATATTACGTCGTTCGGATGTCTACGAATTGAAATAACTGAATCCTCGTGCGATTGTTTTGGTTGGTCTGCTTAGGAAAGAAGTAGAGTGGAACGACTGCTGAACGCCAAAAACCAGAGAAGAAAAATAAATAAATAAATTATTATAAAAGGGGGCAATATTTATAATTAAATATGTACTGCACTTTTTCCTTTTTATTATTGTAAAATATTCATTTATATTTTTTTACAATATGCACTTATTTTTCCTTTCTGTTTTTATTTATTATGATTGTACCTTAACACAGTTCACAAAATATCTGAAAATCACGCTGAAAATCTAGCAGACGATTTGCAATTAAGATTCTGGGATAAGAATATATTATATATATTTTTTCATAAACAAACTTTTAAAATTGGGGACTTTTGCGTTTGTGAGTATTTAAAATGTTTTCTAGAAATAAAACATTAAAAGCATGGGGACTGAACCCGAAATTCAAAGACGTTCGGTCACCTTTTAAAAGGAGTACTACTGGGAGTAGGACTAATAAATCGACTTACAAAATGATGTTTATTATATTTGTGCAAGTATTATTACAATGCAGCTTATTTCATACCGTTTATTAGAGTACTTCTTTTTTAAAAAAAAGTTATTTACCGAGGAGTTAGGGGATGATTGCAGCTGCCGTACTGTAAAGTGCTGATAATGTCACACAAAATGCGTCGACAAATCGAACGCTGTTTAGCTAAAGGCGACCAACTGTCCTCATTTTGGGTTAACAGTTCCCCCTTTTAACAATTTGTCCCCACAGCCGAGGCCGACGGCTTAAAAATAGTCGCCACAGCTTAAAAATAGTCGGTGGCGACCACATTTTCTGATATTTGTCCTCACTTTCCCCCACTTTTTCAAATTAGTTCGGAAGTTTTCATTTTCACGATACCTTAAAAGCTTTTTTTAAGCATTCCAGTCAAATTAGTGACTTTTTTTTACTTCTTAACTCAAAAAAGTACGGTCGTTTTGGAGAAAGGAATGCTTTTACCTTGAGTTATAATGAGTGCATCTTCTGATTTCTTTTACCTTCTTACCTTAAATGATTATTAGTTACCTTTTTGATCTATTCACATTTGCCATACGGGTCAATCCATACCAATTCATCCAGGGTATGAAACCCATGGTCTCTGATTTTTATGATTTTTTTTTATTTGTTCATTTTACTATCGCGATTACCGCAGTAAATTTTTTTGTTGCTAACTTTAATACTTTTTGAGATATTAATTTTCTAAAATGCGTTCAAAGGGACGTCTTCGCTTTACGGGCAAATTTTTTGCTAGCGATGTAGTTCAAGCAAAAAATTCATAACTTGCCAATTTTCATGATATCACAAAACTTTTTTCACTAAAATGTTCAGAATAACTTAAAGAATTAGAAAAAAAAATGCATTTAAACAAATATCTATTAAATGGTGCAGTTAGGATTGGCCCAAACTTGGATTTTCTAAATATTTTGAAGAAAAAACATGAAATTTTAAAACAGCAATAAAACTAAATAGTGCTGCAGTAATCAAAATGTTTTTTTTTTTTTTAATAATAATCCTCTGAGTATAAATTAAAAGGTTCTGAAATAAAATTGGTGGCTTTTTTACTGCCAATATATTTAATTTCACAGTAAACAATTAAAAAGTATGTACACAATAGCTTTCACAACATTACAAGTTTCGCTTCTTATTATAAAATACTAATTGTTTTAAAATAATGAATTACAGACAATATAATGCAAAATAAGATTATTTTTACAAGAAATAAGTTCATAATTTAATGTTTATAAAGTTAAAAAAAAAGCATAAAATTGAGAAAGAAAAAAGAGGTCATTGAATCATGATTTTTTACAAAGTATCTAAACATAATGCAGGCATTTCCTATTTACAACTGTGACATACCAAATGACCAAAAGTAACTTTCATTTTTTAAATAAAACTATTTTAAATAAAAATTTGTGAGTTACAATACCTTTTTTATTGTCCTTGTGTCTGTTTTAAAATGTTTTTGCACTGGAGATCGATTGAAGTAATACAAATACAAATACAAAAGTGACGACCAGCAACAGGTTCAGGGCCCAGCTAGGCTGGTCCTAGTTAATTTAGCAGTCCCCAATGAACATCAAGAGCTTTCTTAAAAGTTTTTACCTAACTGCAATTAATAGTCGCTTCCGGTAAACTATTCCAACTGCCTACAACCCTATTGAAGTAGTAGTTTTTCCTAATTTCAAGATTAGCCTGAGATTTGAAAAGTTTAAAACAATGACCTCTGGTTCTACTTTCAGCACATAGCTGTAGCCCATCAACATTTCCCGTTTTAATGAATTTAAACAACTGAATCATGTCCCCTCTGACTCTCCTTTGCTCAAAGCAGAAAATAATACATTCTACCTTATGCTTTTTTAATTGGAGGATTGACACAAGAAATCACATTGCTTATGGGAATACAACAAACATCTTTTGTGGGCCAGTAAAAAAATGCAGCTGATGGGGATGCATAAATGAAACTTTAACCTTACCTTCATCTTCCCACTAGTTGTCATAAATACAGGCAATGTAGATGTGTACACCAATATCAAACATTTTCATTTTCACCCATAAATTTTTCTGTGTGACAAAGTATTATTATTTTTTTAGTAATCCTTAAAATTTTTATTAATAGGCACAAAAGCAAAATCTGTACTTTTTTGACTCATTTTATGTTTTAAAAGTAAAAAAAAAATAGAAGAAAAACTACTAGTAAAGATTCCCTGCTGTTGCAGTAAAAGAAGTAGATGTCCGTAATCTATGTAAAATAAACAAAAAAATCATCATCTTTGCTTTTTTTTTTTTAATATTTTGAATCTTAAATAAAAGCTCCCATGAAGATGTGGAGGAAGGGGAGAGACAGTCTGCAAATGGGGGGGAATGAATAAGAAAACAGAGCCATATGGAAACAGAAACACCTGCTCTTTAAGAGTTGTTTATAGTAGTGTAGACAAAAACACCATCTGTCATAATATAGTTTTGAAAGGTTTCAAACCAATCAAAAAAGAATTCTGGAAAGTTCCAGGACAATCAGGAAGAATATGATTCAGTATTTAAAAGAGCCTCAGAAGATTCTTTAGTTATTTTTTACATTTCATTTGACTACTTGTGATAGAAATAAAATTTCACGTTAAATTAAAGCACAAATGAGCATTAAAACGCAGACATATGTTTCGTTTTAATGCTCATTTGTGCTTTAATTTAACGTGAAATTTTATTTCTATTACTTTGCACAAAGTTTAATCATTACTACTTGTGATGCTTTACAATTGTGCTGAACCCTCATTTTTGGTTCTTTACAGTGGTAACTATAGGACGTTTTATTGTAGTATATGGGAGTTGTTTCTGTGTTAGTGTTATTCTGAAAAGTTTCTTCTCAAAATTTAGAACATAACAGTTTATATCTTGAAAATGTCTGCAAATCTTTCTGAACTGTGTAGTATTGGAAAAGGAAACCGAACTGAATGTCATGCATTGAGTTACACACAAAACAAGAATCTGATTAGTGTTATGTCATTGGACCAATCAGAAGTTAATTTATGAAGTCTGAGAAGGTGAAGTGTGTTTAAATGATTTAATTACTGTCTGTGAGCATCATAAAGCATTTTTCTTAAAAAAGTTTGAAATCTACCAAAATTTCTGTGTGGACCCATTCAAATCTCACAAGAAAAAAATATCAAAATCTTTACGAGTAATAAGTTTGGAATTTTCCCAAAAAATTAACAGCATACAAAACTGTAAAATCGGTAGCAAGAGGAAGAAATGATCAGTGACAGTGAAGAAATGAACATCTTAGAAGCATCTACTTCCAAACCAGTGGTGTAGTCCTGGAAAAAGAGGTGGGGGGACGCTTTCAAATGCGAACAAATATCTTTGTCACTCGAAGCAATTTGATTTCAAAATTTTTCCAGAGATGGGGGGGGGGGGGGGGCGACGGGCCCAGCCCCCCTCCCCCGAAATCCCGAAAATTTTCGCAATGTAGCATATATTCCTCCCTGAAACTTTCCTCAACGCCAGTGTTTCAAAGTCAGCCCCCCCCCCCTGAAAAAAATTTCTGGCTGCGGCCTTGGGGGTAAGCTACATAGGTTTTTTTTTGTCTTGCTTTGTCTAATGGATGCTAATAAGCGCAAATCAAGACTAACAACCAAAAGTTGTAAAATCAAGCCAGCTGGGCCCCTCCCTCACTATTTCAGATGAATTTAGTTCAATACTTTTTTCCCTTCATATCATTAACATATCATTAAAATATGTCTGAAAACAAAGAATAAGTCAGAAAAAAATATTATTAATGCATAAAATAAGTCAATTTATTCATTTCTAAATAATTATTGAATTATTTGTAAACAATATTTTAAAATAGGGAACTATGATATGACAAAAATGTGTATGTATTTGTTGCACTCCTCCCCCCAGATAAATTTTGAACTTGTTAATTTCATGCACAGACATATCCATGCTTGTTCACGCATACATAGATGTGTTTAGCAGACTAACTAAATCATCGCCTTTAAGAAACCATCGTCTTAAAATAGCTTGAATCACAAAAATGTTCATTTTTTGGTAAATCAAATTACATTTAAAAGGTTGAAAAAATGTGATCCCATTGAGATCCCAAGTTGAAATTTTGCATAATCGATGATAAAATAGACAGAAATATGTGAGAATATTTGAAAGTTTTCCATTTTACGTTTTTCGAGAAATTTAAAATTTAAATTGTAAGGTCATTTTTTTAAATTTAAAATTTTTATAAAATTAGTCATGATGCATATCATATGAAACGGCATTCATTATGCTTTTTACTAGAACTTTTTATTTCTATTTGTTGCTTGTTTTGTGTTGAAGCATACCATGTAAAAATGTGAGTTTTTTTACAAAATCAAAGTCTGATAACTAAGAAGCAAAACAGGATAAAAATCTAAAAATTTAAATTTTTAATTTTCTTGCGGGTGAGTTAAATTTTTTCTCAGATTTTGGATCACTTGCATGGAATGACCCCTAAGTCACTTCCATTTTTTCCCTTATATTTCTCCTATGCCGGTATTGCATTGGAGAAATAACGGAAAAAATGGAAGCTACTTATATGAGTTTTGGGAAGGGAAAAGTTTAAAAAAAAAAAAAAAAAATCAGCGTCGTTTCCCTCCATTCAGCAGGCGCGGCATTTGATCAATCAGGAAAGGGGGTCAATCGCCCCCCCCCCCTAACTTTTAGAAACGCATTGTATTTATACGTGTGATTATGTATTTTGTTGTTTTTTTTCCTATAATATGAATTGAATATATACCCCCGGAAAATTTTGGAACGACTGGCCATTCAGTCTAGGTTTGTCTTTTGGTGGCAAAAAGGGCGACAGTTCTTAGTAAAAACAACAACCTAGGCAGTGCCCCCCACTGAAGAATGAATTCTACGTGTATCTTGTAAAAATAAAGTACATATATTTACAAAATTTCAAATTTTTTAGCTATTGAAATATTATTAGTTATATTTATTAAAAACAATGTATTAAAACACCATATGTTATGATATTTCTACCTTGATTAATTGAAATAATATTTATTAAATAATAACAATAATAACTTACAACTTCACATTTCTTTTGTTTCACATATTCATAAATATGTAACTTTTTTTAACCCTTTAATAGGGCGGTGGTTAAAGTATACTTCACACAAAATTCACCAACTTAAAAATTTATAGTAAACTATTTTAGCGGGTGGGGAGGTAAAACGCATTGTAATTTTTAATGACCAATATGAATTTTATTTTTTGATCTATATTTTAAAAGACATATTGATCTACCATTACTAAAAGGAAACCAGAAATTTTGGACCAACCTTATAAAGAGTTAAGACGTGATTTTTAGGAAGATAGCAAGTTACACATTAAAACCCTAATAGTTATTAAGTGACTCATAATAAACTATTTTCTAAGTGTAATTATTTCTATTCTTTTCATTATACAGGGTGGTAAAAATTACTGAGCACAAATCACGCTTGAAAAAAAAAAAAAAAAAAAAAAAGGAGAGAGAGAGAGAGACAACACAATGGGAGGTATCATGGTATCAAATGATTATGTTTCATTCGATTAACTTCCGCGACACAATTCAAACATGAAAACTTTTACTCATATTCTTTATTTTGTTCCTTTTTTTACAAACATGTAATGTGCCCAATAATTTTGGACCACCCTTTACCCTGTACGTAAAAATACCGAAACGCAAAATTACAAATATATATATATATATATATATATATATATATATATATATATATATATAATACGGTGCGAAAAAAAAGCATATAATATATATTTTGTTTTGAAAACAATAATTTAGCTTTAATCAAATGCTCAATTTCAGAGGTTAAAACTGTTAAACTGAAAAAAAAAAACGTCAAAAACTTTTATTGTTCAAATTTGAAGAACTATACAGTTCGTCAACAAACAATGTTAATATTCTCAGTGGTTTTTACTATTTTCGGGTAACATAAGGATACCTGATGCATTGGGGAGAAAAAAATTATTTTTGTTTTGAATTAAAATCAGAGATAAATTTTTGTATTTTATTTGCATAACATAATAGACATCAATAGGCGCCGAACAAACGAGGGCAACCAAATGTAGTGTCATTGGATCTGTTCATTCCTTAGAAATTTGCTAGGAGGCCAATAGGAGCAAACTTTTACCAAGGCCGTAGCCAGAAATTTTTTTCGGGGGGGGGGGGGCACCCTGACTTTGAAACACTTATGTCGAGGAAAGTTTCAGGGATATGCTACATTGCGAAAAATTTCGGGATTTCGGGGGAGGGGGATACGGCCTTGACTTTCACCATATTTCTATATGTGTGTATTTATTTCATGCCGAGGAGAAAGAGTTTGAGAAATTTTAAAAACTTCATTTAATTAAAATACAATATTCCAATGCAAAAACTTTAAAAAAAGTAAATTTATTTTTATTTTAACTAACTTCAAATTCATTTTTTCAGCTTTTCACGTTTCACTAATTTAAAGACTTAGCCAAGAAGAAGGAAAGAAACTTCAAATTGAAAAAACACAAACCAAAATTCTAATTACTCAATCTTATTAAAATTCGGAGCGAGAAGAAAATGAACGAGACGATATTTCAGTTTAATTTTATAATCGAAAACTATTAAACATGAGTGCATAAATCATAAAAAAGTACTTACGATTCACTTTGATTGGATGCTGCGCTTATTTCAGTTGATAACTCCGTACTAATATTTCTGCGTTTGGAAGGGGTTAAAAATGTTTCCAACAGATTTTGTTGCCTAAATCTTTTCATTCTTTCTTTTTCCCCCTGCTTTTTGAGAAATGGCTTGTTCGATCTATAACGAGTGATCAATGGAGAGAGTAGCGTACCACTACCAGCAGGACAGACAGATTATATTTTTGTGCGTTATGTCAGTCACTTATAGAATTTAGTTTGCATGTGATGTCGTTCAGCAGGTGTAGACAGTATTCGTTTCCGAGAGCAATTTAAACAGACCCATATCTCCAGACTTTTTCTACGAATCTGTTTTCTTTTTGTTTGGCTTGGGGGAGGGGGTTCGGTCGAAACCGACGATCACGAAGAACGAAAACAATTATCTTGAAGGGACCGTAGGACAGCGTGGTTTATTTGTGTCAAAGGAGTTTCTGGTCGGGTGATTGAAGCCTTGTAGCCCTGGGCAAGCAGCAATTTGGAAACAGTATAAAATACTCAACTGGGTATCGGGTACGTGATGAACTGTGGCAACATGTGGGGTTACGGCAGAGAAAAGCTATTCGGCCGGTTCCCACTCCCCATGTAGATGGTTTCAATTAGCTGGCAATAGCAAAGTTTGTTAACAATAGGAAATAAATGGAAAAGCGTGGGACTGAGAAAAATCAGTTTGCTTTTGCTTCATTCCAGTCTTATTGAATTTTTTTCTGACTGTGAAAATATAGGCCTTTTATGCGGTTATAATTTTTTTTTAGTTTTATATAAAATTGTCTTTGAAAAAAATCAAAATTAAAAAAAAAAAACCCTGAAGTACTTTTTTAATTTTTCGGGCCTGATAAACACCGAAAAAGAAAAAAAAAAAAGCTGAATAAATTGAAAGTGATAAAGGCATTTTAAAATGAATTTACACCGCAATTTTGTGCCGTGCCATAACAGGTTTTTGTACAGATAATCATTTGTAATCCAAACATTTTTTTACATTAATTTGGTTTTGAAATTGTTTAACAAAAAGCGTAATGCATAAAGTTTGAGTATGCAAAAGGCTTGAAGCGATGACGAGAAAACAATTGATTGTGAAAGAAAATGTTTAATATGCTTGTAGGTTTTTCGATGTTGCATACCAAAAGGAAAGCTACTTTTTTTAAGGTGAAGTCTAGGAGGGACGAAAGAGGACGTTCATTGTCCCCCAACCTTTTTACTCCAATAATATCAACGTCTCACTGTTTTGTAAAAAAAAAAAAAAAATCAGTACAAGCAGTGTAAATATTTTGATTTCAAAACTTATGATGATATTTGAAACCTCACCCCCCCCCTCCCGCACACCTATTTCCTAGGCAGGCCAGCACAGCTGAAACTAATTCTCTGAATTTGTGTGGTTCCCGTTTACTCATATTTTAACGCGCTTATTTTGAAGAGTAATATTAACCTGCGATTGTTAATTGTTGTTTGAGAAAATCAGGGAATACCTTTTTTTTCATGAATTTAAAGTAGAAGTAGCAAACAGCCTTTATGTATAGTTTTAAAAGCTTGTGTCTTATTTCATAATGCTGTTAATTTACTAATGAGTGCCTATTTTGAATATTAAATAAGTTATTAAGCTCAGCGTCCCCTCGCGTCCTCAGCGTCCCCCCTGGAAATTAAAGGTGAGGGGACGCTTGAGTGAAAATAAAGAGGTGGGGGGACGCCGTCCCCCCTCGACCACACCACTGTTCCAAACAACAAACTTTAGAAGAACTAAATTCATCTCTGGGAAATTTAGGAGAATCACCATTGAAACTTCATGGGATAGCACCACACAGGAAATCAAGTTATGCAAAGAGAAAAGTTGAATCTATTACTAATACACTAAAATTTAAAGTAAGCAAAGTTTTAGAAAAGGAAATTCCGACAGATAATGAACTTCCACTTACAGTGGCAAAAGATATTGAACAAAAAGCAAATGATCTGGACAGATTAATAGAACTAATGAAAGAAAAGCTTGATGTTACAACTTCACAGAGAGAAAATGTACAAATTTTAACCTTAGCTCCTGCTTCATGGAGCAGAAAAAAAATAAGCGAAGTATTCAATGTCACTGAATACACTGCCCGAAAAGCAAAAGACCTCCTAAAAGATAAAGGCATAATTGCACTGCCTGATCCAAGAAAAGGCCATCCACTTTCTGAAAACATTTTATGCTTGTGAAAAACTTTTACCAAAATGAAGAATATTCTAGAGTCATGCCAGGTACTAAAGATAAAGTAAGTGTTTCAAAAAATGTACACATGCAAAAAGTGTTACTGCTTGGAAATCTAAATGAGCTGTATTCTGCTTTCAAGTTAGATCACCCGGACATTAAAACTGGGTTGTCCAAGTTCTGCATGCTTAGACCTAAATGGTGTGTATTAGCAGGTACAGCTGGGACACATTTTGTTTGTGTTTGTACAATTCATGAAAATGTTTCGCTGTTGTTGCATGCTTGTTCAATTGAGGAAAACTACAATGAACTCATGGAGAAGTTAGTTTGCTCAAAAGAAAGAAGAGATTGTATGTTACGGCGATGTTCAATCTGCCCTTCATGTGACAATCTTAAATCTTTGATCATGCAGAAATTTGAACAGTGGGATGCTGATGATGAAGTAACTTATTCTGCTTGGATTTCCACTGACAGAACTCAACAGGTGCAGTTCACGGTTACCTTCGCAGAATATTTGGAAATTCTAATTGAAAGTCTAGAAAAACTAATGTCTCACTCCTTTATAGCTAAATCTCAAGCTAGATATTTAAAAAAAATCAAAAGTAATATCAAATTGGATAAAGCCATTGTTCTAATGGATTTCAGTGAAAATTACTCTTTTGTCTTGCAAAATGAAGCCCAAGGATACCATTGGACAAATGATAGCTGTTCTCTTCATAAAGTTATAATAAATACACATAAAGAAAACAATGATGTAATAGTTTCTAGTTTGTGTGAAGTGTCTGATGACTTGGAACATGATGTAGCATTTGTTCATGATACAAAAAATTGTGGGGGGAAAATAATTTTACAGCTGTGAGAAGTGTGACGTACTACAGCGATGGGTGTGCTGCACAATATAAAAATTGTAAAAATTTTCTCAATGTGTGTCCTCATGAATGTGATTTTAAACTAAAAGCGCAATGGTGTTTTTCTGCCACCAGCCATGGGAAGTCTCCTTGTGATGGTATTGGTGGCAAGATCAAATGTAACAAAAGCAAGTCTTCAAATGACTCCTGGTAATGCTATTAACAATGCAAAAAATTCTTCAATTTTTGCTCGACAAAAATTGAAAACATAAATTTCACACTGGTAAAAAAAGAAACACTTATAGAAGCACGTAAAGAACTACAGACTCGTTTCTCCAAAGACAAAACTGTTCCTGGAACACGTAGTTTTCACCATTTTCAGCCTATATCTGAAGACTCAATTGCAACAAAACGTGTAAGTTTTGACCAACACTTTTGCACAGTCTTTAATTTTTCAGAACAAAATACATCAGTGAAGATGTTTGATATTGGTGTACACAATTACATTGCCTGCATTTATGACAACCAATGTTTTTTTGGATTAGTTATATCAAAACACGAAGATGAAGGTGACGTTAAAGTTTCATTCATGCATCCCCATGGACCAGCTGCATCTTTTTACTGGCCCCCAAAAGAAGATGTTTGCTGTATTCCCATAAGCAATGTGATTTCTTGTGTCAATCCTCCAATTACAAAAGCATCAGGTAGAATTTATTATTTTCTGCAGAAGGAGATTACTTTAATCAATCCCCAGTGCAAAAACATTTTAAAACAGACTCAGGGACAATGAAAAAGGTATTGTCACACACAAAATTTAATTTAAAATAGTTAAAAAATAAAAATTACTTTTGGTCATTTGGTATGTCACAGGTGTAAATAGGAAATGCCTGCATTATGTTTAGATACCTTTGTAAAAAATCATGATTCAATGACCTCTTTTTTCTTTCTCAATTTCATGCTTTTTTTTAAACTTTATAAACATTTAATTATGAACTTATTTCTTGTAAAAATAATCTTATTTTGCGTTATATTGTCTGTAATTTATTATTTTAAAGCAATTAGTATTTTATAATAAGAAGCGAAACTTGTAATGTTGTGAAAGCTATTGTGTACATACTTTTTAATTGTTTACTGTGAAATTTAATATATTTTCAGTAAAAGAGCCACCAATTTTATTTCAGAACCTTTTTATTTATACTCAGAGGATTATTATTAAAAAAAAATATTTTGATTACTGCCGCGCCTTTTAGTTTTATTGCTGTTTTAAAATTTCAGGTTTTTTCTTCAAAATATTTAGAAAATCCAAGTTTGGGCCAATCCTAACTGCACCATTTAATAGATATTTGTTTAAATGCATTTTTTTCTAATTTTGTAAGTTATTCTGAACATTTTAGTGAAAAAAGTTTTGTGATAGTATGAAAATTGGCAAAGTTATGAATTTTTTGCTTGAACTATGTCGCTAGCACAAAATTTGTCCGCAAAGCGAAAACGTCCCTTTAAACACATTTTAGAAAATTCATATCTCAAATGTATTAAAGTTAGCAGCAGAAAAATTTACAGGGGTAATCGTGATAGTAAAATGAACAAATAAAAAAAAATCATAAGAATCTGAGACCATGGGTTTCATTTTCATTTGTGGCTGGATGATTTGATATGGAATGACCCATATGTACGTTGAATTACACTGTTACAATTTTTGCAAACATGAAGAATATATATTTGCCGCAATTATTTTTAGAGTAAAACATAATCATGGTACATATTTGAAGCTACTCATGTTAAATTTTGCTTGAACAAGTACTTGTTTACTTGGAACAAAATTCCAGTTATTTGCCAAGATTATTGTTTATTGAACGGAATTTTTTTCGAATTTAGGCACTCATTCTTGCAGAAACTATCCAGAAGCAGTCCGTATTTAGAAACAAATTCATGTTAGTTTTATAACACAGAAGTAAGAAAGTACAATCAATGCAAGATTGGATATGGAATCCGCCTCATCCAATCATCTGTAATTAGCGATGACAATAAGGCTATGCATGTATGTGGCGAATAAAACTATGCATAATCTATGTTTTGTAACACAGAAGTAAGAAAGTACAATCAATGAAAGAATGGATATGGAATCCGACTCATCATCTGTAATTAGTAACGACAATAAGGCTATGCATGTATGTGGCGAATAAAACTATGCATGGAACCATTCCCCGCCCCCTTCGTTTTTAAAATTTATTTCTACATAGATGTCTACAATTATCTGTGAATCCGCTCAAAGCAACTTTTGTCCCTATTTCTCACTTTAAAGGTGGGGACGTCGTTGTGCTGATTTGTCCCTACTTTGGTCGCCCTTTATTAAGCTCAAGCTTGCAATTAAGATTGCAAAGAGAATTTTAGCCCCTATTTGGAAAGAAAATTTAATTTCAATTGCATATTTGCGCTAAATAACTTTGGCTTTGTCAACGTATTCAGTCGACGCAAAGGCAATCCTTTCAATTTACAACTGACAGAGTTTCTGGCTTGAGTGAAACATTGAAAAATGTCCTACAGTGCATTTCAATGGAATGAGCTAAGAGTCAGAAGAGGAGACTAATTTTATATGCAACTAAGGTTTTTTTTTTTTTCAACATGGAACACAGAAAAATATTATTTAGAGCAGAATTTCCAGGAGAGAGATAGCACTACAGTATTACAATAAATTTGAAACAAAGTCGATATCTTATCCATTAACATTTTTTAAAAGTGTTTGCAGCATGAAAAAGCAAGCAAGGAAAAACATGCTATATTTTGATGTGACGCGAACAAAGTCTATGCTTGTCATGCCAGAGGTCATTAATCATATAAACTTACGGAACATGATTGTGGGCTATCTTTGGTGACGTCAGGGAAAAGAAGCAAAGAGGGGATTCCGGGGCTCATACATTAAAAGTCTATGAAGTGTATGCAATAATGCATGGCATCAAGGTTAAGCAAAGAACGTGCACCCATGCACTTCAGGACGTACGTATCCTCGTGCTCCCAGACTTCAGAATCTGCAGGTATGAGGACACTACAAGTAGAGGACTCTTATAGTTCTTTCTAGAGGTATCCCATATTTCAACAGTATATGACACGCTAATGCCTTCATCCCATTGTCTTTCTGTTCTTTATAGTTTTTTTTAAATTGATGACATCGAATTAGCTTAACTAAACGAAATAGACTTGCAGTGATGAGACAAGCATTTAGAAAAATATTACCACGTACTGATCAGCATTTGTATGCAGCCGACATTTAATTAAAGAGGTGCCACCACCTATCGCGTGCAATAGTTATTTTGTCTTATTTTCAATTTGTAATTATAAAGTTTCTATTTAAATGATGTGATAACTCTCCTTCAAGCTGTGTTTTGTACTCGAAATTGAAAAAATTTCGATTATTTTCTTCAGCAATGATGAGTAATAAAAAATATAATTAAATAAATATATTTTTTTAAAGACTAAATTGAGTATTTTTCATTGATTAGAGGAGGATTCGAACTTTATTCACATCACGACCTCAAGTTTTATAATCGAGGAACTTAATATCCCCCACACATTGCATAATGTTGTCCTATATACCAGCGGTGCGCAAACCGGGGGTCGCGACCCCCGGAGGGGTCGTCCGAAAATTTTTTGGGGTCGCCAAAGTCAAAGAAATTCAAATTTATGAAAAATCTACAATTATTCATTTCAAAGAACGAATATATAGGAAGATTTTTTATGTTGTAAAATGTTAGAAGGGAGAGCAACTGAAGAGAAAATATTTGAAATTAATTAATATAGGGTAGACCGGGGGATGGCCGCCACCCGGGGTATTGCCGCCACTCCCGGTATTCTGCTCAAGGACACCGGTTAGCCGGCCTGACAGCTCCTGACCTATAGCGAACGATGCTACACCTAATGCCCCGAGTGGATGGCAGCCATTGCGCGCGTTGTTTTGTTTTTACAGAGATGAACGATGTTTTGAAGAAGTTTCATCTTATTTTTCCACTTTGAATAAGCTGAGTTATGTACCTTTAGATGTTACAATGCCTGCCTTTGCTATGAATAACCTTTAACTAAATATTTTAGCCTACATTTTAATCAACAATATTGATCACTTCCGTTTGTTTTGATGTCTTTAAATCTACGTTTCTTTCATCTTGTCGGAACGGGGTTATGACGCCCCCTCTCCAGGGGTGATGCCGCCATGATGGCGGCATTACCCCCGGACGCGTCTTTCCACTGTATAAATCAGTATTACGAGAGCAAACACCTACAAGAAAATCACTCCTTATGACATAGCCTCAATCGTTTATGGCGCTTATATGTCAGTTTCAACAATAGAGAAGGGAATATCAGGATTTCGCAGCACTGGGATCTTTCCAGTATCTCAAACACCTTCAAGGAAGAATATTTCTTCCCTGTTCAAAATCTGGAGCCAATATGAATCGATGATCCAGATGACACAGAATCTGAAACTCAAGAACAGGCAGAAAATATGATCTTAGAAGAAACTGGTGAAGAAAATAATCTTGTAAATGCGAGAAACACCCCTCTGAAGTTGGGTTACTGGATGTAGAACCTTGCTCATCAAAGACCGTTCAGGAAGGTCCTCAAAAAACTTTTCTTCAATCGCTAGAACGATTTCACCAATTCCAAAATTGGCAGCAGAAAGGGTAGCGGAAAGTTCTAAAAGAAAAGTTCACTCGTCAATTCTAAAGGGAACCCCAATGAAGGCAGTTTTGGAAGAAACAGCCGCTAAAAGAAAGGAAAAGTCATTGAAAAAGGAACAAGCCGAAAGAAAATCTGCAGCTAAGGTTTTGGGAATGTCCATCAAAACTGAATCCAAGGCAAGGAAAGAAAAAGCAGTGACAACACGGCAAAAGAAAATGAATAAATCTGTTAAGAAAAAGGGCAAGCGACTTTTTAGTTGAAAACTCTTCAGATGAGGAGAACATCGACGTCAAAATGTTGTGTGACGACAACGATAACAATGATCTTTTTGATCCAAACGATCCAAACGTTTAACGTTGTGCCATATGCAATGAATATGGTACCAACGAACTGTGGTACAGATGCACTTGCTGTGGCAAGTGGGTGCATTCAGAGTGTAGCGATGCTGAAACAGCTGAAAACTACATTTGTGATTTTTGTAAATTTTATGAAATCAGATAAATTTAAAATACTGTTTTTTCACTCGTATAAACTAAAAATGTCATTTCTTTTGCTTTTCAATTCCTATATTGTAATGCTAATTGCATGTAAGATTTTCAATAAATTTTCCTTCTTAGTATTTTAGTCATATTGTCTAGTGGTGTCATTACCCCGGATTCGTGGCGGGATTAACCCAGCTCCGTAGGTAATACCACCACAGTGCAGAGGTTAATAAGTTAATTTTTTGTGACTATTTCTTTTAAAGATTTATTGATAACAAATTTTGTATACATTCTTAAGACTGCGTACTATGTTCCAAAAATTGATCTAGCTCATAAATACGATTTTTGATGGTGATAAAAATTGAAGTTCCTTAAGGTGGCGGCATTCCCCCGGTCTACCCTATATTTTGAGGAAAGTGACCTTATCTGGACCCACTGTGTCGCGGTTTGCACTGATGGTGCTGCAGCATTAACAGGTAGTAGCAAAAGACTCAGAGTGTTAATAATGAAAATTGCTCTCCATATAGTATTCAACCATTGCATGATACATAGACAAGCTCTAGTTGCAAAAGACATCGATGAAGAATCGCCCAAGATATTAAATTATATTGTTATTGTAATTAATTACATTAAAAGCAACAGCTTAAACAGTCGTCTCTTTTCAAGGCTCTGTAATGAGATGGGTTCTGTGTATGAGACATTATTACTACATACCGAAGTCAGATGGCAGTAGGGGAATAATGGGTGTTCTACCCCAAGAGGCGTGCCCTCAGGCGTTAGTCGAGTGGAGTTGAGTTGTATGCCCTCAGGCATTTTTCGAGTGGAGTTGAGTTGTATGCCCTCAGGCGTTTTTCGAGTAGAATTGAGTTGTATGCCCTCAAGCGTTTTTTTACGAGTAGAGTTGAGTTGTTTTTCAAAAGTTTATAGTTTTGGAATGGCAACACTTTTTAATTTAGGGTTTAACCCTATTATTCCGCCTCCTAGCGCCAAATAGTGGAACTACTATAGCACTGTTTCAATACTACTAAAACCGTTTTTTTAAGTTTATAGTTTTGGAATGGCAACACTTTTTAGTTTCAGTTTAAGACTTGATGTAAAACTGATTGTGGCGCCATCTACGAGAAGAATTACTATTGAACTTTTCACATACAAAGCATCTCCATTGTACTTAATTTTTAACTGTGGATAATGGATACATTACTTGATGGTGGTGAATATCGGCTTAATGAAAACAAAAATACGTTAATGAGAGATGATTTTTACTCGCAAAAAACATGTTTGATAGTGTTTTCTTCTATTAGCCCCAACCTTTTTTTCATTGGTGCAGAAGCTACTAGTAGGATTCATTCTGTAAAACAATAGAGAATGTAAGATTTTACTAAATAAAAATGTTTGAACTTGCAAAACAAAATTATTTTCTACTTGCAAAATTTTAGAACTTCGCATGAAAATTAAAAAAAAAAAGTACTTATTCAAACGGTTGAAACTTGGAACTAAAATTTCAACACTGAATCATCAAAAATCCGAAACAATTTAAGCTGTGGAATAAAGATTCGAGACTTAAAAAGTAAATGTAAACTCACTAAAAGAGATTTGAAAATCTGAAAAGAGAAATAGAATAATAACTTCACTAGAAACACTGAAATAGAATCGTAAAACTTGAAAAATTTAAATCACAAAACTTAAATCTATTGCAAAGAGCTTTATGTGAAACGTAAAAGTGCTAAGAACAAAATGCTAAAACTGAGGAAACTTAGAAATACATGGAACAAATCATTTAAAACTATAAACTTTAAAAACTTAAACTCATTCAGAAAAGAACGGAAATGCAAAATTACAAAACAAAACTGTTACGCTCTTGCAAAATATTAAAACTTAACGCAAAAAAAATGCAAAAAAGTACAAAACACCAAAAGTTAAGAGTAGTATAAAAAACTGTTACTTAAATTCATCTAAAACATAACTAGGAAAAAGTAAAAGTAATATATACAAATTGAAAAAACTTATATTCACCTATTTAACATATCAAAATAGCAAGTACAAGACGTTAAAACACAACGAAAATGTAAAAGTATGAAACGTAAAATTACAAAACCTAAATTCATCTGGTAAAAGTTCCGTAAAAAATGTAAAAGCACTAAGAGTGAAAACTACAAAACAGCATGAAAGCTAGAAATAAAAAATATACAACATCAGAACTTAAATTCATCCAGAAAAACTTAGAAGAACAAATGTAAAAGTTCGGAAATTTTCAAAACAAAAGTATGATGCACTTGCAAAATGTTAAAACTTGGTGCAAAAACGTAAAAAGTACTATGTACAAAAGGTTAAAATTTAGATTTATCTACTAAAACAGTGAATGAAGATGTAAAATTACTAAGAGTAATATATTAAAACAACACGAAAACGTAAAAGTACTAAATACAAAACGTAAAAAAAAATTCATTTATCTGCTATAACTTAGACTGAAGTCGTAAAATTACTAAATACAAAGTGTTAAAACATCATAAAAATGTAAAAATATCAAGTATAAAGCAGCAAAACATAGATTTGTCTGTAGAAATCTTGTCAAAAAATGTAAAAGTTCAAACAACAAAATCCTAAAACTCTGAAAAATTGAAAACACGCAGTACAAAAACAGCAAAACCTGTAAAATTGCTAAGTATAAGGATGCAAAACTTAAATTTTTCCAGAAAAACTTAGAACGAAGTTGTAAAAGTACGGAACTTTTCAAAGTAAAAGCGTTATGTACTTACAAAATGTTAAAACTTAATGTAAAAATGTAAAAAATTCTTCGTCAAAAATATCAAAACTCTGATTTATCTACTGAAACTTAGAATGAAAATGTAATTGAATCAAATGTACTAAGTATGAAATAGTAAAGTAACATGAAATGTAAAAGTACTAAGTATATAGCGTAGTCATCAAGTGAAACTTTGTACAAAAATGTCAAACTTAAGTACGAAACTTAAAAAACTTAGATCTGTCTGCAGAAATCTTGATCAAAAAACGTAAAAATTCAAACAACAAAATCCTAAAACTCTGAAAAAAGTAAAAACACGCAGTACAAAAACAGCAAAACATAGATTTGTCTACTGAAATCTTGATCAAAAATGTAAAAGTTCTAACAACAAAGTCTTAAAACTCTGAAAAATTAAAAACATGCAGTACAAAAACATCAAAACATGTACAAATGCTAAGTATAAAGCTGCAATACAAATGCTAAGCATAAAACTTAAATTCATCCAGAAAAACTTAGAACGGAAAATGTAAAAGTACGAAACTTTTCAAAACAAAAGTGTGATGCACTTGAAAAACATTAAAACTTAATGCGAAAATGTAAAAAGTACTACGCACAAAATGCTAAAATTTAGACTTATCTACTAAAACAGTGGATGAAGATGTAAAATTACTAAGTAAAATAAATTAAAGCAGCAAAAAAATGTTAAAGTACTAAGTACAAAAACGTAAATAAATTGATTTATCTACTAAAACATAGACTGAAGTTGTAAAATTACTAACTGTTAAAACATCATAAAATTTGAAAATAGCAAGTATAAACCAACAAAACATAGATCTGTCCACTGAAATCTTGATCAAAAATGAAAAAGTTCTAACAACAAAATCCTAAAACTGATAAATTAAAAACACTCAGTACAAAACGACAAAACATGTAAAAATGGTAAGTAGACAGCTGCAAAACTTAAACTCAATCAGAAAAACTTAGAACGATGATGTAAAAGCGCGAAACTTTTCAAAATAAAAGTGTTTTACACTTGCAAAATGTTAAAAACTTACTGCAAAAATCTTAAGAATTACTACGTACAGAATGTTAAAACTCTGATTTATCTACTAAAGCAAAGCGAAAATGTAAAAGTACTAAGTATATAACGTATTCATTAAGTGAAATTTTGTACGAAAATGTAATCGTTTATGAACGAAACTTAAAAAACTTAGATTTATCTAAAAAAAATCCCAACTAAAGTCGTAAATGTATGAAATGTAAACTTTCCAAAAAATGCAAACATCAAAACTTAGATGTATCTAATAAAATTTAGGACGAGTAAAAGTGTCAATTTTAATAAAAGTACTAAGTAAAAAACAAAAACAAAAAAAAACTAATATTCATCTACTAAAACACAGAAAAACGTAGAAGGAAAAGGTAACAGAAAATTTTCAAAATAAACGTGTTATGCACTTGCAAAATGTTAAAACTTAAATTTATCTACTAAAAATCAGAACAAAGTTGTAAAAATACTAAGTATAATACATTGTAGCAACACAAAAATTTAAGAGTACTAAATACAAAACGTAAAAAAAGTTAGAGTTATCCAACTAAAACTTAGACTGAAGTCGTAAAATTACCAAGTACGAAATGTTCAAGCATCATAAAAATGACTAAATAACAAGTATAATGTATCAAAAACATAGATTTCTCCATTGAAATCTTTTAAAAAAATGTAAAAGTTCTAAGGACAAAAATGCTAAAGAAGTGAAAAAATGAAGAATACGCAGTGCCACACAACAAAGCATGTACTAACTATAAAACTTCTAATCTTGAATTCATCCAAGGGGAAAAAAAATATGTAAATCCAAACGAAAATTTTCAGAAATAAAACTGTTATCCACTTGCAAAGTGTTAAAACTTAATGCAAAAATATAAAAAGTACTGTGTATGAATCTTAAAACTTAGATTTATCAACGAAAACACGGAATGAAGATGTAAAAATATTAACTATAATATATTAAAGCAACACTAAAATGTAAAAGCACTATGTACAAAGCATCAAAACTTAGATTCATCTAGTAAAACTTGGTACAAAAATGTAAAAGTACTAAGCATAGAACCTCAAATATACATTTATTTAGTAAAAAACAGAACGAAACTGTTAAAGTACTAAAGCCAACGCATCAAACAAGGATTAATCTATTAAAACAGTATAAAAGCACTACATACAAACTGCAAAAACTCTTAGAACTAAAATTTAAAAATGTAACAAATCATAAAATTTTAAAACTTAACTTCATCCAGAAAAACTTAGAACGGAAATATAAAATTACTGAAGTTTACAAAACAAAAGTGATAGGTATTTGCAAATTGGTAAAAGCAAAAACGTAAAAAGTACGAAACATCAAAACTTGGAGTAGTATAATAACAAAACTGCAACTTCGATTCATCAAATAGGACTTAACTCTAAAATTGTGAAAGAAATGTGAAAACTGATATTCACCTTTTAAAATGTAAAAATATTAAGTACACGATGTTAAAACAGAACAAAAATGTAAAGGTACGAAATGTTAAACTCCATAAAGTTAAATTCCTCTACTAAAAAAATGGTTTGAAAAGTAAAAGTACTACGTACATCAACTAAAAACAGCATAAAAATTTAAAAATAGCAAGTACAACACGTTAAAACAGCACGAAAATCTAAAAGTACTAAGTACAATGCATCAAAACTTAGGTTGATCCAGAAAAACTTGAAACGAAAGATGTAAAAGTACAGACATTTTCAAAATAAAGGTGATATGCATTTGCAAAATGTTAAAACTTAATGTAAAAACGTAAAAAGTACCATATACAAAATGTTAACACTTAGATTTATCTACTAAAACCTAGAATGAAGATATAAAAATTCTAAGTATAATATACTAAAGAAACACAAAATTATAAAAGTGCAAAATACTAGAACTATCTATTAAAACTTCAAAACATAGATTCAGCATCAAAAATATATAATCTGTTTACAAAAACCTTAATCAGAAATGTAAGAGTTCGAAGAACAAAGTGCTAAAACTTAAAAAAGTAAAGAAACGCAGTACAAAACAATAAAGAATGAAAGAGTACCAACTATAAAGCTTTAAAACCTAATTTCATCCAGAAAAATTTAGAACAAAAATGTAAAAAGCTACGGAAATTTTCAAAATAAAAGTTTTATGCACTTGCAAAACTTAAATTCATCTACTAAAAATTCGGTTAAAAAAGTAAAAGTACTACTAAGAACAAAAAACTAAAAACAGCATGAAAATCTAAAAGTACTAAGTACAAAACATCAAAACTTAAATTGATCCAGAAAAACTTAGAATAAAAACGTAATTGTACAGTTATTATAAAAATAAGAGTATTATACATTAGCAAAGCGCTGAAACGTAAGGCAAAAATGTGTAGAATGAAGATGTAAAAATACCAAGTATAATATATTAAAGCCACACAAAAATGTAAAAGTACTAAATACAAAACGTAAAAAATGAAGATTTATCTACTAAAACTTAGACTGATCCCACAAAACTACTGAGTACGAAATGTTAAAACACCATGAAAATTTATAAATAACATGTATAAAGTTTCAAAACATAAATTTATCTACTGAAATCTGGATCAAAAATGATAATGTTCTGAGAACAAAATTATTAAATCTGGGAAAAATTGAAAATACGTAGTACAACACAATAAAGCAGGTAAAAAAAAAGCTTAAATCAAAACTGCTTTAATCTTAAAGTCACAATTTGACTTATTCTTCTCGAGAACAGAGAAGTGGCTGTTAACCGACAATGAAGGAACCCTAACCGAACACTGGTTCCCCAACTACATATTTTCCCGACTGTGAACACTTTTATGTCGAGGAAAATTTATAGTTGGGGAACCAGTGCTTGGTTAGGGCTCTCTTCATTGTCGGTTAACAGCCACTTCTCTGCTCACGAGAAGAATGAATCCAATTGTGACTTTAAAATTAAAGTAGTTTTCCTTTAAGCGTAAAGTAGTTTTTTTTTACATGTTTTGCTGTGTTGTACAACGTATTTTTAATTTTTTCCCAGATTTAATAATTTTGTTCTCAGAACATTATCATTTTTGATCAAGATTTCAGTAGATAAATGTATGTTTTGAAACTTTATACATGTTATTTATAAATTTTCATGGTGTTTTAACATTTCGTACTCAGTAGTTTTGTGGGATCAGTCTAAGTTTTAGTAGATAAATCTTCATTTTTTACGTTTTGTATTTAGTACTTTTACATTTTTGTGTGGCTTTAATATATTATACTTGGTATTTTTACATCTTCATTCTACACATTTTTGCCTTACGTTTCAGCGCTTTGCTAATGCATAATACTCTTATTTTTATAATAACTGTACAATTACGTTTTTATTCTAAGTTTTTCGGGATCAATTTAAGTTTTGATGTTTTGTACTTAGTACTTTTAGATTTTCATGCTGTTTTTAGTTTTTTGTTCTTAGTAGTACTTTTACTTTTTTAACCGAATTTTTAGTAGATGAATTTAAGTTTTGCAAGTGCATAAAACTTTTATTTTGAAAATTTCCGTAGCTTTACATTTTTGTTCTAAATTTTTCTGGATGAAATTAGGTTTTAAAGCTTTATAGTTGGTACTCTTTCATTCTTTATTGTTTTGTACTGCGTTTCTTTACTTTTTTAAGTTTTAGCACTTTGTTCTTCGAACTCTTACATTTCTGATTAAGGTTTTTGTAAACAGATTATATATTTTTGATGCTGAATCTATGTTTTGAAGTTTTAATAGATAATTCTAGTATTTTGCACTTTTATAATTTTGTGTTTCTTTAGTATATTATACTTAGAATTTTTATATCTTCATTCTAGGTTTTAGTAGATAAATCTAAGTGTTAACATTTTGTATATGGTACTTTTTACGTTTTTACATTAAGTTTTAACATTTTGCAAATGCATATCACCTTTATTTTGAAAATGTCTGTACTTTTACATCTTTCGTTTCAAGTTTTTCTGGATCAACCTAAGTTTTGATGCATTGTACTTAGTACTTTTAGATTTTCGTGCTGTTTTAACGTGTTGTACTTGCTATTTTTAAATTTTTATGCTGTTTTTAGTTGATGTACGTAGTACTTTTACTTTTCAAACCATTTTTTTAGTAGAGGAATTTAACTTTTTGGAGTTTAACATTTCGTACCTTTACATTTTTGTTCTGTTTTAACATCGTGTACTTAATATTTTTACATTTTAAAAGGTGAATATCAGTTTTCACATTTCTTTCACAATTTTAGAGTTAAGTCCTATTTGATGAATCGAAGTGGCAGTTTTGTTATTATACTACTCCAAGTTTTGATGTTTCGTACTTTTTACGTTTTTGCTTTTACCAATTCGCAAATACCTATCACTTTTGTTTTGTAAACTTCAGTAATTTTATATTTCCGTTCTAAGTTTTTCTGGATGAAGTTAAGTTTTAAAATTTTATGATTTGTTACATTTTTAAATTTTAGTTCTAAGAGTTTTTGCAGTTTGTATGTAGTGCTTTTATACTGTTTTAATAGATTAATCCTTGTTTGATGCGTTGGCTTTAGTACTTTAACAGTTTCGTTCTGTTTTTTACTAAATAAATGTATATTTGAGGTTCTATGCTTAGTACTTTTACATTTTTGTACCAAGTTTTACTAGATGAATCTAAGTTTTGATGCTTTGTACATAGTGCTTTTACATTTTAGTGTTGCTTTAATATATTATACTTAATATTTTTACATCTTCATTCCGTGTTTTCGTTGATAAATCTAAGTTTTAACATTCATACACAGTACTTTTTATATTTTTGCATTAAGTTTTAACACTTTGCAAGTGGATAACAGTTTTATTTCTGAAAATTTTCGTTTGGATTTACTTATTTTTTTTCCCCTTGGATGAATTCAAGATTAGAAGTTTTATAGTTAGTACATGCTTTGTTGTGTGGCACTGCGTATTCTTCATTTTTTCACTTCTTTAGCATTTTTGTCCTTAGAACTTTTACATTTTTTTAAAAGATTTCAATGGAGAAATCTATGTTTTTGATACATTATACTTGTTATTTAGTCATTTTTATGATGCTTGAACATTTCGTACTTGGTAATTTTACGACTTCAGTCTAAGTTTTAGTTGGATAACTCTAACTTTTTTTACGTTTTGTATTTAGTACTCTTAAATTTTTGTGTTGCTACAATGTATTATACTTAGTATTTTTACATCTTTGTTCTGATTTTTAGTAGATAAATTTAAGTTTTAACATTTTGCAAGTGCATAACACGTTTATTTTGAAAATTTTCTGTTACCTTTTCGTTCTAAGTTTTTCTGTGTTTTAGTAGATGAATATTAGTTTTTTTTTGTTTTTGTTTTTTACTTAGTACTTTTATTAAGTTTGACACTTTTACTCGTCCTAAATTTTATTAGATACATCTAAGTTTTGATGTTTGCATTTTTTGGAAAGTTTACAGTTCATACATTTACGACTTTAGTTGGGATTTTTTTTAGATAAATCTAAGTTTTTTAAGTTTCGTTCATAAACGATTACATTTTCGTACAAAATTTCACTTAATGAATACGTTATATACTTAGTACTTTTACATTTTCGCTTTGCTTTAGTAGATAAATCAGAGTTTTAACATTCTGTACGTAGTAATTCTTAAGATTTTTGCAGTAAGTTTTTAACATTTTGCAAGTGTAAAACACTTTTATTTTGAAAAGTTTCGCGCTTTTACATCATCGTTCTAAGTTTTTCTGATTGAGTTTAAGTTTTGCAGCTTTCTACTTACCATTTTTACATGTTTTGTCGTTTTGTACTGAGTGTTTTTAATTTATCAGTTTTAGGATTTTATTGTTAGAACTTTTTCATTTTTGATCAAGATTTCAGTGGACAGATCTATGTTTTGTTGGTTTATACTTGCTATTTTCAAATTTTATGATGTTTTAACAGTTAGTAATTTTACAACTTCAGTCTATGTTTTAGTAGATAAATCAATTTATTTACGTTTTTGTACTTAGTACTTTAACATTTTTTTGCTGCTTTAATTTATTTTACTTAGTAATTTTACATCTTCATCCACTGTTTTAGTAGATAAGTCTAAATTTTAGCATTTTGTGCGTAGTACTTTTTACATTTTCGCATTAAGTTTTAATGTTTTTCAAGTGCATCACACTTTTGTTTTGAAAAGTTTCGTACTTTTACATTTTCCGTTCTAAGTTTTTCTGGATGAATTTAAGTTTTATGCTTAGCATTTGTATTGCAGCTTTATACTTAGCATTTGTACATGTTTTGATGTTTTTGTACTGCATGTTTTTAATTTTTCAGAGTTTTAAGACTTTGTTGTTAGAACTTTTACATTTTTGATCAAGATTTCAGTAGACAAATCTATGTTTTGCTGTTTTTGTACTGCGTGTTTTTACTTTTTTCAGAGTTTTAGGATTTTGTTGTTTGAATTTTTACGTTTTTTGATCAAGATTTCTGCAGACAGATCTAAGTTTTTTAAGTTTCGTACTTAAGTTTGACATTTTTGTACAAAGTTTCACTTGATGACTACGCTATATACTTAGTACTTTTACATTTCATGTTACTTTACTATTTCATACTTAGTACATTTGATTCAATTACATTTTCATTCTAAGTTTTAACATTTTGTAAGTGCATAACACTTTTATTTTGAAAAGTTCCGTATTTTTACAACTTCGTTCTAAGTTTTTCTGGAAAAATTTAAGTTTTGCAGCCTTATACTTAGCAATTTTACAGGTTTTGCTGTTTTTGTACTGCATGTTTTCAATTTTTCAGAGTTTTAGGATTTTGTTGTTCGAATTTTTACGTTTTTTTGATCAAGATTTCTGCAAACAGATCTAAGTCTTTTAAGTTTCGTACTTAAGTTTGACATTTTTGTACAAAGTTTCACTTGATGACTACGCTATATACTTAGTACTTTTACATTTTCATGTTACTTTACTATTTCACACTTAGTACATTTGATTCAATTACATTTTCATTCTAAGTTTCAGTAGATAAATCAGAGTTTTGATATTTTTGACGAAGAATTTTTTACATTTTTACATTAAGTTTTAACATTTTGTAAGTACATAACGCTTTTACTTTGAAAAGTTCCGTACTTTTACAACTTCGTTCTAAGTTTTTCTGGAAAAATTTAAGTTTTGCATCCTTATACTTAGCAATTTTACAGGTTTTGCTGTTTTTGTACTGCGTGTTTTCAATTTTTCAGAGTTTTAAGATTTTGTTGTTTGAACTTTTACATTTTTTGATCAAGATCTCTACAGACAAATCTATGTTTTGCTGCTTTATACTTGATATTTTTACATTTTTATGATGTTTTAACACTTTGTATTTAGTAATTTTACGATTTCAGTCTAAGTTATAGCAGATAAATGAATTTTTTTTTACGTTTTGTATTTAGTACTTTTACGTTTTCGTGTTGTTTTAATATATTACTCTTAGTAATTTTACATCTTCATTCACTGTTTTAGTAGATAAATCTAAATTTTAACATTTTGTACATAGTACTTTTTACGTTTTTGCACCAAGTTTTAACATTTTGCAAGTGCATCATACTTTTGTTTTGAAAATTTCCGAACTTTTACATTTGTTCTTCTAAGTTTTTCTGGATGAATTTAAGTTCTGATGTTGTATATTTTTTATTTCTAGCTTTCATGCTGTTTTGTAGTTTTCACTCTTAGTGCTTTTACATTTTTTACGGAACTTTTACCAGATGAATTTAGGTTTTGTAATTTTACGTTTCATACTTTTACATTTTCGTTGTGTTTTAACGTCTTGTACTTGCTATTTCGATATGTTAAATAGGTGAATAAAAGGTTTTTTCAATTTGTATATATTACTTTTACTTTTTCCTAGTTATGTTTTAGATGAATCTAAGTAACAGTTTTTTATACTACTCTTAACTTTTGGTGTTTTGTACTTTCGTGCATTTTTTTTGCGTTAAGTTTTAATATTTTGCAAGAGCGTAACAGTTTTGTTTTGTAATTTTGCATTTCCTTTCTTTTCTGAATGAGTTTAAGTTTTTAAAGTTTATAGTTTTAAATGATTTGTTCCATGTATTTCTAAGTTTCCTCAGTTTTAGCATTTTGCTCTTAGCACTTTTACGTTTCACATAAAGCTCTTTGCAATAGATTTAAGTTTTGTGATTTAAATTTTTCAAGTTTTACGATTCTATTTCAGTGTTTCTAGTGAAGTTATTATTCTATTTTTCTTTTCAGATTTTCAAATCTCTTTTAGTGAGTTTACATTTACTTTTTAAGTCTCGAATCTTTATTCCACAGCTTAAATTGTTTCGGATTTTTGATGATTCAGTGTTGAAATTTTAGTTCCAAGTTTCAACCGTTTGAATAAGTACTTTTTTTTTTAAATTTTCATGCGAAGTTCTAAAATTTTGCAAGTAGAAAATAATTTTGTTTTGCAAGTTCAAACATTTTTATTTAGTAAAATCTTACATTCTCTATTGTTTTACAGAATGAATCCTACTAGTAGCTTCTGCACCAATGAAAAAAAGGTTGGGGCTAATAGAAGAAAACACTATCAAACATGTTTTTTGCGAGTAAAAATCATCTCTCATTAACGTATTTTTGTTTTCATTAAGCCGATATTCACCACCATCAAGTAATGTATCCATTATCCACAGTTAAAAATTAAGTACAATGGAGATGCTTTGTATGTGAAAAGGAAAGCGATCTTTGTCAATCACTTCATTCAATGTAGAAAGAGAAAGTATGCCTACAGGGGTGGAAAGGGGACCTTTTCTTTTCTGTCCGATCGTCACAAAGGATCTAAAGCCATAAAAAAACACCTGCACTATGATTTCAATCTTTTAGCGCAATACAAGTTTGTTCATGTCTTGCAATGCTGCAGGAATTATAACTTTCGTCAAATGTACCCTGAATGGATACATTCTCAGGTGTTTGCATTCTGTTAGAAACAAATTCTAACGTGTAAAGTTGAAAACATTCATGGGTTAATCAGCAAAGCGCGCTGCTAACTAAGATCATGGATGTTTTTTTGTGTTAGAAAGTTTGGAGTTCGAATCCCACCTATTGAAAGTAATTTTGAAAGCAATTTTATATAGAAAGAAAGTATATAATAGGTGATACTTGGTTGGGACTATCTTTCTAAGTCGAAAACATAAATAAAGCTGTATCAGGATATAATTAACGATATTAAATCTAATTCATTATACATTATAATTAATTTTTTGTTAATATTTAATGCTCGAATTCTAAAACATTGAAAATTATTCTAAGTTCAATAGTAATTCTTCTCGTAGATGGCGCCACAATCAGTTTTACATCAAGTCTTAAACTGAAACTAAAAAGTGTTGCCATTCCAAAACTATAAACTTAAAAAAACGGTTTTAGTAGTATTGAAACAGTGCTATAGTAGTTCCACTATTTGGCGCTAGGAGGCGGAATAATAGGGTTAAAACCTAAATTAAAAAGTGTTGCCATTCCAAAACTATAAACTTTTGAAAAACAACTCAACTCTACTCGTAAAAAAACGCTTGAGGGCATACAACTCAATTCTACTCGAAAAACGCCTGAGGGCATACAACTCAACTCCACTCGAAAAATGCCTGAGGGCATACAACTCAACTCCACTCGACTAACGCCTGAGGGCACGCCTGGGGGCATTGGGAGGCGGATCGGCCACGCCCCCTGATCCGCGATCCGCCTCTTGGGGTAGAACACCCATTATTCCCCTACTGATGGCTCTCTCGCGGCAAAATGTACGAAGCTTACCTTTTTTTTTTTTTTTTTTTTTGAAAAAAGAAACGTGTATTGGCACGTTCATTCATTACTGAAGATTGATTCGGAAAACTCAGTTACATGGTTAATATTTTCAAAACACTGAACGATCTGAATATGAGTCTACAGGGAGAGGGTGCTAAACATTTTCACGTTAAGCAGTAAAATTAAAAATGAGCTGGTACTTTGTCAAGGGGGATGGAACAAAAATCACACAGACATGTTCTCTTGCTTTTCAGACTTTACAAGAAAATAATATAGATTTCTTGTTAATTAAAAACATCATTTCCCGTCATTTGATTAAATTGGTTGAAAACTTTACGAAAAGGTAGGAAAAATTTTCAGAAAATGAATTTGTTGGATCCGTGCTCCACTGTCGTTTGATATTATTAATTCCAATATTCCTTTAAATGAAAAAGAACAGTTAATTGATGTTTCAAGCTACGAAACACTGCGCATTCAATTTAAATCTCTGACTTGTGAAAAATTTTGGTTATCGATTGGAAACAAATATACTGATTTGAAAAGAAAACGATCAATATTTTGATTCAATTTGCATTTACCTACTCATGTGAATCCGGCTTTGCAAAATTAGTTTTCATGAAAACAAAATAGCCATCTCGATTACATTCAGAGGATGAATTACGGCTTGCGATTTCCAATACAGATCCGAATATAGAAGCAATCATGAGCTCCTTGACCTCATACCTCACATTGACTTTTTATGATGTCAAATTTTTTAAAACAATTTTATTTAAAAAAAATTATGCCCATATGCATAAATAAAAAAGCATTGTTTCATAAAACTATGTGTTGATTCATTAACTAATTTTTATGATGTTGCAACTTTTAAAACATTTTAATGATGATTTATAAGTTTGGTGCTCTGTTTTAAAAAAGCGTTATTTTCAACGATGACGTCACGACACTCTTTTAAAAATACCCTGTAAGAGCAAATCCTAGAAGAAATTTCAATGTAACTTCGTTGACGATTAAATAAAACGTCTACTGTCTATCCAGGGGTCGCGACAAAATTTTACACAAAATAGGGGTTCGCAAATGAAAATAGTTTGCGCACCACTGCTATATACTATACACACACACACACAAATGTTGACACAAATACGAAAGCATATAATAAGCTGTCTCTGGGTCCAAATTTCTGTAAATTTGTTTGCTTTAATATCCCAATAGCATAGTAAAATAAACAACTTTACATGATTTGAAAGGGATAGTGTAAAGTAAACAAATTTACAGTGGGGTTAAAATTTTTTTCTGCAATTTTTTTGCGAAATTCTGCCATAAATAAACAACTGCCGCCTTATCTTAACGATCTCTTGCCATCATTGAAAAGACTCTACTGTCTCAATTGATACAAGATCCTAAATAGCGAGATAAATTTTTGATGATTTTGTTGAAAAAAAATCTCGATTCTTACAAAACTGAAAACTCTAAAATGCGTCTGTATTATAACTCATACACTGAGTTTAAATACAAACGCTGTTAGTTACGTGTCACAATCACATACAGAAGTTTTTTGTAACATGTATTCTTAAGAGTTACAAACAAATGGAACGAATGTACAATTCATCGCGAGCTATTAGTCGATCGTAACGGAGTTATCGGTAGAACGCTTTCGCGCTCAGGTCGCCGAGTCTGCACTTGCACATTATTGCAACAATGATTGTTTAGTTGATATTCCATACTTCACCAATGTTCGCATTGGATTGCACGTAGGTCAGGAAGAAACTAAATGATATTTTGTTGGCAAAAATATGAAGTACATGAAAAGGCGATAATTGTGCTGTATAGTACTCTGTGTTTTTTGGCACATGATAAATTACTTGGAATTGAAAAGTTTCCCTTTTGGGGGGGGGGGGGAGGAGGGTGGGATTAGCTCGCAGTAGAATTTGAAAAACGCTACGGTTGTTCACTGACTCGACAGAAGTTTGGCGACGACAGGCATAGAATATTAAAAATAATAATATTTGTTTGTCGTATTGGTCAAGACATATTCAATGGGAAGACTTCTCAGACAATAAAATATCTTTATAATCAGAATATGGGCGATGACAATTCGGATAAGACAAATGAAAAAAGTAATAATAATAATGTAAATTCATTATTGTAAATCGTAAATTTGAGAATTTTTTTTTTTTTCGCAGGATTTTAACATTTTGTTTCGTATAGAAAAATACAGTTTTATGGTCCCTAAACATTGAAGCCCAGGGACAATGCTCGATTAGTCAATGAAAGAATAATTCCTGGATCACGGGCCAATATTATTACGTGGCTCAGAAAACACCTGACTGAAGTTACCCGGAAGAGACAAGCAAACCATAACTTTCTGGATGACATCAATCCATATGAAAGGTTTTTGTACTAAAATATAGACATCTCATGACCCATAGACGAATCAATGTGTACAAAATCTATCGATGAAAAAGAAAATCTTGTACTTTGCAAATATTCCAAAAATTTGGTTCAATAATCCTATAATGTTTGCCGTGTTTTGATTAAGTACCATCGAACTCGTTTATTGCAAGAATCAAGGGACTGAGATACTTTTCGAAAAATAATTGTTAAATCCGAGTGCTCCTGATAACCGAGTTTGTTATAAATTCAAATCTTGCATAAAAAATGAATTTATAGAATTGATTATTTAGAAAAGTTATATTTTATTTTTCATCATTTTTTACACAAGGACAAAAAATGGTCAGTGTTGTTGAGAATTTTTGTTCCTTTTTCTGTTTTTTCGCAATAAACGGCAATGCGATTGTAAATGAAGATACGCTATACTTCCTGCTAATTTCAACTTTTTTTTTATAACTCTCCAATTTACATAAAATTCCAATTTTTTCATGTTTAAATGAAATTTCGGGAAACTTGTGTTCGAAGAGAAAATTTTGAAAACGCTTTCATGAGGATGGAAGGATTATTACTCACGATGAAGAATTAAAATTATATTACTTACACATATGTGTGTGTATACATGTATGTGTGTATAAGAGAACCTCTCTCCATGATATGAAAAATTTCTTGTCTCGCCTCTGACGGTGTGGTGCAGATGAAAAATGAAAAAAAAATTAAAAAAAAATAAAATTTAAAGAGGTTTTAAAAATGAAATAAATAATCTAAAATTTTTTTACATTGCAGATTGCAGTTGTGAGCCGCAATAACCCAGATAAGACGTCAACCACGTTTCGCGATAAAAAAAAATAAATTAGTTTAGGAAGATGTTGGAGTAGGTATGAATGGCACTATTGTTTTTCATCAAAAATAACAATAATTATAATCACATACCTGGGAACCATTCCCTGAAAAATTATATAGGTGAATCTTGTGTACAAGTTTGATGAAATCCAGCGTTGACTTGTCTGAATTTATATTCTCATAGGAATTGAATAAAGATAAGTATTAGAGTCATATTTTTTTATACATTAAAATGAATTAATTCATCTGTAAGAAAATGTGTCTGCAAAAATACAAAATTGAAGACAGACAATTCCTTTTGTAAATCATGTATTCTTTTTATTTTGTCACCACAAAAGAACATTTTATCCAGTCAATAACGAGCCTTTTTTGTAAGTGCATAATTATTAAGCATGTGCAAGTATACCAAAATAATACTGTGTGGCACATTTGAACAAACACTATAAAATGTAGAAGTTCAATATAATTGGCAAAACACCCAGCATACTGATGTAAGTTTAGTTGCACTTAAATACATGATGAGATAGGCATTAGAGAAACCATCATATTAATTATGGTCTCGAGAATAGAAAGAAGTAGCACTCACGACTGATCATCATAATGTATGACACTTGATTTCCAGTACATAACTAACGGCAAAACAGAAACTCACTTTTTTTTAAATTTGGAGGGGAGAAAGTAAAAGTCCCCTGGACGCCAAATATTTTACCGCTTCAAATAACTAGTAAAATCAAGTCATACATTTACAAGTTTCCTTTTTTTTTAATGCGCTATCGCACTCATTAAGACAGCATATTAACATACTAATTATGGCACAGGAAATACATATGGCACTTTCGGAATATAAATGCTCATTAATCTGATCGAGTTAATGAATCTCTTCCTGAATGACCATGTATACAATTTTTATCAATTCCAGCATTTCAGTTCATTGAGGAATTCAAGGCTACGAAAATGATTTTACTGTATTTGGCCGTTGGGGTCAGAACTATGGAAAACATATTTCAATCAAAGCCAAACACTTTATTTCATAAATAAAGGACTTGTCAGTAAGTAAAATACTGAGTGGAAGGCAGTTTTAAATGTTTAATCAAAGATTCATTTTCTTAAAACAGTAAGAACATCTTACTGATGCAAAGGCGGCATAACGCAACCATGCACCGACCCAAATTGTAGCACAGTAAAATTTAAAAGAAGAGGATGGCATTACACAATTTAATTTAAAAGCAGAAAATTTGGTATTAAAACAAATACTTAGCACATGGTATTTTTGGCAGAACAACTCAATACGGGGAATCCTCCTCTTTTTGTTTCGGGAAAAAGGCACCTCTTTTTTCACGTCCTTCGCATTTTTACGAAAAGACGCTACTAACTTTTTCGAATATTTTCAGCAGCTTTGCTGAATTGCATGCTGGGGCGAGTCAACTTGTTGACCAATGAGAGTGCGATCACATTCAAACGAGGCACAACGTCACACACAGTGCAACGGTAAAAGAACATTCTAGAAAGATTATTGAACAAGTATGCTTAATCAAGGCTTTGAATGACCTTGGATGCACACCAGGTGTGAATCGTCACGCTTGAAAAGAGAAGGAAAGAATTACGAACATTTTTCCTACGTTCTGCAAAATTTTCGTACAGTCGGTTCTCATTCCTTCCTTAAAGCAGAAGGGGGGGGGGGGGGGGGTTAGGTGGTGCGTTTGCGATGGAGCAAAGCGCAAGACAAAAGAAGTTTAAATGTGAGGTGGCACACTCTCACAGACGGTACCGTACGCAAAGTACATTTCAGCGTTTGTAAATTATTACATCGACTGCCTTCGCAATCTCAACTTTAAATGACTGGCATGGATTTTGAACTGCAGCACTGGTTTACAGCTCATCTGGTTGGGATTTCCTATATCCATACGACATTGGTATGCAATTTTATTTTCTTTTTGTGTTTTCTGCCTTCCCTGAACGATTGTATACAATTTTGAATAACCCTGTATAATATATATGTGTGTACGAAAACATTTAATTGAATTCATGCACAATAAAACCCTTCTATACCGGACACCATCGGGACAAAAATATTTGTCCGTAATAGAGGCGTGTCTTCAAAAAAGGTTCTTTTTTTTCAGGCTTATTGCTTTGCTGCCGGTGCATTAAAAACTATCCGCCTAAGAAAGGTGTCCGTTAGAAGGGGTTTCACTTAAGAAAATATATTCGATCATGGCTCGTAACCATGGGTTCTTGAGGGGGGGGGGCGGATTGCAAACCCCTGCTGTGATTGTACCCCTATGTATTTAACGCCGATTCACATTGCATCGTTCTCCATGCATTTTCAATGAGCCATCAGGGCTCGGAGAAAAGTATTATCATGAGCGTTCTCACCCAACACTTTCTCAGTAGTCTTTTTCTCTCTCCGACCTCATGACACAGTCCTTTAACTACGCCCCAGTAATCTTATCTATTTCGATCTCCTCTTACCTCATCCTATTTTTGTCCACTTCATGTATTTACGCTCTACTTGTCATCGCTATTTTTACATGGGCCCCCTGCTAAACATGAAATTCAAAAAAAGAATTTCAAGGTTAAAGGTATAATCAAAGACATTTAAGAAAATATTTAGGCGTGGTATAAATCCCCCCCCCCTAAAAAAAGGTTGGGAAAATGCTTACTTTTCTTTATGTGAAAAATTTATAAACAGAAACTCCCCTTCCCCTGTATTTTAAAGATTTTTTTTTCTCGTTGTAATGTTTATCAGAGATTAGACTGAATCATTGAATCTTTACCTGATCAATTTTTAACACGCTAAATGCAATCTCTCTATCGATCGATATGTACGATCGAACAATACATCGATGTATTGTTCGATCGGACGCATCCGATCTAGCCACTTCTCCCTCCTCCGGCTTGAGAAATATAGTGCATCCATATATATGTGTATGTATTTCGTTGCTTTTTAATGGAATATACATCGAGTTCATACCCTTTTTCTCCCGCCAGTCCTGAAAAAACGTAGAATGCCAGGCCTGATTGAACAAAAACCATATTATTTCTCATATCAATCGTCTCCATGGCTTGTCCGTTATGTTGTATGAACGTGCAGTCAATTCTAAATTTATGCAATGTTTTTAAAGTTTATTTACTCCATTGTGTGCTCCCTAATGGAAGAAAAAAAAGGAGAGAGAGCGAGAGAGGAGAGAAACATTCAAATGATTTCCGGGGGAGGGGGAGAACGGGAGAAGGATATATACACAATACATGTTATGTATTAACCCCTTCCCTCTCGCTCCCGTTAAAATCATGGCCTGGAGTGTTCAAAAGTAGCGCACCGAAACATTAAAAAAAAAAAAAAAAAAGAATCCACTCCTCAATCCCGAAGTTTTTTTTTCTTTTCTTACATACCAGATGATACTATCAAACTTTTTATAGTTTTATTGGAGATTAAACTTTTTAAAAAATGTTTTTCTTGAAAAGAATAGGTGCTTCTGTTGTTCTCTTGAAAATCATCCGACCGTTAAGAGGTTGAATAAAGTAATAACAATGAAAAAAGTACACACATTCATTATTAATACATTATATTTTTAAAAACTCGGGGGAGGGAAGGGGTTAATCGCCTCCTCCTTGCCTGTTTTGATTTCGAGGGAGAGCGCTCACCCTACTAGCACATATCGTTCAACGATATCGCAAAAATGAAAAATCTGATATCGCGCCGACATCAGATCGCGATATCAAAACTGCGTCAAAACCGACAGATTTTTTTAGATCGACTCATGTCGTTTTTTTGACATTGCGTCGACATCGTAAACGATATATGTCGTCATTTGAAAAACTATACTTCTGATATCTCTCTATATCACTTATACGTCATCATTCGATATTGTTAACGACATTTCTCTATATAAGAAAACTGAAAACCATTATATTCTTCTATATCACCTCACGTCATCGGTGTGCCATTGAAAACTGTCCCCTTGCGTCATTTTAGGTTATTGAACGACATCACGCGATATCGGCCTTTCATTCAGAAGCTTCGTACTAGATCTAATGTTTTCCTAACTGAAAACAAATTTATTCAACGTTTTTTCAAAACCGTTGACAGATAAAAAATTCTAAACCATTAAATGGTTTATAATAAAAAATTCTAAACCATACTATAATGTAATATTGACTTTCAATAGTTTGAATGTTGAATAAAAACAAATGACTTTCTTTTAAGAAAACACAATAAAACCTGTATGTATATGAAGCTCCTAAAAACTCATATCAGGCGATACTAAAACCACATTTATATGCATAAAGTCTCAGTATATTGAAAAAATTGTACCTGCAATTCTAATCAAAATTCATAGTTAAACAGCAACTTCCAATTTTTTTTTTTTTTTTTTTTTTTTTTTTTTTTTTTTTTTTTTTTTTTTTTTTTTTTTTTTTTTTTTTTTTTTTTTTTTTTTTTTTTTTTTTTTTTTTTTTTTTTTTTTTTTTTTTTTTTTTTTTTTTTTTTTTTTTTTTTTTTTTTTTTTTTTTTTTTTTTTTTTTTTTTTTTTTTTTTTTTTTTTTTTTTTTTTTTTTTTTTTTTTTTTTTTTTTTTTTTTTTTTTTTTTTTTTTTTTTTTTTTTTTTTTTTTTTTTTTTTTTTTTTTTTTTTTTTTTTTTTTTTTTTTTTTTTTTTTTTTTTTTTTTTTTTTTTTTTTTTTTTTTTTTTTTTTTTTTTTTTTTTTTTTTTTTTTTTTTTTTTTTTTTTTTTTTTTTTTTTTTTTTTTTTTTTTTTTTTTTTTTTTTTTTTTTTTTTTTTTTTTTTTTTTTTTTTTTTTTTTTTTTTTTCGTGCATTTTTTTTGCGTTAAGTTTTAATATTTTGCAAGAGCGTAACAGTTTTGTTTTGTAATTTTGCATTTCCTTTCTTTTCTGAATGAGTTTAAGTTTTTAAAGTTTATAGTTTTAAATGATTTGTTCCATGTATTTCTAAGTTTCCTCAGTTTTAGCATTTTGCTCTTAGCACTTTTACGTTTCACATAAAGCTCTTTGCAATAGATTTAAGTTTTGTGATTTAAATTTTTCAAGTTTTACGATTCTATTTCAGTGTTTCTAGTGAAGTTATTATTCTATTTTTCTTTTCAGATTTTCAAATCTCTTTTAGTGAGTTTACATTTACTTTTTAAGTCTCGAATCTTTATTCCACAGCTTAAATTGTTTCGGATTTTTGATGATTCAGTGTTGAAATTTTAGTTCCAAGTTTCAACCGTTTGAATAAGTACTTTTTTTTTTAAATTTTCATGCGAAGTTCTAAAATTTTGCAAGTAGAAAATAATTTTGTTTTGCAAGTTCAAACATTTTTATTTAGTAAAATCTTACATTCTCTATTGTTTTACAGAATGAATCCTACTAGTAGCTTCTGCACCAATGAAAAAAAGGTTGGGGCTAATAGAAGAAAACACTATCAAACATGTTTTTTGCGAGTAAAAATCATCTCTCATTAACGTATTTTTGTTTTCATTAAGCCGATATTCACCACCATCAAGTAATGTATCCATTATCCACAGTTAAAAATTAAGTACAATGGAGATGCTTTGTATGTGAAAAGGAAAGCGATCTTTGTCAATCACTTCATTCAATGTAGAAAGAGAAAGTATGCCTACAGGGGTGGAAAGGGGACCTTTTCTTTTCTGTCCGATCGTCACAAAGGATCTAAAGCCATAAAAAAACACCTGCACTATGATTTCAATCTTTTAGCGCAATACAAGTTTGTTCATGTCTTGCAATGCTGCAGGAATTATAACTTTCGTCAAATGTACCCTGAATGGATACATTCTCAGGTGTTTGCATTCTGTTAGAAACAAATTCTAACGTGTAAAGTTGAAAACATTCATGGGTTAATCAGCAAAGCGCGCTGCTAACTAAGATCATGGATGTTTTTTTGTGTTAGAAAGTTTGGAGTTCGAATCCCACCTATTGAAAGTAATTTTGAAAGCAATTTTATATAGAAAGAAAGTATATAATAGGTGATACTTGGTTGGGACTATCTTTCTAAGTCGAAAACATAAATAAAGCTGTATCAGGATATAATTAACGATATTAAATCTAATTCATTATACATTATAATTAATTTTTTGTTAATATTTAATGCTCGAATTCTAAAACATTGAAAATTATTCTAAGTTCAATAGTAATTCTTCTCGTAGATGGCGCCACAATCAGTTTTACATCAAGTCTTAAACTGAAACTAAAAAGTGTTGCCATTCCAAAACTATAAACTTAAAAAAACGGTTTTAGTAGTATTGAAACAGTGCTATAGTAGTTCCACTATTTGGCGCTAGGAGGCGGAATAATAGGGTTAAAACCTAAATTAAAAAGTGTTGCCATTCCAAAACTATAAACTTTTGAAAAACAACTCAACTCTACTCGTAAAAAAACGCTTGAGGGCATACAACTCAATTCTACTCGAAAAACGCCTGAGGGCATACAACTCAACTCCACTCGAAAAATGCCTGAGGGCATACAACTCAACTCCACTCGACTAACGCCTGAGGGCACGCCTGGGGGCATTGGGAGGCGGATCGGCCACGCCCCCTGATCCGCGATCCGCCTCTTGGGGTAGAACACCCATTATTCCCCTACTGATGGCTCTCTCGCGGCAAAATGTACGAAGCTTACCTTTTTTTTTTTTTTTTTTTTTGAAAAAAGAAACGTGTATTGGCACGTTCATTCATTACTGAAGATTGATTCGGAAAACTCAGTTACATGGTTAATATTTTCAAAACACTGAACGATCTGAATATGAGTCTACAGGGAGAGGGTGCTAAACATTTTCACGTTAAGCAGTAAAATTAAAAATGAGCTGGTACTTTGTCAAGGGGGATGGAACAAAAATCACACAGACATGTTCTCTTGCTTTTCAGACTTTACAAGAAAATAATATAGATTTCTTGTTAATTAAAAACATCATTTCCCGTCATTTGATTAAATTGGTTGAAAACTTTACGAAAAGGTAGGAAAAATTTTCAGAAAATGAATTTGTTGGATCCGTGCTCCACTGTCGTTTGATATTATTAATTCCAATATTCCTTTAAATGAAAAAGAACAGTTAATTGATGTTTCAAGCTACGAAACACTGCGCATTCAATTTAAATCTCTGACTTGTGAAAAATTTTGGTTATCGATTGGAAACAAATATACTGATTTGAAAAGAAAACGATCAATATTTTGATTCAATTTGCATTTACCTACTCATGTGAATCCGGCTTTGCAAAATTAGTTTTCATGAAAACAAAATAGCCATCTCGATTACATTCAGAGGATGAATTACGGCTTGCGATTTCCAATACAGATCCGAATATAGAAGCAATCATGAGCTCCTTGACCTCATACCTCACATTGACTTTTTATGATGTCAAATTTTTTAAAACAATTTTATTTAAAAAAAATTATGCCCATATGCATAAATAAAAAAGCATTGTTTCATAAAACTATGTGTTGATTCATTAACTAATTTTTATGATGTTGCAACTTTTAAAACATTTTAATGATGATTTATAAGTTTGGTGCTCTGTTTTAAAAAAGCGTTATTTTCAACGATGACGTCACGACACTCTTTTAAAAATACCCTGTAAGAGCAAATCCTAGAAGAAATTTCAATGTAACTTCGTTGACGATTAAATAAAACGTCTACTGTCTATCCAGGGGTCGCGACAAAATTTTACACAAAATAGGGGTTCGCAAATGAAAATAGTTTGCGCACCACTGCTATATACTATACACACACACACACAAATGTTGACACAAATACGAAAGCATATAATAAGCTGTCTCTGGGTCCAAATTTCTGTAAATTTGTTTGCTTTAATATCCCAATAGCATAGTAAAATAAACAACTTTACATGATTTGAAAGGGATAGTGTAAAGTAAACAAATTTACAGTGGGGTTAAAATTTTTTTCTGCAATTTTTTTGCGAAATTCTGCCATAAATAAACAACTGCCGCCTTATCTTAACGATCTCTTGCCATCATTGAAAAGACTCTACTGTCTCAATTGATACAAGATCCTAAATAGCGAGATAAATTTTTGATGATTTTGTTGAAAAAAAATCTCGATTCTTACAAAACTGAAAACTCTAAAATGCGTCTGTATTATAACTCATACACTGAGTTTAAATACAAACGCTGTTAGTTACGTGTCACAATCACATACAGAAGTTTTTTGTAACATGTATTCTTAAGAGTTACAAACAAATGGAACGAATGTACAATTCATCGCGAGCTATTAGTCGATCGTAACGGAGTTATCGGTAGAACGCTTTCGCGCTCAGGTCGCCGAGTCTGCACTTGCACATTATTGCAACAATGATTGTTTAGTTGATATTCCATACTTCACCAATGTTCGCATTGGATTGCACGTAGGTCAGGAAGAAACTAAATGATATTTTGTTGGCAAAAATATGAAGTACATGAAAAGGCGATAATTGTGCTGTATAGTACTCTGTGTTTTTTGGCACATGATAAATTACTTGGAATTGAAAAGTTTCCCTTTTGGGGGGGGGGGGGGAGGAGGGTGGGATTAGCTCGCAGTAGAATTTGAAAAACGCTACGGTTGTTCACTGACTCGACAGAAGTTTGGCGACGACAGGCATAGAATATTAAAAATAATAATATTTGTTTGTCGTATTGGTCAAGACATATTCAATGGGAAGACTTCTCAGACAATAAAATATCTTTATAATCAGAATATGGGCGATGACAATTCGGATAAGACAAATGAAAAAAGTAATAATAATAATGTAAATTCATTATTGTAAATCGTAAATTTGAGAATTTTTTTTTTTTTCGCAGGATTTTAACATTTTGTTTCGTATAGAAAAATACAGTTTTATGGTCCCTAAACATTGAAGCCCAGGGACAATGCTCGATTAGTCAATGAAAGAATAATTCCTGGATCACGGGCCAATATTATTACGTGGCTCAGAAAACACCTGACTGAAGTTACCCGGAAGAGACAAGCAAACCATAACTTTCTGGATGACATCAATCCATATGAAAGGTTTTTGTACTAAAATATAGACATCTCATGACCCATAGACGAATCAATGTGTACAAAATCTATCGATGAAAAAGAAAATCTTGTACTTTGCAAATATTCCAAAAATTTGGTTCAATAATCCTATAATGTTTGCCGTGTTTTGATTAAGTACCATCGAACTCGTTTATTGCAAGAATCAAGGGACTGAGATACTTTTCGAAAAATAATTGTTAAATCCGAGTGCTCCTGATAACCGAGTTTGTTATAAATTCAAATCTTGCATAAAAAATGAATTTATAGAATTGATTATTTAGAAAAGTTATATTTTATTTTTCATCATTTTTTACACAAGGACAAAAAATGGTCAGTGTTGTTGAGAATTTTTGTTCCTTTTTCTGTTTTTTCGCAATAAACGGCAATGCGATTGTAAATGAAGATACGCTATACTTCCTGCTAATTTCAACTTTTTTTTTATAACTCTCCAATTTACATAAAATTCCAATTTTTTCATGTTTAAATGAAATTTCGGGAAACTTGTGTTCGAAGAGAAAATTTTGAAAACGCTTTCATGAGGATGGAAGGATTATTACTCACGATGAAGAATTAAAATTATATTACTTACACATATGTGTGTGTATACATGTATGTGTGTATAAGAGAACCTCTCTCCATGATATGAAAAATTTCTTGTCTCGCCTCTGACGGTGTGGTGCAGATGAAAAATGAAAAAAAAATTAAAAAAAAATAAAATTTAAAGAGGTTTTAAAAATGAAATAAATAATCTAAAATTTTTTTACATTGCAGATTGCAGTTGTGAGCCGCAATAACCCAGATAAGACGTCAACCACGTTTCGCGATAAAAAAAAATAAATTAGTTTAGGAAGATGTTGGAGTAGGTATGAATGGCACTATTGTTTTTCATCAAAAATAACAATAATTATAATCACATACCTGGGAACCATTCCCTGAAAAATTATATAGGTGAATCTTGTGTACAAGTTTGATGAAATCCAGCGTTGACTTGTCTGAATTTATATTCTCATAGGAATTGAATAAAGATAAGTATTAGAGTCATATTTTTTTATACATTAAAATGAATTAATTCATCTGTAAGAAAATGTGTCTGCAAAAATACAAAATTGAAGACAGACAATTCCTTTTGTAAATCATGTATTCTTTTTATTTTGTCACCACAAAAGAACATTTTATCCAGTCAATAACGAGCCTTTTTTGTAAGTGCATAATTATTAAGCATGTGCAAGTATACCAAAATAATACTGTGTGGCACATTTGAACAAACACTATAAAATGTAGAAGTTCAATATAATTGGCAAAACACCCAGCATACTGATGTAAGTTTAGTTGCACTTAAATACATGATGAGATAGGCATTAGAGAAACCATCATATTAATTATGGTCTCGAGAATAGAAAGAAGTAGCACTCACGACTGATCATCATAATGTATGACACTTGATTTCCAGTACATAACTAACGGCAAAACAGAAACTCACTTTTTTTTAAATTTGGAGGGGAGAAAGTAAAAGTCCCCTGGACGCCAAATATTTTACCGCTTCAAATAACTAGTAAAATCAAGTCATACATTTACAAGTTTCCTTTTTTTTTAATGCGCTATCGCACTCATTAAGACAGCATATTAACATACTAATTATGGCACAGGAAATACATATGGCACTTTCGGAATATAAATGCTCATTAATCTGATCGAGTTAATGAATCTCTTCCTGAATGACCATGTATACAATTTTTATCAATTCCAGCATTTCAGTTCATTGAGGAATTCAAGGCTACGAAAATGATTTTACTGTATTTGGCCGTTGGGGTCAGAACTATGGAAAACATATTTCAATCAAAGCCAAACACTTTATTTCATAAATAAAGGACTTGTCAGTAAGTAAAATACTGAGTGGAAGGCAGTTTTAAATGTTTAATCAAAGATTCATTTTCTTAAAACAGTAAGAACATCTTACTGATGCAAAGGCGGCATAACGCAACCATGCACCGACCCAAATTGTAGCACAGTAAAATTTAAAAGAAGAGGATGGCATTACACAATTTAATTTAAAAGCAGAAAATTTGGTATTAAAACAAATACTTAGCACATGGTATTTTTGGCAGAACAACTCAATACGGGGAATCCTCCTCTTTTTGTTTCGGGAAAAAGGCACCTCTTTTTTCACGTCCTTCGCATTTTTACGAAAAGACGCTACTAACTTTTTCGAATATTTTCAGCAGCTTTGCTGAATTGCATGCTGGGGCGAGTCAACTTGTTGACCAATGAGAGTGCGATCACATTCAAACGAGGCACAACGTCACACACAGTGCAACGGTAAAAGAACATTCTAGAAAGATTATTGAACAAGTATGCTTAATCAAGGCTTTGAATGACCTTGGATGCACACCAGGTGTGAATCGTCACGCTTGAAAAGAGAAGGAAAGAATTACGAACATTTTTCCTACGTTCTGCAAAATTTTCGTACAGTCGGTTCTCATTCCTTCCTTAAAGCAGAAGGGGGGGGGGGGGGGGTTAGGTGGTGCGTTTGCGATGGAGCAAAGCGCAAGACAAAAGAAGTTTAAATGTGAGGTGGCACACTCTCACAGACGGTACCGTACGCAAAGTACATTTCAGCGTTTGTAAATTATTACATCGACTGCCTTCGCAATCTCAACTTTAAATGACTGGCATGGATTTTGAACTGCAGCACTGGTTTACAGCTCATCTGGTTGGGATTTCCTATATCCATACGACATTGGTATGCAATTTTATTTTCTTTTTGTGTTTTCTGCCTTCCCTGAACGATTGTATACAATTTTGAATAACCCTGTATAATATATATGTGTGTACGAAAACATTTAATTGAATTCATGCACAATAAAACCCTTCTATACCGGACACCATCGGGACAAAAATATTTGTCCGTAATAGAGGCGTGTCTTCAAAAAAGGTTCTTTTTTTTCAGGCTTATTGCTTTGCTGCCGGTGCATTAAAAACTATCCGCCTAAGAAAGGTGTCCGTTAGAAGGGGTTTCACTTAAGAAAATATATTCGATCATGGCTCGTAACCATGGGTTCTTGAGGGGGGGGGGCGGATTGCAAACCCCTGCTGTGATTGTACCCCTATGTATTTAACGCCGATTCACATTGCATCGTTCTCCATGCATTTTCAATGAGCCATCAGGGCTCGGAGAAAAGTATTATCATGAGCGTTCTCACCCAACACTTTCTCAGTAGTCTTTTTCTCTCTCCGACCTCATGACACAGTCCTTTAACTACGCCCCAGTAATCTTATCTATTTCGATCTCCTCTTACCTCATCCTATTTTTGTCCACTTCATGTATTTACGCTCTACTTGTCATCGCTATTTTTACATGGGCCCCCTGCTAAACATGAAATTCAAAAAAAGAATTTCAAGGTTAAAGGTATAATCAAAGACATTTAAGAAAATATTTAGGCGTGGTATAAATCCCCCCCCCCTAAAAAAAGGTTGGGAAAATGCTTACTTTTCTTTATGTGAAAAATTTATAAACAGAAACTCCCCTTCCCCTGTATTTTAAAGATTTTTTTTTCTCGTTGTAATGTTTATCAGAGATTAGACTGAATCATTGAATCTTTACCTGATCAATTTTTAACACGCTAAATGCAATCTCTCTATCGATCGATATGTACGATCGAACAATACATCGATGTATTGTTCGATCGGACGCATCCGATCTAGCCACTTCTCCCTCCTCCGGCTTGAGAAATATAGTGCATCCATATATATGTGTATGTATTTCGTTGCTTTTTAATGGAATATACATCGAGTTCATACCCTTTTTCTCCCGCCAGTCCTGAAAAAACGTAGAATGCCAGGCCTGATTGAACAAAAACCATATTATTTCTCATATCAATCGTCTCCATGGCTTGTCCGTTATGTTGTATGAACGTGCAGTCAATTCTAAATTTATGCAATGTTTTTAAAGTTTATTTACTCCATTGTGTGCTCCCTAATGGAAGAAAAAAAAGGAGAGAGAGCGAGAGAGGAGAGAAACATTCAAATGATTTCCGGGGGAGGGGAGAACGGGAGAAGGATATATACACAATACATGTTATGTATTAACCCCTTCCCTCTCGCTCCCGTTAAAATCATGGCCTGGAGTGTTCAAAAGTAGCGCACCGAAACATTAAAAAAAAAAAAAAAAAAGAATCCACTCCTCAATCCCGAAGTTTTTTTTTCTTTTCTTACATACCAGATGATACTATCAAACTTTTTATAGTTTTATTGGAGATTAAACTTTTTAAAAAATGTTTTTCTTGAAAAGAATAGGTGCTTCTGTTGTTCTCTTGAAAATCATCCGACCGTTAAGAGGTTGAATAAAGTAATAACAATGAAAAAAGTACACACATTCATTATTAATACATTATATTTTTAAAAACTCGGGGGAGGGAAGGGGTTAATCGCCTCCTCCTTGCCTGTTTTGATTTCGAGGGAGAGCGCTCACCCTACTAGCACATATCGTTCAACGATATCGCAAAAATGAAAAATCTGATATCGCGCCGACATCAGATCGCGATATCAAAACTGCGTCAAAACCGACAGATTTTTTTAGATCGACTCATGTCGTTTTTTTGACATTGCGTCGACATCGTAAACGATATATGTCGTCATTTGAAAAACTATACTTCTGATATCTCTCTATATCACTTATACGTCATCATTCGATATTGTTAACGACATTTCTCTATATAAGAAAACTGAAAACCATTATATTCTTCTATATCACCTCACGTCATCGGTGTGCCATTGAAAACTGTCCCCTTGCGTCATTTTAGGTTATTGAACGACATCACGCGATATCGGCCTTTCATTCAGAAGCTTCGTACTAGATCTAATGTTTTCCTAACTGAAAACAAATTTATTCAACGTTTTTTCAAAACCGTTGACAGATAAAAAATTCTAAACCATTAAATGGTTTATAATAAAAAATTCTAAACCATACTATAATGTAATATTGACTTTCAATAGTTTGAATGTTGAATAAAAACAAATGACTTTCTTTTAAGAAAACACAATAAAACCTGTATGTATATGAAGCTCCTAAAAACTCATATCAGGCGATACTAAAACCACATTTATATGCATAAAGTCTCAGTATATTGAAAAAATTGTACCTGCAATTCTAATCAAAATTCATAGTTAAACAGCAACTTCCAACACTATTAAATAAGAAATTAACTTTATCTGAAATTTCAACTTTTATAGTTTTATTCTAGTATCCAGTCACGAAAATTGTTAAATCATTTCAAATCTTGATTTAAATCCAATTATTCAATTATTGTGTTCGTGTCGAGTCTTTCTTTTTCATCATGTATCATCAAACCTTCAAAGTGAAGTGTTCGCATTAGAATACTGCGAACTTCTGTTACTGAATACTGTTACTTCAATAAACAGTACAATTTGAGTACATTTACAAATTTCCTATTTAATTTAACAAGTCTTCAAGTGTGTCATAAAAACACCTGAAATTCTAAAAATTTTTGGTTATATGAAATTCTAATTTAAACCTCTCAGTTCAAAATTTATACACTTCTCAAAACAATTAAAGGATCACTACTTTGGAATGATCGTGTACAAGAATAAGTTTTATAATAAATATGAGAATTTGACCTTTGGTACTGGACACCTTTAATGAGAAACAACAGAGTTTGTTTTTGTTTCTTGGCTTTCAATTAGTATAGATAATTCTGATGTTTTTGTAAACACACCGAAACAGGAATGAAAAAGAGCAAGATTCCAAGTACTAACCAGTTGTCAATCGAACTTACAAGGTGCAGTTCACTCATTTTCTGTTTGCTTCGTCCTGTTTACGTACCATGGCAGGTGTTAGAAGATTTCTTTCTTACAATGATGTGACTAGGGCTGTCACATGGATTGAAGGTGGTGTTTCTCAACGTCAGGTGAGTCAAAGGTTCGGTGTAAGTCAATCAGTGGTTTCAAGACTTTGGAACCGCTACCAACAACTAGAGACTGTCCATATAAGGCCAAGTCAAGGGCGGAGGAGGTCCACTTTAGTCCAAGAGGACAGGTATTTACGTCTAAGTGCTCATAAAGTTTCTAAGTTTCAATAGCCAGGGAGCTGCAAAATGAGCTAAGATGAGCAACGGGGACCCAAATTTCCGACCAGACTGTACGAAATCGACTTCGGGAAAGTGGATTGAGATCTAGACGGACCAATCCAAGTACCTTGGTTTACAGCACGTCACAAAAGAGAAAGAATGCAGTTTGCTTGGACACACAGACGTCGGCACCTAAAGCATTGGCGTAAAGCACTCTTTTCTGATAAGTCTAAATTTACTCCTTTTGGTAATGATGGTCGGGCTAGAGTATACAGAAGAAGGAATGGACGTTTTATTCCCTGCTGCTTATCTTCAAGGGTCCCATTTGGAGGAGAATCAATAATGGTGTGGGGTGGAATAACACTCGATGATCGTACAGACCTTGTACTCATCCGCAACAGATCCCTGACCGCCCAGAGGTATGTTCACGAGGTGTTGGATGTCCAGATACGTCACAGAGCAGAAGCAGAAGGGCATAATTTCATTTTTATGCACGATGGGGCCCGTCCCCACACTGCAGGGATCGTGCGTCAGTACCTACAAGACCACAATATCACCACTTTGGGGTGGCCCGCTTGCAGCCCGGAGCTGAATCCCATCGAACATGTCTGGGATCAACTGGGAAGAAGTATCCGGAGCCGTCAAAACCAAGCCACCACTTTGGAGGAGCTGGAAATCGCTCTTCGAGAAGAGTGGGAGCGTTTGCCTCAAGAAAGCCTCGGGAGGCTTATAAAAACCATGTCCCGGCGAATCCGAGTTGTGATTTCTGTCAGAGGAGGAAACACAAGATACTGAGCCATTAATTGTAACACAAAAACAACTTTTTGTTTACTTTTGATTTTAATAATTAAAGGGTTTTCATTTTGATTTTGGTAGTTTTTTAATTCTCTCACCTATTCCCAATACACAACAAAAAATTATTCAATAATTTAGCAAGGATTTGGTAGCCATTTGCATTGCCTTTCAAAATAGTATAACATATAATCAGTTTTTTAACTGCTAAAAAAATGACAAGCTTATAAAGAAGTAATCCTTTAATTGTTTTGAGGAGTGTATATTCCACACATATAGAGAAAAAAAACAGACATAATTTTAAAGTCAGGGTGAGGGAACATTTCTGTTGTCCCAAAATGGGACAAGAGAAATGCTCCCTCACCTTGATTAAAAAGGAAAAAATCTTGCATCTAAAAAACTTGGTTGTTCATTCTGTGTTAAGATTTGTGTTATTCAGCCTGCATTACACCTTTAAATTGCTGCATTAATTTTCATTAAAATGCTAATGAATTATTCCATTAAATACTACATTTTCATGATATTTACAAAATTCATGTTTAGCCTTTCACAGTTTTAATGGAAGGATTTTTTTTTTGTTAATTATTATAGTAAAACATTTAGGCTTGTGAACAGGGTTCGAAATTAGGATGTAAAAGTTAGGTGCCTTTGGCACCTAACTTATTTGTTGTAGCTGCCAAAAATGTCCTGCTAGGTGTCATCGTTAAATAATTCAAATTGCTTGGGCAGATATATCAACTGATAACTATTAAGACAGTGATGCAACTGTTCGCAAAAATATCGCAAAACATTACGACTTTAATGAGAAAATTATTGATAAGTAAGAGAGGAAATTGTTCGAATATCAATTTCTGTTAGTAACTGTTGGGAAGTTGGTCATTCTACTAAATTACTTACAAATGAGTAAAAATTCAAAATTCAAAGGTCAAGAAGATACCATAATCTTTACAGGTATCGCAAAAACTCGAAATACCGAAGATTAGATGAAATTTGCTCAGAAAAATGTAATTGTATAAAGTAATATCATATTTAAAAAACAAATAAATACATTTTAAAAAATGACGGTGAAAAATGGGTCGTCAAACTAAAAGTTTCCAGAAAGGTTAGGTATCAAAAGTGATGACTGGATGTGAAGTCCCGTTCATCAAAACAAATTTTTTAGCTGCAAAATACGACTAACAACAGCTAATTTCGAACCCTGCTCGTGAATACATTATTTTTCTAATTAATGCAACAAAAGAGACCTTTACTAAAAAATTCATGCTCAGAATTTTTTACTTAAAATGTTTTTGTAATATACACTTTAATTACGTATAAAGAAGGAATACATATAAAGAATATATATAAATTTTATTAAAATAACTTTACTTTTCTAAAAATAAATTTACAAGAATTTAATTTACATAACATGATCTTCCTCCGTATGGCAGGTATCCGTTTTTTCTTAATAATCAGCTGAAAATTAAAAATTTTAAGTATAAACAAAACATTAGGAAAAAGGAGCCAAATTCGTTGCAATTATGCGAAATAAAATACCTTAAAAATATAAACCTGATGCAAAAAAAGAAAAAAGAAGAAAGAAATCATACATGTGAAAATGTAAGAAATAACAATTTAGAAAAATAACACTAATTTATTTTCCCTACAAGTAGGGGTGGTAAGTTTCTGTCAAAGCGGCATGGTTATGACTCTTTAAAGTTAGCCAAATGAGGGCCAATAACCGACAGAGACTGCGGAAATGACTTAATAATATTGTAAAATTGAACAGTTAAAGAATAACTGAAGTAACGAATATGCCAACTAAAAACAATTGCTACCCATTAACTATTAACCTATTAATTAACTATTAATTTCAACTTAGTTTTTTGCTACAGTGAAACCTCTCTGAGAGACCACCCTGACGTTCCATGAAAATTTGGCCGCTCAAAGTGGGTGGCTCTCGAGAGAGTTAACAATTAATAAGGCAATTTTATGTAATATGAAATAATAAACAAGTCTTACACATATTTGTAACTTAAAATGCATTTTGAGATTTATCTAAAGAGATATTTATATCTTTATTTAAGAAATTTTTTACATTTACAAAAAATTATAGAATTTGAGACTGTTCTAAGTTTTTACATTTATTGGAAACGATAATGTTTTCAAGTTCGTTTTCAGTTTAAAAAGTAAATCTCTAGCTGATTTGTTTTCCATTGCGTCAGAAGTTCCAATGACTTTGTCTATTTTTTCCAAAGTCTGTTAAGTTGAAAGTTTAGCTTGCTCACTATCACAAAACATGTGGGAAAATTCCTCGTCAGAGGCGGAACTAGCGTCTCAAAGGCACAAAAATTACGAATACAAAAATTAATTAATAAATTTAAGAAGGAAGTGAGCATATTTTCCTGCAAGAATGTGATGGAAGAAACCCACTCGAAGGCCGTTCAAAGGGGGTTGGGTGGGCGTTGCTAAGGGTTATTTTAACACTAAACCTACGGGCCAAAAATTCCGTGGAACGAAAAAGCAGCCGTTAGGAAGGGTGACCGCTATTCACAGGTGGCCGCTCGGAAAGGTTTCCCTGTATTTATCTCGCTTAACAGACGGATAATTTGCTGAATATTAAACCATTTTTCAATGCTGAAAGAAATTACAAAATGAGCAATGTCAGTGCTCTATGCTAGAGGTTCCCACATTTAAAACAAGGTAACCCACTTTTTTTGAAGCTCAGTTTCTGGCGACCAACTAAAACATCAGCCTACTTCTCTACTTCACATCCTCCACACTGTTAGCTCGAGGCTTTAGGGCTGCCTTTCCGCGGGCACGGGTAAGTGAAGTCCGACGAAGGCTCCTATAGGTCTGAGATAGGTTTGCTGGGCTTTATGCGTACAACTCCGCCAGCCCAACCTAACTTCCTCTTGCTGTGTGGACCTGGCCCTCCTAGATACCCCTATCTTAAGGAGTATCATTGAAAGGTTGTGGTTCCCTGTAAAAAATGGGGTTAGTAATACATACATAAATTAATTTAACTTAACCACTGCATAGATGAATTATGGCATGAATTTTAATTACTGCATAAACATGCACAAGACTACGCCTTCCATATTGGGTGTATTTGACCTGTCCCTATCTTTTGGGTAGCCTCTCTGAAAAGAAGAAAAAAATGATTAAATCTGCCGCCGTTTTCAGTGAGAATTGCTGGTGTCCACGGTTTAAAATGATGTCCCACCCGGCTACCTGTAATTAAAAATAGGTTGTCATGAGTTAGCTAAAAAAATAAAAACAGTAGTTATCTCCTTTTTTTTACTTATTAACAATTAACACCCTCAAGACCTTATCTTACTAATAGTAAAAAAAATATATTTAATCCTTCTTCTGACCCCTCAAAAATACTTCTTATATTTTGGTTATATTTTTTAGCTATAAATAATCATTAAAATATCTTTATTCTTTACCCTCAATTCCCTTTTCTTTCCTTTTTACCACTCATGTTTTCCGGTAGTTGATTTTTTTTCTTTCCTCATTAACTAAAATTAGAACAAAAGTATCATATGATTTTATGTACTCATCACAACGTTTAAAACATGAATTGAACAATACATAACATGCTTATTACGCGGTCCACCACAATAAAAAACCACGTCCAAACACGCATAAACAATTAACTGTTTCATAATTAATATGATTTTAGCCAATACGATTTACACAATAAAATCGGCAAAAAGGTATTAAAAGCATGCAATATACGAAAACAATTACCGATGTGCAACTTATGACAACGGTGGACGCTAGTTCGCACCCCTTTGGAATCGTGACGTCACGCCAGGGGCGTGGAGCTCTGACGTCACTCTGTTTAAGCCGCATGCGCGTGGACTTGCCGTTTTCGTTTTCTGCGTTGAGTGTGTGAGTAGAGTTTTTGCTTCCAACAGATCTAAGGAAATTAACGTTCCAGATAAGAGGAGATTGCTCTCATTTATTATTGTTATTAAAGCAATATAATTTTTTTTTCATTAAAATTGCAACACACATACCATTTGAAAAATAAATCAATGGATCTCTAACAAACAAATCCAATTTTTTTTTAAATTGATAGTAAAAAAATCAAAAATAATGTACAAAGTATATAAAGCAAATTTGTGTGCACACTTTTTCTTTTTTTGAACACTAGGCAAAACCATATTTACAAAAGCAATAATCAAACAATATAAAAACATCTTGTAGAAAGAAAAAAATATATATCGATTGAATACAATCGACCAGAATACTGAGGATCTGACCTATTGTGCTAGATCACTTCGAGGACACCTAAGAGCATGCTTGATGTCGGGAGTTTTCACAGACTTTTAAGGAAACAAATGATTCTGTAGATAGGATAAAAGTGTCGACATTTACCATAACTCTCTATTGCCTCTGCCGAAGACCATTCTTTGAGTCTGATGAAAACTTCAAAGGAAAACGCATGGCACAATGTAAAAAATGCAAAGAGTGGTTCCATGAAAAGTGCGATGCAATTAATGAACAAATTTTTACTTTAAAATCATCAATTTATTATTGTAAGAAATGTCAAGATTTTCTCACCTAGATTTTTTTGTTTATTTCAAGTATGCAAGAATTTCAAAAAATATTTGTCTTTTCCCCCCCTTAAATTATGACTACAACATTTTTTTAATCCAAAATACTATGAATTTTAATGTAAAATCAAGCTTTTAATGGGTGTTGTTAAAAACAACTGAAAAAAAAGGAGGTTTTTATTAGATTTAATGTCACGTTTAATTAATTATATTTTTAATGCTGCATATTTTTCATCTTTGAGTATTCTGGTAGGTTGTATTCAATCGATATATATATATTTTCTTTCTACAAGATGTTTTTGTATTGTTTGATTATTGCTTTTGTAAATACGGTTTTGCCTAGTGTTCAAAAAAAAAAGTGTGCACACAAATTTGCTTTATATACTTTGTACATTATTTTTGATTTTTTTACTATCAATTTAAAAAAAATTGGATTTGTTTGTTAGAGATCCATTGATTTATTTTTCAAATGGTATGTATGTTGCAATTTTAATTCTTCAGTTTGATCCTTAAAATTTGTAATCCTTCAAAAATTGTGTCCTTCATATTTTTTTCAGTAATCTTGAATTTTTTTGAAAGTCTCCAAGGATTGAATGTCAGCTTGGTATGCAAGTATCTGTTGCATGATTACATGATGTGGTACTTTTATGTAGCACAAATTATTTTCCTACAAAGATTTTGCTGTAGATTCAAACTTGTTTGATGCTAATGCAATTTGTTTTTGTTTTGTTTTGTTTTCTAATTTGTCGAATGTGATTGCTAATTTTAATTTGTTTCTTATTTATGAGAATTTCGCACCTAGTTTTTTTTTTTTTTTTTTTTTTTTGCGTTCAAGTAATCCAATTTGTTTTTTCTTTCTTTTTTTTTTTCAAATTTGTCAAATGTGATTTCAAATTTTAATTTGTTTGGGATTTATGCTATAAAAAAGAAATAAAGAATTATGAACAAATGTATATGATTTTTTTTTTAAATCTAAATCATACTTCAACTTAATGTTTGGTTGCATTTTGACAAAGTTTTAGTGAACAATCTCATATTCTAAATCAAAAGTATTTGCAAATTATTTCTGTCATCAATTCCATTAAAATATGCTACACACAATATTTTTTAAAAAACTAGTTGGAGGTGATTTAAATTTTCTCAGAAAAATTAACTGAAAAAAACAATCGTACATTTCCCAATATTCCTTATTTTCATTCAAAACAAAATGTGTGTTTTATTGAAAAAAAAAACATTTTTATTGAAAAAAAAAATACACAAAGTTTTAAAAAAAATTAACAGTAGTAAAAAAAAATTACACAAAGTTTTTATTGAAAAAAAATTATATTGCTTTAATAACAATAAAAATGAGAGCAATCTCCTCTTATCTGGAATGTTAATTTCCTTAGATCCAGTGGTGTAGTACTGGAAAAAAAGGTGGGGGGACGCTTTCAAATGCGAACATATATCTTTGTCACCCGAAGCAATTTGCTTTCAAAATGTTTCCAGAGAGCGGGGGGGGGGGGGGGGCAGCCCCCCCCCCGAAATCCCGAAAATTTTCGCAATGTAGCATATATTCCTCCCTAAAACTTTCCTCAACGCTAGTGTTTCAAAGTCAGCCCCCCCCCCCCGAAAAAAATATCTGGCTGCGGCCTTGTGGGGTAAGCTACATAGTTTTTTTTTTTTTTTTGTCTTGCTTTGTCTAATGGATACTAATAAGCGCAAATCACGACTAACAACCAAAAGTTGTAAAATCAAGCCAGCTGGGCCCTTCCTCACTATTTCAGATGAATTTATTACAATACTTTTTCCCCTTCATATCATTAATATATCATTAAAATTTGTCTGAAAACAAAGAATAGGTCAGAAAAAAATTATTATTAATGCATAAAATAAGTCAATTTGTTCATTTGTAAATAATTATTGAATTATTTGTAAACAATATTTTAAGATAGGGAGCTATGATATGACAAAAATGTGTATGTATTTGTTGCCCCCCACCCCCCAAATAAATTTTGAACTTGTTAATTTCATGCACAGACATGTCCATGCTTGTTCACGCATACATAGATGGGTTTAGTAGACTAACTAAATCATCGCCTTTAAGGAACCGTCGTCTTAAAATAGCTTGAATCACAAAAATGTTCATTTTTTGGTAAATCAAATTACATTTAAAATGTTGAAAAAATATGATCCCATTGAGATCCCAAGTTGAAATTTTGCATAATCGATGATAAAATAGACAGAAATATGTGAGAATATTTTGAAAATTTTCCATTATACGTTTTTCGAGAAATTTAAAATTTAAATTTTAAGGTCATTTTTTTAAATTTAAAATTTTTATAAAATTAGTCATGACGCATATCATATGAAACAGCATTCATTATGCTTTTTACTAGAACTTTTTATTTATATTTGTTGATGAGCCTGTTTTGTGTTGAAGCATACCATGTAAAAATGTGAGTTTTTTACAAAATCAAAGTTTGATAACTAAGAAACAAAACAGGATAAAAATCTAAAAATTTGGATTTTTCATTTTCTTGAGAGGTACAGACGATAAGCCAAATGTGAAGAAAATAAAAAAAGGTGAGTTAAATTTTTTCTCACATTTCGGATCACTTACATGAAATGACCCCTAAGTCACTTCCATTTTTTCCCTGTTATTTCTACTATGCCGGTATTGCATTGAAGAAATAACGGAAAAAAATGGAAGGTACTTATATGAGGTTTTGGGAAGGGAAAGGTTAAAAAAAAAAAAAATAGCAACTATGTAATGTAACTTTGTAAAATATGTAACTTTTTTTAACCCTTTAATAGGGCGGTGGTTAAAGATACTTCACACAAAATTCACAAACTTAAAAAGTTATAGTAAATTATTTTAGCGGGTGGGGAGGTAAAACGCATTGTAATTTGTAATGACCAATATGAATTTTATTTTTTGATCTATATTTTAAAAAATGTATTGATCTACCATTACTAAAAGGAAACCAGAAATTTTGGACCAGCCTTATAAAGAGTTAAGACGTGATTTTTAGGAAGATAGCAAGTTACACATTACAACCCTAATAGTTATTAAGTGACTCATCATAAACTATTTTCTAAGTGTAATTATTTCTATTCTTTTCATTATACAGGGTGGTAAAAATTATTGAGCACAAATCATGTTTGAAAAAAAAAAAAAAAAAAGGAGAGAGAGAGAGAGACAACACAATGGGAGGTATCATGGTATCAAATGATTATGTTTCATTCGATTAACTTCCGCGACACAATTCAAACATGAAAACTTTTCCTCATATTCTTTATTTTGGTCCTTTTTTTACAAACATGTAATGTGCCCAATAATTTTGGACTACCCTTCACCCTGTACGTAAAAATACCGAAGCGCAAAATTAAACACACACACACACACACACACACATATATATATATATATATATATATATATAATACGGTGTGAAAAAAAGCATATAATATATATTTTGTTTTGAAAACAATAATTTAGCTTTAATCAAATGCTCAATTTCAGAGGTTAAAACTGTTAAACTGAAAAAAACGTCAAAAACTTTTATTGTTCAAATTTGAAGAACTAAACAGTTCGTCAACAAACAATGTTAATAATTACATTAAAAGAAATCTTATACAAATTATTCTCGGTGGTTTTTACTATTTTCTGGTAGCATAAGGATACCTGATGCATTGGGGAGAAAAAAAATTGTTGTTTTGAATTAAAATCAGAGATCGATTTGTGTATTTTATTTGCATAACATCATAGACATCAATGGGCGCCGTACAAACGAGGACAACCAAATGTAGTGTCGTTGGATCTGTTCATTCCTTAGAAATTTGCTAGGAGGCCAATAAGATCTAACTTTTACCAAGGCCGTAGCCAGAAAATACAAGTAACATTCATTTTCGGGGGGGGGGGGGGCTGACTTTGAAACACTTAAGTCGAGGAAAGTTTCAGGGATATGCTACATTGCGAAAAATTTCGGGATTTCGGGGGGGGGGGGGGCGTGGGCCGTGCCCCTCCCCCTCTGGATACGGCCTTGACTTTCACCATATTTCTGTGTGTGTGTATTTAGTTCATGCCGAGGAGAAAGAGTTTGAGAGATTTTAAAAACTTCATTTAATTTAAATACAACATTTCAATGCAAAAACTTTTAAAAAAGTAAATTTATTTTTATTTTACTTAACTTCAAATTTATTTTTTCAGCTTTTCACGTTTCACTAATTTAAAGACTTAGCCAAGAAGAAGGAAAGAAACTTCAAATTGAAAAAACACAAGCCAAAATTCAAACTACTCAATCTTATTAAAATTCGGAGCTAGAAGAAAATGAATTATATTTCAGTTTAATTTTATAATCGAAAACTATTAAACATGGGTGCATAAATCATGAAAAAGGACTTACAATTCACTTTGATTTGATGTTTCATCTCTTCTTTCAGTTGATAACTCCGTACTAGTATTTCTGCGTTTGGAAGGGCTTAAAAATGTTTCCAACAGATTTTGTTCCCTAAATCTTTCTATTCTTTCTTTCCCCCCCTGCTTTTTGAGAAATTGCTTGTTCGATCTATAACGAGTGATCAATGGATAGAGTAGCCGAGTAGCGTACCACTACCAGGACAGACAGATTATATTTTTGTGCGCTTTTAGAATTTAGTTTGCATGTGATGTCGTTCAGCAGGTGTAGACAGTATTGGTTTCCGAGAGCAATTTAAACAGACCCATATCTCCAGACTTTTTCTACGAATCTGTTTTTTTTTTTTTTTTGCCTTGGGGGAGGGGGTTCGGTCGAAACCGACGATCACGAGGAACGAAAACAAATATCTTGAAGGGACCGTAGGACAGCATGGTTTATTTGTCTCAAATTGGTTTCTGGTCGGGTGATTGAAGCCTTGTAGCCCTGGGCAAGCTGCAATTTGGAAACAGTATAAAATACTCAACTGGGTATCGGGTACGTGATGAACTGTGGCAACATGTGGGGTCACGGCAGAGAAAAGCTATTCCTCCAGTTCCCACTCCCCATGTAGATGGTTTCAATTAGCTGGCAATAGCAAAGTTTGTTAATAATAGGAAATAAATGGAAAAGCGTGGGACTGAGAAAAATCAGTTTGCTTTTGCTTCATTCCAGTCTTATTGAATTTTTTTCTGACTGTGAAAATATAGGCCTTTTATGCGGTTATAATTTTTTTTTAGTTTTATATAAAATTGTCTTTGAACAAAATCAAAATTTAAAAAAAAAAAAACCCTGAAGTACTTTTTTAATTTTTCGGGCCTGATAAACACCGAAAAAGAAAAAAAAAAGCTGAATAAATTGAAAGTGATAAAGGCATTTTAAAATGAATTTACACCGCAATTTTGTGCCGTGCCATAACAGGTTTTTGTACAGATAATCATTTGTAATCCAAACATTTTTTTACATTAATTTGGTTTTGAAATTGTTTAACAAAAAGCGTAATGCATAAAGTTTGAGTATGCAAAAGGCTTGAAGCGATGACGAGAAAACAATTGATTGTGAAAGAAAATGTTTAATATGCTTGTAGGTTTTTCGATGTTGCATACCAAAAGGAAAGCTACTTTTTTTAAGGTGAAGTCTAGGAGGGACGAAAGAGAACGTTCATTGTCCCCCAACCTTTTTACTCCAATAATATCAACGTCTCACTGTTTTGTAAAAAAAAAAATCAGTACAAGCAGTGTAAATATTTTGATTTCAAAACTTATGATGATATTTGAAACCTCACCCCCCCCCCCCCCCCCCGCGCACCTATTTCCTAGGCAGGCCAGCACAGCTGAAACTAATTCTCTGAATTTGTGTAGTTCCCGTTTACTCATATTTTAACGCGCTTATTTTGAAGAGTAATATTAACCTACGATTGTTAATTGTTCTTTGAGAGAATAAGGGAATCCCTTTTTTTTCATGAATTTAAAGTAGAAGTAGCAAGCAGCCTTTATGTATAGTTTTAAAAGCTTGTGTCTTTTTTCATAATGCTGTTAATTTACTAATGAGTGCCTATTTTGAATATTAAATAAGTTATTAAGCTCAGCGTCCCCTCGCGTCCTCCCTGGAAATTAAAGGTGAGGGGACGCTTAAGTGAAAATAAAGAGGTGGAGGAACGCCGTCCCCCCGCGTCCCCCCTCGACTTCACCACTGCTTAGATCTGTTAGAAGCAAAAACTATACTCACAAACTCAACGCAGAAAACGAAAACGGCATGCGCTTAAACAGAGTGACGTCAGAGCTTAACGCCCCCTGGCGTGACGTCACCATTCCAAAGGGGTGCGAACTAGCGTCCACCTATGACAACAAAGACAACATTCCAAACAATGTAGCCGTTCGACAAATAATAATTCTGATAATTTCCTCAGAGCCGAAATTATTAATTTTTTTCCTAATTAACGTTATAATAAATTATAAAACGGATAGAGTATTGTATTGTCATCGAAGATAAGCTTGTGTGCAAAGTTTGAAGATAATTTATGTAGCAATAATGGTCGAAAACCGTGTAAAAAACATCGTTTTTATGACATCATGCTGTATAGTGCGTTATTGTTTTTGTGATATAAAATGACGACATAATGCTATATAGCGCGTTATCGTTTTTGTGATATAAAATTTCCGTTATTGTCAGAGCTTCTGACAATCTCGTTTATGCAATAAGAAAACTTGATAAAATTTTGACAATTTCAAAAAAAAATCCAAGTGTGTTATTTTTAAAGTTTTGTTACTTTTATGCATAAAATAGTCCGTAAAACAATTAAATAAAGCTAATTTAAGCTATTATATAAAATATCATTTCGGTGATATACAGCGATGACGGTCCATATTGTTTGAACGACGTACGATATCGAGAAGATGAAACGATATAGGTCGATGTTCTATAGACGACGCCACAATATCATGTGCTACTAGGGCAGTGCGAGTTGCCCTGTTTGACAACGACAACAGCCTAACGCTGACCCTGTTGCATGCATAAGGAAATTATTTCTTGTTTATCGTAATACGTAATTCATTAAATGCTGCCCTAACATAAACATACTTTCTTATTTTTGTATAGATATTTTACATTAGAATATGGTTAACGTTTCTGTTTTTTTTTTTGAACATTTGTGTTACGATGATATACATTTTTTAGCTTTAAAAAATTGAACTTTGAAAAAAACTGCAGTTTCCAAAAATTTACTAAACTGCTATTTTTCTTGATATTTTTGGGAGAGCTCAAACAAGGCTATAAAAAGTAAGTTCTTGATAACTTTGATTCGATGCATTTGTAATAATGGTAATACGTAATTTATAATGAAGATTAAAACAAGAAAATAGTAAAAATGATAAAAAGAAACCAATCATGCAAATGTAAGGCTGATGGGCAAGAGCAGAATTTAAAAAAAAAAAAAAACTGTTGTCTCCTGTCATCCACTTTTTTTTGGCCAGCCCCGTCAAGGGAGAGATCTTCTCTCTTTCTTCGAGGAATACCAGCGTTAAAAGTGCTGCCATCTGTAGGCAGTAAGAGAATTAATTTCATAATTTTCAAACCGAAAGTAAGTCATTTTCAGAAGATGGCGCTCGCGAATAGTGGCCAGTGTTTACAAGCACTGCAGATGATCGCCATGTTACAGTCAGTTGGTCTAGCAGAGTAGATGTGGCTAGGAGCGCAGTTTTTTCCAGAGAAATTTCTCATAGATTAATCATACTTTTCAATACGATGTGGCACTAGCTTAGTGCCGATTTTGGTGCAAAAACTACTAAAAACACTTTTAACTAATAACTCTCTGGTCAAATCATTCTAGTTCATTAATTGCGGTATACTTATTTTATATGTTGACAAGGATCTACAGCTGACGCATTTTGCGGTGCTCATATGATTTTCTGACGTTGTTTTGAAAATGCTTATTAAGTAGTGCAAAAATATTTAAGTCTCAAATTGTATGCATCGTGTTTCTGCGGAAATTTTCTTAGAGAAAAAGCAGATAAATAATAACAGAAATATAAATGAAGCTAACGTTTGAATAGCTAAAATTTTTAGTGATTAAAATTTAACTAACAAAGTTACCGCGAGAAATATGATGAGCAGAACAGTTAGATCATGAATGCTAAATACATCTCGAAATATATAATTTCCAAGGTAGAATTGCCTCAAGAGGAATTTTAATGCGATAATTTTCACACACAGAAGTGATTGCAGAAAACCAAAGAGAAAAGAACTAAGTTGTAAACGTTTGGAAGAAATTACATTTTGATCTTTAACGACAATTGTTTGGACCTCAAAGGAGTTTAACACATTCAAAATGTCCAAAAGTACAGTTGGCTGTAAAAAAATTCCCAGCAACAAGGTAAACTTATTTTTACTTTTACCAATGATATGTTTTATTCTTGGAAAAAAATACTGGTCATTTCATACTATTAAACAAAAAACTTTATTAGATATTAGATTTGTTTTTCATTGTATCAACAGATATATATGCATTTCCATAAGCAATTTCAACGTTATGTTTATAATAAAATAATAGTATGAAAAAAATTGTTGAACCGATATCAAATAATTTTTGATTTTGTTGATGCCGAAACTAATGCACGCCATAACGAAAAACTATATGTTACATTAAGATATGTTTACTAATAGCAAATATTTTTATCGTAAATGCTTTTGAAAAGCTAAAATTTCTGAAGCCACGCATTTGAATATTTTATGTGAATAGATTATTTCATGTACATAAAAATATGTAAATAATTATTTCAATTTTTGTAACAACGACATTGACCCATGCAAAATTAGTTCAGTTTTATGCTTCCACATAATGGACACATGAGGTAAAAGTTTTAGTTCTTTTTATCTGAAGGCAGATTTAAAATTTCGCTTTTCAAATTATCGTGTCTTTGTGTAATTTTTTTCCATAATACTGTATCCATTGTTTATTCTTTGACTGTACAATCTATTTAAAATAATTCTATTCTTAAAACTGATAATTTAATTTGCATAACTACATTTAATTTCATTTTCCAGTTCACAAATGTTCAGCTATGAGGAAGTTTTTGTTTCTTCACTATTTTTTATTTATCTTCGCTGTAAATGCTTCTATCATTTTAGCTGCGTGATGAAATTGCATGTTACCTCTTGTATTTAAATGATTTTATTCAAGGCTAAGAAGATCATTACAGCTTTGATTTTAGCTTTTATGATAACTATCCTAAGCAATATGTTTTAAAACTCGAAGCAAATATTAAAGCGCTTCAAGTAAATTATTACTTTTTGAGGGATTTCAAAGAATCACTTTGAAAAAGATCCAAGAATAAAAGGAGGGGAAAACATTCTCTTTAAAGATAATATATATAAGAGGTTAGTTATCTTACTGTACTTATTTGCATTCGCGATTTTTTCCGCTTATTTGCAATCAAAAAACGTTCTCTCGTAATGCATTTTTGATAATAATAGCGAAGTGAAAAACTCTCCATACAGAGAGGTGGTGTGTGTGTGTGTGGGGGGGGGGGGGGGGTGGCATTAAATATTCCCACTTTTTATCTCGTTCCAACTATTAGCGGTGAAAAATAAATGGTATTCTCTTATAATGTATTAAGTGATACTTCCAGTTTTTTTCTTTCTTGTTTAAAACTGCTACTATCATAAGTTTCTTTTCAAAACGCCGATCTTGTCCTTGATCGTTATTACTTTTCAGAGTGCAGTATTATATATGGCGTAATGTGACGTAACTACAACTAGGGCAATAAATGGTTTGTTAAAAACAAAGAGAGTTCAAAATGAAAAAAAAAATCAATTTATATTAATGGAATTTTAAAAGAAATTATTCAAAATCATCAATTTAATATATAAATGTATTTTATGTAAAAGGTGGTTTTGAGATAGGAAAAAAATAGACCACATTTGTCTGCTTGTGCGAAAGTAAACATTCAGTGATAACAAGAAAAAAAGAGAGATATCCAAATGCGCACTGAGCCGCTATGAAGTAAATATTTAGCATGCTGCTACGAGAAGCAAATAATAATGTTAGGGGGAAGAGGGAAACACCACATGATAATGGAGAACATAAGAAAAAGTCTACCATCTTTTTTTCTTCATGCATTGAAGAAAGAATAGCCGGCTGTGTAATAAGTATCAATGGTTCCAACTCCTATTATTCGATTAAGCGGGGTATTCGATTATTTGGGGAAAGTCAATATGGTAATATGTGCGGTTAAATGTAATTATTAATCAATAGTAATTCATCAGAAGTGATCATTGTCAATTGTAAGAAGTAAAATTTCTGAAATAAAATGAATAAACAACAAAATAAAATAATACTAATAAAATTTTTTATATATTATGGGTATAAAAATATTGTTTAAAAAGGGATTAATTACTTACATTACAAAATCAATGTTTTGCTTTTGGCTTTACCCACATTAATTTTAAAATGAAGAAGAAAAAGAAAGAAACAAAAATCCATTTCCGTGGATTGTTTCTTCATTGTTCTTTTAAGGAGAAACAAATAATAAGACAAAAACATTTGTAACACTAAACCAATTTTTACCGCATTATGCAGAGAAATAATTTTACTAAGCGCAGAACTTGTGGTCTATGTGGGGAAATTTTCATATACAAAAAATTTATTCTTTTAAGAGGAGTATTCTTTTAATCCATTACCGGATTAGGCGACAGTATATCTGTACCTGAGAGCCATAGCATCTTAAGCCCATTTTTCGAGTTTTTGCGAGTTTACACTTAATGGACATACAGAGTACCAACGACAAAGACACTAGCTACATGAGGATTCTGAACCTTTAAAGCTCCAATCGGATATCTTTATTGTAACGTTCGCACTGAAAAGTTTAGTCTTATAGTACTAAAAATGTTTGTTTTTATGTCACAGCAACAGTTGCATTTAACAAAAAGAAAAAAAAAAATGCAACTATTGCTGTGAAAGATAAAATAAACTATCTTTGGTAACATATGTTATGTCTATATCACAAAAATGTAATTTTTCTTGATATAATCTATCTTCACAATGATATTTTCGTAATTATCAGCGGAGTACAGAAATATGGCTTACGAAAGCTTGCTAATGTTATCAAAAAAAAAAAAAATGAATAAATAAATAAATAAATAAATAATCCCAAAGTTGGTATAAGAAACATTCAGAGGGCGAATGTCGAATGTTCTAAATTCGAATGCACGATGAAGATTAAAATACAGAACTTTCGATTGATAGAGATGGATGAGTAGGTCATAGAATGATCATAAAAAAAAAAAAAAAAAAAAAAAAAAAAAAAAAAAAAAAAAAAAAAAAAAAAAATATGTTCTTAATATGGGACATGATATAAAAGAAGAATTGGCAGAGAATGAACGATTCGAGCAATCTACAGTTTAGGAGAAATGCTGGAAGAAATAGTAGCAGATTTATGTTACTACGGCAGGGGGGAATTCAGCAGGATTATAGGGGTATAAATTTTTATCTGGAGGGAGAAGGGATTAGGAACATTAGGGGTTGGAGCTTAACTCGTTCCGTAAGCTTTCGGCTCCCCCTATCACATGTTTCCCTATATCCTCTTTTCAACTCAACTTTTGTCAAACGCGAATAACACGATCTCCTCTCCCATGAAATCCTTTATAAATGACTAACTTCCTTTTCTGAAGGGTTCCTTTTCTATGTCTCTTCTGTTTGAATTTAATTTTATTTTTAAATTTTAAAGAATGTGTTTTTTATTTAAATATTTTGATTCATCGCTGGTGTTCTGTTATAAAATATATAATTTTCCTACGGGGTACGATAGTACTCAAAATTTACATTCGTTTTGAAATCTGTAGCTTTGCAATGAAGTTGATCCAAACGTAGTCAGTTCTAATTTTTGGATATTTATTGGATTGAATTTGATGACTTTCGTTTGATTTTTGTATTTAATTTACATTTAAATTGGTTTTAATTCAATTTTTCTTTTTTGAAAATTTGCATTCGGATTAGTGACACATTCTGAAACGATATAATAATGTGGAATCGTTTTTTTCGTGCCTTTTTGACATGAAAACAGAAAAATGGCGTTTTGCACGCATTTTACGCATTTTGAAATTGCTGAAAACGAAGAAAGTAATTTTAAGCCGATAGTTTCTAGATTATAAAATAAAAAATAATTTTATTTTATAATCTAGAAACTATCGTTTTTCTACTTTTTACATTTAGTTATACTTATTTTGTGCTATTTAAGCTTATACAAACTTGATTCAAACGAGAAAAAAGTTAATTGTTTCTCCAGCTTCTTACTTGAATTCAAGTTCAGTTAAGAATCTTGAGCATTAATAAAGTACTAAAATCTAAATTTAGTTGCATAGTCATATTGTTATTTTAATCATCCACATAACATGAGTATCTCATTAATCAAAGAATCAGAGTAATACATTATACGTTGAAGAACCCTGTTTGTACCTTTAAAACTGCGTATCAAAGTTTTAATGCTCAATATAAAAATTTGTCTGCGGTAAGTTGGAGTTGAGTTGTTAGCTGTAGTTGTTTGTAACAAATTGATGTTTACTTTTTAAAGAGCCCGTATAAGTCGATGCATGCATTGATGGTTTATATTATTCATAAATAAATAAATAGTACCTACTTGAAGAAAATACTAGTTACAACTGAAAGTTCAAATCGGAAAGTGTTAAAAATGATTTAAAATGAAAAAGAAACGCGTAAATATTCTCTCTCTTTCTCTCTGTCAAGGTTAAGACGAAACTTCTGCATATTCTGTACTTATATTATTTTCATATTTTTGTTGTAATTTTATACTAATAGCAACTAAAAACGTTTTAAATGTAGGGGCGATGAAATTATTTATTAAAACCCCATTGCGATCAATCCCATTTCAATATTTTAATTATTACTATTACTACTAAATACTTTATCGACACATCACCTAAGTGCGCGTCATTGTATTAGCACACCCATATGTACTTGCATACGCAGTCTCCAATACTATATAGGAGGTTATAGGATTTCTATGTACTGGTTCTTATTTTATTGAAGTGCGATGAAAAAATAAACAAATAAATAAATGAATAAAATGTGGCCACAATATCGAACATCACGAGTTCTCAATAAAATTGTCATGTTATGAATTAATAAGACATTTTGTGGAGACGTAAGTGAGAAAGACAAATTTTGGTATTAAATAAGAAATAGAATAACTTATAAACAAAATAGTAATAAAATAAATTATATTCATAAATTGAAGCATTAAAAAAAAATCCTTATTTCTTTTAGTGTTTTGTGACTTGGTAATTATGCAATTATTTCTATGAGTGTTTTTAAGCGGTAATAGTAGTCTTGAATGTTTGTTTTCAATTTTTTAAATATTACTTTAAAATTTGTTTTAATCATTCGATCAAATTCAAGTTATACGAATTTTCATCTAAAACTTCTGAAGAATAGCTGCAGTTTGTTTGCCCGCTAATGAAAAACTACATTAAGTTTGATGGCATAAGTCATTTGAAAACAGAATTCTCTTACTGCAAAATCTTATTTGCATTTCTTTGGTTAACGAAAACTGCTTGTTAGAGACCTTAGATTGGGGGAATTGGGCTGATTTGCATAAGAATTCTGTCCCAAGAAGAGAGCACGTTGTTTGACTGACTTGACGCTTTAATGAGATTCTGTTTCCGCCCTTTTGGATCAATCTTGCTTGTATCTCATCAACGGCTTATCGATTGTCATTACAATGCCCTGCGTCCACAGTTTCTTGTTAGCAATTCGGATACAGCACTATGGAAGCTGATATGAACGAAGAGTTCGAAAGCAGTCGAAGTTGGAGTAAATAACAAAAACAGAACTTGATGCCATTAAAAAATATATCAAGCAGGTTAACTTTGATCCACAATATCTCTATTTCTAATTGCTCCACTCATATTTTAAAAGTGTTATTGTATTTATTGGCATAAAACTGAAAAGAACTCCGCAAGTATTGCGTAGTCACCAAAAATTAAGAAACAATTATTGAAAAAAAAAAAAAGAAAAGAAAGAAAAACCATTTAAAATGAATTAGTAACCTGTTTCAAAGTGATTTTCTATTAAGCGTAACTTTGAACTACGTCAGAAAAATGATTTAAAAAAAAAGAATTATTTTAATGAAAGATGAAAGTGTAATAGTAGTGAAACGTTGAGCCCCGTGAGAAAAATGATTTAAAACAGAATTATTTTAATAAAGGAATTATAGTTGTGCAACTTTGAACCAGAAAAATAAAATTTCTAAATATTTAGAAGTTTTTCTTTCACAACAACTTTCTGTAATTTATCACAGTGCATAGAACATCTTCAAGAATTTCATTTCAACAACTTCAGGAGTTTCAAGAACTTCAAACTAGCATTGAAAAATAGCTCCCCAGCAGAGACTTTAGAATGACTGTATTGTAGTTATCTGTGAACAGTCTTGCAGACGTTTTTTTTTTTTCTCAATCGTTTTAGCATAAATTTCAGATAAAGTTCAGCAGCTATGTGAAATTTAGGTTGTTCCGATATTTTCAGTTGAATATTTTTATCAGGTCTGCTACAAACAAGTATAAAACGTATTATTTTTTGTTACTATCCTACCTCTTGTTGTGTAAAAATGATTATTTGATATGTTGCGTCACTTTCTTTTTCAAACTTCTTCCTTTTACACCATATTAAGACAGATTTCAGTATGGGAGAAAGAAAACTCACCATTCAGTTTATTGTTGAAATAATCAAAATCTAAGTTCTACTTATCATCGTTCTTTAAAGTTTTGTTCTGGTATTACATTTTGGTGTAACTTTCACAGAAGCAATTTTTAGAATTCTTTAAAAAATATATATATATAAAAAAAAGAGAGAAGAGAAAACAATGACACACACTGGATTTCACAAACTACTTCTTAACAACTCAGAAGCAATTTATTATATTATCAGAAAGTAATTGAATTGTAATTGCAATCTGCTATCACGCATAAAATTCATAAAATTAGGAAAGCTATCTAAGTAAGAATAAATTGCTAAGCGTGTTTCTTCGCTAAAAAGTTATCGCTTGATTGAGAAAGATTTCCAACTATTTAAGGCTGTTATTTCCAAGTTTGAAAGATTCTGAACAATATTACAAACATTGTTTCTTATCCACAAACATTCTTTAACTATCAACAACACACAGCTTTCTCTCTTTATCTGTGCGCTATGAACGGTTCAAAGAATCTAAAGCTTATCATATTTGCATTGCGTTTCTGGTTTTCGGTTTTCCGTAATATTTGATTAAACATCTGATTTTCCCAAGTGGTTCTGACTAGTTGATTATCGAAATAAAATAAAGTTCAAAGAACCTTAAGTTGGTTTTCAGAAATGCTTTCGCCATCAAGGAAGATAATATCTATTTAAGAACTGTGCCTGAGAAATTGGTATCTTATCAGAAGACCACAATAGACAGGAATGTTTGAATATATATTTATGTCATACTGAATGTAAGTCATTGAGGTATATTGTCACTCTGCATTAAGACTTTTCTGCAAAAATGCTGCAATGTTTCCAAAAAGGGGCTTTCCAAATGCATATTTTCAAAATGTTGCTTTTCAACAAGCATCTTTAATTTTTTAACTGCCCATTTTCAAGAATATCTTTCATACATATTTATGTATTATATATTTTTTAAACTCAAGACGATGAAATTTTAATGAGCATCTTAGCCATCATTAAGTAAACATTATCGCAGAAAAATTCGTAGTCATTATCAAGCCCAAACCTATAAACCTTTTGCCTTATTAGTAGTAATGATTTTTTTAGTAATTTGTAATATCTTAGAGTTGTTTTAGAGCCTTTAGCAGTTATTTCAAGGAACTATAAATTGTTTTAGAGAAGGCACTCTATAATATGGGTTGTTACCCAAACTTGATGAAGGTGATTGAGATGGTTCTCCTGTAAACTCTCGGAAAAAACTTTCTTTCTACTAGCTTTCTTTTAAACATTATAATTTTTCAAAAATGAAACATGCGACGAAACATAAAACTGTGGACGTACTGAAGTGTAATAATGTGGGTGTTAAGATAGGTTGCTTGATGCGAACAGAAATGCTTGGTTGGCCGTCAGTCTTTTCTCCTACTTAGTTACAGAGTCTTCTATCTCCCATCCTCTCTATTGAGCTAACTTTAACACAAATCCACTAGTTGCACCACTAACTTCTTCAATTTCTAAAACAATATTTAATAAGCATTTTTATATTTCAAAATATATGCTTGGGTTTATGTCAATCCTGTTGCTCATTTTGTACTGCTCGCCGAAATAAAAATTCCTTTTTCCAGACATGTCGCAGATACTTTAAGATATTGTCTGAGTTCTTACAACGTATTTTATATTGACGGGGAAAATGTTAATGTAGTAATCAGTTCCTTTCCAGTCAAGCCTCAAGCAAAGCGTTTTTTAAAATTAATTCAGTTCTTTTATTATCTTTGATTCATATTTTTAAAGTTCAGTTTTAAAGGAGCAGTAATGAAACCTAATCTTAGCTCTATACTGTTGAGGAAGATCAATAAGTATGATGAAGTTTTGAGACAAAATTCATTCATTTATGATTTTTCCGTGCAAGATTAATAAAAGATAAAAATTCTTAAATAGTTTCTTCTAAACTTGGTTTTATCAAAATGTTTGATAACACAACATCCGCGGTAGAAACTGAAAGAAGCCATATCAATAAACATATATATAATAATATGCATTTGTAGGAGTTAACTATTCATATTTAAAATATTCCAAGTTCAGAATTTTCATATTTTAATGTTTACAGGTTATAAATGACATGTGCATATCGTAAGTTAAATGAAAGAACATACGTACTTTCATTTAACTTACGTATACTTAAACTTGCTTAACTTACGTATAGTTACTTCATTTAACTTTGTATGTTTATACAGAACAACACACAGGAATACATGCAAAAAGTATATTTTCCTCCTGTTCATGCGCATAAAAGTTTTGCAGAAACATTTAATAAAATTTGTATTTGTTTGTGTTAAAAAGGGATGTTACATGATCAAATAAAACCGAGGGAATTGATCCACATTCATAAATCATTCGCATGAGAATGTAAATGATTTATGAATGTTGCTAAACTCCTTCAGGCTGAGATAAAACTGAAGGAACTGATCCCCATTCATAAATCATTTGCGTTAAAATATATAAAACAAGGTTTATTTTTTCCCCGCAGTTACAATTTTGAAAACTATTCAAATGTCTTTTTGCAAGCGAAGGGTTTTTATATTGAATTTCAATCGTTCAAATATTTGACTTGTCTAACAAACTAATAATGATTTTTGTAGCAACTTAATCTAATTAATCAGGTTTTTAGTATCATTTTCCACAGCAAATCTTGACAGGTTTTAATTTTCTTGGGACACCTTTTCAAGAACAGCAATGTATTGTTATATGAAGAAACAATTTAAAATTATGTCACAATAATCGAAGCTATTCTTATGCGTTTTTTATTTAGAGTGTGAGTGATTGTAGGATTTCGTTTCTACTTCATTAACTTCTGAATGCATTTTCAAAATACTTTGTTATATATTTTACACTGAGAGTTTAATTAGAAGGAGTTATGCTAAAAGCAACTAAAATTATAGCTTACTATCAACTTTTCTTTCAAAATCGGATCCTTTGTTGAAATTTATTATATTTCTCATTGGTATTTGTCTTATTAAATATAAAAACAAAGACAGTACTATTTCGAAGTTTTGCACAATAACAGCAGTTATGAATAATTTTTAGCTGAAGCAAAGACCTCATCCAACAGGTCATTAGATTACCTTTTCTTTTCTACATCGCGTGGAGTATTGCGTTTTTGTTTGGTGGTTCATTATTTATTTACAAAGCATCCAGCACGTTCTTGGATCTTACGATTCTGTTCCATGATAAATAATTGATTCCACTTTAAGCAAACGTGCCGAATAGAACTGTGCTGGTTATGTATATAGCTGCTAGTGTTTCTCTCCACGGATTTTTTTTTCCTGTACCGTAATGTTAACGTTGTATAAATGTATACCCTACCTTTTTCCAGAGATTTATTGTTTAGTTTCTTCTATTGATAAAAATAGAAATCCCAGAATTGCTCATGGTTATTTAAAGTTTCAGTTCTATTTAAAACGATTCCTTCGAATTTCGCTATTATATTTTTAACGGAAGTTAATTTCTAATAATATAAACTGATGACCACGTTTAGTAATCACTTTGCTTTTTTCTAGAAAAAAAAAGTTTTTCCAACTTAGGTTACGAATTAATTAGTAAACCATACTTTAGCCCAAATTTCAAAAAAAAAAAAAAAAATGCATATGTGTGTTTTGCTGTTGAAAGGTTCTCGACTAAGTCTCATCGACTAAATTTATGATGCTTAATATTTGAAAATCTTTGCATTTGATTTTCAATTTTTATCTTTTAAAGTGTATATTTTCTTGTACATGATGATATAAAATTAAATTAATTTTACAAAACACGTGATTGGAAAATTGGCGAGGATTTTAATCACGAACATATGCAAGCGTATCCGAATTTCCATAGCAGCCAAATGTGGGTTATGTAGAGCAGGAGTCTCCAAACTACGGTCCGCGGGCCACATACGCACTACCAGTGTCATCAGTCTGGCCCGCGGTAGCTAATAGTTTATTGTTGCTACAATAAGTTTGATAAACAAAGCACAGAATATTTACAGCTCGGTTTTATTTACTTGGAGTTTTTAGACTTATTTACTTTGAGTTTTGAACTTATTCACTTCGCGTTTTTGGACTTATTTAATTTGAGTTTTTGGACTTATTTACTTTGAGATTTTGGACTTATTTACATGGAGTTTATGGACTTATTTATTTGGAGTTTTTGGACTTATTTACTTGGAGTTTTGGAAAGTTTGGAGACCCCTGATATAAAAGAAAATACAAGTTTCTTCAGAAAGCAATGTACTTCAATACCTAAAGTTTAGCATCATGTTATACAGTCGACAAAGAAGTAATTTTATCACAAATTAATTTTAATAAAATACAAAGCAATTTTAGTTTATATTTCAACAAATTAAAAATGCATACGAAACACAATTTACAAGGACATAAACATTTACGTCAGAACATTTCGTTTATGTCTTTATCTAAGCCCAAAAACGCTTTTTTCTCTAAAACCCCACAAGTTTTTCATTTTTTTATGGCGTTGCTTTTTCATTCAAATTTTTAAGGTTTATAGTCAAAGGTTATAGTTTATAATTTAACGTTTCTAAGATTTATAGTTTCTGCAGGTCATTCTTCAAATTACTAAGCACGCACGTATTGTTTTGCTACGGAGAATCTTATTTATTCCGGAATGTAGAAGCATATTTGCTCTCGTTCCTCGACCCTTATGTATTTAGAAAATTGAAAGAAACAACGACCAACAAAAGATAGTTTGCTTGTCCATTTCCGACGGTTCCAAGGAGTTACTTCAGCGAAATTTATTTTGATTTTACTTCCAGATGGTCACAGGCTTGAAGAAAGCAGACGTTTGCATTTTAAAGAAGTGTTTGCTAGTCTAAAAAAAAAAAAAATCTTCACTGATTTCACAGAAAAGGGGCTTACATCTACATTTTGCACGTTTCGTTGGTAAGCAAATGTAAACAATAAAACGCAGAGATAAATTTTCGACACAATGCCGTTTTATGCACTTCATGAAGGCAACGGTCTCTTCGGATACCAAATTTTCCTCATGCTTTGTGATTTTTTCCTCATTGTGGTATGGTTTCAATTGAGCAGTCATCATAAATTTGTTAGGCAATTTGCTGCGCATTTTCTGCGTTATTTGGGAAAATTTTATTTAGACTTAAAGCGAAAACTTTGCATACATTAATTTATTTTTAGAAATTCACGTCTATAGCGTACTTAAACCCATACGTCTCTTAAAATAAAACAAAAATTAACTCAAACGATATCAATTGAATTACATGTAATACCCGGAGAGAAAACTTTGCATAGATTAATTTAGTTTTAGAAATTCACGTCCATAGCATGCGTAAATCTATAGGTATCTTAAATTTAAAAAAATGGACGCGAACGATATCAATTGAATTACATACAATACCTTGAGAATATGTGAGGCACATAAAACGAATATCGATGAAGATAATTCCAATTTATTTTAAATTTTGTTAAAAGGATACTAAGTGTGAGAGTTTTTTTATTGATAATTTTTATTCCATAAACTGAGATATTTTATTGAAGTGATCGTTTTTTTAATTTCTAAGGTCGAAGAATGGGGTATGGAGACCACAACTGCCCCTCAATTATTGCACCAGTAAGATGTTTAAAATAAACTTTTTTCCCGACGATCTTGAAAATTATCTATTTTACAATATGTGTCGTGTGCCTCCCTGTTTTCGTTGTCTTTTCTCTTTACATTTATTCATAAATTTTAACGTCATAAAATTTCATTTATGTCTTTATCTAAGCCCCAAAACGCCTTTTTCTCTAAAACCCAATAAATTTTACATTTTCTTATGACGTTGCTTTTTCATTCAAAATTTTATTTGATTTTATTAAGGTTCCACCATGCGCTAAGTTTCCTGCTATTTTTAATTAGTCGTTGTTTCAAATTTTGTAATTAAAAAATAGACAAAACGTAGTTAATTAAGCGATGCTGATAAGAACTATCACTGCCCGAAAACGAACGAAATTCACGTCATTCTATGCCAGTGGGTCACAAGAAAAGAAGCACCAAATGGTATGTTCGTTCGACGCTTATGGAACTTTCCAAAAGAAAAGGAGTGCCCAATTGATATGTTCTTTTCACGCATAGGGAACATGCCAAAAAAAAAGTGCTTACTGATATGTTCATTTGGTGCACAGGGAAAGAAATTTGTTTGCATAGTGTGTTGCCTAAAGAACTTGCCAAAGTATCAAATGATATGTCTTTAATGGATAAGTACCTTATGAGCTACAATAAGATCAGAAATATGAGCTACAATAAGATCAGATCAGATCTACAATAATATCAGAAATAAAAGCATGAAAATCATACCCTTTCAGGCTTTTCTAATGCACATGGAGCTTTTGAAGAGCGATATGAAAATATTGTTCTGTATCCAAGTATTCTAAACTATTTTCGGTATATGTTCTTTTTCTTCATATGTCGAAAAATTCTAAAATGTGTGTAAGTGTTAATTGGATTAGTCACTCAAATGAAAGATTTTTAAAAAAATTAATTGTTGAAGTGCACTAAAAACATTAACTTGGAGTGATTTTATTGTAAGTTTACTTAAAGATGAATTACGTCATTTTGGAAATAAAATTAATTACATATGAAATCGTTTCGTTGTACACGAAAGAAAAATATTGGAAACTTTCCGAAAGGCATTTGGGATTGATTTCTGTTGAAAACAAGTTTAACAGCTCTCTAGTAACGCATTTAGACAGTTGAAATTAAGATTTAAAACTCGTAATTCTCTTTTATGAGTTTTCCCGTGCGTCATTTGCATTTAAAATTCAATCAACGGGAATTGAAACGAAGAACTGTTGTTAGAATTAGATGTGCAGAGGTTGTGAAGCTTTTATAGAAACTAAATTGAGAAAGTATGTGGATGCATTACGAGATGAAACTATTAATTTATGTTGTCTCCCATGGCCTGGAAACAGTTTACTTGCAGAAAATGTAATAAGGATATTGAAAATGTTATGTAAAGCTAAATGCAATGCAGGCCTTGTTAAGAAATGCATTACCAGTTTTGTCTGAGAAGTTTGGGAAACACCATTAAAAAATAGTTAACTTGAGTAATAGAAATAGTTCCTAAATGGCTGATCTTAGTTGCTGATAGTGCTGTCAGTTTTCACAATTGAAGTTTTGGATTTCAAAATGCTTTTTAGCCTACTTTCCCAAAAAAAGTTTTTTTTTTTTTTTAAGGAAAAAAGTATGAAAGCAGGCTTAATGTATCATGAAAATATCGTTATAGTCAAAAATAAGTTAACTACTTAAATAACAATTGAAAAAAAAATAGAGAGTAGGGTTTTGAGATGAGAAAATGTGCGTTTGTCTGTCTCTCTGTCCCCCCTCCCTAATTAATAACTTCTAAGAGAATTGTCCAATTCGAATTTTTAACTTTTTTTGTATTCGACAAAGTTTGGCGAGGACATCCCATTTTCATATTTTATGTTCTGATTTGAACAATTTTTCGTTCAATTTTGAACAGTTCAAAAAATCTTAACATTAGCGATTAGAGGAAAAACGAAGCAATTTATGTAAACTCTTCGCATAAGATACAAGTTCCCTTAAACAAGCTTATTGGGAAAAGCTCTCGACGGGAAATATTTCTTGATTTGAGAAATTTTTGGTTATTTTTAACAGTTCAAAAATCTTTAACATTATCGCCTACGGGGAAATTCGAAGACCTATATAAATCCTGATCTAACAGACGAATTTGCTTGAAACAAACTTGATCGGAATGAGCATATGAGGTAGAACATGTACAGATACGAAGACCGCCTGGTGTGCACCCCTGTATGTATATATATAGCCGCTTTCAATCCTTTCTTATAATCCCCAGTACACATCGTTCCATACATCATTCGGCTCTGAGAAGAAATACAGAGTTAATAGTTTTAATAAGTAATAAATGATTAAAAGCGTTTTCAGAACATCATCTTGTTAAGCATAAAATCAATTTATTTTATGTTTCATATGTATAGTATGACCAATTCATATTATGTGTTATATATATATATATATATATATATATATATATTTATACATATGTGTGTGTGTGGTGTGTGTGAAAGGGGGAATGAATTGACAAAACTATTTTAAAAAAAAACTTTCATTAAAGCAGTTTTTTTCTTACATGGAAAATGTAAGACAGAAGTGCTTTAGTGAAATGTTTTCAACTATTTTTCGAGCTCAATTCCTATCATAGAGTTTTCTCTAAAATATATGGTTCTATTTGAGGTAACTCATCAGTGCCAGCAAGTTTTATGAAAACTACAACTAGTTAAATAGAGATAAAAGCAATCATTTTTAAAAACTACTTTAAAGCTCATTTTGGAACAAAATTGCTTTCAAAACGTGTGTCATGTTACAAAGTAAAGCTAGCATTTTTTACGTTTAAATTCTTTTCTTTTGAAAAGAAATGAAAGAAAAGCTCTTTTAAGTCTTAACTTTCAACCTCAATCGTTCTTTTAACCTTAAGCCTAATATGACACATGAGAGCGGAAAACTCTTTCTGACCTCTGGGAAATAAAAAAAAGAAAAAGAACTGAATAGAAAAACGGAAGAGCTTCTTAAATAAATGGAAAGCAGGTGAAAAAAAAGGGAAGGGACTAAAGAGATTTCTGCTGCCCCGAAATGACATTTTCTACTCCGGTGAATGATTTTTAGATTAATCAGTGCTTGATGAATACCGAATCTCCGGTCACATAAATTCATCTTCTCTAAATTTCCTCGCAGCATATCTAATACTAATCTTCTTCTTGGAGAGTGTTTAAAATTTAAAGGTTTTGGCTTAATTTTCATGGCCCGGTTTTCCCTGAAAGAGAATTTCTTACAGCGAATTTGGAGGAAAGTCATTATCCCGTTTTGTTGAATCAGAAGTGACTGCTATATAATGCACGACATTCATTCGAATAGCACGAAACCATTTGAAAATCTCAGACGTGCTTAATTCGGCACACTCGTGACAAATTTAGCAATTTACAAAAACAATTCAGATAAGTTTTTCCAAAAAACTTTCTCCCAATATTATAATATCATCTTTGGAAAAACGTTTTTCCTCTCTTTATTATACCTACGGTCAGATGAAAGATAGCATGTGGGAGCATTGACATGCCAAGCCACTTCAAAATAACGTTTTTTCTAATATTTTTCTTTTTTACTTTAAATATTGCATTTAATAAGGACAGTTTTTTTCGTCGCAAAAAAAAAAAAAAAAAAAAAAAAAAAAAAAAAAAAAAAAAACATACATATATATGTTTTTATAATATTTCAAAATATTCGCATACCGATAATATTAGCAATATACTACCCGCTGCAATATTGCAAAAATATTCCTACACTGGTAGTATTGGCAGTATACTACTCAACATTGTTGCCAATGTTGCAGTATACTATTTTTGCACTATACAAAGAGAAAACCTCCACGATATCAGTAGGGTTTGGACAGTGTTTTTAAACTATAGTAGTAGATTCTATTGCTGATCGAATTTGTTCAAACGGAAGGTTTCATATAAATCGGTGGTGGAGGTTTTTTTTGTGCGAAATAAGGCACAAAGAAATGTTTTGTAATTTAAGTTTAGAAAACGAAGTAAAAACCATTAACAATCGGCACTTTGGAAGCAATTCAATAAATAAATCATGTAAGTTATTTAAATTTTATTTCATTTTAACTGATTTATGTTAATATAGTTGTTTTACTTGCAAATTATTACCAATTAAAACATAGTTGCTACTCTTTTTTTACATTTTCCTATTTGCCTGTAAACTTAATTTTACTCATTAATTGTGCCTTTAAACTTATTTTAAGAAATGTAAACGCATTTTGCTTCAGGTCCCATCTTTAAGGAGTGAGAGATTAATAAGCGAGAGATTATTGTATTATGGCAAATATTAATGAAATGTATTTTGCAACATATATCAGTGAAAAGTTATATAAATTTTAAAGTTTTACCCCTGCAGTATTTGTTTTTCGTTTCTTAATACAATGATAAAATAAAGAACTCGCTCAAGAAAACAACAATTTTGATTATCCCATTATAAACTGGAAAGCAAACATTACAATAATAAGATATTTCCGTTAATCTTAATAAGGTATTAACTTTTCCTAAATAACATCCTTTATTTTAAGTAATGTAAACACATTTTGCTTAAGGTCCCATCTTTAAAACAGTTGCGCCAATCAGGTTTATAACTCTAAGCTGTGTGCTCGAATAATAGAATTTCTTTCTTTTGTTTCTCTAAAAATATTATGTTATCCTTTTACGCAATAAAACTGCCATTACCATAGATTAGTTCTTTGTTTCGAATCTCTTAAAATAGTTTATTCATCATCTACAGCTTTGAATCTAACGTTAATCTCTTGCATACAACTTGAAGTCGCCTTTCGCAATCTGCGTCGTTTCTCCCATTAATGCCGAAGACAGCAGGATTTCATTAGAAAGGGGCATCAAAAAAGAAAAAGAAATATTTGCAACTTGCTCTTGAAGTGACGAACGGATTACCTTCAAACAAAAGCAATCAGCATTTCAATGCTGGTGTTTTATTGCAATAAGAGGATTCGCCACAGTTCAGTCGAATAAAAGGAGAAAAGGTTTTAATTGATAAAATATTATATACTGGTTCATATATCAATCATAAAGTTTTTAAGAAGATTCATTCATGCTGTAAAACTGTTTTCATGTTTTATCCTTTTGAAATATAAAGGACCGCTATTATAAATTCAATAAGCTGAATATCTACATGTCTCTATGAATATTATTTGCATAGAAAACGCTTTAAAACACATTTTTATTAAAAACACAAGAATAATGTTCTTGTTGTAGAAATTTTTTTAATGCTGAATGGCCGTAAGCGTGAAATCATAATGCATAAAAATGAACAACACCGTACTTTCAGTGACAATGTTTTTAAAAAAATAGCTTAAAACAAACCATTTATGTTCTCATGCTCCCGGCACTATGGTATCGTGGACTCACACGCCCCAGGTCAGAGGATCGAGCCTGTCAGTGTCGGTGAACTTTCAAGATGAAAATCGTCTGCGGCCATGTCGTATGATTATGCGGCATGTAAAAGATCTTTTGAGTACACATTTGGCTTGGATGCTCTCGACTAAATTAAATTCCTAGCGCAATTTCGCATCAACAGAGTCCGGGTGCTCGCTCTTTAAGGTGGAGAAACTGGACGTCAAACACAATTCTCATGCGGTTGTGGTACCACACTCAATGTGGTGCCGCTGAAAGAGATGGCACCAATCTCTGGAGAAAGCACTAGATCTGCAGTTGGCAGCAACCCATTAGAAATTAAAAGAAAAATGTTCTCTTGATAATATAATTGAAAATGGAATACATTTAGAGGGAAGATTGTAAAAAAGTAAAGCAATTTACCAGATGAAATAGTCTCAATAAAAAAAATACTACGGAAATTTTAAACGCATTATTTTGTAAACGCGTAAAATTTCGTACCATACCGTAATGTCAGATTTATACTTATGATAAATAATTAAACATTAAATATGAAAATGACTTGTTCATATTCAAAAAAGTTTCGCATCGGCTTTTCATTAAAAATGTGAAAGCACTTGATGATTAAGAGAAAAAGGGATCACTGTCCACAAAAAGGCTTCGGTTACAAACCGAATCATGCATTATTAACCAACCTTAAATAATTTTAATTGAGAAAACATCGCGTTTTTTATTGCACGTCACTTCATTTGGGTTCAAATAAGCAATCCGAGAAAGGAAAAAATACACAGTAATGACTTTTTGGTGATTCGCTTTCTGTAGATAAACTTAATTTACTTTAAATAATAACACATCTAATGGTTTTCTATTCAACTCAACTCCTTTCCCTTATTTTTTTTCCTTTTTTTTAAATGAAGCTAATTTCAATATCAATTAAATGTAATCTGAAATATCAAGACCTTTGAAAACCTGATAAGACAACTATTTATAAAATTTTTTGAAAGTTAATTTAAACGATGATAACAAGAATGATTAACGTAATTTACATCATGGATGCTTGTTGCACACATTTTCAATTTTTTTAATAATATTAATCTGATGAAAGATGTAACAAGAATTTCGTAAGAGTAAAAAGAAAGTAATGGTTTTGAAAGACTCGTTTCTGGGAATAGCTTAATCATGCGGTGTTTACTTCAGTGATGTTAAAGTTCTTTTACTAATTTCTGCTCCTGTTATTGAAACATAATTGTTAAAATGTATTTAAACAAATTTTAATATGAGTTATACTGCGTAACCTCTTGAAGCATCGAAATAATTTATGATGATGCAAAGAAATTTTTGCTTATTAAATTTGCTTGCTAAGTTATTTTAAGGGAAATTTAATACTCTTCTGTCAGGGAATATGAAAAATTAATTATTAAACTGGTAATGGAAGTAATAAATTTATATATAGAAGTAGTGGAAAAATGCATGGATTAGTTTTGGTAATACATATAGGTGAGGTTTTTCCTTTCTCTCTTGAATGCTTCATGCTTAGGTTACTTTGATCAAACCTCGACCTTCACCGAAATATAGGAATTCCACATATTTTCCAACATAAACGGCTATTGCTAGTCATGCTAATAATTCATTTTTTCCTTTCAAAAATTCTGCAGTATTTTTTACTTGTTATTTTATGTACAATAGCAAAAAGAAAAAAAAATGAAAAGAAATAAAAACTTTTAGCATTTATAAAATGTCCTGCTCCGTTCTTGTGTTCTCGAGCTCTTTTCTACGATTGACATTTGTTGCGAAGCAAGCAAACAATAAAAGTACAAAGTCATTTTCAAAGTAATATAAGTAATCTGTTTGTTGAAGTATTCATACAGTGAATGTTATAAGAAAAAAGCTTTAGTGAATAACATTTCGAAGGGTTTTGTATTAATTTTATTTTAAGTTATGATTTTTCTATTATTATGCTTCACTAAGCTTATCCTCCCTCTAGATCTCTATATTGAACCAATTTTGCATTTGTTTCATTGAAACATAGAAAAAGTAAATTGAACAGAGCTCTTACTTATTTATAATTGAGGGCATGAATAATAGCCAAGATAGTCAGTTAAATGACATAATTGAGTTACTAACAACATTTTTATTATAAAGTTCCCTTTCCCCATTCGGAGCAGTCGTACATTTCGCTTAAAAACTTCAAATATTCAAATCCCTGAAAAAGGTAAATACAAAGAAAAAGTGCTTTTATTTGATTAAAACATTTCTGTTAAATTTAATTAATCACAAATTTGATTATTAACCAAAATATTATGAAGAGTAGGAGAAAATTTCCAACATCCATTTTTATTACTAATACATTCATTTATGAGAAAATAAACATTGTTTATACATTTAATTAACAATTTTGAATCTTCTTTAACAGTACACTTTAAAGGAGTTTAGAAGTGGAACTTGTAAAGAGACAAGTGATGGAATAATAAGGCATAATAGCATAATAGAGGCTAATTAAAAATATCAGCTCGGGGCTTCAGCAATTAACCAAGTTTCTTGTTAAAGGTTAATAGAAATACTACTTGCTACCACAGAAGATGCAAATAAATAAACTTTCTTTTCGACAAAAATACATGATTAGCAACTCTTAAAAATAATACATGCGCCATATTATTTTTGTATATTTATTAGAAAACATGTGTTTGTTTATTCAAACGCATATTTAATTGTTGGAATTGATACAATTTAGCTAGTTCTGTTGTACTCGTTTTTATGATTGAATGCTGTTTTTCTACTTGCACTTTTTCGTAAAGTATGCATTTGCATACTAAGTGGTTAGTTCATATGAGCTCTTTCTAGTAAATTCAATGGTATAGTGAATTCCCCTGCCTATTGTCATCAAGAATCTTAAAATTGAATCAAAAATAAATGTTACTGTCAGTGTTATGAATTGTTTCCGTCAAACTGATTTACGATCGAAACCTGTTGTGCAAAAACACATTTCGTACCAGATTGCGCACAGTAACTAGTGGTCACTGGACATGCTTATTAATTTTAATTTCTGGTTAACTAATTTATTGCATTGTTGTCACCCAGGGGTACATATAGGGTAGAATGGGTACCGACTGCTCCCGTATTTGATGAGCAGATGACCTAATTTTTTCAGGTTTTTCAAGTCAAGTTCAGGAACTCTCAATGTTTTCCCTTGTAACTTCTAGTGGAAATGGCTACGTCCGGTTATGATTGAGAAATACACTTTTACTAATTGATAACACATCAAAGGCGACAAGGACAAAACTCTTTTTTTCATCTGCTCAACGGTCAGAGCATTTTTTTGCCACCTTGTGATTGCGTGGATGAGAAAAGACAAGTCTTTTGTCTTTGTCGCCTTTGATGTGAAAGCACCCTTATATTATATATATAAACCTAGCCTTGGTGGAAAGACGTACACAAGATCAATTTGCATCTTCGTCCCTTATCAAAATCATTATTCTTTGAAAGGGAAATAAAACTAATGCAGTCTCTTGTGATTGTCTTCCTTAAAACAAAATCTCAATCGTGTTTTCGCCAGAAGGAAATCATAGAAAACCCGTGCTACTTATTTTAACGTATTTTCTTCGGATTCTTATATGAATGCTTATTAGGGTGGAACGAAAAAAATCAAATTTTGATTTTTAGTTAGTAATAGCACGGAAAAGTTTCCTTTTGGTATAGATAAGATAAATTAAAAATATGAAAAATATTGGAGTACTATAATAACTAATTTCCAATTATAATGCCTAATATACGTATTTAAAACAATTTCTTGTAACGTTCAGTGTACGAAAAATTCATAAAAAATATTTTATCAAAAGTTAAAAATTTTTTCAATTTTTCTTTTTTTTACAAACATGCCAATGCAATACTAAAGGTGTTTTTATCATTCTAAGCTTTTTAAAAACTTAATTCGAAACTTGCAAAAATCTTTGAAAAGCTATAATAACTGTGTTTTTATAAAAGTTTAGCTGCTTTTAACGTCTTTGCGGCGCCTTAAAATGTACTCCAACACTTTTCATATTTTTAATTTTTTTTATGTATACCATAAGGTAACTATTCCGCGTTATTACAAATAAAAAAAAAAAAAAAATGTTTTCGTAAAAAAACTTTAAAACGTACAAAAAAATTTCAATTTTAGGAAACTTGAACGTCCTTGCGGCACCTCAAGGCGTACTCCAATATTTTTCATGTTTTAAATTTATCTTATCTATACCAAAAGGCAACTTTTCCGTGCTATTACGAACTAAAACTCAAAAGTTGATTTTTTTCGTTCTACCATAATGCTTATATTCAGTGGGTTTGTAACTCATCTTCTCTTGCTGTTGGTCCAAACAAAAGATTTCGAATATGATCGAAATAATTCAAAGAAAGTACCCCACAATAAATATTTTTTTAAAGCGAGCTCCAATCAAACTTAAATTGACAAATTTTTTTCAAAAACCACTTAAATATAGCTTAAGCTATTGTATGTTTCAGATGCAATACGTTTTTTTTACGCATGCAGAAATGTTATTAAGTTAATTAGTAGTACTTGTTTCTGTTGAATTAAGGATGGAGCTTGCATATTAATAAAAACTTAAGGATACGTAAGCACTGCTCTTTCACTTCGCCGGCATAAATAACTCACCGTTAACTGGTTTAAGTAGCTTTTTAAACATAAAATTTCCTGTACCCATACAATCAAGTGACCTTCATTGCATACATGAATTTCAAGGAAAATTAACATTAGTATTTCTTAAACGCAAAAAAGAATTTATGTGATCATTACAGAATGTCAGAAATGTTCGAGAGTTCTGGCTAGTGTTCATTCCGAAGCAAAAAAACACCATTAAAGGAACTGGTACTAGCACTAGTTGAACACAGAATACATAATTCAGTGGCAAATTTTCCGATATGTCCAAAATAATCTCTCATGCTGACACATCAGTTTGTTTCTCAATGTCAAAGCTAAGTAGCTTTTAATTTAACTACGATACGTGAATGCCAATAAACGAAATCTTCTTCATTTTACAGCAGTTTAAACCACGTCACGTACAATAGTATCCTTTATTTTCATTTAAATATTATTAAAAATACAGTTAGAGTGCAAAATATAGATAAGGTTCACAAAACAAAGTAGTTGAAATCAAATGTTAAAGTGCCAGTACGAAAACGTGCTACAATTGCAAATAGCACGGTTTGAATGTAGGTGAAATTTGAATGCTGCGATTTTCTCAAATTTTGCGTTTCTTCCACTTTCTAAATTAGGAAAAAGAGCATGCTTTACAAACATGATGAAGATGAAGATTCATGTTTTACATGTAAGATTAATATTGCAGTATGCATTTAATGTCTAACAAATTGATTATACGTTAGCAGCAGGGCTTAATTTGCAAGGGAGCTCAGCTCCTGCACTTAGTTTCAATTTTATATGAATTTTTACATATTTTAAGGAATGCGGACTTTTCATGTATGAAAATCAGTTCTGAAGACCAAAAGGCTTCCCCGCATTTCCTTTTTACAAATTAAATACTGTTTTGAACAACTAAGTCTGCTCATAAAGTAAACATAGCCAAAGTTTATTTGAACAATAACATTCTAAGGACCGATAATCAATAGGGTGGGCCGAAAAAACCTTTTTTTTTATTTCGAAGTTGTAATAGCGCGGAAAACTTGCGAATTATATAGAAAAGAAAAATAAAAAATAAAATTATCAAAATCGGTTGACATCTTCCGGTCGCGCATAGGCAAAATATGAAAAAAATTTCATTTTCACGAAATTTTTAAAAATTTTTGAATTAGATGTTTTCGTAATGTAATAGTTTGTAACGTCTTCAAATAGAGCTTAAAAACAATGTGTTTTAATTTGGTTTAGATAAGTTGATATCTTCCGGTCACGCACAAGCCCCAAAATTAGCCAAAATATTGAAAATTTCACATTTTTACGAGTTTTTTTTACTATCTTTAAAATACTTAATTTTAACGTACTAGTTACAGCATTTTTAGTTTTGAACATTGAAAAATTGTATTTCATTATAGTGTGAATAAATTAAGAACTTCCGGTCGCGCAATGACCCCAATGCTATACGAGAACAGTACCCAAAAAAAGTCTTTCAAATTCCTGCGCCCTCTCCCCCAGTTACGGGATCTGCAAGTCGCTAGTTACACGACTGACATGCAGAACCAATCATTACATAAAGCATCACAGTAATGTCAAAAATATCTGTTAAATTTCAAACAAGAATTATTTATTAATTATTAATGTTAGAAATGAAGGCTGTTCAACATCACAGTACAAAGAAAATCAAATTTGGTCAAAAAAGCAATTCAGTAGAACAAAGAATTTGTTTTTAAATGAAAAATTTGAGTAATTTGAATAACATTTAACAAAAATATGACATTCAGATTTAATTTTCAACCTTGAGCTACAAATTTTTAATTGATACCTGCCACCATGAGTTTATAGCGTTGATGAGATCAACCATTAAATCCAGTTTTCTATTTTGCTTTTAGTTTCTAATTCAAGATTTTTAAAAAAAATATTTTAACTAATATACTACATATTTACCCCTGTCTCAACTTTTGCACTGGGATATTGAAATTTGTATTGAATTGTTTTCAGGTGTTCTCTTAGCTTTTAAGCGGTCATTGTTCTTGGGGCTCCATAGCTTTCTTTGTGTATGCGGGATGGGAAGAGTATGCAATTGCTTTTAGGAGGGTATCCTGTTGATACCAAAATCAATTATAAAAATTATTTATCTATTTCAACATTCAACAATTAAATGTTTAAAATAAAAAAGGAACATTGTGCACAATGAAACTGTAGGAAGTAATCGAAGGTAATTAATGCATTTTAATGCTCATTTGTGCTATAATTACGTGCAATTACTTTTTACAGTTCAATTAAATGCTTACTATGAATTTAAATTTTTGTATGGTAAATATCAGTGCTAAACTTCAAGTGAAAAGTATTTGAAAAATTAAGATTATTGGATATACAGGTCATTTAATGTTACTAAAGCAGTCAAAGAAATCTCAAATTTTGTGAAAAAAATAAGAGCAACAAGAATTTGTTTTCAAAGTTAAAAATTTGAGTACATTTAAAGAACAGTAAACAAACATCTGGCAGCTTATACCTCATTATCAATTCGTGGGGAAAAATGCTACGGCTATTGCATTTAAATAATAATTATTTATCAAGTACCAAAAATGCGTAAAAATGTAAAATGTTCAATATTTTGGCGAATTTTGGGGCTTATGCGCGACCGGAAGATATCAACTGGTCTAAACCAAATTAAAACACAACGTTTTTAAGCTCTATTTAAAGACGTTACAAACTATTACATTACGAAAACATATAATTCAAAAATTAAAAAAAAAAATCGCAAAAATGAGGTTTTTTCATATTTTGTCAAATTTTAGGGCCTATGCGCGACCGGAAGATGTCAACCGATTTTGATAATTTTTTTTCTCTTTTCTTTTCTATATAATTCGCAAGTTTTCTGCGCCAGTACAACTTCGAAATAAAAAAAAAGTTTTTTCGGCCCACTCTATTCTGCATGCCAGTCGTGTTACTAGCGACTTTGCAGATCCCGTAACTGGGGGAGAGGGCGCAGGATTTTTAAAGACACTTTTTTGGGTACTGTTCTCGTATAGCATTGGGGTCATTGCGCGACCGGAAGTTTTTAATTTATTCACACCATAATGAAATACAATTTTCTTATGTTCAAAACTAAAAATGCTGTAACAAGTACGTTAAAATGAAGTATATTAAAGATAGTAAAAAAAACTCGTAAAAATGTGAAATTTTCAATATTTTGGCTAATTTTGTAGCTTGTGCACGACCGGAAGATATCAACTTATCTAAACCAGTTTAAAACACATTGTTTTTAAGCTCTATTTGAAGACGTTACAAACTATTACATTACGAAAACATCTAATTCAAAAATTTTTAAAAATATAGTGAAAATGAGATTTTTTTCATATTTTGTCAAACTTTAGGGCCTATGCGCGTCCGGAAGATGTCAACCGATTTTGATAGTTTTTTTATATTTTTCTTTTCTATATAATTCGCAAGTTTTCCGCGCTATTACAGCTTCGAAATATAAAAAAAAGGTTTTTTCGGCCCACCCTAATATTCAATTCATAGAAATATAACTCCTTAATGCAACGCAATATATGAATTATAATGAATGTAAAATTAGAGAAAAATGCACAGCAATAGGACGAATGTCAGTTTTTGTGAGTGATATATTTAAAGAACTGACACAGAGGGTGAAAATACTGCTTCCTCTATGTATGTGTTGCTTCCAGTAAGTGATGTCATTAAACCGGCAATTCCGCTCATTAAAACAGTTAGACGCCGGTTATAATCATCTCATTCAAAGCTTTTAGCGTTTGCGTTCCATCTGAAGAAACATCATCTTGGTTGATATCTTCTTCCATGCTGTTATCAAGGAAGGAAGATTCAGCAACAACCGTTAAATAGGATAAGCACAAACTGGTAGTATATTGATCGGTAGTACAAAAGGGCTTGTGTTCATGCTTTAAGAATATAAATATTTTAATGCAACTGAAACACACAGATATGTCTTTCCCGTGCTTTTAGTTCATCGTTTGACCTAAATTTTTTCTTTATTATGTATTTAACTTCATTTGGATTTAGAATACAAAGTTATAGCAGAAAAATAGCTGAAACAAATAGGCAGTTTTTCTCTCTTAGATACACTTCCATAAGTGGCACAACCAGAATTTTTTTCATGGAGGGAGATGCAGGTTAGTTCATAGTACACTGTAAAAAATTCTAGCTCAACCTTCACCAAAAAAATGCAAAAAAAAAAAAAAAAAGGTGAAATTTAGCTGCCACCAGCATTTGGTACTCAATTAAACCATTATAGTGGTGTAGTTACACTATAAATGTAAAACTAGGAACTATTGTAATGGTTCAACTTAAGTATCAAATGTTGGTTAGTTGCAGCTAAATTTCAGCATTTTTTTCATTTTTTTGGTGAAATGTTGAGATAGAATTTTTTTAGTGTAGTCTTTGAATGGATGAATCTTTGAAAATGCTAAATTAAGGGGAAAAAAGTATTTTAAAGTCTTTCAAATAATGTAATTTCCATATAATGTATGAAATATTGGTTTCTACAATCATTTTAAATGAAAGTGTAAACAAGGTATTTAAAGTCAAAAAAGGACATATTTTTACATCAGGAATAATGACATTTTTGCAACAGTTAATATTCACATCAAGATTTTTATCCTTTTGCTTTTTTTACTTCCCAATAAAGCAAGGAAATAATGCTATGAAGTTCTTCGATGTAGATTTCACTTTTGTAAGTGTTCGACTTTCAGTTAATTTGACCGCCCCCCCCCCCAAAAAAAAAAAAAAAAAAAAAATTGCTATTTAAGTACTTTCGCATATCTGATATAGGTTCGACAATCATTAAAAAAAATTGTTTTGTTTCTATCATTTTACACAAAAAGGGAAAAATTGTCATGTGTGTTTACGTGTATAAAAATTCAATATGAATCTCTGTTGATTTCTTATCTTCTTAGATAGTTATCAAGTTTCTTTGGATCTCGTAAATAAATCTTGAGGCAAGTTGAAGTCGCTCTGTAATAAGTACTTACTGAAAGAACTTGGGCTTAGTAATCGATTGCTGTACGGGTATACATTTCTGTAAATAGATAAACGAGAATCGACAATCAAGACACATTCCACCATTTCAACAGCTGACCATTTTCGACCTCTGGCTGTCAAAGGTTTTCAGAGAAAGCTGATTAACAATGCGATCAATGTGTGAACGTAAAGAAGAAACTGTCAGTTCCATAACTGTTAAATCCAACTGTACTGATAACGTCTTAAGGGTACACACAATCAAAAAAATTCACAAGTTGAGTAATTTTTGTTTAAAATGATGATTCATTGTTTTATCCGCAGCTTCGATCTAGCTTTTGCACAGTACTGAGTATGTCCGCTAATGTGATACATTTTCTAGAAGAAAAAAAGTCCAATGATCTAGTAATTTGTACACCATTTTTATAAACCTAGTGGTTTAAAAGGTAAAAACGTTCAAAATTCATGAACATTCTGATGCATAAGGTAAAGCTAGGAGAGTCTGCGCACAATTGGAAAAATAATTTAAAAAAATCGAAGAATGACTTTTTTGTTAAACTATTGATGAATAACTGTGACTTCATTTGTTTTTTATGCATTTCCATTGATATTTCGTTGTTTTGCTTTAATTTAATGCAACAGCTGTAGAAAAACCAAGAAGACTAATTTGCGCAATCTGTCCTTACAGGGTAGGTGTGATTGCGCACATGGGTAGGAGAGATTGTTATTCATAAAAACTGCAATTAGCAAAACTGCTTGTTAGCAATAATATTTACACTAAAACTATGTTGTTGTAAATGTTTTTATAAACACATGCAATTGTAATATTAATAAATATTTTAACTCAATGATTACAGAATCGGGAAAAACAGTGTTTTAATTAAAGAAACAAAATAAAGAAGAAAAGAAGGTTTAAATTATAATTAATCTTATTCACTTTCAGTTTCAATGTCTTTTGTTTGTTAACCGAAGTTGTCGTCGTCTACGATCGGTATACTTATTGTTGTAAGTAGTAAAACCATCTGCAACAAATAGCACACTTAACCCATTAATGCCTACCAGCCCTTTTAAGGGATTGTCTGAAAAGTACGTCTGAAGCACCCAAAAATAAACATTTCAACACAAAATTGTTTTAATGTATTCCTAACGGGTTATTATATGGTTAGGAATACATTAAAACATCTTTTTGTTGAAATACGTATTTTTGGGTGTTTCAGACGTACTTTTCAGACTGTCCCTAAAAAGGAACGGTACGCATTAATGTCACTGGTCGAAGTTGTCTCCTGATACAGTTTCAGACAGTCATTGCACTCATCCTCGTTGTCCTGTCTGACATGGTCCCAAAGATTCAGTATTTTGACATTATTTTCTTCTGAGGTGGCTGGTGACGAAGAAGGTTCAAAATTCAAACATTTTTTTTTTTTTTTTTTGTTTTCTTTCCTGCAAGTTTTTTGGTTCCCACTTTTTCTGGAAGCCATCCTATCATCAGACGTTCGCTTCTTTTTCGTAGCTGCCTCTTTCTTAATTTTTCTCTCGAATATATGTGCGGGTTAGTAACAATCGTTGCACTTTGTTTTCTTTTTAATTTTGACGGCATTAAACTGTTTAGAAAAATAGTTTATTACGAAGAATATTTGTATAAAACTCGCACATTATTAATTTATTAGCAAAATTTTCGTCTAAGAAAAGAAGTTTGTTCACAAATTACTTTATTCGCACATTTAGTTCCGAAACGTATATTTCATAACTTAAATCTTCAAAAGAAATAAAATTGCACGAACTTCTTTTCAACGATTTATACGGTATAAAAAACTACAGTCCCTTGAAAACACAAATTATAAAGTCACGACAACTTTATCCTCTCGATATAGAACTATAGTCAAAATATTTGATTAATGCCTGTTAATCAAATATTTAGAGACACCCGGGATTTTTTTATATAAAGAAATAACTTCAAAAATAAATTTAAAGTTTTACAATAATCAAGTCTTAAAAATGTGTTGAGAGGGCATACGTATTTTACATTTTATATTTTAGTAAAAATTCAGAACGCCCCTTTTAATCCATTAATGCAGCGAATTTAATCGATTCATACGTTTCACATGTAATTTGCAATTTATGCTGCATTACCAACAAGCTATGGGTAATAATATAATGCGCAATCTCTCCTATCATGAAAACTAACGTGAGAAGCGCGCAATCTCTCCTAAGTACAAGACGCGCAAACTATCCTATTTCCGCCGACAGACCGGACTTTTGCTTAAATATGGCGGCTTCTAGAAAGAAATGCTGGCCTTCCCACTGTTAGCCTAGCTTAGTAGCTTACGAAAAATCGCTTAAGTTTAGAATATTTTGTACTACTGCTACTCTAGAGAAATTCAAAGAACGCATTACGAAAATTCAAGCACTTACCTCGTGAAAACAATATAGAATATCGGTGCTTAATCACAGACGTTCATATCAATCAACTTGAACTTTCAAGTAGACATTCCACTATTGCCGTTGTACAAATGCATGGCGTTAGTGCGCGTGCACCCTACTTCTTCCCCCCGAACTCGCAGGTGCGCAATCTCTCCGACCGCGCAATCTATCCTAGTTTTACCTTAAATGAATTATATGTAAGTTACATTTGATTTATAATTCTTATCCTCGCAATGAATTCTAGTATTTAACGTTTATGTTAATAAAAGTCTGGCTTTCCCTCCACTTAATATGTTTAAAATTTTAATTAAAACACTAAAATTTATTTAAGCTACTAATTAAACAATACATATATTGTAATAGAAAAATTCAATTATACCATTTTAAGTACAGAAATACCATTGTATGCGTGTGCATTAGAATGCATTCAAGAAACAACCATTTGCAAATACTTCAGAGTTATTAATATTTTACACCAAGGCAATGTCTCTAATGAAATGTGTGCAATCCAGAGTTTCCTCAAATAAACGAAAATTAAAATAATATAAATCGTTTTTAATTGTTAATTAGGAAAGGTAAACAGTTTGGTAACAAAGCCGTTTAATTGTACTGTTATTTGTAAACGAATTAGCATTTAGAGTTGATCTATCAAGTCTCTCCAGAGCTATCACATTGTGCATCTGGCCTGAAATGTTTGCTTTTCCCTGTAAGTAAATATAATATCTTCGCTTAATTATTACCTTGCTCTATTTGTTTATTCACAACTGTTACTGCGCAAAAAAGTGAAACTTTATGAAAACTCAAACCAGTGTTTTGTTTTCTTATTTTAATCCTCGAGTGATGGTAGCGTATCAGTAAATATAACGGGAAACATGATTATATCGACTTAAACATTTTCTGAATTTATGCTGCATGAAAATTACATGTGCATAATTTTCCTTCACGATGTTGCGTTCATTTTATTCTTCATCCAAGAAAAACTTTTTTTATAATATTGAAGAAACCTTTTTGGCTAATTATTACAATATTTGGATACTACATTTTTTATGGTAAATAGGTAGATGTGATTTTAAATGCTTCTCTATTTGTTGCAATAAAGTTTGTAAGTTTACCATAGAAATGCGAGAATTATTTCGTCAACTAAGACAGATTATACATTTTCTGATATTATATTTAGTAAAGTAGTCTAAAATCTTTTCAGGAATAATAAAGATAGTTCCAGGGGTGCACTAGTGCCCGAACACGCCAGAGCGTCGTTCTGGTATCGGTTGTCTGGATAGTTCATTTCACATAAAATACCCCTACTTAACGCCGCCCTCACTTTTCCTTTTAATATTAAGCATTCATTGTTTTTTTGAATTCCTTTATATGCCACTTGCCTGACAATTCATGGAATTGTACATAAAACACAGAAAACTCTAATATTATTCTTCAATGAAAGAAATAATGTGGATCAGCTTTTACTTTTCGCTATGCACATTTTTTGTTTACAAGCTCATACTTTCAGTCCATAGAGGCTGAAGGAGATTGCTATGAGCCTAGAATCTGTACCGAGCACTCAATTATTTCTTATTGGCGTTCCAGTACTGGAAAAGTTACGAGTGCAAGATTTTTAAAGCCAAGTTTATGTAAAACCAAAAATAACTCAAACTAGTTCTGATGAAACTGCATAGAACCAATCATGAAAGTCAAGTTTTTAAGCATGTTATTTATTTCTGAGTGTCTTACTGATAGCTTATTTTTTATTTAAAACAAATTTAACGTTTCTGTTATTTAATCATTTCTTTGTGTTTGAGTTCATTCAGAATTCAACACCAAATCCCAACATAAATAAAATTTGTATTATTTTTATTTCTATATTTCCTTCGTCTTTTACATTTTGTTCAGAATATTATTTCATGCTCAGAAACATCAAACACAAAAATTTATCGCATTTCCAACGAAAGATGATTCTAAAATCTACAAAAGTACAAAAGAATTAAAATCAAATAAACTTAAAACTTGAGATTAATTTGCAATTCAGAAAGCAATCTGCTTAGTAAAGAATGCGATGTCGATAAATATGCAATAAATAAAGCATTCGATGCAAATAATGATTTCAGGATGATAGCTTACTTAAAACAAATAATCATTGGAAGATTAGAAGTTGAAGTTCATAACACGTATAATGCAGCACTGACAATAAAGTTATGGCTTTAAATACAGACCTATCTTTCGTATGGTCATGCCTCCATGCATAATGCACTTCTAAAAGCAGGCAGAATGCATTATGCGGCACATCCAGGCAGAAGCACATAAGCCAAGCCACCCCTCTGGAAGGGGGGGGGGAGGGAGGGGTGAAGAAGACATAACTCAAATTGTTAGAATAAAAGCCAGAAGAGAACATTAGCAATTAAAATAATGATTAATTACACGCTAAATACTTCCCTAAAGTTGGTAGTTTTAATGTATTTAAGTATATGTGGTTACTTTAGGGACTATGGGTACGTAAAGTACGGTCTGAGAATATTGTGAGGTTATTCGTTACTAAAATTACCTTCGCCATTTAATGTCGGAAGTAGTAAATGTGATTCATGCGAGCGTAATAAACTGCTATTGTTATTGAACATATTCCTCATGCATTATCATCTGGGGAATGGTACTATGTCAAAACAGTCTTCAGTTCAATAGAGTATCTCAATTTAAAATTTCAATACATTTTTGATGATTTAGTAAGATAAGAAGATAATAAGATTGATCGGTAAACTTAAAAAGGTAATAAAACCGAGTAAGCATAAAAATTTACTTTATTAACGCATGAGTGCAAAAAAGAAAAAAAAAACAATAAAATGTTCATAAAATGTTTTTACCACTCACAAAAAACTTTTTGTCACAAAAATATCTGCATCAAAGATAAAACCTATAACGTGCATAAAAGTAAATAAATAAGTAAACAAAAATCGATTTTTATCGCTTTTCAACTTAATTGATCTGTTTAGGAAACTATTTTTCATTAATTAGATAGTTTCGACCACATTTCATTACAACAGCTTGAAGATTATGTATAAGTTTAAGTTGCAAGACAAATTAAGTTTTAAGCTGAGCATCAAGCTAGGCTTAATTGCAATGGGTTTTAAGCACTAGTATTTGTAGTTTAAAAATGAGAATTACATTACTTATCTTTACTATATTATATTTCATTTGATTCTACTTTTGAATTACTCTAGAACTAGAAATTTGTTGATTTCTTTATTTCACTTAAAACTACTTTAAAACCTGAGAGTTAGAGTTGTTCATATATATTTTTTCAACTTGTAATAATAATAATAACAATAATAATAGCAAAGATAACAATAATAATGAGAATGCAGGTATGTAATCAATGCATATTATAGGTAAAAAAACAAAGAAGTATATCAACACATATATAAATACATTGTATTTCTAAAAGTCAGAGGGGGTGGCAATTGATACTCCCCCCTGATCACCCAAATGGCGGGCCTGTGAGAATGACTCAGACATAGTATGAGACAATCTATTCGCTTCATGTCTCCGAAGAAAGTAGAGGGTTTTTTTTTAAGTTTAAAATTTATTCGTTTTCTGTCTCAAAACCAATTAAAAGAGTTATTTTAGTTACATCTTAGCATTTGCTTCATGTTTCCGAAGCAGGAATTTATGTAATTATATTGCAGATTATAAACTATTCACACTTCGTCTAGGAAGCAATAAGTAATGCAACTTTTGTTTTCAGTTGAGAATGATTGTAATTACAAGTTTTTAAAGTACATTAGGAACACATTTATTATTGAAAAATAATCTAGGAAATTTTAATAAACAAGCATGGTTTTAATAAACGAGCAGATTGGTGAGAAAAATATTTTGCGAAAAATAATGGTTTCTTACAACTGCACTTAAAGGGGGAAAAATGTTTTCTTACACTTTTTTAAAGTATCATATATCACACTCTGAGAATTGATTAAGTAAGAAAAAGGGGTTGACTACCTTTCACTATTCCTTATTCCCCACGCTTACATTAACTTTTTAAATTCAAACGCCAAATTCTTATGAGAAGCGTTTTAAAGATTACACCCTTAATGGAATTTTAAAAGTTTTGGATGCGTGTTAACAGCTATTGAAAACTGCGATTACACTAATAAATGAATGAAGCTGATGATCAAAATTCCTTCCCATTTTGATAAATTACTGTTAAACGCTTTCTCAGGTCGTCTTTATATCACAGAATTTGGGATAATAGTTTCTAGTTCTTAAGCTCAAAATTTAGCGATAATTCAAGACTGGCGATTAAGTTCTTAGATTATAAATTATTTTGGGAAACATTACCGCTCTGATACAACTTTTCTTAGAAAGGTTCTCCAAATTCGATTTATTTTTAATTTTTATAGCCTTCAGTTTTGCGTATTATTGTGTGTATTATCACGCGAACAAGAATTAAATTCAATTTAAAAATGGTGGAATAGTTAGAGGAATGGGAAAGTTTTTTTCACGCCAAGTAACAGACATTTTGCACATATTTGCAAATGTAGTGCCTGTAATTGTAAAATTGAAACTAAAGAAAAATAGCACAAAGTTGCAACTTTTCTTTATGTGGCTGTAAACATTATAGAGTGCTTTGGTAACCTAAAATACGTATCGGTAATTCTTATTCTTATTTGTGCCTTTTAATCTTGCGCTTTACACAAAAGTACATGCAAAATACGAGAAAAATTGTACAGTAAATAAATAATTTATGTTTTGAGACATTGAAAAATTAAAGGAAAATGTGAAGAAAGCTATTTAATTCCATCTCATGAAATGTCTGGGTATTCTAAGATTTATTAAATGAATTACTAAAAATTGAAAGCTTCAATTTTTAGCAATTCGTTAGAACACTTGGTCCACATAATCCTATTCATTTCTTATTTATTTTTAAATTTTCAAAACACTTTTCCATAACGCTCTTTTGAAAATACCTAATATATATATACATATATGGCAGTAAAACTCCTCTAGCGGACACACCAGAGGGACAAAAATAGTTGTCCGTAGAAGAGAGGTGTCCTCACTTGAGGGATGTCCGTTAGTAGGAGTTTTACTGTATACAAGGTATTCAGCGTTGAGTGCATCTATGTGCATATATATATATTTATATATATACAGTCAACTCCCGATAACTAAAATTTTTTGATTATGCTTTACAGCGAATACCGATACAACCAAATTTCCTGTAAAACAAAACAAATTTAGTCCCCCCCATTAGGATAATGTATATTCCGTTACAACGAAGTATTTCTCCGGTCTGCTGGAGTTCGCTGTAACGGGTTTTCCCTGTACTACATCATTCTGTGGAAATGGTTTTGATTTTGAGATAACGAAAGTTGACTGATTTGAAACAGCATTTTTATATTTGACACCGGATTAGACCTATCAGTATTAATAGAAGGAAAATACCATATTACCCACCTGCTTCCGTACAATACTAATGACGAGAATAAATAGATTTATGTAAGAACTTAAGCTGTAGTAATGAAATAATAAGTTCCAATTCATAATGGACATAGTTTAATTCTTAGATAGTCCAAGGACAATGTACACGGAGGTTATTAAAGATGTTCCGAATGGACTGCATTTAAGGTTGCTAAATTGTTGACATTTAATGGCCAAGTGTTAGATCATTTCACGATTAGCAACCCATGACCGAAAACAGTTGAACGGTCATAGACTTACAAGACTTTGATTAGCAAAAACGTAACGGAAGATTACCTAAAGCAAGTAAGACTAATAGTTTCACAATGCCGTACAGTGCAATTAGTGGAGCATTTTAGTAATCGTAGATAATTCTCTTGCCAAACGCTATTAAACAAAGGCAGTTGTAACACAATAAGAGTAAAATACTTGGTTAACGGCTGTTGCTCTGAACTTTTGATTTTTCCGTTTTATGTAAACATCATGTTAATATTTGATACTAGATTCAACCTATTATCATTAACGGATCTCACGAAAGATGCAATAGTACCAACCGGCTTTCGCACAAGAAAAAAGGTTTTTTTATTAATAACATATAATTCACGTTCTTTTTCTGTTTTTAATTATTACACCAATATATAAGAGCTCTTTTAATTTTAGGAAAAATTTTGATTTTTAAAAGAAATAAAGGACACAGAATTTGGATAAAAATATCATGTTCGAAGTTCGTGCTTCCGTTATAAACAGTAAATCCTTCCTCAGCTATGAATGAAAACTAATTTTAAAAATAAACAGCTTTTAGTGAATATAATGCATTCAAAACAAAACTTAGTTACTGTCGAAGAGAGATTTACCCCCCCCCCCCCCCCAAGAATATCCATTTGGTGCTGTTTCCGTTAAAAAGAGGACGATTTCTCAGACTGCATTCTAAGGTGCTTTGCTGTTTAAATCGTTTTAGCACAAAAGATTTCTGTTTATAGAATTATTAAATACAACGAAATTCGAATTTAAGGTTTCGATCAAAATGTGATTGTTTTTATGTTAAACTGAAAAAGTATCCAAATTTAATTGAAAATCAAATGGGTTCAAAGCAGAAAATAAATAAGTCACCATGGCAGAAGCTTCGCACTTATTAGGCTTTTCACAAGTCAACTCAACTCCACTTTTGAAAAATTTCCTTATTCCAGCTCTAAAAGGGTTCTAAGGATTGACATGTTATAAGTGACTTTAGAATGAAGTTTTAGTTAAGAAAATTTTTAACCATGTGACTGTAAAAAATATATCACGATAGTGACATTACTTCTATGGAACGCAAAATCTTCCTCGTCAGTTTTTTAAAATTCTGTCATTGAGGTGTTAACCGATTTTGCAACTGAGCCATCCATGTACTTATGTTATTGAGAGTAACTCTTGAATTTTGATCAATGAGAATCTGCGACTACGAAATTTTCCATCTTTCTAGTCATCCCAAACAGCAGTAAACCTACAATATAAAAAAAAAGCATTTTTTTTGTTGTCTGCATACTATTCAAGTAATACGAGTTGCTTTAAGGTTAATACAGTAGACGCTGGATTTCATGAACCCCTAATTTAAGAACACTCCTGATTTTATGAACAGTACCAGTCCTGAAAAATTTTCTATAGAAAGAATATTATCCATTATACGAAAACTCGCGACATTACGAACATTTTTCATGGTCCTAAATAGTTCGTAAAATGTACCGTCAACTGTATTGCCAAATATTAAACTCCGAAACGTTAAGTGATAAATATTTAAGTTTGTGCCCCCCCCCCATTTTATCTCTGTATAAATCTAACGTAAATAAGGTAAAAATTGCATTTGAAATTCATTTTCCTTATTATTCGTTGGTGTTATTCAAGTGTTCGTAAATACTGATTTGTTTTCGAAATGAGGTTGGATCTATATATCAGAACGCTACGTCATTAAACATATCGCAATTTGGCAGACAAATTACCCAGTCTCTCAAACTTGTCAGACTTCTTTTTTGTTGCGTAATGCATATAGTGAATGAAATGGACGATGGCTATGTTAGTTACCAATAATAAATATGTTAAAGTACTTGCTTTAACACTTATAAAAATCTTAAAGACTTACTAAATTACCGATGAAAATTTATTTATTTATTTACTTGTTTGTTTGTTTTGTGTTCGTGCCTTTAAATTATGAAGAAATGCAAGAGCAAGCTGTTCCTGACTAAATATTTTAAATTAGAAGTGCGTCATTTCAAGAATTTACATTCTAATGACATACACCACCCCTTATCTCTTTGGAAATAAAACCGGTTTCTTCAAGGTACCTCATAGAGCTCGCTGTGAGGGGTTTTGCGAATAGAAAAAACTACATTAATGAATAGTGTTTACAAAATTTTCCTGTGTAATTGTTAAGCACATAATTTTTCATGGCATCTCTTTTAAAAAAAATAGTGCAAGTATGTTTTCGCGAAACTTTTATTTCCTTTTTTACATTTCTAGTTTGTGGAAAGCTTTGCATAATTTATTCGTTTCAGTCATTTCCAGATAAGAGTGTGCATAATGAATGCCACGTTTCTCAAAATTTAAATAAAATTCAAAATGTAGTTAAGACAAAAACTTTCTACAAACTCTCTGCAATCAGCAGAAGCTAGAGATTCATAGTTAATTATTAATTCAAAAGTATATTCCCAATTTTAAAGACTCTTAAAGTTCTGAGCAAAATGTATGAAATAAAATCACTTTATTTGGTGTCATCTGCAGAAAACAAGGCTGTTTTAGTCATACTTAGGTTAAAACTAGACAATTCCATTTATCTTGACAATTTACGTCAATTTTAAGTCTGTAATAAATCAACAAATGCAATTCTTTCTTCGATAAATATTTTCCATAAAATATAATATTTTAGCTCGTCTAAAAAAATAATAAAAAGAAGCCTGGCGGCGAATTCTTACACAACATTTTATGAGTAAATTCAATTGTGTTTGACAGGTGAAAAAATGAAATGCATGCTTGAAATCTTAAAGACTAATGCATTATTAAATTTTCAGCTGAAAGCGCTCATTCATTAGCTTGTACAGACTCCATTATTTATTGGCGGAGTAGTAGGTGGTGCAATATATTTAAAAGAATCTAAAATAACCGCGCAGTAATAACTGTATTCCAGATTCTTTCAATCTTTTCATCGGAAAAGACTTTCAATTTTCAATCTTTTCAATCGATATTCCATACCCAATTCCCTCTATTTTTAACTTCTTTTGCCTCGTTAAATGAATGTTCTTCCAAATAGCGGCAAAAAAAAATAGTTTCTTTTCATTGCTTAATATCGTTCCTGCTTTCAACTTACAGCTGCAACTGCTCTCAAATGATTTATATTCGGGGTAAAGTGATTTGGGAAGAACAAAAAAAGTCTTTTTTTTTCCTGCGGTTGTTATCAATTTCAGGAAACGGTTTAAATTGCATGACTTGATTTTGGTTTGTTTTCTATTTGTTTCATTTAGGTTTTACGGGATTGTTTTATTGGCACAGTTAAATTAGTGATTATATAATAAACACTGTTACAAGATTAACTGGCCATTAAATACAGGGAGACTTCTCAGAAAAATTCGGTTCTAGCTTACATTTTAATGCTTATTGTATGTGTTGCAATAGTTTAAATTTTGCATCGTTCTAAATTGATAAAAGTACATATTCATTTTGAAAAGCACGACCTTTTTATAAATAACCTGATGAAAGTTTACACTAAACCTGAAAAAACGGTTAAATGACCGCTTTTGAGATTTAAATCAAAATTGTTAAAATCCAGTTATATATTTTTCGAGAACTTACTGTACGACATTTTCTATAATATATATAGTTTGTCCAGGTTTCTATTTCTCGTGAACTTACTGTATGACACTTTCTATAATATATAGTTTCTCCAGGTTTTCCTTTTTCTTGAACTCATTATACGACATTTTCTGTAATATATGGTTTCTCCAGGTGGTCCATTTTTCTTGAACTTACTATGCGACATTTGTCTATAATATATAGTTTGTGCGAAACTATACAGTATAGAAAATGTCGTGCAGTAAGTTCAAGAAAATTGTAACAATTTTGGTTAAAGTCTTAAAAGCACTCACTTGCTCCTTCTGATAGGTTTAGTGTTAACTATTCCTAGTTCTATGTGTGATTCCCTCTCCAGTAAAATATATTATGGCATTAAAACAATTCTAGTGTAGTGTAAATAATTTGAATCTGTCATTTAATTATCCTACATTGCACTTTGGTAGTAAAATAACTATTTCATGTAAGTTAAGATTTAACTGGATTCAAGTTGTTCCATGAATACGCGTTACAGCACTAGTATAACACACTACATTAAAAAGGAACTTAATTTTGTACTACGTTTAGATATGCGAGTTTCTTCCTTTTGTACTTATTAAAAAATGTTTTCAAATTTAATTATGGTTCTCGAACAATCAGCTTTTGGATCAAGCTGCAAAAATCATTAAAATATATAGTTTTAACAATAGGGAAAACAAATCTTAATATAACTCAAGCCATTGTCCATTGCTTACATTTTCTATTGAGATAGCAGCTCTTTCTTTACATTATTAATTCAAATTTTACAGGATTTGTAGATAACATTTTTCAGATGACAATATATTTTCAATATAAAAAGGTAATTAACTGCATTTATATGTCATCAGCATATTTTGATAAAAATAACGGTTAAGTTTTAAAATGGAAGAACTTAGTGAATTAACGCGTTGAGTGACATTATTGAAGAAATGAAGATGTTTGTGTAGATGGGAACCAAGTTCTTTAAGCAAAGACCATCAGATCTCCTTTTCGAAATTCTTGCCTGTATCAAATAAAGCTGCTTTAAGTAGTGCGAGAAGAGAGGTATAGTTGGAAAAGATGAACTGGAAACGATCCCTGACAACCAGAGAAAAAATAGTAGAGATAATAAGTAAAAACATACATCAACGTTTATCGAAAATACAACATGCGGGAGAAACGCTCATTGTATGAAGAAAACAAAAAGAGCAATCAAAAAACTTAACAGCTGGTTTTTTCAAATTCCTTTAGATGTCACATATCATTCACTGACCTCTTCAATTGCTTGGTTGTTGATAAAGAAAGAAACGGAAAGATTATAACAGCAAATAGCTGAAATCCACATGTAAACAGTGATGCTCCAAAGACATCCCTTCATTTTTATTTCTTTTATATTGAAGCTTATTAAGTACAAAATATTTAACTTTAACGTTTAGAAAACAAATAAAACTGCATTACTATTCTTTTGATATGTAAAAAGCACCTGAGTTTGAATGCTGAAGTACAGGCAAGCAATAGATGTGGTTTCACAAGACTTCTCGATTGCAGGGAAAATGTTGTGAAAAGTGTTATTGTAGTTTGTCAGTAAGTTGTGGTTTTGCTGCGCTTTATGTATTGAACCGTGCTGCATTTATGAAAAAATATGAAGAATCATCAAAATATGCTACTCAGTTGGAAAACTAGCATTGCGATTCACAAACGTTCATTACCATTGACTCAAATATTGTAAAACATTTTCAGAAAAATAGATTCTGCAACATAGTTTGTGAAGTTTTCGCAAAACCTCAGCAAGCAAATTTGTGTAAACATAAAAACAGTGTTGCTTTTCATGGTAATGTTAATCTGTTCTAATTGCAAAGCAACATCTTTCTTAACTTTCGCCTTTCAATTTTATGCGTAAAAATCAACATCAAAAATTTTAAACTTTATTAGTGTTGCAGAACGACTTTTTTTATTATAATAACCATGTAATCAGCTTACGTTATCTCCCCTGGGGGAAAAAATATCAACTTGGAAAATGAGACCGACTAAATATGACACAAAAAAATGACATTCCTTCATTCGCGTTAAATCTTTTCTCAAAATAAATTATTTGTTTCGTATATTTTTTTCCCTGTGAAGATACACCACTTTTAAAATAAACGCTCCAAATATACTCTCTACGTTTTGGCACAATCATTCGTGCGAATCTTCTGCAACCTCGTGAAACACTTGTTCCAAACCCAATTCTTTCTCTGTTGCTGAAGAAGAGCCGGCGTAATTTGTATGCTCATCCCTCTGAAAAGAATGCGACTTGGCAGCCAATGTCATCGTTCCTGTGAAAGCGCCAACAAGGATCAAAGGTCAGTGCCTCCCACATCAAATGCTCAAAACCCTCATGGATTCCATGATGTAATCGTCCCCTAATCCTTCACTGCTCTTTCTTAGGGGCCTCTATTTATGAGCAGCAATATTTGTGGGGTTCAGGAACGGAAGGTGTCTGACCTTATTGCGTCAGAAGTTGGTGAAACTCGTAAAGATGCAAGAATTTATTTATATGCTTTTGTGAAATCCTCATTAGGCACACGTCAGATCGATAATATCGTCAGTTTAAGTGCTGCTGTTGCAGAATACTTCGATGCATTTTCAATAATTATCTCTAAATATATATAACTCTTTATTGCTAAAGCTATTTTTAGAAATCGTTATAATCATCTTAAAGGAAATCAGTAAAGCACGAATTAGGAAAATAATTCCATTAAAACTATGTTACACTATTTCATTAAAAGCTTAATCTCTAAATAAATATAAGATTAATTAAAATGAAAACCAATGTTGTTAAACATTTTGTTATGGTAATATGTTTATGTTTTTTACTATTTGTATTAAAAGTCTTAAAAACGGGGGTTTGCTCTTTAAGGTGTTAAATGCAAAGGCAAAGTTTTGATTCGATATTAGTAGTAATGGTATGATCATAACCAGCACACTTTTATAAAGTTTAAGAAATTGTTTCACAGTATAAACTTCTTCACCTCGATGAACACTAAAGATTCAAACGGTGCAACCGATCGTTGCGCGCTGTTCACTTCATGAAATGTTTCGCTCGATAAATCTTTTCTGCGCGTACTTACTAATAGATTTGTTCTTTTTCTTATTTCTGTTGATTCAAGAAATTCCTTTGATCGGTTTGAAGTAAAGAATAAAAAGTACAGAGAACCTTAAACTTTTTTTCACATTACTAGAATCATGTTACCTGAGCCAAACACCTCAAAATAACTTTTTCAATTATAAACCTTGAATATTGTCTCACACCTATCTGCAGGCATACCTAGTGCACTTTGTATCTCGTTTGAACAGGTTCTAATTAGTTTTACTAGTGTTTTTCCTATAATTTTGTTTTAATGATATCTTTTTTACTTTTTATCCCTCCTTCTTGCATGTGCACTTTTTAGAAAGCCCTCGGTACCCCCTTCCTATTACTTTGAGAAATTTTTATATTTTATTCTATTTTCGAACTTTTTTAGCATTTCCAAATTTCTTAATTTCTTTAACTGCATTTTTAACGGTGAAAAAATGATTTTAGAGCTTCAAAACTGTAGCTCAACACCCCCTTAGATCTGTTTAAGACCTTAATTTTAACATATTACAATAGTTTCTAGGACAATTAGATCAAGTTGTATTCGAACTTAGTTTTTTTCTTCAAAAAAAAAAAATTCCCCCTCGACGGAAGAAATGTTTGCTTGCAACTCGGAAATCTCTTGCGGCTTTGTACATTTTAAGAATTTTTTCGTAGTATGAACTTCTTCGCTCGATTAACAACACTTAAGACTGAAACGGAGTAACGCTCATTGAGCGTTTTTAGATCATGAAATTTTCCGCATGATAAATATTTTATGCGCGTACTTACTTAAAAGCGTTAGCTTGTATGAGAAATTTTTCGCAGCATAAAATTTTTTCGCTCGATTAACACTTAAGAGTGAAACGGAGCAACCGATCGCTGTGCGTTTTTCACATTATGAAATTTCTGTTCGATAATTATTTTCTGCTCGACTCGCAGCGTGAACTTCTTGATCGTTTAACACTTAAGACTGAAACGGAGTAACCGCTCGCTGTGTGTTTTTTAGGTAATGAAATTTTCCGCTCGACAAATATTTTCTGCGCGTACCTACTTAATAGATTCTTCTTTTTCTTAAAAGTAATAAATACTTTTTCATAATCTTAAACTCAATAGGTATTTTATAATCATTTTTATTGTACTTGCCTCTGATTTTTTCATTTACTGTAGTACTTACATTGGAAATTGCTTTAACGGTACCACAAGCGCATGGAAAACCTTAAACTTTCTTCACATTACTAAAATCATGTTACCTGAGCAAAACACCTCTAAATACCTTTTTCTCTTCTAAACCTTTTACATTGTCTTACAACTATCTATTTGTAGGCATACAGGTTACCTAGTTTACCTCTTTTTTTCGTTTGAACAGGTACATTTATATGAAAAATAAAATTTCTATTGATTCAATGCCTGTAGTCATAACCAGCATAGTTTTACACATTTTAAGAAATTTTTCGCAGCATGAATTTCTTCACTTGATTAACACGTAAGAGTGAAACGGAGCAACCGATCGCTGAGCGTTTTTCACTTCATGAAATGTTTCGCCTAGATGAGATAAGCTGACCATACAACTTCACTACCCTTTTCTCTCAATAGAATCAATGAACACTAGGAAAGGGGGGAGAATGAATGACTTGCTTTCTGCGCTTCTCTTTTTATCTTTTCTGTCAAGGTTGTGACAAACGTATATTTCCTTCACACTGTCGGAGGAGGAAAGTTAGATAAAGAAATTATTATTAAGTTACGGCAGTAGGAAAGCTCTGTTGTTTTGTTAAATAATTTATCAATTCAACATTTATTTGTAAATTAATTTTGTGAGCTAGAGATTCGATTGTATAACGATGAAAGATATGGAACAACTCATAGATCATTGAATCTTCTTTCAAATTGAGTTAATATTATAATCGTAATTTATTTCGATCATGCATTTAACTTGACGTGTTCACCAATGAAAATCAGTAAAATTTATTACAAATTTTTGGGTTAGCAAATGGAAATAGATTCTTCTTTTTCTTATTTCTGTTGATTCCAGAAATGCATTTCACCAGTCCGAAACAAAGAATAAAAAGTTTCTAGTAACAACTACAAATAGAGTTGCATTTAAAAAATCTATTTATTTACGAAGAAGTTTCGAAAGTGGATGGTCAAAAATTTTAGGATGCTAAAACAGAACTACTTCATTATTTTAGCATCGATTTGCATGACAATTGAGATTTTATTTCTAGTAAGCTATGTCTATACTAGAAATAAACAGGGAAACAGTAAACATCGTAAACAACGGAAAAAACAGGGAGAACAGTAAACATTACTAATACACCTTGCACAGTAGTATCAAAGCATATTGGTAGAAAGATATTTCTTCATGTTTGCAAAAAGGATAACGAAGACATGTTCGATATAAGATACTTTTGGTCGAATGAATCAGAAACCTTAAAACCAGAAATAATTGGTGTGCAATTAACAAGTGAATAATTTCAAAACGTTTGCAAATATTCATCCGGCATTTAAAATGCTGAAATTGAAACATCCGTCTACCTGTATGATTTCAGGGCCCTCCCAAAGTGGAAAAACAGAGCTCGATCGAAAAATGATTTCGGAACAAGTTTATGAGAATCCTATTAAAAAAATTGTTTGGTGTTATACTGTTTGGCAGCCATGGTTTTTAAGAGAAAGGTCCTTTAAATTTGTGTCTGGACTTCCGTCCGAAGAAGAGGAGAGTGATTTAATTGTTTTGGACGATATGATGAATACTTTAACAACTGAAATCTCTCAAACGTTTACTATTGGATCTCATCACAAAAAATATAGCATAATACTAATAACGCAAAACCTATTCCCAAGAGTGAAATCAATGAGAGATATAAGTTTAAATACACATTACATTATTTTATTTCGTAACAATCGAGATTTATCGCAAGCATCATGTTTTGCTAGACAAGCATTTCCTGGACATGCAAAATACTTTATGGACGCTTATAAAAAAGCAACAGATGCTCCTTTTAGTTATTTACTAGTTGACGTTCACCCGAGAACACCAGAAGAACAACGTCTTCGTCAGTCTATATTTCCTGATCGAGAAATGATCAATTGGGTGTTTGTTCCTACCGAAAAATGAATCGAGTCAACCGTCATGTCCATTTGCTACATGTGCTAGCTGCTGCAAGTCCTGCTCAGAGAAAAGCAGTACTAAAGAGTGCCTCAGACGAACAAATAAAAACACTGTGTGAAATATGCCAAAACTTACTCTCTGGAAATATACCAACAAATAAAATTCAGAAATTATGTAGTTACAAAAGAGTAATACGATTATTAGCTGATAGAAGTGTCCCCATTTCACGCAAACATAAGCTGTTCGTTACTAATCGACAAGTAGGGGGTTTTCTTCCTCTGATTTTACCAGCTGTTTTAAGTCTTTTAGGTGGAATTGCTGGCAAAGCAATTGGTAAATGCATATAGAAATATGGCGAAGAAAATGGCATTAGTTCCTAGCGAACTGGTTTCAGAATATTACCAACTAACCAAACCCGAAATCCGGTTAGAGGACCGTATTGCAAGTGTGCTACACAAAAAATTAGCATCTGATGATATTAAGGCAAAACTACTATCAGATTTGATACCCAAATATCAAAAAGTAATGCAACCTTCTCCACCTCGAAAACCATTTTAGATTCCACCTGAACTGTTCAGAAGAAAAAAAACACAGGATCTTTCATCACGAGACATTGTAAATTCAAAATATATAGGTTATGTTGTCCCTTAAAACGAGGCGAAAATTCATTTTACCTATTATAGAAAAGTTGCGATTCAATGGATACACATTTAATGAACAAAATGAATTGGAAGAAAATGGTAAAGCAGAATATCGTAGCAATATAATAGACTTATTCAGTTATGTTATGAAAAATGAAAAAAATGTAACTCCCCCAAAGGGGTTATTTAATGTATTTTTTAATCCCTATACTTAAAAGTAACATTCCACTCCAATGGATAGGTAATAAATTACTGTGGGAGCAGCTTGTTCTATCAGAAAAGACGTCTACATCTAAGAAGATAAGTGTTGACTCATCTGAAGAAGATACAACTCCAATAAATTGGACTCCATTTGACATTGCAAGTTCTCAATCAGATCCAGAAAAGAAAGCTCCGATGAAATGGCAAACTTGGGCAGATTAAAAAAACTTTACTATGACCCAAAAGAACCTGGTTCTTTCGGAGGAGTAAAACGATTGTCACAAGCAAGTGGACAGCACAGGCGAGATGTTCAAAAATGGCTCGCCAAACAAGATGCGTACACGCTTTATAAACCTGTCCTTTACAAATTTCAGAGACGCAAAACAATCGCTTACGGTGTTGATGAATTGTGGCAAAGTGATTTACTTGATATGCAAAAATTGTCTCGATCTAACAAAGGGTATCGTTATATTTTAACAATTATTGATGTATTCTCCAGATATTTGAGAGCATTTCCTATTAAAAACAAAAAAGGGCAAACAATAGCAAAAGTTTTTCAAAACATATTCAAAAAAACAAAACCTCACAATCTACAGACAGATAAGGGAACAGAATTTTATAACAAAAATGTTAACACAGTTTTAAAAAAATATAAAATTCATCATTATTCAACGAGAAGTGAAACAAAATGCGCAATTTTAGAGCGTGTTCATAGAACCATACTAGAACGTTTATACAGAGTTTTTTCTTTTCGCAACTCCTATAAATATTATGATGTTTTACCAGCGTTAGTAGATTCATATAATCATTCTATTCATTGCGCACACGGATTTGAACCTGCCAAAGTAACAAAAGACGACGAACCGATACTATATAAACGCTTATACAGTTTTAGTTCAATACCACAATTCCGTTTTGCTGTAGGTGATATAGTCAGAATATCGAAGGCTCGTAAAACTTTTCGAAAAGGTTATTTACCTGGGTGGACTGAAGAAACATTTCGTATTTATAAAAGATATCCTACAATTCCACCATCTTATGTTCTACAAGATTTTGATTCCAATGAAATTGAAGGACGGTTTTATAACGAAGAGTTGCAGAAAATTGATAAATCAACAGGTGAATTTTGGGCGATTTGAAAAAATAATTCGAAAGAGAGGCACTAGGGGAAAACTTGCCAATTATTTGTCAAGTGGGTTGGATTTCCAGATTCTCAAAATTCGTGGATTCGAGCTGACCAGATTGCAAAGAAATTGTAATGGATCAAACAGTGAACGATTTTCATGTTTTGTTACCTTCCAATGCTAGCATGAATTATTTCCCCAATAATACTCCTGATCATTTTAAAACCAAACTAGCTCACCCAATAGCGCTAAGTGGTGAATGGAAATGTTGTTTGTCTGAAGTAACATTACCAGGAAAATATTTCACTATTCACCATAATTATAACGACAGTTATACTGTCGAAACTGTTGCAGATATCAAAGATACTACGTTATTACCTGAATTTATCATCCCGTTATATAATGAAAATTATTCTGATTTTGTGGAAGGCGTGAATGCCAATATCAAAAAGTTGACTAACGTCGTTCTACTAAGGTTTAGACGCTTTGATGCAGCCCCCCAGTTACAAATATCGATTAGACCTCAGATTGAAATGGAAATTACCGTCGAAAAAGGATCCAATTTTCTGCGTCTTTTAAAATTGAATCCAAATGTTGATCACATCACCCCTGGGCTTGATTTGGAAAATTAATAAAAGTTCGTAAATATAATCCTCCAAATGTTGAAATGTTCAGAAACCAAGAATTTAAAATTACAGTTAAAAGACCATTACTGAAAACGGAACACGAAATTCTGCTTCAGGACATGGACGAAAGAGATATTTTTGATCAAATTTCAGAGAAAATAATTTACGTAACAAGAAATAATTTAGTTTTTTTAAAAAGCATAGCAATAAGGTTATTCTTAAACTCAAGCCAAATGTAAAACTAACAATGAGCCGTAGTTCATGCCCAAAACTAATGGATGCATTAAATCTAAAAGATGAAGTTCACATATTTCAAGGTGAAAATCTATTTAAAACTCGGAATTAATCGACAAAGCCGAAGGAGAAAAATTTAACGTTAATGAATATGAAACTTTTCCAGTAATACGTAAAGAACAAAAGATTTTTCATTTTAATATTCCAAGCGGTATGTATCAAGAGTCTAAGGATTTATTTAAAGAATTTCAATATATTTCTTTGCGAGAGTCAAACGATTCAAAAACGGAATTGGTTGTTCCCATTAATACTAAGGTAGTTTTCAATGAAAAACTTTCAACTATGCTTGGATTTCTCACAAACGCTTTTCAAGAAGGTTACTATAAATCAGATTATATTTTAGAATTACGAGCCGGAATTACTGAAGTTTATGTTTATTGTGACATTGTATATTCTTCGTTGCTGGGAGATGTATCAGCACCTATCTTGAAAATCATACCTATTGCCAATGAATATAAAGAACAAATTGTAAAACAATTTACAGTACCTTTATACTTTCCCTTGAAAAAACGTTATTTCGATGTTATTGAGATTGAATTGGTAACAAGTAGTGGCACGCCTATAAAATTTTTGTCAGGAAAAACAAATGTCGCACTTTAATTTCGAAGAAAAAATGTATAAATTTTCTAGCAAAAAAATCGAACTTAGATAAATCAGTTAGACATGGAGGTGCGCGGTCAAAGATTAGATCCTCATGATTGTATTGATTACTATTGTAACCAGCAAGTAAGAAATGGACCTTATTTTGCCTCTAATTATCCCATACAAAGGGGTTATGAGCTTTTCAGCAATTTGAAAAGATATGCAATGCCAATCATGATAAAGGCAGGTAAATATTTTGGGAAACGTCTACTAACGACAGGTCAAAACGTGTTGGAAGATATGTCACGAGGCCAGTCATTCCGAGAAGCCTCACGAAATCAATTGCGACAAGCTGGGAATGAAATCAAGCAAGATATTCTTCGCAAATTGAGAGGTGGAGGAGGTATTAAAAGAAAGAAACAAGTGTCAAAACGACAGATGAAGAGAAAAAAAGCTTGCATGAAAGACGTGTTTACAACTCCTGTGAAAATGGAAAAATGTTATTGCACAAAAAGTGAATTGGATTTGTTCACGACTGTTCCCATACAATTGGCAATAGACCGTTCATCGTTTGTAGAAATTCATCCTGTTGCATCAATAACTGATAACAACACTATTGAATTCCTCATATCAGGATTAGGTGAATCCTATTTTGATTTGTCACATCTTTTTCTTCACATTCAAGCAAAAGTTTTAAAAGCTGATGGTGCAGCTTTTCAAGAGGCAGATAGATGTGGTCCTATTAATTATCTCTTAAATACAATGTTTTCGGAATGTCATATGTCACTTAATGATCGTTAAATTTCTTCTGAATGCAATTATGCCTACAAAGCATATATACAAAGTATATTATTTCATCCGGAATCCTCTCAAAAAAATTTGTTAAGCGCAGGATTATTTGAAAAGGACACTGCAGGAGAATTTAATGACGTAAATTTGTTAGAAGCAGGAAAAAATATAGGATTAAAAAACGGATGGAACCGCGTCAAAAATGGCAAGTTTTTGACATGTGTGGAATTCTTCATACTAATTTAGGAGCTCAATCTAAATTATTAATAAATGGAGTATCGATCCGAATTAGACTGTTGAAAGCTAAAAATGATTTTGCAGCGACTATCGCATTCAGCGATAGTCGCGATTTGAATGCGATAGTCGCCTGCAGCATTTGCAGCTGCAGGCGACTATCGCATTCAAATTGAAAATATAAGTTTGTACGTAAGAAAATGTGAAATTTCAAGCTCTATTCTTGTAGCTCATGAAAAAGCGCTAGAACAGTCACTCGTGCAAATGCCGTTCACTCGAATTGAAATAAAAACGTTTACATTGAGTTCTGGATTAAAAAGCATCACCATACCAAATGCTGTCAATAGTGCTCTGCCTACGCGCATGATATTAGGTTTAGTATCAAATTCTGCTTATACCGGAGATTTAAAGCAAAATCCTTTCAATTTTAAAAATTACAAACTAAACCATATTGTTCTTAGTGAAAACGGTACTCAGATTCCGAGTACTGCATATACTCCAAGTTATGGGAAAAATTTATTTGCAAGAAACTATTTAAGCTTATTCACCGATTTAGCTCAACACAAAACTAATGTAACATTTAATGAATACAAGGAAAATTCATGTCTGCACATTTTCGATCTCACTTAAGATTTCTCTTCTTCTGATCCTTTTGCAAATGTAACACGAAGCGGTGATATATCAGTTCACTTGAAATTCGAAGAAGATCTCCCCGAAACAGTTACTTTAATTGCTTACATGGAAATGCAATCGCTCATCGAAATAGATAAAAGCCGAAATGTATTTGCAGATTTTTAAACTAACATGGATACGTTTACCTTGATGAGACTAGCCCTGAGCGATAAAAAGCTTAAATCAAGCTTTGGTGGTGTGTTTGCTAGTGATACGCTTCCAGAAGAACGGAAACATAAGCGCTCTTTCATCGTCAATACAGATCCTTCACATTCTAGGGGGCAACACTGGCAGGCTATGTATTTTGACAATAACGGACACTGTGTTTTTTTCTGCTCATATGGAACACCACCTACACATAATATTCAAAAGTTTATGAAAAAAAATTCAACAAGTTTAGAGTGGAACAATAAGATGTTACAACATGTTTACTCCTCAAAGGGTGGGTTATTCAGTATTTATTTTCTATGGCATATTTGTCGAGGACTATCCATTAATCATCACATGCTTGCCAAAATGAACAAATAGTTCAAAATTTTGCTCAACGGTTTTTCAAGGTAGTACAAATCCCCCGACCATTGTATATTCAATATTGCCAGCCTCTGAAAAAAAGTAGCTATGCTCTAAAGAAAAGTATATAAAGGAGTCAACATCAGATTCAACTTTAAAAGAAGATCAACCATGGAGAAATTCGGTTACATTCTTCGGAACTGTTGTTCAGCAGAAGATTATTTGCACATTCACCCTGCTCTGTTCAATAACATTGTTGACTGCGTGCAAAATGCTTTGCAAAAACATCTTGACGATTCCAACAAAGTGGTCTACTTCAAAATCTTAAACAACAGTGAAACTGTTCAGTTCATTCATAAAGAACCCAATCAAGATTTATTTGGATATTGCCAACTGCATCGACGGCATCCACATGAAAGATTTCAAGTGTTTGCACCAATTAAAACTTTATTTCCTTATTTGTTGGACTGTATATTAACTGCAAGAGAAACAGAAAATGACGTTCCTGATTGCCCCCGCTATCAGTTGCAATTTGGATATTTTAAAATATTGTCACCAGATGAATTTGTAGAAACTCTTCACGTATTGTAAAAATTTGTAATTTTTGGTTTATGTAACTCAAAATGAAAATTAAAACAAGGATCAACTATTTGTTTCTCAAATTATTTTTCCCTTTATTTGAAATGAATATATTTACTGTACTCCGTTATAGCAGCAGTACATCCCTCATTAATAATTCGAATAGAACAAAAAATTACAAAATGAAAACAAAATTATAGGAAAAACACTTGAATCAACAGAAATAAGAAAAAGAAGAATCTATTAGTAAGAACGCGCAGAAAATATTTGTCGAGCGGAAAATTTCATGATCTAAAAACGTACAGCGAGCGGTTACTCCTTTTCAGTCTTAAGCGTTAATCGAGCGAAGAAGTTCATACTGCAAAAAAATTCTTAAAATGTATAAAGCCGCAAGAGATTTCCGAGTTGCAAGCAAAACATTTCTTCTGTCGAGGAAAAAATATTTTTTTTTTTTTGGAAGAAGAAACTAAGTTTGAATAAAATTTGATCTAATTGTCCTAGAAACTATTGTAACATGTTAAAATGAAGGTCTTAAACAGATCTAAGGTGGTTCCGAGGGGGTGTTGAGCTACAGTTTCGAAGCTCTAAAATATTTTTTTCACCGTTAAAAATGCAGTTAAAGAAATTAAGAAATTTGGAAATGCTAAAAAAGTTCGAAAATAAAATAAAATATGAAAATTTCTCAAAGTAATAGAACGGGGGCACCGTGGGCTTTCTAAAAAGTGCACATGGAAGAAGGAGGGATAAAAAGTAAAAAAGATATCAAGAAAACAAAATTATAGGAAAAACACTAGTAAACTAATTGGAACCTGTTCAAACAGAAAAAGAGATACAAAGTGCACTAGGTAACCTGTATGCCTAAAAATAGATAGGTGTGAGATAATGATCAAGGTTTATAAGAGAAAAAGTTATTTAGAGTTGTTTGGCTCAGGTGACATGATTCTAGTAATGTGAAAAAAGCTTAAGGTTTTCCTGCACTTGTAATAAACATTAAAAAAAAAAGCAATTTCCAATATAAACACTACAGTAAATGAAAAAAAAAATTAATAACACTAGAAAAAACGTTTTACTTTTAATTCTTTGCCTCGGATCGGAGAAATGAATTTTCTTGATTCAACAGAAATAAGAAAAAGAGAAAATCTAGTAGTAAGTACGAGCAGAAAATATTTATCGAGCGAAAACATTTCATGAAATGAACAGCGCGCAACGATCGGTTGCTCCATTTGAATCTTAAGTGCTCATCGGGCGAAGAAGTTTATACTGTGAAACAATTTCTTAAAGTTATAAAAAAGTGCCGACTCCGATTTTTTTTGTAAGAAAAAACTAAGTTCGAATAAAACTTGATCTAATTGTCCTAGAAACTATTGTAATATGTTAAAATGAAGGTCTTAAACAAATCTAAGCGGGTTCCAAGGGGGTGTTGAGCTACAGTTTTGAAGCTCTAAAATCATTTTTTCACCGTTAAAAATGCAGTTAAAGAAATTAAGAAATTTGGAAATGCTAAAAAAGTTCGAAAATAGAATAAAATATAAAAATTTCTCAAGGTAATAGGAAGGGGGTACCGAGGGCTTTCTAAAAAGTGCACATGCAAGAAGGAGGGATAAAAAGTAAAAAAGATATCATTAAAACAAAATTATAGGAAAAACACTAGTAAAACTAATTAGAACCTGTTCAAACGAGATACAAAGTGCACTAGGTATGCCTGCAGATAGGTGTGAGACAATATTCAAGGTTTATAATTGAAAAAGTTATTTTGAGGTGTTTGGCTCAGGTAACATGATTCTAGTAATGTGAAAAAAAGTTTAAGGTCCTCTGTACTTTTTATTCTTTACTTCAAACCGGTCAAAGGAATTTCTTGAATCAACAGAAATAAGAAAAAGAACAAATCTATTAGTAAGTACGCGCAGAAAAGATTTATCGAGCGAAACATTTCATGAAGTGAACAGCGCGCAACGATCGGTTGCACCGTTTGAATCTTTAGTGTTCATCGAGGTGAAGAAGTTTATACTGTGAAACAATTTCTTAAACTTTATAAAAGTGTGCTGGTTATGATCATACCATTACTACTGATATTCGTTTATGTAAAAATGCTTAAAGGCAAAACTAACTATATGCTTTTAATATAAGAAATTAAAAAGCAAAGAACCTGACAAGATAAGGGACCGTTCATCAATGATGTCACGCTTTTTTCTGATATATTTTACCCCTCCCCCCTCTGTCACAAAATGTCACACTTCAACAGCCCCCTCCCCCCTTTGTCACATGTCACGCTATGTTGTATAATCCTGATGTCACACTTCTTGTTACCCCCTCCCCTCCCCTTGTCACACTTTGTCACAATTTCACGAACCCACCTCCCCCCCTCGAAGCGTGACATCATTTATGAATGATCACTAAGCAGGGAAATTATTGATACTCATTTTAAGAGATCAATATTCCCAAAATATAAACCGAAAAAAACAGGCGTTCTGGGTAATTCTGCACCGCATGAGTCACTTATAAGAAAGGTGCATTAATTTTGAATTTAAATTTAAATATTCATTTACTATAACAACGTCATAACTCGGAAAGTTATGATTTTTTAGTTAATACTGTAGGGATAATTACAATGATGATTGCAATTAGTATTAATTCAAAAAAGCGTTGACATTTTTATTCATGATGTTTTTTCAGCAACTGTATTGAAAAATTGATATTTCATATATTGGGAGAATGTAATAAAAATTAAAGAAGATAAGTTCAAAAATTGAAAATGTACTCCAGCTAATTACTTACTACTATGAAGGTCCATGCCGAGAGGGTTGAAAATATAATAAGGCCCAAATTTCAAAGGAAATTGCCTGTTGATGTTCCAGAGAAAAAAAGAAAAAAAAACCTGAGCGATTTCTAGCTCTATTTCAATTCATTTTCGAAAGATATCCTTAGGTGACTAGTTTCCACAGTATATTTATTGTGCTCACGGTATTTTCTTGAGTATAATTTGAATCATGGGAAAAATAGCGACTCTCCCAATGTGCCTCGTGTCTCACTGTGCCCCCCTTCATTTTCCCCTGTATGTAATAAGATATGTTTCACGAATAAATTATTTTTCTCGCGATGGATTGTATCATATTTTATTGATATTACTTTTTAAAGAATCATTTTTACAGAAATCTTCAAAATAAATATGTTTTTATCGTTAAATGTTTTGGTTATTTAGTTTTTCTTTAAGTGCCACTCCAACTTTAAGCGTTTGCAAAATAAAGTTTGAAATTAAATATTCAGTTATGCAAAATCTTTCAGCATAAATCTTCGAAGTTATTTTGAAATCGGAGAAAGAAAAATATCTTTCATAAAATGTTCCTTGTATTAAAATTACATGGTAATATGAGTTATTTTGATTTCTTAATGCAGATCTTTCTGCATAAAAAATCACATCTTTCACAATAACAAGCAACATTTTTATGATTTTCCAATAAGATTGAGATACGCATTCTAAAATATTACCATCGATAAAGCAAAACTTTTGTAAAACATATAATTGGTGACAGTTTATGATATTGAAAGCAATTTATGATCTACACATTGAAAACAAAAATTTGGCGTTTCTTATCCTACACAATAAAAATTAAAATAAGTGTTTTACGGGAAAGGTTGTATTCTCGGTTTTTTTTATGGAAATGTATCTTCTTATGCAATTAGGAGAGTGCATGTAAGTTTTAAAAAAAAGCAGAGAATCAAGAAAATTTAAACATTAACTATTCATTTCGGCAAGACGGGGATTTTCGCTCGAAGCAACTTTCTCAGCGAGAAGCAGTTTTAAAAATTCACTTCAGCTTGCCTTCTGTTTTTGAGCTTTTCAGTGCTTTGCGTGCTGCCATAGAAGAATATAAAACAATAGAATTATCCCTTTAGCTTAGAGAAAGCTCTAAAGCAAACATTAATTTCTTTTTAAAAAATTAATGGCGGAGCTCTAAATGCACACGACTGTAAACATACGTTATTTTTAGAGAATGATCTCGGGTAAAAATAAACTTGTCAAGGTCTAAAATTTGAGCTGCCAAGAATTTCTTTTTGAATTCATGTTTCAACGCTATACTACATTTATTTCTAATGGAAGCCGCTTTGTAAATACTGTTAAATTTCGCCGACTTGCATCAACAAACAATTAAATTTAAAGAAGTCTCTTTTAAGTCAAGAAGAAATGTCACATTTAGGTTGCTCGTGATAAATTCGTCTCCACGAATCTTGAATCTTCTTTATTTAGTCTATTTGATGTCTACGCAAAATACTAGATATTGCCCAATCTATTTCCTACGCGCCGTTTAATAGTATTTTTATTTAGGATATCAAGTTTTGTAGATTTCATAAATGTTATGTAGGCACTTTTGTTTACGAAACCATAGCCAATCTGCATAATATTTTATAAGCATTATCCATTTTTGAATAATCGGAGAAATTTCCAGACTGCAAGAGTTTTTCAAAGATGATATAAGATATTTTAAATTGTTTTATTAGTTGGTTAAACCCTTTCTAGAAGATATTAAACATTTTTTGCTGAGCAGCTTGTATATACATATTCTATGAACCATATAAATAAAATTTAAGATACTGATGTATGGGGGCATAAGGTAAGTATTTCAGTTTTGGCTACACATGATCAATTAGTTAAATAATATTAAAAAAAAATAACAAACAAAATTGTCAATCATAAAATATGGGTGTTAATATAGACTTTAGAGTAGTTTTAGTAGTATATATATATATATATATATACATATATATTCAGTTAATTGCTAAAAAAACTTATTAACCGACCATATGTGGCTTGAGCTGGAACACTTGCCATAAATATGTAATATTGATTTTTCATTTTTTAAAATTATATATTATTTCCAAATCAAAACGAAAATTATACTTTGTAATTTTACCTATTTTCACTTGATGGCAATTTTTTTAATCAAAAGCATAGAATTTGAAAGTATTTTGTGGTACGGATAGCCATTTTTGAAAAGAATTCAATGATAGTTTATTTATCGATAGGTATTTTAGAGAAGCCAGATGGGGTCGCATTTTGAAAACTCTCAGGAAAAGCTCATAGGCAATGAGAACATATCCTATAAACTCTATTAACACTTTTGGTTGATTCTGCAAATTACATCCATAGTATTCAAAAACAAGCTCATAAGCATTTTCTTCAAAAGGCTCTAAATTTATTTTCTTTAAAAAATATTTTATTGTGTCTAACGTATGCATGCGGTTTAAATCATTTCCTTGAACCTTTTGCATTCAAATAAGTCGTGTCAATGGAAATATTTCACTTTCGGAAATATAAAATTGAAACGTTGTAGATTAATTCCGGAGGTTATATCGAAAAGAACGTTTCGATCATACTTTTAACGATTGCTAAAATAATATTCCCCCTATGAAAGAACAAATAAGGCTGCATGCATTGGTAGCCATAACGAACGGATCGCTGTAATGGAGGTCGTTCTAAAGAGCGTTAACTGTATCAGTGAAAATTGCTTTATAATTTCCAATGAATTGTAAGAGTTAGGATGGAATGTTTAAATTTTAAAAAATGAATAAGAAAGCCAATCTGCCAAAGCTATTTTCTGTTACATCCATTGAAGTTTTGTGATGCAATCAAAGGCTTGGGTGCGGAGATTAGCACATGCGCAGATACGCCTCTCAAGATCTGATACCATGTGCAATTTCACATATACTTAATAGATATTCTGGTTTTACCAAAGTAGAAATTCAGTATGCCTCCCTATGCTATTTCCGATCTTATCCTTTTAGCCTATTTAAAAGGGAACAAATACGGCATTGTCATAGATGGGGAATAGAGCACGCAACATCGAATTCAACGCACCTCTTCCTATAAAGGGGTTAAAAGCTACCGTTTTTCGATTTTATATGCGCAAAAGCTCAAGCAAAAAGTCTATTCTTGCTCTTAAGATTCCACTGGGAAATATTTTAGCCTACGCCAGGGTAAAAATAACCCTTACCAGAACTATTGATTTTCGTTATGCTACTTGTATTTTTGCCGAGGAAAAACGCGAGCTTCCAAACTGCTTGATGAATTATGTAAGAAGTATTATCGAAAGAATAATTTCACTCTTTGCTGGTATTTTTTTCACCTAATGATTCTTAGAATGGAACCTCTAAAAGTATTTTCATCTTTTCAGTTGTAAGTAATAAATAATAAATTTTTCGTTATTGTATTTACTCTTGTTGTACACCAAATACTATTTCAGATGTAACATTTTTCGTTTCTGGATTTATTGTTTAATAACCAGGCCGATCATTTATTTATGCCGAACTAAAAAAGGACGGGCTTTTCTTCATTTTAAGCGAGAATAGTTATGGTGAAATTCAGGTTTGTTTGACCATTTATTTATGTGGAACTAAAAAAGGAAGGGGTTTTTCCATTTTTAGAGAGAATAGTTTTGGTGAAATTCAGGTTTGTTTATTTGAAGCTTAATAAATTTTCATTGAGAATTCGCCTATTGTGTCTATGAGAAAACAGCATATACAAGAACGTATTCATTGAAAAAAATGCGCTTATAGTCTTACGGTGGACATGAATCATCTGCAAATACTACGTCATAATATGTGCATGTTTAGCATTGAAAAAATAATAATAACAATGATTTTCAATGCATTTAAAAAAGCGATTAAAAATAATTCGTAATATATATATATATATGTTCATAATTTGACCCAAAATACATAAAATAAGTAAAATAGTTTTGCATCCTATTTCAAAATGTAATTGACAACAACACCCCTACAGGTTCGGATTAACGAACTTTCGGATTAATAGATTACACGGGAAAATGCGAAAACTTTAAATTACGTGCAGAAAAATTATAGCTCAGAGATGAAACTAAAATTTAAAAAGAACTAAAGTTTTTTGTTTATGTTTCATTCTACTGCGAATGACATTGCTTAGCAAATATCAAGCCCCAACCTGCTTGAATTATACGTTTTATTATAATTTTTTTTAGTTATCATTTATAGTGCTTCCTTATATATGGATGTATTGTTTTTCATATCTAACCTACACTACAATTTGTCAGATTCTCCGAATAATATTTGCTTTTATAACAAAGAAACGATTTAAATTGCATTAAAAATGATATAAATAAATAAATAAATAAAACTGACATTTCGAACGTCATTATTTTTAAACTAAACCACAAATGTCTATTATTTAATACCATATATTTCGACTCGGTTTTTATTTATGCGTATTTTACATATGCGTATATTTAATTTGGCCGTTGCAAGCTACACATAAATGCTGTATTTCTTCCCTATAATCATAAAATGTTTTTCAATATTGAAGGCTGAAAACGTGACGAGTAATTAACACTGCAATATCAAATGCAATGGGTGTTTTTATTAGAGGAAACTTAAAAGCTTAGCAACTCAGAGAAATGCCGAAACCCGACTTTTTTTTATATGTATCTCGCTATTGTTGGAGTTGGAACCACCTTGTCATTATTTTAATCGTATGCAGAAGAGCTATGCAATTTCCAGACAGGCAGTTCGATGCACCTTCTTTTAGTTTTACTGACATCACCCAAATTAAGCTCTTGCTTATTAGAGAAGTTTTTTTGCGTATGGGAGAACAAACAAATATCTTTAGAACATATAACTAAAGACGGCGAGTTCAAAGTATAAGTTTGTATGAAAGCGAATCTCACAGAATAAACTTTTTCAAGAAAATTTCTTTTTTTTTTCTATTTTTTTTGTCCTTCGGTTCCCATTGTCTCACATTTCTGAGTTTAGTTTGACTGAGTTTTGTAAACTGATTCAGTTTAGTCTTCATTTGTTTGGAAAAGCATTAATTGAAATGCACTGTTAAATCAAAATTCTTGTTATTGGGATAAAATGGCTTATTTTCAAGAACATCATGTTCTCGAAATGACCCGAGTCGAAACGACTTAGATTTGAAAAACTGAGTTCTTATTTTTTAAGAAACCCATTTCTCAAAAATGATCCAGTGCGATCTCAATTCTGAGACACCACAAAAAAAAAAAAAAAAAAAAAAAAAAAAGAAAAAAAAAAATGTTTTCTCATATTTGTGGTAACACTATTGGAGAATAACACAACATATGTGAATCCAGAGTAAGTCGTCGTTAATCACCGTCTCGCTGAGGAATCGAAATCGAAACTTCTTCATTGTAAGCTAATGCTCATCTGCTGAGTCAGGAGTACATCGAACAGACTTGGATAGAGTTGTATTATAAAGTTAAAAAAAAAAAAAAACTTAATTTCATGCATTTTTAAAATATTTTTTTCAAAGTCTTTTTTTTTTTTTTTGTATCTGATGTTTAGTTTTAAGTGAGCCTTAGGTTTTTAATTAAAAATAATTAATCGCTGTAACAAGAGTTCTTATTTTCGTATGAACTTCAAGTCCATTTTCTTTTACGCAGGTTTTTCTCTGCTTTAAAATGATCCAAAGTATGAGAAGATTAAAGTATGTCTTCTTGAAAAGAATTCTTAAATTCGGAATGAAAACTAATTAGAATTTTCAAATGGAACCATGCCAATTATTCCTTCCGGCAGATGATTGATTGAATTTTCTACGAAATCCGTTAAAAGGTGTAGGTTTGTACAACGTTAAAGCAAACAAACAGACATATAGATTTATAGATGTAAATTTTTTTTGAATTTCTTATGTTTCGTGAAAGAAATAAAAATTCTTAGACACTCAGCTGATGAATTATCAAGAAAAGTAAGTTAAACTGGTCTTCTTCTTGGAAATAAATAATTTGACAAAATCCAGCAGATGATTAAGTTTATTTGGAATTTCTTTTGTTTCGTAAGAAAATAAAATTCCTTAGAAACATTCAGCTTTTGTATTTGATCAAGTGAAGTTTATTTTGGATTTCTTCTGTTTCTTATAGACATAAAATATCTTGAAAATAATCAGCAATTTTGTCAAGCAATGTACGCTAATAATAAATACAGCTAAAATTAATGTGGCTAAAATTAATGTAATGCAGCAAATGTATTGAAACCTGACATACGTTTCAGAGCACAGTGGGCTCTGTAGTAAAAGTATATAAGTCAAAAAGTTTCGAAATTTTGTGCACTGAAAGAAATTAAATCTTTGGAAAACATTCACCTGGGGGATTTTGTCAAATGATAAGTTTATTTTGAAATTATTTTGTTTTGATGGAAAATGAAACCTCATGAAAATAATCAGTTTCCGTATTTGAGTAGGTAATTTATGTGTTCATTAAAATAATAATAATAATAATAAAAAGCAACGCGAAAACAGCAAATAGAAGAGAATTAAAACTTTATGTGGCCTTGAGTTAATAAGGGGTTCATTATTCAAGGATAAAACTTTAAATGTTTGTTTTGATTTATAGAGGAAATAAAATTTATTATGGAAAAATTTAGCTGCAGGTTTTTGTCCGATTATCTAAGTTTACTTTGGATTGCTTTTGTTTACTAAAGAAAAAAGGCTGCCTTGACTTCCTTAGAAGTCAACATTACGTTTGGCACTTTGCACAAAATTTTTGTATCACTCCTAAAAACCTATATCAGTCATTTGTTATGACACATTCTTCTGTGTATTTGTTGAATAACATAACCCTACATTAAGGCACTTAGAAGCAAACGGGTGTAAGTAACAAAATTCGAAATTTGGGGTTATTAGTGCAAATGATAGGGAAAGCACTATTCTATATTATGACAAGAGATGTTAATGATATCTCTAACAGGTGCTCTGCAGTAACCTGATTTAGAAAAAAAATTAACATTAAAGGTCCCATAAGATCCAAATTTTAATGCGTTTTTCTCAGAATCGTTTTTAGGTCACTAACACCCCTTTGCTTCTCACTGCCTTAATTGTAGTTTTCAACTTTACTCCCAGAAAATTTCCTACCGTTAAAGTTTGAAGGTTCTTGTACAATTAAAGTTATTACAACCTAAAATACAGTTAAGAAACTTTGAAATGATTGATTAACAAATACATGAGAATTTGACCCTTTGAGAGTTTAATCACAGCTCATTTTGCCTAGGGATTTATCTTTCATTTTAGTATGCTTTTCAGAAGTTTTGCTTTTTTTTTGATATCTCGCAAATAATCCCAAAATCTTTAAGTCGCCGTTATCGATCGTCCATTTGGTAAAGTAACCGAGGCTTCCTAGTACTGGCTGAAGGTAAGAAATATCTTCCTCTTTTTTCAGACTGGATGTCTAATACCTTCGGATAATGATTTTTCAAATAATTGTATCAGGCAGGTAAACAGAAGTGCATTAATGAAATTATCATGGCTTGAGTCATGCACAAAAGTATTTTTCTTTCATTATAGTATTATTCTTAGCGTGAGGAAAATCTTTTTCGCATTATTGATCCAAAAGGTAAGCTACCGACTACAGCGATAAAAAAGAAATATATACCTTGAGTTCGACTTACACTTTTATAACATAATTTATTTAAAAGATTAGATTCAATTTTCTTTATTTAATTGCGAGAATAGTCGTTGAAATATTTAGTTACATGCATTTTTCTGTGTGATACAAATACAAATGCAAATACAAAAGTGACGACCAGCAACAGGCTCTGGGCCCAGCTAGGCTCTTCTTAATCAATTTAGCAGTCCCCAATGAACATCAAGAACTTTCTTAAAAGTTTTTACCCCACTGCAATAAAAAGTCGCTTCCGGTAAACTATTCCAACTGCCTACAACCCTATTGAAGTAGTAATTTTTCCAAATTTCAAGATTAACCTGAGAGTTGAAAAGCTTAAAACAATGACCTCTGGTTCTACTTTCAGCACATAGCTGTAGTCCATCAACATTTCCCATTTTAATGAATTTAAACAACTGAATCATGTCCCCTCTAACTCTCCTTTGGACAAACTTGAGCAATAACTGTTAATGTTTGTTTTAAAAACATATAAGTAAATAAATAAATAAAAATCAACTTACTGATATATTTATATTCTGAACACAAACGCGTACATTTAGTCATTTAGTAGGCTTGTATCAAATTATATTTGGTTTACATGAAGTAACTTTAGGTGGCTTGTATAAATAACTTCAGTTGACTTGTATAAGTAGCTTTTATTTGCCATTGTATTAAATAACTGTCACACGATAAGTACTTTGGTCTCATATCATTCTAAAGCTGTTAGTGTTATTCTGAACATCATCAATATATATTATCTAGTTTTTTTTTACTTTTCAATAAAATGACAGTGCTTGTTAACTTTACATAGTGAACATTTTAATTTTGGTGGTAAGAATAGCCGGTCCTGTTCGTATTAGTTACTCCGTTATCTAGTATTAATACGGATAAGTAATATGAGTTAGTTGAGTTGCTAAAATGCTGCACTTTATTTCTTCCTTACACCAGTGCGACAACATTGCTCTCTTTCCTAAATGCTGTGTACTTATTTTAGCTTTTATTGTTTTAAAATAGCTTAAACAAGGTAGATGACTTATCCGAACCTATTGAAGAGAGCACTGCAAACTTTTACTTACTCAATTGAATATTTATGAGTTCCAATGTAAAGAAGCGGACGTAAGTGCTGAATATTATTTTGTATCAACACTCCCTCAACTTTTAAATAAAACAGCAAACTCAGTCGTTCCAGTTAGTTCTTCCATTTTTACGACTATGTTCTAACTTTAATAGCGTTCGGCCTAGAAAAAGATTATTGCATATGATATTAAGATATACAAGTGAAAAAAAATAGTATTATTTCATCTGTATTAAAGTACATTAAGAAATGCGAACAAAGAAAAACAAGATAAAAATCATTGAATTTATTGTATTAAATGAGTTCGACTAGTAATTGAAATCTTCGCTATACATATCTTCGGATTTAGTTCATGAAACGTACATTCAACTATTCATTGAGTATACCAGAAATAGAGATATACTAAAAGAAATTCTTCATGTAGATCCTGACTGAATTTTTGAAATCATTACTTATTGAGGGAAATTAACAAGTACGTGGCGCCTACCAGCAGAGTAATCAGGTTATTACTGACGTTTGCTTGTATAAGTTTTCACACACGTTGAATTTTATTCGAGCAACTGCATCTAGATTAAGCACGCAGATGAAATTCAGCGAATCCTTCATGCCACATTATATTCGCTCGAAATTCTCCTGCAGACGCTCATGCGTAACTTGCTCAAAACATTGTTTATACATGCTTATCAATCACGCACTTAAGTGTGTACCCGGCCTTAGGCTGTTTGCGTGACATTTTATAGAAAACAACTAAAAATAGAAAGAAAAAGGAAAAGTTCGTTAGCGACTCGTGCAACCATTCAATTCGTCACCCATGTCACTACATATTTAAAACTGAATTAATAAATTTAAAATCAAGTTAATTGCATTATTTCAACTTATAGATGATTCTGTTGATTCTAACGACCTTATAAAAGAGCAGAACTAATTTTTAAATCTAGGAAAGTAATTTAAAAGTACCCAAATTACATTCCCCAAACTTCAAGCTTTATTGAGTTTAACTTTCTTGTGAAGAAATATTAAAATGATGAATTTACCATAATTGTATTATCTTCAAACACCAAAACCTTTTTTTCCCTTTTCATTTTGCATCCATTCTTTTTACGCGTCGTAATTTTTACTTGATAAATATATGTCCAGTCTTAAATTTTTTATTATATTGATCTTCATGTGTAGAGAACTTTTTCTTCCAAATGCTTTCTAATCATTAATTTATTAACTATGACTAGAACACAAACTTTTCAAAGCAACTGAATGTTTTAATTAAATTCTTGTTTTCCACTTACAATTTAATTAAACTTCATGAATAAAGTCTTTGCTTTGCTCGAAATTGCTTTCTTCGCGTTCTAACATCCAATTAACGAATAAAAATCAGCCAACAATTGGAGAAAAATGAAAAGGAAAACAAAATCTTGTAATTAGATTAGAAATGTGTGCGTCTATTGATCAGCCTGGTATCCTGTAATTGCATTTAAATTAACATCCAATTGAATCTTTCGTGCTTTCGAAATATATCTCAAGATTTCTTACTACAAAGTTTTATTTACTCATTTGAAATCTTCAAATAACTTATGAACAATTCAACAACATTATGACTAATAAATTTATTTGCAATCTATAATTAAAGGAAAATTTTAAAATCTGTGATAACGTTGTTGAGGTTTCAACATGGTGATCTTCACTGCAAAGTGTTTACTTTTAAGAACCTGCAGTACTTCTTTTTTATTTCAAAGAGAGTTAATTCTTTTACTAACGCATTTCTGAACCTCATAGTTTAGAACAAAATCGAAATATGCACACTGTAAAAATTTTGCGTTTAGTTGCCACCATTTCTGGTGTTACTGAACACGATTTTTGGTGTTCAGTTGGTGTAAAGCTGAAAATTATTCATTTTTTATGTACTTAAATTTTTTTTGTGTGCCTGTCTAAAAAAATATAGACATTATAACGTTTCTCAGCACATTAAATGCGTTACGCATCAAAATGTCATTGCGATTACTCATTTCTATGAAAATAGGATAAATAAGTAATAGTAATGAATTTTTGATGCGTAGATGAGTTAACGAACATCATATGCTAAAAAAACATCTCTCTGTATTTTTTTAGACAGACACTTAAAAGAATTTAAAATACATCAAAAATGGAATAACTTTTAACTTTACACCAACTGAACACCAAAAATGGTATAAAAACCACCAAAAATAACATCAAAATGTTTTGCAGTGTAGTAATGATGTTCTTTACTATTAAAAAATATATCAGTTAAGAAAATAATATTTCACCTTTTCAGCTATTCACCTTATCACTATACTTCCAGCTATTTGTTTACAATTATATTCAGAGTTATTTTTTGTATTAGCCGTTGAAATGTTTAAGTGCCGTAGCGATAAACTGTAATTAGCTGTACTGTGTTATTTGATTTTGTTTGTGTAATTTACGCTTTCCTGTTACATTACCATGTTCCATGCACGTCCGTTAGCGAGAGCTTTCACTGCTTTTTGTTTCTGTGTCACCACTGTACAAATAAAACGGATTTTTTAAAAACTTTATCTTGATTCGCAGTGAAAAATAACGAGACGCCACAGTTCTACGTTAATGTTGATTCTTAATATTCTGCATACCACAGATTCCTACATTTATTTATTTTTATCTTTGTTTTTATTCAATTTCATTCGTTGTTCTGGTACTGTGATAAGTTTTACTTTTCCCATACATCACTAGCTTTATACAAGGATCTGGAGGTGAGAGTACAGCAGGAGGAGGAGCAAACAAAATTTTACTCCAAAAAGGAGCGGAGCCGGAGCAAACAAATTTGATGTGGGGTGCTCCACGGCTTCTATTCATCATTATTATTTTGAAACACAGTGCACATAAAACATTATATATTTATTAATAAAAAATAATAAGTTAATTTTTAAATATTTTCATGTATACCTATAGTAAAGTAACTTCAAAAAGAGATTTAAAAAAAAAATTCTAATGGGCTGCTGTTGGCTTCTGCCAATTGCAGACCTAGTGCGTTCCCGAGAGAGTGGTACCATCTCTTTCAGCGGCACCGCAATGAATGTGGTACCATCGCAGTATGAGAATTTTGACATCCGGTTTCTCCACCTGAAAGGGCGAGCCCCCGGACTCTGTTGATGCAATATTGCACTAGTAATTTAATTTAGCCGAGAGCATCCAAGCTAAATGTCTACTCGAGGGATCTTTTACATGCTGCAGAATTATACGATATGGGCGCAGACGATTTTCTGCATCTTGAAAATCCACCGACACTGCCAGGCTCGATCCTCAGCCCTTCATCCCGAAGTTACGGATCGAACTTGCCGACTTCCGTTTGGGGGGAACGAGCTCCACGCCTTACCACGACGACACCATGCCGGAACTTCAAAAAAGAGATAAATAATATGATTCTTATTAAAATTAGTCGGAGCACGGACCGGAGTAACTCAAAAAAGTGGTTGCTGCAGATATTTGCTTTTCAATGATATGAATCAGGAACGTTTTCTCCATAAAAGGTATTTAAAAAAAAAATCCACAATAAATGAGTGCAGTCAAAAGTTAGTTTTTTTACTCGAGATTAGTTTAATATAATCATAAGTGAGAGGGATAACTTAAACGAATAATAAAAAAATCAAACATTTAACTTTTTCTACCAATTCCATCCTTTTTAAAATTTTAAAATACATACATATTCAAGTTGCTAAAAAAGAAAAGTCCCCTTTCCCGCACAGCTTAAACTCTTCACACTTTTACATCCCCTTCCTTCCCGTCCCCTCAAATTTCTCTTTAAGTTGAAAGCCTTATGAATGTCGTGATTGTGATTCCTGGGAGCATGCGCATCTGGGGTTTCAGGATAGCTACTTTAAGTAGAGGTCCATAAAAGGAAAAAAATAATCACGGACTATTTTACTCCTCCAAAATTTCGATTAAGTATTATTATGATTATGATGATTATTATTATTAATTGTTGACGAAAAATATTAACTGGTCTGATAATTTTAAGTTTTCCAATAATTAGCTCCTGGCCTATGAACAAAATTCTTCCACGAACTTCTTGATAGCTGATTTTAGACGCATTGAAGCTGGTGTACGCTAATTTCAAGAAAAACAGCGTATTCAAGGTACAAATTTGTAGTGAAGAGTGCAAATATATGTTTCTTTGTGGTAAAAATGTCTTTCTTCTTAATCGCGTGTAAATAAAAGTAATAAAAACAAGAAAAAATCTAATCGCATTAGAAAATCTAAAATACCTAAGTTTATCGGTTTAAAATACCATAAAATGGCATCTTGTACATATAATCATGTTATAAAACCGATAGTTAAAGTTATAAACCCATCGATAAAGGTTTAATCATTAACGAAGCTCTGTTGAAATTTTTATAGTCAAGAAAAATTAAAAAAAAAAGTAAAGTTTTAAGTATTATGCCTGTTTGTTTTAAATGAATTAAAATATAATAAAAGTTTAGATTTTCAAATACATGGAGTAATACACAATTGTTTAGCTATTGTTGAATGTAATATTTAGTAGTAATCCATTATCATTTATCAAATATAGCACGTTTATTTAACGTATTATTTCGTTATGCTTAAATATTTTGATTTAGTAAAATTTATAGTTTATCTATGATTAAAATTAAAAGTAAAACTGATGTGATGCATTCATAGACTTTTTAAAAACCCAGCCACCACTGAATACGCATTGAAGAAAAAGCGTGAAATATTTTTTTTTCACCCATTCAATGAAATTTTAAATGAATTCAGGACGTGAGGCGATCTAGTTCTAGAGAAGCTATGGAATCCGTTTTTTGAATTTATTCATGGAGTTCAAAATATATTCACAGAAAAATGTATTCCAGAATTATAAAGGAAAGCTTAGGTATTTTAAAATTCTTCGCACCCATTTTAAATCCTTTCATGAACGGTATATCTTAGGTCTGAAGTTGGAAAAAAAAAGCTGTATTTGTTTATTGATTTATCGATTTCCGAAGCAGAGTTTAATGTAGAATGTTATGCTTTTAGAAAAGGCTAATTTTCTCCCCCCTTTGATTATTCATTTGTTCTCACGTCAACATTTTGAAGCCTAATTTATATTTTCATTATAACATTAATTAAATTTTAACTGTTAAGATAAGTGGTAAACCATCAGAGTCGTTCACGGTTGTATTTTTTACCTATATATCTAGAAAGAATTACAAGATTCAACTAAAATGATAATCTATAGAGAAGAAGGCAAAAATTCTCAATTACAAATTACAGTAGAAAGAATTACAAGGTTCAACTAGAATGATGAAATATAGATAAACTATAGAGAAAAGTCTACAAATTTTCTATTACAAATCGCAGCAGAAAGAATTACAAGATTCAACTAAAGTGACAACTAAAAAGATGAACCATAGATAAACTATAGAAGAAGGCAAACATTCTCAATTAGAAATTGCAGTAGAAAATTAGCATGCTGAAGTCACTATTAAAAATACAAGAAGGCTATATTAATAGAAGAGAAAATGCATGGTAAACGTACACTCACAATTATATATAGCCCTGAGTAATGGGCAATACAAATGGTGGAATGCATAACTAGTTTCCATGCGACGCAGTTCTATCACGTGCATTCAGTGATTAAAGTAATCTACACTTTTCTCTATTTCGATCTAATTTTTGTGGGTAACAACTTTTTAAGGTAACTCTCTTACATACTTGACAATGAATGTAATCATGTAAGCTTCAGTATTCTAGTGGCATGTATAAGAGAAAAATTTTAGTGTTATCACTGGGGTTATGTCACCATGTTGTACCTCTGGGTTTTACACTCTATGATGGCGGCCTAATCCCGCTTTCAAATACGATTAACTTTTGGTACATGATTTACAACTGTAATTATTTTCTTTTCTCCAATGCCTCGGCATAGGAAAAGCAATTAGTAATCACTTATAGAAGTTTGGAATGTGTTTAATACATCTTTGACGAAACTTCAGCGTTCGGCTTACAAGGTTAAGGAAATGAAAATAAAACATAATTTTAGCACAGAAAAGCAAATTAGAGATGATTGGGCAGCGAATTTCCGTAAAAGAAACAATATCAGTTTGAGGACGATTTCACCAACGATTATATAAGGCACCCATTGTTAGCTTACCGAGGAAAATGCAGAACTGTTTTTTTTTTTGATGATTTAACGACTGTTTTTGACAAGAAAAAATTTCATAGTTGTCCAGGCACTCAACATGGATAATACCGGGTTTGTAAGCCATGCAAAAACCAGGTCAAATCTTTGGTGCTTTTGGTAGCACCAATAAAGTCTGGATTTTACCTAATCTGTAGATTTTACCCGTTATATTACTTTACTTTTTCTGAAGTTACATGTCTTTTATTGTTAATTTTCAATATTATTAAATAATTATGAAACAAACTAAGAAATTACATTAAGTTTCATTAACCCATTAAAGAACTAAGTTATAAGTGAGGGACGGCGGCATAACCCTGAGAGCGTAGAGGAATTACACGGAAACCGCCTTAAATGCCTCCACTTTGGATGTTTTGGCTAACTATTAGTTTAAAAATTTCACACTACCATATGGTATTCGGTATAATCGTATCTTAAACACAAATAAAGGATTTTAAGTATATTTTTCATTTTTTCTTTTAATTTTGCGAGTGAAAAATCGAATTTCCCCTAAGGTGGTGTTCTAAGAGGGATAATATATATACATTTAATACTTTGGAAAGTTTAAAATTCTGTACGCCTCTACGCAACACGTTAATCCTTTTACATAAAAGATTGCTTTGGGAAAAGTTAAAATTGAAAGAATTAATAAACTAAAAAACATATTAGAAAATGTGAATTGTAGTTTATAACTGAAGGTCTTCCTTTTTAAATTTTTTTATAATTAATGTAACAAAATAATTCTGTGAACATTTTCGAAAAATTATTTTCTCAAAAGCTTTGTCATGATAAGTAGTTATGGTAGAGCTAAAATACACGAATTGAAAAAAGAAAATCCAAATATCACTGTAAGTTTTTAAAAATATTATCAAGTATGATAAAACTAATGCAATGAAGTACACTATAATAAATTGTAAAAGCACACCAAAAAAAGGTGCAACTAAAACGCAACTTTTCTTACTACAAAGGATGCTACTTAATCATACTATATTTTGGTGTAACATGCCCAACTTAGCACCAAAGTATAGTAAAATTAAGCAACCTCCTTTGCAGCCAGACAATCTGCACCATTTTTGGTACAACATAATAATAAAATTTTTAGTTTATATAGTACTGATTCAATTACTTCTGAAAGAACATTTTTTAACGCTCGTGCAACTATGCTTGCAGTATTTATTGAGAAGTGCACTTCCTCCACCAACTTAGTTTACTGAGTAACTGATGCATGGTATCCTTCTTTGCTTTCATTCAACGTTCCGACTTCTTTGTCACAGTTGGCGTCTTCTTGTCTAAACGTTTAATTAACAAATCCGGCTTTATTGTAATTGAGGAGCCTTGAGTCATACATGAAGCACAGCAGTAAAATTGCAAGCGAGCTCGTTGTAAAAGTTAACTTCTATCTGCAGGAATTATTGAACCATTGTTATTTCCTGCCTTTGTGCATGCACAAACCTGCCAGCGAAATCAAATCACGCGAAAATGCTTGACAAAACCCCGAAGTCAAGGCTGAAAGGGAAACATCAAAGAGAGGAAATTGGAGGTTGCTAAAACAATTGGAATGTTGAGTGGAATTGAGTACAATTTAAGAGATGATGTCGAAGTGTTGGGAATGGTGTTTTGCGTTAAATGCTGAAAGGTATGATATTCTAACCACTTTGGGGCATTTACTATGATTGCCTGAATGAATTTCGTCACTTGTATTGGATGGCTTGTTTGAAATCAGATCATGAATAACATAAAAAGCTATGATGATATGTGATCCTTTGTTGGGTCACGTTCAACTGCTTTTTCTCAGTAGTTATACCACATAAATTTGGTTTGGTTATTTTATACTTGAACAAATAGCACGGAAAAATCCATACGCATCACAGCTCAAGTTCTTTTTTTTTTAATATGAATTCCTAATTTATACAATATAAATTTAAGGTGTTCAGGGTCAAAGTAGCCTAACCAATAAGTAAAATAAAATAAATAAATAAATAAAGACCTGCTCAGTTTTTTCAGAAAAAAATCCCTTTAAAAATATTCTTTTTCTTTGAAGTAGCATTCTTCAAAACTTCTTATGTTGTGAAAATATGTGTAATGCATTCAATGTAACGATTTCCCAACGTTTTGGTGATTTTTCAAATTGCGTTTCTAGTGACAGTTGTTTGCAGTTTGGCCATTCCGGCAATGAACGCATCTTATAACAATTGTATCAACAATATCGTTTAAAAATTTCAAGTAAATATCGTTATAAATATTAGCTTCAGCTCTTAGCGACAAGTTGCCGTTTCTTAAAACGAGCAATTCAACTCATTCTCTCGGTATAACTATAAAATTACATTAATTATAACTATATTAACTATAACTATATATATATTTTATAGAAAGAGCAGTTTGAAAACTTTTCTTGACTTAATTATCACAACTAGTTTATTCTCTTGGTTTTACGATTAGGGACCTATGGTACTCGAATGTTATCGTCAGGCCCATCAACTCTTTCCAGGGGGGAGGGGCTGCAAAGGATGCATTTTCAATTCATATTATTCGTAAAAAACAAAATATATAAAAACATGTATAAATTCAATGTATTTCTTAAAGTGAGGGGGGAGGGTCAGTTGATACCCCCACCCTGATCACCCAAATGACGGGCATGGGCATCGTATACTAAAAGAAATGATCTGCTAGCAAGTGTCCAATTGTCATTTTGCCTGATACTGCTTAAGCGCTAGTAATCTTACTTAGCAACCTAACTTTACTTGTAAGTAACGTTGCTGAGCAATATGGCACACATTAGGAATCACGTAGAGTTTATAGTAATTTTAGAGTCCAAAAAAGTACTGTACTGAAATTTTAATGCAGGAAAATATTAATATTAAAATATTTCAATAAATTTTACGAGTTTGAAACTTGAAAATGTAGTGGTCATATTTTATATTTCCTTTCCATTTTTACCATGTATTTTCAGTGTAATTAGGTAATTTACCAGCTGTATTTTTCTTTGAGGATTGTGTATCAACAACTTAAGTAATAAACGTTTACCTTTGAGTGGACGCTTGCACAACGCTTTGCCGCATATAATTCGTAATTTCATGTGTAGGAACTACGTTCCAACATATTTAAAAAGATCGTATTTAAAAAAAGCATTTATCATAAATAAATAAGGTAAATTGGGCGAAAATGCAACACTGAAGGGTTTTTTCGATTAGTACTTCAAAAATTGAAATAACAGGATCATGAGAAAAATACACATTATTTTTCAATGTTTAATTTGTTGCGTACACGTTACGTAAGTTAATTTTCTTCTCATTATGAAAATAAATGAAAAATTAAATGTTAAAAAAGTCACTCAATTGTGGCATCTTCCCCCGTATATTGTGGGAAGATGCCACCAGTTATGGGGTAAGTTGCAACACCACAGTAAATAAAAAAAAAATGAGACAAGCATTACAAAAATTAAACATAAATTAACAATGACTATAGAGAAACAAAAAAAATAAATAAATAAATTCTTTCGTAATTAGTTTGCTAAAAATAATAACAGCACAGATTGAATGATAGCCTGCACAACATTTCACTCTGCAAATGATCATCATTGCAATCTTCGTGTAACCATTTGCTTTATTCGATGCACTGAATCCAGTCACACTTGGGACCTTTTTTAGCGTAAAAGTACACTGTAAAAAGTTTTGGTGTGACACAACACCAAAAGTGGAGGCAACACTTCGAAACCAAAAAGGGTGTACGAAAACACCAGGCTATTTTTGGTGTACTGAAACACTAAAGATTATTCTTGGAGTTCTCAAACACCAAGGATAATTCTCAGTACACCAAAAATAATTGTGGTGTCTTCGTACACCTCTTTCGGCTTCGAAGTGTTGCCTCCACTTTTGGTGCTGTGTCACACCAAAACTTTTTAGAGTGTACGCAACCAAAATGTTGGTAAAATAACCAAAACGTTGATAATTTTTCCAGCACAAATTTTTTTTTACTCATATTTGATATGATGAGTTTCAATTTTGAAAAAGTGATTCGTTCTTGATCAATTTTCTGAAAACGTACAAAAGACAAAATATAATTTAAATACTACAAAAATAAGAAACTGAATAAAGTAAGGCAAGTGTATTTTTTTCCTTTAACGGCAACTTTGTTAAGCAGTTACATTTCACTGAAGATACCCATTTGAATGAGTAGGTTGTATACTTCAAGGACAAAAAAATGGTATATTTATTTAATTTTCATTAATCTAGCAACCGTACCAGAAAAAGTATTATGTTATAAAATAAAATTATTGATACACATGAAAAAAAAATTTTTTTTGATGAATATATAACACTAGAAAGCCCGGCGGTCATACGAAATGACCGCTGTTCTAGATATTATAAATACTAATACAAACAAATGTTCACCATCCCCCTGACCCGTTCAATTTGTGTTCAGTTGAAAACCGTTTCAAAAGCAGATGATTGCTAATGCAAACAAATGTTCACCTTCTCCTTGACACTCAATTTGCGTTCAGTTGAAAATTCAGTTTAAAATACAATGTCGGAATAAAATCGGGCAAGATTTTAAACTCTTTACGCGTTAAATGCATAATAAGCAGCAATTGTATGAATTTAAAATATTTAAATGTTTCTAAATACCATGACAATTTAATTAAAACAATGATAACTGCATGTATGGTATCGGACTATTTGAACGCCATGGCAACTTCACACCATTTGCTAGTACAGTTACGCAAGCAACCAATACGCTATCGGCGACAAACAGCCCTTAAGCCGCTTATATATTATAAGATTTTTGATAAATGAGGAAAACAGGCTTGCGGAGGCGGCTGCGTAAAGCACAGACTCCTACTCCAACTTAATTACTATGGTATATATTTATTAGTAGTCGACACATTCTTAAGCAACTTCGACTTTTGTATACCAAAGTGAGCCGAACTCCAGCTCCGGCTCCACATCCCTGGAGGAAACGGACATTATTTAGGAAAGTAAAAGAAGACAGGATGTCTAGCTTTTGGATCATAAAATACGAAAACTTTTCTTTTCAGAATAAAAATTCAAACTATAAGTATGGATTGAAAGCATGCAATAGTATGGAATTTTTTTATTGGAAAACCTATTTTTATAGCAGAACCAAACATATATCTACACCAGCTAATCTTTCCGGGGAGGGGGGAGGACATATTAATTTCTAGGAAAATTTTAAACAAGATATTTTCAGGGCCAATGTAACAGGAATAATATTTTACATAATTGCACGAAACGCCATCAAATGAAACAAAAATATGCTTGTTATACAAAGATACTAGAAAATAAATACCACACCTATGTATTTATTCATACTATATGAAATATAATTAAAGATGCATATTGTAACCAAAAAAAAAAAAAAAGAAGTCTGCTTAAGATATATAAATGCACAAGGATGGGTGTCATTAAACACATTTTATTACAAAATCAATTCTTAACACTCAGTAGCTCCGAGAGGTTCTTAACTGAAATCAATAACAAATGCAATTAAAATCATTTAAAAAAAATCTAAATAAACCCTCAGCACTGTACTGTTGCAACTCAAAGACTGCGAATTACCAGTAAAAAAGTAAATAAGAATAAAATATAAAAGCAGCTGTCTCATTATCGTCTACGTGGTTCTCGGCTGCTTTGTTCAAACAAAATAAAAATAGAAAGAACATTTATAAAACTGTTGGAGAATTATACAGTATATGAACAATTCCTCACAAGAATGCAAATTCTATTTTACTTAATAACATATTATTCAAAACGTGCTTATGCCGGCAATTGCAATGTTCTTCTATAAGTAAAAATGGCAAGAATTACATAGTTAAAGAAAGCTCTTATTCTTCTGTAATAAAAAGCGAATAAACTTATACTTTTCCTGAATGTATTTCAGCAGAAGCTAAGAATATTGTTGAATTATTACATTTCGAAAATAAATTTTTACTATACAATGTACAATTAGGATTTAAAATTAATAATTATACAATTTAAAATAACTAAGGATAAATATACTGATTGAAAACTAAAGCTGATTGAAAAATAAAATAGCGAATTATAATGGAGACAAATTCTAAGTAGGCTTAATGTATCATGGAATGCGTAACATATAAATTGAATTTAACAAAATACATAAATACAAATGGCATACACATGAAGTTACAATTATCCTGTGTTAACTTAATTGTCTTTATTACACAACTAAAAGCAAACATACCTAGAATAAAGCCAAACTTCGTTTCCGAGCAACCTATGCAGCGACTTTAACAAAATGGCGAAGCAAACAGAATCAAATGTTTGTTTATAAATAATCTATCGTTACCACCACAAGTTTTGAAACGTACACCAAAGTTGGTGTTTTCACAAGTGAAAATAATTCACGAAAATTGTCAATGTGGTGTAAAAATTCATTAGTATTGGTGTTTTAATGCAAACTACACCATTTAAAGTGTTCATGGACCCTTGATTTGGTGTTAGCTTGAAATAAAGTGTTTGTTCACACAGTTTTTAAGGTATTTCAACACCAAATTTGGAGCTACTTTACTCCACACTTTTTACAGTGTACCCTTTACACACTGCACAAAAATCGTCATTATTATCCTCATCAAAATTGTCACCACTAGTATCTAAATTAATTTCTTCCCTTGAGGATGACAAGCTGACACTTCTCTTTTTAGGTTTCTTGTTATTTGTTTTGCTTGTGGGATTGCTTGTGGGTTATAGAGGTAAATCCGAGTAGCTGAAAACCCATAAATACCATTTACTACTGTGGCTGCCTTGTTCCAAGCTGCATTCAGAAGAGATCCAAACTGAAGTCTTGACAATTTACGATCTGGCTTGTGTATCCAGAGCTTGTAGCCAATATGTTTTTCAATGGTTTGAAAAGCGAGCGATCAAGTAGTTGTAAATACTGTGTGGTGTGTTTTGAAAGACGGAAAAGAGTTACGTCATTTGCTGTATTAAAAAACATATTTTAAAGTTCATTTCATTTATTTCTGAACCATGTGGCTTCTTCCAACAAGTATAAGAGGAAGATGCCACACACGCTTATTTCGCTATTGCTACAGTGTTGTGGCCGCTTCGACATGCATCGTATGTGTAACATAATGCGTCTCACTTATATTGTTAATATCTTATTTAAAATAACGAGTACGTTTATAAACTTTAAATATGAGGAACGGAATATTATAAAAGGGTTATCCCTACGTTAAATGCTCACGAGATCCAAAAATAACGCAGATTAAAGACGGTTAGTTCAGATAAATTCACAAGCCACACCTCATGTCAGACCAGACTCTTCACACAAGTGGTTTAGATTTGCAATCTATCGAAAAATAAAAATACTATTAATAAAGTGGCGTCTTCCCCCAACTGGCATCTTCCCCCAATTTACCTTATATAAAATAAGAAAAAAAATAAATAGAAGATAGCAACTTAGTTTTGTCTGAGGCTTATGCAATATTAAAAACGTATTTATCATAACTAAATAAAATAAGACTAATAAGAAATAGAAGATAGCAACTTAGTTTTGTCTGAGGCTTATGCAGTATTTTTCAAGAAATCATTAATAAAACAGCAGCTCTGCTCTAAAGTAATGCTTTTTATCAAAAAAGTAGATTTATTTTTTCGAAAAACGCATAAATGTCACCGAGCAAAAATACAAACATGAACGTTTTAAAGTTACAAAAGTTTTCGAAGTTGAATTCAAGCAGCAGCACTTAACGTCACAGGCATTTTCCGAATCGACGCTGGACGATGGAAGTTTACGTCCCAAGAACTTTCAAATTGACATCACAAAGCAAAGCTTTACGACTTAAGTTTTAAAAAGAGCTTGAAAAACTAACGTCAATATAACAATTTGCTTTATAAGGATAATCTATGGTATACAAAAACAAAAAAACACGTACTGGAAAAATATATCTCGCTTTGAATATTCTATTATCGTAAAAAAATATTCGCATATGAAGTTAAATTAATTTTTACCCCCATAATGATAATGAAATAAATAAATAAAATAAAACAAAACAAAATAACCTACAAACAACCTCCATTAAAACTTCAATGTGCAGTCTGCGCCATAACCTATCCAACAAAGCCTCGTTGGCCGTCCCTGCATAAAGACTGACTTACACCACTCTTGAACAAAACAGTTAGGATGGCAGAGAATAAATATTTTTATGAAGCATTGGACATAGCAGCTTTAAGGTTAAATAGGCACGCATGAAAAGAATAAATTCATTCGCAGTTTGTAAATGAAAATGAAAACAATTTTGCTTACAAGAGCATCTTAAAAATGTGTCCAATAACATTAATATTGCTTATAGTTTTTATGACTCGACCACCCATAACATGACTATTTGCGTATAAATAGCAAACATGAACTTAGTTTCTCTTGAAGTTTTATTATTTATACATTTTGTATTTAGATTCTCAGCACCCGCTTATTTTTTTTCAAAATGACCTTACTCCTTTTAGTTAGCTTTAAGTTACCCCTTCAGGTGTCCTATATGCAAATTCAGGTCATGCATATTTATCATACACCCCATTCACCAACTAACTTAAGCTCTAAGCCAATATAAAGTTGCGTATGCACGTAAACCATTTCGCTCTTTCATTTCTCTTTGTAAAGCTAATTTATTGGAGAAAAACTACATAGAATTCAAAGCCTGATTGTAGGAATCTTGTTTACGAAGCTCCGGTTTCCGTTTTCGGCTCTGTTTCTAAGTTATTGTCATTTCAATTAACGTGAGGGGTCATTCGGGATAATATTTTACATAAATTCAAAACACGATGCTAGTATTTTCAAATCCCGGTTTGTCATTTAATTTTATTGCCAAAGTATTCCGGTTCCAGCACATTTTCGAAACTTGGAATTACATTGCTTTGTTAAAATAACTGTCCGGATTCATTGGTTGCAATGTTTGTCAAAGTATCAACGCAAATTAATGGGGGCATGGCTCGGATTTTTGGAAAAACATTTTTTTACTTTTCTGCAGCAAGATGGTTTTGATTTATGAAAGCGGAATTTGCTCGCAAAATAATAACAACATTTGCTTTCAAATCTTGATTGTTCTGAGCTACATTGAAGAAATAAAATTTTCAACAATTTACCACATTTATAACCGAAAAAATACACAAAATAAATAAAATAAGAGAAAGTAATGAAAAATAATTCTATATTTTCGGTGACCTATCATAAGACAAACATAGTCATAAGGCAAACATAATCGTAAGACAAACATAGATTACAAAAATATTTTACAAAACTTTATTTTTATCATTATCTCCAACATTAGCTGAAATTTTAAAATTACCATCTTTAAGATTGCATTTCTATTTTTTCTTCTTTTTTTTTTATCGACAATGATTAATAAATGATGCAACAGCGTTGCTGTTTTCACGACTTTACAAATCTTGCTAGTATATTGAGTCTTAAAAACGTGTGATCCGCTTTGGAAATGGCATCCAATATTCATTCACAACACATACTCTAATCGATCGACAAAATGGAAGAGAAAAACTATCAGACACATTTTAGAAACTAACTTTAAAGTTTAGAAATAAATAAAGAAGAAATAGCTAAATCGCATAATATGTAATAAGAATGTACTTTTGACTTTTGGAAAATTCTTCAGTCCATTCTTTAAAACTTGCGAACTAAATCTAATTTTTACGCCACATCGAAACCATTTTTTTATGCAAATGCAAGATAAAATATTCGTTGCTTAAAAAGAAAAAAATAGTTCTAGCGCATTACTCCAAAGAACAAATGAGCCAAAATCAGTATAAAAACTTTTAACCGAGAGCAGCTGTTCTTTGACCACGAATTCATTCGCAAAAACTTTCTCTTCTAGCTCAGAGTCATTCTCAAAAATTTGCATGTCCTTATTTTCTTGCTGCAGCCATAATTCCTTATCTGAAGACCAGACTCCATTTTTTATGCAACTGGATTATTTCCGAAAGATCCGTCTTCCACGGGTAACTGCTTAACGTTTCCGGAGCGTCATTAATGGGTCATTTCATACGCTATTTAGGGAAAGAAAGTTCGTGACGCTGTTTTCTCCTAAAGAAAAATAGGTTAATTTTGCCATCTATATTAAATAATCGCAGGCATAGTCATTAACACTGTCTGTTTGAAATAAAATCGCAATAAATCTTCAAAGGTCACCCATGTTCCACTAGTTTTGGATGCCAAGTTTCGAATTTTAGACTTAAATATTGCATGTTATGTACTATATCAGGGGTCAATCCAGCATTTTAAACAGGGTAGTGTTTTTGTGCATTTTAAAAAGATTTTTGTGCAAAATCAAATAATTTTGTGAAACTTCAAACAATTTCAACATTTAAAGAATTAAATAAAACAATTAAAGAACAAAATAAGAATTATATTATATTTACAATATAAGAATATTTCTCTGTATATGAATTTCCCTAGAAAAATTTGATTTTGTTGGGAGAGTTTTAAAGTCAAACAGGGAGTTTTAGAAGCTAAGCAAGGACTTTTCAAATTAAGAAAATGTACAGATTAAAAAAAAAATATATGTATATTTTTATCTAAAGGTAAAACAAAAATCATTATCATAAGTATATTAAAAAAAAAATTGATTGGGTACTTACAATTTCTTTGCATAAATATTTAATTTTCAATAGAAATTTTTTTTCTTCATGATAAATTGTTTTATTTTACTGATTTTCCCCAAAACTTTGTAACTCTTGATTGATTCGAACCCCGCTATAATGAACCAATTAAAACAGTATTTATAAACGAATGTTCGCTAGGTGCTTACTAAAATCTCTAAAAGCATTAAAAAATATATAAATTTACAACAAAAGATATAAAAGAAGAATCTTTTACGACTAAAATTACTTAGTTATTCAAAAAAATTATTAACATTTTTGCAATTAATTTACGCGACCAATTTTTGAATTTTTTTAATTAATGAAATGAACACAACTGATACCAGACGATATAGTTTCTTAAGGATCAAACATGCTACGTCTGAATAAGAACACAAATGTTTCTACAATTATTTTTCTGTGAAAAAAATATAATTTAATTTATGTCTAGAAATAAAGGGAGTAAGCGTGTTAAGAAAGAAGAAACCTCGCAGTTCTATCTGTCTTGATTAAAAAGGGGGAAAAAAACAATGAATTTTCCTAGAAGGAAAGTTGAACAGAGAAGAAATAATGTAAACTTTTGAGAAAATGATTTTTTTTTCGTACTTTTGCTAGTACCAAACGTTAAAAAAGTTACATCTACAATACACGTTCAGTCTTGACTGAAATAATAATTTTAAAAAATGTAATGTTACTTTGATTTATTGATAAAAACCATTCACGATTTTGAATTTTAAATTTAATTACAAGTAGCATTTGAAAATTACAAAAGGGGAAATTACTATTATTGATTTGTTAGCCGATAAAATACCGGTTTTCTGCTGCTAACAAGCTCACTCTAAATTCCTTTAAGAAAATGAGAATCGATTGCGATCGATTATTATCAATTTAATCGTAAGATTTATTATGCTTAAATCTAAAATATTTTCGATATTTTTAATCTAAATCCTCATACGAGTATTTAATAATTTTTCCTCATTATGCATCACATTTCTAGAATGCAAATGTTGCGGCATCAAAGATCCAGCGAAAGTATTATTAGAGACAGGAAATTCGCGAAGGAATGGAAGAGAAATTATTTCCTGTGGAAGCTTCAATTCACGAGAGGTTTTGAGTGCAAGTTTGAACACGTCAACAACTTGCCGTCTACTAATTTCAATTCTCTCCCGTAACCATGAAGGATCATTTGAGACAAAAAGAAGATGCCGCTTTTCAGTGCATAAGCTCATTTCCGGCTAAAATAGCAAATACATTTTAGGATACTTATTGGTAATGAGTTCTCTTGCGATTGTATCCATTATCGTAATTAAAATGTAATTTTTATTCAATAATAATTATACACATTAAACAAAGGCAACGCTTAAGTTGTAAAAGGTTTCCTACGCGCCGCGTATAGATTGTTGAATAAGATTGTATTAAGAAACAACTTTTAATTAGTTGTGCTTCACCAACTAAAAGGTTACGCTTCCAGCAGGCAATGATTAACAAAGACGTATCTTTAAATTAGTATCATGTTTATTTGTTATCGTATGTACCGTTTTCAGAAGTAAGTCGTTGTCCAAAATGTTTATGAAATAATGATACTATTTACGATGGTTGCACAATAACGTATTCAAACGTTTGTTCATTTTAAGGAAATTATTTCATGTCGCTTAAAATAACAACTGAGACATAATGTTATTCAACTTGCTAGTCCAAACGGACCACTTAATTTCAAAACGGCGTTTAATGTAAAGTATCGTTCACCAGGGAATTTTTTCTAAGCCCCCATACTCCCATATCTGCAGGTTCTGTGTTTAAAAAACTCGTGTTTAAAAAACTTGTTGGATTAAATTTGAATTATTCAGTAATTATCCTTTATTATATAAAAAAAGATACGTTTTTTACAGAAGTTCAATAGACTGTTTAGGGCTCTATTTAATATTTCAGTCATTAAATACCGAATTATCAATGGAATTATACATTGCTGAAATAAATACGAAACATTGTAATTGCTGTGTCAAATAAATTAATAAACAAGCATATATTACGATGCAAAGGGGTTACGTGACAAAATAAAGTATTTGAGTAAAACACGTTTTCCTTTTAATGTATTGATCAGTCGTAATCGAGGCTGATATTATACGTGCATAACAATCATAGCCGTTTGAAATAAAGTCTAAAGAACGTGATATAACGTTCGTGAACCTTAAAGGGGGTAGTACATGCTCAAAATTTGAAGTAGCATATGATCCGTCTTCTGTATAACGAGCTCTTATTGTAACGAAATTCCGACTTTTGTGTTACGAACTCTTATGTAACGAAAATGTCAAATTATCGACTATTTCGAAATTCTTGTGGTCTGTATATGTGAGAAACGATTCCGTATATCGAAAGAAAAGTCTCTACGTATCGAAAATAGTCTACATTATCGTTTTTCAGCCTGAGGGATGCCTTCGGGAAATATGTAATTGCTCGCGATCTGTTCAAAATAAAAAAGTAGGTCTTGTAGCAAAAAGTAAATTTGCTACCAACCCGTGTCTCATCAAGAAAAATAACTTTCGAGCATTTCTTCTGAATTGCTTCATTTTTCTCAAAATATTATTTTGCCAATACGCAATATCTGTCCTTTCAATAGGAATTTTTCTTCTGTAAGTGCACTTTTTCCACCGGAAATTCATTGAGTGCAATACTTTACGCAACGCATCTTTTTTCCATACCAAATTCATTTTATTTTGCAAAACGGAAGTAATTTTCTTAAAGATGATACATTTTTTTTTTCTTTTAGGGGGAAATCTTGTATTGACAGGAGTATGATGTAAAAATCACCAAGTTCACAATTTCGATAAATGGGCCCTTTTCGATTCTTTCCCCCACTGTTCTCAGTATTTCATTCTCATGCAATGCCGAAACTTCATTTCTGATTAATTTAATTGAGAATGTTGACACTATATTTGCCATAGATGTTATTTTCAAAAACTGTTGAAGAGGTATTTTCAAATCTTTCTTTGCAGCTTCGTCCGAGCAAAATTCTTCAACATTATACGCGATTTTACGTGCCGGCGATTTTAATACAACGCATTTCTTAAATTGAAAAGGCATATTTAAAATTCTCAATTGCTATTCAAACATCGGCTTTAATAGCAATTCCTAAAAAATTTGACAATTCAACAAAACAGCAATTAAAAAAACTAAGAGTAGGATAAGCTGTTTAGAAAACCCGTACGATTGCAGAAAGGCGAGAAGACGAATAAAACAAGGGTTATTAACAAAAAAAGCACGAACTTTTATTTCGAGAAATTCTGCCAACTAAAAATTCCTGCCAACTCTTGAAGAGAACAGGCACAGACATTTTGTCGCGAGCTTTTCTTGTGGCAGACAGACAGTGGGTCTTAACTCAACCTTTAGTTTGAATGATTACTCGTGAAAATAAATAAATAAATGAGTAATAAAAATAAATAAACAAATGAAAAATACTATTTCAATGCAAATTTGTATGGAATTTACATAAATTGATTTTAGATTTGCTTACATTACCGGGATCTTGTATTATCCGTGAGTGTCATAAGCAAATTCAATTATGATATCAAAAGATTTCATTTACTGCGAGAACTACCCCATTTGTTTTCCTTCGTTAAGATCACAGCACCTTCTCTTTCTTACGAAATTCATCAAATATTTAAAAATAAACTTTCTGCATTCAATTTTCTTTTAAAACATTGAAAAAAAAAATTTTTTTTTTGACTGCTCAATTCATTGCCATCATCTCGGCAAATATTTTATGCATTCAATTCATTTACTTCCTGGGAATCAAATCAAGAACCTCCCGTTTTATCGACTCGGGCACAGAATGGGGATCTCAAACCGAATCCGGAACTTTATCGACTCACCCCACTAGCGCAAACTACTCATTCGAGAAGCAAAATGTCAAAAAGTGCTTAAGACCAACTTATTAATGAATGCTACAAATCCGACAAAGTTTTAATTAAATTCGATTTTTATCTTTCAGTAAAAGTATGAAAGAGATTAAAAGGGGGATGGCAGAAATATGAGACGGTGGATTTTCTTTTTATTTCGTGGTCGGAAATAGGAGGAAGATATTGTTCTATTTTTCTTTTGACAACCGGTCCCTATTTTCAAGAATGTTTGTGAAAAGAGTCGTGTTCTTTTGTTTGAGTTGAATAAAACTTTTATGGAATCATTTCCGTTTCTGTTATGGTAAGCTTAGAAAATGGGATCATGAATATCAAATTCATGGAGAAGATCACTACTGAATCGAATTTCCATTCTGACATTATTTTTATAAATTTCAAGTAAAGAGGCAAGTCTCAAAGAGAAGTCTGCCATTTTCTGTTAAATAATGTAAATACATTCATTAGCTAAAGGTAAATTTATTTTTCATATCTGGAATTAGATGCACGATCAATAAAATCGAAATTTTTTTTCTGAAGAGCACTATGATTTATCTGGATGAGCCAGTGTTATTAATAATTCATACTGGGATCATTAAAAAAAATACAAAAATTTCTAGACACATACATATTGTGACGCGTAATTTACTTTTTAATATCACCTTTGATACAAGGCCGTGCCCAAGGGGAGGGTGTTAGGGGTTAACCCCTCCCGTTTTAAAAAAATAATAAATATATGTACTTTTTATTTATGTTAGCTTACACGTGGATGATGGTTCTCTTATTAACTATGCAATAACGCGGATAAGCAAACATCAGTCACTTGAAAACATCAAGAGGTTTCTTCTGCGATTTCGGAAAAATGGACGAAGAATACGACTTCTGTCCACTCTTATATGTTTCCGGAAAAAACGCAAGAGAGTGTGTACTAGTTTTATTGATGATGCTATTACTGACTCTGCAACAAAGCTGAGAAGCAAACATAAGTCACTTGAAATCATCAGAAGGTTGCTTCTTCTGCGTAGTGTCGATTTCGGAAAAACAGACGAAGAATACGATTTGTGTCAACACTTATACGTAGGCTTCCGGCATGGAAAATAGACAAAACATTGCGTACTATAGTAGAGTGTCGTTTATACGACGATCATTTATACGAGGTTTACACTTATACGACGTTTTAGTGTGGTCCCAATTCTTGGATTTACCCAGAAGGGTAAATCGATTATACGACGTTTTTCGATAGTCCCTTCGGCGTCATATAAACCACTGTAGTTATATTTTCTCGCTGTTAAATCTTTTAAATTCTTCCTAAAAATTGTTTTTCATATAAGGGAACTGGATATTAGTTACAGCAATAATCATAATTTGGTTAATTTCTTCAAAATATTTTTAAACATCGCCCAAAAAATTAAGCTGTTTTTATTTTCACTGTAGTTGTTTTGTTTTATTCATTGCATCCCCTAAAATGATCTAATGGTTCGTTAGACTCGTATCTAATAAGTCATCAATCTCAGCACTGACGATAGTATTTCCGTGAAAAATACTAGCAACTATTAAGAAATCAGCCCTCACGTCATGAATGAAAATTTTAATTTGCGCATAATTCTTACCGAGGTGTCTCTATCGTTTCGCCAACACTTCCGTTCCCCACCCCAATGATTGACAGGTGATCAGCAGGTGGTGTTCGTAAGATTCCTCCCACAGACTGAGGGAAATTCAAACGTTTCCCTATTTTCAAAGAAGAGGGATTCTTTATCCCTACCCCTTATCACCATGTGGGACAGTGGTGTTAGCCATACGCACACGTGGACTCGCACTTTCTCGTTTGACCCCAGCTTCTGCGTGCATAGAAAATGTCTGCCTCTGCTGTTAGTTTCATATCCACGAAACGTGGAGGAAAGGTTGCGATATACTGCGGTTTTATATACAGGATTATATTAAGAAGAAAGGAAAAATCTTACTGGACATGCGCATCACAGGACAACTGCACAGCTCAATTAATATTGGAAAATGATGAATACATCGATCATTCCGGCTCGCATGAACAAGTGCCGGAGGGGGGGGGGGTCATGGTGCACAATACGCCATCAGAATTTGAGAAAATATTTTTTTCCAACAGTTTATTTAGTTCTTATATGAGCTGTATTCTTGATATCCGACAAATAAATCGAATCTAATTTTGCCATTGCATGAAATATCCAGCATGCTAAATTTGATAAATAAATTTAGCCAACTGGCATGCTTTGAAAATATAAATAAATTAGGAACTTACTATACATTTGCAAGCTGTTGGCTGTGCAGTTTAGGTTTTAAAAATATGTACAGAATTAACAGGCTTCAAAAAATATCCGCAATATATTCATCAGACAGGGGTTATGAATACACAGTATCTAGAAAAAATCATTGAAATGAAAGGGGGGGGGGGTATATGCTGCTCAGGGATTTGGAGCACACTTAAGAATACATGATCCAGCTACACGCTGCACCATGCTCCAAATAAATTAAATACATATTATTTATCTCCCTTTTTTAAAGTAAATTAATTTTATTACACTGATAAAAGTTTTTTAAAAAATTCAAACAGTGGAGCGCATTTTCCAACTGAGCTCTGTAGTTTAGAGCGAAATCTCGTCAGTTTACTGTTTCGCTCCAGATATATGTTCTTGAGTAATAAAAATTATTTTCTGAAAAAGTTTAAAATTGTCGTTGTAAGGTCTAGGGGCACGAGGCACATTTCGCCTCCTTCTGGTTGAGCCACTGATATTCTGGTAACACATCCAAAATGGGTCCCTAAAATATTCCTCGTTTTAGTTAGCACCGTTAAAACGATTCCCAGGGAACCTGGTATAAAAATTTGAATTTTATGTTCTAGTATTTATAAAGAATATCGAGCAGAACTCAATCTGAACACCTGTTATTTTGTGCATCAAAAAATAGAGGAATACAACAGTTTAGAATTTCATCTGTTCATAGAAAAATCTATAACTTTCTTCAGTAATTACTTAAACGAAGTTAAAAAAGAAATATGTTTCACTTAATTCCGTGCTTGGTGTTATAAACACTTTGTAGCTTCTTAAATACAAGAAAATGAAAACCTATGCCAGAAAGTTTAACAGCATTACCTACCCCACAAATAAAATGCGTCATTTTTTTTTTTTTTTTTTAGCTATCGCAATGCTACTATGAGCATATGATAATTAGGAATTGCAATTTACAATAGGTTTTTACTCGACAGAGCTTACTCGTTTGTAAACAACAGACAACACATTTCACTTCGCTTCTGCAACTACTGATCATCGAGTTCAATATACTATCTGGAGTGACATCTGATGCTGGAAAGTTGTACAGGTCCTGATTTCTGATTGCAAATGTTTTATTAATACATTTCGGTTTCTTTAATCACTTTAGAAAAGGATGATACATCAAAAACAATCTTTATAATATCTCTTCAGTCATGAGTCATACACATATTTTACTTTTGAATTCTTATCTTAGTGTTGCCATTTTAAAACAAGAAATGAGCAATTACCTTTCTTTTAAAGGTTCCCGATATAAGATCTAGCCACGACAGATCCATCGCACTTGTCATTGCGCCTCGCTCTTTTGTACGGAATGTATTTTTATTAAAATAAGAATGTTCAGGACCTGATAGAGGCTTAGGAAAATTGGGTGCTGCGCAAGGGCCCCAAATATGTTGATTCAGTTTAAAACAATTGTAGTAATTTAATGTTGTACTCTAGCAGGTTGACCATATTCCTGAGCGTCAATTTAGGGACATGTCCCCAAATCCACGGGCCATTTGGGGACACCAGAAAAATGTTTTGGGGACATAACAAACAAATACATATTCTCTTCTATTATAAAAAATTACTCTCATTAATGTATTTCAAAGGGTACTCAAACATATTTTCTATAAAATGCACTCATATTTTCTTAGATCACTGCCTGTTAGAAATTGTATTACTAAGGCAACAATTTGGTAACTGCCATAATATTATCTAAAATTTTACAAAATACTATCTAAAAGTTCTAAAGGGCAGATTGAGAAGTAATTTGGAGAGAAAAAAACAGAAATTTGTAATTTGAGGACATTACGAGTCCCCAATTAGTTAAATTGCTTTTGGGGACAAAGCATTAAAAATATGCAAATTTGGGGACTGTCCCCGAAATTCAAGGACGTTTGGTCACCGTATATTATATTAAAGATGTAAATAATAATTCTAGTAAAACTTTTTTTCCTTACAAGTTATATTTTTTTTTATAAAAGTAGAAAGCCATTTCCACTGCTGTACTAACCCTATTATTTGAAAGTTATATAATTGAAATGTATACTAGCAAAAAGTAGGTAATTGCATTTTGTTAATTTGCAAAAGCAAAATTTAATGACATCTTATTCTTGTGTATGATCATATATCACTAGGGTAACCATATTTCTAAACATCAATTTGGGGACACTTGGGAATATTTTGAGGGCTGTATTTGGGTAAAGCTTGTCAAAGCTTGTATGAATACCCATAATATAAAAAATATTCATACTATAAAAGTGTAAAATTCATGTACTATATGCATATTATACGCATTATAAATACATATTTCATGAGTTAATTGCTTGTTTGAAATTGCAATACTAAAGAAAATCACTGAAGTTAATTGTGCTTAACGCTACACTGCGCTTTTTTTTTTTTTTTTTTTTCGAGGTTGGTGCCGATTTTTTGAAAAAAAGATTAAACTTGATTCCAGCTTTCAAGATCTAGGGGAGTCTATATTAACTAATATGATCTTACATACAAATAAAACAAAAGAATGCGCCACTTGTTAAAAATAATACAAAACAAGATCTTAGTGAACGAAAATAGAGTTGTTGTTTAATAACAACGCAGCGCAGTCAGTGTAAGGTTAAATATTTTGAAAGTTCAATTTAAAAATTTCTCTTAATGTTTAACTTCGATCCCTACTGAACGAAATCATTATGCTCCGTTGGCCCACATTCTCATTGCTTTATGACAGCAACTAAACTAACACAATTCACGTATAGTATTTCCTTTATATTTTTTAGCGACAAGAGTTCGCTCTATAAAAGATTTGACGCCCCTATTAATGCTAATAATGTCAAAAAAAATTACGACACATGAAATGAAGTGCAAAACTCCAACAGAATTTTGCAAATATATTCGTATATTTGGCGAATTTGGGAACAAAAAGATGCAAATCTAGAAATTTGGGGATATATAGCAAAAAGAAATTGAAATTTGGGGACTGTCCCCGAAATTCGAAGACGTATGGCCGCCTATATATCACGCCTACTTATATTGCAATAAGTATTATTACATATATGTAGTAATACAATACAAACTGTGGCCAAAGCTCCAAGCCCTTAAAAGTCCTAATCATTCCCTGAAAATTCTTTGTACCTATGTCCCAAATTTTGGTACAGTTCCTTCCTGTGAAATTCAGGGCTCTGGAGTGGAGCAGGGAACTGGTGCAAAGATATTTCTTTTGCTCGTTTGCTCCGATTTTTTACATTTTTTGCTACTTTTTAAAAATGTTTATACAGTTCAAGTTCAAAGAGAAACCCTTCGTTATTATGTTAGCGACGCCAACACGGTTTGAAAATGTGATTGACGCAAATGGAAAACATTCCTGAAATTCTGTGACTAAAATTTAAAAAAAAAAATTTTTTTGTATCTGTTCAAGTCTTTTTCTTTGGGGGGTGTTCTTAAAGGAGTGGTCTGTAGCTTTTGATAGGGGTGCGTCATCATTTTTGGAAAATAAGCACCCCGAGTTGCAAGGGGAAAAAACGGCAAAGTTGAATCTGGGAGAAAAATATGTTGAATTTTGGGGGGAAATCGCGAACTTTGAGAAATTTTGAAGGGAAAAAAGTTACATGCATTTTTATGGGCATGAAAACGATTTCTACAAAATACTTGGGTTTTAAAACTTTTGTAACCCTTATTTCAAACTGCTTTCGACAACATAATTTTCGTGGGACTAATGCCTTACAGTGTCAAAATAATATTTTGGCCCATTACTCCTAAATAGTTTCCATTCTTTTTGAAGGGTTGTAGGTGGATGTCTAAATGATGTACTTTTTAAAAGTCCAAAAGCACAAAAATTGACCAGTAGAGTTAACAAGAATATCGGTATGGGTTATGGCCCTCAGCTCTTCACATTTAAAAAGGAAAAAAAAAATAAAATAGATAAATCAAATAAAGAAAAGAAAAGTAAATAGTCTACTATATAGCATGATTGGTTTTTCGAAACACTGATGAGGATTGTGTTTGTATACAATTTTTGTGGGAGAAGTTAACTAAGAAATCAATTTACATTTGCAGATGAATCCATTATTGATGTAAATGATATTGTATCACGTTGGAGGACATTATCATAGTTCTTCCTAGTCTATGTGTGTCCGTAGAAAATCCGTAGGTGATTCTCTCAGATATCCTCTTTTAATCTTTCACCATTAAACACTCAATAAAAATGTCTTAGTTTTCTTGGTTTCTTGTTAATTTTGATTTTTAATTTTATTTCATGAAAATATTTGAATTAAGTTCCGTTGACAAAACCAATTTTAGGCAATAATTTCGGAGAAAAAAAAGTAATTAATAAAAATTTACTCCAAACCACAAAGGCTGTTCTGCTGTACTTCCAGGACACTTTATGATTGACCCAACTTATGTTTTACTCATATTGCATTGCAGATTTTGTTGTGAAAAAAATTAGGACATGACAACAAAGGAAAGAACGCCTGTAATTTCTTATGTATACATAACTTTTTTCCCATATTTTTTTTCCATTTTTCCTTTTATCTCCTATATATAGAGTATCGTTTATAAGACGCTTACATTTATACGACGTTTCAGTGCAGTCCCAATTCTTGGCGAGAAGGATAATTCGATTATACTACGTTTTTTGAAAGTCCCTTCAGCGTCGCATACACGATACCTCACTATATGGATAAATTTCATTGAAAAACGCTGTAATATATTTCCTAACATTTATTTCTTGAAGTTTATGAAACCATTCATAGCTGATTAATAAAATTATAAAAATTCATTACAGTAATATAATTAAAAATATGTAACAGAAAAAAGTTGGAGGGAAGGGGGGCAGTGCTTAAAGCAATTAGCATGTATCACATTTTAAAAAAGAAAAAGTTCAAACAATTTTTTAAAAAGTATTTCAAAAATCGATTGTGTTCAACGAGTAAAAAAATGCAATAAAATGTATAAAATAATCCAAATGTTAATTATGATTGTATAATAAAGCGTAAATAAATGATTTTCGATTCCCGTTTAGTCTTAATAGGTTGTTTTAAACACAAGTAAACAACTTCGAATGGAATGTTTCTATTATTCCATGTCTAATCACAAGTAATTTTTTAAGAAAGGAAAAAATAAAAATATTTATAAAATATTAAAATAATGTGTTGGACTTAAAATAACAAAATACATAAGTTAATGCAAATGATAATTTCAATTATTGGAACAACGAGTGACTGCCGCCGCCAAAACTAGGTGATTTTCGGATACATCCCTCTAAGACTCGTTTGGTCAAGCGAAAGTTTCCCTTCTCCAGGCGATGAAAATATGGCGCCATGTTTTCGCTCCTTTGCCAGCAAAATCCCTTGAAATATCCCTAGCATAGAACATCTCCCCTAAGTTAGAAGGAAAGCCATCACCTGTCTAATCCGTTCCTCCCATAATCCCCCCCCCCCCCACAGGTGGTCAGAAAAAGTGTTGACGAAACGAAGTATGAACCCTTACCGAAGGGTCTTCTATAGGAGGATATGGTTTGTTTTGGATGTGGTTGCGAACCAGGGTTGCCCAACGTCCCGGATTTTCCGGGATACCCCCGTATTTTGAGAAATTGTTTCCCGTGGCGGGGAACTTCAATACGGGACCGCAAAAAGTCCCGTTTTTTGGGCAGGACATTGATTTTTCCGGATGTCGGATATCTAGTGACACTTGTGTGTCGGTTCCGTATCGGATATCCGCCTCGGATGATTGAAACCTGTAAATTCTGTAAACATTTCATAACTTCCAAATGCGTGATAAGTTTTTAACCACCCTGCGGTTCTTGACGAGATATCTCGTCCACTTAACATGGAACAGTTTGAATGCCGAACAATTGAGATATATTTTCAAAATATGCTAATTAAATTTTAAAATCAAAATTAACATGCTGTATAACCAGATCTCTCGTGCTGTGACCAGATTGGATACCGGATATCCAATGCCTCCTCAGACGGGGGACGGATCCTGTTGCCTCCTCGTCGGTGTGCCCTGTTGTCCCGTATTTGCAGTTTTTAAATTTGACAATCCTGCTGTGTACATAGGAGAACATACTGTGGATTAGTGGACAATAACAAACGATGTGTTTTCATTTATTACCTTAGGTTTGAATCTAAATTTTAAACTTATGCTTAGTTTTTACCGAAGAGTCTTTATGTAGGAGGATATGGTTGTTTTGAATGTAGTTGCGCACACAAGAGAACATAATGTGGAACAGTGCTGATGATAGGCGATAACAATGCGATGTGCTTTCATTTCCCACCATGGGTTTTAAAAATGATTGCGACAGCTTTCCCCGTAGCTGGCTGTTTGAGATAAGCTGGCTTATCTCCGGCAGGAGCGAACGAATAGGCAGCAGTCATTGAAAAGCATTGATCTGGTAGGCCCGAAAAACCGATAGAATGAGCAAAGAGCGCATTTCAGCGGTTGCTCTCCCTTCTTCTAGCCACCACCTTCAAAGCGCAGACGACACTCAGTCAATAAATAGTAATGCTACTCTTCTGAACTCGTCTTCACGAATTGCGCAGCGCCATTGTTCGGCGGGAAGTATTACTAAAAGAGGAAGCCATGCGGGATGGAAGGAAAGAATGGCTGTGGAAAAATTCTTCCTCCCCCTCCTCATACCTCAACCGTGGAATTTGAAAATATTTAGTTGTTCCGCAGAAGAAAAGTGGCAATCGGAGCGTTAAAAATGCAAAATCTCGATGATATAATCTCCTCTTTTTCAAGGATGAGCTAACAAAGAAAATTATTTTTTTCATTTTCCCTTTATGTGTGTGCGAAATTATCGATAATGTTCTCCATCCATCGCTTCGACGGCCGATATTGATTTGTTCTTCCCGAGCTAGTTTTGACAACTTCGATCCAAAAAATTCTAAAAATACAGTCATATTTCGGGCAACATTTGTTCATCAGGGCCTTTTCTCCCAGATTAACAGGGTGGAAGAAATGGCAAGTTGGCTTAATAACACGACGGCGATTTTTTTTTAAAATCCTAATAACTTTGTTCCTACTGCAACTGAATTACGCTTCATTGCAGAACATGTTTCGCAATTGAAACTACACGAACATTTAGGCGGTTTGTAAATGTTTTAGGAAATTGGAGTATTAAATGTGTTATTTAACGGTAACGGGCCACTACTCATTAGTAGATTTTTACTAATTCAATCAGCAGAAAATTAACTGGAAGAAGAAGAAGAATGTGAGGAAAAAAAGAAAAAAATTACACTTGAAACCCTCAAGTTACTCTAACAAATTTGCATTTCTCAAAATTTATTGCTTGCCTCATTTTGTCAAAGAATGAATTAAATAACTGAAATGGTTTACAATAAATTAAATATGATTTTATAACCTAATCCCGTGCTTTAGTTCTCATATTAGAGAAATTAACCGATTTGTGCGTAATTTTCAACATACATTATGCTTTAAAATATCAATACATAAATACTTTAAATATTTTACAATAAATTGAGTATGATAGCATTATGTGATTTTGTACTTTTCACTATTTGTAACCTCACATCTATAATTTAATAAGTATATAGAGTCCTAACTTACTGGCTACTTCCAGTGTATGTTTTTTTTAAATTGCTGCTTAAAATGATATTTCATTGGTATGCTAAATATTATTATAATTATTGAAATAACTATTAAAATAATTATTGTTTAACAATAAAATCTTCATATATTGTAAATGATCGATAGATATACCCGTACATTTTGTAAAACTATAATTGAAAATGTAACGAACTTGGGCTGTCTATATAATTGAAAGTATATAATCAAAATTTTAATATGGGATGTGTATGTATTAATATGTTTTTAAAATATTGGTTTTTTTTTTGAAATAATGATGAATGGTGATTTACATCTTTTTGTTATCCATGTACTATAACTAATCTACAAAAAATAGGTAAATACTATGTTTCTATCTTCAATAGATTTTAATCTCATACTCTCTAAACAATCATACTTTTTGCAATAGGTAAATATTTTTTTTCTCTTTGAGGAAATGAAGAACAATTCCGATGCTGGCGCTGTGACGAGAGAATATGAATGTTATGGTGCTTTCACACCAAAGGCGATAAAGATAAAAAACATACCTTTTATTTGCGCAAGCGCAGAGCATATTTTTACGTTCAAAAATATACTCTAGGCTGGCGCAGATCAGAAAAGACAAGTTTTTTGTCTTTGTCGCCTTTGGTGTGAAAGCACCCGTAAGTTATCAAACGATCAAGCTCTTGTGACAATGCAAACGAGTAGTTGTACAGCGATACATTAAAACCTTTTATTTGATAATTTTTAGCAATTTTTAAAAATAAAAATCTAAAAACTAAAGTGCCTTTGAACATTATTGAAAAGTTATTACAATTCAACTTTACTTTTCGTATAATAGTCGCAGAAAATCATTACGAAAACAGCTGGGTAATGTCATTTAAGTTTTACCATCACCCGTAATTGTTCGAGTCCATTGTCACCCCTTGAATTTATTTAATAGCGATTCAAGACTGCATTTGCTTCTCAACAGTTTCTGCAACGATAGTTATTGAAAGAAACACTTTTTAGACGACAAAGGAGGATGGTGTAACTGATATCGTTCTACGAGTTTCATGTCGTCCACAGCTTATAAATCTTAATATTGCGACAAAGAGCTTTCATCTTCACAACAGCGATGATTCGCAACATTTTATCAGCTTCCGTTTTACAGAATTGTTGTGGTGTGAATATTTCATTGAAAGTACACATTCAGAATCGTAATTGCACGAGTTAGATTAACATGTTGTGCAAATGACATCCTATTTAACCCTGAAACCTTAGATATGTATCTTCTCTTGATTGGGACGTGTAGTTAACACTAAAGCTCCGCGAAAGTTTTCACAAGAAGCAATTATGAGTCATAGGAAGTGAAGATTCAATATGATTTTCATAATAAACAGATCATAATTTTTTATAGTTAATTTGACTTTTATTTCATTAGTATGGTGTTCTTCATCTGAAAGATGTTCTATAATGCACGGCTACGGAACACCATAAGAGACACGGTTTTCACTAAAATGAAACAAATGATATAATTACTTCCTTTTTAAGAAATCCGAAATCAACATTATTATATTTCAAAGTTTATTTTGATTGCAAGATCACATTTACTTTCAAAACATTTTTACTTTGATTGAAATTTCAATTATTTTTTCATTATTATCATACATTTTTACATTTCATTATTGAGATAATTTTACAAAATGCTTCCATTTCATATGAGAGCAGTATTTAAAAAAAAAAAAATAAATAAATCGTAAAAACTATAGAGAAAAAATAGAAAGACATTGTCTCCTGGGAATTAACGAAAAATACAAGGCAAACTCTACTCAATAAAAATACATTTCGTGTTACATAAAATACAATGTGTTTTCTACGTGCTATAATTAATTTATTCTCCTTTGTCATTCTTTTTTTCAGTTTACGACAATTCCTCTGAGTGTTATTTGTTTAAGCTCTATGTTACCATTCGAAAAGTGCTCATTACCTTCATCATTTTTCAAAATAAAATATTTAAAACACGTTTCATAAAGAATATTTCATTTTTTTTACTCATTTTACACCAGGGAAAAATAAGAAAAACAGAAATTATTTTCTATTATAGTGGTTGGTTTTTAAGTGCTGAATTTTGAATTTCTGAACAAATACCAATTTTGAATACCAATATTAAAATAAAAGGTGAATTGATATTATAAAAAAGGGTTTAATGAACCGTATTTTTACTTATTCGAAAGCTGTATATTTATATAGTTTAGAATCGAAGAATGAAGCATGTAAGAAAAAGATTTACACAGGCAATTGCCCTACAAAGAAAGAAAAATAAATAGCTAAAATTATTGAATAAGAACTTAATAGATAAAAATACTGATAAATCAATGCTTGTTAAAAGTTGAAAATCATGCTTATTCTTTCTTTTTTTTTTTACATGTTTTATGCAAGTTTTTAAAAAGGCACTGTGTTTGAAGAAATATTCCGCTTCGCAGTAAATACGCTAAGATCTTAAATTTTCTAGACATTTAAGCAAGAAGCGTTACCACAAGGTTTCTACGACTTAAACGACACCGGAAATACAACCAATAATAACTTAGTTTGAGCGTCATGTTAGACCAAAAAAAAAAAACTACAAAAATCATAGAATAATAATAATAATAAATAAATAAATGAATGCTTTGCTCTTACTTACTAAGACAATTTTTGTGTGATGCTACGTGAGTTTAAAAATACTGTAAAAAATTTTGATATTTTGGTTGCTTTCAATGATTGCAGTTTATGAACTCATTCAGATAATTTCAACAAAGGAGTTAACTATACAATTGATTAACTGTAAGTCAAAAGAAGAAAAATGTGTTGAGTTGAAAAACTGGTATTTTTAGAAAACATTCCAATAAATGACTTATATTTTGTTGATGTTTGTGACATACTTTTATTCAAACGTGAACAACTGAATCCTTAGAATGTCAGAGTAGTAGTGAAACATCGGCTTTAGTAGAGCTTCATATATTTTTGTTGAATAAACACATTTAACCATAGGTAACTTATTTGGTATTAAGGTTCTATTTTCACAAGAACATGTACGTAAACATAAAATTAAAATAATATATTGAAATGCGAAGTTATACCAAAAAAGTTTTTTTTTTTTTAAATTTTAAACATTTTTTCGTAGGTTTATTAAATAGTCATTAAGTAAAACTTATGTAATAGCTATTCAATTGATCATAAAAAAAAAATCATTATTTTTTTAAAAAATCAGTTTCCGACCTTTTTTTTTTTTTTTTTTTTTACTAAATTGAGATTTTTAAAAAATCAAAATTTTTTTTCGTCAAAAATACCCGTTTCAATAAATTTCTAATTTGAGTTACTTGTTAGAAAACTTTACCAGAACCTCTGAAAAGTTAAATTAGCTGTTCTCTGAATACATTTCCTAATCACGTATGTTGATCTTATAATAATCATGCAGTAACATTTGTTAAAATATTAAATAAATGATTTTCCGAATTAAAAGTCTAAAAATATGCAGTTATGTTACATCTTTAAATAAAAAAAGGAATTATTAACTTTTTTCTGTATTCCCTGAAATTCTGAAATTATACATATGTTATTTCATTGCAATATTTTACATTTAAAAACGCGCATGTGCACGGGCCCGAGCTAAGCGGGGCGCTGTCGTGAGAATACCTACTGAACGCATTTTTAGGGTTGAAAAAAAAAGCTAGGTTTTTTTCCCCGAAAACTGCAACTGAATGGTTTTTCGGGTTTTATTGTATTTTTTTTTTCATGTTTTATTCGGATTATATTGCTTTTTTTCGCCATTTATTTGTTTTAAGGCGGGAGTGAACGTTGACCTCATGTTTGCAAGCTTGTATCTTTTGATTGCATGCAGGGATTCCATAATTGGTTACACCATTGAAAAATAATACACTTTTCTCTTTCAAAATATTTTTTTCAATTTATTTTTTAAATTACAACTGTACCCCTTTGAGAACAGGTAAACATAACCTCAAAAAATAGCATCTTTCATAGTGCGCAACAATTTTCTCAAAAAGTATCCATCACACAGCTTTGAAAGTTTTTGTGCTTACGTTCTATGATATGGTTAACAAAAATATGAACCAGAAATTTTTTTACTCAAACAGAAAAAACAAAATATACATTTTTAAGTTTTACTCAACTTTTTTTTTACCAAATAGTTGACTTTATCTTAAAATAAAACAAAAACGGGAAGGAATACACAAAAATCCATTCTTATTATTAAATATTACTTATCTACAAACATTTTTAAAAAAAATGAAGAAAATCCATCCACAAATACCTAAATAAATGGTTGCGCAAGGTGAAAAACCAGCGTTTTGAGAAAATTGATGTTAAAGTTTTGACACAGTTTTGAGTATAAATTGAAAGATATTTTGAAAGAGAAAAGTGTGTTCTTTTCAATGGTTTAACCAATTATGGAATCACTGCATGCAATCAAAAGATAAAAGCTTGCAAACATGAGAGATCTTTTAAAGAGGTCAACGTTCACTCCCCCCTTAAGGTGCCTTTTGATTTGGTGCCCCGGCGCCATTTATGACACAGAGCCTTGGTGCACAGCACAACCTTGCACATACGAGCGGCGTGGATCTGCACATACATTTAATTTTATTGCATTTTTTAGGAGAAAAAGTTTAAACTCATAGAAAAATATTACGAAGTAAAAAAGAAGTAAAAAAGAAGGGTATTGCTTCTAACTTGAAAAACTTTAATAGTACAAGTTAAAGAAGCCTGTAAGAAACATCATAACGAAATCAACGTAGAAATTGGTTACTGAATTCAATTTTCTACAGAAAATATATTTTACTATTTTTCTGAAATATTTCATATAAAGACAATATTTGATATGCCTCTAGTGGAAACAAGCTCTAATCCTGCGAGAAATTAAACGTCTTTGAATGGAATGTCGCAAAATTACATGTGTTGTCAAAACTTGTTTTGAAACAAGAGAGATGTCTTTGTATTTTCAGAATTATTACATGAAAATCTACTCTGAACAGAATTAATGCATTCGGAGAAAATTTTAAATTAGAACGGAACTGCAACGAAATTTAATACGTTAGATTTATGTCAACTATAAACCATTAAATAAAGTAAATAAGGCGGGCTGAAAATTTCCGAATTTTATGGGGTTTCTGTGGCTTATAAGATTCTATTGAGTTTCATAAATTGTTCTCCCACTGGGGCTTTCGTGAACCAAGTAAAATCATGGAAATATTTGTTGGAAGTGTTTAGTTAAAATTCCCATCTGGACGCGAAAACTCACAGCGGATGCTTTTAGTAAGATAAGTTTTGTATTTCTATTTATCAGTTATTATAATAATTTAGGTGAGTAGAGGATAATGTTAAGGAATTTCAGGATACCATCGAATCTTTTGCAGCTAATTTCAGAGCAGAAGTTTTTATAAAAAAATGTTTTGAATTTAAAAATATAGCTAAAACTTTACATGCGTACTAGAGAACGTACTTCAAAAAAAAAGTACCAATTTTTACCCTTCAGCCTTTTTTTTACTCAAAAGCTTGGTAATATTCGTAAGAGAATAATTATAATGCAGATAACACCGTTAAGAAAATGCCATCATTTGGATACCATAAAGTAACACCTGTAAGCCGGTAACATTGAAAAAAAAAACTACTATTTTACTATTCATTACTAATGAGCTTGTTATTTTGAGGATATTCAATATAACGACTCTCTATACAAAAGCGTAATACATAAGAATGATCCACAGATGAAGTGCATTGTACAATTATATAGTTCAACGATATGTATTTAATAATTTATTGCAATAAACAATTTGTAAAATGTTAGCGTAAAATAAAAATAGGATTTTTGTAAGGATGTTTAAACGTAGAGTTCTGTTTTAAAGAAAAAGGCTTTATAACGGAAATAAATGCAGATTATTCTGGAGAAAATACACAATTAAAAATAAAGTGAAGTCTACATGCCTCAAAGCATGTTCAGACAAATATATAACCTGGATTCACGTTCTAACTATTCTCCCTTCCACGTTAACCGTTATTAAGATGAATTTCCTAATGATCCGAGCACAAATACTTCTATTCCATTGAAACTCCCATGGCAAGAACACATAAATCAGAGAAGATGGTCGAGGCAGTGATTAATTAAAGGCTCAATCACGGAGGATGAAAAGGATCAAATAATCACACAGGTAATTTCGCTTATGCTGACAGACGGTAGCCAGATTCAAGCAGAAATTTCTTCTTAAGAATTGGATTATAACGAGTTAACAATCTGAGACTGCCTGTGTGGAGCAGACTAATATCGAGACTTCCCAACAAAAACCGAAATGAACTATATTAGACCAAATGCGTGGTACATCCATGTAGTTTTGGGCATACAATTTCCGTACAGTTTTCTATAGAATATATCGCGAATGGGAATGGTATGGAACCTTTGATGAACGATTCCTTCAGTTTTTTACGATATTTGCTGAAAATGGTTAGATTTTAGAAGCAAAGTTATATATAAATAGTACATCTATGTTTGAAATATTCCTTTCCATTTTACATCAATCCATAAATTTATGCAAATTCATTTCATTTATCATTTAATTTCTTACGCGAAAATTTTACTTAATGAAAAGCATTAACATCTTATATCTGTATCCTAGCGTAAGTCATATTATCACTACTTTAAAAGTTGAGCGTAAAAACGGAAAAGAATGATTTCGCTGCCTAGTAACAAAGCTGTTATATGAACTAGGATACAAAACATGATTGTTAACATTAAAATGTGTAAGGCAAATGACCCGGTAGTGGACACAGTTAAGAAAATTTTCGTACTCATTTACGTGGCAAAATTTTTTCAAGGGACTTACATCAATATTTGCATATTTAACTTAATCGCCAACTATTTCTCTAAAAATTAATTACCTATAAAATGTCATTTGATGAAAAATTAGGACAAATTTACTAAACGCTTAATTTATATCTATAGTTTACATTTATAAGACACGTATTTGTATTAGTAGTGGACAGAAATTAATATCATCTATTTCATGCTGTTAACTTGGAGAAATAATTTTAAAAATAACTAAGGGACCATTCATAAATGATGTCACGCTTTTTTTTCTCATATATTTTCCCCAAATCCCTAACCTTCTTATTAATCGGCTTTAGTAAAGAGCAGCAAATTTGACCGTTGTGGAGGCAGCTATTAAATATTATGATCCATGTACTTGCATAGATGCTCCATGCCAACTTTAGTTCTATTAACCAGCACTAGGAATCGTTCGCTATAGGTTCTGTTAATTTCATTCAAGTTTAATGTTACATTCGCTTATTTTAGAAACTTAAAGATCTAAGTGTCCACTACAGGGTCATTTACCTTATATGTTTTATCCCTTGTTGGTTAATTTTTGCACAGGTAAACAATGTTTGAAAATTGCTAATTTTGGACTTACGTTAGCCTGGTCTTGAGGTATATGTGAGGGAATTTCTGTTAGTTTTAAGCGTAACATACATACACTAACAAACAAAAATCATAGGATGATGTTAAAGTACTCAAAATTATCTTCCTAGACCCTAACGGAAGCAGTATTGTCTGAAATGATAGTACTGTTCCAATTCTGGTGTCTTTCACCATAAGATGATGAATCTTGATTTTGCTAAGAAAAATAATGTAACTGGTATTACCCTTAGAGCTAAAACTAATAGTGATAATTTAGTATATTTGTGACTAGGTTAATTCTTGATTATAGTTTATATAAATAAATATATATATATATATACTTGTGTCCAGTCCAACACACTTAAAGTATAAAACGCATATTTACTGCTTTGATTTCATACTTGCTAACATTTTGCGGAATCTAATGATTTCAGAAATAATAATTATTTTATTTGTTTTCTTTTGTAAAAACGCCGAGTACTTTTGCTGAATAGTTATCGCAGACGCATTTGAAACTTTTGTTGAAAGTAATTTCTGTATTTATTCAAATTATCACGTGCTAAAATTTAATCCTGAACACCTGTGAATTTTTCTTGTTATTTTTTGTATTTTATGACTAAAGTAAATGCATAAAAAATAATTAAAACATTTCGTTAAGTGATCATGTTAGAAATTGATTTTGACTTTCAGCTCCTTGAAAACACGTAAAAAATTATTTGCTTTGAGCGAGCGGCACGCGGTAAGTACTTCTTCTAGACAAATAATTCAATAAATTTAAAACAAATGTAAATAAGTACATGTGTAATTTTTTTCTAGAAGTAGTCTTTACCTTTTTCTGTTCCTCCTAATAAAAATGAATAGCAAAGTATTTGAGAAGAATTCTTTTCCTATGTATTTTTTTTCGAAAAACAAATCAATTTTTGTTTTATAAAATGACGTTTCGTTTTAGGTTTCAGACGAAATGACGTACATTTCAGGGACCTTTCAATTTAAAACACTTCGCAACACCATTCTTACTTTAACAATCAATGAAATATAGGACTCATTTATTACAAAAAAATAATTATATGTCAATAGAAGTTGAATGCTGTGTGCAACACTTTATCTAATATATTATTTTTTGCAATTCCTTCACAACTCATTTTGCCGAACCAGAACAATTTCGATGTAAATCTATCAAGTATTGTTCAAGTTGTACGACTTACGTATGGAGCAACTTACTGTGATGAATGTTTTGAGAAGTTTATTTTTTCTCTCATTAAAGACTTGAAGAAAAAATATTTTGAAATATTGACTCGAATAGTAAGTGCATTTTTTAAGACAACTTGTGAATGAGGAGAATTTTATTGATAATTTATGCTGTGAGACAAACCATCAGTCTGGAACTTTAGAGATTTAGACAGTTAAAACACGGTTTCCAAACATTCTTAGTCTTCGTACGAGAAACTTGTCTTTGGTTGCTTACGCATCATTTAAGTACGATTCATTTTGGTAGGTATTTTTAAAACTTACTTGCTATATACTTTGCTCGGATAAAATATACATTTCTGTATTTTTTTATTACCAACGGGAGCACTATCAATCGATATAAGATAGAAACTTAAATTGGGTAAAATTTAGTAATAGTAAGATTGTGCTATATTTTAACATTCATGTTAGGCTTGTAAATTGTATTTCCCATAATTTTTATTTTTTCGTTATTTATTTATTTTTGAGCTTGCTTTTTGTTGGGAAAACAGCAGTACAGCATTTAAAAGAAAATTTTTCAGAGTAAAAAACTAAAGGGTGGCAACTCACTTTATCGTTGAATTTACTAAAGATTAGTTCTTTTCTCAGGGTTCTGGGTTTTATTTGCTTTTGAGCATTTTATAAATAACTTTTTTCCGTCCGGTTCTTATTATTTCCTTTATTATGTTTTATTTTATGGACAGACCGGCGGCTTTTCTTACATTTATCTTTGAGTAGAAGCTCTTAATAATCATTCACAAACAATGTCACACTTCAAGGGGGGTGAAATTGTTAGTTTGTGACAAGGGGAGGGAGGGGTTCACAAGAAGTGTGACATCACACAAAATAAAAACATTTAAAATCATAAGATTAAATATTTTTACATAACTTACTTTTGATTTTTTTTTGTATTCTCATCGATTTCATTTATCTTCGAAAACATCTGATGAACTGCTGATTAAGGATTACATTAACTTCGGGTTAAAATTTTAAATTCAAAATAAAATCTTCTGGGCCATGTACATTTTAAAGATAAAATATCGTGGGTCATTTTTACAGAATTCGAACAATTAATATTTTATTGAAAATGAATTATCAATTTATCTTTAGTAGTTACATTCGAATCTTGCTGTAAACATTACATTTTAAATAGCTAGCATACATTATCATATAGCAAAGAAAGAAAGAAATTTAAGATATATTTTGTAATTATTCACCAGATAAAATACTTAATATTTATAATCAATCCTATTCAATTTAGCAATTCAAAATTCTACCCTTTATTTTGTTATTTAGCTTCGTGTTTCTCGAATCGTTCTCTACAAAACTACTTTTCCTTTAAAAATGTAATGAAGTTATTGGTTCTTTCGTCACATATTTTTTTTATTTATTTATCTTCATTCCTTTCTTCAGCAAGCGCTTTCATCACGTAAGTAAGTGTAACCTTGCTTTTGAAAGGCTTCCACATTGAGCGTCTTTCTTCTACGAAGATTACAAACAAAGATGTTGTGAAACTGTAGGTATGCTCAATAGGTAGATGTGGTTTAAGGAATTTCGAGCAGGAAGACTCATAGCAGCTTGCTTATTGTCAATATGTTGTTAAAATTCAATATACTTTACATTAGGATGTAGCGATTTTTTTTTTCGAAATGGAATTAAGGAGTATGTGCAGAAGCATTGGAGTAATATACTTCCATAAAAAAATATAAAGGCAATTTCGGTTTTTCTCTCCTTTTCATTTTTTTACCTTTTAAAATCGTTTTATTTTTCTTTTAAAATTAAAGGTGTATATCACATTCCTTCTAATATGATAATACGTTATTCTGGTTTCATTAAATTGCATTAAAGTAATAATTACGTTCGGCCTTATATAGGACATTCACAAAACAGGCAACATTTTAATGTCAGAACATGTTTTTAAAAAGAGCGTTATAAATGGCTCTCTCTTTTTTTTAATTGTTTGGAGTCAACACAACGAGGGAAAAATAACAGCACTGTAAATGTGCAACTGTTGTGAGGAGAAAAAATGTTTATCAAATGCCTGTACCAGTACGATAATGCTTATACTAGGAAAATAACAGATATAGAGTGATTTATTTTCATATGTTTTTTGCAGAAACCAAATTTTATAGCCATAGAAACCAAAGAATTATAGAAACCAAATTATTTTTAACTTTTTTTATGCATGTTAAATGATGTTAATAATTAATTTGGTAGATTATAGAGTTCTATGATCACAGAAGCTACAAAAAAAAAAAAAAAAAAAAACATTAACAAGTAATTATTATTGCAATAACTTTTAAGTTCATTTTGAATCTAACTGCATTTTAAATAAACATGACGCATCACTGTCCTCCCTTATTGTCACTATTTTGTCCCTTATATGCCAGGATAATGACGAAATGATTATTTTCAACGGCTGGTACCTAGTCCTCAAATTTCGTAAGGTTAAATTTATGCATTATTAAGATAACCCTATTAGGTATCGTACATTGTACTAAGCAATCTTTTGCGCTCATCTGAGGTTTTTTAGAAATGCGAGGAAAATGACGCTCAATAAACATAAACTCACTCACAATAACCTTTTTGCTACAAGCAATGATGGCACAAACTGGCAGTGCACATCTCCATATGTAGCTATACAATTAAAAGTTCTTGCTAAGGATATACGAAATACAGCTTTACGAAATAATCCAGTGAAATAACATCTGCTAGGACAATGACGATTTTTATAGTGACCCAGGATTTACAATTATTTTAAATATGAAAAAGTAATGCTAGCCTTTCAAATAATTGTTCATTGTCTAAATTGTGTCACCCCCGATGAGGTTTCATTTAAGAAAAATTTCACTTGTTTACACCAGATCTTGAAAAATCAGTTAGCTCAGATGACAAGCCAAGACAATGATTTTAGAACAATTAACATTTTTATAATCTGTACGAATTTTTCAATTTTGTACTGTAGTTATAGGTTGGTCTCAAGTACATCCAAGTTATAAAAATATTTTTAACGGTTTAGACAGGCACAAACTTGTTTATTCCCTGTTTTGTGTGAATGACCCATATACATTGTGTTAAACGGCAAACATTTTGGAGTTTCTAAAATTTGATCGCATTGAAATTGTTTGAGGTTATCTTATTTTTCTAATATATACCTAAGTAATCTGTGCCAGTATTATAAATTTCTATTTATACCATTTATATATTTATTTAGAATATAATGTATCGTAAAACCACATTTTTTTCAACTTTAAATGAGAAAGATTGGTGTAGCATAGCATTTCCAATGACATATCGATAAGGTTAACACATTAAAGGCGGGAGTCGTAGTCCTACGATTTATCTCGACTGCGGCTTGAAGGCCGGAGTCGTAGTAATACGATTTAGCTCGACTGCGCCTTAAAGGCGGGAGTCGTAGTAATACGATTTAGCTCGACTGTACCTTAAAGGCGGGAGTCTCATTAGTACAGTTTGCAATCACATTGCACAATCCATGCGCCACTTTATATTTGTACTTAGTATGTTTTGTAGTTTGAAGCTGTTCGGTTGTTCAAATTCTACTTAAATAAACTTTTTTAAGTCTAAATTTTTTTATGATCACACAAAATATCGCCCGCTCTAGGCCGAAAAACGAGGCGGGGCGGGCGCCGCGCTACCTAGCATACTTTCGTCGAGATCGCCCGCCGTTAATGTGTTAATATACATATACCGTCTTAAAACCTATTTGTGTAAATGTCAGTGAAAGCAGGAAACAATTGCTTACACGAAGCAAACAAATCAGAAGATAATGAATGTTTATGTGTTGGACAAAGAAAAAAAGTGTGTGTCGCAATTTCCCAAAATATCGTTTTCAATGTCCCCAGTAGGGGAATAAGGCCGTTTCTGCGCCAAGAGGCGCAATGCGCAATGCCCTCAGGCGTGGGCGTGGTCCTTGCGCCTCCCAATGCCCTCAGGCGTTAGTCGAGTGGAGTTGAGTTGCATGCCCTCAGGCATTTTTCGAGTAGAGCTGAGTTGTATGCCCTCAGGCATTTTTCGAGTAGAGTTGAGTTGTATGCCCTCAGGAGTTTTTTACGAGTAGAGTTGAGTTGTTTTTCAAAAGTTTATAGTTTTGGAATGGCAACACTTTTTAATTTAGGTTTTAAACCTATTATTCCGCCTCCTAGTGGCAAATAGTGGAACTGCTATAGCACTGTTTCAATACTACGAAAAGCGGTTTTTTAAAAAAGTTTTTTGTTTTGGAATGGCAAAACTTTTTAGTTTCAGTTTAGGACTTGATGCAATGCGATGTCGATTGTAGCGCCCTCTATGAGAAGAAAATGGAACTAATCTGGAACTTAGAAATTTTTTTCTAATGATTTCTCTCAGAATTCAAGCAGGAACCATTTTATATTACAAAAAATAATTATAATGTATAATGAATTAAATTTATTGTCGCTACTTACATCCTGTTATGTATTTATTTCTTTTTTCGACTTAGAAAGATTTTCTTTTTCAATCATTTTAATGTTTCCACTTAGCATCCACACAGGAACTATTATATAAGTTAATTATTTTTTCACTGTGATTAGAAAATTCTCGTCATTTTTACTTAGAAAAGACTTATATATTTTTTATTTATTTATTTATTTATTTATTTTCAGACTTAGAAAATTTTTCAGTTGCAAGTGATTTTTTTTTTCTTTCTAAGTATGTAAAACATAATACAGTAACATTTTTCTGATCCGTTTTGCAAATTTTTTCTTAAATCATAATTTTAACTGCATGACACATTTCATTCTAAAGTTTTTTCTACTTTATATTACTATCACACTTGCAGTCTCCTTCAAAGAATATTTTATAAAGCTCTGTTATTTCGCATATGAACGCAAAAAACTGAGATTTAACGGGTAAAACATAGAACAATAATGTAAAAATACTTAGGTACAAAGCATATTCATCCAATAAAGCTCAGTACAGAAATGTAAAATTGCAAAATACAAAAGGTTTAAACAGCATGAAAATATAAAAGTACTAGATACAAAATGTCACAACAGCATGAAAATATAAAAATACCAAGTATTAAATGTTAAAACAGAACGAAACGAGTGTTAGTACTACTAGTGCATGTTCCAAACTTAGTTTCATCCAGCCAAAGTTAGTACGAAAAGCAAAAGTACTATGTCCAAAAGGTTAAAACTTTGATTCATTCCGTAAAACAGTAGAGAATGTAAGAAATTACTAAATAAAAACGTTTGAACTTGCAAAACAAATAGATTTTCTACTTGCAAAATTTTAGAACTTCGCATGAAAATGTAACGTTTGAAACTTTGAACTAAAATTTCAACACTGAATCATAAAAAAATCGAAACAATTTAAACTGTTCAATAAAGATTTGAGACTTCCCAGCTAAAAAACGACTGCAGAACAACTGTAGAAAAGCGTAAAAAATTACAGACGTTTTAAAACTTCTGCAGTTTTCTTAAACATTTTAAAGTTCCTGTACTTTGGTAAAAATAAAAAGTGCAGACGTTTTAAAACTTCTGTAGTTTTCTTAAACATTTTAAAATTCCTGAACTTTGGAAAAAATAAAAAGTGCAGAGATTTTAAAATTCCTGTAGTTCTGTTGAATGTTGCAAACTGCCTGTACTTTGAAAGAAAAAAAAAGTACAGACGTTTTAAAGTTTCTACCGTTTTTTAAATACTACAAAACAACTGTATTTTGTCATTTTTTTATTGTGCAGTTACACTTGATTTTTTTTATTTCATCACATAACCAGCAATAGTAATTTTTTTCTAAATTTTGATTGTAACTTCAACAAAGGTGCATTTTTAAAAGGAAGAGTACAATACCTGATTCATTAGTGCTCAAATTTTGTAAGCTGAAAGTATAATGACTAAAGCACCTGATCGTCAAGAGAAAAAATGTTCAAAACAATGTATTGTATATGGTGTAATTTTTAGATTATTTTATCAAAAGATGGTAATGTGTGACACTGTTGCAATACTAATTAAATTTTAAATATTTCTTTAATAACACTAAAGTTTGCGAAAAAATTATTGGATAGAAGCTGTGATTGGAAGAATAATAATATCTTAATTTGTTGAAATTTCAAAAATGTAAAATTAAACAAAGTGTTTAATGAAAAAAAAAAAAAAAACGTTGATATGAATTAATTACTGAAGTCTTTTTTTTTTTGAAATGGTTTCTTTATTATTCTTAAGTAAAAAATGCACGAAAATTAAAATAAAAATCATATTGTTTAATAGAATATATTGTTGGTAAGAGAAAAACAAAATTTTCGAAACAAAGAAAGGACTGTAATGATTAAACTTTTGCTCATTTGTGCTTTAATTTAACTTGAAATTTTATTTCTAAAGAAAGGACTGATAATTGAAGGAATTTTGAGGAGGATCAAAAATGTATTTAAACAATTTTTATTATAGTACACAAATTACAGCATACAGAAAAAAAAGGGAGATCAAATTTGTGTAATGGTACAGAACATGCATGATTTATAATTGGTGTAAAACTATCTCATGTGTGTGCCAGGGACATTATAGCGTGATTGGACGAGATCCCGTACTATGAAAACATTTTTAACACTTCTTTCCGGCATCCCCAACTACCCATCACCGTGGCCTCATTCCTACCAGAATTTGTTCGGAATTTGCTTTGTTCAATCCTATTGACTATTTTATTAGCATTCCTAATTATTTAAGAAAGTTGATTTGATTTTGAAGATTTCATTTCACTGTAAGTACATTTTCTTAATTGTATTTTTATTTTCCTAACTTCAAGAAATATTATCCAATTATTTATTATTTTTATAAATTTTCTTTCATGCCCTTCATGATCAAAATTTAAAGAATATAATACGATTACGTATTTTTTTAATTTTTGCATTCTTAACCAGATTTGCCATGTTTGTACAAATGCAATTTGCATAACTTTCCTGCTTTTTTTACCGATTTACATACAAGCCTTATCCCATTGGACTTTCATAATGCTAGTCAATAAATAGAATTATTTTTGGACATTAAACTTAAATTTACCGATGATAATTGATTAATAATTTTCTCTTTCACATGAGTATTACTAAAAAGAGTTGCTTACTTTTCATGCTCAAAATGCACGTTTTTTTAAAAAGATAAAAAATATAAAGAAATTAAAAAAAAAACTAAAATCCAAATACGACAGTTTCACTTTACATTGATTTGAAATTGTAAACGTAAAATTTGAAAACAAAAATGACTGCTTTCAAAACATTTTGATGATGATCCATAACTTTTACAAAATGAACCGATTTTGATGATTTTTTCTTTAATCGATAGAGGGTCGTCTAACTCAAATATCGCTCATCAATTTTACTACATTTGTTTTTTAGTTAAAATTCTGAGTTTAGTTATTTTTCACCTATGAGAAGTTATAGGTGAAAAAAATATGTTTTTATTTTAATTGGAAAGGGTTGGGTTGATTCTTCTTTGTTGGTAATTTTACTAACAAAGATTGTTTGAATGACACGTTTTCAAAAACTTTGATTAAAAACGTTTGTTGACATTAAGCTGTAATATTAAAGGCAATTATAACAAAAGTTTGACTGAAAGCTTCTCTGAAGAAAAAATTGTCCAATCAGTTTGTTTGCTTTAGTGACCTTTAAAAGTGGATTTCAAAACGGAATTTATCATACAAGCGGTTAGTTTTTTTGGAAAAAAATAGAACTGACTTCAAATTCTAAATTGCGCTAAAAAGTGAAAAAATAATTAATTCTTTAAACAACATCGATACGACTTTTAAACGTAATTTTTGAAGTCTGTACAAAATTATGACAGTCTAATTATCATTACACTATGATGTTATTTTGCATTGAACCTGTTGCAAACTCTAGGCCATTTATGTTTGTAATTGATTCATAGTTACAAAAGTAATCATAAAGCAAAATCCATCATAATTTTGCACCGACTTCAAAAATTATGTTTAAAAGTCGTATCGATATTGTTTAAAGAATTAGTTTATTTATCACTTTTTAGTGCATTTTATAATTTGAAATCGGCTCTATTATTTTCCAAAAATTATTTCAAAAACTATTTATCTCATTTTGGGTATCACCCTATCCAACTCCCCCCCCCCCCCGTAAAGGGTGTCCCCATGACGGACCTGTGTTTATGTTTTTAAAAATGTTTTTATAGTTAATTCCAGCACCGAAAAGTGAAGCATTTGAATTGCGCTATGAAAGCATGCTCTGTATATAAAACAAGAATAATATATATATTATATATATACCTCACAACTCAAAGAACTCAAATCGGAACTTAGAATATGTGCTATTTGGTTCATAAAACAGCTTAGGAGTAAGAATCCTCAGTGGCAAAAAGAACAGAGTTGAAAAATAACAAAAAACAGTATCTCGGGAAATTAATTTTTGAAGATTTTAAAGGGGGGCATTATTTCCGCATAAATAAAACAATTAAAAATAAACGAATTCGAATTATTCAAATTAAAAGCTGGTATTTTTAGATTGAATCAGAGTATGAAAATAGTAGCTAATTTCATTGTATACCTTTCTGGGACACTTAAATGATTCGCTTTATTTATGCATTTAAAAAATTATTTATTAATTTTTATGACTGAATGGATATTCCTTCCTCTAAAATAATGCAGCAGGACACAGTAACGAGCCTGCGTTTAACGAGATTCCTAATTTAATATAGGAAATGCAGTTTTTTTGGTTGTTATAAATGGTTTAAAAGCGTTCGAGTGTACTCTTTAACAGGATAATTGTTTTTTTCTGGGGATATAACAAGGAAAAAAAATTTTGGAAACCTGAAGTAATGACAGAAATAATGAAAAATAATTATTTAAAAAAAAAAGAAATGAAAAGAAAATCATCAGTAGTCCTAACCATTCTATAATGTTTCAAACGCTTTTCCAAATTTCTCAGAATAAATAGCATAACTGCCACAGAAGCACAGAACCAACATGTGCAAAAAAGAGGGACCGGCCGGCTAAACCGGTTCCCCTTTTGTCTAATTCCGGGAACAGAAGGGGGAAAATACAAAGAACGTATAGCAGCTTAAAAAATCCCGTGATTTCCTGTGTTACTAGTGTTTCAGAGCCATGCATAAGACAAGTTATTTTCAAACCACTTGGAAAAAGCAGCAATAGATGTAAGTTGTTTTTATATTTTTTTCACGCTGAATTCCGCTATAAGGACAATTACTGTAAATATATCGTTTAGTTTTTTATTTGAAACTTAATGGGTTGGAAAAAATACGTACTTTTTAAAGTCGCTCTTTTAAAAATTTAAAATTACTTTTTAATTTTAAAAACTTCTGTTTCGAAAAAGGGCTATGGATATGTATAGGAGTATCTCTAAGCATTCACAAAATTGTATTGGTTTTTAAAAGCTCTGGTCGTTTAAAAGATGGAGGAAGGGGGGGGGGGGCATGCGTCGACTTTCAAGCGAATACTTCAGCAGCGGGAATTACTATATATCAACATATAAAGGAAACGCAAATTTTTAAAATAGCAACCACTGCCAAACGTTTTGATAAAATTTTAATTCTAATTTGGGTAGAATAAAATTGGATTCTAATAATATTTATATATCAAGGAAATTTTTAACTAATAAAAATTAAGGTAAACTGAGTTTTTAAAGCTCAGAGATTTACATCTATGCACATGGTATATGGTTAATGATACACAAAATTATGGTTTCACGAGTTTCATATGCATGAGATGTATACAAGTTAAGAAATACGGAATTTTTCAGAGGGTGAAGCTTAATGTAAGTATGATTCCCCGGACTCGCACCCCCTATTGTTTCACTATATATTAACTAGCCAATTTGTTATAAATAACTAGATCCGTGGAGATAAATATAATTTACATTATTTATTATGTTCATTAGAAATTATTTAATAAAAGCAACATTTTATCTTTAATTTTTTAAAGATTGTATCTGTAATATTAAGAATATAAGTAATATGTATATATGTATATGATTGGTGTGTGTTGAATCCTTAGTAAATTAAAAGGGCATTTGTTTTAAATAATTTCTTATGAATGACTTACGAATTATATTTCTTGCAATTATAGATTTCTGATAGGGAATTGTCACAAAAAGCGTCGCGTGTTGAAAACCAGATAAAAAACGACTGCAGAACAACTGTAGAAAAGCGTAAAAAATTACAGACGTTTTAAAACTTCTGCAGTTTTCTTAAACATTTTAAAGTTCCTGTACTTTGGTAAAAATAAAAAGTGCAGACGTTTTAAAACTTCTGTAGTTTTCTTAAACATTTTAAAATTCCTGAACTTTGGAAAAAATAAAAAGTGCAGAGATTTTAAAATTCCTGTAGTTCTGTTGAATGTTGCAAACTGCCTGTACATTGAAAGAAAAAAAAAGTACAGACGTTTTAAAGTTTCTACCGTTTTTTAAATACTACAAAACAACTGTATTTTGTCATTTTTTTATTGTGCAGTTACACTTGATTTTTTTTATTTCATCACATAACCAGCAATAGTAATTTTTTTCTAAATTTTGATTGTAACTTCAACAAAGGTGCATTTTTAAAAGGAAGAGTACAATACCTGATTCATTAGTGCTCAAATTTTGTAAGCTGAAAGTATAATGACTAAAGCACCTGATCGTCAAGAGAAAAAATGTTCAAAACAATGTATTGCATATGGTGTAATTTTTAGATTATTTTATCAAAAGATGGTAATGTGTGACACTGTTTCAATACTAATTAAATTTTAAATATTTCTTTAATAACACTAAAGTTTGCGAAAAAATTATTGGATAGAAGCTCTGATTGGAAGAATAATAATATCTTAATTTGTTGAAATTTCAAAAATGTAAAATTAAACAAAGTGTTTAATGAAAAAAAAAAAAAAAAACGTTGATATGAATTAATTACTGAAGTCTTTTTTTTTTGAAATGGTTTCTTTATTATTCTTAAGTAAAAAATGCACGAAAATTAAAATAAAAATCATATTGTGTAATAGAATATATTGTTGGTAAGAGAAAAACAAAATTTTCGAAACAAAGAAAGGACTGTAATGATTAAACTTTTGCTCATTTGTGCTTTAATTTAACGTGAAATTTTATTTCTAAAGAAAGGACTGATAATTGAAGGAATTTTGAGGAGGATCAAAAATGTATTTAAACAATTTTTATTATAGTACACAAATTACAGCATACAGAAAAAAAAGGGAGATCAAATTTGTGTAATGGTACAGAACATGCATGATTTATAATTGGTGTAAAACTATCTCATGTGTGTGCCAGGGACATTATAGCGTGATTGGACGAGATCCCGTACTATGAAAACATTTTTAACACTTCTTTCCGGCATCCCCAACTACCCATCACCGTGGCCTCATTCCTACCAGAATTTGTTCGGAATTTGCTTTGTTCAATCCTATTGACTATTTTATTAGCATTCCTAATTATTTAAGAAAGTTGATTTGATTTTGAAGATTTCATTTCACTGTAAGTACATTTTCTTAATTGTATTTTTATTTTCCTAACTTCAAGAAATATTATCCAATTATTTATTATTTTTATAAATTTTCTTTCATGCCCTTCATGATCAAAATTTAAAGAATATAATACGATTACGTATTTTTTTAATTTTTGCATTCTTAACCAGATTTGCCATGTTTGTACAAATGCAATTTGCATAACTTTCCTGCTTTTTTTACCGATTTACATACAAGCCTTATCCCATTGGACTTTCATAATGCTAGTCAATAAATAGAATTATTTTTGGACATTAAACTTAAATTTACCGATGATAATTGATTAATAATTTTCTCTTTCACATGAGTATTACTAAAAAGAGTTGCTTACTTTTCATGCTCAAAATGCACGTTTTTTTAAAAAGATAAAAAATATAAAGAAATTAAAAAAAAAAACTAAAATCCAAATACGACAGTTTCACTTTACATTGATTTGAAATTGTAAACGTAAAATTTGAAAACAAAAATGACTGCTTTCAAAACATTTTGATGATGATCCATAACTTTTACAAAATGAACCGATTTTGATGATTTTTTCTTTAATCGATAGAGGGTCGTCTAACTCAAATATCGCTCATCAATTTTACTACATTTGTTTTTTAGTTAAAATTCTGAGTTTAGTTATTTTTCACCTATGAGAAGTTATAGGTGAAAAAAATATGTTTTTATTTTAATTGGAAAGGGTTGGGTTGATTCTTCTTTGTTGGTAATTTTACTAACAAAGATTGTTTGAATGACACGTTTTCAAAAACTTTGATTAAAAACGTTTGTTGACATTAAGCTGTAATATTAAAGGCAATTATAACAAAAGTTTGACTGAAAGCTTCTCTGAAGAAAAAATTGTCCAATCAGTTTGTTTGCTTTAGTGACCTTTAAAAGTGGATTTCAAAACGGAATTTATCATACAAGCGGTTAGTTTTTTTGGAAAAAAATAGAACTGACTTCAAATTCTAAATTGCGCTAAAAAGTGAAAAAATAATTAATTCTTTAAACAACATCAATACGACTTTTAAACGTAATTTTTGAAGTCTGTACAAAATTATGACAGTCTAATTATCATTACACTATGATGTTATTTTGCATTGAACCTGTTGCAAACTCTAGGCCATTTATGTTTGTAATTGATTCATAGTTACAAAAGTAATCATAAAGCAAAATCCATCATAATTTTGCACCGACTTCAAAAATTATGTTTAAAAGTCGTATCGATATTGTTTAAAGAATTAGTTTATTTATCACTTTTTAGTGCATTTTATAATTTGAAATCGGCTCTATTATTTTCCAAAAAATATTTCAAAAACTATTTATCTCATTTTGGGTATCACCCTATCCAACTCCCCCCCCCCCCCGTAAAGGGTGTCCCCATGACGGACCTGTGTTTATGTTTTTAAAAATGTTTTTATAGTTAATTCCAGCACCGAAAAGTGAAGCATTTGAATTGCGCTATGAAAGCATGCTCTGTATATAAAACAAGAATAATATATATATTATATATATACCTCACAACTCAAAGAACTCAAATCGGAACTTAGAATATGTGCTATTTGGTTCATAAAACAGCTTAGGAGTAAGAATCCTCAGTGGCAAAAATAACAGAGTTGAAAAATAACAAAAAACAGTATCTCGGGAAATTAATTTTTGAAGATTTTAAAGGGGGGCATTATTTCCGCATAAATAAAACAATTAAAAATAAACGAATTCGAATTATTCAAATTAAAAGCTGGTATTTTTAGATTGAATCAGAGTATGAAAATAGTAGCTAATTTCATTGTATACCTTTCTGGGACACTTAAATGATTCGCTTTATTTATGCATTTAAAAAATTATTTATTAATTTTTATGACTGAATGGATATTCCTTCCTCTAAAATAATGCAGCAGGACACAGTAACGAGCCTGCGTTTAACGAGATTCCTAATTTAATATAGGAAATGCAGTTTTTTTGGTTGTTATAAATGGTTTAAAAGCGTTCGAGTGTACTCTTTAACAGGATAATTGTTTTTTTCTGGGGATATAACAAGGAAAAAAAATTTTGGAAACCTGAAGTAATGACAGAAATAATGAAAAATAATTATTTAAAAAAAAAAGAAATGAAAAGAAAATCATCAGTAGTCCTAACCATTCTATAATGTTTCAAACGCTTTTCCAAATTTCTCAGAATAAATAGCATAACTGCCACAGAAGCACAGAACCAACATGTGCAAAAAAGAGGGACCGGCCGGCTAAACCGGTTCCCCTTTTGTCTAATTCCGGGAACAGAAGGGGGAAAATACAAAGAACGTATAGCAGCTTAAAAAATCCCGTGATTTCCTGTGTTACTAGTGTTTCAGAGCCATGCATAAGACAAGTTATTTTCAAACCACTTGGAAAAAGCAGCAATAGATGTAAGTTGTTTTTATATTTTTTTCACGCTGAATTCCGCTATAAGGACAATTACTGTAAATATATCGTTTAGTTTTTTATTTGAAACTTAATGGGTTGGAAAAAATACGTACTTTTTAAAGTCGCTCTTTTAAAAATTTAAAATTACTTTTTAATTTTAAAAACTTCTGTTTCGAAAAAGGGCTATGGATATGTATAGGAGTATCTCTAAGCATTCACAAAATTGTATTGGTTTTTAAAAGCTCTGGTCGTTTAAAAGATGGAGGAAGGGGGGGGGGGGGCATGCGTCGACTTTCAAGCGAATACTTCAGCAGCGGGAATTACTATATATCAACATATAAAGGAAACGCAAATTTTTAAAATAGCAACCACTGCCAAACGTTTTGATAAAATTTTAATTCTAATTTGGGTAGAATAAAATTGGATTCTAATAATATTTATATATCAAGGAAATTTTTAACTAATAAAAATTAAGGTAAACTGAGTTTTTAAAGCTCAGAGATTTACATCTATGCACATGGTATATGGTTAATGATACACAAAATTATGGTTTCACGAGTTTCATATGCATGAGATGTATACAAGTTAAGAAATACGGAATTTTTCAGAGGGTGAAGCTTAATGTAAGTATGATTCCCCGGACTCGCACCCCCTATTGTTTCACTATATATTAACTAGCCAATTTGTTATAAATAACTAGATCCGTGGAGATAAATATAATTTACATTATTTATTATGTTCATTAGAAATTATTTAATAAAAGCAACATTTTATCTTTAATTTTTTAAAGATTGTATCTGTAATATTAAGAATATAAGTAATATGTATATATGTATATGATTGGTGTGTGTTGAATCCTTAGTAAATTAAAAGGGCATTTGTTTTAAATAATTTCTTATGAATGACTTACGAATTATATTTCTTGCAATTATAGATTTCTGATAGGGAATTGTCACAAAAAGCGTCGCGTGTTGAAAACCAGATATCTCTGCCTATCTTTTTTATAATTATAATTGCATTTTAAATATCGCTCTTTAGTATGTAAGCATACTTTTCTCTTAAAATATTTTAGTTACTGTTTCAGAGATGCCAATCAGTATGGATAGTTGTCACTACGGAAAATAGCGAAAATTTTCAGTTTTCTATAGAATATGGAAAATGTCAACATTTTAACGAAAATTAAGAATTTTTACTTATTGACTTTCGAAAGCAGTACTGCGGAATATGATACTTGGTACACTACTAAATTAGAAGCATGATTAATAACTGAATTGCTTAGAAAATTAAAATTAAAAAAAGTGTTAATTAAATAGAAATTACCCTGACACTGTTTTTAACATTTCTATTCGCTAAAGTTTGACTTAAAAAAATAATCAAACGTTCATACATTCTAATATCCAATACAGACCATTTCTTATCGACCAAATTAAATGCTTTCTTGCTTATTATTATCTCTCGCATTTAATGTTTGGATTCATAAGATATTTACCTAGTAAATTCGTTGGAGATTTATTGGACGTTGTCTTCGGGAAAGCAGTTCTCTCCCAAAGCTGTATCAAACTAATAAACGCTAAAAATAGTTACAAAACCACCTCTGCCTGATTATACACCCAAGTACACTGTTAGCAGCTTTTCGTCAGAAATTAAAAAGCTGCCACAAAGCTCTGGCTTTTTAATTAATATATTTTCTTATCTTATAAGAAAAAGTTAAGTAATTTTGTTCATTTTTCTTCATTCTATTTTTTTATGAATTATATGTACTAATTGTATGAATTCTATTGAAATTAATTAATTTTGTCTACATATTTACGAACATTATCATTCATTAATCAACTACACTTATTAATCATATTTCTTACAAACATAGGTTTCAAAGAGCTGTCAAAAACTGTTGCATGCTAAATCCCTGCCTATCTATAATGATGGAAATATAAATAATGATTGCATTCCTAAAGCATTTTTTTTTTCTAATTGTATAGTATTGTGAACTAAGCATAATTTCCTTTGAAAATGATTTTATTAACAGTTAGATGCCATCCGGTATTAATTGTTGTAGCTGTGGTATAAAGTTAAACTGCAAAATAATTTTAGTAAAACCAAAATTAATACTAAAGGTATTTGGAACGCTAAAACTAGAAAAAATGTTGCTCTAATTTTAAGCATCGAATATACATTAAAACTTCAGAAAACGAAAAAAGTAAAGGTATTTGGAACACTAAAAACTGTACAAGAAATACTGTACTAATTTTTAGTATATAATGTACAGAAAAACTGCAGAAGAAAGGAAAAAAAAAGTAAAGGTATTTGGAACACTAAAAACTGCAGAAGAAGTACTGTACTAATTTTTAGTACGGAATGTACAGAAAAACTGCAGAACAAAGAAAAAAAAAAGTAAAGATATTTGGAACACTAAAGACTGTAGAAGAAAAACTGAAGTTTATATTTGTACAGTTTTCGTGTTCCAAATACCTTTACTTTTTTTTAAAAGTTAACCTGCAGTTTTTTTTTGGCTGGGTTAAAAAGTAAATGTAAAAACACTAAAATAGATTTGAGAATCTCAAAAGTGAAATAGAATAATAACTTCACTAGAAACGTAAAACTTGAAAAATTTAAACTACAAAACTCAAAACTATTGCAAAGTGCTTTATGTGAGACGTAAAAGTGCTAAGAGCAAAATGCTAAAACTGAGGAAACTTAGAAATACGTGAAACAAATCATTTAGAACTATAAACTTTAAAAACTTAAACTCATTCAGAAAAGAACGGAAAAGCAAAATTACAAAACAAAAGTGTTACGCTCATGCAAAATATTAAAACTTAACGCAAAAAAAAAATGTAAGAAAGTACAAAACACCAAAAGTTAAGAGTAGTATAAAAACCTGTTACTTAGATTCATCTAAAACATGACTCGGAAAGAGTAAAAGTAATATACGCAAATTGAAAAAAACTTATGTTCACCTACTAAAATATAAAAATAGCAAGCACAAGACATTAGAACAGAACGAAAATATAAAAGTATGAAACGAAAAATCACAAAACCTAAATTCATCTACTAAATGTTTGGTAAAAAAATGTAAAAATACTAAGAGTGAAAACTAAAAAACAGCATGAAAGCTAGAAATAAAAAATACAAAACATCAAAACTTAAATTCATCCAGAAAAACTTAGAACAAAAAAATGTTAAAGTCAGAAATTTTCAAAGCAAAAGTATGATGCACTTGCAAAATGTTAAAACTTAGTGCATAAACGTAAAAAGTACTATGTACAAAATGTTAAAATTTAGATTTATCTACTAAAACAGTGAATGAAGATGTAAAATTACTAAGTGTAATATATTAAAACAGCACGAAAACGTAAAAGTACTAAGTACAAAACGTAAAAAAAATTATTTATCTACTATAACTTAGACTGAAGTCGTAAAATTACTAATTACAAAGTGTTAAAACATCATAAAAATATCAAGTATAAAGCAGCAAAAGATAGATTTGTCTATAGAAATCTTGATCAAAAAATGTAAAAGTTCAAACAACAAAATCCTAAAACTTTGAAAAATTGAAAACACGCAGTACAAAAACAGCAAAACCTGTAAAAATGCTAAATATAAGGCTGCAAAACTTAAATCTTTCCAGAAAAACTTAAAGCGAAGTTGTAAAAGTACGGAACTTTTCAAAGTAAAAGTGTTATGCACTTACAAAATGTTAAAACTTAGTAATTTTACATTTTCGTTCAAAGTTTTTCTGGATGAAGTTAAGTTTTAAAATTTTATGATTTGTTACATTTTTAAATTTTAGTCCTAAGAGTTTTTGCAGTTTGTATGTAGTACTTTTCTTTCTTTTATACTGTTTTAATAGATTAATCCTTGTTTGATGCGTTGGCTTTAGTACTTTAACAGTTTCGTTCTGTTTTTTACTAAATAAATGTATATTAGAGGTTCTATGCTTAGTACTTTTACATTTTTGTACTATGTTTTACTAGATGAATCTAAGTTTTGATGTTTTGTACATAGTGCTTTATAATTTAGTGTTGCTTTAATATATTATACTTAATATTTTTACATCTTCATTCCGTGTTTTAGTTGATAAATCTAAGTTTCAACATTCATACACAGTACTTTTTATATTTTTGCATTAAGTTTGAACACTTTGCAAGTGGATAACAGTTTTATTTCTGAAAATTTTCGTTTGGATTTATATATTTTGTTTTTTTTGCTTCTAAGTTTTTTTTTTTCCTTGGATGAATTCAAGATTAGAAGTTTTATAGATAGTACATGCTTTGTTGTGTTGCACTGTGTATTTTTCATTTTTTCACTACTTTAGCATTTTATCCTTAGAACTTTTACATTTTTGATTAAGATTTCAATGGAGAAATCTATGTTTTTGATACATTATACTTGTTATTTAAAATTTTTTATGATGTTTGAACATTTCGTACTTGGTAATTTTATGACTTCAGTCTAAGTTTCAGTTAGATAATTCTAACTTTTTATTTTTTTTTTACGATTTTATTTATTACTCTTAAATTTTTGTGTTGGTACAATGTATTATACTGAGTATTTTTACATCTTTGTTCTGGGTTTTAGTAGATAAATTTAAGTTTTAACATTTTGCAAGTGCATAACACGTTTATTTTGAAAAATTTTTGTTACCTTTTCGTGCTAAGTTTTTCTGTGTTTTAGTAGATGAATATAAGTTTTTTTTTTTTGTTTTTTACTTAGTACTTTTATTAAGTTTGACACTTTTACTCGTTCTAAATTTTATTAGATACATCTAAGTTTTGATGTTTACATTTTCATGATGTTTAACATTTCATACTTTTTACGACTTTAGTTGGGACTTTTTTGTAGATAAATCTAAGTTTTTTAAGTTTCGTACATAAACGATTACATTTTCGTACAAAATTTCACTTGATGAATACGTTATATACTTAGTACTTTTACATTTTCGCGTTGCTGTAGTAGATAAATCACAGGTTTAACATTTTGTAAGTAGTAATTCTTAAGATTTTTGCAGTAATAACATTTTGCAAATGTATAACACTTTTATTTTGAAAAGTTTCGTGCTTTTACATCATCGTTCTAAGTTTTTCTAAATGAATTTAAGTTTTGCAGCTTTATACTTACCATTTTTACATGTTTTTTGTTTTATATTGAGTGTTTTTAATTTATCAGTTTTAGGATTTTGTTGTTAAAACTTTTACATTTTTGATCAAGATTTCAGTAGACAAATCTATGCTTTGTTGGTTTATACTTGCTATTTTCAAATTTTTATGATGTTTTAACAGTTTGTACTTAGTAATTTTACAACTTCAGTCTATGTTTTAGTAGATAAATCAATTTGTTTACGTTTTTGTACTTAGTACTTTAACATTTTCTTGCTGCTTTAATATATTATACTTAGTAATTTTACATCTTCATCTACTGTTTTAGTACATAAATCTAAATTTTAGCATTTTGTGCGTAGTACTTTTTACATTTTCGCATTAAGTTTTAACGTTTTTCAAGTGAATCACACTTTTGTTTTGAAAAGTTTCGTACTTTTACATTTTTCGTTCTAAGTTTTTCTGGATGAATTTAAGTTTTGCAGCTGTATACTTAGCATTTTTACATGTTTTGTTGTTTTGTACTGCATGTTCTTAATTTTTCAGAGTTTTAAGATTTTGTTGTTTGAACTTTTACATTTTTGATCAAGATTTCAGTAGACAAATATATGTTTTGCTGTTTTTGTACTGCGTGTTTTTACTTTTTCAGAGTTTTAGGATTTTGTTGTTTGAATTTTTACGTTTTTCGATCAAGATTTCTGCAGACAGATATAAGTCTTTTAAGTTTCGTTCTTAAGTTTAACATTTTTGTACAAAGTTTCACTTGATGACTACGCTATATACTTAGTACTTTTACATTTTCATGTTACTTTACTATTTCATACTTAGTACATTTGATTCAATTACATTTTCATTCTAAGTTTTAGTAGATAAATCAGAGTTTAACATTTTAGACGAAGTATTTTTTACATTTTTACATTAAGTTTTAACATTTTGTAAGTGCATAACACTTTTACTTTGAAAAGTTCCGTACTTTTACAACTTCGCTTTAAGTTTTTCTGGAAAGATTTAAGTTTTGCCGCGTTATATTTAGCATTTTTACAGGTTTTGCTGTTTTTGTAATGCGTGTTTTCAATTTTTCAAAGTTTTAGGATTTTGTTGTTTGAACTTTTACATTTTTTGATCAAGATTTCTATAGACAAATCTATGTTTTGCTGCTTTATACTTGATATTTTTATGATGTTGTAACACTTTGTAATTAGTAATTTTACGACTTCAGTCTAAGTTATAGTAGATAAATAATTTTTTTTACGTTTTGTATTTTTTATTTCTAGCTTTCATGCTGTATTTTAGTTTTCACTCTTAGTACTTTTACATTTTTTTACCAAACATTTAGTAGATGAGTTTAGGTTGAGTTTAAAATGAGTTCTGAATGAGTTTAAGTTTTTAAAGTTTATAGTTCTAAATGATTTGTTTCACGTATTTCTAAGTTTCCTCAGTTTTAGCATTTTGCTCTTAGCACTTTTACGTTTCACATAAAGCACTTTGCAATAGTTTTGAGTTTTGTAATTTAAATTTTTCAAGTTTTACGTTTCTAGTGAAGTTATTATTCTATTTCACTTTTGAGATTCTAAAATCTATTTTAGTGTTTTTACATTTACTTTTTAAGTCTCAAATCTTTATTGAACAGTTTAAATTGTTTCGATTTTTTTATGATTCAGTGTTGAAATTTTAGTTCAAAGTTTCAAACGTTACATTTTCATGCGAAGTTCTAAAATTTTGCAAGTAGAAAATCTATTTTTTTTGCAAGTTCAAACGTTTTTATTTAGTAATTTCTTACATTCTCTACTGTTTTACGGAATGAATCAAAGTTTTAACCTTTTGGACATAGTACTTTTGCTTTTCGTACTAACTTTGGCTGGATGAAACTAAGTTTGGAACATGCACTAGTAGTACTAACACTCGTTTCGTTCTGTTTTAACATTTAATACTTGGTATTTTTATATTTTCATGCTGTTGTGACATTTTGTATCTAGTACTTTTATATTTTCATGCTGTTTAAACCTTTTGTATTTTGCAATTTTACATTTCTGTACTGAGTTTTATTGGATGAATATGCTTTGTACCTAAGTATTTTTACATTATTGTTCTATGTTTTACCCGTTAAATCTCAGTTTTTTGCGTTCATATGCGAAATAACAGAGCTTTATAAAATATTCTTTGAAGGAGACTGCAAGTGTGATAGTAATATAAAGTAGAAAAAACTTTAGAATGAAATGTGTCATGCAGTTAAAATTATGATTTAAGAAAAAATTTGCAAAACGGATCAGAAAAATGTTACTGTATTATGTTTTACATACTTAGAAAGAAAAAAAAATCACTTGCAACTGAAAAATTTTCTAAGTCTGAAAATAAATAAAAAAATAAATAAATAAATAAATAAAAACTAAAAAATACATAAGTCTTTTCTAAGTAAAAATGACGAGAATTGTCTAATCACAGTGAAAAAATAATTAACTTATAAAATAGTTCCTGTGCGGATGCTAAGTGGAAACATTAAAATGGTTGAAAAAGAAAATCTTTCTATGTCGAAAAAATAAATAAATACATAATAGGATGTAAGTAGCGACAATAAATTTAATTCATTATACATTATAATATTTTTTTGTAATATAAAATATTTCCTGCTTGAATTCTGAGAGACAACATTAGAAAAAAATTTCTAAGTTCCAAAATAGTTTCATTTTCTTCTCATAGATGGCGCTACAATCGACATCGCATTGCATCAAGTCCTAAACTGAAACTAAAAGGTGTTGCCATTCCAAAACAAAAAACTTTTTTAAAAAACCGCTTTTCGTAGTACTGAACAGTGCCAGAGTAGTTCCACTATTTGCACGCTAGGAGGCGGAATAATAGGGTTAAAACCTAAACTAAAAAGTGTTGCCATTCCAAAACTATAAACTTTTGGAAAACAACTCAACTCTACTCGTAAAAAACACCTGAGGGCATACAACTCAACTCTACTCGAAAAATGCCTAAGGGCATACAACTCAACTCTACTCGAAAAATGCCTGAGAGCATACAACTCAACTCTACTCGAAAAATGCCTGAGGGCATGCAACTCAACTCCGCTCGACTAACGCCTGAGGGCATTGGGAGGCGCAAGGGCCACGCCCACGCCTGAGGGCATTGCGCATTGCGCCTCTTGGCGCAGAAACGGCCTTATTTCCCTACTGTCCCCTAAAAAACTTTTCTCTCTCTCTCTCCCTCTCTTTTAAACGTCTTGCGGCAGTTACACTTCCTTCTTTTTTAAGGGATACGTTTATAATTACGGTTAATTACGCTTTTAAGAAGTTCTAAAATAAAAATAAATAAATTACGCTAATACGTTTTTGATGGTAAGTAAAATATTACGCTTTGTTACTGAAAAACATTTTTTTTCTTTAAAAAGCTCTGAAAAATTAAAGCTCAATTTGTTACAATAAACTCTTTGGATCCTCAAACCATTTCTATACCTACTATACATATTACTTAAGTCTATCTTTCGAGTTTTTGCGATGAAGTTAAAAAATTAACATTTTTAGTGCTATAAAACTAGCCTTTTCAGTGCGAACTTTAGAATTAAGTTCGGAACCCTCATGTAGCTAGGGGTTTTATCGTCGGTACTCGGTACGGTATGTCCATTAAGTGCAAACCAGCAAAAACTCGAAAAATGGACTTAAGTTACATACTATGACTCTCAGGTACAGATTTAAGTAGAGTCATTTTTATACATACGCATGGTAGAATTATACTGAAGTATTTTTATTTGTACATTTATAATACTCGACTAATAATTGCTCAGCACATATGCTCAATTGGTTACGTTATCATTCTACTTTCTATTCTATCAGGATTTCTGTATAGTGGTTAACACGAAAAAGGCAACATTTTCCTATTAAGGTACACATTCGACAGACATGTGATGTCAATAGGGACATCAGAGTGCATTATACTTGTTTCGTAGCCACTGAGCCCCTCGGGTTTGATGCGTAGAAACCAAATTTGATTGCATTCTGTGCATTTGAACAGAAGAGATTAACGAAAAACGTTTTAGGGGGCCGCTACTACATTGAAGTTTGTACTTTTAAGGTTTATGTTTATCAAGCAACGAGAATGAATCTAACATAACACTGAAATAATTTTTGACATTTTTTTTCAAACTAAGCGTGTTTTGGGCGACTGGATTTTGTATTTTGATTTGTGGCACAGTTTTCCTACTTTATTTCACAATTCGCGTCATTTCAGTTCGATATGATTTTAGTTGCAACTATACTGTCCCTTAAACGATAAAATGAATTTTTTAAGCGTAGCATAGAAATTACCGCATATTTTGAGCTGAAATTTTGGATTTTCTTATAAAAGCTTATCTAGATTTATTTTTCATTAAAATATAATATGGATTCAGGTCATAATTGTTTCAAAAAATAATTTCATAATTTAGAAAACATGTATAATTAATATTTTCGACAGGGAAAATCCCGTTTTTATTGTATAGTTAGCTCATATTTTTATTTAAAAAAACAATCTTTGACATGGTAGTTTAGATATTATATGCAAAAATATCGGAAAACTTTTCAACATTACGAGACGAGTTTTTCTCCGTTTAAAAGCCAAAATTAGATGCTGAATACAAATATGTCATAAAAAGGGGGATGGGGTTGTATTCAAAATTTTAAAGTTGATGTTCATTGCAATTTGAACACGACCCCTTAACCAAGTTTTAATAATATAATTTTATAGAGCACATTGCTCCTGATAAAATGACATATTTCATGCGTCTCTAGTGTAAATAGTGTTCAAATACGAAGGAGTGTTTTGTCTCCTGCACCCCCTCCGTAAATAATAGCAGGTTTTTCGCTAGCAATTGGTTTCTGCGAATCAAATTAAGATGACAATTCATACACTGGCCTATGACGTCACTTATGCTTGGCAAAGAAAGTTGATTCCTTTTTCTAAATTTTTATTTATTTATTTTATTTTATTATTATTTTTATAATTTTTTTGAACTGAGCCCCTTTGCTTATTATGACGACCATGCATTTGATGCACAGACGTCATTATCATTGTATTTAATGCGAGTCCCTTAACTAAAATCTAAACTAAATCAAAACACTTATTATTCCCTTTTCGGGTTTCATACTCGCATTTTTCTTCACTCCCATCCACATTTGTTTTATCGCCTTCCGGTTTATGTCCTATTCACATTTGGGTGTTATATTTTTTTACCTGTAAGACGACACCCTTAAGGGCGTAACTTCAACTGACAAAGGTATAATTTCGTACCATTCTATTTTGAACTGTATTTCACCGATTTGTCTCAGATATATTTGTCTTCAAGTATGGGTATTTGGATTTGTGTTTCGCAGAACACGTCTAACTATTATCTTTGCTTTTATGAAGAGGTATAATTTTTCACCGACGAGTGGATGAAATCTCCACCGTAGAAGGTGTTTTTTTCCCACATAGATTAAAGAAAGCCCGATCATACATCATCTGTTATTAGAAGGGGAAAAAATAAAGTTTATCTTTTTATTTATTTATTTAGTTTTTAAAAAAGATGTTCAACAGTGTGAACCCAACGTGTTATTAAGCCCGTCTTGGGGATGGGTCAGAACAAACGCTGCCACTACAGGTTATTTTTTCTCCCTCCGTATATAGATTACATATATAGTAGAACCTCATTATACCGCTTCTCGGTATATCGCGAAATCGGATATACTTTGTAAAAATCATCTTGTCCCCCAATGTTTTAAGTTTTTTTTTATTTATAATCCAGCCTTTCTAATTTGCGAACTATACATTTATATATATGATGTGAATGATAGATAATGTATATATATATATATAGGAATGGTATACTTCTTAAATAATTCCTCCCCCTGCAGCAATCGTCTCGCAACCGTCGTTACGCTTAACAAACAATATTTAATTTTCCTTTCTATTTTTTAATGCTACATAAGCTAGTTACCTTACTGTTATCCAGAAAAAAAAATACGAAAGAGTTAACCGGAATCAACCTATCTGTTTGCGGAACAAACAATATCGAACACAGCAGCTTTTATTTGACAAGCAAGGTGTCACTCATTATTCAGTTGGTGTACTTTGAATGTCAACCGATATTTTATGAGTTATAACTGATATAATGTTGACTCGGTAGTAAGGTTATTTATGAGTTACGCAAGTAAACGGTGGATATAGAAATTTCTTATCGTGAAATCGTCCTTGTTGAACGCCTGCAGCGTCTCAAATGAGATTACGGCAAAATTTTTAAGTGCAAAAACACAGGTATAAATTTGCTAGGTAAGTAGGGAGAATTGTAGCGAAATGAAACCAGAGTAGAGTAAATTTTGCTCAATGTCCATTTCAAGTTCGATTCTTTTTACTTGTAGTAAACACTTCACGCTAGTTTCAAAAGTAATCTAAGTAAACGGAAGAATTTAGCCAGCTAATAAATCACTATTTATTTAAATTCCTAAAGAAAGTTATGATATATTTCAAATATTTTGTAATTTGCAATTACAAGATATATATTAAGTTTATTAATTTTCAAACAAAATTCCAAATTCTGAATAAATAAAGAAAATTTGCAGAGTTTTGAAAATTAGAACTCGTGTCTTTACGGTAGAAAAGTAAATTATGTTGAGAAGATAAGTTGAGTTCCTTGTTAAAGAGCCAAAAGCATATTCTTCCCATTTCTTTGCTTTAAATTAAAACGCAAAGCAATTTTCTCGCCGGTAGAATTAATTAAATATTTTTAGGAAAAAAAGTTGCGAAACTTGTTATTCCGTGTTTTAATATTTTTTAATGTTACAGCAGTATTTTTTTTTGTTGGTGCTTCAACATAATTATTTGTGCAGAAACTGCTCTTCATCTGTGTGTTTCTTGTTATTTTTAAGCCAGTTTATCATTTTCAGATTTCAACGCCAGCAATTCAGATTTTTACATGAAAGCGAAACTCTGTGCGTGAGGAATGTCGCTAAAAGAAACTCGTACGTTTACATTTTAAAAAATCCCGTTTTAATTTGATTAAGAGGTATGTTTTTTGTTATGCTGAAAAGAAATAATCGCTTCCAACAAGCCTAAGAAACTCTTGTAGGTTACAAAAAAGGGACAATATCTATTCTTATGGAAAGCAAAGGTTGCAAATATTGGAAATTATTGATGGAGCATTGAACAATTGATTTTTTCTTTGACAAAGCACTATTTTTTATTGGTTTATTTTAAAATGATGGCGTTATTCATTTTTAAATTATGAAAATCCACATTTTAGTTTGGCCTCTGCCTCTTTAACTATGTCAAGCAACCTTACACAATCAGAATAAATGAAAAACTACTATTGTTTAAATAAATTTGTTGACATCTATGAAACCAATGAATGAATGTGATGCTATTTGACTAAAATAACGGTACATGGTACATGTGCAAATTTGCTACTTATCCCTTAGCTCTCTGGTTTTTGTAGGCTGTTAACAGACTAAAAACTAAAATAAGTAGCACGCCAGCCCTCTTGGGGGCCATGGCCTACTGTGCCCATCATTGTTTTCGAGACCGAGGGCGCTGGGGTGCAGAAGCAGAAGTTCCGGTCAAGTGGTCGGCCTGACGCGGAACCCACAGTGTTTAGTTCCCGAGAATGCTTGGTCCGCATTTTATCGACCCCACTGCAGGGAGGAAAGGCTGAGCATGCTAACAGAGATGACGTAAAATGTCCCATTATTGAGTTTTCATTATTCGTCAAGTACGATAACGGAACAAAATTTGCCGCAATTTGATTTTGATCGTGTTCTCCAAAGTGACATTAAATGCATTTTAATGCTTATTTGTGCTTTCTTAACTTGAAATTATTTTTTATTACAGTTTACTTAGCATAAAGTTAATTTATTATTTATTATCAAATTATGATTTTTTTAATGAATACGGCCATGAATACAGTTGAATCAAACTCCTAAATATTTCATTGATCTTATGACTGGCGTATTTACCTTTTGGTTTTTGTTACTTTGAAATCATCGTGCATATGCTCATGATTCGTTTAAGGGGACTCAGGACCCAAATATGTCGAAAAAAACCGAATTTTTTTTATTGGCTTAAATAGTAAAATAAATCTTCAAAAATGTTCCCTGAATGTCTCAGAAAAATTGAAGCAATATTTATTTATTTATTATTGATTTTATTATGATGCGATTTGCCACCTTTTCATTCCGAAACCGAAACTGTGCTGAATATAAGCCACATATTTCTTTTTGAAAATAAAATAAACGAGAAGAAGCAATAGTAGTATAAAATTGACAGTTCTGCCCCAAGAGGCGGATTGCGGATCAGCCACGCCCCCCTGCTCCGCCTCCTCCGCCTGCCGAGTAGGGTTGAGTAGTAGGGTTCCTGATGCTATCCTCGTAGAAGATTACGAGGGTTTCTGAGTGGAGTTGAGTTGTTACACTGAAGTTTTGTTTTTATGAATGGCAACGGTGATATAGCGGTTGTCATGACAACGGTTACCAACTAAAATTACTCATGGCGCCACCTAGTGAGAGAAATATTAATTATTATTTTTTTCAGACTTGCTCGTTTTCTGATGTTATACTCATGGCGTCACCTAGTGAGAGAAATTATTTTTTGAGCTTAGTCGTTTTCCGGTGTTATTTTTAATTTCCAACTTGGGTTTTTCACGAGTGGTAACATTAATTTATTTTTTTTAATTTCAAGAGTTGAAACGCTCATGCTATCATCCAGCGAGAGAAATTATTTTTAGACATAGAATATTTTATTTAATTACATTTTCTTTCAGATACTCGAATTCATATACCACAAACCTTAATGTTGTAAAACTCATTCGATCAAATCATGATTACTATGTTTTTTTTTTTTTTTATCCCTTGCGTTTGTATCAGACTTAACCGAAGTGTTCTAGTGATAATTAATTAATTATTTCCATCAGAATTAAATTTCACAATTTTTAATCAACTCATAGCATTATTTTAATCTTAATAATGTATAAGTAGTAACTATCTCCTAATTTTGAACATATTTTATTTTTACACTTGTAATTTTTTCCCCCAAAATATTAAACCCAGGATTAATTGCGATCCAATCAAATAGCTTCTTGAGAAAATTTATATTTAATGTGAACCAAACAAATCAATCCTCGAAATTTACAAAATTTAAGTCAAAGTTAATTATAGAAATGTTTAAGACTTAGAAAAATTTTTAAAATCTTTTTTCCTAAAGTATGAAAGACAGAATTAAATGAGAACTTTTCAAACAGTTTCTTGAAAAAGTGCGGACTTAATATGCACCAATCAAATCAATCCACACAATTTACTAAATTTTAGTCAATTAAAAGTTTTGTTGAAATATTTGGAACTTAGAAAATGACCATCAATAGGTTTATACATACTAATTTAACAATACTTTTACAAAAAGCGGCGATTTCTTCTATACTTAAACAGGTTTACATACATTTTACTGTTTTCTATCAATACAAATCAATGAATTTATATCAACTAAGACTATATTTACATTAGATAATCATCCTTTAATCAATATTATACCACTAGATTTTTTTTTCAAAGTTTAAGAGTTTGCATGAAATAGTGGAAGTTAGAGTATCTTCAGCAACTTTATTTTATATAGAATGATAAGTGAATTTTTCGTGCATTTCAATATTTATTTATTTTGTTTTTAATTAATATTTTTTTACACATTTTAACGTTTCAAACGAATACAATCTCAGAAATTATTGTGGTCATATACATCATGATTAAAGAAACTTTAAAAATAGTCAAGAGCATATTGCTAAATTTGTAACTGCGAAGCAATTCAATAACCTGATTGTTGTACAATGCAATACATTTAACGAACATTTCAGCTATGCAAAAGAGTTTTAAAACTTTGTCTTTAACATTTAACGAATTTTTCATTTTTTCAAAGAGTTATTTATTTTCAAAACTCTGTCTTTAACATATTTTTACGATTTACACAGAATAATACAACCGAGAAAAATATTTAACATAACTATTTACAACACGATTTTCACACACTGAAAAAGTTTATTACTTAAGCACGAAGAAACTTTAAAACTGTTCACACCGCAAATTTCATGCATTGAAAAAGTCTATTACTTATATACAAACTTAGAATCTTTGAAACTAAGATCACATGAATACAACTTAATTTAAATACGATATTGCTTAAAATCATAGCTACAGAAAAATAAAAAAAAAAGTTTGAAATATTATACTCAAAGACATAAAAAAACACACACAAGACATACCATCTGCAGAAACTACTATCATTAAAAATAATTAATAACATCAAGAGAATTTCTAGAACTTGGAAGAATGAATGCTAAAAAAGCCTCTTAGAAATAAAGGACAATTTCAACACATCCTCGACCGAGTTCCTACTAAGCAAAGCAATCGTTGCGAATTTTCAGTTATCCTATACACGAACACAAAAGCAACTATGCAAAATCTAGCAATACAGTTAGTGAATGAACACAGAGAGAATGCACTTAAAATAATATCATTCACACGTTGAAAATCGAAGAAGTTTTTCATGCAATATAGCTATATTTCAATTATTCAAACTTACATGAAACTAATTTTAAAAGAGTACAATCTTAGAAATACTTTAAAGTTGAAATACAAATTATATAAAACATCATTTACTTACAGAGAAGGAAAATATATGTCTTCCTAGGGCAAACAGCAGCGTACAAATGACTCTTCAGGCTCTTATCAGCTGACGAAGATAAGGCTCATCGGCCACCCCAATCGAAGAATGACATATGCAAACATGATGCTACCAGCTGAGTAACACTATCGATAAAACAATTTGACTTCAATTAAAGTTTAATATGAATGTAACAGTAAGTTTTAATTAAAAAATATTTCATACATGCAAACATATACATACATATAAATTTAATAATTTTACGAAGACCTATGTATTTAACTCACCAAACTCAGACAGTTTTCCTTAAACACACATTTTTTCCTAGATATAACCCTTTAATTCATTACTTCCGAGTGAAGCATTTCTGACCTTTAGTATTATAATCAAGCCATACAATACATTTAACAAACGCTTCATTTATTCAAAACTTACTCAAAACATTTAACGAACATTTCATCTATTCAAAGAGTTATTTATTTTCAAAACTCAATCTTTAACATATTTTTTTACGACTCACACAGAACTTATAATTTACAAAGATTTTATGATATACAACCGAGAAAAATATTTAACAAAACTATTTCCAACACGAGTTTCATACATTGAAAAGGTTTATTAGCAAAGTTCGAAGAAAATTTTAAGACTATTTACACTGCAAATTTCATGTTTTGAGAAAGTCTATTACTAACATACAAACTTGGAATCTTTACTTTATTCACACCTTTAATATTATAATCAAGCATATAACACATTAAACGAACTTTCATCTATTCAAAGGCTTTCAAAACTTACTCTTTAACATTTAACGAACGTTTCATCTATTTAATGAGTTATTTATTTTCAAAACTCAGTGTTTAACACAATTTTTAAGATTTTCACAGAGTAATACAACCGATAAAAATATTTAACAAAACTATTTCCAATACGAGGTTCATACATTGAAAAGGTTTATTAGCAAAGTTCAAAGAAAACTTTCAAGCTATTTTCGCTGCAAATTTCATGTTTTGAAAAAGTCTATTACTAACATACAAACTTGAAATCTTTACTTTGTTCACACCTTTAATATTATAATCAAGCACATAACACATTAAACGAACATTTCATCTATTCAAAGACTTTCAAAACTTACTCTTTAACATTTAACGATCATTTCATTTATTCTCAAAACTCAATCTTTAACACAATTTTTATAATTTACATAGGGTTTATGATATACAACCGAGAAAAATATTTATCAAAACTATTTGCAACGCGTCTTTCCCACATTGAAAAGGTTTATTACTAAAGTACAAAGAAAACTTTCAAGCTATTTACGTTACAAATTCCGTGTTTTGAAAAAGTCTATTACTTACATACAAAATTGAAATATTTACTTTGAAACTAAGATTGCAAACAATTTTATACAGAGTTCAAGTTAAATATAGAATTGGTTAAAATCGTAGCAACATAAAGTACAGAATATAAAAAAAGTTAGAAACGTTATACTCAAAGACTTGCATTACTAACTGAAATAAAGAAACATAGCTTTCAACTACTACTACCAATGCAAAACTTATATTAACCTGCTAAAAACTCCATAAGAAAAGTCAAAAAACTGCACAAAAAACATCAAAACTTAGAGTCATCTAGTAAAACTTAGAACGAATAATGTAAAACTACGAAAATTTTCAAAAATAAAAGTGTTATGCACTTGCAAAATGTAAAAAGTACTGTGTACGAATGTTAAAACTTTAACTAAAACATGAAACGAAGATGTAAAAATATTAAGTACAATATCTTAAAGCAACACTAAAATGTAAAAGTATAACGTACAAAACATCAAAACTTCGATTCATCTAGTAAAACTTAGTATAAAAATGTAAAAGTACTAAAGACAGAACCTCAAATATACATTAATTTGATAAAAGCAAAATGAAAATGTTAAAGTGCAAAAGACAAAACGTCAAACATAGATTAAGATGTTAAACAATGTATCACAAAAATTAAAAAAAAAAAAAAAAAGAAAAAGAAAAATACTACATACAAACGGTCAAAACTTAAAACTAAAATTTTTTGATAAACCATATAATTTCAAATTCGTCTAGAAAAACTTAGAGCGGAAATGTAAAATTATTGAAGTTTACAAAACAAAAGTGTTAAGCATTCACAAGTTATTAAAACTTCAAAACGTAAAAAATGATTTCTCTACAAAAACTTGGAATGAAGTCGTAAAATTACTAAGTACAAACTGTTAAAACATCATAAAAATGTCAAAATGACAAGTATAAAGCAACAAAACATAGATTTGGCTCCTGAAATATTAATCAAAAATGTTAAAATTCTAACAACGAAATCCTAAAACTCTGAAAAATTAAAAAACACGCAGTACAAAACAACAAAACATGTAAAAATGTTAAGTATAAAGCTGCAAAACTCAAATTCACCCAGAAAAACTCGAAACAAAGATGTAAAAGTAAGGAACTTTTCAAAAGAAAAGTGTTATACACTTGCAAAATGTTAAAACTTAATGCAAAAATGTAAAAATTACTATGTACAAAATGTAAAAATTCTAAGTATATAACGTATTCATCAAGTGAAACTTTGTACGAAAATGTAAAAGTTTAAGTACGAAACTTAAAAAATTTAGATGGATCTACAAAAATTCAAACTAAAATCGTAAAAAGTATGAGTACAAAATGTTCAGAGTTATCTTCTAAAACTTAGACTGAAGTCGAGTGAAATTACTAAGTACGAAATGTTAAAACATCATAAAAATGTCTAAATAACAAGTATAAAGTATCAAAACATAGATTTGTACATTGAAATGCACTTGCGAAATGTAAAAAGTACTGTGTACGAATGTTAAAACTTTAACTAAAACATGGAATGAAGATGTAAAAATATTAAATATAATATATTAAAGCAACACTAAAATGTAAAAGTACTACATACAAAACATCAAAACTTAGATTCATCTAGTAAAACTTAGTATAGAAAATGTAAAAGTACTAAGCACAGAACGTCAAATATACATTTATTTAGTAAAAACATAACGAAAATGTTAAAATACTATGGAGATATAAAAATACTAAGTATAATATACTGAAGCAACACAAATTGTAAAAGTACAAATTACTAAACATAAAAAATTTGGAGTTATCAAATAAAACTTGAAAACATAGATTCACCATCAAAACGTAGACGTGTTTAGAGCAATCTTAATCAGAAAAATGTAAAAGTTCGAAGAACAAAATGCTAATACTGTGAAATATTAAAAAATACACAATACAAAGCAATAATGCATGAAAGAGTGCTAACTTCAAACTTAAATGACAAAACTTAAATGCATTCAGAGAAACTTAGAACGAAAAAATAATAGTACGGAAATTTGCAAAGTAAAAGTGTTATGCACTTTTCAAAATGTTAAAACTTAACTTTATCTACTAAAATCTGCAATGATGATGTAAAAATACTAAGTATAATATATTAAAGCAACACAAAAATATCAAAATATTAAATACAAAATAATATTAAATAAAAAAAAAAAAAAATTAGATCTGTCGACTAAAACTTAGACTGAACACATAAAATTATTGAGCACGAAATGTTAAAACATCATAAAAATAAACAAATAACAAGTATAAAGTATCAAAACTATAGATTCATCAACTGAAATCTTGATAAAAAATGTTAAAGTTCTGCGAACAAAAATGCTAAAACTTTGAAAAACTAAATATATGTAGTGCAACACAACAAAGCATGTAAAAGAAAAAAGTTCAAAATTAAAACTGCTTTAATCTTAAAGTTACAACTGGAGATATTCTTCTCGCGAACAAAGAAGTGGCAATAACCGGCGATGAAGGGAGCCCTAACCACGCACTGGCTCCCCATCTATACTATATATTTTTCTCTGTCGAGGAAAATACATTTTTAAGGTGACCCCCCCCCCCCTTTCACCAACTCTAGTTACGCCTATGACTGCAACCACCTTACGTCGGACCCTATCCTGTCATTTCACGGCATGAAAAATACTTTAACATCCAAGTAAACGGTCGTGAACAAACTGTTAGTATTGATAGGATTAAACCTGCATTTTTATTACAAACTGTGGCAGATCCACAAACTACAATCGCAGTTGACGAAGACAACGACCGTCTCCGATCCTGTCTGCGTACCGGCACAACCACACAGTACGGCAGAAATGTTCGCTTTCGTGTCCCAGTTCCATAAACTATCACATTTTCATATCGTCCTCACGGACTGGAGGGGGAGTCATATGGCGAGCGCGACTTGAGCGCCATCACACGGCTCTATGAGCCCAGAGACAGACGAGCCGGAACTGTCAGCCTGAAAGCAATGCATCCGATTCTCTGCGCACGATGATTGTATTGTGTAGATATAGTTTTATGTAATCGTGTAGTAGTTTAGATTAGTGTATATAAAATGTGTTTTACAATGCTTTGGTCCTTCATCATGATTAACGGAAAAAAACAGCTCTTTCGGAACAAGAAGAGTGGCTCATAATAACACTGCAGGCTGTCCTATTGGAGATAATTTAGCATTTTAAAGCAGCAATATTTCAGTTAAAATTTAACAAATAATTACCCTTAACTGTTGTTTTTTGTAGATACTAATGTGAAGTGTGCTCGGTAATTTTAAATGCACCAAGGAAAGTAAGTCGTACGTTAAAGTTGCTTGAGAAAAACTCTTAGTTTAGCTGTATTTTCTCGCCAATTAATTTTATCAATCCGAAATTGCAATTGAACTTGAAACTTCAGCTTTTATTTTTCATATTTTAGAATGTAAGTAGCCCTAATGTATTTTAATACGAAATATGAAACAAAATGTTTTATTCAAAAAACATTAATGTGTACATGTGGCGGATGTGATATTGATATCACACTCGCAACATGTAAGAATTATTCATTTTTAAATGAACCTTTTTTTAAAATTCGAAACTTAATACTTTGTATTTAGATACGTGATGGCTACTTACACTCAAAAATGTAAAAATTATTAGCTAAGGGTTAAATTTATTTAATTGTAGTGAAAATATATGCGTACAAGTATCACACCCGCCACAAGTTATTGATATATATATCTATGTATGAAAATAAATAACTAATAAGGCAATATTTTAAAAAAATACACAACAACTATAGGGTGTTGGCGTGTAACATCGAGATTTGAAGCCTTCTGGATTAAAGAAGTGACTTTTACTTCGTGGTCTTAGCTTACGACTAGAGAAATATTAATCCCGATAATACCGTCGATTACCCAAGCATGACGAAACATGCCTTCGAATACATGAGCAGTTTATTCTGATACGAATGAGTGAAGTTTTCCTTACTTTACCTAAACCAATGTATCATCTCTCGATAAAGTATTGAAATTCTCCCGCACAGTGTTTGCTTTCATCACCAAACGTTTGAAATTAAATATTTTGAGATATTTTAAGAGATCGCTTTGTTTATTGCTTTTCTTCAATGAGATTAATATGGTTTCTTCGCGAATATCGACAATGATAGTCATTGATGCGTAAAAAGGGCAATATGATATGAGTACTCAGTCATACGAATGAATGGGCTTTTCCTTTTCATTCAAGAAATAGCGCATCCGTGGAACATCCTGAAACCACTTATGCCAAAGAATATTGAAAAGCGTTCTATAGCTACCTTCTGCTGTGTTTCAATATTGATACTTCATTGGATGTTAATATTTGTCACTAAGAACAGCATCGAATGTTCTAGAAAAGGAAAACGGAGCGCTTGTTGTAACGTTATAGTATGTTGGAACCAATTGATCACTTATTCGTGAAAAGTGATTCAAATGGGGGTACAGTTACGTTATTTTGAGCAACGTTAGCTTGCATACAACATTACTGAAAGTAATAAAATAGCAAATTGCAAAATTAACTTAACGACTCTCTCTCTCTCTCTCTCTCTATATATATATATATATATATATATATATATACACACATATGCATACATACATACATATATATATATATATATACATAACATATTAAATATGTATGTGTGTGTGTGTATTTCAGCCTATTTAACTTGAGACAAATGTACACACAGAGAAAAATAAACAATTATAAATATTTTGTTAGCGCATAGTTGTCCATCATTTTTTTACTAATAGACCATGACACACAAATTCACACACTGACAGTAGACCATAGATACTAAAAGAGATTTGAATTTAACAGAGTTCCAAGAAAAATACGGGCTAAAAGTAATTAGCGATTAACACGCAGTTTTGACAAAAGTTTATGAGGGTTTTTAGGTTATATTCACGAAAAATGATTTGCAAAATATTTTTTTGATAATTTTGCAACACTTATTTCGAAAAATTATAAATTTTTCATATTTGTGTGCTGCATAACAATAATAATGATTAATGTGTACTTAATTTATATAAAATAAATTAAAGTTTACAAAAAAAAAAACATAATTGGCAAAGTAAAATTTATTAATTGTTCGAATTATGTAAAAATGACCCTCACTATTTTGTCGTAAAAGTGTTAAATGCTCAAAAATATGTCCTTTTTAATATAAACTTTAACTAAAAGTTAATTTAAATCGCAATAATTCGGCGTCGATGCTTTCGATACAAAATGAAATCAATGTGAATGAAAAACAAAAATATTTTATCTTCTGATTTTAAATGTTTTTATTCTATCCAAAGTGATGATGTCACTCTTCTTGCTTCCCCCTCCCCTCCCCTTGTTACAAACTGTCACAATTTCTCGACCCTCCCCCACTTTAAGCGTGACATCATGGTGAATGATCCCTTACACACAATTACCTACACAAACTAATGCCTTTTTTCTGTGGTGTGAATATTTTATTTATCAAATAAATCCAAGTAAAGGATTTACCAAGTAAAGTTTCTGCTTTGAAAGTACGAATTTCGTCCACTTTGTTCTTGTTGCAGAAAAAAGAGTTACTACCAGCACGAAGACATGACAATTTGCGGAGGAGCTGGACCATAAAATAAGTCATTATTATAATTTTATGGAAGTATTTTGATGGGAAGGGTTAAAATAGTTAAATTGCCCTGACGTACTTCATGAATTTAAAACAACGATTTTATATTCTGCATTTTCGAGTGGCAATTCATGTTTGCGGTTAGGACTAAATTATGCGTTGACGTACGATCTGAAATTTTGATGATCATCTAATATAATAAGAGCTGTTTTCTTTTTTTTTTTCTAAATAAAATTTAGTTATAAGTTTGGGAGGAGATACATCTACATGTTTATGCAAAAATGTTTTTTACTGATTAGAACATTTGCATGATGGCCATTAAAGAGTTTGTTTCTATAACTTCCTCCTATAACTCTGACTAGATACACAGACTAATAATAAAGATAGACTGTGTGTTCCATTGTACGGCTGTCAGTATGAAAACCCCTCTTGTGGTCAAGAAGGGGGTGAGGGAGTTCTGCAATTGTGCCTTTATCGCTTTTACGGTGAAATTAAATAACCTCTGTTTAATAATATTTGTGAGAAACGCCCAGAAAAATCATTTGCCTCAAAGGTAGACCTTTGAGCTTGCCAAATCACGTGATTATTGTCAGAATTTTATGTTGACAGACTAAAAACAGCCTTAACGTTCAGTATAGTTTTATCTGTGGTCTGTAACAAGAGCTGGACGATAAAAACGTCCATGGATAAATTTTCAACAAAGCGAGAAACGTATCCGTAATGTGATCGCTTAGGTAAGGCCACACAATTTTTAACGTTTATTTTTATAATTAATTTTTGATTTTTCGCCAGTTTTTTTTTTTTTTTTTCACGATAAAGTTAGCCTACTTTCCAACCTCATTTTTAAAATTATTTTAGATTATTTGATTTTTTTTTAATTCAAAGAAAAGGCGACAAGTCGTTTATGTTGTATCGGAAGTGAAATCGAAGTTAAACAAAGCCAAGTGCAAGCAAGCAGACAGTAGCAAGGTTACAAGTAAAACATAATCATATTTTTGAATATCCAATTTAAACAAAATCAACGTTAATGTGGTACAATTAAGAATATCCTACTGAGCAGTAATCAACAGAACTGGCAATTTTAATATTGCCAGAGAAGACATTGCCTATGTGTTATAGTACTTTTTACGCTTTCGATTGTAAACTATATAGTTTACTACTTATGTAGTTTACAATCGAAAGAGTAAACTATATAGGTATATATAATTTACAATTCTATTTACTTACTGCTCAGTGGTATTTTTAATTTTACACATTAACGTTGATTTTGTTTAAATTGGCTAATCAAAATTATAAGTACTTTTTACTTGTAAAATTGCTACCGTCTGCTTGCTTGCCCTTGGCTTTGTTTAATTTCGCTTTCACTTCTGGTAATATGTAATCACCAGAATATTAAATTATTTTTCCGTGATCATTACTTGAAATCATTTTGAGCTGTTACAATCGAAAATGTTTTGACCCGAGGAAATATATTGAACTGATTTAATTTAAAATCTTCACGATAGATTAGCTCAATCAAAACTCCAATATATACTATTTTACAATAAAGGGCAGATATATTTTAAATTATTTTCGATATCATTTCTCGCTAAACAAAGGATAATATGAAATCCGCCCTGGAGACATATCTTATGTAACAAAGAAAACAAACATTAAAATTTCTCAATAAAATTAAGCAAAAGAGAAACAAAATAATTGCATCTGCTACTAAGAGAAAAAAATTACTCATCATACCAAACACATATTTTTCCATAAATGCAAGATTTTCATAAAGAGGAGCACTTAATTGCACACGCAAAAAGCAATAACTTTATCCGATTGCAGTATTCATTAAAAGGTAATTTCTCATAAGAAATTCAAATTAGATGCAAAACCATCTCCCACCCGTTTACGTATTCCGCTTAAAGGGAATGCACCTTGCTTTTCTACATTTTCCTATACGGTTGATAAAATGTCTACCTTCGATGTAGCCTTGAACAAGCATAGAGGAAGAAAATCATTAGATAGGAAAAAAAGGACCAGGAATATAATTGTCTGCATCATTATTCAGTGTACGTTTGTCAGAAATCCATCATTTAATTGGCTGTAGCAGATTTAGAGTTTTCGCAAGGGCACATTCAAGGGTACAAACTATAAGTTTGTACCCCAGAAATTGGTAGGAGAGATCAGAAATGATGGATTAGTCTTGTAAAAATCAAAGATAATAATATGTTTTTATAATTTCATATATTTAGTCATGCATAATGATATATTTTTAAGTCTAGTAGAACAAGGCTCAAAAAAGACTTAGAGAGCTTTTTCTTTGAAGTTGAAATTAAAAAGTTGCTTATCATTTAGCGTTAAAAAATTATAAATAAACTAAAATATTATGCATTAATTGATTTAACACTGCATTCCATTTTTTATGAATAACTGTTAGTAATTATTGTAATGATCAAAAAATTTAGAAAAACTTTTGAAAAATATAACAATATATTAATTTTAATTGTACACTTTTTGTATAACTTTTAATTCAAATAATTAATGTATTAATTAATTCAATTTTAGTAATAATGTTATTGTTGCTATTAATATTTTCTTTTCTTTCTTTCGTTTTTTTCTACACCCTGTATTGTATTTTTTCAATATAAATTAAGAAAAATTAACAGAATTTATGGTATTCGATTGCAGAAATGCGAAACATAACTTTACAGAAAAAAAAATGAATTGAAAACGTAATATACTTTTATTTTTTACAATCCAAACATTAGACATTTTTCAAGCATATCGTCCGCTTATATAAAATGATATTTAACTGCTTATTGCAAATCAATAGCAAGATAATTAATATAATTCAAAACATTTTTTTCCAAATTTCAAGTGCATAGCATTCTTTATAGAAGAAAAATAATCTGTTTGACGAATCTAAAAATTGCAAAAGCATTTTTAGTTTGTACTGCAAAACAATTCAGTTCGCTAAAAATACTCGTACGTTTTTGCCTCGCAAAAGAAAAAGAGAAGTCAATGTCGTCTGTAACTAAAATAACTGCTAAAATTGAGTAACATAACCCGCATTTCATTTTGATGATATCTTACATTTGTTGCTTCTCTTACTGCTCAATAAATCATCCATTAATGGTCGCAAGCATAATCTGAGTTTTCATTAATATTAACTTTAATCATTTCGTTAATGTGAACTAGTTTCAACATAAATACGATGATAATTAATTGCTATTGTAGTAGTTTAACAAGGGACACATAATTACAATGACTGATACCATAGCAAACTGTTAACATTGATTAAGTGTTACAATCATAATTACATCATAAGTTATAAACGTTAATTACAGTGACCAACAACATGCTGTTAGTTTTTGAGATTAATATATGTTATTTGAAATTATTATACCATCGGCTATAAAGTCACAACGTCAAACTTAGTTTGTACTCAAATTAATATACGCAACATGAAGCGTTAAACAGTATACAACCAAAGAAATACTGGTTCATGTACAGAAAAAAAAAAAGCTTGACTGGAGAATAATGGCTCTGGTTTTTTGTAAAACCAAATTTAATCATATTATCTTTTATCTACTTGAACAGCACTTTATGTTACACGCATGCAGGGTAAACGAAATAGTGAATGAGCACACCCCAATGAATGAATAGTTTGAAGTTTTTTCGAAAATAGGGTTTCAAAAGATTTTTTCTAGACAGGTGACAACAGTAGTTTCATTCAGTAGGTAGGAACAGTAGTTAAACCAACCAGTGAATGAGAAGACCCGAATGAGTGAACAGTTTTTAATATTTTTCAAAAATAAAGTTTCAAAAGACTTTTTCTAGACAAGTGAGAACCATAGTTTCCTTCAGTAGGTAACAATAGTTGGTAAACCAACCTGTGAATGAGCACACCCTAATGAATGAACAGTTTGTATTTTTTTTTTTCAAAAATAAAGTTTCAAACGATTTTTTCCATACAGATTGACAACAATAGTTCCCTTCTATGCAGTTACAAGTTCTCAGACACCAGAATGATTATTTCAATTAAAATCTTAAATGTTTACTGTTGGGAATTTTTGTTGTTTACCTTTATGATGAAGTCGATGGAAAGTATTCAGTAGTTGATCTCCTTTAATATGTCATATAATTAAAGTCGTGTTCAACATTTTCATTATCTAATTTCGTTCAATCAAAAAATATGATACACTTCGTCAAATCAAATTCGCTTTAATTAGACCAATCTCGCCTTTTCAGTAAAGAGTTTTATTTGAAATTCTTCCTATTGCCTTAAAAACAACGCTGTTCAGTGAAACGACGAGTAATCATTAAACTAAAAAAAATAAGCACTCGTGAATCTCAAACAATAATAAAATGAGAATCTTGTGATGAGCAATTTTTTAGCGTTAGAAACAAAAAACTTTAATTTACTTTATCCTCTTATGACAAAGAGAGGAAAACTTTAACCGAAATTTCGTATCAACCAATCTTACACGTAAAATGAAAACAAAGGAATAAATTGCGCGGAAAATAAAAGTAACTGCTCTGCTGGATAGAAGGTTGCCTCTTTGAAATCTTCGAAAAATACGTGATTCTCTCTCCCTTTGCATTCCTTGGGCTTTATGTTGGGCGGACAAGAATGATAGGAAGGAATAAAAAGGATAGTGTGAAAAGAAGAGCATATATTTATATAATTGTGGATGAGTAAATTATTTTGCCAGCTTTCAAACTCTGAGGCAGTGTATTGTCTCTTAGGTTCCTTATTTATTTAAAATTCATATGCATTTTGTTTTTAAATTATAACGTTGAGAATTAAACTTAATATAGCTTCGTGGTAAATACAAAAATATTTGTCATCATTTTTTTAATTATATTTTTTTAATGGCTGATTTCAAAGCAAAGGCTGTTCCCTGGAAAGTCTAGTTTAGCAAAGAAATGCTCAATTTTACAGAAAAATATTTTAAAATACTGATTAAATCTGCATAAAAATAGACGTTTTGTGCAAGAGCTATAAATACAATGTAAAACCAAGGTGGATAATACTTAAGTAAAGTTTTTCATGAAAGTAAAATTTTGGATTTTATATGTACTAAAATAATATCATTAATATAATTTAGTTTTACATTCGCTTTATGCAGTAAAACTATGTTTAAATATAAAATCGTATATGTTCCTTGTTATGCAGGTTCAGGCACTTTATGTGAAGACACTATGTTTAAAAATGAACTTTAACCTTTTGAGGTAGTGTTAGAAAAAGCTATTTTTTTTTCCTTTTCCATAATTTACATTAACCTCCACTGATTTAAATACTTATCCAAAATATTCATTTGAAAGAAAAAAAAAAAAAATTATCTAATTATTTTAAAGGAAAGGCGAAAAGCTCAATAAACTGTAAAATGTGCTCTACAATTCTTATAGACTGATGGCAGGAAAAGGATTTAGATGCGTTAACTGATTTTAACGGAGAAAAAAACATCACTTTCACGATTGTGGGAAATTTAAGTAAAGGATTACTAATAAGAGATTGAATAACCGGAAACTGGATAAAAAAAACTTAATATCAGTAAGTTTATTACCAAAAATTAACGATGGTAATAAACTGAAAGTATTAAAATTTTATAAAAATTGAGAATTTAATAAATAAATTGAAACTAAGTTTTCATTTTTAGACAATAAGGAACTGAAAGTTTCACTATAAAAGTTAAAAAGAAAACCGAAAATCTACTGTCCTAGTAAAGAAGAGCTTGTAAATTTAAAAGTTATGATTTTATTATTTCAAATTTATATTTATTAAATTAAAATATTCTCTTCTAAAATGAATTTCTGCTTAATAACATATATTTGAAATGTAACTATCACAGAAAATGTATGAAAATCAATTGAGGATACCTTTTTATTTACTCTCACATTGCAAGTGGCGCACAATTACATCGCATTGCTAGAAATCTTTTTATATGCGTTGAGTGAAAGTTAAATGTTTATTTATTTTATTTTATTTATTTATTTATTTATTTTTGTGGAAATATTTGCATATTTCAAAAACAAAGCCTTTATCATAACTTTCAAACAATAGACATAATTTATGATATGCCTCTAAAAATAATGTACAACTTAGAATTAACGCTATGAAATTCTGTCTATCTAATTTTAAAAAGTCAGTTGTTTCTCGTGCTTTTTTTAGTGATTATTTAAAAAATATTTACTGTGATTAAGTATATTTTAACGCAAATAGCTTTAAAAACCTATTGAAATTTTTATGAAAATAATAATTATTATTGCAATTAAAACGTGCAGTAACTGCAATTAAAGACAACTGAACATGACTCCGAAACAAATGGTTTTAAAACCTATAATCGAATTTAAGTTAAACTTCATCGCGTGAAGGTAACTCTTTTTACTCTAAAAGCTAAACATGAAGCACTAACTTCTACGAAATAAGTTTGACATTCAACATTACAAGAAAAAGAAAAATCTATTATATTAAAACAGGAAAAAACTCATTAAAAGCGGAAATGTTTATTGAATTGAAATTGAATTAATATGTTAGTAATGCAGCTTTACTTAAACGATTTTCTTCGGAAAGTAAATTTTTTCTAATTCTAGACTTCAAACATTTTCTAGAATTATTCTTACTGTAGAATTGATTTTCGCTGAAGTAGAGAAAATTTGTATAAGATTTTACACTTCACTATTTATTTTTCAACCGTAATAAGCTCACATAATTTACCTACATTTATAAAATATCTTTTATCTTTTATAGAACTAATGTACAGAAATTATTTCCACAATAACTATTGTTTCAGCTTTTCAACAAGATGTCCGAAGGTAAAAGATGCTTCCTTTGATAATATTTTTTAAAGACATTAAGGCGATTACTTTACCATTTATAATCCTGCACTAATTTCCAGCTTCATTACTTCTGGTTTATTCAACACAACTTTTGTTTTCTTCTGCGAATAAAGCGTATTAAGTTTTAAATACCTTCAAGAAATGAAAGTAATTATTCCTTTAAAAAATCTACTTGGATTCTTAAAACAAACCTCTTTTGGAAATGTGTTTGAGAATTTTAAAAATAAATATTTAACTATTTCACAAAGGAAAACTTGCATTTAGTCATAATCCTACCGTTAATGATGAATAATTTTACTTACTTACTTCCTATTTGGAAATGTTAAGATAAATAAAGGATGTTAAATTCTCAGATTAACTTTTAATCCTAGCTTGCTATGTCAAGAATATATTTATCATTCAAATTAAACTAATTTTTGCATTGGCATCTTCCTACTACATGCTGAGAGTGAGAAATATAAAATTTCAAATTGCTCATTTTTGAGCACAGATCTAAATTATGAATCAAATACCAAGCTAAATATAAGCTAACAAACAATCAAATATAAATCATATAATACAAGATCAAAAGTAAATGATGTCGAATTTACAGAGAACTGCAAATATATAGAATAGACCCCCCCCCCCCCTTCATCCAGATGACTAAAACTTACTTAGATTTGCTATTTTTTATCTAATTTTGGTGATTATGTTCATTAAGTTTGGCAATTTAGCTTTTAAAAATCGTCAAAAGGGAATAAAATACATTTTATAAATTAATCGAACTATTGCTTAATAAATATTTGTTAACTCGTAAAACAGAAATACGTTTTGAAATCATTAAATTAATAAATAAATAAATAACGTATGAATTTCAAAAAAAAAACCACAAGCAAATTTATAACAAATGTTTTAAGTAGATATATTTGCAGAGACATCGTGACTTCATTTGTGTCAGACTTTTCTAGCAATGTCAGGTTAATTGTATTGTAAGGAAGACTTATCCGGAAAGAGGCAAAAAAAAAAAAAAAAAAAAAATCGGAATATTTTCACATCATTATCAATCCTTCGTTGTCGTCTAAGTTCTAATAAAATAAGCTCTGAAAGAAAAATCGAGCCACTGAACGTAATGCGGAGACCTTACTGGTTACAGATTGAGTGTCAGAATGAATAAAGCTTTTTTTTTCATATATCAACAAGATTGGTAAAATTGCGCATCAAAAAAATTTCGTCATTTGCATCAATGTCTTGCAAAGTTTTAACTTGATGCATTGTTGACAAACAATAAGTAATTTTTGAAGCAGTTATAATGAGAGTATTTAAATCCGTTTGTAAAAGTGGATTATGTTGGTCGTCAATACCAAATTATAAATTTCAATGTAATATGCAGTGAAAAAGAAACCTGAGTAGTCAAGAAATACAAACTTTAAGCTGGACACAATGTGTAGCTAGTAACCAGTTAAAAACGAAATTATCAATAGAAATTCATAAGATTTCACCAATTGTACTTGAATAAAGAATGAACTCATTTTACCCGAACTAAGGAGTCGCTACCTGGCATTAGTTACAGTTTTCAAAAATGACGTCAAAATTCTGAAATATCTCTGATCATCAACTGCACCGCTTTTAGAAATGTCGCAGAAAAATGCGAGCGTTTCCCAGACATACGCCTGGAACTCGGGGGTAAACGGATGATATTCCACTTCAAATGAAATGATCGCAAATGGAAAAATCGATTTTTTTAATGAGAATCTGCAAATTTGTATAGCTAAATGATCCTTCCAGCTCATTACAAGTGATTTACCGGCTGCTAATGAACATGAGCTCTCCTTCCATTAGCACTTGCACGAAGCATTATCATTTGTAACTGCTTAATCATGTTCATTATACGTTAGAACAAGATCTTGCTACGTAAAAGAATGGTAACTAATGCAATTACTGGGGATGAAACTTTAAATGTTTTTGAAACGCAAGCTGTTATTGAATGTGAATAATTTAGATCTCTGCAAGATGTAGTGCAGGTATAATAGAGTAGATGGTTGTTGTATCAAACTGTTACATTTGTATTACGATATAGAAGTAATGTGTACATAAAGAAGGATGTGTTTGTAAGTTGGCCATACAAAGTCAGCCTAATTGACGAATTGGAACGAACCTGGGGACGAAGTTTAATCCTCTCCTGAGAAAATTAACGCACTTAAACCCATTCAAAATCCAAATTAGCTTTTTTTCAGTTTTAAGTAAAACAAGCGTGCTGTAGAAAGGCATTTTTTTATTTCTAAATAAACAAGAGAAGCTGTGTCTCGGCGGGTCCAGTTGTTAACGCTTTAGTTTCGTTAACTCGTAAGTGGGTGAGTTTCAAAAAGATTGACAGTTTGATGTCCGCAGTGTAAAATCTGAATTTCATGTCGATAAAACTATTATTCTGCCATTGTAAAATGCTGTAGGGAAGCATCATTTCATACTTAATTCAATGCATTCATTACATTTTCCCCCAGTTGTTAAATAGTAGGCTTCTTCTATTACTTTAGTTGGAAAGTAATGGAAAATTGCGTGTCCGGAGCAAAAAATTCACAGAACCAAAGTCTTTTCATCATTCCAAGTAACCTTTCTATTCAATATTATTTAAAACGTGAAGTAGTATGTGTTTACTTAACAAAAATGCAAGTGATTTTACTGAAATGTTTATCTAATATTTTAAAATGTAAAGAAAGTTTTTGTCCGGACATGCAGTAGGGTGTCCCAAAAAAAACCAACTTTCAAAACTCTGAACTCTCACCCCCTAAAACGTTTCCTTTTGGAAACATAAGATCCCTGCTAAAAGTTTAAAACTATAAGAAAAAAATTGGAGGTCCCCCAAGAAGGTTAAAATTTTCAAAATCGAACGAAATTTAACAATATTTTACATTAAAGAAATATCAAGTAAAACCATTTACACTGCAAAAAATTCTGGTTCAACCTTTCACTAAAAATTATTGAAATGCAGCTGCAACCAACGTTGGTACTAATTTGAACCATTATTATGGTTTACTAGTTTCACCATGAATGTGGTTCAGCACTGAAACCACGATTACAGGTTTTTCTTCTAACCAGTATTGCTGTTCAACTTTGAACCATGATTACAGAATTTTTTCTAACCATTATTTCGGTTCAAGTTTGAACCATGATAACGGATTTTTTTCTAGCTAGTATTACGGTTCAACATTGAACCATGATATCGATTTTTTTCCTAACCCGTATTTTGGTTTAACTTTGAACCATAACCATAGATTTTATTTTAACTGCTATCTTGGTTCAACTATGAACCATAATGATGGACTTTCTACTAGCCAGAGTTATATTATGAAAGTGAAGTTTGAGCTGCACCATTTTATGTTGCAATGGTGAGTTTTAACATAAATACTTTAAAATCTTTTTTTATGTTCAAGCGTAAAACAGGAAAAAAGCTTATTACCAATTTTAATTTGCAAAGCGAATTTTCTATTTTTTAATCTGTAAATTTAACTTAAGTTCTTGCTAATTATTAGAATTAGTTATAAGAACAGATTCATGCGTTTCAATAATTGATTCAGTGTTCCATATATTTTAATGTATTTAGTTATATATTTATTTATATCAACATCCCAATGCACTGTATCAGAGAGTTTCAGTATATTTAAGTGACTATGTTACTTAGTTATATTCTTCAAAATTGCAATGTAAGTCGCTGTTAATTATTTTAAGCCACATAAGGAAGGCTTTCGAAATACATGTACACTTTTTTATGCTCGTCAACAGATATTTTTAACAAAAATGGCATTTGAATTTTCGCTTATAAGTGTAATTGATAGCGAACATTTTAAATTTCTGAACTATGTCACTTTTTTTTTCTCAAAAATATATTGCAACACTCTTTAGCATCAAAAATATTAAATTTATTTATATGCATACAAAAATGACTGAAAACATATGCCTAGAAGTAATTAAAAATTATTGGGGGGTTCCGGCAGAGATGTTACTCTAAGGCTAAAACGTGCAGTAGTTCGTGGCACTTCAGACTAAGACCGCTCAGATGAGTCTAAGACTTCACCCTGTAACGTAATAAAAGAACTGACATTACAGCGTATCTGATTTGTACGCTGTCTATTCAATGTTTCGTTGACATTATCCGCACCAGGAAGTAAAAAGTAGTTCTTCCTCGTCAATATTTTTATAATAAAGTTATTTTAGGAATTTTAATGCTGTTTACGATGCCTTAAAACTAATTATGTAGTTAAAAGCGCAGGAAATGTGTAAAAATATTTAATGGAATAATTACGAATTTCCTTTATTCTTTTTGATGGGGCACATGCTCCTTGTGTCCTTCCTAAAACCCACCACTGGTAGTAGTTAATTTTAAAAAATAGATGTAAAGAGCAGAAAAGAGAAAGGTAACAGCTAACAGCTTGGAAAATTGGTTTGGTAGTAACGAGGGAGAGTTGAGAAAACATGCAATTTTTAAGTACGAAAACAAACCATTGTTACAACTGTAAGGCTAGAGCAAACGGAGCAAAATGTAAAATACATGGGGGAAAGTATTAAATCAGGCAAGAAGCAAGCATATATTGAAGCAAAATAAAGTAAACATGTACAGGTTGAAAATTTTGAAAAAAAGTTAATTTAATGTTAAAGGCAAAAAAAAAAAAAAAATGCCTTTTCGAAAATCACGCAAAATTGACCCATTTTCTCAAATAATTCCTATAGTGGACATATGTTTAATACAAAGCCGGGTTTACCAGCTCTTGGTGGAATAGCTAGTTCAAATGATTGGGCAGTAAGAATCATTACAAATCAAAGCCGCAACCAGGATTGTTTTTCGAGGGGGGGAGGTCAAGTTGAAGAAAGGTTTTTTAATCAGAATATTTTTAATTTTCAAATTATCATTCAGAGCAAGTAAAAAAAGTCAAGGCGGGAGGGATTCTATTGCCCCCCCCCCCCCTCTTCCTGGATATGGCCTTGGAATCAAAATACAACTAACTACATTTATACAAATGAGTATTTTCTAATCAGATTATTTTTTACTCTAATTTTCAAATTTTCATTTATTGCATGTAAAATTTTAGAAATTTTAGCCCCTTCGGCTACGGGATCGGAATTAAGCAGAAGAGCTGAATTTTAAACAAATGAGTTTTTCTTCTCGGAATATTTTAATTGTTTAATTTTCAAATTGTCATTTATAGCATGTGAAACTTCAAAAAAGGAGTGGAGGTGGGTTCGAACCTTCTTCTCCCCCCCCCCCCCCCCTCCGCCGGCCATGTCCCTGATAAAATCTGCAGGTAAAAATTGTGTAAAAGGGGTCTAACGACGAATAAGTTTACTAAATTTCAAAAAGGCAATTAAATAAAAATTAAGAGGTGGGTCTAGAAAGGTAACGCCGTAGAAACGTAGTCTTGGTAATAAAAATGAAAAAAAAGAAATATTTAGTGTAAAAATCCCGAGAATAGATGTAATTTTTAAAATGTAAACAAGTCAAAGTGACAACTTTAAAGATAGATCAGGGGAGCCAAAAGTAAAATATATGGGGGTGATTTATTATTAATTTAGGTAAAAAAAACAAATAAATATTGAAGTATAATTAAATAAAACTGCACAGGTTGAAAGTTCTGAATTAAGTTACTTAGTCAATTTAACGTTAAAGGTGACATGAAGGTATATGATAACAACATTTTTGAAATAGGCTTTACAACCTATTTTGTGCGTATTAAGACTTAAAAACACAGAAAACAAGACAATATAAACAAAAAATTATATTTACATCCAAGTTTACTTACCTTTTACTGTTATGAAAAATAAATGATTCAAGTCACAGCTTGGCAAGATGGCGGCTCTCTGTCTCCGGCCGGGTGCCGAGTTCGTCTTCTTGGTTCAAGGTTGAACCGAAATTATGGTTAAAGGCGTAACTTCAAATTTCGCATTTCTGCTTGAACCATGATTTTGGTTCAATCATCAACAGCCCTTCAGATTTCACCATATTTATGGTGCAAAGTTGAACTGTTTTTTTTTTTACAGTGTAGGAGCATTTGAAATGGCTCAACACGTATTCATTTTTTCAATATGTTAAAGAGATAATATATACATTTCAACAATATATTAAACAATAATAAATTTAATTGAAAACATCATGCCAATAAGAGCGTAAAATATAACATATTTACATCTACTTTGAACCATGCAAAAAAAGTGACTAAATATTTAAAAGATTTTGACGATTGCACTGTGCGAAGCTTTTTCTTTGCATTTCTACTATTCGCAACAAAAATTGTTTTGCTCTTCATTTCTTGTTTTTGGTTAAAACCCTGAATTACTGAAATACCCCGTTCAGCGCAGTTATTAACACATGGTAAGTTTCTCGCAATTGCTTCAGCATCTTTATATGATTGCATTTCCGACCAATTTTTGACTGGCATGTCCAGGAAGCTACCAGTAATTTGGATTGTCTGAAAGAAATTACGAGAAATTCTTAAATCAGCAAATTTTTGAGGACATTTTTGTAATAAATGTGAACCCCTTTTTTTCGATATTGTTGTAACTATTACAGATATTTCCTCATCACTAAGAAGTTTAGAAAACACTGCGTGAATATTCCCCAAACACTAGAGGTCGACCCATGTGTAGGTCAGCAATTACCTCAAAAGTTGCTGCTGTATTAGATAGAAGTAACACAAGTATTCGGAAGTCTACAATGGTAATGGCATCTATAATAAATGAAGAAGGATGTGCAACAGCATCAACATCATCTGATAAGGTACTAAAAGCTGTAGTTTTATCAAAAAGTATAGTTCATCGAGAACGTCAGGAATTCCTCCGTTTAACTTCTCAGCAAATAAAAACACAGTTTAAAGCATCAATGTGTGTAGTACTTTGTGAGGAAAAGTTATTACCTGACTTATCGTTTAATGAAACTGGTCAGTGTGATCATTTACCAGTTAAAGTTTCATCATTGCTTGATGGAAATATTAAACTCCTTGGAGTGCCTACATTACCATCTGGAAAAGGTATAGAAATAGTTAATACTGTTTTGCAGCATTTACAGTTATGGATATGTGATTCTTTCGTCGTTGGTATGTGCTTTGATTCAACATCAACAAGTACTGGGAAGTTAAATGGAGCATGTACTGTTCTTGAAAGAAAAATAGGTCGAAACCTTTTATGGTTGTCCTGTCGATATGTTTGAAGTCTTACTGTCAGATGTATTTCACATATGCCTAGGGACATCTAATGGACCTGACATAAATATTTTTATGAGATTTAAAGAAAAATGGCCCAAACTTAACAATCATGAACCAAAATATCGAAAAACACCCATAGTGGCAGCACCTGATACTTTGAAAACATTTATGTCAGATCAGTTACAAACTGCTTCGAAACACCTACCAAGAGATGACTACAGAGAATTTTAAAATCTTTCTGCTTTGATGGTTGGAATAAATGTGAAGAGTTCCATTCAAAAACCAGGTGCTCTTCATAGAGCTCGCTGGATAGCTAGAGCTATTTATTCTTTAAAAATGGAACTCTTATTTGATGGAAATGAATCCATAATGGAATTATCACCTCGTGAGTTTCAAGGTTTACAACGATTCAATCAATTTATTATATTGGTGTATCTTCAACCATGGTTTACATGTCAGTCGACTGTGGATGCACCCGCAAATGACATTTCATTAATTCAAATGTTGGGAAAATATAACGATATAGAAATACGTGCAGTAGGTTTAAAAATGGTGTTGCGGCACTCATGGTATTTGAGTGAAGAACTTGCAGCACTTTGCCGCACTATCTTTGATTGTGTGCTTTTGAAAACAATAAAAGAAAATAATGTTTCTTATTACATCTCTTCCTGTTGGAAGTCGTGCAGCTTTGATGGTTACAGTAGGATATCCAATGAGCCATACATAATCATTTTTTCTAGTACTAATTGCCATAGTTCACAAAATAATGTTATCCGAGTATTCCTTTGTTGACAGAAGCAATAAATATTCAATCTGCATATGTGGGAAACAAAGGCTCTATCTGATTAGAGTAATATGGTTACACTTAAAGTTTATTGTTTCCATATAGGCAAAAGGAATACACTGAAGGCATTTTTTTGTATATATAAATGGTTATGTATAACATTTTGAAACATTTTAGATATTTGTAGGTAACACTAGTGGCCACTGGGTTTTTTTTTGTGAAATACCGTTAAATTTCGGTCGATTTTGAAAACTTTGACCTTCTTGGGGGACCCCTAAATATTTTCTTAGAGTTCTAAAATTTTACCTGGGATCTTATGTTCCCCAAAGGAAACTTTTTAGGGGGTGAGAGTTCAAAGTTTTGAAAGTTGGGTTTTTTTGGGACACCCTAACGTGCAGCTCATGAGTGTTACCTCGAGAAAGTTCCTATCATTTAAGTTTAAAGATATTTAAATATTGTAATTATTTTCTGTGGTAGGGAAGCCTTGTATGTTTCTTTTAACCTCGCACCATCTAGAATGGGTTAGTTTTATTCCTTTACTGCTTTATAGTGGAAGATACAATAATATTTTATTAGTTCTGTCTAAAAACATCTATTTCTGGATCAGAATCATGAGAGTAGTGATGTTTTATTACATTTTTAAGGTAACATAGCAATTAATGCGGTAAAAAATTTCAATTTTGGTCTCTCTCTTTATAATTATTGTTATTTTTATTACTGTTATTATTTTTGGTGCCTTATTGCAAGAGGATTGTTTGTTTGTCTAATGAGTGTTAACATCTCTCATGAGTGTTACTGTAGCTAAAAATTAGAATTGTATTAATATATTTGCTAGTTAATAATTAAAAAATGGTTTGCTAATTAAGGCTATCCAGTTACTTCTTATACCTGCAGTGAAAACATTTAATTTTTAATAAGATGCATTTTTATTGAAAGGTATATCCTTCATTTAAGAAACAAAGTAACACTCCTGAGATAATGTGCTATTAACCTCTTCAGACCCCAGAACTAAGCACAAACAATTTTGACGCAATTTTTTGGTTCTCTGATTTTAAAAAATGATTACAAAACAAAATAACTAGAGATTTTTTTTTTTTTAGTTTTCATTAATAATTTGTTTAAATAATAATTAATGCCCAATTTCCATGGTTTCCATGTTTAAAACAAATTAAACTATCTGTTGATTAATTTCAAAAACAATTGGGTGTTTTAGCTTTCAAATTGCACAAACAGTAGTTAATAAACAGTATTTTAAAATGTACCCAATTGGGTACATTTGGAACGAAGAGGTTAAAATAGTTTACTAATTTTAAATAAGTAAATTTTAACACTCTTTTTACTTATTACACAGTATTCAGGAGTACCTAAACAAGATTTTTTAGCTTAATTATTGATAAATATTGTTTTACAGGATGTTTAATAACGGTAACACTCATGAGAAAAACAATCATTTGTCAAGACACGTTTTGAAATATCTAAAATATAAATAAATTAATTCGAAAAAAAACCCACCTGCTCAGAATGCAGTAAGCTATAAGGAATTCATGAGCAGGAAAGTTTTTATGTTTGATGCAACAAAAATTTTCAGATCGTGTCAACCCCAATCCTTCAACAAATTTGAAAATCACCCAAGTAATACGTCATTGGATCGAATCCCGCCTTACGTATCGAGTACTTTGGCTCTCAATCCGAATTTCCTTTGATTTTTGATAAAGCTAATTTGAAAAGAAGTGATATTATTATTATTATTATTATTATTATTATTATTATTTGCTATTATTTTTTAATTAAAAAGTAAGTAAAATAAATAATTTATTTATGATTTTTATATCGATTTTTAATTTAAATAAATTAATTTAAAATATAATAGTAATGTTAAAATACTATTACTATACCAGGCAACGCCGGGTAATTTTACTAGTAATATGTATTTCGGGGAATGTGCGGCAAAGTTTGGGGTTCATTTTTCAAAATGAAAAATTTGGAAATTTATTTTGAAAATAACAGTACACGAAAAGAGAACTATGAATTTTATAATTAAACTTGCATTGAAACCATATTTTTAATTTTATGTTAAGGTAAATGTGGAATATCATCATGTGAAAAATTTAAATATTTTTCTAATAAAGTAGTTTTCTATGTGATAATTAATCCTTTGCATTCGTATGGCGCCTTATGGTAGTCCAAATAACGTGTAAGGGCTTACGAGTACAGAGGGCTATAAATCCTTTTTATCAAAAATAAATAACTAAATGAATGAATGATTGATAAAACGAGAGAGTGAATAAAGGAGTTAGTAAATGTAAAGAAAATATCGGTTAATTAAATGAATGAATGAAAATTCTACTTAATAACTGAACAAATAAATGAATTAATAATTGAATGAATAAATGAACGACAAGTTTAGTTATCTAATGACTGATGTAGGGTCAAAGTGAAATTAAATATGTACTTCACTTTGTCCCACATGCGCATGACAAATCGTACTAAACGTTTGAAATCAAAAGAAGCGTAACATAAAATAAAGATTATTATTGAACTGGACATAAGTAGGTCTTAATAATATTTAAAATATTAATAATAGAAATTTTATCATTATATAATGGCAAAAAAAATTTTTTCTACTTAACTCACAATATTGCAACATGAGTATCAAATTTTGAAAATAGCTTGTATTACCATATAGCTTCCTCTTTACAGCCGTCTATTTTTTGTCTTGAACCAACAGCATATCATGTAGCATAGTTAAAATATTATTAACACTAAACCTACCGACAGTTCTTGTATACCTATTCCTACCGCGCTCGGTCAAATTGACCGGTAATTAAAAAAGTTATCGATTTTAGTATCCAATGCAGATAATGGTTGATTTATTGCTAAATGTATATAAAGTGAAGAATTTTAATGAAATTTCTCCCAAAGAAACGCAAGTGGCTTGAGACTACTCAATACTATTGTTGTCTGCTCTATTCAATCGCAACCGACTCTGAGGTACATTACTCGCTCGAAGAGTGAAACTGTTCGCGCGTGGTGTTTCGCTCTTCGAATGTATGTAGGACCGCGTGAACGCTCATTTTTGCTAGTCATGGCTAGACTATCAGCACCATTATGTGCGGTTTCACTCTTCGAGCGAGCAGTGTAACTGTAAAGTATTGTCTCATATCGACGGTCGGTCATATTGACCGACGCTGTAGGCAGGACACATGATAATTTTTTCTTGGAAAAGAGAAAAATTAACTAGAAGTACAAAATGAAAAAAATGTTATATGCATATTCTAAGAATCGTCATATAGTTCGATAACGGTATTATAACGTTTAAAGTGTGCAATTCTTATAAAAGTTTGGAAAATGTCAACTTGACCGGTACTGGTAGGTTTAATGTTAAATAGGTAGCCCTGCAAAACAGAGTACATATTTTACCATTACTCTTTGCTTCACTATTTCAATTTGTCCCGCCTTCCCCTACATATGTATCTATATATCTCTTTTACAAATCAACTGCAAAAACATTTAATTTTTACTCACGTATTGATTTCGTACATATTTCAGATATTTTAATAATTATTGTTAGAGTGGGATAAATTGAATATTGATAGTTCAGAAAAGAAAGAAAATCAACTATCTCGGCTGTTTTCGAGTCACAGCAAGTTACTTTCGCAATGGATATGAAAATAATTTTTCAAAAACTTTTCCTAATAATATTAACTCCCTTCATATATGACATTATTTTTCATACGCGTTACTTTTCGAGGTACATTGTCAGCATGACAGTGATGGAATAGCTATTTCTTTGGCACTTTTCAAAGCCCTTAGAGCCCTTATGATATGTATAAGCCCAGCATTGTTACCGAAAAATAATAGAAAAGGGAATTTTTGTATCATGTTATTAAAAAATCATTCATTGCGTCTTTTACTGAAGCTTGCTGAGCCTATATTTAAGCGTGCCTCTTCGATCAAAGTAATTCAATTTTGCATGTCTGTTTTTTAAATTGAAGATCTTTTTGGACAGAAAGGAACATTAAACTGAATTTCACCATGTATATGTATATAAAACCTTGATCCAAATCTACTTTTGCGAGCTGTTCAAAGCTTTTAATGAAGGAAAATAAGCTTCCCTCACCCTCCAGAATAGACGTTTGTGGTAGATTGTGGGGAGGACAAATAGAGTTTAAGCAGGAATCGACTGATGGCATAATGTGCTATCTCGAAAACGCGAGTTAAGCTCATTCTTTCTGGGATTTCTTTCGAGAAACCGGAAAACAGTTTAAATAAGGACCACTTACCGTCAGACTTTGGTGACAATAGGAAAGTGGCGAATTAAATAAATATTTACGTTTCCTAATTTTAACCATATTAAATTTTGGAGTGACTTTCTTAAAATACCGATTTCTAAGAGTGAATACAACACTGCCACTTATAAATATTTAATACACACACATTATATATGCATGTAAATATAAACTCATGTTTGTGAAAATTGCAACACCATGAAGGAATCGTCATAATTGAATGAAATTTATTACACAGTTGAGTGGTAGTGGTACAAATAAATGATTAAAATTTCAAAGCAAACAAACAATAACAAGAGATCGGAATCAGTATTTTGTGTAGCCACCACGGGCATCAATAAGTGCTGCTACACGACGTGGCATGGAGTCAAAAAAATTTTGAAAGTCTGCCTGAGGAAGAGCATTCCATATTGTTTGTATGCGTACCCAAATTTCGTCTACAGAAGCAACAGGACAAGGATCACGAGCGAAACGCCGACCAACGAAATCCCACACATGTTCAATTGGCGACATATCCGGGGAATACGCAGGCCAAGGAAGAAGCTGTACCTGCTGCGTTGCAAAGAAGGATTGAACAATCCTAGCAATATGAGGGCGGGCATTGTCCTGTTGAAATACAGCGCCTGGCAAGCTTTGAAGGAAGGGAACGGCTTGGGGCTGTAGAACTTCATTGATGTACCGGTTGCTGTTCAGATTGCCTACAATTCGTACCAATTGAGATCGCCCATGGTAGGCTATGGCACCCTAGACCATAACTCCTGGTGTTCGTCCACTGTGGCGTTCGATAATGTACTCCGGAAGGTGGTGTTCACCGGCACAGCGTCTGACACGGATGTGGCCATCATGGTACCACAAATTAAAGCGGAATTCGTCAGAAAACACTACATGCTGCCAATCAGCACGCCAGTCTCTATGCTGATTGGCACATTGTAGTCGCAGGCGGCGATGGTTTAGCGTGAGGGGGATCCTGTATAAAGGAGTCCTTGCGCGCAGTCCACGCTGCAGCAGACGTCTACGAATTGATGAAGCACACAATGAAACACCTGTAGCTATTGACCACTGTGCTGCCAATTGTCTAGAGGAAGCTGTACGGTCCGTCCGCGCCATGCGGACCAGGTGTCTATCATCGCGAGTTGACGTCACATTTCGGGGTCCGCTCCCGGATTTACGAGTTGTCCGACCCTCGTCCGTCCACTGCTTCCAAACACGCATCACTGTGCTGCTGTTACGCTGCACACGAGAGGCTACTGCACGATACGACAATCCAGCTTCACGAAGGCCGATGATTCTCCCCCGTTCAAACTCTGTAAGTTGTTCAAATCTCGCTTTCTTTCGTCGAAGAGGCATAAGTAAAGATTGAGCTAACGTTTACCACTAGCAAATAACCACCGATAACCATACACGCCTCGCTACAGCCGTCTATTTATTCGGATCCATCCGCCGTTCAGAGGGCGCTGCTCAGCATACGCATGCGCTACGGATTTGGAATTCTAATCATTTGCATATCATGCGCTACTTTGCATTTCCTGAAAATTTCAGCTCACTCGCGTAAGTCCTTCATGGTGTTGCAATTTTCACAAACATGAGTTCATATGCTCAACAATATGCTGCAATATAGTCTAAACCCATAAGAAATAATACCCTATTATAAATACACACAGAGATATAGAAATACAGACTAAAACCAGACTATTTGCCTCACTTTACATGGATAGCAAGTAGCAAGACTTCTAAACAACCGGGGGGAAGCATAGCACAGACTACGCCATTGAGAGCTGGGGGTTGACCTTTGGTGGGAGGGGGGGTTCTGTAATTTTTAGTTGGTGCACCATCGCTCTTAGGGGGTGGGCACCACTGAATTAGATTAACATCATTTGTTATTCAACAAGTCCTATTCTTTTTCCGTCATAATTTTGGGCCTAACCTGCTGCGAAATACACCATCAATGAAAACTATTTAATACTAAGGTAAATGCACCATTAGAGGATAGTAGAGCCAGATCGTTTAGCCTTTTTAGGTTCTAATAAAAAACTAATTTTCAGCTTCAATTATTTTGTTGACTATTATGTTACAAATTCATCGTATTATCCGTTGATATAACAAACCTGGACATTTTAGTAAAATTAAAACTCCTAAATTAATAATTTTATGTAATAGTAATATGTACTAGTGGCGGATAGTGAAAAAATTTGGTGTACTCTAGGCGGATAATTGCTAACCCATAAGCGGATAGTGGAGTAATTGACGAAAAAGAACCACTTTACCACCATAAAACCTTTTGATTTATTTCAAACGGAACAATAAGATAAATATATATAATAGATAAGATACAAAAAATAACATAATATGGTTTAAATATTGTTTTACTTAAGTACCTAAGCATCACATTAATTTCGATCACAGATTTGTTTCTCATCACAAAAAACTTGTTCAGGGATAAGTGTGGCAGTTCTATGCTTTTCATGCTTTTTCAAGTTTCATGCTTTTTGAACCGTCACACTACTTTCATTATCGGTTCCTGGGTCTTCATGACAGTCTTCATTTTCAGAAGAAGATAATGAAGGTAATTTTCTTTTTCGGGGTTTTAACCTTCGCTTATTGGTGATTTTGCTCGTTTCCTTTTTTCGTAACTCTTTTTTTTCTTTTTTAATTCTTCTCTGTGTTTCAACTTCAATTTTCTTTTTTTCCCTCTCCTCAGCTCTCTTCTGTTTAGCATTTTCCATTTCCAACTTTTTGTTTATTTTTTTTGTATTGTACTCACGCCAACGTTCAGACGTCACAACGATAGGAAAAATATCACGTCTACGTTTATTTTTCACTTCTTGTCTATCTGGCCAAAATAAAGCCCATTTAAACGGGGAGGGTACATTAGCAGAAGGGGTCTGTAAAGGAGTTTCCTGGCCATATGGTGCACAAAGTTGCGGAATACTTTCTTCCTTCTCTTTGGTGTCTTGTTGCAAATGTTCTCGGCCCATTATTTCGGTAGTCATTGCTCTCCATACCTCATACAGCGTTTGATCCTCTAGTTGGCCTTGCCAGGTTGAGGTAGTGTCTTTAAAAGATTCGACTTTCTCGAGTCCTATGATATCTTCTAGAACTGAAAGAGCAATCTTTGTATCATTAATTTGCACATCTTGTGAACTCTTCTCTCTGATCTCTTCAATGGAAACAGTCTTGCCAGTCTCTTCAATGGGAACATTCTTGCCGGTAAGAGTATTAAGTATTTCTTCTGGTTTCCAGGGAACTAGCCCACACTTTCTAAATTCATTTTGAATTGTAGAAGATGTAATTTCTTCAAGTGCTAGCTTTAATAAAGGGGAGAAATCCTTTTTCTTCAAAATCGGTTTTGAATTTATATTTTCTAACCTCCACTTGTGAACTTTCTCTTGCCACTTTCGTTTTAGAGATCTAAATACTGCAACATCCATAGGTTGTAATATGTGAGTAGCGTTAGGCAGGAGTGCCACTAGAATGATACCATTTTGATTGCAAAACTCACTTGTATGCAAAGTAAGGTGGGAAGCATGTCCGTCTATAAACAATATTATAGGCAGTGGTATTTTGCTCCCAATGAGCCATGGGTGAAATACGTTGGTGATAAACTGAAAAAATAAAGCACCATTCATCCAACCGCTCTCAGATTTGCCAATGCCCCAAAACGGTGGAATACTTTCAGCAATATCTGCAGGTGTACGTTCATACCTGAAGACCACGAATGGTGGAGCCATAATCCCGGCAGTATTAGCTGTCACCAATACTGTAATGCATTCCTTCTCGTCTGCATTAATTTGTTGGTAGACGGTTTTGTCTCCTTTATTTGCCAATACTTTTGAACCTTTAGGATTTAAAAAAAAGGCATTTTCATCACCATTAAACACACGCTTACTGTCTGAAAGTATGTGGCCTAAATTGTTTTCCTTCAGGTAATTAAAAACTGAAGAGGACCATTCTAATATCAGCTGATTTGTAATGGACGCCCTTGATATTGTCAAATTTTGAGCCACCCTTTGAGAAATATTGGGATGGCGTTTCAAAAATGACTGAAACCATTTTCGGCCTGGTCGGTTCTCATTGAAAATTGTAGTACGACCCATGTCGGTGAGTAAGCGTTGACGCTGTCCAAAAGTTCAGTTTTCGAGACAGGGAAACCGGCCTTAGATATAGCTATTATCCAATTTTGAAGATGTTGCTCTTCTTGTTTGGTCAAAACTGTATCCGGCCCCATCCGCCTTTCAACCGGCCGTTTTCCTTTAACTTTGTAATATAGGCTAGATAAAGGGACACAATTTTCTTTGGCAGCTGCAGCGATGGGTTTCCCTCTCGAAACCTCGCGAAGTGCTTTTAACATATTCTCCTCCGGGTACTTTAATATTTTTGGAGCCATTATTATTATCAATCTACAAGAAATGTAAACGAAGGTCGTCAGTTCTTCTTTAAGTACTAATACAAAAATAAAAATGACAAAGTCTGATAGCACATAATGCATATCACAACAAAATTTTCAAGATAGAAAGAAAGCTCTAGTAGCGGATATAAATAACACCAATAGAGGATACCCTTATCCGCCTTTGGTTTCTTCACTGTAGAAGGAAAAATAATGGCACTGGCATTAGTTTCATTAAATTTCGGAAAATATAACGCCAAAAAAAGATCCATTGTACACAAAACTTTAATCACCCAATAGCGGATAAGGGTATCCTCTTTTGGTAAAAGCTATGAAATCCGTATCCAGTAGCGGATATACATTTAAATCAACTTAAAATCAAGAGATAAAAAAGAAGAGACTTAGAAATGTATTTAAAATATATTTGAAAAACAAATGGGCAAAAAATTACTAAGATATAGAAAGAAACATGAGGGAAATACCTTATTTCTCAGTACACCTCCTGTTAGCAAACCACACATAGAAATGGGCGGGCAGTGACTAGCGGGAAACGTAAAACTGTGAATCTCGTGTTTAACCCTCTTGCAACGTAGGTACACTCTCCCGGTTTTGTGATGAAACTGTGGAATAAGGCTAGTTAATTATTTTTTTTCGGGGGCCACCTAGCTAGGGAAAAAGTCTTATTATCTTCATTTTTCGAAGACGTTATCCGCTTTTGGTGTAGTATCCGCTATAGGTGCACTTACCTTATTACTTTGTTTCATACTTCTGATATTTCCTCTTCGGTAAAATGGGTGGGAATTCTTTAACTGCTGTGGTTTATATGATAAAAAACTACGTTTTCGCATAAAAGGTTTTTTGAGAAAATATTCTTTTTCTTGTTTACAAAATGCTATTAATTCTAAAATGCTTGCACATTTAAGTTTATTCATTAAGGTTAGCAATCAAATCTGAATATTCAAGTTGATAAAAATGTAATTATACTATAATTACATTTACTTATGCTATATGAACTTACTTTATTGTATTTTATATAGTATGATGACATACGTATACTATATGAACTTATTTATCCTAAAATATATATCTTGTTGATATAGCTATAGATGTAGTTATGATATAGAAAATAGTTATTAAAAAATTTTCGTTACAACAACTGTCACACCGAGTTTAGGAGAGTCAAAGAAAATTTTTCAACCATTCAACTATAACCCCCATGGTAAAAACGCCCATAATTATTAAATGAGCGGAAGAACTAAATCATAGGAAAATAGAAAATCAAAAGGTTTATTCATTGCAAAAGAAAAAAAAAATTCGATTATCAAAAGTTTTCAGAAGCCTCTTTTATAAATTAATTTCAATATCTTAATTCCCGGTAAAACAATAGAATATTAATTAAACGGATGTAATGCTATCACCAAAATTCATAGCGATAAAGAGCTCAATATTAAAAAGAACTTTATTTAATTAACTGGGAACGACTAATAATGAATCAAAGCTTCATAAACTATTAGGCATTTTATGAAATGTTTAATGAAGTTCTTTCTTATGGTTTTATTATGAAGAATACCTGGGGTAATTGTTTTAATGATCGAGATACGCAGTAGCGTGGGTTCTAGCGCAAGAAATTTTGGAAATTTAATTTGTGTTTATCACTTGAAATCATAGAAAACATTGAAATTGCTCTTCTTCTTTAATTGGATATTTCTTTCGAAAGCTATATTTAATGCAACCTCAGCCCTTTTTAAAGTCATTTTTATGTATGAGTGCTACATTTTAAAACAATTTGTGTTTTAGGATTGGTTTTAAGAAAATTAATTTATTTAGGTTATTACAAAAAAGAACTAAGAATAATGATAATAATGATGATGATGAATAATGAATAATAAATAAAAGATAATAATAATAAAATAAAACCCCCCCCCCCCCCCCAGCCACGGCCCTTTTCCTTGACGGAGTATGCGCTATGAAAACATGATGCATTTGGTCGTAAGTATTTTCTTCAGACTTAAAAAGGTTATTTCAACGAATCAGAAATGGTAAAAGTTTACATTAGACACTTACATTTGTTGAATTCGGTGGGATATTATTTCCCGCTGTCTTATTCAAAGGTTATCATCTGTTGTTTTAAAGAAGTATTTTGTTAAATATTGTGAAGCATTCAAAAAATTATTTATTAAATGTAGTCATTAGATTTTATAAACTGCTTCTGATTAATCCAAGAAGCTTAATTTTAACGATAAAACACTCATATTTAATCAACATTTTCTTGATTTTAATTTGGATTGTTCATGAGTTCATAAATGGTCTGTATAATTTATTAAAATTGTAGCTTCAAACAAATGTACTTTATTGAGAATTTTCCAATGTCCATTTTAGCGTATGAAGTCGTTAAGTAGAAATTCAATGCATCCAGTATTCATTCAATATAAAGCTTCTACTTTGGATGGAAAATTTTCGTGAATAATGTAATTTTTTAGAAAATTTAATAAATTTTCAAGCATAAATAAAGTAATAAAAACAAAAGACAGCGATAAAGCTAAAACATGTTAGAAAGTATAAGAAAACTCATTTGAATTTCAAAATAATAACATGCCAAATTTCTTATATGTTTGGGTATGTGACAAAATATCGTTAAAACTGTTTGAATAATTTTCCTCCTGCTTAAGCAAGAGCCAACACATTCCATCAATTCTCACTAAAATTATTTTTAATGGCATACAAAATATCTTATACAGATTTTTTCTAGAAAGTTTCACAAAATTATACATTTACGGCAAATTCGCTGTGATGGTTGTGATCAAAAGCATTTTATAAAATAAGGCCAAAAAAAGTAACTCTCAACTTTAATGTTGAATTATTTTAAACTAAGTTAAAATTACATTACTCTATCAAAATATTCCAACAAACTTTGAATTTACGAATTGGTGCGCCTTTTCAACAGTCACACTTCTTTCGGTAGACATTTAAAACATAATATGGAAATAATGGGGATAAAATATAGGCCATTTTAATGGAAAAATTAGGTACACCTCAGTACCAGTTATTTATTAAAAATAAATAAATAAGTATTGTAAAATAACGGAAAAACAAATGCAAAATAATAATCACGGCCATAATAATAATAAAAACACTACATTTATAAGAAATTTTAATGACTGCATCCAAATACAGTGCGACCACGAAGCTCTGACACGGACGCTTCTAGCAGGCAGAAAAGAACGAACCCATTCGAGTTTTAGGGAAGTTCGTTTTACAGGTGCTTTTTTTAGATGCGAATCAGAATGTTTGCTTCTATGTTTGTTGAAAGCATTTAAATTTATAAACTGACATGTAGCATCAGTTTAGAAGAAATAATGTATGCTAAATGAACTAAAACGAGAACAGAATGCGGCACATTTTTTATACCAGCAATTGTTCCCTTGAACATGAATGGATTCTTCTTGGCACTCTATCAGTCAGAGCTCTGTTTCTGGTGGTATAGTTGTAAGAACCATTCTTATGAACACATAGTCAGAACTTCAGGCCAACGTGGATACAGGGGGAAGCAATGGAGGAAATCCCCCCTCCCCCTTGAGAGTCAAGTGTTGCTAAAGATTATATGAATATCGAACTAAAACTTTAAAAATTTTCCGTAAACGTAAAAGTGAGCAAACGAAGCGATATTTTTATGTTGGAAGTCGTTGTGGTAAGTAAATTCTTCGGAAATAACTTCACTTTTATGGCAACAACACATTATTCACTGGGATTCACTACGATCTAAATTTTGCTGCCGTACAAATAGCTTTTTGCCTATTGAAGCGAATTATTACAAACAAAGGCAAGATAAACTCGATGGTTATCAGAAAAAAAGAAAATTATTACTAAATTGTAAAATGGCAGTTATTATTGCAAAATACTTGTCAAGAACATTAAAAGTTGCAGAGCAGATGAAATATTAACATATATTTGTCATCTTACAGTGTCAATTTTCGCTAACTAAACAATTTCAGAAAAATTTCATAAATGTATCAAAATATTTTTTAGAAAATGTGCAAAATATGATTATATGCTAAAAAGTTAGCAGGAAATATTACTATAAAATATTAACATTTCATGGAAAATAACACATTTCACGTTTCTTCCCAATTTTAAGACGTGATGTGTTCATTGAAACAAAGAATCTCAAAACAAATTTGCATAATCTCGATCTGAAAGCTACTACAAAAGTTCTAGACATATTTGTTGGAAAAAATATCAAATGCATTAAATTTTCGGAAACACAATAAAGCCGGAAATGCTGGAATCGGTCCATGCAAGGTTGCATTGTTTTCCACCGGACAGTTCTATTACATTCCAGCCCACATGCTACATGGGGAGAAAAAGAACAGACAGCGCTATTAACCGTAATGATTGTATTATGTAATAACACCCACGGGACACATTGCTATTGGGAATTTATTTTGGTTTTTAACGCTCCAAAGCAATATATCTCAGTGCGAAAATCATCTTAGTGCTTTTTTCCATATAACTTTAGTGAAGTAGGTCAGAGCTATATAAAGAATCTATTGTGTGACGTTCAAACTAAGTCAACTCAAAACACTTAAATGCGTTAGATTTTTTCTCTTTGCCTCGTGATGCTTTTAGTCAAATGAAAATGCAATAGCAATTCTGTCTGTTGTAAAAATAGAGCACCTAACATTTTATTCTTGAAGCAAACAAACTGACATACTGATTTTTGCAGCCTTATACTCAAACACTTTTAATTAATTATGAAATCCTCAATTTTTTAACTAGCATTTTTCTTTTGAAATTGGAAGTAGTTTTAATCTCTCGAATTTCTCAATACTTTCAGCGATAAGTAAATTAAGATTTGCAATATTGACGACTTAATATATCCTACTTTATTATTTCTAAAAAGGTAATTCGAGCCTTAAATTGACATATGTATTCATAGTATTTACAGAGAGTAGTGCAAAATGTTCTTTAGAAGTTGAATCAAATTAACTAATTTAAATTATTTTAATCTAAATAAACAAATATATATGTGTGTGCGTTCAGCGGAAAATGAGACAAAACTTGGGTAGAGAAGACTCGAAGGCCTGTTAGGGCTGGGCTGATCGACATAGATTGTCAGACAAAATTAAAAAGAATAAAAATAATAATTTTAAAAAATGGGCTACTGCAGTTAATTAGAATTTGCAATTAGTTATTAAGTAGCTTCTTGAGTAGCATATTGGAATTCACAATCTTTCTGCAAGAAAGCAGCGCAATACTCATTAATGGCATGATTGAAACGTGTTTGCGTAATGCGAGTGTCCAAAATGGTAATTTATGATTTCTATTTATAGACATCCTTAAGTATACTTAATGTTTTTTTTATTTCTTGATATTTTTGATTTAACAATTCCTGATTTATTTGTACTGATAAACATACTGGTAATATATTTTAAATTTGTTAACGAGGACTAAACTTTTATATATGTACCAGAGAACCATAGTGTCTTAAGTCTATTTTTCGAGTTTTTGCGATGAAGTTAAAAAAATAAGCATTTTTAGTTTTATAAGACTAGACATTTCCGTGCGAACCTTAGAATAAAGATGTTCGATGGGAGCTTTAAAAGTTCAGAACCTGCATGTATGTCCATTAAGTAAAAACTCGAAAAATGAACTTAGGCTATTGTGGCTCTCAGGTAAAGATATATTAACGATGGTATTTTCTACTATCAAAAACAATGTCAAAGAAATATGTATGATCAATATTTAATTTTAGATTTAGGTTAATTCTGGTTAAAAATTACTGATTTTGCAAGATGCAATGAGCAGTCTATTTACTGAACCTCAACTCGTTTTCAGCTGAACTAACATAAGAGTAAGTAAAATTTTGTATTAATTTTGGAATTTCAAGACATAGTTCTCTTACTTTTCTGAAAACGGATGTAAATGAATAAATAAAAATATTAAAACAGTAGGCGACATATCTTGGTAAATTGTAGCAGTACTGAAATAAGTACAGTAAGACATTATAATATCAGAAGAAACAAATGAAATTGTGGAGAATATTTTTAAAGAATATGTAACTGGATGTTGGCATTGAAATATGAAGAATACAATAAGAAAGGATCGCAGCTCTGAAGCGCATTTACAAAATATGTCTTCTTCAAACTGACGCGTTTCAATAACAGGAAATCGGGAGACTATTGCTGTGAGGGGACAGAGGGGGAGGGGTGAACGAGCATGAAAGATATTGTCATAAGCCAAATCTTCATGTCATTGGGGTACTTATCCCATCGCAACTAGTGATCAATTTTTCATCGTACTCCCCTCAACTATTGAAAAATTGTGCGTCGAAAGCTGTGCCACTTAAATGGATTAGAACAGAAATTGATGGTATCCAGTGCTATTCTATCTGCGTGGATCATATTTCTTACGTACTTCGTACTTAATGATAAAGAATTGAAAGAATGATTTCTTAAGGTTCAAGAAACTACTTAATAACCGTTAGTCTTGTAACGGACCATTTTTTTCCCAGTAATGATAATTTGAGGGAGTAAAAATCGTGCCTCTGCAACCCTCGCCTACAAAATCGAATCAGTCAAAAAGTCATTTAATATAATTAAAGCATAAAAAGTGCTGCGAGGACATTAATAAAGTTGGGGATTTTTTTTTCTCCTCAAAAAACTGAAGACTAATTTACTGAGAACGAAACACTAGAAGCTTAATTTCATTAGAGCTATTATTCTTATGTAAAGGGGAGCAGACGTATTATCGAAGATGCTTAGGCTTTTTTATCTTTGTAATAACAAATAATAATACATAAACAGTCACTTTGGAGGAAAACGTCATTTCAAATGGGTGGATGAAAATGAAATTTGGCGTAATGATTATCTAAATGCAGTGGGCAACAAGCATGTTTTATTTTATCGCTATCCAGTGATAAAAAAGTGAATCAAGATTAAATTTTCAAACAGTGATGAAATATTGCTGTCGTTTCTTAAAACCCATATTTAGCGTGAAATACTAAAGCAGTTTTTTTTTTTCAGGTTAACTGCATTTGACAAGATTATATTAACGCTAGCGTAAATTTTATTTTGCAATTCCATTTTTCATCCATCAATTTTTGTTTTAATTTAATGCTGAGGAAGTATTGAAAAGCTATGATAAAAATCAAATTAGTGGTTTTAGAATGCCCTTTTCTACTCATAAAAAATTTACATTCGATTTTTTTAATGTAAAAAGCAAATAAACACGCTTAAAACCATTATTCGTAAATTTTGACAATAATATTACTGATTTTTAGTCAACATTATTAGTACCCTTGAATAGTGGTACAACATCCAAACTTGCACATTAGGAAAAATATGCGTCCATGTTTATGTGTAACCAATAATATTAGTACTTATGTAGTGTTAGAATATCCACACATATACGTATATATGTGTGTTATAGATGGAGAATTATATATTTTTAATTTTTAATGAGCTGATGTCGGCTTCTGCCAATCGCAGACCTAGTGCGTTCCACAGAAATTGGTACCATCTCTTTCAGCGGCAACACAATGAGTGTGGTACCATCGCCACACTGAAGAATTAGACGTAATCAATTTACTCTCCATTTTGTTTCGGTACTATTTATTTTTGCTCCTTTAAATAATATTGTTGACATGTAGCCAGTTTAGCCTTATTTATTGATTTTAACGATATGTTATTCTTATTACACTAGTTTCAATGTTCCTTATGCTACAAGTCATATCCGAAATTCTAAGGCACCATTTTAAACAAAATTTGCTTATATTAATCCATATTCTGGGATATTTTTGGGGACTTATATATTTTCCGATATATTTTTTTTGTTACAGAAACTAAAAAATTATAAGCAAAATCAACCATGAATTTATCGCCCATTTCAAGATTCATTGATAAAAATAGAAAGAAAAATCAGGTGGACTCCAAATGTATAATTATTTATCTCAATAAAATCAGTTATAAATGACTAATTATACATACATGTATTCCTAACTTTTTCTCGTTAAAATTAGTTCTTTTGAAAGGAAATCGGGTAAATATGCCCCCGTTTCGTGATAAGTGGTCTACAGGTAAAATGTAATAATTTTCATAATTCGACAATTCTAAATCAAGGCTGATTAATTTTTCCATAATTTCTTTTCCGCGATGCTTAGTAAAAACACATTCGCATTGCATTATTTTGCTTTAATGACAGAGTGGGTGTATTTCAGACAGATTTGGAAGCATTTAATTGATTTCCGAAGTGGAAAGAAAACTTTTATTTTCAGAAATGCAGTGGTAAATTTTGAAGCATGAATTCTGACTTAATATTTTTGAAGTTTTACTCTAAGATAGTCTTTGTATAACAAAAATGAATGTTTCCTCATGTATTAAATAATTTTTCTGATAGTGCAGTGAGCTGATTACCATTTTTTCATTTTTTCTTTTAATATCGCTTTGCTGGAAACCACTGCGTTCATTATACATAAATCCCTTATTGAAACTGTCTTTGTAACAGATTTGTGCATTTTTCTTCTCGATTTCGATATTAGAGTTTTTGTTGTTGTACTGCATAAAAAATTGTAGCTTGTTTCCATTTTTCTTTTGCTAAGTGTTTTCACACAATAATTTATATGATTGGTCCCATCTCAATAAACATCATTTTAAAGATTTTTTTTAGCTTAAAGCTTGGTTTGTTATTGTTATTAGATATGCAGTAGAACCTCGACGCATCGTTCCGCATCTATTGTTTTCTCGCATGTATCGTTCGGTTTCAATGGTTTAATGGTATCGTCTTTCTTTGTATTGACCAGCATTCGTAGTTTTCCGTACACGTTGTTGAAAATAAGTGGTCTCGTGAGAAACAATCAATCTAGGTTCTACTGTATTTAGTCACAATTGGTTCTTGCTTCCACAGATATTTCCTTCGTAGTAGCAATTACACTTAGAAACTTTGAAACATTATGTATCTTTTTCGGGTTTTCTTTTAGCGGTTCTCAAATTGGGTACCAGAGCGAGTGATGAGGGGTCCCGTGAGGCGCTCATGATGTCAAATATTCTTTGTTCTTAAGCATAAAAAAGGGGAAAAAAAAGTGTGATGGTTACACTTAAAGCAATTCCGTGAATTTTAAACATTAATTATAAACTTCGATTTTATGTTTTTGCCACTGCACTGGTTTTTTCTTCAAAACCGTACAAATATAGAATTCTGTATCAAGTAATAGTATTGTATGGCTAGAGTACCGTGAAAAAATTCCAATTCTTTCAGTGGAATGGGATCCACGACTTGGAAAAGTTTGGGAAACCCTGAATTAGTGTATTATCTTCTATATCAAAGTAAAAGACAACAATTATTTTCATGTTTAAGATGGAGGTTTCGCACTCAAAAATTTTAATAGCACGCTTTTTGAAAAAGTTTTAAGGATGGAAGGAATTTTTTTCTTTGGAAAGGAAAAAAAATATTCAGTTATACATAGTTTTCTTTTTTAAAGTGAGCCATTTTGCGCTCAAGAATGAAATTATTAGCAATATGTGATTTTTTTTCTTTAAATAATAAGCTCATCTCAAAACGTTTTGTTCCACAACCATAGCCGTGCGCTTGGGGGTCACCAAGCGTTATGAAGTAGAGGTACCAGACAACCGTGGTACCTCTACTAGCTTATAAAAATCAACAATAATACAAAACTGGAAAAAATGTTACGCTTTATATTAATTAATTCCATACTTCAGATGCCTCTCACATGCTTCTTTGCGCTTAATTTTTAAAAAGTTTTCTTAGGTGAGCATTTCCGTGAAATATGTCTGATGTAATGTGTTTGGTAATTTATTTTCAGTATTTCTTTCTTTGCTTTATTATTATTATTAATTTATTGTGTTTTATATTAGTTTTCATTCTAGTATATCCTAAATATGTACCCCCATGTTTTGGAGCCATCCCTAGACTCTTCTTATACTGGGGTACCCCAAATTCTATAAAGCTCTGCGCACTCCAATTTCAAAATGTTTGCATTTTTTGAATTATTTCTTGAGATTATCTTTAAAGTGCCTGAGTACCCTATGTAGTGTTCTACTTCGATTCTTCTCTCAAAAAATATGCAAGAATCAACTTGTTGGAAGTTCCATTCGTACTTTCAACGAAGCTTGCGTCATGTGGATTCGAATTATTTCGAAAAAGAAACTTCCCTTTCAATGATAAACTCTTCTGTCACGTTTGCGCATAAGCAAGGAAGAGTCTGTTCCCACCGCAGACAAACAATAACAATTCCCATTTGCACGACAACGTTGTCCTTTAAGTATTTGCAGCTACACATCAGAGCAGTGGCGTAGCTAAACCTGGATTTCAGGGGGGTTTCTTCGGGAAAAGTTGGCTAATTTCATTGTTTTCCAAGAAAAAATGGTTAAATTCTAGACGATCTTCACCATTTCAGGGGGGGGGGTTATCCCCAAAACCACCCCCTTATCTACGCCAGTGCATCAGAGCACACTGTCTGCCTAGAGCTAAAAAAATACAAAAAGGCACAAACGACGTGAAAAGGCAAAACGACAGTCAACACTCATTTAAAATCCATTCTTTCTCAAAGTCGAAGGAGCAAACTTCGAGATAAATTATTAGATAACGATCGAAAGAAGAAAAAAAGGCCAAATGAAGTCATCTGCATTGAAATAGTCACAATAACCTTGCATTCAAAACATTTTTTGGCAACTTTCCATTCCTGATTATTCAACAGATTAGGATTTCTTTGTCAAATTTTAAGAAAGATAATCGAGAAAACTTGAACAAACATAGATTTAATAATATTAAGAGCAAGAAGGGGAATATCTCAATAGCAATTTTTCATGCAACTCTCATTAATGAATGTTTTATTATATAATGAGATGTTTCTTTCATTTTAAAAATTTATTTTATGCCCTTCGATGAAACTTTTGACGAAAATTTCGCTGTGGTAAAACATATTTTGACGCTTTTCAGCGCTTTAACGTTATTCAACTTTCCCATATGCCAACACAGTTAAAAATATCCCTCTAGCGTGAAATTAACCTTATGTTGTTAGTTAGTCTCATAAACTACAAGATTCCCAACTGATACTTTCAGCAAAAACTGATGAAGCAATTTCATCAGGAAGCCGGTGTTTGCTTTGAAAATTATCTTTACCTAAGCTACTGTCAGATCTGTTGTCGCCTCTTATTAGCATATTTTGCTTATATTTCATTAGCAGAAGTATCTAGAAATTAATATATATCTTTTTTTCATTTTTATTCTTATTATTTTTTTATTTTTCTATTCAGCATTGAATTATGTATTTCATAAAAAGAGTGGGGAAAACCAGATTCAAAATATTTTTACCATTTACTCAATAAGAGTAGTTAATAAATAAAGCATGCTGTCTAAAATGTATATAACATTTTAGACCGATTCTTTTTCCTTTTTCTTTCTTTCTTTCTTTTTTTTTCTTCTTTCGTAACAAACTAGAAATGTGTTTTCTGTTTTGCAAAGCATAGCAATTTAAATAAATAAATAAAATAATAAAAGCGGAAGCCTTAACAACTGAAAGGCTGACAGATTCCTAGATAATTTTGACACTTCTATCCCTAGCTAACGAAATAGATGAATTTGTATCAAATTCCGACATTTCATACGCTCGCATATGCAAATCATTAAAATTATCCCTCCTTTGACTAGTTAATAAACATTCTCAAATTCAAATGTAGAATTTTATTCCTTTGTTTCATCCAAAATCACGGCTTCTAACTCGCGATTTTAATATAATTCCTGCTTTTTGAGATTTGAAATGATTTACTTTCTTAATTTATGCGTGCCGATTTTAAAAAGATCAAAATAAAGCGTTGCTTAAAATTACGCTCATTCCCGGGCGCAATTCCATTTCCGTGGCGTAACATTTCTTCTTTGTAAATGAGGGAACTCAAATTCTTCACACGCAGAAATTAGTTACCAGTTAAAGTTATCGATAAACGAAGAGAAATGGATAATTTATTATTTAAACTGACAGCCTTACAAGAGCATCGTTTTTATCCATTACGAAAAGAAAAATATCAAAAAATCGATGATTTATTTTTTGTAGTATTAGCTTTTGAACACGGTTGTGACAAAAGGGAAGCCGAGCTTTATACTGTCGAATCAATATATTTTTTAATGTTAACCCTAATGTTTAAGTTGTTATTATTATAGTTGTCTCTACATTTCGCTTTTAAGCTTAGGGTATCGATTTCGTAGATGTAGGCTGTCGCCGTATCTGACCCTTCGCTTTTGGAAATTTGCCAGATCCAGTTAAACGTAGCTTAGGAGTTTCTCTGTTGTTCCTTTTTAATTAAATTTGCCACATAATCGTGAAGTATGGGGTATTTGCGGGATTTAAAATGTGAGTTTTACTTAAAATTAACTCGCAAGCAAGCTGCGAAAGAAAAAGCAGTTTCTTTGAATGGAGCTTTCTTTCAAAATACCATTAACATTCTTTTTTAGTTCTCAACGCTTCGTTTCTTGGTTAAGAAATCATAGAGGAATTTTTCTGCTTAATTTAAAATTATATATATCCGTAATTTATCTTCGCTTTTGAGCGCGTTTCTTAAATGACGTAGTTTCCAAAACCCTGACGTCGCACAAAATTAACTCGATTCCTTCCTTGTGGCTTTTAATCTTAACTAAATGATGTAATTAGTTAATGCCATAGCATTATCTCAATGAAAGAATTTTTGCTAGCCAATTTCTTCCGGCTTAAACACTTTTTAAAAGATGAACGATCCACAATTGCAGTTAGATGTTCCAAATGAAAAGCGATTAAGAGCAATTAATAATATTAGAGTTTCAATCAAGTTAAAAGTATACCTAAGCCTCTATAAAATACTTTTATCTGAAGTTAAGATATTATAATTGCCGTAATTATTTTTCATGAAAACTCATAATTTAGCCAATAAGATTCTAATATCCTCTAAAATTTTCATATCTAAATTTGACGTAAATTTTACCTACAAAGTGGTATACACTAAAATAGTTTCTTGCAGCAACATGATCCTGAATTGAAATTCAAAAAATGTTCTTCAAAATCGTCATTTACAGGACAATTTTTGCTGTGACGACTTTATTATTTTGATTTAACGGTAACGTAAAAATGACATCAGTTCCAAGGCTGTGGGTTATTGGTTAAATCACTAACAAAAAGTAGTTTGCCCTTATCTGACAAACGTAAACTGCAATCCGCAAACGGGCAGACTTTAACCAATCAAATATGTTTACTCGTTTTTTTTAAAGTTTATCTTATTCAATGAATTTGATATAACTAAGCGAAAAACGAACTAAAACTTCTTTGAACGTAGAATAAATAACGTTTAAAATAAAACATTAATTTTCAGTTTTTCACATTAAATTTATGTAAAATTTTTACTGCTAACTGAAAATATAATGACAAGATACTAAAAAATGATGACCGTATTGAAAGTAAAAATGCAACGTGGTTAGAATTATAAATAGAAAAGCTAAAAATGGAGTTTATCTTTACTCTCTGCACTTTTAACCACGTTGCTTTTTCTACTTTTAGTATTGTAGTTTTTTTACTTTAATATTGTATATATTCGGTTATTTTTACATATGATGAACGTGTATTTGTTTTTTTATTTCCACATACTATGAACTCGTCACACAATGGAGTAAATTGGTTGAAGGACAAGTTGAAATCAAGAATAGATAAATAAAATTATCCTCAAAATGAGGTTTACATGAGGTACGTCATTAGAAAAATACTCATTTATATGCACCGTTTGGATAAATTTCTTTTTTTTAACTCTTTTTGATGAAATTCAAATGACTAAAATACTTTGATATAATTTACTAAAAATGTAACCGATGGTTCTATAAATAGCAGCCCGAGAATAGAAAACGAGCGAAAAAGAAAGTACTGTAAAACAGACTTCCAACTCATGCTTATAGCAAAACTTTTGTTTTCAGTTTAGCTCATTAAATTTTCATAAAATTGCTACTGCTTCTTGAAAATGCAAGCTAAAAAAGTGAAAGCGAAATTGTGTATAGCATATGTTTTTTAAATGTTGTTAATACTTATAGCAATGAATTAAACAAGCTGATAGATAATTTCTGGATCTTATATTTGTGAAATGAAAATTTAAAATTACGTAAATGAACATGTCTTCAAAATAACAATTTTGTTTTGGTAATGTTATAAAAGATAATATTTTATATACAGCACGTGAATACGTAGGTTATGAATTGCACCGCAATAATTTTCGGAATACCTCTTCAAAATATAAGAGTGCTGTTAAAACTTCAAAATATAAGAGTGCTGTTACCTCTTCAAAATATAAGAGTGCACTTTTCTTTAAATTCGCAGCTAAAATATCCTATTTCTAGAAAGTAAATAATGATTAATAGAAGTAAAAACTTAATGTCTTAGAAAGAAAAGCCTTAATGAATATTTCTGAACAAAACACAGTGCTAGTTCTAATTCATTTTATAAAACCCGCCTGTTTTCTTTTTTTTTTTTCTATTCACGACAGTATTTTCTTTTGTCTCCATCTGTATGTGAATTATTTAATTTGTCATGGAAAAGTAGAAGTTGTGTGTCTTTTTTTATCTTGTTAAAGTACACTTCATTTCTGTCAATTTTGTTCAAATGTTGTCCAAATAGTTTAGTACAAAAAATTGTCTTCGTAAAGGAAATACTTGGAGGCTCCGTTAAAAGCACTTTCACTTTTCTCTTACATAAAAAGCAGATTATTTTTTTACCACTTGCATTAGCAATCCAAAGATTAAAAAATTCTGATTAATCTTAAAGCAACGAAGCTGAGTTGTAACTCTTATTTCTTCAACACAATTCCTTTGAGGGCTTTTTTTACGGTAATGTTTTCGTACTCTAGCAAGAAATTTAACTAGTACCATAAAAGGAATTGATTAAAAAAAGAAACTGCTCTTTACAAAGTATTTTTATATTTTAACTTCAATTATATTTTGCATCGAAATTAAATTTTAGAAAAGATGGTTTTACATTTATTATCTTCACCTGAAAAAGTCTGAAAAGCTCGATACACTTTCAAAGTGTAAAAAATGAGATTTTTTAAAATCGTGGTTAACATTTTTGATTCATAGATCACGGACAAAATTTTTCTTCCTTCGGCAAATTAATTGCGCCAAGATAGAGCTAAAAATCATTAGATTTCTTTAGGATATATTTTCATTTATTAAAAAGTTTTTAAAGTAAATTAGAAACCATTCGCGCCCGCTCTTGGTTTTTAATTAATTGCAAAAACTAAGTAAGAATAAAATTTAATTAAACATTTGACTACTATAATGTTTATAACAAGAGAAAAAATGTTCCATACGCTCCACCTAGGTGGGTTTCTACTTCGAATGTGAGGTAGAATTACGATCTCCACAACCTCCTATATTTTTAATCTAGTACGCAACAGACTATGCTACTGATGAAGTTTTGAACACTAGGCATCTCGTTTACTGTGAATGACTTGTAGAGTTATATGCAGATCTTATTCACGTAGGAAAACCACTCAAAACTTGAGAGGTCGAGAACCAATATACGATCGCATATCCGTCCAGTTTATAATCTGACATGGAAACACAATGATGCTACTGTTCTGATAAGAATAGTACTTCCGACGGACAAATATTAAATGATTCCATTTGTCATAATAGAGGTATGGAAAACATGTTTGCCTCACCAATAACGTATTGCGAAGGATATTTGCTCTGTTCCAACATGACTTCCTCAAGTTTGCTGTTTGTTCTCCCCAAGGAAAATTGAACTCTTTCAAATTGAGGCGATGTACTGATGGAGCAGACGAACCCTCATTGTACTGCAAATGATTTATGTGCCGAATACACAACTGAGAATATCCAATGTAGAGAGGAACGAACTTACAGTGAATATCGTATACACGTTTTTCGGAATTACAAGGAAACCAGCCTACCTGCCTTAATTTTCTAGCCATTTTTGCTGCATATTTTCGCTCCGCATTAATATGCACACATTGATTAGTTCAGAATTAAAAATTGCATATTAATATCAATTCGTATTCCTTTTCGTAATTTTTAACCATAGAGTTCTGTAACACAGTTTGAGGAAACATGTTTTAGGAAGACCAATTAAAGTTATTTAAGCAAATTATATTTTGCCTCATTAAGTCGTTAAACACTTTCTTTTCAACTGTTCAGTTCAGATGATATTAATACAAATAATGATGAAAATGTTGGAACTGTTACTTTTTTGATAAAAAAAAAAAAAAAAAAAAACAGTTAAAACAAGTTAAATAGGTGAAATGAAAAGTCAATGGAAATGTTCTTAAACTTTCTTTTGAAATTTTTCTCGATGCTATGTTTTACTTCACATTTAATGCAGTTACAAATAATGTAAACAAACAACAAAAATTACATTTATCTGGATTAATTGTTGTTTTTTTTTCTAATTTGTAAACTGGTGAAATTGAAAGCCATAAGCATTTGGGAAGAATCAGTGCTCTTTATATACTTTTGAAGCGTTCACGTGAGTATTGGATCATATGTACGTACAGTTCTACCATTAACCGAAGAAAGCTGCCTGGCAGAGTGCCAAGAAGAATCCATTCATGTTCAAGGGAGGAACTGCTAGTATAAAGAATGTGCTTTTTTTCTTCTCGTTCTGGTTTAGCATACTTGATTTCTTCCGAACTGATGATATATGCCAGTTTATAAACTTAGTTGTTTTCAACAAACAGAGAAGCAAACATTCTGATTCGCGTACTAAATAAACGCACCTGCAAAACAAACTTCCCTAAAACGCGAATGGATTCGTTCTTTTTTGCCATGCGCAGAAGCGTCCAACTATCAAAGTTCCGTGATCAAACTATCACACACAACTATGTCTTTGTAATCAAACGTGAAAAGCAGATTTGAAAAAATCTTTTGTGTTGATTTTTTTTTTACAAACTAAGCCAAATGTAACTTGTAATGTGAAGAACGTACCCTTATAGCTACGTGTAAGAATTATTAGAATATTATGTTTCTAGTAATACTTTACACGAGAAATGAAAACTAGTTGAGCTTTAAAAAAAAGTAATTTAAAATTGAGAAGTTAAATAATACTTCATCTTTAATTTGTTGCGTTTTTAATCTAAGTTAAGAAAAATTAAAGATTGCACATCTAGATGAATGTAAATAATATATGGGGGCAAATCACATTGAAGTGAGAAAAATACATGTGATAATGGTGAGCCATAGTATTTCTAGTCCTCATCAGCTTCGATAGTCAAACTCTTTTTTTATGTTTAATAAATTGAGCACAAATACACTAAACTGTTTTTGAAGTATTTCCAATTCAGATGAAAACCTGTAAGTATCGAAAGCCTGTTTCAAAGTATTATAGAGTCTCGAAATATCATGAAATAGAAGAGTTAATAAATAACTCAATAAATAACCAATCTAAAGTTAAATATATAACTTAGGAGCAAGTTAATGAACAGATAACTCATAACTGATGAAATTTTATTTTTGTATAAAATTGCTGTATTATAAATAAAAGTTGGTCAATTCCCTTAGTAGAAAAAGTAGATTTTGTCCGACATTTCATGTGATGGAATGTGAGCTTTCCAGAAAAAATATGAAACACATTCAGAAATTTATTTTTAAGAAATGGAAAATTGTTATTAAGAGCTGATTTGCGGAATTAGTAAATAGAATAACATTACTTTAAAGTTAATGTATAACTAAACTATAAAGTGAAATGAATAACTTAGGAGCAAGTTAATGAACAATTAGAACTCAAAACTGGTGAAATTTTTGCTTATTTTCGTTTTTATATGAAATTGCTGCATTATAAATTAAACTTGGTCAAACTCCCTTCGTAGCAAAAATTTAGATTTTGTCCTACATTTCATGTGATGAAATGTTAGCTTTCCAAAAAAAAAAAAAAAAGGAAATACTTTCAGAAATTTATTTATAAAACATGGAAAATTATTATTAAGCGGTGATTTACGAGTTTAAAGAATTCCCCTTTTTTCCTGAAAGCTGAATTCATTTCCTTTTGCGTACTTGGTGATTTGTTGTCAGTATGGAAATCGACTTGATACCATTGTTAAATTTCCCAATGACTAAATTAAAAAAAAAAAAAAAAAGAGTCAGCTGACATGTGTCAAAGTTATTTTTAGTACGTGACGTTATAACCAGTACGGCGTTTAATCCGACATCGGTATAACAAGGGCAATCGCATTGTTTAAGTCGATGAATCACTATTCCAAAAAAGGAAAGGACCTGGTTTCCTGGATGGCCCTTTTTTCCTAAGTATGCTAAAAGATATGTTGTTCAGCTTGACCACACACAATACAGATGCCAATATGCGAATGTACTGCGACACTCGGATGACTTTTATTTTCGGGGATTACATCGTCAAGATTGCAATAAATGCCGGGTTTTATTTTGTTTCATAAGCAGTGAATGTTTACGGAAACAATCGCTTATTTAGTTGAGATCTGAAGCGGAACATTTTAGGGTTGAATGATCTCTGTAAATGCGCAAACTCGCAACAAAAATCGAAATTGTAGTTTCGGGTAATTTGAAAAAAAAAACATGAAAGCGAAAATGAAAGTATTGATTTACATTTTCAGCACACAACGCGTAAATATCTTTTAAGCAATTAAGGACTGATCGCCCTTTCCAATCCTCCGATGGTGATGTTTTCATGTTCCTTCTATTTTTCTTTTGTGGTTTTAAAATCGGAAGATTTCTTTTTCCCACTAACAATTGTTTGTAAATACGGAAGCAGGTATCCAACAACCCACTTTCAGTGGGGCAGACCTTTCCCCACTCGACGAAAAGAACCTTTATAGGATTCGACCATTGAGTGTTAAATATTGAATTAAGTTTGTAGGATTTGTAGTCGCATTTTACACTCGTTATATTTTTAGTTAATAATTTAATTACCTATCGAAGGGTCGTCATTGGCGACTGGTTTTACGAATTGCCGATAAGATGAATTTTTCTGTTACAAATTAAGCACTACCTATTTAAATTCAATACAATTGCTTTGTTTACATTTGATTTAGCAATGTGAATCTCTCTTGGCGAGTTTGACAGAATCGGTCACTTAAAACGTGAGATGGTGGCTCAATTTTACAAATTTAACGTTTTAATTCACCATCTATTACAGTGCGGACCGGGAAGTATTTTGTTATTACACTGTCATTTTTTCTCTTTCATATTTATATCAATTTAACTTCTTCAGAGCCTTAGTAACATACTAAATGCTGCTTTCTCTTGATTTCTTTGTATCCGAAATATGTATATGAAATCCACTGCAAACGGGCGAACGTCTAAAAATATTTGAGCAACAAGAAATTGCTTTTAGTCCATTTGCGAACATAAATTTCATTTAGAAGAAACCACTTTAGCAATCTGATTAACGAAACATAAGATATAGTCGGAAAAAAACGGAAAATAATTATGTTGCTTTATTGCCGCATAAAACTAGTCTGGTAAAATAATTATCAGACTTGACTCATTTCATCTGGCTGGAAGCAATTGCATTAATTAACTTAGAGGTAAATTAGGAAATGAGACCTTGCGTCAAAGATTCATTTGGCTTTTTTGTAGAATTCTTTAAGAATGGAGGAAAACACTCCGTGTAATAACCTTGCAGTTTTTTTATAAATAATAAAAAATGGAAAGTATTTTCTAAAGGAAAGAAATTCGTTATCATTCAGTTTCTTCTTGTCTTTGTTAAATTTGATTATCAGAAGGCACTTGTAAAAGTTTTCACTCACTTAGGTAATTCTGTTATCAAAACAAAGTACAAATTACACCAGGTCTCGACAATTTATGACTTGAGTGACCTATTTCACAATTTAAATGAACCCACTTGACTTCTAATAATGTAAATTGCATAAAATTATAAAGCTTAAATATTAACGAACACTAAATACTTACACAAACTGAAAATAAATCATAATATTTTTGTTTGATTATAAAGAACTTATTATTTTAATGAATACTATCAAAAACTACAACATTACTTCAAGAAGAAATCAATACTTAAGTTTTCATACATGAAAATACTATGGATACAAACATACGACTAAATATGATGGACATACTTAGAAATGTATTCTTACAGTGCATATTTTGGATAAGTTCGACCAAGAAAGTTTTCCTACGCCTCATTTACGCTACCATCGGAATTTACAGTCTAAGAGACGGATGCTGCTTCTAAAAATGCATCTTCAAATCTGCAAATTGCAAAATTAAATGATGATTATTTATTAAAATTTAGATTATAATTAAACTAAGAGACTAAGAGATGGGGAAACGTAAAACAGTCATTTTTTTTACTTTTTGAAATTTTAAGAAAAATTAGTAACAAAGCAAAAATTGTCCACATACGGAACTGAAAGTCTAAAAATGATGATGCAAATCCAAAACGAAATATTCGTTTTTTTAATTTTTTAAATTTCAAGAAAAACTAAGAACAAGACAAAACTTAGTCCATATACGGAACTAAAAGTATAAAAATGTTGATGCAAATCCAAGGAAATATTCTTCTGAAGAAAAGGTGAACTTTAATGTCATCAGCTTTCAATATTAACTGAATAAATATTGTTGTTTGAACCTATATTTATATTAATTCATTATAATCTTGATTAATATTAAATTAGTAAATGCAGCATATAAATTAAAAAGTGAAACATTGCGTCAATAGTACATTTTTTTCAACTACTTATGAAAATAGGGGAAAAGAATACAATAAAAAACCTTTAGGGGTTTATTGTACCATAAACAAAAAAGTGCAGTTTGGAAAAAAGCTATCCGCTAAGGGTCGACAATAATAGATTATATTTCCTAGCACATTTTAATATACAGGGTGTAACAGTCTGAATGAAATGTTTTGAGTCAAAGCTTCCATTAAAAATTTATAGTATTTGACTTAGAATGGCGCTATTTAAAAATTGGCTGTTCAGTTGTTTATGTTCATGGTGTGACGCACCGGCTGTTACATACAAACAAACGAAAACATGGCGTCACCACAGGAGAGAGCAAAAATTTTTCTATGTTACGTTGAAAAGTCGTAATAGCAGACCAACCACACTATACAAAAGAAATCCATACCATACTAAAAACATTGAGAGGCGGACCCAAAAACTTCCCTTGAAGCCGCATTGTTACTAATGAAATGATGCAAGGAACATACACTTCTCAAAACAATTAAAGGATCACTACTTTGGAATGATCGTGTACAAGAATAAGTTTTATAATAAATATGAGAATTTGACCTTTGGTACAGGACACCTTTAATGAGAAACAACAGAGGTTGTTTTTGTTTCTTGGCTTTGGATTAGTATAGATAATTCTGATGTTTTTGTAAACACACCGAAACAGGAATGAAAAAGAGCAAGATTCCAAGTACTAACCAGTTGTCAATCGAACTTACAAGGTGCAGTTCACTCATTTTCTGTTTGCTTCGTCCTGTTTACGTACCATGGCAAGTGTTAGAAGATTTCTTTCCGACAATGATGTGACTAGGGCTGTCACATGGATTGAAGGTGGTGTTTTTTAACGTCAGGTGGGTCAAAGGTTAGGTGTAAGTCAATCAGTGTTTTCAAGACTTTGGAACCACTACCAACAACTAGAGACTGTCCATAGAAGGCCAGGTCAAGGGCGAAGGAGGTCCACTTCAGCCCAAGAGGACAGGTATTTAAGTCTAAGTGCCCTCAGACGCTGATTTTCAACAGCCAGGGAGCTGCAAAATGAGCTAAGCCGAGCAACGGGGACCCAAATTTCCGACCAGACTGTGCGAAATCGACTTCGGGAAAGTGGATTGAGATGTAGACGACCAGTCCAAGTACCTCGGCTTACAGCACGTCACAAAAGAGAAAGGATGCAGTTTGCTTGGACATACAGACGTTGGCAGCTAAGGCATTGGCGTAAAGTACTCTTTTCTGATGAGTCTAAATTTACTATTTTTGGTAATGATGGTCGGGCTAGAGTATACAGAAGAAGGAATGAACGTTTTATTCCCTGCTGCTTATCTTCAAGGGTCCCATTTGGAGGTGAATCAATAATGGTGTGGGGTGGAATAACGCTCAATGATCTTACAGACCTTGTAGTCATCCGCAACGGATCCCTGACCGCCCAGAGATATGTTAATGAGGTGTTGGGTGTCCAGCTACATCACAGAGCAGAAGCAGGAGGGCATAATTTCATTTTTATGCACGATGGGGCCCTTCCCCACACTGCAATGATCGTGCGTCAGTACCTACAAGCCCACAATATCACCACTTTGGGGTGGCCCGCTTGCAGCCCGGAAATGAATCCCATCGAACAAGTCTGGGATCAACTGGGAAGAAGTATCCGGAGCCGTCAAAACCAACCCACTACTTTGGATGAGCTAGAAATCGCTCTTCGAAAAGAGTGGGAGCGTTTGCCTCAAAAAAGCCTCAGGAGGCTTATAAGAACCATGCCAAGCGAATCCGAGCTGTGATTTCTGTCCGAGGAGGAAACACAAGATACTGAGCCATTAATTGTAACACAAAAACAACTTTTTGTTTACTCTTGATTTTAATAATTAAAAGGTTTTCATTTTGATTTTGGCAGTTTTTTAAGTCCCTCACCTATTCCCAATACACAACAAAAAATTATTCAATAATTTAGCAAGGATTTGGTAGCCATTTGCATTGCCTTTCAAAATAATATAACATATAATTAGTTTTTTAACTGTTAAAAAAATGACAAGTTTATAAAGAAGTGATCCTTTAATTGTTTTGAGGAGTGTATCAAGAACTGGACTACAGATTGGCCAATTGTCGAAATTGTGCACCTTGATGGTAACTAAAGGAGTACAAGTGGAAGTGTGCTCATTTTTCATTGCAAACTTTTTTAACAACTGTTATCTTAATTACATTTTTATCATGCTTTCCAACTTTTTATCAACTATAGCAATGTCGAAAAATCAGGGTCATTTGATTTGGATAAAAGACGCAATTAAGGGAGTGACTGGGAGATGAAAATATGCCACCCCCAAAAGAATTGAGCAGTAAAACTTTTGTAAAACAGCAATCCCGAAACATATGTCTGCGATTTAATGTTCATTTGTGCTTTAAATTAACGTGAAACTATATTTCTATTACAGCAGCGCATAAGTCAACATAAAAAAATGAAAAATGCATAGGAGGCCGAAAAATTTTGTCAAGGAAATTCAACAGAACACTAGAGTTTGTACTGCAAAGGTTATATAAAATGGCACGTACGTTAAAATTTCTTTCATTTTTCTTCTTTTTGCTTTGTTAAAAAACCTTTAAAATGATACGAACATATTATTTATAAATTTCGTAACTCTTGGAAAAAAAAACTAGCGTTAGGTTAGCCTTACATCAAGGACAAGACAGAATGTCTGGAATGCATTTGAAATAATAACAATAATAATGGGATTATTTAATGTTATCCCGATTTAGTGTAACGTCTACAATCCGCTCTTCGGACAACCTGTGAATTAAGTTTAAAACTTGCATGTTTGTAAACAATATTTTACACAGAGGTATGCGGGGATGTTTATTAAAGTGAATTTTAAATATAATCAGCAAATTAACTCAAAAAAAAGGAGGAAAGAAAGGAACAAAATTTGACTCTATATAAATCATTGCCAACAGTTAGTTAAGCCAGTAATTGCCTCGTCATAACGTTTTAATATAATTCTATGCTGAAAAAGATGCACTACCCAAATGTTTGATTACTTTTATTACTTATAATATTATTTAAGATTTATTTTTCTTTCCAAGCTCCGCACAAGTTGCAAAATAAAAAATATATCTTTTAAAAAATGAAAGAATTCAATGCAATTTATCTATTTATGTTTAAAAGTAATCAGAAATTGAAAGTATCTGTACAAAAAGGATAAACGAAAAAAAATGCAAAAAAAAAACTTCAAATCAGCAGTGACCAACATTTATTTAATTATTAATGTTTTTTCAGCCTGATATTCGTATTTATTTATTAAAATCTTATTTTTTGCCTTTATTTCTGACTTCAAATTTCTAAGAATTCATTAGCAAGTTTTATGCATCCTGGTTTTTAATTTACATTTTTCATTGCTAAACATGTGCACTAGCCTCGTTTGAGCTTATTTTTACTTTCTTGTATGTATCTTGAGTTTTTTCTTTCTTTCGGGATTTCGAAACTTTAGCGTTAATTAGTGATCACCACACATGTGGCTTAGAGTTCCTTTTGTGCTGATAGTTCGTGGCGGTGAAAGAAGATGAGATAAAAGTTCCGAGAGAGAAAATTAAAAAGCGTTATTAAAATAAACTTTTTAAGCAAAACATCACAAGAGTCTTTTTAAAGTGTTTCTATAAATATCACAGTGAATATGATGCGGAATTTACAAAAGGAATATTGTAAGTAGTTTTAAATTTTTGTAGACGTCTGGAAATCTTAAATACAAAAATTAATTTACATGAATGAATTTCTTGTATTTCATTTTCATCATTTACATATTTTTTCCTTTTAGTTTTCCTTTTCTTTTATAACATCCAAATGATCGGTGCATCACCAAACATTTAATTTAAAAAATACTTATATTTTTTCTTTTTTTGAAGCTATAATAATATTATGTTTTCCCTATACATCATTTAACTAATGATACAGAGATGTCCCGAATAGAACTATTATATACAAAACACTAAATTGTGTGTATTATATTGAAATATTTCCCGCGTTGGTTTTGTGTAAAATTTAGGAAAGCTTTTATTACAATTTGAATTGCATTAAATATTTGATTTCATTAAGTATATAATAAAATTTGACTACTTTAAAGAAGAATTTGAATAATGGGATGTATCGCGAACAATGTTTTAGTTACTACGAATGATCCGCAAGCTAAGTGCACAGTGGTGTGCCTCAAGCCAATTATAGAAAGGGCCCGCAGAAGAATATTTACTAACCAATTTATCACTAAATCTTTATATCATCCACCTTTTTCCTGTTGTATCGCTATTTTGGGTACTACAGATAATCAACATGACAATCAAGAGCGCCAATGCCTCCGTCATTTGAATTTCTAATTGGACTGTTCAATTTTTAAACTTTTGTCTGCCCACGAACGTTGGAATGATGATTCAACCTTTTGCAACTTGGAAGAAATAAATGTTTAAAATCTGATCTTTCTCTTTGCACAGTAAAACCATTAAAGTTGACCACCTGTCTAAGTTGACCAGGAATGAAATTAGCCCTTCACCCTGTACCTCACCCTTTATAAGTTGATCACCTGTCTAAATTGACCACTAAAGTGCTGCACCGCAAGTGGTCAACTTACACAGGTTTCACTGTATATGCAAAATTGGAGGAGATAACTTTTACTTCTAAGTTTTACCAAGTTCTACTTTCAAAATTATTTTACTTTACATGTGCATCATTATTATTTGTATTTTTTTACTTAATATCAGTTTATATCTATTTATACGTTTATTTATTTTTAATAAAGTTGTTTGAATAAAGTAAAGAAGTCCACTTTTAATATCCTTACTCTGATTAAAAAGAAAATATATATTAAATACTGGAAAAAGTATTTTAAATATTTGAATAAAGACTGATTTTTTAAATTATGAAATGCAATATTCAGCTGAAAAATTTTATTTCATAATTCTGCCTCAGCTCTGAATATACATATTTAGCAAACCATTAAACGAAGGGTACTTAGAAACTATCAACAAACCGTAATCCTACGGTAAAACAAAGTTAATCATCATTTCCCTCAAACTCGGAGGATCAGACAGATATATGAAATTCGAAACTGAAGCATTTAAGATTTCACTGCATCTAGCGATCCATACTTTTAATTTGCTCTTTCAGGCCTCTACATTTCCGCAGAAATCAACTTGTTTGCATCCGTCTTTCGCCAAGTTTGCACGAAGCTAAGATAAACAAGTCATTTATTTTTCAAAACTGGAGTGGTGTGCAATCCTTCATAACTTCCTTCAGCTATTTGGATAGGAAGAGCTTTGAATTCGAAATGTTTTATAACCGCTTAACTTCAAATAACGTTTCGTTAAGTTTGAGTTTAAACACAGATATTTTGCCGCCTTGCATCAAATATAGGAACTGAAATGAAATGATATAGAGTTAGATTTCAGCAGTCAGCACAAATTTCAAAGAGAAATATTTCGGAACTTTCAATTTATTTTTTATCGAGAAAATTATCTAAGGGGCCGTTCATAAATGACGTCACGCTTTTTTCCCATATATTTGACCCCCTTCCCCCTTTGTCACAATATGTCACACTTCAGCGGACCCCCCCCCCACTTTGTCACGCGTCACGCTATGTTGCATAATGCATGGTGTCACACTTCTTGTTACCCCTCCTCTCCCCTTGTCACAATTTGTCACAATTTCACGAACCCCCTCCCCCCCCTCGAAGCGTGACATCATTTTTGAATGATCCCTAATGTCATATTTTAGAGAGTTAATTTCACGAAACATTAAGGAAAAAATCAAACACTTTCGGTCAATTCTTTATTGTAAAGAAATTTTTATACTTTCAGTCAATGGGTTATTAAAAAGCATTTTTTAAAAAACTAAATCAATTCGTTACTGAAAAATTATTTTGAGCATTTTATTAAAAATGTAAAGAATTTTTTAAAAACTTTCAGTTAATTCGTTATAGGGGGGGGGGGACTTCAGGTCAATTCGTCAATATGAAGAACTTTTTTAAAACTTTCAGTCAATTCGTTAGTGTAAAGGATTCTTTTTTAATTTTCATTCAATTCGAAATGTAAAGATTTTTTAAGGAAAAATCGTGGAGTTTTGGATAATTTTAATGAATCACGCGCAAGACAACTACCTAAGTAAACTTCTGAAACTGATTATCCACTATTTGCAAGTAGGGTAACAAGATCAGAAGCAGTTTGTGGGATCGGTTTACACGGCCTAGCTGCTTGTCTGAGGTTTTGAGTGATTTTCTCAGAAACTCAGAGTAAATATTTCCTGTTGGAGATTTTGTAGATGTAAGAAACAGTAGATCTTTGAAAAACTAAACTCGCTGGCACGACAGCCCATTGGGGGCCATGGCCAACTGGGCGCATCCCAGTTTTCAAGACCGAGGGCCCTGGGGTGCAGAAGCAGATGTTCCGGCCAAGTGGTCGGCCTGACGCGGAACTATCAGTGTTTAATTCCCAAGCAAGCTCGGTCCGCATTTTATCGAATCATCACTTCTCATGTCCTGAAGGGATGAAAGACTGAGTCGAACCTGCCCAGCCCGGGAATCGAACCCCGGACCTTGGTCATGGTAGCGCGGTAGGCTACCGCTCAGCCACTGGGTACAGATCTTTGAAAACTGAAGGATTTCCCAAATTCCAAAAACTCATCGGAAAGTTTGAAAATGTAAAATATTTTTTGTCATATTTAATTTCAAAATCTGGTTTATTTTTCTTTTTTGCTTAATTTTGTAGGTTACAAAGCAGTAAATCTTTGAAAAATTCATATGAAGTTCATCGATAGCCATCAATTTCTTCGAACCCATTCATCTCATCGGATGATGTGAAACACGAAACACCTTTTTTGTCTGAAAAAAATTAATTTTATGGTTTTTTCTTGTTTCTCTCTGTTTATTTCATAGATTTGTGAGCTAGATCTTTAAAAACTGAATATGAAGGTTATCAAAATCCATCAATCTCGTCGGAAGGTTTGAAAACGAAAAAAAAAATTTGTCGCTCATAAATAAAATTTATTACTGCCTTTTCTTTTTTGTTGATTCTTATAAATTTGTGAAATAGATCTTTGACAATTGCTAGTGAAGTGTAGTCCATTTATCTCGTAAGAAGGTATGAAAAACAAAACAAAAAAAAAATGTTTGTTGGACATAAATAAAACTTACGATCTTTTTCTCTCTCTCTCTCTATATATATATATATATATTTTCTTTTTGATTTTGGAAACATGAGAAATGAATTATTTCTCTTATATTTTAGGAATGTTGGACCATTTTTGGCAATTATTAATGTTCTATTACTATTATTATTACGTCGTTGCCGAAATGTTCATATTGACAAAGCATATTATAGTGCACTTCATTTTTCAGTTACGCGGACATTTTCCTGTGGACATTTGAAGAAACTTTTTTCTTGTACCGCAGGATAATATACTTCATTAACATTATGATTCTACAAAAAAAATTAACAAAATTCTGTATTCTCACTTATATGTAGCAAAGCTTTGTGGAAACGATTGAAAAGTGTTTATCATGTTTTCATTATTCCAATGGGTTGATCGAAAGCATAATTTTAAGGGGTACCTCAAAATTGCTCAAAATATTTAAGGGTATTTCGATAGATAAACCTATCTTAAAACCTCATACAAAATTTCAAACCTATGTAAGCAATACTTTACAAGGTATGCCGGTTTTTGTAAATGTCGTTAGCTGTCTTTATTCTGCATTTAGAATCTTTGAACGCATTTTTCTCTGCTTTGTATTTTTAACCAATTAAGTGTAGTAAAATCCCTAAAGCTTTTTTTCATCTAAAGGTGCAGCTTTGAAACCTTGTATGTGCACGGAGTATGTTTAGCAAAAACTAGCAAGGGTTTCACTCTGAAGTTTGTAGTTTGTTTTTATTCAAAATGTTGAATTTGAATTTTGAATTTTTTGTCTTTTTTTCTGAGTTTATAACGGAAAAAAAATTATTAAAATTCAACGAAGTTTCAGATAATTAGTTCCATGCTAACGTTTATTTTATAATGTTTAGGAAGTATTAATGAGAAAAAATCTTGAAAAAAAAACATATTTGAGAAAGTTATAAAAAAATTTCAAAATTGAAAGAAAGTTTTTTTTTTAGGTTTTAATTAATGGGCGATTAAAATGAGGTTCTACTCTTCAAATTTCCTTTCTAATCATAATTGGAGTTAAATGCACGTATTATTTTTTATCTGATTGTTAAACGAAAAAATATTTGGATCTGTGCCCCCTTAAAAGTAAAATATGAAGAACAAATACGTTTTTGATAAACTTCATTACATCGTTATGAAACATAAATCTTCCCTGCCTCAAATTTCATAACAACAATCGACAAAAAAGTGGAAACATTTTCAAAGAAGCATAAAGATATTCTTCAGACCGTCTGAAGAATATCTTTATGCCTCAAGGACTGTGACCCATATTAACTATACCAGGGATCTTGCCCATCATTAACTTCTATATGAAACACAAAAATGAAAATAAATATTACAGACAGAACTCCTAAGCATGGAAATGTAGACGCATCAGGAAGATCATGGCTTCACTTTCTTTTTCAATAGCTGACTAGAATTCATAACCTTGATGGATATTTGGACTTTTTTCTCTGCTACAACCTTGACCGTAAGCCACGAACTCGGTAACAATTCTTCCACACTTCTAAGCTGTTTGTATCACTTTCGACACTGTTAAGTAGGTTCAGCCAGACATCTTTTTTCTCTTGCTTATTATCGAATCAGGTCATAGTTCATGACTAACAGGTAATTGGATTTTTTTTCTTTTACCTTTTCAGTTTTTTGAATAACAGGATAAACTCGTGGTGCGAGCCCAAATGGGGAGCAAGTTGTGACATCAATATTTTTTTCGGGGTGGGGGAGGTTAGATTTTTATTTTTTTAATTCGGAACTTTAGAGCGAGAAAAAGTTATAAAGACAGCTTTTTGTATATATATATATATATATACTAGTAATCCATGCGGTCATACGAAATGACGGCTGTTCTACATATTATAAATATACAATTCTTCCAGTAACCGGAAATGCACATCAAATCAATGAGATATTTATCAGGTAGAACAGTAAAGTTTAATGAATAAATAACAAACATATAATAATTTCGGAAAGAAATATTCTTACCGAAAAAAAGCCATCTAAGTTATAATAATCTGTAAAATAAAAATATTATATTTATTTATATCCAATATAATCATCGTCAAAACGAGAGTTTTACTGAAACTGGTAAAAAGAGCGCTGCCATTTTAATATATATAAAAAGCACAGACGATATACAAATTAAAACAAAGAAAGAAGGATTAAATTAAATTTGCGTTTACATTAATTTTTAACGTAGATTGTAAATCTAGCGATGCCTCACTAAAAATACTAGAGAAATGCTTTGATTATTAGTCGTTTTCAATATAAAAACAAGAGTGTAGATGGCAGCACGATGCAGTTTTCTCGGAGTAAGAAATTCGGAATAAGCTATCGGCGACAAACAGACACTTAAGCGGCTTATATATAAGATAAATAAATGAAGGGTCTACTGGAAAAACGACCTAAGTCACATACTACTTTTTGAAATTTGCTTTATGTTTTATTCAATTATTTTATAACATAAATGTTAATTTTAACTATACGAGCCTACTTTTCCGTAACACCCAAATTCAAATTTATAATGCATATAATATTAAAATACATAATTTGTAATAAAACATAAAGCAAAGTTCAAAAAGTAGTATGTGACTTAGATCGTTTTTCCAGTGGACCCTTCATATATATATATATATATATATACATACATACAAACATATGTTACCGTTAAAGTATATAATGCAGTTATTTCATAGAATACCTAGTTATTACATGAAATAACGGATCGTGTCCGTTAAAGTGTGTAATATGTTATTAATTTGACACTTTAACTAGTTATTCTATAAAATAACTAGATATTCCATAAATTAACTAATGGGAGACAGTTAAAATGTAAAATAAACAATTTATCTAAAGTGAAATAACTAGGTATTCTATAAATAAACTAATGATAGACAATTAAAATGAAAAAGAAGCAATTTATCTAATTTATGCAGCGGATAAATGGTACTTATGGAAACGTATCATAAAATCCTTTGTTACAACAAGGATTACTAAAATGACACTAGGAATTACAAAGAACATTATTTCTAAAACAAAAAATTTTTTGTTGACAGACTGGGTTTTACACGAAATGCAGTAGGGGTGGAAGGTAAATGTTTTTGTCGTGCGAGATATATGATATAGATTATTTTACACTTTAACGGGCTGCAGATCGTTATTCTATGAAATAACTAGTTAAATCATGAAATACAGGAGAGTTTTACATTTTAACGGACACGATCAGTTATTTCATGGAATAACTAGGTATTCTATAAAATAACGGATTTCATACTTTAACGGTAACATATGTTTAGATATATATATATATATAGAGAGAGAGAGAGAGAAAGCGGGTATCAGAGAGCGGGCGGGGGTGAAAGGATTAATTTCAGAGTGAAAAATAGTTATTAAGTGAGAAATCTTTACGCACACACATATATACATGTATGCACACACATATATGTATATATATATATACATAATATTAGCAACGGAATAAGCAGGGATTTTTGATTGTTAGAGTTAAATTTTCCTAGACAATTCGTACATGAACCAAACTGTATTAGTTAACTCTCTAAGTTAACAGTTTATAGCAGAGATTTAGCTTTTAACGGGCTCCTACTTATAAAAACTTATTCTTACTTTTTTTTTAATGAAAGCAATAAACTTGTCTATCTTTTCATCATGAATGTGATGGTCGTATTTCTTCAAGTTATGCAGAGCTGTTAATGCGAGTCGTCCACCATGCAGCTGTTGAGTACTTTTCATTATTATACGGACCTTTAGAATTTTATCACTATGTGTGTGTGTAATAATTTCTGAGCAGTTTTAATTACAGATCTTTCAACACATAACAGAAGCATCCTCTCTGAAAACTTCCTTTACCACTTTATCATTTAGGTCTTTTTACGGTAAGAATTATTAAGCATGTCTATTTTTGAAGCAGTCAATATTCTAGCAGTGAAAATGACAAACACCCGTTTTTGAGTTAAATTAGTAATCTTAGTTAATATTAGAATACAGAAAGTTGTCACGAGTGTCCACGAAAGTAGTCAGTAGTGCTTTTTAAGATGAAAAAAACAAAAACAAAAAACGTTACATTGAATTTATTTCATCCGATGATTTCAATTTTATTGTTTTCATTAGAAATATTAATGTATGGCTCTGTAAAACTTATTGCCCGTACGTATGACGAGTTTTCAGGACATCGGGTATCGGGGAGATTTTGCTATGAATCAATTAGGGAAATCAATTGGAAGAGCACCTCCGAGAGTGCACTTTCAATTAGAAGTGTAATTAAGAAGAAACCCATTTAATCTGTCATAGTTATCTGTGACGTTGTACGTAATATTACATTATAGACTATAAAGCAATGCTACGTGACAAACCAATTATGAAAAAAAGAATTGAAGTTTAAATGACTAGAGATTCGATGTGGAAATCTGATTTGTAGAATTTTATATAAACTATGTGTGAAGAAGCATAACTATGTATAGCAGTTGTTAAACACTAATTTAAAAAACTCTTAATGTTTCATTCTGGAAGATCTCAAGCCCTTAAAATATGGTTTTAAAAAGTCTAAATTTGTTTTCGACCAATTAAACGTTAAAAAAATGTATTATTTTTCTAAAAGTATTATTTTTATTATCAGAAATATTTTGTTTTTGTTTTGTAAATTAATTTGGTTCAATGTATTTGGGAAATGAGCAAATAAATTCGTTCAAAGGAGAAAAGGAATGAGTAGGAATAAGCAGCTAAATGTTCAAAACCTATCACATAAATTCATTTACCTGCAAGTAAGGAAATGGACCAAAGCCAAATAAATACGTTACCTAAACATAAGGAAAAGTAAATGACTTTTGTGCAACACTTTAGTAGCTTTGCTCTCACTCAAAATCTTACTCTACCATGGGGAAAAAATAAAGTTACCAAGCGAAATGATTTAACTTTGAAACATTTATTTTCATCTGGTATGCTTTAGGGCATTCTTTTTAGCTTGAACAGGCAATGAGGTTAATGTTAGCTCGAATGTGTTGTTTTACTGTTTTCGTAATTTTTCTTGCGATAAAAATATGTACATCACAAAGAACTCGTCGCAAATAAATGCTAAATATGAATGCTCGTTTCACAACAATAAAAAATGTTAGACATGGCTAACATCTGTTTTTACGAAACAATATTTTTTTTAATTTAACGGAAAAAAAACCATGAAGTTTTACAACTGCGCATGAACACAATTTCCGATATGCAAATGACACTCTCATGAAAATAAACACTAATAATACAAAACTGGTAAAATGTGTATGATGTGTATGTCTTAAGATACACAAAATCCATCTCCTATGCCTTAAAAAACACTTTTTCACGGTTAATTCTTCAAAAAATTTCGTGAGGGGTTACTGGAGCCTTCATCTTATCGATATAATCTAAACAATTTTCCTCTCTTCTCGTACACTGGTTCCCTCTATGCTAAATCTATATGCACGCCTATTCAAATTTCGAGAATTGATACAGAATCTATCAACAAATTTTATTCCGGTTTCAGTCAGCAATTTGTAGTCTCAGAAGGTCTCGCCATCTTTATTTCAACAGTGTGTGAATCCATTGAATTTCCCGCACTGTAAATATTTTTGAACCCAAAAATGACGACAAAACACTTTTACGAATCTAAACTAAGTCGTGAAAAAAATTGAAGTCCATAATTCGTTATTCTGATCCTGTTATGAACCTTTGGTTTTCAGCCGTATTTCCCAACCTAGTATGGTGATACATAAGAGTCATTCTCATCGAAACTGTCATTTTTATGTCCTCGCTCAACTTTATAATTTGTTTTATGAATTATACAGATTTTTAGAAGGCGAGAGTGTTTTTCCGAATACAATTTAGAAAAGGAAAATTACTGATTTGTATTTTTAAGTATTTTATTCAGCTTAAATATATTAAAGTTTCATCCACTCACATGTCTCCATAGTTCTCTAAAATATAAACAAAAATATTTCTGAGCAAACAAGCATTTTGTTTATAAATTTGTATTTTTATTTTCAGATCATTGAAACGATTTAGGAACTCCATTTTAAACTTTCATTTCCCTTAAAAATATGGTCACAGGGTTATTTTAAAGTTTCTCCCTGATTCTCCTCTATTTCGTCATTCCCTCACAACCATTGCACATACTCCTCACAATCATAATGGTGTGAAATTACCACAGCAATTGTACTCCTAGTGTCTAGTCGCATTGTTTATGAATTAATTTCTCAAACTTAAAAAGACAGAAGCGACGAGATAAAGGAAAAAAGAAAACTACACAAAAATAAATAAATAAACAAGTAAAATAAAAAATAATAAATCTTAAGAGTTTTAGTTTTATTGGGAAATCGAAAAATGGGTTTAAAAATCAGAAGCGTTAGTAGGTATGGATTGTGCAAACTTCCATACTTTTAAGGTTTTGTCATAAAACCAAAAAATTCCCCGACTTTTTCCTGATATTTTTAATTTCATTTTTGATGAAAATTTCATGTACTTAGGTTTTTTTCTGGAGCGTCGTATGAATTCTGATTCTGTTCTGCCGCATGCTCTTACTAAATTTATAAACTTTATAAAATATATCATAGTGATCAAGTATGCAAGCTAAACGATGTCTGTGTCAAAAACAAAGCAACCGTAGGAAAAAGTTGCATTTTTCTTTTTCAAGTGTTATGTTTGGTTATTTACTGTATTAAAGAATTATCTTCAGGTTTATTCATAAGACAATGAAAAGTTAACTTCGAATAGCTAACGAAATTTTCATTATTGTAAAAGAAATAACTTTTTTTTTAAATTAACGCTTCAAGTAATATGCAATTATTCCTGGGTTCGGAAATTTTAAAAAGCTTCTTTCAGCAGATCTTTTAATCCAAATGGCAAATGACAAAAGCTTAATGCGTAATTAGTAGGTTTGTATTCATGCTTATTCTTTCTTCCTGTTACGAGGAATTACTAATGCACAAAGTTTTAATGTATTTCTTGATTAATGTTATGGTAATATTAAATTTTCATTGATGAATTTTAATTTCATTGAAATGAAAAGGATAATATAAGTTGTACTTTCGCGTTTATTTATTTACTGTTCGTGCGTTTTCTTTTATATCTTAACACATTTAATAAAATTTGACTTTTCAAATCTCGTGTTTATTATAAGATTTTGTTATTATTTTGTTTTATAAAAAGAAGTATTTGCTAAGTAAGTACATTTGCATAAATCTTTCATGTCTCGATAATTACTCGAAAGATTTTCATTAGATTGATTTTCATATTTATTTTTATATCTGTATTTGTTTATTTGTTCATTTAACACTGTCAATTAAACATTCACCAATTACCATTGTGTTTCAATTGCAAGTTCAATGGCTTAACTTTATAAGTTCACTGCTTTTCAACAATATTGTTAATTTCCGAGTGAAGGCGATAAAGTCGCCAAATACAGAACCCTTCCCCTCCTTATTTTTTGACAGGCGGCTAAACATAGTGCATCCACTTTTACTCATCTGACATTTCATTGGCTAAGGAACATGACGTCATGTTGAGGGAGGAATTACATGTTTAAGTGGGCGCCAATTTTGTTCTGTTACAAAATCTAATTACTTAAAAGGTAAATAATGGAAATGTTAGTAGAGATTGCTTCTGTGCTCTTGTATGGGTGATTCTAATCTGAAATTCTCCGAATTTTCTAAACATTTTTAAGAACCGAAAATTTAAAAAAAAGAAAATTTTTTTCGAAATTGTTTCATTTTATAATTCTTCATATTTCTTTGACAAATAATGTATTATCTATCTATCTATCTATCTATATATATATATATATATATATATATATATGCTTTTTTTATTTCTTGCGAGAAGCAAAATATTTTGCACTTTGAAAAACTCAGAGCAATGTTTCTGGAAAAAATGGACTTCTATAGTAGTGATATAACAGTCAGGTCATCACATCAAATTGCATATTGACTGTTTTCATGTAATCACTTGTAAGATTTTTTGATCTAATATATATATAGCACGTACGCACTATGTGTGTTGTTCGCCTAGTTATATAATTTTAATATTTCCTTTGGTATATACTTTCTCAAAAATTTGTGAAAATATCAGCTTTTTTTACTGAAAATTATCCATGTGCTCTTGTATGTGAAAACATTCTATGAAAACCAATATTCAGATTTCACCGAGGCTAAGAGGTCATTCATAAATGATGTCACGCTTCAAGGGGGATTCAAAAAAGTGTGACAGTTTGTGACAAGGGGAGAGGAGGGGTACCAAGAAGTGTGACATCGTACTTTTTGATTTCTATAAAAATATTTAAAATCAGCAAATTAAACTTATTTTATGCTAATGTAATATAGCGTGACATGTGACATAGGGGGGTAGGGGTTATGTTGAAGTGTGACACTTAGTGACAAAGGGGGAGGGGGGTCAAATATATTGAAAAAAAGTGAGACATCATTTATGAACCGTCCCTATTGTATATTTTAAATTATCAAACTACTTAACGTATTAATTCTTCATAAGGGTTGTAACCTCCCCTACCCCCTTTCGCTACGCCCTTATACAGGGATAAGTATCAAGTATCGACCAACATAAACACTCAGTTTATCTATTACAAAAAAGAAACGGCCAACATGTAATTTGACAAAACTGATTTAAAGTATAACAAAAGTTTAATTAACAAAATAAAAACCATTGAACACAAAAAAGCAGCAGAAGTTGCAGACACGTGTTTTGGGGGTGCAAGGACCCCTTTTCAATTTTGATAGATGCCTTTATCAACAGCACATTTTTAGCACTGAAAAAGGTCTCCATATAAGCCCCGAAACACGTGTCTACTACTTTTATCAGTACATTAGATTACGCGTTTGAATGCTGAAAATTTGTAGTGTTTGTTTTATCTTTGCCTAAAAGTTTTAGGAAATCGGTAAGTAACGTTGTTATTTCTCAAAAACTTTTATTTTATTAAACACAGAAAAGCAATAAAAAAGAAAGAAATTTAAAAAAATAGGGGGAGGGGGAGAAAGAAGAAAAAGAAGTGGGTCGCTTAAACACGTGCATTGAGAGATAGCAGCAGCAAAAAAAAAAAAAAAGATATAATAAGTTACATAATTACATACATTTCTAATCTTAAATAGTTAAAATTTATCGCAACGAGTAAAGAAAATATTTTGGCCAACATTTAATTTTCCCATTAAATCATATCAACAACATTTTAAAATGAAAATCACAGATCCAATTATTTTCATCAAAAATTCATAAAATAAATCGCATTTTTAAAGCTAAATGCTTTTTTCAATTTTTTTTTCTTGACTAATATCTGTCTTTCATTTCGAAAAATTCATGTTTTGTCCCTTGCACGTATGTTTGATTTGAAAACAATATGGTGTTTTAAAATTTATTTCTAAGTTTTATGTCAGTAGAAATAAAATTTCACGTTAAATTAAAGCACAAATGAGCATTAAAACGCAGACATATGTTTCGGGATTGCTTGGAATCCCTTTTTCAATGCGACAGGGAGCTTCTAGATGCAAAACATCCAAATGAAGCAAACAGAACAACAAAGACAAAGCTTATATAGCCTACCTGAGCTTCTCAAGATTGAACTCAACTATCTAAAAGCTGTAGCTGTTGATAGAGGATTTTCTCACTCTTTAATTGATTCTATTCATAACAAACTTTCTAAAAAAGCTTCTGGTCCCAATCATGTGGTTTCTAGAAAGAATTTGGTTGTGTTACCATTCTTTCATTCTGTAAGTTTTCGTATTGCTAAAATCCTAAAAAGGTTTCAATTTCAAGTTGTTTTTGCTCCTAGCAACAAACTTTCCTTCTCTTCTCTTAAAGATCCTGTCGATCAACTTAATACTTGAGGTATTTACCAAATTAGTTGCCGTTGCGGCCTTTCTTACATTGGACAGACAAAACGTGCTCTAAAAATTCGGTTAAATGAGCATAAAGGTTATGTACAAAAGCAAGAGCTAAATAAGTCTAGCATTGCTCAACATTGTTGGAATTCCAACCACTCTTTTGATTTCAATTCTGGGAAAATTATTCAAAAATGTTCTTCCCCTTTAGAACTTGACTTTTGGGAAGCTTATCATATTAACAGGAATAGTTCTAATTTGGTTAATGATTCTTCCTCAACTCCTTATTTTTCACAGGTCTGGCATAAGTTCCTTTAATGTGTTGTTCTTTCTTGGTTTTCTTGTTAGTTTTCCTTTTTTGTGTCAATTTTTTTCTCTCCCCCCCCCCTCCCCCTCTTTTGCATGTGTACTTTGTTTTGTTTTTTGTTTTGGTATTTTCTGTTCTTATTTTATTTCCATTTTATTCTTTGTAATTTATTTTATTTTTTTGCAATTTTCATGTATTTTCACATTTTTATGCACGCTGTTGTCTTTTTTGCTTTGTTTTTATTGATATTCCTTTTTACTTCCTGTACCTCCAACTGCATTCGTTTGTTGCTCTCTTATTGGTGCCTTTCCTACTACTTCTACTTCCACTTCACACTGCCTTTATTCTCATTGGTTTACTGTTAATTCTTAGGCTATATAAGCTTTGTCTTTGTTGTTCTGTCTGCTTCATTTGGATGTTTTGCATCTAGAAGCTCCCTGTCGCATTGAAAAAGGGATTCTAAGCAATCCCGAAACATATGTCTGCGTTTTAATGCTCATTTGTGCTTTAATTTAACGTGAAATTTTATTTCTATTACTTTGCACAAAGTTAAATTATTACTATTTTATGTCAGTAGTTTTTAGTATCTTGAAACGAAAAACACGCTCATTCTGAGACTGTACAACTTTCGATTCTCTTCATTTGCGCTGACGTCATATTTTTTGTGGCGAATAAGAATTTAACCAATGAAACGGCAGATGAGTAAAAGTGGATGCCCTATATTTAGCCGCCTGTATTTTTTGACCATAACCTCCGTTTTCATCCTGATCACCATTTTCTACCTGCCAACAATAAAATACGAACTCGAAGGTTATAACTGTGTCGTCGTTGCTTCAAAATGTATTTAGGTAACATGAAGTATTTAAAGTAAAGTCTTTCATACCTAAATATTTTCTCGAGAAACAAATTAAAAACATCTGTTAAATCTGGATGCATTTTTGCCCGAGAAGAAAATAACACGCACAAAATACTGTTTATGAATTTAATACTTTAAAACATATAACAAATCCTTAATGACAAAAATTCTTACTTTTAATTAAATAGAACGAACAAATTAATTCTCAAGACTCATAATCCTTCCCATTCCAACATTATCCCAACAAAAAGAAAAGCGTTATTAAAAGAGAAACAGGAAAGGACGGAAAATGTTAGCATATGTTTTTCTATTTTAGATCTTACTCGAATGATGTTTTTAAGTTGTGTAAGATCATTTTATTATGAAAGCTAATTACATGCGAACAAGGGAATGAAAAATAAACTAGTACTTCTTTCATATCCTTTACCGCTTTTCCTTCTCTTTTAATGTATTTAGCTCTTTTTTTATGCTAAGCACCAAGAGAAAGATTTATGCTTTGCATCCGTGCATATCAACATTACATGCTCTCGTGAATAATGCAATTTCAATGCAAGTTTTTTTTATTTATTTGATTGTATGTTAACTCTTTTATTTCATCATACCCATGCCCCCATTCAAATCTTCAGGAAGCAATTTTTTATACACGCTGGAAACAATAGGGTGGCTTTGTCCAGAAACCGTCTGCTTCTTTTTATTGCTCAATAAATTTTGTAGTTACAGAGTAAGGGTTGCTCTTCATTTATAATCCATACGTGCGGATTATTAGTAGTGGTTTGAATCTTATGTGGGAAAACATGTAAATTTGGCATCGCCTTTTTTTTTTTTTTTTTGCATTTTACGCATGCTTTCCATAAAACCGTCTGGTAGTATTTAAACGAATTAAGGATATTGGTTGTTAAACAGGACAATATCAATCTACCGCCTCACACGGAAGTGTAGGGCAGAGCAGTAGATGGTCAGACAAGGTACTCAGTGAATCAGATAAGCTTTTACAACACAGTTTATGTTTGTGACGTTAGCCGTCAAGCTGTTAGTGACGTTTTGTTTGGAGTAACAGCCCACCAATTTTCAGGCTTGGACGCTAGTTGCGTTGAAAGTTATGAATCGCAAGTGATTTTTTGAGCCTAAAAGTAAATTACTATATCTACGTCTTCAATTTAATTGTACTTATTATTTCAGCTTATATATTATATGAATGTTACACTATTTAAGCACTTAATTTATACGATTTGACTCATTAAAAATAGTGAAGCATTTAACCTCCTCCTCCCTTTTTTTGTAACAAAATGACATGGTATGAATTGAAACATGGAGTAGTTGTGCACAATGCAGCAATGTCTGTGCATCCATTACAGCTATAATTATTCCACACTAGTAAGGCACATTAAATACAAGGCCTGATTAATGCGCGGTGCTAGGCACCAAAATAGTGTAAATTTCTTCCTTTTGTTTTTATTGTTATTTTCATTTATTTATTTATATTTTTTACAGCACATCTCACATTATAGCAATTTTAACATGGGGGAAGGGTAGAAGAACTTAACGAAAATAGCTTGAAAACTTTTAAAATACAGTCGAACCTGTTTATCTCGAACCTGTCCGTCTCAAAAACCTTCCTATCTCGAAATTTTATATTTTCCCTGCATTTACACCCTAAATTCAATGTATTTTCCATGATTATATCGAAAATTTTCCCCCCGAAACCTCTATATCTCGACTTCTGGTTTTGCTGCCATTTTCGAATTCGAAGTCGAGTGACCTTTCAGCAGCAAACAAAAATTTTGGAAATCGTAGCGAACGTAAAAGGTGATTCGGAAGAAGAGGAGATTGAGAAAAATACAGATGTCGCGAAAGTCGCTGTAAAAAGAAGCAGAGAAGGCTATTGAAACATTAAGAACTTTCCTCAAATTTCAGGAAAATTTCCGTTACAGCGATCGCTACCCTCAAAAGTATAATCGAGTCCAAAACAACCAGACAACAAAAAACACGGAAAGACCTTTTCTTGTACTTTTTAAAGAAAGTAGTAGTACTTGTCTTGCTTTTTGAAAGACTTGCAAAAATATATGCTGAATACCATTTTTTTATTGTCTATGTTATTTTTAAGAGTATAAAATTCGTTAAAAAAAGTTAATGTTATAGTAAAATGCTTAATAAAACCAATACAGAAGATTTTTTACCTACAGCATATAGTCTTTGTTTCAGTTGCAAATTTTAATAGTTTTATACAAACCTCTGTACCTCGAAACCTCTTTATCTCAAATTTTTTTCTCTTCCTGTGAAATTCGAGATAGACAGGTTCGACTGTATAAGGATTTTCTTATGAGAGATGCATCAACTTTTAATCACTTTGGCTTGATCGGGCCCCGATTAAATGATACTACTAATGCCGTGGTTATGCCTCAGTCAATGATCATGAAGACGAAAAGACTCGGTATAGATCCATTTTTGAAGTGACACTCCTATTTTCAACTTATAAGAGTTCGGTGACTTTTTCTAAGGATGACTGAATGTTATATGGAACCTTGTTAAGGAAGCATTGATTCTGTTTAGAATTGAGGCAGTATTTTTTTAATAAAGTAAAATCCCGTTACAACGAACCCCACGGGACCGGGAAAATACTTCGTTGTAATTTAACATTCGTTGTAATGGAATGTGCATTATCCTATTAGAAATTAAAAGGAGACTAAAAATGTGTTCCCTTGTAATGGACATGTTGGAATATTGGTATTGCCTGTAACGAAGTTTTACTATAGAAAAATTAGCAACGTGTACTACACCCTTTACTCAGTGAGACGAATTCCCTTTATATGTATGAACACATTTTGTGCGAAAGACGTATATAAATAGATTTAACCCCTTAACGTACACGCTGGAGTTAATTCGGGCGCGTTAAATGAGCCAAATTGTGCACACTCGAGATAATTCGTGCGGCGTCGTATTTTATGCGGCTGCCATTTTCGTTTACGAATATATTCGAGAATGATTCGGTGAGCTCTTCGGATTGTTGAATTGTACAAAGGCAATTGTTATAGACAATGCTGTATTTTTATTGACAGTTTTTTTGGGCTTACAGAAAATTAAGCTGCGTAGATTGGATGATTACACAATTGGTATGTTTTCTAACTTACAGGTTATTTTTTCTCTATAAAATATGATGACTAATACATAACATATATTTATACTTTACGTCAGCGATTCTCAACCTGTGGAGAGCACACGAGAAGGGGGGGGGGCGCAAGAATATCCAAGAGAAAATATTACTTTAAAAAATTGATTAACTGACTGAAAGAAAAGCACATATACACATAGAAAACAAAATGCATTTCCACGTATTTAATAACTTATTAAAGTAAAACAAATTACTAAATTAAAACTTTCTCAACCAAAACATACTAAATGAAAAACAAATTTAATAATTATTAGCGACATCCTTGGGCCTGTTCTGCAAAGCAAAGTTTTTCAATATTAGAAATAGACACTTTCAATTGGTTCCATATTTAGCCGAGATCTACAGTTTGTCTTCAAAGAAGCCACAGCAGAAAATCCAGTTTCACAAAAATATTATGTTGAAAATGGTAATAGAATGCGAAATGCCCTTGTTTTTAGTACAGAAGAATCATTCTCTGCTCCTGCCCAAAATTCAAAGAGTGATTTATTACTAAACTAATTTTTTTCTAAATTTCTCGTTTTTACTCTTGTTTTGGCAGTTAATTAAAAATAATTCAAAAACAGAATCCAAAGTACTCCATATACATTATTGTTGTATACATTTTATTGTAAGTGGGGGGGGGGGAGAACGATGAAAATTATGGTAGAAAATTGGGCTGCGAATACTGAAAGGTTGAGAAACGCTGCTTTATGTAGCTATACTGTAACACTTATATCACATACAGCTACTTAGGAAGCTATATATCATAGAAGAAGGCGTGCAGTAAGTTCAAGAAAAATGGAAACCTGGAATTTAACAATTTTAATTAAATTCTCAAAAGCGGTCACTTCACCGCTCTGGTAGATGTAGTGTTAATTTTACTGTTTGAAGTGATCAAACCTATTTCTTTAAAATAATGACGATGATGATGCCGGCTGTTTTATTATTCTGACGATTTTTTCCTTTTGTTACAGATAAATTTGCGACTGATATTGGTTAGTGGAAAAACCAGAGAGTATCTCTTTAGTCCGAATGAATCTGCTTCCGACATAGCTCAATATGTCTTTGATAACTGGGCTGAAGGTAATGTTTTCATGTATATTTAATTTATTTTTTAAAATTTGTTTAGAACAAAATATTTTGGACATAACAACGTAATCAATTACCAATACTATAGCAGGAGCAAGCAAAATGTTATGGTAATATCATTTATTGTACGCCAACAAGATCGTCAACAAAAAAATTACGCAAAATTTAAGTGATACACACTGATAGAAATTTCAGCATGAAATTACGGTTAAATGACCGGCAGGAGTCTGTCCATCTAATTCATCGTTAAATTTACATTTCATTACATGGAATATTTTTCTATCTTTACGGGACGTAACCATTTCCAATCAGCTTGGTTAAAAAGCCGTAAATACAAAAGTTTACAGTTTTATAACCATTTAAAAATGGTTTCAAAACAAAAATTTCAGTGTTTTTGAACCATTTTGAGGCGTAGAAACGGTGAACGCAGCCTGCGGGAATCGAACCCAGTTGTTTGCCATACCAACGTTGCTCGCTAACCACTCGGCCATCGGCACCACACAAAGCGGTCGCTTATTGATCAATAAATCTTTCTTTTCAACAGGAAAACTGCATTAAAATTGAGATTTCAGTTTTTGATTGGATCGAAAGTCATTTTTAGTCTAAATTTACTGTACATTGACGAAAATCATTTTATTTGCTGCAAAAATTAAAATACACACAAGCTTCAGCAGCTCAAATTATGGATTCGCTCATTCGCAAACAGTTCGGAAATCCGATGGCTCCAATTTTTGATTTACGTGTGTATGTGTTTCTATTTAGTATCCACTGCTTAAGCCACTTTTTTTTTATCTTCTTTTCTTATATACACATGCAGATTTTAACTGATAAATCTTTATTCACATTTTAACAACAACGTACGACCGGTAAGGTTTCGCAACCAAGATAGACGGCCGATTCTTATTGAGCGCTTGAAAATTACGGTTAGTTAAACGTTTTTAGGATAAACAGAGAATAAACTATTTTTTTCGCAATCAGCGGTTTGAGTACCATCTTTTTAATGATTATTCAGCTGTTGTAGTTAAATATGGTAAAATAACTATCAAATAAATGGTTATTTTACTATTTTGTTACGGAAATTTTTAACAGTGCAGTTCACTGTCCATAGCAGAGAAAATTAGGTTATACTAGTGAAACAATCGTACTTCCGGATTGTTTGTTGAAAATATGTAATCCCAGTTTACCCTCATCTCTGAAAGAGCAACTCAAGTTCACAAATAGTCAACAAGAGAAAGCCTTTAACGAATCAAATTTTGAGTTCATTGTTCTTTAAAATAGCCCAACTTGATTGGTTAAGGTCTTAACTGGTTGATGGTTTGTGGAGTCCTAGTTGGTAACTCGCCACATAGGGGGTGTAAACTTAATTCCAAGAAGAAAGTTCATTGCGCTTTTCCTATAACCGCCTCAGTTTAATTGGTTTAGATCTTTGCTGATTAATGGTTTGCGGTAGTCGTATAAATGACGCTTGAATGAAGCTGTTAATTTTATTTTAAAAGATCAACTTGCTTACTGAGTTACAAAGTAAGTGGAAGAGTGGCAAATTCAATCCCTCTACCATCCGTTGTAAACAAAAGAATTGCAACAAATACTATTTTCTTTCACGAAGCAAAAATCTATAATATAAGGGTGAAAGATTAACATGTGGATTGTTAAGAATCGTGTACTTAGGACTGTTAAATTTTAAAGAGTTTTTCTCTGTACGATTATAATCCAATTTTATTTTGCTCGATGTTCTGCTTAGGAAAACTTCTAGTTTAGTCCTCTCCTGAGTTTTACTTCATAGCCTCATGGCATTTAATATTATAATTAAATTTCTCTTCTTTTTAGAATTCTCTTGTATGCAGAATTATTAAAACGAAAGCATCTTGCACCTTCGAACTTCCCGAAAACTTATTTTAAAATTTGACAACAAGGTTGTAGAGCACTATTTGCTGACGTCTTTCACAAAAAGGAATTTTAGTACGAAATTCTAATCTACTTTTTAAATAATCTGCATTCTTGAACGAGCTTTCCATCCCGTTCAAGAATCGTTCGTGAAAAATATAGATTTTTCGGTATCCGTACATACTGCCTACGCGCAAAATTTACGCTCTTATGCAGTCTTGAGTTACTCCTGTATTATACAATCATGCGCTCCCGGTATAAAGAGAAAATGTTGCTTTGAAGTCGGGGGAAAGTAAAATTCTTGAGTAACATTTGTCGTTTTGGAGGGTCTCTCGCATTTACAGAAAAGATACTCACGGATAACAGCCGACGAGTATCTCTGAGCTCTATGCACATTAAATAACAATGTTAGAAATGTACAGTAGAAAGTCCCAAATCCGGAATCATCTAGACTTCAGTAATTCCGAATTTCGAACTTTGCCCCAAATCACAAATTATGCTTAACTTAAACTATAATTTTTTTATTTACACCACTATAATAAAAGTCCGTATTGTGTGTTAAACCAACAAAATGCATGTACACGCCTGCATAAATACATAATATTTTTGACAGTCTCGATGCACCTAAAGCCTTACCGCCATATTCACCGTCAATCTAACTCCACGCGTGAAACCACGAGATCCGTTAACTCGGAGTTGGGGCTCAGCGCTGCGAAGTTAAAAATCGGTATTCACGGAGGAAAATCAACCTGGGGTTTTCCAGCCACGAAGTTAGTCAACTCGACGCCATGTGGGAATGTACGCAGGCCCGTTATTGGTCAAAACTATCACATGATTTTCTTCATGCTTTTTCGCCGAGCAGTGTACATTTCGTTTCCCGTTCTCTGCGGTATAGTAATGAATAAAACATGAGTGGTTTTTAGCCCGTTTGAGAAGGTATTACTTCTAGCACTCGTGGAAAAAATTTAAAAATATTGAAAAGTAAAGAATCCAATAAAATTTTTCTCGGAAAATGAAAATATATATATATATATATAACGAATAGGAAATTATAATTAATTTTATCATTGTAATATATCTCTTTCTGACATTAGAAAGGTACCATTCACAAACGATATATATATAATATAGAAATGTATCATTATGAACCAAGCAGTAGTGTATTATTGTATCTTTTAAATTTTTATTTGAATATTCTTTCATTAAATCAAGGCTGTAACCAGGGATGCCCACGAACCCCCTCCCCCCCCCCCCCCCAAATTTTCGCTATGTAGCATATATTCATAACTGAAACTTTCCTCAACATAAGTGTTTCAAAGCCTTCCCCCCCCCCAAAAAAAAAAAAAAATCTGGCTATGGATTTGCATTAAATTCATACGAGTATTTAAAAAATGCATTTGATTTCAATTATAACTATTGTAAATACTTTATTCTTACAATCACTTCGTATTGGCAAAGTACAGTAAAAATTTGGTTTAAGTCTTACAACTGCATGAAACGGCAATTCAAAATTATGTGATTTGGGGTTAACAAGAACCCTTTTTCTAATGCAAATATGAATTCATTAATACAAATACATATGGCGAATATTTTGACTTTTTCAAAAACCTTGCAGTTTACCTTTAAACACAAAACTGCCATTAGCATTATGGATTCATTTCATATGTCTTTTTTTTTTTTTAAAGAAGCTTTTCACATATTCAAAACCTTTGTTAAATTAAAAAAAAAAGAAAAGAATGTACAAGCAAATGTAAATTGGCCAATGACATAAAACACATGGTAAAGGTCAACAAGTTTATTTTATTCGACATACATAAATCAAAATATTCCACATGAACTTCGCAGGCCCAGAAGTAACCTTGGCAAAAAAAATCAGGACGCATGTTAAAAGTTCAGTATATACATGTACACTTTAAAGTAGAATAAAATTATATCAAAAAGCAACAAGGAGAGAGAAAAATAAATAATTAAATAAAAATACTAAAGATATATTACCCCCCATTGTTTGGTATTTCTGTTCAATTAGGAATCATGATAAAGTTTCAAAATCTTTAATGAAGTAATAGCTCCCGAGAGAAAAACATTATCGGAAACACACAAAAGTGACAAAGAAATCATTGAACAATACTAGTTAATAAAATTAAAACAACTCTAAAGTTGTATTTTTTGTAAGGCTTCTTCAGAAATTCAAGATCGTGTAAAGCGAAGAAAGCTCTAAAATCTCAACATATTCCAATTATCGCAACATCCAGTCCGCCATTGCTAATGTTTACATGTACTGAGCATGCGCTCAAACCTTAACTTTGCTCTGGAGCTTGGTTGAGTTACTTTTCTCCACCAGACGCCATAACCACTTAGCCGAAGCCTTTGGGTTTGTCGTAACAGACGTCTGGTGGCCGTTTGGTTGAGTTACTCGACCTGGCATGGTTTCGGGAACCTGTTTGCGCGTAGTCAAAGTTGATGGTGAATAGGAAAATCCGCGGTAACTTCAGGTTGGAGACCGGTTTCGCGTCAAACCGTGAGGTTAGAGTTGACGGTGAATACGGCGGTTAATGATGGGACTGTAACTAAACTTAACTGCTCAAAATGGGATTGTAACGAAATTTAAATTCTCAACGATGGCCAATCTATTCATCTCCTGACTTTTACCTTCAACCTAGAACGTCTTGCCCTATTGCCCAGAATTGTTAATGATGTGGAAAATAATAGAATTCAGTTTTTTTGACACATATTTTTAAAAAGAAGTGTGAACGATGTATGAAAAGGATTTAATTAGAGCTTTAAAATAAATGACAAATTCCACGTTACATTAAAGCAAAAAATTTACAAAATAATTGCATGCACGCGTTGTGCTTTAACGTTGATTTTGTCATCTGTGTGTACAACCTTTGTCAATTTTTTGAGAAAAAAAAAACCTATCAGCAGCTGCTCTGCAAGCTGAAATTATTGCAATTAAGATAATAATGCATTGGAAGTAAATTCCATTAGTCCTAATTTGTAAAGCCCATTCATTCTGTGTAGATAAAATCTGCAGGACAAACTTCATTTTTACGTCAAAGCAGCTGCGTTTGCCTTACGGCAAAGTGATTCTATTAGCCCAAAGTCCTTGAAATACTGTCATTCGGCTCCACTCATGTATAGGACGTGATTACAATTTATACAATGGCATGAATCAAATATCACTTATGAATTTCTCAGCACAAATATTAAATATATTGATTAAACGTCTTTTCCGATTCAGAATAGGACAATTCTCCCGTTCCCATAGGCGGAATTTCTGTTGAGATTCAGCTCTGCGTTTCACTACGTAAAGTGGTCAATGGGGTAAAGTGGACATACGGCAAATAAAAAGCTATAGCTTTGAAATAAATAAAGGAATTGATGTAATTTTTTTAATTTAGCTTTTAATAATCAAGAATTCAATTTTACATACAAAATTATATTAATAGCAACTCTTTAGGTGGAGAAAACACATGATTTGTTTGTTTATACAACACTTTGAAATTGAAACAGCTCTTTTAACTTTTCTCTGACATTTTGTTTTAAAGAATTTGCAGCAAATGGACGGTGCAGGTAGTTTTACACAGATCTCAGAAGTACTTCAGCACTAACCGTGAAGCTAGATTTAGTTTATATATTATTTTATAGTAATTTAAGTAAGATGGGGTAAAGTGGTCATAGTATTAGGCTTAACATGCACCAATGTTCTAAAATTACTTTAGGTTAATGTATGCGGTAGACCAGGAATTAAATTGCATAGGAATGCACAGTAGCTCAGTTTCCATATTTATTTTCAATTTTAACTATTAGAGGGAATTCAGGCTATTTACGCAAGACAATTAAAATTTTGAAGACAACAGTGCTCGCACTTCTTTTTTAGAAATTAAGCCACGTGGCAGATGTTAGTTACACTTTTATTTCACTAATACTGTATTATTTTTTAAACAAATAACTTTTAAATTTACTTTTTAGTAAACCGGAACTAACACAACTGAGCTCAAATGCAATAGAGATTGAAATTACTATAATAGTCTTCTTAGAATGATGTGTTTAGAACTGAAAATTTTCAGAAGCACTTTTAATAAAAGAATCTTCAAGTATCAATGATTCATTTATAAACAGACTTATTATAAGTATTATTAAGCTGTAAATGTTCAGAACTAGCAGTGCTTCGAACAAGAACAATATATGAAAGAGAGAGCGAAATAAAAATAGCTAGGTTAAAATATGTATTTTTCTCCCACTGATTTTTAGTAAGCTATTATTATCCAGAATTCTCTTATTAGCAATGTTTTCTTAATATGTTATTTAAGTAATTTAGTCATCAATTAAAAGCTATTTTAAATTTTTTCACGAAAAATTTTGAATTTCAGAATTATGTTTTATCATATGTAGTGAGTTAAAGGACAAACATAAAATCTAATATTTAGGGATTAAAGCCCAGGCATACCTGCTATTATGTATCCTTAACATGTTTTGGTACATAACTCCGTTTTAAGACCATATATGCAGCAGCTGAAGAGACTGGAGCAAGTTACGAGACGTTACGAAGATGAGGCTAACTTTTGACCATAATAGAGGACATAAATAAATTCAGTTGCGGGAAATAAAGTTGTTTGCGTTCTAAAACGAACCTTTGTTCAGTATTTTGAAGTATTATGGCTATTAATACTTTTATATAGTTTTTTTTTTTTTCAATTGTGACCACTTTACCCCATGCACTACTCACTTTACCCCACCCCATGGGGTAAAGTGGTCATACCTACATACCAAGAAGAAGGCGTCATAAAATTAATTTACTTAACTTTTTTCTGCTCAAAATTTATTGCAATCTGTTCTTTAATAATGTAATGTAAAATAACAAGCAAAAAATCTGAAGGTTTTGGACAAATTCTTATATTTATTGGAAAAGAAAGTTGAAAAAAGGGGATTTTATGACCATTTTACCCCACCTGACCCTATTCAATGAAAACTGAGAACACATCTTGAATGATGTCGAAAAAATTATGGTGTATGTAGTTCGAGTTGCGCATACTTACAAGAAATGCTCAAGCCTCGAACTACTTAGTCCCATAGGGAGATTTCCCCATTTCAAAGTTTTGTAATATCCACTGCGTTTTTGTAGCAATGACATTTTTTAACGTTCAAAATTCTTGAGGGGAATTTCGATCATTGTTTAAGTAATTGTATAAATTTTCGTTTACAGTAAGATAAATGAACGACCAGATATTGTATGGCAAGTAGAATATGTTTTAAAAAAGTATTCGATATTTAATGGAATAAGCCTTGACGGAATTTCGCAATGCATTTCTTCGGAATCGGAAGGTGTCTAATAAAAAACAACATTTTTACGTTGCAGTCGATCCTTTGGAAAACGAGGAAATAAACTTGGTTGTGATCGACACGTGATCTTTCAATCAAAGCAGTTTTCTTGCTTTTCCTCAGTACGGGAGGGGGGGGAGGGAAGCAGTATTCCATCCTTAGGAAGAACTCCAAAAAGTTTCTCATAAAAATTTAAGGATCATCTATGTGTAAATAGGAAAAGACGAAACACTTAAGTACCATTTCCTCCTCTGTTTATCAACGATTTTCTTACTTTTTTAATTTAGTAGCTGTTGGTTATTTTTAATGTTATCAATAAAAATTTTTTGAAATAGCTAATTTTTTCCCCTTTCTACTCTCGACGTAGATTCAAAGCCTTTTTTTTTAGTCTTAATTCGTCATACTTTCATACTACTCCTTACATCTACAATCTACGTTCAATACTCTGAATATTTTATAATTCAAACAGCTATTTATGATTCAAACAAGAAGAAATGTCAAGAACAAAACAAAAGAGAAAATGTAATCTATTAAATGAATGTCAAAGCAAAAATACTAAGATTAAGGTGTCAGTTAATCCACTTCCAAAATATGTATGATAAGTCAGATTGTTTGTCCAATATAATGTCAAACAAAATAAAATACAATTTGAAGCTGACGATGTCTAGTATAATATAAAACGAGATAATACTTGCGGTGACGCGTTATTTTGCTTCGAATCAACGTTTCGTATGCTTGTTGATTTGCATCAGCGTTTTGAAACATTAAATTGAACCTGAGTTTTCCTAATTTATTCAATGATAATAGTTCAACCCCAATACTCGTTTTCTTAGGCGCACAAAAAATATTGTCTTTGTTTCCTTGAAAAGCAGGGGTGCCCACGAGGGAGGGATCATGGCGCTGACTACGCTATTGGGGAGCGCTCCGTAGCTGTTTTTTTTTCGGGGGAGGGGGGGGGTGCCTCTGTAAAAAATATCTGTTTGACTTTATAGAAAAAACAATCGCTGGTTTTTAACTACTCTACAAATTCAGCACGAGGCCTGCGGATTGAATGCAACGCTAAAACAGCTAATCGGGTCCCGATTTTAATTAGTATTAATAAGACTTTCCCAATAACTACTCGGCATTTTCTTCATTTAATTATTTTAACACCTACTCTGGATAATTTCTGGGCCATAAGAAGCAACAATTTAAGAGTTTTGCGCGTCATTCGAAATTTACGTTTATTTGCATGTGATTTCTGTATGCCTCGTGTTAGATATTCTGCAATTTATGTTTTTTTTAAGGGTGAGAGGTACTATATAAGCGTAAATTCATCAACTACGTATATTAATTAATTAATCCTCTTTTTTCAAGGACATTTTAAAATTTTCTTTTCGAACTAGCATGTGTTCATTACTTGGCAATCTAATGGTCTTTGTATAAAGTCCCATGCATGTCATTTCTTTCACAACCGTAACTTTCCAACGCCCTGCTAAACAGAACTTTTTTGCAACTTTTTTTAAATTGAAAATAACATAAAAACATAAATGACATTTTGAACTTTTCAAAAATGACAGGTCCCTCTTGCTGAATAGTTTCTTTCAAAGCTTCACTCTTTTTACAAAACTAACTTTCTGGCGCATGAAATCCATCAACGATGAGATTTTCATGCCATCAAATCTATTTCCGGTTATCTTCTTTTCATGAGCAAATAGTTCTACATTCCAAAGCCCACCTCCTTCCCCACCAGAACTTCAGGATTGCATCGAATTTAATCAGCAGTTCCGAAATATATCGTTTTTTGATTTTTACTATATTTTTATTAAATGCAAGAACAAAAACCCTTTAGTCTTCAGTCAATTCTGGATTTTGTGAAAGAAATTCGAAGCCAGCTGAACGTTTCCCATTAAATTCCTTGAAATAAAAGAATTTAATATTGATTTTCTGGCTTTTTGCTTGAATAGATTAGGATATATTCAAATAATTCCATTTCAGTTTGAAATTGTTGAGTTGAGGGCGAAAGAGTCCAAATCTTGGACTGTTTGTTAGTTTCTATCTACCAGTGGTTAGTTGAACAAAAAGATATGTTTTTGTGCTTTTTTAAAAATTTTTAATTTTTTTTTTTATACATAGATTATAAAGGATTAAAATGAGTGAGAATGGAAAAGTTCCAAGCAAGTTCTACTGCAGCGAGTTGATTTTTTTTTCTCATTTTCTTTTTTTTTTTTTTCCTGATAGAAAAGTCATCACGAGGAAAGACCAGAGCAAAGATTAGATGGCGGCATGAAGGGCCGGGTCCAGCTGGGGGTTGTTTTTAGTGCTGAGTGAGTCGTAGTCAAGATAGCATGAGTGGGCGGGGTATGGATACTTGTGATTGAGGTTCCTATAATGTACTTGCTTTCTGATTTCCTCATTTTGATGATTTGGGAAGCTGTTGTAAAGTTTGGTTGCATTTTTGATGTTGAGACGAGAAATGGAGTCGGTTTAGAAGTCGTTGTGGATAGCCTTCCCTTTCTCGAACCAACGGGCACCTGCAATTTTCCTTAACGTTTTGTTCTGGAGCCTTTGTAACTTTAGTATAGTAGTTTTGGCTGCGTGTCCCCAGACAGGGGTGCCGTAAAGTATGGTGGGTTTTAGGATCTGATTATAGATGAGCAGCTTGTTTTTCAGGGAGAGTTTACTGTGGTACCCCAATAGGGGTTGTAGATGGTTCAGTTTATGTTTTGCATTGTTTAGTTTATCTTCTATATGTTAGTACAGTCCAGCGTCAATTAGTATTCCTAAATACTTTTCTTCATGTCTGTAACTTAATCTGGTACCTAGGAGCTCAATGTTTTCGGGACCCAGTTTTTTCTTGTTTTTCTTAAAATGTATTGCGACAGTTTTGTTAGTATTAATGTTTAGCTTCCATTTCTGGCACCTTTCGTAATACTTTGGAGGTGCTCTTGGGCATGTTTTTTAACAAGGGTTTTCACTCTTTGTTTCATGATTATTGCGGCATCGCAGCGAAGAGGGCTGTTGTGGTATGAATGTGGGTGGGGAAATCAGCTGTATATATGTTGAAGATTAGGGGCGATAAAATTGCCCCTTGGGGAACACTACTATTGATATTCTTTGTTGATGAAAGGGAATCATTTATTTGCACTTTGAAGGTGCGTTCTTTTAGGTAGTTTACAACCAACTTGACTAAGTAAGTTGGAAAGTTAAAATGAATGAGTTTAAAGATTATACCTTCATGCCAAACTTTATCGAAAGCTTTCTGGAGGTCAAGGAAGACCCCGACCGTCGTTTTGCTTCTGTTGAAACCTTCTGTTATAGTGTTCAGTACCCTAATAAGTTGGTGGATGGTGCTATGGTTTGGTCTGAAGCCAAACTGAATGGGGGGGTATGATGTTGTGATTATCAATGTGGGCTTCCATTCTCGTCTTGATCACTTTTTCATATATTTTAGAGATGTGGGATGTTAGGCTTATAGGCCTATAGTTTTGTCTGTTTCTTGAGTCCTTGCCGGTTTTGTGGATTGGTGTAATTTTTGAAATTTTCCATGGCTTCGGATAATAGGACAATTTGAGTGAGCTGTTTATTATTTTAGTCAGGCACGTAAGTGCATTGATTGGGATATTTTTAAGCATTTTGTTCGAAACGTTATCCAGTCCAGGGGCTTTTTTGTTTTTGCTTTTTTTGATGAGTACTGCAATTTCTTTGGGGGTAGTGAGTATGATGTCGCTTTGTGTGTGGGATGTTCTCATATAGTCGTCAGTTTTATTCAGGTTGCAGAAGGGGTCGTCTGGTGGGTGGGGGTTTGGTTTGAAATTTTCCTCGAAGGTTTCAGCTAGAGTTTCCGCTTTTTCGGCATCTGTGCTAAAAATTCTGCCATTTTGGTGTAATGAGGGTATTGGCTTGTAGGGTTTTTCAAAGGCTTTAGCTAATTTGTATAAGGAGCCTGTCTCTGGGGTTAGGCTTTCAATAAATTCTGTCTGTTTTCTTTATACTGACGTGTAATGGACTTTATCATTTTCTGCATTCTGTTGACTTCTGTCTTCAGGGCAGGGTCAAGAGTTTGCTGCCAGCGCTTCTTGATTCTGTTTTCTTTGATTATTAAAATGTGGGCATAGGGCCCCCCCTTGAAGATTTTCTAGATCCGCCCTTGGTTTTTTTAAGGTGTTCTATTTTGATTTTGTAGTATGAGATGCTTTCTATGTTATATATTTCTTTGTTCTTGTCATTATTTTTGGGGAGATGTAATATAAAAAGTGATAGTTTTTCTTTTAACTTCCCTCTCGTCATCTGATTTACTTTGGTTACTGTAAAATCTTTTTCTTCTAGTTCTCTAGTTATTTCGTCGGCATCGTAGTTTATAGGCAGGCCTTTAACGACCACTTGGATTGCCTTGTCCTGGTGTAATTGTCTAGTATGCGATTTGTAATTTTGGTTGTCTGCGTAGTTTTTTATTTTTCGGTAGTAGAGGGCAATTTTGGTTTCAACGACTAATTCCTTATTTCTTTTATAGGTTCCTATTATCTTGGTTCCAACTAATTCGCTGAGCTCTTTCTGCACCGGGGTTGGGTCCTCGATATCCACGAAGGTAATGGGGGGGGGGACTTTGTCATTATATATGCTTTGGTATTCAAGGTTCACGTCTTGATTTTCATTATCATTATGTGGGGGGTTTTTTTTGGGCCCCTTTCAGGGGAGCTTTCTAAGTTATGGGCAGGTCTCTTCTTTGAGGGGGTTTGCTATCTTGATCCATCGTTTCTTCTTCTTCCATTTCGAAGTTTTCTGTCTCGAGGTTCTCATAGGGATTGCTTATTTCGATTTCAGTGCTCTTGGGTTTAGGGTTTTTGTGGGCAGCTGCAGAATTTGAAAAGTTTTTAGTTTTAGGATGGGTGCTATTTAGGCTGGGGTACTCTGCGTCAATTTCGTTTCTTTGTGATAGTCTTTCGACTAACAGTTTGAGCTCCTCTTGTGATTTTCTCATTTTTTCCTGTTCCTCAATCAATTTAGCTATTCTTTCATCTTTTTTTTTTACTGTCTGCTTGGAGCCTTTTGCAAAGCTTTTCATTCTCGCGACCATATTTAAATAGAAAATTATTTCTGGCTTTACTCACATCTTGGTAAGCTTTATTAAATTTACTTTCATATAGTTTAAGTTCTTGGTTGTAAGTTAAGTTAAGTTTACTTTTATTTTGTAGGACTTTAGTAAATCTATCCTCTATTTTCTGAAAATCAGAGTCGTTTTCCGCGTTTAAGATTAATTGGTTAACTAATTTGAAAGGTGCTCGTCCCTCATGTTCGCACAGAAGAAGAAATGGGTTTTTTCTTACCCCTGGGCTGGCCCCTGCATTCTTCTTCTTTGTCATCATCTTTGGCGATTCCGAGTCACTGGGGGCTTCATCGCTGGATTTGGGCATCTCAAGGTCCTCAGAAAATTGGAAATCATTAATTTGGTTCGAAGAGCTGGACGCCACAGTCTTCTTCTTCTTTTTCTTTTTCAATGTGAGATCTTTCCCGAAGGCCGGTGCGGTGGGGATTCCCGAATCTGTGTCATCAAACGAGCTGTTTGGATCTTGATAGTCTTTTGCATGGCCTCTTTCCGAAGCCATCAGCCCCGACGTGGCAGTACTGCCCTCAAAAAGGCACCTTATCAATCGCAAAGCAACTGAAGTGTCGACTAACTTTTAATGCAAATTTAAAGTCCAACGGACCTTACTAATATCGAAGTCGGCTCACCGGAACGATGTGTTAGGGTAGCTCTCGTCAACCACCACCGCCACCAACTGAATCACATAAATACTATACATTTATGTAAGTGATGACAATTGTTGACGAAAGACCTATGTTAGAGGGCGCTACTAGTGCTCACGTATTAGAATAATCGGACCTTTAAAAAGCCGCTGACTGCTTGGTCAGTTATGTGTGTGTACAAATCTATTCGTGTCTGTCGAAACCTCGAATGTAAACTTAAATACAATAAACGTCAAGTTAAAAATCAGTTGTAGTCATTCGGCCTCTGAAATCTAAGCATTACACATGCTTCCTTTCAACCTTCATTATTTTCAGGAAATTCGGAAGCTCTTGCAGCAATTTAACCAGGTAATTCGTTCTTAATCAAATTCATTAATCGTGTAAACTTGAAATTCAAATTCTTATATATTATTCCTAATATAAGAATTATGGTCCGTCGAGCCGGAGAGCTTTCGACAGGTTAAAATTAAAAGAATAAAACTTAAACAAATCGCTAAAAGAAAGTTCGTTTTATTTGATTCATAAATACGCGATGAGCTTTCCCGCCTGTCTGTTGGTATGTATATGCTGTGTAGTCGCCACTAAGTTTCTTATTCGGATAATTATTTTGTTTGCTTTGCATAAGCGTAATAGTGTTGAAGAAATTCTTTTGCTTTAACTTTTCAGGATTTTGTGTTTATCGTTTTGTTTGCAACTGTAAGAAATAATTCTTTCTTATTCAAAATGGTTAGAACAAAGAAGCAAACGGAGGTGATAAATAAATTCACTTTTCTATTCAAGGAATGCAAAAGATGTTGTGAAAAAGTTGAAACAATAATTAAATCAGGTGGAAGTCTTGCACTTCTGACGAGAATAAAATCAAAATTGAATAGTTTATCTGAGGGCTTAGAATCGGCGTTTTTAGTGATAGCAGATAACGAGGAGTTCTATAATGACTATATTCAAATGTCGGATAGCATACTTGAATCTTTAGCTAAAATTGAAACCTTTTGCTCAAAAAATGCGGTCCCCACTAGCGAGCACGTAAATATCAACTCGGAAACAAAAAATTTAAAACTTCCCAAAATTAATCTAACAAATTTTTATGGAAACAAAGAAGAGTGGATTAGCTTTAGGGAGATATTTAAATCAGCTATTTTGGATAATGGTCAATTATCAGACTTAGAAAAATTGCAGTATCTACAGACTGCAGTGCGGGGAAGTGCAGCTAAATTGATTCGCGGATTTTCCCCCCAAGGAGAAAACTTAAAAAACTGTTGGGATATTCTGCCAGAGATATGAAAACAAGCGTATTTTGGCTTTAACGCAGATAAATAACTTGTTTTCTTTCGAAAACCACAAAAGCTATCAATTCAAAAAGCCTACTTGACTTACTGGATAGTTGTAACGAGGCAGTCAGAAGTTTAGAATCATTGGGGTTAGAATCTAATGCTGTGAGTGACTTAATGATAATTCGGTTTATGCTTTCAAAATTGGATGATTCAATTAAACAAAGATGGGAACTGACTTTGGATAATCAGAGCATACCAAGTCTAGACAGTTTCAAAAAATTTATTGAGAAGGAGGCTAGAAGTGTGGAAAATGTGAGAGGGAGTCGGAATGATAGGCTCATTACAAATCGTAAGCAAGTCGAAAATAAGGAGAGTTTTTCAAATCAGTTCCGACAGCCTATTGTAAATAGTACGGTTGTAGAGAAATTAAATTTGTGTTCTGTGCAAACAAAATCACTAACTTTTTAAATGTTCAAAATTTAACAGCATGCCCATTAATGACAGGTGGGAATTAGTAAGAACTCCCAAGCGTTGCGAAAATTGTTTGCGAAATAATCATAATCATACAGAGTGTAAATAACCGTACTCTTGTAAATGTTGTTCTCAGCGTCATCATACGCTATTGCATAGGTACACTGTAGTTCAAGAACCTGTTAATACGGTCACTGCAGTTGCTAATAGTACCAGGGGAAAGGCTATGCGTGTTCTTTTATCAACAGCGCTAGTTAATGTAAAGGGAAAAGCAGGAGACATAGTTCAATGTAAAGCATTAATTGATAATGCGTCTCAAAATTCCTTAATTACTAGAAAATGCGCTGAACGCTTGCAGTTAAATTTAATAAATACATCTCATCAGCTTGTAGAGATTAATGGCCTCGTGGCAGAAACTTCTCTCCACTCAGCAACGTTTGAATTATCGGCACACTTTTCTAAAAAAAATTTTAAAAATTAATGCTTTCGTGGTTAGGCAAATAACCACGCCTCTTCTGAATTTCCGTTTATTGAAGCACTCTTGGCCTCATCTGGAAGGTATCCAACTGGCTGATCCCACATTTTATGATGCATCTGAGTAGGGTAATAATGGGGGTTCTGCGGCCACAGGCGGAGGCGGAGGGACCCTCCGCCTGCCACACCCCTTCCTCCGCCTGCCGAGTGGGGTTGAGTAGTTGGGTTTCCTCGTAGAAGATGACGGGGGTTTCTGAGTGGAGTTGAGTTGTTACACTTACTTGTTGCACTGCGTCTAAAGTTTCGTTTTTAGGGATGGCAACGGTGATATAGCGGTTGTCATGACAACGGTCTCCATGACAACGAACTTGTAATCTTTTTTGAATTACTCATGGCGCCACCTAGTGAGAGAAATTATTTTTTTTCAGACTTGGTCGTTTTCTGATGTTATACACATGGCGCCATCTAGTGAGATAAATATTAATTAATCCATTTAAATATATTTTTCGGACTTGGAATTATTTTATTTAATTTCTCTTTCCTAGATCGGGAATCGAACCCGCATCGTCAAAAGATCTTCATGGCAGTCAAATTGTAAACGCGCAAATTGACTATGCCATGAAGACCTGATAGCTACAGTGCTAAATTGAATGTTAATATATTTCTCTTTCAGATGTTTGAGAAGACTGCCATCTAGCGAGAGAAAAATTATTTTTGAGCATAGAATATTTAATGATTTCCATGACAACGTATTTTTACGAAGAGCCTCCTAGTGACAAAAATAGGAATAATTATTTTTCGGACTTAGTCGTTTTCCGAAGTTATTTTTGATTTCCAACTTAAATTTTTCGCGAGTGGTAACATTAATTTTTGAATTGGCAACATGTTTTTAGTTTTAATTCCAAGGTTTGAAACGCTCATGCTGCTGTCTAGTGAGAGAAAAATTATTTTTTTTTGGACTTTATCGTTTTCCGATGTTATTTTTAATTTGCAACTTAGGTTTTTCGCGAGTGGTAACATTTATTTTTTTTTTATTTTAAGAGTTGAAACGCTCATGTTGTCATCTAGTGAGAGAAATTAGTTCTAGCGAGAATTAATTATTTCCATCAGAATTAAATTTCACAATTTTTAATCAACTCATGGTATTAATTTAATCTTGATAATGTATTAGTAATAATTATCTCCTAATTTTGAACATATTTTATTTTTACACTTGTAATTTTTTCCCCCAAAATATTAAACCCAGGATTAATTGCAATCCAATCAAATAGCTTCTTGGGAAAATTTATATTTAATGTGAACCAAACAAATCAATCCTCGAAATTTACAAAATTTAAGTCAAAGTTAATTATAGAAATGTTTAAGACTTAGAAAAATTTTTAAAATCTTTTTTCCTAAAGTATGAAAGACAGAATTAAATGAGAACTTATCAAACAGTTTCTTGAAAAAGTGTGGACTTAATATGCACAAATCAAATCAATCCACACAATTTACTAAATTTTAGTCAATTAAAAGTTTTGTTGAAATATTTGGAACTTAGAAAATAACCATCAATAGGTTTATACATACTAATTTAACAATACTTTTACAAAAAAAGCGGCGATTTCTTCTATACTTAAACATGGGTTTACATTCATTTTACAGTTTTCTATGAATACAAATCAATGAATTTATATCAACTAAGACTATATTTACATTATAGATAATCATCCTTTAATTCATATTATACCACTAGATTTTTCACAAGTTTAAGAGTTTGCATAAAATAATATAGCTATATATTTGAAAATCTATAGTTTGGGGAGTCGGTGCTTGGTTAGGGTTCCCTTCATCGCCGGTTAGTTGCCACTTCTTTGTTCGCGAGAAGAATATCTCCAGTTGTAACTTTAAGATTAAAGCAGTTTTAATTTTGAACTTTTTTCTTTTACATGCTTTGTTGTGTTGCACTACATATATTTAGTTTTTTTTACAGTTTTAGCATTTTTGTTCGCAGAACTTTAACATTTTTTATCAAGATTTCAGTTGATGAATCTATGGTTTTGATACTTTATACTTGTTATTTGTTCATTTTTATGATGCTTTAACATTTCGTGCTCAATAATTTTATGTGTTCAGTCTAAGTTTTAGTCGACAGATCTAAATTTTTTTTTTTTACGTTTTGTATTTAATATTTTGATATTTTTGTGTTGGTTTAATATATTATACTTAGTATTTGTACATCATCATTGCAGATTTTAGTAGATAAAGTTAAGTTTTAACATTTTGAAAAGTGCATAACACTTTTACTTTGCAAATTTCCGTACTATTATTTTTTTCGTTCTAAGTTTCTCTGAATGCATTTAAGTTTTGTCATTTAAGTCAATTTGTCATTTAAGTTTGAAGTTAGCACTCTTTCATGCATTATTGCTTTGTATTGTGTATTTTTTAATATTTCACAGTATTAGCATTTTGTTCTTCGAACTTTTACATTTTTCTGATTAAGATTGCTCTAAACACATCTACGTTTTGATGGTGAATCTATGTTTTCAAGTTTTATTTGATAACTCCAAATTTTTTATGTTTAGTAATTTGTACTTTTACAATTTGTGTTGCTTCAGTATATTATACTTAGTATTTTTATATCTCCATAGTACTTTAGCATTTTCATTATGTTTTTACTAAATAAATGTATATTTGACGTTCTGTGCTTAGTACTTTTACATTTTCTATACTAAGTTTTACTAGATGAATCTAAGTTTTGATGTTTTGTATGTAGTACTTTTACATTTTAGTGTTGCTTTAATATATTATACTTAATATTTTTACATCTTCATTCCATGTTTTAGTTAAAGTTTTAACATTCGTACACAGTACTTTTTACATTTCGCAAGTGCATTTCAATGTACAAATCTATGTTTTGATACTTTATACTTGTTATTTAGACATTTTTATGATGTTTTAACATTTCGTACTTAGTAATTTCACTCGACTTCAGTCTAAGTTTTAGAAGATAACTCTGAACATTTTGTACTCATACTTTTTACGATTTTAGTTTGAATTTTTGTAGATCCATCTAAATTTTTTAAGTTTCGTACTTAAACTTTTACATTTTCGTACAAAGTTTCACTTGATGAATACGTTATATACTTAGAATTTTTACATTTTGTACGTAGTAATTTTTACATTTTTGCATTAAGTTTTAACATTTTGCAAGTGTATAACACTTTTTCTTTTGAAAAGTTCCTTACTTTTACATCTTTGTTTTGAGTTTTTCTGGGTGAATTTGAGTTTTGCAGCTTTATACTTAGCATTTTTACATGTTTTGTTGTTTTGTACTGCGTGTTTTTAATTTTTCAGAGTTTTAGGATTTTGTTGTTAGAATTTTTACATTTTTGATTAATATTTCAGGAGTCAAATCTATGTTTTGTTGCTTTATACTTGTCATTTTGACATTTTTATGATGTTTTAACAGTTTATACTTAGTAATTTTACGACTTCATTCTAAGTTTTTGTAGAGAAATCATTTTTTACGTTTTGAAGTTTTAATAACTTGCGAATGCTTAACACTTTTGTTTTGTAAACTTCAGTAATTTTACATTTCCGCTCTAAGTTTTTCTAGACGAATTAGAAATTATATGGTTTATCAAAAATTTTAGTTCTAAGTTTTGACCGTTTGTATGTAGTATTTTTCTTTTTCTTTTTCAAAATTTTTATGATACATTGTTTTAATATCTTAATCTATGTTTGATGTTTTGTCTTTTGCACTTTAACATTTTCATTTTGCTTTTATCAAATTAGTGTATATTTGAGGTTCTATCCTTAGTACTTTTACATTTTTATACTAAGTTTTACTAGATGAATCTAAGTTTTGGTGTTTTGTACGTTGTACTTTTACATTTTAGTGTTGCTTTAAGATATTATACTTAATATTTTTACATCATCGTTTCATGTTTTAGTTAAAGTTTTAACATTAGTACACAGTACTTTTTACATTTTGCAAGTGCATAACACTTTTATTTTTGAAAAATTTCGTAGTTTTACATTATTCGTTCTAAGTTTTACTAGATAACTCTAAGTTTTGATGTTTTTCGCGCAGTACTTTGACTTTTCTTATGGAGTTTTTAGCAGGTTAATATAAGTTTTGCATTGGTAGTAGTAGTTGGAAGCTATCTTTCTTTATTTCAGTTAGTAATGAAAGTCTTTGAGTATAACATTTCTAACTTTTTTTTTTTACATTCTGTACTTTATGTTGCTACGATTTTAACCAATTCTATATTTAACTTGAACTCTGTATAAAGTTGTTTGCAATCTTAGTTTCAAAGTAAAGATTTCAATTTTGTATGTAAGTAATAGACTTTTTCAAAACATGGAATTTGTATTGTAAATAGCTTGAAAGTTTTCTTTGAACTTTGCTAATAAACCTTTTCAATGTATGAAACTTGTATTGGAAATAGTTTTGTTAAATATTTTTATCGGTTGTATTACTCTGTGAAAATCTTAAAAATTGTGTTAAACACTGAGTTTTGAAAATAAATAACTCATTGAATAGATGAAACGTTCGTTAAATGTTTAAGAGTAAGTTTTGAAAGTCTTTGAATAGATGAAATGTCCGCTTAATGTGTTATATGCTTGATTATAATATTAAAGGTGTGAATAACGTAAAGATTCCAAGTTTGTATATTAGTAATAGACTTTTTCAAAGCATGAAATTTGCAGCGTAAATAGCATTTAAGTTTTCTTCGAACTTTGGTAATAAACCTTTACAATGTATGAAACTCGTGTTGGAAATAGATTTGTTAAATATTTTTCTCGGTTGTATATCATAAAATCTTTGTAAATCATAAGTTCTGTGTGAATCGTAAAAAAAAAAAAAAAAAAATGTTAAAGATTGAGTTTTTGAAAATAAATAACTTCTTAGATAGATGAAACGTTCGTTAAATGTTTCACTCTTTAATCTCAGTGAGTAACTGATATTACCCTGAATCATAGATAATGTTAACCTTGGAGAAGCTCTGACTTCATATCGAGTTCACAGCACCCCTTCTACGGTTCGGGGCAGCGATAAGACGTTTCCCCACGATCGAGTCATTTCAACTTGCTACTTCATCGAATGCGGTGTATTTTTTCTCCGTTTCATTGGGACTTCGTTTCATAACTCCGTTCTTGCGTTAATTTAATTTATTAGTTCCAAGATGTTTTTTCCCGTTAGTTTGAATGAGCATGGATTAAACGTGACAGTTTGCGACGAATTCAGACTTTAATTATGATTTGAGTCACTTCTTTCTGAGACTTGAACGAAGACGGAGGCTATTTTTTTCTCTCGAGCTCTCTGCTTTTATTTTCAAAATATTTTCAAAGTTTCTTCTAATTTTTTTTTTTTCGAAATGAAATATCCTTCAGAGTTTAATCACTTCTACAGCAAGTTTTATCGCGATTAGACCTTCTCCGATCTTACTTTCACATACGTTTGTATATCTCAGTTAGCTTTATTTTTGATATGTATTGGTGAATTTTTCTTTTGTCTTCATTTTCTCTACGTTTTTTCTTATATCTTCTACATTTATGAAGTTTCTCAGTTTTAGCGGTTTGTGCTAAGTACTTCTACATTTTTTCGTGTTAATTTTAAACATTTTGCTATAGAAAACTTTTGTTTTAGTAAATTTAAGTATTTTTATACTTTTTTATGACAAGTTTTACTAGACGAATCCAAGTTTCACCGTCTTGTATAGATGGTACTTTTCAATTTGTATTAGAAGAATCTTAGTTTTGCAGAGCTAGTTGAAAGTTGAGTTTCTTTATTTCAGTTAGTAATGTAAGTCTTCGATCTTAACATTTCTAACTTTTTCATATTCTGTACCTTATGTTTGGTACGATTTAGACATTTCTGTATTTAAGTTAGGGTCTATATCCATACGAGCTTAGTCTTAAAGTAGAGATTCCATGTTTGTATGTAGGTAAGTAGTAATAGACTTTTTCAAAACATGAAATTTAAAACGTAAAGTTTCTTCGTACTTTAGTAATAAACATTTCCAATATATGAAAGTCGCGCTGCAAATAGTTTCTTAAATGTTTTTTCTCGGTTGTATTATTCTGTGTAAATTATAAAAACTGTGTTAAAGACAGAGTTTTGAAAATAAATAACTCTTTGAATAAATGCAAAATTCGTTAAATGTTAAAGACAAAGTTTTGAATTGTTGAAATGTTTGTTAAATGTATTATATATCAATCAGGTTGACGCACAATGAATTGCTTCGCAGTTACAAATTTAGCAATATGCTCTTGACTATTTTTAAAGTTTCTTTAATCGTGATGTATGTGATCACAATAATTTCTGAGATTGTATCCGTTTGAAACGTTAAAATGTGTAAAAAAAATATTAATTAAAAACAAATAAAATAAATATATTGAAATGCACGAAAAATTCGCTTATCATTCTATGTGAAATAAAGTTGCTGAACATGTTCTAACTTCTATTATTTTATGCAAACTCTTAAACTTGTGAAAAATCTAGTGGTATAATATGAATTAAAGGATGATTATCTATAATGTAAATATAGTCTTAGTTGATATAAATTCATTGATTTGTATTCATAGAAAACTGTAAAATGAATGTAAACCCATGTTTAAGTATAGAAGAAATCGCCGCTTTTTTTGTAAAAGTATTGTTAAATTAGTATGTATAAACCTATTGATGGTCATTTTCTAAGTTCCAAATATTTCAACAAAACTTTTAATTGACTAAAATTTAGTAAATTGTGTGGATTGATTTGATTTGTGCATATTAAGTCCACACTTTTTCAAGAAACTGTTTGATAAGTTCTCATTTAATTCTGTCTTTCATACTTTAGGAAAAAAGATTTTAAAAATTTTCCTAAGTCTTAAACATTTCTATAATTAACTTTGACTTAAATTTTGTAAATTTCGAGGATTGATTTGTTTGGTTCACATTAAATATAAATTTTCCCAAGAAGCTATTTGATTGGATTGCAATTAATCCTGGGTTTAATATTTTGGGGGAAAAAATTACAAGTGTAAAAATAAAATATGTTCAAAATTAGGAGATAATTATTACTAATACATTATCAAGATTAAATTAATACCATGAGTTGATTAAAAATTGTGAAATTTAATTCTGATGGAAATAATTAATTCTCGCTAGAACTAATTTCTCTCACTAGATGACAATATGAGCGTTTCAACTCTTGAAATAAAAAAAAAATTAATATTACCACTCGCGAAAAACCTAAGTTGGAAATTAAAAATAACATCGGAAAACGATAAAGTCCAAAAAAAATAATTTTTCTCTCACTAGACGGCAGCATGAGCGTTTCAAACCTTGGAATTAAAACTAAAAACATGTTGCCAATTCAAAAATTAATGTTACCACTCGCGAAAAATCTAAGTTGGAAATCAAAAATAACTTCGGAAAACGACTAAGTCCGAAAAATAATTATTCCTATTTTTGTCACTAGGAGGCTCTTCGTAAAAATACGTTGTCATGGAAATCATTAAATATTCTATGCTCAAAAATAATTTTTCTCTCGCTAGATGGCAGTCTTCTCAAACATCTGAAAGAGAAATATATTAACATTCAATTTAGCACTGTAGCTGTCAGGTCTTCATGGCATAGTCAATTTGCGCGTTTACAATTTGACTGCCATGAAGATCTTTTGACGATGCGGGTTCGATTCCCGATCTAGGAAAGAGAAATTAAATAAAATAATTCCAAGTCCGAAAAATATATTTAAATGGATTAATTAATATTTATCTCACTAGATGGCGCCATGTGTATAACATCAGAAAACGACCAAGTCTGAAAAAAAATAATTTCTCTCACTAGGTGGCGCCATGAGTAATTCAAAAAAGATTACAAGTTCGTTGTCATGGAGACCGTTGTCATGACAACCGCTATATCACCGTTGCCATCCCTAAAAACGAAACTTTAGACGCAGGGCAACAAGTAAGTGTAACAACTCAACTCCACTCAGAAACCCCCGTCATCTTCTACGAGGAAACCCAACTACTCAACCCCACTCGGCAGGCGGAGGAAGGGGTGTGGCAGGCAGAAGAGGGGGTGTGGCAGGCGGAGGGTCCCTCCGCCTCCGCCTGTGGCCGCAGAACCCCCATTATTACCCTACTCATCTGAAATTGACATTTTGTTAGAAGCAGAGTTAGCAACAAGGGTTATCAGTGGTTCCCCTACTCGCGGGACGTCTGGAACGTCAGATGCCTTACCAACAGAATTAGGATATGTACTTTCTGAAAAAGTCGTAAATGTAAATAGTAACCTGAAATCATTTTCTAATCTCACTTTGTCATTGACTGATTGTTTAGAAAAATTTTATACTGTGGAATCCGTGCCTAAGACATAAATTATCACCGATGAGGATAAGCTTTGTGAAGCCATTTATAGGAATTCGGTTCAAAGAGATGAAACCGGCAGGTATATCGTTAAACTCCCACTAAAACCAAACGCCACTCTAGGGGAAAGTAAAACTCAAGCCTTTCATCGCTTTCAACTACTCGAGAGAAAGCTGAATAAAAATCCAGGGTTAAAGAACGAATATGACGCATTTATGAGAGACTATCACGAACTGGGTCATATGACTAAATTAAAGCCTGAAGAGGTTGACAATGTCCCTCACTACTTCTTACCTCATCATGGGGTTATCAACCAAAATAGCACAACCACGAAACTACGAGTAGTTTTTGACGCGTCAGCTAAATCATCTAATCAGAAATCATTAAACGAAATTCTATTTACAGGCCCGAAGCTCCAAACGCACATCTTTTCCAATTTAATAAAATTCAGATCCTATCCTATAGCTTTTGTCGCGGATATCACAAAAATGTATCGCCAAATTCGAATCGCAGATGAGGATCAAAACTATCAAAGAATAATGTTGAGAAATAATCAGGAGGAACCTTTAACAATCTTTCCTTTAAACACCGTGACTTACGGTACCTCTGCAGCTCCATTTCTGGCGCTTAGCACCCTGCAACAACTCGGCGAGGATGAAAAAGAAAATTTCCCTGTTGCCTCAGCATTATCTCGTACTCATTTTTATGTCGATGACTTATTATGTGGTGCTATGTCTATCGAAGAAGCTAAATCCATCGTTCGTGAGATGATAAAATTCCTGGAAAGTGGGGGGGGGGGGGTTTCCTCTCCGCAAGTGGTCATGTAACTACCCGGTAGTGATCGCTGAGCTTCCTGATCACATGAAGGCTTCCACACATACACATTCCTTTAAAAATGATTCCAACCAGAAAGTCTTGGGACTCGAATGGGACGTCGCTAGAGACACTTTTCAAGTTCGGTAAGTCCTTATGGAAAATGTAAATACAAAACGTCAACTTTTGTCCGTTATTGCAAAAGTTTACGATCCGTTGGGTTTTATCGCCCCAGCTACAATCAAACTAAAAATTATGTTGCATGAAATCTGGAAATGTAAGTTAGGTTGGGACGATTCATTACCTGCTTTTCTGCTAGATGAATGGTACACCTTTCAAATGCAAAGTCAAGCATTAAAGGATATCTTATTACAGAGATACATCCAATATGCTAAAGCCGCAGACATTGAACTGCATGGTTTTTCAGACGCTGCAACGAAAGCTTATGCAGCAGTAGTATACATACGTGCAATCTCTGAGGGAATCCAAGTATCTTTCGTTGCAGTAAAAACTCGTGTTGCACCAGTACAGTCTTTGACATTGCCCAGATTAGAATTGTGCGGTGCCTTACTACTCGCAGAACTAATTACTTCTATTCGGCAAACCATACCAACAGAAGATGACAAACTCTATCTATATAGTGACTTTACAATTACATTGAGTTGGATTACCAATCCGCCTAAAAAGGGGAATCAATTTGTGCGCCACCGCGTAGCTAAGATTTCAGCTATCACAAAATTTAAATCGTGGAAATTCATTCCCGGACGTGAGAATCCGGCCGATTGCGCTAGTAGGGGACTCTATCCTAATCAGTTGAAAGAGCACCAGACTTGGCTTTCGGGTCCAAGTTGGCTGTAAGATAATTCAACTTGGGAAAGTCATTTCATGACACTAGACATTCCGCAGACCATCTCCCCTGGCGAGGCAGACATTCTCCTAGCAACAACATTTTCTGCCGATCAAAGCTTTTAAAGAAATATTCGACTTATAAGAAAACTGTCAGGGTCACTGCATGTGTTTTACGTTATGTACATAATCTTAAACATAGTTTGAAACTCACAGGAGAATTAACGGCACTAGAAGTTGACAAATCTTTAAAATTCATTTTTGAAACATTCAAAGTGAATTTTTCCGAGCTGAACTGACGTGTCTTGAGAAAAACCGGACACTTCCCACAGCCAGCCGACTCGCCCCATTAAATGTTTTCCTAGATGCCGAGGGTCTTATTCGAGTTGGAGGACGTCTGTCGAAACAGCTGACTCTACCTTTTGGTCATAAGTTTCCATTTGTACTTCCTAAACAGTATCTGTGACGTCAGAGTAGTGGGCGTATGACGTCAGTGACGTCAGAGCATCGTCGCAGGGGGCGACTCGGGGAACGGATGGAAAAGAGAGGGAGTTAGGGAGGCTCTTGAGAAGAGCGGAAGCAACGATGTGTTGTGTCTTTAGGTATATGTTCCTGTGTAAATAGTTTTGTACATAATAAATGTGTTGTGTTCGTGAATCGAAGATGTATTATTTCGAGTCGTAGGGAGTCGTCGGAGTAAAGTGAAACATCACACGCTCCAATTCGAGAACCAGAGTCTGTATAAACGTAAGAAGAATTAATTTATTTACTATTGTATTGAAGAGTTGTAGTGAAGAAGAAAATGTTTAGTATAAAAGGATTAAAAAAGGAAGATTTAGACCTTGTGGCTAAAGAGTTAGGCCAGAAACTTGAAGCAGAACATAGAATAGTAGACATAAAAGCACTGATTGAAAATAGCCCTCAGTATACTGATGATTTTGATTTTGTGAAAGAATTTTTGAATTCAACGGTTAATGAGCGTATAGAAAAGGAAAATGAAAGTAAAGCGCGTTCAAAGGAAGATCAAGGAAATGCTTTAGAATTAGAGAAAACGAGATTAGAACTAGCTAAAACACAGTTAGAAATTGCTAAGTTTCAGGCAGAAAGCAGGAGTGCTAATACTAGTGTGGGTGAACAAATAGCGAGTGGTAATTCTTTTAGAAAGTTTAATAAGAAGTGTTAGAACGTTAACTGTTGCCGTACCTAATAAATGTGATACGTGGAATTTATTTTTTACTTCTTTAGAAAAGGCGTTTGAAATAAAAATGTACCTGAAGAGTTTAAAGTAGAAATTTTATTTAATTTGTTAGGTGAACGAGCGGCAAATTTACTAGTTTATGTAGACGCAGAGGAGATGAAGGATTATCAAATGGTTAAAAATATAATTTTGAAAGAATTACAACCGACCCCAGAAGCTTGTTTGGATAATTTCCTCCCAGCGAAAAGATCGAAAAACGAAAATCACATGCAGTTCGCGAGTAGAATTAGAGCAAATTGGGATTTCTATTGTCAGCTTAGAAAAGTAAAAGATTTTGAAACGCTAAATGAATTAATAGTTAGCGACAGGTTATTAAATGCTTTAGATCCAGAAATGAGTAGTTACATTAAAATCAAACAATTAGATACGTGGTTAAGACCAAGGGAAATGGCAGAACTTTGTGATAATTGGTTTACTTCTAAAGGTAGAACATTTTCCGAATTGTATGATAAATCAACAAGATCTCATAACCAAACCGAAAACGGATTTAGAGATCAGTCGAGAGAAAAATATATACCACCCCATGTAAGAAATAATTTTGGTAATTATAATAAAGTGGATACATTAAAAGTATGTAAGCTATGTAAACATGTAAATCATTAAAGGTTTTGTCCCATTAAAAATAAAAGCGCAGCCAGTGCTACACAAATGAGAAGAGATTCGTTGCATAGCAATATTAAAGCAGAGGAGAAGTTAGTAGCAAAAGTGAAAACAGAATATTTTGACTGTGAAACATTGAAATCTGAGGGTTTACAGTATAGATATACTATGTTGGAAGGGAGGAAAAATAAAGCTTTAATTGATTCTGCCGCAGATATGCCCATCATTAATTCGAAGGTTATTCCACCAGCTTTAAGAAACAGTGACTCTTCTAAAGTTAAATTAATTTCTGCATTTGGTGAAACAATAATAGCTGATTTGCAAACTTTTCCAATAGCATTAAATGATGACAGCGATCTTACTAGTGCATATAGTAATGTGCTATTTTCAGTGACGGAAAAACTAGTGGTCGATTGTATTATAACACCGGAAGTCTTAGGAATGTTAGAAAGTCTTATCGCTAAGGGGGCTGGCGAGGGCATGGAACGGGGGAAAGCTGGACACACATGGCCTCAGACGGAGCATAGGAACTGGGAGTCCGAGTCAATAGAAGGAGGGGAGGAAACAGCTTATTTTGAAGAAGTAGCGAGGGGAGTCAATCAGACAGGGTGTGGAAAAGAAACAGATCGGTTTACAGAAAGGAAATCGCAGAGAAAAGCTTCGCAAAGTGAGAAATTTATGACTTGTTGCGTGTCGACGGAGAGTGCAAGGGAGAAGCAAGAGGACGTTGGTCAGTTTTCGGAAGGCGAGGTTTTTAAAAGACAGCAAAGAAGTTGCGAGACTTTACAGGGAGCAATTAAGGATGCGGAATCAGGAAAGAATGGGTATTTTATAGTGGATAATTTAGTTTATCATAAAGATAAGGTTTCGGGAGATACCGTTAGTCAGTTAGTAGTGCCGAAGGTTAGAAGGGAGCACATTTTGCAGTTAGCACACTAATCGATTTTCGCGAATCATTTAGGAATGAGAAAAACAAAAGAAAGGATTCGTTATTCATTTTATTGGCCGGACATGGCAAAGCAAATAGAGATATATTGTAAGTCTTGCAAAGAATGTCAGTTACGAAGTATGGGATGATCAAGCGATCAAAGTCCTATAACTCCAGTAAATAGACCAGAATTTCCGTTTGATCAGGTGACTTGTGATATAATTGGTCCGATTGAACCACCATCAGCACGCAAACACAAATATGTTTTATGTTTGATTGATCAACACTCTAGATGGCCGGAGGCGGTGCCATTAAAGACTATAACTGCAAGGGCAACGTACGAAGCTTTGCTAGAAATATTTATGAGGACGGGAATTCCTAGGGTAATAGCAAGTGATCAAGGAACGAATTTTATTTCGAAATTAACTCGAGAGTTTCACGCTAGATTAGGGTCATCACCAAGATTCGCTACTGCGGGACATCCACAAAGCTCCGGATTAGTGGAAAGGTATAATCGTTACACCACGTCATTAGAGACGATCCAAAAAATTGGGATAGATATATTCCTTACTTGTTATTTGCATACAGAGAAATTCCAAATTCTACCACGGGTGTGTCACCTTTTTAAACTGATGTACGGGCGAGAAGCTAGGGGTCCACTTTCAGTGTTAAAATCTACTTGGGCAGGGAAGGTACCGTTACCTATAAACATGGGCAAGAGCGCAATTGAATATTTAGAGGAATTAAAGATTCAATTAGAAAAGGCTGCGGAGCAGGCTTCTTTGATAGCTGAGGTGAAACAAGGGAATTATGTAAAATATGCTAACCGACGAGCAGTGCATAAAGAATTTAAGCAGGGAGACCAGATATATTTATTGATTCCAGATTCTAATAATAAATTATATGCTAGATGGACAGGACCAGCTAATATATTAGAGCGATGTAAACCCGATTCTTATAAGGTCAAATTATTAGATGGGAGTATCAAAACGGTTCATGTAAATAAAAAAATTAGGAAATTCATTTCTAGAATACAGGCAGTGGGCGTAATATTCCAAAATGAAGAGGAATTGGGGGAGGTTCAGCCCACACCTAGTACGAGCGATACTCAGAGTTCTTTCAAACTTAGTGAGCTTGATTTACGTCATTTGGATGACGTTAAGAAGGAAGAAATTTTAGAATTGTTGAAGAAATATGACGCCTTATTCTTAAACAAAGTCCAAATTGCAAAGGTCGGAGAACATAAAATAAAAATAACTGACGCTGAAATGAAAAAACCGTACATTTACAGAACCCCGGAAGCATTGAAGCCTCAGGTTGAGATACAGAGCGAAGAATTGTTGGCATTAGGCCATATAGAAGAAAGCCATGCTGAGATTTCACATTCTGTAGTGTGTGCGATGAAAAAGGATGGAGCTCTCAGACTCTGTGTAGATTTCAGAACTTTTAATGCCGTCACAAAACCCGACGACTTCCCTACGGAAAATGCAACAGACTTGTTTCAAATAGGAAAAGCGAATATCATGACTTCAATCGACTTGCTAAAAGGATATTGTTCCATACCTTTAGAAAAGGAGTCAAAATTTGCAAGTTTTAAGACAGACAGAGGACAGTATTCTTTTAAAGTTATGCCCTTTGGGCTAAGAAACGCCGCAGCTGAAGAGTGGTGAACAAAGCTCTTTCAAAATACCAGGACTGTGCGAAAGCCTATCTGTTTACAGAACTTACTAAAACGAAATCAGAATTAATTTGGAAAGAAAATCTCGAGCAAGGCATTTGTCAACACGAAAAATGTCTCGCAGACGCACCAAATCGCAACATTCCAGTGCTTGATCAGCCATTGGTTATTCAATGTGATGCATCATAAACTTTTAGTGACTTTTTGAACATTTTTCTATTTTGATATTTATGATTTGTGTATTTTTTAAAATGTGTGCAAGTTTTTTAATTTGTTGTTTTATGTTTTATAGTGTTCAAGGGTTTGAAGCTATTTTGAAATTCTACCTTCAATTTTAGGTGGGGGGTGTGACGTCAGAGTAGTGGGCGTATGACGTCAGAGCATCGTCGCAGGGAGCGACTCGGGGAACGGATGGAAAAGAGAGGAAGAGGGAGATGCTCTTGAGAAGAGGGGAAGCAACGATGTGTTGTGTCTTTAGTTATATGTTCCTGTGTAAATAGTTTTGTACACAATAAATGTGTTGTGTTCGTGAATCGAAGATGTATTATTTCGAGTCGTAGAGAGTCGTAGGGAGTCGTCGGAGTAAAGTGAAATGTCACAGCATCACTTTACAAAATTAGTCGTAGAGCATTTTCATGAAACTAGTCTTCATGGAGGAACAGAAATGGTGTTGTCTACGATTCGACAAAAGTTTTGGATAATAGATGGAAGATCAACAGTTAAAAATTCATTCGACAATGCATTGGGTGCTTCCGTTATTCAGCTAGGCCGCCAGCTCAACTCATGGGAGTCTCGCATTATTCGATCAAGGCCGTTCGAAAACACTGGTGTGGACTTTGCTGGACCAATCTTAACTAAGTGTCAACATGTTCGAAAATCCAATGATTTTAAATCTTACATCTCCCTGTTCGTGTGCTTCAGTACCAAAGCTGTTCATTTGGAGTTGGTGTCTAATTTATCAACGCATGCGTTCCTCGCCGCCTTTCGACGATTTGTAGCTCGCCGTGGTCTTCCCACTCATGTGTACTCGGACAATGGGACAAATTCCGTCGGAGCTACGTCTTACCTCAAAGAACTCTTTAAAACAATAAAAGATCCAATTGTGCAAGAGTATTGCGCATCTCGCAACGTGAGGGGGCATTTCATCCCACCTTATGCTCCTCACTTTGGTGGCCTCTGGGAGGCCTCCATCAAACTGGCAAAACGTCATTTAATAAAAACATGCCAAGGAGCGCTTCTTAATTTTGAGGAGTTGAGTACGCTGCTTTGTCAAGTCGAGGCGTGCTTAAATTCGCGACCACTTACACCTCTCTCAACGGATAGCCATGACTTTCAAGCAATCACACCGGGGCATTTCCTTATCGGGGCACCACTACTAGTTCTACCAGAATCTGACACCTCTAATAATAATTCTCTTAGTTTTCATTCTAGATGGAGACTTTTGTTACAGCTTCGAGATCATTTCTGGCATAGGTGGACGAAGGAGTATTTGCATTCTCTCCAAGTCCGCACCAAATGGAACCGTTCCCGAGTTCCCGTCCAACCAGGGCGCTCATTCCAAACTTCGACGCATCGATTCGAAGAGATTGCCGCTACAGAACCGGCTTAGCAGTCATCTCTTCGAAAGCGTAGATTCCAAATCCTCCTTCGTTCAGAAGCGTAGGGGAAAAAGGGATTTCGTATCAAACTGGTGTAGCAGCCAATCAAAGCGTTTCTTTGGAGTTCGCAGCGCGGTATTGTTTTTAGTTTTTTGTTACGCGTTCTTGAGTGATTTACACCTCATAATTTTAGGAAATAAGGGTCGCCAATTTCAGTTTATTGATGCAAAACAGACACAAAAAAACTTTTGCATTCCTAACACAGATAAAGAATGAGTAAATTAAAAAAAAAAGTGAAAAAAAAAAAATTATTAGAAATAATAATTTTTATGTAAAAATGAAAAGTAAAACAAAAATTCGTAACATTTTTGGGGGAAAATATATCAATTTTCCAGTAACAGGAGGAGGGGAGAAAAAGTAGGGAGGAAAGGCGAGGGTTTTTTTTTTTTTTTGCGAAAACTCGCATCAAATTCGGAGGGGGGGGGGAATCCGGTTTCCTCCGTTAATATGCTCACGTCTAAGTCACACCTAATTCACGTCAAAAATTGATTTTTTACTCCCCTCCTTCTTATATACTAATCTCATATACTTACTGAAATACCACTTCAATTTTGTTTCATGAAAGGTTAAAAAAAATTCCATTTGCATCTGTCATTCCCACAAGTATAATGGAAGTTATTTTTTATTATTATTATTTAAACTAAGCAATATTCTTCCGTGCAAACCCTAATTAAGGACTAACGCAAATAGGGGGAAGACAATATTTCGCTTCCGCATGATATGCATTGACAGATTGACAGAGCGCACATTTGCGTGATATAAATTGACAGGGCGCACATTTGCGTGATATGCATTGACAGGACGCACATTTGCGTGATATACATTGACAGGGCGCAAATTTGCTTAATATACATTGACAGGGCAGGATGTCTACAGAACGCGCATAAGTCCCGAACAAGTCACAAATTCGGAAATTGGTCACGAAATCTAAGAATAGATAACTAAAATTTTCCATCCAACGATACCGATCCCCACAGAAGGCATCGGATATCCGGTATTCGACAGATTTTTAAATATTCGGAATCCAATCTGGTCACTACACGAAATATCCGGTTATCCGGTTGTATAATTTTATTATTAAAATTAATGAATCTGTCATGAAATTTTTTTTGTAAATTACAAACTCGGTACAGTTTTTATGTCTATAGAATACATGTGTATAGAATTTACTAGTTTCAAACATCGGGAATATCCGATCTCCGGCAAAATCAATATCCAATGTGTCACCGATTGGTCACAAAAAAGTGCGGAAAATGTGTCGAAACTTCACTTTGAAAATATGTAGACACCCTGCAGGGGTGCCCCCAGGAAGGAGTTCATCGCTCAGACTGCACCATTGACATTTGGAAAGGGGGCAGTTCGTTTCAAGGGCTTTGGGGCCCTTGATCGACTTTTCGACCGACTTAAGGAGTCATAGTTTTAGGGGATGTGCTACCTCTCAGAGTGGGGGGATAGTTGGGCTAACCTCACATTAACATAATTTCTTTAAAAATATTTTTAAGGTTAAAACATTAGCATTTGGCCATACATTTATACGGTTATTTTTAAATTTATTTAAAGTGTGATTAGAATTTAATTATAATTAGAAAAAAAATATTCATGGAAGTAATTAACTATGTTAATTGCTTTTTTGACTCATAACCTAAGATTAAACAACAGTGCATAATTTATGGATGTACATAAAAAATTATGCGTTAAAAAAGGATTATCTTTTCTAAAAACAACCTACTTTTCTTTTAATTATGGAATTTTCTTCCGTATGAATATGTAAATATATCTTCACGTTATTCATTAATATAATTTTTCAACTTCTTTTTTAGATTAAAAAATCTGACACATAGAAATTTAGTAATCTGGGGCTTTAAAAATATTTCTAAATTAAAAAACACCAAAAATACGCATAAATTGAAACCGTAATTAGTAATAACATATTCATAAAAGAATTAGTTTCTTAAATAGCTTTTGATGTATACACATTGATATGTAACTTTAATTTATGAAAAAAACAAAAAGAAAACAATGTTTAAAAGTATTTATTTAATTTATATTTATATTTTTGGGCAAACCAAAATTAATTTATTGATCAAAAATAATTCTCAATATGTATCAAAAACACCATCAAAGAAGGGCAAATACAACGTCCCTATTCGTGTAAAATATTCCTTTTCATATTTCGGCGACTCAACGAACCAATACCCCAAAGTCCGAACGACTTCGATGGCACAAGAGCTGTCGAAGCGCGCTTCGATGAAGAAAGCCGCAAAACAACGATACGAACCACATGGAATTAAAGCTTTCGTTGATTTCCCTGCGGTCCTGTGAATTTTGCGTTTGCGCCATCTAGTGAGGGTTTGGGAACTACGATCGAATCGATGTGCGCTCACTTGGAATGAGGGCCCTGGACAGATGATCTTTGGATAAACTGTCCATCCAATACCCAATGCTGCTAGTACTTTTCTGTTTAAGTGAAAGTTGTTATTTTTTCCCCTTCTTCTTCCTACTGAAAAATTCGGAGGTTAGCAGAAATTATGGTTTTAATTCATGCATATTTTTGATGATTCTTAATTTAGAAACATCTTTAAAATTCAAGATTACTAAACTTTCATGTGTCTGATTTTTAACTTAAAAAACAAGTTGAAAAATTATCTTAATGAGTAACATGAAGATATATTTTATATTCACGCGGAAGAAAATTGTATAATTAAACAGAAAGTAGGTTGTTTTTATAAAAGATCCTTTTTTAACGCATAATTTTTTTATGCACATACATAAATTATGCACTGCTGTTAAATCTTGGGTTTTCAATCAAAAAAGCAACTAACATCGTTAATTCATTTTATGAATATTTTTTTCTAATTATAATGAGTCTAATCATACTTTTAATCAATTTTAAGATACCCGTATAATTATATGACCAAATACTAATGTGTTAACCTTAAAAAAAAATTTTCGAAATTATGTCAATGTGAGGGGGGCCCAATTATCCCCCTGCTCTGAGAGGTAGCACATCCCCTGAAACTACGACCCCCTTTTTCGTTACCTTTTGGTGACACATTTGCCGGATATCGGATATCCACGACGTTTGAAACTAGTAAATTCCATAGACGTGTATTCTATAGCCATAAAAACATGTACTGAGTTTGTAATTTACAAAAAAAATTCAAAACAGGTTCATTAATTTTAAAAATAAAAGTATACAAGCAGGATATCCGAAGTGGCCGGATTGGATTCCGAATATTTAAAAATCTGTCGAAGCCGGATATCCAATGCCTTCTGAGGGGATCAGTCCCGTCGGATGGAAAATTTTCTTGACCTATTCTTAATTTTTCGTTATTTTCGCTACCGATTTCCGAATTCGTGACTTTTGGGACCTGTAGTTGCTTCCCTGTCATTGTTATATCACGCAAGTGTGCGCCCTGTCAATGCATATCATGCGGAAGCGAAAAATGTGCTTCTCCCTATTTGCGTCAGTCCTTAATTAGGGTTTGCATGAAAGAATTTTGCTTGATTTTAAATTAAAAATATAACTTCCAATATACTTGTGGGAATGACAGATGCAAATGGAAACATTTTAAACCTTTCATGAAACAAAATTGAAGTGGTATTTCAACTAGTATATGAGATTAGTATTAAGAAGGGGGGGGGGTAATAAATAAACTTTTGACGTGACTTAGATGTATAGACGTGGACTATAGGTGTGACTTAGACGTGGGCATATTAACGGAGGAAACCGGATACCCCCCCCCCCCCCCGGAGTTGGGCGTGTTTTCGCAAAGAAACACCTCGCCTTTCCTCTCTAGTTTCTCCCCCCCCCCCCCCTTACTGGAAAATCGAGTATTTTCCCTCAAAAAATATTAGGAATTTTTGCTTTACTTTTCATTTTTACATAAAAATTATTATTTCTAATAAACTTATTTTTTACTGTTTTTTTTTTTTTTTTTTTTTCAATTTACTTATTCTTTATCTTTGATAAGAATGCAAAAGTTTTTATGTGTCTGTTTTGCATCAATAAACTGAAATTGGCGACCCATATTTCCTAAAATTATGACGTGTAAATCCCTCAAGAACGCGTAACAAAAAACTAAAAACAATAGCGCCCTGAAAACTCCGAAGAAACGCTTTGATTGACTGCTACACCAGTTTGATACGAAATCCCTTTTCCCCCTACGCTTCTGAACGAAGGAGGGTTTGGAATCTACGCTTTCGAAGAGATGACGTCTAGGCCGGTTCTGTAGCGGCAGTCTCTTCGAATCGATGCGTCGAGGTTTGGAATAAGCGCCCTGGAGCGTTGTTTTCATGTGATCGCTTGATCCTTACTCACTCGCAAAGCAAAGAGGATAACGCCGTAGCTACATCTAGTTTTAAAGTTCTATGTCTCAAACAAAGGCATAAAATATCAAAGTTAAATTATCTTCATTTTTATATACTTTTGTAAATCGACAACTTAGACGCATAAAAGAGGTGGTGCATTAGGGAGAGATTACTGTATATATACGTATGGGGGGGATTCCATTCGGAATATTCTTCGAACGTGAGTCACAATATTCTACTGAATACAATAAATTAGGAATCACTGCTCTGAAATGCATATTTCCGATTTTATTGATTTAATAACCCTTTAGTACACAGCTCATATATATATATATATATTTATATATATATATACAGTAAAACCTGCAAAGTTGACTACCTGTCTAAGTTGACCACTTTTGTCAGGAACGGAATTAGCCCTATATTATTAAATGTAGGAAAACCATTGTAACTTGACTACCTAAGTTGACCACCTGTCTATTGACCCCTTATGTACGACTTTGGATGGGAGTATTATAATTTGGATGGGAGTATTATAAAAAACCCTTTGTAAGTTGACCGCCTAATTATTACTATATTTATTTGTTTATCCATTTTTGCAAAGTTAAAAAAAATTGAATAACTTCTCCAGGATATTTTTTATGCTATAATGTTAGATCAGTATTTGTCTGGATAGATGAAACATCAATATAAAGTTTGCCTAAACCTCTGGTGTAAGTTAACCATACGGGAAAACTACTATGAGCACTCTTTTGTTCTTTAAATAAGTTTCTTCTTCTTCGAATTGATCTAGTCATTTTGAAAAATTATGTATTTTTAGGGAATCTTTACGATCAAATAAGTAAAATAACATATTTATCTTTGTTTTAAATAAGTGCTTTAATTTTAAAGTTGTATAGGAGTTATTGTAAGTCATTCAGATTAAATTTATCTAATGATATTTTATATATTTGTGGAAAACTAGCTAATTACTAATTTTAAAGTAACGTTAATGCATAAAGTTATATTTTAATTAGTCACAAATGAATAAACGCATCGTGTAAAAAATGAGAAAACAAAATCTCCACCCTCTATAAGTTGACCACTTGCGGTGCAGCAATTTAATAGTCAACTTACACAGGTTTCACTGTATAGATAAAGCAAAAAAGCAACATATCAACTTCTTGACTTCGAAAAAAAAAAGTCAACTTAATTTTCAAATTTGTGTTTTCATCTTCTCCTTCAATTACTTATCTAACTCCATTTTTATTAGGATTCGAAAGCTTTCTAAAATTTCGTTTGTTAAACCTGATTCTAATTATTAAATTACTAACCCACGTCTTAGTAAAAGAGGAATTGTTTTATTTCCAAATAACACGAAATTAAATAACTTCAAAACAAGAAAATGTTCAGTTTTTTACATCAAAACAGAACTGATTAATATTACATATCAAAGCATTTCTGGCTTTCAAAGTGCCGTAGGTTTAAAAGAGATTAAAGAAAATAGCATTAAAACTTTTTTGAAAGGTTTTAATTAGCAATTAAGCTCTCATACTCAACACCATAATCGGCTTAATTAATGGTAGATACAGTAGAGTTTTTCAATTCAAAATAATTTTTTTTTTCGTTTATTTGTTTCGCTTAGGAAAAGGATTCTATGGCAAAGATAACAATAATTTAAATTCAGGTTTATTAGTTTTTATCAACATTTACTAATTCTGAAGAGCAGAATAAGTCTTTCCGGTAATATTTTTTTTCTCCTTAATTTATTTTTTTAATAATTGTCCGTTTTATTTTATGCTTAATTATGCTAGGTAATAAATGTTTATACTAATTTTTAATAAAACATAGGAAATATATAGACGTTGGTTTCTTTTGTCATTAAAATTGTGCAAAGTTTTTAATTATGCATACTTTTTGGAGTCAGTAAAAGAGTGAAATTTAATTTATGATATAGTATATATAATACTATAAAACAAAGCATAAAACGTTACACTCTTTGCAGAAATTTCATGGAGGATAATGTACTTCAGGACGGCGAAAATTTACTCTCAAATTAAAAAGAAGTTACATCACAAATTAAAAATTTAACGTTACATTCATACGTTGACGATTACGACTTTATAATTTTTTGCAAAACTAAATGCTTTTTCTCTAAGTTAGTGTGATAAAAGTAACAAGGTAACACATTACATTTTTAATGTCCCTATGCTTACTGAAGTAAAAATCGAATTCTTGAACCTTTTCAAAATAAAAATTTTTTTATCTGAAAGTTTTATTAACACATGAAATACTATTCGAAATTATCAGCAGTTTTAAAAGATATACTTTTTTAAACCGGTATTCCATTTTTTTTTCACTTTCTGAAATGGGCAGTTCTTCGGTAACGGAATTACAGATCAGAGAAAATTTAAAAGTTTTTATTAATTTTATACCAAGTTATTATATTTTTTGCATGTGTGTTAAGTACAGTTTAAGACAAAATGTCTGCTTGGAATTGTTCTCAAACAATACAGAATTTTTTGAGAAATTTATAAATGTTCGGTAACGGAATTACAGGAAAAAGACAAAGAAAAAAGTGATGCTTAGTCAAACCTAAATTCCTGTGAATCTAATTATGCTGTCATTGTTTATTTTATGTGGTTAAATTAACTAGATGTTATACTCCAAAAAACATGCATTGCTAAGATTGTACTTATTAGCTGATATTTTGTATTGCAATTTAAGTAGCGGTAACGGAATTACATGTACTGAAAATCAGGATTTTATAATTCAAGAATTTATTTCTAATATCAATTTACAATAGATATGTCATTACCACTTTACTTTACATTATATCTTTTTACAAAGTGATCATTTTTAAATGTTAAATGACCCCTGCGATCCATTTGTGGCTCAGGAAGGGTCATTAAAACATTTTCCTCTTCAACATAATCATAGTCATCTTAAGAGGGCCAGATAAAAGTATCCCCATTTCGTTTTACAAATTTAACACATAATCGTGAAGATTCTTTGGAAAGGATTTGCCCAATGAATTAGTGCGAGATTTCCAATTTTTTGCTTGAAAAACAGTAGCGGATTTAGGTTTGAGGGCACCCTAGGCCCGAGATGATACGGCGCCCTTTTTCTTTCGTAACATATGTTGTTTTATAATAAAGAGCAAGCGAATGTTACAATTTAGTTTTGAATGAAAAATATGAAAAAAAATCTAATTTAGTAAAAAAATAATATGCTAGCATTAAAAAAAGTTTTTAAAAATATTTTCGTTCGATATTTCCGATTTTAGTACAAGCCTGATTAATTATTTTAACAAAGAAATTCTACCCTCAAAATGGTACTATGTTTAGATAGCAAGAGCGGCCAATGAAATAACTTTAAAATTTGGTCTTATATTTTACAGAAAACCTAATCGATTTTTAATTTTAGCTGTCTTACAAATTTTGGCGCCCCTCAAAATTTGCCGCCCTAGACCCGGGCCTCAAGGGCCTACCTAAATCCGCTACTGTTGAAGAAGCGGGTATGTATTTCACTAAAACCCACTGCAAATTGGGAGCTTAAATTAATTTGTAGATTCATGGCAGGGCTTGGGCTTAAATTTGTGGTGCGTTGAGTCATTTGAAAAATAAAACTTTTTAAATTCCAGCTTATATTCGCCATTAACTTTAGCAAAATGAATACAACGTATGTGAGGGACTAAGAGAATCTAACATCACACGCTAGTTCCTGTAGCACAATACGCCTTTTTCTTGGTGATTTCGGTAAATATTTGCTGATAAAATTTTGGTAAATAAAAGTCGTTTAGCTTTTCCCAATGTTTGAGGCGTCATCAGATTTGTTACTGGCATTTCCTCAGAACTGTGAGAAAATGTATCATTGTTTGTATTTTTTTTAATTCTCATTCTATGCTCTTGAACAAGCTTTTTATTCTTCATTCTTTAACTAATTTCTTCTTACTCATACTCAGTTTTGTCACTTTTTTCTTTTCCTATTCTGCTCTTTTATTCTTTTCATTTTATTTGGATTATTTTTCTATTTTTCTCTATACCTTTTCATTTTTTTAGCAGTTAAAGCCATTTTTATTAATTATTGTTTAGAATATTGCTTACTAAGTGGAAGACATGAGTTCTTTTTATCACACTACAAATAAATTAAAATGTACAGTGTAGTTTAGTTGTTTTAAATCTGAATTTCTAATAATTGTACTTTCTAGCCCATTGTTGTTTATTAAGCAACACTCCTTACTTTCAATTTAAAAGGTTGAAATGCAATAAAGAAAGTATGAAAATTACTTTAAATATACTTTTTCAACTCCATAGAATTTTATAATATCATGAAAAATTCAATGTAATTCCGTTATCATAATTCTGCTACTCATCGCGTAATTCCGTTACCGCTAATTATACCACTAAGAAAAAACCGAATATCAAATTTTCAGCCGTATTATTTTCAGAATAAATAAAACTTTAACATCATTTTACGGAACGGAAATTTTTTAACGGAATTAAAGCATGTATACCTATAATTTTAATTAATTAATTAATACACTTTTAATATATACTTCATAAATTTTAACAATGTTACTAAAAACAATATTATTTCTAGTCATTAACAAACCCTAAACAAATAGACATTCAATTTATTTTATACATTGTTCTTAACCATAAACTTTTCGTGTGTTTATTTTCGTAAACTGCACTATTTTGACATCTGTTTAAACTTGTCTTTCCAAATTTATTTAAGACGCCAAATTGAGAAAACTTTCAAAAGAATAAAAACTTTGTACTATTTACTACAGATCACCAAAATTTCATAAACTTCCAAATGATTTAAATTTTTGCCATCCATGTCCTATTTCTCAAAGAATTGCCCACATAGAATTTTAAAAATTTTTAACCTATAAAGCAGTACTTTAACATTTATCATGCATCTAAACGTGTTACTTGTTCCTTATAATTATATAAGCATAAATGTTTTAATATGATGAAATTTATAGCAAAACAAATATATGCTGAAAATTTTAAAATAATGAATAACATTTAAGAAAACGAAATGAAAATAAAACTCATTATTATGAACGGATGCTGTTTTACAAATGATTGTTTTCAGTCACTGAAGTACAAACATCCTGCATCTTGTCACGAGTAAGTTCGTGTGAAACAACATTCCTAAGAAAAATCATTAGTTATGTAATATATTTATGCACCAATGGGTACACAATTGATAAAAATATGAATTTCATGAAATATTTGCTTTTTTTATACCTGTACATTTTTTAATGTGTTCTTTTCTTACAGCTGAATGGGCTGAAGAATCTGTAGCCAAAGCAGAAATACTACGTCTAATATATCAAGGAAGATTTCTTCATGGCAATGTTACACTAGGAGGTCAGTAGTTTTTTTTTTTTTTTTTTTTTCGTTCCTTTGAGGTATTTTATTTAATCTTAAAATTGTTTCTATCTTCAGAAACACTAAATTTTCCCGTGTTATTAGAAATATATATTCACCTGATGCATTACATTTTTCTAACTTCTATGGGAACTCTCATGCAAAATTTAAGCATCATCTGTAAAAAATTGTTTCCTGTGAAATAAGATTTAAGTCGGGGGAGGGGGCAATGAGTGCCGTACATAACCATGAGTACAATTTGCAACTTCCAGTGCTTCCAATTTGAAATAAGTTACACGGTTTTATTTTTTTAAAAAACCATTTTAAAATTCAAAATATTGTTGCATTATCCAAACATTCCAAACAAAGCTATCGTTGCTATTCGGCAAATAATAATTCTAATAATTTCCCAAGAGCCAAAATTATTAATTTTTTTTCCTAAATTTACGTTATAATACATTATAAAATGGATGGAATATTGTATTGTCATCGAAGATAAGCTTGTGTGCAAAGTTTGAAGGTAATTTGTGCAGTAATAGTGATCGAAAACCGCTTATCAAACTTCCGCGACAAGACAAATAAGTTAAATAAAACCGTGTAAAAAATCAGAAGTGGGCAACAGGGAAAAAGGTCCTTAGGCGATATCCTCAGAATTTAAATGGTCAGCGCTTATGTAGTGTACCTAATAAAAATATTGTATAGCTAATTGACGACACACTAAAATTAGATTTTAAAAACATATGCTTTTACCGCCCTAACGAATTGAAATATTAAACCCAATAGCCTTCTTTTCTTTTTTTAAATAAGAAGCGCTGTTTGCTAGTACTTCCTTTAAAACTAATATACAGGCAACAAGCATCACGTTATTTAATTCAAGACATAAAGTTTGCTAGTACTAATCAATTTAACCTCTTCAGACCCCAGAACTAAGCACATACAATTTTGACGCAACTTTTTGGCTCTCTGATTTAAAAAATGCTTGCAAAACAAAATAACTAAAAAAAAAAATTTTTAAATTTTAATTAATAATTAGTTTAAATAATAATTAATCCCCAATTTCCATGTTTTCCATGTTTAAAACGAAGTAAACTATATGTTGATTAATTTCAAAAACAATTGGGTGTTTTAGCTTTCGAATTGCACAAACAGTAGTTAATAAACAGTATTTTAAAACGTACCCAATTGGGTACCGAAAGTCGCAAGAGGATAAGAATGAACTCCATAGGGAATATTTTCTAAGTAAAGATGTCAAAAACTAGTCGCCACTAAAATATGCAGATGGCTCAAACCGTTCCAACTCCATCATTACTTTTTTAATTCATTAGCGCATTAGTCAGTTTGTTTTTCCTTAGTTCCGAAATCATTGCCTCATTTTTGACTGCTTTTATCAGTTGTAATAATGAGCTGAAAACAAAAATTGCATTACTCTGTCAAAAATAATTATATCTATAACGAAGTGTTTCATGCGTCTGACTTTTCATCCTGACGACTAATTCGTGAAGTTTGGATTGAATAAAAAGACATATTTCTATAAAAATAACCACACCTTTTTTTGCTTTGACCGATACCAGTGGAATGTTAAAGATTGAATTTAGCGCATTTTTAACATACAAAACTGAAGAAACTCTGAGGTTGTTTAAAGTATTAAACGGTTTCGGTTCTTCGCGACTCCATTTTCCACCAAAAATGCTTCTAGTCTGAAGTAAGCTACACATGCTCTATTTCCTGCTTCGTACGAAATATTCCGACGTCTACTTTTAAGTGGACAATTCATTCACAAATAGACAAACACAGTTCTCATACAGTGATGAAAGTTTTCAATTCTACTTCCAGCCTGGGAGAAAGCGGATCACCGCTCACGGTTCTTCTTCAGGGCAAGCGAAAAACGTAACATTCATGGTTAACGTTCACATAACGGAATGATCTACCGTGGTGCGTTCATTAGCGATTTATCAGCCGAGGACTGATAACAATAGGAGGATGAAACCGTATTTACTGATACGGATCCATCTTACAGAACAGCAGCGACAAACGTTATGCAGTTTGTACTTCTCTATCGAAAAAATATTACCATTTTATTTTAGAAATCGGGTTCATCAGTTCAAAGTTCACATAGAAATTCATAAAAAAATTCTCGTGAATGAATGCAAATTTTTTTTCAATCGAATGACCTACCGTGGTGCGTTTATTAACGATTTATCAGCCGAAGACTGACAAAAATAGGAGGATGAAACCACACTTATTAACACAGGTCTATGTTATAGAACCGCAGATGCAAATGGTATGTAGTTCGTACTTGTCTATTGAAAAAACAAACTATCATTTTCAATTTTAGAAAACTGTTTGATCAGTTTAAATTTAGATGTTAATGTAGTAATTTTCGTGAATAAATAGAAAACGTTTTAAATCGTTGTTAGCAAGCCATTTTTGTTTTTTCACCGTCTCTTAATGCATAAAAACCCATAAGCCCAAAATATTGATTTAAAAATCTTTCTTTGATTTCAATGAATTTTAAAAATTGGAGATTTTAATATTATTCAAAGACTCGTTACCTAGGGCTATTTGCCGTTAAATGGCTACTAAACTATTAGTATTCTAAGTTGTAAGAAAAATAGTTCGAGTTCTGTTTATCAAGAAAAACTTGGATACTTCTACTTTTCTTTGATAAAATATAAATGTATTTATTTTCATCATACAGCTTACTTTTTACCTTATTGTAAATTATATTTGGTAGATTGAAACAAAGTATCTTCATTTTATTTGCTAAATCTTTCGCTGAATTAAATTTCATAATGCACTGTAAAAAATTCTAGTTCTACCTTTCACCAAAAAAATGTAAAAAATTATGAAATTTAGCTAAAACCAACATTTGGTGCTAAGTTGAACCATTATAATTGTGTAGTTTCACCATGAATGTGAAACTAGGAACCATTATAATGGTTCAATTTTAGTATCAAATGTTGGTTGCAGCTAAATTTCCCCATTTTTTTTATTTTTTTTCATTGTTTTGCTGTAAGGTTGAGCTAGAATTTTGTAGTGTAGTCAGTGCTTACTTCAATCCGATCTCGGCTTACAATACATTCACAAACTATTTTAACATCATAACTCACACGATTCGACCAATAATAGGATGTACCGTGTGCAGTTAATGAGAAAAGGAAAATATATCTACGCAGCTTAAATAATATGATAGATTCTTTAATTGCTAAAAATTAAATTTAACGTTTCTCCAAAATATTGGTGAAAGGTATCAAGAATTTAGCTGCAACCATCTTTTTGGTGAAAACTTTCACCAATTTAATGGTGCTCCTACTTTAGCAACCAAGTGTTTAAGGTGCTATAACCAGGTGTAGTAAACAGTAATTTTATATAAAAAGCTTCTTTTAAAGTGCCTTTTAAATTTTTCCTCGTAGCGTTTGAATACCGAAGCTAATCCATGAAAATTTTTGACGCATAAAATTTAAAAGCATATAGTTTTGTGAATCAAGAAAACGAAAAGAAATGCTTTTTAATTAATTTATGTTTTTATTGGTTTCAAATGAAAATTATAGGCTTTTTAAGCGTACTTGTACCTTAATTAATTCTTGAAAAAGAACGTTTTTTAAAACGAACGTTTATTTTACAATTATCTCTTTTTTATCTCAGCTTTTCACTTTATTTATTTATTTATTTATTTATTCTATATTTTAAGTCACTTATTTTTCCTCACTTATTTCATACTTTAGTGCAGCATTTCCCAACCGTTTCACTCTTACGAAAGTTTAAGTTTCAAATAACCTTAATGTCCGTCTTAGTAGGAAGAACTTTATTTGGATAATTTTAAGCGATGCTGCAGGCGTTCATTATGAGCTTGCAAATTTTGGTTATCCGTATCAATATCATAGATGTTTCTTTTGTATTTTCAAAATTGGTATGTGAGAACTGTAATTTACATTCTAAAACTTAGAAATAAATTTTTGCACAGGACCAAAAGCACAAAACATTTTGTAAAAAAGGAGGCTGCTAATTGAAACTCATTAAAAAATTATAAAAATTGGGAATATGGTATAAGTCTGCTTCAAAAGTAATAAGTTTTTGGTATTCATTCTTCGGTTTTGTCTTTGTTAAGTATCAGTCATTCCTATTTTGCAAATGTTGCTATTTATTTAAAATTTAAATAAATAGCAAAATTAAATAAAAGTTAAATAAAAAATGAAAATTAACATCAATAGGCTCAACTGAAGTTTCACTTCTTAATTACTCTTCACACAATTACTGTTTTCTTTTTTTTTAATACCAATGTGCTAGAGAAAACCGATTAAAACTGCTATTTCATTCTTCTGTAACCATCCTTAGAAAAGTATTGGAAAAATTAAAATCATCTCTGCATAAAAGCTTTTGGTATTTTCCAATTTTTAAATACACTTGGAATTTGGTCGTAACGGTCACGAAAACTATTCTTTTCTTAAAACCCAATTGTTTGTAATGTGTTTGAGCAATCTTTGCTGTTATGAGTGTGAAGCCACATTTATTGGAACTGGCAAAGCGCCCAGTTTTACTCTTGAAGTCAACATTTCCTTTCATCCTTACCCTGCTATTTCTAATTTGTGTTGAAAAGGGTTGGTGATATTTGGCTTAAATCTTAGCTCCATATCTAACTTTAGCGTGACTTTTGGTAAATTTAGCCTAGTTGTTAACTTTGAAGACACATATCTCTTTACTCCAAAGAGAAAATTTTAGCATAATATTTACGATAGTGAAACTATGCAAGGAGACTAGAGCTCATTTTAAACTCATTATAATTTCTGAAATAATTAGGTTATTTTGTTAGTAAAAGAAAGAAAAATTTAATTATGTACTACTTATAGAATTTAAACAGAAGGTTTTTTTTCTTTCTTGTGACTTTGAAATAAACAATACTCACTTGTTCTTTCACAAAAAACTCTTTAATTGCAAAAAACTCTTCGTAATTTAATGTCATTTGAAGTGGCATATTATGAAGGGAAAATAATGTCAGAGGTGATGTCCATTTGCTTGTATGCAAGATTCAAGCCATTATTGGAAAGTGGTGTATTCCCCCGATCCAAGTTTTCAAAATCAATTTCTGCCACTTCCTCTTCTTGGTTGTCTCCTTCAGATCCGCTAATACGAGGTGATTGTCAACCAAGACGCGCAACTTCAGATACCCCAAAAAAAAGAAAAAAATCGTAAGTACTTAAAACTGGAGACCTTGGCAGTTACAGAAAGAGATTATAACAAACACATCATATACAAACATACGTTACACTACGGTCTACTGCCACATTGCTACTGAAATGGACCGATGTAGCAAAAGAGTTATGATACCTTGTTATCCCTACATACCACAGTGGCATAATACTGTCCTTTTCACAAGCGTCTGGTACCAGTCGGTCATCCTGTACTTAATTTGCATTGCTTATTTTGCACTTGTTATTTCTGATAAACTGCAATAATTTAGTTCATTTATTTGTAATCCAAATATTTTTCTTTCGTTTCAGCTTTGCAATTGCCGCTAGGTAGAACAACGGTAATGCATTTAGTCCCGAGAGAAAATCTACCCGAGCCTAATTCACAAGGTATGTGTTGGATGTATTATGGTTTAATATTTTGCTGTGTAAAACCTTTCCAAGAAAACAAAAATCATGTACGTATTTTTTTTTCTCAAGCTGAATTATTTTGAATCACCTTTTATTACTTGCCAACACAGCTGACGTCTCCTGGGGTTGAAACTTATGCCATCAATTTTTTGTGCATTAATTAGTTTTCTCTTCAAGAAATTCAAAAGAACTCTTTTACATTTCAAAACCTAACATTTGATATCCGAAACTAAGATTTGCTCTCTCTCTCTCTCTCTTTCTTCTCTAATATGATCCTAAAATCTTTCTGCAAACTTTTGTAAGCTACTGAAGAAACAAAGAACATATATTTTAGCAGTTTTGGCACTTCACACTTTTATAACTTTACCAAACGTCAAATAAAGTGAAGAATAGTAGTTACATTAACTTCACATTTTCTAGAAAAAACGAATTTCGTTGTCTTTTCTTTCCCTTTCTGTACAGTTTGATGGATATGCCTTTTAAAAAAAAGTTTCTTCCACGCAGTACATTTACTTACATTCTCTACTTTTCCCAGTAACTATAACCGCAAGTGAAACTAACCCTTTGGCATTAAATCAAGTCTAGAAATCTTAACGACACTTTTTTTCTAATCTTTTCTTCTTTTAAAGATCCAAAAAAAAAGAGAAAAATCGTTTTCCAAAGCGTGCGAAAAAAGAATTGCATCATAAACTCGCCCGTTTACTGCATTGAACTATCATCCGTACGGGAAAAATTATTTTATTCTGGAATAAGAATATGGATGAATCTAACCTTATGTTCTGACAGTCATATGACCTATTTCTTCCACTCCTGGCCAATCATAGAGTCCTTTAATTCTGCGATGACCAATAATCGATACCTCTCTACGTCACTTCAGTTGCCCTTTCTTGTAATGAGAGTCTTTAAAATTTGAATATTTGAACAGATATGTCTCCAACAAATTGAGTGGCTGTGGGTTTCGAGTGTCTTTTTACTCGCATTAATCATTGTAATAATGATATGACATAAAACTCTAAGTGAGCACTAAATATTTTATAATGCGTATTAAAATACGGTTTTAGCGAAATCATATGCCAACAGAAAGTAGTGTCTTTAAAAATGATTTTCCGGAATTCACTCATGTTTTTAATTTTAAAACTGGGACTTATGTTTTACAAGTTTGTGAAAAATGTTTTTAATGCTTTTATTTGAAACACATTACTTATGAATTAGGTGATATTTTCACTATTAAGTCCAGTAATTTTTCGGTTGAAATTAATAATTTGCCCTACTAAAGACAATTGTGACTTTTTCTTCTTTTTTTTTAATTCAATATCATTATTAAAAAAATCAAGGCTGTTTTTCTATTGGTGGTATCTTTGCCACTTTCGCGTCTGAAAATCTACAGTTCAAGCACATACAGTTTCAAGAAATCACACAACAGTTCATAGAAGTCATGACCTTCACCCCCTTAACGTGATCAAAAACAGCCTCAAACTGCGTTTTTAAGAAAATTTTCATGAGAGGGCACCGAATCCCCATTTCGGAAAGTATGGACACCTGCTCTCCGCTCCGAGACCCCTGATATGCCGTCTCATTTATGAAATTATCCCCTTCAAAACCAGAAGCTGGCCAGTTTCCTTAACATAGAGTCGCATACACGTTTACTACACTTACTTTTAAATCTCTAAGTAAATTTTTCAAGATTACCACTTGATGCAAAAGATTAACAATTGGTTCCCCGTAGATATAAAGGAAATTTTTTTCTCTTGAAAAAGACTTTATTTTACTTTCGCACACCTGTGACGATGTTGGACTGCAGATTCCACCTTCTTCCTGTGGCTAAACTAGAACACAATACCGAAGCTTTATCACTTGACTTATTTTTATTTATTTTATTTATTTATTTTTTTTTTTTTTTGTCACTAACGTAACTGCATTTCTCGGGAAAGAAAATTGTTTTTTCTTATCTTAATTTACTTTCACTTTCTTCTGATACAGATGCTGTGTCAGGAAAGATTTCGCGGATGTAGTACGCATGTAGAATATCATAAGTACGTATGTAGTATATCATTACGATTTCTTTCCAGAGTAAAATTGTCCGCTATTTCACCTTTCCTTGTGAAAAGTTTCAAATTCAAAATAGTACTATTTACAAATCCCATTCCGTTGTTCAAATGAGAACCTCCCATCTAGCACTTGCAATACCGGTATTTCGTGTTATTTTGCAATTTCGTAAAACCGGTATTTGCTAAGATAAAATACCGGTATTTTCGGCATTAGTTATGGATAATAAATATTTTTTCAATTATATAAATTTTAGTTTAAATTATTAGATACCCTATTGTAAATTTAAAATAAATCATTCAAAGCCAAAATTTAGCTTGAAAAGCATGAATTGACAGAGTATCAATGAATGAAATTGTCTGAAGAAAACAAAAAGATATTTTTATCACTAGATGGTGTGATGAATCATTCCATTTCCGTGCATTTATGTGCACCATGATTTTATTTCTTCCATTTCCTTGTTTATATACTTTCGTTCATCAGGCTATCCCACTTGCCGCTTTGTCAAAATTCAGTTCAAGTATCTCACAAATGTATTTTTTATACGAATAAATTATTCTAACCGTTAATTTCAGCATTACTTTATATTATTATTTTTTTTAATCTTTGTCCTAACTATATTAGGCTTCAGGGGAAAAAACTCTGTTATTATCACAAATGGTAATTTGTCGCTAGTATCGGTTTGTTCTCCTGTCTCGCTATTTAGGCCTATACATGGCCGATTAATACTTCGTTTCTTTCTGAACTGTTGTCTTTGTATTTTTAGTTTACAACTGTACTTTGCCTTCAAGTCTACCGCCAAGTGGGTTTTTCATAAACAGTGGCAACCATTATGAGCATTATCAGTTGCAAATATTTGGCCTTTAACCGTGTTTTTGTGACGTGTAATCACGCATATAATTAGACGTTTTTCTCTCTTTGTCTGTGCACGTGAAGTGTTAAAACCAAGAATAAAGCCGTAGAATAATTGTGCTTTATTGTTTTAAATGTTTGAACATTTAGATATTTTTTAAATTGGCGAATTTCTCTTTCCCAAATAAGTATATCTTGCATTATACTTTACCGTTCAATATATATACATATAGTATATATATATATATATATGGTGTGTGTGTGTGTTCCATAAACTATAATGGTTCCTTTTTAACTTTATTTTTTGTTCCAATGCCATAAATTTTTATAATACTGCTCTTGTTACAAATATTTGATTATAACGTTTGATCCTTTATTTTATATTCGTTCGGACAAAATTGTTTGTATAATTTTAGTTTGTACATTTTTTTGTATGGAATTTAGGAATACGTAACGAAGCAAATATGTTTTTGTTCTTTTTTGAAAAATTTCTAACATCGGTATAAATATCGGTATTACGATATCACGTTTAAAAACATACCGAATACCGGGATTGTATTTTTAGTTCGGTATTGCAAACACTAGTCACATCGGCCATTGTCTGAAAATATGTGCTCATACTCGCGGACCCGCTAGATGGATTATGAGTTAGATGTGACACGACATCTGCGCAATCGTCGTCAACAAACAAAATTGAACTACCGTTTTTAGCCTACTTTCCCGTAAAAGTAAAAAATGAAAGAAAGAATGAAAGAATGAAAGAAAGAAAGCTTGATGTATAGTAAAAATATCGCTAAAAATAAGAAAAAGTCAAATAAGTTAATTAAATAAATATTGAAAAACAAAATTTTGAAAGTAGGGTTTTAACCGTCCGATTCGAAAGATTTTTTTAAATTTATTTATTTATTTATTTTTTTTTTTTTTATTTATTTATTTTTTTTTTTTGCATTCGAAAGATTTCGGCGAGAGCATCTCATTTTCATATTTCATTTTTTGATTTGAACAATTTTTCCTTCAATTTTGAACAGTTCAAAAAATATATAACATTAGCGCCTATGCGTAAAAATGAAGAGAATTATGTAAACTCTGGGCATAAAATCCAAGTTCCTTTGAACAAGTTTATTCGAAACAGCTCTCAACGAAAACATTTCTTGATTTGAAAAATTGAACAGTTCAAAATTATTTAACATTAGCGTCTACGGGGAAAATTCAATCCTATATAAATCCTGTTCTAACAGACGGATTTGCTTGGAACAAACTTTATCGAAAATATATCATGATGTAGAACATGTGCAGATACGAAATTCATCCGGAACTAAATGAGCCTATTTTCCCACGAAACTTTTTGATCTGTATTTTTTAAGGATATTTCCGAATGAATGAATTAGGGAGTGAATGAATATGTATAAACGGTTGAAAAAGGTATGTTTGAAGTAGTTAAGAACTAAAGCTAAATGAGAAAGATAGAGCTAGAATTTCAATTTGATATTGGTGTATACGCGAAAGTAAACTCGTATTAATTTTATCGAAATCTGTATAGCAAAGTTATTGCTTATCAAACAGTGTGTTCATTTTCGGGGCTCCTTCATTTAAATACAATTATGCTCTTCTTAATTTTATTACATCCTAATTTTAAAATTAGAAGTAACATATCCATCGTCATCAAAGATAGCATCAAACAAATTTGTTGAACAAGGATTCTTTCCCTTTTATGATGCTTTTAGATATCAATGTCTCTTCATTTAAGTAGCTAATCGCGTCTTTTTTTTTTTCGCATTATTTTCTCTTTCCTCCTAAACTACGCTGCGTACACATTAGATCAGTATAATAAGGTACTCTCACAGCGGGCGCTTAATACTATATTTTCTGACACTGCATAAAGGAGTGTTCATTACTGAGCGAAGTGGTATCCAGGAATATCCGCTGCATTGTTAAGACCACTGTGATTGATGACTCTCTGTCCTCCTCATCAGCTTTGTCGCTCAAACCTTTCAATATTCATTACGAACGGATGCTGCGGCTGGACCAACGCCCCCTGTTGGCTGAGCCCTGGTGCAACGGCCTTGTTTCCAGGGGTCCCCTTAATGGTAGTAATTACCGTCGACGACTATGTGGTCTTCTACGGCGTGTTTTTTTGTTGCTTGGGGACGTAGCTAGAATGCAGTTTGCATATTTACAACCCTCATCCAAGAAAGCTGAAACATAAAATACAATTCTCTAATAGAATGCAACCAACAGGATTTTTTTCCCTTTTAGAAAATTATTTTACTTATTTTTTTATCATCAAAATTCATAAACACAAATAACGTAAGTCACCCAGTCCACATAGCATACACAAAAGGAAAAAAAGAAATCATGCAACTACTAAAATATTACAATTAAATCCACATATGCAATGAAGGAATTCCGCTGCATCAATTTCAATTTACTTTTGACTTTATTAAAATATTTTTTATAAATTAGTGCATTTATTAAATGTATCTAAGTACATTATTTTTTTCTTATAAATTGCCCAACTTACACTAATTAAATAAGATTGATTTTTGACTAGGAGTAAAGAGTAAAGGCATAAAAATAAGGACAGTTAGATAAGTTCAAACTGGCATAACTAAACAGTACATAGCGAACTACTTACTCTACCAAAAAATAAGAGCTTGCATCCACATCCTCACTTGAGACAATTTAAAAATATATATTATTATTATTTTATTTGATAGCTATTTTTAACTTCTCATTTCAAAATTGGTTAACGGAAGGACATTTTTTGACATATTCTATGTCTTCAGCTTGTGTAAAATTGAAATATTCAGTACAAGCCAAGATCATATAAAATTGAATGATAAGCATTCGGCTTTTATAAGGTTTGGATGCTTATTATGGCACAAAAATTTTTCTTTTCAAATAACATTAATATTGTTCTTAACTATTTAAACTTGTTGGGAAAGAAAGGCCAATAACGGAAGGACAAAAAATCTCAATGGCTAAATTCAATTATATATTCATAATTTTTTTTTTGCATCAATGACAGTACCGATACATTACCTAGTTTCGGACTTTTAAAAGTCTGAAGAAACAACAATGAAGGAATTTAAAATTATAAAAACAGCGTTGTGTGGTTATAATGTAGAAATTCTTGAAAAATAACGTCCAGCATTTCCCTTCATTCTTATAGTGAAGAAGAGATTGCTTTGCAAACTAGTCGAAATACGTGTTTGAAATTTTCATTGCAAATTTGGGCCAAACATCATTGAATATGTGAAGCAGGCAGCTCTTTTTTCTATAAATGATGTAACCAAAAAATATTCGTTACCTAAATGCTCTTTCTCACTTTACAATTTTATGATTAAGCATTTATGTGAATGCTTTATGAATTAGTAAACTGCAATGTGTTCAATATACTTATTATTATTATTATTATTATTATTATTATTATTATCAGAAATCTGGAGCTTAGCGTGGGGAAGGAGCACGGAGCACTGGAGCAACGAAATTTTGCTCGAAAATGGAACAAAAGTGTCGTGCTCCACTGCTCTGATCTTTCTATAAATTTTTTTTATTTTTTATCATATTAAAAAAGTAATTAACTAAAAGCAAGAGGAAAATAATATAATCTATTAAAATTATTGGGAGCATGGAGCGGGGCTGGAGTGGAACCGGAGCAATTACTTTGAAGTCGGAGCGGAGTTGGAGCAAAGCAACTCAAAAAAGTGGCTGCCTTAAATCCCTGATTATTATAATTGTTATTATTATTATTATTATTATTAATTATTATCGCAGTGTAAAATTTAAAGTTTGTGTCTTTTGTATTTTAGATCAGCGGCAAAAATCTAAGGATCGGTCAAGTAACTGCTGCTCAGCAAGTTGCTCTATTCTATAATAGAGAAGAATGAACTGGATGATTTGGCCTAGAGGAATCGATAAGACGAGTATATATAATCTCAGTTTGGTCCATTATTGTAGAAAATTAGGATCTCTTCTTTCATTCCACGAGACGAACTCTCTGGACCACATTGTTACAGTTTCGAACTTTGTATGACGTCAGTAAGATGCTAAATATACCTGTAGAAATATTAAATGTCAGTCATTTAAATGCAGCTGCTTCAATAAATGCCTGGTTATACATTTTTTATTTCAAATTCATTTATAATAACTGATTGCTGCTTTGAATGTTTGTATAGAAGGTTTTAATTTTGACATCACAAATTTGATACCACAATGGAAACAACTACTCGTTTTTTATGTGACATACGTTGAAGCCGAATTTATTTTCTGTTACTGTTTGTCGTAAATATAGCAAACTTTAAAATGATTGTGAGTGTAAAAAAAAGATGTTATGCACTTCATCTAAGATATTGTGTTAAAAATATTGTATTTGTATATGTTTTGCGACATACTTAAAATTGCGACAGTATTACTTAAAGTAAAGGAAAATATTCAGTACTTTATTTTTGTATTTTTTTTCATTGCAGAATGTATCACGAAATCCTTTAATGTTCATCACACATGAAATAAATAGTTTCATATGACGTAACCTCTAAGTCACTGCAACTTGTAGGATGCACATTATACTGTACAAAGAAGAAAAGTTATAATTGTCTTAAAGTATAGAAAATATTTTATGTGAACCAATGTTTTGTTTAAAGGTAGCACTTGTTAGTGCAGCAAATACAGAGTTCATCAATATTTATGTTCTCTCTTGTTCCGTAAAAGCTTGAGCCTCTTCAAAGTTCTGAGAGTTAATTTTTACTTAATAGCTTCGTTTTCGAGATAAATATGGCATAAAATTTAAACAGCAATGTTTTATACATAGATATTTTAACCTTCGTTGAGAAAATGTCTGTAAAGTATAAATCTATTATATCGAGGGATTTGAATGACACACGCTGTGTACACAAAGTGAGAATCGAAAGATAATGTTGGCGTTTTATCTCTTTAAGGTGGAATAGAGTTACTGACGTTATAAAAGGCAAACGGGCTTCAGCAGTTAATTCAATGTTGTTGAGCAAGCTCTTCAGCTCTGTTTCACATGCTCATCTTTAGCGAACAATAAGGTATTATTTCATTTCTTCGTGTATTGCATCCTGTTTTGTGCCATTTCTTGTTTTTTATAGATATATATATTAATTAAATCGGTTTTGATACAGCATTACGTAATTCTCAAATTGACATTAATTAATTGTCATCGTTGATCTTAACGCTGCAAATGAACCCGTCGAACAGCCCTTCTGATGAGTCAAAAACAGAACCATGAACACAGTCGGGAGTTCTCAAAGGATAAATAGAGCTTTTTCACTCGCTTTCTCGAACAGGCATGGATTGGCGTATTTATCCATCATGCCGACAAACCTTGACATTTCGGGCATCTTAATTTGGACAGGAATTTGAAATTTGATGTCAGCGCTTATAAATACGACTTCTGGGATAGTCTTGAAAGTCCGAAAACAAGGTCATGGCCGTCGATGTTAGTGTCTATCGATACAAGGGACATATTACATTGTGATCACTCAACATTGGTAAACATTTCCAACAAACAAGATTCCAGTATCAGCAAACATGTCCATCAACAGCTGTAAAAGAACACTTAAGTCAACTTCAGAAAGATATACATTTAGAGCTATAGGATCGCGCTAACATCGTTCCTAACCTTTAAAATATCATGTTAATTTATAAATTTAATTTTATTTTGGGTCCTGAATCCAAAAAGAAATTATTTTTAACCTTCTTCAATTTTCTTTTAAATATTCAACCTTTCTTTATGTCGATTTTTGTTTTCCATGCCTTCCTTTTTAAAATAATCAAAAACATTTTTTCCGCACGTTAATCTATTTAAAATTGTTATGAAAAGCTATCCTCAATGTTATTATCATATAATTACCGGTATTTAAAGCTAAAAGTAAACATATGAACATATTTACAATCTGTAAAGACTGCGAAAGTCTTTTGAAACGCTCTTTTAGTGTCTTTTAAAACTGCGTCTTTTAAGACTACTTCTTCGTCGCCAATGACAGCAGATATTTTTCGATCCTTTCTCATTGTCTGTTGCACGCTTATTATTCTGACGAAATGTCTCTTTCGTTCTATTGAAGCATCTCAGCGGATATCCGTCATTTCACTTGCGTTTTATTTTCGAACCTCAATTGTTTGTTTGATAATTCAGTGTAAGAATCTTCCTGCGAAAACGTGCGGTAATAGAAAATGAGTGAAACTTATTACGATTTCGTATTACATTAATAATGCATAACTTACAGTTAGGAAGAATTATTACATCTATTTTCACGAAATTTGTTTTCACTTGCCAATAAATGGCATTTTCTTTTATTTATTTGTACCTCTTATATAATGTATTGGAACGTATATTGTCTTTCAAAGAATCAGAACGTTCTCGAATGATTCTTGAATGCCTCGGATTAACTTCACTATCTTATTCAACCTGGTCACGTGACGAATTTGACATCTGATTAGAGAATTGAATGAGAGTTTGACACGTGACTTATCAAAAACGATAAAGAAGCTAATCCGATTCGGACGAGAATCAGGCTGATATTGTCCCAGCTTTTGCGTATGTTCGTATTCAATGTGAAGATAATGGCAAAATTTCAAAATAAGACGGATTGTGCTTCGAACTCTTATATTAAGTAGGGATAAACGTGCAGCAACACGATTTTGGCAGTAGGATAATTCAGCTTAGTGTCAGTTACGTACAACAGATTGTATTTTCAGATCCTGTGCTTGTCCTCTTATTTCAGCAAAAATAAGGAAAGAAAAAAAAAAGAGAATAAGAAGTCATCTATTGTTGAAATCTTGTTCAGAACAATAAGTTGAAACTTATTATATAGTTAAATAAACTGCGTTTTAGCATGCTTTGATGTACTCAATTTACCCATTTGTATGCCATATTTTTACGTTTAAAAAACCAAGCTGCATAAAATTTATAAAAAAACCTGTTATGTATTTTTTTTTTTTTTTTTTTTTTTGCATTTATGATGTTGGACCTGTAAGTGGAGAAAATTTATCTTGACCAAAATTCAAAACGGTACTGAAGTAACAAGTATGAAGTATGCCTAGGATTTTTTGGGGAAAAATGCTTTCAATGGCTTTAAGAAATGTGATATATATAATGAGAAATAAATCATGAATTTTCAGGTTTTGGACAGTTCATAAACCTTAAAGAGTTACATCATAAACATTTTAAGCAGATTCGCCAAAACTATTTAACAATTTAACAGCCGTTTTTATTACATGAATTGTGTTCTGAGCATACCTGTATTTCGTTGCTTGTAAAAAATGCAAATGTCAGTTTTCCATCCTTCAACTTTTTAAAAATATTTTCGTTGATGTGCTTCGGTGCAATAAATGCAATGTTGTCACTTTATAGTTGTTATCGTAATTTTCCTTCGTAGTACCTTTCATAATTTATTTTATGAATTATGTCAGCAGTAAAAAGTCACTATTATATTATTTAAACATTGTTTGTTCATGTATAGCTATTTTCGTTTTCAAATAAATAAAAATTGTTTCTGTAATTTGTTTCATTCACAATCACGTGTAATACAATACACCTGTAAACGAGTCAAGAAATACACTCAATGGTGATAAAGTGAAACCCCGATTTTACGTCCCCCGAATCTACGTTTTTTTCATCAGGTCCCAGTTTTTCCGTATACTAATAATGTTAATTTAACCCGGATTGTAAGTTTGTTATATATGAAATTTCCCGCCTTTTACGTTTTCCCTGGAAAGTGAAAAAAAAAAAAAATGTTCTAAAATAAGCAATATTTTTCCGTCTGTACTTTTCGTCAGCCGATGAAGATCAACAAAAAGAACCCGAAGCACAGCCCGTCCCTTCTTTCACTATTGCAATGAAGAGCTTACAAATAGTGAAAGACTATTTTCTTTCTTATAAAGACAAGGAAAAAAACTTGCAACGTATTTCAATCCTAGAAGATGCTGCATTCACTTTGAGCTCAATGACTAAAAAACAATCCACTATTACGGATTATTTTCAGCTTAAACGCCAGGAATCGCATCTAAATGTATTAAAATTATCTTAAAATGGTATGTATAATAATGTTCTTTTCGTAAAATATAGATATTATCCCTTTTGAAAGAGTCATCTTTACTACCTTTAGTTTTTTTTCTATTTGATTTTTGCGTTCTATGTATTTCCCGTCACGTTTTTTTTTTGCCCAGTCCCTTGAGAAACGTAAAATCGGGGTTTCACTGTATATTTAACAAACGGTTTGCAAACAGAAATTTTTCCTTAACAATTTTTTTCGCTCAAGTGGTGCATTTAAATTTAACTACAGAAATTTGGACGTATTGACAATTTTAAATATGGCTAACGCTTGAAAAAAATTTAATGAATGGTTGTACCGGTTGGCTATTTGTCTTTTTGAGTTATCACTTACCCATGTCTAACATATAATTGGCTACCCCCCCCCTCCCCCTCCCGCTCGGAACCGGCTAATGCTCCAAGCAGTTTTCTCAGAAACAATGAACAGTCTAAGGCTCTAGTTTAGTAGTGTTACCAAATATAATACGTATATTTTAATACATTAAAAGAAAATACTTTGAGAAATGTTATGTGTGTTTAACAAGGTTTGGAAAACTTTGAAAATTTAACAACGGGTTTGGACGAACCTGCTGAATGCACTCACTCATACAACTTAACAAAGTTCTTCCATAAACTCAGGAATGTACTTGGCCAAACAGCTGAAGCAATTTGACGTACACAGCACAATGATGCTTATTATCAAAACCGTCGTTTCAAGAACAATGAACATATATAACAAAAATCGTCCAAACAAGTTACAGAAAACAGCGATATGAAGGCTGTAGTGATGTGAAGCCCCTTCATCAGTAAAAAAATGCTCAACACGCAACGTAATGTAGTGCGTTACGTCTGCATTCACTGAGCTTTTGTTTTTCCTATAGGCTTTGTTTTTAGGCGACCGTCATTCACGTACTCAACGGCATAGTTTGTCTGACGTCACATGTTCTAGCATCGTTACGATGTCTGGAGCAAGTGCAGTAGAGGATGCAGGGCTTCAGGATAGCATGGGATGGTAAGATGGAGCGTGACGGTAGCATAAAAACCAAGCCTTATTACAACAGCATGCTTCGTTCGATCTTGTCTGCCGATGCTAAACTGACGTCACAAGCTCTCTTCTGGGGATATTTAATCAGGTTGTCTGGAGCATGCGCACAAGAGATCATGTGACCTCAGTTCAGCATCTGACTTCGAGATCGACAACTAGAGTTTCGAAGCTTCAGTTAAAATTAACAAAAGTTGGAGTGAAATATGTCCCTTTAAGTGTTAAAAAAATCACAATATTCATTATACAAATTTGGTAGCAAGAAATTTTTGGTGGGGCCGGGAGGAGGGAGTGACCTCGCGATTCACTTATAACACACACGTACACACATAGAAATATACTTACGATATGTATGCATGCATATACAGTTTTATATTTTCATTATAATATGACCTCCCTATTCGCCGCCCCTCCACCAACATTTTTCGCGTGAAACCTTTTTCAAAATTCAAAACGAAAATATTAAAAATAATATAAAAACTCTACGTAATAATATACGTCGGCCTTTTATGCAGTCTTCTCCAAAAAAGAAGTCTTCATGACCGCCTCCCCCTTCCTTTCTTTTAATTTTCATACCATTTATTTTTTCAATATTCATATATATATTTCCCCCCCCCCCCTAACCCACTGTGCCAGTACCAGGTTTAAAACATAGATATGTTTTACAGAACCAGTCGCATAAATCATCGTTCGGTTTCTGTACATGCAACCTGCTAACATGAATATAGAAATAGTCTAAATTACTTGAGTGCTCGATGTCCTCAGTTCTGCAATGTTATCTGCACGCAATAGTGCACATTGTCCTTGACAATCCTATAAGGGCTGCTATAGCAGCAACATGACTGCTGTATTATCACACCATATCCTCTCGTCAAATAATTCGCTTTCGTAATTCAGTAGCATAATTTTACATGTAAAATGTAAACAAATTACCATTACATGATTTACAAGAACAGAGCCAAAGGATAACCCTTAAGCCATGTCCCCCTCCCTTCCCCACAATTTAATTTCTTATTCCTACTCTTCTGGAAATCAGCTCCTGCTACTAACGGAAGGGATGCCCTCTCAGAAACGCATGCTCAAATTTCACGAAACTTTCGTCGTATTTGACGAAATGGCTTCGTGAAAAGTGCTCCGATTAACCATTTCGTCAAATTGACGAAATTTGTTTCGTCATACATTTGACGAAATGAATTTCGTCAAAAACAAAAAAATATTTCGTCATATACGTTTCGTCAAAAACAGCGAAATTTTAGTCACTTGTTTCGTCATTTATTTGATGAAACACATTTCGTCAAAAACAACGAAATTTTAGTCGTTTGTTTTGTCGGGTCTATTTGATGAAATACATTTCGTCAAAATGACTAAATTTTCATCATTTCGATTCCGTATTAACGAGTCTTTACATTTTATTAAAATTGAAAAAAATTTCGTCATTTTGATTCGTTAATTATCATGATAAATTTCGTTGTATTAAAATACTTATAATTAAATTTCGTTCTCTTGAATTTGTTTTTAAGAGGGCAATTTGATATTTCTCGTAATTTGGGGCTTCAAATAATGACATTGAAAATTTTCGATTTTTGAGTTGCGGCATTAATTGCTGAAATATGTATCATTCATTTTAAATAAATGTTCTAAAGGAGAAAATTTTCTATCATACAAGCATGCCATATTATATACGTTTAAATTTCTTATTTTAGGTCAATTGTAACAGAAATTTCTTACACAATTTTATTTTAACATTCCTTCTAAATTAAGCATTTTGTTGACAGATAAAAGCAATTAATTTTTTTTTTGAATATATTTTCCCCTCATAATCCTGCAAGCAATGAACTATCAATTTGTTTAAGTTCTGTTTACTAATTCATTCAGAAAATTATTCCATTAATTTTAAAAACTTAGTTTCATTCAGTTGGTTATATGTCTGTACGAATTTGTCATATGAAGAATTGCTTTTTAAGGGTTTTCAAACCCCATAACACATTTAAAAGAAAAAAACACCAGCAATAATAATAAAATTTGACTTTTATTATGTTGGTAAATATTTTTCTAGCTTATATGGAGCATTACAGCAAAACTGTTAATTATTTGTATGCGCATCTAAATTGATAGGAACATGTATAGAGCACAAAAATCCTGTTTGAAAATTAAAAGAAAGGAATTTAAATCATAAATTAGGGGAAAAGCATGTTCATGATTACTGTAAAATACCAAATAACCCCCCCCCCCCCCTAAATTTTGAGAAAATACGGGAGGGGCGCTTAAACGGTACAAGCGAAAAATCGTACCAATTATACGTCGCACCCATCCATGATTCATTAAAAGCAGTACCACAGTGAAGACTTATCTATTACTTGTTTGTTTAGCAAAATTCGTTCCGATCGATCCCCCACCACCTTCAAAAATAAATAGAGAAAAAAAAAAGTTAAGTGGCAACCAAATTTCGATCGCGCTGAATGCACAGCTCTGCATTTAACCTCAATTCACATGTTTTCCTCTGCAATAGTAGATTATAATTATAAACAATAGCAAGAAAAGATAACACCAGCTAAAGCGAACGAAGCAGGTGCAAAACATTCATTCCCCTTGCCTGACGCATGATTGATTTTTTAGTTACTTAAATGTGCACAGAGAATTATTTTTTTACTTTTTTTCTGGCATCTTCATTTTAGATCGGATATTGACTAACTTGCAAAACTGAAAATTCTTCCGCGACTATAAGCGCCCCCTAACGATGATGGTTCGGGCCATTTTGAAAGTGCGTTCTTTTAAATACAGCATGAAAGTTGGAATTAATGTTTTGAAAATAATGAAAATAAAATTTAGTGAATTAATTTAAGACCGTTATTGAGCATTTTTCGTACTCATATTCGAGAATGGTCCACTTTCTGTTCCTACGGTATGATTTCAATCACAATCGAAGTTGGGGGGCGGATTCTTGATATTTTCTCCTAAAGGTAATTCGCAGAAAACGGGGGAAGGGGGGAGGAAGCGCGTGTTCGGTATTTTACGGTAAGTAAATTCTTCAGGGTCACAGGACTCTTAAAAAAAAAAAAAAACTGTACATACAAAAATTTAACTGATATTCAAAAACATGCCAACCCTATAAAATAAATTACAAATCTGAAACTTTTACCATAGAACAAGGATATAATATATGTGGTTTTCTTCCCATATTTTGACATGATTTATAGATTACAAATACACATTATAATACACATTATTTATACACATTATAATCAAAGCAGGTTATTTTGAATATGTTATCGTTACTAAATTAATTATGCAAAAGAAATATTTTTCGTTCTCAAAATCCTGTATGAAATAAAATATCAATTTAAAAATTTGTTTCTTTAATATTTAATTATTTAAATTCTAACAAAAATGAGAAAAGAAAAGATGAAGACTTTTGTTTTCACATGTGTTATAGTCCGCGTAATTAGAATAAGCGCATCAAGGTCGCGTTTCCTGCTTCGTCACCATGGCAACTGCGAGAAAGATAACCAGACCTTTTTTTTGCACTGCAATTAAGGCAATTGCATTACTACAACTCCGATTCAAAATATTAGAACAATTGAGAAAAAGTAATAAGAATTTATTTTCCATTTATTTATTTTTGATACTAAGTAAATGCAATTAAATTTCTTATAAATTTTCAATCTGGAATGTTTTGATAAGATTTTACAATTTACAAAATATAAAATACAATAAATTAGGTATACAATAGCTTTCTGAAACACATCAAAATATTAGAATAAGATTTAGATTGGTTCAAAATATTAGAGTACTTTTTCTTACGCAATCTATTTTTGCCATTGAGAAATAAATCTGATTTCAATTCGCCTATTATTATTATAAATAAAGCAACAAATTTACTTATGTTCGCCAAACCAAGTGGGGAAAAAGTTTGTAGCACGGGAACCATGGCGAACAGAAATGGAAAAAGGTACAGTTGTGTGACCTTGATACGCCGATTCTAATTACACAGATTATAGTTGCATTCAATTAGTATACTAATTTGGGGAACAATTGTTGATACTTACAACTGATTTTTTTAAGGATTCCGACACATTTAAAAGAAAAGAAAAAAAGGGATACACACACCTATATCAAACTGAATCTCAATATAACTTACAACACCACCTGATACATGAAATTCGTTATATATTGTAGCTACAAAATACAATATTAATTACAATTTAAAAATTCAAGAATATTTACATAACATAGTAACAGAACTGGACTATGTGATTAATCATCACACTCAGATTATCAGAAATTGTTATAAAATGTAATTATGGTAGGCTGAAAAATCTAATGAATAATGTTAAAGTTTTAAGAGAAGTTTCCCAACTCCTTGTATTTTGTGGCATTAAAATTGTAATCTAAAAATATCCCCCACACCCTATTTAAATATGAAATAAAACATTACTTGTTTTTTTTTTTGATAGACCTGACATTATACAAAATTAAACTAAAGCATAACATATGGTAGAAATAATAATATTTTAACACTGTCACTTAGTGGTGATTGTAAAAAAGTTGGATTTAATCAAACTAGGCAGCAAAAATAATAAATTCTAATTTTTAAAAATTAGAAAGAAGATTGTCTTTAAAAAGTATTTTTCATAAATTTCAAATTATTGACAGCAATTAAATTATATTTTTTTACAATTTAAAAGAATTTGCAGAAGATAGTTATACAAAAGTTTAGTAATTACAGATACTTCTATTTAAAAAAAACCGAGTGTTTTGCAACTCTGCTACAGCTGCTAATGGAAATTAATACTCCTAATGAAATTAATATTTTTTCAAAATGTAATGATTCTTTCATTTTTTTCAAGCAATGTGTTATTGCAGGGTTCATCTTTTGGGAAAACAAAAAAAATAAGGACTTTTTAAGCAAACATTCATAAATGATGGCACACTTTTTTTAAATATATTTGACCCCTGCCCCCTTGTCACAAAATGTCCCACTTTGTCATCCCCCTAGTCACCCCATATTGGAGAGCTTCTAGTCCGTAGCTTCTTCATCTATTTCATTACTTATGAAAGAGTAAAGATTAAAATCATGAAAAAAAGCTTCAAAACTTTTCAGAAAAACTAATTTTAAAACATTCAGAAATTCATAGATAAAGTTAAGTAAAACTCCACAAGCATAAAGAACAACAATGATATCTTCAAGAATGGAAAGCGATTTTGAACCAGTTCACCACAAGATGCACCTTTTGAACTATCGAGCAGAGTTGTATTTTGTGCGTTTTAAAATTATTAAATGCTTAAAGTGAAAAATTAAATGTAAAAATGTCCTGCAGTGGACCAGCATGTTCCAACTTTGACAAAAAAACTTTGTTCACGCAGAACACTAAAAGTGAAACAACATTGACCAAGTTAGTGTTTGGGAGGGTGACACCTCTCACAGCTGGTTGCTCTGGGACTGTGTACACACAAGTGAACCGATACTTTTGGAGGTGCCGACCCCCAAGTGAGTCTCTCATCTGGTTCAATAAAAAGGATCCGGCTCCTACCAATAAGGGCCCCTATAAATCAGGAGCAGTGCACCCTCTCTTCCTCACTTCATGTGAGAACTCACCAACAGCAACAAATGTAGAAATGCTTTTGTATGTACTCTATTATTTAGTTTTTTTGGAAATCACTTTCTCGCCCTTTCACAAATTCTTGACATTTGCTATGCAGTTTTTAAGCTGTCCACTTCCAATGCTTAATTTTTTTTTATATGTTGGAAAATTTTTTTTCCAGTTTCTGAACAGTGTTTGTTTTTTGAGCTATTTCTTTTATGCAATCCATACCTATCACACAAAAGTAGGTTTGTCTTAATGTTCTTATACTTTATACTATCCACATTGGGAGGGGGGAGATATATAAAGCCAACACAAGTTTATAATTGTTATCAGTCAATTTCAAATAATAGTAATAAAATATAGTAAAGTTAAGAAATAGAAAATAAATCACAAAATATGGCAAAGTTAAGTAAAAGCAAAAAGTAAACACAAAATATGGTAACGTTAGAAAACATGAAGCTTCAACGTTACATTACACATTGAATTTCAACTACAAATATTATTTATGACGGGCAGATCGTTATGGTGCTAAATTCAGTAGTAGTACTCTTTCTGGTAGCATTAACAATGCTTAAGAAATAAATTAATATGCTTAAGAAATATAAATAAAATGTTATGAAAGTGAAAGTATGAAATGCAATAGTTAAAACTGGAAATTTATCCACTCTGAAGTATCTAACTTCAAAAGGTTTTTTCACTCACAGTTACTCGATATATTATTTTCTGAAATTGACACATAAATCTTTCAATTAGGGAATCAAATCCTCATTATTTTAGCTCTGAAGATACAATATCCATTTTTAGATATTTAAACACTGTACGAAAAATTCATGAACCAACCTGCATGAGGAAAGAAACATTTCAAAATTAATGTATTGCAATAGAAAATTGAGCAAGTGACAAATAATGGGGACAGACAGTTGGGGGAAAAAATCCTTGGATATTCAAAATTTGGAGTAGATTTTTTTTATTAAGGTAGAAGATAGATTCAAGGAAAAAACACCTACTTTATAAAATTTTTACAGAAACAATGAAGATAAATTATGCAAATGCACTACAGTCAACTTTGCACCTTAATTACTCGATTTTTACTCGTCCCACTAATATTTTAATAATGTTATTGTTATTATTTGCATAAAATTTAAGGAAAATTCCCAAAGTATATTGTAGCTTTAAAAACTAAGAAATAATAATCACCATCTACAATGAATTATTAACCTGGTTCAAAGTTACCATGACACTCAGGGTAACTTTGAACCGCATCAGAAAACAATATATGAAATACACTATTTTAATAAAAGAATTATAGTTATGCAACACTGAACTATACATTTTTTTAATACTTAAAAACTCGCCGTTTTTAGTCCACAACATTACAAATTTTCTATAATTTATGATATTGCAAGAAATGTTACATGAGAAAAAGAGTAGAAGGAAAACATCAATGTTTAGGACAAAAATTCCCATTAGTTGAAGAAATCAATTTTCATTTTTTTAGGTAAACATATTCACACAAGTTATATTAATTAAAACAACTATTCAAAAATTTCATTAAAATTTAACACTTTTAGCCGAGTACTTTTGCATTTAGCAGAGAGTTGGAGCTCATAAAAACCTTTCTATTACCTGGTGGAGTAATATCTTTTGGAGACAATTTTGTTATCTTTCTGCTCGACAAATCATTATTGGTGGTCATCAAAATGATACCTTGAAAAAAATAATACCATAATAATCAATTCTCACATTTTAAAAAATATCACTCGAAAATCTTTATTCATACATATTCATCAGCAATTTAATGATAGTATGTAATTTGTAAGCAAAAATTATAAGAAAATAAAAGTAATATTAGGCACTTTGAGAAGAGCTATATTCTATTCTATACGTTTAATTTGAATAGCACTCAAATATTCATTCATATGCACACTACATGCTTACTGCAACTTTTCACATATTCTCAGTATACACCTGAGTATCACAAATCCTCTTACTTAAATTTAATAGAATGTCTAGTTATGTATATGCTTCTTTACAATTTAATTATATGTTTTTATAATCAAACTAGATAAACATATTATATATATTCTAATGGTGTTATTTGCAAACTTTTGTTACATGCATAGAAAGTAGAAATAAAATTTTAGTTTTATGTAGAATGTATCTATAATCAGTAAACAACAAATCTCAGCTAACTTTCCGCCGGCTCAAAGTTACCCTGAGAATGGAATAAAATTGAAATGTCTTACTTGTTTGACATTTTACTAAATATTACTGAATAAAGAATCACATATACTAAAAAATTCACTATATTTAGAATATTTATGAGATAAAATGCTTGGTAAATTAGTATAATGTTACTTACTTTAAAAGAATGATAAGTTTTAACAACTTTTAATCAGCATTCCAAAATAGCTTCCAAGCTGTAACTTTATATTTACTGAATTATATAATTAGCTGTGTACAGTTGCTAAACTTTTTACTGAAATAAAGAGAAGAAAAGTGATTTTAAAACTTTGCCAGAAGAGTAGCACTGAACGTGTTCAGTTTCATTTAAAGTCAAATATTCTAAAAAATATGAAGTGCTGCAAAGTTACCCTGCTTGACTGTATATAAGTTGATTGAAGGTTCGACAAGTTGTTAACTTGAACAACAAAATATACATTATTTTTAAAAAGGTTTAAAAAATTAGCACAGCATTGCAGTAGGCAGTTTTAAATTATTATTGTTGTTTTACTTTTTGCGAGTAAAATACTATTAATATGATTCCACATTTCCCACTTGGCCATAATAGTAAACACAAGGCAAACATAGTTAGGACTAACAGAACATTGAAAAATATTAATTCAATAATATGTGGCTATTAAACTACAAGTACACAATCACAGATTTTGACAATTCTAAAATACTTACCTTATGGCTCTTTTTCGCCCACATCTGATGCAATTTGTCACTTGAACGAGAGCTTCGTCAGAACAGCTACGTAGAAATCTTCCAAAACGAAAACGCCATTTTCTTTAGATTGGGTGAGCGTTGAGCGAGGAAACATTTCGTCAAATTTCCGAGAGTTCGCATGTCGTCAAAAGTCAGGTGATCGCATGAGGAAAGAATCGTTGTAAATGACGAAATTTGTCTTGACGGTTCAAGAATCGTCAAAAATGAGCGTTCTATTTCTGAGAGTGTGGAGGATGCAACTAATATGGAATTGGGAACAATAAATAACTTCGTTATTCGTATTTCAATTCGTTAATGAATATCTATTATTGGATCGTCTGATGAATATCGAATATGTTATTCGATTGCCGAATAATTAAACTCTATGATTACGTTGAATAAAAATATTTAATATAAACTCAAGGTATTTAGACAGGGCATATGTGTTACGCAAATTATGCTGTTACTTTTTCAAAAAAATTATTTTTTTATATTCAGTTTGTGACCTATAATTCCCAGCATATCGTGTGATCCATACTTTCTACGCTTAAAATTGTGCAGTTAACTAGAGTTTTCCACTCAATTCTGACCATTTTTTAATCTACTTGGTGCGTGTCACTTTTATAGTACCATTTTATCTGCGTACACAACCGACCATTGATGAAAAATGTAAAAAACTCATTTTTATCCGCAAAATTATTGAATAGTTTTTTTTTCTTTTCTTCTGATTAAAAGGAAATGTGCTAAGTTATCTCAGGAAAAAAACTTACAAAATCCTTATGAAACGTCACATTCATTCCAATTATACACGTTCACAATAAGTTCTTTCAGTAAATCTAATCAAAACAGAATTTTAAAAAATCAGTTTAGTTCAATTTACATTAAACACCTGCAACGATTACAATAAACATGAGTGAAAATAACATTATCAAAACAAAACAATAAAACAGAGGTATCAAAGACGTATATTAACACGGATTTAGTAAAAAAATAAAGCAAACATAAACTAAGTTCTCAAACATGCGACTAACTCACTTTTTAGTTTAAAAAAAACGAATGAAATATTTTTTAAGCTGAAGTACTTTTCTTCTACAACCTCCATCTCTGTTAGCGCTAGGACTTAGGGATGCCCTGCAGCCGTGGTAGTGGGGTCCTTGGGCGGGTCTTCAGCGAGTATCGAACACGCGACGTTCTAAGTGGAAGTCCGATATTCTAACCACTAGGCTACCACGGCCGCCTTAACCTGAAGTACTATATTAAAATGAATTATAAAGATCTCCATATCCCTATGGATACTCACTCGGCCAACGTGCAATTCTGTAGTTTTGCTGAATTTCTTGCATTTCCTTTACTATGAAGCAATGATATCATTCATTCCTTACATAAAAACAATCACGCTCTTATATTTTATGTCAATTCTGTGTGTTTATTGTTTTCCCTAACGATTTTACAATTGCACCATTTTTCTTGACCGTTACATTTTTTCTGGTAGACAACAAACTCAATTTGTCATCGTAATATTTTGAACTAGATTTTGTTTGAGGCAAGGTTATTTGTTACATTAATTTCGTCATCGTCCTAGTTAAAATTAAATTTTCGGCTAAGCTTGTACTCTACAGGTGTAACCATAAACACTGACTATATTCACTGACACTTTCATTATTAAGCTCTGCAAGTTCTTGACCTTGAATGATTTCTTTGTCATTCCTATTTTCTTGATTGAAACTGCATGTCTGTGGGTTGAATCTCTGAATCCCTTGATATTTTATCCAACCAGTAAAAGAGAATCTTTCATAATATAACCTACATTTTCTCCTGTAAGAGCTAAAATCTACCGTCCCTCCTTCAAAAAATTTCTTTTTCTTAGGACTACAAAATTTTTCTTCTTGAAAATTCAAAACAGACTGTAGGGCTAATATACCTAACAAGTATACTTCAAATTGGTAATACAATAAACACAAACACATAACATATTTTACTCACCTTATTCCTTTATTCTGTGGAACAGGTAAGTTTTGCAAGCACTAACATGGCTTGTTTATCTGTTATTGTGAACTAACTCATGATGTAAGTAAAGTGAAGGTGGAAAGTGGAAGCGAAGTAGTAGTATTTCAAGTGAATATAAAGGATTCAAAGGAGGGCTACAAGATTTTTGGTAAGTGGTCTTTCAGACTTAGATTATGAGGTTAGGCTTAAAAGGCTCAATATGTATAGTCTTGAGCAAAGGAGAGTCAGAGGAGACATGATTCAGTTGTTTAAATTCATTAAAACGGGAAATGTTGATGGACTACAGCTATGTGCTGAATAGAACCAGAGGTCATTGTTTTAAGCTTTTCAAATCTCAGGCTAATCTTGAAATTAGGAAAAATTACTACTTTAATAGGGTTGTAGGCAGTTGGAATAGTTTACCGGAAGCGACTGTTAATTGCAGTGGGGTAAAAACTTTTAAGAAAGCTCTTGATGTCCATTGGGGACTGCTAAATTGACTAGGACCAGCCTAGCTGGGCCCTGAGCCTGTTGCTGGTCGTCACTTTTGTATTTGTATTTGTATTTCAGTCAAACATTAGACTGACACTAAATTACGGTATCTAGAGTAACCTGCAGCTTTTAGTTCACTAGTATCACTGTCACTGTTTAGAGGCAGAAAGTTCTTTCGTTTGTGCAAAGGTAATCCGTAAAATTGATAATCATATCGCCTTGATATTTTAAAGCAATTATTTACTATGACATGGACTTTTGCCTCTTGCATGAATTTTTCATAATATCTAATACCAGATTCAACTTAATAAAGTGAAGGATTCTTCCGATTCTATTAACTTTATTTATAGTTTCACCGACCACTTCAGGTCACATACATTTTCGAGTTTATTTGCTTTTCTCAAATTATATGCCTCAAGCTCTCGTCAAATATGACAGATAGTACAAGACAGATGGTAGAGTATTACAATACAAAAAGGGAAATTATACAAGAATACTCCCAGAGCACAGGACGGAAATCGAGCCGCCCATCAACTTTGACCAGTGAATTTTACAGCCAGTCCAAAAGCTTAGAGAATCCGGTGCCTCCCTGCGCGGAGTGAAAGAGGCGTGGGTTCGATTTCCACTTTTCCCTGGGTGTATTTCCTTCTTTGTATATTAAAATGTGTTGTGCTGTCTTGTTCTATCTGTAATATTAGACGAGAGTTTGAAGCATAGCCTTGAGAATAGCAAATAAACTCGAATATTTATGTGACCTGAAATGGTCGTAAACAAACAAACAAACAACAAATAAACAAAGCTTAGAGAAGAATTCATTTTATGCAAATTCTGACGGATACGCCATTTATGATGCGTTAAGAGCTCTTCATTATACAGGGTGACAAGAAATAAGCGCCCGAAAATAAAATGAAACCACGACCAAACAGGTGGAAGAATATACTTTATTTCAAATAACAAATACTTCTCGGTATTTTAAATTTAAGAAATCAAACATTGCGATGGCGCATACGAAAATCAAAGTATACCCCGTCACAGTCTTATGATATCCCTGGGCAGTTGAATAGCAATCTTCACCTTAGAAACCGTCTTGGGATTCGCGCAATAGTTTGTTTAAAATATACACACAGAAAAATGACACGTATATGGAAATCAGAAAATTAAGGCTGCCAGTTAACATGCATTCCACACAATGCTGAAAGCGTTGTGTATCGGAACATGGGAGGCGCGATGTGGATAATTGCCAACCTGCATAAACCATTTACACTGTAAGCAAAGCTGGTGTTTGGCAATCAGAGGTGCGATATGAACAACTGCCATCCTGCATAAACCACATGCAATCGAATCCGGTAGGTTTTGAGTGACAAAGATGAAATAATTGACTAACGAGTCACAGTAGCGCAGACTCGGAAGAAACACTACGACTAATTCTCAGATAGACATTGCACACCAGTGACGCGCAACAAAAGTATCGACCTGCCTATTTGAAAAAAAAAGTCCGATAAGAAATCTCCAAAATCTGACCCCCAACCCCAAAAGTCGCTCTTCCGAATAGACAAAACTAAACAAAATCCCACGTTCGGTTGTTAGTTTAGTATAGCAGTGACATTTGAGCGCATCATGTTCAAGTTTTCAAAGTAGCACACTTTACTATAGGGGTCCTTATTACTTGTCATGCTGTAAGAAAGGGCATTGCGCGCACTTATATTATTTGCTGCTCAATAAGATGGCGAAAGCGATGCAGAGACCAAGCAGTGAAGTTGTTTCAACTTTTTCCATTTAAAAGCAGAAGGCAATCCTGCCAAAAACATTGGGCCATCGGTAAAGCGCTCGTTATGCAGCATTTGTAGAGTTGAGTTTTAGCCTCATCAGTAGCGGATTTAGGTTTGAGGGCGCCCTAGGCAAAAGGCGATATGGCGCCCCTTAGCATTAAAAAAAGTTTTTTAAAATCTTTTTGTTAGATATTTCAGATTTTAGTACTAGCCTGATTAATTATTTTAACAAATAAATTCTACCCTCAAAATGGCATGTTTAGATAGTTTTCTTTCTAATGGGGTCACTAACCATTGCAGACCTAATGCGTACCCGGGTAATCGGCATCCATTTTTTCAAGTAGCACCACTGTCGGTGGATGCCATTGCCACTGAATTTAGACGCTCAGTTTTCCCCTTGATGGCGGAACCCGAGCTCTCATTTGACGTGAATTGCACTAGGTATTTAATTTAGCCGGGAGTATCCAAGCCAAACGGATACTCAAGGGATCTCTAACATGCCGCTCAATTATGCGACATGGACGCAGATGGTTTTCTGCATCTTGAAACTCCACCGACTTGGGCCAGGTTAGAACCTGCGATCTTGGGAGTACTAGACCTGCGTCTTACCACTACGCCACCTTGTCGACATGTTTAGATAGCAAGAGTTAGTTTACAGAAAACCCAATCGATTTTTAATTTTAATAGTCTTAAAATTTTGGCGCCCCTCAAAATTTGCCGCCCTAGGCCCGGACCTCACGAGCCGCATACAAAACGTACACTGCCAAACCCCGCTTAGGAGCACCACCAGGTATAAATAAACGTGATGATAAGATCATCAAGAAACTCGTTTCTACGCACAAACTGTTAGTCCGTGACGTTAGCACGGCTCCCAGAATAAAAATATCAAAAATTACAATTCACGCGCGACTCGAAAGGAACCTTTTCTCACAAAGCAGCAAATGAGCTTGTAAACATGTGTTACGGTGGGAAGTATTTTTCTGCACTGTTCAGAACAAGCGAAGCTTAGACGGTACAGACAAATGTTGGCATGATTTCTGCTAAGTGCTAAGGAAATTTTTTAGTAGACAAGGCGCACAATTAGTTTTGGTTTGAGCTGCTTTTTGGGGGGAACTATGAAATCAAGTGACTTTATCCGTCCCATTGTGCAAGAGTGAAACCGGCTTAGACGTTTTATATGTGTTTACGGCAAGTTAAAGGGTGGCCTGAGTCACAAGCCCAATCAGTTCTCCAGCCAGTTATTCTAGTTGGCTGTACTCTAGGCAGCTGCGTATGTTCTTTAGAGATTCTCCTCCGAAATTGAAATTTACTTTTTCTCTTAAGAAAGTTACCTAACCAGTTTTTATTGCCATGGCCAGGATACTTTATTCCTAAACTTCATTTTTGGATTTAAAGATTATTTCATTAATAAGACACTGTTTTTTTTAAAAATATATTTCTTGAACTTTTATATTCACAATGTAATTCAAGAAAATCTTAAACATTAGTTTGTGACCATCTGTCAATAATGAATAAATGTCAAGTTATAATAGACAAGAAGAAACAACAATTTAAACAAGGGAGTAGAATGCAACAGCCTTTATTTTGAACATGGAACATTATTACAAACTTCATCCATTACGCTTTTCCAAAAATAGCACAAGTAAATGCAATATACCTTACTCCAGATCCCACTATTTTCTGAATGTCAATTGCTCATGTATTGCTTTGATTTTTCGGTAAACACAGCATGAAATGCATAATTTTTGAATACTCATTATGCAGAAGTACAGAAAAAGACAGCATTACCAACAGCAATTAGACACCCAGAATGTAGGGGATCAATTATTTTGTACTAATGTACAATTGATTATATGGCAAAAAATCTAGGCACAAAATCATTTTCAAAAATTTAACTCCTCATGATCAATAAAGATAATATAATATATATATATATATATATTTTATTTGAAGTCACAATTAACAAATGGTTGCTCCATCAATATGGTTGTAAAACAGCACCAAATACTTAGTGCTTTGGAAAAGGACCAAGATTACATAAGCTTCAAAAAGTGTAAACTCTGACAATAAATGGACAGTGCATGATAACATGTGGTATTGAATTGGGCAAACAGAAACCTTATTCAATACCACAATTCAAGTACAGCAGAAATATAAACAAATTTTTCAAATATTGCCTCAAGAGAAAAAAATATAAACGGAAGCCACCTCTGTGAAGAATCCGTAAATATAATGAGAAATTCTCTGCTTGCATTTTGTGTCATGGTAAATAAATATTGCATAGTAAGTAAAAAAAATATGAAAATTCATTTTGTACATTAAGATAATAAAAATACGATGTATAGCTACAGTAGCTAGAATAAATAAGATAGTGTTGCAAGTTGTAAAACAAAAAACATAATATCAAATACTGTTCTCAATATTCCTTACAGCCTACAATATTAACTATCAATTTTAGTAAACATAAACTTGGTACTACATCTTGGAACACTACCCTACTCTAGCTACCTACAGCATCACAGAGTTTAAAAAAGAAAAAAACAATGGCTTTATAGTGCCCTATATAATTTTTTTAATAATAATCATTTAAATTGTACACACTCAAGCCGTCAGACTAGTATATTCAGGTATTCTAATGAAAGACAACTCTAAAGTCAGAAATTCTATATAATAGGCATAAAAATTATATGTATATATAGATATATCTCTGGTTACATGATATAATGTAAACTGGCTATAATATAGTTCTGAGCTTTAACAAGAGGTAGCAAATACTGCATTTAAAGAATTCATTTAAAACATTTCAGTACAAAAAGGCCTTAAGAAGGGGATTTCAACTTTTAACAAGGTACTTGGTGCTTTTTTTCCCTTTTTGGTAACTTTATATTTATATTTAACAAAATAGGAAACAGTTTCGATAGAACATTTTTTACGGATTCTGTATATATTTTACATAATCATCTACACCTCAAAAGCAGACTTTTGTGATAGGAACAAGAAGTTATAGAAATAAGCAAGAATATGCATAGCACTTTTCCCAGATCATGAGTTATATCCTTGAGGGAGGGGGAAAAATAAAAAGGATAAAATAATGGTCCGCAGAAAAGGTGGCCACCTTTAATATCAGCATGGCATAAGAGACTAGGGAAATTAAAGAGCAATGAACAAATGCAGTTAATGTGGCAAAAAAGAAAAAAAAATGAAATAAATTTGTGAAATCTATATTTGAATAATAAGTATGCTCAAAATAATGAGTAAAATAATAATTAACAAGAAGAATTAAACTATATAACCAATAATAAAAATTAATAATGGCATATACAAACATACAAAACTTAAAATTATAAACACATTGTATAATTCATTCATACTTTAAATTACATGTATTTTGCTTGACAAATCAGCATTAAAGCTCTCAAAAATATATTCTAAAATGAGTATTTTTATTATTTCTCATATTAAATTAGTTCTTCTATAATAAAAGAAACATATTATACAGAAGTTCCAGTATACATGACGCTTTCAATGAAAATAAATTACTTCATCTAAAATTCATACAGAAGTTTCAGTATATGCGAAACTTGCAATCAAAATAAATTAGTTCATCTAAAATTCATTTCGTATGTATAAATCAGCTTTTAAGCTCCTTATTTCAATTAAGTTGTAAATTGCAATGAAATTCAAAAATGCAGATATAAATGAATCGATTGTAAGTTACATTTGAACTTAGCTTTAATTATCACATTTATCTACAAAAGCTAGTTAACAAAAAAGCCTCAGAACTTCTGAAGCTCTATAAAGCAAGAAAGCATACAGTATTCACTCCATAAATGTAAAAATTATAGCTTATGAAGATTTTAACAACATTATTTTGTACCAACTTTTGAGTATAGTATAACTTTCATATTTACAAGTGCATAGCTTTATTTGCATAGTTCGGTAAATACTCCAGTGATGAAACCATTGCAAATAAAATTAAAAAGCAAACTTTTGTCATAAAATTGGTGGAAACCCAAACTATGCTCATACTTTGTTTCATTGAAATATTTCAGCCTATTTGACTAGACTAGTAAAGCACTAAAAGCTTCAAAATTGTAATTTATGTTGGAATGTCTTAAGGGCAAAACATATAAGCAACATAAAATTAGAAGTTTTGTAGGAGTGAAATATTTGTTTCATTAGTTTGCTTTGCAATGGAAAAAAAGAGCCTATTGCAAAAGTTAGAGATATTTATCTGTATAAATACGTTGTGAAGGTATTTTCCTCCACATCAAATAAAAGAGAAAACGCTAACAGCATATAAAACAACTTTAAATTTCATGATGAGACATAAACCTGGTCACACCTGAAATCAAAAGATCAAATACAGGAAAAAAAAATAACATAAACATTAAATACAATTGTATATGAAAATGGTTTTCAAAATAACACAAAAATAAACACACAAAATGCTCATATAATAATAAACAATTACATAAGCATTTAGTTAGCAAGCTTGGAACAGTCCAGCACATTGGAACAGCCCAGCTAGTAGTAACAGAATGCACACAAACACATTTCAATGTTTGCTCTTATATTGTGCATAGAAGTTTGTTCTGAATATATTTTGAGTCCATTTCTCTCTTTCACGCAGGAATGCCTAATGAAGCAGCTTTTAATTTGTCAAAAAATAAGTTTTAACCATACTTCCTCAGTACATTATTTTTTAAATTAGTCGAGTTTTCTGTTTAATTAAATCTTACTGAAAACTCTAAGGCAGACAGTGTTGGCACTAGTAAAGTGCTGTCAGCCAATTAAACACAAAATGTTTTTTGCCACAGCATTAAACATTCCAAAGACTAGGATGATAATACAAAAAATATAATCTTAAAATTAATAAAATATCTACTGCTACCTAGATTTGGTTCAGCAGTCATACAAAGTTGATTACAAAGTATTCGTAAACAGATGCAAATATAACTATAATAAAAAAGAGGATTTTTTCTTTATTTGGAAGATCGAAGGCTATTCCATAAAATGATTAAACAAAACAAGAAAATAAAACAACTAAATCTCTAATAACTACACATTAAAATTCAATGCAGAAGTTTCAGATTTAAGTACAAGCATTTATAATTATGAACACTAAGTAGATACATCAACACAGTAGACACAATGCCAAGATTGTCATTCTACAAAATAACTTTGTTTAATAATCTTTAAATAACAATCTGAAAAACGTTAAAAGTGAATTTGAAACAAATATTGTGAGCAATTGTGTAGTAAATTTTAGGTGTTATATATATGTATATATGTATATATATCACAGGCTACTTCACAGATGTGTAAATATAATTCTCTCAACTCACTCTGCTACGACAAAGTGTAAAACAATGCTAAACTAAGAACTACATGATGTATATACTTTTATCTAACGTTGTAGACTGGTACAAAAAGCAGCTCAGTCCACTCATTACATGTAGCTGCTATGGATAATCCCTAGACAGAATCAACTACAAAATGCTACACTACACATTTTCATGAGATCAACTATTACATAGAAACCTTGTAGTCTAATATTAATGCAGTTGGCATACTCAACAGTTAAGATATGGCTTTATAAATCCTATAATTCAACAACTACAATCTGGCCGTTAAATAAACATCGAGTCTAAATGCTCTTAAATAAGTAATACTACCTAAGCAAAAGCTACAGGTAGTCTATGGAAGAGGCAATTTTACACAATGTATAAAGTATTTAAAACTAAAACATGATGGTTATTTTTGGCTAGGGTAACCACATAACCTTCTGATGTTATTTTAAGACCACAACAGCGACTGACTTTAACATAAGGACACTCGAATTCAGATAACAAAGTACCTTGCCTTGAAAAGACTACAATGTGAAAACGATTGCCATGACTGTCACCAACAAGAACATCTCCAGCATCACTGATGTCAATACCATTAGGAAAATTAGTAACATTTTCGCAGCCAATTCTTCGCAAGAACTTTCCTTTTTCTGAAAAGACTATAACACAATGACCTTTAAAATCGCATATATAAAACTCTTTAGCACATACTGCTATGTCAGAAGGTTCCCGCATATATTCGCTACAGTCAAACCAGTGAAGAAGGTCCCCTGCTTCAGATATAATAAAAACTGTAGGTGCAACACTATCAACAGCAACTATAGTACCTTCACTTGTTATAGCCAAACCAGCAACAATGTCTATGTAGCGAATGGCGATCTTCTTCAGAAAGTGTCCAGTTTTTGTAAAGATCTGCATTCTAGATCTTTCACTTCCACGGTCACAAACAACAAACTTACCTGAGCTGCGGATAACAGCCACCTATAAATGTAAAGAAATGAAGTTAAGAACAATCTATTTACAATAAAAAACATACTTATGCATTAACCATAAAAATAGATGTGACTGCTGCATTCAATCAATAATTACACTTCAATTTTTCATTCACAAAAATAATTTACATACCATAATTATTAAAATAAACATAATTAGTAGATCATCTGCAATGAAAAAGTTTTCAGTTTACTGTAAACCAACTCAACAATTTGGTGATAATAGTATGAGCACTCTTAGTTACAATTTATGATTATTAATCTTGAATCAAACTTTTATGTAACAAAATAATCAATATGCTAAACTCTAAAGAAAAGATAATGAATAATGGCAAAAAAGAAGCAAATATAAAACAGAGCAGGCTCAAAAAATTTCTTATTGACAGCATTATATAGTTTAAAAAAACTTGCTGTAAATGTCACAAAAGGATGATGGATTGCCAGAGTGGAAAGAGTTACACATGTAATGACAATATTTCCAGTTTTATATTACATCAATATAGAATGATAAAATACATAATTTTCTATACCAGTCAGTAAAATCCTATTTTATAACTAAACTTACTCAAGGCACCACATTCAACAACATTTAACAACTCACTAAATATAAAAAGCAATGGGAACATGAAAATTTAAAACTGCTTGATTGACAACTGCAAACACTCTTATTCGGGAAACTTTTATAGCAAAGAGCATTCCTGTACACTAAAATAACATGCAAGAAATTCTTTTGCATTTTTTAGCTTAGAACGGTGTTTTTTATGATGGTTATTTCAACTCAATTGCTGTATGTTTATATTTTTGCAAAATGCTTTTTTCAAAAACTCAGCAAAAGTGCCTCCCCCCCCCCCCAGTTCTAGGAGTTTATTAATCTTCATCTCCCAGCTCTATACAGAATAATAATACTCAAACCACAAAGACGTTTGGAGCAATCACCAACTGTTTGGAATCAAATAACAGCATCACATCATCTCACACATTATGAGGAGAAATATTTTTTTAGCTGGTAAATGTTTAGCATTGCATGCCTTGGGCTTCTTCTGAGCACATAAAAGTTTAAAGAGTTTTGCGCATATCCTGACCTTGCTTCACATTCAGAATTCCAAGATGGGAGATCTAAAAGGACAGAACTTCACAGTAAATCATTTTTGCTCCAAATTGGGAACATTATCAATTACATCAAGAAGCTGCTGCAGAACAATAATACCAAGACAACAATCCAATGTTTAAAGAGTAATGAAACGTTTGTTTAGCAAAACTCTCAAGAGAGTATTTACTCTTGGTGGCTATTTAAGATTACCTGCAATTTTGGTTAAATTTTTGCATCAGCACCACAACCAGTCTTAAGAATTAGAGAAATTATTGAGAGAAGTGCTAACAGAAATCAACCATTGCTAAACATAATATGTTTGCAGGACATCACTCTGGCTTCGATGAAACTGAAGTAGTTTCTACAACACTACTATACCCGCCTTCACCAAGAATCTTTAGAAATTCATTATCAAGATAATTTTAATAAAAAATTTTAAAAGTTAATAATGAACGAGTTCCATTACTACATATTGCCACTATTAGATGCCATTTCCAGTCTTTGAAGTCCTTTTAGCTACAAAGACAGCAGGGTCAAAACTACAAACTCTGCCTTGTGGGTTGAGCCATGAAAATTTTAAAGACTATCTGGAAGAAGTATGTAATGTGTCAGATGGAAATATTAGCAGCAAATACCCAGATGAACCACAACATATAAGTGAGGAATATATCTTTTGTTGGCTAGTACTGGCAATAAAAACAATAGTTTTAATATTTTCATTAGAACACTTTTATACATGAATGGATAAAGCATGTTTATTACCAGTTTTGGTTAATATATTATTACATGCATGGTTTACATATTTTAAAGTAAATAACTGGAAAATAATTTTATTAGCAACCAATATAAGTTCCTTTTGCACACATATTTATCGAGTATGAAATTAAAAACCTTTTCTTTCTCCAGAATAAATAAAAATCTTACATCCAATTCAAAGGATTCCCTTCTAAATAAAGTCATTTTTCTCTTAAATATTAGTCAGCACTATATGACAAGTCCTATGGTAGGTTAGGAGTAGTATACTAAATTTCATGAAAGGTTTTTAGTAAACACATTGTAAAAGCTTATCTAATGTGTTATGTCTAGGTACATTTTCCCGATTTTAAGAACTTTTTTTGCTTCTCGCTTTCTGCCAGTTAAAATAGAAAAGAAACAGAATTAACAAAAAATCTTGCACACACTTAAAAATGCTAAGAAAACATCTGATGGACACAAATGAAAGGAATGCTTGAAAATATTTCAAACTGGTTGTTATTAAAACTTCTTGGACATAACAGGGATTCGGAACAATTTTAAATCTATTACAGAAGATATACTAAAAAAGTTTGGAATTTTAAGATATGCATTTGAAGGAAAGCAAAAATGATATTATAAGGACTTTATATATACCTATTAGTTGTTTATTACTTTCTTGAATTAACAGAGTTTATCTACACATTTACAGACTTGAATTACTATTCATTCTCAAAAATTCATGACTTCAGTCATTAAAAAAAGAATAATAATAAATAAAATAAATATTTGTGATTTCTACAAAGAAATGGATTTCACTTTTGAATTCAACACTAAGAATTTCATCAAAGTTAGTGCCTCAAGATTAAAACAATTTTTAAAAAGATTTTCTTCTTAAACCACTGGCGGCTTTGGCCGTGATATCACGGCCTGAGGAATGTGCAGAAAAGCAACGCCTCCGATGCACCAGGGAACCTGTTTGGGAAAAGGGGAAGGAATATCGCAAATATACGCTCCAGACCATCTTGACGTGGAAAAAGCCCATCGTAATATCACGGCTTCAACCATTTTGAGAAAGATTTATCATGCCGTGACGTCACAGCCCAAACCGCCAGTGGGTTAATATAGACCTGTGTCAACACATATGAGGAACACATTTCCCAATTCTGAAGTACTCTTTTAAGGAAAGGAAATGTCTCTTTTCAAAATAATGAAGTCCTCCCCCCCCCCCCCCCAGGGAGAGTATTTTTCTTTTTCTTTGATTTCTTCAATTCCTTTAGAAACACAAGAAAATTAATTTATTTTATTTTACTGTAATGAATTTAGGATTTATGATGGAAGGTGTTATTCGCATTGTTTTTAAATGGAAAAAAAGCAAATGCAAAAACAAAAAAAAAAAAATCTGTTTATTTAGTTTAACAATTTACAATATTAGGTACTAAAACCTTATTCAAATATTCTGAGATCAATAGGTTCCACAGACAACTAATTCCATTTATTTGTGCCAAAGAAATTTTAAGAGTATCTTCTTTGACGAAAGCTTGCTTTCTCAACAGAATAGGGAGAAACAAAGTGCACCATAAAATAAGCAAAAAAAAAAAGGAAAGGATATTAAATGCTACATGTAGCTACATCGTATTTTGCACCTCATCCATCAAAGCAACAGCAAGGTTGCAGAATATAATTTTTGGTCACCAAATGTGCAAAGGTGGAAAATATTAAGAATTACAATGAAGAAAATGCTTGCCTTTCTTGGGTACCAGAGTTGACCCTCTTCTTTTCCTGCAACACCAAACTGATATTTAAAATCACCAGTTTTTTCAAAAACTTGTATGCGATGATTGTTTGTATCAGCAACAATTATTTCCTCATCTAATCCAAGACAGAATCCATGGGGAGAACTGAACTGGCTTTTACCAGGGCCCAGTTGACCAAATTTGCACCTTTGCAATAAATAAATACATAAATACACATAATGATACAAAGAAAAGTAAATTAATTTTCATATTTAAGTACAAAACATTAAGAATTTGACTAAAAAGAGCTTACACAATAAATAACTTGTAATTTTACATATTATTTGCACTACATACAATCCCATTTATCTGGTAATGGATAGTGCACTATATAATTATGCAAAGAGAAGTAAATTGATTTTCATGTTCAAATACAAAGCATTAAGAAATTGAATAAAAAAGGCTTACACAGTAACTCGCATGGATTTTAAGTACTATTTGCAATTACATAAAATTACCCTCCACTTAATCAGATAATGGATAACGGAATACCTGCTTATAGGAAAATAAATCTACAGGTGAAACTTTTATGCAGGACAATGTTAAATTTCATTGCTTTTTAAAAAAATATTTCTTCTGCCAATACCCCACATAATCACATACATACTTTATGATTCCCAAGTGAAAATCAGAATTTCAAATTTATTCTTTCCTCTTTTTCTTACAAAGAAAATACAATTATTCCTTTCAAACGAAAGAGTTGAACACTCAAAATAGGAACTATTTGTAATCTTATCTAAGGTTGTAAACTGCACCAAAGGGCTTCATGTTTTCAGCAATAGAAGAATTGGATGACATGCAGTGAGCAGATTAAAGTGCCTGTCAGATTGGCTACTTTGAGAAAGGATAAAAGAGGTACTTTTATAAAGGCTGGCTCACACTAAAACTCAGAATTGGTTTTCTGCCTGCTGGGAGTCGGTCTTAGCGTGTGGAAAGCTACAAAATAATTTCCTCGCGTGAAATTTGTCCGAGTGTTCTAAGTGTACTGCCAGACTAAGATAGGCTGCAGTCCTATCTATTTCAACACGGAACTTTACTGCTTTCTAAGAAATAATTCCTGAAAGTTTAAAAAGTAAAGGGTCATTGTTAATTTGGCTTGATAAGTTTGCAGTCTTCTTTTTGGGTCAGAAATAGTGAAAATTTTTGCTTGATTTGTTTACTTTTAAAAACAACTTGTTTACAAAATCATTACAAGTTAGCTACCAGAAATCCTTTTAAATCAAAGCATTAATAGATAAAATATTTCTATAAAATGCAAAAGCAGCTTAGAATAACAGTTCCAATATTGCAAGACATTTTCTACATAACAAAAATTTTACCTAATTTGCATTGTGCTTAGTTTCACTGAAGAACTTCTAGGTGTAGGATTGTAAGTTTGACTTGACATGGGAGATAATGCTAAAAATCATAACAAAATTCATCATCAAACTATTTTTCAAATTTCTTTAAAAGAAAGAAATACACATAAACACGAACAAACTGAGACTTCAGTCTAAATAAGTAATAAATCAATAAAATATAAAAGTAACATCCTATTTGGTGCTTTAAGTAAGTTTATTTTTTCACTTCTCTATAGCAAAAGGTAAAGTCTTCTCTATAGTAAAAGGCCTTTAATCAGCAATTTTTTTGTTCGATGTTGTTAAAAGTTGTAGAGACATAAAACCAGGTATGTTCTTGAGAGTTCTTAATAGATTTATGAAACTTCTTTGCATTTCCAATTGCTTATAGATTTTAATGTGGGCATTTGAATTCATTTTTAACCTTTAAAGAATGAATAGGAGGAAACTTTTCCCTTTGGGAAATAAATGAATTCATAGATCTTTATTATCATACATTTTTATAAACAACTCAAATGATTTTAGATTTATCTATAGATCTAAAAAAAGTTGTAGTTGAAACTAGAAACTTGTAAGTGTCTTCTTGCAGTTCTACATTCCTCCTTTTTTTTTTCCTTCATTAACTTGCCTAATATTTTTTAAAGCTTCTGAAAAGAGACATTTCTGAAGAACATGATGGACGAAAGCACAAAGTACAAATACCTTTGCCAAAATTAATTGCCTGACATGGCTACGGCAATCTAACCAAAAGTTTGAATTTACATATTACATAACAGTCAAATATTGCAATGTCTGACCACCAAGAGCATGACAACAGAAATGTATGTATAAATACAAGAACAAGTGAATGCCACATTCTTTTTTGCTTCCATGCAGGCAGTAGGGGCATGTCACATTCCCTTTTTGCAATCTTAAATTTTATTTGATGAAAATTGTTATTATTTATTACTGTTATTTTTTTTTTGTTTACAAGTAGTATTGCTGTTTAAATCTCTGACAATCTCTTTTCAATGTTCCCAAGTAAAGGACTAGATAGCTGCATGCTACACAGCCATTTTGTCCAGTCAGGACTGAATTCCATAGCACACAATTCAATACTGAACAATATTTGCTTTCATATACTTGACATATATTAACAAAATCTTTTCTGATAATGTATCTAACAAAATCTAAGGCTTAATACTCAAAGTTAGCAATAGAAATGTCAAAAAAAAAAAAAAAAAAAAAAAACCAAAAATACCTCATTTTCTTAAAGAGAGGCAGAAAAAACAAATAATCTAAACTACAAAGATAAAGTTTAAAAGGAAATGTTTTAGTCCATACTGGAAAGAATTACAAGCAAAGGGAACTTTCCAACTAGTCTCCCCCCCCCCCCCCCCATACACATCATCTGTTACATGAAGAGGGGTGTCATTCAAATGGAGGTAAGATTACCTTTCTACCAAAGTGCATCCCCTTCCACAATTACATCTAACTTGAGAAACTCAGATTTTGTTTATTGTAAAGTAAATACCTGCAGCTGAAATTCAACTCTACCTAACTTAGCAACATGAGAGCTAGATTGCATTGAAATCCATTTAAAGCTGATTAAAATGGACAAAAATAATGCATGAAAGACTGAAATACATTTTATAGTAGGACTGGGCGATATATTGATTACAGCGCAAAATATTGATATTAAACAAACATCGCAATATGCAATTTCATATTACTACACCTTCAATAAAATACAGCTGGCCATAATATCGTAATTTTTGATGATATTGTGATCGGCAATGATACAAGATTCTTTTTTATTCCTTCCGATAATACAGTTTTAAATGATCAACTTTTAAACCAGAAAAAGCACTATTTTTCCCCCAGGAGTTAAAGTTCCTCGATTTTTTGTAGAAACGATAAATTTCCTAGACTTTCCAGGTCATCCAGGTGAGTAGACAACCTGCTCAAGGCACCCGTTTCAAACACACTAAATAAGCAAACAAATTACTCAAAGCAGAAAAAAAAAAGCATAATTTTGTTGCACAAATTTTCTAATAGAAATGCTTTTCTATAAGGCATTTTATGTTACAAAACATTTGGCTCATTATATATACATAGATAATAAGGTAGAACACTTTTTTAAAAGTAATAAAAAAATTCTACCCGATGGTGGCAAAATAGGAGGACTGTGAACTCCATGTGGGAGCAATGATCCCCCATTCATCACAGGACCATTAAGAGGGCTGCCAACTCTAGAATTTGAACCCAAAAGACTTTCTAAGCCTTCAATAGGAGATGGAGTGCTAATTCCTCTCATAACCTGGTTTCCAGGAGGAGGAGAACTAGGCAATGTGGTTGAGTGCATATTTAAACCAGAAACAAGTTGACCATTTAGAGCTGGCTGACCTAAAGATGAAAAAAGTTACTTTAAATGATCATCATTTTGGAACTGTTACAAAAAGATCCATGAAAATATTTATTATAATGTGGTAGAATGATGGAAGAATTCTACTTTGAAACATTAAAAAAATTTGACATTGAAATATATATTTTTATAAAATTAAAATAATTTTTAAACCAAACATAATCTTGTATTGGTACTTTGTATATTTATATAAAATTAATAAGCCCTCGATTGGTAGTACCAGTGAGGTAATAAAGATAATAGCATCTCATCTACTAAGAAACTTCTACCATTTGATGTACTTGAACCTTTGTCAGTACTTGAACCTAGCAAAACAATCCTATTAATGAATAATAATCGCAAGGGACTAAGAACTTTTTAATTAAGTTTGCATGATACAATATCAAGAATTTTTTTATCAGTGCAAGTAAAAAAATCTCCATATAATACTAATATCTTAACATTAAATATAAGGTCAATTAGCCTAAATGAGACGCGATTTCAATCAAGTTTGCCGCCAGATGTTGGGGTTTTGCCCAGATTTAGGGTATATCGGCATGTAAGAAAATAAGGATTGAATGTACTTATTCTTTAGGAGCTAAACTAAGTTTATATCGAAAGAAATGGAATTTTAACTATAATGTTAGAAATTATGTATTACTGTCACATTTAGAGCACTTTGTCGCATTTAGGGCAACAAAATTCTAAATGCGACACTCAAAGTACCGAAATGCGACGGTGCTGCTTATGCATCCTAGTTACTACCGTATATTTCCGAATATAAGCCGATCCGTGTATAAGCCGAGAGTGCATTATTCCTTCAAAAATGTCCCGAAAATTCAAAACTCGTATATAAGCAGAGATAAAAATTAGAAGAAAAAAAAATTTACAGTACAAAGAGAATCGCCAAAGGGGGCGAAAATTTCGCCAAGCAGGTAACACGGATCAAGTCTTTTCCAATCAAGACATTGTGAAAGTGAGAAGCTAGGCGCCAATGGCGACAGATTGAGCTCTGGTAACCCTGTCTGACGCGAGTGCCGAGCGGGAAAACAAGCACATTTTCCCCTATTTCATTGTGCTTTTTGTCATTGCGTGTGCTAGTTTGTTTTACTTTTTTTTTAATTGTCTTTATTCAGTTATTTTCTGCATTTATATTAGAAGGATGAAAGGGAATAGAAAAGCATACACAGCTAGTCGCGAGCGGATTATTATAGTCGGGAGCAAATTTTGCCATTTTGTTTCAGCGATGTTTTCACAAAATCCAGCTGTAAAATGTGTATATTCTTTTATATAAAATTTTACTTATTTTCAGCAAATTATTTCCTTAATGTAGGAGATATAAATAACATAATTAGAGTTCTATATTAGTCGATATTTCACGATATATAGACCGACTTTTTTCTTAAATTATCGAACCTGTATATAAGCCGACACCCCCGATTTAGCTTTCAAAAAAGTTCCAAAAATTCTCGGCTTATACACGGTAATATACGGTACTTTTTCTTAAATCAATTTGCACTATTATATTTTTAAGTGCATTTAATTTTATAAACCAGGTGTTTCCAAACTGGGTCCCATGGCACCCTGGGGTACTGTTGCGTACACAAAGGGGGGCTTGGGGGCTCATATCTCTCACTTAAGGCTTTGCAATTACCTATAGTCTGTGTAATTAGAATAGGCGTGTCAAGGTCACACAACTCTACCTTTTCCCCTGCTGGTCGTCATGGTTTCCGTGCTAGAAACTTTTCCCCCACGTTAGTTTGGCGATCGTAAGTAAATTTGTTGTTTTAGTTACTATAATAACTAAGAGTTCAAATCAGATTTATTTTTCAATGACAAAAATATATTTTGAAGTGTTAAAATACTATTAAAAGATTTGATGCATAATAAAATAACAATTAATAATAATGAAGATGTTTTAAAAAAGCGAAAAGTTTACAAATTAGTGCATATCTTTTAGTTCAAGTTCAGAGCATGTCAATTTCAAAAATGCAAGTTCTAACACAATTTTAAAAAAGTTCAACTTCGCTTTCGCTAAAACTAGTTTCACTGTCATCTTGCAAGTTAATGACAATTTTTTCAACTGCTTCGTCTCTGATAGCAGATTTTACAAAGTCTTCCTCTTGCAAATTTTCCACATGTCCATAGCCCCTTTAACTAGATGCCTTGCGATTTGGGGGGAAAGTTGGCCGCAGATTTTAGTTACCTTTTCCCCCACCAGGAATGCTACTTATCTGCTATAACAAACCGCGCTCTTTCCATTAGTTTTAAGGGCAGAAGATTGGTTTTCATTGCTATTTCTTCCTTTTCCCCCCTAATAATTTGATTCTTTTGAATAAAAACGGTGCTTTTCAGGACCAGTATAACTAAATGGAAGATGGTTTACTGTGTTGTTCCATTTTTCACAACAAATTCAGTAAAAGAAAAAATTAGTTTCAATCGGACATTATAGTTTGCGTGAAAAATGGATCTCCGCTATATCAACACAAGGCATACTTGCCAACCTTGGAGGAAAAAAAAAAACACAGGAGATTTTTTTCAATGACGCCCCCCCCCCCCCCCACACACAAAATGAACAATTAAACTGACTTATACAAAGATTTTTTTTTAATGTTTATTACAGCAGTATTTGATAAAATTTTATCATCAAATGTTTGATCGAAAAATTTTTTAGCAAAATTATTTTTTATGAGCAATAGGATGTTCTCTAGATTTTCATTTGACAGCTGTGGACGAAACTTCATTTTTCAGTTATATATTTGATGAAAATAGGAAGAAATTTTATTCATATATTTTGTAACAATATATAATGATTACCAAAAAGGAAAAAAAAAGCCAAACCCTAAGAGGATGGAAAAAAAAATAAATTAGCAAGAAATATTTTAAAAACTAGATTATTAATAAGGATGCAATATTAATAGTTACAACTAACTAAATAATCACCAAAATTTTTTAAAAAGGCTAAAATATTTCATTGAAATTTCGAGTGGGTGTGGCAAAAGGAGATGTGCAAATCCTCTACTACAGAGGCTAAATCGTAAAAAATATTAAAAATAATGGTAAACCAAAAAGTATTGATGTCCAAGAGATTGAATGAGATAGTACACAAGAACTAGGGACTTTTACCGAAGCGGATGCAATCGGATTTTTGAAAAAATCGGGACTGACCCTTGAAAGCATATGAAAGACAAAATGCGGAAGTTTTACTGCTAATTTGTAAAAGTTTCGTAAAGCAAATCTCTACGCATGCTGTTTCAAAATTTTCTCATTTAAAGAAAGAAAAAAGTACCAAAATTACGTATATTCGCGGAACCGAAATTTTGACTTTTCAAAAATACCAAATATACGGAATTTCGTCAAAATACAAGAAAATTACATAAAAACTGCTCGGCGAATAACTACGATTCCAAGTGCCGTCCATTGAGCAAAAAAAGATTGAAGCTTCATTCATTTATTTTAAAGCGAAAATTACAAAAAACGGGAGAAAATTGTGTTAAACGGGAGATCGGGAGACAGACGCAAAAAACGGGAGTCTCCCGTTAAAAACAGTAGACTTGGCAAGTATGACAAGGAAATTATTATTATTATTCTTATTATTATTATTACTATGTGTGTGTCTTTCATAACGTCTATTTTGGCAAAAAATAAAAATTAATTAATTAATTAATAACACTGTGCAACACGAAAAATGTCCTTTGAATGAAAATGCCTGTTTCTTGGCTGAGAATTACTGTATTTTTGGCTGAGAATTACGAATCTGCAATTATTTTTAGCCTATCACGTACCATTTTCCCCAAAATTCCACATTTTAGCTTTTTACGTATTTTCTGGATAAATATACATATTTTCGTAATTTATCGATTTAATTTATTATAAATTATATTTTTCTCATTGACAGTGAAATCGTTAAGATTCTAGAGACTTTTTTAATGAACTTGGGTTACTTTAGCGACATTTTTTGGCAACAAAAGCGTTATCTACATCTCGAAGTTTCGAGTCTTTTACAAGACGACAAAAACATTTTTTAGACTATTTTGCGGAGAAAGAAAAAATAGTATGCTGCTGTGAAGTGAATGTAGTATTTCAAGCATTAGGACATGAGCACAATTCAGCAGAGTGGCGCTTGTTTATCAGGGCTCTTCCATCTAAGTATTGTTTTCCTATTCATTCCTGTAGCATATTCAGCAAACACAAAGGAAATTTCAAAATTTTGAGTGGCAAGAGCGTATCAAATTAGCCACTGGTAAATCTACAATGTGCCTTTTTCCCACAATTGTATATTAAACTTGGTTTATCGAAATATTTGTAAAAGCTCTGGACAGAGGAGTGGCTTTCTTGTATTTCAGAAAATGTTTTTTAAAAAAATACGTGATTGAAAACTAAGAGAAAGGATTTTTATTGGCCCACAACTTAAGGAAGTCCTTTCATGATGCAGAGTAGGAAAACAAACTGAGAAACAAAATAAATCTGCCTGGCTGGCCTTTAAATCAGTGTGCTCACGTTTCCTTGGAAATTAGAAAGCTGAAAATTACGAAAATCTTGTTGTTGACATGATAAAGTGCTTTTGTATTATTAGGTTGCTATATTTAATTAAAACTACACTTTTTGGACTCCCATTTGGACTTCTTTCCTCAAAACCTTAGCGTAATTAATGATGAGCATGGGGAAAGGTCTCATCATGATATCTCTGCGTTTTAAAAGCGTTTCAGCGGACGATAGAATGGAAGTATATGAATTGAATATTGCTAATCTGTTATCAGGGTACACCAACAAGTGCCCACAAGATGAAACAGCCAAAAAGAATCTTTTTTGTATTTGTGTTTTCAATAAGTAAACCGCAGTTATATCCTTCTATAACCAAATTGTATAAATATGAGAAGTGGGTCTCCATCAAAAACTGTATGTGATGGACAATTTTGGTTTGGATATTTGAATTACGCACCTTCTGTTTATATAGAATCACATAGTTTCATCTAAAGGACAAAAAAAAAAGTTCAAATTTGTTGCACAGTGTAATATTATGGTGCAAAACTATTTTTATATAAATGTACATTGTTTATTATGTTGTCCAATCTTTACTGTAGCTTGTCCGTGGAATACGAATGATTATATATTATGATTCATTTTATATTATGCAAATATTAATTAAATTGAACTCATCGATTTTTTATTAAAAACAAAAATTAACTAGGTATACGAAGGCATATATGGATCAATAAGAAATAATGAAAATTAGTAGGGAGAGAAATTCAAATTATTATTCATGCATAGAATCGAATTCTAACCATAGTTCAAGAACATATTTAGCTCTACTGATGAATTAATGAGAATAATTTGGAAGTAATATTTGTCCTATTCTTTATGCTTAAAATATGACTTCAGTACAATGCATAATAAATTATAATTATTCACATATTTCAACATTTTTATTACATGTATGTATATTTTTTATTTATTTATTTATAATTTTATTTATTGAAACCAAAAGGACTAGTTTTTCTTTCGGGAGGGGGGGGGGGGAGATCAGATTCTATGATAAGATTAAATTTGATTCTATTATAAGAATAAAATCTCGATTTTTATGCAAATTTTTTATAACTCGGGTAAATGAAGAGTTTGGTTCCAGGTTCCCCAATTTAACGTCCTTATCGTTCTGCTCGTTTTTAAAGCAATGATTTCTTGGAAAATATAAAAGATTGTACGAAAATATATCTGCTACTCCAAGTACACCTAAAAGCTTTTCAAAACTTTGAACATCTTTTCAGAGTTTTTGCAAAACTCTCGACTTTTAAAATTCAGGGAAAAGATTTAATTTTCAAGGTCACTATAAGTAAATAATAATAATAAAAAGACATTTTTTTTCTAAAACAGATGAGTCCATATAAGTATCTATTCAAATATGTATCACATGTATAGCTTTGCTGTTAATCAATCATGGAAGTATTACATCTTCTCAAAAATTTTCAAAATGCTCCAAATAAGTCTTTAATTATTTTATCTATAGCATTGTTATCAAACAAATATTAAAATTAAAAGGTTTAATCCAGAACTGGATTTTTATTGGTTTCCTTACATCGGTAAAAATGCTCAATTGAAATTAAGTGTATTATATTCTTTATGTATGAATTGCATAAATAATTTCTTTTTTTTTCACTGCATTTTTATCTATTTATTTATTTTTTAAAAAACATTTTATAATCTACTAGTTTAAATGTTATGATCAACTACCTAATTCAGTTGCAATAGAACCCTCGATTGTAACAAAATTAAAATTTAAGATTAAAATTGATTTAAGATATGAAAGTATTTATAGTAGTATTTCGTAATCGAAATTTGATGCATTGTCTGTGGTACAGGTTGGCTAAGTACGCAAGTGTTCTCGACTTTTGCAACTGGTCTTATAGAAAAAATGCCAAAAAATATTTTTTAAATGTAAATACTTAAAATTTCTTCTTTTAACACTTCTTTATATATTATATATATTCCATTTAACTCGAAAATAATAATAAAAAATTAAAAATAAGTAATGACATGCCATTATAATTTTAACTACATTTATAGATTACAGAAACAATGTTTTATTTTGCTGCACAGCACGTTTGCAAATTTTTTAAAAATAATTGTTTCTTAAACAAAGTTTCATTTTACTGACTAAAATAATTAAATCATTACTTTAACGAAAATTCTGTTCATTTGTGTAACAAATTTTTTCTTTTAAAATACCTACAGTTAGAGGAAAACCACTTTAATAAAATAAAAGTTTTAAGTTGATGCCCCGTTAAAATGTTCCTAGACTAACCAGATATCAAAAATAAATAATATCACTTAATTTAGAGAGCGAAAAAATAATGTTTTAATGAGCAGAGTCCGACAAAAATCCGAAAATCTTAGGTGCCAGCTATGATACTTTCATTTGTCGCCAAGGCATATTTTTTAGTCGCCCGGGCGACCTGCTGCCCGGGATTTGTTGGACCCTGCTAATGAGTCATATTATTAAATATTTATAAAATATTCAAATGATTTTATTAAAAGAACAATTTTTACCTCTATTTTTAGCAATTTACCAAGCGTTAACAAGTAAAACATTGTTTTCCAATAGCAAATAGGTAGGGCCCTCTAGCGGCGTTTTCGTTATCTGCGGGAGAAAATCGTTGCCGGTAGGGTAATGGGTTTCGCTCCATTTCGGAAGGCATCTAGTTAAGGGGGCTATGGCATGTCTCACACAATTTTTCCAATTATCTACTGATACGTTTAGCAAAGCTTCTTCAAGTAAATTGCGAACATCTTTAATTTTGAATGTTTTGTTTTTGTTCGCAATTTCAACTTTCACTTGGGTCCATATAAGATTGGGTTATATTGGCAATGATAAGGGGGAAGTCTCACCACTTCATGGCCCATTTCATATGCCAATTGATCCAGTTCATAAACCCTGTATTTTTGCTTGTGTTCCTTCACAATATTCAATATTCTGGCCTGGTTTGGGTGGCATTGTGGGGAATATTTTTTACTCGAAGCCAAGCTACAATGTCGGCTTTTTTCGTCTTTGTGTAAGGAATATTTTCCGCGTATGTTGAATGGTAAATTGCATTGTCCATAACGATTACGCATGGCTCTTCTAATCCTCGGAGTAAATCGAGAAACCATTCTTTAAAAACTTCAAAATGTGTTCGCTATTCATCATACTACTATTCATTTCTTCACTATTCATTTCTTTGTGATAATCCCCTGTGCTTTTTGACTGGAACATGAGCTGTGCCGACTGAATAAAGCCTTGATTAGCAGATCCAGCATGGCAAATTATTAGTCTAGAACCTTTCCCCAACGGAACTTTTAGTCCTCCCTTGCTGGTAGAACTGTGCCAAATGTATTTAGGTGAATGGTTTGCATTTACCCAAGTTTCATCGAGATAAATCACTTGCCGGAATAAAGGGTCATTTCTGACATTGTGCATTTTTCTCAAAAACTGCATACGGGAAACAAAGTCGTTTCGTTCCATTAAAAATTTGCGTCCATCATTGCATTTCTTGTAAGAAAATCCACGTTGTTTTAAGATTACCGATAACGATTTTTCGCATCCAGAAAAACTGATCTTTTCAGCTAAATGCACTTTCAAACTTGCGATGGTTGGATATTCCCCTCTGTCATTCCTGAATAGTTTGGCGAACGACACTTTTATTAAAATCATCCAAGACTGTAACAGGTTTTCCACAGGGATTTTTTTTCTTGGGAGACTCAAAAGCTGGTGCATTATTTACAAGATAAGCAGCTGCAGTATCAGCAGTTCTATCAGCCTCAGCACAAATTCGTTGGACTGTTCTGTAAGAAATGCCATACGGATCGGCAGTTACTTTCTGCATACTTGTAAACAGTTCTTTAACAGTAGCGTCTGGCTGCAATGATACCAGTTCTTTGAAATAATTATACACACTGTAAATAACTTGTTTGGATTGTCTTCTGACATCAGGGCTACTCATGATGAAATGATAAGAGGTCTCGCAAACAATTTAGCGCTGAATTTATGATACAATAATGAAGTAATAACTGAGAAGTGAGGGTATAATTAGACAACAAACCTACAGTGCTAGAACTAACTCGATAAGCCGGGAAAACAAACACCTAAAGAATCAAAATATTAGAATAATGAATTTTTTTTTTTATGAATTAAAAATATCGTTTGGTAATTTAATGTCTTTTACTCCAAAGATGCAAGCAATATTTTCATTAAGAACTCATTGTTGATTAAACTTATTTACTATCATAAAATTAATATCATTTTTTAAAAGATAATTTGAAAAAAAAAAATGTTGAAAATTCAAAACATTAGAATATTTATTCAACTGGTTCAAAATATTAGAATATTTCGCAATAATTTTCCTTTAATTATCACCAATTCATAACTGGTGGCATCATTGATAAAATTCAGACAATTTTATTTAAAACCAGTATTCTTTTTGCAGTTTGTCTCTTTATTCTTCTTAATATTTTGAACCAATATACATTTTATTCCAATATTTTGATGTGTTTCAGAAAGCTATTATAATTCATTGTATTTTATATTTTGTAAATGTTAAAATCTTATCTAAACATTCCAGATTTAATTTATCAGAAATTTAAATGCATTTACTTAGAATCAAAACTAATTAAATGGAAAATAAATTCTTTCTATTACTTTTTCTCAATTATCCTAATATTTTGAATCGGAGGCGTAGTAATGCAATTGCCTTAACTGCAGTGCAAAAAAAAAAGTCTGGCGGCGTTATCTTTCTTGCCGTTGCCATGGTGACACAAGCAGGAAGCTCGTCCTTGACGCGCCTATTCTAATTACACAGACTATAAACAAATCTTATACTTTACTAAATGTATTTCGGGCCGTGGTAGCCTAGTGGTTAGGATGTCAAGTTACGGATCGGAGGATCTCGGGTTTGATACCCGAGCCGCAAAAGACCCACCATGCACATTTGGGGATATGTGCATGTAAAATCCGTGGACCCTGAAGTCCCGAGGGTTCCGGAAGGTGGAGATTTTTGATTTCCCTTCACTCTTAGGTCGAAAAAGGAAGATGGCGTATTTGGGGTGGCGCCATCTAAGTATATAATGAGCCAAGTCATACTTCCATCGTTGTGGTGCTTGGCTATAAATGTGGTGCTCGGCGGAAGGCGCTCATTAGTGCCGTAATTCCTAGTCGCTCTGCGAAGGGGAGCTTAGATATCCATGTCGCATTAGAAACACAATTAAATGTATTTTTTTTAAGGTTTTTTTTTCTCTGTTTACTTTCTGTGTTTATAAGAAGAAAATAAGGTGTAAGACCCCAATTTCAGAGTACTAGAGGGTGCAATCTTTCAGAATTCCAGAAATTTCCATTGGAAATGGGTTTATACATGTTTAGCACAAAAATAGACTTCTGCTTTGAGAAAATCTTGCTGGGATGCCACATGGAGAGTTGAAAGGTCCCGCAAGGTCCGCATGATATTGAATTTTCTTTATTGCTGAGCAAACAAAAAATTATAATGGTTAAAACTTAAGCACTTGGAAAGAACATGTAGATAAATATTATACGACGTGTGCCATGACGAAATTCTATAACTTGTAAACAAAACATTAGTTGCAGCAAAATATTTATTAAGTGCAACAAAAAAATATAAACTAAATTTTCGGGGATAAGAAATTTTGTGGGACATTGTAGTTCCTTTTGGAGTTTGAATTATTTCTTTTTAGAACCAAAGTTTTTAAGGTTTAGGCTTATTTTCTTTTTCTACTTTAATTTTTTTTGCAATTTGTTTTTCCATTTGTTCTCAGTTTTTGCTCTTTCTCTTCCTTTTCCTCTTTCATTTTCTTCAGATAAGCTTCTGTCATTAGGCATTCAGCAAATTTCGAGCCTAATGTTTTACGATTTTTGGGAGGATCGGGATTCGTTGTTCAAATTGTTTTTATCAAACAGTCACGAGAATGAGCTGGATAAGATGTTTGCGAATAATGTGGTATTTATTGCACTTGTGGCTGTGCTTGAATAAAATCGGAAGCAGACCTGTTTGCAAATTAACCTTTTAAAATAGCCATTCATCTTTTGCAGAAAAGCAAAATCTTCATCAATTATGCTTTAGTCTAATGACAAATTAGTCTGGATAAACTGATCACATCTTGAAGATTAAATTTCATTTACTGAAATACTTGTGGCGACATTAACAGTCGAGTCTTCAACATCGAGTACTGTCAATAAGTATTCTCTATTGTCCTGATCTTCAGGAAAATAGTCAGGAAGAGGCTGCTCATATTCTGGAGGCCTTCAAAGATTTTATTTTCCTAGCTTTGACTTCGACTGCTTCTTCAAGATCATTCAGCGAGTAGGACTTTGCATTTGAGGTCCTTCATTCATTTTGAAAATAAAAATTATAGAAGCAAACAAAAAATTAAAAAAAAAATTAATGCAAATAATGGAATTCTGTTAATAAATTCTTGTTCTTAACACTTTTATTTCATTTGTAATATTTTAGTTTTCAAAAAAAATAACCTCCAAAGTCCAGGCGTTCAAAATACAGAGCCTTAAAAAACGGACTTCATTTGACGCTTTTTCTTTTTCTTTTTTTATTGAATGTGATGTCAAACGCTATAATCTTTTATTCTTTAAATTACTGCGAGCTTGAAAAGTTTTCTAAATAGCGATCTTTATTTCTGAGTGAAAAGTATGGGGAGAATCTCTCTCGGTAGTCCTTTGTCCTCCCTCCCCCAAAAATTGGAGAAAACGTTCAGACTGCAATCACAGCTCTCATTTTTCTCTAATTTTATGTAAGAAAATAAAAAAAATGTTATTTAAATTTTGCTTCTTTAAAGGAATGTAAGCATTTGAATTTTTTCTCTACAATCAATTCATTAACAGAAAAACCCATTTCTAAGTTGGTAAAGCCATGGGTTCCCCCGGGGCAGGGGGGGGGGGAGCATGGCACAGACTGCGTAACTGAAATTTTTAGGCTGGGTGGGGGAGGGATTCGAAAAAAGTATTATTTTGAGTACAGAAAAAATTTAAAAAAAAACATTGGTAAATAAAAAATAGAAGGGACTTCAAAATTCTTAATAAGGTACATTAAAAATGAATAAGTAAATAAATAGAATAAGACCTTAAAAGTCCTCTTAGTTTGATAATTATATATATATACATAAATGTATCAAAATATTCGCTTAGTAACAATAATCCTTAATAATACACACCGGATAAGTAAAAATCCACCTTAAATATTAATTTTAAAAATGACAGAAGGAACCAAGCCCCTTTAAACAAATACACGAATAAACTCTTGGGATAGTTTAAAGAATTTAATACTGAATTTTTTGATATCTGTGAAAAGAGGAATTTTATAGTTTGCAGCTCAAAAAACTTCAATCACTCACACATTTTCTCTTTAAATATTTTATTAAAATTAATAAATGTGAAAAAAAGAAAGAGAAAGAAAAGAAAAACAAACTTACCGTTATCTGTTGAAGAAAAAAACTTCTCCGTTCCTAGAATTCCAAACATCTCATTTAATATTTCCAGCTGCCGCATTTAGTTGCCAAAAAAGTCAGCAGCAATCGAGATGAATAAATGGCAACAAAAAATTTCAAACGACTGTAAAAAAAACATCACTTGCTTCCGTTTTCAAATTCGGGTAATTTAAACTTGCATTCGAGGTTAAAACGTGGATGGAATTAGTTTACCTTCAAACTTATGACAAAAAAATAAATCACTAATTCGCGCTTTATATATCGCATTTAATGAATCAAAATGAGTGAGCGATTTTCGTTACAAAAAACGCTTTACATACGATTTAAGATTTTGCATTTTGTTCTCCAAAGGCATATGTTTCATAACATTGCATTTATAAACAAGTGTTGCAGTAATATTTAAGGTAAGCAAGCTTTGCCACATTTCGAGACTCACATTTAGGCTAATTGACCTTAATCAGATTATCGTTCTGCCCCATGATCAGAATGTTACAAAACAAAAATAAGAAGTCATGGCATAAAATTAATGTACAAGTTATGAGACCAATTTAAATCAATAGAATTATTCAATTTATACTTACTATTACTCAAAGAAATAGATCCCATCTTTGCCAAAGCAGTAAGATTATTTATTGCATTTAACTGAGCAGCAGTTACATCAGATTCTGTAGTTGGGATCAAAAGATCTGCAAAGTTTAGAGGAGGTGGAGTAGCTGTAGAGGAATTCTGTGAAATACTTCTCTCTGCCATTCCAGCTAGCTGAGCCAAATTATATTGTGCTACAATATTGTTGGCTAGATCAACATCTAATGTTGGTAATGGATTATCAGGTGTAATACCACCAGTAGAGAGGCTGAAGGCATCACTCTCGAAAGATGAACTGGAATGCATAGGAGAAGCCTTCTGAGATACAGGAGAATCTTCTTTTTTTGCAGGTGTTTCCGGTATTTTCACTTGACCAAAGGTCTCCTTGACACTAGCTTCAAATTTCTTTTCATCCGTCTCAAAAGTAATGCCAACGGATATATCAAGTTTTGGTGTATTATTTATTAGTGAAAGCAATTGTGTTCCAACAACCTAATGAAATAATTTTATGTCAATAATATACTGCATATAATTTTAGAAACACCATTTATTCACTCAGAAAATAATTTTTTTCACAATTAGACTTCATCATTAAAATATTAAACTAAAAGATATAACTCATAATCTGCAACTTAAGCTACCATATAATAGTACAGTAACCCCTCGCTATATCACTCTTTCCGATATATCAAGCTTTTTCTATGTCTCCCAAACTTCAAGTTTAAGTTCTTGATAGTAAAAATATTGCATTTCTCAGTAAAGCCCCCTTTTCCCCCATTAAACAAAGCCATTGAACAGGAATGTTTTCCTTTTATTCTGAATGTGCTGCAGCTAAAAGCTGCAACAATTCCTCTCCCACTCCTCAACTTATATGCCTGCAGAATGATTGTACTCAAACCACTTGTCGTTTAACTTTACATTTATTTTTGTATTGATCCTAACGCTCATAGAATGAAAGGGACAGATGTCTATTGCCCAAGGATTTATTATAAGAATATTTATTGTTATTAAGCTATTTTTTTAATGAAAATTGTAATTATGCAAGAGTAAATAAAATTTTTAAGTTGACACTCAATTTACACGTACTTTTTGAGTCATTTCAAATTGGCATTGGTTAGATCGCATATTCGGATATATTGCTCTGTCCCCCGACAAGAGCGATATAACGAGGGGCTACTGTATAATGTAACTTGCTTTGCCCTTTAAGAGCCCGCATCAGACAGATTTCCGGTTTTCATTCCCTATGTTAACGAATGGGTCAGAATGTCTTCTCATCTAATGGATATCTTATCGGCAAATTAAAAATTTTCGAATTTTTCTTTTTTGGACTTAATCTAAAACGACAAATCTATGCGTTGCCTATATAGTTTTTTCTTGATTTTTTTTTTTAATTTTAAAAAAGAAATGTAAAGTTCGAAGCGAAAGAAAGTGGTTTTTTGAAGAACCATGTGGAATTTTAAGATTTAAAAAAAAAGCGAATCATAGCGCATTATCTCGGCTATCTAAAGATATTAAAATATTTTTTGTAGGGTTATTAGAACAGGAGAAATTATTTCAGAAGTGAATCTATTCAGATTCAGAATTTTAAAATTTCTTTCCCCTCTTAGCGAAGTCGCTGACACTTCGCCTCCCCCAGCCACCCCCGCTCTATTCGCGGGAAGGGTCAGTTCCCCAAGTTCTTATCTCCCCTCAATCTACCACCAGCTTCCTGCTGCCTGGTTTATCTTGAGTGCCTTCGCTTGAGAATTGTGGCAAAGACTTCTAGGATATATGTTTATTAGGGTGGGCCGAAAAAACTTTTTTTTTTATTTCGACGTTGTAATAGCACGGAAAACTTGCGAATTATATAGAAAAGAAAAATAAAAGAAAATTATCAAAATCGGTTGACATCTTCCGGTCGCGCATAGGCCCTAAAGTTTGACAAAATATGGAAAAAATCTTTTTCACTATATTTTAAAAAAATTTTGAATTAGATGTTTTTGTAATGCAATAGTTTGTAACGCCTTCAAATAGAGCAAATAATTGTGTTTTAATTTGGTTTAGATAAGTTGATATCTTCCAGTCGTGAACAAGCCCCAAAATAAGGGCCCAAAAAATTGAAAATTTCATTTTTACGAGTTTTTTTTTACTATTGTTAATATACTTAACTTTAACGTACTAGTTACAACATTTTTAGTTTTGAACATAAGAAAACTGTATTTCATTATGGTGTGAATAAATTAACTTCCGGTCAGCAATGACCATAATGCTATACGAGAACAGTACCTAAAAAAAGATAGAGTGATCGGATGGTGATAACTAAAAACGGGCATGGTTCTTTTCGACTTGCTCTATATTTAAAAACCTTAAATATTTTACAATTACACAACCCCTCCCTCTTGACATGAAATATTGCACCCCCTCAGTCGCAAATAATGTACTTGAAACTTGGCAAAAGTGTCTCTTAAATTCCTGCGCACTCTCCCCCAGTTACGGGATCTGCAAGCCGCTAGTTACACGACTGACATGCATAACTAATCATTACATAAAGCATCACAGTAATGTCAAAAATATCTGTTAAATTTCAAACAAGAATTATTTATTAATTAATATTGTTAGAAATGTAGGCTGTTCAACATCACAGTACAAAGAAAATCAAATTTGCTCAAAAAAGCAATTCAGTAGAACAAAGAATTTGTTTTTAAATGAAAAAACTGAGTAATTTGAAACTACATTTAACAAAAATATGACATTCAGATTTAGTTTTCAACCTTGAGCTACAAATTTTTAATTGATACCTGCCACCATGAGTTTATAGCGTTGATGAGATCAACCATTAAATCCAGTTTTCTATTTTGCTTTTAGTTTCTAATTCAAGATTTTGTAAAAAAATACTTTAACTAATATACTACATATGTACCCCTGTCTCAACTTTTGCACTGGGATATTGAAATTTTTAGGGAATTGTTTTCAGGTGCTCTCTTAGCTTTTAAGCGGTCATTGTTCTTGGGGCTATATAGCTTTCTTTGTGTGTGCGGGATGGGAAGAGTATGCAATCGCTTTTAGGAGGGTATCCTGTTGATACCAAAATCGATTTATCCATTTCAACATTCAACAATTAAATGTTTAAAATAATAAAGGAACATTGTGCACAATGAAACTGTAAAAAGTAATTGCACGTAATTAATGCATTTTAATACTCATTTGTGCTTTAATTACGTGCAATTACTTTTTACAGTTCAATTAAATGCTTATTATGCATTTAAATTTTTGTATGATAAATATCAGTGCTAAACGTCAAGTGAAGAGTATTTTAAAAATTAAGATTATTGGAAATACAGGACATTTAATGTTACAAAAGCAGTCAAAGAAGTCTCTAATTTTGTGAAAAAAAATAAGAGGAACAAGAATTTGTTGTCAAAGTTAAAAATTTGAGTACATTTAAAGAACAGTAATTTTGTATTTCTTTTGGTTATGTATTTCTTTTGTATTCAGTTTCAGAGCCATTCAATCTACTTATTTATTTATCATTATTATTTTATTATTTTTCAAATTTTACTCAGTTTAATCTCACGTAATAGTGATCACTTTATTTAACCTTACTCTCCTTTGTAGACGGATCGTTGAATATATTTGAATATTTTTTAATGCAGTTCTGTAAACAAAATACTGTTTTCTATTACCTTGCTATCTGAATACTGTACACGTACACCATGTGGATCATTTAATTCTACATTTCATTGAGAAGAAGATGTGTTAATCTATGGTTAACAAATTTAAATGAATATGTATTGCGGCAAATTTTTTTTTTTGTCTCATAATTTACTTTGATTTTTGATGGTAATTTATTTTATGTCGTTTATTTTTAATTCTTTAATTACTACTGTGCTTTACATGTATGTAATTTGAGAAAACAAAAAATAACTTATTGAGCTTCAATTTTTCCGATAACGCTATTTTATATTTATTATGATGTATAAATTTCATGAAAACTTAAGAATTAATTTTGAAATATGTATAAGCATTACATATTAACATAATCAATAAACAGTCATACTAAAATAATTCGAAATAACTCTTTCTTATATTAAACTAAAATAATATTTTATTTTTATGCATATGATACTGTGATATTTCTCTATGACTTTTACATATGTAATATATAATCGATTATTCAGATCACCGTATAATAATCAAAATGCCCAACAGCAAAATTGATTAAAATGTAATATTTTATTTTTAAAGGAGTAAATTGTCACATTTCACAAATTTTTAATATATATGCCCACCCATACACTCACACACACGTATATATCTAATATATGTGAAATAAACATAATGTTAAATTTAGGTTTAATAATAATAATACATGCAAAAAAAAAATTATGGTTTGATCATGCAGTTACTATTTAAAGAATTTAATTTGCGTTGATTGAAAATATAGAACCAATATCAAAATATAGGATATTTTCGATATTTTAGAAAATATGATATTTTCAAACCGTGATCATTTATTTTCTTATGAAAATTCCTATTTATTTCAAATTTATTGAATTTAAATTTCCAAAACATCTAATTCTTTTCATGCGTGCATCATGAAGTAAGTCGGAATTAATTCTGGTATCAATAAAACCAGTTTAGATCTATGTACTCATTTATATCTAACGGATATTTCTTTGTATTGGCATTCACTACAACGAGCTTCCATGTGTAAATCTTTCTCTTGTATTCATAGACTTCCTATTTTTGACTTCACAAACATCTCTTTAAATTTATTGCACAACTCTTCCTGAAGAAATTCTGGTTACACATCAAAGGAAGGCTTACAAAGTCGAAACCAGAAACTGCCCCTGAAATATTTATGCCTTATTTTCAAGCTCGCTCCGGCGGACTTTTTCTAACATTCAACATTGTATTTCTTACCAAGAGGGGGGGGGGGGGGGGGCAAAACAGTCTGATGTATTGGGTTGATGCATAAGTTCCCGCGTTTTTTAAAATTCAACAAATTTGCGTTGAAAATGAAATGTTTTGGTGTAATCTTTTGAGTTATGCAAAAGAGAATGTTTTGCTCTATAAAATAGTGTATTTCACTTTTTTGTCGTCTTTAATTTTTGTGCGGTGTATGGAGATAGTGCTATAGTCGCTTTTAAATGCTTTACACGGCATTTTTCGTTCAATAATGACGTCAAATTACGGGCTTGGTTGGACGACTTTTTCGAGACGCTTCCATGTGATTTCTACCATAGAGGCATTGAAAAACTAGTTGAACGTTGGGAGGAAGTCGTAAACAACAACGGAGAGTACATTATCGGTTAAATTGTTGTTATTTTATGTCAAAAAAAAAAAGTTATTTAAAAAAACCAGGGAATTAATGCATCACCCCAATATTTCGACTCCCGTAGTATTCCCTAAGAAAAGTAGTTATAACTTCCGGTATAAATATTTTGTTCAAAGAAAAATGTGTATAGATACTAAAATTCATTAAAAACTAACTGAAATATTTTTAGTTCATTTAGTTTTTTTAAATAAAAAAAATTTGTTTTAAATTTTACTCCACATAAATCAATAGTTATTCGTTAAAAATATTGTTTTAAATCCGGGTTGTTTTTAATTAATAATAGAAAAACCCTCGACTTTTTATTCGGCGCAATGACAGGGGGGGGGGAGGATCCTGTAAACTTGTAGGGACTGACGAATATCTGCTTTTGATGAATAGGTTTTTGGTGGAGAACTTCAAAGGAAATTAAGTTTTTATGATCATAATGCTTATCATGCGTAGTATATCACTCTTAAAATAGTATCTGATGAAAGCGCATTTTATAAACGAAATCCAGAAAACGAAAAACATAATAATTAACAAAATTTACTAGTTATCTAAGAAATATTGGGCATAAAACACTGATTGTGAAATAGTACTTCTAGAGAGCCAAATTATAATGCACGAAAGGCAACCGGTTCGAGGTGTAATGGACACCTAGGAGGGTGTAATGAGACACCTCGAAGGGTTCTTGTCAACCTCTTCCCCAACCAATAAATTTTGCAGTCATGGAAAGGCTATCGTGAGGGGGAAGAAAAACTTCTCAGACCTACTAGAAAAACTTGAACAGCGGGAAAATTTCTGACTGATGCTGGCTCTTAAGGTTAGGGACTGTTCATAAATTATGTCACTTTTTTCAATATTTTTGACCCCTTTGTCACTAAGTCACACTTCAACATACCCCCCCCCCCCTTTTGTCACATGTCATGCTATATTACAATAGCATAAAATAGGTTTAAATTTCTGATTTTAAATGTTTTACCAATTATGTTAATTCAATAAAGCAGCAGCTCCCAAACTGTGGTACGCATACCACTAGTGGTACGAGAAGCCTCTCTAGGTGGTACGCGTGCAGGCAAAAAACATATCTATAATCTGTTGATCTACTCAAAATAATAAAGCTATATAGCAGTGGTAAGCAAAATGTTCACAAGAAAAATGGTGGTACGCAAAAAAAAAAAAATAGATTGGGAACTGCTGCAATAAAGTATTATAGCTGGCATTCAAGAAAAAGCTACAGGTACAAAAATCATAGAATTTAACTTCATTTGAGAATAGGGAGATTAAAAAATGGTATAAAACAAATACAATATTAAATTAGATGAAATTCATATGTTGGACACAAATTCCAAACACCTAGGTACATTTTTTTTATTTCAGTTTTTACTTATTTATTTCTGTTTTATTTAATCTCCTTAAAAAATGTTCATCACCTCCACCTGCTCTCTATTCACCTCTTCAGGGGAAAAAAATAGTAATATGGACAACTTACTGAACTAAGAAGATACAGTCTAATGCAAAAACCATTGTAATACACAACTTTAACTAAATTTAACAATATTTATTTGAATACTTACATGAATCAAACTTAAAATTTCTAATGTATTGCCATGGTTTAGCAAGCGTTCAGCAAATTTGCAAGCATCATCAATCTTTTCACTAATCTTCTCAACATTGTGAAAAGTATCCATAATTTGTAGCTCTTGTGATGAATGAATAGAATCTAACTCTTTTAATACTTGCTCTTGTTGCTTTTCTAATATTTCTTTATACGTGTGGAATGTTTCCTGCAAAAAAAATAATAATAATAAATTTAATTTTTAGTTCAATAAGATTTTAAAAAGTGTTACAAATTTCAATAAATAGAATCGATTACGTAAAATAACAAAGGCCTCATGAATGTCATTGAGCTTGATTTAACCTGGGTACCTCGCCTTGGAGAACTGCGAAAGTTGAGCTCTAAAACAGTACATTTGGATCACGACTTAGAGCCCTAAATGCATGATTTACAAAGATTCATTTATTAACTATCTTGCTTTGTACGCTACCCGAAAAAATGAATGCAGGCAAGATTTCCTCTACTATAATGTGTATTAAAAAAGAAAGTAGATGTACTATATATGAGGAGTATGGAGTTACATAAATTTAGTCAGATTCACACACACAAAAAGAACCTCTATCATATACTTTTAGTGCTTCAAAAAATCACGCCTCAAGCAGAAAACAATGCCCCCACACTTATTCCAAGCAAAATATAATGCATACTTTGCAGTTTATTTACCACCAATGACTTCCCCCATAATGTAACAAATGGTTTCATTTTTTGTTATGATATTTTGTTTTGTTAATTTCAAGGGGTATGGCAATAGTGCAAGTAATTTTATTCAAGAGTAAGAGTAAAGGAAATATGTAAGAATTTTTCTTTTCCAGGGATGAAGGAAATTAAAATGTTCATAACCATTACTTTATAAACTCAAAATTAACAGCAATGTAGTCACACCACATATTATGGGGAAAAATAAAAAAAGAAATTTGTTGGTTCAGTTTAGACTACTTATTTTATTTTAAAGCAAATCATTAAGGTACATTTAGCACACAAAATGTTAGCACCCACAAATTATTCAATCCTTAATATTCTATACTCGATTCTTGTGAAATTCATTTTCGCTGCTTGAAGGAAATATACTTTGGTATAATTTTATTGGCTTATCTTGGGATGATGTGCACAAAGACAATACTTTTGACAGGCTTTTATTACATTTTTCTCTTTAGTAATGATCGAAGACATGTACCTTTACATTGTAAAAAAAGTTTCACTCAGTGGTACATTGGTGGCTCTAAAATGAACACGCACACAGGTACGGGACAATTTGCTCCAGGGACGGCAGCATTAAATACTCATCATTTGGGCAGATTCTGGTGAATCTACTTTTCAAGCTAATGTATATGCCATCTTAATAAGTTGTAAAATCTGTTGCAATAGGTTACAGGAACAGATGTTTTCACATCTGCTCTAATAATTTAGCTGCTTTAAACATCTTAGTAAGATTGTAATCACATCACATTGTTTAGGACTGCTGAGCTACACTTTGCACTCTTGCAAATCTTATCTGGCTAGAAAAGGTCCTGATACTCCTTTTGTTGACCCATAGCAAGAAAATGGAATTTTAAAGAACTTTATTAAGACTAATGATTTTGGTATTTTCAAGGAACTGGTACAGTATTGTAACTGGCATAACATGGATAGACAGTGTCAGGCTAATGAGCTTAATCAAGCTTACTTTCAGATAAAAGAAAAAAGATTTAAAAGCTTAATAGAAAAATAGCAATATACGGAAGGATATTCGATTTCTTACTGGACTTTAAAGGGAGCTCTTGGAGGAAATGGTTACTTTCCTCTAATGCGATTAAATGAAGTGTTTTCTGCCTATGGCCTTGACATTAAACCTTGAGAACTTCATGAAGTTCTAATTAGCTGCTTGATGACTTTTGGTTCAGCTACAGGTTTCTTTGAAAGATGTTCGATTGGGGAAGTACAATAGATCTCTGGTTGCATTGCAAGCTTGGTTCTGTTGAGCTCCCCACTCACTCATTTCACTCCCAACCCAAATTAAAGATTTCCCTCCAAAAAAAAAAAAAAAAAAAAAAGCTAATTCATGCAAGAATTACCTTATCAAAAGCTTTTTCAAAGTCATGCTTCTCACCTACAAATTTTTTTGTTGTCTAAAGCCATGATAACCTTGTTACATTTGATATGAAAAGTGATCTGTTTATAGCATATACTTTACCTCTCTAAAAAACCACACTAACAAAGTTTTTGAAGAAATTTGTTCCCTGTTTCCTACAAGGAACATAATCCCTAACCATTTTCAACAGTGAGAGATTATATAATTTAATACTACTTGATAATGATAGTATAGTTACTTTCATTGGATATTATTGCTTTCTGTTGTTACTCAGCCACATAGAATGGTTCGCAATTTTTTTTTTTGTGCAGTTGCAGAAACACAAAACGAACTAAATTTAACTCTAAATTAAAAGTTTATACTAAAAAATGTGCCATTTGGAATCATTGCAACAAAATAAATGATTAAAATACATCACAAAGTTTGGCTTTTATAAAATATAGTAACTAAATATTCATTTAATGATAGTAGTATTTATTTTTCTTTCAAAAGTTATCCAAAACAGCAAGACAAATCTTTCTTGTTAGCAATGAAGATGAACCATATTCTTACAGCTCACATATGTCCAAAGAGAAACAAAACTCAGTTTTCCTCATTTCATGCATTAGGTTTTTCAAAAAATTAACAAATAGTTGATTGAAAAAAGTGGAAAATACAAGAATCAGTAAAATATTTCAAGAATAAAAAAAATACACTGGAAAAGGCGAGGAATTTTAACAAAGTGCATTTATGTTAGTGTTCCTGTTACGCATTTTTCAAAGGGTGCGGCGCCCTGCCCTTTTTTCAAAAAGTGCTGATGCGCCCTGCCCTGTTTTCAACGAAAAAATGCGCCCTGTCTTTTTTTTTTTTTTTAGAGTTTGAAAAAAATATTGGATTAGACGAAGATTTTAAGGCACGATCGATGCATCGGCGCCGATTGTTCAAAAAATTAGCCATCGGCATCGGCAGCCGATGTTAACTTTAAAAAAAAAAGTCGGTCCATCAGGCCTTAAAAAAAACATCGAAACGCCCTCCTCCTCCTTACACGTAAGATCGTTCAATTGCACGTTATTAATCTTAAGTTCATCTACTAGATACTTTTCTTTACAATATTTTAAACGTTTATTTCCAGTTATCGCGCTATGTTAAAGCAACACATTTTCAAAATGGCACGGGACAATTTGAGCGCTCAAGAATCGTTAATTTTACAAGTTCAAACAAAATACTCTATTTATTTAAAATGAATGTGTTGCATAAAATAATATAATAAGTGTTGCAGTTTCCTTGCATCAAAATCAGAGGATTCCTGTAACCCATTAACAAGAAAACGAAGTTGAAACGATGAATCACAGGCACGTGTTTCGTGCCCGTGCCTTACAAAGTCGCTTTAGCTGATGTTTTCTTTTCTTGTGATTGTTTATTCTTTATTTATTCAGTTTTGTATTAACTAGTATTACTATTAGTATCTGAAAAGAAATGGGTGAAGAGAAAATCCGATCAAAAAATAATAGCACGATCGGGAAATCTTTTTTTTTTTTTTTCCTTTCTTCTAGATACACGAAAGCGATTTTCGGTACTTTTGTACTTTTAATTCCGAAGTAAAAAGAAATTAGCGTCAAAAAGATATTTTTCCACGTGAGAAACATAGGCGTTGCATCGGCATTTAGATGTTTTTCAAGGTCGATGGGCCGATGTTTTTTTCGATGTTATGACATCGGCGGCCGATAGCGATGGCTAGTTTTTTGAGCTATCGGCGCTGATGCATCGGGCGGGCCCTAATACTTATTTATTGAGTGCTCATTTTAAAAGGTTTAACTATATTTCTCAAGAAATATTAAAATTTTAGGCAAGTCTCTTTAATAAAAATTAATTTAAACAGAAAGCGGAAAAATGTCCGGATCTTCGAGGTTGTACATGTATTAATGCTTTATAAATATATATATAAAAGGAATGATTTAAATGATACATAACTTTTTTAATTACCATTCTGCATGTTTTAGTGGTTTAAAGCGAATATTTGCCATCGGCCGATAGAAAAAGAAAATAATCGGTAATCGGCCATCTTTGAACAATCGGCATTTTCCCATTGCTGTCGCTCAAGCCCTAGATTTTAGTACGGATACAGAGCAAACCGGCTCCTTGCGATGATTGGCCAACGATCACGTGATCTCACAAGGCAAAAGTTTACTGTAATAACCAATGATCCGAACCAGCTCCTTGGGTCCTTGGCGAGATATTTCAGATTTCAATTCGCACGTGCTTTGCCATCGTACCATTCGAAAACGTTCTTTTAGATTTCCTTATATTTTTCTGTTACTTTTTACTATTATTTTGGTTATTTGTTATACATTCTTTGTTATTGAATTGAAGAAAGGAAGAATGGATCCTTCCTCTTCTAAAGCAATAAATGCTAAGTGCCCTTATTGCGAAAAGACATTTTCCAAGAACTCAAATTTATTTCGGCATGTGAGAAATGTCCATAAAACGGAATCAGTTAATCTAAATATGAAAATTATCTGTGCAGTATGCAGTGATGCTTTACCGTCCTACAAGGATTTAAGAGGACACCTGTCTACAAAGCATGAATTTCGCTTGGAAGCCGAGTCCTTAACTTTCCCAAACATTGCAGGTAAGTCATATATTTAATTGTTAGATTAATGTATATTCATAAATGTAATGCAGTTTACGGGAAGAAATTCAGTTAGTAATATCAAGGGTAGGGCAGAATATTATGCTTTTGTTTTAGAACATGCTTGATTTTAATTTGCTGATTGAAAATTAAGTACTAAAATGTGTTTTTTTTGCAATAACTATTGCAACCTACAGTTTTCTTCATTCGCCTGCATTGTTACAATAAAACAAGTATTCAGCTAGCTAATTTGGATAACACTAGTAGCAGAATGTTCTGTATCGATCTGCAGCACAAGTTTCAGAAGTCATAATTTATCTGCTGCACCAAATAATGTGGAACTAAATTGACAATCGCAAAACATAGCAAACTGCATTTTAAAATAGTTTATATATAACAGTAACACATGCAGAACAATAAATAAATCTTATAATTATTCGATTTATAAATAAGTTGATAAAATCTGAAATTGAACATGCAATCAATTCAAGCTAAGAGAAAATGAAGTAAAGTTTAATGTTTGAAAATTACTTATGTAACATTTAGCTGAGTCATTGATAAGCCTACTAACCGGTTTTGAAATAACATGTTTAAAAGCAAACTTTGTGGACACATTGCTTAAAATGTTGAAAGTAGTCTTTTTTTTTTATTTTTAAGGGGACTGATTAATTTGCTAGCTTGGAGATAAATCTGCAGTGCTCGCTGCCGTGCTGTGCAATTTCTGCTACGGGGTAGATCACTATTGGGTTAAGTTTAATATCGAATACAGTAGAGTCTCGATAGTTCAAGGTGGACGGGACCGGAGCTACCACGAACTATTCGAAACTCAAACTTTAGAAATCGTAAAATTTTATAAATAAGTAAAAGGTAGTGAACCAAATTTTAAATTTCAGTATCGTCTATTTATAGGGAAAATGCCGTTACATACTGTTACATGATTGAAAGTTAATTATACTTTTAGATTTGCCACCATTTCAGATCGCTCTAAATGTAGCCCTACTTCTTAATGAAATTTTTTGTCACCTGCCCATGGATAAAAGTAGCCCAATTCGATATTTTTACCCATGAGCCGTTGAATAACAATGAAAACCAAATGTGGTATTTCTTTCATGAGTTTCGCTGTTGGTCATTATTTCGAAGCTAACCTGAGATTTTTTTGTTGGCTCGAATTTATGGGGAACGCGAATTATCGAGACTCGACTGTAGTGACAAAATGTTCGTTAAATCTCTCATTTTTATGTGCTAGATTTACAATGTGAGCAAAGGCCGTAGCCAGAAAATTTTTTCGGGGGGGGGGGTTGGTGGACTGTGAGCCCCCTCGAATACGGCCTTGATATGAAAAATTCATTCAATACTGTTCCAATTTTTATTTCTATCTTCTCTAGTCACTAAATTTCATTTTGCTTGGTATTCATGATTGATTTTTGCTGCCTCTTGCTTCAAGGTTATGTCGAGAAACTTTTTTCAGGGGGAGGGTACTTCGATGTACTATATTAAGAACAATTTTTTAGGAGGAATTTCTGCTCAGTAAGAACGTTTTCCAGGATTTCGGCGGGGGGGGGGGGGGGGGAGGCCCGTGAGCCTCCCCTCTAGATACGGCCTTGCTTCCCTTTATTATTTGATCTTATGATCATACATTGTAAGAGAACAACTTTGTGACTCTCTTGTGACTAGCAAAAAAAATATTGCAGGAAAAGTCACTCAGGTTACTTTGAACCAGGTTATATATTTTAGTATATTTGGCTAAAAAAAAAAGAAACTAGAATATCCAGTGCTGCTCTCAGCTAGATAGGTTACATAATCGGATTTCTACTCTTCATTTTTAAATAAAGTACAATTTATACTAAAAAATATGAGGTAGTTCAAAGTTTCCCTTAGATGGAGTACCTCAATGCAAAAAAGAATTTATCACGCAATTTCTTTCTACACTGATGGAAATATTTACTTTTTAAATAGTCATAGCAAAAGGAATTCTGTAAAATATTTTATATACTTTTTTAATTCGTCTCCCCCCCCCCCTTTAATATGGCCAGATATTGTTTGGTACGAAATAAAAAACAAAATGTAAAGGTTTTCTGTAAAATTTCCGAAAAATCCTAGCTTTCTCGTTGAAATACAAGGTAGGCTGGCGTTTGTCAAAAAAAAAACCTTTTTTTTTTTCAAACCATTCAATTACTTACAGATTATGCTATTTGTTTTCCTTTCAACTGGAATACTGGCTATTAGTAGAAATTTTTATATTTATAGTGCTTGTATTATAAATAATGCAAGCATTTTGCATGAATAACTGCAAATGACAATCGTTTTTATTGTATGTTTTTAGACTTTCATACATGGAAAAGTAAAATTGAAAAGGAAGAGAAAATTTCATATGTTGTGAGAAGTACAAAACGGCTTTCTGATGCAAGTAAAAAATCTACTTTGATTGTCACCGTTCGGGACACTTCACTTCCAAATTTGTAGGAGAACGTATAATGAAGGCCCAAGGAACATGCAAAATTGGAGCAAATTGTCCTTCCACCATTGAAGTTGTTGAAAATGACCAAGAAGTAATGGTGACTTACTATAAGACTCATGTTGGCCACATCATGGAATTGAAGCATTTGACATTGAGTGAAGCTGAAAAAGCTGATTTGGAAAGTAAGTCATTTAAATTAACTGCCTACTATTTATATCAAAACCAAAGTCAAATTTGTAAAGATAACATATTTTAGGCTTTATTTATTCATTTTATAAAGTTATTTATTTCAGTGAAATTTGGCTCTAAATTCAACCTTTCTTACAACTAGGGATGTACCGAGTAGCACTTTGGCAAAGTACCAAGTACTTGGCCATTTACTACTCGGCCGAGTACCAAGTAGTTGTGAATAAAAAAAGAGTATTGATGTGCACATGAAGAATTTTGTATATATTGAAATGAAAACATGCATTTTAACTACATAATATATATAAACTAATAAATAAACTAATGAAAGAAATTGAATGTAAGAATTCCAAAATAGAATTCTTTAAACCTCTTTATAAAAATCAATTTATCAAAAATGATTATTGGTTGCAGTAAAAATTCATTCAATAATGTAAAATGCCTCATAATCTTCTCCTCCCCCCTCCCTCCCCACACCCAAGGAAAAAAGTCTGTATTGACACTGTATATTTTTATTTACTTTCTTTTCATTTTTTAATTTTTTCTAGTTAATAATAAAGTGATATTTTTTATATGTAATTCTATTTTTAAAACCTAAGATACAAAATTATTATGGTGTATTTTTACACCATAATTTACGACATATTGAATTTGATATTAATTATTAAAATATTTGTATTTGATAGAATTCTGTGTATTTCCTTTTTCTTGCTGATAATTTCTTTACTTTAAAGTCATTTTTTTTTTCCACTTTTACAATTGGAGCTTTTATGTTTACAGTTTAGCTATATTTACCATAGGCGTAACCAGGGGGGGGGTTTTGGGGGTTCGAACCCCCCCCCATTGGGTATGTACTTATTTAGGCATATTTAGGCGCACAGAAAAATTTCTGGCTACATCCTTGCAAAGCACAATTTTTTTTCCCCTAAGAAAATTAAACACATATGCATATTTTTTTTCCTTTTTCTCTGAAGGGTTGCGATCATGGCCAAAGTATGCAGCTCATAATAAAGAAGACTTTTCATCTGGTTATAAGGTTATAATCAAACCCCTTATCACCTTGGGGGGGGGGGGGGGACAGCGCGCGCGCGAAAGGTAGCTTCAATCACCGTACCACACACAGAGATCCTTTCAAACACTCCAGAGGGTTTTCTTTCCTTCTTGATGTCTTTTTTACCCAAAGGCAGCAATCTGGGAATACAATCGCACAAGTAATAAGTTTCCTGGAAAATATTCTCTGTTGTGATGGAGTCCTAAAGTCCAATTGTCCTAATGGGTTAAACCCTCAAGCCAGGAAGGGATGCTCATTAAGAAACTTAAAGAGCAGTTTGTATTTATTTATGACTTCCTGTCGAAACACCCATTTTGGTAAAATCTTTTTTGTAGATGAGCCGATTGGAAAACTGAGGAACTGTATTTGCATTGCATTCTCATTTACAGATGTTCTCTCATCTTTTATATTTTAAATGTTTTTTTTTTCTTATTATGGTCCATCACTGATTGCATTACGACTCTGGAAATCATCCGTTCAACGTTTCCAATCTCACTGCTACGGTTTAATGCTGCATTTTAATTTACAATCAAGTATTATTTATATTTTAGCTAAATTTTTAATTATTTTCGATACATAATAATGTTTGCACTCCAGCGATGGACACGTTCGTCATCCAAAAAGAAAAGAAAATTTGATTCAGACGCTTCCACTTCTGAGGTATGTTTTGCTACAAATTTAACAAATTTTTTAGAAATTTATTGTGGGGATGAGCATTTTTGTTTTGCAATTTGGATTTTTTTCTCTAAAATTTGACTATTTCCCGGTTTTAATATTATGAATGCCTGGACATAGAAGATTGCTTAGTGCTAAATATTGAATTTTCTATTGCGTTTGAATTAAAAAATAAACTAATAGATCTAGTAAGGAATGTTTAATGTTTTTGTGAATCAAGGCCGTATCCAGAGGGGAAGGGGGACCCACGGGCAGCCCCCCAGAAATCTTTTGCAATGTATCATATATTCCTCCCTGAAACTTTGCTTTACATAAGTGTGTCGAAGTCTGGGCTACCCAAAAAAAAATTCTGGATACTGTCTTGGCTCCGGAGCAGGGGGAGCATGTTAACAATGGGCAGTGTATGCTTCACAATCATACCCTTTATATATACATATATATAGATATATATGATTAGAAATGATGTTAATATGAATTTTTTTACATATATGATAGCTTTTTGATGTATATATAGTAGATGTATGTTTAGATCTTTGGTGAAGTTAGAGGAGTGGGTGTTTGGGGGCTTCTGCAACTTAAATTTTTGTAACTGGTCTTACAGCTATAATGCTTAGAATAACTCTGGAGGCAAGGGTTCGAGGGCTCTCCCCAGGAAACTTTTTGAAATCTTCCTAGCAATGCAATTTCGGGATACTCTTTGGTGATGTTAGAGGAAACAGAAAGGAGTTTGGTTACTCTCCCCCCCCCCCCCCCCCGCAATTTTTTTCAAAATAAAGTCTTATGTCTTTTAAGTTACTTTTGGTGTCACTCGTGATAGTGCTCAATGTCCTTTCCCTGAAAGTGTTTCTGAAAGTAAAGTGTCTTAAAAGCGTAATTTCTCTTTTCTTTCTCTTTTTAAAACTTGTGATCTGAATTTTTTTGCCGGGGGGGGGGGGGGGAGGGAGGAGTTGACTTGCGCCGAGGGGGTAGTTCCCCCCCCCCCCCCCCCGGGAGATGCCTGAAAGAAACACGGAGTATATCTTTAGAGATAAGTATTTATGACTAGTAAATTTTCAACTCTTTTGCACTTCTTATTGGTGTTTAGTCTGTACATTTTTAGGGTGACCCCCCCCCTTTCACCAACTCTAGTTACGCCTATGATATTTACCCTATCATGGCAATATATTTAAAAATAACGATTTTTTGCACAAGAAAGAATGAAATTTGTTACATTTGGTTACAAGAATTTACTTTTTAACTTTGCACCAATTAAATTGCAAATTATGTGCGGAAGGATTTGAATACTTTATTTACTAGTTTTAATTTTACTAAATGAAAGAAAGGGCAGCATTTGAAATTATGACATAACACAAACATGAGGTATACAGTTACTTATATAAAATTTTACAATGAATTTTTTTGTGTTATTTCATGGAAATTAGTTTTAAAAACAGTCTTCACTCGTTTTGATTGCATTTAATGTGTTGCTAAACTTTCTATGGAATTTTCAGCATTCAGTAATAATTTATTTTCCTTTCAGAAAAAATTGCTGATGGAATCTCTTTTGAAAGGTGTTTAGATGATGTCAGGAGCACCATCACTGATCATCTTGAGCGCATTCATCTTCTCACACGCAAGGATTTATTAAATATAGCAAATGCAGCTAATTTAAAATCAGAAAAAAGACACTCTGATGATGCAGTTAGTGTGCAACTGTTTGTGAAAGAGATGGAACAGTTAAAGGAATTTTGCCCGGTGATTTTTTTCAAGCCACAAGGAATTTCATGCAAAGAGTTTCCTGCAGAAGACTTTATGATTGTCCTGATGACACCCGTTCAAAAAGAATTGTTCATGAAATTCAGTTCCAGTAAAATTTGTATTGATACCACACATGGTACCAATGCGTATAATTTTAACTTAACAACCATTGTTGTGGTGGACGAATTTGGTGCAGGATTTCCAGCTGCATTCTGCATATCGATAGCAGGCATATGCAAATTTTTTTTAAGGCAGTCTGCGATGCGACTTATTGTGTTTCAACGGAAATTTTCATGTCGGATGATGCAGGATCATATTATAATGCATGGACTGCTGTAATGGAAAAACCAAAATCGAAGCTGCTGTGCTCATGGCACGTAGACAAGAATTGGAGGCAAGCCATAACAAAAATTAAATCAAAAGAAAAACGTGTGCTTGTCTACAAATATTTGAGAACAATTATGGAAGAGATGGATGAACTTCAGTTTCAAAAATTACTTGAAGCTTTCATCAAAGAATTAAACGAAACTGAATCGTTTGCGAATTATTTCTTGCAAAATTATGCAAAGCGTTGTGCTGAGTGGGCATTTTGCTTCAGAAAAAATGCAGGTATAAACACAAATATGTTTTTAGAAGCATTTCATCGTGTCCTTAAGCATGTGTATCTTAAGGGCACAGTTAATAAACGTATTGATACATTAATTGGATCTTTGTTGCAGCTTGTGAAGAACAGAGCCTTTGAAAGGTATACGAAATTAATTAAAGGTGGTAGCTCAAAAATGGTTGCCAACATCCACAATCGCCATAAAGGTGCAACAGCAATAAAGAATATTGTTGAAGTCTCCCAAACTGAATGGAAAGTTACTTCTTCGAAAAGCACCAAAATGACTTATAATGTTGTAAAATGCACTAGCCATTGCCAGAACAGTCAATTAAAATGTAGAATTTGTCATGTTTGCATACATGAGTTCTTGTGTACATGCGTAGATTTTGTGGTGAGAGGAAATATGTGTAAACATGTTCATGTAGTAACAATTAGAAGAAATCAGAATCCTACACAGTCTATATCTAACGATTCAACTGAATGTGTAAAATTAGATGAAATAACAAAGAGTGATGCTTTTAAAAGCCTTGTACAGCATGAAACAGCATCTGAAGGTTGCCTTTCTTTGCAAGAAAAATTAAATTTAGCTTCTTCCTTGCTGAGTAAGAAAGTTGTTTCTCCTAATGTAAAGCAACAGCTACATAGGCAATTGGACAAGTTTATAAATCTGTTGAAAAATGAAGAAGAGGGGTTTGTTTCAGAAGCTAATGCAGAGCCAGCAAATAAGAAAATATGCTTACAAAATCGTTTCTTCTCTACAAAGAAGAAAAGTGTAACATCATCTTCAATTGAGAAACCCAGGATTGAGTTTAAACAAGAAGTTATTGATTCTGTTGTTAATAACTCAGATTGCCTCAATGTAAGCAGCAGTTTCGACCATACGTATTTAATATAATTTTTCTTTCTTTTTTCTAATGAATTGAACTGGTTTATAGTAATTGCATCAATTGTATATTTTTTAACATACTGCTGTTGCTTTGTCAACAATCCAAGTAAACCAGTTTATATTTTGCTTATATTATTTGAAATTTAAATAAAATTAAGTTTTTTGCTTACAGAAATTCATTTTTTTTTTTAATTTTGTCATACTTACACTATGCACACTCCTTTTTAACTAATTAAAATACTTAGAAGTCTATCATCATACATTAACATTTAGTAATTATATAAAGTTAAGTGGTTATGATTGATGAAAAAATGATTTTATTGAAATATGTTATACAATTTTATTTGAGATATCAAGAAACTTTTAAGGATTATTTACTTTTATTAATCATCTACAGATTTCTTTTGACTTTTGGTTGGGACATATGTAGTGATGTGGGTCGGGAAAATGCCCACTGCGCAGGATGGTAAACTCCTAGGAGAGCCCACTTCTTTTCAAAATCGCCAATTTGGCGTCCATTTCATAGAATGATAGAAGCTGGGTTTCTATCGAATCCGGTTTACCAAGATTGGGTACTTATCGCCAACCACACCAATGGGGTGGGCTCTCCCAAGATCCACCCGCGCAGGACATTTATAAATGAGCATTTGCCCAAAGCATTTTTAAGTGCCCAAAATCTGGGCATTTATAAATATATATTTTATTTTATATTTTGACATTTTTAATGAGTATTACAGTTTATAAATAACATTACAGATCTTTTACGATAACACATTTCATTGATAAAAGTACAAAGGGCTTATAAATCACTACATCTTTATCAGTATTGATCATAATGGGGGTTATTTATTCTATGTTGATTAAACACGGGGCCAAAATCTCACCACCCTATAATTTTCCTGAAAATAAACAGAAGTACTGCTGTAGATTTGGGGAAATGGGAAATTTTTCCAAAAACTCTACTTGTTTTTTATTTTTAGCGGTGTAAAAGAAGATGGCAAATTGGGAATTGCTCTAGAATTTTCCCTAAAAGAAGGAAGCTACTTTTGATGCTTGCAATTTAATTTTCACAATATCTCGAAAATTTAAGAAACTCCTGTTGTAAATGAAAATGAAATCCTAGAGTTTCATGAATCGGGCATGGGTTGATCTGAATGTCAAAACCACTTCCTCAGAGAGAAACATAAACTTAAAAAAAATAACCAATTTCAATTCATTTGAGTGTGTTTTATGATTATTAGTAGGTTACAGTGATATGAAATCTAATGTATGTTGGGGGTTAGTTGTTAGCCTATTTACAGGGTTGTCACAGAAGAAATGGAATAAAAATAGTTGCTTTAGTAGCATAAAAGCACGAAAATAGTAGCCTAAATAGTAGCCACGGCTCAATGACAAACAAGTCTTAATTAACTTGTTCAGTGATGGGTACTTACTTTCGGATCTTATATTTCTACATAAAGAGTTGCTATGAATACAGTGTAATTTATAAAAAAGCAATTGCATTTTTAGATGAAATAAACACGTTTCCGAGCATTAACTTTTTAAACTGAAATAAGTATTTCATATCTACCAAAGATTAAAAATATCAATGAATAAGGAGTGAAGTAAAAAAAAAAGATTGCAATATGAGAGAGAAGAGCAAGGTTACTAATAGAAAATAAACATACTTGAGATTTAAACACACAATTAAGTGCTTAATTTTATTAAAAGTAAAAGCTTAACTGCTAACTGAACCTTTTTTTTTTGTATACTTTTCTAGTGGCAACAGCAATGTTGTTCTTGCCGTTCCACGCTTGTTGTTGCTTGACGATGATTTTTTCTTTTTAATAAACTACTCTTTATTTTTATTTCTAAACATGTACTCTGTTGTTTTTTCTAATAATCACAAGTGGTTATGCTCCCAGCGACCTTCTACATGCGCTTTAGAGTAGTTTGAATTTGCACTGTTAGGCCTAGTTAGTTCCGAGTCATCTTAATAGAGATAGACAGCTTCCAAGATGGATAAAGGTCATTTTATCGAAAGATTGGAAGGAGAAAGGAACTGGATAAGTTGGAAATTCGACGTGGAACTTCAACTGACTGTACAAAAGGCAATGCCAGTCGTGCTAGGAACAGTTACAAAGCCAGAACCAATTGCGGCAACCGCTGATGAAGCGACAAAGAAAGCTTACGATACGGCATTAAAACACTTTGAAGAATTGGATGCCATTGCAAGGTATGTCATTGGTTTCAGTGTGAGGCCAGATCCCAAGAATCACATTTTAACCTGCAAAACAAGCAAAGACATGTGGGATGCTCTTCATAGTGTCTACGAGCAACGAAATGAGCAGAGATTAGATCTGCTGTATTCTCAGCTGTTCAATTATAAGAAGGACATTGTAGATGATATTGCTACTCATGTGTCAAAATTGCAACGAATTTGGCAAGACCTTCATGATGAACTTAAAAGTGAAAATGTACAGCTTCCTAAATCAATGCCGCTAAATCGGATTCTGAATACTTTACCCACTGAATATTTAGAGTTCAAGAATGCGTGGGAATCGGTTCCTGTCAGTGAAAGGACTGTGATTAGTCTTACTGAAAGACTGCGCTTGCATGAGCAAAGGCTGGAAGTCATGAAGCTTCCTCATGAAAGCAAGAGTGTGGCATTTGTGGCCAAGCCAAATAAGAACTTTGTAAAGAATCCCACTGATTCAGTTCTAAAAGAAAAGTTCAAGAAGATTAAGTGCTATTATTGTGGCCGTGCTGGTCACATGAAAAAGAACTGCTACAAATTTAAAAATGAAGGTTCTGAGAAAGGGGAAGATGAGTCGCGCAAACCAGGACAAGCTTTTATGACTGTTGCTGAAATGAGTCAAGATTATTGGCTTATTGATTCGGGTGCTTCACATCATGTTTCTTCAAGATTTGACTGGTTTGTCACCTACAAAATGTTTGATGCTCCGCAACCCTTACGCTTAGGTGATGGTCGATGCATGTATGCTGAAGGCATTGGAGACATACAGGCATGGGTGCAAGTCCTGGAAGTTGCCAGGACTGAAAAAATTTTGCACTGACTCACGGGAAATTTTTCACGGGGGGAGGGGGGGAATATTTATTATATATACAGGCGTAACGTCAGGGGAAATTTGGGTCCGATTTAGGACCCTTAGCAAGATTCAAATCAATCAAAACACACAACTTCACAATCCAAATTTTACTTTTTATACCGTTATTTATTATAAAAGTGGCAAATAATAATTAAAAAATTCATCACTATATGTTTACATTTTTAATTTTCACAAAATTATTGATTTTTCACAAAAATCTCTTTAAAATTCACGAAAAATGACCCTGCTAAAAATGCTGAATCGACCTGATATAAGCAATAAGATTATATACATACCTATGCATGGTAAGTTTTACTACTTTTTTTACTGATATAACCTCATTGATATGCCGCTATTCTTTTCCTCTCAAGTATACTTTGTGAGTGAGTTAAAATTTGAAATACACAGTGGACCTCAAATCCGGATCGCTCGGCGCCGCGATCTTTCCGATTTTGGATCCTAATTCAAAGAATTTGGTAAGTAGCATCAGAGCAATTTAATTTGCATTTTGCTCGTTTATAGTATTTTTTATTATCGTATTATACTCGTCTATGAGTGGCAAAGCTTAGCACAAAAGATGAAGTTGGAATCGGCTTCCATTCGAGGCAAAACATCGAAACCATCTGGACTTTTCCCGATATTATTTTAACTCCTTTAACTAACCGATAACAGAAAAGAATTCCGTCAAATTCTGATATGATTGTATACTCTAATTCTCTAGCCACTAAATTGCAGAAAAGATCGGATATAATCTCTTTTATCATAATGGATGCAGTTAATAAGGTGAAACGTACTGTCGTAAGTCAAACAACGAAGTTAATTACAAAAATAGAAGTAAAATTTTTAGAGGGTAATGCGAATGAAGACGAGTTAGAACAATTTCTGGCGGAATTAGATTTTAAAGAAAAGGAGCTTAACTGCCTTGGTGTTGAAATTCAAAAAAGCATTGAATTGAAGGATTTAGAAACTGAAGTATTGAAATGTGATGAATACAATACTAATTTGATAATTTGGAAAACAAAAATAAAACGTGCCAAAAGCTCCAAACTCACTCATTTCACTCCAACCCAAATTAAAGATTTCCCTCAAAAAAAGAAAAGAAAAGAAAAGCTAATTCATGCAAGAATTGCCTTATCAAAAGCTTTTTCACAGTCATGCTTCTCACCTACAAATTTTTTTGCTGTCTAAAGCCATGATAACCTTGTTACATTTGATAGAAAAGTGATCTGTTTATAGCATATATTTTACCTCTCTAAAAAACTACACGATTTGATGGTGATCCCTCAGACTGGCAAAGATGATGGGATCAATATGAATCTGCAATCCATAAGAATACACATTTCTAAAGTTGATAAATTTAATTATTTACGTTCATATTTGAAAGGGGTAGCGTCTGACGCAATTAAAGGATTTAGTTTGACTAATAATAATTATCTATCAGCTATCGATACCTTGAAGGACCGTTTTGGCAAGAAAACACTTGTCATTAACCCTCATTTAAACAAATTGCTCAGTCTTACTGCCATAAGAAGATCGACCAATATTACTTCCTTGCGTAAATTATTCGACACTTGTCAAACCGAGATAAGAAATTTAGAATCGCTGGGAATAACCGAAGATAATTATGGGATTCTACTTTGTCCTGTTTTGATTAGATTATTACCAAACAATATAGTATTAGAAATTACTAAGAAATACTGCACAGACGATTAATGAAAGGTTTAAGAAATTATTAAAATTTTAAAATCAGAAGTGGTAAGTCGGGAAAAAGCCGCTGCTTTAATTTCAAGTACAAGTACTCAGAACTTTGAATGTTTCCCCCTCCTCACAGTAAACATGACCCGTATGAATTATTACATAAAAGAAACAAAAATCACCTGTCAACTACATCTGAATTATTGAATGAATCAAGTAATAGAAGAATTAAATATTTTTTGTGAAAATGATGAACATCTATTACAAGATTGCAAGGAATTTAAGATGAAGCAAATGGATCAAAAACGAGATTTTCTAATGAAACTTATTTGTTGTTTTGTTTGTTTTAAAAAAGGACATTTAGTAAATGTGGAAGTTTTATAAAATGTCGCATTTGTTCAAGCCATCATTATGAGATTATGTGTCTTCATAATAAAAAGAATGAAATTAAGGAAACTGCAAAATGCGACGGTGAATTAAAAGAAAAATGTAGATGCGTTGCATTCAAGGACTTCAAGGTTTTCTTGCAAACTTTAATTGTAAAATTAATTGGTAAAGAAAATGAACCTGTGTCAATGTCTATGTTCCTTTAGACATTGACACAGGTTCACAGAAATCATATATTTTGAAATCCACTGTTAACTGTTAGAGAAATGGGATTCGAAATACGGGGAGAGGAGGAGTTTAGTCATTCATTGTTTGGCGGTTCAAGAACAAAGGTTCAGAAACATTGTTTGCCTGTTATAAGCCTAAAACGTGTGAAGGAAATTGGAGAAATGCCTACATCTTTGCATGTACGTACAACTGTTATGAAATTGCATGAAATAACTACTGTACATGGCCAGGGCTTAATCCAGGTTTTCAATCCTAGTACTTATTTTTGTGAAAAAAAATTATTTTTTGAAAAAAAATTTTATTTTTTGAAAATTTAGTATTGTTTAAAAAAAAAAAAAAAAAAACAGTCGCAGTTTTTCAGACTGAAAAAAAAAAAGTTTTAATTGATTTTGTTCCTATACTATCGATCGTGCGTAAACGCTTCATATAATAATTGCTATTCCACTTAAGCGGGTGAGCCACCTGCTCCACTTAGATTTCTTCCTCGCTTCATTATAAATACTTTTCATAAATGTTGTTAAAAAATACGAATAGAACACGTCTTACGCTAAATCATAACAAAAACACTTGTCGTCTGGGAAAATGAGTTGAGTTGTTTAAGCGCTAGCTGAATTTAGCCGGTTGCCTAGTATAAAAACTTCACCGCTCACTCCGATTGAATGGCGTACTTATAGGAGAAGTGGCGTCAGCATATCAAGCCTGTTTTCAAGCTAGTGCGGTTGCGCGGAAGGTCGCCCGATGCTGAACTTCGGCGTACGATATGGCGTTCACTGTGAATCCTCTTTTCCATGAACCGCTCGGAAAACTATTCAGCACTTTAATTCCTTCGCACTTTTTTTTATTTTCGTGAAGATGCGTTTTTTTTTTTTTTTGTTTTTTTTTTTTTCAAAGTTTGTTGAAATACAAATTTTTTTTTTTTTTTAAATTTTGTGAAGGTACTGATTTTTTTTTAAAAATTTTGTGAAGGTACCGAAAAACGGTACCAAAATCGACCTGAATTAAGCCCTGATGGCAATTAAACTATTTTGTGAAATTTACAGCTCCTTCCTGGCTTTTTAAGATTCAGGATCATCCAAAACATTTTTCTACTTTTTCAATTTGTTGACGGTCCCTTGAATGCAAGAGCAAATGAATGTTTACTGAAAAGTGTGAACATTGTATATTAAAATATGACCAAATAAGTAAAAAAACGGGTTTTTGCATCAGACTCAAGTTCAGTATAAAATTACGAAAACTCTGTAGTTCATCTATTAATTTGGCCCAAGGACTGCATTTTCAATTCATTTTTAAAGGTAACTAATATAAAATAAAACTTTACTTCTATGTGAGACTTAGCACTGTCATGTTGCATTTGAAGGTCAGACAAATTCGTATCCAACGTTGTAGTTGCTTCTTCACAAAATTTAACTTTACTTTTGCTTTCTTCAATAAGACTTTTCAACTCCTCCCTTTGTTTTGGTTCAGCATCTACTGCTTTTTCATAACAGTGCTCAGGCTGTTTATGATCTATTATCATACACTCATTGCATATAGGGACCTGCAATGCAAAAGAAAAATGCATTTTGAACCATAAAAACAATCTGTATCATGCAAACAACTTTTATATGGGAGGATAAAATCCATCCCCATAGTAAGAATTTGCTAATAAACTTATATTTTGCTATTGAAACAATCATTTTCAGGAGGGAGTAGCTCACAGTACAATTTGAAAATGGTATAATTGCTGGGCGACTGCATAAGTTTGGTGACCACTGCTCTAAACCAATATTCTAGCTTTAGAGGGGTGGAGCTACTCATTACTAGCCCCATGTGGTGGGATAAAACATAAAATCATGATGAAACAACTGTATTTCAAAATAATTTCATTTATCAACCACATTAAAGGTAAAAGTGCATGTTCTTGTAAAAAAAATACTCGATGGGTTAAAAAATGGTATTCAGTACATTTTCTTGCAAATTTTAAGAAAATTGCCCACACTAGCCCTCTTCTCCCCTACATCTAAGATATCCCCTATATTTTCCAATAAATCTTTACACCCCCTGCAAATGACAGAAAATGTTCCAATACTGATAATACATGTTCTTCCATTACTTTAAATGTTTCTTTTCAGACAAATAAAAAAACTGATAATATCAAAGATATGAACTTGCTACACACATTTAAATTATTCCTCCTTCCTACTTTTTCAGTCTCTAACCACCTATTAATATAATATAATGGTGTATCTCTTCATGCGTGCGTAAATGTTTGGATTAATTTACTAGTTATTTAAAGAATGCCATATATGTCCCTTGAACTTGGGACAAAGAAACATTTAATCTTGTAGTTTTTATGTAAATCATTAATTTTAAATTAGTCATTTTTGTCTGAAAATGTGGCCCCATTAGGAAAACAAGCTGTTTAAAAAGTGCGAAAATTGGAAATATACATTTTGATAAAAGTTAATGAACAAATTTTGGCGTTCAAACGGCATAATAAAGCACCAGTAGGAATTGTTTGACAATTCCAAAAAGAAGTTATACATTGTTCTCCAATGGATGATTTGCACTTACATCTTTTTGGGCATTTGCATTGGAAGTGTCTTTCTCACTCCTCTGAAAAACCAGCCCTCCTAAGTATTATTATTACAACTATTATTATCAGAAAAATTCTTTTCCTACATCACCTATTACTTTTTAAAGCATGCCCGTAAGAATTTGTTCCATTTCTTCCTGAATTTGATTCTTGAAACTACTCTCCAAGAAAGCATATGGTACTGCTGAACAAAAACCTTTATATTTTCAGATAATACAAATACAAAAGTGACGAAACAACAGGCTCAGGGCCCAGCTAGGCTGGTCCTAGTCAACTTAGCAGTCCCCAATGAACATTATAAGAGCTTTCTTAAAAGCTTTCACCCACTGCAATTAACAGTCTCTTCCAGTGAACTATTCCAACTGCCTACAACCCTATTGAAGTAGTAATTTTTCCTAATATCAAGACTAGCCTGAGAATTGAAAAGCTTAAAACAATGACCTCTGGTTCTACTTTCAGCACATAGCTGTAGCCCGCCAACATTTCCCATTTTAATAAATTTAAACAACTGAATCATGTCCCCTCTAACTCTCCTTTGCTCAAAACTATACATATTGAGCCTTTTAAGCCTAACCTCATAATCTAAGTCTGAAAGACCACTTACCAATCTAGTAGCCCTCCTTTGAACTCTTTCTAATAAGGTAATATCCTTTTTTAGGTACGGAAACCAAAACTGAACAGTATACTCCGAATGAGGTCTTACCAAACTTCTGTATAACGGCAATACAACTTCCTTAGACCTGTTCAAAATAGCGTTGTTGATAAACCCAAGCATCCTGTTAGCTTTGTTACTAACTATGCTACACTGCTGACTGGACTTGAAGTCCCGACTAATCAATACTCCTAGATCATCAACTGCTTCTGCTTCCCTAATGATGGAACCTTGTAAATAATAGGTAGCATGTTTATTCCCATGACCGAAATGAAGCACTTAACATTTCCCAACATTAAAAGACATACCCCACTTAATTGTCCACCTAGAAATTTGATTTAAATCCTCTTGAAACTGATTGACTTGTTCCTCAGTGTCCACAATTCCCATGATTTTGATAGCAGCAAAAATGTTATTAATAATCCGAGAACTTAACCTTTCAGTGTGCAGTTTACTTTCTATATGGCTACTTGAAACTAAAAATTTCATATGCTCCTCTACATACATGATTTTATAAGTTGAAAAATCAAATTCAAGAAGAAATCAACATTTAACGACTCTTATTATTTAAATAAATACATCTTCCTTTTCAAAACTTTGAATACGACATTTTTCTTACATGGCAAGTATGACAGTAATATTTCATCACTTCATCAGGATGAGATGCACAAGTTACAGGTTTATGAATGGTAGTAAAGCTTTCTCCATCTCCTTTCAGTTCATCAAATGAAAGCACCTATGAATAAGAAAAAAAAGTAAGCGATTACAGGGAAAAAAATTTTTACATTACAAGAAGCAGTTGAACAGGGCTTGCGCGCAAATGAATTTGGAAAAAATTGACCCTCATTTTTGAAAGATGCAAGCCAAACTTTGACTTGCAAAATTTTGTATCAAATAATTATTTTTAATTATAAGAGCCTTAAACTTTTAGGGTTCGACTTTTTAAATTGATATTTATTTGGTTGCACGAAAAGGGTTCCTCATGAAAAATTTGAATGTACTTATTTTTAAATGCATGAAGATACACTTAAAATGCATGAAAAGGGTCGTCTTCAACCTGTTTCACCATTTTGAAGAAAATGTTACTCATGTATTCAGAAGTGTGACTGAAAAACAAGTGCATTTTCTTTTTCATAAAAACAAGAATTTTATTTAATGTAAAGCATCTGGAATAGGAGAATGTCTCTGAATGACTTCTTTTTAAAAAAGAGATTTTATTATGTGGTCTGAGGCAACATACAATAGACACCCCAAAAATTTTACATTTTAAAGATTATCTACAAATTCTATACTAATCTTTCATATTTTTAAAAAGAGCTTTATATTTTAGGGGTAGAATCATCAACTACAAGAGCATATTAAAGAATTATTATTATTATATATAATAACTATATGCATTAACTTACAGTTTCCAAAAATTGAGTGAGTCAACCTGACACAGATTTTTAAGCCTAGAGCACTGCAGAAAAGCATTTATTTACCTTGTGACTCTCAAAACATCTCATGAATTGATGAGCAGTAACACAGTTTGGGCAAAGAAATGTTGCACACTCAGTGCAACGTGCAACAGCATTTTCTTTAGCTTTACAACTGGTGCATACAATCTGAGTTTTCTCCATTGCTTTTAAATCAATGCGATTGCAAGCTATGTAATCCAATGGTAAACCTGAAACTCCCTTTGAAGAAAGCTGAAAGAAATGTTAGAAATAATTGAAAGCTTTGAAGAATGAAGAAATTTGTTTCAATATGTTCAAATCTTTAACATATAAGACAGTTTAAATCTTAAACATATATGTGGGCTGAAAAGACTTTCTCGCAAGAAAAAAAATCTACCCAGTGTTTTAACAGAAATTTCTGAAAATGTCACTAAAATACTTTTTTTTTTTCAATATAATGATTGCCAAATAGTTTTTAATATGACATAATATTTGTATAAAAATAAGCAATTCAAATTTAATACAGGAGTACTATTATTTTCACAAAATGTACACATATGCCAATCTGGTCAAAGAACATTGTTGCTAACAGAGACAGTTACCAAAAGTAATCAGTACTACAGATGACACTCAATTTTATGAATAGCTTATTTGTCCTGGAAAAGCTTCCATGAAACAATGCATTTGTCCATTCTTCTTATACAAACTGGGGGGGGGGGGTCTTTTTTTTTACAGACCCAACAACTGTGTAACTCTACAAGAAATAATGACTTCGCACAAAATTTACATAAACAAAATTTTTTAATTAACCCATTATAATTATACTTGCAATTTTGCATTTATGTTTGCAAACTGCAAAAAATAACTGCACTTAAAATATACATTCTAATTCATTTCACTCTCGTCTTATAAATTTGTTTTTTATTTTGGCAAGTCATATTTTTAAAAATATGAAAAAATTGAACATATATATATCAGTGATGCAAGTGCAAAGTGTAGTTTCTGACCAGAAAAATATCAATTTTGGAGCAGCTGAAGTTTTATTTCGCAGGTCTAAAGAAGCTTCTAATGACTCAGGTGAATACAATTAAAGACTGATTATCTAAAGAATTAAAACTTTCAATATTCTTTATGATATATTTGTTTCCCTCTTTCACTGAAGAAGCTTGTAACTTATTAATTACATGCATACAAACTTGTGTCTTATTAATGTTTGCAATTAAAGAAGCCTTGTAATGACTCAGGTGAATAAAATTAAAAGACTTAATAAAGAATTAAAACTTTCAATATTCTTTACATTATATTTGCTTTCCTTGTTCACCAGAAGAAGCTCATAACTCCTCAATACATGTATGCAAACTTGTCTTATTTATGATGCAATTAAAAAAGTCTACAATTGGCAAAATCGCAAAACTAAAGTACAGATAGTGTATTTTGTTCAAGCAAAACATTTTACTTGACCTTCAACAGCATTTTTTTCTTAATGTGATGTTTTTTCAACGCTAAATATTTTCTCCCTTTCATCGTTCTCATCTCTAATCTCATTTTTTATTTTGTATCCTTAACACTTCTTTTAAAATAATTATCATTACTTTGGTTTTGTTTACTTCAATATAGTTTTCAGTGTTCAAGAATTTTAAAATGCAACAGCTCATTAGTTAAATATAAAAATTTTCTGTAATTTTGTTTAAAGTCAAGTTTTCAGACAATTCAAAATTAAGGAAACAAAATTCCCTTTCTCCGACCTATTACAATTCACCAACTTTCAAGGCTAGTGGAACCCTGTCTTTTTCAACAATTACTTGCAAAATGGTAGATTAAGACTTTTAACTGAAGGAAAACCTTAGAAGAGACAACATAAAAGAGGGGGGGGGGAGAGTAAAAGTAGGGAGAACCCTTACTTTGGTTTCCTGTTTACAGTCGGAGCATTCCAGAGTGTTTTGCACAAAGCCATTTCTTGAAAGCTTCTTTTTCAGACACTCTTCACAAAAGACGTGAAGGCAAGATAATACGCGAGGTTGGTCAAGCTTTGAATGGCAGATATGACAGTTATTTACTTCCTCTTCTTCACAAGGTGAAAGGGTCATGTCTTGAGACGCCATAACATTACTCTAAAATTAAGAACAGAAAATACATACAAGCAATGAATACAAACAATGAGCATTAATTTGTACTATAAATATAATAAAATTAATTTAAATAAAACATTTTATTATTTCCATTAATGAGTGAAAACTAACCTAATACAATTCTAAAAATGATTTTGGTGCATTCTAAATTTACAAGCAAATTTTATGTCCTAGAAAAAAAAGAGAAGCCACTTTTGATGTTGCTTATTTGTCACTTAAAATGCATTTACTTAAAGTAGGACTTCAGTTACTTAGCCCAAAAGAAGAATTTAACATCTCATCGCTAATCATTTTGGCTATCCAAAAGATGAAGTTTCTCTGAAATAGACTTCATTTAGTAGTATTGCATCTTTTATTCTTTTGTCTTTTATCATGAGTCCCATGCTCTGGATGGTTTGGTTACATTGCATAACCAATGGATGTCTCCTTTGGTAATAATAATTAAGGAGTATAAATGATTATAAAAATTTTCAAAAAATTCTTTAAAATAATCTTTTAATAATTCTTAAATTCTTTAATCTAATTTCCTCAAATTGCACCCGTTTTATTCACTGGTTGTGCTTTGAAATTGTTTAACATTGGGTGCAGCACTTACAATATTTTTTGATATAAATCATACTCATTATCACTAGTACAAATAGTGCCGAAAATACGGTACACCAAAGTTTTATGAACAATTATATGTATGCTCCCCAGTGTGACAGTGCAACACTTATAAATATATCTTTATCTATAATGAACATAAACAGCATCTTTCATTCCCTAAAAGTTGAAAAAGAAATACTCATTGTTCCTCTTTTTCTTAAAAATAAAGGGAGTGCTCTGAATTAAAGCATTTTAAAACAGTGTTCATTTTGTGATTTTCTTTTTCAGAAGGGAAAGAAAGAAATGAAATTATTGAATCTTGAGGTATGGTTTTATATGTATTTAATGAATAAAAAAAACTAAAACAAAATTTGCATATTTCTAAGCCCTGAGCTTCTTTTCCCTGATTTGAGGGCACAATAGCTAATAAGGCAAACAACTTCCTTAACTGAACCAATGGGAGGAAAAAATAGCAAATTTCCTATAATTTTTGAAAATTGAATTTCTGGTAATAGGATTAAGGAAAAAAACAGGAGTTCTGGTATATAACCGAAACACAATCACCTCGGAATTGAGAATGGGACATTCTCAATGTATATATTGTACCCAAACCAAGTTTATGTATTGCATGCTCAGTGTACACACTGCATTCAAACCTGCGGTACAAAATTAGCGGTCGCCACTCGCAAACTGGCTACCAAAACGTTTTAAATGACGACCAAATATGTGCCAGATCGCTATATTTGTACCAAATGTTATATTTATTCTAAAAAAATAGCTTAATATTTTTGCTTAAGAGACTGTATCTTGTGTGCTAAGAAGAAAATAATAAGAAATATCTGAAACCGGAAACAGATGCAAAAAGATTGGAGCACTGCTACGGCAAAACGCTAATATCGCGCATGACACTTGACTATCGAAGAAACATAAAACTAAGCTAAAAATACAATGTTTTCAACATATAAAAGGCAAATGCACATTATTTTTAACATTTAAATTAAAAGAAATCCTTTTAACAATAAAAATGAAAAAAATATCAAAATCCGCAAAATGGTGCCTTTAATAGTTTTTCCCGATCCTCATGGCGGTAATTGATTGCATTCCAAAACAACTAGCACACTCAGATGAAAAATATTATATTGTAAGTGATTTGAAGTTATGGTACTCAACCGCAGCAATTTTATTTTTTATTTAATTTATTTTTTAAACTTGACACTTATTATTTTATTTTTGGCCTGTAGAAGATTATGGTTACAATTAGACATAATTTTGTTCTCATTTTATTCAAATGCGTTCTTTCCCTTTATATATATATATGCCGTAAAATAAAGAATAAGCGCCCCTAACTTTTGCTGAACTTCCCGAAAATACGGGAGGGGCGCTTAAACGGTACAAGCGAAAAAACGGGGCAAGCATCGATTCCGCCGCAGAGCATTACGAACCCCCCCCCCCCCCAAGATTTTATTAGTAGTTCCCGCTACATATCGTTTCCACCGAATGTCTTCCCCCCTTTTCCAAAGGCATTACTTTTCCGCCGTTTCAGGGATTAAGAATTTGGCGAGGTTCGGCGACATTTTTCATATTATCTTTATATATCTATCTATCTTATCTATCTCTACTAATAAGCCTTTCTATTTTGAAAAATAAGTTTTACATTGAAATTAAGCTAACACTATTATCCGGAGTTGAGGAAACTGCTAATTATTATTTTTGGACCAAGGTAAGCCTGAAGAAATCGCACTCAAAAGCTTATAACTGGCGTTCTTATTGACTTAGAAACCTAGAACAAATATCATCTTGTGCAGAAAAATTAGCGCTTTCGATCGATATATTACACTAATATGTGCAAGGTTTTTTTCACTCGCATATTGGAAATTTATGTGGACAATTGATTAAAATTGGAATAAAAAAAGAACTACCTGTAGTATTTTTTTCAGAAACCTTCGCAGGAGTGTACTCAACAACTTCCCAAAGTTTCAAGGCGATCGAAGGAATGGTGTAGTAATGCATAACACACAGACACACATACATTCATTTATATATATATAGATTATTTTTTTGGATTTTGATTATTCTTTTTTTTTAACGAATTAAAATTCAATTCCTGCGGCTCACATTCGTTCGATAGCTGTTTTTTTTTATTTACTATTTTGACATGCATTTTACGGGACCCTCCTCCATACCGCACAGGGGGTTTTAAATGAATGCTATCCTTTTTTACGATTTTGTTATTCCAATTAATTATTATTTATATTTTTATTTATTTTATTATTTTTTTCTCGAGTGAATTAGCACACGTGTTATTTGACTATTTGAGCTCGGCTGAAAGATTTTTCCGCTTTCACTTTGCTTGCTGATGTTAGTTTCTGCAAGCTACAATATTTCGTCGTTCTGTTTTACTGTCAATGAATAATAACTACAGACTAATTATACTAAAAATTTATTAATTAAAACTATTTTAATGGATTATATTCGTCCTTTCTGTGTGGGTACTTGAACTAAACAAAAAAAATGCTTTTTCTCTTAAATATATTTTTTTTTTTTCCGTTTTGTTTCGTTTCTTTCTTTTCTTTTTTCCCTTTTTATTGTATGTGTTTTGTAAAAAAAAATTGCTTAAATGTGTAGGATCGCCGATTCATTGCCGTGAGCTGATAGTTTTTAATTATGTGAAATGCTATACTTTTTAATAAAATAACATAATTTACACATAAAAAAGTTACCACTATAGACACAGTGGCGAACCGACTGGTCTTTACTTTTTATAACACGGGCATGGCCATGCGGGTACCGCTAGTATATATATATTAATTTAGATGAACTTTCAAGTTGGCAATGCCCTTGTAGCTAAACGCTCTACAGCAAAATCTATGCAACTAACGATTACGAAAATTGCACAAAATTCTATCATATATTGATGCTTTGGACTTCGAAGCTGTTTTTCTTTTAATTCGTCCTAATATTCTCTAAATTCAATTAAATTCAACAATTAACATATTAATCCTCCGGAACGATTCGAAATCGCCGATTTAATCTTTTCATCCTAGGCGTTTGCCTTTTTACGAATAATCCTGCTAGAATTTGACGCTCCATTTTGTAGAATACTTGCATCTTTTTTCCATTTTACCTTTACTTTACTTATTAGTTATTACTGTACTTAATTATTTCAGATTTCAACACTTGTTTTCACTCAATGCTTTTGCTTTTTATGAATGCTTCTAGATTTTGATCATTTATTGAAATGTTCGATATTTTCTTTCAGCATTATTTTTTTAATTTGTCTTTTTTTTTTTAATAAAGAATAATAAATTAAGTTTCGGATTCATTCTGTTTTGCTTTCGTTGTACGCCTTCATTTTTCTAGAAGGATTTCTAGGAACCAAAGTTTTATTCCTTGGAATATAAAAATATAAAATATTCTTTTTTTTCTTTCGGCCTTTTTTTTTGTTAATTTGCTTATGTCTGCACATATTATTTATTTAACTTTTAGATTTCTATTGGGAAGTGCATAAAATCATCTTACAACTTATTTGAAAAAAGGATCCTGAATTTTCAAAACAATGAAAAGCTGTATCTTTGTAGTATAACAACATTGTGTGTGTGCACAGATAATACAGCGTTAAAATTTGCAGTTTAATTCTGATTTTTAGAAATTATTTATCAATTTTGCATTGATCCATAAAATGTGCGTTCTTACCACAATTTCATGTTAACTGCAGGCGTCAACAATTTATTTTTCTTTTTAAAAGTAATGCCGGTTACATGTAAACAGGACCGGAACAATTATAAGCGGTGCCATGAAGCAGCAAAATATTCTGTGCCTCTATTATACTGCCCTCCTAAGCCAAAAAGGCGTATCTCAAATTTCCTTGTTTTGAGATTAAGGAATTTTAATGAATATCAAAACCGCACCTACATAGTCAAATTTTTTTATGGTTTTTTTTTTTTTGGGTAAATAAAATAAAGATTGAGACGACAATGACATGGTAATGAACTTGTCTAACATAAACTACTATTTTAGTTTTAAACTGAGATACGGCTAATTGGCTAAGGAATTGTGAACAAAAATTTGAGATACGTCTCTTTGCGCTAACGATTAATTAATAGATAACGTTCGATTCTGTTTCTTACCACATGGACTTGGATAGGAGATTGAATAATATATAAAAAATTATCTAGAAACGATTTATTAATAATGTGATATATGAAGAATACGCTACATTTATGGGATATTAAAAGAATTTTTCAGAAAATAATGCATATTTATATTGGAAATAAACCCAAAAGTAAACAAGAATACAAATAGAAAAACATAAATTTTGTTCAGTTCTCATCTGAAACTGGAAGAGTGTTCCAGAATTGCAACCGATTTTTCATAATTCCAGACAAATATTTTATTACATTGACTTTCTTTTGCGAAGAAATTCCAAGAACTTTTGTTTGTTTTTTGAGTGGCCGCATTTTTCCATTTTTTGTTATCTTGGCGGTTAAAAAATTAAGATCAAATGATGGACCATCAAAGTCATTTTTATATGTGATATTATACGATCCTCTGTGGACGGTTACCTGAAACATATCATGTAAATGTGGCCTCGGCTCTGTACGACTTAATTTGTATTGTGAGGAAAAATCTTCCCAAATGTAAAAATGATGTAGCTCCATTGGCAGGACCTCGGTTTTATGAGCAGCACCTTTTACGGCATGTACAAAATCTGAGAAATCATAAAGCTTGTTGCCCATTTTTTTTCATGGAAACCTCCACTCTGTGATGAAAGGAGTCGGCAGCCATAAACGTATGGCCCGGCACAAAGTATTTCATATTAATTTCATTGGCACATATTTCATCGGAATTTATAATATATATTAAAAATTAAAATAATGCCCAATTCTCGTTTTGCGCTGTGCAATTGTCGAGCCATAACGTAATTTTTAAAACATCTCTCTTGCTAATAAAGAACTGGTAAAATGTACTGATCATCTCCTCTTTGTTTTGTTTGAACAAAGCTTTATGCCAGAGAGCTGCAAATGGCTTGCTGTTTCTTTTCTTTCCAACTGGAACAAAACTTTCGTTGTACACTGCTAAACGATTTGTAAAAATCGCACTTTTAAACATCTCAAGCCGTCGTAACATTATAACTTTTTCTAAATCTGCGCAATACACTATTTCTCCTACTTCTTCATCTCTTGTGGCATCTTCTCTGTATTTTGCTTGAGATTTGTTTGCTCTCTCAATTTGTTTGCTCCACGTCATGCAAACATCACAATTTTCATCGAGATTGTTCTTTGTATGACTTTTATTATGTAAGTTAAACACCTTGCAACTCTCGCATTCTTCATGCCCAAGGTTAGCAAGTGACACATTCATTTTCTTTGCCACCACCCGGTATTTTTCATACGAACATTTAAAATTGGGATTTTTGTTAAGAAAGTCTTCATGCATTGCGGTGAATGAGAGATCACTTGGCAGATAAAGGTGGCGTGGTGCATGTTCCCTGCGGTAATGCGAAATGGTTGGATTGAATGTTGAAATGTGCTGGCGAATGACTTCATCGTCTATTTTATTATGGGGCTCTTTTGTACATCTCATGTCTGCCACAGGCACTACAGAATTTTTCGCATTCAATAATGCTGTACGAACAACCTTGTCATTATTACCATTAAAACCAAGGGTTGTTAAAAAAAATATTTTACATACACTATGTGAAGTGGCATTTTCATTTTTGAGCATATAATTATATGAATTATTTCTTCGATAACCCTCCTGGCCTACATCAGTAGCAACAACTGTTGTCCTTTGCTTTACAGCAGTTGAGGATATGTGATGCAATATGAAAGACTTTCTTTTTCATCTGTCATTTTCCAAAACTCAGAATTAAGAAATTCTCTTCTCGCCTCAGATATATTTTGAGTACACTTCTTTGGACATTGCTCCCCACAACCGTTCTTCACACCATGTTTTTCCACAAATGTATCATATTTCCTCTTTTTTCTTTCACTCACTGATATTTCATACTTTTGCCTTTTTCGTACGGTTCCCTTTTTAGTATACTGAATATTTGATTCGTCACTAGAATTATTAGTAGGAGAGTTAATGTTCTGCCCATTGTCATTGTGGGCAACATTGTTCTCGTTAACTTCATCAGGTATTGTTATTTTAATGTTCTCTGTAGGCTCAGATTCACCCTGTAGTAGTGATTTATCAGTTTCCAATATATTTGGTAAAACATGGCTCCGAGTGACATGAATCTGATCATCTATATTATTAGAATCATATGTTTTCTCAACCTGAGAAGATGAACCTTCACCTGTTAAAGTTCCCTGTGTTATCGGCTCCTTAAAGGATGAAATTATCTTCGAAATATTAATATTGCTGTTGCGAACACCACCGTCACCAAATGCACCCGAAGAAAATTCTGTGGGTGCTGTATCACTAGTGTTATTAGTTGAAGACTCCATTTCCGACACATTATTACTATTCACAACCACGTTTTCATTCACCGTAATAAAATTAGGTTTTGTTATTTGAGTGTTCTTTGTATTAGATTTCCCCTTTGATACTGCATATGGCAAAACACTATCACTTGTAGAAATATTGCTCTGAACAGTTTCGTCAATATCGGAAATGCCACTACTGCCCTCAGAACTTGCGTCCAAATTGGAAGGGACATACTGGTGGTGGTACGATTCGACCGATTTGACGCCTTCAAGAGCTATCTTCTGTCCTGGCCATTAGGTACCTTTTGGCAAAGCACGGAAGCACTGGCTTTCCATCAAGAAGGTCCGAGGTTCTATCCCTGCCTCTGGCAGACAACCTCCTCCACCATCACCTCTGTGGCCTGCCACGCCGACCGCCACATTTGGTGACCCGGCAATTACACGCAACGAATGGAGACCCAATCACCCCATAGATGGCGCCACGAGAACACTCGCACTCATCCGCCCGACCGAGGTGCTCGATCACAAGCTCTCATCAGCGTCCGACCACGGATACGAGCCTTCCAATCTCGCCAGAACGCCTGGCACTGGCGCACCCATCTATAGTTGGTATCGTTCAATCCTCACCTCCATACTGTCGTTCACTCGTTCACTGGAGGGGGAGTATATGTGGCGGTACGATTTGACACCTTCAAGAGCTATCTTCTGTCCTGGCCATTAGGTACCTTTTGGCGAAACACGGAAGCACTGGCTTTCCATCAAGAAGGTCCAAGGTTCTATCCCTGCCTCCGGCAGACAACCTCCTCCACCATCACCTCCGTGTCCTCACACGTCGACCGCCACATACTCTTCATCGGAATGACGTGCCCGTTTATATTTGTTGCTTAAACGTTTCTTGGAGAACTCTTGTTTTGTTTTCTTACTTAAAGCCAACATAACTAACTTACGTCCTCGAAATCCATTAGATTTGTCCATGATTAGATCTAAAACAATAATATACGATGTCAAAAAGTTAACCTTTAAGTCAACATAAAATGTTAAACTTTCTTTTTTTCGGTGGTGAATTTTGTATTTACTCACCTTATAATATATTACTGGCAATATAAAAACATGTACCTTTTTTCTGTTCACTTTTTTTTCAATCTAACTACTATAAAAATTAATTTTCAATCTGCAGTTGACAGTTGATGACTAAACAACAAACTTTACAAATGAGGCTGAACCTTTTACAGCGCTGATACTGTGGCAAATTGAGGTATCAATCTTATCAGGGACGTATCTCTGTGAAGGTCAAATTGTAAATTGCCAGAAATCCTAAGCGAAGTAGACGCATCTCTGAGAAGCGGCCGATTTGCTTAGAAATATGAGTTACGTCCAAACTGCTTAGGTTTTGTTTCATTTTTGAGATACGTCTTATATTTCTAGCACTTTATCTGCACAATACGGACGAGATACGTCTATTTCGCTAAGGAAATGGGTTAAATGCAACTCAAAGTGTCCTTATATAAAGGAATAAGAAATTCAGTGAAATTTGAGATACGCCTTTTTGGCTTAGGAGGGCAGTATATATGTATTTTGTTGAGAATAGCGACAGTGGCGCCAACTGTCGCCAACAAAGTGATAAGCCACCAAATGTGATGTATCATAAATTCCCCTATTTACCTGCGTCCGCGGCGATATCGATAGGTGTGGGGAAAGGGGGGTTAAGCTTCGCGGCGGAAACGATAATGGAGGGGAAGGGGGGATTAAAATTTCGGCGGAATCGAGTTGCGCCGGAAAAAACGTACCGATTACAAGCCGTACCCATCCATGATTCATTGAAAGCAGTACCACAGTAAAGACTCATCTATTACTTGTTCGTATAGCCGAAATTCGTTCCGATCGACCAAACCAACCCCCTAAAAAAAAATAATATAAATAAATAAAAATTAAAAAAAAAGAAAAAAAAGTGGCGAACATGATCGCGCTGAATGAACACAGATATGCATTTAACCACCTTGCACATGTTTTTTTAAATCTGCGCTCTATAAATAAATAGATTATAAATATAAACAATAGCAAGAAAAGATAACATCAGCTGAATAACTGACCGAGGCAGGTGCAAAACATTCGTTCCGATGATTCATTTCCCTTGCTGACGCATCCTTGATTTTTTAGTCACCTGAATTTTTTAACTTTTTTTTTTTTCATCTTCATTTTAGATTGGATATTATTACATTAACTTGCAAAACTGAAGATTCTTGCGCAACTATAGCACCTCAATAATGATGGTTCGCGCGATTTTGAAAGTGCCTTCTTTTAAACACAGCATGGGGACCGTTCATAAATGATGTCACACTTCAACAACCCCCTCCCCCTTTATCACATGTAACGCTATATTATATTAGCTTAAAATAGGTTTAATTTGCTGATTTTAAATGTTTTTATAGAAATCAAAATGAACGATCTCACACTTCTTGTTACCCCCTTCCCTTGTCACAAACTGTCATACTTTCAATAACCCCCCTCCCCCCTCGAAGCGTGACATCATTTATGAATGACCCCATGAAAGTTGGAATTAATATTTTGAAAATAAAATTTCTTATGTTATTATGGATATGCAGTTGATTTTTCAAAAATAATTTTGAAAAAAGATATTTTTTTTTCTTGTGTGTGTGTTTGTGCGTGTTTGTCAAATGATTATTTCCTCGACCTTATTTCTTTATAGTAGTAAATATTTTATCGAAAATATTTTATGAATGCTAAGTGTCTTAGCAACAATACAGCTGCGTTTCTGGTTTTATGTTCATTCAATAAATGGAACCTCCCACCAATCATTGTGCCTTTGTTTTCTTTTATTGTGGGTTTAACTATACGATACAAAAATACATTTATAAATAAAAAGCAAACTAAATTAATATATTAATTATTAAAATAAAGAACAAAATAAGCTAATCTAAGGTAGAATATGTTAAAATAACTTCCAAACGTTAAGAAAATTGAAATATGTAAAAGATGCAAAAGGATTGAAATCTCAAGCACGGGAAGCCATTTTCGGCGAAATGACAACCGCTCATCTAAAAACGTTTGTGATTGGTTATCTAGCTGATCTTGAAGAACGGAATCACACGATCCGAATTGAAAATGCCGAGAAAGCATATTCAGGACATTCCAAAAAGAATATGTGCGATCAGGAGGAACAATAGGAGTACTTTTTAAAGCAGAGGAGCTCTGCGATCCACGAGTCATTTAGTTTTTAGCTATCATGCTCTTAATCAGGGACAAGATGCCCATGAAATAGGCTTAGAAATCTGTTAAAATACATATAAAACCATACCTTAAAATTCAACAACTTCATTTCTTTCTTTTCCTTCTAAAAAAATTATTTTTAATGCTGTTTTAGAACATTCTAATTCAGGACACTCCCTTAACCATAAAATTACAAGAAAATTAAAAGCAGGAATTAACAATTCTGACAAAAAGTATTTAATAATCAAAGATTATAATGAACTTATTACCTTTAGTATTTTGAGATGGTTTCGCACAGTGATAATATCGATTTTTCCAAATCATGATCAGCGTAACTGTTTAGGCATTCTTTAACTCTGATGATCCTAGTTTATCGACAATGCAATTAAAAGATTACTTCAAAAGAAGTATCACAGTCAATTAATTCTTAAACGTGATGCTCCCATTAGTTAGAACAATAAAAACCTCAATATCTTGATTATATCCTATAAAGAGAAAAAACAATTACTAAAGGCAATTAAATTGTGATAAATATATAAAAATGAATAATAATACTAATGAGTATAAATTGAAACAGCACTTTAATCAGAAATTAAAACTTAATGTTCAGTTCATTGTCAATATGGAACTCATTAAAATTTTATTTCAATGATTTTATAGTAGATTTTAATGAATGTTAATTGATACCTTACTACTAATTTAAATGCTATGCATAATGAATATAATTTGGATTACTTTTCTCTGAGGTTTTTACCAATGGTAAAATACATTTGCCAATGCTGAAATTATTGCAGACAAATTTAATACTATAATAAATGTTTTGAGGAATGCATTCTTGTTTAGGTCACAAGCAGGGTTTGTTGATTTAAATCGGCTTGATTTAAATCATGATTTGAATCGCGATTTAAATCAAGTGATTTTTCAAAAAAAAAAAAAATCATTGATTTAAATCAAGTGATGTTTTTCGAAAAAATCAAGTGTTGTAAAAAGGAAATATGTTGCAATTATAACCACTGCTTCAAAGGAAACTTCCTAGGTCAATCTGTATGTGTGCATAACATATTTCATAAATTTAGAACTAATTACTATTTTTTTAATTTTACAATATTATTCTTATTCTTCAAGCATCTTAACAGCAAAACATACCTTCAATCATTCAAATTAGAATACATAATAATCATGAGCCATTCTGTGTTTTTTTTATCTTAAAATAGTATTTTAGATCAATTTAATAAATGCCACACAATAAATAATTCAGAACGATTTTTAACAGCAATTGTTAGAACTTAGAATATGTATCCTTAAAGTTTCATTCGTGTCCCCTAATATCTGAAGGTTTTTTCCTCCTAAAATATTTTTTTATCGTAGATGTTTTCAATAAAGATATTTGATTAAAACAAAAAGTTTCAGTTTTTAGTAATGGTGTGAGCATATGATTTTACTAAATCGGTAAAAATATTTCAGGGTTTTTCATTTATAAAATAAAAAAAATGATTAAAGTACACTCAATGTAAAAATTAAGTACACACAATTGTTGCTTTTTTTCAGCTTTTAACAGCAAAATAATTCAGATTAAATTTGTTCATTTTCTCTGTACTTATGTGTGTGTTGTTATTCCTGATAGGGTTAAATTTCATTTGAGTCATGCATTTGTATTAAAATTTGTTTATCATTATTATTAAAAAATATTTATTGCTCTGAAAATAGCTTTAAGTGTGTTTTTGCATATTGATTAACATGCCATATTGTTTCTATGAATGTAACATAATAAATATCCAAAATATTCAAGGTCTTTCGAAAAACATAAAAAGAAATCCGATTTAAATTTTTTTTTAAATCTGATTTAAATAAAAACAATCCGACTTTTTCGATTTTTTTTTAAATCAAAAAAAATCACGAACCCTGGTCACAAGTAAAGCAAATATCAAAAATGTACATATTGAGAAGTAAAGTGAGGGAGAATGATTGAACCGAAAGTAATTATATCAACAAAAATTTAACAGTATATATTAGTCCAGAGTGATTCTCAACCACTGTGCCGCCAAATTTTAGAAATGTATTTAGTAAAAAAAAAAAAACATTTTTTTTATTACGAGTAAAGTTTGTTTAAATTAAAGAAAAGTATACTGTAAAAAAAATTGTTTTAAGAGTTAAATACCAGATTTTTAACTGTTTTTATCTTCAATAACTGTGACCTTTCATAACAGTGAATTCAGATTTTTAGTAAACCAATATAATAATATACTAAAAATGTTTCAAGTTACACGGTTTTATTTAAAAAAAATTCAAAACATCGTTGCGTTATCCAAACATTCCAAACAAAGCTATCGTTGCCATTCGACAAATAATAATCCTGATAATTTCCTCCGAGAAGAAAAAATTTATTATTTTTTCCTAATTAACGTTATAATAAACTATAAAATGCATGGAATATTGTATTGCTATCGAAGATAAGCTTGTGTGCAAAGTTTGAAGATAATTTATGCAGAAATGGTGGTTGAAAACCGCGTAACAAACTTCCGTGACAAATCAAGTTAAATAAAACCGTTTAAAAACGAAAAAAAGATCGATAATGTTAAATGTAGAAGACTATATGAGTAGCATTATCATTTTTACGACCAAATATAAATAAAATTATTAAAAAACATCAAGCTCAAATTTCTTATTAAAAGTATTCTTATTATTACCTTGTAATTAATCTCTTAATAAACGTACTGTTGTTAGAAAATACTATATTATTTTATTTTACATTCAAAATTATTTTCATAGGGCTATTTTACACAAAGTATTATAGGTAAATAAACAACTTCTAAACTTATCTTTTTCTTCGTGTGCCGCCTAATTTTGAAATCGTTAAAAGTGTGCCGAGACAAAAAAAAAAAAGAAAAAGGTTGAGAATCACTGTATCAGTCACTCCATGTTTAACCCTTTAATTGCCGTGGACATACATATATATCTCGCTAAGCTGATACGTCAACTGCACTGGATGTCTACATATGTTTTTCAGAAGTAGGTCCTTTGCCTTGTGCTGCTATCAATAACACTACTTCCAAGGCTTTGGAATTCAATAAAATAACTCTCACATCATTTGCCAAAAGGATTTATTGCAGGATGATTGGAAAGTGTGCTCTTCTTTTCTCCCTAGTACACCACATAACTATGTTTGCTAGTGATAAAAGGCGGCACTGGAGAGCGAATCTCATAAGTTTTCCTTAGCATTTAAGGGGTTAAGAACAAACTCAAACAACTCGGACCAAAATATTTCCTATAACTTAAGTCTAATATAAAGCTTAATGGCACCAAAAATCCGTTTAATTGGACCAGAGAAATGAAAAAGCAAAATATAAGCAAAAAAGCAGAAGACATAAGTTGCACTCGTAGAACGGATTTAAAGCGGGTCAACCAACATAAAAATTAATTTATTAAACAGTAATTACAAATCCTGTAACTTTTAATACAATCCAACGAGATTTACACGGAAGATGTTTATGTTTAACAAAATTCTCACTAGATGGCGGCACTATTAAAGCAAAGGTCAGAGTTTAAGTGAATTTTCGAATTTCATCGGCTCAGTAATCAGCACGTGCAATCAAGGGCGTAGCCGGGGGGGGGGGGGGCAGGGAGGGGCAAATGCCCCTCCCTAGATCAGGGCAAGGAAGGGGCAGTTGTCCCTCCCTTGATCAGGCAAGTTTAGTTCATTTCCTTGAAGTCGCTGTGAATGTAAGATTTCCGCTGTAATATCTTGTTTTACAGAAAGAAACTCAATTATTTTACCGAAACTGGATGAAGCAGACCCCGTTGCAAGTACCCCTAGGCGTAGGCCCGATGCGAGTTATCTATACTCTTCCTTCTCGGGCTTTCTCGCCCTTCCCCATCAATTAAGAGGGAGAAGTCGCAGTTACAAATAAGCAAAAGACCCTTTGAATGCCTGACCATTCAATGACAAAGGTGTCATAAAACCATCCTTCAATGCAGGAAAACTTAGTTTTCGAGATGAATGAAGATAAAGATTCTCAAAGGGTGGTGGCCCATCCCATGTGTGGCATTTTCTTCACATCTCCCTCTCTCTTATTATATTCCTTCAATCATTAGAAGCCAATCGAAATATAAACTACTTCTGGGAACGCTGATAAAAATAGCAAGTAATTAAAGCCCTTTCCCGCTCTTTTGTACCTTTTTACAGGCCGTTAATTTGAGAATTGGATTATTTTTGACGATCATTGTTTGGGGATGCAGACGTTGTTAAAAGGCTTTTACCATGTTATGACATTAATATTCCTTGAAGCAGTAGGGGAGATTTCTACTTTCTGGAGGAGTGATAAGAATCCTTAGGAAAAAATGTTCGTTTTGGTAGCTTTTGGTTGTAAAAAGATCCACAGACAGAGAAAAAGTAATTTTCGGAGTAAGTCAAATGTAGCCATTTAGTAGTTGACAGGAATTTTTAGACTGTTGTTGTTCAGAGGTATTATATTAATGTCATTTCTCTGGTGACTGGCCGGGTGTAAAGAACAGTGGCCATTGTTGAGGAATTGCAGTTATTCAGAGCTGGCAGTTAAGTTTTACTAGTGCAAAAAATGGTATTACTGGTAATAATATTTCCTACTGGTAATAATATTTCCTACTGGTAATATTATTTCTTTTAAATATTTCCTTCTTTTTGAACCGCTTAAGCTATGGGAAGTATACCAACTTGCTAAAATTTCACGTTTGGCAGGATTTGATAACATTCGATTTAGTGTACAATTATACTGTCGAAATTTTATGTGAAATATGAATCTCAACATTTACAAGATAAAAGGGAAATACTTTTATGCGATATTTGCTGATGGGTAGTGTGGGAAAGCTTCTATTGGGTGGTACAAAATGCATATAAAAACTTGGAAGTTTTTAGGAATTTCTACATTTACCGCAAATACGTTGAAGCTTCAGTCAAGTGCGTTTTTTTTTTTTTTTTTTACATAACAAAATCATTTTTTCTAATTTTCGATTATGGATAGGGAGGAAAAGATGCCATTGGTGTCACTAAATTCTCATTAAAAAATTGAAGTGTGCAAGATAATTCCTGCCTTGTTAAAAAAGCGCAGAAATTTCCATTAAAATATATGTAGCTAACTATAGTAGGTGTTTCATTTTGGAAGAATTTGTTTAGAACAGGGATGCACAAACTATGGCCCATGGGCCAAAATTGGCCCGCCGAGCCTTTTGAATTGGCCCGCTAATATAGTTGATAAAAAAAATAATTAAAATAAAAAAATACGAAAAATCGTAGTAAAAAAATACGATCGCAACGCCGCTACTGAATTTTGGTCGCAACTTTCGAAACTAATCGCCATATTTAATTTTATTTTATTGGAAATACTTCAGAAACTCATCAAATCATGATAAAAGTGGTAGAATATTGCATTGTCATCTGGTTCTGAGCTATATGTAAAGTTTCAGAACAATTGCTTATCGGGAAATGGTCGAAAATTCGATTGCTGGATTTTTCGAACCGCCATTATGTGCGTTATTTCGTCTATAAAAGAATTTTGCCCCATTCCTACTATGATTTCTTTACTTAATTCAAAGCAGCGATCGTTAGACATAGCAGGCAAAATGTCATTATTTTCGTCTTCATCGCTATCTTGCTCTTTGTCATCGTTCGGGTGTAGCATCATTTGGATGCTTTCCGAATCGGACATCTTGTTTATCAAATTATTAATTTCGTAAAATCTGATCACCAATCATTTTGACAGTAATAAATGATTTCAAAAAGGAGGAAAACGAAATGTAAGAAGCATGTTTACATGCAGAAACGCGCAAATTTCATACTTGTGTTAAACGACTTCGCTTTGCGAACTCGATTTTAATAAAGAATTCAGTTTCACCGTTGCAATTTTTGTTGCCTTAATATCAATTTTAACTTCTTATTACCTTATTTCAACTCTTAAATAAATAAAAAAATATATAAAAAAAAATAAACGAGGTTTAATTTTCACACTATCAGCTATTGCGGAAAATTCGCGAATCTGCCGTATCAGAAATTTTCCGAACTTTCGTATAGTCCGACTTTTGTTGCAATTAGTCTTCGAATACTGGCGAGACAATTAAATAAATGTGTAAGAATTTAATTACTTATTTCTTTCATGTTTAATTATTGAAGTAAAATCGAGAAAAGGTCTGATATTTCTCAAGTATCGTTGGAGATTTGTTTTTTAAATTTTCATCTGCAAGTACGTTGACTACACCCTCCCCTAAAAAAATATCGTTCTTAGACTAAATTGTTCGACTTATAAACACTGAATATGTTACTTGTAACGAAAAATGCGTATTTTTAAAGGCATTTACAAAAATTCGTATTTTTACTAAATGGGCAAAAAAAACGCGAACTTTTCAAAAATGGCGGGAAATTCACGAAAAAAATTGCCGGTTTTCTGGTTCCCGGATAAGAGGTTCTGTACTGTATTACTATGCCAATTTAACTAATAAGATTTTGTAAATGGTTAGTTAAAAAATCAATTCTACCAGCCAAATTGACTAGTAGTAATTCTGAATCCCAAGGGTTTAATGTGATGTACAGACTCATAGAATTTGGATTTTGCTATTTAATATGTGTGTGTTTATTTCTTCTGTATTTATATTCGCACTTTTAATTAATTTCTCATTTGAACTCTTAATATGTATTTTAAATTTTACACTATAAAATGGCAGAGAAAAATTATCTAAATTATAAAGAAAGTTATAATTTAGAGAATAATGCTGTGTTTTTCTTAGTTTAAATTACCTTTTTATTTTCCATTTGCTTCATTTTCATAATTTGCACACATTTTTGTAAAAAAGTTTAGTATTCCTCTTTTTTGCCATTTGAACAATCCCTTCATTGATATATATAAATGTTGTGCAACTAATTGTTTAGAAATCTTATACCTCATTTAGTTTGAAATTCATTTACATTAATTTTTTAAAACTTTTATTTAATAAACTGTTCCTGAGTACAGTAATTATTAATACATGTAATTTGTACATATTACCTTTGGCCCCCAACCTGATACTTTCTAATTTTTTGGCCCTTCGCCCCAAAAAGTTTGTGCATCCCTGGTTTAGAACACAAAAAAACACCAAACTTCAAAAATAGTTTTTTTTAATATATTTAAAAAAAATTTTGTTCAAAAAAGTGTAGTTGCCTAAAAGATTCAAAGCGTGTGGGGCAAGTCAAAAAATTGCCCAAAAAACTTCAACTTATATAATTGTGCACTTTGTGCCACCAATGGCTAAAGCATAATCGCAAATAGCAAATGCTTTTTCGGCGCACCCTAATTCTTGAGATCTATATCAGAATTTTGATCTTAGTGGTGGCATTAATTAATTTAATTGATACATTTTTCATATTTATACGCTTTAGGCTTTAATAGTGTTTTTCTTTTTTATGAAAGTTTTTATGGAAATCAGTATTATATATACATATCCTTGAAATGATATTTAATGAAATATCTCTTCAAATGACTTAGTAGAAATTTTTAACTTATTGATTCACTCTTACAGCGTAATGATAAGCATAATTGTTACGTTTTCCTAAAAATATATTTACTAGTATTTGTTTATTTCTAATTCTATAGATGTTTGACTTAAGACTGATCTAATATTTTATCAATAACCAGGAAAGCTCCAGATGTAATGTTTGCTGAGTCGACTAAATTCTCCTCTGTGATCTATTATTTTGACAAACATTGTGAATGAGAATGTTTTTTCGCTTCATTATTTTTTTCACACTTAATTATTTTTTTAAAAATTATAAATGATGTATCTTTGAGTATGAAATTTTTGAGCCAAAAATTCTTTAAAAATTTTTTTAACACTTATTTGAGTGCTACATGGTTGGTTGTCATGAATTTTTAGCAACTGAGGTACTGGGGGGAATAAAATATATTTTTCCCCCTTCATGGTTATATTTAACTATTATAGATGGTGATCAACTTGTTCACCTTTTTTTTTTTTTTTACTAATTTAATTGCCTTAAGTGCATGCATTTTAAAATTTTAAAGTAAATGAAGTTTCATTTTACTTCATTCGAAATATATTATAGAGATGACACTCTTTAAAAATGTGTCAGAATTTCACTTTTTCTTAAGTGTTTTAAAACATTTCAGACGCTTAATAATTTTTAAAAAGTGTTTTAGCATACGCAGTATGGGACTTCAAATCCGGACCGCTCGGGACCGCGATTGTTCCGGATTTTGGATCATCATTCAAAAAATTTTGTAAGTTGTATCAGAACCCATACTTGCTCTGAAAGTTTTTATTAGCATTTTGTTCATTTATAGCATTTTTTGTTATCGTATATACTAGCTTATAAGTTGCAAAATTTAGCACAAAAACCGAAGTTGGAGTCGGCTTACACTTGAGACAAAACGTCGAAAAATCTAGACTTTTCCCGATATTATTGTAACCTCTTTAATTAAACAATAAAAGGAAAGAATTTCGTCAAATTCTGATATGATTTTATATTTTCTAGTCACTTAATTGCAGTAAAAGATGAGACTACCGGGAAAATGCGAGAAACGCCGAATTTCAATTTCGAGAATGTTCTACATCGCGCGAAAATTAGAGCTCATTCTAAAAAATAAATATAATAAAACTACAAGAAATAAAAAAGCAAAATTTAATATTAGAATTAAAGCAAAAATTAATAATCGCAAAAACAAACCCTTTTCAGGAAATCGCGAAATAACTTTTTTGAATGTTCATTACATTTTATTTTCCTTCTTTTTAAAATGATTATTTCCAAAAAAAACGGTGGAAAATATTTCCCGATTTTTCTTTAAAAAACAAAAGTTGGGGGGGGGGGGGGGGGTTAGCTGCCGATTTGTTTTTTGAAAAGTTCCGGATTTTGGGTCTTCCGGATTTCGGGATTCCGAATTTGGGGGCCCATATTGTCTAACTGAATAAAGGGTGGTTATTTGTTTTTTATTTTAATTTTCTTTTATTTTTTTTTTGTGCAAAATATGCTTATACATACGTCTCCCTACCCTACATATTTTTTTTCAAAATATGCATATTTTCCAGCCTGATGTTAGTTGAGTAACGTTGCCCCCCCCCCCCCCCCTAACGGGAATCCTGGCTACGCCCTTGCGTGCAATGAAATTAAATTATAATTTTAATAAAATTCTCCGATTGTAAAATAAGTAATTTATGTTAAGGAAAGTTTTACTAGCTGTTTGTAGTTTTCCCTAGATATTGAATTGATATGAACCGAACGAAATATAACCGAAATCGTATCGATCTGGGTACGTTATTGAAAGTTGTATCAGGGCGATCAAGTGTTATTTGTATGCCACCATTTCGGAGGAGACGATACAAAATCCGTCGATTGTAGTGGCAGTGGGCGGCTGCATTGGTGCACGTCGGCGTTAAATAATCCGATCTTCCATTTTCCAGTGCAATGTGCATCTCACAGTATCAAAAACGCCAAATTTGTTCCTCTCTAATAAGAGTAAAGATATGCGTTGATGTACGGGACAGAATCCTAACTTCGTTCACTGCCTGTTTCATATTCAGTGAAGGCAAGGGTGCCACAGCATCAGAAAAAAACATCGAAGTTTGAAATTGTTCGATTTTTCGATTCATTACTATGAGCCCTTTCGCGTGCAACAGTTCAATTTCTAAAATAAGCAATGTTATTTCTAAAAGAAAAGAAATTGCGAATAAAAAAAAGTTTAGCAAACGCTATTTATTTATTAGTGGTCATGTTTCATACCTATTTTATACTAAAAATTTTAGAAAACTGTAAGGTCAACCAAATTAAAAATAAATTTGCAACATATTGCAGGCGAGGAAATTGTTACAAGGAACATTTTTCTAAATGCAGGAAGCTGTCGGCTCCAAAAATATATAGAATGTATGAGAAAGCAGTGCAATTTGTTTTTAAATAAGTGTTACTACAATAAAAGAATCATCGGGACCGTTCATAAATGATGCCACGCTTTTTTCCCATATGTTTGACCTCCTCCCCAGTTATGTTGCATAAGCATGATGGATGGCACACTTCTTGTTACCCCCTCCCGTCTCGAAGCGTGACATCATTTATAAATGATCAAATCCTGAAATATCTCAACAATAATTATGAGCCGGAAAGGACGCAGGGAACAGGCCCGTCATTTGAGCAATCAGCGTCAATTACCCGGACTTTTAGAAACAGTACATTGAATTTAAGCATTTTTTTTTTATTATTATTGTTGTTTTTTACGTATAATATGCATTGAAAATACACCCTTCCCCCCGCGAAAATTTTGAAATAACGTGCCTGAAGAAGAAATTTTGTTTTATCGACTGGATAATAAGAAAGAAAATTAGTTGCTGGGGAGATAAAATTATATTAAAAAATAATAAAGGTGCAGGGAAATCACTTTTTCCGAGATATTGAAGTTCGAGTTATCGCGAGTCGACTTGTAACAAATGATGAACTTTTTCATTGGTTATTTCAACTGACAGCATTTCACAAGTTGTTCACAGCAGGGCAGGATCTGGGGTAGAGCGAGTGGAGCGGCCACTCTAGGGGCCAGATGGCAAGGGGCACCAAAAAGCCAAATGCGAAAAACAATTTCCAGCGCAAAAAAAAAAAAAAAAAAAAAAATGATGACGCCTTTTGAGAGGCGCTGGAACAGTGTTGCCATATCAGATAAATTCCTGCCTTTTTTACAACTAAATCTGACTATTTGGAGCGGCTAGTCCTAACCTAGTCCGCAATTAAATTACTTTCGTTTTTACATGATGATTCATAAAAATTAATACCAGGATTTTCCAATTGGCATACAGAAATGACTCCTCAGTCTGTTTTACCATTAAAATTGCAGAAGATATATCGAAATGGCCAAATTCTCTGCCAAATACAGTAATTGATGAAATAGTACTGCAATGGTCTAATAATCATAATAATGGCAAACTGGGCAATGAAGAAGACTAAATACAAATACAAATGTGGCGACCAGCAACAGGCTCAGGGCCCAGCTAGGCTGGTCCTAGTCAATTTAGCAGTCCCCAATGAATATTAAGAGCTTTCTTAAAAGTTTTTACCCCACTGCAATTAACAGTCGCTTCCGGTAAACTATTCCAACTGCCTACAACCCTATTGAAGTAGTAATTTTTCCTAATTTCAAGATTAGCCTGAGATTTGAAAAGCTTAAAACAATGACCTCTGGTTATACTTTCAGCACACAGCTGTAGTCCATCCACATTAACCGTTTTAATGAATTTAAACAACTGAATCATGTCCCCCGGACCCTCCTTTGCTCAAGACTATACATATTGAGCCTTTTAAGCCTAACCTCATAATCTAAGTCTGAAAGACCACTTACCAATCTTGTAGCCCTCCTTTGAATCCTTTCTAATAAGGTAATATCCTTTTTTTAGGTACGGAGACCAAAACTGAACAGCATACTCCAAATGAGGTCTTACCAAACTTCTGTATAATGGCAATACAACTTCTTTAGACCTGTTCGAAATAGCCTTATTGATAAACCCAAGCATCCTGTTAGCTTTGTTACTATGCTACACTGCTGACTGGACTTGAAGTCGTGACTAATCAATACTCTTAGATCAACAACTGTTTCTGCTTCCCTAATGACGGAACCTTGTAAATAATAGGTTGCATGTTTATTCCCATGACCAAAATTAAGCACTTGACATTTCCCAATATTAAAAGACATACCCCACTTAATTGCCCACCTAGAAATTTGATTTAAATCCTCTTGAAACTGATTGACTTGTTCCTCCGTGTCCACAATTCCCATGATTTTGACATCATCAGCAAAAATATTGATGTTCCCAGAAATACTCTGAGTAATATCATTAATAAAAATAATAAATAATACAGGCCCTAAAACTGAACCTTGTGTAACACCACTCAAAACATCTATCCACTGAGAATAATTGCCCTTCACTACTACTCTCTATTTCCTCCCAGTCAGTCAATTTTTAACCCAAATTAAAGTTTTTCCACCAATACCAATATAAGCAAGTTTGCTAGAAGAGCTTCATGCGGTACTTTATCGAACGCTTTCTGAAAGTCAATGTTAACAACATCTGCGCACTTTTTATTATCTAATGCTGTGGTAACCTTGTCATAGAAATGCAACAAATTAGTTGTACAGGACCTACCCTTCCTAAAACCATACTGAAAACTAGTTAACACTCCATTTGCCTCCAGGAAATTCACTATTTTGATTTTGATCAGCGTTTCAAAAATTTTACAAAGAACTGAAGTAAGACTCACATTCCTATAATATCCTGCCTTAGCTTTAGACCCTTTCTTGAAGAGCGGCGTTATGTTTGCCAGCTTCCAATCCGCTGGCACAGTCCCCGAGTTATATGAAGATATGAAAATAGTCAAGACAACATCCACTAATTCCTCTGCACATTCTACTAAAATTTTTGGATAAACATTATCAGGTCCTGGAGCCTTATTTGCTTTAATCTTTTTCAAATGAAACAACACATCATCCCTAGAAAATACAAAATCCTCAAGCTGTGTATTAGCTTGCGTCTCGCTTATGTCAACTGTTGAGATACAGTCGCTGTTAAATACACTGGAAAAAAAATTATTTAGAATATCAGCAATATCCCCCTCATTTTGAATCAAGTTCCCATTCTCATCTACTAAAGGGCCTACCTGAGTATTACGAGCTTTATATACGCGCAATGAGAAAGGTCGCCATTTTCCAAACAAACATTTCCAACGAATTATGCCAAATGGAGAAGCCGGGAAATGGTTTGTTTATTCAAAATCTTCCTCAAAAGCGTTTTGCTTATGTTGTTATTTATTTCACCGAAATTCAATATCAACTTTAGCAAAGGGTTATGATGATTGGGCCTATATTGCATAGCCTTGCAAAACCATGAGACTGCTAAGGATCATCATTCAGCAACATGTATATGGTTGGAAGCTACGAAAAGATTAGGAACGCAAACTGGAGTGGATCGACATTTAATCAAACAAATAGATGAAGAAAAACAGAAGTGGAGAGCAATACTTGAGCGAATGAATATTTTGACGTGATTCACACAGCGATATTTCTGGAGCAGATCTGGCTCAAGAAATACTAAGCCTGAAGCAATTCTTACACACATACCAAGGACAACCCGAAAGATGTTCATAATGTCTTGAATAAATATAATTGGTGCGACTTGTTTCCAAACACTTGGACTGCCCTTCGGATACTACAAACTATTCCAGTAAGTGTCGCAAAAGATGAGCGAAGTTTTAGTAAACTTAAACTGATAAAAACCTACCTAAGATCGACCCTAGCTCAGAAAAATTTGTCAAGTCTGGCAATTTTTTCAATTGAAAATGATAATGCTCAATCCATACCTACAGATAATTTAATTGAAAAATTTGCCAATGCAAAAGCAAGAAAGGTAAACTTTGTATAGATTAATGTAAATCTAGGTAGACATAAGGAATGCTTTTTTAAAATTAGTTATTACAATACCTACATAGGTAACAGATTTATTTAGTGACTGATTGAAATTCACACCAAATACTAACTTAATTATATAGCAGTAAAAGCTTTCTTAATATTAAAGTGTCAATAAGTGTTAATATTTGCAATAAAAGTTGATTTTTGAAAATTTTTTAATTATTATTTATTTAACATAAAACCAAAGTAGAATTTACGTGAAGTGCAAGCGTCGACCAAAGGGCGCCGAAAGACAATCTCGCTCTACCCTGATCAAAGGCTAGGGCCGGCGCTGGTTCACAGTTATAAGACAGTCACAGCGTAACATGTAGTTTCGTTTTAAAAATTGTTTTTACACTAGGATCAGAATTTTCCATAGCAATCTTCATTATTACTAATTTTTTGCGATTACTTTATTTACGTAATTTGGATTATTGATTTAGATTCCGATTTTAGAAAATTGGTTTTGTTTAGATTTAAATAATGGTCTAAGTCATTATTTAAATTGTCTAAACCGATTCGTTTTTCTTTCACATCTTACTTTTGTTGTTACAAAAAGTTTTGCTTAAGCAAAAGTGCCTCCCCCCTTTTCGTTTTTATTTCATAGGAATTTTTCAAGTAGATTCGATTAAAGTTGATGTATTAATTGAAAGATTCGTACTTATTGTTTAACACCTATTTCATTTGGAAGACTTTTTCTTTTAAATCAAAGATTATTTTTTTTTTGATTTTTTTATTCTGTTGAAAGATTGCTTTTCTTTCGTTTTATTTTACTTATTTATTTTCACTTATATGATAACATTACATATTGTTGTAAATTTCATTTATCAGTTAGTTTATTAGTACTATTTTCTAATTTTACTACTCTGTTTCATTTTTATTGATTTAGCATGCATGTCAAAAGTGATTTATTTATTTTTTTTTTTTTTTGAAAAATTGGGGTAAGTATGAATTGGAAAGGAACTAGCGAACTCAGGAGTTCTCAACCTTTCCGAATCTGCCACCTTCTGAATGCCGAGATGAAGTCACGCCTTCCACAACACCACCATATGTGGTAATACAAGTAGTACAACCGGAATTTGACACTCAATGGTTGAATTTGGTAATTGAATGAAAATATTAATAATTTTATGCACAAAATTTAATATTACCAGACATATCTTAATTTGTGACTGCAAAATTGAGTAAATTCGTTTTACTTTTTTAAAATTCTACGCCCCTCAGGTTGAGAACGGCTGAGCTAACCAATCACAAACAATCGCTACTGTTAGCGTCTCTTTAGAAGCTTTCTATTAACTCTCAACTGAAAAATTAGTAAAAGTCACTTTAGCGCCTGCACTAAACCATAGTTTTTTGGCCTAGTGTTTACTGCTTGTTTAAATTGATTTTGGACCATTATTTGTTTCTGATTAATAACATTGAGTAGATTGCCTTCAATTTGATTCCGTTGTAAGATCGTATTCTCCCCTCCTCCACATCTACCTTTTTTTTTTCTTAAGCTTTGTTTTTGAGGGTTGCTAATCATTCAGTAAAATTGTATTTTTCCATTTGTCGCAAAATACCTTTTTTTCTCTGTCGCTTTAATTATGTTGTTATGTTGGAAGATCGTGCTTAGCATTTTCACCCCCCCCCCCCCCGGCGCTGCTCATTTATTAACCGTTACATTTTTATTGTAAATTTAAAGCCAAGCAGCTTGTATTAAATTTACTGGATTTAGTTGGAAGAAAAAAAAATCCCCGCACATATATTTCATTTTGTGGACTTCAGTATTAGTTTTGGGGGGCATATATTTACGTTGAATTGATTTTTTTCATTTGCCACAGTTGAATGATCATGGCCCATAAGTGAGAAGTTGCTTAACGAATGTATAACTATCGTATAACCTTTCAAATAAGAAACGAACGATTATTTTTGTGGAAAAAGATAAAGGATAAAATCATAAGTGTCTTGGGATTACAAGGAATCCTTTTTTCAATGCAGAGATCTAGCTCTTTGTAGCCCACCAAAACACGTAAACACGTTGCAGTTTTTGTGCTTTAATAACGTTTAGTTTATCACTTGCTATATATTCAAGTCATAACATTTCATTAGTTTTCTGATAGAGTTTTTTTTTTTAATATAAATTCTTCCAAATTTAAATTCGTCATTACAAGCTATTACAATATACTATCTGAATTTAGAATAGCATTGTTTCCGTTTTATTAGAATTTTTTTTCAAAGGATAGCACTTAAAAGTACAGTCGTGCTCGTTTATAACGAAGGCGTATACAGCGTATTTACGGTTATAAGGTAATAATTTTAATTCCCCCTTGTTTTAACAAGTGCTATTTGTTATTTTTTTATAATGAAATTACGAAATTTTATTGGGTCCCTTTGATTTCGTTATAAACGGGCGTGACTGCAACATAAAACATCGATATTGTATAATATCTGCGCGTGTAGTACTATATAAAGCTTTTATTTTATTTTAAATTTGTTCCTTTTATTACAACTCTGGTCCCAACTTTCATTTTGAAACTTAGGACATGTTCCAATTTTTGTAATAAACATTTAACATTTGTCGCTTTAACATTTGTCCAGTTGCGGTATGGACTTTTTAAATAGATTAAACAGGCAAAAGGATTGCTACGTTTGGCTGATTGCCATACTTGGCGATCGAAATTTCGAAAGACATTTTACTTCATATTTCCTAAAATTTGAAGGATAATAAATACCAAGCAAGAGCAAGAAATATTTACCTAGTTGTGTAAGAAACGTTTATTATATGCAATAATTTCTTGCAGAATTGTATGACAATTTACTAATAGTATCCAACAGCAGTGGCCTGCTTTCATGTCATAGGGCTATGTATCAGTTTTTAATCGTCGAGTTCTATAATAAACCTGGCGTGACATCTGAGCGGTTCGTTTTGAAATGTCATCTGCTGGAACTAGATAACTCTAGCCCAGTAATTCCCAACCTGGGGGAGATGAGTATTCAAAATTAAAAAAATAATAATAATGACAGCCAGTGAATATCAAAATCGAAATGTAAACAAAACGTTTATCGACCAGAGTTAAGACAAAGAATGATGAGTTGGAGCAAATTAAAGTGCAGAAGCATTCTTCTTATACCTCTGGCAGGCGTACAAAAGAGAAGTTCTTGATTTTTTTTTTTTTTTTTTTGATGGAATAACATCTATAAACATAATCTATAGACACAAGAACTTGGCTGCAATAGGAGTGACACCCCCAGGGGGGTTTAAGTTCCGAAGATGTCCGCCAAAGAGGACTCTTAGAACAAGTTTCTACTGCATCAGGTTTGCATTTATAATGTTCGTGAGCGATAAAAGTCGCTAAGTCAGGAATTTCGCTTTATAAAATTGGATAAAATGAAATAACATCATTGATGTTATGTTGGCACGTTGCTTGATTTACCTTTTACAAATCTAGACTCCCATAATGAGACAATAATTTTAAATTCAAACTAACGATGAGAAACTAGTTATAAGCAACGTAAAGTCTAGTTTTACGTATACATATACAGAGTGACGTCATCGACTGACGCTTTAAGCTCCACTACGTTTTTTTTTTTTTTTTTGCGAGTAGGATTTTTACAAATTAATAAAAAATCAATAATTGGTTTTCTGAGGCTGGCGTCGTTGAATTTAAATTTTTTTACTGTCTTAACCATATTTAGCTATTAAATTAGGAAATTTTAAATAGGTTGAAACTTCCCTATTTGCATTCACCCTTATTAATTCCTCTGACCTGGTCGTCGCCAGACGGTTTACGTGCGAAAATTCGTTTATTATTATTATAATTAATTTATTTTTTATGTTAAGAATGACTAGATAAAATTTGCTTTATTATTTACATTTTCCTTCAAATTAAAAGTAGACATTTATATTTTCAGTAGTATCGATGCTCACTAACGCCAACTTATTGTTTTTCCAAGGAAAAACGAGGGGGCGTAGGTATCGGTTAACTTTTAGAGGGGAACGGAAGTCCAAAAATTGTTGGAAAGCACTGCTCTAGTCAAAGACCTTATTTAGACGAAGCTACTGAGTTTCATTTTTCGCTTTGTAAGTGACTGAAGAATAAGAAATCACGTGAAGCCGACATTCGCCCAACCGGCTTCGTATAACGCCTTTTGTCTAACAGGTTAAGATGCTCTCTAGAGCGGGAAATGCTCGCTCATCAGTTGTACTTCTGCGGCCGGCAACCTCGCCTTCAAATTTTTTCAGGCCATGCAGCTGAACCCAACCTGAAAAATATAGATAACTAGCATTTCCCGCGAGGCGGGTAAAAAAGGTTAAGCTGAGCAAAGAAGTTAAAAGTTATGTGTGGTGACCTTCAACAAGGATTTAAAATAAGTTGAATTTAATAAGTAAGAGTCTATTACTCCCGTCATGACGATGCTCTTGATAAAAATCTGAAGTTGCTTCGACGAAGTGGCAGCAGATTTAGCCAAGAAAAAAAAAAGCAAAATAATCTATATATATAAAATGAACTTTTGACGTTGTGTGGCTGCGCGCTCTACAGCAAAATGTACGCAACGTACGATTACAAAAATTTGCACAAAATTCTATTATAGCCTGATGCTCTGCAAGACGAAGCCGTTTTTTTGAAATTCGACCTAATATTTTTTTAAATTTAACAATTAACTATTAATCTTCCAGTATTTTCTTTACTTCTTACGAGCTGTTTGAAGAAATGAAGTGAAGTGGATTAGAAATTCCGCGGTTGAATGTAAACAAAACATCGTTTGAGCCATGAGACGAGGGCGAGTGCCTTGCATGTAACGAAAATCAGTGTTTTAACTGACCCATTTTGAAAAGTATTTTGAGATTTGATCGATTATTTTAATGAAATGTATTTTTAGAGGGGAGGGGATTATTAACCTATATACTTTGTTTTAAATTGATGGTGCATACTTTTTCCCAAAATTTTGTCTGAAGTTCCGTTTTTTTTTGCTTAGAATCGCCCATGGTTTACTGGAGGTGAAAAATTTCTTTTTGATAGGTGATTTTCTTTCTTAAAATGTTGTTGGGCCTACTTAAGCAATATATATCGATTGCAACTGTTATTATTCAAGTAAGTGACTTGCCCAACCAGGTTAATTCAACTGGGCTAAAAAAGTTAATATGTTAACAGATTATTGAACTTATTAGAATCATAGTATCTATTCATAAAAATAATATCCATTAAATGCAAAAAACAAGTAGCAAACAACTTTCACTCGATCGATGAAGAATTTAATTTTCCTTTTGAACATGTTGACGGGGGCATTGCTTTAGTGATGAACTTATAGGGGCGGAGGGTTGCAACCTCCCATGATACACACATTCAAAATAAAATAAGTACGTTGTTTTTAAATAAAGAATTTTAAAAATAGTTGAGGCATTATGTAAATTTGTAATGTTTGCTTAATGTTTTGTGATTACTTAAATATTCATTATATACTCACTCACGTAAATGTGCATCGTTCACATAATTTTTAAGACTTCGCCTTTCATCATTTGTATTAAAAAAGCATAACATTTACAACAATTTCAAGAATTCATCATTTATCGTTATTCTATCATATTATATGTGAAAAGTTTTCATATCTTAAGTAAAACCCCGATTTAACATCCCACCAATCTACGTTTTACCCGCATTTTACGTTTTTTTCATCAGGTCCCAGTTTTTCCATATCCCAATTCATGTTAAAATATCCTGGGCTCTAAGTTTGTTATTTAACGAATTCCACGTATTTTATGTTTTCCCTCAAAAAAGAAAAAGTGTTCTAAAATTAGCCATATTTTTCCTTTTGTGCTTTTTTTAAAGCTTTAAGCACTTTGTTAAAAGTTAATTATTACTCTCTCACAAAATAAATCACAATCGAGGATTGTTTTTGTTTTCAAGAAATTTCAAAAAAGGGCTATTCGAGTTTATCAAGGCGTGAGAAAGTTCGTTCGTTTCCAGTATGGAACTGGAGAAGTTCGTTCTTTTTGCCATTTTATAAACCAACAAAGATCCAACACTTCGAGTCTAAAGAAGATTTCGTTAGCAGTCACTATTACGTGCTATCAGAGGCGTAGCGAAGGGGGGGAGGGGCAAGGAAGGACAGCTGTCCCCGGGCGCAGCGTCAAGGGGCGCCAAATTAATGTAAATTTATTTTATTTTAAATGTGAAAAGAAAATTATTTGAACTGAAAGGTGTGTATATGTTCGACAAAAAAGTGGGAGCATTGCAAATCATATCGGGAATGACCGATGTAGCGCAGGAATGCGTGCAAAATTGCCTTAAAAGGCAGTGAAAAAACTTTTGAGTTATAGTTAGGATGTTTTCTATGAATTGAACCCATGATGACTCTCTAGGAAGGGCTAGGGGGCCATTTTCTTTGAGCAGCAGATTAAAAAGAACCGGACGTCCAGAGAACTCAGGAAAGGTCACTTGAGAAAGAAGAAAAACAAATAATTTTGCGAAGCCAAAGTGTTCCATTTTGCCCTTCAAAGTGAATGATCGCTAATAAAAATGCAAGTTTTTAGTTCTATTTGTCATTTAGGAAGCATAAGTTTTTTTAATTCCCTACCAGGGGTGCGGAGTGAGGGGGGCGCAAAATCTTCAGTTGTCCCCGGGCGCTGAAAACCTTAGCTACGCCTCTGTGTGCTATGTGCTGTACTCTTATTGGACGGAACAGCATATAGTGGACATTTTACAAATAGTGGAAAATATTTTCTTTCCCATAAGGACTAGGAAAAAAACTTGCAAAGCATTTCAGTACTGGAAGATTCAGCATTCACTTTCAACTCCATAACTAAAAAACAATCCACTATTAGATTATTTTGAACCTAAATTCCAGAATTCGTAATTAAATGCGTTAAAATGGTATGTATTCGAAAATCTAGATATTATACTTTTTGAAAGAGTTGAAATCTGCCATTCATCATTTATAGCATAAAAGGAAAGCGTTCCCAACAATTTCAACATATCATCATTTGTAACAAAATTTAAATCGTTAGTCTATCAGTTTCATTGAAAATGCCTCACCTACCTATAAGAAAGTGTTGTTTACAGAGTCAAAATCAGAGCCAGAGGGAAAACTTTCACCACTGAATTGACCAAGAGACACCACTAGATAAAAAAATATGACTTGAGCATATTAAAAATATGTATGTTCGTGTCAGAACATCACCTCGATTACCATTTTTGTGGCATTGAATGCTGTAAAAAAAGGAGCAATATTCCATGTTCTGCTCATAACTAAGCAAGTGTCCATTGCATTAACATTAGGAACTGTAGGTAGGATTCCGCGATAAGAATAACATTTTCTTTGCATTTTTAGTGTACTAATTTAGTAACAGATTCTTTTTCAGCTTTGAACCATAAAATTTCCCTTTTTAGCATTCACATTCACTTTCGAATTTACTTTTGTCAAGATATGTCTCTTAAGCGATGCATATCAGAAATTGACGTGATACTCCAAAAGCAAATTTATAGGCAGGTTATTCCTATTATCTGCTACTAAAGAAATGTCTTTGGCGTAGATAAGTGGGGGCGGACCGCCCCGGGTGTCACCCATTCAGGGGTGACAACCATCCCCGACGGAGAAAAAAAATGAACCATTAAAAGCTCCCCTAGAATAAAACAAATACTTAAAATGGGAGAAAAAAAATATCCAATTTAATTTTCTATTTTTGAGCAACGTGTTTCCTTTAAAAAATATTCACAATATTTTTAACCGCTAATCATAACCAGTGCCCTCACAAATACTTTAAATATTATGAGGCTCATGATGCAAATGGTGTTCTTCTTTTCCAAAACTACAATTTTTTTTAACAAAAAATTATATTTCATTAAAACGCGTACTTCACAGTTTACATGATTTTTTTTTTTTTTTTTTGGATGGGGAAGGCGTAATCTTTTCTACTGGGTGACACACATGCTAGATACTCCACTGCATTCCACACAATTTTCACTATCAACATACTTCCCATACACAGCTGCCACTGATTTTTTTTTTTATTTCATCAAATTGCTGACATATACATAGTCCAGCATCTCTTTGCTGCAGCTTTTGCTTTTCTTGAATAGGCTAAGGATGATCAGTAACTGTTAGATTTTTCAGATGATCTTTATTAAATGGCTTTGTCTGATCAATTTATCAATTCCCCATTTAGACTACTTTAATTTGTGGCAATTAAAATTTCATATTTACAATTATATAAATTCATTTCTCTGATTTGATTACAAAATGTATGTTTATGTATAAAGCTACTAATACATTTATTTTTTACTTTTGTATAACAATTTACTCTTTTTATTGGTTTAAATAAACATTTATGAAACAACAGTTATATTTTTGATTTCAGACTCAGAAAGAATGTACTACTATCTATCAGTCAGAGTAAAAATTAAGCTATGTAAAAGTTTTGATGATGTAATAAAGATAAATATGCCACATGATACAAATATAGATCAATAAATATAGGTTATTAGTGATAGATTGAAAAAAAATCTACACCGAAGTCAAGGTAGATATACATTTGTGGAAAAATACAGGCTGAAATATACAGGCTGAAATAAGTTTTTATCGGCTCAGAAGTGACTTAAGAGGTCGCCTTCGGTGGCTTGCTTGGGACAAAAAACAAGTTGCGCCGTAGGCGCCGCTATTTTAACATTGCACGGGCAACGCCGTTGCGGGTACCGCTAGTAATAAATGATAACAAATGAAATTATATACATAAATAACTTCAGACCCCTATGGCAAGCAGCTGGGTTACTTATATACCCAGAAATTCCTTTAACCCTCTCATGCATGCATTTATTTGTGTTATAAACAAAAACTTCATATGCCGCAAACTAATTTAGCATCACAAGATTCTTGTGTAAAATATATTTTTAGAAATTTTGTCCTGTATAGTCAAAAATTCGTGTTCTTGTATGAAGACGTTTTATGCTTTTTTGCCACATTTATTCAATATAATAATAAACGTGGCAAAATTGAATATTCAAACTTCATTTATAAGGAATAAGAAGCTGTAAAATAATAAACTTCCCAGTAATGTAAAACACGCTTCAAAATAACTGAACAGAATTTGATTCGAAACGAAGATTTTCTCTTCTTGAATCCTCCATGGACTCCCAAAGATATCTTAATCTTTTAACAATCTTGAACACCCTATGAAACATTTTGTGGTTTCCAAGAACTGTTTGGATTATCTAGATGAGGACGACATGCAAATTGCAGCACAAAAACGAATCTGCATAAAAATTTGAAGCAAAAACATATGTCACCTCATATGAGGCTTTCATGCATGAGAGGGTTAATTAAAAAAACAGCTGAGGCGTCCTTCTTCCAGCGAAATTTTAAATAATAAATAAACCTCTTTTTATGATTAAAAATCAGCCAAAATATACAAATTCAAATAAGTAAAAGAAATTAAATTATGCTGCTTTGAAAACATACATTTTAAAATAAGTTACTGAATATTATTTGAAAACTTTATGAAAGGGTTATACGAATAGTCAGCAGATGCCGATTCGAGTAGTTGGCCTACTATTCAAATACGGCCTTTATGCAATCAGATCATTAAAATGTATATAATTTATAAAAAATAAAATGCCCACATTTTATACAGATAATCGATTAAAAATCTTTAACATGTGTAACTTATTATAAAAGAATTATTCCTTCTTTATATTGAAACTATAAAGAACAAAGTAATGAATTGTCCCAAAACACATTAAAGAATGTTTAAATTAACATTTTTATAAAAGGAAGAAAATATTTACTTTGTCATAGGTTGGAAAAAAATGCGATACCTTTCGTTTTTCAATATAAGCGTTTGAAAATTTAAAAATAGATAATGGTTTTGTAGCTTGTACAAGAGACTTAAGTTATCGCGGGAAAAAAAAAATTAAAACACACACACACACACACATATATACATTCATTTTTTTAAAACCTACCTTCCTTGCCCTTGTATCACCTTTAATTTGATCATTAACTGTTCAACCCAAAAATGCCATACATCAGTCTTTGCTTGCAGACAGCAGCATTAGTGTTGATGGCAAGTAAAAAAAAGTTTCCTAATTCATTATCTGCTGAGCCTTGAGACTGCCGGGCTTTATGTTTTTCAGCGAAGAAAAAAAAAAAACTATTTGAAGAGCAAGGTATTTTCACTTTATTTTTCAGTGTATTAGGATTTTTAACAGTAAAATATTTCTTGTTTTTCCCTAAAAGCCGATGCTGCCAAACCATTTTTTAACCACAGACCATTAAATTACGATATGATTCCTTAAGCATCCCCCCCCCCCCCATGATCTATTTAAAGAATGAAAAGTCAAAAACCATTTCTTAAAAAACAAGAATTTAAGCTCAAAAAGAAGCAATTAATATTATTTATAAGTTTTCATAGCTACATAAATAAAAATGTAAGTGTTCCTTTGTTCATAACCTCAAATCTAAAGTGCTTCAAAGATTGCTTTGAAATTTTGATAGAACATTGCGTTTGAATACGTACGTGTGTTTATATTAGGGATGTAACGAATAGTGATTTGGCCGAATTACCGAATATTCGGCCATTTCTTTTAGGCCGAAGCCGAATATTAAAATTTCTAGAAAATCGTTGTAATAGAAAGTATTTGTGAAATTTAAAATTATTCACAAAGTCAAACACCAATTACACACAATCAATGATGTATGATTTAATTCCGTTTGTTAAGAATTTAAACCTATTTAAAATTAATCTATTTTCTGTATTCTTTTGAATATAATAAAACTAAGAATTTCACCCACAAGTGGAACAGAAATGACAGGTTTTATAGTAGTAAGCATTAACATTATTTTACTAATTATTTAATTCAAATGAAAGAACTAATATTACTTAGTGAACTTTTATCTTGCTCAAAACTTTTATGAAGATATTTTAAAAGGTCTAAAACTTAATATTTTTATTTTACGGTTTTTTTTTCATACCCATTTTTAAAAGGTCTATTAAAATTTAATACACTTAACTGGAATATATTTTTATTTTCAAAAACCTTAATAATATCTATATAACTATCCTTATAACTATCTAAATATTCATGATGTATTCTAGGTTTTTCCCCCACCATTTCTCTCTTACCCAATATTCACAATAAATCAGTCTACCTAACAAAGTCTGACTCTACTTCGTTAATAATAACAAAATAAATTTCTCATATTCTCCATCATAATTAACTACTGCCAGCTTTTGGGAGCAAATACTAAATATAAAATACAATATTAAAACTTTAATCTGTTTTTGCTCAGTCAAACCTAAAACAAGGTTAAAAAAAATTGTTTTTTTTTCTAAATTATTTTTATTTATTAAAACTGTATACTAATGTATTCTTTTACAATAAAATTAATACCATTTTAAATGTTTAAAATCTACTAATTTCTTTATTTTTTTACATTTCTACTGCAGCAGAACTATTCGGCCGAATAGTCCACCAATTACCCAGTATCCGTCCAGGCCGAATATTCAGCCAAAGGACAGAATAGGCCGAATGCCGAATATTCGTTACATCCCTCGTTTATATATCTTTTAATTTATTTTAAGAGATCCAACAAGTAGTTCCTTTTTTTTATTCGAATTTTCACAATCAAATTTCCATAAATTCCTCAATATGGGGTGAAAAACCTTGCACATATTAATATATCGATCGAAAGCGCTGATTTTTCTGCGCAAGGTGTAATTTGTTCCAAGTTTCTAAGTCAACAAGAACGCCAGTTATGAGCTTTTTAGTTCGATTTCTTAAGGCTTACCTTGATCCAAAAATAATTAGCAGTTTCCTCAACTCTGGGTGAATAGTCTTAGCTTAATTTCAATATCAAACTTATTTTCAAAATAGAGACAGTTTAGTTTTCAGCAGAAAAACAATAACAAAGCCTATCTTCGATTTAACGTTTTTCTCAAATAGCAATAGGTTTTTAATTCGAGATTGAACTTGATAAAAGTATTGTCTTCCCTATTTAACAATTTTAATGATTTAGCAATAGCATTTAAATAAATATCACCAGAAAAGGAATACGTATGGTTTATTCTAGAATTCAAATAACGTGGCGAATGAAGACACGATACAATTTGAATTTAATTAGTCTTTAGCGATAAATCGGAACATACTAACAAAATTGTGCATACATTTTTAGGTATGGTTTAGAATATCATTTAATTATAGGGAGACTTAGCTTTTTTAATCTCAGGCAAGGCTGACGTTTTTTAAACACTTTACATAGGCTACACCGCCGTTGACGTTTACTAAAAACACTCACCATGCGGGTACCACTAGCGAAGCTTTATTTAATTATGAAACTTATTTTTCCGTTAGCGAGACAACAGCTCAAAATGACCAGAAAATAAAATTAATATGATATTGCAATTTCATTCTTGCAATCAATCAAGATCATCGCCAAGACTCACCCCAGATGAAAAATAACGCAACAAATGACGCCCTGCTACAATGGACAACTACAGCATCTCTTAAAATGACAATTTTTCAGTGTCCACTTATTAAAACTTCTCTCTTTAATCCCAAAATCCGATTGTTCTTCCTCACAAAAATTTATTTAATAAGTTATTAAACCTTTTAATTGCACAAAAACGGCCAGAAAGTGATGCAATCGCAAAACGAGCTCTGATTCGTGGTGACGTCACTAGTGCCTCACGGAAACACGCCCACTCCGTCTGCAGAGCGTATTTCAGTGCTCCTTTACGTGTCTTTCTCGTATCTTGGTATAATCGTTCTTTGCATAACATATTTTATTAATATTTTGAACAAAAATACTGTATATGAGAGTGTACGCATTATGGATGAAGGATTCCAAAAAGCTTTGCCCGATAATTTGCCCAAAATAACCGAAAAAGTCATCAGGCAGTTTCAGAGCGAATCAGGATTTCTTTTCGCCTGAAATCAACGGTGTGAAAGCTCAAATGTATGATTATTTATTTATTTATAAAATAGAATCTTCACTACAGTCTTAAAAAAAAATTTTTATAGATCAGAAATGGATGGAACAAGATACAATATCCAAGATAGATAATAACTACACAGTTGCAGCAACGCCAATGATTTAAGCATTCAGTACCGCCGAATAAAGCAAGTGCTTTCGAAACGAAAAATATCTGTTCAAACTATATACTGCAGCTTAAAATTCAGGGCATGTGATGAAATATATCAATAAAATTCTTGAAAATCGTTTTTTTTCCCTTAAATTTGAAAGATAAGAAAAAAATAATAAGTAGAAAAAAATAGTAACAGACGCATACAAAAAGGAAGTAAATACTGACAAACTTTTTTTGTGCTGTACATTCTTTAAACGTTTAATAATCTTAAAAAAAATAAAATGTTAAAGCTCATTAAATGCAGTAGTAAAACCTTTTTATATCTCTTATATCTATTTCCAACATTATATTATTATTTGTGTATAAGTAAGAATTTTGTTATTTCTGAAAACTAGCGTTAGATGCAAGGCCGTGTCCAGAGGAGGGGATCTCTGCCCATACCCACCGAAAATTTTCGTAATGACGCATAAATTCGTCTACAAAACTTTCCTTGAAGTAGTGTATCGGTAGTTTTCTCCCTTCCTCTAAAAAATCTTAATTTCTTAATTTATAACATAGAAAATATAAAGTACGTTTTTTGTTAATTTATTAGCTTATTTTTTCAGAGTATAAATATTCCATTCTCTCAGTGAAAGAAAAAAATTATTAAAAAAAAACTCTTCTGACAAATTTGAAATGATAAAAAAAAATCATAAATAAATGAATGAAAATTAAGTATATAAAACTTAGGATATAAATATTATATATGTATATAAAATGTAGGAGTATCATGCATTGACAGCCTATAAAAAAGATTATGAGCAAACTTGCATAATTTATCATGAGGTACATTTTTAAATTATATAAACTAAATAAATTTATTAGGATAGATAAATACTTTTTTTACAGCAGAATAATGCAGCAAGAGAGTTTTTATCATGTTTCTGATACATTCAAAGTCATAGGCAGTGGCGTAACTAGGGGGGGGGGGCGCTCTGGGTATCACTCGTTCTGTGGTGACACCTAAAGAGGCTATAAGGAAAGAGATGACATTGGGTGCATTTTCTCCTCTCGGCGGTAAAAGAATTGCCTTTCTTGCATGGGGGAGTCCTTCTTCCGGGGGTCTCAGTCAGTCCCTGCCATTAAGCTAATTATCCCCTGTAGTAAAAAAAGGTTACTAGACAGGAGCCAGGACTCTGCGTTTAAAGTTAAATCGCCGTTTCAGATCTGTTTTTTTTACTTGATTATTTTTGTGCTTACATGATCGCAAACTATGCGTGCTATAAAATTTATTTCTACCCTATAAAATGTATATGGCTCGTGAAAAGTGAAATAACGTTTCTTCTTTGCACTAAATATATAGATGTAATATATATTCAGATAGACAGCTATATTTATAGTCCCCAATTAAGTTTGTTGATTTTATATACTTATAATTATTTTTAAATATATAAATATTTTTCTTATATATATATAAGTGGCGTAGGAAGGGGAGAGTTCTGAAACTTCCCGTTTTCTGAAGGAGTTATTGAGGGGGCTCGGTCAGGCGCGTAGGAAAGGGGGGGGGATTCTCAGGGGACTTGAGCCCCTCCCATTAGAAATCATACTACATAGACTTTCGGTTATTTTGTTAAAACTATTAAATTATTTTAATGATCTATAAAAATATTCATTTATTAGTGATTTTTTGTGATTAATATTAATGATAATGAGTAAATACTAATTACTTTTTAATTGTTAATTGGTTTTTCTTGGAAATAATTGTGAGCAATTGGAAAGAAAATTGTTTGAGCCACTCCCATGATTTTTAAACTGCTACGCTCTTGGGCTCGGTCAAATTTCAAGTATGCTATGCTTGTGCATAGCATACTTGATATAAGTCAAGTTACGCCACTGTTGCACTTCACCACCCCCTTTTCAGAAAAGGGCTAGCTTTTTCTATTGTTTTGTATTTTTATAATTATATATATATATCTATATCTATATATATATATATATAGAGAGAGAGAGAGAGGAAGAGACGTACACACACATAACTAAGTCTTCGTCTGCTTTCATAACTTGAATGACTCAAAAACTAAAGATAACTTTTGTCGATACTCGACAGAAAAAAAAAATCAATAGTTAAACAAATCAGGGCTCGAAAATTGTATTGCCCGACATGCCCGGGCATGTAAAAATTCTGATAGGGCCTGAATCTTCTACTCTTACATACCCGGCAGGGCATGCAATTTTTTAATGAAATATTTCTTTCCAATACTTTATTGTTTCGTATTTTATTGAAAAATCAACGTCTCCTTACTGGAGATCAACATTGACATGTTTTCGGACATTCATGTCGACAATGAAATTGGTAATACAAATAAAATTTTGCAAATTTTGACTTGTAACGGCTTATTATATAATATTTATATGTAATGCAATTTTTTAATGATTTAGATTAACGTTAAAATAATTCTTGATTCAGATATAAATCTGTTAATTTATTTATTTATTCATTTATTTTTTTGGTCTGATTAATGCTATACGACAAATTCAAATGTGTTCATTAATATCCAATAAAACAACTTTTCGGCATGTAAAAATTTTGTTCGGGCATGTATTTTTTAGACAAATATGCCCGACAGGGCATGCACAAATTGAAAGATTTTTCGAGCCCTGAAACAAATATAATACATACATAAGTTTTGAATCGGAGTTTTTGGGTTAGGGGCCGTTCATAAATGATGTCACGCTTTTTCTCCATATATTTGACCCTCTCCCCCCTTTATCCCAATATGTCACACTTCAGCGGACCTCCTTCCCCCCTTTGTCACACGTCACGCTATGTTGCACAATGCATGATGTCACACTTCTTATTACCCCTCCCCTCCCCTTGTGACATCATTTATGAATGATCCCTTAAGGTGCAACACGAGGTATGTTATATTATTCGCTTCACTATCAAGTTTAATGTTTTTATGTAATAGTAGTAGTAGAAAGTAATTGACTTTCAGTTGATTGTGATTCAGCAATACACTGACTAAACTAATGGAGTGAAGTCATTTTCTCTAAATTAATTTTCAGTATTAAACATGACGTTAATCCACCTATACAAAAGTTTTCTACTATTCCTACACAGTTATTGTACATCAAAACCAGATGTACTTTGTTGAATAATTGATATCTGTTCATATCCAGCAAATATATATGAATTACATAAGATGCAATCGCTAAAAAATTGCCTAAGACGGGTACACATTTATTTAACATAATTTTATGTTATGAGCAAAAACTCCAATGAGAAATTTCTTTTGTATTGACATATTTTATAAATACAAGTAGATTTGGAACGACTAAGTAAAGCTTAATTAATAATTAACTCATTTAATAATCACACATTTACACGAACATAATCCTTCACTAATTTGAGTGAGAAAGATTGTGACCGATATGCATATTACGGCTATCGTATTTTTGTATTATTATGAATTGTTAAAACTGCGAATAGCGTTGTATGAACAACTGTTTAATAATAACGACGTCTGGTAATTCAGCACAGGTTTCACATGCTAGTTTAAAAAAGAAAAGGACCTCAAAAATCGTTCATCAGATTGTTTGGACATTCACTCTCTAGCCCGCATCATCTCTACGCGTTTAGCTGGAGCGCCAACTACTTCCGCCAAAAAACCGCCAAGGAACTTCTCTTTTTCGCCCATCAGAAGTTTGGAAAGAAGATGGGAGATTCCGAACAGTAAAACTTTAATTAATACAACTAATATGCGTTTTTGACACATAAAAATGGTATGAAATTGTAGCCTATGTTTTCCTCCTTTGGAATATGGCATTAAAATTTTGCTGAAGAACTTTGCTTCCGTTAAATACGCGTTTTTGTAAACCCATCTCGTTTCTCCTGTGTTAAGTCTACGAGAAGTTCCCCAACAAGCCCCGAGGTGGTAAAAAGCGGCTTTCCTTTATCCCTGCATATGTCGCGTCTCTCCTTATAGCGTCTCTAGTGACACCCGGCCACGAAGGGGAAACAACGAACCTTTAAAAGCTCTATTTTATGAAACAAATACATTGCCGTCAACAAATACATTAAATATTATAACTCCCATGATACGAATGGTATTTTTTTCCTTTTTTTTTTTTGCTCGGCTTTCTTTTTTTGCTTTTTTCTTCTTTTTAGGGGGGGGGGGGTGACACCACGGATAACCGCCCCGGAATCACCTATGCTAGCTACGCCATCGGTCATAAGGAAATATTTTTAGCTTCTGTAAAAGTTCAATGTACACTAATTTTAATACTATTTTTATTCAAAATAAAATACTGATTTCTGAGATTTCATGAGAAAATAAACGTTTCAAAAGCAAAATGTTAAGAGGTTTTATTATTAAAAATTATATTTTTACAACAATTTAAATTTCTAAACCGTTAAGAATATTCAGTTGGGTTCACAGAAAGCATGCGCGTAGTGTGACCGGGTAGTCATGTGTTCTCCGGGTAGTCATGTGACTTCCATTTTTTGCAGAAAACGAAACTAGCATATTTTTAATTCCAAATAGCTTTTGAAATATCACTCTGAAACAAGAAAAAAAAATGTTTTCTGCTGTTATTAGGATAGTCTAAGTATATTAAGATTATAAAAAAAATTGCTGTAATTGTCCAAACCCTTTGGTGACAAGTCTGACCCTACTGACGGAATTGTTCCCAAGGTTTTTTTTAACTGACCCTTTTACATGTTATATTACTTTTTTTATGAATAATATATCTGTCCGTTGGCAATATCCGTCTTTTTTTCTGACAAGTAGACAGACTACGTTTTTCAAACACAACAGGCTAAAGCCAGTAGGACAGCGCCGCATGCGACGTTTTTTATATTTTAGCTAGAACAGCGCGTCAAGCGACGTTTTTAAAATTCAGCACGGGCAACGCTGTGCGGGTACCGCTGTTTTTTCTGTTTGCATTGAAGTATTTTTGCACTCAATGATTAAGGAGAACTTTAAAACAAAGATTATTTATTTTGAATGGCAATTTAATTTAGAATTTGTGTTTTTTCTGTGCGTATAAGGCTTACGTTTAAATTTTTCAATGTTCCGAGCCAGACAATATCAAAATCTTTACATACAATGGAAAGACAACGAAAAAAAAAATTGCAGGTAAGCATTGTGAAAAACAATCGAAGCTCAAGACCAATCAATCAATCATTCAAACTGAGCAGTTTAGATCTTGACACCGATTGCTTCTCACATGGGCAATTATATATTGCGTGTTCTAAAATGGGTAATCTATATTTTCAGACAATGAAACAACAAGCATTGTAAAATGATACACATTAGAAATATGTGCTTTCTCTTGCTTTTATATCGAACCAGCCTGAGCCACAGCAACGCGTGGGCGGGTACAGCTAGTTTAATAAAAACGCAGATCATAATTTCATCATTTGTTAACACACACATGTACTTAAAAAATATAGTTTGCTATTTCTTTCCCTTTCATTGTTTTGATGCAAAATAAAAGCCTTTCATTCCTTTTCGCTTAGTTACTTTGACTATCATATGAAAATATACTTATTAACAAATAATGAATAGCTGATTATTAACCATATATATGCATTAAAAAAGTGCTATGCTTGTTAGTGGTGCACATCCGAGGAGAATGGGAAGGCCTAGAAAGATGAAATTTTGCATTGAGGCATTGTTTTGCAGACATTGTGATCCCTGGAGCCTGAGGTTTGGGAGAGTTATTTTACCTGTTATGTGATTTTTAAAAAAAAAAACATTCTGTTATTGGATAAAAATAGCAGTTTTTACACAAACTAATATTTTACTATATTTTCAATGATGCTTTCAGGAATTATAAAGTACATTAATGAATTATGTCAGCAACCTGCGAGCATGGGCAAGTAATGCAAAACAGCCCACTGTAGGTAGGAACTTTCTATAAAAATGCAATGGCATAAATGCATATGCCTAGCAGCTTGCAGCTAAATATTTTAATAATTTAAATATCTATTCTTTGACATTATAATAACATATACGCAGATTAATAAATAAGTATATACATCTTTCATTCGCTGAAACATCATAACAATGATTTTTGAGCCAACAATAGGCTGTAGTTATAGTTACAATGATGTTTGCAATCATCCTGTATTATTAACTACAAAGCATAATATTTCGAGCTATAATATTCTGGCAGGATAAGAGATGTTATATTACCCTTTTAGGGGCCATTGTAAATTACAAAATACAAAGTGTATTAATTTTTTGATGGACCTTCACTTAAAACTAATTTAGCGTTATTTTTAATTAACCGCTCAGTAACACCATTTGTCTAATCTACTTCCTGCACTTCAAATGCAAATTTATCGATAGCTGCCATGCAAGACTATTAAATAAGTTAATTCCTGCTCAAGAAACAGTTTTTAAAAATTATGCTTACAATCATCTGGTACGCAAGTAGCACATAATAAAGTGTCAGAGCAAATCAAATTTGGTTTTTAACATGCTGCAATGACAAGGGTGACAACCTCTTAAGCTTTATCGTCACTGGAGATGAGACCTGAGAATCTGACGTAACATCCAAATGAAAAGCAGTTAACGGAATGGAGGCACATGAAATTGCCACCAAAAATTAAAGGCCAAACCAGTCAATGTTTTGAAAATCATGTATTATGTTTAGATGGAGGTTTCCACTCTAATATTAAGACATTATGATGATGGGTTGTTGAAGTGAAGTTTCTATTTTTAGATTGTATTGACACTTATTCTATCATATACATTTGTTACGAAACAAAACTAAGAAGTTTCATATTTGATTCACATTTGAATTTTTCTTTCCATACTGAAGTCAATTAAAAATGATAAATTCTGAAGAAAAGATCAAGGACTGAAGTGGTTTATTCCTGAGATTGAATCAAATGCTAGAGATAATTTGAAAGGTTACCGAACTAGAAGTGCACATCCATTATAAAGCAATTTGCTATTAACATAATAATATTGCTTAATTTTCTTTTTCACTTTTAATCATTTATTTAAATTTGAAAACTTTCAAATAATAACTCTTTGGTTGTAACTGGAATTACAAAAGCGAATGCAAAGTTAACAGGTTTTCAGCATGGAGTCATACTGAAAACTTCTGATCAATAACGAACTCAACATTTAAATGTACGATGCACCAGAAACATGTGTGATGAAATCAAACATGTAAATAACAAACAAAAATAAGAGAAAGTATTAAAATCAGGGTAAAAAAAATCATAATTAAAAAATAGGGAGATTTATTTGATTTAGACAGAGGAAATAGGAAATTTAATTTATTCATATAAATGGAAATTTGTTAGTATAAAAGCTAAATCTACGAGCAGTTATCCGACTGATCAGGTACTTTAGTGTGCACGCTTGTTGATGAGTACCGTGTCGGTCACAAGGAAAGCTTCCAGGGAAGTGTTTCTGCCTGCTACTATGGCAACAAGGTATATTCTCAGGGGTTTCGCTGCAGGAAATTCAAGTTAGTTTTCGGACACTTCACAAATTTCCAATCAAACACAACAGACCCTTCACAAAATTCCAGTACATCAAAACGGACACTTTAGAAAATTCTGAATTACCAAATCATACTTCTGACAGAATTTATTAAAAAAGTGAAAAAATATAATACATTTTTAAATCAATACATGTTAAAATTTTGAATTTTCACAAAATTATTGGTTTTTCAAAAAAAATCATTTAAATTCACAAAAACCAATTTTGTTAAAAATGCTGGATCAAGCCCGGATTCTAAGTTTAAAAGGTGAAGTTAAAAAGGAATAGAACAATAAGTGTGCCCTCCCTATCTGCACAGTTAGCACCAAATTTGAGATATTTTTCCAAAATCAGACAACTTTTTCTGCTTCTATCATATTTAATTTGCAAATGAACGTATTTTAAGACAAACTGCTAAAACACTGCCAAATATAGCTGCCACCTACTGATGCCTGCAGAGAATAAACAAGGTCCGTTTTGATAGCAGCGACAGGGGCTTTTTCCGTCTCAAGAGTGACAGACAGCATATTAACCCTTTTGCAGCTACGGGCGCGTATAGACGGAGAGCAGTTGCAGTTTGTCACTTGCTACAGCTGCTCTGGGACAGCAAAAGTAGGCCGCAAGTCAAAATATCTCGTCAGTGAAAGGGTTAATGCGAGTCGAAAGGATATTTTTTTTTTCCTACCTGCAAACAATTATAGTTTTGCTCGGCACTAAAAAGGTTTGTTAAGATGAATAAATAAAGATTTCTTAGCTGAATTCTGTGACATAATCCCAAAAATGCATATTACATTCAATAATTTTTACATTATGGACAGACTCAAATAGTTGTCATGTAGGGGAAAGGGGGGGGGGGAGTCCGGACAAGGGGAGACTACGGACAGCACATTTTACACCTAATTTTAACTAATGAGCAGCCATTTGCATATGACAATAATAATAGCAGAATACTACCAACATAACGGAATTATTTTTTTGCAGGAAAACCACTAGGTTAGGTGTAAAAAGTGCTGCCCCTAATCTCCCCGTGTCCGGACTCTCTCCTATATACAGCTGGAGAGAAACAAAAATTAAGTACTGCTGTTATAGAAGAATTTAAAAAGCAGTAAACTGTTTCAGATACTGATATTTGGTCAATTTTTAAGAATTACAAAAAATTTCCACTATACTACTTGAAGTAAATAAGATCCTAGTTGAATGTGCTTAAAAAACGTTTTTGAAAACAACTTAACAGATGTTCATAGGGTTTTAGAAATATATGGAACAGAAATGAAAAAAAATACAGGAATGAAAAAATATATAGAACAGAGAAAAGTAAGCAACTAGAAGTAACTTTCAACAAAAATTGGGGGCACATCAAAAGATAAAAGAGAAACTATAAACTAGGAAAATGCAGCAAATGCAGGATAGTAAATAAGTTGTGAAATTTCCTTTATGTAGACTTCTACAAAATGTAGACGAAGTTTATGTTCATGTGAAAAGTAATGCAATTTTTTAAAGAAAATTAAGAAGCTATGGGATGTTTATTTCCTACCTTCTTTTTCTATTATGCAAATTAAAATAGCACTTAATTTTAATACCTTATGAACTAGTTCACTGTTACAATAAATAAAGCTTTCAATTAATTTTCAAGCATTCAATGTTAAAATACCATCACGTTGAAATATTTTGTAAGCTAAACAGCCATGCATGCCATGTGAAATCATTAGTTTTCCCATGCTTTATTGACACTAATGATTAGATAAAAACCTATGAAAAGGTTAAACAACTCAAATCAATGACTAGTTTTTTCTTATTCTAATTATTCTTTTTAAATTAAGAAAAGATTGAAAGTCTGAGCCCTTAAAATTACTTCATTTCTAACTGCAGAGATATGCATTTGAAACAAAAGTACAGCTGCTAATGAGTACCCATGGAAGCATCATTTTTAAACATAATAAATGGCTCTAGTTTTCAAAAAATAGAAGCAGTAGGAATAGTTCAAAGAAACTGCTTTCTGTTGCATTTATCTGTATTAACAAATTCAAAAACATCTGAAATACTGGTTAAATAAGAAAATGATTTCGTATGGTAGAAATCAAGTCTTTGTATGAAGAACAGCTTACGATATGAACCTTAAATAAATATTACTTGTTTCCTCACAACTAAATATTTCTTTAGTATAAGCACCAAGAAAGAAATTTCAGTTATATGTAATAAACTTAGAATATCAGGGTGTATACACATTAAAAACACACGAAAACATAACAAATATAACAGTTTCGAATAAATTTATTTCGAAATTGCACAAAATAGCTGATAAGAGTTGAATAATACATGACTGTTTGGTTTAAATTAATACATAAAATTTATAGATTTTGCCAAAAAGCATACATGTTAGTTATGAACATAATCTAAAAGCAATTAACTGCTAACTTACAAAAAGGAAAATATTCTAAGATGCAATAATGCAAACAGATTGCTCAGTAATTCAAACTACAAAAATGTCATTTGTATCTGTAGCTCAACTTAAAGCAATAGAAGCAAATGAGCATTCATGACTCAAAGTAAAGGTCAAGACTCGGAAATTTTGCAAGTGGCCACTAAGCTTGATTAACTTGGTGGCCACCACCTATGCCTCATAAAGCAAAAGTGCAAAGGGGGGGGGGGGGGGGGGGGGAGTGAATGGTGCATCTGTGCACAACAATTTTATGTTTCTTATTTTCAGTGAAGAAAACATAATGCTTTTTTTTAAACCTATCAAGTCTTCAAAAAAAAAATGTATATGACTTTCAAATTGGAAAAAGAAAAAACTTGCTTCCTTGGCGATGGTAAATTAAAGGAATTTGAATATTTGCAATATAGTTTTTCATGTTTAATGTTATAAAGCACAACAGATGTAAATGCAAAATTTTACTTGTTTCATCATGGAAGCAACAGATAACAAAAATCCCCCTCACAGAAACGAACCTTTTACAAAAACCGCGATCACAAATACGAACCAGTTTCATACAGAAGTATTAAAAAATGTATATTCGCAGTTCTAGTTTTGTTCAGTACTTTTAATTTTCATTCTTTTCAAAACTCCTTTTAAAGCTTTCACACCATTTTCAAAATGGCGCGACACTTAAGTCCGATTTTATAAGTTAACGCGAAAATGGTTGATCTGAAATGTAAGTGTGAAATGAAAGTTATGAAAAAAAAAATCGAGATTAAGATTGTTTCCGACTACATTTAAAATATTTATATGGCAGAGAGAAGGAATTTAAAGAAAAAAACAATAGCGCAATCGGGAAAAAATTTCGCAATTTTTTTCTTGTGAAAGGGGAAATGAAGACTATCGGCCGAAATTCGGTTACTTGAATGACGAATTGATGCGTTTTTATTGTGCTTGTATGCATGAAAGAAGTAAGAGTTGAAAATTCTATAGATGGTATTTGAAAAAGAAGGATTTACTTTAGAAAAAAAAAAAGGAAAGGTGGCGATCGCTCCTAATTTTTTGAATCTCCACTTTTTCAAACAAGGTCGCCACGTGGCGAGTGGCGACCGCGAATCTTGACCTTTAACTCAAAGTTAAATTTCCGTAGTTTTCTGAAATTAAAAAGCACATTAAGAAAACATGCAGTGTCATATCGGAGAAATCCTTACTACATTTGCTGCACAGTAAAGCTTTACTAGAAAAGAACATGAAAATGATATAGACAAAATTAAAATGAAACAGAAATGGTAAACAGGCAGGGCTTCAATTATTACATACAGCAAATAAAACACAAGCAAGAATTGAGCCTTTGTTAGGCAATTAAAATTTTTTTTGGACAATGATTACGTAATTTAAAAAAAAAAAACAAGAACATTATATAGCTTCTTTGGTGAAAAAGTTTAGAACAGAATTCAAAATAAGTTCCTGCATTACATGAGCCTTATTTTTGAAATTTCTTAATAACATTACTCTTATTTGTCCTAATTTACTTTATATGCTTCCTACCAGTAAAGAACCTTTTATCCATTACCCAGAAAAATGGGTAAAATTTTGCTCAATTTTCTAGCCAGTTTTTTAAATTATGCATTTTTTTGTTTTTGGGAAAAAATTGGGCTTTCCCAGCATTTTTTTTTATGAAGTAACATTTTTTTGAAATGTCTAAAAGTATATGTATATGCTTTTTATATGTACAAAAAACGTATAGTTATGCATAGAAGAATACTTTTATGATGAACATGAAAGAACATGACTCTTTATATAAGGATGCCGAAATTTCAAAATGTTACCCTTCATTTTAAAACAAAGACCTCTTCTTTCAAAAAATAGAGTACTATCTTCCCCCACTTCTTGCAAAAAAAAACATCAGTCATCAAAAACATCATTAAAATCAGTTTGCTTTAAAATTTGTTTCTTTATAAACTGTTATTGTATAATTTATACTTTACAATGTATTCGATAAAACAACTATTTCAAATTATTCACGAAAATCATCATCAAAATTGATGAAAACTTTGATATAAAAAAAAATCATACATTTCATGCTGTCTATTTTTATTTGTTAATTCTTTATTTGAAACTTTTCTTTTTGTATCTGTTAAGTTACACCTTACTTTGCTTTTGCAAACTTAATTCATCTGGTGTAGTCTTTTTTTCTTTAGGAAGTTAATACATGTTGTATGGCTTTTTCCCACAGTGCATGTTGTGCTTATATTTATTAAATTAAAAAATAAAAATAAATAAATTATAATTAAAAAAAAAAAAACATTTTATATTACATATTTAGTGTGAGGTTTGAAAGTATAATGTTTCAATCACTTAAAGAAAAGGGAATCTAATATTATTGCTGATTTATTTGATATAAGGACCCAAGTCTGAATGAGATCGTTATACCGCAAGTTGACTGTACATACAATGAAAGTCAAGATTTAAATAAGGTAAAATAAATATTTGCTTTTCTTGAAATGGAAGATTACTGTAATGTTGTATACCGTCCCTAGTATATATTACATAGACAATCTAGTCATCCGTAACTTATTATTTTGGACAAAACAGGAAGATATTTCACACAAATATTATTCTCATGATAAAATTCCACAGTTTTTTTAATGTACTAACAAATGGGGTCATATACTACAAAGGCAAGTACATTCCACATGTTATACGATACAGTAAGAAGCCAAAAAACTGCACACCCTGAAACCCACATTGTGTCTCCAATGTAAACTGAAATTTGCAGTTATTTTTTTTTTTTTAATGTATAGTTTATAACTATCCCCCCCTCCACCCCCTTTTTTTGATAGGGAGAAAAATCTTCACTTTTCAAGGTAGTAACATAATCCAAGGGGGGGGGGAATGAATGATATTCCCAGATTAATGCTCCAAAAACTTCTCTAATTTTATAATTTTAATTGCGACATTTACACAGTATCACCGACATAATGACAGTATACACAGTGGCGCAAGGACAAAATTTCTTTCGGGGGGGGGGGGGGGGCAGGCACTGCATTTTTCTTCCCATCTGAACTTCGTGCAATTCCTTTTTTTTGGGGGAATGAAAGAAATGAGAAAATAACTCAATTTTCTGAGCAATAATAATCTGCAACTGCAGAGAATTTTAAAACTAAAGTTTTTTTTTTCATGCATTAAGATTCCTCTCGCAAACCCCCATCAATATTTAATGCTTTCTTGACAAAAATATCATTTTTTCTCAATTTTTTGAAAACTTCTTAATCAATGGGGGAGAGGGGGGCCTTGACGTCCCTTTCTTCTGTTGTGCTACTGCAGTATCATGAGCAGTACCAGACCCCAAATTAGGTACACTAGAAACTGGCACTATGCTAAATTTCGGAACATGACTAAAAATGACGGATTTACAGAACCGAAAATGGCAGATTCTAGGAAGCATCAACTCTAACAAGCATCTTTTTACCCAAAATTACAGTGCCTTAACTCATTGACAAAGAAGATAAGGATACTGTTGCCATGAATAGTATAAAGCACGGTGTCATGAAAGAATTGGATGGGAGAAGATAATTTTAAAACATCATAGAAATTAATATTCAAAAGCAGGAGGGGAAAAAATACATGCAAATCAAGAGACTGCAAGAATTTATTGACGACTTTCCTAAATTAGTTCCTTAAGAAATGTTAAGTACAGAACATATCTACAATTTTTGATGACGCTAGATTATTTTGGTGCTGTTTGCCTTGGAAAACATTGGTTTTGTGCAATGGTAAATAGCATTAAAAAAAGGGGGGGGGAGGTCGAGTTTTCCCGTTTAGTATGCTGCTGAATTAAAGAAATTTGAAAGTGGATGGATGTAGAATATGAAGTGCTCCTTTTTGTGTACTTACTGATAATGAACTAATTTGCGAAATGTGCTGAACTTTCACCTCATGATGCAGACACTACAATAACATTTGAAATTTGGTGAAAACTTAAGAGATGAGTGCATATAAACTTTAACAACATTTATGCATAAAAAAATTAAACATTTAAAACGTTAGATTACTGTTTGCAAACTGTTAATTAGAAAATATATTACTTGCAAAAAAGTTAAGTATATAAAGTAATCCCTCGTTATCGCTCATTCGGATATATTAAATTCGGATAAAAGCTGCAACAATTCTCCTCCTACTACCCAACTTATCATGCCTGCCCGAATGATTCTACACCCATTTCTAGATACCTTTTAGTACAGAAAGGGTTCGCCCTTGGCTGCAAAAAATCCAAATTTTACATCCCCTTAACTAAAAAAGGGAGAGTGATAGGTAAAGGAATTTTCTGGAAAGAAAATGGTTACCCTTATTTTTGACATCGTTTTCACACTATGCTCTGGTGACAGGCTCGGGTCCACTCAATTTACTTTTCTTTTTGAGTTATTTCTAACGGTATCAGTTATATCTCGCTTTTTTGCCTTCCCCCGACAAGCGAGATATAACGAGGGGCTACTGTATTTGTTTTCAATTAATTTGAAGTAGTATTCAACACAGCAAATTAAATCCCTGAAATCTGCAAATTCCTTAAGTCTACAACACTTCTGATCCCAAGATTGCAGATTTTTGGCATCATTTACCATGCCTACATCAAATTTTGAAAAATTGTGGGGCTGAGCAGATCGATTCAAGGTAAAAACTAGGAAATTTCGTTAATAATCAGTGGACTGTGGACTAAGACTCAAAATATTTAGTAACTACCATTTAAATGTACTTTTGAATTGAGAAAAAAAAAAAAAAAGTAAAAATGTTTTTTTTTTTAAAGGAGTAAACGTAAAGTGCTTACATGAGGGGTATAAATTCAATTTTCTTCCTCTTAATTAAAATGTACTTTAACAATTCCATAGAAAGATCACCTTATTGTCTAAAATTTCAAGTTGAACGAGTTTTAATAACTTCGTCTTTAAGAAAAGCTAACTATATGAAAAAATTCAACACAAAATAACTTTTTATGCTTTAATATCCTCTCGACATACTATTCTTTCATAATATGAAAACTAATAAATCTTAACTAATAGATAGAACCTGAATTACAGATAAAAAATTTTAAAGTACTCTGTGTTTGTGTATTAGTGGGATTGATCTCTACAATAGTTACCTTGTTTCTCAAATTTAAGCCTCTCAATTTCAGCTGATTGTAAGAAAATACCTAATCCCTAGCCAGTACAATATTATTCTGCTGCTTGTAATTTTATCATTATACTTTAGTTAGTTTATAAATACAATATAAAATAAACTGCAATATTTCATCCTCTCCCCCCCCTCCCCCCACAATTAGATTATTTACGGACTGCGGCTTCATTACCTGCCCCCACACAAAAGCAAAGGGTATGATGGCATTTTCTTTTTCACATCAAAATGTAAAATTAATTTTTCTTTTGAAGAGCAAAAGGGAGAAAGGTCAAGGTTAGGTCAAACTAGACGGAATAACATTTTATCCTGTTTCAGAATAAAGGAACATAAACTGTTTTCATTGTAAAATGCCTTAGGGGCCGCAGTGCTCCTTCCGTCATTCTAGGGATAAAATAAAAAATTTTAAGTAGCCACTTAAATAGGATCACTACTCCCCTCTGTCTTTCTAGTATTAAGGTATGGGAACCATAACCCTCCAATGGTATTCCTTTAGTATAAGGATATCAAGGAGGGCCAGGTCCACACATTAAGAGGTAAGGAAGTTGGGCTGGCGGGGTTGATGTACGCATATCAGTCCAGAAGAACTACCTCGGCGCAACTAGGGCCACCGTAGTCGACCGACGGCCGTCGGCTCTCTACCTAAGGCTTCGGCTAAAAGGTGCAAGGGTGTCCGATGGAGAAAAGTATTAAGGTATAGAAAAAAAAGCAAGTCATTTCTGTTAAAAATTTTGTTCTGAAAGCAAAAAATTCACTTTTATTCTTTGAGAACCAGAGTCAAAGAGGAATCTCTTTGAAGGATTCATCATACGGCAATGATAAGCAAAACAATTTTGTAAGCATGAAATATTATTTAAGACAATTTCTTAGCAAGAGAGATTGCTATTTATTAAGCATTTCTTTGAACATGTGCAGCAAATATGTTTATTTTTTAATAGCAACATGGTTGAGATCAGATTTTTTATCTTTTAACAGCTGTTCACTACTGCAAAAAGTTAAACGATATTAGTTTTTTATTTCCCTGCAGAATAATTAGTAACCCATGCTTCAATTATTTCAGGTTTTCTCAGTTATTCTTTAGGTTTTCCCTTTATCAATTGTGTCACCTTTTCAGATTGACATGTTACATTTAAAACTCTTGCAGCACCATGAACATCAGCTGCTATCTGAATACTTTTTTTAGAATGATGTTTACTATGGAATTGCTAATTACATTTCAAGGAAAATAATACTTTCAGGACTTGGCTTTTCATTCAGATTACCTTTGTAAAATCCTGCTACCTAAAAAACAATGGGACAAAAAGACAATCCGTGGCCTGAAAATAAAACTTGCAGAAAATGATAAATTTATTGTACTTATTTAGAAATGTGAATAGTGAATTTTGAGCAGCACAAAAATGGTAGCTTGCATTATGGTTTGATGAGAGGGGACTATAAAATTATTATTTGAACAATTTACTTTCATCCAAAATTGAAATAAATTATTTGAAATTAAAAAATTGATAATTAACTTAAATAACTTCATTATTCATATCATGGTATTTTTAGTAGATAGTACAAAAAAAAAATAAAACTTTCGATCAAAAATAATATAGTCCATACATATTTTTTTAATACAAAGATTGAGCAAAAAATTAAAAGATATCTACAATGAACTTGATAAATATGAATATACACTTAAATCTCATTCTTCAATATTTTGAATAGATTATTATTAGAGGTGCAATAACTAGCAAACACAACATGCATCAAAAGTTAAGTATTTATCATTACTACTACAAGGATACTATATCTATAAATTAATTGTGTAGTGCATTATCCTAAACTCATATTTATTGTTTAATTTCAAGGCAAGGCAAACAAGACTAAAACACTTACCATTATTTTTTTAACTCACTAATAATTCCACTTAACAGTTCCCATCAATTCTTAACGTGTACAATTCCACTAAGAACTTTCGCCGGAACAAACGCATTAGAAAAATAACTACGGCAATTTTGATTATGGAATGCACTCCTCAATCTTCATATACCAATGAATTGAAGTTGAAACATAATTCAACCAATCACTTTGAATTTATAGACTAAATAAAAATATACATCACCTTCATGCATGCAATGCAGATAAATTCGTGATTCGAAACGATTCTCGGTTGCCTTTATAGCAAAACAATATGATATTAACACTTGAATACGTACGCATATAAATCGGTTAATGATGTAAACATACACAGAAAATATTCTATAGAATAAATTTTAATTAAAAGTGTAAACAAATACATTAAAAATATCAGTGTTTTGGTAAGCGTAATAGCGTTACCAAATTAGGACAATTAAATGAATTTAAGCTGCAATAAAAGCATGTTTTTATAAAAACCGTCAACAACCTCAAATAGACGAGTATATTCTTTAATGCTCGAAAATTGCGATGTTCTAAATCCTTGCTGAAGGACAGCAAATCATGGAGACTACACTTCGCCTGCTCCAATTAGAGAGCCTTTTTCATGTACTGTATTTGGTTTTTCATGTATAATACAACAGTGAAAAATTCTTAAATTATAAAGCATACAATTTACTGGCTATACGATAACAAAATTTTAAATGTTCTTAAACTATGCTTAATATTAGTTCCATAAAATTTAAATAAATATGGTTGTTTACACTGAACTATCTACTCACCGCGGAAGATTACACCGATGCAGCGGGCAAAATGATCGCATAATTAATGATTCTTTATCTATACGCCCCACATCTTATTTATTCAATCATAGTAGTAACTTTTCCTCTTTTGATAAATTCGTAAAAACTTTTTCTGATTAAAAATAAAGTATATTTTCTAAAATTTAATGCACATTTTCTTATTTGAATTAAGAAGTTATAAAATCTCCATATGAAAGATGGAACGTTAATTTAGTACATTTTAAAACAAAGTTATATCTGCGCCCGACTGAAGATATTTCGAATTTTATGCTCTTTGAAACTTCATTGAATTAAAAATATTGCACTTGAAAAGTTATTCTTTTTTACCTAATTGAGATTTCTGGGTTGGTTTATCCAGCTATTTTCAAGAGCAATTAAAAATTTAAAGGATTAATCAGTCACCATTTCAAACTAAATTTGTCTGAAATGAATTTTAATTCAAAAGAAAGTTATTTGTTACCCGTAATGAAGTGCATGTTGAAGATAGGGAAAAAACAAGCTTGAACTGCCGAAAGTGTTTGCGATTTTTAAATAATTTAAAATTCGTCAATTAATTCTTAGATTTTTAAAAAAATCATAAAAACAGCTAAATAATCAGAGTTTGAAAACCAATATTTCCTTTTGCAAATAAGTTTGTAAAAGTATTCGATTTAAAATGAAAAAAAAAAATAAGAAAAGGGTAAATCAATTGAACACTAGTTTATATAACTAAGGCAAGTTATATAATGTTAACAAAGAGTCGCCTTCATAATACGCAAAATGTTTCAGGCCCACCGTAAAAAATAAAGTTATAAAAAAGAACTTGTTACTCCATGCGGCACTGTGCATTCCGAGACTCGACTTCCGTCACGTCACTGCGGGTAAATAAGGTAAACAGACATATATTCAACACGGAGTTCGATATTCTTCGTTAATATAGGAAATTTAATTACTGTAAACGAACTGTTTGTTACTGTATATGAAATGCTCTTTTATTCAGGCGCAGATGCATGGAGCTGAAATGTCCCTCTGAGGGTTAGATTTTATTAAAGATTATAATTGGAGGCGTAAAGCGCCAGAATGGATCATCCAAGCAGTGCTTTTTGAGAAAAAACAAAAATTAAAAACCAGAATTTTTTGAAATCTATAATTTTACACTCTTGTAATATTTTATTATTCATAGGTAATATTTTAGTCGTTTGATAACTTATTTTTGGTCCGTTCTAGCGTATATTGTTTTAATACATATGGGTAGAAACATCTATCATCTAGAGAGTAAAAAAATTGTGGGATGGTCCATTCTGGAACTCAACGCTTCAATTATAACGAACTAAAACGTTATAATTCTTCCCCTGTTGGAAAGATTTTCCAGGGGAAAAGTAAAATCCTAAAGAGATCACCCCTTCCTCAGCAAAATCCTGTATCCGCGCCTGTCTTTTATATTTACATAAGATAAAAGGCGTTTTATCATAAAAATGTTAAACAAAGAACGAAATATTCATATTCAAAATCGTGGCCGAAAATCATCATCCTTAATTTATTAGTAGCTTTTTACATGGTAAATACACATATTCCAAAATACAAGACGACACAAAACATCACACTCTTCTATCTACAATATTTATATCGTGAATTCCCGGGAAAAGCTTGAGATCGCCTTTTATAATCTCTCGAGCTATATGTCACGTGATGAAGCAACGATTTAACTATTCGTTCTTCTGCAAAATCATCTAGGCTCGCATTACATAATCTTTCCCGTGTCAGTTTCCCGGGCTAGGGGACATATAAAAGATGTTTATGTTTTAAAAGCGAAACTGAATTTAAAAAGGGGTTCAAAAGAGTTATTCGGTTTTTAATGTTATATATATGTATAGGCACACTATTTTTTTTTTTCGCTTTAGTTTCTTTTCTATCCAAATAACTGAATTCGCAAAAATTTTAAAATTTTGATACGGTTTAAGTGCGAACACCATTTTGTCCATTTTTACTTTCTACTATATTCAATATCAAGGCCGTATCCAGAGGGGGGGGCCCACGGCTCCACCCCCTCCTCCGCGAAATCCCAAAATTTTTTGCAAAGTAGCATATAAGAAAGTTCCTTAACATAAGTGTGTCGAAGTTAGACCCCCCCCCCCCCTCCTCCCGAAAAAAAATTCTGATTAAGACCTTGTATCACATTCGTGATAAATTCTGTACCTCAGGGAGGGCCAAACTAACTAAGTCCAAAAATGGCGATTGGCAGAGATTGCTTAATTGTACAAAATTTAGCCAACAAGGGATGAAGCATATATTTTTTTAAAATGTGAACAATCATGTTTTGCAGCCTGATTCAACTATAACAGATTTGTTACTAGGCAACGAAATCATCCTTTTAATTTTTTACGCTCTCGTTTAAAGTAGTGATAATGTGACTTACGTTCGGGGCCCTGAGGTACAAAATTCTCGATTTTCAATTTACTTACACATTTTAAAGGGTACTGAACATATTTCCGTCATCTAAAGAAAATATTACCACGTCACTTTGAGAACATTGCTGTACCTGAAGATGTATAAGAAGAAATATGGGTAAAGAGGTTGCAAGAGAACAAGCACTGATTAGTTTTTAGCACGAATCGCTTCAACACTGGAGTCACATTCGCGCAATCTAAACTTTTTTTTTGCGCATATTTCCAGTAATGAAGTCTCCAGGGACTTAACTAGAAGGGGGGGGCGGCAGATGGGGCGTACGCCCCGGGCGCTAGATTATATTAGGGGCACTAAATGTGTGTGTTTACATAAATATGTATACTTTCTTTCAGAATATAAGGGGGGGGGGGCGCTAAAACCTCGTCTTGTTCCAGTCAAAAAATTACCTAGTTACGTCCCTGCAAGTCTCACACCTAAATTAGTAATCAAGTGTAGTAGGTGTACTTCAATGGAAATAGGCCCCTGATAAGGAATCAATCGCTCCAATGGATTCATGATCTTTTAAAATTATCAAAGGGAGGCATTTCACTTTGATAATTTTGAAAAATAGCGTGCGCTATGCCTCACAAAGTAATGTTGTTGTCGAGTCCTCGTGCGTGGCGAGGAAAAATGAGTACGCTGCTCCTGAGTCTAACGGGGCCCTTATAGGCAGGAGTCCGATTTCCACCCCTTTGAAAGATCTCTTCATTTTTTGAGCCAGCTCCCAGCTGAGAGACCGTCACCTAGGATTGGCACCCCCAGAGGTATCGTTTCACTTGGAGGACATTGGAGCCACGACCTATTTAACGTGCACCAGCTCCCTTTAGCGTACACGTACACCACAGCAACCAGCCGCGAGAGGTTGTCACCCTCCCAAACACTGACCTTAGTTGATGTTGCTTCACTTTCGGTGTTCTGAGGGAACCGATCAAAAAGTAATGCACGAATTTTAACAAAAATTGTTATATAGAAGGACCTTGAAGGAAAATGCTACTGTAAATTAGCGATTTACTAGTTTGTATGTAGTTAAACAAAATTGTGCATCTATTATGTGAGTGAGAAATAATAAGTAATTTTAAAATAGTAATCATGTTTTAAAAATGCATAAAATAAGATGAAAATTGATATACACCGGCGAAGTGAAGGGGGAAAGGTGGTCAACTTCCACGCGGAATTCAAGTTATATGCGCATGTTCTGTATGTACATATGCGATATGTGTGGTAAAAGTAAAAACCTCTCTCCATGAAAAAGCCTGTCTGCGCCACTGTGGTGTATTGATGGATCCTGATAGGTACTGGTCAATGGTGTTCATTACTCCAATCGAACGATTTGCTCGTTAAGTTAGATGCTAGTTTTTTTTCCTTCAGATTTAAATATAGATTCATTATACGCAAGTTATTTTTACTTTGATTGTAACCCAAACGACCGACCATCGTGCCGAAATCGAGGTGCCCTTACGGATCGCTGGTCTTACAAGACCTCTATTTGCTAACTAGACCCCGAAATTAATCTCTAAATTCGAAGGTATTTTATGTGCATATTGCCCTAAATTCAGCCAAATATTTGAAACATTTTTGAGGCATTGGATTTGAGAATTTGTTGGGCATCAAGAAGCAATAAGTTTTCTTGCAACTTCCTAGTACATTTAAACTTACTTTACAGAAATGAAACAGTTGTACATTATGGAATTTCACACGATAACTTCAAGTTGATTTCAAGGCCACGAAACTTCAAGATCACTTCACCTATCAGTCTCATCAAAAAATAAAAGAATCACCGCGAGATGATTTGATTTTCCAACTCCGATTGCGTTAGTGGTTACGTAACAATAGCGGCGCCCGACGGAATAAACCACGTGACCAACTAGTTCTCCAGCCTTTCTTGGAGTTGGCTGTGCTCATAGGCTCCAACTTGTGTGGCATGACACTAAAATGCAAACGATTCGGATGTGTTTATTAAGATTACATTGAACTCGCAATTAATTACTCTTACGAAATTTCTAGCCTGTGTGACCATGTTGAAAGCAAATATCCAACCTAACCCTATACTAAAACATCAAAAACTTGTGGCGTAAACTGCTTCCAGATCGTGCGATGTTCTTTTTTTAAAGGGCTGGGGCAGAGGCTGCATTTTGTGTATTTAATTTAGCATGAAACGTCGTGTTAGAGTGAATCTCATGCATGTACTGTCTGTCTGCAATGAGAAAAGTCCCCACCCAAATGTCTGTTCCTGTCTCACTATGCTCATTTTCCTAAGGGAGGTTTAAAAGATTAACACTATAAGTGCGCCATATTACCGCAGTGAGCACTAACTTTGAAATAGTGTTTTTACGAAATAAGAAATCTTTTCTGCTTCGATCATATTTAATATGCAAACTAACATTTTTGAAGAAGAATGGCAAGATATTGACTGATAAAAACATCTACTAACTCCTGAAGAGAATGAGTGAACCGCCCTCCGTTAGACACTGTGGCGGGAGCTTTTCCATTGACTTCAATAGAGAACTGGACTGACGACTTCTCGCCACCGCTCGTAGAGGAGATGAAGGCCTGCAACCCTACAGGAAACGCCCCAACTACTCCCGAGCGGAGAATCGTTTACATTGTTTTCTATGGGATTTTGCATGATTTTAAATGCGGAGTACTGGTTTATTTTAAACGTTTGGAAAGACATGAAGACATAAAATGATTAAGAATTCTTTACTTTCTGGGCTGTTAGCATCAGATTTTGTTTATGGGCACCGGATTGTGTTTAATACTTCAAAAAATATAACTCATCCTCAAGGATTTTTCTCGCCAAGTTACTTTCGGTTTCGCGCGCGTTTGTTAAGAAGAGCGAAATTCAACTTTTTTTCTTTCTGTTGAACACAATAAAGCTTGAAGAAAACGATCTTCTTTAACGATCCATGATACGACTTATAAACTTCACAATATTTTTGAATAAAATTTTCTTGTGTGGTTTTTCTAATAGCAAGTAGTAAATAAAATGACAAACAAACAAAAGTGAAATTTTCGGGAAAAATTAGTATTCCTACACATAATTATTAATTTTTAAGGGCACTCATGATTTTTAATTAATATGAAATGATTTGTTATTGGTATTTTAACTAATATGTAAATTAAATTGATTATTAATTAACATTAAAACAATAAAATTATAATTTTTTAGTATCATCATTTAAAAAAATTAAGGAATATTTACAAAATTAAATAATATGTAGTTTATTAATATGTAAAAAAAATTTTTTTTTCATTTCCTTAAAGAAATATATTATGTACATCTACATATGCTGGGTTCTTTTTAATTTTATTTGCACATGAACTTCTTTCTCGGTAAGCATAATTACAAGCTGGGTATCAACATTGTTATTATTACTATACAAAGCGATACAATATGAATGATTTCTTGAAAAGTTTATTTGATTTTAAAAAAAAGTAATAATAAATTATTTGTTTTATATTGATATTTTAACTAATATTTTAATAAAAGTATGACTTTAAGCAATAAAATAACAATCATTTTTGATAATATCAATTTTGAAAAAAAAAATAAAATAAATTATAAGCTATTTTGATTGATAAAATTTAAAAAACAAAATTTCGTTTCCTTAAAGCAACACATCACACAATATATATTTGTAAACTGAATAAAAATATACCTTCGCATATGAACTTCTTTTACAAGCTAGCTCGTCATATCGAAAATTTCCGGGGGGGGGGGGGGCAAAGGGAACAAAATCATACTTTATAGCAGAAAAAACATTAAAAAGTATGCATGTGTATAAAATCATAGTGTTTCTAAATCAGGGGGGGTACTTATGATTTAAAAAAAAAATAATGTAAGTACTTTTGATTTAAAAAAATATAACAAACTATTTGTTTCTTGCTTTCATGTTGATATTTTAACTAATACTTAAAATTGTGACTTTAATTCATTATAAAGCAATAAAATAATAATCATTTTTACAAACTGGCTCGTCATATGGAAATTTCCCGGGGGGGGGGGGGGGAGGATACATATTTACCCATTATAGAAGAAAAACATCAAAATACGCCTGTGTGTAAAGTCATAGCGTTTCTAAGTCAGGAGGGGGCGACTTATGACTTTAAAAATAATAATAATAAAGTACACGTTGATTAAAATAATAATAGACTATTTGTTTTATATTGATATTTTAACCAATATTTAAATAAAATTGTGATTTTAATTCATTGCAAAGCAATAAAATAATAATCATTTCTGATAATATCAATTTTGAAAACAGTCACGTATTTTATAAACTATTTTGATTGATAATATTTAAAAAAAAAAAATTCACTTCCTTAAAGCAACATATATTTAATATATCTATATAAACTGAATATATATACCTTGGCATATGAACTTCTTTTACAAGTTGGCTCGTCATATCGAAATTTCCCGGGGGGGGGGGGCGGGTACATATTTACATATTATAGGAAAAAAAAGCATCAAAATATATGCATTGTGTCATAGTGTTTCTAAGTCAGGGAGGGGGTACTTATGATTTAAAAAAGTAATGATGAAAGTACTTATGCTTTAAAAAATAGTAATAATAAACTATTATTCGTGCTACAAGTCGGCATTGCATTAATTGTTACAGAATATCAGATCGGACTTAAACAAAGCGCACGCTCAACGGGGTTTTTTTAGCTCCAACCAGGCACCTACGCCAAATTTCTGCCAAGTTAACGATAAAGTAGCCGAACTAGGAGCTGGAACTACACCCGAAGAGAGGCTTCACTTGGCCGGGGTGTAGTAGGAGATCCAGGTTAGTATAGAGATCAGTGGAGCTTTTCCCGTGATAGACAGAGAGTACGCCGCATGAGCAGTTTGCAATCTGGAGATCAGATCGCTGATCAGCCCGAAATATAAATATTGCATTAAAAGCACGATAGCGTTTTTGAAGTACTGAATAAACTTCGAATTTCTTTAGCCTGTTGTTTAAAATTGGCCTGTTCCACTAAACCACACATGTGCTAGGTTTGGTAGCGCAACATCAAAATTGGTTGTGCACGAGTGAATTTTACGAGGCCCCCCCATTTTAACTAAAGATGACATTTTTGGGTAAAGAACAACTAATATCTTATTTTCTATATTGTGTAAGGCTTTAAGCAAAGCTTATTAGCAAATTAATCAATCAACTGGGGTTTTGGACTCCGATATCATATTTCAGAGCTTTTAATTTTTGGAGCATGGGGAAGCTAAAACACTGAACTTCGAAACATTTATTCAGTCGGAATTCCCCCCCCCCCCCCCCCCGACATCCTTTTTGCCACGAAATTCTCCATGGGGAGTCTCCTTGGGGAGGATTAACGCACGGGAGCTTCCGTTGAGGTAATGCAACTCGTGGAAGCCCAATCCAAGCCTTCGTCCCTTTGACCAACATGGGGTGGTCAAACAGGAGAGATTGGCGGGTTGGCGACTTAATTTTGAGTAGGGCTTTTCACCCAGGGTTGCTTTCTTTGTTTAACTGCCCCAGTATTGTATGTGTGATGTTGATTGACACAAAATGGCGCAGATTGAATTGATCAAGTCGAAAAAAGAAAAAGCTAGTGGGTTCTGATATATTTTCCGTTGAAATTGGGGGGGGGGGGGGGACGCAAAGCTTCTTCGTTTATCACAGTTAGTTCACATCAAAACACACAATTAAAAATAACTTGTGCGGGACTTAATATATATATTCTAAGTATATTTTGCAAACATAATATCCACAGCATGTAAAAGCTGTGTAAGTATCATTATACACATACCACATGCCAATGAATGTAATTAAAAAAAACCATATTTATACCTGAAAACAGCATTAAATATTTGCACAATGTCTTATATTGTGAACTATTGATAAAATTATAAAAATTTATCGTAAACTAAAAGCAAATGCTGGAAGATTGCTTGATTGCAACAAAACACTTATATATACACACGACACGTGACATCGCAGGAACATAAAAATAAGCTAAAAATACTAAGTTTTCAGCATGTATATATTGAATTGTTTGGAACACTTAAAATCGTAATTATAATAATAAAGTCTTTGTAAGTTTAAAGAGTACCATGTTTTTCGCAAAATAGCACCTTTTTTTTCTCTCCTCTATCTCGTTTTGTTATTTTAATTCTAAAGTAAATTATTGCACTCATATAAAAATATGTTAATAAAACAATTTTTGGAAAAAAACAGAACCGAGTTCAAACTGTAAATTGCGCTAAAAAATAAAAAATAAAATTATTCTTTAAACAACTTCGATACGACTTTTAATTTTAATTTTTGAAGTCGGTGCAAAATTATGACAGTCTAATTGTAATCACTCCATGCGTTATTTTACATTGAAACTGTTGCAAACTCTACGCCATTTGTATTTGTATTTGGTTCATAGTTACAAAAGGAATCAATCATGCACCGACTTCAAAAGTTATGTTTAAAAATCGTATCGAAGTTGTTTAAAGAATAATTTTATTTTTTACTTTTTAGCGCAATTTATAGTTTGAAGTCGGTTTTGTTTTTTTCCAAAAATTATTTTATTTTATTCTTTTTAGTGTAAATACATTTTTATATAAATACTCTTTTTTTTTAAACATACATATCAAAGGAGAATCCTTCTTTGAGGGAATGACACTAAAAACTAACCGTTCGTATGATAAATTTCGTTTCGAAATCGATTTTAAAGGGTCGCAGAGCAAACAAACTTATTGGATTTAATATCTTCTCCAGAGAAGCCTTCAGTCTATTTCTTGTTATAATTGCTTTTAATATTACATCTTAATGGCAACAAACTCTTTTTTAACAATGAGTTTCATGCTTATTAACAATTTTCCCAACAAAGAAAAATCAAGCCTAGCCTTTCCAATTAAAATGAAAAAATACTTATTTTCACCCATAACGTTTTTTCTAAAAAAAAAATGTAGTCAAATTGATGTGCGATATTTGAGTTAGACGACCCTCTATCGATCAAAGAAAAAATATTCAAAATCGGTTCATTCAGTCCAAAGTTATGGATGAAAAAGCAAAAAAATGACCACATTTCAGCCCGTAACTTTTTTCTAAACATCGAATATGGTCAAATCAAGGTATGGGACCTACGGGAAACCACCCTCGATCGATTAAAAATCGGTTCATCCGGTAAGTTATGAGTGGACAAACAAACAAAAACAAAAAAAAGAAACGACATACATGCAATATGAATGTATAACCTCCTTCCTTTGCGAAGTCGGTTAAAAACTTCTAAAATAATCAATTTTAATTATTAAAGTTTCAAGTAAGTATTATTATAATTTAAAGGGCTATTGTTTTTAACAGGAGCATTTAGAAAAAGAACCTCTCAAATCACAATCCAGGAATGTAGCTCAATGTTCATATTAGAACTGAAATTTAATTTTACAGTAGAAAAAAAATAAGACACTTTGTGTCGCTCTCTTTTTTTTACTAAAACCAAGGCCGTAGGCCGTAGCCAGAATGTTTTTCGGGGGGGGGGGGGGGGGCTGACTTTGACACACTGATGTTGAGGAAAATTTCAGCGAGGAATATATGCTACATTGCGAAAAAGTTCGGGATTTCGGGGGGGGGGGGGCACGTAGGCCACCCCTCTGGATACGGCCTTGGTTCACAGTTTAACAAAAGAAAATTTTAAAAACTGCTAAATTTTTAATTTTTGCTTTCCAACCAGCACATCGGTTTTATTTGAAAAAGAATTTCAATTGAATTTCGTGCAGCATGAAAAAGGAACATAGGCTGAAAACTAACTTATTTATTAATAGCTAAACATACTTACAAGTAAACAATGGCGTAGCTAGACCCGGATCTTGGGGGGGGGGGGAGTTCTTCGGGAGAAGTGAGTTAATTTCCCTGTTTTACTACATTAAAAATTGATAGAATTCTAGACAATTTTCACCATTTTAGAGGAGTTTCTTCGGGAAAAGTGAGCTAATTCATTGTTTTACAGGAAAAATTGGTCAAATTCTAGATAATCTTCCCCATTTCAGGAGGTTTCTTCGGGAGAAGTGAGCTAATTTCATTGTTTTACAGGAAAAATTGGTCAAATGCTAGACAATATTCACCACTTCAGGGGGGGGGGGGGGGGTTTTTCTCCAAACTCCCCCCTTATCTACGGCGGTGCAAGTGAAATATAAAAAGCAACGTAGTTAAGTATAAATTATCAGCTCAAAAAGCAGACACGAGTTTCGGAATTCTTTTTTCAATGCAAAACAAAACACAGTAAAAGTGATATTATTAATGTTTACTCACGTTATTATGAAAATAGTCGACACCGCAGGACGAAGCACTTCAACATTCTCTAGATTTATGATAGACACTTTGATTTTCTGGTGCGGTGGTCGGGCACTGGCGGACCGTGGTTCATATCCAGCGCGAAAAGTTAAAAACTGGACCTGATTTTATTTTTTTTTTCGAGGAAAGTATACATATAAAAAAAGAAAAAATTTTCCGAATTTCAAGTTGTTCAGAAAGTACTGGCTACAAAATAAAATTATGGGTCACCAGGGAAGGCAAAAAGCCAGGGTCCGACTTGCAAGTTTTCATTCGCACGGCACTTTCAATGTTTCCTGCCCCTTTGAATAGTTAACTTTTATATACATATATATATATATATATATTTGGGTCATTCTTTGTCAAGTGTGCTAGGGGTCCCCACTCGACCCTCTCCAATTTTGATGAAATTTTTATGGCATGTACATATCGCTTATAGAATGAACAGTGTCATATCTGCAAAAAAACGTTTTTTTGGTTTTTATATCAAAATTTTCATATTTTTGCGCTCTTTATATTGGGAATACTGTTGTAAGTCAATGTTCAAAAATTAAGGCTAAAGAACACTAGTGTCACTATGCGTTTTGGCTGGAACCGCCAATTCTCACATGTCAACTCCGCCTTATTGCAGAATAATTCGGTTGGTTATAGAATTTCAACGGGATAGCTTCTCAATTTTTGCAAGTACAATGTTTTATCAGCTTTAATTTCAAAACCCATGTAGTTTAAATACTCATAACACATGGAACTACTGACGTAACATCCGATACGACAGTATTCATTTCAATTTTTCATTTTTTGACGTCCTTCATTAAGATGAATACCGTCGGGTTGGTAAATACGGCAGTTTCCATTTCTGATTTATTATTACCTTTCAGCAGTTTTGTGGAATAAACTTATGATTGATTGCTGCATAAGGCAGTATTCATTTCAATGCTTTTATTTATTTGGTTGCTTTGTTAATGGTGCTGCAGCACAACTATCACAATAATGTGCATTTCATAAAAAATAATTAGAATTGCTTTCCTATTTTAAGTTCTAAATTGTAAGAATTACGTTCCTATTTCCTAAGTAAATCAACTTTAATATTTTTATATTTTGTTTTACTTTTTCTTTTAAATACTCTTCAGCTTGCTTTTTTTCAGGTAACTTATAAGCTTTAATTAGGCCTTCATACTACCTATATTAATCAATCTGACTGAATCGTCTACTTTGTGTTCTTATATTGATCATGGCCTTAGCGGACTAACACTGAAACTTGGTGATCCTGCTAAATATTTGGGGCATAACAGCCTACTAGTACAACGAAAGCTTAATGTATTTAAGATTTTTCACATTTTGCTGCCAAATTAGCTCATTTGTGTCGATGTGGTGGATTTTGATCACACTTTGCCAGCTCGTATCTGTTGATAGGAATATTTTCTGAACTGAATCCTTTACTTATTTGCACCCTGCTGGCCTGTCATAAAGGTGTGCAAGTGGCACTTTGATTGCTCAATTAACTCCCGAGTTATGCCGGTTCAAAATTCATTCGAAAACTTCATGCCTAAATAAACCAAAATTGAGGCATGAAATTTTTTAATGAATTTTGAACCGGCATAACTCGGGAGTTAATTGAGCATTCAAGGAGCCACTTGCACACCTTTATGACATGCTGGCAGGGTGCAAATGAGGAAAGAATCAAATTCAGAAAATATTTCTATCAAAAGATAGAAGCTGGCAAAGTGTAGTCAAAATCTCCCGCATCGACACAAATGAGCTACTTTGGCAGCAAAATGTAATAAAACATAAAGTACATTAAGCTTTCGTTGTACTAGTAGGCTGTTTTTTCTCAAAAGTTAAGCAGGATCACCAACATTCATCCCGGTAGCCCTCTTAGGTCATGTATAAATAAATGAAATAATCTCTATTTTCTGTAATCGGCGAAATTTTGTTATATCATTTTAAACCTCATTATCTGTATAAAACTGCTGTGTCTCAAAAATTCAGAAGACATTTCCTTAAAGAAAAAAGTGATCTCTTTTTAATGATATAAAGAAAAACTAAATCCTAGTGATCCCTTTTGAGGTGTGGCTCTTTGAAAATGAGCTAAAATTGAGGAGTGAAATTTTTAGCTGACCAGCCTTTTTTTGAACCAGCATAACTCAGTAGTTAATTGAGCAATCAAGGTGCCTCTTGCACACCTTTATGACATGCCAGTAGGGTGCAAATGATGAAAGAATCCAGTTCAGAAAATATTTCTATCGACAGTTAAGAGCTGGAAAAGAGTGGTCAAAATCCGCCACATCGGCACAAATGAGCAACTTTGACAGCAAAATGTGAAAAATCTAAAATACATTAAGCTTTCGTTGTACTAGTAGGCTGTTATACCTCAAATGTTTAGCAGAATCACCAAGTTTCACTGTGTTAGTCCTCTTAGGTCATGATCAATAAGAACACAAAATTGACGATTTAGTCATTTTAGTTGCGACTTGAAAAAAAGGTGCCATTACAAAACCATGGCTAGTGGCCTTACTAATACAACTTATGAAGCTGCAATTTTGCATGGCTCCATCTAAGACATATATGCACATGCCATAAAAATCGGAGGGGTCGAGTGGGGAACTTTCCGAAATATGGTACATTTGACATGGAATGACCCATATATATGTATGTATGCTTTCATGTGTGTGTGCGTGCTTAAAATAAAGTTTAAGGCAAGATCAGGAACCATTGGAAATTCTTTTGCGACTCCTAGACAAAAATTTTCATCGGACTTCGCTTTACAATAAATATTCAACCCCGAAACATTTCATATCTCTAAGTTTTTCATTAGTCTGTATTGTCCTATATTTACTTTCAGATACATTATGTCAATATTTGGTAATTGTAAAATTATTGTAATAAGTAAATCAATACCAAAAAGTTCCTAAAATATTTGGTGAATCCTGCTGTAGGTTTCCGACCCCAAGTGGGGTGGCGGCCCACAGTTTAAGAGACTTATTTGGTCTAAACTGTTATTCTAACTTGTCCACACTAAAGCTCTACGCCCCCCTCCCTACACACCACACACACTATTTCTGCCCTAGAATATTGTATAACACATTTTTTGACCAAAGCAAACTTTGGAAAGTTAACCTGTGTTCAGGGCCGGGGCGAGGTAATTTTGCGCCCTAGGCAAAGTTGCTTGGCGCACTCCTTCCTTACAAACTTATATCTTTTTAATTTAAAAAGTCATAAACAAATAATTAGTATTTTATATATTAATTAAACATTCTTCAAAATTAACACATTTTTCCCAAAATTAAAATTCAATTTTCCTTGCAAATAAATTAAGGAACAATAGCATTCAACAAATAATTAGTATTTTATAATAATTAAACTTTCCTCAAAATTCACACGATTCCAAAATTAAATTTTAATTTTTCTGGCTTTCATCCTCGCAAAACTTTCTATTAACTCTTTTAAGTCTAAAGTTGACGCCTCATCACAGTCAATGGAAGTTGTTGCTGAGTCCACGAGTCTGTTTTACGACATACTTGAACGGAAGTAATTTTTGATAAGTTTTCAATTTCGAGAAGGAACGCTCACAACTTGCGCATGACACGGGAAGAGTCAGCAGAACTCTAATGAGGGCCACAAAAACGTTCGGTAAGGAATCCTCAATTTTTTGTTGAGCAATAAAAAGGTATATTTGTGGTGGTGGCATTGATCTTGGGAGTCTTCTACCCAATACTTGAAGCTCACTGCAGATATCATCACCGTCAATATCTTTGTTGGCATTGTGCGTCAAAGATGCAACGTATTAGTATAACTAACGGTAATTTTCTTAATTTTCTGTTTGTAACTACAAATGTCATAAAGAAATCCAAATAAATTATTATGGTGTTTGAATTTTGAACAATAACCCCTTCACCCCGGGGGTGGGAGGGGGCATAATTCTAACTATAGAGAAAAAAAGCACATGCCTTTGGAGTTTGAATGTTTTAAAATTTTGCCACGGGTAGGGAGTGATCAACAGCACATACCGAATCACATCTTTATATATATTTTTAATTATACAATTAACAACGAAGTTGCTTTAAAAAGGTGGGTGGATTTTTGCGCCCCCTCAAGGTTTGCGCTCTAGTCAGCTGCCTAGTTTGCCTTAATGGTAGCTCCGGCCCTGCCTGTGTTGCCTAAAATTGGGGTACAATCTAACTTTCTGTTGTTTATTTAAATATGATAAAATAAAACTATACTAGTTGGTGTATTTTTGTGACCTGCAGAAACATAAATAGATAAATCCGATCCAATGTATCCTAATTTACTTTACTCCGCGCCCAAAAAATCCACAGAAAGAATTTTCATTCTTTAGTCTTCGCGTTTTTTTCATACAGTGATTTTTAATGTTACTACGTGAGCTTAATTAACAATTTGGGAAGTTTTTTGCTAAGTTTTTTAGGTCTTTGCAAATGCATGAATAGACAAATTTTTGCAAATTTTACGCTGCAAACTGTCAGTTCTCCCGCACACACAACTATGTATATAGATGTAGTGAAAGAAAGAAATAAGCTAAAATGCGGCTTAAAGGCGTTTAAAATGCGGACCAAATGTAAATTATGAAAATATTTAAATTTACATATTTTTATTAAAAAATTAAATGCTTGCAATACTTTTCATATATAATCGATTCGTTGACATTTATTTTGAAGTAAAAATTTAAATAAAAACATTTTAGTATGCCATGAGAATTTACGTTTTGAATTATGTGTGTATTCACTCGATGGCGAATTTTTTGAAGAATTACAATATTTGTGTATGCAGGATATTGCATTGTATTTTGATTACCTGATCATTTTGGCCAAGGGAGGCTTTCGCAGAAAAAGGGGCCATCAAACATTCGCGACACACATTTCAGTACTTTGGCTGCACATCTGTGAGTTGCAAAAAATATGCAAATATGCTGCATTAATTTTCGATTTTATTCAAGAGTTTGAAAGTAGATTTCAAGATTTTCGAAATAGGAAAGGAAGAGTATTTCAGAATATTTCCTACCCAATTTTCTCTAGAAATAAATAAATAACCTCTAAATCTTCAAATGGAATGCATTGAACTGCGAAGTGACATTCAATTCAAGAAAAATTTGGGAATGTTTCTTTACTGGATTTTTATAAAGATTGCCTACCCCGCGATAAATATCCTAATTTTTACAATCACGCTTTGTTATGTTTTCAGCTTTTAGCCCAGTACCTATGTTTGTGAACAATTAATTTCAAGAATAAAACATACAAAAAACAAAAATAGGAGAAAGATCAGACAAACATGCCCTTGAAAATGCATTAAGAATTGCAACCTCGACCATTGAAGTCGATATCGATTTGTTTATTCAATAAAAGCAAATTCATCCTTCTCATGAATTGGAATTTTTTCCATCTTTAGGAAATCCAAAATAAATGAATCGAAACTTTACAAATTTAAAATAAATATGTACTTATACATATCTAACTCAAATTTATAAAAAAAAATGTAATAAAAGGAAATTAATTAATTTTAATAATACTACATACAGTTAAATTTTTTGTTGAAAACATATTGTATGTGCGACCCAGCAATTTTTTTTTTTTTTTATGTGGCCCTTAAACGGTCATATAGTTTTTAGTCAAATATTATATGAGCTTCAATTTGGAGATTAAAATTAATAATTCTATGCACCAAATTTTCATAAAATGTTCGTTTTGCACCATTCAAGGCCGTAGCCAGAAATTTTTTTTCGGGGGGGGGGGGGGGGGGCTGACTTTGAGACACTAATGTTGAGGAAAGTTTCAGGGAGGAATATATGCTGCATTGCGAAAACTTTCGGGATTTCGGGGGGGGGGGGGGGCCGGGCCCGTCGGGCCCCCCTCTGGATACGGCCTTGGCACCATTGTACCTAGTATTAAAAAGGATAATACACATGCAAAAAGAAAAAATAAAGCTTTCAGAAGCCTTTATTTTATTAGATTGAAGAAAATACATCTCTTTTTACATCGTCAAGAAACACGTGGTGTCAGGAAAATACCTGAAATCCCCTGAACTATTTGATTGACACCTAAACCAACCCACTCATTTGAGCAAGTCACCTTCGCTTCAGAAAAACGTTTTTCTGAACTTTGTTATTGCCACAAAATGTACTTTATCGCTTTTTTGGCGTGAGACAGCAATTTTACTGCCATCGTGGTCATTAATGGCGGACAACTGGTCCTGTGTATTGAATTGTAAACTTTGAAGATTACTCAGGGCTGGCTATTGTTGGAAGAATTCGTGGCTTAACGCTTGGTCGAATTCGTGGCAAAAAGTGCGTACTTGCCGAGTTTTGCACCACTCTGGTCTTCAAAAAATTATTCGTAGCTATAAAAAAACTATCATAAGTTAATGCTAGAAACTTCATCCCTAACGTATTTTAAAGCCATTTTTATGAGCTTTGACACAATGTAGGCAGCCAATTGTTTCAAATACAGTAGAGCAGCGGTTATCCGAGCCCCGACTAACCGAGGTCCGGGTTAACCGAGGTACATTAGTCTATGAAAAAACGCATGTGGAGTAAGCCAATTTTTTTTTGTCGCCACAGCGGATGGCACAGTCACTGACGTCAGATGCTTTTTCATTTTGCTAGGGAACAGTTTGTTTACGGTTTGTTTATTTTCGTTTGTACTCTACTGTATATGTTACGCGATGAGTGGTAAACGCACTGTTGTGTCTTTGGACTCTAAATTACAAGCCATCAACAGGCTCGATAAAGGAGAGACAATTGAAAAAGTAGCTTTAGATTTAGGTGCGAGAGAATCATCATTTCATAATATGTACAGTAAAAGCCGTTTTTCACGTCTTTGCCGACGTTTTCATTAATTTCATCCACGTTACCCTGTCGATTTGGACAGAGTCCGTGTTATCCGAGTTTTCGATTATCCGAGGTAACCTCGGTCCACATTACCTCGGATAACCGAGGCTCTACTGTATATACATATATTTATATATATAAGCGGTTAAAATTTTAAAAACAATTTTAATTTTTAAGAATATCGTGATCATTTTTCCTTTTTTTCTAAAAAATGTATTAATCATGGGACTAAAATGCGCAGAAAGACCTTAAAACTGAGTTACAGGTAAAATGTTAGTTGCTAGAGTTAAGAATGATTTCGTGAGATGCAACGCACAAAATTCGGTAATCATCGTCAGTCTTGAATTAATGTAAAAAAAAAAAAAAAAATCCGTTGATTCAAAGAATATAAAAAAACAAGTTACTGCTCTAAATTCTAAATGGGTACAAAATGCAAATCAAAATTTGTTTAAGACGTCACTGTCCAAAAATATTGCTTTAGTGATTTATTTGAAATAGAAAGACAATGAGTTAAAAAAAGAACTACAATGTGCATTTTCATTTCCAATTTAACTCCGAGTTAAACATTTAATTGAAATATTTTGAAGTAATTAACTTATTTGTGATTTTGTGGAACAGTTTTTCGTTTAACTGAGGATACGCAGGGTGATGAACTTGAGAAAAGGTGACTTTCAGAAAAACGCGTTTAACAAGTTTTCCCATAAATGTGCCCCAAAGGTTTTCCCACCGACAAAAAAGGGTATTCAAGGATGAAGGTATCACCTAAATTCCTGGAACACCTTTTTCGTTGAGTTCGCCTTCCCAAACGCGATTTCTTGAAAACAAGTTTTTGTATCCGCCCTTCGTATCCGCAGCGCCTCAATTGTAGAGAAGGTTTTTTTTAAAAATATAAATGCCAATTATTCATATGTACATCTTATGTTGAAATAATTAAAATGGCGATAATATCTTTTCTGTCAAGTTCAGTAGCTCTATATAAGGTGCAACTACCCACTCGGTCCCGATTCCCGACCGGGTTAGGACTGTTTAGACTCAACTTAAGGTGTCGGTTAGGCTAAGGTGGGACAAAAAGACCTAAATAGGATGATTATGACTTTTATTTGACACATAATTTCATTTTATGGAAACCACGCAGTTTACCTATCAAAGGAATAAGTACATTTGATCCTTTTTTTCCTTGCATGCCAATATGCTCTAAGTAAGTGTGATTAAAGACACCTAAAATGTTGTTGTTGTGCGTTGTTGCTTATGCCACTTGGAAATCCAAGCTCCCCTTAGCAGAGCGACTAGGAATTAAGGCAGTAATGAGCGCCTTCCGTTTCAAGATGAGCAATAATGGTGGAAGTACGACTTGGCTCATAATGTAATTGGATGACACCAGATGCCGCCACCACAAATACGCCACATTCCTTTTTTAGACTATGGGTGAAGGGAAGGGAAAATCTCCACCCATCGGTTCCCTCGGAACTGCCTCGGGACTTCAGGGTGCACGGATTTTACATGCACGTATCCCCAAGTGTACATGGTGGGTCTTCAGCGACCCGGGTATCGAACCCGAGATCCTCCGATCCGAAACTCGACATCCTGACCACTAGGCTACCACGGCCACAACTAAAATGAGACAAACTTATGGAAAATTGAGTCTCTTTTCGGCACATGATCTTATTGTTGAATCGTTTAGCAACTTTTGAATTTAAATATCGAGCTGAAAAGTTATTTTAATAGGGAAATGCCTTTTATTTACTAAATGCCAACATGATTGGAAATATAATTAGTTCTAAAACAGAATTGAAGTACTTATACTGAAATTTATTATTCATAAGTTTAGGTTTGTACTTCCCATTTGGTTTAAATATTACTAAGTGTACTTTGACCCAAAAATAAATTCAATTTCTATAAATTACAAATTTTTACGTTTTTTATTTCCAACGCACCCGCTATCCTTTTCAAAATCATTGTAATCTTGACAGACTTTTAGGAAGCAAGCCATCTTTCATGTCAATCCGAGGAGTATAGCTTTTAAATGTGTCACCGATTATGGCACATCCCTTAATTTCTATACTCTTGACGTTTGCGGTTTTTTAATACTGCTGTTTTTACCCACATTATTGTGCACAAGAATTTCAATCCGCGGTAAGCTCACCACGCTCATAATTTTGTGTAAAGCACTTTTTGACCTACGCTACGATTCTATCATAAATAACCTAATTATCTTAGTTTTAGCTGACCCAAAAAGATAGATCTTGTTTTTTCTGCAAAAGAAAGATGGCAGGAGCTTAGAAGTTTTTGCTCTAGAAAAAATACAGAACACATCTAACTATTATGAAGCAATGTTTCTTAGCAAAAGAATCGACTTTTTCCTGCTTTTATTTAAAAGGTAGTATAAGTATGTTTAGAGAATCATTTCTAATCTTCTTAATTTGAGGACAAAATTTAACATTCAATGCAGGGAGTTATCATAGTTTTTTTTTTTTCAAATTAGAGGCTCTCGTTCATAAGAAATATCTGCACACACACATGCATATAGTGTGTATAATTTAATAGTGTTCGGCAACTACTCGTCAAAAAGTAGTTAACTACCAACTACTAACTACTCTAGACAAAACTAGTTGCAACTAGTAGTTAACTACCAACTACTAACTACTCTAGACTTTTCTGAGACTATTTGTAACTAGTAGTTAACTATTCTCCAAAGTAGTTAACTACTTTTAAGTATAATTCATTTGAATTTCCATTTTTAAGTTTGTTCTTAAATATTTAATCCTAATAATTCAACTCAATATTATTTTTTATCATTAAAACAATTTTCAAGCAATCCCTGTAAAACATTCAAAGATTGAATATTAATACATAAAGAGAATATGAATAAAGACAAAACCTTTTTCTCTAAATTTAAACCTTTATTTTAATATGTATTTGTTTAATAAAGTTAATAATTTATGTTTTTAAGAAATAGCAATTTTTCAGCAGTTGTTGTAAAATGAATTAATTTATCCTTAATATCAATTTAAAAGTCTCCCTCTGCCCAACAGCCATTCATTAACAAAATATCTTTATATCGCGCATGCTTTAGAATTTAGATTATATCCTTTCAAATTGTGTTGAAGGCAGGGTTGGCGATTTTTTTAATTTATTTTAAAAATATATAAAAAATAGGATTTTTTAAATTTAAATCAGATTTTTATAAGCAAAATACGTATGCGCACCCAAATACAGTAACAAATTCAGTTAATTATTTACGTCTTCAATGAATTTTACGATATTTCAGTTGAAATAATTATTAATTACTAGTTCAAAATTAATTATTAATTCTATTACATTATATATAAAATGTATGCTTAATAAACAGAGAACAACAATAAACAGAAGAGAAAGCTTATATTTCTGGAGTAAAATGTGTTATAATTTCTTCAATACATATAAATAAGTTGACTGGACTATTATAATGTTTTGAGTATATGCAAATTTCTTGAATATATAAACAGAGATGGCAAATATCACATAAAATGTTTACTACAGCTTTATCATTTTTACTATTTAGATGTTTCATCAAGAATACCAGATTTGATGCTTTATCAACCCCCAATCTGTTTCTTAATTTTGAGTGCACTATTCCAAATGTAGAAAAAATCCTTTCAAAGGTGCTGTTGATGCTTTTGCTGTAATCAGCACGTCCAAAAACTTAATGTTCTCTGATAAAATGTCATTCTTTGCCACCTTAACGAAGCTATTCCACCTTTCCTTAGAGCAGTGGTGCACAAACCAGGGGGTCCCGACCCCCGAAAGGGTCGCGAGAAAATTTTTGGGGGTCGCCAAATTCAAATAAATTTAAATTTATGAAGCATCTACAATTATTTGTTTTAAAGAACGGACATATCGGAAGATTTTCGGAATACATATCGGAAGATTTTCGGAATACATATCGGAAGATTTTCGGAAGACATATCAGAAGATTTTTCATTTTGTAAAAAGTTAGAAGGAGAGCAACTGGAAAGAAAATATTTGAAAATTATTACTATATATTTTAAGGAAAAGGATCTTTACCTGGACCCACCGTGTCGCGGTTTGCACTGATGGTGCTGCAGCATTAACAGGTAAAGCAACATAAGATTAAGAGGGTTAATAATAAAAATTGCTTCCCATATACTAGTATTCAACCATTCCATGATACATAGGTAAGCTCTAGTTACAAAATACATCGATGAAGAATTGCACAATATATTAAATAATGTTGTTATTGTAATTAATTACAAGAAACAGCCTAAACAGTAGTCTCTTTTCACTACTTTGTAATGAGATGGTTTCTGTGTATGAGACATTATTATTACATACCGAAGTCAGATGGCTCTCAAAGGGCAAAATACTGCTACGTATTTTCGATTTGAGAAACGAAATTTACATATTTTTGGTGGAAAAGGAAAAATATTTGCACGTTCATTTATTTATGAAGGTTGACTGGGAAAACTCAGTTACATGCTCGATATTTTTGAAAAACCGAACGATTTGAATATGAGTCTACAGGGAGAGAGTGAAAACATTTTAAAGTTAAGCAGTAAAATATGCAAGAGGAATTAAACCAATACAACACATATGTTTCCGTGCTTCTCAGAATTTACTAAAGAAAATAATATCGATTTCTTGTTATTAAAAACATAATTTCCCGCCATTTGAAAAAAATTGTTTCAAGACTTTACGAAAAGGTGCGAAAAATTTCCAGAAAATGAATTAGGTTGGATCCGTGATCCATTTTCGTTTGATATTATTAATTCCAATATCCCTTTAAATGAAAAAGAACAGTTAATTGATGTTTCAAGCGACGAAATATTGCGCATACAATTTAACTCTCTGACAAGGCCGTTATCTAGAGATTTCGGAAGGGGAGCGCACCACTCGAAATTCCGAAATTTTTCGCATTGTGGCACATATTTCTCCCTGAAACTTTCCTTAACTTAAGTGTGCTGAAGTCAGCCCTCCTGCCTCCCCCCCGCCCCGAAAAAAAATTCTGGATACAGCCTTGTCTCTTACTTGCCAAAAATTTTGATTATCGATTGGAAACGGATATGACGATTTGAAAAGAAAGGCATTCAATCAATATGTTGATTTAGTTTTCATCAGCCTACTCATGTGAAACCGGCTTTTCAAAATTAGTTTCTATTAAAACATTATATCTATCTCGATTGGATCCAGAGGAGGACTTACGGCTTGCGATTTCCAATAAAGATTCGAACATAGAAGCAACTGTGAGCTCTTTTCAAGCATATACCTCACATTGACTTCCTATGATGTAAAGTTTTTAAAAAGTATTTTTTATTAAAAAAATTTATACCCATATGCATTAATAAAGCATTGCTTCATAAAATTATGTGTTGATTCCTTAACTGGTTTTTATGATGTTACAACTTTTACAACATTTTTATGTTGGTTTATAAGTTTGCTGCGCTATTTTAAAAAGGTGTTATTTCAATCGATGACGTCATTACACTTTTAAAAGAACAAATCCAAGGAAGAATTTCAATTTAACTTCGTTGACGATTAAACAAAACGTCTACTGTCTATTCAAGGGGTCGCGACAAAATTTTACACAAAATAGGGGGTCGCAAATGAAAATAGTTTGCGCTCCACTGCCTTAGAGGACCAGATGCATTAAGGCTACCATATAGTGAGTTAAAACTCTAATGAATTACTTGAACCCAGAATATATTAAAATTTATAATTAAAAAATATCTAAATTTCAGAGCTCGAAAATTATAGTGCCCGACATGCCCGGGCATGCAAAAATTTCGATCGGGCATGTAATTTTTTAGTAAAATATTTCTTTCCAAAACTTCATTTCGTATTTTATTGAAAAATTACCAGAATTGTCCTTGCCAGAGCTCAAAATTTATTTTAAGCGGTAGCGCTAAAATCATATTTGGATACACATGAAATAATTATGAATACTCGGTGAAGTCAGTGAGCGATCTGCAGAGCTGCTGGGCATTTAAAAATTTTGTTCTGGCATGTATTTTTTAGACAAACAGGCCCAGCAGGGCATGTAAAATTTTCAAGATTTTTCGAGCCCTGCTACATTTTAATAATTTGGAAGAAGCTGATATAGTTTTTTTAAACCATAAAAATCAGTATTTTTTCTAAAAAAGAATCATATAAATCAGTTTGTTCTAAAAAAAAAATCATAAAAATCAGTATTTTTTTCGAAAAAGAAAATCGTAAAAATCAGTATTTTCTTCTAAAAAAAAATCCTAAAATTCAGTATTTTTTCTTTCTTTTTGTGTTTTATTGTATCTCAAATGCGTGCATGGTAGTGGAGTGTAGGTAAAGCTTCCCCATAATGAAGATTTATGTCTTTAAAATGAAACTTCGTTGTGCATGCGGGCGCCATTTATTGACTATATTAGAAAGCTTTTCTAATTTGCGTAAGTACTGCAATAAATATTATGATTTTTTATGAGTACTTTTTCATTACGTAACATAATATAAAAAATACATTTGTGTGAGTAATATTCAAAAGCTAAAAATTTAAATAATTTAATGTTTAAAAAATAGTTATTTTTTTTCAAGAAATAGATTTAAAAAAAAAATTCGAAAGTAGTTGGAATTTTGAAAGTAGTTGTAACCACTAGTTGGGAAAAAAGTAGTTTAACTAGTAGTTAACTACTTCTAGTTAACTACTGCCGAACACTAACATTTAATTACGTAATCTTATTAATATTTCAATTTTATTTTTAATTACTATTATTAGGTGTATCAGAGCATGGATTGAGGGTGTGAATAATTAATAAGACACTGCAATTTTATTAAATGCAGGAATATTAGAAAGTTACGTCTGAATAACATTCTATCCCAATTACTGTACATTGAGCCAGAGCTACGAAACCGGGAATGCTGAATTGCTGATGGGACTTGATGACTCATGTAAATTATCAGGAATGACCAATGAGGATAAGCAAGCACAAGCAGTATTTAAAGGAGCCGATTCAAATGCAACCACAATTAGAAATGATACTGCAGATTTTAAAGAAATATAACTAAGAAATATAATCGGCGCTACAAACAAGTGGCCGGTCCTTGGCTGGATGGAGTAGAAAAACCACTATAGAAATGCTAAGGAAAGGAATAATTAGCGTGACCTTATTACAGCCATCAAATATCGCGTTTACAGTAAATAAAACAAATTTGGGGGGGGGGGGGGGATCAAAGCCTAGCTGTGTCCAGCAGAAATTTTTTACTGGGGGAGGCAACAAAAATTTCTGGCGTTGCCACACAACTTTAAGTAATATTTTGAGGAGAACTTTAAACTACGTTAAGAAAAATTAACGTAGCGTAATTAGAATGACCGTAACTCGGGGCCCCTCTGGGGTGTCCTAGAGGACCCCCTTCTGGATAGGGCTTCGGATCAAAGTTTCGAATGAAAAAAGAAAAATAAATGAAATAAATTGGAGCAGTTGAGCAAAATAAATTTTCTTTTTTCGGCTCCGCTCCAATTTGGAGCAAAATCATGTTGCTTCGCGTTCCTGCTCACTCTCTACTTCAAATTCCTGGCGAACACAATGTTTCTACTTTCACATTTTTTTTCTTAATGAAAGTTTTAAAAATTCATATAAGAGATAGGAAATAAATCTCATGAAGGACCAGGGGTGTCCCCTCCCTCAGAGTGGCGGCGCACCCCTTAAAAAGCTACGGAACCCCCAAATCGGCCAAGACTCTCCAAACCCCCCAGAAAACTACGCCCCTAAAAACTAGTGGGCACTCCTCTGAAGAACAATGGTACTCCAACTAAATACTAATCAAGTTTTCTTTTTCATGTGTTAAAACACTAAGGTGGGTTGCATATCATTTGTAATATAGCAATTTAAAAAAAAAATCAAATAAAACTAGCACAATTTTAAAAGATGAAAAAAATCTTACTCCCATGACTAAAAAAAAGTCCTACAGTTTGAATTATTATTTATTCAAAATGTAACATTTTAATTCCCATATAGAGATAAAAGAAAAGTGGTAAAAGAAAAGTCACAGGTTTAGATAAAACTACGTACATAGTTTAAAAAATGAAATTTTGCATTGCATCATCGATTATCGTAAACCGACGAATAGATGTATATCAGACAGAACTTCCAAAACCATCCGCATTTATAAAACTACAAAACTTTCCGTTTTTAAAAAAGTTTGAATATCGTATACACTCCTGTGTAAGTCGACCCTATAAATTCTTAAGCGAAAATTTGGAAAAACTTATATTTTTAACGCAACAATTTTAGTTGCATGATCTGGAGAAAATTTTCTTACCGTCTTTTACGATCTTGAACATGGAGAAATTGTCGTTACCTCTACGCAGTGGCGTAACTAGCCGTAGTGGCGCCCGGGGCGAATAATGAAAGTGCCGTCCTTTCCCTTGCCGAGAATAAAGTCGTCTGAAGTCAAGAAACGGGGGGGGGGGGGGGGGTTTAAGAAATTGGTGATACCATTTTTTTTTTTCCACGTGTACATACACGCACATCTCATCTGATTTGAAAATATGATCGCTCTGTTAATCAGTTAAGTATTGCTGAATGTGAAATAAAGGGGTATGGTCCCAAAAAGAAAAGATTAAACATCGCAACTCATACATGTTTTGAAATGAAAAGCTCCTAATGACTTATTTCATGCCATCAATAGATTAAAGTATCTGAAATCTTTATTTTTAAAAGCGGTGTCTTAACAAATATTCCACATAGATGTGAATCCGTTTCTTTAAATCTGATTTTATTAAGTAGGGATCTTAATAGAGATGGGCACTGCATTCGGAAAAACAGTAAACTTTGTTATGTGTTACACTGATGCAGAATAGGGGGGTTTGGGGGCTCTCCCCCGAAATTTTTTCGAAATTTAAGCCTTAAAAATGCTATATTAGGCTTTTTTTAAGGACTTTGGGAAAAACAAGAATTTGGGGTACGGCCCTTGAAATATTTCGAAATTGAAATCTAAAACGCGTAATTTTAGACGAGATAAGAGGAGTTCTGGGTGGTTGTGCTGGTCTCCGTCGACTGTCGAAGTCGCTCCCCTTTTCTCCCCCTCAGCAAGCCCTCGACGAACCGGTCTCTTGTCTACTATAGGTGTGCTGGTGTCCACGTAGAGTAGCCGCGCAAGTTTCAGCCGAGTTCATTTTCTGACATCGGAGGGGGTGTGGGAATGACTGATTCCGACCAATGACATACGCTCTACGCGTTGCCATCAGCAATCGGCGGCTGCTCGCGCAAAAATCGTGGTTTTTGTTTCTTGGATACATTTTTCGATTTGATTCCTTTAGATTATATTTTGCGCCTTTGATATCTTCAAAATATAAATAGCTACGTTTTTATTCTAAGTAAATTAGTAGTACATATTTTTTCTATACTTAGCGTAGCTGAATAATTCGGTTTTAAAGAATTCTAAAAAAACAAAAACTCCCTTCTGACAACTTTATCATGAATAATTTTATGAGGAACAACTCCTTTTTACTCCACTGTGTTGTTTTAAATTTTTATTAGCTATAAAAATAACTATAAAAAATTCAATATGTTAGCTATAATGGTTAGAAAAATACTAATATACACATTATTCAATAACTAAGCTCAGTTAAAGAATCAACAGTAAAAAAATCATTATTTTAAAATTAATTTGCATACATAGTCTCATTAGTGATTTTTTTTTCTAAGACCTTTAGTTTTGCAGGAATTTTGATAATAAAAGCAAAGTACAATGTGTGACCTTTTTACTTCATTCTCGTAACACTCCTTTTTTAATTTTAATATTTATTTATTTGAATATTTTTTACTTGGTGTAAATTTGGTTACTATTTGTTTATATAAATCTGTTAATATTAATTTGTGAGTTCGCTATTTTCTTTTAAATTATATGGTACGTATATATAATATAATTTTTAAGCGTTTAATATACATTTCATTTTAGTCTTCCTATTTTATAAAACTAACTATGCGCTTACTTGAGGTGAGTGACAGTGCGTTTTTAAAAACTGTCACTTACTTTTTAAATTTTTGTATGTTTGATGCTTGCCCGATTACTTTTAAAAATGACGCTGAAAGGCTATTGATTCATATTATCATATTGTATATTTTTTTTCCGTATCTCTACTTGCAACTCGTGGCAGATGTTAACATTGGTCTAATAATAAGAGTCGAAGAAAAAAAACCCCACAATTTCAAACGGAAAGAAGTTGTAAATGTGATTATATACTTTTTACAAACTTAAAAATTATGGAGGTTATGAATTCGTGAGTTTTTTTCTTTCTTTCTTTCTTTATCCATACTACATCCACTTATTTCGTAATGCATGAAACGATTTTTTTTTTAAGTCAATGAAGTTTTTTCGTTCAGCTTACGTCCAAAAGAACAATTTTGTTCATTTCTTTAAAAATAAAAATGCTTGCGTAAAAGTAATGAAAAAAAAAGTGGGGGGGGGGGGGGAGGCGGCTCTTCAGAATGCACTTATTGTTACTACTATTGCCCAAACTGATTTCGCTGAATGATAGAAAATGGGTTCAGAGATGAGTGTTTAGGATCTCTCTCCCGGAATTTTCTTGAAATAAACGTTATGAAAACTTTGAGTGCCGAACTCGGGGGGGGGGGGGGGGGGGGGTGAAAGCAGGGCTCATGCCCCGGGCGGGAAAAAAATTTAATTTAGAAAAGTTAACTTTTGGAAAGAGAATTAAAATCTTAGTTCGGCGCTCCGGTTTTATAATTTGCTAACCGATTAATAGAATTAATTATTTCTATAAACTGTTGGAAACAATAATATTGAGGTATACTGAATATGTTGCGCCGTTGATCAGTAGCCGGCTCCTGTGGAAGGCAAGGACTTCTAGGAAGGCAGTTTAGGGGGCAGCAAATTTTGCAAAATTTAAAAGTTGAAATTAAAAAAACGTGAAATTTTTTCACCCTGTAAAAGTGAAATATAAATTAAGCTATGTTCAAACAATAAAATAGTTTTTCTTTTACAAATTTTCAACGCATCCTTTTGGGAAGGGGTGGGGGGAAGGAGCTTGCGACAGTGAAACAGTGCCATGTTCAAACAATACAATAGTTTTTCTTCTAAATTTTCAAAGGATCCTTTTCGGAAGAGGCAGGGGGCGGGGAGGAGCTTGTAAGCATCATTTTAGAAGGACGACAAGTGTCTCTTCGATATGGGAGTTAGTTGGAGGGGGGGGGGGGGGGGTCCTGCTCCCTGGATTTCAAAAATATAATTCTGCAGTTTTATGAGTAAAAACGTTTTTAAAATTTTTGTTTGACTTTTTTTTTTGTTTCTTAATATTTTTGCAGTCCAAATGCGTCTATAAAGGCCTCAAAATACTCCTGTTTGCATATAGTTTTCAAAATTTTCGGGGGTTTGAGGACATTCCCCGAACCCCCTTTACTGTTAGAATTTCATATCCCCAGTTAAGGATGATCCTTCATATGGCTCTACCCCTTCCCAATGTTGAGCTAAAATGGACATACCGAGGGTACATTAATAAAAGTTTTATGAATTTAATAGTGACCCCCACGTGAAAAATCCTCAAAAAAAAAAAAAAAATCTCAGCGCATAAAAGTTTATGATCAACAGTAAATGGATGGGTGGTGGGGGGGGGGGGGGTAAGACACAGGAATCACAACAGCGTGAGCTGAACTAAACTGACCTTCAACGTTGTGTACCAGAAATAGTAATTCAGCGTACTCACGAATGGTGACCGAGGCACATTATCAATTTCGGAATGTTCTTCGCAGTTTCGTGTTTTTAGTTCTCTATAATTTTACGTCAGACTCAGGATAAATGATTTTCAGAAGATTATGTATTTTCGGGCGAGCAATTTTTACAGTGAATGACATTTTTAAACCGTTAAACTTTGAAGATGTTTTAAACATTTTTGAGGCAAGTCAATGTTTAAATTGTTTCAAAAATTAGCTATAAATGCTGTTACGGCATTTTATTAAGTATAACTTTATATTCTTTTGAACAGAAATTTTTATGTTCATTTTTGTGAAATGTTTCAAAATTTTAAGTTTGATTAAATATTTTATCATATTTTAGTATTATGGGTTTAATTTTAAAATATCTGTGTTAATGATAGCGAATTTCTATGAATTAAAATTATACTTGAATTATCGGTGAAACCATATTTAAAAAGGCTCCCTAAGCAGATTAAGTCTAACATTATTTATGTAACATGTACTAAAAGTTAGTGAATGCCAGTATGATCAGTTATTATAGTCATGAAATAATTGCACATCATATTTTAATTAGAATTATTATAAAATACCCAAAAGGTAGGGGGGGGGGGGTTCCATCACTTCTGTCGCCTATGGGCTACCAAATCCTTAATCCGGTAATTAAGATCCAAAGGGGTCTGCTTGCGCATTGAAGAAGACCCTTTGCCTTTCAAGCGATCGCATTTGCAAGATTAAACGTAAATATTCCACTGGAATGGAGTACGCCATTTCGCTTTCGACTGGTATACAGCAGTTGACGAAATGGTCTACCAAAACGAGATTGCGCGCACGTGCGGGTCTACTTCGACTGGACCAGCACACCGGAAATCGAGTCGACAGGGAAAAAGGCGAAAAATTGCTCCCTTTCGATGACAGCGCCGCCTATCGGTCTACTAGTCGCGTCGACTCGACGATACGAGCACATGGGCCCAGGTACTTTTCTCTGGAAATTCATCGAAATTGATGCCCAAAACCGTAATTTCAATCTATATTTGGAGGCATTAAGATATTCGGACTCTGCTCAGAAAACTTTAGAGGTCCTACACAAACGTAGTTTTTGGTTCGTATGGTTTGGTCATGTCAAGAGGAAGGTATGGCACCTGCTGTAATGCCCCCTTGGATCCACACTTGCCTCAGTAAAATCGGAAATGCTACGAATAGTTTTCTATAAGTCTTGTTAATAATGAACTATTAAGCGTATCTATCAGGACAATATAGAATTCTTTACATTAGGCTGAGCGAATGAGAAATTTATTAAAAGCTTTCGAATGAAAAATTTAAAAAAAAAATATATTGTAGCAAAATTTATTTGTATTTTAATTTAAGTACTTATATTTAGCTTAATTCAAATAAGTGAGAAATAGAACGTAAACAAGAGAAAAAAAATTATTCACTTGATAAAACAAATAACGGTTCATTCTATGATGAAGATTTTCTTGTAGAGGAGACATTTACCAGTGTTTTTCCCCCTTATTAAAAAAAAAAAGAAGCATTTCATTTCTTTTTAAATTGAAGTATCTAGCTAAAGGGAAATTGTATAATGAACTATGTAGTAATAAATATTTTTTGCTCTAACAATTTGCTCAAAAATTTGAAACGAAACGTTGCCGAAGGTATGTTGCTTTTTAAAAAAATTATATCATAAAAATGAGTTTTGTTGCATCATTATCAACATTTCTCAGTTACTTATTTTCTTTATATGCAGTAAAAAAAATAGAAGCTTCTAACGAAATATAATTGAAACGAAAATATTAATATGTAGCTAATAATTTGCTATAATAAAAATAGCCCCTTCTAACAAACTCTCCTCTTATTACGCGGCAGGGCCGTATCCAGAGGGGGGGGGGGGCGACGGTCCCCCCCCCCCGAAATCCCCAAAATTTTCGCAATGCAGCATATTTTTCTTCATTTATATAAAATGTTTTAGGTTTTACAACATAATCAATTTTTATTACCTAGTTTCCTTTTTTTCTGTTATCTCTCTCTCGCCTCCCCCCCCCCGCTCCCCTGCTGTTGCCTTATTCTGTTCTGGATAAATTATGCATCTTTGAAGGCATCATTTAAAAAATGTTTTTATGTGGTAAAAGCCAATATCAAGTATGATCTAACAGCAAAATCTGCAAGTATTTCAAGCGTGCTGAAAATGACTTTGAATTCTAAGCCCCTGCGTTATATTCTTCAGTTGAAAAAAAAAAACTCGCTGAGAGCGTGTACTGGGGATTATTAATAAATTTGGTGTTGGATAAACAGACTTATTAAATCTTTAAAGAAAGACATATTTTTGATGGCTGCATCGGAAAAGCAGTCAGTGCTCAACTTTTTAAAGTTCAAAATTTAAAAAAATATTATCAATTGACTGCTATAAATCCGAATAAAAAGTTTTAGTTGATTACTATCATCATTTCCGATTGGCTACTCACTTTGGGTAACAAGCTATTGTGCTAAATTGAGATAAATTGTGTTATATATTTTTGAAAACCTAAATTTAGAAATAATTTAAAAGTAAGGCAGATTCTAAAGCGTGTAAGATAATTAAAGTTACCCTACACTTAACTGTTAACAACTTTATGTTGAGAGAGAATGAGAAAACGTCAAAGACAAAAAATTCCTGTTTTGCGGATACCCATCTATTATTACAGATATATTTTTCTCGTGCTGCTATTTTCTACAGTTGTAGGAGTTTCACGGTTACAAGAAACTTTTATCAGCTATGAATCCATCCCCGAGAAACGATGACCCCCCCCCCCCCCAAATTTCAATGGCGCACTCTGCGCCATGACCCCTTTCTGGTAGGCGCCCCTGTCTTTTGGCACTGCGCCTTTATATCTCTCGCTTTGACACCTCAGGGCATAGGCGTAACCAGGGGGGGGGGGGGTTGGGGGTTCAACCCCCCCCCTCATTGGGTATTTACTTATTCAGGCACATTTAGGCACACAAAAAAAATTCTGGCTACGGCCTTGCAAAGCACATTTTTTTTTACAAAGAAAATTAAACACATATGCATATGATTTTATTTCCTCTTTCTCTGAAGGGTTGTGATCATGATCAAAGTATGCAGCTCATAATAAAGAGGAATTTTCACCTGGTTATAATCAACCCCCTTATCACCTTGGGGTGGGGGGGGGGGGTGTTACCGCGACAGGTGGCTTCAATCACCATACCACACACAGACAAGCAGAGATCCTTTCAATCACTCCAGAGGGTTTCCTTTCCTTCTTGATGTCTTTTTTACACAAAGGCAGCAATTTGGGAATACAATCGCACAAGTAATAAGTTTCATGGAAAATATTCTCTACTGTGATGGAGTTTTGTTTTCTGATAAACCGGTGTTGTATAGTAGGCGCTGGGGTCTGAAAATGAAGGACCCCTAGCCAACAATTGTCCTAATGGGTTAAACCCTAAAGCCAGGAAGGGATGCTCATCAAGAAACTTAAAGAACAGTTTGTATTTATGACTTCCTGTCCAAACACCCATTTTGGTAAAATCTTTTTTGGAGATGAGCTGATTGGAAAACTGATGAACTGTATTTGCATTGCATTCTCATTTACAGATGTTCTCTCATCTCTTATATTTTAAATGTTTTTTTTTTTTCTTATTATGGTCCATCACTGATTGCATTACGACTCTGGAAATCATCCGTTCAACGTTTCCAATCTCACTGCTACGGTTTAATACTGCATTTTAATTTACAATCAAGTATTATTTATATTTTAGCTAAATTTTTAATTATTTTTGAAACATATTAATATTTGCACTTCAACGATGGACACGTTCGTCATCCAAAAAGAAAATTTGATTTAGACGCTTAAACTTCTGAGGTATGTTTTGCTACAAATTTAACAAAACTTTTAGAAATTTATTGTGGGGATGAGCATTTTTGTAGGGGAATTTGTATTTCTTTCTCTAAAATTCCACTATTTCCCCGTTTTAATATTATGAATGCTTGGACAAAGAAGATTGCTTAGCGCTATATAGAATTTTCTATTGCGTTTGGTTTAAAAAATAAACTAATAGATCTAGTAATAAATGTTTAATGTTTTTGTGAATCAAGGCCGTATCCACAGGGGAAGAGGGACCCACGGACCCCCCCCCCCAGAAATCTTTTGCAATGTATCACATATTCCTCCCTGAAACTTTGCTTATAACATAAGTGTGTCGAAGTCTGCCCCCCCCCCCCCCGAAAAAATATTCTGGACACTGCCTTGGCTCCGGAGCAGGAGGAGCATGTTCAGAATTAGGAAGGGCAGTGTATGCTTCAAAATCATACCCTTTATATATACATATATATAGATATATATGACTAGAAATGACGTTAGTATGATTTTTTTACATATATGATAGCTTTTTGATGTATATATAGTAGATATATGTTTAGATCTTTGGTGAAGTTAGAGGAGTGGGTATTTGGGGCTTCTGCAACTTAAATTTTTGGAACTGGTCTTACATGTATAATGCTTAGGCAAACTCCGAGGGCTCTTCCCAGGAAACTTTTTTAAATCTTCCTAGCAATGCAATTTCGGGATACATTGGTGATGTTAGAGGAAACAGAAAGGAGTTTGGTTACTCTCCCCCCGCAATTTTTTCAAAATAAAGTCTTATGTCTTTTAAGTTACTTTTGGTTTCGCTCGTGATAGTGTTCCTTTCCTTGAAAGTGTTTCTGAAAGTAAAGTGTCTTAAAAGCGTAATTTCTCTTTTCTTTCTTTTTTTTAAAGTTTGTGATCTGAATTTTTTTTGCCGGGGGGGAGTTGACTTGCTCCGAGGGGGTAGCTCCCCCCCCTGGGAGATGCCTGAAATAAACACGGAGTATATCTTTAGAGACAAATATTTATGACTAGTAAATTTTCAACTTTTTACACTTCCTTTGGTGTTTACTCTGTACATTTTTAGGGGGATCCCCCCCTTTCACCAACCCTAGTTACGCCTATGCCTCAGGGTGACGTAAACGTGGCGCTCAGTTTGGAAACCTCTGTATTGTAATTGCTAAGCCTTAATGTGTTAATTTTTAAATGAGAAAACAAAGAATTAATAAAAACAAAATAAGGTATGGAAAGGAATGAATCATACGCGTTTTCGTTCGAAATACGAATTGCTCCTTGAAAAAAGAAAGAAAGAAAGAAAAAAAGGGAAACTTAAATAAATGTTATAATATAACTTGCCTGTTGCCTCCTTTTAGAGGAGAAATTGGTTACCTCTGTTTTATCTCTGAGGAGTTTATTCAAAATTTTCTTTCCTTGTGCTGGCTCACGATTTTCGTAGAAGAAAAACAGACTGGGACTGGATCTTGACTAATGTCACTTTGAACGGATAGAACGAAAATGAAGGAGCGAAGGACCTCTGTACTGGGACCAGTAGAAGTTCTAAATAACCCAGTCATTCATCTTTAGGTGACAATTGATATTTTTTCACTTTGCATTGCTGCCGGCTGCGTCGGATAAGGCCAGAAAATGCCAGGGTCTTGAGAATAGTCCCGAAGAACTTCTACTGTCCCCTCTGGGACTTGAGAAAACCATTACCACTAAGCTCTGGCAGTCATCGCAAGAAACCTGGCCTTTATTAAGGGAACAAAAGTACCTAGGGGGTACAACAAAAGCGGAAGCCTTGCGGAAACTTTGTCGCGCGAATTAACTGTTGTAAATGAAACTTCTTCGGGAAAAAAGTAGACTTAAAAATGCATTGTCATTTTGAAAATTTTGCCTTGCTTGCGACGAAAAGAACTGAAAAAAAGAGTCTGCGAACTTGGGAAGAGCAATCCGAATTTTTGCCACCCTCCAAAAAAGCTCCGCCCGGGGCGGACCGCCCCCCCCCCCCCTTAGTTACGCCACTGCCTCTACGCGAGGTTATACGGTAGTTTACGCCAAGGTCGTAACCAGGAATTTTTTGGGGCGACTTCTTTTTTCTCCCAAAATATAACAATTTTTCAAAGTATCATAATTTCCCATCTTTATGCCATGACATCCACGGACAATATCCATTGAAAAGTAAATGTAAATTATAAAAGTGAAGCGAAAGTAAGGGGGGGATTACATTTTAATCAGTGGTGTAGTCGAGGAGGGAAGCCGTCCTCCTACTTTAATTCAAATGAGCGTCAACCCCTTTTTGATTCCATTAACTTATGCTCGTATAGCGTCCTGTCTGGCCCGTTATTTTAAAATTTCCCGGGGGTGGGGGGGGGGGGCAGGTCAAAGAGTATATATTCAATGCATATTATAGGTGAAAGACAACAAAGTTACATTCATAAATGTATTGGGTTTCAAAAAGTCAGAAGGGGGGCAATTGCCCCCTTTGATCCCCCAAACGACGGGCCTGCGTCTTCTCATCTTTTTTTCTCCAGGACCTTCACCACCGATTTAACTTTAAACGTAAATGAAAACTTCGAGTTTGAACACCAAACGTGACCCTTTAATTACCACGTTGCTTTTATGCTATTCTATTTTTTATTTGCTTTCTTTTTCGATGTTCTATAAATACTACATATACATTTCTTCAAAATTCGAGTTATATAGGTTTCGCATTTTTCACCATTCACCTTTTAATTTTACGGTTATCATTAATTTCAATTCACTTGAGCAGCCTCCATTGTCCAAATATTTTTTGTATGTAATTTTTAACTTTATATTTTAATTCCTTTTCACTCATTATGGTTTTTAATTCCAATCAACACATTTCTTCGCTGTACATCACAAGCAAACCACGACGTTGGGAAAGTATCAAATGAACCCAATTCAGTCGGGAAACTTTTTTCCATGAAGAAAGATATTCATACTTTGGCAAAAAAAAAAGTTTCGAAAAAAACTATAAAAAAATATATAAAGAACATATAAAAGTATATATATACATACAGAACATCCATCTGATTAATGTTTATAGCTAATATTATTTATCATTTGCTAAATATCTTAATAGCCCACAAGTATTAAAACAATTAGCCACGGGTCTTCACACGACACTGTATCTTGTACTAAAATTTTAGGTTATTTCGAAAGATAAAGATACTTTTACAACCTTAATCCAATTTCATCCTTGTAGACATGCAAAATTAACTACAAATTATTGTTACGTATATAATTTAAGAAGACTACCATCATATATTGTTCACTACCAAAAGTTTAGCATAAACGTTTTCTTGCTTTACGCAAGCAATATGGCACAATACAACAAAGCAAGGAATAGTGCGCAGCTTACCTTTTTAGTACCTGAAAACTAGAATTCAAGAAGTTAGAAGCACAAATGTCTATTTTCAAATCATCGTCTAAAGTCCAATCTTAGAAGATAACTTTTCTTCCGCCATATTAATTCAAGTCTTGTCTTAAAACTAAAAAGTTCTTAGGCGTCAAGTTTCGTTATTTGAAGTTGTCTTACTTCATCAACTTAAGAAAAAAAAATGAATTCTTCAAAATTTTTAGAAAATATATGATTTTTTTTGAAAGAAAGATACGAGAACAGCATCCAGCCAGACTGTAGCTGAATAAACAAACCACGAAATTACTCTATGAGTGTTCGATTGGTGCCAAAGATTTGCAGGTTTTCCACAAATACAGGCTTATCTTAACTTTGGGGGAAGAGAAATAAAATACAATTTTCTATTGCCTTGTTAAATACACTGAATTCACGCCCAAATGAATGATGAATATACTTTTTGTAGTACTCTTTCCGATAAAATAGTCTAGAAAATAAAAAAACAAACAAATTCCATACAACACGTGAAACACTTCCTGCTTAGCTTTCATTTAATTCTGTATGTCTTTTGCCATGACTGTCACAACGTTTTTGTTTAATTTCAAGTACTAAACATTAAAATAACTTGATAAATTTTGTTTTGCTTACACATGTTCATGCCTATTTCAAAAGTAGTAGAAGAATTTTAGTTTAAGAAATAAATATTTTGAGTCATTATATAAAAGCTAGCCATGACAGACATGACAATAGACACGTCTGTCACAAGTTTTTACATAATGCTTCAAAATTTTACTTCTTAGACTAAAATTCTGCAGAAATTTTAAAAGTGGGCTTGAAGATGTGTAAAATTAAATTAATTTTAATGCTTAACATTAATTCTAAAGCAAAAAATGGTGTGTTTTGTTCGTCTGGTATGTCTGTCTTAAATAGAATTAACCATAAACGTCAGCTTGAAAACTACTTTCTACTATTTCAACAGGTTAGTCCGAATTTTGCAGTTGCATACAGTTTATTTATGAAGTGATTCAATTACTTACTGAACATTACTTAATCGCAGATTTCTCTTGTACAAGATCATATTTTATTTTAAGAATTAAACATCTAATAACTACCCACATACACGTAATTGCAAAGTAATTGTATTTGCGGTAAATGATTGCAAAACAAGGTAAAACATTCACAAGTCAGAGCATCCTTATATAAGCTATCATTTCTTATATGAATGAAATATTAAATCGTATTACCTGTTTATTTTCTTCAACGTGCTGGAATAATATTTGGACTGTTCCAAGAAACATTTTTAATAATTAATTCCGTTATGGCTTGTAACTTAAAAAATGAAATTCCATTTATCGTTTCGTAGTCAAAGCGTTTTTTAACGCTCGATTTGTAATGTTGCAAGCTGCATGGGCTGTGTGGAATTTTTGCGATAACGTCAAGCCAAATCATTGTTAGATAGGTGATTCAGGTATTTGCAGAAGATAACTATTACTAGTTTCATATGATTGGTTCGAACAAATTTTTGTAATTACTTCCTTTGGCTAAGTATTCGACCTGAATAGTGAAAGTTATTCTATATAAGTACCTTAGTGTAAGAGTTTTTAAATATACGATTTCGTTTTTGCTGGTAGAAGTAATTGGCTGTTGAATCTCAGAACTTGCTAGAACATTACTTGTGCGCTACTTTTATCTTGAACAGTACCATTTTTGTATCCGCTCTATATATACACTTTTCCGAATTTTTTCAAAAAGTCAATTTGGTTCTAAGCATTTTTAGTTGCCTTTAATTTAGCCAATTACTAATCTATTTCTTAAAAAATAGGAATTGTATTTACTACAGTTAAAGAATATTTACTATTTTGCTGTAAACTTACTCATACATTTCGAACTATTTAATATTAAAATAATTTTATTTGCAATTTCAAAAGATTACACATCTGGTTTTAATTTTTCTGCTGAATTATTTTTCCAACTGAACGCACGTTTTTAGTTATCAAATCAAATACTTTCAAGCACCTTATTTTATGTTTGTTAATAACTTTAAATAGGGTAAGTGCACCAGCCAGTTCCCAGAAGTCAAGTGCTATGATATAAAATTCTTTAGAAATGCATTTACGAACACTCGCGATTTTACAAACAGTTTAGCAGTTCCGAAAAATTATCTATTGGAAGAATGCGTTTCGATTTTACGAACTCTTGATTTTACGAACATTTTTCGTGGTCCCAAAGTGTTCGTAAAATCAAGCGTACTGAACTATACATATTTAGTTTAAAATGAAACATGGCGCTGTCCTTATTCACTTCCCTCCCAGCAATCATCGAATAGTAATAACTTTTTTTTTCTTAAATCAGTAATCAGCCACTTTATTTCAGATAGTGTGATCGACAGTCTAATTATTTTTTTGTTAGTTGGAAACTCAACCTTTTAACAGCAAGTAGTTTTCTTTTTTCGTACTTGTGTAAATTTAAGTGAATTTAACATTAATAGAATACGTAAGAAATTTCTTTGATAAAAATATGAATACCCTTTTAGACTAAATTCGGTCTAAGGGGGGGGGGGACCTAATAGGGTATTGTTTTTTTTTTTAATGGTAGACTGATTACTGGCACTGACTTATTATGTTATTTGGTTGATTACCCGGTACCTAGCCCTGTTCTCAACATGGCTTTTTAATTTGCAACAACCAGTAATTAAATTAGAGCATTGAAATTCAACGACAATTTAGCTTTGTTGTATAAACCTTCTTTCTCAAAAGTTATATCCTTCGTAGTAAAAGATTAAATGAAGTGCCTTAATTTCTGCAGATTCTTCCACTTTAGCAGCTCACTTCAAAGATTCAGCAATTATAGCAAGCTCAAGCGATAATAATTCTGAAATTGAACCAGGAATTTACAATATTTATGCGAACGGTATCCCCAGTACACAAACTAGTGCTTTAAATGATACAGAAGAGAGAGCTTTTAACGCGTTCCAGTTCCTCTCATTATTCCAGAGCGTGGTCAAAACTTAAGCAATGATTCTTATCTTGTATAACCTAATATTTGCACAACTGAGGCAGAAAGTCACAACCAGTAAAATATCTCAAGATAAAATTTCCGCTTCCCTTGAAACATCTAGTTTTAGTTTAATTAATTCAAAGCAAATACAGCCACCTCCCGCCAAAAAAAAAAAAAAACAGTTTGGGTACTTAAAAATGAAAAGAAACGCCCTGTATGTGAGATCATTTTAATTTGTGATGCAGACGGATGAGCGTTGGAGTCACTGGCGAAGATAAGGGGGGGGGGGGGTAGGGATAAAACCCCCTGAAATGGTGAAGATTGTCTAGAATTTCACCAATTTTTCTTGTAAAACAATGAAATGAGCTCACTTCTCCAGAAGAAACTCCCCCCCCCCAAAAAAAAAAAAAAAAAAAAAAATCTGGGTCTAGTTACGCCACTTGTTGGAGTGATACAGGTCCCTAAGTGCTTTTATTTTAACCCTTCACTGTGCTGCTTTGCATATCTGCAAAGCTAAGTTTGAATTGAATTTTCTGCTCTATAATTTAATATTGAAAACTGTTTTGACAATCTGCAAAAGTGCTTGTCTTATAAGGTAAAAGGAATTGCTCACCAGTTTTCCATTTACTTTTCTGCGTTCCATGACCAACCCTTTTTATCCTATTTTCCCGTAAAAGTTACAGAAAAAAAAATACGAAAGAAGGCTTAATGTATCGTAAAAATGTCCTTAAAAATAAAGAAAAGTAAAAAATAAGTAATTATAAAAAGATTTAATAGTAAAAAATTTGAAAGTAGTATATTGAGATGGAGAAAATGTGTATCTGTCGCGCCCCCCAACCCCACAAGAACTTTTGAGTTGTCCGATTTGAGAGATTTTTTTTTCTTTTGCATTCGAAAGATCCAGGCGAGGACATCTCACTTCCATACTTTATTTTTTGATTTGAACAATTTTCCGTTTAATTTTGCCTAGTTCAAAATGACAGTTTTGTTGTTAACCACTTTTTTACTGGAAAAATAAAATAGGTGCTGATTTAAAGAAAGAGAAGCGGCAATTAAATTAAGAACATTATCGAAAAAATGCAAGTATTTTCAAATCAACCATTTGTTTCTTTTTCTTTTTTATAATAATACTCTTTATAAGGAATTTAGCTATGTCTATTCCGAGATATTTTCAGAAAGTATTCCTTTTTCCTTTCAAATGAGCGACAGTGATGATCTTTCTTTGTTGTCAATGGAAATAATTTAGTACTTTTTACCTAAACATCTTACTTAGTATAAATCATAGATCTTATAAACTCATAGATACCGCTTGAGGGCGTTCCAGTGTCACAAGGGCGGGAATCGGTCTGCATCACGTGTTCAAGAGGAAAAGCCAATCTCTGCTTCGAAGGAATTATTAGAGCTGCTAAGCGAGCCTTTCGAAATCCACTGGAATTGGGGTTCTCACAAATTTACGGTAACGAGCGCAAACGCACAAATGCTTATTGAGTTATTTTATTAAAAGGGTTTTTCTGGTTTATTGACAAACACGTAAATAGGATTGGAATAGTTGATCACTGATTGTGTAAATGTTATAAATTTCTTTTAAAATGAAATGTTCATTAAAGCGCGGGATTTCAAGTTGAATTCAAAGGTTAGCAGTTCGCTCAATGAAACTAAATTATTATTAAAAAAACAGCTTAAAAACGTATATATAATGTCAATTTTCCGTTGCTCCCGATATTTTAATGTTTTTATTCCAGGCATTCCATTTAGAGCGGCCAGTTGGGGACAGTTTCCACCCCCGGCTTGGAGGATATGATGTATTTTTATGAATGTGCATGTGTTTTGTGTCCTCAGCATAGCAAATAAAGAGAATATACACTTTATCCTCGCTCCCTCCGGTAAAATTCGAAATGACGGGTCTGGTTTGGTCTTACCGATAGAGGATTGATTTGTATTTCAGTGCAATTCATAAAATATCTTTCGAAAAGAAAAATATAAAACAAAATGAAGCCGCAAATAACTGAAGATTATTGAAGATATTCGTTTTAGTTATAAAATAACAGTCGGGAAACCTTAGTGGCATTTAAATTTTAATTTATATTCTTTAGACTTTTTTTTAAAAATTACCCAACGTAATTATATATATATATATATATATATGCATATATTTTCTTTAGTATGCATATATTTTCTTTAGATTTAACTTTTAAATTCATACATTTGTTCTTAAAGTAAGCGTTGCTTTAGGTAAAATATAACAAAAAAACTTTTACCTAATTATTATTGTTTATTTGTGCCAGGCATTTTAAGCTCATTAATGCATTAGAAGTATTTACATGTAATATCAACTATGCACAATGACGGTTAAACATAATTTTATTGGTTTTTAAACAGAATCAATTTCGTGAATTTATGTCTAACTTTATATTAGGATTCTAATAAGCAATAATCTTCATTTTGATAGGTTCCAGTGATAATTTTGAATTTTAATAATAATAAAAAAAGAATTGAGTTGTTAGACTTTGTGAACTTGTAGATGATTATTTGCCTTTAAATTTCATTTAAGATTCTGAACACCGAAGATTTTTTAAGTAGTATTCGCCCCCCCCCCCCCCCCAACCTGTGTATTAGTTCACCCTTTTTTCGCTTCCAAATTTTGTCAAAAATACTTCAACTCTGGATACGCGCACATATATATGTTTTATTTAGATTGCATTTTTAAATTCATGCATTTATTCTTAAATCAAGCGTAAGTTTAGGTGAAGTTAAAAAAAAAAAACTAAGAATGAAGTTTTTAGACTTTTTGAGCTTGTAGATGATTATTTGCCTTTAAATTTCATTAAAGATTCTGAACATCGAAGATTTTGTAAGTAGTAACCCCCTCCCTAACCTGTGTATAAGTTCACTCTTTTTTCTCTTCCAAATTTTGTTAAAAATACTTCGTTAAAAATATGGGTACGGTATTTAAAAAAAACTCAGATTATATTCAAAATTTTCCTCTCCCCAAACCCTGCAAACCCAGTTTATTCTACGAATAAACCCGCTTTTTCCCTTCCTTTGCGACTTTTGTCTAAAAATTTCTTTACAATAAAGAAAACCATTTTTGAAGATTACATCGTTTCACAGAATTAGAAGTAAAAAATTATTAGACTGTGAGACAGATTTCATGACATTTTATTGGGAAGTTAGTTTTATACTATTGAAAGGAAGGTCTTCCAAGCCTTCTTCGTTCGGTGCAATTTAACGGGCAGCAATAAGCCCATCTTGAAATCTTCGCGCCGCGTGGGAAAAATTAAGGTAAAAGCAGATAATGCGAAGCGAGATAAGACACGAGACGCTAATTGGTGGTCTCCGTCACGTGACGTATTTGCCTTTCAGTCATTCGCAAAGCGAAGGAAAAGCCAGATGACTCCGTCTATGCTAATATGTCTATTGTATAAATCATACAAAAATCACTTTTCTTAAAGCAAGTATAGAGTAGAATTTAGAGTTAAATTAAGAGAGACAAAAGAAAAAGAAAAAAAAAAACGAACGATAAAGGGTATCCGCCAACGGGGCCCATACAAAGATGTGGGGTTCCTTGACCTACGGGCCCCGTTGCCACGGCAACGGCAGCAGGCCCGTCATTTAAAACCTTTTTAAGGGGGAAGTGTTTTAATGCATTGGGTCAAATGCGTTGGTATTATATTCAAAGCGTACGAAAGGTAAAAACAACAAAATACATAAACACATGTGCAAGTACAATGTGTTTCTAAATGTCGGGGAGAGGGGGCAATTGACCCCCGCTCCCTGGTCGCATAAATGACGGGGTTGAATGGCAGCACCGAAATGTGGAGTCGCTTCCAGTAGCTAAAGAGCGAATAAACGTTTGCTAAATTATATTTACAAGAATAAAAAAATAAGATGTTAATAATAAAATGTTAAAAAGTATCAAAGGTAATGCTACTTCTTCTATACTATGAGGCATAATATGATAAAACCACACTGGTATTCATCTGATTATGGGGCGGATGAGAAGAACAAAATCGTTACAGAGAGGAAATGAAGAACAAAATAATATATAGTTACTTTAAAACATCTGATATTAGTGCATCCTTTTTACCAAATGGCAATTAGAAACGATAAAAAATCTCTTGGTACGTTGGCAAGAGTCCAGCATCAATCGGTCGAAAATGAGTTTTTTTAAATATATTTTGATGTCAAGTGAACGCTCTCTCTCATGACTTCTTAAGCTTTTCAGAGGAAATACAAATTTCCAGCAAGCATCGGTTATTTTTCAATTGGTATTATTAACAGTACTCGTTTATTTTTCAAAACAAATTGTATTGGTTAAGGTTATGATTTTCTGTCATAATGCGCTGTTTTATTTCTGATCGTTTTGGCGAGTAATGCCTTATGTGGTTTTGACATTTATTTTATGTTAATGAGAGATCTTAATACTACTTTTTGGAAAATGAAATCGGTGGTTGAAAATGCTACTAACCGATAATCTAGTATTTTGAGTTGAATAATGATATTTAATTTTGCACTAAATGTATTCATGAATAAAGCCAATGTAGAATTTCCAAGAAAAGCACCCAATTTTCATAGAAAAAAGCATTTTTGGAGGTACAAGGGGTCCCTTTTCAGCGCAAGTAAGGGTAGCTATTTTTTCTCGCGTAGTTTGTCCATTCTTGAAGAATAAGTGATTTTAACTTTGTAATAGCGTAGGCAGTTTTCTTTGCAAAGTTGTGTTCCCGTGCCTGTTTTTTCTTTCCTTTTCCTTTCTTCTTTTTTATGAGTACATTGAATAGATTAAAAAAATATATATAATTTTTTTCACTAATAGGAAAAATCCAGGATAATTATAAGCCATTAATATGATATGTGAAACTTTCTCTCAATTCTCCAGAACTAACGCTCGTTTCTCCTTATACTATTTTCCCCACTTGGGTATAAACCATGCTTCAGCAGTTATCACGTTTTGTGTGCATTGATTTCTTGAAAAAAAAAAATTAAATAGACAAGAAAATAAAAATCCAGTGATCGCTATGCTTTTTGGCTTATGCACGTCAAAACATGCTCAAGCCCTTTGTTTATGTTTATTATTATTTATTAAACACCAAGTTGTTGCAAACGCTATAGAACAGGAAATAAAATTGGCCGTTTTCAGAAAATTAGCAAAAACACTCACTTTTAAAATGGCCACTGTTTCAAAAGTTTTTAACCGATTGGAATAATTTTTTTCTATAAATAGTTAAGGGATGGTATTTTATTTAGACACTAACATTAAAAATCTAGTTGGCTTTATTGATAAAGAAAAAAATGTGCTTTTGACGTGAAAATTTTGCATTCTTACAAATTCTAGGATTTTTTTTCCTCATGAAGAAAATTCATTTTTGACAAAACAGAGGTGGCAATCTAAAGTGCTGTTATGGAAGTTTCGCTTCAAATTTTATTGTAAGCCTGAGATGCATATCCCCTCATAATTTAAAGTTTGAAATTTGAAAATGTTCAAAAATTTTTGAATTGTGATTACTCAAAAAAGCCATTTTTCAAAAATCTGAAAATCTGCTCATTTAATTCCCTTGAAGTGCTTAATGAGTTGCTATCAGTTATATTGCGTATTTTTGCCCCAGAGATTTTATATGATTTTTCAAAAATGGCCTTTTGTGCGTTTCTCAAAAAAGCCAGAAATTCAAACTTGTTCTTATTTAATGATTTTAATATAAGATTTAATCAATTTTTATTAAGAAATATACCTTATTGTTACATTATTACTACAGTTAAATTGTGCTTAACCTTCTTAGAAATTAAATAGCACCTTGCACAAAGTGTAGCCACGATAATGATACGATAAAGTCCCTAAACCATCGGTGATACCATCGTAAATTGTCCCATCCAATAATTGCCATTAACACGCTTAATAAATTGTCCTATTTGGAAATCATAGGGTCAGGTGGAGGAAAGTGGTCAATGGGGAAAAGTGGACATACGGCAAATAAAAAGTTATAGCTTTGAAATAAATAAAGGAATTGATGTAATTTTTTAAATTTAGCTTTTAATAATCAAGAATTAAATTTTACATACAAAATTATATTAATAGAAACTCTTTAGGTGGAGAAAACACATGATTTGTTTGTTTATACAACACTTTGAAATTGAAACAGCTCTTTTAAATTTTCTCTGACATTTTGTTTTAAAGAATTTGCAGCAAATGGACGGTGCAAGTAGTTTTACACAGATCTCAGAAGTACTTCAGCACTAACCGTGAAGCTAGATTTAGTTTATATATTATTTTATAGTAATTTAAGTAAGATGGGGTAAAGTGGTCATAGTATTAGGCTTAACATGCACCAATGTTCTAAAATTACTTTAGGTTAATTTATGCGGTAGACCAGGAATTAAATTGCATAGGAATGCACAGTAGCTCAGTTTCCATATTTATTTTCAATTTTTAACTATTAGAGGGAATTCAGGCTATTTACGCAAGACAATTAAAATTTTGAAGACAACAGTGCTCGCACTTCTTTTGTTAGAAATTAAGCCACGTGGCAGATGTTAGTTACACTTTTATTTCACTAATACTGTATTATTTTTTAAACAAATAACTTTTAAATTTACTTTTTAGTAAACAGAACTAACACAACTGAGCTCAAATGCAATACAGATTGAAATTACTATAATACAGTCTTCTTAGAATGATGTGTTTAGAACTGAAAATTTTTAGAAGCACTTTTAATAAATGAATCATCAAGTATCAATGATTCATTTATAAACAGACCTATTATAAGTATTATTAAGCTGTAAATGTTCAGAACTAGCAGTGCTTCGAACAAGAACAATACATGAAAGAGAGAGCGAAATAAAAATAGCTAGGTTAAAATATGTATTTTTATCCCACTGATTTTTAGTAAGCTATAATTATCCAGAATTCTCTTATTAGCAATGTTTTCTTAATATGTTATTTAAGTAATTTAGTCATCAATTAAAAGCTATTTTAAATTTTTTTCACGAAAAATTTTGAATTTCATATTTATGTCTTATTATATGTAGTGAGTTAAAGGACAAACATAAAATCTAATATTTAGGGATTAAAGCCCAGGAATACCTACTATTATGTATCCTTAACATGTTTTGGTACATAACTTCGTTTTAAGACCATATATGCAGCAGCTGAAGAGACTGGAGCAAGTTACGAGACGTTACGAAGATGAGGCTAACTTTTGACCATAATAGAGGACCTAAATAAATTCAGTTGCGGGAAATAAAGTTGTTTTCGTTCTAAAATGAACCTTTGTTGAGTATTTTGAAGTATTATGGCTATTAATACTTTTATATAGTTTTTTTTTTTCAATTGTGACCACTTTACCCCATGCACTACTCACTTTACCCCACCCCATGGGGTAAAGTGGTCATACCTACATACCGAAAAGAAGGCGTCATAAAATTAATTTACTTAACTTTTTTCTGCTCAAAATTTGTTGCAATCTGTTCTTTAATAATGTAATGTAAAATAACAAGCAAAAAATCTGAAGGTTTTGGACAAAATCTTATATTTATTGGCAAAGTTGAAAAAAGTGGATTTTATGACCATTTTACCAGACCTGACCCTATATATTGAGTTGATATTTGGTTAAGAGGCTGGTAGTTTTGTAACTGCTTCTACTTGATGTTTGATCGTGCGTCCCAAGTAAGCACTACTATTTTAGGATAGCCAATAATGTTTTGATTGTTTCCTACAATAGATTTTATGTTTGCTGTTACATGTTATTTGATGTAAAGCGTGTGAGTTTAAAACAATTAATTGGAATGAACAGAAGAACATGCATGAAATCACGGTGGCTACACTTTGGGCAAGGTGCTATTTAAATTCTAAGAAAGTTAAGTACAATTTAGCTGCAGTAATAGTGTAACAATAAAGTATATTTCTTAATAAAAATTGATTAAATCTTATATTAAAATGATTAAATAAGAACAAGTTTGAATTTCTGGCTTTTTTGAGAAACGCACAAAAGGCCATTTTTGAAAAATCATATAAAATCTCTGGGGCAAAAATACGCAATATAATTGATAGCAGCTCATTAAGCACTTCAAGGGAATTAAATGAGCCAATTTTCAGATTTTTGAAAAATGCCTTTTTTGAGTAATCACACTTCAAATATTATGATTTTTTAACATTTTCAAATTTCAAACTTTAAATTATGAGTATATATGCATCTCAGGCTTACAATAAAATTTGATGCAAAACTTCCATAACAGCACTTTAGATTGCCCCCCCACCTGTTTTCTCAAAAATGAATTTCCTTCATGAGAAAAAAACATCCTAAAATAGGTAAGAATGCAAAATTTTCACGTCAAAAACGCATTTTTTTCTTTACCAATAAAGCCAACTAGATTTTTAAAATTAGTGTCTAAATAAAATACCATCCCTTAAGGGGAATCGCAACAGGCCTCGGCAATCTTCGTCTCCCATGTTATCTCTACGGAGCGGGTTTTCCACATCTGCTGAGTTTATTTTTTGGAGTATCCTCATGCGGTTTTTTGCATATGAAGCACCAAGGAAAGCTTTTTATCTTTGTCTTTCGAATTTTGAAGTAAGGAGTGAAACTTTTTCAGAAATGAGAAAAATACTTCCGTTGCTAACTTTAAAGCGCTCTCAAATACAGTAATAGAAATATAATTTCACGTTAATTTAAAGCACAAATGAGCATTAAAACGCATAATTTCACGTTAATTTAAAGCACAAATGAGCATTAAAACGCATTAAATTAACGTGAAATTATATTTCTATCACTGTTTACTTGCACAAAGTTAAATTATTATTAGCGCTCAAATACGTCTTAATCAAAATATCAAAAAAAAAAAAAAGAAAGTAAAAGACGAAATTTACACTGTTTAGCGTCTGAATCCACTAACAGAAGTTCATTCCGTCCTATATTTCAGCTGGAAACTTAAAACAAAAACTCGGTAGATTTACCGCAAAAAATTGAGAATTTATTCACTGCTTTGCAGCGCCCTCTGGAAAGAGAGATTTTTTTCAAAGAAAAGAGGGACTAAAGAAGCGGGGTGTAGTCAACTGTCATCCTTTAGGTCAAAAGTGATTAACGGTTGATTTACTACAGTTACCGGTTTGAGCGGGAGGCAATGTACTATAAGGAGAGACGCGACATATGCAGGGATAAAGAAAAGGCCGACTTTTAACCACCTTAGGGCTTGTTGGGGAACTTCTCGTAGACTTAACACAGGAGAAACGAGAGGGGTTTACAAAAACGTGTATTTCACGGAAGCAAGGTTTTTCAACAAAATTTTAGTGCCATGTTCCAAAGGAGGAAAACACAGGCTTCAATTTCATACCATTTTTACGTGTCAAAAACGCATATTAGTTGTATTAATTAATGTTTTACTGTTAGGAATCTACCATCTTCTTCCAAACTTCTGATGGGAGAAAAAGAGAAGTTCCTTGGCTGTTTTTTGGCGGAAGTAGTTGGCGCTGTAAATACTTTATCGGAGAGTGAATGTCCAAACACTCTGATGAATGATTTTTTAGGTTCTTTTCTTTTTTAAATTAACATGCAAACTGTGCTGAATTAACAGAAATCGTTATTATCAAACAGTTGTGCATTCAACACTATTCTCAGTTTTAAGAATTCATAAAAAAAATACGACAGACATGATATGCATATCTATCACAATCGTTCTCATCCAAATTAGTGAAGCATTATGTTCGTGTAAATGTGTGACATTATATAGATTGTTTTTAAATGAGTTAATTATTAATTAAACTTTATTTAGTCGTTCTAAATCTACTTGTTTTTTATAAAATATGTCAATACAAAAGGAATTTCTCACTGGAATTTTCATTCATAACAGAAAATTATGTTTGAATACACATTATTTTTTTGACAGGACGGATACACATTTATTTAATGTGTAACCGTCCTGTTGTCTGACAATTTTTTAGCAATTGCATCTTATGTAATTAATATATATTTGCTGGATATGAAAGCTATCAATTATCCAACAAAGTACATCTGAGTTTAATGTACAATAACAAGAGAAATAGTAGGAAACTTTCGTATAGGGGGATTAACGTCATGTTTAATATTGAATATTAATTTAGAGAAAATAACTTCACGTCATTAGTTTAGTCAGTGTATTACTGAATCAAAATCAATTGAAAGTCAATTACTGAATAAAAAAACCCACCATAACTGTGACTTTCTTTATGCTCAATCTCATCGTTATCCAGCATTTTTAAATTATGTAAATTTGTTGATTGGATACTTGTCATTATATTTATCTGCATGTCAATTTCTTAATGTATAACACGATCACGAATGTCCAAGCCTTCTCTATTTTCAAAAGCTTGAAATATGAACTTGGGTACAAATAATAAAAGCAAAAACTGCACCATTGATCTCAATTCAGTAAAATTCTAAATAAATGAAAACAATATAATACAAATATAGCCTTGAACTTACATTCAATCTTTACGGAAAACCTTGAAATATTCCTAACGTATCTTATACATTTTAAAAATTATCTTTATTATTTTGAATTTTTCCTTGCATTTTATTGGAAATCATATTTTTAAAACGCAGATCTTTAGTCACCCGAAAGAATAATGTATAAATAAATAACGAAATAGTATTAATAATAAAACAATAGAGGTAGTAATAAAGAAATTAACTTTTCTACATAATGCTGGATATAATAGGTCTTTTATAGTACTGAACTGAAATACAAGCTTGATACATATTAAGATGTTTAAAACTACTTGTAGTTTTTAAATGTTATATCATTCAAGTGCATGCTGAGATCATAACCTTCTTTTATTCTAGGTAAAATGTGCTATAAAAGTATGCTTTTTAAGGATCTGTACTTACAACATTTCAAAATATGTTTCTTATTCATGGCGAATTTTGTCATACGATTCTGAGAAACATAAAAAGTTTAAACTTGATAGCGGAACGAAGTATATAACATACCTCATATTGCACCATAACCCAAAAACTCCTATTTAAAACATATATTGTATTTGTTTCAGGGCTCGAAAAATCTTTAAAATTGTACATGCCCTGTCGGGCATATTTGTCTAAAAAATACATGCCCGAACAAAATTTTTACGTGTCCAAAAGTTGTTTTATTGGATATTAATAAACACATTTGAATTTGTAGTATAGCATTAGTCAGACAAAAAAAAAAATTAATAAATAAATAAATTAACATCTTTATATCTGAATCAAGAATTATTTAAACGTTAATCTAAATCATTAATAAATTCCATCAGATATAAATATTATATAATGTCGTTACAAGTCAAAATTTGCAAAATTTAATTTGTATTGCCAATTTTATTGTTGACATGCATGTCCGTCAACGTGTCAATGTTGATCTCCAGTAAGGAGGGGGTGATTTTTCAATAAGATACGAAACAATAAAGTTTTGGAAAGAAATATTTGATTATATAAGAAAAATATTTGTACATTTAAAAAAATAAATATAAGTACAAAAAATCAAAAAACTTAATTTGGGACTATAAATATAGCTGTCTATCTAAATATATATTACATCTATATATTTAGTGCAAAGAAGAAACGTTATTTCATTTTTCACTAGCAATATACATTTTATAGGGTAGAAATAATTTTTATAGCACGCATAATTTGCGAGCATGTAAGAACAAAAATAATAAAGTAAAAAAAAAGTTCTGAAACGGTGATTAAACTTTAAACGCAGAGTCCTGGCTCCTTTGCAGCAACCTTTTGTTACTAGAGGGTATAATTAGCTTAATGGCAGGGACTTGACGCGACCCCCGGAAGTAAGACTCCCCCATGCTCGAAAGGCAATTCTTTTACCGCCTCGAGAGAAAACTGGACCCTTCCTTCTTTGCCTTTTGTTGCCTTGTGCCTTGAATAGTTATTGGAATTAGTTCTATGTAATGGTAGAACTAAGATCTACAAGTAGAAGCTTTGAAATTTTACTTTGCTTAGTTAAAATAGGTTTTTAAGCATTCCATTTTTAAAGAGCCCTACAAAAATGTTATATAAATGTATTATGCGCATTTTTGATATAATATGAGAAATACAAATACAATAAATGAATAAAATAACGGGTAGGAGAAAACGGGTAGCAGTTCCTATAAATTCAAAATTAATCATACTTCTTAAATGCTTTTTAAAAACATTTTTAACAACAATAATTTTTAAAAAGAGAAATATGTGTGATGTTGAGTTATTTTAAGAGGATACGACAATTTTTAAGAGATAAGACAATAGTGTAATTTGACTAGTTGGTTGGAAAAACAAAACATTCGAAACCCGAATATTAATTACTGCTAAAAATGAATATAGAATATTTACAAAAAAGGGGGGTCGGGGAGAAAAAAATTTCACTTAAAAAAAGCTCATTGATAATACACAAACTTTAAAAATTCTGTTATGACTCTTTTTATTTAGGGAATTGCTTAACGTTCTGAATGGTATATTCATTTGCTTTTCGCTTGACATTTTTCAGTAAGTTTTATTCATTTTTATTTATTTGAAGCAAAGTAACACTTTCATAGGTGAAAAAAAAAAAGAAAATAGTTGTGGTTCTCAAACAAAAGATTCTACTTTATAAACCGTACCGTTCATCCATCGGTGCTCCCGCCCCCCCCCCCTCTCCGAGCCATGGCGGCACCATCCTAAAAAGAAGGGGTGTGCAGGCTACGGGCTACTTCTTAATTTTTCAAAGTATTGTGGTCCACTTAGTGGCGTAGCTAACAAAAAAGGTCTACGATATTCATAATCACTTGATAATAAATACGAATTACTATACCTAACCCTACCTAGAAAAAAAAAAATCCTTTAAAACCATGTGAAAAGCAAAACGCAAGGTACTTACATACTAATAATGACCACAAATGTAATAATTTCAAATGATGCATTATTACTATATGTACTATTCAAAAATACAATGAAAAATTAAATATTTTTTATAAAAAAATAGAACCGACTTCAAATTATAAATTGCGCTAAAAAGTGAAAAATAACTTAATCTTTTAAACAACATCGATGTCACTTTTAAACATAATATTAGAAGTCGGTGCAAAATTAGGAGAGAAAAAACCTTTTGTAGTCATGAATCAATTACAAATTTTTATATTTTCGCAAAATTAGCAACAGTTCCAATATGAAGTAGCAAATGGTGTAATGGTAATTAGACTTATAATTTTGTACCGACTTCTAAAACTATGTTTATAAAAAGTCACATCGATGTTAAAAAAATAATTTATTTCTCACTTTTTAGCGCAATTTATAATTTGAAGTCGGTTCTATTTTTTTTTTATAAAAAATGTTATTTTATTCTTTTTAGTATTAATACATTTTTTATATAAATACTCTGTTTTTAAAAAAATCCATATCAAAGGGCAAATCTTCTTTGAATGAATGGCACTAAAAACTAATCATTTGTATGATAAATTCCGTTTTGAAGTCGATTTTAGCAAACAAACTGATTGGATTTAATTTTTGCCTCAGAGAAGCCTTCAGTCAAACTCTTGCTGTAATTGCTTTTAATATTATAGCACAATGGCAACAAACACTTTTTTAACAAGGACTTTTATAAAAAATCTCCGTATATAAAAGGATAATAATTTATTTATTTAATATATCTGGTACGCTATTTTGAGATTAATAGCTTTCCCAACAAAGAAAAATCAAGCTAATCCTTTCCAACTAAAATTAAGAATACTTATTTTTCCCCCGTAACGTTTTTCTGAGAAACAAAGGTAGGTATTCAAATTGATATTGATTTGCGATATTTGAGTTAGACGACTCTCTATCGATTACAGAAAAAGTCATCAAAATCGGTTCATTTAGTCAAAAGTTATGGATGAAAAAACAAACAAAAAAAATACTACATTTCCGCCCATAACTTTTTTCTAATTATCGAATATGGTCAAACGAAGGTACAGGACCTAAAAAAAAATCATCAAAATCGATTCATTTAGTCAAAAGTTATGGATGAAAAAACAAACAAACAAACAAAAAAAAAAAAAAACTACATTTCTTTACTTTTTTAGTATGCAAGTCATAGGTCTCAGTAAAGACGGTCACCCCAAAATGTTTTGGTGGTATAGCGGTCGCTCGCGACCTACTTAATGCCCACCCCTGCTAAAACGCTAAAAGCCCTCTAAAAATCTACGGAGCAAGCGATGTTAAAAGATCTGCAAATCCCCTGAACCCCCCCCCCCCCCACCCCAGTAAAAAATTCAATGGGATAGTCTGCCTCGTGCTTCCCGCCTCCTCCGAGCAATGGCTGCACCAGCGGCTGGCGCGAGGTAATCTTGCTCCCCAGGTAAAGTTGGTTGGCACGCCCCTTCCTTACAAACTTATATTTTTTTCATTAAAAAACAGTAATAAACAAATAATTAGTATTTTATATATTAATTAAATATTCTTCAAAATTCACATTTATCCGAAAATTAAAATTTAATTTTCCTTGCAAATGAATTAAGAAACTGGCAATCAACAAATCATTAGTATTTAATAATAATTAAACTTTCCTCAAAATTCTCAATTTTGAGAAGGAACGCTCTCCACTTGCCATTGACACGGGAAGAGTCAGCAGATCACAAAAACGTTTCGTAAGGAATCCTCAGTTTTTTGTTGCACTGTAACATTGATCTTGGGAGTCTTCTAACTTCTAGCCAATACTTGAAGTTCACTGCAGAGATCATTACCGTCAATATCTTTGTTGGCATTGTGCTTCAAAGACATTTCTAAATTTTTGCAGCACATTATTATATCTGACGGTAACTTTTTGTTTATACTATAAATGTCATAAAGAAAACCAAATAAATTATTATGATGTTCCAGCTGTTGGAATCTCTCATCAATGGACTGAATGGCCATGTCAAGAACTGAGTAAATAGAACCTAATTTTAAAATTTTGCTTCGGATCTTCTGGTGCCTCATCTGGAACTTCATATGAAAAGTGTCTTTTCTGTTTTCTCTTCCGAGCTTGTTTAGTGTCGAATTTTGTCTCTATCTCTAGTTCTTTCGTTATTTCAGCAGCATCCACTAAAACTTGCTCGAAGCTTTCATCATTTCGGCATTCCAACAAATACTTTTTAGTTGTTTGCAGTTGCTTTGTGGCTGAATTCAAATAAGCCTCAATTTCTTGAAGTATTTTGCTGGTAATATTTACTACACATACCGAATCACATCTTTATATTTTTTAAAATTATATAATTAACAACCGAGTTGCTCTAAAAAGGTGGTTGGATTTTTGCGCCCCCTCAAGGTTTGCGCCCTAGGCAGCTGCCTAGTTTGCCTTAAGGGTAGCCCCGGCCCTGGGCGGCACCACCCTAAAAAGCTACGGAGCCCCTCAAAACGATGGCCCCCTAAAAATCCGCGAACAGCCCTGCAAATCTTCCCCTGGTGAAAATTTCAACGGCATAGCCTGCCTCGTGCCTGCCCTCCCTCTCAATAGGCGTCCCAGGTGCATCATAACATACAATAAAATAAGTTCCGTTATTTTTTTCTTTTATGGTTTTGATAGAGAAAACCTTCGTCCAGCAGCATATATATTGGGATGGGACGAAAAAAACTATTTTTTTCCAAGTCATAATATCATGGCCCACTCTTATATACTATTGTTATGTCTTCTCATTATTTTGAACCATTGTCAGTCCACTGAGTTCACTCCACGTCAAGATCTTCTTTAGCACAGAGGCTGTCAACGGCTTTGGGCCCCCTTGTAAGTAAATCTTGTGGTGCCCTCGAGTTTATGCATGCATGTATGCATGTATAAATTAACTTATTTATTTGTGTTTTAGTTGTTTGTGTAGTCCCAGGTCCCGAGTTTCCAAGGGTGTGTGCACATAAAAAAAGATAAAAAAATATTCCTGAATTTCAGAAGAAGCAACATCATCGAATGACTAATTTATGTTAAAAGTCGATAAATATGCAAAGGAAACTTGTAGAAAAATGAAACGGAGGACACTAGTAAAAATAAACTTTGATAAAACGGTCTTACGGTCTAACTATCAGCTAATAACGATTTGGGGGGGGGGGGATTAAAAATTGCAAAACACTTGAATTCTAAGAATCTGAGAAAATAATAATAAGAAGAATTTTTAAAAAAAATACACAGAGGGAAGTAGATGACCTGAAACTTCGAAAAGCTTTTTGAATATAAATTTGGGAAGGAAAAAAGTAGGCACTGTTGCGTACTTTTACTTGAATGAAATCAATACGTGCACGAAATTCTGGTATTGCATTCAATGTAAAACTCAACTTTATAAACTTTTGATTATGAATTTGTGCTTATTCAAGTAAGTTTTGAGAACTCGTTTAATTTTCCCTACATAAGGAATTTAAATAAACTATTGATTTAATAACTACCTAGGCATTCAACTGATATGTGGTATAATCGAGTACAGTAAATATACTCTTATTTCTAGGGAAAAATACAAACTGTCATATGTAGACTTGTAATAGAATTGGTCAAAATAATGAGCAATATTTTCCCATTGTATGAAATATTTTATCAGTAGGAAATGATTGTTCCATTTTCTCCTTTCCGAGACTCGTAGGTCTCCGATTTTACTATTTTCTCTTCCGGGCCCCAAATTTGCTCTGTGGCTCCCAAGGTGGTTCATACTTCGTTTCGCCAACACTTTTTCTGACCACCTGTGGCGGGGGGGGGGGGGGGGGGGATTATGGGAGGAACGGATTAGACAGGTGATGACTTTCCTTCTAACTTAGGGGAGATGTTCTATGTCAGGGATATTTCAAGGGATTTTGCTGGCAAAGGAGCGAAAACATGGCGCGATATTTTCATCTTAGTTTATGGTCTAAGATTTTCATCGCCTGGGGAAAGGAAACTTTCGCTTGACCAAGCGAGTCTTCCAGGGATGTAGCCGAAAATCACCTAATTTTGGCGGCGGCAGTCACTCGTTGTTCCAATAATTGAAATTATCATTTGCATTAACTTATGTATTTTATTATTATAAGTCTAACACATTATTTTAATATTTTATAAATATTTTTATTTTTTTCCTTTCTTAAAAAATTACTTGTGATTAGACATGGAATAATATATACATTCCATACGAAGTTGTCGACTTGTGTTTAAAACAACCTATTAAGACTAAAAGGGAAATGAAAATCATTTATTTACGCTTTATTATACAATCATAATTAACATATGGATTATTTTATGCATTTTATTACATTTTTTTACTCGTTGAACACAATCGATTTTTGAAATACTTTTTAAAAAATTGTTTGAACTTTTTCTTTCTTAAAATGTGATACATGCTAATTGCTTTAAGCACTGCCCCCCTTCCCTCCGACTTTTTTCTGTTACATAATTTTAATTATATTACTGTAATGAATTTTTATAATTTTATTAATCAGCTGTGAATGGTTTCATAAACTTCAAGAAATAAATGTTAGGAAATATATTACAGTGTTTTTCAATGGAATTTATCCATATAGTGAGGTATCGTTTATACGACGCTGAAGGGACTTTCAAAAAACGTGGTATAATCGAATTACCCTTCTCGCTAAATCCAAGAATTGGGACTGCACTGAAACGTCGTATAAATGTAAGCGTCTTATAAACGATACTCTATATATAGGAGAGAAAAGGAAAAATGGAAAAAAATATGGGAAAAAAGTTATGTATACATAAGAAATTACAGGCGTTCTTTAAACCTTTGTTGTCATGTCCTAATTTTTTTCACAGCAAAATCTTCAATGCAATATGAGTAAAACATAAGTTGGGTCAATCATAAAGTGTCCTGGAGTACAGCAGAACAGCCTTTGTGGTTTGGATTAAATTTTTATAAATTACTTTTTTTTCTCCGAAATTATTGCCTAAAACTGGTTTTGTCAACGGAACTTACTGCAAATGTTTTCATGAAATAAAATTAAAAATCAAGATAAACAAGAAAGCAAGAAAACTAAAAAAATTTTATTGAATGTTTAATGGTGAAAGTTTAAAAGAGATATCAGAGAGAAACATCTATGGATTTTCTGCGGACACACATAGATTAGGAAGAACTATGATAATGTCCTAGTTAGGTTTCTTACGCTATATTTCTTTATTTACATTTATTCACTTCGCTGCCTATTTACATATTATTTACAGTGGTTCAATTTCCACATCATTGAGTTCTTAGATGTTTCAAAGCTACGGGCACAAGCTCTCCCGTTACGTCTACAGTTCTTTGGTATTTCTTACGGGCACAAGCTCTCCCGTTACGTTACGTCTGGATGGGCGCAACTCCTCCCTGTCCAGCATTCGAAGATCTCCTGCTCGTCCGACCGCAACTTCGTAGGCAAGCGAAAGCCGATCTTCTCGCCCCCGCTTCTGAGGGCAGCTTATATAGGGGGTGCCTGACCTTAGGCCGACATTGAGGGCAAGAGGACACACGTGCACCATTTCCTGTCGTGTGGGCCCCTTCGTCCTGTCACGTAGGCCCCGTAGGTTTGCCGGCCTAGGCCTAACCTGACACCCCCCGTCCAAAACTGACTACTGGGCTAACAGCTCTGTAGACAGTCCAGCAGAGGTACACAGGGAGTCCCCTAAACCATCTCCCTCCGAGAGCATACCTTGGATGTCACCATCCCTCTCTTCATCATTTAAAAATAACCTGGAGAGCGCATCGGCATTCTGATGCGCTGCCCCTTTACGATGGGTAATTTTTAACTTATACTTTTGTAGCGCGAGGGCCCATCTCTGTAACTTCGGACTTGGAGATGCATTCTGTGATATAAAAGTTAGGGGATTATGATCTGCAATTAACTCAACCTCAGCCCCAAAGGTCCAGATCTCAAATTTCTTTAATGCCCATACCGCTGCATAGGCTTCTCTTTCCGCCACTGCCCAGCGCCGCTGCGCCTGACTAAATTTGACACTGGCGAAAGCAATCGGATGTGTTTTTTCATCCTCCCCTTTCTGAGCTAAACATGCACCGGCCCCGAAATCACTAGCGTCTGCGTACACGATGAACGGGCGACCCACCTCCTGCGTATACAACGCTACTGCCTTACACAGCAGTTCCTTCAACTGTAGGAACGCTTTCTCCTCTATCTCTGTCCACGGAATTATATTCGGTACTCTGCGCTTGGTCAACTCAGTCAGTGGCAACGCCACTTCAGCAAATTTAGGAACATAGTCCCTGTAATAGTTAAATAAACCTAACGCACTTTTCAATTCCTTTTTCGTAGTTGGGGACTTTAAGTTTTGAATTGTTTTGATTTTGTCTCCATCTGGCTCATGCCTCCCTGATCCTATTTCGTGCCCTAAATACTTTACTGAATTAAGAGCAAAGTGACACTTTTTTAAATTTACGGTTAAACGTTTTTCCCTCAAAGTGCCCAACACAGCATCTACTCTTTGTTTGAATGATCTTAGTTTGTTTGCGCGGACGTGCTTCTTGCATCCATCCTCCAACTGTACTATGTAGCTATGCGGTGATATTCTTCTGACTATTTCCCCAGGTCCGGTCCATTTTGCTAACATTTTACTAGAGCTATCTGGGATTAAAATAATTACCTTGTCCCCTACCTGATTGTCTCTAAGTTTTGACCTTTTGTTATAGTACCTTGCCATATTATTTTGATTTTTACCAGCGGTTAATCGAGCTGCGTCTGCCGCTTCCTCTAGTTTTTTCCCTCAGTTCTAACAGATATTCTGCCGCACTTTTACTCTCTAAATTTGGCACCCATTCTTCCCCTGTGAAACTTTGTTTTAGAATTGACAAAGGCCCCGTCGGATCCCTCCCGTACAATAACTTAAACGGTGCTACTCCCGTTGTAGCATTCGGGACTTCCCTGTACACCCACACTAGAAACGGAACTTGTTTATCCCAGTTTTTAGGGTCATTTTTCATGACGTGGTACAGCATACTCCTCAGTACACCGTTCCACCTCTCTACTAAACCATTCGATTCCTTATGCCCCGGCGTCGAGAACCTTGGAGTCGTTCCCAAAATTTTTAGAAATTCCTTCGTCAATTCTGAAGTAAAATTGGTCCCTCTATCAGTGCATATCATTTGCGGAATCCCAGTTCTCGAAAATATCGTTAACAACGCTACACACGTTTCCTTAGCAGTTAACCCCTTCAATGGTACACACTCAGGCCATCTTGTATGCTGATCTATCATCGTCAATGCATATCTATGACCCCTCCCTGATTTAATATCCAGTGGCCCCAGAATATCACAATTAACGACCGAAAACGGAATCTCCGGTCTTACAACAGGCGTGATCGGTATTCTATCCGCTGTCCTTAATTTCCCTCTAAACTGACAATCGACACACCCGTCAACAAATTCTCTAATATCCTTATTCATGGCTGGCCACGCAAAAGAATATTTTATCCTTTCTGCAGTTTTACGAAACCCTAAATGTCCTCCGAACACTGACTCATGAGCTAGTTTTAAAACTGTATTTCTTTTTTCTAACGGCAATACTAATTGCTCTACTTTGCTTCCACCTACCGCCCCCTTACTGTATAGAATTCCATCTATTAACATGCAATTTCCCTTTCCTTTCTTAATTTCATCCCAAATGAATTTTAACGTCTCACAATTTCGCTGCTGAAATTTTAATTTTTCTCTTTCCGACCGTGCTCCTAATTCGGCCTCTGCACTCCGCAGGGGTTCCTCTTTCCCTTTCCCTGGTGGCACTTCATCACAGTCAACCGCGAACACCCCTTTTTCACTCTCCCCCTCTGTGCTTTCTTCATTTACCGGACAAAGACTCTCGGCTTGGGCCTTAAGTGTTTCATGTTTCATGATCCCCAGGGGTCAGCAACAAAGTTCCGTTTAATTTTGGTGTGCTCGCTACCGTCACACAAATTTCTGACTTTACTCGTTTGCACCGTTCATTGTCTAAACTCAAAGGAATATTTATAACATCAGCTTCTATATGCTCGCCAAATGCCGGTTCTAATAATATTCTACCCCTTGGTTTTATATCCCTTTTCTGCAATAAACTCTGATTTATTACGGAAATTTGGGCTCCACTGTCAATGATCCCTTCTATTTCTTTATTTCTATAGTTAACCTTTACTTTCATACGATCCGCCACAATCCTTTCTTTTCTCTTTAAACTATCCCTCAACAATTCTCTATTTACTTTGGCTATTCCCTTGTCTTGGTTCTGCCTTAGTTTCCCTATTTCTATATTTTTATTCATTATTTTCACCTTTTGGACCCTTATTTTATCCCTATTTTCTTCACAGTTACATTTATAACAAGTTACTTTCCCTATCGCATCATATCTTTCCATTTTAAATTTATTTCTATCCTTTGGTTCCGAATTGTATCTATTTTTAACTGAATAGGAATTTTCCATAGTCTTTTCATGTATTTCTGCTAAGTAGGCCGCTTCACTAAGTTTAAAAACCTGATCCTTCTCCTGAAGTCCTACATAGCGTTTAGTTTCTAGTGGCATCTCTGCTTTTAGCCTGTCTACTACTATTATGTTATTAATCTCTTCTGCCGTTTCCGCATTTTTACTTTTAATGTAAAATGTCCATAAGGAATTAATCCTATCCGCGAATTGCGTCCATGACTCATTCGGTCTCTTTTTAGCCTGATCAAACCTCTTTTTATATTCATCAGGAGTTAACCTATTATGCTTTAGAATTTCCTCTTTAATTCTCGCATACTGATTTAATTCCTCTGCTTTCAAGTTCACAAATAACGGCCTCACTAAGTGACCTAGCAATGGCACAATCAATCTCCAGTGTACTTCCTCTGGAACCTTTTGCGAAGCAAAAACCCTTTTTACTGTTTCAATAAACAAGGGTATATCTCCAACGTCCGAAGGTACAGGTGGGATTAAAGATTTCAAAACCTTTAAATCTTTCCACATTATCCATAATTGGATTTTCTCTTTCTCTCTGTCTAAAATGACCATTATTTTCTTGCTCTAATTCTAGTTTTCTAATTTCTAACTCCTTCTCCCTTAAAACAATTTCTTTTTCCCTAATTTCTAGCTCTTTTAATTTTAATTCTAATTCACTAGTACTAGCCCCATCCATTTTGCTATTCTTACTTTGACTTCTCAGTACAGGTGACATGCAAAGCAAACCCCCAAAACGGAAACAGTTTAAATGTGGAGACTTACCCTAAACAGCAATCTCTGGATCTCCGCACGTTGACCACGGTGGTGGGTTTCACTTTCACTACTCGCTCCTCTGCTCCAGGCGTTACTTCCGGTGTCCGTGAGTCTGCAGGGTCTCTCAGCGTCGTAGTAACTTTCCCTCGGGTAATCTCCTGCACTTTTTCTGAGAATATTCAGCTCACCAGCAATCCTCTTGCTATTCTTCACTTTCTCCGATGAGGTCTCTTCATTAAGCGATAATTCATATCTTTTTATCACTTGTAGTTTCTTTCTCAGGTTGGGTCGGATCCTACCGTGATGCGCCAGTTAGGTTTCTTACGCTATATTTCTTTATTTACATTTATTCACTTCGCTGCCTATTTACATATTATTTACAGTGGTTCCATTTCCACATCATTGAGTTCTTAGATGTTTCAAAGCTACGGGCACAAGCTCTCCCGTTACGTTACTTTCTGGTGGGCAATTTCCCCCCTTACGGCACAAGCTCTCCCCTTTTCGTTACGTCTGGATGGGCGCAACTCCTCCCTGTCCAGCATTCGAAGATCTCCTGCTCGTCCGACCGCAACCTCGTAGGCAAGCGAAAGCCAATCTTCTCGCCCCCGCTTCTGAGGGCAGCTTATATAGGGGGTGCCTGACCTTAGGCCGACATTGAGGGCAAGAGGACACACGTGCACCATTTCCTGTCGTGTGGGCCCCTTGGTCCTGTCACGTAGGCCCCGTAGGTTTGCCGGCCTAGGCCTAACCTGACAGTCCTCCAACGTGATACAATATCCTTTACATCAATAATGGATTCATCTGCAAATGTAAATTGATTTCTTAGTTAACTTCTCCCACAAAAATTGTATACAAACATAATCCTCATCAGTGTTTTGAAAAACCAATCATGCTATATAGTAGGCTATTTCCCTTTCTTTTCTTTATTTGATTTATCTATTATTTTTTTTTCTCCTTTTTAAATGTGAAGAGCTGAGGGCCATAACCCATACCGATATTCTTGTTAACTCTTCTGGTCAATTTTTGTGCTTTTGGACTTTTAAAAAGTACATCATTTAGACATCCACCTCCAATCCTTCAAAAAGAATGGAAACTATTTAGGAGTAATGGGCCAAAATATTACTTTGACACTGTAAGGCATTAGTCCCCCGAAAATTATGTTGTCGAAAGCAGTTTGAAATAAGGGTTACACAAGTTTTAAAACCCAAGTACTTTGTAGAAATCGTTTTCATGTCCATAAAAATGCATGTAACTTTTTTCCCTTTAAAATTTTCAGTTTTCTCAATGTTCCCGATTTTCCCCCCAAAATTCAACATGTTTTTCTCCCAGATTCAACTTTGCCGTTTTTCCCCCTGGCAACTCGGGGGTGCTTATTTTCCAAAAATGATGACGCACCCCTATCAAAAGCTACAGAGCACTCCTTTAAGAACCCCCCCCCCCCCCCCCAAAGAAAAAGAAAAAGAGAAAACAGATACAAAAAAACATTTTTTTTTAAAATTTTAGTCACAGAATTTCAGGAATGTTTTTCATTTGCGTCAATCACATTTTCAAACCGTGTTGGCGTCGCTAACATAATAACGAAGGGTTTCTCTCTGAACTTAAACTGTACAAACATTTTTAAAAAGTAACAAAAAATATAAAAAATCGGAGCAAACGAGAAAAGGAAATATCTTTGCACCAGTTCCCTGCTTCACTCCAGAGCCCTGAATTTTACAGGATGGAACTAAACCAAAATTTGGAACACAGGTACAAAGAATTTTCAGGGAATGATTAGGACTTTTTAGGGCTTGGAGCTTTGGCCACAGTTTGTATTGTATTACTACATATATGTAATAATACTTATTGCAATATGAGTAGGCGTGATATATAGGCGACCATACGTCTTCGAATTTCGGGGACAGTCCCCAAATTTCAATTTCTTTTTGCTCTATGTCCCCAAATTTCTAGATTTCCATCTTTTTGTTCCCAAATTCGCAAAATATATGAATATATGTTCAAAATTCTGTTGGAGTTTTGCACTTCATTTCATGTGTCGTAATTTTTTTGACAGTATTAGCATTAATAGGGGCGTCAAATCTTTTATGGAGCGAACTAATGTTGCTAAAAAATATAAAGGAAATACTATACGTGAATTGTGTTAGTTTAGTTGCTGCCATAACGCAATGAGAATGCGGGCCAACGGAGCATAAGGATTTCGTTCAGTAAGGATCGAAGTTAAACATTAAAAGAACTTTTTAAATTGAAGTTTCAAAATATTTAACCCTACACTGACTGCGCTGCGTTGTTATTAAACAACACCTCTATTTTCGTTCACTAAGATCTTGTTTTGTATTATTTTTAACAAGTGACGCATTCTTTTGTTTTATTTTGTATGTAAGATCATATTAGTTAATATAGACTAACCTAGATATTGAAAGCTGCACTGTTAGAAATTTCATCATGAAATTACGGTTAAAGGACCGGCAGCAGTCTGTCCATCTAATTCACCGTTAAATTTACGGTTTGGAACATTTTTCTATCTTTACGGGACCTAACCATTTCCAATTAGTTTATTTAAAAAGCCGTAAATACAAAAGTTTACGGTTTTATAACCGTTTAAAAATGGTTTCAAAACAAAAGTTTTACCGTTTTTGAACCATTTCGAGGCGTAGAAACCGTAAACGAAGCTTGCGGGAATCGAACCCGGGTATATGGCATACCAACCTTGCTCTCTAACCATTCCGCCATCTGCACCACACAAAGCGGTCGTTTATTTATCAATAAATCTTTCTTTTCAACAGGCAAACTGCCTTAAAATTGAGATTTCAGTTTTTGATTGGATCCGAATTTATTTTTGGTCTAAATTACTGTATACTGACGAAAATCATTTTATTTGCTGCAAAAATTAAAACGCAAACAAGCTTCAGCAGCTCAAATTATGGGTTCGCTCGTTCGCAAACAGTTCGGGAATCCGATGTCTCCAATTTTTGATTTACGTGTGTATGTCTTTCTATTTAGTAGCCACTGCTTAAGCCACTTTTTTTCTTCTTTTTTATACGCATGCAGATTTGAACTGATAAATCTTTATTCATATTTTAACAACAACGTACGACAGGTAAGGTTTCGAAACCAAGATGGACGCCCGATTCTTATTGAGCGCTTGAAAATTACGGTTACTTAAACGTTCTTTAGGATAAACAGAGAATAAACGAGTTTTTTCGCAATCAGTGGTTTGAGTACCATCTTTTTAATGGTTATTCAACTGTTGAAATTAAATATGGTAAAATAACAATCAAATAATTGGTTATTTTACTATTTTCTTACGGAAATTTTTAACAGTGTGGAATCAAGTTTCATCTTTTTTTCAAAAAATCGACACCAACCTCAAAAAAAAAAAAAGCGGAGTGTAGCGTTAAGCACAATTAACTTCAGTGATTTTCTTTAGTATTGCAATTTCAAACAAGCAATTAACTCATGAAATATGTATTTATAATGCGTATAATATGCATATAGTACATGCATTTTACACTTTTATAGTATGAATATTTTTTATATTATATGTATTCATACAAGCTTTGGCGTGTACCCAAATACAGCCCTGAAAATATTTCCAAGTGTCCCCAAATTGATGTTTAGAAATATGGTTACCCTAGTGATATATGATCATACACAAGAATAAGATGTCATTAAATTTTGCTTTTGCAAATTAACAAAATGCAATTACCTACTTTTTTGCTAGTATCATTTCAATTATATAACTTTCAAATAATAGGGTTAGTATAGCAGTAGAAATGGCTTTCTATTTTCATAAAAAATTTTAAATTGTAAGGAAAAAAAGTTTTACTAGAATTATTATTTACACCTTTACTATAATATACGGTGACCAAACGTCCTTGAATTTCGGGGACAGTCCCCAAATTTGCATATTTTTAATGCTTTGTCCCCAAAATCAATTTAACTACTTATGGACTCGTAATGTCCTCAAATTACAAATTTCTGTTTTTTTCTCGCCAAATTACTTCTCAATCTGCCCTTTAGAACTTTTAGATAGTATTTTGTAAAATTTTAGATAATATTATGGCAGTTATCAAATTGTTGCCTTAGTAATACAATTTCTAACAGGCAGTGATCTAAGAAAATATGAGTGCATTTTATAGAAAATATGTTTGAGTACCCTTTGAAATACATTAATGAGAGTAGTTTTTCATAATAGAACGGAATATGTATTTGTTTGTCATGTCCCCAAAACATTTTACTGGTGTCCCCAAATTGACGCTCAGAAATATGGTCAACCTGCTAGAGTACAACATTAAATTACTACAATTGTTTTATACTGAATCAACATATTTGGGGCCCTTGCGCAGTGCCCCATTTTCCTAAGCCTCTAACAGGTCCTGAACATTCTTATTTTAATAAACATACATTTCGTAAAAAAGAGCGAGACGCAATGACAAGTGCGATGGAACTGTTGTGGCTAGATCTTATATCGGGCCCCTTTAAAAGAAAGGTAATTGCTCATTTCTTGTTTTAAAATGGTAACACTAAGATGAGAATTCAAAAGGAAAATATGTGTATGACTCATGACTGAAGAGATATTATAAAGATTGTTTTTTATGTATCATGCTTTTCTAAAGCGATTAAAGAAACCAAAATGTATTAATAAAACATTTGCAATCAGAAATCATGACCTATACAACTTTCCAGCATCAGATGTCACTCCAGATAGTATATTGAACTCGATGATCAGTAGTTGCAGAAGCGAAGTGAAATGTGTTGTCTGTTGTTTACAAACGAGTAAGCTCTGTCGAGTAAAAACCTATTGTACATTTCAATTCCTAATTATCATATGCTCTAAGCAGCATTGCGATAGCTATATTAAAAAAAAAAAAAAAAATGACACATTTTATTTGTGGGGTAGGGAATGCTGTTAAACTTTCTGGAATAGCTTTTCATTTTCTTGTGTTTAAGAAGCTACAAAGTGTTTATAACTGCAAGCACGGATTTAAGTGAAACATATTTCTTTTTTAACTTCGTTTAAGTAATTACTGAAGAAAGTTTTGTGCCTTAGAAATTACATGTTATAGATTTTTCTATGAACGGATGAAATTCCAGACTGTTGTATTCCTCTATTTTTTGATACACAAAATAATAGGTGTTGAGATTGAGTTCTGCTCGATATTCCTTATAAATACTAGAACTTAAAATTCAAATTTTTATACTAGGTTCCCTGAGAATCTTTTTAACGGTGCTAACTAAAACGAGGAATATTTTAGAGACCCATTTTGGATATGTTAGAACGAGAAGGAGGCGAAGTGTGTTCGTTCCCCTAGACCTTACAAAGACAATTTTAAACTTTTTCTGAAATAATTTTTATTACTCAAGAACATATATGTGGAGCGAAACAGTAAACTAACGAGATTTCGCTCTAAACTACAGAGCTCAGTTGGAAAATGTGCTCCACTGTTTGAATTTTTTAAAAACTTTTATCAGTGTAATAAAATTAATTTACTTTAAAAAAGGGAGATAAATAATATGTATTTAATTTATTTGGAGCATGGTGCACGTGTAGCTGGATCATGTATTCTTAAGTGTGCTTCAAATCCCTGAGAAGCATACCTCCCCCCCCCCCCCAGTTTATTGATTTTTTCTAGATACTGTGTATTCGATAACCCCTGTCTGATTAATATATTGCAGATATTTTTGATGTTTGAAGCCTGTAAATTCTGTACATATTTTTAAAACCTAAACTGCACAGCCAACAGCTTGCAAATGTATAGTAAGTTCATAATTTATTTATATTTTCAAAGCATGCCAGTTGGCTAACTTTATTTATAAAATTTAGCATGCTGGATATTTCATGCATTGACAAAATGAGATTCGATTTATTTGTCGGATATCAAGAATACAGCTCATATAAGAACTAAATAAACTGTTGGAAAAAAATATTTCCTCAAATTCTGATGGCGTATTGTGCACCATGATCCCCCCCCCCCCCCCGGCACTTGTTCATGCGAGCCGGAATGATCGAAGGATTCATCATTTTTCAATATTAATCGAGCTGTGCAGTTGTCCTGTGATGCACATCTAAAGTAAGATTTTTCCTTTCTTCTTAATATAATCCTGTATATAAAACCGCAGTATATCGCAACCTTTCCTCCACGTTTCGTGGATATGAAACTAACAGCAGAGGAAGACATTTTCTATGCACGCACAAGCTGGGGTCAAACGAGAAAGTGCGAGTCCACGTGTGGTTAACACCCTCCCTGTTAACACCACTGCCCCACATAGTGATAAGGGGTAGGGATAAAGAATCCCTCTTCTTTGAAAATAGGGAAAAGTTTGAGTTTCTCTCAGTCTGTGGGAGGAATCATACGAATACCACCTGCTGATAACCTGTCAATCATTGGGGTGGGGAACGGAAGTGTTGGCGAAACGATAGAGACACCCCCAAGGTTGCCATATGGCTCCTGTTGAAAAACACTGCTCTAGCATTTCCCGAACCCTCCGATCTACTGCAGTAAAAAAAAATAGGTGGGGAAGGGGGAGGATTATTGGTTTACATTTTTGGTTTATGTTCAAGTTCCAATTTGGGTTTAGGTTATTATTCAACAATCAAATCCTAAATAGTGACATATCTATGTACTATATAAAAATCTAATGAGGCTGTCGGCGGAGGCAATCAAATCGTAGCTACTATGATAACCAGTGGCGGATCCAGAAAAAAATTCTGGGGGGGGGGGCACAATGTGGCTGATGTGCGTGGTTTCAGCTTAAAAACAAAAAAGAGGGGGGGGGGACACAACTCCAGAAACTGTGATCCGTTTTACTTTCCAAATATAATTTAATCAATTATTTAATTAAACTTAATTGATTTATTAAATTTAAATTATCAATAAAATTTTAATTAATTATTCCCTAATTAAATACAAAAAAAACACATTTTTTTTAAAAACTGGACATACATAATAAAGGAATATATACTGTGAAAGCACTTATTTTCTTGAGCACTTTTTTTTAACTTTTGGTTTTGTTCATATATAATTCGCGAAATTTTCAGCTCGCAAAATCACCAATAACTTTTTCGCGAAAATTTAGGGGGGGGGGGGTCAAATGGAGTCTTCTTCAAGTCTATTGAAGATTTAACGTGAGCATAAATCAACTGTCTAAGTGATTTTGCAGGTGTCTGCTTCTTTCTGTCTTAGCAATTACTCAGTTATCTCAGTTTGTCACATAGAATTGAAAGAATAGAAGTCACATAGAATAGAAGTTTTATCGCTCCATCTGCAAAACAGTTTCTTTTTCCTCGTTTTTAGCGTAAAGGAAGAAAAGAAAGTCAATTCTTTCTAGTCCTTACCTAAAGCGTCTGGAGGGGGCACGGGCCCCCGTGCCCCCCCCCCCCCTCTGGATCCGCCACTGATGATAACAGCAGCCAATCAGAAGTGAGATCTCATCAGCGGTGCATACGTTTAAAATTCAATCAATAGCTTATCATGGCATCTGAAATGCCAATGCAATTGTTATGCCTTTCTTTTACTTGAGTTATTTAAACTACTTTTACAGAATGAATATCTAAAGCAGCAACTCTTTTGGGGACATTTCAACAACAGACCCAACAGACTTCTTCTTCGTTCAATGCTCGCCTTTTTTAAATCTTATTTAGCATAATACTAATTTACTATGACTTTTTTAACATAATACTTGTACTAATTTACTCTGGTGTTTACTATCCTGGGTCTCTGGTTCCCAGCGTTTTCAGACTGTGAAAACGCACAAAATGACGCTAGATGGTTACGTTGTTGCGAAAGGTATACTTGCTTTTCTTCGCACTTAATGTCCCACACCAACAAGCGAGTGCGAAAGGCAGAAGTAAAAAGGAAAGTTGAATGCTAAAAAGAAAAAAAATTCTTCTAATGATTGTGTCCATAAAAGACATCCCCCCCCCTTAAGCGCGATTACGCACCTTCCCCTCAAAAAGAATCCCCCCCTTCCTAAAAATGCTAATGGCGCAGTTGCTCAGTTGACGCAGAAAGACGGAATTTCGTGCAGTTGAAATTTATTCACGAAATATCCAAACGTTTAATAAATACGATTTTCGTTTGTTTATATTTAATAAATTAAATATCGGAATTTCTTTAAACATAAACTTACAGGAATTCATTCCACTAAAATTTGTTCATGCGCATCTGCTTAACGAGCTTCATTCAAAAACACATATTCATTTCATCCCATGGTGAACTACAGCGGGTTTGTTTCCCCTTGCTAAAATTAATATGAACCGGACGAGAATAATATTGTACATCTACTTTAAGAGTGGGAGTTTAATTTTTAAGAACTTGAGGACATTAAATTGAATTAAAGTTTAAAATAAAGTTAATTTAAAAACATTTAAAGCAACTAACATCGCAAACGAACAAGCAAAATAGACACCTCTACGTTTCGCTCTTGTAACCCCATATTTCCTTTGAAACATTCTGACAAAGAATCAAAACCAGATGTCACTTTTTGAAGACTCCTAAATGACCGGATGTTTGCGAATTAATTGTACGCCAGTGGAGGAAGATAATAAATAATGAAGAATGCTCCAGAGGAAAGAAAGCTATTAGGGGTGCGAACAGGGAAAAAAGTGAGTGTGTGTGGGGAAAACCAAATCAGGGAATTTAAACCAAAACAAAAAATCCCCAAATTAGCTTTTGATTGCAGCGCCATCTAGATGTCAGAATTCGCTACATTTGCAGCTTTCAATTCCCCTTTTCGAATCGATTAAAAACTTTTGAAACAGTGGCCATTTTAAAAGTGGGTGTTTTGCTGATTTTCTGAAAACGGTCAATTTTGTCCCAAATTTTAAAAGTCTGTAACTAGAGAAATATTTTTTTTTTTTTTTTGAAAAATCCTTTTGGGATATTTTATATGTCCCTTAGTTGTAACTACTGTAATTAAAAAAAAAATCTGCGAGGGTCATGTGACAGATTTTAGACCTGCCTGCCTGATTTGAAATGGAATACCTCTTAAGTTAACATGGGAGCCATTCCATTTCAGATCAGGCAGAGGGTGTCACATGACCATCACAGATTTTTTTTGAAAAAATTACAGTAGTTACAACTAAGTTACATATAAAATATAACAAAAGGATTTTGCAAAAAAAAAAAAAAATATTTCTCTAGTTAGAGACGTTTAAAATTTGGGACAAAGTTGGCCGTTTTCAGAAAATCAGCAAAACACTCACTTTTAAAATGGCCACGGTTTCAAAAGTTTTTAACCGATTCGAATGATTTTTTTTCTATAAATAAAGAAGGGATGGTATTTTATGTAGACACTAATTTTAAAAATTTAGTTGGCTTCATTGATAAAGAAAAAAAAAAGTGTTTCTGAAGTGAAAAAATAGTGTTTGTTCCGATTTAATGATTTTTTTTTCTTATGAAAGAAATTTATTTTTGACGAAACAGAGGGTGGTGATCTAAAGTGCTGTTATGGAAGTTTTGTATCAAATTTTATTGTAAGCCTGAGATGCATATCCTCTCAGAATTTAAATTTTGAAATTTGAAAATGTTCAAAAATTACGATTTTTGAAGTGTGATTACTCAAAAAAGCCATTTTTTTAAAATCTGAAAATCTGCTCATTTGTTGCCCTTAAAGTGCTTAATGAGCTGCAATCAATTATATTGTGTATTTTTTCCCCAGATATTTTATATGATTTTTAAAAAATGGCCTTTTGTGCGTTTCTCAAAAAAGCCAGAAATTCAAACTCGGTATTATTTAATCACTTTAATATAATATTTAATCAATGTTTATTAAGAAATATACTGTATTGTTACACAATTACTACAGATAAATTGTACTTAACCTTCTTAGCACTTAAATAGCTCCTAGCATAAAGTGTAGCCACCGTGATTTAATGCATGTTATTCTGATCACTCCAATTACTTGTTTTAAACTCACACGCTTCACATCAAATATCACGTTTCAGCACTGATATGCATAGTTTTGAACGCATATGTAGTTATGTACTTACAAAAATTAGTAGAATCAAGTTCTTGAATCATCTTCTACTCGTTATTACCAAAAAAATGCAAAGACTAGGAGGGTTTAGATGGTGTTATATTTCTTGTGGTATTATATTCTGGCTATTGAAATTTTTTTTTCTAGATTATCTGTGTACAAATTATTTGATAAACCCCTAAACCATCGGTGATATATTCTTTATTTACCCCATTCAATAATTCTTATTCACACTTTCAATAAATTTTCCTATTTCGAAATCATGCATTGAGTTATATTTGTTTAAGAGGCTGTTAGTTTTCTAACTGTTTTTCACTTCTTGTTTGCTCGTGCGTCCCATGTAAGCATTACTATTTTAGGGATTTTTACTATTTAGCAGTATTGTAGGATAGCCAATAATGTTTTGATTGTATTCCTACAATAAATTTTACATTTGCTGTTGCCTGGTATTTGATATAAAGCGTGTGAGTTTGAAACTAGTAATTGGATTGAACAGAACAACATGCATTAAATCACGGTAGCTACGCTTTGTGCTAGGAGCTATTTAAGTTCTAAGAAGGTTAAGTACAATTTATCTGCAGTAATTGTGTAACAATACAGTATATTTCTTAAAAAATATTGATTAAATATTATATTAAAGTGATTAAATAAGACCGAGTTTGAATTTCTGGTTTTTTTTTTTTTTTGAGAAACGCACAAAAGGCCATTTTTGAAAAATCATATAAAATATCTGGGGAAAAAATACACAATATAATTGATTGCAGCTAATTAAGCACTTTAAGGGCAACAAATGAGCAGATTTTCAGATTAAAAAAAAATGGCTTTTTTGAGTAATCACACTTCAAAAATCGTAATTTTTGAACATTTTCAAATTTCAAAATTTAAATTCTGAGAGGATATGCATCTCAAGCATACAATAAAATTTGATACAAAACTTCCATAACAGCACTTTAGATCACCACCTCTGTTTTGTCAAAAATAAATTTCTTTCATAAGAAAAAAAAAATCATGAAGTCGGAACAAACACCATTTTTTTTTTACTTCAGAAACACTTTTTTTTCTTTATCAATGAAGCCAACTAAATTTTTATAATTAGTGTCTAAATAAAATAATATCCCTTTATTATTTATAGAAAAAAAATAATTCGAATCGGTTAAAAACTTTTGAAACAGTTACCATTTCAAAAGTGAGTGTTTTGCTGATTTTCTGAAAACGGCCAACTTTGTCCCAAATTTTAAACGTCTCTAACTAGAGAAATAAATTTTTTTTTGCAAAATCCTTTTGGGATATTTTATATGTCTCTTAGTTGTAACTACTGTAATTTTTTCAAAAAATTCTGTGAGGGCCATGTGACAAGTTTCAGACCTCCCTGCCTGATTTGAAATGGAATGACTCATGGTTAACTAACTCTATTTGTTTCCAACAAGGTTACTTAGCAAAGAGCAATGAAATAATGTTTTTTACAATTTTTTTGCTTTGCTTGAGTAACGTTGGTATCTATTAGTGAGCATTACTTATTTGAGTTGTTATTTTAATATTTTTTTTCATCAAAACCTAATTTTCTTTTATTAATTTTTCTGCACTTGTATCTTAGGGACCGTTCAAAAATGGTGTCAAGCTTTTTCCCCAAATATTTGACCCCCCTCTCCCTTTTGTCACAAAATGTCACACCTCAACGGACCACCCTACGCCTCTTTGTCACATATCACGCTATGTTGCATAAGCATGTTATCACACTTCTTGTTGCCCCCTCCCCTCCCTTGGTCACACTTTGTCAATTTCACTAACCCCCTCCCCCTGGAAGCGTGACATCATTTATGAATGATTCCTGATTTTAAAATTTCCTTTGATACATTTATTGTTTACGAAGAAAAAAAAACTACAGAAAACGTTATTTTTTTATATTGTTCTATTACATTTAACGAACGAGGTCGCAAAACAATAAAACGTGTCATGAGGGAAAAAAATCAGGAAGATCTGATCTGATCCATTCTTGAAAAGATGGCAACATAGCTTTAATAGAAGATGCAAACGATTCCTGTTAGCTGTTCGCATAAGCCATCTCCTAAAGATCGTCCTTTCGGTTTTATAGGCAGTGAGTCATTCATTTCAACCGCCAAGCCCCGGCTGTGCATGTTTATGCAGCTGTTGTAGCACAGCTGTAACAGTGGACAGTGAGCTGATGAGCTACCGAGCGTTTGAAAATAGAGACTTCCTAAAATAAATAAATAAATAGATGTCTGCTTATATTTGGAATTGAATAGGGAAAGAAATATAAAAACCGGATGCTTGCTCTTGCACAAACTGCAAATTTCGCAAAAACATGTGCCTTTAATGCATCCCTTCATCTCTCAGTAGAAGAAAGTTACAGTGGTGTAGGTGGATGTAGTGGATGATATCCTCCTTCTTTTTTATTTTAACCCAAGCCTCCCTCCACATTTTGATTTCAATAGCTTATGCCCATGTCTATAATCATCCTCCCCTTTCTCCCCTCTCCCAGGACTACACCAATGAAAATATAAGGAGTTTGACAAGGTTCGTCATTTTCAGGAGGGGGCAATTGCAAATCCCTGGCTTTGAGAACACAAAGTACACTTTGGGATGTGCATAAATTTTTTTCTATAAAATTTAAGGCGTACGATTTGAAATGATAGGCCTGAGTCTGACCATAGGGGAGTATTAGGTATTAGGAGTATAGGGGATCATTTTTCGTATTAAACGTATAATTAGCTGCCGAGCACTAAGTAGCAGCACGTTATCAAGCAGAACCACACGGTTTTATAGGTGTCAATAAAGTAATTTTTACTATTTTTCATGAAGAATTGATAGTTCAAATTGACAATACTTCAAAACTGGACTTATGGACTTATTGACTTTTACCAGAACTTCATCAATGTATAGAAACAACGTGAATTGATCTGCTACTTAGATTAATGTACTAAAAGACGGAATATTTATTAATTCTTTTCGTTTTTATTTTACTGCATTTTTAAAGATTTTTTTTGTCAAACTATCTAGTAATGGAGGTTTGACCCGCGTCCTACTTCTTGATTTAGTTTTATGCGATGGTGTAACATTTTTAACCATAGAATATTTTATTAGTTTTGGATAGAAATACTGACAATTTGATAGTTTGTAGATCAAACCAAATAAATTTTGTTTTTAACTTATGGTTAAAATCACTGAATGCACTATACGAGAAAATGTTTATTTAAACGCTTCCTGTTTATGGATTATTTTAATTATCTGATCAACGTAAATATAACTAAAATTTACATTTTTTACTTTGTCATTAACTTTATTAACCGCCATATTCATCGTCAACCTAACTCCACGCGTGAAACCACGAGATCCGTAAACTCGGAGTTGGGGCTTAGCGCTGCGAAGTTAAAAATTGGTATTCACAGAGGAAAATCAACCTGGGGTTTCCCAGCCACGAAGTTAGTCAACTCGACGCCATGTGGGAACGTACGCAGGCCCGTTATTGGTCAAAACTATCACATGATTTTCTTCATGCTTTTTCGCCGCGCAATGTACATTTCGTTTCCCGTTTTTTAAAATTGCCGTTCTCTGCGATATAGCGATGAATAAAATACGAGTGGTTTTTAGCCCGTTTGATAAGGTATTACTTCTAGCACTCGTGGGAAAAATTTAAAAATATTGAAAAGTAAAGAATCCAATAAAATTTCTCTCGGAAAATGAAAAAATATATATATTTAACGAGGAGGAAATTATAACTAATTTCATCATTTTAATATATCTCTTTCTGACATTAGAAATGTACCATTCACAAACGATATATATATAATATAGAAATGTATCATTATGAACCAAGCAGTAGTGTATTATTGTATCTTTTAAATTTTTATTTGAATATTCTTTCATTAAATCAAGGCTGTAACCAGGGATGCCCACGGACCCCCCCCCCCCCCGAAAATTTTCGCAGTGTAGCATATATTCAGTGTTTCTTTCAGACCTTTTGCTCCGCGAGGGCAGGTGACGAATTAGGAGGGGCGATGTATGATCTCAAATCATGCTGTGTTATTTTATATAATAGGTAGAATAGAAATGATGATAATATGGATCTTTTAAATGTATATGATAGATCCCTGGTAATATACAGTAGAATCAATTTCCGGCTTTATGTTTAATGAAGATAGGGGAGTGAGTTTCTGAAATTTTTGTAATTGAAATCTTATAAGTTATTTTTAGGCTGGTTCGGGGCGGGGGGTCCGGGCCACCCCCGGAATTTTTTTGCAATTTAAGTCCGGAGAATGCAGTTTTAGGCTCTTAGGAGAAGTTAGAGGAAAGGGGGGGGGGGGGGTCTAGGGTTCTCCCGTGAGAAAATTTTCAAACTAGCCTTAAAAATGCTGTTTTACTTTATTTTTGTCAACGTCACTGAAGACGGGTGCGAGCATAGGCGTAACTAGGGTTGGTGAAAGGGGGGGTCACCCTAAAAATGTACAGACTAAACACCAATAAGAAGTTTAAAAGAGTTGAAAATTTATTAGTCAAAAATACTTGTCTCTAAAGATATACTCCGTGTTTATTTCAGGCATCTGCCGGGGGGGGGGGGAGCTACCCCCTTGGAGCAAGTCAACTACCCCCCCGGCAAAAAATTCAGATCACAAGTTTTAAAAAAAGAAAGAAAAGAGAAATTACGCTTTTAAGACACTTTACTTTCAGAAACACTTTCAGGGAAAGGACATTGAACACTATCACGAGCGACACCAAAAGTAACTTAAAAGATATGATTTTATTTTGAAAAAAATTTCGGGGGGAGAGTAACCAAACTCCTTTCTGTTTCCTCTAATATCAACAAAGTATCCCGAAATTGCATTGCTAGGAAGATTTCAAAAAGTTTCTTGGGGAGAGCCCTCGAACCCTTGCCTCCAGAGTTAGCCTAAGCATTATAGATGTAAGACTAGTTACAAAAATTTAAATTAAAAGCCCCAAATACCCACTCCTGTAACTTCACCAAAGATCTAAACATACATCTACTATATATACATCAAAAAGCTATCATATATGTAAAAAAATTCATATTAACATCATTTCTAGTCATTCATTTATATATATGTATATATAAAGGGTATGATTTTGAAGCATACATTGCCCTTCCTAATTCTTAACATGCTCCCCCTGCTCCGGAGCCAAGGCAGTATCTAGAATATTTTTTCGGGGGTGGCGGGGCAGACTTCGACACACTTATGTTAAGCAAAGTTTCAGGGAGGAATATATGATACATTGCAAAAGATTCCTGGGGGGGGGGGGCGGCCCGTGGGTCCCTCTCCCCCTGTGGATAAGGCCTTGATTCACAAAAACATTAAACATTTATTACTAGATCTATTAGTTTATTTTTTAACCCTTAAACTACGGGTAACGTCAATAGATGATTTGGCGAAACTTTCCTGTGGTACGGGTAACGTCAATCAGCGATTTGATGAATTTTTGCTAAAAATGTAGGTTTCAAAATAAAAAGCTGAACAAATGGAAATGAATTCGTTCTTTACATTGTAAGTAATAATTTAATCAATTGAAAATGACAAAATTAGAGGTGCAGAAGGGGATAGTGACCACTCGCTTTTGATACAGTGTGCCGCCGATTTGCAAGCAAAAAAATTCCAATTAACATTACCAAACAAAATATAACAAAACAAAATATGACAAAACAAAGCCAATGACAAAATTTTCTATGGCGAAGGCGTTTTTTTTCTCAAAAAATCAGAATAGGTCGAAAATGGGGAGTCTACGACTAATGTTGATTAGAACTCTCCAGTTTTGCCCACTTCATATAAGAAACTCATGACATAAACGCAAGAAATAGATGTATCGCCATTTATGCAATTTTTGAATACTTTTTTTTTTTTGGCGTTCAGACAAACAGTTTTGCGAATATATTCCCGTAGTTAAAGGGTCAAATCAAACGCAATAGAAAATTCAATATTTAGCGCTAGGCAATCTTCTATGTCCAAGCATTCCTAATATTAAAACTGGGAAATAGTGGAATTTTAGAGAAAAAAATCTAAATTCCCCTACAAAAATGCTCATCTCTACAATAAATTTCTAAAAATTTTGTTAAATTTGTAGCAAAACATACCTCAAAAGTGGAAGCGTCTGAATCAAATTTTCTTTTCTTTTTGGATGACGAAAGTGTCCATCGCTGGATTGCTAACATTATTATGTACCGAAAATAATTAAAAATTTAGCTAAAATATAAATAATACTTGATTGTAAATGAAGATGCAGCATTAAACCGTAGCAGTAAAGATTGGAAACGTTGAACGGATGATTTCCAGAGTCGTAATGCAATCAGTGATGGGCCATAATAAGAAAAAAAAAAAAAAAAAACATTTAAAATATAAGAGATGAGAGAACATCTGTAAATGAGAATGCAATGCACATTCAGTTCATCAGTTTTCCAATCGGCTCATCTACAAAAAAGATTTTACCAAAATGGGTGTTTGAACAGGAAGTCATAAATAAATACAAACTGCTCTTTAAGTTTCTTGATGAGCATCCCTTCCTGGCTTGAGGGTTTAACCCATTAGGACAATTGTTGGCTAGGGGTCCTTCATTTTCAGACCCCAACACCGGTTTATCAGAAAACAAAACTCCATTACAGTAGAGAATATTTTCCAAGAAACTTATTACTTGTGCGATTGTATTCCCAAATTGCTGCCTTTGGGTAAAAAAGACATCAAGAAGGAAAGAAAACCCTCTGGAGTGATTGAAAGGATATCTGTTTGTCTGTGTGTGGTACGGTGATTGAAACCACATTTCGCTGTAAACCCCCCCCCCCCCCCCAAAGTGATACGGGGGTTGATTATAACCAGATGAAAAGTCCTCTTTATTATGAGCTGCATAGTTTGGTCATGATCACAACCCTTCAGAGAAAGAGGAAATAAAACCATATATGCATATGTGTTTAATTTTGTTAGGAAAAAATGTGCTTTGCAAGGCAGTAGCCCGAAATTTTTTCGTGTGCCTAAAAAAGTAAATACCCAATGGGGGGGTTTGAACCCCCAAAACCCCCCCTGATTACGCCTATGGGTGCGAGGGCTCTCCTCAAGAAACTTTTTGAGTTCTAAGTCCCAGCAATGAAATTTCGGATGGGGGTCATTCATAAATGATGCCACGCTTCAAGGAGGGGAGGGGGATCATGAAAGTGTGACAGTTTGTGACAAGGGGAGGTGAGGGAGTACAATTTGATTTCTATAAAAACATTTAAAATTAAACCTATTTTATGCTAATGTAATATAGCGTGACGTGTGACAAAGGGGGGGAGGGGGTCAAATATATTGAAAAAAAGTGGGACATCGTTTTATGAACGATCCCATACGTTGTTTGGGGAGGTTAGAGGATGTGAGAAATAGTTCGGAGATTCTCTAGTCTCGCAAATTTTTCGTAACTAAAGTCTAATTTTTGGCTACTTTTGGTGACGCTACTGATTGATTGTGTTTGGTGTCGTTCCCCAGGAAATGTTCCTGAAACTGAAGTCTTAAATTGCAGTTTCATGGTATCGTAGATGATGTAGGAGAATGAAGAAAGGTCCACAGGACATAGTACGAAAATTTTCCAAAACTGATGAAGTTCTGAAAATGGAAAATTTTAGGCCATCTTTGGTCACGTTAAGAAAAAACGAGATGAGCTGGGGGGGGGGGGGGGGCATACTTTGAAAGATTTTCCAACCTGAAGCCCAAAAAGTGCAGTTTTAGGCTGTTTTTTGGTGGCCTTATGGGAAAAGGGAAGGTGTCTAAAGTTCTTACAGGAAAGTTTTAAACTAAAGTCTTAAAGCACAATTTTTGGCATCTTTTTTCACATTAAAGAGATGTAATATTGCAAAAAATGTAGGGCACATGTACAATGGACATATTTATGTGTTTACTTGCTTGCAAAGCGATGATCATTGGCCAGTCAAGCAGAAAATCACCTGAATCTAGATTTAGATGTTTTAAGTATAAATGTATATTGTTTTTTAAAAGATATTTGTCATTGTTTCTAGAAAATTTCCAAAAGTACTCTTAATGTTGACCTCAAATAAACAATTTAATTTCAAAGTAACAGTGTCAAACATTTCATTGGCCAACCGTCTCTCGTCGGATATGTAAAGATTCAGATAACAGAGGTATGGATCAAAAGGTTCCTATCATATGTAAAAAAAGGAACCAAAACTCAATAATAAAAGGTTCTTTTAGGAAGGGGTTATATTCATGAGATTTAATGGAATAAAGGAGATTGCATTGATTATCTAGTACTCTGAATCAGGGCCACCGATAGCCCAGGCGGGCCCCATGTCAGTTGTGTCGCCCCTACCCCCCTCCAACCTCCCTTACCCTTGCATCTTAACCATAGAAAAATTTTACCCACTGCACTATACTCTGATGCCGAACCGAGCCTCATGAATCAGCCATACCTGACACCCCTCTCAACAGCCATGCTTAAAACCAGGTGTTATCTGAAGGACCGGAGCTTTGGCGTTCCACACTTTGTTGGCAGTGAGAGGCCAGTTTTATGACATAAAAAAAGGGGCCACTTTATTTCCTCTATATTTTAAATTTTTCTTTCTTTCTTTCTTTTTTTTTTAATTGTCACCTGAACCTTTCTCCTGGGGGGGGGGGGCAGTTGGCTTGCTCCGAGGGGGCAGTGCCCCCCCCCCCCGAGAGATGCCTGAAAGAAACACTGCATATATTCCTCCCTGAAACTTTCCTCAACATAACTGTTTCAAAGCCCCCCCCCCCCCAAAAAAAAAAGAAAATCTGGTTATGGCCTTGCATTGAATTCATGAGAGTATTTACAAAATTGCATTTGATTTAAATTATAACTATTGTAAATATTTTATTCTTACAATCACTTCGCATTGGCAAAGTACAGTAAATATTTGGTTTAAGTCTTACAACTGCATGAAACGGCAATTCAAAATTATGTGATTTGGGGTTAACAAGAACCCTTTTTCTAATGCAAATATGAATTCATAATACAAATACATATAGCGAATATTTTGACTTTTTCAAAAACCTTGCAGTTTACCTTTAAACACAAAACTGCCATTAGCATTATGGATTCATTTCATATGTCTTTTTTTTTTTTTTTTAAAGAAGCTTTTCACACATTCAAAACCTTTGTTAAATTTAAAAAAAAAAAATTGAAAAGAAAAGAATATACAAGCAAATGTAAATTGGTCAATGACATAAAACACATGGTAAAGGTCAACAAGTTTATTTTATTCGACATACATAAATCAAAATATTCCACATGAACTTCGCAGGCCCAGAAGTAACCTTGGCAAAAAAAAAAAAGGACGCATGTTAAATGTTCAGTATATACATGTACACTTTAAAGTAGAATAAAATTATATCAAAAAGCAACACGGAGAGAGAAAAATAAATAATTAAATAAAAATACTACAGATATATTACCCCCATTGTTTGGTATTTCTGTTCAATTAGGAATCATGATAAAGTTTCAAAATCTTTAATGAAGCAATAGCTCCCGAGAGAAAAACATTATCGGAAACACACACAAATGACAAAGAAATCATTGAACAATACTAGTTAATAAAATTAAAAAAGGGGGGCAATCCAATTTATGAACACTTAAAAGATTAATTAAAAGCACCAAGTAACCTGCAAAATTTTCTATGTCAGATCACATATTTGTTTTGGATACAAATCAGTATTTCAAATAGTCCTAGTAAAGATTACATAATTAAAACAACTTGCAACTTCTAAAATAATGGGTAACAAGGAAATGTTCTGGATGAGAAAGAAAATAAAATTAATATAAAAAATCTGGAATATTTTGACAAAAAGGGTAGAATAAAACATATTTTACTGGACAATTTTTGAACTAAGAGAAAAAAATTTGAACAATTAAATTTCGAACATTTTAAGAAAAAAATTTGAACAATTAAATTCCAAACATTTAAGTTAAGAAAAAGTTTGAACATTTATGAGAAAAATTTTGTACAATTAAATTTCTTTTTGCAAAGCCATCAGATGTACTATTGCTGCTACTTGCAATTAATACATCCATTTGTGATGAAACATCATCAAAGAGGCCCTGCAGCTCTTCATCTAATTCTGGCTCAGGATCACCTGAAATGAAAAGTTATTTGCTTACAATATTTGAAGAATATATATTTAAATAAATCAAATTTACATTATAATTTTTTGATTTTTTTCCCCATGGTTAAACATAATATTCTCAAAAAACACAGGTATGCCTTTGTATAAAAAGGGGCAATGCACTTATGAATACTTATTTATAGCCCATAACAATGCATTAGCACTGATTTCTTATTTTCAGTAAGTACATGTGATTTTGTTGAAAATGTGATTAAAACTTTCAAGGAAAAAAACAGCTTTTATTCATAAAATAAACACTCTGAAAGGATGAAAAATACAAGTTGAAGAAATTATTCATGGTTACACGTATTATTTTCTTTTACAACAATTTCAAAATGAGTTTGAAAAGACTAAGCAATGAGCCAAAAAAAATTAAAAATATACTTAAGATTTCATGCTAACTGCTAGAAAAATATATAAAATATTTACAAAACATTTCTTTTCATAAAAACCTTTAAAATTTAAACCTTTAACAGCTCCATATAATGGAACAAATACCTTGAACTGGATATTTTTTTCTTTCATTTTCTTTTCTACTTTTAGTTGAGAAAAGGTTTAATTACAAAAATATTCAAATCGGTTTTTTTACTGCTAAACACACACAATTGCTGTCAACAAATACATTAAATATTAAATATTAAATATAACTCACAGAATACGAATGGTATTTTTACTTTTTTTTTTTTTTTCTGGGCTTTCTTCTTTCTTTGCTTTTCTTTTTTCAGGGGGGTGGGGACATACCATTGATAACCGCCTCGGGTGTCACCTATGCTAGCTTTTGCCACTGGTTGGGGGGAACAATAATACTTTTTAAAAATCATTCGACAATTTATCCTTATATGACATTACCCTGTTTACAATTATAAGTAGGTGTTATACGACCAAGGTGCTGTGAGAAAAATTAAATTCTTCCACTGGTGCCAAGCAGCCAAAATTGGCTTAACATGATTAAAGTACAAAATTTAAATATCACTGAATTAATCTATACTGGCAGCTGCTTAGCATCAAAAGCTCAAAACTTTTCCTGCCTTGAGAGATCAACGCAGCCTTGTCGGTTCAAAATTTTATAGGGGGGGAGGGGGTTAAAGGGTATATATTCAATGCAAATTATAGGTAAAATCAAACTAAAAAAAGCTAAAGTCAGTGGCGCAGCAGCCCTTTTGGGGGCCATGGCCTACTGTGCAAATCCCAATTTTCTAGACCTGACGCGGAATCCCCAGTGTTTAGTTCCCAAGCATGCTTGGTCCTCATTTTATCGACCCCACTGAAGGGATGGCTGAGTCAACCCTGCCCAGCTTGGGAATAGAACCCCGGACCTGTGGAATGGTACCACGGAAGGCTACCACTCAATAGGTAAAATCAACAAAATACATAAACACATGCAAAAATACATTGTATTTAAGTCAGGGGGAAAACAAGTCCCCCCCGCCCCGGGGAGCCCAAATGATGATCCTGGATATACTGAAACTTTTATATACAAAAACGTTTGATGGGTGCTTATAGTATTATGTATAATGTAATTCAGTTCTATGACATACCTAACTTCTGCCTATGACGATGGTCTATTGATTGGTGTCATTAACGTAGAAATTCAGGCATAACCGCTATCACCCACCAAATGGAATTTGCACAGTGGTGCAGTTTGAAATGCAGCGTACATTGAGCTGCTCTCGAATAGTAGGTAGGTAACGAAGATAACTTGAATATAATCAAAAACTCAGATAACCCGGTCCAAATCGAGAGGGAAAACGTGGGTAAACAGGCGAAATGAATGAAAAGGTCCTCAAAGATGTGAAAAAAGCATTTACTGTGCATATGCATAGGACTTTGCTTATATAGAGGGGCAAGGTTAAAATTAGGAATAAACCGGACATTGATTTCCCAGATATTTGGTCTCTTGTGTGACTTATTTGTACAGGATATACAGCTCTGGTGTTCAAAACCTGTAAATTCTATACGTAAAAAACAAATTTTATTTGCGAGATGCAGGCCATTCATTTCAAAATTTTCCGGGGAGGGGGTATATTTTTACTACCTATTCCTACTGCAGGTAACAAACAAAAAAGTACATAAAAGCATGCCTAAATTCAATATATTTCTAAAAGTCGGGGGGGGGGGGGGGGGGGTAAGGGCAATTTATGCCCCAGATTGCCCATATGACGGGCCTGGCCAGTAGACCGGATTTTGTGTTCAGTAACAGGACAGGGTTACGGAGATATTAAAACAAAATATACAGACGTAGATGTGCCGATATATGTCGTTCTATCAGTACTTCTTAGCCCCCCCCCCCATCTCTCCTTTACTATGCACTGAAGTTGTGCTTAATAATATTGTTGCAGAACATTTGCTAAATGATTGATAACATGCAATTACTAAGCAAGAGAGATCATGATAACTTACCTTTATACATTCTTCTTCCGTCTAATAAGGCATCAATACGAATCTGTTAATCACTGATGCTCACCAACTGTTCTAGAAACTGTAGGCTGGCTCACATTACACAGATCCCCTACAACAATCTGAAATGATCCGGGATATGGACGCAAAACAGCAAAAAAACGTAATGTCAAAAGCAACTGTTCTCTTGGGGTCAGTGCCTTGTTCAAATAGGTTTTATGCGCGATGGAATTTTCTATCAGTTTTAATAACTCTAAAGTTGTATTTTTTGTAAGGCCTCTTCAGAAATTCAAGATCGTGTAAGGCGAAGAAAGCTCTAAAAACTCAACGTATTCCAATTTTCGCAACATCCAGTCCGCCATTGCTAATGTTTACATGTACTGCGCATGCGCTCAAACCTTAACTTTGCTATGGAGCTTGGTTGAGTTACTCGACCTGGCATGGTTTCGGGAGCCTGTTTGCGCCATGGAGGTAGTATCGAGGGGAGATGACACGGCGGCTAACATCAGAGGGATCGGGGTTACCATTTCCTGCCATGTGTCGCTCTTTCGCATCGGCACAAACAAACCGTGTGCTTAATGCTTTTCTACGAGAATTTTTCAAATTTTCATTGCCTATATCTTATTCCGATTTCATGCAATCTTCCAAATAACGCGAAAAACAATTACACCATACTATTGGCAAGTTCTCATTTAAAAACGGTTAACATTAGGTGTAATTTTATTATAGAAAATGCTGGTTTTTGTAACGCATTTTTCGATGCTCTGAGCGCTTGCCTTTCGATAATTTTTGCCGGTTTTCTCATCTATTGTATTAATATTAAACTTATTTTATACATTCTTTTTCAGAGTTTGCGCTTCCATGTCTTATCAAGCATTTTTTAAAAAGTTTTAATAAAGATTTTGTATGCCTTATTAATATATGCACACACACACACACACACACACACATATATATATATGTGTATATATATATATATATATATTTATTTATTTACATGCACATTTGATCTGATATTTATGGTTATATAAGCAATGATATCGCATTGTAATAGAAAGCTCATTAATGTAAATATTTCAAAGAGGACATTTAATTGTTGCGTAACATTTTATTTAAAATAAAGTACATTGTATTTCAAGAAATAAGTAGTTTAAAAAAAATATTTGCAGAATTATGCATAAAAACTAGCGTCTATGATTCAAAGTATAAGTTTTAGGAATATCATTTTTAAAAGATAAAATTAAAATTGAGATTTTTTAATGAGATATTTTTTTTATTTCTGTTCAAAAACACTGAAATGATATAAATAATGACAAGCATTTGCTTAGTGATGTGACAAATAGTTCTTGAAATTAAAAATTAAAATAATCTATTGGTACAAAAGTTAGTATTCATAACAATAAAAAGAGCTTCACACGGGGAGTAAGATCTTTAAAAAATTTCATTACAAAGAAAAATGCTGATCAGTGATTTAAATTTCTGAATGACTGAACACAAATGGGTATGCTCACTAAATTTGAAGCATTTACTGGAAAACGAGGAACTGTGATGCATAGATTTTGGGGAGTTAGTGTATAGGAATGTAAATTTTAGTATCATTGAAACCCAAGGTCGATGAAGGAGAGGCACCCCCCCCCCCCAATTTTTTTCTATTCAGCGCCAAATTTTAACAGTAATATGTAGATGTTAATAACAAGATTTCTTAGGAAAAATCCCACTAAGAAAAAAATTCTGGTTGTACTGCTAATTTAGACAATCAATCTCAGTGACAAAGAGCATATGAAATTAGATAGGCAGATAGAAAGGAGAATGTGTTATATTTAACAGTGCCGGGTCAAAGGGGGGGGGGGGGGGCACCCGGGCCCTTGCCCCGGACGGCACTTCTGGGCAGCAAATTCATTTGTGATGCAAAAAAAAAAATGAAGAAGAAGAAGAAAAAGACAATAAAATTAAAAAAAAGAAAAATATATTTAATTAAGAAATTTAACTTTTGGAAAGAGAAAATTAAAATCCTAGTTCGGCGCTCCGATTTGATCATTGATCGGCTATTTTGCTAACGATTAAAACCGATTAATAGAATTATTTATTTGTATAAACTATCGGAAACTAAAGTTGAGATATACTGAATATGTTGCGTTGTTGATCAGTCGGCAGGCTCGTCTGTTAGGCAAGGGCTCTATATTAAGGCCGTTTTAGGGGGCGGCAAATTTTCAATGATAAAAATTTAAATTAAAAAAGTAAAGGTTTTTTCCTCCTCTGATAAAGAAATATAAATCATGCTATGCTAACATTAAATAGTTTTTCATTTACAAACTTTCAAAGCATCCTTTTGGGAAGGGTCGAAGGGGGGGGGGGAGAGAGCTTGTGATAGTGAAATATAAATCATGTCATGCTCAAACAATACAGAAGTTCTTCTTTTACAAATTTTCAAATCATTCTTTTGGGAACGGGGGGGGGGGGGGGTAGCTTGTAAGAGACATTTGAGAAGGCAGACATGGCTCTTTGATACGGGCGTTAGTTGGGGGGGGGGGGGGGGGCTTTCTCCTATATTTAAACAAAAATGCTAATTTCGTTCTGCATTTTGATGAGTATTTTCGTGAGTAAAAGAGTTTTTAAAAAGTTTTTGTATGCCTTTTTTCTCCTAATATATTTTTGCCGTCCCAAATGCGCCTTAAGGCACTGATGTCTTAATGCCACTGGCCAGATGCACCAGTTTGCATATAAATTTTCCCGAGAGAGAAACCCCTGGACTGTCAGAATTTCATATCTCCAGTTAAGGGGGCCTTTCAAATGGCTCTACCAACTCCCAATGTTGAGCTGAAGGGACCATGCCTGGGAACATTAACGAAAGTTTCATGGATTTATCAATGGCTCCCCCCCCCCCCCCAAATAAAAAATCCTTAAAAAAAGGCCAGTACATAAAGGCGATGTGAAATATGACCAATAATTAGATGAAGGGGGGCAGCATATTTAAGTTTGGCCCCGCCACGGAAAACTCCGGCACTGATATTCTATCGTATATGTAGAGTTAGCATTACAGACAATCTTACTTTCTCACAACATTAACGAACATTACTATTCATATTAAAATTAATATACATACACGTATTTTTTACTTTTTAAATATGATTTACTTATCTAATTTCATTAAAATTATAAAAATGTTTTCCACATCATCCAAGAGGTACGGTTTATAGAAGCATTATCCCTTTTACAAAATGCAAGGCGGATATCCCCAGGAAGTATATATTCCTTCTATATTAAGTTAAAATAATGATCCACAAAAGTTTTCAAGAGATTTCATTGCGTACTGCTATATGTACAGAAATAATTTCCAATGAGTGGCAGCTCTGGAAAAGTTTAAACGAAATGAATTGGTTGATTTCAAATTTGGAAAAACAGTCAGGGGATATGTCTCGGAAATGCAACTATAACATTATAAAAACAACAGACATAAAAAGACAACAGAATCAATAAGAGCTACGAGAATGAGCACGAAAATAACGGTCAGTTCAGCAGAAGCTTGGTCTCCGATGGGCACTTGCATCGGCCCTGCCACGCCCCCCTATCGGCACAAACAGAGCTCGGTAGGGTTGCTATTTGGCAGGACGTCACGTGGTACGATGTCATCTCCCCTAGATAATAGCTCCATGGTTTGCGCGTAGTCAAAGTTGATGGTGAATAGGGAATCCGCGGTAACTCCAAGTTGGAGCGGTTTCGCGTCAAACCATGAGGTTAGAGTTGACGGTGAATACGGCGGTATAAGACATTCAACTGGTTAAATTTCTTTCTCACTATCTGATATTTCCAGTTGTAACTGAAATAAATTTTATGATGTACAAAGTGAAAAATCAAAAAGTGGAAATAGCCACTGTTTAAAAAAAAATAGTGTTCAAAACTAATACAATCTAATTTTTTATCATTTTGAAGGAACCAAAGAATTAGGCTGATATAATGCTTCATTTTTTACATGACATTTTAACTGCCTACTATAGAAAGTATTCATTTTTATACAGTTGTGGATTAAGGAAGTGTACTGTAGCCTTTTGATAATATTGCTTACAAAGTTTAAAATATATAAACAGCTACAACATTTTTTCTTATGGGGTTAATTGGTTATTAAAATATATGTTAACTAACGTATAGCTTGTACATTTAGTGTTATTTACCCTGAAATAGAAGATGCTGTAACAGTGTAATACAATCATCCCTCATTCAGTGATTAGAGGATGCAAGGAAAGAGTTCATTTATAATAAAATGTACAGTTCTACCATCAAAAAAAAAAAAAAAAAAGAGTTGTGACTGGCACAGTGCCTAGAAGAATTCATTCATGTTCAAGGGGGAACTGATGGTATAAGTAATGTGCCGTTTGTGTTCTGGTTTTAGCTTATTTAACATAACTTGATTTCTTCCGAACTCATGCTATATGCCAGTTTACAAATTTAGTTTTTTTTTCAATAAACAGAGAAGCAAACATTCTGATTCGCATGCTAATAAACGCTCCTGAAAAACAAACTCCCCTAAAACTGTCATGCGTAGAAACGTCCAAACGTCAGAACTTCGTGGTCAAACTGTATGTGACACTTGAAACTATAGGAAACTTTACTAATTCAAACCTTCATTCCTTTAACAGTTTTGGTTCCAATTATTTGTTGTTTTAACCATTAAATTGGCGATTGGAAAATGTTTGAGACACTTAATTAGTGCATGTAGCTTGTAATAGCATTTCTTTGAGCACATTTATTCTGGCTGTGAGGTTTTTATAACTCTCAATTCTTACTGCGATCAAACCTCCCTCAAGTGGGAGGTTTGACACAGTTTGTTCACTCTTGAAAAATCACTCATGGAAAGGGTAAGTTTTTAATTTAAATAAAAAAGACAGCGTAAAAAATACCTAATATTATAAGGTAATAAATAATATCAATCAACTCAGAATTTATGTTAATTATAGTGAAACAGAAAAACTACTTTGGAACAAAGTAGGTCAAATAAGTCAATATAAGTTTTACAAAAATAATCGTAAGCTGTTATTGAGAAATTTTAGAAAAATGTCACTTCGGGCATAATGTTATTGAAGATGAATTTTCCCACCTGGTGCATATTTCATTCAATGCTGTCACAAATGATTTATAGAAATATTTTCTATCTCATAACATTTTCCTAAATGTATTACGCCCCCCCCCCCTCTTTATCTTTTAATTTCTTTCTTTTTCTTGCTTTTTTTATCATGCATTATCGCATGGTATACTATCGCAGGAAAATAAATTTACATAACTGAACTGGTAGCTGGAGCAACGTTGCACAGTAAAAATTACGAATTTTACAAATTGGTTACATTTATGGCTAGGGTTGCAAGTTTGTCGCGGAAAAAAAAACCCGAAATTAGCGAAATGTTCGCGAGAACACAAATATAATAAAATATAAGACATCTGCAATAAAAGTCATTCTTCATTCTCAAACATAGGGATATTGTTAAAAATGGAAGAATTATCAACTTCATTAAAAACATTTAACTACTTGTATTCACTAGGATAAAAATAAACTCTGCATGCTTTAAAATAGTTTGAGGCTGGTTATCGAAATCTATACTTATTGTTACTGATTTAAAAAAAAAAAGATTTTGAATTCTTTCTTGGAGACAGCCTTTTTAGACTTTGGGTGCTCACAGATATTACATTATTTACATTCTAAAATTTTTCAAAAAACGGACATTTCGCTGGTCAATAACTAAAAAAAAAAAAAAAAAAAAATAGCGGGTTTTTGGAAAAAGCTTTAAAAACCGCTAGAATCCTCGCGAGTTAAGATAGGGCAAAGGGAACAACATTCTCTGCTACCTATTGGTACTTTCAGGATTCATTCGAATCCTGCAAGTTACAACAAAAAGTAACATGCAGCGTTGTTCCTGCCACCTATTCATCAATTAGTTGCATGATGTAATTACATTTAATATTATTGTTTATTTAAGTATTGTCACTGAAAGAGGCATTAGAAGGAAAAAAAAGCCTTTGACGTAATTCAGCTTATGTTGACACTTCTCATAGTTTAAATATAAATGCGTTCCGAGTTGTTTTCATATTGTAGGATGCCAGTTCTCTTTGCTTGCGCACCAAGGAAGTTACAAAGTGGGGTCTTTAACCCGCTTTGTAACTTCTGTTTCATTTTCATTGATAGTTTGTATTACATCACATGAGACGATACATACACACTTTTTAGGGCAAGTTATCAATAAATAAAGATTACGAAATATAATCTGTGAAAATCTTTACTTAATATGAAAATAATTAATACAATTTTACATTTTTTTCTTAAAGAAAAGCTTTTGTATGATTTTCATAAATTATTGCGACCTCCTAATGATATCTGAGTCAAAAAGCTTCTCGAATTGAAGGATTTTCTGCAAAAAGGATTAGCTTCAGCTTCAAATTGTATTTCAAATTACAAACTTTAAGAAATAGGTAATAAATGTTTAAAAATTTAAAACTCTCACGAAATTTTTTCTTTATTCTTTTGATAAATTACTATGCATTGAGAATATTGAAATCCTTTTTGTATGAAACAAAAGAAGCTTTTATTTTATGTTTTATATTTTTTAATACAAAATCAATGCAAAGTCAGAAATTTCAAAACGGAGCTGCATGCTTTTTGCAGCAAATCCTTCCACTCTTAACTCTAAAGGCCATCATGATTTCTCTCGACAAATAAAAGGCTTCCAATAAAGGTAGCTCAAGTACTCAGAATCTAAACCGAAAATCCGGCTATTGTATACATGCCCCTTCACGAATGCAGAACTAATAAACAAGTTCAGATTATCAGTTACCTCCTTTAACACTCCTCAAACAAGCTGTCTTACAAAGTTCAAGACTTGATAACATAAAATCGAAGTATTATCTCTTCTTCTCAAAGAGCTGTATCAGTTTTAAGGAAATCATTATATTGCAATCTGTTGACGACACTGAGCTATTTAAGATACATTTTCGTTGCATTAAAAGCTTGCTCAATGCTATTTCTATTGAGTAAAATTTTTGAATTCTCAACTGAATAATATATTAAAAATAAAAATCAACGGTAAAGTTAAGTGCAAAAATTGCAGACACGTGTTACGAGGTTACAAGGAACCCGTTTTTCAAAAAAAAAAAAAAAAAACAGTAAAAATGTGTTTTATTTTTATTCATCCTCGGTTTCTTATTCTTTTAATAAAATCGAAGAGAGCAAAAATCTTTCATTCTTTGTTGCTGTTCAATCAAAACTAATTTTAATGCAGTGCTAAAAAGTAGTTCTTAATTTTTCAATGAAACTCTAAAAGAAGAAAAACAAATTTCAGAGCAGTGGAGCACGACAAATTTCCGTGCTCTGGCCCCTCTTATGTTCCAAGAAAAATTTGTTTCTCCACTACTATCGAGGTATCAATGGAAATTCTGTAGACATTTTTTCTATACCATCATTGGCTATAGATATTCCTATAGAAATACTGCAAAGACTTTTCAATTTCTGACTTTCTTTCTTCGTGTAAATATTGATATTTGAACATTTTCTACACTAAAATTTGTTTGCAATCAAAATCAAAAAGAGGTATGTATGAAGATGGACGCTCTATTACGAATTTCTGAGAAAGGAAAAACCCTGCAACGTCCGCGTGGCCTCACGGATAAGGCGTCTGACTTCGAATCAGAAGATTGCAGGTTCGAATCCTGTCGGGTCCTGAAATTTCAGGGGTTTGAAGAACATATTATATTCTTCAAACCCCTGAAGTTTCAATAGAAATCACCACCCCCCCCCCCCCCCCCATTGTACCAACTGACTGCAAAGTTATTGTTTCAATATCTCCTTAAAATATTGAGAAATGGTAAAAATGAAAAGTGCTTAAATGAGTCCCATTCTTACGAATGAGGTTGGTACAAAAGATACTGATTTCATACTTTGCCTTATCAACAACATAGATTTTATTAGTTATCATTTCCTTTCGGCAACTTATTTAGTATAAAATAACTTTTAGCTGTTTTGAAAACAACATAAAAAATCAGTAAATTTAAATAACAAGATTTTATAAGGCGGCATTTGTGAAATGAAACACAATATTTATTTGCTTCAGAATATGCGTACAGGGGAAGAAAAACCTTTAATGCAAAAAGGATTATTCAAGATGCAAGTTGTTTCTTTTTATTCTTTATCTTTAAGATAAGTATTATTTGCCCTTCGATTGACACTATTATTAAAAAAAAAGGAATTTACTGAATTTTAGTTTGAAAATAAATGAATTGTTTTCTGACTGCTTTTTAAGTTATAATTGCTGTGATTAAGGGGATGTGTCAGTTGCCCTCAAGATAAAGCAAAAGGGTCGAGTTTCCCTCACCACTCAAATTATAAGCGACCGAGTTGCCCTCAATCCCCCTCTGGGACCGATATCTGGGAATATGGAATACCTGAATAATGAATGACAGGTTATTGCTGGATTTAAAGTACATTCAAGAATGTCACATGAAAAAGTAATCGAAGTATTCAGTGAGTAACTTGATTAATTGATGATTTTTTTCTCCTCTTTATATATAATAATATTTGTATAATAATAATAAAACTCCCATGTTTAGTTGTTCATTTAATCCATTGAAATAGTATAATGTATAGTATACCAACATGTTATATCTGAAGAACTAGAGCTCCTAGGGTAAACGTAATGCCATATTTGAATTCAGGGCATTAAGTTCCTACAAAATCAGCTCCAAAATTCTTGGCACCAAAATCAATTTTAAATAGTGTTATTTTTCTTCCGTTTATTAGAGTACTTTAAAATAATAATTATTATTACTCGTAAACAACCCCTTTTGTTGGTCAGAGAAAGAGCCCCTCTTATAGGTATGATAAAGAAAGGGTGCATCCGTATTCGCAAGACAGTTCCCCCAGGAATGCCATTGAAGCGTAAAGATAAACACCCAAAATGGAACCCCATTTATGACCACTACTGTAGTAAGAAAAATTGCTGTCGTGCCAAATAGGCGGTGAAATTCGTTTTCTGGAAAAATTCAAAAGCGCTTTCACAGCGCCGTTGACCGTCAGGTGGGCCACTCGTTGCCATAGTTACAGGACGATAATTCCGAGGTTTCTGGTAACTGATTAAAATAGACTTTGATCACAGTCAAACGTCCCGGAGAATAATCTTGATCAAGCAATGCAGATTTTTCGTAATGCCTTTTTTTTATAGTTGTGAGTCATTTGTTTTATTTATGAATAATTATTATTTTATTTTGTTAATACTAATTACCTTTTGTATTATAGAATGAAATACAGGATAGCAGTGTAGGGGCGGACTTCCCCGACAGCCCAACGGCCGTCGGGCCGGTGCGCCCTCGTCTCGATGCGCCCCTTCATCAAAAATAGGAGGGGCGCATCGATAAGAGGTAGGGACGCACCGATGCGCCCTACCTCTAAAAAGCTTTTTCAGTGTTCTGAGTGGTGACTTTGGGCGGGGAGATCCCCCCCCCCCCCCAGTAAGCATTTGGTGCCCTATTAGGGTAGCCAGTCCGCTACTGTAACTTATATTAAAATGCATTAAATGGAATAGCTGAGAATGTCTGAAAATGATTTGATAAAGATGTTCAAGGCATTTTTGAAAATTCGTTTCTTTGCATCAACTATTTTAAAATTGGTTTATTCATGGCAATATGAAAATAATAACAGTATTATTAAAATCTAAAGTGTGAAAAAAAAGTATAACTTGCAAAAAGCGTATCAAACTTAAAATGGGGTGGAAAGGGCGGGGGAGGGGCACCTTTCTAAATCTTCGCTGCATTTTAATAAATATTTAGAACTTTGTAGTTAATTCAAATTTTTGGTATTTCAAGTACTTCCTATTGGAGGGGGAAGGGGAACGACCACCCACTCATTCAATGTCTCCTTTAACCGATTTTCACTCAAGTAAATCTGGTTTTAGAAGTATAGTTTTTAATAAATATTAGTTTGCCGAGTTTTAATAAGAGCTCGAACTTCCGAAGGATCTGCGTAAACAGTTCAGGGGGTTGGCGAACAAGAGCAAGCAGGTGGCGGAAGCCCTCTAGTAGATAAAAAAAAAAAACTAAAGTTTAAATTTCAAAGTTGAACACAGCAATTGTTGAGATTTTCTTTAGTGAAAAACGGTTTCCATTATTTTTCTTGTATGATGCGTTTTCTTGGGATAAAGTATGGAAGAATTGCAATTTAAAGTAGTAAAATATAAAATTAATACTTAATTTATTGTTCTAATGAAAAATTTAGCTGAAAGTTACGATGAACAGTTGATACAGGGCCGCCGAGAGCTTATAATCGGGCCTCAGGGCAAAATACTAAAATGTGGGGCCCGTACACCCACAAATAAAGCCCTCCCTACTCCCCCTCATAAAATGACCAAAGATTGTCTACACCTACACTTGCGTTTTTTAGACTTTAATTTTGATAGATTCGGACCCCATCAATTTCTGTTTGCCTAATAGGGTGGCCTGTCTAATACTCTCACACTTATGATCATTTTTTTTTTTCTGCGTGACGCAAGTCTGATCAGAGAAGAGTACGTGTGGTGGGAAGAGGGAATACAAAATTTAACTTCCTATATCTATAGGCATGCCAATTGGTTGATATGTTTCACACAGCAACGCAGTAGTGGGAACAGTTAGTTAATAATAAAGGTGATTTTAATTTAATTAATGCAAAACTGGAATTTAATTATTTAGAAGTATATTAATTATGCCTTTGAACTAATTTTTCTTTGACTGTAAAGAATATCCAGGGCAAAGGACGTGAATCAAACATACCGCATCCTGCTGCACAGGTGGGCAGCATTAGTTACGGCCAGGGGCGGCCAGGGAAGAAAATTCCGAAAATGTCGGCCAGGGCATATTTCAAACAGACCGGCCCTTTGGGGGGGGGGGAACCACCAAGGAACAGAAAATGAACGCTACTCAGATATTATGCATCCCCCCCCCCCCCGAAAATTTTTCAAATTTACTCAATGACAACAACGAGTTTTAAATAGCTTTTTAAAAAGAATTTTGGCTTTCAAAATTGCAGTAATTTACATGAAACGAGGTAGAGTTGACGAATAGATGAATAAACATGAAAAATTATGTACTCGTCGTATTCTTTGCCTATTGAGTGTGTTACAATCAGTATGTTAACATCCAATAAAAATTAGTTCTAGTTATGAAAAAGTTAAAATAAATGTTCATTGTTCTGGTTTCCAGTACTATAAGTATAACACACAAATAATAACAGGTTTCAAAAAAAAAAAAAAAAACTCATCCACAATCAAATATACATTGCAATATTTGCTTAAAAATTATTTTCCTTTTGAAAGCCATTTAGTGTTTTAAAAAAGGGGACTCTTATTTGCACATCATCTATTAGACTTTCCATGTCAAGATTTATGTCTTTTTCACACTACATTTACATCAATGATTCCAATTTGTCCTGAGTTAAATTCTTCTTAACTTGGCAATCGGCTGAGATAACTGGATGCGAGAAATTCTCTGGGCCGGCTTGAGGATTTCTCATAGCCCTGACAATTTCCATCACCACAGCTGTATTGAGAAATTCTCAGGGCCGTATTTTGTAGATTGTATAGGGTGACCAAATGTTGGGGTCGCCAGAAAAAAATTTCGAGGATATTTTTGGGGACATAGCAAACTAAAACATATTCCCTTCTATTATGAAAAATAGCTCTCATTAATATATTTTAAACGGTATCTAAACATATTTTCTACAAAATGTACGCATATTTTCTTAGATCATTGCCTGTAAGAAGTTTTAGTACTAGGCAACAATTTGATATTTCCATAATAATATCTAAAATTTTACAAAATACTATCTAGAAGTTCTAAAGTACAAAACGAGAAGCAATTTGAAGAGAAAAAACAGAAGTTTAAATTTGGGGATATTACGTGTCCCCAAGTAGTTAAAGTGTATTTGGGGACAAAGCAAAAATATACAAATTTCCCGAAATTCGAGGACGTTATGTCACCTTAATATTGCAGGGGTTAAAAATATTGCCAGTAAATATGTAGATATATATTTAAATAATATTAAATGTCTGCAAAATAGATTTATCTTTCGTATTCATCATAGAAGGGCAATAATACGGAAGATGTTAATTAGCTGTTAATAGCTACCGCCCTTTAGGGCGCTGCGCCGCGAGGCAATCGCCTCGCCGCCTTAGCCTTTCCCTCCGGCACTGCTCAAAATTAAAGAAAAAAACATCAATTTTGCATCTTAAAAGTTTGCACCCCAGGCGGCCGCCTTGAATTTCTCTACGTACGAGCCGGCACTGAGAATTTCTCAAGACTGCCCCGAAAGCTCGTCTATATAGAAAACTTAGGCGGCAACCAAAAACACAAAACTGATGTATTTCTTTGACAATTTGGAGAGAAAGAAAAGAAATTTTAAAATTTGAGTCTTCCTGCGTCTATAAGTAGTTAAAGTGTTTTCGGGCACAAAGCATTAAAAATAAACAAATTTGGGGACAGTCTCCGAAAATCGAGGACGTATGGTTACACTACGATTAATACCTCTCACCTATGGCCCGATAGAAATAAATAATTATATTGCAAGTGAATACTGCTTATCAAAACCAAAGAATTTATTGTTAATCTTATTACTAAGCTATACATATACATTTTTGGTCGTGTTCGCTGTTCGAAAAATCATCCTAACACCGCTCTCCAGCGTGCCGAATTCGGAGTTCGGAACTGTGTATAATACTGCAGTGGTGCAACAAGGGGGGCACCGAAAGCCCATGGCCCCCTCTCCCCCGACACAGTGATAATTTGGAATTTTTACAAAAATATTTTTTTTACAGTTGAAATAGTTATTCTCACACCTTAAAGCAGCGGTCGGCAACCTAAACTGACTGAAGATCTACTTTCCAAGTTCGGCGAACACCAAGATCGACTCGGAGGACCAGGGGGGGGGGGGGGGGTGTTATACACTATTTGTTGGGATTGCGTCTGTCTTCAAATTGTAGGTTAATTCTTGTCGGAACAAGTTCTGATGCTTATAAAACACCTATTTTAAAATTTCTAAAATAATGGCTTGCTAACACCGTTAACTCGCATCAAAACAATACAAATATATTATTTCCTTCGAATTTGATAAAAAGAAATGATCGTTTGGTTTTGTTTTTTAACTAAAACACACATGTGAAATGTATACATTCTTGAATTAACTCTCACCAAGAGCATAGTTAAAGTGACGACTGACAATCCATATTATTGGAAGTTTTTTTAGGTCCGGTGAATGGTCTGAGAAACATTTTCTGAAGGAAAAAATAATAATAAACTTGCCATCCAATTCAAAAGTTATTTTATTTATTTTTTTAAACTATAAACTGTCCAAAATGCTGTTGCGATCAACCTAAATTGGGCTTTCGATCGACCGGTCGATCGCGATCGACGGGTTGCCGACCACTACCTTAAAGGATACCACACTTAAAAAGATATAATTTAACGACAGAAGCAAGATTATATTCTTCTTCAGTAAAAAGTGGAACAGTCATAGGCCTTCTTAAGATGTCATGTACTTTACTGTAGAGAAGAATGTTAATTATTCGCAAAGTTTAACCTTTTTCAAATTTCATTATTTAAATCTATTCATTTTTCAAACAACCATACTTCAATTATTTTCTTCGCAGTAATTGTTTAAGGTGCTATAATATGAGAATTCAGCAAGATATGGGGGGGGGGGGGGAGGAATATGTGCGTAGATATAAGCATCAAATTACCATACTAAAGGATAAAATCTTGATTGTTTTTATTTTCAAAATTTCTATCCATGTGCAATTCAAGTTAAAAGATTACTATTCCACGTGAAATTGTTTAGATAACAAATCAAAGGTTATTGTTCTGATGCAGAAATCCTTTTTTTTACTATGTACACTCAGGGCACCTGTATGTATATGCTCAGATGTGCTACATTTAGGAATATAACAAATATTCAGTGCAATCGAATAGTAGATTCCATATACTTTCCGATTATGCGGGCTGGGCATACTGATCAACTATTCTGAACGCTTGTTCTACAGTAACAAGGTAGATAAATTAAGAAATCTGGATTTGAAACACTTTAATTTGCATTTCTGCTATTGCAAGAGATGTAATAGGAATATTTAACTACTCTTTTTATACATTTCTTTTGATTTTAACTGTAGCACCTGCAATACCTGCGTATTTGTTTGATATGTCAAATACATTGTTCTAACTCTGTATAGAATTGGAATAATTAAACATGTTAGTTTATTTTTAATGCAGTTATTTAGGCATAAAACATAATAATGTGTTATCACATTTATTTTATACATTGTTATAAAAACAGTAATTATGATGTATTAACGTCAGTTTTTCTGGTAAAATTACATTATATGCTTTTTCATGAGTATTGTCTACTTCTAAGAGCAAATGCTCAGTTTTATGGACAAGTATGTTTCACGTTTAAATATAAAAACAATTTTTTAAAAGTCCATAAATTAAAGATATCTACTTTTGTCACTTTTAAAATTTCTGGATAAAACTTTCAAGTAAGACCACATCCTTAGCTACATTTAAATTTATTTTTAAAGTATAAAAAATAAAATTAGTTTATGCATCGTAAACACCGAAAATTACAAAAACTAAAAAGAAAATAGTATTTATGGATCATTCGCAAATGATGGCACGCTTCAAGGGGGGGGGGGGGGTTCGTGAAATTATGACAAGGGGAGGGGAGGGGTAACAAGAAATGTGACGTCATGCATTGCGCAACATAGCGTGACATGTGACAAAGGGGGAGGGGAGGCATAAAATTCATACCTTTTAGAACATCTTTTCCTCTTTACGATTTTAGCAACTCTATCTGTTGCGCCATTTTATTTAGTAGGTCGAGAACACAGCTGGCTAGGCGAGAATAGACAAAAGTTAACACGTGCAGTTAAAAAAAGGGGGTGAAAGCATAAGCAACCCTCAGTAAAAAGTTCCCACTAAAATTACCCAGCCAACTTTTCCTGCTTTGCAAAACGACGCTGGTCGAGGTTTGGGTTTTCAGCGCTACCCCCAAGGAAGCGTTATCCTGTTAATCCTTCCTTGGGAGCTTGACCCCTTTCCCTGAGCCCCCACTGCGTGCCAAAACGGATACCACGATAAAGAAATTAGCTTCCCTCCAAACCCCCCTCCCCCCACGTGAGAGGTGGAGTGGCGAGTGCAACTGATCCTCACCAGTTTAGTGATAAAAAATACTTTGAAGGCAACTGACCCTTTTGCTTTGATTGACAGGTGAGTGGGGAGTGCAACTGACCCTCGCCCGTGATTAAATGCCAGCATAAAAAGTGTTTTCGCTAGTTTTTTTCTTCTTCCTATTTATTCATTTTCAATCTTTTGAGCAAAGGTGGTGTGCATTCAACAATTTTTTTGAAGCTTTGTTTTCTGTGTTGCCTTTTTTATAACAATTTAAAAAATCATTTTCCTAATAAGGTCGTTACTGAAATTGTAATTTATTGTACCACAAATTAAATTTATATTGTTTTGTTTGAAATTTCCAGATAGATGATTTAGGGAGGAGATTTTATTGTTACTGGAAACTGGCTGAAAGTCATTACAAAATTTCTTCTCGAAGCTATTTGAAGTGGAAAAAAACCCCACTAAAACCCAAAGAATGATTAGGTTTTTCAGAAAAAAACTCGGGGTTTTTTTCAACCCTAAAAAGGCATTCAGTAGGAATTCGCACAACGACGCCGAGCAGGCTTTATGCCAACCTGTAAGATTGCCTCGCCCCCCCTCCCGCCCTTTTTAAAGACTTGGAATGACGATCCTCTGCGTTTTGCCTCTGAAGCTTCTTGAGTAGAAAAATATAATCTTTCCTTTCTAATGAATTATTACGAAGGTCGTAAAAGAGTATCAGAAATCGGCGATGGATACCCATTTCTTACCGAAATGAGCTTCAAGGGCAGATAAGGGAATTTACATAGGATGATAACATGACCTTCTCTCTGCTTTTTTCAGTGGGCGAGTACTCGTGGATCTACATTGAATGCTGGTCGCCTGAAAAAGTCTCGTAATATATCCGATATCTGATGAGGCACCATTTTCCCTCTATAAACATCTCCGTTCCTGACAAAGGCTAAATGTGTACGGGAAATGAATTTTTTAGCATTGGAAAATTATAGGCTCGCACTAAGTGCAAATAAAATTTTGATGGGCTACTGTAGTGAATTATAATTTTCAATTAGCTATTTCAAGATATAAATCAATTATACAATATACAATTCAAGTCATCAAAACTACTTCCGCTATTTTTCGTAACGATTTGAAGGTTCAAAGTGTAATATTTCAAAGTTGAAGTTTCGGACGTGGTGAATTTTACCTGAACTTTGACGACATATACATTCTGTAATACGAGATAAGACACACACACACACATACACACACACACACACACATATATATATATATATATATATGAAATATTTGAAAAATTTACATTCTTGAAATACTGTCCAAAAAATTCACAAGACTAAAAGGCATGAATGCCCAACCATTCTCCAGAAGGAGAAAAAACGCATTAAACTCTAAGGAAACTTTTTTTTATTTATTCAGTAAAATTTTATTATTTAATAAAAATGGGTGATTGCTTTCCAGAAGCTATTTTTTTACTATAATTTATACACTAGTTCAGTTTTGTATGCATGTACTCCCTTTTAACATTTTCCTGGAATTCCAATTTCGGGTCCATTATCCCCATTATAATTTGTACCATTATTATTTGTCCGCATGGACGAAGGAACTTGCCCATTAGTAAAACTTAAAAAATAATAAATAAATAAAAAAATGCTCCACGCATTGTGATGAAAGATTACTTTCTTTTCAATGTTAATTATTTAGTTAAAAAAAATAAACAATGTGTTTTATTATTAATTAATAAGTAATAATAACTAGCCCCAGGCAAGTAATAAAAATAATAATAGTAAAAACAAAAGAAGTTATTGTGTGTAAAAAAATCATAATGCGTAGTTATCATCCCTATGTGCTGCAAGTTCAACTAGAAAAGTTGGCAGTAAATTCCAGTGCCTGTAAATGTAGTTTATGAAGGAGTTTTCGGAGGTGTGTTTGCACTTTATGAATTTTACTATTCACCTTGATTTAATAGCCACCCTCTTTCTTTCCCCCATGTCTTAACATAAACGCAAGGTTTCCTGTTTTTCAAAGAGAAAAAAGCTGTGAAGTCCTATTTTTGTTTCGCGCAAAAAGGCGGATAAAGTCCCACGGCCTTTAGAATCAAGCTGGCCATGAAGTGGTTCCGTAATAACGGTCAAAAAATTAAAATAATTGTTGTATATGGACTTATTTTTGTGCAGGTACACCCAAAAAAATCTTTTTTTCCTTTTTTGGACACCATTTGTACATTCGAGATTCAGCTCTGAAAATGAATGTTTGTTAGATAAATTCAGCGACTGTCAAAGAAACGCATATTATTTATTTACGTACGAAATATTTGTCAAAAGTTTACGGTCAGTGAGGAAATAAAAGTTCAGTTTCAGCTGGTGTAGAAGGAAAAATTGTGTGTTTCATGCTGCTCAGTTCTACAATGGTAAAGGAAACCAATTGTAATTTTACATGATATAATTGTTGTGGGAAGTGTTTCTTGAAAAGTGTATGATTTATATGGATACTTTTGAGGATACTTATTTTCTGTACGTATTAGTATTAAGTACATTTTTTCTTTGGATGTCATCTGATGTCTTAATCAATTTAATAACGAGATTTAAGCACTCGATTTATTAAAACGGCAAGAACGCCATCTTTTTATTAATTCTTCTTCTTTTTAAATTATTTAAAAAAAAAACTAGTTAGAAGGGAGAGAAGAAATAAAGAATAAATTTTGCCACCCATTCGTAAGCTTAAAATTAGATATTAAGTAACATACCGGTTAGTAGATGGCGACAGCAGTCATTTGATTTTTAATGAGCGAAAAAAAAAAAAAAAAAAAAAAGAAAAGAGGGTGAAGTGGGGGGCATGGTGGGGGGAAAGTGCTAACACGTCTCGTTTCGGCAAAGTTCAGTTTTGACTTCAAAATTGACAGCTTATTGTTTAGGATATAGTTTTGAAATTTCTCGTGCAAATGTAATCTCCCCTTGTAAAGCATTTTTAACGAGACACAGAGCATGTTCTCATGTTTTCACTTAATTTCGGAATGGTTAAATTATTAAAAAATCTTAAATTTTACTTTTAAAAATTTTCACAACCCTCTCTACTCGCATGTTGTGAAATTCACAAAGCGTGATAGCTTATAAATAAGTTTTTAAACACACAATTCACACAAAATGGTATTTACGTTATTTAGTTAATTTTTATAACATATGTAGACTAAATTACATTAACCTTTTTTTTTCTTTCAACCATACTTAAATTTAAAAAAAGAGCTTAAGAGGTTTTTGTATTACTTTATTGTTTTTCATATCGATTTATGTGAACTTGTTTTTAATATGTGTTTAGTTGTTATTTTATGTCCCAATTTAACTTATTTTTATAATTAAATCTGAAACAAAAGAAAATGGAGTAAACAATTGCAAAAGAAATTGTTACCAGAATTTAATAAGGTCAAGACTACTTTACTTAAATTATATTTTTGAACAAAATAATCAGAAAAATGAACAAAAAACAAGGTTGAATAAGAAATTCCTGTATGGTTTGCATTGTTCAGGACACGTATGTGTGTAAACTACTTATTACACAGCCTATCATTGTCCCACTTGATAAAATGTTGGGGAGTCATTCCATTTCCAATCAGGCAGGCAGGTCTAAATCCTGTCACATGACCCTCATAGATTTTTTTAAAAAAATTACAGTAGTTACAACTAAGGGACACATAAAGTATCCCAAATGGATTTTTCAAAAAAAAAAAAAAAAAAAAATTCTCTAGTTACAGACTTTTAAAATTTGGGACAAAATTGGCCATTTTCAGAAAATCAGCAAAACACTCACTTTTAAAATGGCGACTGTTTCAAAAGTTTTTAACCGATTCGAATAATTTTTTTTTCTATCAATAGTAAAGGGATGATATTTTATTTAGACATTAATTTTAAAAATCTAGTTGGCTTTATTGATAAAGTAAAAAAGTGTTTTTGACGTGAAAATTTTGCATTTTTAACGAATTTGTGATTTCTTTTCTTATTAAAAAAATTATTTTTGACAAGACACAGTTGGCAATTTAAAGTGCTGTTATGGAAGTTTTATATCAAATTATATTGTGAGCCTGAGATGCATATCCATTCAGAATTTAAAGTTTGAAGTTTGAAAATGTTCAAAAATTACAATTTTTGAAGTGCGATTACTCAAAAAAAGCCATTTTTTAAAAATCTGAAAATAGGCTCATTTAATACCCTTGAAGGACTTAATGAGCTGCTATCAATTATATTGTGTATTTTTGCCCCAGAGATTTTATATGATTTTTCAAAAATAGCCTTTTGTGCGTTTCTCAAAAGCCAGAAATTCAAACTTGTTCTTAATTAATCATTTTAATATAAGATTTAATAAATCTTTATTAAGAAATATACTATATTGTTACACTATTACTGCAGCTAAATTGTACTTAAGCTTCTTTGAATTTAAATAGCACCTTGCACAAAGTGTAGCCACCGTGATTTAATGCATGTTATTCTGATCACTCCAATTACTTGTTTTAAACTCACACGCTTCACATCAAACATCACGTTTCAGCACTGATATGCATAGTTTTGAACGCATATGTAGTTATGTACTTACAAAAATTAGTAGAATCAAATTCTTGAATCATCTTCTACTCCTTATTACTAAAAATATGCAAAGACAAGGAGGGTACAGATGGTGTTGTATTTCTTACTTACATCATTACTATATATCTTTCTAGTTTTTCCCCCGGATTCTTCTGGCTATTGAAATCTTTTCTCTGGATTATTTGTGTAGAAATGATACGATAATGTCCCTAAACCATCGCTGATACCATCGTAGTTTGTCCCATCCAATAATTGCCATTAGCGCGTTCAATAATATTCCCTATTTGGAAATCATATATTCAATTTATATTTGTTTAAGAGGCTGGTAGTTTTGTAACTGCTTCCACTTGATGTTTGATCGTGCGTCCCAAGTAAGTCCATTACTACATCAGGATAGCCAATAATGTTTTGATTGTATTCCTGCAATAGATTTTATGTTTGCTGTTACATGTTATTTTATGTAAAGCGTGTGAGTTTAAAACAAGTAATTGGAATGAACAGAATAACATGCAGTAAATCACGGTGGCTACACTTTGTGCAAAGTGCTATTTAAATTCTAAGAAGGTTAAGTACAATTTAGCTCTAGTAATAGTGTAGCAATATAGTATATTTCTTAATAAAAAATGATTAAACCTTATATGAAAATGATTAAATAAGAACAAGTTTGAATTTTTGTCTTTTTTGAGAGACGCACAAAAGGCACTTTTTGAAAAATCATGTAAAATCTCTGGGGCGAAAATACACTATATAATTGATAGCAGCTCATTAAGCAGTTCAAGGGATTTTCATATTTTTAAAAAATGGCTTTTTTGTGTAATCACACTTAAAAAATTGTAAGTTTTGAACATTTTCAAATTTCAAACTTTAAATTCTGAAGGGATATTCATCTCAGGCTTACACTAAAATTTAATAAAAAACTTCCATAACAGCACTTTAGATTGCCACCTCTGTTTTGTCAAAAATGAACTTTTTTCATAAGAAAAAAACTCATAAAATCTTTAAAAATGCAAAATTTTCATGTCAAAAAAACTTTATTTTCTTTATCAATAAAGCTGACTAGATTTTTAAAATTAGCGTCTAAATAGAATACCTCCCCTTAGTTATTTGTCGAAAAAAAATATTCGAATCGATTAAAAACTTCTGAAACAGTGGCCATTTGAAAAGTGAGTGTTCTGCTGATTTTCTGAAAACGGTCAATTTTGACCCAAATTTTAAAAGTCTGTAATTAGAGAAATATATATATATATTTATTTTTGCAAAATCCTTTTGGGATATCTTATATGTCCCTTAGTTTGTAACTGCTGTAATTTAAAAAAAAAATAATAATCTGTGAATGTCATGTGACATCCTCTGCCTGATCTGAAATGGAATGGCTCTGGGGTAAATATAATCCCCCATCACTGCTGACATTTCAAAAGCTTTTACAGTAAAGTGAAATTAATTATTCATTTAAAATTTTCATGCAAAAAAAATGCAAACGACAATTTTACATGGTTCTCTTTACAAATAGAAAGATTACAGATCGCCATATTCCATGACACTTGCTCCCAGAGTGTAAACGTTACCTCATTTTTAACCATAAAAATTACATATGTATATAATTTATGACATATTTGGAGGTTTATGATTAATTGCAACAAATAAAGTGTTAAAATTGAATAAACATATATGATGGATTTGACACACAAACGAAGTTTTATAAAGTGTGATATGAGACGTCGCAGAGCATATTTTAAGGAATTTTCACTGGGCGACATTAAGGTCTGCTTCCCCTAATGTCCATAAAATGGCCCTTTTAAAAATCCTAATGGCCCCTTAAAAAATCATTATTCGTTGAGGTTGTTTGAATAAAATTGTATACATATTTTAACAATGTTAAACTGTTTTTGCGACTTTTCCTACTGATTATACCGTTTTCAAAAAAAAAAAAAAAAATTTTTTTTTTTTTTTTTTTGAAAAAGTTTAACCCACCTGGGTATTTGGTGGAAATTCCGGGCTATTTCAGGAAACCTTTAAATATCGACTTCTATTTAAGCAATATACTAAGCCATTGTTTGGCTATTTTTTCATTTCATAGCGCTGTATAAGAAATCATGCATCAATGTGTGGCAACCTGTTATGCATCGTTATTATGCAAAATGCTCAACCTGCTCATTATTATGCATCGTCAGCGAACTTTTTAAAGTTTTGTGGCATCAGTGCTTGTGGCGAGAAGAACAGTATAAATGCCAAGTGAAATGTTTTTTCATTCGGGTTCGGATACTAGCGAGAGCTTCGAATTCAGGGAGGCTTTTGAGCGCTCGAGAATAGCTCGCCGGGACTCTATTATGATGGGCGGCGATTGCTAAATACACTGAGCGATTTTATTTAAGAGGTCCGTTGGACTTAAAATTTGCATTAAAAGTTAGTAGATACTTCAGTTGCATTGCGATTGATAAGGTGCCTCTTTGAGGGTGGAATTGCCGCGTCGGGGCCGATGGCTTCGGAAAGAGGCCATGCAAAAGACTACAAAGATCCAAATAGCTCGTTTGATGACACGGATTCGGAAATCCCCGCCTCACCGGCCTTCGGGAAAGATCCCAAATTGAAAAAGAAGAAGACTGTTTTCACCAAGGAAAGCCTGGTTCCGGAAAACAGCGCCATTTTGAATAAAGAGAAAACTATAGGCATGGATTCCGTGAACATGGACGAGCTTCACACCGGCAACCAATTTGAAGGACTCCCTATGGAAACTAGAGAAAATGATGAAGACATGGAATCGGACGATGACACTGAGCAAAGGACAAAAAAAATAAAGACATCGGAGGACTTTCCAGCGGTAAGTGAATCCTTAGATTTAACCCGAATCGTAAATGGCAGAAACTTCAAACTACAATCCGTAAAGAACTTGTTAAACAGATCCAAAGATCTTAAAGAAATTGAGGCTAAAATTCAGCAGATTAACTCAATTTTCGTTTATTTGGATAACATAAAGTTTTTACCTAGCTCTAGTGGTGATTTTAAATATATTGCCAAGTTAAGGGAAACCCTCAATCTTGCCCATGATATGAAAAGTAACTTATTGCTCCAATCAATTGAAAAACAATCCACGAAAATAAATGATCTAACTAAGGATAAGCAGAGCTTAACTGATAGAATGGAAAATTATAAAACTAAATACGAATCCCTCCAAAAGGAATTCGACATAATAAAAGTAAGCTATGCCCAGCGCCTCTCCGCGCTAGAAGGAGAAAAGGTGACACTTCAAAATTCTAAAAAAAGAGCCAATCCCGATGAAGAATCATCAGCTGACTGGAATTTACCCAGCACATCTCGACCAAAAATAGCTAGAACAGGAAATCCCCTGCCCTCATTCCAACGTACTGAAGAAAGTATAAACGTTAATAATGATTTTCAAATCCAAAAGAAAAATAACAGAGGTAGAAATAAAACTCCCAAAATAACCCTAGTGAACATCCAAAACCCAAAACCCCTTCTCGAAGAAATTTCGAAAAATTTGAACGAAAAGATAACGTGCACTGTAGTGAGAGACGAAATTTCGCTGCAACCGCAGAATGCGGAGCAGCACAAATCGATTCGTAAACTTGCTAATGATAAGAATTTGCAAATATTTACTAATCAACTGGAAGAGGACCGTTTGCTCCGTGCGGTCATTAAAGGACTGCCTATTGACTTTGAAGAAAAAGACCTTATGGAGGAAATTGAAACTCTGGGTTTCAAACCCCAAAAACTCATGCGCATGACAAAAGGAAAAGATAAGATCCCCCTCCCCCTATTTTTTGTCAGCCTAGAAAAAACGGATCAAAATAAGCAATTCTACAACATAGAAGTTATTTCATATTTTAAAGTCCGAATTGAGGCTTTTCACCGCAAAGGCAAAGTATCGCAGTGCTACCGCTGCCAACGGTGGGGTCACTCCCAGCATCTATGTACATTGAATCCTAGGTGCCTGAAGTGCGCCGGTGCCCATTTCAGCCGGGAGTGTACAAAACCCACCAGCAGTACCCCGAAATGTTGCAATTGTGGCGACGCACATTTAGCCAGCTCCCTAGACTGTGTCAAAAGGCCCATTATTAAATCAAAGGAAAATGCACTCCAGGATGCCTGGACCCAAAGGACAAAGGTTTTTCAAAATTTGTCTGCCCCCACCCATACCCCCAACAATAGCCAATCGCCCTCTTATGCTGAGGCCACTGGCGCTAAAAATAAGAAATCAGATATAAAAAGCTCTTTCGCCGTGATCATCGGTGCCCTCCAAAAACTTGCTGACCAAATTGAAGACTTATAATTTCTCTGACCTTCCCTCACCATGGCCCAACGTCTTCTTAAAGTTATTTCATGGAATGCTAACGGCTTGTCCAAAGCCAAATTATATGAGCTTAATAACTTGGCCAGCACTTACTCACCTGATGTTATCCTTGCTCAGGAGACAAAATTCAAGACAGGGGTGCGGTATAACCTTCCCAACTTTAATTGTGTTAGAACGGACCGAGGCGTCGGCACTGGAGGTGGCACGGTCGTGTACATTAGAAAATCCCTGGAGTACAACATCCATACTCTCAATACCGTGTCTCTTGAGAACTCTTGCATAAGTCTTAAAATTAATGATAATGACTTTTTAACTATTGCATCGATCTACGCCCATCCCTCTAATAATATTTTCCCTAGTGATCTAAATATGCTTGCCCAACTAAACCAAAATACCATTCTTATGGGAGACTTTAATGCACACCATCAAAATTGGAATTGCACGTACAATAATACCAGGGGTAATTTTTTATTAAATTATGCATTATCCAATGATTTCAATATAATAACCCCCGACTCTCCAACCCATTACAGTTTTGGTAACCCATCAACAATTGACTTTGCCCTCGCCCGTATTGAAAATTGGCCTTACCAGATAGAAAGCCTTAACGAGCTCTCTTCGGACCACTGTCCAATCATTTTGATGATCGGCCTTGCTTACGCACTTCCCAGGAAAAGTATTACTATCCCTGCCACAAACTGGTTTAAAGTGAACAAAATTTTAAGGCAATCCATTCCTGGAAACCCACGGCTTGATACCCCCAATGATGTTGAAAATGCGATCATTAAAAACGCACAGGCTTTCACCCAAGCTATCATGGCAGCCACCTCTCAAATAAAAATCAAGAACGATCCACTCCGTCTCCCTCCTTTCATCAGAAACCTCATCATTAGGAAAAACCGTCTTCGTAAAGAAAGAAAACTTCAACGCAATAACTCCCTCACACCTTTAATCAATAGGCTTCAGAATGAAATAAAGACTTTAATCAATTACTTTAAGGACTCGAAATGGGAAAGCTTCATAACCTCACTGAAACCAAACAACAACTCATTGTACAAGGCTATCAACATTTTCAAGTCTGAAAAATCCTCAGCTGCAAATCTTGTCATAAACGACGTAGTTCAGACTAGCAAAACTGAAATCGCCGAGGCTTTTGCAGAAAATCTCAGCGAAAGTTTTAAAGCTCCCCCTCCCCACACTGATCAAGCCTTTGAAGACCTTCTCAATAATAAAATTTCGCAGTTCATCTTAAACCCTCCCGACTCCCCCTCCCCCCCTATTATCGCTCCTAAGGAAGTTGCGGAAATAATTAAAAACTTGCCAAATAAAAAAGCTCCCGGCAGTGACGGTATCACTAACCGCGCACTTAAGTTCATGCCAAATAATATGCTAACAAACATTACCAAAATTTTTAACTCCTGTTTGAAATTGCACTATTTCCCCAAAGCATGGAGGGGAGCAACAGTTGTGCCCATCCACAAGCCGGGAAACCCCAAAACCGATCCCTCTTCTTACAGACCCATCAGCTTGCTCTGTACTATCTCCAAAGTTTATGAAAAAATAATCAAAAATCTCCTCGAGGACCACGTTAATGAAAATCTTATCATCCCCGATGAACAGTTCGGATTTCGCACTGAACACAGTACCCTCCACCAACTTTTACGTGTCACGAACTTCATATGCGAGGGACTTAATAGAAGGAAATGCACCATCGGTGTCTTTTTAGATACTACGAAAGCCTTTGACCGAGTGTGGCACAAAGGCCTCATCTATAAATTAATCGAAATTAACACCCCGCACTTCCTAACCTGCATCGTCCTAAATTTTTTGACTGATCGCACCTTTTGCATAAAATTTGACGGCACCCTCTCCTCCCCCCGTAATATGTGCAGTGGTGTCCCCCAGGGGTCGCTTTTAGCCCCCCTATTATTTAATATTTACTTGGCTGACATCCCCAAAAACCCCGACATCCTACTTGCGATGTACGCTGATGACGTTGCCGTCATTTCCAAAAATTACAACAAGCGCTTAGCCGCCAAAAAGCTGCAATCATATATTGATGAACTCACTAAATGGTATGACCGTTGGCGGCTTACCATTAATCCCACAAAAACAAAAATTATAAATTTTAAAAAAAATAGCAAAAAGAAAAACCCATTGCAAATTAAAATTAATAACGGTCCCATTGGCTACTCAAGGGCGGTCAAATATTTGGGTATTACGTTTGACCAGGGATTGTTCTTTAATAAGCACATAGACTTGATTGTTAAAAATTCCAAGCACAAGGTCCATGCCCTCCGCCCATTGCTAGGTTATCATAGTATCCTCTCCCGCAAAAATAAGAAGTTAATGTACAATACCATTATTCTGCCAACCCTACTCTACGGCTCCCCCATTTGGGGACATGCTGCAAAAACTAATATCAATAAACTGCAGATCATTCAAAATAAATTAATTAGGCAAATAACCAGTGCTAGCAGGTTCGATCGTGGAAAAGATCTGCACAGATGCCTCAACATAAATTCGGTGTCCAGGCATATAATCACAACAGCCAAGAAATTCTACTCCCAAATCCATCTGCATAATAACCCCAGAATAAACGTTCAATCCCTATTTTTCGATAAAACTGATAGGTATGCCTACCCCCACCACACTATGCACCTCAGCTATGATTCACTCAGCACGGCTCACAACCCCCTCCCAAACCCGCAGCTCGACCTGTTCTAAGGGCGGTCTTCTGTTCTCGCTGCGCTTCTTCATGCTCTTGTCTTGGCCTTACGTTCGTTCATTGTGTTTTTTTTGTCCTTTTCTCCTCTTTCTTTGTCTTCTTATGTTGTTTCCCTAACTTATTAAAAAAAAAAAAAAAAGATAGTCCAAAAAATATTAAAGCTCAAAAACCCTACTCTTATGAGCCGGGAAAATATGCCGTCTAACGTCCATCGGCACTCGGAATACTTTCCATCAGTCTTCTTCCAAAACCAGATGCCCCCGCGCCTCAGCGCGCCCCATCCAGCCAATAGCTGATTGGCACCCCCTTTTCTTTTTTTTTTTTTGCTTCGATCGCGGAGACTAGATGTACTCTTATGTTACAGGATATTTAATTGATGTTCTGCCATTTAGTGACTTTCGGGTAAATGGGTTCACTTACTCAAACCGCCCGATCCAAATGCCGTGCTACTGCTGCTGCTGCTTTTTCATTCGCTCTCTTTCTTTTTGCTGTTCAGTAGTCGTGGGCTCGCATGGGTTGTTGCCCGCGGCGCATGTTTAAAAGTTTGTTTTGATTTACATTGTTTAATTATGTCTTTGTTGTTTATTAAATTTGTTGAGTTTTAAATTGCGTAATGTCTTTTATCAGCTTAAGTACCTCAGCAGTTAACGTTTAATTTTACCATATCCTAAAGTTAAATTTTGAGTAATGAATTTACGCCTTGCATTTACGTAGACATTTTCAAAATCTCTACACAGTTGAGTTACTATGCATTATTGCAAGGTGAAACTTTCAAGATTGTCTTTAACGCACTAGCGATAAAATGTGAACTATGAAGATCCAAATTTGATCGCAATATGAATAAAGTTAAGTCGGAAACGTCTAGTAAAAGAATTAGTGTTGTGCTGGTTAAAATTAGCATTTCACCAAAAATGTCTTAATCAAATATTATGTAAAAGAAAAAAAAAAAAAAAAAACTTGAAATTAAAGAAAAAGTCCAAATTCCCCCCTCCTCCCTGCATCCAATTATTATTCATATTTCATAAGCTTTTATGTGCTGGCCATCTTTTTGAGGTTTTTTCATTTGGGGGCCCCTCCCCCCCATAAATCCATAAGAAATCCATCCCAACCGCATTACCGATTCAGCTTAACATTTAGGGGGGGTAGAGCCATATGAAGCGTTCCTCCTTAACCGGAGATATGACATTGTAACAGTTGAAGGGGGTCCGGGGGTTCTTCTCCCCCGGGAAAATTTTGAAGACTATATGCAAACTGGTGCATTTTGAGGCCATAGGAGACGCATTTGGGAGTGCAAAAATTTTGGGCAAAAAAAGCAAACCCAAACTTTTTAAAGTTGAAACGCTTTTACTCATAAAAATGCAGAATAAAATTCGGATTTTGTTTTAAATCCAGGGGGCAGCCCTTCTCCCCTTATTACTTACGCCCATATCGAAAAGCCCCAAGTCTGCCTTCTCAAGCGATACTTAAAGCTCCCCCCCCCCCCCGCTTCTTCCCAAAAGGATGCTTTGAAAATTTGTAAAATAAAAACTGTTGTATTGTTTGAGCATTGCATGAATAATGTTTCACTATAATAAGGGGGACAATTTGATTTTTTTAAATTTTGACATTGCACAATTCGCTGCCTCCTGAAACTGCCTTCCAGAAGCAGTTGCCTGCCACAGGAGCCGGCCGACTGATCCACGACGCAACGTGTTCAGTATACCTCAATTTTAGTTTCCGACAGTTTATACAAACAAATAATTCAATTAATCTGTTGAAGTATTAAAAACCCAATCTTTAACCATATTTGGTAACGTTAGAGCAAGGAGTGTGGGCTCTACCCCAGAAATTTTCATAACTGAGTCGAAAACTGAAATGTTAGGCTATGGTATAGTTGGGGGGGGGGGGGGGGGGGGAAGGCTGGAGTCGAGTTTTTCTCCTGGATTTTTTTTTTTTTTTTTTTTAAATTGAAGTTAAATTTAGATTGTTTTAGGTGACTCTAGGGATGAAAGAATTTTGGGGCTTACTCTCTTGAATCTCTAACAGCAAACGTAGGGATGATGGGGAGAGTGGTATTAAAGGCTCTTCCCCCCCCTCCCCGGAAAATTTTCAAAATTGAAATTTAAACTAGAAGTTCCGTCTAGAATTAGACGAGCCTACTTTTCCCTTTTCCGTATACACCCCCCCCCCCCTCCAACTTCAAATTTATAATCTAGCTATTCTCTCTCTCTTTCTCATTTAGCTTTAGTTCTTAATTACTTCAAATATACTTTTTTCAACGGTTAATACATATTCATTCACTCAACTCATTCAATCATTCATTTATTTATTAAATTGTTCATTTATTCATTCAAAAATATCGTTAAAAACCCGATCAAAAATTTTCACAGGAAAATAGGCTTAGCTTAGTTCTGGTTGCACTTCGTATCTTCAAATGTTCTACGTCTTAAAATCTTTCCGATAAAGTTTGTTCCAAGCAAATTCGTCTATTAGATCAGGATTTATATAGGATTGAATTTTCCCCGTAGGGCGCTAATGTTAATTTTTTTTGAACTGTTCAAAAATGAACAAAAATTGTCAAATCATTCACGCCAAGCGTTTCTTCCAGGAAGCTTGTTCATAGGAAGTTGGATCTTAAGCCCAGAGTTTAAATATTTTTTTCATCTTTGCCCCATAGGCATTTTGCCAATAGGTTAAGATTTTTTGAACTGTTCAAAACTAAATGAAATTTTTTTCAAATCAAAAAGTAAAATATGGAAATGAGGTGTCCTCGCCGAGATCTTTTAAATACAAAAAAAAATTCTTTCGAATCGGACAATTCCCTCAAAAGTTATTAGTGGGGGGGGGGGGGGGGCAGACAGACCCACCGACCGACAGACACATTTTCCCCATCTCAAAACCGTACTTTCACTTTTTTTTTATTTTTCAATCTTTATTTAATTACTTCATTCATTTTAAACTTTTCTTTATTTTTAACGATATTTTTTTACGATACATTAAGCCTGTTTTCATACGGTATTAATTTTTTTTGAAGTGAAACTTCTTTATCGGGGTTGGAAAAAAATTTAGTGTAACATTTTTTCGTTACGCGTCACATTTTTCCGTTACGCGCCATCTTTTTCTTATCCCTACCACGCGTGATTCCCGTTTTGAGTAGTTACATTTTTGAAATCCAGGTGGCGATTGCATCGACTTCCATAAAAGCCCATGACCCGCTTTGAGTAGTGATGACTTTGACCACTAGGTGGTGTCGTGCAATTGCCAATAGCCTATCGTTTTAACGGACTTACTCCTCCGGACTTACTCCTTTGTCACTTTTTACTTTCAATTGTCAAAGTCTTAGAGCTCATGTAGCTGACCTGGATGATTCAATTGTGAAAAATTCGAATGTTTTAGTTCTGTCTGAAACATGGCTAAACAATGACAGTGAAATAAACATTACTGATTTCAAATGCATTGCACAATTTAAACGGCTGAACACAAGAGCAGGAGGTGTAGGAATATATCATAATTCTAAAGATGTTGCTAACATTGTAACTTCATCGATAGATTTTTCTGTTCTTTCTCCTGACTTTCATGGGTCACTAACTTCAGCAGTTGGTGATTTATGTATGGCTCAATGCACAATGGTAAATGGGATAAAAATTTTGATTGTTGCAATATATATATCTCCTAATCAGAAGGTGGACGATATTATTGATTTTATTCACCATTCATTGTTATCATACACAAGTGGCGGTGCCTCTTTACTCGGCAACAATAATGATAAAATACCGATGATATTAAGTGGAGATTTTAATATCAATTTTGCATCAGAAAAATCTTTGAAACTAATTGAATTTTTGAAAGATAAACTTAATTTATCCATGAAAAACAATCCTCAAACGTCGACAACGAGATCCGGCACTACAATTGATGGAGTTTTCGCTCGGTTACTAAATTTTGTGGAATGTAAACAATATATTTCGTATTTCAGTTACCATAAGCCATTAATAACACAAATATATAATAACGACATCAATGATAGTAATAATTCTATTACAATTAATGAAATTCAATAATAATCTTTGTAGTAATAAGCTAAAATGAAATAATTGTAGAATTTGTATTTATGTCTATGATAATAAAAGCCTTTTATTAAACTTTATCTAATTTAACTTTATTTAACCAATTTCTGTAAAGTTGCATATAGTAAATTATTTTTTGAAAAATAACGTCATAAAGAAGTTTCACTTCTTACGAGTGTACGCTAGTACACGCACACATTTTTTAAAAATATTATCGATTAAAAATCTCATTTTCGGTATTTTTTTGAGTTGTGTCACTATTCTTTTCAAGCGACGATATGTAAATAAATGTCATATAATTTTAATGTAATTTAAACCTCTAATTCGAGGAGCAAAGATGGGTTTCCTTTCTTAATCTCCCTTGGAAACGATCTATCTTTTACTAATGAGTGCAAGGGAAAAAAGCAGCGTAAATAAAGCACAAATTGTCTGAAAAAAAATATGCAAATAGCTATTTTGAGGCTACAATGGAGCCTCTTCATCAGCGCAAGAAAGAAGTGCTCAACACATAACTGGAAAGTTGTATGTGAACAGGCCTCGGGAGGAGGAACTATTTTGATAATTTGTATTATATCTTAGATTTAGTTATTGATCTATTTAGCCACAAGAAATTACAAAAAAATCTCATAATTTAAAAGCCATAGCAATTTTGCGATCTTGTTAATGACTATTATTTGGATGGGAATATTTACTTTTCAGAAAAAAAAGAAGTATTTTCACTCAGAATGCTCATAATATACGGAGCAAAGAACAGTATGCAAATGAAACTTGAGACAAAATTATATAAAGGAAACATCGCGCAGTGAGCAACGAAATAGATAGGGGTAATTATCGATTATAATGATGTGGCGTTTTGTAATTGTTACCCTGTGATTAAAAATATTTTGATTTAATACAATGGTGAAATTATGGAAGTTATGATTCAACCTTTATTTAAGTTCTTATTTGCCATTATTATTCAGACCTCTGTATTTAAAAATATTTAATATATTTAATTTTATATTGTATCATTATCAGATAATATCGCCAGCATATGGTCCGTACAACTGATAAATTCTTATTGGCGACAATTTGGAAAACCACCAACAATATATCCCTTACAACCGTTAAGTACCCAGACTGGCTTAGAAGAACCAAAATATCTTCATATCAACGTCAAAATAGTCTAAACGAGAGGAGGAAAAATCGTGTTAATTGATAAATTGAGTCCTTGTAACTCTGCAAGTAGCGTACTCGGTTTTTATTGAAAATTTTAGCCTTTACTCTAGTTGGTCTTGTGCTTTGAACTTGTTTAATTTGATTATTTTTATAGGTGTTATTTAAGAGGGAATATGCAGATGACTCTAACAAATCATGTTCTCTATCAGATACAGTTGAAATAAAAGACTTTAATATTCATACACAGAAATGTTTACATCGCCCACTGCCGAAATTTTACATCATGTATTAATGGAAATATTAACCCTTAAACCGACTGTGTCATCTGATGACATTTGCTGTTTAGCACAAAAAGGTATTGAAAATGGGATACACGTGTTTAGTAGTCTAAAGGAACCCATTCTTTACTGTGCAAGAAAATCGATTTATGGGAGAAAAATATTTTCTTATAACACCGAAACTGTGTATGCAATTTATATCTTAATATGGATAAAATAATAAGACTGATTTGTCTGACCTACATAATATAGCAAGCACAATACATTTTAGTCACTACAAAATGAAACATTTATCCCTAAGGCTGTGGGGAGTATACTTTCCACCCAAACATATTTCTTTCTATTCTATTCTATTCTATTCTATTCTATTCTAGATGCTTCCAGCATCAAATTATTAGATCTGCTTCAGTTGGATCCCCTAATTTTGAGCCAGCTCCCAGGTGAGAGACCGTCATCTGGGTATGCACTTCCAGAGGTATCATTTCACTTGGAGGACATTGGAGCCACGACGGATTTTACGTACACCAGCTCCCAATACCGTACACGGTCCCGGATTGAATCAGTCGTGAGAGGTGGTCACCCTCCCAAGTACTGACCTCGGTTAATGTTGCTTCACTTTCGCAGTTCTGTGTGAACCGAGGTTCTAAAATAACTGGTACACTGAGGAAACACATGCCATTTTATAAATGTTTACAGTAAGCTATTTTAGTTCCTCTGACTGACAGAAATTTGTAACGACTGTGAGAAGTATATTTACCAGAAAGTGCATCAGTTTTTAAATGTGAGAGGCATACTCTAGAGAGGAGGGGGGTAAAAAGCATATTAATATTTTTTTAAGACCCATGTGAATTTCCATTTTTGAAACTAATATTAAGTTTAAAAAAATATTTTACTCTACCGAATTAGTAAAAAAGGGCTTCAAAAAGTGTTAAAGATATAAAGTGCACAAACTACTGCTTGTTTTACATTAAAAAAATAAACAGTACGAAATATAGGTTTTGACGAGCGGTTTTACGATTACGAGCGGTTTTGTCGTGTTTCATTTAAAACGAAGTCTTCACATACTGATAATTTATTCAATCTAAAATTTAAACCTGTAATTTTTGAATTTACTTCATTTACTCTTTAAGCACATTTCATCTTATTCATGACACTTTTATTCTTAAATTTATTTGTGTCCTGAACACTGATCATGAGTTCTAGAGGACGAACTAAATTACTTGTTTTTTTTTTCTCTTTACTTCAAAAACAACTTATCAACTTCTGCTTCTCGATTTCCATTCAACTCTCTTGAATGTACTATGTTTCCTCCGCCAAATAGCTTTGATTATCTAGCAGGACGTTATGCTATCTAAAACAACGTCAGAAATGAGGTTAGGATGGCCCTTTGGGAAATTATTCTATCATTTGGCTGGGCTTTGATCTATTTTCTTCATTTACAGAAAGAACGGATCAAAGCTTTGTAGATCATTAAGGGCGAGTTGTTTAGGGCACAGAAAGGGAGAGAAGCGAAATGGAGTTTCTTTCTTTTTCTCCATTCCTATTCGCAGAAAACTTTGTCCATGTGATCTTGTAGAGCAGAATTGTATATTTTTGTAGAATAATACTTGCAGATTGAGAATTAGATAGGAGTCAACATGAAATGGGCTGCTTAGCTTTCTTTCTGCCATGCATTCTTTCTCAGTATTATATGTATTACATTTTATCTAATATCTTATCTCTCTAAAAGGATTTCGCTTAATCGGAATTATGTGCTTCAGTTCACACATATGTACACATCAGTTCTTACAGAAATCATGTGCATTTTCTTTTGAAATAAATACTGACTACTTTAATTCAAAAACCAAAAAAAATAAAGTCCTCAGTTATTATACATTACACACCCACACTCACACATTACCCATCAGTTGAATTTGAAAACTTACTCAGAAACGGGGTGTACTACTTGTATATAGATTGATTGTAAAAAAAATTAAGGGGACATCAGGCCCGCCATTGCAAAATTTTCCAGTGGGGGGCGCAAAGGGTATTAACTCATTGTTAATACCCTCTGTATTAACAATGGGGGTGTATCATTCATTGGGGATTGTTAAATTGACTAGGACTAGTCAAGCTGAGCCCTGTGCCTGTTCCTGGTCGTCACTTTTGTATTTGCATTTGTATTGTATTTGTATATTGCATTAAAAACAACAAAATACATGTACATACATATAAATACATTATAATTCCCAAGTCAGGAGGGGGTGGCAATTGAGTCCCCCTGACACTGTATGATGGCCTTCCTAATGAAGGTCCTAGCCTGACCTTCCTAAATGACGGGCTTGGGGGTCATAGATTCGCTTACTTGGACGCTATTTCATGTGATTTAAATCCTATGTTGTGCATTAGCCTTTAACCCACAATCAGCATTTTTTCTTTAAGAAAAGTTTTAATTAAAACTTGTGCTTTAACGTTAAACCCAGTTGAACTGGAAATGAACTTTACTCGTATCACTACTAATTTTATTACTTAGCTATAAGTGCTCAAAATAATATCTACCAAAGTTTGTTACAAAAAGATTTTAAAAAGCGCACTTAACATTTAAAATATTTCTCATGAAGCTATAAAATACTAGACGTGATAAAAATTTATTCACATCCAAGCAAAAATTGTTTTTATTTTCCAGTTAATTTCTCTATTCTTCTAGAACAAGTTTCAAAGTTTTTATCATGCACGCTTTCAGTTGAATGTGCATCAGATTAAATAAAACTTTTCCAACTCAGTTTTTGTGCCAAGAGAAATTTTCCTTCTCATAGATTTTCTGCGACAATAAACAACAGCACCAACATTTTTTGACACGTTTCACTTTAAAATTTGACAGCCTGACTTTCGAATGATACTTAAAAGTGGAAAGGATGATAAAATGAAGTAAAACACGGTTTAAGTTCAAAATTTATAGCTTAGATTATTTAAGGCATCAAGTCCTCAACAATTGTTTTTTGCAACGTCAGGCAATTTTGATACATGTTCCAAGATTAATGCCATTTACTGAACTAAGGAATACATACACGGAACTGAGTATTATCTTTTATGGTGATGCTTTTTTTGAAAGTGCATTATTATGGATCTTAAGAAACACACATAAAAAGCTAGGCTAGACATTACCATGCAATGTATAAAATTAAAATTTGATGCTTTTTGAAAATTTCTTTTTTGTTCATTTTAAGAAAGGAGTATTGTTTTATTTGTATGGAATTATATTTTTAAAAACATAAATTTTATAATGAACGGATAAATTAAGCAAAAGTTATTAAGTTCAATGTAAAAGTAAGTGAAGTACGTATACAGATCGACGAAAACAAATACGTTTGTTTTACATAAATTCTATTTCTGTCACTGTTGAATTACTTTAACATAAGCAAGAGTCACAAAGCAAAGAGTATGTCATTGACGAGTCACTTTAGCAGAAACAAGATTCACAAAGCAACGAGTGTGTCACTGTGGGATCCCTTTATCAGAAGCAAGATTCACAAAACACTACGATACTTTCATAACAACTAGTAGTTTATTTTTTGTGTCAGTGTTGAGTCACTGATGGAAGCAAGACTCACAAAACGTAACTAGGCCCACTTAACGATATTGAAAAATTAGTTAACTAATTGACATATATTTTAAGTTTTATTTATTCTGAAAAAGAAAATGTAACAAAATCTAAAAGATATACCATTAAGCTCTCCCAAGCAATGATAAGAGCACCGAGAAAATTCCTGTAAAATGAAATTTGTGACTGTAAATTTATAACTATAGATATCTTCATTAATTCAAACCAAATTCCATTAACGGTTTTGTTTATGATTTTTTGTTATTCTTAATCATTAAATAAATATTTGGTAAATTTGTGTACATTTAGTTAACTACTGTCCGTAGCCTCTATTTAATCGTATTTATTTACACATTTAATTATATCTATGTAGTTTTAATAACTCTTAATTCCTATCGGGTAAAGCCTCACTTAAATGACCTAGTTTTTAAACGCACGAAAAATGGCGAATAAAAATTAAAAAAGGCTAGATTAAAATTTTAAATATCTTTAATAATAATCACAATAAAGATTTCGTAAAAAGATGCCGAAAATTATAAGTTAACAAATGATGTCAACTTGGAAATTTTATTATGTTAAAACAAAATACTGAAATGCTTTTGTAGCAAGGCGGGTAAGACCTACCATGTCAAACCTGATTGAAGATGTTACAAAATATGGCTTCAGTTTAAACTATATGGGTAAATTAAAATTACCTGCACATAGGTCTTCAATTCCCAAAGAAATTTATTATTAGTCAGATTCATTGAAAATTTAAAATTAGAAAAAGAAATTTTAGTGTATTTATGTTACCAAATTATGATTTTTTACTAAATATGAAGGGAGAATGACGATCATAAAATATTAAGACATCAATTCTTTTGAACGTTTTTGCGATGATAAAGATTTTGAAACACCCAGTGTGCATTTATAATGAGCAATCATGATTGGGATAAGAAACAAAAATTGAAAATATACTTCTATTCAACTGCTAAATTGTTTTCCCATTACTGATTTAATGTTATACTTTTTGAGAATAATAACATCTTTTGCGATTAAAATATGCTATTAATATTTTAACGTACTTAATTTCAATTACTTTAAGTATCAACTCTTTAAGTAAAGATCTGGGCTTTTATGTTAGGAAGAATGAAGATAATTATCCTTTTAAGCAGTTGTTGCCCATTATTCAAATAAGTTGCAGATGTTCAAGACTCGTATGGAAAACAGTGGAAAGTCGATTTGAATTATCACAAGCCGTTATTGGGCTCTTCTTTCAATCATTAAAGCTCTGGTTAAAGTAAATTAATCATGTGACGTTAGAGTAAAATGTAACTTTAAAATCTGCTGACATCAATTTACATTTAACACTAATCCCAGCTTTGTAGATTCTTCAGCAAATGAAATGAGTAACGTATTCATAAAGATTAGAATCAAATGTAAGACAACCATTAAAGTTAGCTCATAGAGATATATTTCACTCGATATTAGGTTTCAGAGCTGCATGCTAATATTGTTCGCAATTTTTTTTAAATAAAGAATGTATATGTTACTGTAAAAGCCCGAGGACTGGTAAAACCAAGCTTTTACGAAAGTGGCTTTGTAAAAGTCCGAAGCATGTTTTAATTTGATCCCACCTCGGGCTTTTACCAAGCCTTTGTGGTAAAACCTAGGAGTTACCAACGCCTTCCAGTAAAAGCCCGAAACGAGGGGTTACTTATGATAAGATTTTCCGTTCACAGATGTATTGTATACAGTGTGTCTCCTAATTCTTTTATTGATAATAATAATAATAATAATGAAATAGAAGACACACTGTATACAATAATTTTACTGTTTTTAAATTTTTTAATGATAATATAAATTATAAAAATGATCAAAATAAGGTATGACTTAAGGTTATGTCGATGGAACTGCATTACAATTATCTTTCAAAAAGTAGCCCAAAAAAAGCAGCATTTACGTCAGTTCACAAATAAGATCCCCATGTGAAAAAGCTGAACTAATGCACAATTCTCTCAATAGTTACTAAAGAGATTTCAACAATTTTTAAGCATATTTTTAGCAAAAATTAAATTGATAACTCAGAAAAAAAAGAAAATTAAGAAATGTAAAAAGTAAGAAAAATATAGTATGTTTTTCTTTAATACTACTAGTTTTAAATAATTCTTACTACTTGTTACAGCAGCTGGTTTACGCAAATACATCTTCGTAGTACATTTCTTTGAACAGTTCCATTTTCCGAGTCCTTGTCCTCCAAATAAAGAACTTTATTTACTACATCACGTATACTTATTTCTACCAACTCTTTCAACGTTTAAAACATTTTCTTTGCAAACGGTAAAGTTGTTTCTAGTTTACGACGATTTTAACGTACCAAATGTAGTACCAAGAACATAAATCTTGTCATGTTTAATATCTGTAGTAACGGCGATTACTGATCTTGGCTTTTGGGAGGGAGCATAAAAGTACGCGTGCAAAGGCATATTCAAGGTCGACTTAAATCGTTTCGGGCTTTTCGGGCGAAACGAGGCATCGGTAACTCCCATATTTTACCGCAAAGACTTGGTATAAGTCCGAAATGGAACCGAAAGGCATTGGTAACTCCTCGGTTTTACGGCAAAGACTTGATAAAAGTCCGAAAGGGAAAGGAAAGGCATTGGTAACTCCTAGGTTTTACCGCAAAGGCTTGGTAAAAGTCCGAAACGGAATCACATATTACAGCTTACTTCAGACTTTTACCAAGCCGCTTCGGTAAAAACTGGGTTTCGCCGGTAAAACCTAGAGTATACCAGACTTCGGGCTTTAACATATATAAAATAATACTAATGCTTCTAAAATTGATGTAGGTTTCACAACCAGCAGTGATGACTTCCCTATTTCACCCTTACATCATAGTGCCATCAACAAATCAGAAGGACCTGGTTTCACAAGGCACAGGAAACATGTGCCTGCTCTAAGATGCTTTCCGTTCAAAAATTTAGGGAGAGGGCGATGGGTTGGCTTGATTTAATTTGGGCTTCTTAAAATATATTTTTCTTTTCTTTTGTCCTTTCTACATATAAATAACTATCACAATGCTTCCCCTGTCATTTAAATCACATGTGCTTATTAATTAATTAACTAATTATTATTATTATTATTATTATTTTGTAGGTTTCCTCTTCGCAAAAACTTATTGAAAAGTTACGTGATGCTCGATTCCCCACACAGCATTATTTTTTTTTAAGCTCTTAATTTTTACTCGCCTTGTTTATACATCTCGAAGTCATAATTATCTATCTTTATTTTTCATCTAAATGTCTTGCCTTTTAAGTATCCTGGAAATATTCTTCTCGTCTTTTGACGTTGCACGCTTTCACACCTAACGACTTAATAAACCTTCACATCTTAAATAGCTTATTGTATACATAAATATTTCAGAAAATACAGAATATGGTAACAGAGGTTACATGCTCAGTACGAGGACATTCGATGGAAATGTCAAACTCAAAGGCAAGAAGTATAAAAATAATAAACATAAACTAACTGTAATTTTTGGTTTTTAATTTTATAGAGATTCTACTTTTAAAAAGTGTCAGCACACTGATGTATTAAATCTAGAAAATATAGCGATGCCAAATATTGTGTTATGGAATCCGGAACCGTATTTCAGTGGGGTTCAAAGAGGAGTAAAAAATTATCATACAAAATGCCTATAGTTAGAGAAAACGATCTTGACTAAAACGAAGAATATTACTTCTGTACCAGGAGCCATAGTATCTTAAGTCCATTTTTCGAGTTTTTGCGAGTTTACACTAAATGGACATACGAAGTACCGACGACAAAGCCATAAGCTACATGAGGGTGCTTTCACACCAAAGGCGACAAAGACAATATTCCTCTCTTTTCTCATCTATGCAACCACAGAGCATGATGTTGCCTTCAAAAATATGCTCTACGCTAGCACAGATGAGAAAAGACAGGAATACTGTCGTTGTCGCTTTTGGTGTGAAAGCACCATGAGGCTTCCGAACTTTTAAAGCTCCCATCGGACATCCTTATTCTTAGGCTCACAGAAAAAAGTCTAGTCTTATAGTATTAAAATTGTTTATTTTTTAACTTCATCGCAAAAACGTTAAAACTGGACTTATTAAACATTACTTTATTTTTATTGAAAACATAATTAAATACTTCTAAACATATCGCACCTAAGAAAGTATCATATTTACTTAAATTAATGGCAAAATTATCTAATCTCCGCTTAACGAAATTTTCTCGATACCGAAATTTTAACTGGAACCAAGCGAGTTTGCTATAAAGAGACTCCACTGTAGTTTATGTCGTCTGCTTGATGTTAATAATTAGAAAGAAAAACTTGATGGATGGATACGACCATATTCAATGCTAGTCAGTCATTTACAATTAAGATACTGTATATTAGCACGCTTCTTTGCGTTTTCGACGCGTATTAGAAAATTATGTTTTGCAAAATAGATAAGAGAGAGTTTTAATTATCTTCGTTTAAAAACTTTCGCATGACTATTTTATAAACATAGTCAATTAGGTTTCAATAGTTTCTGATCTTTTAGTGTTTTATTTTAATTTGCCATAATAGAAGAATACATCTTTGGAGTTACGAAATTAAATTTCAGTCGACCGTTGAATTTATTTTCTAAACAATATCCCGAAAAAACATGGCTGAAAATAAAAAATTGATAAAAGCCCTTACAATGCTCTATCCCTCCCCCATTCGTTTCAGTAATAGAAATCTGAAACATTTGCATTCATTTAAATAACGATAGATAACTGCGACGAAATTTAATTAAATCCATTTGTTCGATATCAAAAATCAGATTCAATTTAGAAAATGTTCATCGATAAAAAGAATGAAACACTTTTAATTTGACTGCAATTCATTGCGGAAGAAAACGTTACAAAGAAATAAATTATTGTTTTTAGACTATTCATTAGTGATTCGAGTATTTCTTCCCTATCCTAAAGAATGAGACTGCAGCTCTAGCAAAAGATTCAATTAAATTCTTCTTTCTTCTTTACGTGCATATTTTACTTCTCATTTATTTGTCTCCAGTGATTTAGATTAATTTCTGATTTGGATTACTGATAAAGTGCATTGGTATGAGAGGGCAAATTTTATGCTTCATGAAAATATTTATGGATTCATGAACTTGGGTTTTTACCTTGTGTTCAAAAATGCATTTATGTTTGGTATACATAATAAAGTGAGCTAGTTTCATTTCTGGAGTTAATCGTAATAAAGAAAAAATGCTTTCACTTATTTTTAAATACTGTGAGATTTCTTCTGTGTATTTTTTCAATGATATTCTGCGATTTTATGCTATGTTAATCACATTAGTAAAATTTCAATTTTTCACAACCTATTCCTTTTAAAGTTTACTAACCAGTCATAATCGAGCCTCTGAAATTTATGACAAGAATAGTACGTAAAGGTATGCTGTTAAGAGCTTTATTTCGTACAAGTGTGTAGATTCAAATGGAAAATTTTCCTTTCATATAAATGAAACTGAAAATAAGATTGTAATTAACGAAAAAAAATACATAAAGTATTTTATTTTATGAGTGTATTATTCGTTTGTACACTTTTTGTTACGTTGATTACAAGAGTTTTTATCAGATTTTTGGTTTTAAGATTACTTTAATTCGTTTCATTGGGTTGTCAGTTTCAGGGGAATACTTGTGACAATTACGAATTAGTTATTACAAATATTATCACAAGATTATTATTGAATTTCATTAATTGTAATAGAATTATTACTATCATTGATGTCGTTATTATATATTTGTGTTATTAATGGCTTATGGTAACTGAAATACGAAATATATTGTTTACATTCCACAAAATTTAGTAACCGAGCGAAAACTCCATCAATTGTAGTGCCGGATCTCGTTGTCGACGTTTGAGGATTGTTTTTCATGGATAAATTAAGTTTATCTTTCAAAAATTCAATTAGTTTCAAAGATTTTTCTGATGCAAAATTGATATTAAAATCTGGAATCTATGGAATCTATGGAAGTCGATGCAATCGCCACCTGGATTTCAAAAATGTAACTACTCAAAACGGGCCGCAAAATACATTGGAGACATTTACCAATCCCTACTCCGCTGGAGAAAGTATACTTCGAATCACGCGTGGTAGGGATAAGAAAAAGATGGCGCGTAACGGAAAAATGTTACACTAAATTTTTTTCCAACCCCGATAAAGAAGTTTCACTTCAACAAATTAGATACAAAACAATTTAAACTCGTATATAGCTGGTTGAACATAGGTATAAATAGTTGCATCGGTTACGGTTCAAGGCAGTAAAGTAAAATCAAATAGCAAGACACACATAATTAACACACCAAACATTGAAGGTTACCAGGGTGATCTCGAAAAACACTCCAGTTATTATATCGGTCGAAAGGAGCACTCTAGTTAATGTTTGAATTCGAAGGGCTTTTGTCTGAGACGGACAAGGTGGTTGGTCAAATTCCCCCTCAAAAATGCGTTTGAAGTTTGACCAAAATTAAAAAAATTAATTAAAAATTAACTAATTACAAAATAAAATGTTTAAGACATGGATGTGTTAATATACTTATTATATGATCAAAATATATAAAGAAAAAAAACTTATAGAATAATATCTTTCTCTTTTTATTTAATTATTCTTAAAATAAAGATATAATCTGTTCATAATCTACTTATATATATATAACAACTACTAAGGTTATGCGTTATACATCCCATAAGTTTAAGCTCTTATCTGGAGAAAGAAAACTAGAAGTTTACTTTCTATTACTTTATTTCTAAAAGAAAAAGAAAATCTTTTTATGTTCTTCCTTTTTTTAGAAACTGATATAAAAAGCGGTGGGCGTTCCTAGTGTACAAATACTTTCAAAAGGAAAACTTATAGAATAATGATACTTTTCTCTTTTTATTTAATTAGTCTTAAAACAAAGATATGATCTGTTCATATTCAACTTATTTTTATAGATAAAACAACTGCTAAAGTTTAAGCTTTTATCTGGAGAAAGAAAAATAGAAATTTAATTTCTTATTAGTTTCTAAAAGAGGAAGAAAATCTTCTTATCTTTTATATTTTTACTGAATGTTTCCCCCGCAATCGAGTTTCACGCAAGAAAGAAAAGAATTGAACACTACGCAAGTTGCGGACACAAATGGAGTTTTCAAAAATTATTATATGTGAATAATTTCTTTAAATGAAAGCAGTTATTATTATTATTATTAAAAGCTAAATGGAGGCCCATATTTTGTCAATCTGGGGAATAACTTCAACTTTACCAAACGTCTGCAAAAGGCTTTATAATAGAATAAACACACCGGTTGTAAGCAATTTTATCATCCCTATTCTTATCATGTTATCGGTTGTATTAACATATTACATTCTTGAAACTAATGAACGTAAAGCTGATAAGCCCTAAAAATGACACATAGCGTATTTTTTCGTTCTTTTCTCTACCAGTTACTTCACACAATTATCGCGAAATAAAGTTTAGATTTTTACCATTTCCTCTTTAGTTAAAAAAATGATACAGGAATAGGATAAGCGTACACGGTGCAAAATTCACCAGCTGGCAATTTTTACAGAAGAATGAAAGCTCGTCGTGTTAGTAAATAAAAATTTAATTCTAATCAAATAATTTTTCTTCTGCATTCTATAGTATCCGAAATTTTATTCATAATTATTTTTTTTATTTAAAAATATACTGATTAAAACTTTGGATGTTTAGCCATTAGCAACAATTAAACAAAGCCTTTAAACGCATAGTCAAATTAACGAAGAAAGATATCTGAAAATCAGGAACCATTGTTTAAACATTAAAGTAGTTTTTTTTTTCTTGCGATTCAAACTATCTGGAAATCAAACTCTCAACAGATCTCTTCATTAAAAAAAGTCTTACAGGTTTTCTTTCATTCTAAGTGTTCCTTCAGAGCAATTTATTTTCTTCACAGAAGCTTAAAGTAAGCGATTGTCTTTTAGTTCATTGTGTTTGAAGAACTGAGATACCTTGATGTCTTTATGACTCTTGGAGAAAGGTTGCAATGGAGGTAATTTACGATTCGATAAAGTTAGCACTTGAAGTGAGGATTTAAAATGGTCTTCATAACAAAAGATTTTATTGATGCAATAAGAAATGCTGAAGGAGCAATTATTTCATAACTCTTTTTTTTTTCAAACTGCAATTTTATTTTTCAGTTTCAGAACAGTTAGCAAGAATTGTGGCGCCATAAAACTTGTGGGATTTACGGAATAATTATCGATATTCACTTTCTTTTATACCTTGAGCTACAAAAGAAGTTAATTCATAGTTTTGCTCAATATCGTTTAAAAAAAAACCGTTTTTTCAGCTTTAAAATTGTATTACTTTATCTGAGGCATGAAACAATAAAATCTCTTTCACTTTTTCAGTTCACATTTTTTATGTTATTTCACACACATTTAATATATACACACACAGTGTACTACTGATTTATTTCGATAATTCTTATGTTTTGCACATAATTTCCTTAATTCTTTCTCAAACTTTATAAGTAAGACATCATTTTAAAGATTTTTTTCACGCTATGGATGAAAAATAAACAAACAGTTTACATCTTAGTAATTTTTCGAAAAAATACACTTCGAAAATTAAATATCGTTTACTTAAAAGATACCTTAAATTTAAATTAAAGCAAATGCAGTGTTCGTCGGCGGTATAACGGTTGGCATAGCTGTCTTTCAAGTTGACCCGGGTTCGACTCCCTGCAGACGCAAGAATTTTTTTTTGTCTTCTTTTGAAATAAACTATTTCTAATTAACACTCATTTTAAATCTCGAAGTGCTATTAAGATTTCTATGCAGAGAAAAGTTTTAATGGAAGTTCCGCGTAGTTTTATCCCCTTGTAAAGGAACCAATTAATTCAATCATCAGACATATTATTTCTCAAGGGTGTAAGGAAGCCTAAGGTACGACATAACTTCTTTAATATTTCATCAAGCTTCATATGTAACTCAAGATTTTCTTTTCACCGCCCCCTACCGGAGAAAAATAGACAAACATTTCACATTTTGGCTGGTTCTTGAAAAATTACGCTTAAAAAAACCGGACTTTAAACTTTCGCTGTCGACTTATCGATCACTTACCGAAAAATATCGAAGTCGAACTAATATTGATTTAATATGTTCCCTATTTAATATCGCATTTAATTGTGATTTAACAATACACTGACGATGTGAACTAATCACTGAATATTTTAATTAATCTTATTCATACAAATTTCAATATTTCATTACTTTTCGAAAGCACTCACTTCACAAGTCATCGATGTCGTACTTAAAACTCCAAGTACAATTCGACTAAAAGTTCTGACACTTGGACGCTTCTGCGCATGTCAGAAAAAGACGAATCCATTCGATTTTTAGGGAAGTTGGTTTGCCGGTGCGTTTATTAGCACGCGAACTAGAATGTTTGCTTCTCTGTTTGTTGAAAGTAACCACATATTTAAACTGGCAGATAGCATCAGCTCGGAAGAAATCAAGAAGTATGCTAAACAAATTAAACGAGAACCGAATAGAGCACATTCCTTGAAGTGTGCTCGAGCGGGAATGCTTTGCATGCGTCAGCTGTTTGAACTATAATAAGAATGAGACTATTTTTTCTAACGACTTAAGTTTATGTTCGTAACACTAAAAATCTGAAAACTGTCTATATTGTAACTCTTGTGGTTGGTAGATTAAAATTTCCCCCTTTTTCAGTTTAATGAGAGTTCTCTTTGCCTGAGTTCCCTGCTTTCAAGAAAGTACTATCGTGGAGTAAAGTAAATATCGTGCCGTAAATATGAGAATATGCATTCTCATATTTAAAGAATCGTGGAAGAATTAAGAGATTTTTTTTCTTCAAATGGGCTGCTCTTGGCTTCTGCCAATTGCAGACCTAGTGCGTTCCCGAGAGAGTGGTACCATCTCTTTCAGCGGCACCACAATGAGTGTGGTACCATCACCGCATGAGAATTTCGACGTCAAGTTTCTCCACCTGAAATGGCGAACATCCGGACTCTGTTGACGCGAAATTGCACTAGGAATTTAATTTAGCCGAGACCATCCAAGCCAAATGTCTACTCAAGGAATCTTTTACATGCATAATCATACGACATAGACGCAGACGATTTTCTGCATCTTGAAAATCCACCCACACTGCCAGGCTCTGTCCTCTGACCTGGGGCTTACGAGCTCCACGACGCCAACATGCCGACTTAAGAGAAAAGTTGAACACTATTTTTCTCTTATTGAAATATTAATATAGGTATTGATCCCCTTATTCTTCTGAATTAATGAAGGTTTCAAAACTATCTAAGTTTTGAGGTAAATGGACATCTTAAGTCCCGGATGTTTCGAGCAAAATTTCACTTTTCCCCAAAACTTAATTAAACCATCTGACGTGTTATATTTACGAGTCAGTTTCTATAAAAGTTTCAGAAACTAAAAATTGTTTATTTTATTCATTATTGAAAATTAAGTAAAAATAAAATAAATTGAAAATAAATATAGCAGGACCCCCGTACAACGACGGCCCCCTACAACGAAATTGTCTTTATAACGAAATTTTTCTTCGGAAAGTTAAATAAAATTTAAAATATTCACCAAATAACAAAATGGTTGTATTGTTATAACGAATTTTTTCGGAAGTTTTTTTTTTCTATGTTTGACATTTCTGAAGCAAGTTGCTAATTTCTGAGCAATCAATTCGCTCACAAAGCAATGTTCAACAACATAACTTGCGTTTAAAAAAACGTAAGTACCTATTAGTACAAATCATTTTCTAAATTATTGAATGGCCTTCCTTTTTGGGCATTGTATTTACGTAATGAAAAGTAGTATAATATTTACAAATTAAATACATGTATTACTTTATTTTTAATTAAAAGTCAAAATTTTGAACTTATAGCACCAACTCAAAAGTTACCTTTACTTAAACAACTGAAAAGTCTCTAATCTCTGTATAACGAAGGTTTTTCTACTGCGAATTGTTTACTGAACCAAGCGAATTCTTTATAGAGAGACTGAACTATAAATAAATGCGTTTTTTGTACAGGAACTATGTAGCATTTAAAAATATAGGAATCAGGTTGTAAGTAATTAGCTCAAATTTCCACCCTAGTGGGGACCGTTCTTTAACCACTACGCATTTGCCCGTGTTTGACACGTGCGAAAGTTAGCGGCAAATTTGCACATGCCTGTGTCTTACACGGGTGATCTTGTATATTTGCGTTATTTTATTTATAAATGCCCCTCTGAGATCCCTTTGCCCTTTGTTTGTATAATTATATTTTATTTAACTTTTACTCAACCCCCCCCCCCCACCGCTCTCTAGTCACCCCCTACAACTGAAATTTCCAAAATCAATTTATACTATACTTATATATTCATATTCTGTCAAAAAAAAAAAAAACTCGGTCATTTTTTGCCAGTTTTTCTGAAAACAACCCATGCTTCGAGGGGTTAAAAGCTCGGTTTTTAAGCGAACTAACTACTCTATTTCACCCTATCGGGTTGCTCTAAGTCAAGCATTCTCTGCTGCACGTGTTTCAAACACCGTAGCAATGTTTAAATACTTTGAGGGCAACTGACCCTTTTGCTTTGATTGACAGGTGAGTGGGGAGTGCAACTGACATTCGCCCGTTTTTTAGTGGCATTCGGGTTCCCTCTAGTCGTCTAAGGTCACCCTGAATTCACACCTTCTCCAGTGCTCCATTCATTGTTAAACCTGTGCCGTTGATATCGAGCCTGACGCTTGCTTAAAAACCAAGCTTTTGAGGTGTTAATATCAGCATTGCTTTTTTAATGTGTGGCCGATTTACGTTCACTTTATTCTCTTAAATCCTAACAGATTGGTTACGCGAGAGCACAAACTTGTAATGTGCTCCTTGTGGAAAAGCTACTAGGTATATCTATCTACTACTACTATTTGCAATTAGTAACTTTTAGGTAAAAATACCAGTCAAAACCACTTATTTTTATTATGCTGATTTCCTTTACAATACAAGCACTAGCTTTTATAAAAGCATCAGAAACATTAACCGTTTTTTAATTAATAAAGTGCACTTTTTATCCGTGAAGTTGATATTTGTGTCATTTATTCTTATTCACCTAAATCTGTTATTGTTTTTCAATATTGTGCGTTTAGCAAATGTTTCTTGCAGGAAAAAGAAATGTTTAAAGAAAAACATTGGCGATCCATTCTTTTTACTCAATGGGGGGGGGGGGGGGGGGAGGGGCAGTTCTTTTAAGCAACAATTATACATTTTGAAATATTTAGTTGAACTCCCCGTGGCTTTCGTAAGATCTGTAATACATTTGTCAACTCCAGTTATGAAAGTCATGTAATTTTTTAAGATTCTTGAAAACTTCCTTAAAGATCATATCAAGTAAGATGTCCTTCCCAATTATTACTGCTTTCTTGGTTATTTATCCAAAGAAATCAGTTAGGAAAGTGTAGCAGACAGTGAGATAAGTACACAATGAAACAGAGAATACGCGCTCTCAATTTGTATTGTATGAAACCTTTAATAATATTTTTTTTCTTAATCACGTTGAAGCGGAGCACCTGTTAGAGCTATCACTAACGTTTCTTGTCACAATAAAGAATAGTGCTTTCCCTATCAATTGCACTAGTCATTTCCAAATTTTAAATTTTGCCATTTACATCCCTTTCTTCTCACTGCCTCATTTGTGCTGCTAAATGGCAAGATGTTCAGTGACGCTTTATTTGGAGTGATTACGACCTAAATTTTCTAGCGAGAATGATCATACTGTTGGAAGTTATGAATCGAAAATGGTGTTTTTCCACCTCAAAGAACATCATTTTATTTTTGTTACGTATATATTTTCAGTTAAAAAGTATTCATTATGTTAGTTTGAATAGTATATAAATATTACACTAGTTCCTATACATTTGATTGTTGTTCAGATAGCCAGTTCTACAAGCACAACGAATACACTTTTTAAAAAATATTGAAGTACCCAGAAGCAAAGAGATGTAAGTGACAAATAAGATAGTTTGGAGATAACTGCTGCAAAGAATAGGGAAAGCACCCTTCTATAGGGTCAGGTGGGGTAAAGTGGTCAATGGGGTAAAGTGGACATACGGCAAACAAAAAGCTATAGTTTTGAAATAAATAAAGGAATTGGTTTAAATTTTTTATTTTTGCTTTTAATAATTAAAAATTAAATTTTACATACAAAATTATATTAATAGCAACTCTTTAGGTGGAGAAAACACATGATTTGTTTGTTTATACAACACTTTGAAATTGAAACAGCTCTTTTAACTTCTCTCTGACATTTTGTTTTTAAGAATTTGCAGCAAATGGACGGTGCAGGTAGTTTTACACAGATCTCAGAAGTACTTCAGCACTAACCGTGAAGCTAGATTTAGTTTATATATTATTTTATAGTAATTTAAGTAAGATGGGGTAAAGTGGTCATAGTATTAGGCTTAACATGAACCAATGTTCTATAATTACTTTAGGTTAATTTATGCGGTAGACCAGGAATTAAATTGCATAGGAATGCACAGTAGCTCAGTTTCCATATTTATTTTCAATTTTTAACTATTAGAGGGAATTCAGGCTATTTACGCAAGAAAATTAAAATTTTGAAGACAACAGTGCTCGCACTTCTTTTGTTAGAAATTAAGCCACGTGGCAGATGTTAGTTACACTTTTATTTCACTAATACTGCATTATTTTTAAAACAAATAACTTTTAAATTTACTTTTTAGTAAACCGGAACTAACACAACTGAGCTCAAATGCAATAGAGATTGAAATTACTATAATACAGTCTTCTTAGAATGATGTTTAGAACTGAAAATTTTCAGAAGCACTTTTAATAAAAGAATCGTCAAGTATCAATGATTCATTTATAAACAGACTTATTATAAGTATTATTAAGCTGTAAATGTTCAGAACTAGCAGTGCTTCGAACAAGAACAATACATGAAAGAGAGAGCGAAATAAAAATAGCTAGGTTAAAATATGTATTTTTCTCCCACTGATTTTTAGTATGCTATAATTATCCAGAATTCTCTTATTAGCAATGTTTTCTTAATATGTTATTTAAATAATTTAGTCATCAATTAAAAGCTATTTTAATTTTTTTTCACGAAAAATTTTGAATTTCATATTTATGTTTTATTATATGTAGTGAGTTAAAGGACAAACATAAAATCTAATATTTAGGGATTAAAGCCCAGGTAACCTACTATTATGTATCCTTAACATGTTTTGGTACATAACTTCGTTTTAAGACCATATATGCAGCAGCTGAAGAGACTGGAGCAAGTTACGAGACGTTACGAATATGAGGCTAACTTTTGACCATAATAGAGGACCTAAATAAATTCAGTGTTGAGTATTTTGAAGTATTATGGCTATTAATACCTTTATATAGTTTTCTTTTTCAATTGTGACCACTTTACCCCATGTACTACTCACTTTACCCCACCCCATGGGGTAAAGTGGTCATACCTACATACCAAAAAGAAGGCGTCATAAAATTAATTTACTTAACTTTTTTCTGCTCAAAATTTATTGCAATCTGTTCTTTAATAATGTAATGTAAAATAACAATAAAAAAATCTGAAGGTTTTGGACACATTCTTATATTTATTGGCAAAGAAAGTTGAAAAAAGTGGATTTTATGACCATTTTACCCCACCTGACCCTACAGTGACAAGAAATGTTAGGGATAGCTCTAACAAGTGCTCCGCTTCAACGTGATTTAGAAAAAAAAAAAGAACATTAAAGGTCCTATAAGATTCGAACTTTGAACGCGTTTTTCTCAGAATCGTTTTTTGGTGACTTACAACCCTTTGTTTCTCACTGTCCCAATTCATGGCGTATAATTGTTGTTTCTTACATTTTTCACAACAAAAGTCGAATCCGATTATTTTACAGCATTTTTTAAAAAAATATTTAATTTTTTGTTCTTGTATACAACACTATAAAATATATTATCATGCTTACACATCGAAGTTGTTATGACTCCCAAACTGAACAAAAGCCGCATGAACTCTGTAAACAAGGAAATAAATTTTAAAGCAAACGTGGAGTATGTGTGGCAAGCATTATTTTAATGGTTCTCTTAAACTTCCTTTTTGTTGCTCTTCCTCTTGTGTGTATCCTAATGTAAAGAAGTTTGAAAATGGAATTGTAAGAACGAAATTCGCAAAAAGCATTCAATATAAGGACAAATACTTTACATTCAAATCTTTTTTTTTTGCTTACATTTTTCATACTTTTCTAGAAACTTTTCTGCTTCGAAATGTCACGTTCTTACATTTCTTTTCTTACATTTATGTGCCGAAAAAGTGAACTTGTGTACCTGAATAAAATTCGGCATTCGAATCCTATGAATTTTGACAATATAAATTCTAAAATATTCGACAAAATTCGACGAAATATTATTGGTTTATTCACTTGTAGTGTTAAATTCGGAAATTTTTTATTCTGTAAAACATATAAGCAGCGATACAGGAACTTAGATATTGCCCATTCTCAGAAAGTTATGAATTTGTATATAAAACTTTTTAAGTATTCTTATTTTCAATTGCAGTTTTTTAAAAGTCTCAGCTCGTAAACCTGAAAAAGGGGGGGGGGGGGCGAAAAGCTTGAAAAATTCAATTTATTCTGGATTAAAGTCTTCTCTCCCGTACTCCGTGCCATTTGTGATGCCATCCTACATTTTTCTGTACACTGATATGGATCCTCAAAAATAATAAGGCTTGAAATACAAAATTGCTGCACATTGTATTTCATTATTAGCTATGGCAGTGGTGGGGAAACTTTTTTTAAGACGGGCCATTTGTAATAACTAGACAATCGTAGCGGGCCAAAGAATAATGCTTAATCGTTAAAAAATTTATGCGTTCTATAAACATATACATATATTATTACATACACTTATTATTTTAATAGTAAAAAAGCAAAAGGTAAGAAAATTATAAGCACAAAATATAAAATGAATTTAGTGTAGTTCTTGATGTGAAGTATTATCACTTTATTTTCTGGGGGCATTACTGGTTGATGGTGCGTGAGAAAAATGAAATTGAGACTGTTTCATCAAAATTTCATCATAGTCCGATTCCATTTGCGAAGCAGAGATTCTTAAAACTGATGAAGGGTGCTCATCTGTAATTCTGTTTCTTAAAGAAGTTTTCCTAAGCTTCAATTGTTGAAAAGATTTGTTCGCATATATAAGATGAGCCGAACATTGTCATTATCTTCATTGCATGATTAATTAGATTTGGGAAATTATCTGGACTTAAATTTTTATAAAATTCTAGTAATGGTACTGTATGAAAAGTTTGTTTCAGGAGAGTATTAGAATACTATCAGGAGAGTATCAGAATACTATTGTGTTTTGGATATCGCCGCAGGTAGTTTTTATGCGGGTCGTCACATTACGAAGTAAGAACGCGTTCAAACATTCTCACGACGGCACTCTTAAACGGGCCGGATTAAACCTTTCCGCGGGCCGGACTTGGCCCGCGGGCCGTAGTTTCCCCATCACTGAGCTATGGATACACAGACGCAAACAGACTTTAATAGAAGCGAAACTCTAAAACAACTATTCTTTAAAATCTTTTTTTATAATAAACCCAACAATTATTAACTAACGTAAGCAATCCTTCCATCAGAATAAGAAAAGTCTCGAAAAATCCCCATTAGAATGTAGACGACGAAAACCAAAATAAAATTATTGATCGTCTGTCTCCTGCAGGAAATCATTTTGAAACCGTTTAAAAAGAAAGAAGAATTAAAAGTACGATGAAAAAATAAAAATCGTCTGCGCCTGAAAATGATAAAACCATTGTAAATAGCATTTTATTCAGCAAATATAGGCAAAATGGCAACCATACGAATGAAATTAAAAAAAAAAAAAAAACTATCGCTATATGTGTCGTTGCGAAAACGAAATGAAAGCTAATTACCGTGAAGAATAAAGTTTGAGCTACAAGCTAGTATAATTTAGTTAAACAAATTTAGTTTAATTTCACCGTGCTAACGATGAAGGTGCCAGATGAAGACCACTTTCTTGACTGTAAGATTCGTTTTCATGCTGACGTAATCGTGTTTCTCTCTTTTTCTAGAAAATAGTACACAGTTGCAGCAATTTTATATTCGCTGGAAGACTGACATTCTGTGAAGACTTTCCTTACTGCAGCATAGAATTAAAGTTTTACAGTCATGTAACGCATACCAAAGTGAAGATTTCCTATAATTCTAATGAACAAGGTACAAACAATTTCTTTTATTCGAAACATTGATATTATAAAATATGATGAATGAAATTCCTGCTAATGCAGGCATGGCAGAGGCCGTAGCACATGTGTCTTGGAAAATAGAAAATTTTTTGGATCCAAGTTTGTGGTGTTCAGGCCCTTCTGTGGCTGGTCCTGATGTTCTTATGCCGACGGAGCCGGCGACAGTATGGAACGTCTTTATAGATAGGGGCAATTCAAATAATTTTTTCCATTACATCTTTCGAGCACAACCGTTGCATCATCTGGATCTGAAAAAAAAGTTTCAAGTTCAGTGCGAATTATCATTTCAAGATGCGTTAGGTAATTCCCTTTGGAAATGCAACAATGCCGTATACCTAAGAAGATATAGTACAGATATTATAAGAGTGGAATTCGCATTTTTGTCCGCAATAGGCCGCGGCACTATATATAAGTTATTAGTCAACAAAGACTTGATTTTGAAATGTTGTTTTAGAGTTATTGAATGGTCGACTGGATTCCAAGTTACAGCTGACATATCATCTGAAATGCATTTAAGCTGCTTGTTGGATAACCTTAGAACACTGTATTCATCCGGAACTTTTAGTGATTTCACCATAGTCGTTAAGGAGAAGGTATTTTCGGTACATAAGTGTATTTTGTCATCACGATCGCCCGTCTTCGCTAACATGTTTAAAAGCGATACCTTTGGAAGTGTCGGTAATAAACTGTTTCTGGAAGAGTTCGATATTAAGACGATGGAAACATTTATTTGGTACCTTTACACTGGACAACTTTGTCAACTTTCTGTTGAAGAATATATAATGCTGTATTATGCTTCATATAAGTATGCGGTAGAGCCTTTGATGAAAACGTGTGTATACAATTTGATCAATCATATTAATTTGGATAATGCCTGTAATGTATATGCTTTAGGGTACTACTATAATGACGCAGCTCTTAAATCCGCTGCAATTACTTATATAAGTAAAAACGCCTCATCAGTTCTAATCAGCGAAAACTGGAGAAAAATAACTTTGCATGATAGTAAAGTTGCTTCCCAACTTCTAAAAGAAGCTGGAATATCCTAAAGCAAATAATTTTGATGTTTTACATCGCTGTAATGAAACCTTAACTTTGTGTGAAGTTATAATCTTTAGCTGACAGTTCTTAAGGTACTGTTTTTCATTTCTTTAGTTAATGTCATAATTAGGCGGATTTTAAAAATTAGCCCCTAAGTTAAGGAATAGCTCAGTACCTATAATGTAGAAGGTCGATACATTTTCTATACATATATATGTCTTACTCATGTATTTATTTTGATTTATATAATTATGCATTTTTTTTATATGACCAATAAAATTAGCGTTGATATAATAAGTAGTTGACAGGAATTGATTATCTGACCTTATGGTTTTGATATTCATAGTTTAGAACACAACACTAGGACGACAAATTTTAATAATTTATGATGCTATATTTAACTAAATATGTCTATGTCTTTATGAACGTAGAAAGGGGTTGAATTTCAAAAACACGCCAGTTGGAATTTAAAATGTGTTAAAAGAAATACACAGCAATGTTTGATAAATGATAATATAAAGTGAACTATGTATGAACAAATACTATGGAATGGAAATCAGTTTATAAAATTAACTTCCTTTACTCAACAATTTATTTAATCGTGAAGATAGTTTAAAGTTTTGTTTTAAAGTTATTTCATAGTTCTCTAAATCTCGTACGAATACGGTATCTAAACCTTTATATATTACTGTTTTACCTTTAAAAATAAAAATATTTATCTCTGAAAATCTTTTTTTTTTCGTTTTTTGAAGATAGTTTTGGTATTACAATGTACTTTTGTTGCTATGTATCAATTTATTTTGTATTGCATCAACATATCTATTTTTTTCTGTTCATCACTTAACTAAAAATTAAGCAGTAAGTAAAACTGCTGTGAGTTTTGACGAGCAATACATTGTTTCCTAGAATTTTTTCTGGATTGATGCATCCTTTTGTAATTTTTCTTTCCTTTAACCTTTCGAGTGACGAAGGTGACAGTGTCTCCACTTTTCGGGGTTTGCGAATAATATGCTTTTGAAAATATTTAATATATAGTATATCAGATCTATTTTGTATGTTTTGTTTCAAAACCTTAATTCTGAACTCTACATTCTTAGAAAATATTCAGATTTAGTTATACGTTTTCTATTACCATATCCAATATAGCTACATCACGTATTTTTATTTCTTTCTGTATTTCCTTCATTTCGTAAAAGTAGGCTACGTGAGACACATAATTTAAAAAGTAAAATTTTATGAATAACCATTTACTTAATAGAACAGTATTTTGTTTGAATTTGTGCTCAAATAAATTTTTAATTGCTCACCAGCATTACTTCTGATTGAATACAAAACGCAATTTTAATCACTACCGTTTGCGAGGGTAATTGTATTCTTCTCATAGTTCCGATTTTTTTAATGTTCCGGTGTTTGTTAAAATCTGAATGATTTCTGAAATGACATCGAAGAATTGTTCCGTTCACATTGAAATTGCACAATAGATAAATAAAGCTTTGATATGATATCTAAATACATTTTCACCACTTTAGGATAAGAAATTAAAAACTTCGGAAGGGGGGAGGGTGATCTATTTTTTCAATAATTTGTATGGTTGCTACGTTCTTTGCAAATTTCACGAAGTTCTTTGCGCAGTAGAGTCACTACGAGAAAGGGAGCAGAGAGTTTTTGAAAAATACATACTTGAACGCTTGAATTACACAACAATTTTACTGATGCTATATCAACGTGTAACTAAAAATAAATGCAGTTTACTGAAAGTTACAGAAATAAAATTTCTTAATTTCTGTTTCACTGCTGGAAATAAACTAAACAGCAAAACTACGTTATACAACACATCAAAGTTTTTATTTTTTTTTTTGGGGGGGGGGGGGGAGGGAAGGGTGAACACATGTTAGGAAATCCGCAGCTTTATAGAAATAATCTATAGTTTATACTCTCATCACAGATATTTAAAAATCTGATTCTTGATATTTTTTTGAATGATTGGGTATTTTTTATAACGGTAAAAATGTTCTTGAAAGGTTTCAAATTTGAATTTTTGTATGTACTAGAACGTACGTTTGCTGTTGAGTATGCTTTGCATGCATTATCATCGCAAAGAAAAGATAAAATTCTCATTATCTAATGCATATTTAGCATACTTCATCTCAAAGCCCGAGAAATATGAGTTTGACAATGAGCTTAAGCATGCTGTAACGTAAGTGAAGAATTTGGAGATTTGTGATTTCGTCTTACTATCCCCCCTTTTTTTAGTAGAATGTTTTATAAATCTCAAAGGAATGTATGTTTAGGAAGTGATTGTCTCTTATATTCGTATAAAGAAAGAAAAAAAAAAGGTCCAGGAGCTTTGCATGGGATACGAGCATTTTTACTACGTAATTTTCGATTTCATACGGAACTACTGACTGTATTCTATTTCCTGAGTTCGGCAATAGTTATTCTCCTTCAAGAAATTAATAAGAATAAAGAAACTAATTTAATCATTTATTTATTTTGCATTAACGGGAGAGTATGTAGTTTAGGGAAGTTACTGATTGAAGGACGTATTGGTTAGAGTCACGAGAAGCACTGAGTGTGTATGTGTGTTTTAGAAAATTGCACTTTGACTAAAATTAACTTTCACTGCGACATGTATGACCTGTTTTTGTAACAATGAGTATTGTTCGACTTCTATAAGATGAAGCATGAACATGAGCAGAGTTCATTTCTTTTCGGGACTGTAACGAAATGGGTAAATTATATTTGGTGCTGAGTTAAATTTGATTACTCTTATAGTATTATTGCGATGGTAATCCTCCTCAACTCGGCTTCTGTAGCACTTTCTTCTTTCACAGAATTCCGAGAGGAAAATTGAATTTCTCAACATCCGGCTTCAACCTGTTGGAGCTGAATCATAGGTAAGAAGTTAAATAAATAATATGTCATTAAAAATGCGGCACTCAAAAATAGAGTATTTTAATATATAATTTTGAAGGAAACAGTAACAAAGAGCCTTTTTTTTATTCATGGAAAACGTGTGCCAAATTGTAAGATAAACTAATTATTTTCGAATTGCATTATGAACAATCGGGTACTGGCATCGTGTATGCCTAACAAGAAATAAAATTTTTCCAACCATAAGAAATTAGATTGTATTCTACTTTTTGATTACCCCCCCCCCCCTACTTCTGAAGAACACAGCCGAAAGTATCACGGCCTTAAGAAGTAGACGGTGAAATTTTACCTCGTGATTTTCTCGGGAGTGAGAGAGAAGGGAATAATTCAGTAATATGCATCAACATAAGGGCGTATCGCGATCTTTTTTTAAAGAAAATTGTATTCCGTAGATGTCATGCAACAAAATGTTTTAAATTTACTTGCATTTGATTTTCTTCGGGGGGGGGGGGGGGACTCTCAATCATAGGATCTCACAGCTCTTTCGCTTATGACATTGACAAAATGGATCTCATAATTACATCTGATGATTAAATTCTACTTACAAAAAATGCTTCTTTTAGTAAGGTAGTCCAAAGCTATTTAGTTAAAATTTGAAAGACTTCAAGATTTTGTAACATATAGGATATTTACACTGATATCTCCATATATTTTGCAGTGGAGAATGTTTTCCGCCGTTCGGCCAATTTCCGCTTTAGTGCAAATAGTCAAAATTATTCCCCTTTCAGATTTTAAATTTATAACATGTTCTTACGTTTAAGAGTTTAATGTGAAAATATAGAGTACTCCTCCTCCCACGAACGTTTTCCCTACTGTTTATTGTGAATCAGTTACTAATTAACTTCACGTACATTTGTGAAAAGATTGCATGTAATGTAATTGAATTGAGTATAATTCATTGAAATTAATTCCTTTCAAATGCAAAGAATAATTTGAATTCATAATTTGTAACACAGACTAAAGTATCGTGAAAGCCCTTTTACGAAAGAACGAAGAAGTTCTAGAATTTCAAAACGGTAAGCGGATTAGCATTCTTCGATTGTTGACAAATAATTCGGGATTTATGTTTTTAAAATTCATGAGATTGGAATGCTGAATTTGTTCAGGTACACAGATTTACTTTTTTGGTATACACATGTAAGGAAAAGTAAACGTGACGTTTCAAAGCAGAGAGGTTTCTAGATAAATATGGAAGATGTAAACAGTAAAAGATTTGAATGTAAAGAACTTGTCTTTATATTGAATATTTCTTTCGAATTTTATTTTTACAATTTAATTTTAAGACTTACTCATAATAGGGAGTCAAGTATGAAAAATAACAAGGAAAATTTCAGGAGTTTTAAATTATGCATAAAGATATTCTCAATTGACTTTACAAAACGAAGTTTTAGAATTTTGTTCTTTGTTTAACGAAAATTCAGGCAGTTTTTCTCCCGAGTTATATAATCTTCAATGTATGCAAATGTTACCGGAAATGCATGAAACTCAAGTATTCGACAAAAAGTCGGCTGTACTAAATTAGCTGCCGACATTCGATACAATGCCTAGTAGTAGAGAACATATTTTATGTTGTTACGAAATAAATTATGCTTTCAAATAGTAATCGGGAAGACGTGAATTTTGAGGAGGGGGGAGGAGATGGTGACTACAAAAGGAGAAACTGTCCTCTGTGGGCATGTCAAACGAATGTGTGGAAACTACATGCAAATTTACAGGAGATACCATCACGAATAATATTCTATATATAGCCATACGCTGTGGCACATTTATATTTCTTACTAAGCTTACCGTTTAACTAAATCCTGATTATTACATGAATTTTTTTTTTCCAATAAGGCTGCGGTATTGGTCCTCAACCATTGCAGACCTAGTGCGTTCCCCAGTAATGGGGATGGATTTTTTTTTTTTCAAATTAATTTACAATTCACAGGCTGCGAAATGTTTGGGGAACATGTGTTTCATTCGTAGCAAATTGACCTAAAAAAAGCAAAGAGAGCGTTTTACTTATTTTCCCTTCTAAATTTTCTCCGCCAAATAGGTAACTAAAGATGAAACATGCCTAACTGGCTCCATTATACAAAGAAACTATGCATAGCATTAACAGAAATACACTTCTCAAAACAATTAAAGGATCACTACTTTGGAATGATCGTGTACAAGAATAAGCTTTATAATAAATATGAGAATTTCACCTTTGGTACTGGACACCTTTAATGAGAAACAACAGAGTTTGTTTTTGTTTCTTGGCTTTCAATTAGTATAGATAATTCTGATGTTTTTGTAAACACACCGAAACAGGAATGAAAAAGAGCAAGATTCCAAGTACTAACCAGTTGTCAATCGAACTTACAAGGTGCAGTTCACTCATTTTCTGTTTGCTTCGTCCTGTTTACGTACCATGGCAGGTGTTAGAAGATTTCTTTCTTACAATGATGTGACTAGGGCTGTCACATGGATTGAAGGTGGTGTTTCTCAACGTCAGGTGAGTCAAAGGTTCGGTGTAAGTCAATCAGTGGTTTCAAGACTTTGGAACCGCTACCAACAACTAGAGACTGTCCATATAAGGCCGTCAAGGACGGAGGAGGTCCACTTTAGCCCAAGAGGACAGGTATTTACGTCTAAGTGCCCTCAGACGCAGATTTTCAATAGCCAGGGAGCTGCAAAATGAGCTAAGATGAGCAACGGGGACCCAAATTTCCGACCAGACTGACGACGAAATCGACTTCGGGAAAGTGGATTGAGATCTAGACGACCAGTCCAAGTACCTCGGTTTACAGCACGTCACAAAAGAGAAAGAATGCAGTTTGCTTGGACACACAGACGTTGGCACCTAAAGCATTGGCGTAAAGCACTCTCTTCTGATAAGTCTAAATTTACTCCTTTTGGTAATGATGGTCGGGCTAGAGTATACAGAAGAAGGAATGGACGTTTTATTCCCTGCTGCTTATCTTCAAGGGTCCCATTTGGAGGAGAATCAATAATGGTGTGGGGTGGAATAACACTCGATGATCGTACAGACCTTGTAGTCATCCGCAACAGATCCCTGACCGCCCAGAGGTATGTTAACGAGGTGTTGGATGTCCAGATACGTCACAGAGCAGAAGCAGAAGGGCATAATTTCATTTTTATGCACGATGGGGCCCGTCCCTACACTGCAGGGATCGTGCGTCAGTACCTACAAGACCACAATATCACCACTTTGGGGTGGCCCGCTTGCAGCCCGGACCTGAATCCCATCGAACATGTCTGGGATCAACTGGGAAGAAGTATCCGGAGCCGTCAAAACCAAGCCACCACTTTGGAGGAGCTGGAAATCGCTCTTCGAGAAGAGTGGGAGCGTTTGCCTCAAGAAAGCCTCAGGAGGCTTATAAAAACCATGCCCCGGCGAATCCGAGCTGTGATTTCTGTCAGAGGAGGAAACACAAGATACTGAGCCATTAATTGTAACACAAAAACAACTTTTTGTTTACTTTTGATTTTAATAATTAAAGGGTTTTCATTTTGATTTTGGTAGTTTTTTAATTCTCTCACCTATTCCCAATACACAACAAAAAATTATTCAATAATTTAGCAAGGATTTGGTAGCCATTTGCATTGCCTTTCAAAATAATATAACATATAATCAGTTTTTTAACTGTTAAAAAAATGACAAGCTTATAAAGAAGTGATCCTTTAATTGTTTTGAGGAGTGTAGAACCCGTAAATTATATTAACTTCTTTCAAATGGCATTGTTTTTTTCATGGTGTTGTAGGTTGTGCATAACTCAATTTATTAGTTATTTCTCACTAGTGCAGGCCTTTCGCATACTCATAGCTAGTTTTGAAAAAAAAATATTAACAACATCTTGCTCTTAATAGTATACATTGTACATAACTTGCAGCCTCAAAAACGATGCCAAAATTAAGATCTCATTCTTAAGAGATGAGCGATTTCAATTATTTTCATAAGAATTCATGTAAAATGTAGCTTTTCAACTCTCTGGTGGACACAAACAATAAAAATCACTAACATCAAGTGCAGTTCTACAATAAAAAAAAAAACCTATGACTTGCAGAGTGTCATTCATGTTCAAGGGAGGAACTGCTGGTTTAAGGAATGTGCCGTTTCTGTTCTCGTTTTAGTTCGTTTAGCATATTTGATTCTTCCGAACTGATGCTATATGCCAGTTTATAAATTTAGTTGCTTTCAACAAACAAAGAAGCAAACATTCTGATTCGCATCCGAACTCAATAAACGTACCTGCGAAACGAACTTCCCTAAAATTCGAATGGTTTTGTCCTTTTCGCCCATCCGTAGAAGCGTCCAAGTGTCAGAACTTTTGTGGTCGAACTGTATTATAATTGCCTTATTCATCCGTCAGTTTGAACTTTCGAACAGATTAGAGGCTTCCTCAACCAATCAGAACGCTCAAATCGGCGGTTCGAGTGTTTGACAGAGGTTCATATCGGTTGGTGAATAAGGCTGTAAAAGGACTTCAGATCAGTCATAACTTAAAGAATTTTAAAAAAAATCAAGTTATAAATTGGTCATTAAAACCGGGGGGGGGGGGATACCTTAACATTATATTGCATTTATATCAATTTGATATATAATTTGGAGATTCCTTCTATGCATTTCCTGCAGATGAAATATATATATATATATATTTTAAATGCATATCTTTTGTGTGTCAACCTCCTTTTCTAAAGCACCGTCAAACGGGGTGACCATGTGCCCCTTTTTGACGTTTTCGTGTCATATTTCCTCTAATTTTTCACCTATCGGGTTGATTATTTAATGCAACATAATTACACATCTTAGATTTCAATTCACATATTAAAAATTATTCTAAGATATCGTGGAGGGGACATATAATTTTTTCTTAGTGGCACTTACTCACCCGGCACATGGGTGACTTAGTGCCACGCATGTTTCCTCCTCTTAAATCTATTAGAAGCCATCGCTGGCAACTTCTCACATTTCAGAATTCCTCTCCTTGTAGTTTTAGCTATGAGTATACCAATTTTTTTTTATGAGTATACCTTCAAATTTTAAAATAAAAAAGGCCATACATATGGAAAAATGCTATTTATTAAAGAAAATCTTCTAAATGTTTTTCAAAATAACTCAATTTATTAAACGAAACACAAACTACAAATTTGAGATAGAAATTCTCTCTTCAATCAATCTGCATTTAGAATAACCTGAAATTTGTCGCCATTTGGTAGAGGCTCGGGAGGACAAATCTTCTTCAGGATTTGTTTCTTTTTATACCACAAAACATCAGGGGTGTCAGGCCACTTCCAGAATTGGCCTCTTTCTCCAGGCATTTCACACATGCCTCGTTGCTTCTGTCGAAATCAGAAATCATTTGACCCGGGTACATTTTTCCTTTATATTTTACTGCAACAAAGTTACCTTGCATAGGGCCAGTGTTTTTTGCGTCATTGACTGACTCGCTGCTTGTCAACGCTTGACCAGAGGCTGTTGTAGATGGGTGGTCAACATCTAGGACACAATGGCACTCTAGAAACTTAAAAATGACCAAAACACTGCAAAACAAGATGGCACCTAGTTACCCCACACTTAATAGAAAATTGAATTAGGGTTATAGCTGGAAAACAAAAAATCGTTTTGAAATGTGGAAACGTGTGGAACTTCTTTGATAGTTTGGTAACAAAAAAAAAAAAAAAAAAAAAACTGAACTTACCTTTTTTCTGGCTGCTTCCGAAATATGATTACCAGACCACACTTCTTTTCCAGATCACAACACCACAAATCCATGTCGACACAAACAATGGTAGGTTACAATTTAGGTTATAATTTGATTGGTGTAGTACCCCAGTTAAAATCGCCGTACTATCCCGCTACCTAATGATAGTTTTCCTTTTTCGATCAGTTCCTTCCTCTGGCGCCATCCGCCGCTTGAGCTCGAAAACCCAGGATGGCACCGAGTCACCCCGTATGGAACTTAGTCACCTCGTTTGACGGTATTTCATAAATTAAAATTACATTTTACATTAATTTAGTGCTTAAAACTCTTTGTCAAAGTTATTTTTTTTCAACTTTTTAATTATAATACTACGATTATCATTTATGACCTATAAGATGAATTTTTAAATCTTAAAAGACATTTAATGCGACTTTTGTGATACCATAATAGTCGACAAGAAATAAAGGTATGCAAATTCATCTATTGATTTAACATGCAGTGCAGAAATGGCATACCTGTCGTAGAAGGTAACATCTATTACATCCAGTAACGGCTGTTACACGACATATTTATTTTTTTTATAACAGCAAAATACGGCTGAATTTTTATTTGAAGGTTCTGATAAATTGCCTGCATGTTTTGCAATTTTTTTTTTTAAAGATACTTAAACAAATATACATAATAAAATCACAGATTTTTGTACAAATTATGACACTATAGTGCAAATGATGTTACATACATCCGTTACATCCAAAGAATGTCATTTTTTGTTTCCTCAAAAACATAAATTTTCAAATATGTGCAGTTTATCTTTAGCAATAGTTTTATTAGGAAAAAAACTAATTTTGATTCTGAAACAGTATGCATCTTTGTTTTACATTTATTTTTGTGTATGTATGTAACGTCCGTACCGAATTCACCTTAAGTATACTTCTGGGACTTACTTAACTCGTGTTATGTTATTACCTAATTCAGTAGACGCGAAAAAGCACTATCATGTTACGGTCAAATAATTCATCGAACAGACAAATTTTTAATCAATTTTTAGCTTTTGTACTAACATCATTTTGTGTTAATAAACTAATAATCTCTATGATGAGCATGAAAAAGTATTAACTTTGATTATGAATTTTGCGGTAATAATTGTTAATTCGGTTTCGCTTTATAATGTTGTGTTTTTGTTTGTTTTAGTTATTTTTTAGCTTCTTCGCAAATTGTTCAGATAACTTTAGTGAATTGCCGCATCCTTACCGCATAGTTTTAGCAAATTTCCAGAATCCACATCGATTAATTTATTGGGTTTTACTCATAGCTTAATGGAAAACTCATAGTCCTCTGGTTGAAAGAAATTTTGAGCTAAAGCTGAAACGCCGTAGCGCGTTTTTTGATTATTTCCTCTACAACTTACACTACGCAATTCATTTATCTCGAGTTACAGTTTTGCTTGGATTCTTTTACGTTATCTTTAGTTACAAAATAAAACGACAATTTAAAACCTCTGATGCAGGTCTAGATGAATTTAGAAGCTTTTAGCTTCCTTAAGTTAATGTAAGTGTGATATGAAATGCTACTCTTCGGGAAAATCACCAGAAGTGCCATTTTAGCTCGTTGAGGACGGCGCAGATTTTTTCAATAAAAAAGTTATTTTTAACCACATGAACTTTTTTTCATCTAACAAAACTGTGTTATAAGACTGTAGCTGATGTAAGCCACTAGTGGTACACGCCGACAGATGAACCATTCGTGTGAGCCACCGGTGGTACATGCCGTCCTCAACGTGTTAAGTAAAGAGTTGGAGCTCGCTGTTTCAGTGTGTAAAATTGTTTTAATTCCAATAAAAACTCCCTTTTCTGTGTTGCGCATTATTCGTTATTTAATTTCAGGTACGAATATATAAAAAGTGTTTGCAACCCAAATGCTTGCTAATTCAAATTTTGAATGTTCAACAGTTGACAGCCATTTTTCTTTTGTGCCTTTAGACAAGGTTTCTAAATCAAAGAATAATCTTGTATGTAGTACAATAAAATTGTAAATTGTGTGCAAATTATCTGTTTTTGCATATAGCAATATACTATAAAGCTTTTATGAATATATATATTGTTTTTGCTGAATAAAAGCAATTGAATTGGAAAAAAAAATATGAAAAGCAATTAATATGATATTTTCAATACAGATTCACCTGAACAATAAGCAAAAGCAATTATATATGTATTTATAAACACGAGTTAGTATTGTTTGAAGGTTAAACTGGGGCCTCAGTGGGCTGAGCGGTCTAAACGACTGGTTCCGGTGCCTGCCTGCGCGCAGTGAAGAGGCGTGCGTTCGATTCCCACCTTTCCATGGGTGTATTTCCTTCTTTGTATTGCAATTCTGTTGTACTGTCTTGTTCTATCTGTCATATTAGACGAGAGTTGAAGGCATATCCTTGAGAATAGCAAATAAACTCGAAAATAAAAGTGACCTGAAATGGTCGTTTACAAACAAACTAGTTTTAACTTTAAACTGTATCTAGATATCGAGTAATGAAAAAAAATCTTACTGTTTTTGCTTCCTTTAAAAAAGTTTCTAAGAGTCGATTCAAAGCAATTTATTTTCTTCACAGAAGCTCGAAGATCTTTTACTTCATTGTGCCTGAAGAATCGAGATACTTTGATGTTTTTATGGCTCTTGAATGGGGGGGGGGGGGGGGAAATGTTGCAATTGACGTAATTTACGATCCGATAACGTTAGTGCTTAAAGTAAGGGTTTAAAATGGTCTATATAGCAAAAGATTTTATTGATGCAATAGGAAATGCTTAAGACAAAATTAGCGAGTAAAGTGGCTTCATAAGTCTCGTGAGATTTACACAAGAATTTTTGAAAATACTTTCAATTTTTTCTTATGACTTGAGCTGCAAAAAAAGTTTGATAGTTTTGCTCTATAAAGTTGTAAATGAGCAAGTTTTTCGGTTTTAAAATTCTATTATTTTAGCTGACACATAAAAAGCAAATTATATTTACTTTCCAACTTTTTGCTCGTTCTTGAAGCAATACTGGCAAAGTAAGTTTATATAAATGACGCTTGGTAAACTTGGTTAAAATCAATTTACACACATTTGCAGTTTCCCAATTTAGAAGAAAAAAATTGCGAACTTCAATTTTACGCTATTAATTTAGACCAATGTTTCTCAACTTTTTTAAACTTGTGGATTCCTTATTACAGACGTCAAATTCTTCCGTGGTCCCCCTCAGATAGTCATTCATTTGAGTGTGACCAATACACACACATACTTTAAAAATGAAAAAGAAAAAAAGACATACTTCTTGCTTTCATAAAAAACAACATAAAAAAAGACACTTAACTACATGAAAAGAAATTCGTTTAGATATTTTCGATATGTAAACATACACAATAGCGCTACTACGAGTCGGATGTTGGTGGGGGGGGGGGGGGGGGGGATGAAGAGCTTTTGAAAACTACATATACTTGAGTTATACAGTTCTACTGTTGTGTTTTATCGTATCATAACTGAAAATGGAGTAGTTTACTGAAAGTTACACCAAATAAATAAAAAAAAAATCTTAAGAAATTTCTTTTCTTTTTTATTCACTATTCAAACACTCTACAAAACTACAAGTTCATACAACACAACAAATACCCCCCTTTTTCCCTGGGAGGGGGGAACCCCTTGCTTGGAACGCCACTGAACATGCAACCATAGCAAAAAAGATGTAGAGCTGAAATACAAAAGTTAAAAATGGTTTGGTAAAATCTATACCTCGGGGAAAGACTAAAATTTCGTACGATTAAACAATGTCTGAAAATCTCCATTTTTGGACTTACGATAGTCTGGTTCTGAGGTACAAAAATAGGGAGTGTAAAAAGAAAATTTTAAATGAAGATTAAAGATTTATATATCTATAATCGCTTGTATCAATAATAAAATCAACTTGATCATTGCAACTCTGTATTTTGCCTAAAAAATAATGTGTTTTAACTTTCGTGGATTCGTCGCTTGAATCATACTGTGCAGTCAATTCACAAACCAAATCTACAAAGATCCAGTCCCCCCCCCCCCGCTTTTATCTATATATATTTTTTTCTGTATAGGAAAAAAAAACACATTCAGAAGCTCTGTCATTTTTTGGTGCGAACATTACTTTTAGCGTTAGAGGATTTTAAGATAAAGGTTTAATGTGTTCCGGGGGGTGCTAATGTTAAACATTTTTCTTCTATTCAAAAATATCCTTAAAAGAATTAAATCAAAAAATCCCTTCATTTAGATGTTCTACATAAAAACATGCTTTTTGTTGAGGTAAGTACGAAGCCGTTCCTATTACATCAGGATTTACTAAGAATTTAAATTTCCTCGCAAAGCCAAATTTGTTTCTCGTAACTATTACTCAAAATTGTTCTCATCAAAAAAGTGAAGCATAAAAATGTGATATGTTGCAGATCTCTTTCTTTTTTAGAGAAGATTTTTGATTCGGTCTATTCTTTTTGAAGTCACTGCGGCAGGAGGGAGGGTTGACAGACATAACATCTCCCCCATAAGCTTACTTTCAAGGTTTTTTGTTTTAACATTTAATGTTTTCTGTAAATAACTTTTACAGGAAAAAGGCTAAAGAATGGTAAAACATACCATAAAGTTTTGAAACATAAAAATTGTTTTGCAACAAAACTAAAAATACATTACTAGGAGAAATATTGAGAAAAATATGTAAGAAATACTAATTATATAAACTTATTTTCTCTTTTGCCTCATGTAAAACAAGTCATGTAAGAAGCCTTATTGTAATAACTGTAAATTCTCCCTTCAATGACTATTCATGCGTCCTTTTGTAAGAATAATGTGCTTCCCGAGATTCAGAAACATTAGCCGGCGATTGTTCTTTTAAAATGTGACTGTTAAGCGAGAGAGCAGGGGGTGGAGGGGGGCCTGTATGCGTGTATTTAACTAATGCAAGTCTCATGCTTTACGTTAAGGGTTATTTTTATAATTAAGATGCACAATATTTTGTCATTTATAGCTATGTGAAAGATTTGGTAAAAATCTCAAGAAATATTTCACTCTTATATAAACGATTTTAACAAACTGAAAGACGTCAACCATGGCCCCCTTTAAGAGGTTTAAGGCTACCCTATTTTCATATTTTTTCCTGTATCCCCCCTAGAGGCCCATATGGCTCCTGTTGAGAAACCCTGATTTTGACTATAGAAATCAACCAGTAATCATATCATAATTGTTTTGAGTGTATTGTAATCATCTAACTCGATTAAAATATTACAATTTAAAGCCTTGATTTTCCTCCTATACTTTTTTTCTTCCTATACTGTCTTCCCGTTTTTCTGAAATAGGACACGATTGTCGGTGGGAGAGATATCTATTAACTCATATTTATTTAGTTTACTTACTTGCTCAGAGCAGAAATCGTTACATTGTTGTGCGTTTTCTTTATATTAAGAATAAGAACATTTTACGAACATTAGGCTTACGTAAAATGTTTTTAGAAAGAGGGGAGAAAAACAGAGTCCCTCTTCTAGTTGAAAACGAAACAGAAAGACATACTTTTAGGTTCTATGTTAGTTGAAGTTGAAAAAAAAAAAGTGCAGTTTAATTCTTTACGACATTTAAGATTCTTAACTCAAAGCTTTGTTTGGTTTAATATGAACTAAAGAAAATACTATTGTGGAGTAACTAAGCAAAAAGCTACAGTATAGCTATGACAAAAAAAGCGCCTGACCGTGAAAGAGTTCATGTCTTGTTGGGGAGAATAATACGTTACTGTCTACAAATGGGAGAGATGTGTGTTCAAGTTCTCTGTTAAATTATTTGAAAATAATGAATGTTGTTATTATAAAGTAAGCGTCATATCTGTGCTTTGTATATAATTCAAATTGAAGTGCCACACATATTGTGCAATTGCTATGCACAATAAATTCTTCTTCTCGTATAATATTAAGCAGTTAACTTAATGACACTTCTGGACAAAATTAAGAGATGGAAAGCATTTCCCCCCCATATCTCGAGAAACACTGGATAAAAAAAATGAAATTTAGTATGGATATAACTTATTGTATGACAATGTGTGCAAAGCAAAAATTAAAATGTCATTCATTGGCAAGAGTTATTGCGAACAGTCCAATGTGGACTGAATTTCATGATGAAAGATGGCAATGAAAGTGAGGCTTATATGGTGTGTGGTCACTAGGGTGGAATGAAAAAGTCAAAAAAACTTTTTTTTTTAATTTTAATATTTCCTGACTCAACAAATAGTGCGGTATGGTAAAAGAGACACTTCAAAAAAATCCCAGTGCAGTCACATATCGTCTTCAGGTTCCACACAGGGGGTCAAAGAAAGGAATATTAACGTCACAAAGTAAAAAAAAAAATTTCTTTTATTTAAATTTAATGTTTACAATAGCTTTATTTTCAGACTTAAAAACAGTTCTAATTATTAAAAAGAAACAGGAAAACATTGTCGTTTCAAAAACATATCACTAACCTGCAACCGGGTGTCGTAAGTCCCGTGTATATTGAATACATAGCTATTAATATTCATATAGACTTAATTTTGAAATACTATTAATATTTAGAAAACATACAGATACAGAAAAGAAAATGAGAATAAATTTAACAATGGTACTGGTCGAGTCATATTCATTAAGGGCAAAATAATTAACTTTAGTGTCAAACTTTAGAAGTTCCTTTCGTGACTTGATTCCACTGCGAATATATCCATCCCTGGCTTCTGCTCCACATGTTACCAATGATGCTTACGTTACTAGTCGTACATGTCTCTCTACTGCAGCGGTCGGAAACCTAAATTGACAGAAGATCTACTTTCTAAGTTCGGCGAACCCCAAGATCGACTCGGAGGACCCGGGGCAGGGGGTGCACTACTATTTTTACTAGTATTAACTACTATTAATACACTATTGCCCTACTATTAATGCATTATTGCACTACTATTAATACACTATTGCACTAATATTAATACACAATTAATAGGGCATGTTGGGATTGCATTGCACCGGTCTTGAAATTGTAGGTTAATTCTTGTCAGAACAAATTTTGATGCTTATAAAATAACTGCTTTAAAATTTCTAAAATAATACTCTGTTAACATCATTAACTCGCATCAAAGCAATATTTCAGATTCTAATATATTATTTCTTTTAAATTTGATAAAAAAAACTTACTTTTTGTTTTGTTTTTTTCTTTGAATAAAACACACATGTGAAATGCCGTTATATTCTTCAATTAACTCTCACCGAGAGCATAGTTAATGAGACGGCTGACATTCTATATTATTGGCAATTTTTTTTAGATTCGGTGAATAGTATGGTAAACTAATCAACATTTTCAGAAGGTGGAAAAATGATAATAAATTTACTTTCTAATTCAAAAGTCAAGTTTGATTTTTTTAACTATAAACTGCTCAAAATGCTGCCGCGATCGACCGAAAATGGGCTCACGATCGGCCGGTCGATCGTGATCGACAGGTTGCCTACCACTGCTCTACGGCTTAAGAATGGCAAGGGAGCTTCTCTATTTCAAATTCTGAACCGTTTCTGATCATACTTGCTATGTCTTCGTCACTGAGATTTATGGTAGCTGATGGTTCCAAAGGATTGTCCCAGTGAATCATCTCAAAATGTTCCTCTGATTCGAAATTTAATTTTGGAAGATTAAATTAGCGTATTTTACCTTTCCAGTCAGATTTTTCTTGCTTTCAGTATTCTTCTGAGGCCAAGTTCTCGAATATATGATCGTTCATCTAATATCATTGTGAACAGAATGTTTTCAGAGTAAGCAAAGTAAGAGTTCCTCTATATAATTAAGTGAAGGATTGACTTAAAATGTTCTGGCAAGAATGCGCTTTTTTTTATCCTTCCGTGCAGGTGACGTGCTCATTTTCTTTATTTCGAACCAGGATGGCGCGTAAACTTTCATGACATATTCTACTAGGAGCTAAAAGTGTTCTGTTGGTTCGGCGGTCGACACATATAGACGCAGAATTCTGTTGGCTGTAGTGAGCCACCTTGAATGAGACATCGTCCCTGGACTTCTGTTTGTTAAATCTGAAAGGCACTCCGCCGTGGATACTGCCCTAGAAATATCGAAGAGGTATTTTTGGTCTGCACTGAGGTCTTTTTTATCAATTTCAGGCAGAGCAACTGGAATAGAAACAAAACTTGTCACGGCAAATATTTCGCACGTTTCCAGAGATTTTCCAATTGTTCCGGAAAACTGGTATGGCCCAGATGTCTTTCCGTCAATCTTCTGGAAAAGGTGGTAAAGAGGTAGTTCATTAGTATGCAATAAGCATACAAACCAGTGTAATTTATGGCCAACAAAGATTTCAAGCCGTCTAACGGCGCTATTTTTCTTCCCAACGTTGACATTCGTTCCATTACCCCAACGGCAACCAATTCAGAAACTACTGCAATCCCTTTCTGTGAAAGGAAGTTGGTGATGCTTTGTATAATATCCGCACTAGACCCAGAATCCGGCGTCACATGTCCTATATAAACAGAACCAGGTTCTGACAACAAGAGTTTAGGAGTATAAATTTGCTGTTAATGGACGAAATACAATTTCTAGCACTGATATTTGACAATAAAACTTTAATAAAACAATTTATTAATGAAAACTTAACTAATTAATATTAATTTTACAAATAATTAATTATTTTATTTTATTTTTTGATAAAAAGGAATTAAAAACTTTTTAAAAAGGCAATACAAATATTCACTGGAGGTGTGGAACCTCAAGATGGCAACATTTTGATCTGAAATTTGGAGAAAATTTGTTTCAAGCAGTTTCACACAATATAATAACTCAGGCAATGTGAATTTCGGGAAAAAGTTTTTTCGCTCCACCCTAGTGGTCACCTCTGACAGATAGACAGCATGCACAACGAGTATGCATGCTGTTAATAAGATAGTTAAGGAGTGCTTGTGGAAGACCCTCCCACTCCTCCACCAAAGCATTTAACTCCGGAATGGTTCTGGCTGGGGGTGGCGTATCGCAATAGCTCTCCCAAGAGCATCCCAAGCATGTTCAATGGGTTAAGGTCAGGTGATTTGACTGGCCACTCCATTCGATGAATATCTTCGCTTTCCAGATACCCATCAACCAGGCGAACCCTCTGTGGTCGGGCATTGTCGTCCATAAAAAGGAATTCAGGGCCTACAGCACCCCTGAAAAGACGCACATAGGGCTCTAGGATCTCCTGCCTGTACCTCTGGGCATTCACGGAACCAGTGTCAAACACATGGAGCAGTGTGCGGGTATCTTGCATGACCCCTACCCAAACCATCAGTTCTCCCCCAGCATACTGGTCCCTTTCCATGATATTGTTGGGATGGTATCGGGTCCCAGGTTTCCTCCATATGAATATTCACCGAGAATCAGGTTGTAGACTGAATCTGGACTCATCTGTGAGGAGAACATTAGCCCATTGGAGTTGTGTCCAGTGTTGGTGCTGTATGCACCATTGTACATGCTCTCTTTTGTGGGAGTGAGTGAGCGGGGTGCAAAAGGTGGGCTTACTGGAATACAGCCCTCTTTCACCGAGCCTCCTGACAACTGTCTTCCTTGAAACTAATGTTCCTGTGGTAGCAGCGAGGTCCCTAAGAAGTTGTGTCGCTGTAGATGTCCTGTGGCGCTTGGGTGTAAATACCAAATACTGATCTTCATTGGGCGTTGTTGTTCTCGGACGACCTTGTCCTGGTCTTCTAGACACTGTCCCACTGTTTTGAAACTGACTCCACAAATTCGAAACAACGCTTGGAGTTACACTCAATTCTCTAGCAACCTGAGGTCGGGATGCCCTGCTCCACCTCATACATTCCTCTAAACGATGATGTTCACTCATTCCACCTAAAAAACAACAAGATTATTCAAGAAACACAATAAAAATCGCTACTGTGTTGTAGAGTGGAATGAGCTGAGCAGCTGGATGCAGACTTTTATACCTCCTGATGGCTTAGCAACGCCTACAAAATACGTAAACTCAATTCAGCCACATCAGCGCCATAGTGACATTATATGGCAACCAACTGTCCAGGTTTTATGTGATATTTTCCTAGAAATGTGTGAAAATGCTTTCCATCTCTTAATTTTGTAAACCAGTGGATTTCAAATTCCTTCAACTACAAGTAGCACACTGTTATATCACATCTGTTGGGAATTCCTTTTAAAGAACGTGTTAATGTTCCTTATCTATGTTCATGACCTCCAAAGCTGAAAAAACTCAGTTTACATTTAAGTGCTAAGAAAAGAATTAAAAACACTAAGTCTGAATTACGACATCGTGATTCTCACATGCCAAAACAGAATATTCACGTTTTTTTCGCTTTTCTTGCTATAGAAAAATTATGTATACTATAAAGAGCAGAATATTGCTTAGAATTGCACTTCGAAACTAGCTATGCTGTCTGAAATAAAAACAACGTTAGAAAAACATAACTCGCTTTTTTTTCACGATTACTTACGATTTTACTTACACTGATTTTTCATTTCACTGATATTGATCTCAACAAAATTATCATTTTTCGTAAGTAAATGCAGAGACCTTCGTTTGGAAGAAATAACTGTTACATTTTGCTATAGGCATTAACATAGAAATGCTGCTATGTGAAAATACCTTTGTAATTATAGTTTTATTTCTGTTAGTGCTTTTGCATCGTCTTAAGCCTTTGACTACTAACAACATATCCTTTTTTTTTTGCATCAAAAATGTCATATCTCGATAAAATTTGACTTGGTACTACTAGTTAATTACGGACATTATTGCGATTATCCCTATAGTATTTTCTAAACTCATAATTTTTCGAGTTATGACATTGGGACAGAAAATCTGCGATGTGTGTCCGAAAACCAAGCCGTTTATCACTCTTAGTTGCTAATATGGCTCTAAGGTGGCAGAGGCAGGGGGCATACGAGCAATGACTGGTGTAGTCTATTCGCTGCAACAATGTCAAAATCCGAAATTTAGGACTTTTGAGATAATGGTAGATAATTACTATCATTATTGCAGTCACTCGTGTAAAATCAAATTAAAAATTGATTATTGCAGTAAATGAGTGATATCTGTCTCATCGTGCGAATTTAAAATAGTTTGTTCATACGATTCGAAACAAATTTAACATTTTAAAAAGCTAATATCATTCACATAATAAACAACCTGTTAAATAAAAAAAAACAACTCATGGTTAAATGGTTAAGTAATAATGAACATGAACAGATGCTACAGTATATGGCAATTAAAAAAAATATATGTGAGGATGATTTTGTATCGGTTTTAAATTTGGCTGTAGTTTATATAGCCGGTTTTGCAAACGCAACGAAGAATTTCTCAGTTCATGGTAAACGACTGTTGCTTCTGACATTTTTCATTGAAAACTTTTTGCCATTATCTTAGACAAAACTTTTCCCCTTTTGCATTGTATTTTGTATGAAACATTATAAAACATATCCTCTTACAGGGTAAAAGGACTATTAGTCAGCCTTTTAAGAGTTGTATTGTTTATTATGGTTTTCTATAGTTGTGGTTGACTGCTGGAGAATAGTTCAGGCACTGTTGCAATTACCCTTTACACATTCAAGATTACAGAGGTACGAGTTTAAACAGAAATTTCATAACTGTAAGCAAGGAATGAAATCACATTTATTTTCTGCTTTATAAAGCAGATTCAGAATATCTTGCATACGTTGTCATAGCCAACGCGAAAAGAGAATGAAGTATCACCGAGTCTTAAATCTAATAAATTTTTAAAAAGTTAAAAATAAATCTTCAAAAACCGTTTTTATCTTTGATTGCTAACAATGAGATGCAAAGGGAAAAAATGTTTTAATCATCATAGCTTCACTGTAATAATTTGTCTTTTTATTCAGAAATTTTTCCTATTTTTTTGAACAGAAATAAGTCAATGTTTTTTAAAAATTATTTACGAACTATCCTTTCGAGAAGTAAATGAAATATTTAAAAAATAAAAATTCACGATTAAATATATTGGAGAAAAGAAACGATTTGACATAAAACTAAACAAGAACATTTTCTAAGAACATGAGAATGGCATGCAGGGCTGAAGCAAAAAGCAGTTAAATTCAACATTCATAGCAGTCTCATGCAGTGCCTATTTTGGAAGGCATTTTGTATGACGATTAAATAGTTAAGAAACGGTCACCGTCGTCGCTATGAAGTTTCATAAAGAACAAATTATTGAATAGTTCATAAGTTCAAGCAATTTCAGAAACACTAAAGCTTTAATTATTCAATTAAAAAAGCACAAATTAGAAATACAAGCAACTAAAATGTTTAGTTTTGGTCCTCACTTATGCACAAAACCTATGCATTGATAACATACAGAATAACTTTTCTACATATGTAACATCCAACTTTAAGAGGTTAAAGCTTTTATATAAACAAAATTAATAAATTACAAAAAACTCAATTTCAAAGTGGGATTACATATTTAACATTAACATTTTGTAACAATAATGTACAAAACTTACGATCAGCAAGATGAAAAGGAAGAAAATTATTGAGTAAAAAAACACATTTATGAAAAAAAAATGATTTTCAAATATAAGATCTTAGTACAAAAATTCTTATGTTTGAACTAACACAAAATCTTACATACCGTACACTCTCAGAAATAGAACGCTCATTTTTGACGATTCCTGAATCGTCAAGCCAAATTTCGTCATTTTCAACGATTCTTTCCTCACGTGATCACGTGGCTTTTAACGAAACTCACTTTCTCAAAAATTTGACGAAATGTTTCATCCCTCAAAGAAAAAGGCGCTTTAGAAGCTTCGAACATCGCCGTGTATGTGATGCAAGCTCTTTGGTGGATGTTGATGCTGATGCTGGTGAGATCTGATCGAAAAAGTACTATGAGGTTAGTATTTTTAGAATTGTAAGGATCTGTGATTGTATACTTGTAATTTAATAACTATATATTATTGAATTAATATTTATCAACGTACCGTTAGGTCTAACTAAGTTTGCCGTAGCTTTACTATTTGGCCAAGTGGGGAAATGAGGAATCGTACTGTATAACGCGTAAAAATTTAAACAACAATAATAATTTTAAATTTCCCACTGCAATGTTTTAATAATTTTTTAAACCTTTAAAAATGCATATTTTGTTATTCAAATTAACAAAAGTTTAAACTTGTTGAACCTTCAATCAATTTATACAGTCAGTCAGGGTAACTTTGCACTATGTTTTTTAGAATATTTGACTTCAAATGAAACTGTAGAACACACTCAGTGCTACTCTCCTGGCAAGGTTATGAAATCACTTTTCTTCTATTTATTTTAGTAAAAAAATTTGCAACATTGTACACTGCTAATTGTATAATTCATTAGTTCTAAAGTAACAGCTTGAAAGATATTTTGGAATTCTGATTAAAAGTTGTTGAAAACTTATTATTCTTTAAGAGTAAGTAACATTACACTAATTTACCAAGCATTTTATCTTCTAAATATAGTGAATTTTTTAGTATCTGTGATTCTTTATTCAGTAATATTTAGTAAGATATCAAACAATCAAGACATTGGAATTTTATTCCATTCACAGGGTCACTTTGAGCCGGCTCAAAGTTAGTCTTAGATTAGTTTACTGATTTTGGATGTATTCTACATACAAACTAAATGTTTATTTCTATTTATGAATATAACAAATGTTTGCAAATAACATTATTAGAATATATTTAATGTATTTATCTAGTTTGATTATAAAAACATATAATTATATTGTAAAGAAGCATATACATAACTAGACATTCCATTAAATTTAAATAATAGGATTTGAGACTCTGAAATGTACACTGAAAACATGTGAAAATATTCTGTTAGTATGTAGTGTGCATATGAATGAATACTTGAGTGATATTTAAATTAAACGAAGAAAATATAATATAATATAAATTTTTGCTTACAAATTACTATCATTAAATTGCTGATTAGTATGTGTATGAATAAAAGAAGGATTTTTAAAGTGATATTTTTAAAAAATGTGTGAATTGATTATGGTATTAATTTTTTCAAGTGTATCATTTTTAATTTTGATGACCACCAGTGATGATTTGACGTACGAACAAGAAGATGCCTTTACCATATTGTCTCCATAAGATATTACTCCAGCGGGTAATATAAATTTTATGATCTCTAGCTCTTAGTTTGATTTTTTAAATGGTTGTTTTAATTAATATACTTGTATGGAAATATTAACTTAAATAATTGAAAATTGTTTTCTGCAACATTTTTTCCTGAATAAATTAAAAATGGGGATTTTTGTCCTAAATATTGATGTTTCCCTTCTTCTACTCTTTTTTCATGTAACATTTCATGCAATATCATACATTATAAAAAACTTGTGATATTAAAGAACAAAAATGGTGAGTTTTTAAGTATTTCTTTAAAAAAAATTATGTTTCAATGTTGCATAAATATAATACTTTTATTAAAACAGTGTATTTCTTATAATTTTTCCCGGTGTGGTTCAAAGTTACCCTAACTGTCATGGTATTTTTGAACCATGATTCATTTTCGATGATTTTTGTAATTATTATTTCTTGGTTTTTAATAACTACACAATAATTTTTGAGTTGTTCTTTACGTTTATGCTAATAATAACAATAACATTTTTAAAATATCAGTGAAACGAATAAAAATCGAGTATTTGTGGTGCAAAGTTACCCTGATTGACTGTAGTGCATTTGCATAATTTATCTTAATTGTTTTTATGAAAAATTTTGTAAAATAGGTGATTATTCTTTGAATCTATCTTCTACCTTAATGAAAAAAATAAAAAATACTCCAAATTTTGAATATCCAAGGATTTTCCCCCCTAACTATTCTATCCCTATTATTTATCACTTGTTCAATTTTCTATTTATTTTGAAATGTTTCTTTTCTTATGCAGGTTGGTTCGTGAATTTTCGTGCAGTGCTTTATTATCTAAAAATATTGTTTCAAATGGGGCTGCATATGGAACTAACCATTTTGTAGACCTAGTGCATTACCCAGTGATCGGCATCCATTCTTTCAAGTAGCACCACTGTCGGCGGATGCCATTACTACTGTAAGAAGTTGGACGCTCAGTTTCCCCTAGATTGCGGCATCTGAGCTCTCATTGATGCAGATTGCACTAGGAATTTAATTTAGCAGAGAGTATCGATGGATAGATGTCTACTCAAGGGATCTTTTACATTCCGCATGATCATACGACATGGGCGAAGACATTTATCTGCATCCTGGAAATCTACCGCCTTGGGCCAGGTTTGAACCTACGATCTTGGGTGTACGAGGCCTGCGCCTTACCACTACGCCATCCTGTCGACTATTATCTAAAAATGGATATTGTATCTTCAAAGCTAAAATAATGGGGATTTGAATCCCAAATTGAAAGAATTGTGTGTCAGTTTCAAAAAATAATATATCCAATGACTGCGAGTGAAATTAGCCTTTTGAAATTAGGTACTTCAGAGTGGATCATTATAAATTTTAACTATTGTATTTCATACTTTCACTTTCTTATCATTTTATTTATATTTCTTAAGCATCGTTTGTTAATTGTTGCTAAATTTTTATTTCTTGAGCATTGTTAATGCTACCAGAAAAGTACTACTACTAAAATTAGCACCATACCGAGTTGCACTTTAACCAAGTAACTGAATACCGTTTATCAATGTAGTATAACTCTTTCTGGTAGCATTAAAAATGCATAAATAATGCAATTTGTAGTTGAAATTCAATGTGTAATGTAATGTTGAAGCTTCATGTTTTCTAACTTTACTATATTTTGTTTACTTTTTGATATTACTTAACTTTATCATATTTTGTTTACTTTTTGATATTACTTAACTTTATCATATTTTGTGATTTACTTTTTATTTCTTAACTTTACCATATCTTGTACTCACTTCTAAATTTACCATATTTTCGCATTACTATTATTTGAACTTAGCAATTGTCTAAAGCAGGGATGCACAACCTATGGCCCGTGACACTCCTAGAGTTGGCCCGCGAATACTTCTTAATACTTAGATATGTTCCCGACAATTTTAATTGTTTACACCCATTATTATTTTTTATCCCGCATTTTATCACGAAAGCAAGAACGATCACGAACGAAGCAACGAAAGCAAGAACGACCACGATAAGGATGACACCATTACTCGCTGGATGAGGAGGGCAATAAAATTATGAAATGTATAGTTGAAAAGGCATTTTTATACCGTAGAATACCGAATAAGTGCCCCCTGAATTTTGCTGAAATTTGAGAAAATACATCAGGGGCGCTTAAAGGATACAAGCGAAAAACATACCGATCATACGCCTGCACCCATCCGTGATTTATTGAAAGCAGTACCACAGTAAAGACTCATCTATCACTTGTTCGCACAACCAAAATTAAACTAAAAAGAAAGAAAGAAAAAAGGAAAGAAAGTGGCGGAACAAATTTCGATCGCGCTGAATGCACACCTCCTTTCACACGCTTCCTCTGTAATAATAAATAAGTAGATTATAATTAGGGATCATTCATAGATGATTTGACGCTTCGAGGGGGAAGGGGGTTCGTGAAATTGTGACAAAGTGTGACAAGGGGAGGGGAGGGGGTAACAAGAAGTGTGACATCATGCATTATGCAACATAGCGGGACACGTGACAAAGGGGGAGGGGGGGGGTCCTCTAAAGAGTGACATATTGTAAAAAGGGGGGAGGGGATTCAAATGGTATTTGAAAAAAGCGTGACTTCATTTATGAACGGCCCCTTATAAACAATAGCAAGAAAAGATAACATCAGCTGAAGCGACCGAGGCAGGTGCAAAACATTTGTTTCGCTGATTCGTTCCAAAAATCCAAAAAAATAAAGTAATTCATTCCATTTTGTAGCTACAATATATAATCAATTTCATGCATCAGGTGGTGTTGTAAGTTATATTGAGATGCAGTTTTATATAGGTGTGTTTATCCCTTTTTTTCTTTGCAGTTTTATATAGGTGTGTATATCTCTTTTTTTTCTTTTCTATTAAATGTGTCTTTAAAAAATCTTAATTCTTAAATTATAAAGAAACATAAATTAAACAGGTTTTTAAATTGATATTTTATTGCATACAGGATTTTGAGAATGAAAATAATAAACATTTGTAGAGCTTATGTTATCTTACATGAAAGTATGTAACTTTGAAGTGATTAAGAAATACAGTAGCCCCTCGTTATATCGCGCTTGTCGGGGGACAGAAAAGGCACGATATATCCGAATGCGCGATATAACCGATGCCGTTAGAAATAAATCCAAAAGCACAAGTAAATTGAGTGTCAGCGTAAAAAATTGAGTTTCATCTTACATAATGACAACTTTCTTAACAATAATAGCAAATAAAACTAAACTGTTTTATTTGCTATTAAGAATCTGCCTCTTTCATTCCAATGGGCGTTAGGATCAATACAAAAAGAAATGTCAAGTAAAACATCAACTTTTTTGAGTAGAATCATTCTGCAGGCATGTAAGGGGGGGGGGGGCGGAGAATTGTTGCAGCTTTTAGCTGCAGCAAATTCAGAAGAAAGGAAAACATTTGTGTTCGATTGCTTTGTTTAATTAAGGAAAAGGGGCTATACTGAGAAATGCAATATTTTTACTTTCGAGAGCTAAAATTTTGGGAGACAAAGAAAAAGGGCGGTATATCCGAAAGAGTGATTTAACGAGTCCCAATATAGCGAGGGGTTACTGTACTAAATTTTTAAAGTACTTTGGAAAGTAAAAGGGGTTCAATTATAAAAGTATTTTTAAAATATTTCTTCAGCATAATTAACCTCGTAACGATAATAATATTCAAAATAATCTGCTTTAATTATAATGTGTATAAAAGTTTTATTTATTTATTTTTAATCTATAAATCATGTCAAAATATGGGAAGAAAACCTCATATATATATTACATCCTTGTCCTATATTAAAAGTTTCAGATGTGTAATTTATTTAATAGGGTTGGTATGTTTTTGAATATCAGTTAAATTTTTGTACATACAGTTATTTTTTAAAGAGTCCTGAGACCCTGAAGAGTTTAGTTAATCATGAACATGCTTTCCATACATGGTACATATTTCAACAATTAATACCGCAACTCAAAAAATCGAAAATTTTCAGTGTAATTATTTGAAGCCTTAACTTACTAGAAATATCAAATTGCCCTCTTAAAAAAATAAATTCAAGATTTTATTTAAGGTTCCATGATGTGCTCAAATAACAAAAAATACTCCAAATACATACTTAAAAGTATTTTAATACAACGAAATTTATTATGATTCACGAATCTAAATGACGAAATATTTTCCTTTTTGATGAAATTGAAATAAAAAGTGACAAAATTTAAAGACTAGTTAATGCGGAATCGAAATGACGAAAATTTAGTCATTTTGACGAAACGTATTTCATCAAATAGACCCGGCGAAACAAGCGAGTAAAATTTCGTTGTTTTTGACGAAACGTATATGACGAAATATTTTTTAGTTTTTGACGAAATCCATTTCGTCAAATGTATGACGAAACAAATTTCGTCAATTTGACGAAATGTTTAATCGGAGCATTTTTCACGAAGTCATTTCGTCAAATACGACGAAAGTTTCGTGAAATTTGAGCATGCGTTTCTGAGAGTGTAATCATATGAAATTATAGGATTAACAGAACAGTATATTGCACAAACATCTTCTGTGTCAATATAATGGCAAATATGATATTAAAGAAAATACTGTTCATTTTGTAGGAGAATCCTTTCTAACATAATTTATGGAACAATACTGTTGAAAACGTATTCAATCACATTTCAGTTCTATTGCAATCTTATATTAGTTTACAAGAGCCAGTGTTATAATTTATTAGAGTCACCCAAAACAAAATAACTTAAATTTGTGGCCATTATGGCAGTCTCCTTTAGTAAGAACATTAAACCAGAATATAAGATAAGCTATTCAAGTCAACCTGCTGGCAGAAACTGAGGCATAAATGTGATTCCAAGGAAGTTAATGTGCTTTTTGTATGTCACATTATGGGGGATTAAGCAAGTATTTTTAATCGAATTTATTATGAAAATAACTACAATATATAAAGCTAAACTATAATGTATAATCTATAATAACTATAATATATAAAACAAGGCAAAAAAAATACTAAGCACTCATTCCGTATATAGTTTTAACAGTTGACATAACGAAGTTTCGTAGAAAACGTTAAAATACGCTAGCTTCTTTTAGCATTTCGAAAGCAAGTACAGGATTCCGCGAAGTTATTTTTCTCCAGCTATCACCTAATAAAACGGATGAGATATTTTTAATCATGTACATTTTCGCAGCAGACATAAGAGCTGCGTTTCTGTGGTAATATCCTAAAGCATATACGTCACAGACGTTGTTCACATTAGTAAAATTGATCAACTTACGTGCACACGTTTTGCTCAAAGATATTAAATCGTATTTATCTGCAGCAGAATACAGCTGAAAATATTTTTCAGCAGAAAGTTCAGAAAGCTGGCCAGTGCAAACGTATAAAATAAATGTTTCTATAGTCTTGATATCGAAATCTTCAATCATAAGTTTGTTATTGTTTCTTTCCAATGTATCGCTATTGAACATGGCAGCAAAAACGGGCGATCTGGATGATAGTACACACTTGTGTACAGGAAATATTTTATACTTAACGATTATGCAGAAATCACTTAAATGTTTTCGATGAGTATAGTGTTCTAAAGTTATCCGACAAGCAGTTAAACTCGTTTTCAGGCGATACTGCAGATGTTACTAGCATCCAATGGAGCCTTCAGTAACTTTAAAACATCATTTCAACTTCAAATCATTGTTCCTTAATAACGCAAACAACTCATGAAACCCATGCAACCCAAAAAGCAAATCTTGTAATCTGCTATCAGCACCATTTCTCGGAACGTATCCGAATGTTTGCTCTATCAGATAGTTGTCACCTTTTAAAGATATATATTCTGCGGATGTTGGTGTCGGTGATAGTGTATGTCAACACTTTTGCTAAGTATCAGTTAAGGATTATAGTAAATATTAATTAAATTTTACAAATTTAATTAAAGTTCTTTAAATTTAATATAAAAGAATCAAATGAAAATATGTACGTAAAACTTGTCAAATGACAAGAGTATCGAAAATAAAATCAAACGGATAAGAGTCAAACATTAGAGAGGCCGTCATTGGTGCTAATTTGAGAGCGCCCCACGGAGGCTGAAAAGCGATATTGTTATTTGCCCTGCGACAGGGCCCGACTTAGCCTAATTGGGGCCCAGGTCAGAAACTTATTTGGGGGCCCCCTCTGCTTCATTACTTCAGTAATAAAGAACCAAATTTTATGGAAGTCTTTTGAAGTTTTTGATTTGGGGCCCCCTCAGATGTGGGGGCCCGGGGCAACTGCCCCGTATGCCCCTGCCGTAATCAGGCCCTGCCCTGCGAGCGGTCGTCGTTGTTTTAACTGGAATTGAATCGTATTCCAAAATCATGGTATTGGAGGGATTTTTCCTGGTAGTTATGTTACGGATGTAGGGTCACGTGGGGTAAAGTGGTCAATGGGGTAAAGTGGACATACGGCAAACAAAAAGCTATAGTTTTGAAATAAATAAAGGAATTGGTTTAATTTTTTTATTTTTGCTTTTAATAATTAAAAATTAAATTTTACATACAAAATTATATTAATAGCAACTCTTTAGGTGGCGAAAACACTCGATTTGCTTGTTTATACAGCACTTTGAAATTGAAACAGCTCTTTTAACTTCTCTCTGACATTTTGTTTTAAAGAATTTGCAGCAAATGGACGGTGCAGGTAGTTTTACACATATCTCAAAAATACTTCGCCACTAACCGCAAAGCTAGATTTAGTTTATATATTATTTTAAAGTAGTTTAAGTAACATGGGGTAAAGTGGTCATAGTGTTAGGCTTAACATGCGTCGATGTTCTAAAATTACTTTAGGTTAATTTATGTGGTAGACCAGGGATTGACTTGCATAGGAATTCACGGAAGCTCAGTTTCCATATTTATTTTCAAGTTTTAACTATTAGAGGGAACTCAAGCTATTTACGCAAGAAAATAAATTTTGAAGACTACAGTGCTCGCACTTCTTTTGTTAGAATTTAAGCCACGAGACAGATGTCAATTACACTTTAACTAATTTCACTAATACTGTATTATTTTTTTTAAAATTTACTTTTTAGAAAACCGAAACTAACACAACTGAGCTCAAATGCAATAGAGATTGAAATTACTATAATACAGTCTTCTTACAATGGAGTGTTTAGTATTGAAAAATTTTCAGTAGCACTTTATAATACAAGAATTTTCAAGTATCAATGATTCATTTATAAACATACCTATTATAAGTATTATTAATCTGTAAATGTTTATAACTAGCAGTGCTTCGAACAAGAACAGTACATGAGAGAGAGAATTAAAAATAGCTAAGTTAAAATATGTATTTTTCTCCCATTGATTTTTAATAAGCTATAACACTGCTCTACAGTGGTTCGCTAACAACAACCAAATTACTATTTTTATTATAGCTTTATATTTTTATTCAAATATCTGCAGGTAAAAAAGTTCCACCACGTCACATTTTTGTGTAACAAAAATTGGAGGTTTCTGCTATTTTTCATTATTTTTTTGTCGCATGTGGCAACCCAACGCTTCTGGTACTCTACAATCTCGCCGTATCTAGTTATTTCTGGCATCCCATTATGTAAACCTTCCTTATTGAATATAGTTGTGGATTTTTTTATTATAATTCAAGTTGAAAATGTCAAATTTTGAGCGCAGACAGTGCAAAACTATGCCAGATAAATTTTTTTACATTTGTGGGCGGTTTTTTTAAAATCTCAAGGTAAAAAATGAATAAGGCTTGTTTCTTGTACCTCGGGTGCCAAGTTGGTGACCAAGATGAAAATTGGGCTCCTCACGTGTGTTGCGTAAGTTGCAATGTGGTTCTTGGTCAGTGGATGAAAGCAAAAAAAGCTCTTTACCAATTGCTGTCCCAATGGTGGGGCGAGGACCTTCAAATGCTTTTAATGATTGTTACTTTCGTCTTTCAAACATAGAAAGATATTCTAAAAATCGAATACATAAAATTGAGTATCCGAATACCTCATCTCCACAGACAGTTCCTCACGGCAAGCACTTAATGGTACCAACTGTTCCATTGAATTGAAAAGATATTGACATTCAAGAAAGGTGTGTGACATTGAAGACACAACTGAAGCATATGTTGTTGAAGGTACTTGTAACCCAAATAGCGAACTCCATTTTATTCGTCAAAATGAACTTAATGATCTGCTTCGCAAACCAATAGCCTACTTAGGTTCCATGAAAGAAACGTACGCTAACGTGGTGACTATTCTAATTGCATTTAGGTATAAACAGTTCAACTGACGAATTTGTGGAGACTTAAAGGTCGTAGCTATATTAATGGATCTTCAGGAGAGATTTACAGAGTATTGTTGCTTTTTATATTTGTGGGGTAGTCGAGCAACAGCACAGCATTTCGTAAAAAAGGAATGACCACCCAGAACATCACTTCACCTTGGAGCTAGTAATGTTAAATGCAACTCTCTTATTGCAAGAGAAAAAATTCTGCTACCTTCACTTCACATTAAATTAGAACTGATGAGAAACCTTGTGAAGGCCATGGACAAAGAAGAAGGAAAATTTTTAAAAGAACGTTTTCTAAAATTGAGTGAAGTAAAACTCAAAGAAGATGTTTTTATTGGACCTCAAATTAGCCAAGTGATTTGCGACCCTGATTTCGAAGGGAAGCTTAATCAAACAGAGTTAGCAGCTTGGAAATCGTTTGTGAAGGTGGTGAAAGGATTTTTAGCAAAAAAGAAAGATAAAAATTATAAAATCCTAATTTAAGATCCTCTTAAATCCTTCCAAGCCATGGTGTGTGGGATGGCACTTAAAAATCTCTTTCTACATTCACATTTGAGTTTTTTCCCATAAAGATCTTGGTGAACATAGCGATGAACAAGGGAAAAGATTTCACAAGGACATTAAGGTTATGGATACCCGATAGCAATGTCATTGGGAACCAGCAGTGATGGGTGACTACTGCAAGTTTATAAAGAGAAAAGATTTAACGTCACATAAGAAAAAAAAAAGACAACATTTCATCGCATTTATTAAAGTTTGATAGTTTTATGTTTTATTTAGTCTAAAATATGTATCTTTTCTCAATCGAAATAGAATTCCATGATGAATTAAGGAGATTAAGCATGATAAAAATTGTGATTTAAATGCCTTTTTGAGTTTCTTTTCGTACTATACGATAGTCATAACAAAAAAAACTGTACGTGTTACAGCTTTTTTACAATTATATTCGAATTCTACGCTACAAAATTAGTTGGAAATAGCCAATTGTATTTGTGTTAGGGAAAAAAAGTTTTTTTTTGTCGACTAGTGTTATTCAAGTTTGCTTTCTGAAGCAATATTTTTTGCCCTAAGACGATAGCATTGTACGTGTTTTCTTTCACGCATTGTCTGGAATACCTAATACAAAATATCAAGTTTAGACGTCAAAATATAGTTGGATAAGTTGGAGCATTAGTTTCTATGAGTACAGGTGTGCGATAAACCTACAAGATTCTCAATGTTACGACATAGATCCCAATAATATAATATAAAACGTTTCTCAATTTTAAGTATCACACATTTCAAAACTATGGGCCAAAACCTTTTTCAAAAATGATAACATTTAATAAGTAAAGAAAAACACGGTGCCTATGTTTCAAACATTGATGAAATTTGTTTATGTCTTAAAATTCATCTTTAAAATGTTTTTTTTCTTCTAATGGGCTGCGTATATATTGGTTTTTAAAAATTGAAAACCGAGGGCGCTACCAGAGATTGGCACCAACTTTTTCAGCTGCATCACAATGAGTGTGGTACCATTGCTACATGAGAACTTTAACGTCCGGTTTCTTTACCTGAAAGGTTGAGCACCGAGACTTTGTCGATGTAAAATCACACTAAGAATTTAATTTACCCGAGAGTATCTAAGCTGCTCAAGGGATCTTTATATGCCGCATAATCACACGACATGGGCGCAGACGATTTCTGCATCTTAAAATTCCACCGACACTGCCAATCTCCGTCCTACGAACAGGTGTGTACGAGTCCCGCTCCTTACCACGATATCACCTTGCCGGCATCTTCAAAAAAGATAATAGATAAATTGTGTCTTATTTTTATTCCTGAATTCTTTAAAATGTAATGAATATAATATTTACAATTAAATATTAAATGAGGCACCAATTGCAATTCTAAAGATGCAATTGGTGCACGATTGATATTCTAGCAGTTTTTAGTTTGAGGGGGCCCAGTACCACTTTTCAAATTTTCTGTCGTTTAACAATCAGATGAAAAATAATGCATTCATTCAATTCTAATTATGATCAGAAATGAAATTTGAAAGTAGAACCTCATTCTGATCAACCATTAATTTAAAATTTAAAAAAAATCAACTTTTTTTTAAATTTTTTAAATTGCTTTTAACTTTCTCAATTATATCTTTTATCAAATGATTTTTTCTTTATAATTCTTCTGAAACTATCTAGAATAAAAAGTTAGCATGGAATTAACTACCTGAAACTTAGTTCAATTTTATTTTTTTTCCTTTAAAATTTTGGAAAAAGAGACAAAAAATCCAAAATTCAACAATTAAATAAAAACAAACTGTAAACTTTTGTGTCATATACTGTTTTTTTTCATTCACCTATATGATGGCATAATAACTATGTTTGACACTTAAAACGTTTTAAATGCTTATTTAAATGATTGAAATTTTGCTGCTAACCATGCTAATATTCGTTAAATATAATCCGTGGAATGCACGTACAAAGTTTCAAAGCTGTATCTTTAGCTCAAAAAAGCGTTAGGGATTTTACCACACCTAATTGGTCAGAAATACAAGGCAGGGAAAAACGCGTTTAAAGTTTTTAACTGCAGAATGAAAGCAGCAAAAGTCATTTACAAAAACTGAAATATCTTTTAAAGTATTTCTCACTTAAGTTTGAAACTTTGCCTGCGGCTTTAAAATAGTTTTATCTATCGAAATACATAATAAAATGTTTTCCGATATTTTGGACAATTTTGAGGTACTGTGCCCCCTTAAATGAATTATGTATAGTTTGTCATCTCACTTTGAATTATGTTTATAACTTATATAGTTTTGATTATTTTTTGGGAAGAACAAGTTCATTAAGGTATTGCTCTATATAAAGGTATGTTGCTCAAAACGTTACCCAAATACAAATTTTTTAAAGAGATTTATTTAAACAACCTGAGATACAGCCAATTATAGCATAAGGCCTTAATAATTATAGCATTATATAATATATTATTTAAATGATTCAGTCATCAATTAAAAGCTATTTTAAATTTTTTCACCGAAAATTTTGAATTTCATATTTATATTTTACTATATGTATTGAATTAAAGTACAGACTTAAAATATAATATAGTTAGGGATTAAAACCCAAGAATACCTACTAATTATGTATCCTAACATATTTTGGTACATAACTTCGTTTTAAGACCATATATGCAGGCAGCTGAAGAGATTGAAGTACCTTACGAGACAGTACGAAGATGAGGCTAACTTTTGACCATAATAGAGGTCTTAAATAAATTCAGGTGAGGGAAATAAAGTTGTTTTCGTTCTGAAATGAGCCTTTGTTGAGTGTTTTGAAGTATTATGGTTATTAATACTTTTATATAGTTTTTGTTTCTAACTATGACCACTTTACTCCATGCACTACTCACTTTACCCCACCCCATGGGGTAAAGTGGTCATAAATACAGCCGAGAAAGAAGGGGTCATAAAATTATTTTACTTAATTTTTTTCTGCTCAAAATTTAATGCAGTCTGTTCTTTAATAACGTAATGTACAATAACAAGCAAAAAATCTGAAGCTTTTGAAAAAATTCTTATATTTATTGGCAAAGAAATTTGAAAAACGTGGATTTTATGACCACTTTACCCCACCTGAGCCTATTCAATTTGATTACAGACGCATGAATTCGTATGTGGATTTAATTTAGTATAAAATTGAGTTGAGTTCTCTCGTATATAATCGGTGATCGATTGGACTCGGAGTTCCTGGTGCAAATTTTTTTCCCTAACGTATTTGGGAACTCTCGTTATAAGTCTCAATATTTTTTTTTTTGGTATATCTGCATTTTTTTGATATGGGTTTTAGCCGCATAACCCCAGACTTCTACGCCATAAAGTAGTTTGGGACATATTATCTGTAAGTAAAACACTTACAGATAATACGTGAGAAAAGTGTAAGATTTTCACTGGCTAAAAAGGGGTAATTGATAATCAATTTTTGCTTACATTGAGTTATAATTGAGTTGATGTGAGCGCTAAAGTTTAGTTTTTCATCAAATAATATACCTAAGTACTTAACCTCAGTAGAGTAGAAGACCTCTTGGTTATTCTTCTTAATTGGTTTGGGTTTTTGTTTAGTATTATAGTCGTGAAAATGAATAAGTTTGGTTTTATCAGTGTTTACGTCGAAACGCCAATATCTGAGCCATTTCATAAGCTGATTTGTATGTTCTTGGAGGTGTTTGTGGCAGTCGTAAATGTTAGCATGGATAGACGTAATAGCTGTATCATCAGCAAACATTGAGATTGTAGTATTTGGGTTAGTAGGTAGAGCATAAGCATATATATTATACAACAAAGGGCTTAAGCTCGAAGCCTGTTCCTTTTAAAGATGTGGAGATTCCCTTTTCCAGGCAAACAGGATTACCTTTCTGGTGTTGAAATAAAAATTTGCACTCGATTTGGAAAACGTTTTCGAATTGGAGAAACTACGAGGGTTTAGCTCGAAACTTGTATACGCATTCAAATTGCCTTTGTTGCATAATTATGAACGTGTTCCATGTTACCTCTGGATGCGTCTTCATAGAAATCTCAGGGTCGCGAGCTGTTTTCTAAAGTTTGTTTGAAATCATTTGAGCTCTGTGTTTTTTGCTCATTACAAGCAGAATATTCTTTGTTTTAACAAAAAAAAATTTAAATTATTCGATTCAGTATATATTTCTATAGAAAATGATGCTAATTATTTAAATTTCGGTGAAATTAATCAAAAGTTATAGCTGGAAATTGCTTTTGACAGTTTTCTGCTACGCTTACGAATTTAACGGTCATAGTGAGATCTGAAGACATAAACAAGCATAGGAATTTTAATGCAGCAAGTTCACTCAAGATTGCACTTAATTAAATATTTGAATTTGTATGATCCGGACGTCTAAGTCAAAGGTTTTTCAAGAAGTAATATAATTGTCATCTTTCAAGTTCACAAATGGTCCTGCCTTAATTATAATGGTTTCTCGTTTAACTCTTGTTAAAATTGCTTCTCTTTAATATTTGGATAGCTTATTATTTCAACTCTGCCAAAATCCCATTGTTTATATTCTCAGTTTTAAATGTGTCGCCAACATTTGACGTTGTTATATTATTCAAAGTTTCAGCATTGTTGCCATTTTATTCAAAAATATTTTCAATTATTTGACCATGTCTGAAAGGCAGTATTTTCAGATCTAGCTCATTTATTTTACTAGTAATTTCTCTTTTATGGCAAGTAAAAGTAGATGCCTAAACCCCATTTCACACGGGGCTCATATAACTCCATTGAAGAATTTGCAAAAGAAGATTTCTAATAAAAGTCTTCCAAAAAAACGGACAAATGATTGTTCTAAAAAGGAATCCATAGTGCAAGGCATAGAATCATCCCTATCAGAGGACATTTCATATGGAACTGATACAGTGTTATCTGAGATTGTTTCAAATGGATCATCTTCTCATCCACTTGGATCAACAGCTTCCCTACCTTTGGAACTACAGGCACAGGGAAATATAACTAATTCATTTAAGAATCTGACGTCTTCAGAACTTTTTGATGGTTTGTCTGAAATACTTAACAGCCAATTAGGAAAAGTAAAACATCGCCTCCCTTTGCCCTTACGCCAGCGAGGTACGGAAATAATTCAATTATTGAAAGAGCATGTGTTCAAATTAATTACTAAAGTCGATGAATTAAAAAGCAATCTCAATTTAAAAACAGAGGAAGCAAATTCATTAAAGACGAAGTTAGTAGAAATTCAAGTTAACAAGCAAAAACCAAACGCAATTTCTAACCAAACCAAAGATCTAGTTCAAGGAAGTTCTCATTTAACAGAGAAAGTTGCAACTGAAAAAGAGGCTCAACCATCCAAACAAGCTGTTTATCCGCCAGACAAACTTACTTATGCAACAGCCTTAAAAAAAAATCCTAGACTGCACACTGTATTAATATACCCCAAATATCCAACTATCAGCTCCCAGGACTTTAGTTCAAGAAAGCTATAACCCAGCATCTGACAAAATTAAAGTTTCAAGAGTACGCCACATTCGAAACAGCGGAATAGCGGTAGATCTACCCTCTCTGAAAGATAAGATTGAAATAGAAAAGGCACTTTCATCAATCCCAGAAATCTCTCTTCATGTCCAAATCCGTACTCCACAACAAAGACATGACAAGATAGTGATCCATGGAATACCGAAAACATATAATGATGAGCACATGAAATCTATTCTTAATGCAAACTGCGATGAACAACTACAGTTCAAAATTCTATTCAATTACTCTTCTAGAGGTAAAAGAAACAATTGGGTTATTTCATGCAATCCTCGTACCTTTCATCATATCTTAAATTTGCAAACACTTTCCTTTGAATGGGAATCTTATAGAGTAAAGGAGTATATGGGAGTCAGAAGATGCTATTTTTGTCAAGATTTCGGTCACTCGGCAAAATATTGCAAAGAAGACAAACCCTTTTGTGCGCAATGTAGCGGTCGACATCTCACCCACGAATGCCACAGTGATTCAGTTTCGTGTATCAATTGCATGTCAAAAGGCTTCGCCTTTCATGATCATTGTGCTTCAGACAACATATGCTCTATTTATCAGTTAGAACTTTCAAGACAAAGAGAAAAAATCGATTACGGTCATTAACGTTTTCATAATTTATTTTTCCCTTTCTTTTTTATTATATTTCACTTTTTTTTTTTTTTTGTTATGGACAGTTCTTCTAATTCCCATTCTAACAGCTCTTCAGTTTTAAGAAGTAATCCAACATTCTATAACAATTCTGTTTATGCCAATGGTGACCGCAATGCTGAAGATATTTCTACATTAACTGTTAATTTACTGAACATACTGCAAATCAACCTGAACCACTGTGAAGCCGCAACAGCCATTTTATCATCTACAGTCGCCTCTCGAAATATTCAAATAATGCTACTTCAAGAACCATACATAAAAAATGGTCAAATCTGTGGTCTTCCTACAGCTTGGAATGTGGTGCTATCACAAAGCGGAAAAGCTGCTATAGTGAGTACATCAAATTTGCTTTCTCCTTTCGTTTCATACATAGGCTAAGACTTTGTTTCACTGAAAATAAACATTCAGGGTACAACTAACATAATAATATCAGCATATTCATCACCAGCTGGATCTTTACAGACTCTCCTGAAAGAGCTGCAAGAATATTTTAGAGCTACTTCTTTGCCGATTTTGCTTGGGGGTGACTTTAACGCTCATAGCAGAGTTTGGGGTTATCATGATGAAGATGCTAGGGGTCGTTTGTTTTTGGACTTCATTGCAACACACAACTTAAACATGCATAACTCTACCAATTCTCCTCCAACCTTCTCAAAAGGAGGTCGTAAAGGATGGCCAGACTTAACTCTTTCAAGGCATATCTATTCAGCTCTTTCTTGGGAGGTATTGGAAGATCTTTCACTCAGCAATCACTCGTACATTTTAATTCGTATATTTGAGCCAGTTGAAGCCATTAAATTTGTGCGTTTTAAATCAAAATATAATTCTTCATTTTTCAAATGTAAAATGAAACGGGATATTACTTTCTTTCTTCAAAATATTAATAAGTTAACTTCAACAACCAGTCTGGATACGTTCTTGGACGGTCTTATCCTTAGATAACAGAATTGTGCTAAAGCAAGTTTCAAGCCGAGATCTTTTAAAACACCGTCTAAACCTTCTTGGTGGAGTGAAGAACTCACAATTTCCAAGAATAAGCTAAGAGCGTGTAGAAGAAGATACCAACGTCAAGCGCAGCCGGATTTAAAAGCTAATTTTCGTTCAATATACAACAAACAACTTTCACTGTATAAGAAAACTATACGCAAAACTCGCAAAGAATCCTAGAAAAAGTTTTGTACTAATATGACCACCGCTTATGCAAAACCATATAAAATAGCTTTTCGTAAAGCAGTTTTACCTTCAATACTACAAGAGCAAATTGGCAGCAATGACTCTGAAAAAATATTTTTGAAATCCCTTTTAAGTCATTTCTTTCCTAACTCGTCTGACGAAATAAGAGATAATAATCAATTAGTTACTCTACCAGATTCATCAGTGCTCACATCTCAGGAAATTCAGATTATTATGGATCAGCTCCCAAAAAATAAAGCACCAGGTCGCGATGGTCTTGATGGTTATATTTGGAATTACGTTCACTCTGTTTTTCCCGACTTTTTGCTAAGCTTCTGCAATGTTTGCCTTCAACTAAGGTACTTTCCGAAAGCTCTGAAAGAAGGAGTTCTTCTTTTATTTCATAAACATGGCAAACCACTAAATTTATTCTCATCATATCGCCCAATAACATTACTTCCAATATTATCAAAAGTTCTTGAAAAGCTTATTCTTAACAGATTACAATATCATCTTATCAGCTCTAATCTTAATAGTCCTCATCAATTTGGATTCACACCTGGCCGCTCCACAGAAAATGCTTTGCAAAATCTGTTTGATAAAATTTACAACTGCATAAATAACGGCAAACTTACCCTATTGCTCTCACTCGATGTAATAGGAGCATTCGACAATATTACATGGAACTCAGTATTGCAACAACTTACTCGTGTAAAATGTGAAAGCGGGGTTTTCGGGATGTACAAAAGCTTTTTATCAGACAGAGCTATCACAATCATTTCAGGATCCACCTCGGTGACATCGCACCCATCCAAAGGATGCCCGCAAGGTTCCTGTAGTGGTCCAGAACTTTGGAATTTAGTTCTTGCTCCATTACTTGATAGATCATGGTCTGAAAACGTCCAAATACAGGCCTTTGCAGACGATATCATTCTCGTGGTTTCCGGCTCAACCCTGTTTGAACTAGAATCCACAGCCAATAATGCACTTAGAGAAGTTCAAGAATGGCTCCAAATAAACCACTTACAAGCTTCTATAGAAAAAACTAAGGCTCTTTTTCTTAGTAAACCAAAAAATTATAAGCGACAACCAATAATAAAGCTTGGCGACAATTTCATCAAAAGGCATAAAGAAATAGATTATCTTCGCGTAAGGCTGAATAAAAAACTCAACTGTACAGCACATCTGGAAAAAATTCATTAAAAAGCAATTCATCTCCTCAGTAAACTGCAATGCATTTCTGGAAAATCTTGGGGAGTTAATATCCAGTTACGCAGATTGTTATACCAGACAGTAATAGAACCTTCAATTCTTTACGCAGCAGCAGTATGGGGTCCATTTTTGAAACAGAAAGACCTAAAGAAATTAGCAACTATACAACGCCACTTCCTTCTTGTTGTTTTGGGTGCCTATAACACATCAGCTCACGTCACATTACATGTTCTTGCGGGAATTCCACCAATATCTTTCACGATTCATCGAATAAGTTCTCTAGGTAATATCTTCTTACGCAAAGTTATAACTGAAGTTTCACCTAATAATACTTTTTCATATGATGACTTCGAAGAAAATTGCCATAAATGGACAGAACATCCAAACCTGCAGTGCATAACTCCGAATATTTGTTTAGAAGAACCTGATGTGTCAGCACTTCATTCTGGTATTTTTACGGACGGATCGAAATTAAGTGATGGAACAGCTTCAGCATTTACTCACATTTTCAATGATCAGGTTGTTTACGATTGGTCAGCTAAACTTTCTTGCAATAATTCAGTCTTTCAAGCAGAACTTTTTGCAATCTTTCATGCTCTGCATTATATTACAACAAATAATATAAACTCCATCACAACAATATTCTCCGATAGCATGTCTTCTCTTAAAGCTTTAAAGGACCCTATGCATACTTCAAAATTAGTCCGTGATATTCAATCCCTCAGCAGAGAACATCCCATAATAAAACTGGCATGGATTAGAGCTCACAAAGGCCACTTCGGCAATGAACTAGCTGACTCATTGGCCAAGACCGCAGCAAAAAACTCTACTCATCCATTAGAATATAAAATTCCTTTACCTAAATCGTATCTCAAATATCTACTTTGGACAGATCTTCTCAACAACTGGCAACAGATATGGGACACCGATGAAACTGGTCGCAGGGTTCACGATGTCCTGCGAAAAGTAAAACTGAAGTCGCGCTGCAAACATCCATCGGAAGTACAATTTCTCAGTGCACACGGTCCTTTTCCTTCATATTTACATCGCTTTAATATAATCAATTCTCCAGTATGTGTTTGCAGTCAACCAGGTACGCCAGATCATTACATTTTCAAGTGTCCTTTGACCAGTTCCTTCCATTGCAGATATGATTCCAATAGCACTTTCTCTCAAAACATCATCCATATTTTATCTCATCCAGTAACTCGAAAGAACTTGCATGCAGTTATGTTCCTCCTAAACACTCATGGAGATGACTTTCAGCTCCCTTCGTAATAATTTCAATACGACTTTCATTCGCAGCTCTGAAATCTTTCTTATTTAATTGCTCATCATATTTATGTCATTTTTTATTATTATTGTTGCTGTTTGCTATTTACTGTGTGTGGGTTTTTTTTTTTTTTTTATTTATTTTTTTTTAAAGTTTGTACTCTATTTTCTATTTTTTCAAAATTTGTATAAGTAACATCACATGATCTGTGACACCCAGTTTCTTTTCTGTTATTTTTCTGTTCTTTCCTCTCAATCACCACATCCGGTTAAACCCTCGTCAGGGTAGGTACGGTGGTGATTGATGAGGTATAAATAAATAAAAATAAATAAAATAGAAATCTCAGGCCCAGTCATAGTAGAACCTTGCCAATGAAATGAGTTTAAGAAATTGTCTATTCTCCACATCAAATGTATTTTGCATTCTGCCAACTTAGTATGAGCAAAAATCTCTTTCGCCATAGTTTACACTTAACAAATAATGCTCTTACATAATTTGCTTACTTGTAAAATGCTATCGCAGTTGAGTTAGGTAGGGTCAGGTGGGGTAAAATGGTCATAAAATCCACTTTTTTCAACTTTCTTTGCCAATAAATATAAGAATTTGTTCAAAACCTTCAGATTTTTTGTTTGTTATTTTACATTACATTATTAAAGAACTGATTGCAATAAATTTTGAGCAGAAAAAAGTTAAGTAACTTAATTTTATGAAGCCTTCTTTTTGGTATGTAGGTATGACCACTTTACCCCATGGGGTGGGGTAAAGTGAGTAGTGCATGGGGTAAAGTGGTCACAATTGAAAAAAAAAACTATATAAAAGTATTAATAGCCATAATACTTCAAAATACTCAACAAAGGTTCATTTTAGAACGAAAACAACTTTATTTCCCGCAACTGAATTTATTTAGATCCTCTATTATGGTCAAAAGTTAGCCTCATCTTCGTAACGTCTCGTAACTTGCTCCAGTCTCTTCAGCTGCTGCATATATGGTCTTAAAACGAAGTTATGTACCAAAACATGTTAAGGATACATAATAGTAGGTATTCCTGGGCTTTAATCCCTAAATATTAGATTTTATGTTTGTCCTTTAACTCACTGCATATGATAAAACATAAATATGAAATTCAAAATTTTTCGTGAAAAAAATTTAAAATAGCTTTTAATTGATGACTAAATTACTTAAATAACATATTAAGAAAACATTGCTAATAAGAGAATTCTGGATAATTATAGCTTACTAAAAATCAGTGGGAGAAAAATACATATTTTAACCTTGCTATTTTTATTTCGCTCTCTCTTTCATGTATTGTTCTTGTTCGAAGCACTGCTAGTTCTGAACATTTACAGCTTAATAATACTTATAATAAGTCTGTTTATAAATGAATCATTGATACTTGACGATTCTTTTATTAAAATTGCTTCTGAAAATTTTCAGTTCTAAACACATCATGCTAAGAAGACTGTATTATAGTAATTTCAATCTCTATTGCATTGGAGCTCAGTTGTGTTAGTTCCGGTTTACTAAAAAGTAAATTTAAAAGTTATTTGTTTAAAAAATAATACAGTATTAGTGAAATAAAAGTGTAACTAACATCTGCCACGTGGCTTAATTTCTAACAAAAGAAGTGCGAGCACTGTTGTCTTCAAAATTTTAATTGTCTTGCGTAAATAGCCTGGATTCCCTCTAATAGAAAAAAATTGAAAATAAATATGGAAACTGAGCTATTGTGCATTCCTATGCAATTTAATTCCTGGTCTACCGCATACATTAACCTTAAGTATTTTTAGAACATTGGTGCATGTTAAGCCTAATACTATGACCACTTTACCCCGTCTTACTTAAATTACTATAAAATAATATAAATACTAAATCTAGCTTCACGGTTAGTGCTGAAGTACTTATGAGATCTGTGTAAAACTACCTGCACCGTCCATTTGCTGCAAATTCTTTAAAACAAAATGTCAGAGAAAAGTTAAAAGAGCTGTTTCAATTTCAAAGTGTTGTATAAACAAACAAATCATGTGTTTTCTCCACCTAAAGAGTTGCTATTAATATAATTTTGTATGTAAAATTTAATTCTTGATTATTAAAAGCTAAATTTAAAAAATTACATCAATTCCTTTATTTCTTTCAAAGCTATAGCTTTTTATTTGCCGTATGTCCAGTTCATCCCATTGACCACTTTACCCCACCTGACCCATCAACAGTACTACTAGGGAGAATTTCAAAGGTTGGAAAGCCTCCAGCTAATGAAGAACTGCAGTATTGACGTCTGCCACACTGCCTATTACTTTACCAAGTCACATCACTACCGTTCAGTTTAGAAAAACGATTACGTCAGTAACTGGTGCCAAATGGCTTTTGTATTTATAATAACAAATTTAATGAAGTAATATTATAAAATATGCCGACAGGGTGGCGTAGTGGTAATGCGCAGGCCTCGTACGCCCAAGTTCGCAGGATCAAACCTGGCCCAAGTCGGTGGATTTTCAAGATGCAGAAAACCGACAGCTCCCATGTCGTATGATTATGCGGCATGTTAAAGATCCCTTGAGTATCCGTTTGGCGCGGATAATCTCGGCTAAATTAAATTCCTAGTGCAGTCTGCATCAATTAGAGCTCAGGTGCGGCCATCTAGGGGGAAACTTAGCGTCAAAAGTTAGCGGCAATGGTACCTCACTCATTGTGGTCTGCTGAAAGAGTTGGTACCAATCTCTGGGAGCGCACTAGGTCTACAATGGTTAAGAACCAATTACGCAGCCCATTACAAAACAAATATATAAAATACAAATTCCCACCCTGTGCGTGTGCATCTTTGTAATTTCCTTGTCTATGTTGGTATTTTTTCCTGTATTACATTGATTACACTGTACTATCTGTCACATTAGACGACGGTTTAAGCATGGGTCCTTGGGATCATAGTAACAAGCCCAAAATTGTACATTAGCAATAGAGTAATAATGTAACCTTTTTTGTTAACCGATGCGCTGCATTTTGGCTTACTGCCGTTGCAGACCCAGTGCATTCTCCAGAGATTAGTACCATCTCCTTCAGCGGCATCACAATGAGTGTGGTACCATCTCCGCATGAGAATTTTTGACTTCCACTTTCTTCACTTGAAGCAAATACAAATACAAATACAAATACAAAAGTGACGACCAGCAACAGGCTAAGGGCCCAGCTAGGCTGGTCCTAGTCAATTTAGCAGTCCCCAATGCTCATCAAGAGATTTCTTAAACGTTTTTACCCCGCTGCAATTAACAGTCGCTTCTGGTAAACTATTCCAATTGCCTATAACCCTATTGAAGTAGTAATTTTTCCTAATTTCAAGATTAGCCTGATATTTGAAAAGCTTAAAACAATGACCTCTGGTTCTACTATCAGCACATAGCTGCAGTCCATCAACATTTCCCATTTTAATGAATTTAAACAACTGAATCATGTCCCCTCTAACTCTCCTTTGCTCAAGACTATACATATTGAGCCTTTTAAGCCTAACCTCATAATCTAAGTCTGAAAGACCACTTACCAATCTAGTAGCCCTCCTTTGAACTCTTTCCAATAAGGTAATATCCTTTTTTAGGTTCGGAGACCAAAACTGAACAGCATATTCCAAATGAGGTCTTACCAAACTTCTGTATAGTGGCAATACAACTTCCTTAGACCTGTTCGAATCAGCCTTATTGATAAACCCAAGCATCCTGTTAGCTTTGTTACTTAGTGCTACACTGCTGGCTGGACTTGAAGTCGAGACTAATCAATACTCCTAGATCAACAATTGCTTCTGCTTCCCTAATGACGGAACCTTATAAATTATAGGTTGCATGTTTATTCCCATGACCAAAATTAAGCACTTGACATTTCCCAATATTAAAAGACATACCCCACTTAATTGCCCACCTATAAATTTGATTTAAATCCTTTTGAAACTGATTGACTTGTTCCTCCGTGTCCACGATTCCCATGATTTCGACATCGTCAGCAAAAATATTGATGTTCCCAGAAATACTCTGAGTAATATCATTAATAAAAATAATAAATAATATATGCCCTAAAACTGAACCTTGTGGAACACCACTCAAGACATCAATTCACTGAGAATAATTGCCCTTCACTACTACTCTCTGTTTCCTCCCAGTCAGTCAATTTTTAACTCAAATTAAAGTTTTTCCACCAATACCAATATAAGCAAGTTTGCTAAGAAGAGCTTCATGCGGTACTTTATCAAACGCTTTCTGAAAGCCAATGTAAACAACATCTACGCACCTGAACTCTGTTGAAGCGAAATTGCACTAGAAATTTAATTTAGCTGAAAGTATCCAAGCCAAACGGCTACTCAAGGGATCTTTTTACATGCCGCATAATCATACGACATAGGCCCAGACGATTTCCTGCTTCTTGAAAATCCACCGACACAGCCAAGTTCGAACTCGCGAACTTGGGCCTTGGGCGTACGAGGGCCGTGCCTTATTTTGACACCACCGTGCCGGCTTAATAACGTGAAGGAAAATATGTAATGTGACACAATGTAAAGGGAAAGAGTATCTATATAAATACAAAGTAAAATTTTAGAATAATTACTACTTTACTGGAATTAAAAAAATGAAACGTTTTCGAAAATGTAAAGTGGGTGATTCTACAATAATTGTCAACTGGATAGTTAGAAACATAATTTAACTTTTGTTACATAAGGAAAGAAGTTTAATTATGTTTCAGATTAAATAAGCTTCAACATTTCATGTATTTATTTTTATTACAGTTGGCAACCTTTACATAAGAAGTATTTAAGAGAATTAATCATGTTAATTCAACAGCGAAAAGCAGGAGTGTTTATCTTCAAAGCAATAAAGAGAGCATTGCACTACAAATCATATTTTTGATTTGCAGTGCAATGCTGAAGCATGGTACGCATTTTAGAGTTAAAAGGGTGCGCTTTCTGTTGTGCCGTGTGCCTTTTGTTCGAGTGGAACTTGGAGCAAGCCTTCCTATGGAGGGAGACGGATTCCATTTTTTGTAATGGGCCCCAATCGGATGGAAATCCGATTTCTGTCCGGAGAGGCCTCCTAATTTTGAATCAGCTCTCAGATAAGAGATCATCACCCAGTTCGGCACCCCGAAATGTATCATTTCATACTTGGAGAACATTGGAGCCACGACGGATTTTAAGTGCACCAGCTCCCATTAAAGTACACGGTCCCAGAGAAACCAGACGCGAGAGGTGGTCACCATTCCAAGTGCTGACCACACCAGTGCTGTTTCACTTTCGGTGTTCTGTGAGAACCGAGCATTACCGGCTGATCCACAGTGGGACACGCTTTCTGTTATTATTATTAGTTTAAATACGCAATTCTGAGAAGAGAGGAGGGGATTTTCCTAACTTTTTGTCACCAATGCATTTTAAAAGTAATTCAACTCTTACGTGGGTACAGCTACCCCAGAGGTAACCCCAGGAATTTTTCAGGCTTTTGGCTTGTGAATTATCTTTACACATATTAATTCAATTAACACTTTCATCGTGAAGGACGAGATAACTCGTCTTCTAGGAATATTCGGTGTGTGCTAGGGACGAAATAACTCGTCCTCTGCGCAAGGTTTTTCTATAATATTACAGCCTGTCCAGCAACTTCTGTATCAACATTTTAGCACATGCCTGCCCATAATAATTTGTCTTTACAACCTTTCTTAAGATATCGCTATCAGCACAACTTTTTAGAGCCTTTGTGAAGTTTTCACAACAGTGAAGTTTGATTTGTACTTGTTTTGGGTTGATATATTTGTTACGCTTTTTTCAGAGAAAAAAATGAGTAAATAAAAAGTACACACTAAAAAACACACATCAAAGCCTGCAATACGTGTTCTGAAAATTTCATACTTTAGAAAGATTTTAATTTATGCGTTATTGACGATTTTTATTCTATTATTATTATTATTAAGTCTTTGAACAAAAATAAATCATTATAGTCAGTATTGTTATTAATTGCAATTGATTAATATTTTAAAAAGTAAACAGGTTTTAAAGGTATTTGCGTCTCGCTTCAGTTTTAGCGCGGCGGGGAACTTTTACCGCAGAGGGCGGGACAATCGCGTACAATTTCCGCGATGAAAGTGTTAAGAGTGATGGAATAATATTTAAAATTGATTATTTTAATTGTTTAAATAGCTGTTAATCAAGTACTATAGTTGTTAGTTACTTTTCGATGATGAGGAGCATGGAAAAAATGCCATTGGTTTGCACAGAGTGCACATAAAAAATTTCATGTTTGTACGATACTTCCTTGATTTGCCGGAAATGAGTAGAAATTTAGAAATTATTGCCAAATTTTAATACCATTTGTCAAAAAAAAGGCTGTTTTCCATCATAGCTGGTGCAGAAAATGTGCCATACCAAATGTGCCAGAACATTTGCAATAATTTGTCGTTCTCATTGCTGTAAGTGAATGTACATCTACATTGTTTAACTTTTTGGCTAAAAACACAAGACATATGTCCTACATCTGTCGCAAAACCAAGCCATTTATGCATCACCTTTAGTTCCCTAGATGCCGTAAAGATTCATCTAGTTTTTCAAACGATTTTATGTTCTTATAGTTAGCTCGATAACTACGAGGGACGGGGTCGTGGACAATTGTCCCCCTGCCCTAAATTCAATATGTCTCACGTCCAAGTCTGTTAAGTATAAACCTTTTGTTAAATGTTCAAAATTCATATTTAACTTATTTTTGAATGTTAACATCGTCAGACCAGGTCTGAAATAATTTCCGAACTCGTAATGAAAGAATTAAATGGTTTGGAATAGGATTGTGCGTACACAAATAATTTGTGTGTAATCATTAAGCTTCTTTATGTAAGATTTTGAATTTCCTATAAATTGGCCTATAGTCGACACAGCCGGTTTGACAAGGGCAACGCAAGTTTCGTACTCATGTTTAACAATTGATTTTTCTCTTATTTCTGAAAAGTAACAGCTTCCGAACTATTTTACAGAATAATCCGCCTAGAAATTTTTTTTTTTATTTTGTAACGTATTTTGTTTGCAATACCATAAAACATTCTCATATACACACATCGAAGATTTTACAACGTTGAAACTAAGCAAAAACTGCATGAACTCTGTAAAAAAGGAACGAAGTTCTAAAGCTTTATGTTCTGTTAAGCCAACTCAAAATATGTTGCATGCATAATTTAATAGTTCCCGAAAACTTTCCGTTTGTTGTTATTCCTCATGTTATCCCAATGTAAAGAAGTCTTAAAATTGAATTGTAGGAACAGAATTCAGAAGCAGCATTCAATATAAGGTCGAATACTATACATACAAATCTATTTCGGCTTATATTTTCCATACTTATTCAGAGACTTTTCTGCTTTGAAATGTCACGTTTACTCTTCCTCACATTTATAAACCGAAACAGTACCTGTGTACCTGAAATAAATTCAACATTCCAATCCCATGAATTTCAGAAATATCAATTCTAAATTTTCTTCAGAAATCGAAGAATTGCGAATTGTTTATCCGTTTATGTTTTGAGATTCTAAGAATTTTTTTTTTCTTTAGATAAACAACACAGCGACGATACATACAATGCAACTTTTCCCTAACACAAATTATGGGCTATAAATTGAACTTTTCCTTTAATATGAATGCATTTTCAGGAATTACATTGATGTGAATTTCATTCGTGTTTTTAAAAAAATGCATGTGGACTTAATTTAATTAGAACTGGTGCGAGAATTTTTGAGAGACGAAAAAACTTTAAATCTTCAAGACCATATAAAACCTATTTAAAGCTAATAAAAATCTCGTTTTTTTAGTGGCCCCAAAAGCAGAACGACGGAGAAAAAGCAAACATTAGTAGAATGGATGAAAAATCCGACCTCTGCAAAATATAGAATTTTAGATATCGAGGGAATTATATTTGTAAGTAAGCATTCAAATTTCAATTTATTTGATGCGTTTTAGCCTGCATCGCTAGGATAGTATGCACAAGTGGAATTATAACGATTATTCGATTTTAGATTTGAGATTCATGTTATCATCAGCGGTAAGAAAATAAATTCCGGAAGATTTGTTAGTTAAGAACAAAACACAAAAGTAAACACACACACACAAACCTTTTGAATTTTCCAATTTTTGATACGTTTAAAATATTGAAGGATTTCGAATGAACGGACAAATCTTCACCCTCTAAAAACAATTTAAGTATGCCAATATATGATTGCGTATAAAATGTTCTTATTTGATGAATACATTTTCAGTAGAATTTTTGTTTTTGTACTAAAGCGTTGGTATTTATAGCGCTTCTCTAGTTCAATACTGAGATATTTAAAAAAAACAACCCCCCCCCCCCCCCCCCCCCCCCCCCCTAAATGCGGCTTTGTGGAACTGAATTCTAGTCGTAATGGATCTGAAAAAAGTTAACATATGATTATACCACTAGTGGACTTTCAATTTTTTACACCGGCAAAAAATTTTAAGGGTTTTTAAACAACCGTTTTATCCCCCTTAATATGAAACTGGGAGCGAATCCAGTATTTCCTTAACTGTTAAAAAGTTTGGATACCCCTGGTTTAAATAAATCCCATTTTTAATCCTGAACCAAACAAGTAGGAGAATGACTCGATAAGTTCCAACTTATTCAGAACTGTAAAACCGTCACTGGGTGGCATTCGTGACGCTATCCCATACAACGTTCCGTAAAGTGATTTAGAATTATTTTACTGCATACTTCCTATTATTGCACAAAATATTTAGAATTTTTTTCTACGTTGTTTTTCTCTCAAAGGTTTAGGAATAAATAAGTTCTAACACACAATGTCATCTGATTTAGGTAATGATTCTTTGTGAGCTCTAAATTAGTTTGCAATCAAAAATGAACTCTTGAAAATAGGCATCTAGTATTGAGAAGGAAGAAGCATAAAAGATGAACAAAACCTTGAATGAATGCTTTGAAGAGTTCAGTAGTTTTAAAAAATGGCTATTTTCTATTCACCAACAGATTAACAATGTTTGCAAAAAACATTCAGAAAACGAAATCAGCATCTTCTGTTGTAGATCATTTTGTGAAAATAAATAAAACTGAATAATTCAGCAGATGTAATATCACTTGCCAAACTTGATAGCAGTCAAAAACAGAAAAATTTTAGTTTATTAAAGGCTGTTAGGAAGATTCATTTTATGTATTGGTAAATAAAATATTTCACCATTTGTTCAAAGTAAGAAAATATTGAAACTGTGTAAACAATTTGTGTACTTTGACGTTTAATATTTTCTAACTTGATTACGTATCAATATAGCTTTGAACCAAATTTCGAAATAATTTGCCAAAGCCAAGAAAGCGTTCAGCGCCTAAGTGGCCTAACCAACAATATGTTACATCCTCATCGTTTAAGGGGGAAAATACCCTCTTCAAATGTTTATTTTTCTTTACCCATTGAAATCACTTTCTTCAAAAGTCACTAAGCAACAAAAAGATGTATTATGCATTTAACATTAACAAAAAGATGTATTATGCATTTAATGCATTTAAGATGTATTATGAATTTAACATAATTATTTTGTAAGGTTTTGGTAAATTTTAAAATTGTATTTCTAGTGAAACTTTTGTGCAATTATCTCCACTGAAAGCCTATATATCACTGAAAAAAAATGTAAAACCAATTTCCCTCTCCACCAAAACGATAAAGTATGATTTATAAGTTTCGAAGTACGCGTTGCATTTAATCATTTATAGATATATTGATAAGTAAATTCAAATTTATTTCATCGGATACTCAAACGTAAACAAAATAATTTTCTAGCAAGTAACTGTTTGCTTTAAGATTTTTTTAGATAAATAGTATTACTCAGATTACTTATAGTTTAGAGAAGTAGAATGCTGAAGAAAATCAAAAAAAAAAAACGTGATTTAATTGCGTAACAGTGCGTAAAAAAAACAACACACATAAATGTCATTAAAAAAACGCTAGATAAAACTTATAAAATATTGTTTAGTAAATGCCAAACACACGCAAAAATATTATTCAAACAAGGTGTAACAACGCACATAAACATATTTGAAAAATGCAAAAGAAAAATTCTTTAGTAAATGAACATTATATGTCCACATAAAGTAACTAACATTAAAACAACTGAAAAATTATCAATGCATTTAGAGTATTCCAATTGCTGCAAGTATTTCCGAGGCAAGTTTACTATTGCGTGAAATTATTTCCCCCCAACTTTTGCTTGTTAGAACCGATGCGACGTTTTTACTTATATAAGCGATTGCAGAGGACTTCAGAGCTGCTTCACTGTGGTAATATCCTAAAGCATAAACGTCACAGGCATTGTCCACGCAAACACAATTGATCAATTTTTGTACACAGGTTGTATTCAAAGATTTTAACGCGTACTTATCTGCAAGAGAATATAGCTGAAAATATTCTTCAACAGGAAGCTCACAAAGTTGGCCAGTGTAAATGTATAAAATAAATGTTTCTATAGTCTTGATATCGAAGTCTTCAATAATCAGTTTGTTATTGTTCGTTTCCCATGTATCGCTATTAAACATGGCAGCGAAAACGGACGACCGGGATGACAGAATGCATTTGTGTACAGGAAATAACTTATCCTTTACGATTATGGTAAAGTCACTTAATGTTTTCGATGAATACAGCGTTCTGAAGTTATCCGACAAGCAGTTTAAACTGCTTTCAGATGACACCTCCAGTTTTACGTGACAGCCAGTCGAGCATCGAATGACTTTAAAACAACAGTTCAAAACCAAATCATTGTCGACTAACAATGAATGTATATCGCGGGGAAGTTTACTTACATTTTCATCTCGTGTTAGACCATTACATGCAAATACTTCTCTGATATAAAATATCGAATTGTTTAAGTCCTTATACTCCGAAAGAACATATTCGGTTGGATCTCGAAACGATAATTCACATGCAATTTTGAAATTTTCTTTGAACTCAGGAAGTCGGAAACTGAGCACAGGTTTCGCTCGAAATGTGTAAATGACAAATGTTTCATAGTTGTGTATTTCTATAAAAGTTGTCCATGTTGTCTCTGGCTGTGTCGGCATGATAACATCAGGACCAAAAATGGGAGATTTTTGCCAAGTTGACAGATCTAAGAAATTGTCAATTTTCCATGACAAATATATTGCTTGCTCTGACGTACTAGTATGGGCAAAATATTCTTTTGACATAGTTCACAGTATCGATATTCCTTCCGAAAATTAGAAAAAAAAAGAGCTTTCCTCGAAGAGCAGATCTTAGTTCTCGTATAATTTATTTAATTACAAAAGATTAAAAATCCATTTCTAAGTTAAGTCACGTACCACTGTAATAAAATGATGATTACTGGTACTGAACACATTAGCTAGCTGCCACACTACGGCTTCTTCTCCTTCTTGAGCTTTATGCTCTATGATTTGTTGAGGCTTGCGATCTGAGCGCCTTGCCTCACACTACGGCTTTGGAACACATCCAGTTTGTTTGTTTACGATCATTTTAGGTCACATAAATATTCGAGTTTTTTGGTATTCTCAAGGATATGCCTCAAACTCTCATCTAATATGACAGATAGAACAAGACAGCACAACAGATTTTAATATGCAAATAAGAAAATATACCCAAGGGAAAGTGGGAATCGAACGCACGCCTCTTTCACTCTGCGCAGGGACGCACCGGAACCAGTCGATTAGACCGCTCAGCCACTGAAGCCTCAACACCTCCAGTTAATAAAGAAAAACAGTAACTGTACACTTCTTCTTTTGCAAGGCTCATTGTAGAGTACTTAAATTAGGAAGAAGGGCTGAGCGGTCTAAGCAACTGGTTCCGGTGCCTGCCTGCACTGAGTGAAGAGGCCGTTCTGTGCCCTTGGTGTATTCTTGTAATTTCTCTCTTTGTAGTGTAATACTGTCATATTGGACGAGAGTTTGAGACATATCCACTGAGTAAAGTAAATGAACTCGAAAATGTATGTGACATGAAATGGTCAGTATGAAGAAAAAAGAATAAAGAAAGTTGGGAAGAAGCCATCTCATTGGCATAGGAGTTAGATGGGCAGCGGCATAGCGCACTGCTCCCGCGCCTTGGAGCCCGAATTTGAATCCCAGCAAGTACATGAATATTTGAAAGTTATTGCACATCTTCTGATCATGTCCTAGTGGTTCCTCCAGCGATTCATAGAAGCACCTTGTGCTCTGCCAGATAAGACTGTAAAGTGCTGGTCCTTTAAATAAATAAAAGGAAAGGAAGGGAAATTGGAAAAAAAAGGGCTTCAGTGGCAGATGACAAATAAGTGACTTGCTCTGAAAGCTGCCTTCGAGCACCTAGGAGGCCGGCGGGCCCAATTCCCGCCCCTTGCCTTGGGCATGCATGTGCATATCATTATCATTTTCTTCTCTGTATTGTAAGTCTTTTATTGCCTTGCACAACCTTTTTTTTGGACGAGAGTTTATAGTCATAGGTCCTTGACATCAGAGCAACAAAATCAAAAATGTATGTAACATTGAAATGGTCTGTCGTAGTAAATGTGTAAAATTGTGAAGACGTGTCCAGTCGGGACTTGCGTATACACATATTTTGCGCAGTAGAGGCGGCGATGGTTCGGTTCTTACCCCAGCCCCGATCGTAATTGCGTCTTGTAAATCCTATCCCTTACTATTTACCTTTTCTGTTAAGTCTGTAATATCGAACGAGAATTTATAGGCATAGGTCCTTTGAAATGAAAGCAACAAACTCAACAACATACGTGAACTGATGCTTCGAATGTAAATATGAACTGGGGAAACGGTCTTTTCTTCCTTTCGGGTCCTCATATTGCATTTTAAACCATACGACTGACTTCCTATACACGTTTCAGACTTATCCAGCTGAGCAGGAGTGCCCCTATGGATCAATGGGGACCTGAAGCTTTAAGCGGGATCCAAACCACTAAAATATGGCGGGAGGAAGTTTTGTACCCCACATAACATAGATGAAGAAAGAACTTGAACACTGACTGAACATTCATGCACAACATCGGGACTCGAACGGTCCCGTTGCGTGAGAACAATGCGCTTCACTGTCCGCGCCACAAGGTTTCTACGTTTTGTATCTGCGTTTAAAGTGTGGGATGACGGGTGGCATTTAAACTGCGTCTTTGAACCCCATGTACATTTGCTCTTTGGTTTTTTTTGAAAATGTTGTTCATTATTATAGATCGAGTTCCAAATTCAGATTTTTTTTATGCTGCAACATTAATCTTCACATACAGCGATATCACTGTTGTGGTTGTGTCCCTATATGAAGCGAGGAAGAGAGGGTGTGCAATTCATGAGATTAATAGGGACCTTTACAATCAGAAGTCCGAATTCCGGCCCTTCCATTGGACGGCAGCCGTCCAACTCCACAAATCTGGCATGGTGCTGAAAGGGAGGGAAATTGTCTCCAGTACCCTGAACCCATGGTAACTGCTAGCGATAGGCTTTGGAACTTTCGGATCCATGGATTTAGTGAGCTCGTATTCTGCATGTACTCGGTGGCTGTGAGGTTCGAGCACAGCAGCCTCAGGACCCGAGTCCGGCGCTCAAAACACAAGGCTTCCCACGGCCTGCAACATCACTATTCTTCATTAGTATCATAAGCTATGACACCAATCCTGCGAATACTTATGTAAAATGACCTCCTGAATCCGGATATGACCTTCGTTTTATTTCCATCATCCACTAGTTTTCTGGGACGCCCATCCTCTTTATAATTCCTTTTCGATAATTTTATGATATTGAATTCGATTTGGAGGAGAAAAAAAGATTATTTTAACCGTTAAATTTATTCTGAGGGGCTAGAGAGGCAGAATACTTCAAATTATGAATATTTGTAGAAAGGAGAGAGATTTGGAGGATTCCCCTTTAAATGAAAAAAAAAAAAAAAAACCCTGAAAATAATTGTTTTTCCTCTTTATATTCCTGTAATTGTTTCACTTTTTTCCATGTAAAAACCCATGTATTTGTCGCACTCGCATAGAAAAAGCACGGAAGCACTGCATTTGGGGTATAAACCACATTGCAGATCTCAAATTTCTGTATCACGACTTCAGTAATGGAATCTCTTAGAAAAGGGAGTAAAAATCTCCTCCAATATGACTTTTCGTGGGTCCCCCGTATTCGACAGCTTTTCCAGGACTGAAAGGTTAAAATAAATACCCGAGTCGTAAAGAAAGTTCGAGTATTCATTCAAAAACGTTTGTTACAACGTTTCGGGTAAAAACTAAAGAGATTGATTGTACCAGGAGTGTATTTATGGGATAAGTTACTTAGGTCATTCTTTTCATTTACAAACTTTGTAAATTTTTCTTTTGCACTGGACCTTTTAAATCTGCTTCTTTAAAGGCTGCGTATTTGTATTATTCATCAGCATCTGATACTTCTTTTAGAAGTGATGCCTTTTTACGAAGGTGGTTTTTGGAACATCGTAAATTTTTATTGTATTTTTGTATGTTTTGCTCTAGATACTTGTGTAATTTATTCTCCTGTAATCTTTTATCGTTATTTACCCTTTGTCTTGTTCAATCCATCCAATTACTACCTTTTTCTGAACGCAGTTTCACACCCGGGTTAACCACCCTAGTTATATAGCTAATCTCGAAAAAATTTCTTTTTGCAATATTGGCGTGCTAAGCACAAAACTCGTACCTGCATTTCTGGCGAAATTGAGTTATCGCAACCAGGTAGTTCTTTGTCACTTATTCTACCTAAATACCTTGTTTTGTGATGATATGTGAATGGGAAACATTTTTAAAAAATCCGAAAATTGGATATCTGAATCAAATACATGTAGACGGAAAACTTTAATTCCTCATTTTCAGCTCAGCTGCAGATACTACATTTTTGCTTAGCACGCCAGAATATTTCTAACTCCCGAGTGTCTGATACCTGTCTGTTCGAGGGGTAATAGAGTATACATGAAGGAAATTTCGCATTTTTTTCCACCTCGATATAAAAGTAAATTAACGTACATCTTTCTAAATTAGCATAGTAGAAAATGTGGCTTCTGTTAGTATCATAAATCCTTCATGTTCGTGAAATTCCGTACTGTTTTACGAAATATAATTTGTCATTAATTTCATTCTCATGAATCTGAAAATCGACTAATGTATTTACAACTCTGAATGGGTTAGTGACATCAAGCAAGCTGTATTTTTTATTTTCACCGAGCAAATGTCAAGCTAATGAAAATTTATTGCTTAGAAATTCACAAAAGAATTCATATGATCACGTATTTACTGACAAGTAATTAAATATGAATGCAGAATGAACGATCTTGATCTTTGCATCGTAACTACTTAATTAAAAATATTTTAAGCAAAATCTGAGTAAGTTATTTTAAATTGCTTAAGGTATTATAAAGAATAGCGTGCAATGAACTAAGGATGGTCGTGAAATGCTTCCATGATGGGCAATTTGTATTCATCCACTTAGCAGCGAAACGCAAGATTAAATATAATATTTATGTACTTGCTAATGTTCTCCACTACCTCAAAAGAAGAAAATGAGCGCATTAGTTGTGGGAACATGCGATCCCTTAGAGATAGAAGATCGATTGATCTAATCGAGAAAGCGTTGTTAACTAGATTCAGTTTAAAAAGTTGCACATAATCAAACACTTGAAAGTTTTAGGGATTCTATGTGGACCCTCTCGTTATTTGCTGTTGAGTAATTTGAATAAATATTAACAAATCTAATGTAGTCTCTCATTTTTCATATTATTATCCTATTTTAGGATATGAGGCTAATAATTAAGAGATGAAATAAAAACATTACTTTCTTAATCTTATAATTATTAGCCCCCACAGGAACATAAGTATTGAACCTTATACCTCGAATGGCGATGTTGGTCAGAGGGGCACCTAAGGTATTTTACTACAAAAACAAAGATATTCTTCGTGTTTCTAATCGCAGTAACATGAAAAATTGCAATTCAGTCTAGTTTGACCTTGACCTTCGTCTTTTTACATCCGGGGAAATTGCTAATGCTCAAAAACAGCCAGTGTGCTGCTCTTCGTGTTAACAGTAGCCAGTAGCAATTACTTTTCGAAAGAAAGGAACTTTACATTTTAAAATTTAGAGATAACACACATAGCACATTATCACACACTGAAGATTTATTCAGTCATTAGAGAAGATGTATCGGGAAAACATTTCGAAGGAATGATACCCAAAAGATCGGAAGGCTATTGACACTTCTTGACTTTCTGTGCATACAGTAATTTACAATCCTTTTCTAGTGTTACATACTAAGAACTTCGTTAGTCCAATTAGGTAACTTGTCTATTAATGTTAAGAAATCTGTAATTTATTGTTTTTCCCCCCATACATGTTATTACTATAAATGGGTGGAAGTTTTTTTATTTGAAGCTATATGACGTCAAACCCCATGAATTATTTCTATCATCCTGTATATATTTCTGTACATATATCCAATATAAATATAGGATAACAATTATAGGTGTTGTGAGTGTGAGTGGGTGTGATTTATGAAAAAAAGAGGCAAGAATTAAAATCATCAACTATAGCTTCTGTACTGATCTTTTATTACTTAGGGGAAAGAATTGAATTTAAGCTTCCATAACTCTCTATCGTAGTTCAGAATCAGTTAGCCGCCGAAATTGCTATCATTCTTAAGCGTTGCTGAGGCACTCCATCAATAAGGACTTCCGTCACTAAAAGCCGTTTTAAGAGGCTGCTCCAATGCTCAATTTTATTAACGTCGTAAATTATGTCTACGCTAACTCTATGTAGCGTAGACGTCATTAAAGTAGAAAAGAAATAATTTCTTTCTTTTTTCGAAGAAGTAAAGGAAATGAAACTAGAAATTGGCCGAATTTCTCTCTCTAATGTGGGTTCTAGTAGAGATAGAAAGATAAGAAAACTTTTAATTTTTATTTATTTAATATTTTTGCAGTACAAATTTAGGATTAAACATTGTTTCACAATTAACAAATATGTAAGATGCATATTTGTGCTTTAAAATTACAAATATCAGTGTTGTGGGGGGGGGGGAGGAAATCTCCCAAAATTTCGGCAATAGGAGAAATCATAACGCCGTTCCGGAAAAACAATGACGTAACTGCAAAAATGCGTCAAATGCAAATAATTCCATGGACAATATCAGAAACACATCCCTTACACAGGGGAACATGGACGTAACTGCACTTAGGGGTTGAAATTAGGGTGATTAAATCCTAATCCCTGGTAAATGAAAGTAAAGTATATATCCTACATAGTTACTCTCAATATACTATTATTTTCTGTCACTTACACCCTTTTCAATAATACGTTTTATAAATCTTCAAATCGTTCTTTTACTCTCCTGTAAAATTGAAATTTTTGCATTTACACCACTGTTCTTCCGGAACGGCGATATTATGAATTTCGCATTAAAAATGTAGAAAAAAAGCACTATTTTTTTGCGAAATTGTTTCGTTTTGAAGCTAAAGCTATTTTTTCTATACATTGCCACTTTATACTTTTTTTAACGTAGAGAACTAATACTTTATTCAGGAAATTGTTGAATGTATCGATTCTTTCAAAGTTTAAGATTTTTAGCCAGAGATTGAGGATTAAATTTATTGTAGAATTTTCTTATTTAGATAATTACTCTTGACTGGTGAATTAAAATACATAGTAAAAGTATGAGTAGTAGTTTTAAATCAAATACTGTGGAAAAGGCATAAGGAATTGATGAAGGCATGTTGTTCTTAAAACTAAACAATATAGCTAGAAGTTCTCAGATGGAAAATTGAGGAATCTTGATTCATAAGATCGACCTACAACTACGCAAGTCGCAATAACACAACGTAAACTGGAGCAAGAAACATTTTCGCTCTCTAAGAAGCTAAAAAACTTGAATTATGAGTAGGAACAAAAAAAGTACATAACAGAAGGTACATAATTTCTAATAATAGCAGTCTTATTTATCTGTTTTAAATGTGAAATATACTGAAAAAAGTACTTTTGGAAGATTGAAAGTACCTTTTGCACTTCTCTTATAGCACTTCTTTATTAGGCCCACAAAAAACATTTCCTAAGCGCAATTGAGGGGGGGGGGGTCATGTTATGCGAAAGAGGTGAGTTTCACAAGTAAAGGAAATTTTAGTCGTGGAGGCGAGGGGGGGGGGGCGCGTAAGTGCTTGTCCAATAAAATATATTTATACCCCTTTACAATTACACAGCAAAAAAGGCAACTGTACAGCTATTTGTTAAGTGAACGGTTAAATATTTGACACTTGTGAGTTAAGCAAAAACTGCTAATAATGAAGGTTTTTTTAAACTCCATTAACTTTTTTTAGGTTTCATCTTTAAAAGTATGTTATTTGAAAGCATACCAAAAGTGTTATAAGATATGTAAGTAGTACTATGATAGTTGAGAACGGGCAGAGTCTGGACAATTTTACTTCACGATTTTTTTCCCAAGCTGCCAATGCAGCTAGAAATATTCAGAAAGCGGTTTCTTGTGTCCTGAAGGATGCCCTGTATAGGGGCAGTAAATTTTAGGGCAAAGAGGGAAAGTGTCCACCGTCTCCCCAACATGAGGTGACCGCGGACGCATGCGGGGAGACTCAGGACACATGGGAAAGTATGGAGATCAGTGTTTCAAGAAGTTACTTCTAGATAAACAATGAAAGTTGGGTATATATATATATGTACAATGAAAGAATATGACTAATGACCCAAGAATGAAATGTTTAATAAGAAAGTTTTAAGTAACAATGAGCAATAAATCAAGAAATATATTTACATAAATCTTGTACGGTAAAAATTTGAAGAGTTTTGCTGAATTGTTGAGGAGGTTCAAGGTGCCCTAAAACTGAGGACCATCAATAAAAAATGATGTCATCACGAACGAGCAACTTCCACAATAAACCGTTTTTTATCATAGCGTTAACCTCCAGTCTGTCATCTAACACATTTATTACAGTCACGCCCGGGAAGACGTTGCCGTCATATTTAACTGCGACATACTCTAATACGATTTTTTGAATTGCAACTTCCTTTTGATGTTCTCCGTCGCATGAATATTCCGAAATGTCAAGATCAGAGAATGCAGAGAATACAGGTATGTCGATGTCGCTATCCGAGCTTGTAGTGTCACAGTTGGGTCTCCTTTTTTTAAATACAGTCGACGCTCGTTATAATGACCACGCATTATAAAGACCATTCCATTATAACGACCAGTGATAAAAGCCGCAACTTTCTTCCTATGAACTCTATGTTAATTTGCTTTCGGTATAACGACCGTTCTGTATCGCCCAATCCAATACAGCGACCGCATTCAACGGACACTATTTCCGGTATTTTTCCAAAAAGAACATGTTTCTAAATTTGTAACTTGAAATGACCTTGATTATAGTTTACTGACAAGCTGCATGCAGCCTTCAGTGTTCAGTCAGTCCAACTTTGACAGGGGGAGGGGATTACCACTCACCATAGTATGGAAAGAATAGAGAGGGGGAGAGAGCACGTGGACTTTACGGATTTTAGGAAAAGGGGTTGACAGATGTATTGGTAGTTTTTGTCATTTGAATCACGTGTTTTCCCAAGGGTCGATTCTCCGAAATACGAGGAGTCTTGCTGTCCGTGACTGGTGGTGTCATGTCAGCTCAGAAGTTCTGCTTCCAGAAATGTGAATGAGAGGGTTCGAGAAAAATTAACCTGCTCTTCAACCTGAATGTTGACAGGTTCCAGGTCACGTGCCTTGGATTAGTTATCCTCTGGGGGAAGGAGCGAAAAAAGAATAAGGTTCTTCAGTGAAATGCATACTGCAAACAGGAGTTGCATTTTCGCTATTGAACGAGATGGCAGGTTCAAACAAGCGCAATGCGATATGTCTAGATACTAAAATTAAAATCTTAAAGGAAGTTGATAAAAAAAGTTTTAAAAAAATGCGAAATTGCTAGAGTTTTCAAAATTCCCAAAAGCACCTTATTTGGCATCATTAACAACCGGGACTCAATTTTAAGAAAAGAAGAAATTGGAGTCAAATCTTCTAGAAATCGGTCCCGTGAAGGGAAATTTCAGAAGATCGAAGAAGGTTTATATGAATGGTTGAAAATAATGCGTTCAAAAAATGTCCCAATAGATGGAAATTTGCTGAAGTCAAAAGCTCTAACTTTTGCTCAAAAAATGGACATTGACGAAACTGTGTTCAAAGCTTCGGACGGATGGTTGCAAAAATTTAAAACCAGACATGGTCTTTCATTCCGGAAGCTTTGTGGCGAAAGTGGTTCTGTGAATGAAGAAGCAGTGGACACATGGAAAAAAGAAAAGCTGGAAGAAATTATCAAAAATTATACTCCAGAGGATATTTTTAACGCAGACGAGACTAGACTGTTTTTCATGATGAAACCTGATAAATCTTTCGTTTTAAAAAACGAAACTGCGAGTGGAGGGAAAGAAGCCAAGCAAAGACTAACAGTTCTCTTATGCTCAAATATGTCTGGTACTGAAAAACTTCCACTCTTAGTGATCGGAAAATCAAAAAAGCCGAGATGTTTTAAAGGACTCAAAACCTTACCTGTCACGTACAAAAACAACTCCAAATCGTGGATGACATCTGTCATTTTTGAGGAATGGCTACGTTGCTTGGATAAGCAAATGACAATTCAAGGTAGAAAAATTATTCTTGTAATTGATAACTGCACGGCTCATCCCAAACTAAATGGGTTGAAATCAATCACCGTGGAATATTTTCTACCTAATGTCACATCTGTTCTTCAGCCACTAGACCAAGGGGTCATTATGAGTTTTAAACGCAATTATAGGAAGTTACTACTGCGAAGAGTTGTTTCTGCACTCGACGAAGATCAAGATTACAAAGTTGATGTCCTAACAGCTTTGCATCTCTCTAAAGCAGCATGGAATGACGTCTCAGAAAAAACCATCAAGAATTGCTTCCATCATGCTGGTTTTAAAAAGCAAGAGGAAAGGGAATCTACTGCTGAAATAATTAGTCCGGCAATCGAAGATGAAAATTTCGTTGAAGAAGAGGAAATGCTGCAAGAAATTTCTCAGAAAATGAACATGGATGCAACGTTGAACTTTGACGATTACGCTAAAATCGATAATGACTTGGAATGTGTCGAGCATCTGTCAGAAGATGAACTAATTTCCCGTTATTGTGGACAGGAAGAAATTGATTCATCATCATCAGATGAAGAAGAGGAAGAAATTGTAACAAAAACTCCTAGCATAAAAAATGTGTCTAATGCTATCGAGACTTTAAAATATTTTTTTGAAAGGCAAGAAAATACAGAACACTATTTGTCATCAATAACTGAAATGGAAAATTATGTTTTGCAAAAATCACATGTGCTAAAAAGGCAAACAACCATTTCTGATTTTTTCTTCCGAAAATGAATGATTTGCAAGTATGTAATTTTTTCCTTATATTTTCTACTTTAAAATCTGTTTAACATTTTATTATAACATATTGCACTGATAATTTTTTTTAAATTCCAATGATAAAATATAATTTGAGCATTTTGTTGGAATCTTTGAAAAATTGGCAATTTTAATGGAATTACTATACTGCATGATGCATGCATATACATTTTTAAATTCTACCTCTTATAGCGACCACCCGTTATAAGGACCTTTTTTTGTGGAACGGAGATGGTCGTTATATCGAGCGTCGACTGTATTTGTTTTGCTTTTTTTGTTTGAAAGATAGTGTGCGTTTCGGCTTAGGTTCCCTTTCTTCCTTTCCAGGAGTGTCCGTGGCTATACTGCATACGTGAAACGTACTAACAGAATTCAAGGGGAAACTCGGGACAAAGGTCCCGAGTCTCCACAAGTAACATTCTTGAAGAAAATGTAATCTGACACAAGCAGTGTGTACGTGACGCCAGTGTAAAAACATATAAACAATAGATTAAATACCCTACTTTCATGATAAATACGAAGAAAAAACATGATTTACCAATTTACTTAATGAAAGCTTAGCTACTTGGCGCAAAATTTTAGATCAGACTATGCTAAATCACATTTTTTTTTTCACTTTACTGCCGTATTTTGACTGGACGGGCAGCCATTTACGTATGGCAATAATAATAAAATACTACCAACATAACATAATCATTTTTACGCGGGAAAACCAATAGGTTAGGTGTAAAACGTGCTGTCCGGACTCTCCCCGGTCTCCCCTACTGTATGACTAAAATTTAGTAGAAAATCATTCTTGATGATTTTAATTATTCGTGTGATCTATTTTTGGCATATTTATTTGTAAATGACTTCCCATACATTAATAAACAAGAAAACGAACTTATAATCAGTAATTTAATAATTTCAAACAGAATTATTTGCTCAATTTTTTTTAAAGCAACAAGCAATAATATAAACTTATAATAATTTAGAAACAATAAGATCTTTTTCCAACCGTGAACGTAAGCACTTCGTAGTTTTCTGAGCCGTGAGCTCACAAACGGAGGATATTTTTTGTTAAATCTATTGGATTTAATAAAAATTTCAGTCCCATCTTTACCCGGTACAATTATCACCCTATCAATTCGCAAAAAAATTTTAAACATAAAAACAAGCTGAGTTGTTCTGAATAATGTGAAAGTTTTTCATGCCTTTTCTTTCTTGAACGGAACACACAGAAGTCGGAACTATTTACAAATGAAATTCAATTATTGATTCAGATACTGAAGAAAGAGGTATTTTAATTAAATCTTTTATCAAGTAAGGATGAAAAGATTATTTCACATGTTCTTCTTTCAACAGATTCTAGTAAAGAGTAATTTTAATTCCCAAATTGATTTAAATAACACAGAAATTCCAACAGAAAACTAATTGCATTAATACTTTCCATTTAAAAATCACTTTCAATTAAGGAAACATTTTATTTCTAAACTGTGTATAAATATACTCGTTTTCAGAAAAAGAGTGCAACTCCAATGAAAGAAAAGCACGATTTAGACTGAAGCTTATTCTGCTTGTTACTTTATGAGTTGTTTTTCAATTTAACTTTTAAATTCTAGTACAGCATCTCTCATGAAAGCATCTATTTTGATTAGTAATTGATATTTTTTAACAACACTGTCTGAAGGAGTATTGAAAAAGGTATAAACCCGATGTTATAATTAAATTTTAGTTAAAAATATTAAAATGTAAATTAAAGGTCGTTACTGTCTCATGTCCCCAAAGGACATTTCTCAACAAATTTACCCTGGAAGAAAGGAGATCAAGGTGAAAAGAGCGGGTAAGACGGAATGTATAGTCCAGCCACAGAGTTTTGACACTTGGGCTCTTTTGCGCATGGCAGTAAAAGGCGGATCCATTCGAGTTTTAGGGAAATTCGCTTTGCAGGTGCATTTATTAGGCGAATCAGAATGTGAACTTTACTCTTTATTTGTTAAAAACAACCACATTTATGAACTGGCATGTAACATCAGGTTCCGACCTGATGTTGAAAGATATCAACTATGCTGAACAAACTAAAATGAGAACAAAATATAGCACATTCCTTATACCAGCATTTATATCTTGAATATTTTTTGTTTAAATGGGCTGCCATTGGTTCTTAACCATTGCAAACCTAGTGCGTTCCCAGAAATTTGTACCAACTCTTTGAGCGGCACCACAATGGGTGTGGTACCATTGCCGTAATTTTTTTTGGCGCTCAGTCTACCCCTAGATGGCGGCACCTGATTTCTCATTCATGCAAGCTGCACTAGGAATTTAATTTAGCCGAGAGCATCCAAGCCAAATGTCTACTCAAGGATTTTTTACATGCCGCATAATCATACGTCATGGGCGCAGACCATTTTCTGCTTCTTGAAAATCCAGAAGCCGAAGCGTGCTGGTGGATGAATTGTGTACTGATATAGATGATGGTTATATCTTATGCATAAATTGTAAATTTTCCAGCATGTGTTATAAACTTTCCATTTTACCCGCAGGTGGATTATGTCAAGTTTATATTTCATAATTCTTTACTGATTTTCGAAAAAGTATTAATAATAAATAATAACGAAATTATTTAGTGTTTAGTTTTTGTTTTTCCGAGACTGATTGAAATAAGCAATTTCTATTGTATTGCTTTATTTTTATAGCAACCCAAAGTTAAGTCTGCCATCTTGCCCTCCTTTCCCCTATTAAGAACGTGCTATAGAAATGAAAAAAAAATTGTGGCGACTACTCCATGAGAAAGTTATGAAGAACGAAGTGCCGACAGTAAGTGTGCAAATTAAATACCCCTCCTCTCTTCCTGGGCTTCATAAAGTCAACGGCAAGGCGAAAAGCTGAGGCAGTTAATCAGCTAAAGCGAGAATTGCAGTTGGAGTCTGTAATGCAGCGGCAGGCTGCCCATGTTAACTTGTCATTTTGTGTGTTAAATCTTTAGTTGCATTACTTTTATTTAAGCTTTAATCGGGTTAGTCATTGGATTTGAAACTTTGTAACAATTAAGGTCTTCTAAATTTAGAGTCAAAAAAGGTAATGCATAAAAACTGAAAATCCCGTTCAAATATCATACTATCTATAAGAAGAACATGGAGTCAAAACCCTTACTGGAAATTATTTTAGTGAAATAGAAAGGTAAGTCATTTTTAAAAATGCTTTTGTTTTTGTTTTAATTAAATGATATAATTTAGCTAAAACTAATTGGACGCAGAATGTTAATTTACTTGTTAAATAAGCTAATTATATTATGATTTGTTTAGTTCTGAGTTTTAAAGTAATTCCTGTTAACACTTCGCTCCGCTTATGACGACATTGTTTAGAACCTCCGTTCCCAACGGTAACATTATAACATGATTTGGACATATATATATATATATATATATGTATATATATATATATATAACTTTCGGTGCCCGCGCGGCGATGCCCGTGTTAAAAGTTTAATGAACGTGGCCAAAGGCGACGTTCAAGAAGAGAGCCGCCCTCCCGTCATAGTGCTGCTTGTGATAAACGCCTACATGCGTAGAATACGTATTCCCGCAACCCCTTTCCCCTTTCTCTTACTGAGAGCTTTCCCTTTCCCATACTAAGAGCTTTAAAAAAATACTCTCCCCATCCGAATAAATGTGCATTTTTTTGCGAAATATCCTCGCCCCCCCCCCCCCCCCCACAGAAAAAATCCCATTTTACCCAGAAAACGCATTTCGTTATTTCAGCAATCCCCCTTCTCTCCGATCTTAATGTAAGCTCCAGCAACTCCTTCCACCACCCTAAAGAAATTCCCCATGTTAAGAGCTTAAAAGACATATCCTCCTTCCCCCCCCCCCCCCCAAAAAAAAGGGGATTTTTTTGTTTGAACTATAACGTACTCCGCGACAGCGTTGAAAGTCTACATAAATAGAAAACGTATCCCCTCAACAATCTCCCCCACCGAAAGAAATCCCCGTGCTATATATGCAGCAAATGTTTTCTTGCAACTCCCCCTCCCCCCAAAAAAAACGTATTTTATTGACTTAATTAAAGTATTGTTGAAACGGCGTGAAACGCCTATGTATGCAGAAAGCGTATTCCTTTCACTCTTTGCTCCACCCAAAAAAAGTGATTGTACTAAGAATAAAAGAAATATATGCTCCCCAAATATGCGTCATTTTATTTCTAAAAATCCCGCAGAAAAATGGCGATTTCATACGAAAAAGGCATTTAACAACCCCCCTCCACTGGTAAGAGATATACACCCCGGAAAATACCTTAATTTATTATCTAGAAGACATATCCTCCCCCCCCCCCCGTAAAAATCCCAGCTATCAGCTAAAAAAAAAAAAATCACACCAACCCCAAAAAGTTCTGAAGGGATGTATAATATTTAGATTTGTAAAAATTTCTTTAATGAAAAAACTTAATTATGAAAAGAAAAAAAATAACTAGAAATTAAAAATCGGGAGGCATCGTTGAAACTTCCTGTTTACCAAAATTATACCATGTAAATACTATTGATTTGTCTAGACATCGCGCACCACAAACATACATTGCTTATAAATATAGAGAGAGATGAATACCCACGTATGTTTTTAGTAAATGAATAGTCAATATCAATTCTACAAATATGAGTTCATTTTCTATTTGAAGCGTACTCAAAGTACAGAAATCATTTGGAAAACTGGAAGTGAGAACGAAATACTTATTTGAACGAAATTAAATCCATAGTTCAATTACACTACAGTAATTTAAATCAAAGGACATATTTAATTAGGATTCTAATTGAATATGCATCTTTGAAATTCAAGGATCGTTGGGATGTTTGTAGGGAAGAAGACAAGCCCCTTTGATGTTATGAAATTAAATCAGAACCTTTGTGTAGCTTTTTAATTGCGGAAATTGAATAAATCTAAACATTGACAAGTTTTTAAAGTTTAAACATGTATGCATTAGAGTTTTTTATATTTTTGTATGGAAAAGTAAAATATCATAAATGCGGGCTATGTATGCTATATTTAACTACCAGCATATGCTTAATTGACATGAAAAAAGCGGAAGTGATTTAAATGAAATATGGTTTTGGTGACTATATTTTAATTATATAAACATGCAGGATGAGAAGTGGGCTTAGAAATTAAAGCAGTATTTTGAGACAACAAAATATTAGGGCATTTTAGCAAAATGACATTCTACAAAAAAAAAAGAAAAAAAAGATCCGCACACTTTTAAAACAGAAAAATAACAAAAAGAAATATAAGTTAAAATTTAGATATTTTTTAAATAATTGCACTTATATACTGCACTAATACCATGACTTCTAACGATGCCGTCAAGCTTTATTTTTTATTAATAGGTTAAAAAATATATGTCGTTTAACGGACATGACGATATTTTTCACAATAATGACGGATAATTGATTGAATGTAGAAGAGCATATTTATTGTTTTAAGTAAAAAATATAAATTGAATAACTCGATATTTGTCCAGCTTTTGTTATCGTTACAGCCATATTTGTCCTATGTCTTGTGAACTTTTTCCAGCTGATGTTATATGCTAATTTATAAATTTGGTTACTTTTACAAATAGTGAAGCTAAAATTCTGATTTCCGAGTTAATAAACTCACCTGCAAAAGGAAACCCTGAAACTCGAATGGATTCGACCTTTTCTGCCATGCGCAGAAGCGACCAAGTGTCAAAACTGCGTGGTGAGACTGTAAGGTAAAACTTCGTCTGAAATGGAGCTTTGTTATTTGAAGTAGGGTTTTACTTATTAGGCTCCACTAAAATGCGTGTATATAGGAAAACAAAGTTCTATAAATTCCTGTTGCTCTAATAAATAATGAATATTTTTCACTTTCCATTAGTAAACGAATAATTTAGTGACAAAGATCTTTCACACATTCAGAATAGCTCTTACAACATGTTTTAAAAGCATTGAACTACATAAATAATGCTTCGTAAACAAAAAATACAATTTATAAAACTTTAGAGTTTTACTTCATTTGCAGAACCACAAAATTTAACTATTCTCCAGAAAACAAGTAAATATTGATTTCGAAACGTACAACGAAATAGATATTCAGAAACCCATATTAGCAATACTACATTTTACTCCTTTAAACGTTGCTTTGGCTCTGAAATGGAAACACATTTGTTGTTGTTCATAGATGAAAGCTTTAGAGCGAAATTTAAATCTTGACACAAAGCAGTTTCTGTGAGTTTAGGCGAAACGAGAACTGATATTACCTATATCGCTAAAATCTATCAATGTCTGAGCTGTAAGCAACACAGGGTGGCATAAATCGCTCTAACTTCACTTTTCGAGATTTGAATGGCTCTAATAATACATGAGAAGTGCACCTGCTCCCTTCGATATTCCTTTTTAAAACAAGTACGAAATAGAACTAGGAAGATTCTTTATACTAAAGTGTTCTTTAATGCCTTTAGGATTTTACTCATAATGGAAATGTGCTTTGCGCCTTTTACTATAAAAAATGCATCTTTTTGTGAAGGAAAAGTATTCCGTTTTACTCCGATAGGCCATAACTTTTAAAATCATGAATTCAAATTTGATAAAAACTGAATGTTCGATTAACGCGACAAGATATTTCTGCTGTTGAGTTTAGTTCGCCTGTTGGTAACTGATACATTTATATCCTATTAACAATGAGGCACAATTGTCTTGGTTGAAAAATTTTTAAAGAGAAATACAAACTTGATTGTTAATATTGTAAATTAATTTAGTATTATGATAATGTTAATTATCAATGTTCAATTAAAAATAGCTTTTAGGACGTGAAAGGCAATAATTATTCCGTGTACATGCGATTGATAATTACTCAGTTTTAAAGTTCTAAAGCGGTTATCACACGACAGGAATTTTCAAGCAAACGTAACTTCCACCTCGTTCTATCGGCAACCTCAAGAGAAAATTTTCGATCCGGAGTTTCCTACAGGTTTGCACCCGGTTTCTCGGACGGTTGCTCATAACGAGCTACTATTTTCTAATCTGTATCCTCGTGTTAGGCATATGTTTACAGTTTTTATACTTGATATTTCGTTCAAACAAGTAGGTTTCTGCATTCAGGGGCACTCCCATGCAAGGTTACGGCAAGTCAATGGGACCTCCCAAAAATTGTTCTTATTTCGCAAATTCTGACAAACCATGTTAAATTTGATAATTTGGTATAACAATAGTTTTTCATTTTTGACGGACAAGTATACAGGGCCGGCGCTAGGCTGAGGCCGTGAGACGCCTGCCTCACGGAGCGTCGATCTTAGGGAACCACTGGCCATAAATATTAACTGCATCTTTTTAAGTAGCAAACAATAGTTTTTATTTCGAAAGTATTAAATAATATTTAAACTATTTAGTTTTACAAATGATGCATCAAAACTTCATCTAATTTCATTTTTGCATTAATATATATTACAGGTTTAATTTTGATAAAATCGAACACAGAAACACATCAAGAACTTCTTTCCTTTGTTGAAAGGCTATAATTTTTACTGGGTTATTCCTTGTTTTGCCCGTTATTTTTTTCTTCTCCACAGCGACAGGCGGCTTCAATGTATACGGAGTCTGCGCTTTATAAGTGTTTGCAGTTCTAGAAAGTGTCTTCTCTATTTTATAACGAGCAAAACGCAATCTATTGCATTTTCTCTTTTTCTGTTTTTTATTTTTTCCTTATTCAATCCATTCTGATCAGTTATTGTTTTCTTCAGCCTTTTGAAAGTTAAAATATGTATAATTAAAGTTTGTATCGATTATATTTAATCTCTATTCCTTCATAATATACAGTAGGGGCGGAAAAAAGTTTTTTTGCCTCACGGCGCCATTCGTGCTAGCGCCGGCCCTGCAACTATATAATTGTCAATAGCAGTTGCAATTGCAAGACGTCAAATTTTATTTTATGTGTATAATGATCACTTATTATCAATAGGATCATGTTTAATTAAGTTTGATCTTCGCGATTCGGTGAAATACGACGTTTCAGTCGGGAAATTAAAAATCACCCTCCCGTCACAAAAAATAAGTTCGAGGCGGCCCTGCCTGCTTAAATAATTCACAAAATTTTGATCACAAATTGTTGTTATATTATAATGCAATACATTCACCTGAAATGTGAAAAAGTTGTTAAAACGTTGTACATGTTTTGCGAATTTTAGTATCAAATTATATGCTATGAGTTTATTTATCACACGATCTTTAATTTTAATGGAAATGTATTAAAGCAATGGCGTTATTAGCATAAGTCACCCGGGGGGCGATAATTTTTGGTGTCCCCCCATAAAAAAAAGAAGAAGAAGAAGAAAAAGAAAGAACGTTGTTGTGTTGAAAAACAAGAAATTTATATTATTTTCAGAGGTGCATAAAAAAAAAACGCTTTAGGAATTTCATTTTATTTATTTGGGATAACTTTCACTAAACTACATTTATTTTCAATTACGATACCTTAAAATAGCACCCTTAAAATTGTATAGTTCAAGTTCATGTATTTTTCTAAAATTCTATATCTCATTTTGGGTGTCACCCGGAGTGGCCCGGCCCCTCCACCGTCCCCCGTAGTGGCCCTATTGATTATGGACTATAATTTGGTAAAATATTATTATTTGGTATTCTGTGTCTCCTCTAATATCAATCTAATTAATTGTTTTTTTTTTCTTATTGTGACTCTAACTGTTCCTTTAAAGTTGTATAAAACTATTGTGTACATAAGCAGGAGCGCCACGGACGGAAATTTTTGGGAGGTGTGCACAATTTACTGAATATGAAACTTCTAATTCTAACGAATCATAAAATAGGACTGCAGTTTAAATTTAATTAAAATAAAATAAGAGGAATTAGTTAAAAAATCATCAAAAATGGAAAATAACATATGATGAAACAAAAAACAAAAAAGAAAAAAAATACGGTAGTCATACTGTCCCTAAATTTATCACCTGAAACGCACTTGCATTTTGGCAGCGGTTTCATCATAAGACAGTCTTTGCAATGTCCTGCACTAGTAAAGTAGCGACTTTACATCCTACAAATGTTTTTCGCATGATTTCCCAAATTTAAACCAAAAAAATCTAATTTTGAAATCTCATTCTCGTTTTAACATTTATCCTTCGATCGCCAATCATCAAATCCTTCACCGCCAGGTTTACTAGAAAGTTGATTTGACGTCATGAAATCCCAGCTTCATAATTGGTCCTTTCTTGATTTGCCTTAAATTACACGTTCTAGAAGCAATTTTTTTCTTGCACAGATAACGAATTGCTTCTAATTCGAGCAACCGTGAATTGATATAGCACACGAGCATTTTGAGGAAACTATGGGGGAAATTGGTAGAAAAACCAGTTTCCGATAGAGTTGACGATTCCTATTACGGTTGCGTTTGCCTGTAATTCCTGTCGTGTGATAACCGCTTAAAGTGCAGGCTGTCAGGCAAGCTTGCAGAAGCTCACATCCAAATTTCTGTCTGAGAGTGTGTAAAAAATGGCGAAAATACTGGGCCTCCACGACTTATAGCTTTCTTGAAAAATGAAAGAAAACCATGTCGTCATATCTAGATGCAGAATCTTTTATTCACCGAGGTTTCGAAGATTACTTTTCTGTAATGAAACTTATTATAGGGCAAACTGTAGCAAATGTTTTAAAATTAACCCAATGAAACATTATTTAAACGAATACATGTTGTATGTAAAATTACCATATTGTATTTTTCTTATTCATCCTATAACTGCTTACTTGAAGTCTTAGGATTGCCTCCCCCCCCCCCTCTCCTGCGAAAGATGTGAAGTATCATAATGTACTATCAATCAAGCTGTTGAAATTTGTATAAATTAAATGAATTTGGTATACAGATGTACCTAAGCAGATATACATTTTACAATGATGCTGATTGCCGTTACACAGAGCAAAGCAATATGTTACCTAATTACAGGAAAAGAAATACCGATAGAAATTCAACAGCATCACTTTAAAAAACGTAACTAATTAATTAATATATTTATACACACACACACACATACATATATATATATATATATATATATATATATATATGTGTGTGTGTGTGTGTGTGTGTGTATATATAAATATATGAATATATATATATATATATATATATATACATTATATGTATGTATACAGTATGTCAAAGAATTTTTAAGCCTACAGCTGGAACTAAGCTTACATTGGCGCTATCTCTGTTATCGAGCATTCGTGAAACTCCTTAACTATCAGCTGTTCCACTGCCAAAACCTCAGTACATTTGTTTACTGTGTTTTGTTTTTTTACTTTGATGACATTGACACCATACAAACAGCTTCGAAGCGACCTTTGGAGGCAGTCTCACAATGTGAAATGGAACAGGTATTCGAATCGTTGTTAAACCGCTGTAATAAATGTATTGAAGCCGAAGAAGCTTATTCTGAATAAAAGTACTTAAACAAATACAATTACTAGTTTTTATTTTATTTTATAAACCTAGTCTTAAAAATTCTTTGACGCACTGTATATATATATATATATTTATATATATAAAAGAGCAGTGTCTGTCTGTCGCTCTGTCTGTTCGCTATAGAATCCTAGGCCGTTTTACCGATCGGGACCACATTCGGCACGGTTAATGTTTACGACCCGAGAAACTCATCGCCACAAAATTGAAAGTTGTGACTCAATTAGTTTTTTTTTAAATTAATTTTTAAAAATTTTTCAATGATTTTATGAACCCGTTTTATTTTATTTTTGCATTGTTGCCGTCGTTTCCAACAGTGTAAGTACAGTTGCCGTGTGAACAAACAAATCAATGCAGTTGCCATTGTTATTGTCACAAATGTAACAAATGTACTAAAAACAATCGAAACGTTTCTCTAGCATATTGAGTGAGGCTTCGCTGTATTTAAATCTCAGTTAAAAATTAATGTATACGCGAATTTAATTTAATCCTTCCTTTCTTTTTAATTTATTTCTTTATCGTCTGCACTTTTTTTATTTTTCTTATTAGAGTGGCAGCGCTCTTTTTGCCCAGTTTCATTAAAACTTTTGTTTTGAAAAGCTTAATAAAATTTTCGATGATAAATATATATTTTTCACAAGCAATTTGATTATATCTCTACTAATAATAAAGCAGCAAGTATGTGTGTGTGTGTTTGTGTGTGTGTGTCTGTCTGTGTCCGGCGTAGGGCCCAGACCGTCCAACGGATTTTCATGAGATTTGGCACGAAATTAGTTTGGAACATGGGGGGGTGCACCTCGGAGAGTTTTTTCCGAAATTCGAATTTGTTCTTCTTTTATTCCAATTTATAGCCGAAAGTTTCATAAAATAATAATTTTCTATGGGAAGGAATTATCGCATCGGTTCGAGCTTGATACCGTTGAAAAGCGCGTAAAAAACTACCCCGGGAGAAGTTTCGCTCTACGTGCGAAAATTCGAAGCCTCTAAATTACCTAGAAAAGAAGTTACAAGCATTTTTCTCTGCAGTTCGAAATTATTTTTTCACGCTAATTAACTTTAATTTTAATTGTTACCATGCCGACTGACTATTAATCCTTTTTTCTTTCAACGAATTAAAATTTATTCCTAGCGGTTTTTAGCATTTTGAGGAGCAGCCGATTTTTAATTTATTTATTTCTTTTTTTAGATTTTGATTATTATTTTTTTAAAGCGAATTGAAATTTATTTCTAACAAACAAAAAGTAATTGTGCCAAAAAACTTACGTATACACTCTCAGAAACGCATGCTCAAATCTCACGAAACTTATCGTATTATTTGACGAAATGGCTTCGTGAAAAAGGCTCCGAGTAAACCTTTCGTCAAATTGAAGAAATTTGTGCACTGTTAGAAATTTCATCGTGAAATTACGGTTAAATAACCGGCAGCAGTCTGTCCATCTAATTCACCGTTAAATTTACGGTTTGGAACATTTTATCTACTCACAGGCGGTTGATAGTTTTATTTTGACATGTATTTTACGGGACCATTTTCCATACTGCACAGGGGTTTTTAAAAGAAATGTTATTCTTTATAGCGATTTTTGTTATTCCAGCTTATTACTATTTATACTTTCATTTTTTTTTTTTTCGCCTGTAAATTAGCACATATGGTATTTTTCTATTTGAGCGCGGATGAAAGGTTCATTCCGCTTTCAAAGCTTTGCTTGCTGCTGTTTGTTTCTGCAAGCTACAAATTTCGTCTTTTTGTTTTAAGCCGGGTCCCGACGCTACGTTTTGCACAACGTTTTGTCTCCGCAGTTCAACACGCTGCAGATAAAACGTTGCGTATAGATTAGAAAAGTGCACAGTTTTGAGTCCGGCGCAAAGACTGTATAGTTGCAGCGATAACTGAGATAGAAAGCATAGATGTCTTTGAACTGTGCAGACAAATCGGCACATGTAGACGGTAGCACCCTTTTCCGATTCCTTTTGTTTCTCAGTTTCAATTCGTCAGGTGACGATGGCCGACTCTCGGCAATGTTCTCAGGAGTTTCTCACAAAATTTATTGCATTATGCGAAATTTTCCCATGCATTTGGCGTGTCAAATCCAAGGAGTATAGTGACAGGGATAAAAAGGGGGACGCTTATGAGAGTTTAGTGGAAAAATTCAAAGAAATTGATGCAACCGCAAACAGAGAAACAGTTGTAAATAATTAATTCTTTGAGAAGTGTTTACCGTAAAGAATTGGCAAAAGTTAATAAATCGATTCGATCTGGGGCTGAAGACGAAATCTACAAGCCATCTCTCTGGTATTTTGATTTACATTTCCTAAATGATCAGGAGACACCAAGGCAGTCTAGGAATACCATCGATGAAAACAAAGAGATTGCAGTTGTCGAACCACCAGAACAGGCAAACAAAAAATATCTATTTTATGTACTCATTTGACCACTTTAAACGCCGGGTACTTCTCAGACGTTCCAGTCTTTTTTTTTTTAACATGACACCATGCCAAAATTGACCAGAGTAGTACCTCCTTCATGATGATATCGCACAAAACTGAGTGAAATATACAGATATCTCTGCACCATGTAGAACAATAAAAAACTGCAACGTTTTCATTCAGTATTAAGACTGCGTAGACAAAAGGTTGTACAAAACGTAGCGTCTGCACCCGGCTTTAATGTCAATAAATAATAGATAAAAATTAATTATACTAAAAATTTATTAATTAAAAATTTTATAATTTATTATAATCGTTCTTTATGTGTGGGTACTTGAACTAAACAAACAAAATGCGTTTTCTTTCAAATATTTTCTTTTTTGTTTTGTTTCGTTTCTTTCTTTCCTTTTTAATTGTGCGTGTTTTGTAAAAAAAAAAATGCTTAAATGTGTAGGATCTCTGGCTGATTGCCGTGGGCAGCTAATTTTTAATTATGTGGAATGCTATACATTTTAATAAAATAACATAATTTACACCTAAAAAAGTTATCACTATATACACAATGGCATACCGACTGGTCTTTCCATTTTTTAACACGGGCATAGCCGTGCGGGTACCGCTAGTAGTAAATAAATATATAGTAGTGTGGGGCAGTAAGCAAAGGGGCGTCCTCGCCGCCTGAACTGGGTAATTCAGTTTGAATTAGCAGACACCTTTGCACAAAGCATTTTAATTACAATTTATAATATCTAGAACAGCGGTCATTTCGTATGCCCCGATTTAACGATTTCCTTGGTTTAGCAGTATCATTTAAATAAATATCGCCAGAAAAGGAATACGTATGGTTTATACTAGATTTTAAATAACGTGGCAAATATGACACGCTACAATTTTACTTTTTTAATTAGTCATTGGCAATAAATCGGAACACACTAATGAACTTGTGCTTACGTTTTTTTAAGTGCGGTTAAAATTCAGCACGAGCAGCGCCGTGCGGGTACCGCTAGTATATATATATATATATATATATATGTGTATATATATATATATGTATATACGTATATATATATAAATATAAATATATATATATATATATATATATATATATATATATATGTATTATGTATATATGTATATATATGTATACAGTATTACAGTGCAGAATCATCTCTTACAGTAATTTCATATGTTTAAAATTATTTCAAAAATGCTTGATGCGGTAATTGTACTTTACTTTTGTATTCTATAGTTTTACTGGATTTCAATCAATCGATAATTCTTGTTCAATAAGTTTCAACTCCTCCAAATGTATATGTAAATGTGCATAATTAAAACAGCCTTTTCAAAACAGAGAGCCCAAAGGTCAGAAGTGAGCAAGGGATATACTTTGTGTATTAATATTACTTCAATTAAAGTTTAATTACTGTAAACAGATTTCAATCAAAGGACATGTTTAATAACGATTCTAATTAAAACATTCAGCTTTGAAATTCGGAAACGTTTGGAATGTTTGAAGAAGAAGAAATCAGATGAAGCACGTATCTTTAGTATTACTAAGAGCTAATAATTTTGTTTCAATTGGAATTCTAATTGCCTTCTGAAATGCAACATGCAAACTATTTCAAGATTTGATACGAATTTTCAAGTAAGCGCCGTATGCAGTTTATTAATAAGCAAAAAACGCGTTTGAATAACAGAAAATATTTGCACTTCTTTATTTTCATGATTCCAGTTGCATTATTTAGCAATTTTCATGGGGGACCAAGAATATATATTCTTTCTCTCTGTCATACCTTCTCGATTAAAAAAAAAATACATGCATTCTACTATTTTTTGCTACAGTCCAGCGGATAGTTTGCCCCTGGAACACTATGAAAAGCCTGCTTGAAGAATTTTTCTACTGTTAATTGAAGATTCTTTGAAACAATCCTTTGAAGAAAAAAAGAGTTATGCTTTCTTTTCTTCAGCTCACTCTTAAGAAACACTCGATTTTTTGGCGGAAAATAAAAAAGTACCTTTGGTCAACCATCCACGAAATGAAGTAGTAGTGGAGTTTTTGAAAGGCTAAGAATGTGCTAACATACCGTGTTTTATATTTCTAAGAAAGACTATTTTGAATAAGAAATTGCTGATTTTTTAAGCCTTTTCTACAGCCACAGTCTTAACGCTTATAAAATGCACTGTATATTAAGGATGTAGTACAAGCCGGTTCTCAGTTTGTATTGTCGTCTAGAAAGACGTCGTTGGTTTTTGTTTGCAGTGAGTTTTTACACAAAACGGAGAAGATAGAACGATACAATACATTGAGCTTCGTGAAATAATTGAATAAATAGACCAGCTGCGGAAAATTGCATAAATAGTTTCTTAAGTCGAATATCAATCATATAAATTTGAGTCAGCAGCTATAATTTTGAGATGAAATTGAGGGAAAACGAAAAATAAACCTGTAGGGGAGAGTTGAGAGGTATGGGGACAGTTGCATTTGTGTCTTAATAAAACATTGGAATTGATTTCTAGTTCCTCTACAAGATGGAACAGTTATTGCTTCATGCATGATTCTAACTGTTAACCAGCTGCATTATTTTATGTATTTAAATAAGGAAACCTGTTTTTTGCCTGAAAATTAAATAAAAGGTCTTAACTTTTCTTATTTCAGAGACTACAATTCCTCCACTATTTTTAACCTATTCATGAAAATGGGTAAGCATGACAAAATATAATTTGTTCTTTTAATATTTAGTACCTGAAACAAAACAAAAATGGTGAAAGAGATATGACAGAGGACATATGGAATTAACCGTTTTCGAATTTAATTTTCGTGGGCAGATAATATGTAGTAAGATCTAATTGTTTCCCCCTTTTTATTTTTTACAGTTGAGCTATAAGTCTTGAATGAATATTAGATGCGCCATTAATTATGTATACTTAAGGGAAAAAACACATCTAATGTTGTGAGGTCGTTTAAATTTCGTTCGAAGTTGCATAACGTTATAAATTACCTTGGACACAAGGTTTGATAACCATTCACCGCACGAACATAAATCATATTTGGAGATTCCTTTGTCAAAAAGACATTAAGATGAAATTACTGTGGTCATAATTTACGTTAACTCCTAAAACAATAGGAGTCCAGAGCGGGATTAGTTGCTTTATATGAAATTTTCTTTGCGAAATTAATGTCTGTGAAAAGCATTAAACTTCTTGAAGTTCGTCATATTTTTGCATTTTTTATTTCTTTTTGTTATCATAATGAACAAGTGTCATAAAAAGTATTTTATTTCCCTTCACAGTAATTATATTCAGAAAGATGGATCTTATATAAAAGGAATAAAAAAGCAATAATAAATGGGCTCTTTTTCATAAAAAGGCATTTGTTTAAGTGTCGTCAGCGAATTCTGTTGTTCCTTTTGTATAACCCCCTTTTTTTTTGGTTGGAGATACATTGTGATATGCTAATGAATTAAAGAAAAATGACGTGTTTCTGATGTACAACTAAAAATGTTTCTCTAAATAAATAACGCATATTAGTATAAGAAAAATTCCCAAAACTTGTATCAACCTTATAATTACAGTAAAACCCCGTTAAAACGCGGGTGTCGGGGGACATGTTTGGCGCCCGCGTTATAACATAACCGCGGTATAGGGAAACTATACCACGAAACCATATTACGAAATTTCTAACTTTATCAATTACTCGTAACTTTTCTTCTGTAGCATAATGTTTTTTTCTTTGCTCCATTTTATTCACTAGTTGCTGTGCAGGAAGCACACATCTCAATAGCGCAATCAGTCTATCTAGCGATAGGTTATAAACCAACTGTGTTCCAAGAAAAAGGGGGCTTAAAAATTTCCTTATGTTATCAACATTGGGTTGTGTAGGGGGAGAGATCCTAAGAAAAAATTTGCTTTAAAAGAGAAGAAGTCACTTCTCAAAGAAACAATGTTTTAAGTCTGCATACACTGGAGTATATGTTTATTTTTCAGCAATACTAAAGAAGCGGGAATATAAAGGTTGATAACGCTATAAAAGAAGTTACACACGCATAACTAGACTTCTGAAAATGAAAGATAGTTAAGCATTAAACTGAGCAGTGCCTGACAGACAGATTGAGCTCCGCCCATGTCAAGATGTACAAGTCAGACCCAGTCAGGGCGATTGAACCCGACCTTTACACAGAACAGATAAATTTATGCGTCGGGGGAAATTATAGGGGGTTTTACTGTATTATTATTATTGGAAATTACGCATTTCATGAGTCTTATTAAAGTATACGAAATATACTAGAAATCCAACGATATTTTTATTATTTCTTGAATCTGAAAATATAACACTAAATACAGGAGCGTTTAAAGCCCTTTCGTCAAAAAATCCATCTTTATTAATTTTGTAATATGCAGAACTTTCAGTGAATAATTCAATTATAAGGATCGTACTACTATCCGTCAAAAATTACATAAACGCACTTTGAAACAGATGTTGAATGTTCTGGAAATGAAGTGAAGAACGGATATTTACCCAAGCGCTATTGTGAGTAATACAAAACTGTGCACGGACCGAAATCTGAACTGACTTTTATTGAGGACATTTAGTTTGCATTTATGTTATTTAACTTCCAAGTCTACTAGCATAACCTTTATATTTTCTGTAGCTGAGTGATAAAACCGCTGAATCCTGAGTCTGACTTTTATCCCCGCATGCAATAAGAAACAACCGAACATATTAGAACCGCGAATTGAAAGAATTTTGAGATTTGTAAAAGGCGATGTTTGAATGACTTATTCTTAACTTTGATCTAATTCTCTAATTCTTGACTTATTCTTAAATAAATTTTTTTGGAGTGTAACTCTATCCTTACATCAAAACCGCTTGGGAAGCAAAATAAATAGATTACTTTATGCTTACCTATATTCTTTTGGAATCTTCGCTTTCAAAGGTATTTATGTTCCTCATGTTTGTATAAAAGATAAATGCCACCCTAGATGCAGTAGAATATTTCTGATTTTTCTTAAGGCATCTGTAGTATTTTCAACTTCTGAAAACCTTAACACTTTCTGTGTATTATTAACACTAGATTTTCCAGGTCGTAGTCAACCATTTCTAAACTTTCATTTTACACGAAACTGCTCTAATTATAATAAAACTTTCAGTCACATTAACTTGTCCTACTTACCGTGTATTAGGAAAAGCCAATGCAATTGAAAGTTGCATTTTAATTAGTAACAAATTATGCAAAATGAAAGCTTCGAAACAGTCAAAATGACTGGTCTGGTAAATCTAGTGTTAAGAAACTGAGAAATTTTCTATTACTTGTACCAAAATTTCTTCATCGGATAAGAAATGTGATCACTTTTTAATGCACATGAAATGCAATGAATCCTATCTGAAATCTTATTTGTCACGTTTTGGAGAATAATGATGTTGCGGTTTTTTAACACATGTTTCGACAATAGAGAAAACCATCTGGCCATAAATTGTGTCTCAAATGCCTTGCAAGAGTACTACGAAGTGTGTTCAAGCATTTTAACTATTCCCATGGTGCATGTTTAATCATTTTTTTTTATTTTTTTCTTTTTTCTTTGCAGGTTTCTTCTTGCTATCATTTTTGTGCTACATAAAAAGTTTCTTACTGTATTAGATCAATGATAGACGTTATTTGCTGTGAGGTAAAATCTCCTATCTAAAAACAAGAGACTTGCATTTTTGCAAGTGTTGTTAATGGCAGAAAAAAAAACCCAATTAGCAAAAGGTAAATTGAAGATTGTAAGCAATTAAGTAATATCTTTCAAATATTTATAGTGAATGCTGATTGTACTGAAAGAGGATACCCGAGTAACTATGCATGGAACGATATTTTTTAATTTTTAATTTTTATTTTTCATTTTTTTTTTTTTTTTTTTTTGAACGTTAGCGTTGCTCAAACATACTGATTGAAAAGAAAACACAAAAATGTCGTTAAAATTTCGAATATATTTCCAAATTCAAACTACATGCGACAAATGCTTACAGGGTGGGAAATTTAATTCATATTTATTGCTTTTATTGACCTGATTAGCAAGAAAGTTTTGCAGACAGCAAGACTAGCAACTCATATTACAAATAAATAACACACACAAACTTGATTTTAAGATGCATAATAATGTAGTCAAGAATAATTATCATTTAGTGTAAAAACTGGTTAATTGCGATCTCACGTTAATATATGTGAATATAACTTTTAAAATCACAGTACTTTTATGTCATGGTACACTGAAAAAAAAATTAATAAGAAAAGTTGTCTGACTCCACCTTAGTAAGTCGTTTGTCTCGTTTAGTTGTGATAAACGGGTAGATAGGAAGCCATTACTAAAAAATAAAAAGTACTTCGAGACAAACTATTTTTTGTACGTCAAGGAGCTAGGACCTATTTTTCAAAGCAAATGAAATAAAAGTGTTCCTTCAGCCTTTCGATGTGGATACCATTAGGTGAAACGGCTCTGTCGAAAATCTTTTCCGCAACTTGAAGTGGTGACAAAGTAGGGAAAAAAACTCCTTACTATGTCATTTTTCATAAAATTCCTTCATTTCACCTAATCTTAGATGGCAAAGTGTAAGTCGGGAGCTTATGCGCCATTTCCTTTTTTAAATATGTTTTTCATGTTTTTCTCCTGTCGTGTGCAGCTCAAGTTCGTTGCTGTCATCTTAGCAATGATCTGTCGCGAGAAGTACATTAAGAAGAACCGTTTTTAAACTAAGCGGTTGGAAAGAGGATCAAATATGTTATCATTTATTGAGTTTCCTTGAAATAATGCGTTATAAATAACTGATTTATTAGATGTAATAAATAAGCTATATAATATTTATTGTTATTATTTTTTATCATTACACATTTTTCTCTAATATATGCAAATATTTTAGAAATGTTTTGCTAAAATGTTGCGTTTAACTATTATCAAGAAATTACTTCAGATATTTTTTTTCATTATGAAGCAGCTTGCATCCGTTTTCTCAAAACGTGAGTTCAATTTTAGATCTAAATTTTAGAAGTAGTGACTTCGATACCCAAAACTTACTTCTACATTGAAAAACTATTGACGAATTGAAATATGTTTTGATGACTCTTGCATTTAAGCGAGCATCATGATACGCTTACACTGTTAAAAATGATGTGCTTAAAAATGACAAAATATTCCTGCTTATTTTTTTACAGTAATAATGACTAAAATATGAGCAAACGCCGTTCTCAGTTTAAAGTACCGATGTTTACTTAGAAATTATAGTTACAAAAAGGACAGGTATTATTTTATTTTTACTGCAATAAATTAAAAACTTATAGAGCAACTTTACGTCCATAATTGATACCGGACTTTTTTTTTTTTAGCGATTACTTCTTCAGAACAATAGTACTTGTATCAAAATTAAGGAACTATTTATCGCGCTAACGATTCAAGAATTTGAGTAGTCTGGTCATCTTTTTGGAGCAAGAATACAAGATGATTAATTCGCCGGGTTCGAATCGAACGCTGCAAAACAAGAAAACAGAATGGATATTTGGCTCAGTAACACTCTTCTGGATTGGGATATGAAGAAATTTGGCATGGAAGTACGTTTAGCTGGTACATATGGTAGTTATATAATCCAATGTCAGCCTGTACCAGCGGTAGAGCGTTCGCTTACGGTCAAGAAGTTCAGAGTTCGGTTGCCCAGCGTAGACAGCGTTTTACTGTTCCAAACGACGACGTTGCCTTGCTAAACACTTGTTCTGTTACCTCAAATATGAAGATAAGTTTTTTTTTTTATGGTGTCGGAAAAATGAGATCGTACCAGATAATATTTGAGAAAAGAGTTTCTTACAAAACAATAATCAGTATGTGTCAAATGAGTAAATCGAACTTTATTCTTTTTGGAAAATAATAATGAATTTTCTGATAAATATTAAATTTACAATTTAAATAAATTTTTTCGCCTAAATCTTATATAAACCTTTGTTTTTTTTGTGAGATGTTCTCTCATGTCAGTTGTAAGACAAGGTTATAAGGGATACGAGCCCTAACCTTTCATTAATAACATTTGCTACAAGCAGTTTTCTTTTATTCGTTTTTTTTTTTTTGTTATGATTCATTTGTTGCTAACTAAACGGAAGGTAAGTGCTTTTACTTGCTGATCATTGATTTAGGGAGACAAAATTGCTAACGTTTCTGGAATTGTACGGACGAGATCATTTGTAAGTGTCAATGAGAAGAAGAAAAAATTTCGAAACGACTAATTACACATTAACTTAACTGACAACATTCAAATCCTTTTTTCGAGCACTTTGACTCGGTGAATATTTGCATTTTTATTTATTCGTGACGAAGTTAGAGCTCTTTGAGCATTTTATTTAAATTTTACAAATAAAATGACAGAGAGACCTCTAACAGTTTTTAGTATTAATGCTGGCATTAATAATATTTAATCATGAAAACTTGAATAAACATCGTTGCTATCAGTAAAAAATTCTTACGTTTAATATTTTTCAGTAAGATACGCCGTTCTATCATGATGCAGCTTACTGATGTTTCTATCTGAAAGAAAAATGCGAAGAAGAACATATGATACGGTAGGCTTTTGGAGAGTGGAAATTTATTATTTATTCATGATTATTAACTAATTTTTGTTCATTCATTTAATTATTCATTCATTATTTTTATATATTCATTATCTTATATTTATAAGTGCTCAACAGTGTTTGGTCTTGATGATAAAAAAATTTTATGGAGTGCAACAATTATATTTCAATTTCACACCTGCTATAATTAAAATAATGCGCTATGTTATTAATTATCTAGATCGACGTTGATTATATTTAAAATTTGAGTGCACGATTAAAATTTGCGTCTAATGTGCTCTAATTGCGTTTTGTTTCATATTCTTCTTTCATTCGGCTGTCTCAAAACGTTTAAAATATATTGAATTCTGTCCCAAAGAACAGTGCTGATTTATTTTCTTTAGAAATGTTTACTATCAAGTCAAATCTTTTACGTTATTGTTATTATTTTAGGATTCGTTTAAAGTCTTTTATTTTTCTACTAAATACTTTCAAATTATAAAGTGCCAGTAATTTCTAGAAAAAGTTCTTATTTTATTTAATTATCAGAATATTATTTTGAGTTTTTCGCTTTGTTTTTAAAATGTTGTTTTCATTTTTGGTGCTTCCTTGCCTTTTTAAAACCATTTTATAAATTTATATGTTTATGATACTGGGGATATTGTGTCAAGTGCCAATTACATTTTGGCGCGATTCGCGCCGAGGGGGTGGAGCAATTGAACTTTTCATTAGTTTTTTGTAGACTCTGTAACTCAAGCGGTAATGCATAAAATTAAACGAAATTTGGTGCACACATATATCCGGATAAAAAGTATTGTTGATTAAATTTTGGCATTATTCGGTTCAAAGGGGGTAAATTAATTGAACGTTTTTCGTGTTAAATTAGCCGCTTTATCTTGATGTAACTTATTTATAGTTTCAATTTGAAAGAAAAACATCAATAATTCCAAGTCCTCGTAACAGAAATATTGCACTGCGTTTTGAATGTTAAATAACGTCTTGGAAAATTTTAACAGTTAGAATTTAATGATATAATATGGCTAAAAATTTGGAAGATTTGATTTCTCTCATTATTACAAAAAATATTTTCTTAGCGCAAATATTTAGTTTTGCTTTGGAAAATATTTAAACTAATAACATGAAACAATAAGGAATAAATCTGAATCAATCGACAAGCTAATGATTGGGAGCCTTTTGAAAACTATTGGCATACATTCAATGCTGTTACGGAAAAAATACGAGCGTTCAACTTCGTATCAAATTTCTTGTTTCTTTTAAGCTCTCGATTCCATAATTAAGTTTTTATTTTCGAGTTTCTCAGATTGAGAATTACTATTCATGGGTAACATTTTCAATTCTTACGAAAAAAAGACTATGACCTGAACAATTTATTGAAGTCTTTTATGCAAATTTGTCTTCTGAAAAGTTAGGAAAGCTAATAACATTTTTTTTTGAATATCGTTTTAAAAGTAAACAACTTGAGTAATCATTAAACTTGTTGTATTTATAGCAATGGTTAAATGAAAAGTATTTTCTTTACAAGTGTTAGCTATATACGATCCAAACTGACCTTTGCATGCATTAGAAAAATCAAAATCCATGAATTAGACAAATCAAAATCCTTGCATTATGAGTGTGAATCAAATTAAAAAAAAATATTTTAGAATTTCTTTATTTTTTTAAAGACATTAGGGAGTACTAGACTATTTATGTTTTCCCAAAAATAGAAAAGGGAAGTTAGCTTTTCCAAAATTCAATTTCTACCTGAATGTCAATGTTCTAAAACGAACTAAAGTTGTAAATTAAGAGAAAAAATTTAATCAGAGGAAAGCAATTTCTGCAATTTGAACATTAGTTTTCTCCCTCTAGCGATGATTTGGAATTTACGATTGGAAATTCAATATTCACTGCCATCAGATAATCACACACAAGGGTATTTTCAAAACTCCACGTTTATTTCCAAAACTTTCAATTGTAGAATTTCAAATAATTTCTGAAGAAAATATTATGGCTTTTCTGCAGAACTTATTAAAATCAAACAAAAATTTTCTCATCAGGAGTTAGCCAGTAAATAATAAAAGTCGTTGCCTCTTTCGGAGTTGGCTTGTTTATACTCGCGCAAAGAACTTCAACACGAGATACTACATCGATTTATTTTGAGAATATATCTGTACCTGGGAGGATAAAGGGCACTATGTCACACCAAAAAAAAAAAACTTTCCAGGACGCGTGTTTAAAGTTTTTTTTTACTTATGTATTGACTGGATTATCATTATTTGGGCTTTTTAAATAAAAAAAATTCATTATAACCTTTAGACCAGTGGTTCTCAGCTCGCAGATGTTGGCAGACCACTCTACCTGAAAAAGAATTACCACATACCACGCGTTATGTTATTAAATAAACTTTATCAGTTGTAACCAGGCTTGGAGTAATCGCGATTACGTAATCGTAATCGGCTGTAATCGATTACATTTTGACAAAATCGTAATCATAATCGTAATCTGACAGTGGCATCTTCTTATAATCATAATCGAAATTGTGTAATCCCGTAATCCCTTTTCTCCCGTAATTTTAATCGTAATCTTAAGGAAAAAATCCGTAATCTGCTGGTCCTATAATCGTGTAATCTTGACCTGCTGAAAGCTGAAATTTTTAGTTCTACCATTGAATAGAAGAGATAAGATTACAAGAAAAAGGATTCAAGCTGTGTACTGAGGCGACCTATCCTATCCTAAGTGGTTTGTAACCTACGGGCGATCATAATATAAAAGGTTCTGTGTGGCGGTCGCAGACCCTTGATGGCAGGACCATATAGTCTGCCAGAAACGCTTCTTGTCCTGCTTGTTGCGGTTTCTCAGAATTCTTAATTGCGGCTCCACTCTCCCCGGGGAATGGCTGCTGGAGAGCCCGAGAAAAAAGGGTCTAGATACAGGACTTCTGGATATGTCACTCGCATCGCCTTGGGGCTCTCAAGGGGGTCTCCTCGTGTCGTCCAGTTTCGGTTAAAAGAGCGGTAATCTGTCCGCAAGTCAAAAAGATTTCGGGGTAGATAAGAAAGGGGAAGCACAAATTACCCCTTCAAAACATATGCAAACGGTTGAGCAATAGGCGAGAGTCTGGAGCCGGCATGAAATGGACGCCCCATTTTCCCTTTCAATAATCGAAGCAGACTGCCCCCCGAAAATCTAGTGGAAAGAGAATGTCACGAAATGCCTTTTGGCGTTTGTCTCCTTTCTTTAACGGCGGAAGTGAAGAATTTTTCCAAAGAATATCACATTTACACTTCAGCAATTTAGGACTAGGTGTTACATGATGCTCTATGCTTATGTATGAAATCTTAATCCTGGAAACTTGTGATTATTATTGTTTTTTTAAATATGTTCTTCGAATATTTAAAAAAATACATACATTTAAATCTTAAATTTATTTATATTTTAATGCTAATATTCTTTTTAATTAATAGGCATGTACAAGAAAAAGAGATTATGTTCAGACATTCTCATAATTGTTTTTTACATGCATGAATTCATATTTATGAATTACATTAAACAGTTAATTATCTTTTCCTTCTTAGAATTACCTCAACTGAATTTTGTATTTCAGTTTAATCTTGTACGTTAAATTTGTATTGTAAAATTACTTGCCCTTTATTTTTTTATTAAAACAGTTACATGGAAAAAAAAATTCCCACAAGAAATCATATTAAAATATTATAGTCATTCATATTATAATTATTCTTCATATTACATTTTAACGATTACTAATTTTTTAAGAGTTATTTGAATGTTCATGTTCAAATTTTTTGAAATTATTCTAAAATGCAGCATTTATTTTCAAAGGATTATTTATCTCTTACACTATCTGAATATTTTGTTATCTCGTGCAATCCATACACCTCTTATAAGTGATTTCATACAGAATCATACAAAATTATTATTTACAGTAAATTAATTGGTGTTGTGTGAAATATACTACATTTTTAGAAATTGCGGCCAGCTAAAATTTTGATTGTATGCACACAAAATAACAATGAACCAGGTAAATCACTTATGCATTATATACATTTAGTGCATCGTCTTTTTTTATATACAAAATACGATCAATGTAGTTATCCCTCACATGAATTTTAAAAGTTCGGAATGTGCCTTTCCTGATTTTATATATATATATATATTACAAATTTTTCATTTCTGCAACGACGTCATAATTCCAGAACTGTGATGTTGAAATTATTTCATTATAATTGCATTCATCATCATTTCAGTTATCTCTTATTAAATCAAAAATTTAATTAAAAATCATAACTTTTTGATTTATGACACTATTGTGAAAATGAGAGTTGTATGCATAATATCGGATAATTTTATGCTAATCTAATTGTAATCAAAATCGTAATCGGATGTCATAATCGTAATCGATTACATTTTTCAACGACTGTAATCGCTGCCGTAATCGTAATTACTTTTTGGCAAAGGATTACAATCGTAATCGTAATCATAATCTCTCAATTTCTCCCTTTGTAATCGTAATCGTAATCTATTACGTTTCTTTGTAATCGACTCCAAGCCTGGTTGTAACCAACGTAAAAGGTGATAAAGTGCGACAATTTTTCAAGAGCAAACTATAATTATTAATTACAAAATCATTATAATTAACAATATTAAAAAAACCCTCTGATGGCCATTTTTAGAACGTAGTTTGCACTGCAGTGCAGAAAAAGTGAAAAAATATTTTTATTGCAAATTGTCTCTTATTGAAATAAAGAAAGATTGTTTAATTTCAGAAACTTGCTGGTCCTCAATGTCGGTGAAAATGGTATCAATCCGTGACTTAACTATATTGTTGGTATTGGGTAAAGAAATATTTTGCATTTCCTTAGAAGTTTATGATTGTGTTACGGTAAGTTCTAATAATTATTATGTTGAAAATAATTCAATAAATATCATCAGGATAAATGTATCTACTTAATCTTAATCAACGAAAATCATTCCTTTGACTCACTCTCAGAAAAGCATGCTCAAAACTCACGAAACTTTCGTGGTAATTGGCGAAATGGCTTCGTGAAAAATGCTCCGAGTAAACATTTCGTCAAATACGTGAAATTTGTGTAGTAACTTTTTTAAGTCACGTGATCGCGCGAGGAAAGAATCGTTGTAAATGACGAAATTTTCTTGACGATTGAAAAATCGTCAAAAGTGAGAGTTCTATTTCTAAGAAAGCTATATCACTGAAATACGTTACTGTTTTTATACGTAGTCACCGGACTATCCCGCGGACCACCCCCGATGTTCTCACGGACCACCTCTGGTCCGCGGACCACCAGTTGGGAAACATTGCTTTAGACTTTTGAATTGTAACATTTAATGATATCAGTTTTTAAAGTTACATTTAAAAGGGCATTATGTTTTTTTTTTTTTTTTTTTTCAAAATGGAGATACTGCCCTTGACCTCCTAGTAAAGAAATATTTTTTCCTAAATTTCGGCTCTTACTTAATTTTAACACACAGCTTTGAAGTTGGATATAAGGCGGCAACCAATTTAAAATTCGCATGCTCAAAACTTCCCATAAACTTTTGTTGAAATATTTGGCGTAAGAGTTTTATGTTTTAGGTTATAGGTAAATTCAAAGAAGAGTTAAAATGCATTCGCACACACACAACAAGGTTTCTTAATTTGAGCCTAATTATTTATTTTATTATTATTGTTATTATTATTATTTGGTTGCTTTGTTGGAACGCACGTTTTGGTTGCTTTGTGAAACTCGCGCTACTTCCTTTTGCTGTCATATAGTTACAAATGTACTTAACCAAAACTTCATTATAAATTCACTTACTACATGTCAATAAAGTGCTTTTAGAGCGGGAATAAAAAAAAAATATTTGGAGTCGGTCGGTTAGCAACTGAGCTATCCATCCCATCCCTCCAGCCACACGCACACAATATATGTATATACACACACACACACACACACATATATATATATTAGCAAATTTAAAAGGTAAAACTTTAAAAAATAACAACAAAATACAAATCCGAGATAACAAATCGAACAAAAAACAAACAAATTTGGGTGAAGGAAAATATATATGTATGTAATTGGAAATTTTTTTATTTCATATACCTTCAAAGTCATCTTAAGTACTAACTTACACTAAATTATTCATCCCCAGTGTTTTCAAACAGCGATATAATCGAGATATCATGCCTCGTTCATTAATTCGAATATAATCATCACAACTCTCTTGGTACCTTTCATTCCAGTTACACAAAGCAAACAAGAAAATTCCTTTCTATTGCATGGTATTAATTATCTAGAAAGAAAGCACAACGTCCTGTCATTATCCGTAACGCCATTAACTTTCTCTGGGAATTGGGTCAGAACGTCCGGTGAGACATTATTTCATCAACTTCCTACAAGGCTTTAATCTTTTTCCCCTTTACTTTCAAGTCTTCTTCCTTCGAGATCATCAAAAGATGAACATTTGGAGCACTTGTCTATGAGAAGTAGAGTCAAAGATATCAGTTTTTTTTTTTGCACTTTATTCAGTTATTTTGTAAGACTTTTAAGATGTTATTAATGAAAAAGAATAAAACTAAATTTTTATGGGATAGATGATTTGATATTAAGAAATGTTCATTATCATTTATGGTCATTAGCGAATTCAATGTATTCTCCAATATTTTCCTTCGTTTATTTATTTATCTTTATACTATAACTCTTTGTTGTGCTTTGTGAACGTATTTCGTTTTTCTTCTAAAGCCTAAAATATTTTATATGGGCATGACTTTGATTTTAGAGGTTGTTTTTAGAGGAAAAGTTTGTTAACAATCTTTTAGTATATTTTCTTTCATGATGAACTGAAATGCATTAGGGACGTATTTTCAGCAGCATTTCTGTTAGGTGATTATGTAAACGTTAATTTGAAAAGTTAAAATTATGCCGATTATTGAAACTATAGAAAAATAAAATGTAGTATTTATCAGCTAATTATTTTTGATTCCCGGAATATCTAGATAAATAAATTCAATTTATGGTAAAACTTTAGCAGTATAATGCACGTGTGAGATTTCATGTATATCTGAGCCAAATTTTTTGCCTCCCATGCAAATAGAGAATCAGCGGCATTAAATGTTAAAGCATTAAATGTTAAAAATTAAAGCATTAAATGTTAAATGTAATATGAGCACTTTTATGAAAATAAATTTGCATTCTCAAGCATTGAAAATAACATTCGCACATTTTTTCTACTGAAACGTATGGAACAATTCCTAAAAAATCAAACACCACAAAATTCATAAATATAGCCCCCGAGATTCTGCATTTCTAAGATTTAAAAATTTTAAAATAGAGAAGCCCTTACACTTTTGTTTCTTTTTGAGAGTAATAAAAATTCTGCTCATTTTATCGACAATACCTTTCTGAATGTTCACGGTATTTGCATAGGCGCGTTTTACTATAGTGTATCCACATATGTGGCTCAAATATTATGTAAAAGAAATTTTGTTAACGCTAGCACATGCAGTTTAGCATATTATTTAGTAAAAACCTTCATATTACAAAATAAATAAATAATTAATAAATAAGTAATTAAATTAATGAATTACACTTTCGTAATCTGTTCAATGTCCTCTGTACTATTATGCAATGTTATTTTCCACTTTAGTCTGTTCTAAGGTCCAACGTGACCAAGTGCATGCCAACGCTGTTTCTCTAATAAACATTTTCTATTTGAACAGGTCTGATTGAGACGAACACCATCGGGTTTACCCATAGAATCTGTATGCCTTTTTTTACCTTCTTAAATCATCTGGTAGATTGTCTTTTCGGTCTTTTTCAATTTTAGAGAACAATTTCTGTTTTGTCAGATTAAGATAGGTGTATCTAAAATGTGACAAAGTTACATGATGCGAAAAGTTTAAGGGGGGAAATACGTGTAAAACGGCGTATTAAGAGCAATTTTTATGAATTTTTTAACGTATAAAGAATAAATATACTTTATTGAGATCCTGAGGTTATTTTATAGATGTATTGAAGAACATTTATTGAAATTTTCAAACATTTTTCTTGAAAAATCCCGGAGATATCGGCTGCTGCACACTGTAAGTCGCCACCTGGGTCGGAAGTTTGCGTGCATCCTGGAGGTCACAATTTTTATCTGAAATCAATTTTTTGAGAAATCTACTTTTTTTATATGCGTCTCTTCTAGTTGAACTGAAATCATTACAAAAATTAAAAATTTCTATTTTTTTTTAGAGTTGGAAAATTAAGTACGTATTTTAACCGTTTTTTGTTCTTTTTTACAATAAAAAAAGTTTAAAAAAAAAGATACGTTTATGATTCTAGTTCAACTAAAGCGTGTATATATAAAGAAAATGTGTGCTAAATTTGATAAGGATTGATCGAAAACTCTGCGAGCTAGAGAGTACGCAAATTCGAAAAAAGTAGTTTCGAGAAAAACGCCTTTGAAAAAAATACGTAGTATTGAAGGTAAATTTAAAGCAGTAAATGAATCAATTTTTTTATACTTATAGATGCTAATACTTATAGAAATTTCTATCCGAGGTCTCAATTGTTAAAGGAAATAAAAGGACATCTGCTAATGTTCTCTAATACACTTCAGGTCATTCATGAGGGACTACCTGTTCAACTGCTCCAAAAGGGGCGCTCGCTCAAATGCTTATAACTTTTAAACGACTTTGAATTTTGCTTTGAAATTTTCAAGGTATATAATTGAATAGTTGTAGAAATATTTATATGAAGAAAATTTTTTTTAGACCTTTACACGTATTTCCCCCCCCTAAAATATTTTTACGATGTCGATGTTTTCTTATAATCCAGGCTTTTCTACACATTATTTTGTTTAATATGATAACAAATATATATGTCACTATTTTTTCTGCAAAAAACTAGCAATACGTTGCTTTATTTATTTTCCAGCATTAGCGTATTACGTAGCAATGCTTGTTTAGATATTGGATTTTTAATAAATTAGCTATATATATAATTTATTTATTGCTTTTGCCAGCATGGGCACAAAGCGACAACTGTCGCCATAACCACGTACGTGGACGACCAATTTGTCGTGTAAAATATTTTGTTAACTCTAAGTTTTATTTTTCAGTTTGTGCTTAGGCAGTCTTAAACTGAAGAATTTGTGCATGTTTTGCGAAAAAATATCTGCACGTATGATTGTTTTTTGTGGTTCCAAAAAAAAAAAAAAAAAAGTTGCTTTTTAGCTGCAAGATTTTACAGCAATCTCAGGATTGATCACGTGAATACTTTTTTGAACGTAAAAAATATTGGCCATGTCGGTTTGAGCCTTGAATACCATTCAAATTCTGTAGAATGTAATACAGTAAAGCGCCGATTATCCGGACTGGTCGGAACCGCGGTAGATCCAGTTAAGGAAAAATCCGGATAATTAGATCGACAACTTTAAAGTACAAATAGGGCTAGGTTTTTTCGGCAGCTTCTCTTCACACGTTTTCCAGGCTCAAGACTGGCATTTTTAGAAGTGCACATTTTATTACATTACAAATGGCGCATTACGTTTTTTCTTTTTTCTTCGTTTTTAATATATTTACAAAAAATGATACAGAAGTAGTATTATACATAAAAATGATTCATACACTGTACTGACTGTATAAGAAAAACATTGTGATGTAAAGTAATTTCTAATAGTCTTCTGCTGCGCAGAGAAAGTTTTCTTTTTGTCGTTTTCCTTTCAACGCTGCCTTCTTGTTTGTAAAAAACTGATACGAAGCTTATCATTGCATCGCTATTTTGCTTGATATTTGACATAGTTGATGTGCAGATGCCATATTCAAGGGCTATATGTTGTTTCCATTTTCAATCTTTTTTTTCAATCTTTTAACAATTTATATTTTTTGATCTAAAGATAATACTACTATTTTGCTTCCCAGACATGTTTAAAAACACCTTCTATATTTGATTACAGATCATAGTTAGAAAAATGTGCGTTCCTGTAGCTTTGTGTAGAGCGTGGGCGGAAAATGTGAAACCAGGTGATCACTTCCCCGAGGTGCACAGTCTACCTTTTAGTCAAGTGAGTTTTTCAACAGTGTTCCTGGAAATTAAGTTAAGCAGAGATAATTTAACTTGACCTCTTGACCGTGGATGCAGTACTTCAACTATTTTTCTTCTCTTAGTTTCAGTACTCTATTTCTACTCCTATTCCTCTGAAAATAATCTTAATCCTCTTATTCAGTTCCTTCTACTCCCCATGCTAATTGTAACTAAATCAAATATACCTGAGTGGAGGGGTGGGTCCCTCTTTCTTAGAACGCCAAAAGGCAAAGGAAGCAGATTTTCAATCTCCTTTAGAGAGTCTGAAAGACTGGGTTTTCGTGTATTTTTTCCCCAGAGTGCAGGAGAAAAACCCTGACCAATCCGGTTGATTGGACGTCCGGATCAGCGGCGCTCTACTGTAATACTATAACTACATAAAATAGATATACTTTGTAAAAATGAACTTGAATACTTATGTTGAAAAGCTTAAATATAAAAAGATAAAATATACTTAAATAAAGCCAAGTAACCGCTTTGAAAATTATGCTTGACGTGGTAATATCAAGGGCGTGATCTTTAGTATCATTTTCTTGATTAGGAAATCACTTAATTTGGGCACATAGCTTTATTAGCTTATTTATTAATTATTATTTTTAATATTATTTATTACTTTTTCAACGTGCTATTGATACATATTTTCAAAACTTCTTCATTTAATGTAGGAGATAGACGGCCTCGTTTGCTGATTTTTTTGCTGAACTGATGGTGCAAATGACATCAAACTTTGTGCTTACTTTACTTCAACTCTCCTAGTTGATAAGTTCTACTATTGAAACGGGTGTAAAAAGTGTGTTTTGGAATGGTTTGGAATATTACTTTGGTCTACAATTTAATATTTTAAGACTACTAAATTATTAGGCCATCAAATTTTCATTGTTGGTGCCTACAATACCCCTGCAATGTTGATAATTTTCTGACAATTTTAATTTAAAAACTGTTTTGAAATATAGCAGTTTATTCCTATTCCTAGAAGAGCAATGCGATGCAATTCATTAAGTGTGGGTCATACATAAATAATATACGTGCAAAATCTAAAATTTAATTATGTATAATTTTCCGATTTTAATTTAGCTATTTCGCAGTTGTCCGTCACCAGAGTCTGTAAAACGGTTTTCTTAGCAAGCATACTATCCTGATAAGAGAAAAAACTCACATATAGTGACATCGCGTTTGAAGGAAAACTCATATATTATTTATCGATTTTTTTTCCTTATTACGCTGTTTTCGACCAATAATATAATGGTACGACCAATGGTATACCATTATACCATTGGTCGTATATCATTTATAATTATTATATATGAATATTTTTACACAAAATATTTAATTTCAATAAATTCACGCTTGTTAAATTGGATAACAACGAGCTGATCAGTTAACTCAAGATTGTTTTTGAAAAGTATACATTTTAAAAAAATTTCGGAATCGTTTGCTCTAAAAAAAAAAGTGTTTCATAAAAACCAAATTTGCTTGAGTTTTTTTTTTGCAATTAATTAAGAAGTAGGAAATTCAGCACATATTTTCCGAAAAAAAAAAAAGGATATTTTCTAAACTTTTCCGCTTTCTAATATAAATAAATAAATTATATATATATATATATATACATATATATGTAACATGGTGGTTACGACAGCGTTTCCTTTTCTCGAATGTCCGTCTATGAAGTCATCGTGAGAAACAGTCTTGACCAGAGTCTATTTAAATCCTTGATTTATTTGAGTTTCATCATAGGAAATACACATTCAAAGCAATACAAAGACGAACACCAACATCAACGTTTTTACAAGAATATTTACATCGTGAATTCCCGCGGAAAGCTTGCGAGAGCCTTTTATACCCTCTGGAGCTACATGTATCGTGATGATGCACCGGTATTGCTATTCGTTACTATTTTTAGTTCACAGTACATAATCTTTCCCGCGTTAGCTTCCCGGGCTGGGGGACATCTAAAAAATATCAATGTTTCAAAAACGAAACAGAATTCAAAAAGGGGTCTAAAAAAGTTATTTAGTTTTCAATGTTAGAGAATACCCCCCCCCCCCCCCCCAGTCCAAGATGAGGCTGACCACCAATGCAAGCATTGGCGGGCAAACTCACCCAGGAGGAAGGAAAAGGGAAAAATTTTGGAAGAGAAAAAAAAACTTTTGACAGAAAGAAAAAAAAAATTAAGGGCACACAGCATCACGTGACCTAGGGTATCAAAATACACAGTAAAAAAGTACAATAAAAACATAATGCAAATATAATACAAAATAATTCAAATCTTCTTAAAAAAAAAAAATCAGAACTCAAAAGATTATACATTTCACAAATCTTTTTTTTCTTCACTTTGTACAAATGATATTAAACATTCCACGTAGTACCTTCATTACAATATATTTGACAGTTCTCAATACAATATACTTAATATATTTTTTTTTTTTCAAAAACTCACATTTCCAAATATTCGATAATATATTTTTTCTTTTCAAAATTAACATCTCTAATTGTTTCATAAAATTCTTTTTTCTAACTTCACATTACAAAATGTTTCATAAAATTTTTTATCAAAATTCACCTTCAATATCTTATTCACGAATTGAAATTCTTTTCATTTATTTTCTTCAAAATTCACATTCAATACTTCATTCACACAACTGAATTCTTTTCATTTATTTAACAAATACTTATTCATTTTTCTTCAAATCATTTCTGTTTTTCAAAAATTATGTTTCAACTTTTTTTCAATTAAACTTATGTATCTTGTTTGTGTAAAAAAAAATGGATTTTTTTCTCCAGTATTGTTTTTGGACTAATAAAGAAGAAAAAGCAGTGGTCGACCCAAAAGTAAATTTGCAATCGGTTTGATACATATGTAGTATTTCTTTAGCACTACAGGTGACTAAAGGTTAAAACACAAATGCATTTAAACATTTCCCAAATTACAATTACTTGAACGAATAAGCAGGAAAAAGAAGTGGTCATCCCATATGTAAATTGCAATTAGTTTGATGCATTCCTAATATTTCTTTAGCACTTTAGGTGATTAAAGGTTAAGACACAAACGCATTTAAAATTTAACTAAATTACAGCTACGTGGGATGACTTCAGAAACTAAGTTAGAAGGGGTCAAACAGAGTCTTCGAGGAGAGAAATTACAAAAGATAAAAGCATTAAAAGAGTCACAGTCGGGTTTGGTAAGTTCGAGATCAAAAAAAATTATTCCTATAACAAAATTTAAAAAAAAAAGTTTAAATAAGATAGCAAAAAAAAATGTTTTTTTGGAAAATAAAGACAACACGCATTGTTTAATCACCTAATGTGAAGTCAATTGATGTTAAGCATCAGAAAAGAAACAAAAAAAAAAAAAAAAATAGATCTCTGAACTTACGAAAATTGTCGCTATTCATGATATAATTTCAATTTTTCTCGTTCATCATACCTCAATTTATTCCTCAAGAAATTCCAGTTGCTTGGGTCAGGCAACCAAAACGTGAAAATATCTTGCGTTACCTTCATCAGGAATTGCACTAACACTTGGAACGGAATCCGAAAGCAAAAGTTGTTTCCTTCAAAATGCGATGAATAACACCAGCCAGTTTAGATTATAACTTTAAACGAAGAGTTTCTGAATCCGAGCAATCGTCGAACAATTCACTGCTATCCCCTGTCACGCAAAAAAAAAATTCTCTTCTAAAAATATCTTCAATTTTTTTTCACTACTTGTTCTTTCAGAACTGAAACATCTGCCGTCTCCGATTCCGAGGCTGCCGCCGATTAAGAAAACCAACGTTATTTTTTTTCTTTTTCCCGCAGAAGGCAATATCCTACCGACTAATTTGTAACATGGCGGTTACAACAGCGTTTCCTTTCCTCGAATGTCCGTCTTTGAGGTCATCGTGAGAAACAGTCTTGACCAGAGTCTATTTAAATCCTTGATTTATTTGAGTTTCATCATAGGAAATACACATTCAAAGCAATACAAAGACGAACACCAACATCAACGTTTTTACAAGAATATTTACATCGTGAATTCCCGCGAAAAGCTTGCGAGAGCCTTTTATACCCTCTGGAGCTACATGTCACGTGATGATGCACCGGTATATTGCTATTCGTTACTATTTGTAGTTCACATTACATAATCTTTCCCGCGTTAGCTTCCCGGGCTGGGGGACATCTAAAAAATATCAATGTTTCAAATACGAAACAGAATTCAAAAAGGGGTCTAAAAAAGTTATTTAGTTTTCAATGTTATATATATATATATATATATATATATATATATATATATATATATATATGTATGTATATATACATATATATAACTTCTATAGCCTGTTATTTGTCACTACGCGATATCTTCCTTATTTCTTTATCAAATTCCATGATTTACCCCTCATTTTAAAGTTTATCGTGCCGGCTAATGACGAAAAATGAACCCACGGTCTAAAAATGTACCGCTTATCTTAATTTTAAATTTAAAATCATCTAAGAAGAGGTCCTTTAATGGATGCCAAATTGGTGTTGTGTTTGCTGTTTAGAAGCCTAGTGGTTAGAGCGCAAGGCTGGGTATACCCAACACTCGTGGTTCGAGTCCCGCGTTTCGTTTACGTTTTCTAAAATTAATTGTTTTGTTGGACCGTTGATTTTTAATAAACTAAATACAAAAGGGCTCTTATATATTTTATTTGGTGTTTTTATTTTTATGCAGTAAATAGGAAAAATAGTAGAAAATATACTATTAAAATTATTCGTTAAACTAAATATTCATTGCATAAAATAACTTTTTGGAATGAATTCATCGAGCATACTTTATTATCATTAATTTATTAACTGCTAAATTTAAAACATTTTATGGGAAAACAAATATTCTTTCTGATTTTTTTTTTTTTTTTTTTTTTTTTTTTTTTTTTTTTTTTTTTTTTTTTTTTTTTTTTTTTTTTTTTTTTTTTTTTTTTTTTTTTTTTTTTTTTTTTTTTTTTTTTTTTTTTTTTTTTTTTTTTTTTTTTTTTTTTTTTTTTTTTTTTTTTTTTTTTTTTTTTTTTTTTTTTTTTTTTTTTTTTTTTTTTTTTTTTTTTTTTTTTTTTTTTTTTTTTTTTTTTTTTTTTTTTTTTTTTTTTTTTTTTTTTTTTTTTTTTTTTTTTTTTTTTTTTTTTTTTTTTTTTTTTTTTTTTTTTTTTTTTTTTTTTTTTTTTTTTTTTTTTTTTTTTTTTTTTTTTTTTTTTTTTTTTTTTTTTTTTTTTTTTTTTTTTTTTTTTTTTTTTTTTTTTTTTTTTTTTTTTTTTTTTTTTTTTTTTTTTTTTTTTTTTTTTTTTTTTTTTTTTTTTTTTTGTATCAAAATAAATGATAATCGTTTGTTTCAAAAGATCAACTATACTTATAACTTGTGTTTGTTTTTTCTTGTTTAGGTTGAAATACGACACATAGTCTGTTCACTGATTCTGACTGTTTTTTGGCCATTACTTTCTTCAACTTTTCCAGCTGGGATGAAATACGTCTCAATGGAGAAATAGTTCGTAATTAGCAAGTTAAGGATGATAGTTTTGTTTCCTTGGCTTTTATTAAGAAGTAGGACTTACTTTTAATTTCAATGGCTTTATCATTGTTATAATTTCTCATTATTAATAACTTCTAATAAATATCTTAATATGTTATTTCATTCAACAGTGATAGATAAAAGTCCGGACTTTCTTAAATTCGCTTTATTATTTAGTAGGAAATAATGAATTTTTACAGTGATACAAATGCTTAACTTTCAAAAATCCACTTTTTTAATGTGTTTAGGTAATTAAGTCTTTGAAATGTATTGAATTTTTTAAACATGGGGATTCTTTAATTGAGCAATGTTTGTTTGAGTTTTTGATATTTAGGAAATTTGAGGCACAAATAAAGGAATTTATATATTATTTTTATAATACAGAAACTGTATTAGAAAAAAAGAAAAAATAACATGTGCAGAGACTTTTTTAGGAAGTTGGAAAAGAAATATTAACTAAAATGAAAAAATGAGGTTTGTGTTTCAATTTAAAAAAAAAAAAAATATAAGACTAATTTTACGAACATATATTTATTCAGTTTCCCTTATTTACAATAATTCCTTCTTACGTGTTGAGATTTTGACAAGCAGTAATATTAATACAATTATGTATTTCGAAAGTTTTCAAAATCAAACACAAACTTCAATATGTGTAGTATTACTTAGTTTAATAGTGGTAAAATATGTTAGTTTTATAATTTTCTTTTAGCTGCATTGGAAAAAAAATTCCTTGACTATTTTAGTGTTAAAATTATTTTTCTTTTAAGTAGGGTAGGATGGGGTAAAATGGGTCATGGGGTAAAATGGGTCACTTGATAAAAAACTCAAAATAATGGAACTTGAAATGGAAATTTTTAAACCAATATTTTTTATGTTATATTTCAATGTGTTGGCAACATTTTTCATTCTAAAAAAAGTTAGTTTCTTAAAAATGGCAACACAAAAAAAATATTTTTGTAATTTTTGGATGAGAGTGTGCTAAACACATGGTTCACCAACTTCTGGAAATCTCTATATTTTATCAAATAAGAACCAAAATTTAAAGTATTTCCGCACAAAGAAACTTTGGAGAACAATTACAGCCGAGCATGTAAAAAAAAATTAAATATTTAACTTTTTACGCCAGTTTTTCTTGGATGGGGTAAAATGGGTCATGGTTAGGCTTAGCTAGTTCTATTCTATTATTGTTTTAAAATTTGCTCTGTTGCACTTCACTGTAGAAAATTCCTAAATTTAAAGTGTTCGTTGTTTATTTTATTGAAATTAAATAAAAAAAATTTTTTTTTTAAGGTTTTCCCTAAAAAGATCATGTTGACGTGGTAAAGATAAGTGATGTTGTTGAAGTGTTATGCGATCCAATATATAACAATCTAGAACAATATTATTTTAACATTTCAGTATAATTATAATTCAAAATGTTGCTAAATATGTTACTTCCATTTTTTTTTCAATTTCAAAGTAATAAATAACTGTTTTCAGCATTATATTGCATTATGACCCATTTTACCCCACGATGGAGTAAATCAGGTCACAACTTTATAAGCTCAGTTAAACTATTTCATAATTAAAAAATAAATATTAAAATGACATAAAATTCATCTAAATTAGTTCAATGTTAAGATGCAATTGAAAAGAAATGGGAAATGTTTCTAGTTTTGTTGCTATAAAACTTTATATATGAAAATAGCTAAAATTGAACCATTTTACCCCACCTGATCCTACGTACCTATTTTTACATCAGCTTTTTACAAAGGAAATTCAAGCATTAGAAACAAACTTGTTTCTAATGCTTGAATACGTAATTTAAATTGGAGACTTGGTGGCTTTAAAACGCAAATTTAATTCCAATAAAGGTATTTAAATCCAAAGCCACCTTTAATTACAAGTCCAATTAAAACTGCATACTCTAAGTCTAAAGAGGCTAAGAGATTTCGGTATGTTTGATAGATTTACCAGGGTACGTAAGCTACTTCTCTCTGGTATCACTATACAAAATTAGGCTTGAACTAGGTGGCTTCAGCTTCGATAAGATAAACAATTTCTTAACTGTTAGCTTTTGCTTAATTTATAGTTCTAAAGAATAAGTGAATAGTAGAAGAAAAATTTTCTAATAATAACGTTTGCATTATTTAAAAATATGTCGTTACAAATTAAATTAGAGACTCTTAAAAGGCGTCGAAACTAATTTTTAAAGTTCATGTCGCAAACATTTTCATTTAAATTTCTCAAACACAATGTCTGTTATTAATTTTGTATTCACGAAGTTAAACAGATTTTTAAAGGGCTATGTCTTACTAACCATTTGTGAGAAACCTATGGGTGAAAAACCCATAGTTTTTTTACAAATCAAAAGTTAAACACAAATGAGTCTCAAAATTGTTTTTCCTTTTTTTTAAGCCGCTACGAGAATAAAATTGCTTCAATTTCTATTTGAATGATCAACGAGTAATTTAGTTCCAAAACTAAATGCGTTTTAATATGATAAATATTTTTAGAGGGTAATTGAATTTTTTGGAAGTATGCAAACATCCGGTTTTATACCACAATTCGAGTATAACTGGGCATTTTAGGAGTAATGAAAAAAAGTTTTTGTTTCGTGGCTGAAACAGTTTTCACAGTAATAAGTTTGAGCAGAAAATCTCTTCAAATACTGTAAAAAGATACCGTAAAATTTACGGTTTTAAACTGTCAGCTTAGTTGATTGTGCAGAACCGTAATAGTTATTAATTAAATCCATAGTCGCAACCTCTTTTTACCGTCCGAGAAAAAAAAAATGTTAAAAGTTTTCTCGTACGGTAAACAACCATTTGCCATTGCGGATTTACTTTGTAACTATTACGGTTTTGTACAACCAACCCAGCTGTCAGTTTAAAATCGTAAAGTTAACATATTTTTTTTTACAGTGAATTAAACAAAATGAAAATATAGGCAGATCAAAAAGTTGGCTTTGAAAGAGTCATTATGGTAAAGATCTCAAAGATTTCTGCAGAAATAATCGATAGCACTCAGAAATCTACAACAAAGTACTGTATGTAACTGTATTACAATAAAAAATAAAATACTGTACATTTTAAGCAATTGGGTGCTATACATTCGTTAGAACAGTTAGTAAAATCAGTTCAAATTTTTAAAATAAATGTTCAAAAATTTGAATATTCTTGTAAAATAATTTTATTTATATTTATAAACGTTAAAGGTATTTGTTAAAGTGATGTTAAAGCAAATTTACTCCACATCAATTCTAACGTATTTTATAAAAAGACGAAAAAATTAAATAATTACATCTCATCGTGATCTATAGTTCTAGTATATAATCTTAGTATTTCTGCTTCTTTTCCCTTTTTAGCCCAAATAATCGACTTTGTGAAATTTAAAATGATTAGTATAAATTACAATTTTCATCGATTAAGACACACAATGCATTTGAAAATCTTTATGATTTCGGCTCTTATGTAACTGGACACACTGTTAGAAATTTCATCATGAAATTACGTTTAAATAGCCTGCAGCAGTCTGTCCATCTAATTCACCGTTAAATTTACGGTTTAGAACATTTTTGTATATTTACGGGACCTAAACCATTTCCAATCAGCTTCGTTAAATTCCGTTAATACAAAAGTTAATGGTTTCATAACCATTTATAAGTAGTATGGTTTAAAAACTAAATTTTTACGGTTTTTTAACCATTCCGAGGCGTAGAAATAGTAAACGAAGCGCGCGGGAATCGAACCCCGTGGTTATGGGTATCAACCCTGTGCTCTAACCGTTCGGCCATAACCACTCAAAGCGAAGCCGTTTATTTATCAACAAATCTTCTTTTCCAACAGGCAAACACCATTAAAGAGATGTCAGTTTTTGATTGGATCTAAAGTCATTTTTGGTCTAAATTTACTGAATATTGACCAAAATCATTTTATTTTCTGCAAAAATTAAAATACAAACAAGCTTCAGAAGCTCAAATTATGGGTTCGCTCATTCGCAAACAGTTCGGGAATCCGATGTCTCCAATTTTTGATTTACTTGTGTATGTGTTTCTATTTAGTAACCACTGCTTAAGCCACTTTTTTTTCTTCTTTTTTTATATACACATGCAGGTTTGAACTGATAAATCTTCATTCATATTCTAACAACAACGTATGACGGTAAGGGTTAAGATTGCGCGATGCGGTAGTGCTTATCTGCCGTGAACGCTTTCACAATTGTTCGCCCATCCAAAAACGAAGATGGTTGCCCGATTCTTATTGACTACGAGATCTAGGTGGCGCTTGTAAATTACGGTTAGTTAAACAGAATAAACGATTTTTTTCACAATCAGCGGTTTGAGCACCATCTTTTTAATGGTTATTTGACTGTTGTAATTAAATATGGTAAAATAACAATCAAATAAATGGTTATATTAGTATTTTCATACGGAAATTTTTAACACTGCATGTAATTGCAACTGACTTTAATCTATGAAATATAAATAATAATTGCGATTCACTATGAGTAAATATATAATTGTTCACTTTGTTAGGAAATATTTTTATTAGAAACGAGCTGTTTATACCTATTTGTGCTTCATTTTCAAAATTCTAAGAAATTTACAATAACGTTTAATGAATAATGTTTTGTAATGATTTAAAAATATTATTCATCTTGGCTCATTACGTTGCACTATGAGAAAATACCTAGATTCATAAATCCTCTGTTAGAAAATATGTTTATGGAAAAGAAGCTATTTACACCTATTTGAACTATTTTGAAAAATTTTAAGAATTTTCTTTTCTGTATATTTTGATATTTTTCGTAAAGATTTTGTAATATTTTCCATTTTGATCCCAGAAGCACTATGAGAAGATTCATATCTATTCAGTCAGTTAGGAAATATATTTCAGAAAAGCGTTATATTTGAGTGCACCAATTCGTTCTACTTTTTAAACTTTTATGAGTTTTGAAGTAAATTTTATAAAATACTTTTTGTAATAAATTTTGAACAGCTACTACCGGTTATTTACCCCGCTTCTGTGCTCATTAACCTTCATGAAGTACAATATATTTTCAAGTTTATTCAAAAGAAAATTTAACTCATTCTGAATATTAAAATGAAATTTTCAGAGGAAAAATTTATGTTAAAGGAAGAGAGCATTACGCGCTTTGTTTAACACATCTATTCCAGTAGCTCGACGCTCTTAATGAAGCTGAATTCTTTCAATAATTTTTCGTAAATATTATTTATAGGGGAAAGTCGGCTAAAACCGGGAGTCTAACAGTCTTTTAAAAATATTTGTTCACTATGGGAATGAAACAGTAAAAATTTGAGTTAAACTGATAAACTGATCCCTTGTGAAGTAAAAAGGAAATAAATCAGTGGTGACCAATTGCAATTAAGATCGTAAAAACATAGCTATTAAAAGGGTGCAATGTCCCGGTTTTGTCCGACGTGGAAAAACAAAACCGGGAACTGAAAACAATAATTAAATACACATTGATATATTACAATAAAACTATTGAATTTGAAACTATATCAAACCTACAACAAAATTGATTTAAGCTATGCCCTAAGAGTTTTTAAACACTTTAGGCACAAAAATCACAAATGAAAGTTTGGAAATTATTATCAAATAATATTGTACATAAACATAATTATACAGTAAATTACATTTCAACAAGCCAGTAAATGAGTTGTTCAAAACCGGGAGTGTCCCGGTTTTGTCCGACCCCACCATTTTGAATAAATTTTACTCTAGCGTTGTTCAAACAGCTCATAGACACCAATATAAAACGTTAAAATAATAAGTAAATAGTGGACTAACAGATGTTGTACTCACATAAACTAAATAATTCGGTATTTAGAATTGGGACGTAATATTATCGACGCCGAATTCTTATCCTTTTTACTGTGAATATTTAAACGAATCACTACTTCAAAACATGTCGTTTACACGATTTAACCTCACTGGACATTGTTATGGCGCTTGCCTGTAAGTAATTCTACAAATTTTCGCTAAGTATAAAAGCAAATCAAGCCATAAAAACCTAAATCCCTGTTTTGTCCAAATACCCGGTTTTTGTCCGACTCTCCCCTATTCATTTTAGGAAATAGAAAAAGCCATCTTAAATTTCTCTCAATCTCACCCTCCCCCTTGCGGTACCTATTTAGACAACACTATAAACTCTCAGTCTTCTTTTTTGGCTTAATTTAACCTACTCTCACTAAATATATATATTTGATAAGATTATCGGTTCTTATTTTTTTTAGCTTTTTACACACGTAATTTATTAACCCGTATGCGCGCAATCTACTTCAAACCCATTAAAAGCGAATACTTTGATGCGTAATATTATATTTTTATTTGTAATTTTCATCTAAAATTTTAAAGTAATAGTGAAAAAAAATAAATATCGCTGAAGGCTGTGCAAATTTTATTATATTGAGGTAAACTTTCTAATCCCAAACAAAACTGCTGTTAATTTTCTAATAAAGATTATATTTTATTTTATGTGAAAACTTTTCACCAGAAGAGGAAATTTTAGCAGTGGAAGAAAACAACATCTTTCTAAATTAATTTCTAAAGTTCTCACACTTTTTAAGCGCCAATTTTGACAAGTAAAAATACTTAATTTGGTAACATTTTAAATAAAATACAATAAGTAAAACTTTAATAAATGACAGCACGATTTTTAATTAGTAGTCTGAACTTTTAAACATGACTTGGCTGTCAGTTCTAAACTATTACAGCTCAGTATTTTGTGTTTCAATGTAGTTGAATGAGATAATATTATGCAAATATCTAATTAGCATATTTTACTTGATTTGGAAGCGCAGTGTTTGAGAAAGAGAGTTTTTAAGAAATAATTTCTATATTGAAAAAAAAAAGAAAAAAAAAGAAATATTTTAATCAATTTGCAAGTATTTTATAATTTTATGAAATGCATGTTTTCGAAAAGTACTTTTCCTTCTTTCATAAATAGTAGAACTTTAGTGATTTTTAAATAGTTAATACTCATTCTCTTTAAGTACGACTTTATTATGAAAAGCATATCAAGAATTAGCATAAATAACACGAAAGTTGTAATCAAATGTAAATTTTTCTTGAAGTATCTTTTTGAATTTGCAAATATTTGATTTGGCGTTATTATTATTATTATGATTCAATCATACAATTTTAATTTACCTACACATTAAGAAATTTTAATTTAGCTCTATAATTCATTCAATACAAATTACTTTTTCTGTAAATGTTAATCTGGGGGTTTTGATCAAATCTGTATACAATGAAACTACAAATTTGAATAAGAAAACCCGATTGTATTCAGAAACAAAACATTAATTTTACCCACCACGAGCTTTACACTAAAGTTCTTTCACACGAGGAATCCATATCTGTAATCAAAATTTTGCCTTATGTATACATTTTAGTCATAAGAACGCATGTGTTCTCTATTTTTACATTGCTTTCCTGTGTTGTTTTCGATCATACAATATTATTTTTTCAAAATAAAGCAATGATATTTCCACATTCTTGAGTGTGCTCCAAAATTGCATTGACACGCACTCTTGAACGCGTATCTGAATGGCTTGCTGTGTGGAGCGCGGTTAAGAACGTATGTGTAAAGGGCCTTTAACTCATAATTCAGAGGAATGGCGTTTGTTCATTAATTCGGCAAAAGTAAGGTAAAAGTTGTCCGTTATGCACTATAGACCAGTTTTATTAACAAATGCAAAATAAGGAAGAACTGTCTTCATATTCTCATTTTTCTAGGTAAGATACAGTACGGAAATTTCTTGCGTAATTACTTTGCCTTGTTGCTCGGTTTTCAATCAGGATACACACGATTATATTGTTTTTTAAGTGACTGGGAAGTAGGGACTGTAACAATCATTGAGTTGGAGATCATAAATTCAGGTTAGTAATTTAACGAGTTTAAACACAAAACATTTCCAAATCCGAAATGAAATAAAATTTATATTTTTTCACCAATTGAATAATAAAAGAACATATTTCGCACTGCCGACGGTAAATTAACTATTTTATTCTCCTGAAAATGTTATTGAATATTTTTCATTTAAGTTCTTTAAATCATAGTTTGCCAATTTCCAAACGTTAATTATATGCATAAATATACACTTTTCGCCCTTCAAAGTTGGGAAAATTCTTAAAAATAAAGGGGAAAAACCCCTCAATTGCAAATTCAATTGATATAACTTTCGTAGACTCTTAACTGTAACAATAAGTTTTTTTTTGCGGAATTAAATTAATAATGAAAAAAATTGGCATGCTGGGAGCATATAAACTGATATTGCTGTATTTGTGTTACATTATAAAAATGAGAAAAAGCTCTATCAATAATAGCAACGATTTTATGGAATAAAGAAACATGAAAAATGTTGAAATACCAATTATCAGTATTGTATGTCAAATTTAAAAAATGTATAAATAAAAATAAATAAATAAAAAGAATTTTGAATTTTGTGTTCTGTTTTAAAACAGTAAAAGATACGTGAAGGGTTACAATTGCATCTTTAGATCCGGTGGCAAATGCCGATGTTTCCGAACAAATAAATTTCATACTTATTCGTTTAACAGTAAAAGAAACGATAAGAGCAAACATTTTATTCAATTTAAAATCTTGTAAATGTCAAGTATTTTGGGTAAATCAAGCGCTAAATATTTCTTTATATATAGATAGGAAAAAAACGATGTCTTTTTTTTATTGCACATCCTCATGGAAAAATTGCTGAGTCAGAAATAATTCTTTAATGTCTGTAATAACGATCTTCTTAGCATCTTGAAAACAGAGACTAGTGCACTTATGATTTGTAAAAGCAATGTTTGAAGAAGGATTTCTGGGCAAACTATGCTCTGATCTCTACATCAAAAATGCTTTGAAAGCAAAATGAATCGATTCGTACATCCATTTTGAGTTCTTTAAGCTTCTTAACGTCAAAGATATTTATGTTTATCATTTTCGTATAAAAGACGCCCGAAATCTTAGATATGAAAGAATATTGCTTCGTTTCTGTCTGAAAAGATTTTGACAAGAAGTCTTAGAGGTTGGCAAATGTCATGAGTTTTAATCTTTATTATAATTTGATTGTCTAAGCTTTTTGTTATTTGAAAATGGAATGATTAAAAAGGAAGTGAAATATCAATGTTTTATGGTAAGAGTTTGTTTATAAATATTTAATTTACTAATATCTCAATGTAATTGTTTTTCAGTGCTTTTCATCATCATCATCACTTATATTTGTGTCGGGCCATCAGGCCCCGAACTGTCCTTTTACCCAGGTTCAATGTGAGCGTGCTTCAGAGGGAAATAAGTCTGAGTTGCCCGGAGGCTAACGTCACGTCCCCGATGGGCAAAAGGGGTATCCGCTTCACGGACGGAATAATAAAGTCCAGGTTAGATTTGACAATACAACACATAGGTAATTTTTTCTATTTTATAAGATATTATAGATATATATTTTTGATATTCTAAGCATTTTTTTAAAAACATAAATAACGTAAAGTTAGTATAAGGGGTTGCCTGCCGTCTAGGGGAGGCCATTGTTGTGTCCTTCCAAGTAGGCATTTAGGTTCTTCACGAGAACTTGTAAGTCTTTTATGAGGGAAGCAATAGTCAGGGGCAGAGAGGCTAGGGCCTCAACCTCGTATTTAGGTGGGACTGCGGTGGTTTCTTTAGAGAGCGCGTTAGCGTACGTTGGCTGATTTTTGGTTTTAATACTTTGCATAATTATTTCTTCCTTCGTTTTTGGGGTAGGCCGCTTTGGACAAACGGTGCTACTTGCTACGTGTTTCCCTTTGCAGTTTGAAGAAGTGGGTTTTTCTTCTTTTGGCCTAGTGCAATCTCTGGTCCAATGATTTCCGGCACTGATAAGACATACAGAATCAAGTGTGCAATGGTGGGAACTGTGCCCAAACCGTTGGCACCTAAAACATTGGAAAATTCTTTGCGTTTTTCGTAAGTGCTCAACTTTTACTTTAAAGTACGATATAGTTTCAATGTTATAAATTTCTTTGTTTTTTATCTTATCTTTTGGAAGGGAGAATATAAAGAGGGGCATTTTGTCCTTATGTTTTACCCTTGTCATTTGGGTAATCTTATTATAAGAAAAGCCTTTTTCTTCAATCTCGGTAATGATTTCATCGGGATCGAACTCTATAGGGAGGCCCCTTATTACCCCCTGAAGGTCTTTTTCTTGATGAAGCTGGCGGGTAAAATATTTGAATTTGTGCTCGTCAGCGTAATTCTTAATTTTGCGATGGTAAAGGGGGTTTTTAGTTTCAATAATTAGTTCTTTATTTTGTTTGTAAGTACCTACAATTTTGGTACCTACCAGTTCACTTAATTCTTTCAGGATGGGCTGTATATTGGGAATGTCCACGAACGTGATAGGAGGCTCTTTATTTTTTTCTTTGGACTGGTAGCTAAAGTGTATATCTACACTGGTAGATTCGTCTCTGTTTATCTTTCTGGTGGGCTTTTTATTCTTTTCTTTCTCTGGTGAGCTTTCAATTTCTTTTGCTGGGCGTTTTCTATAAACAATTGGGTTTTCATTTACATAAGTTAGGGGTTCACTATCGTCCATTTCAAAGTTTTCGAGCTAAAGATTTTCGAAATTATTTTTGGTCCTCAGAGGACTCTTTTGGTTGGGGATTTTTGCTTTTTTTCCTGGGAGTGAATTTCTTTGGGGGGGGGGGGGGAGTTTTCGTTTCTTTTCTCCAAATTAGTATCTAATTGAATGGACATATTTTCAATGACGCATTCTAATTCTCTATTCTCAGCATCTTGCTTAACCATCCTCTCTTTGTTAACGTCTAATCGTTTGTTAACATTTTCAATGCTTTTTTTGCCGTCGAACATAGCTTTAACCGCAATACTATTTCTGGCATGTAAGCATTTATATTTTAGACTTTGAAAAGCCTCAAGATGCTTTTAAGTATCCTTATCAGAGGGAAGTTTCCAACGAACTGTTTTATAATCAATGTCGAATAATTGATTCATAATTTCCTCCAGGACCTCATAATCATTAGAGTTATTAATTACACTGTGCAACACGAAAAATGTCCTTTGGATGAAAATGTCTGTTTCTTATGTATTTTTGGCTGAAAATTACGAATCTGCAATTATATTTTGCCTATCACGTACCATTTTCCCAAAATTCCACATTTTAGCTTTTTACGTATTTTCTGGATAAATTTGCATATTTTTATAATTTATCAACTTAATTTATTATAAATTATATCTTTCTCATTGATAGCGAGATCGTTGCCATTCTAGAGACCTTTTTAATGAAGCGACATTTTTGGCAACAAAAGCTTTATCTACTTCTCGAAGTTTTGAGTCTTTTACAAGACGACAAAGGCATTTTGTAGACTATTTTACGGAGCAAGAAAAAGTGGTATGCTGCTGTGATGTGAATGTACTATTTCAAGCATTAGGACATGAGCACAATTCAGCAGAGTGGCGCTTGTTTATCAGTGCTCCTCCATCTAAGTATTTTTTCCCCTATTCATTCCTGTAGCATAATCTGCAAACACAAAGGAAATTTCAAAATTACAAGTGGCAAAAGTATATGAAATGAGCCTATGATGATCTACAATGTGCCCTTTTCCCGCAATTGCATATTAAACTTGATTTATCGAAATATTTATAAAAGCTCTGGACAGAGAAGGAGTGGCTTTCTTGCATTTCAGGAACAAATTCAAAAGTTTAAGTGAGGCAAAAGTAAAAGAAAGGATTTTTATTGACCCCCAACTTAAAGAAGTCCTTTTATGATGAAGCGTATGAAAAGAAACAGTCAGAAGCGGAAAAATCAGCCTGGCTGGCCTTTAAATCAGTGCGCTCACGTTTCTTTGGAAATGGAGAAAGCTGAAAACTACAAAAATCTTGCTGGTGACATGATAAAATGCTTTTGTATTATTAGGTTGCTATATTTCATTAAAATTACACTTTTTGGGCTCCAGTATGAATTTTATTTCTCAAAACCTTGGTGCAATTAATGATGAGCATGAGGAAAAGTTTCATCAGGGACATCTCTGTTTGAAAAGCATTTCAGCGCTCGATAGAACGGAAGCATACGAATTAAATATTGTTAAACTGTTATCAGGGCAGACCAATAGATGATCACAAGAAGAATTGGGCAAAAAAATCTTTTTAGCGTTTGTGTTTTCAATAAGTATTCCTGAGTTACATTCTTCTGTAACCAAATTGTATAAATATGAGAAGTGGGTCTCCAGCAAAAACGCTACATGATGGACCATTTTGATTTGAATATTTGAATCAAGCACCTTTTGTTTATAAAGAATCACATAGTTTCATCTAAAGGGCAAAAAAAAAAGTTTAAATTTGCTGCACACTGTTATTTTTTCTACATTCTCAAACGGGGGAAGCCCCTCACGCTCACAAAGAACAAGGAACTGGGTTTGTTGATTCCGTTTTTCCTTTTCTTCTTTCCTTGGTTCTTCTCAGGCAAGTAGTTTTCGTCTTCTGATTTCTTTAATTCTTGATTCTCCATAATGGATTGGGTGAGGAGGCCATCTGCCTTGACTCGGTAATAGCTGCCTCAGTCTTTGAAAAGTTCCAAATAGACTTGACACATCCAGAAGCTAAGATACCAGCTTGCTTTTCAATTTCTTGGATAGTGATATTATTATTAGATTTAGTTGATGTACATTGAATTGGAATAGACATTGAACGCTGCGACCGAACACCGACTGCACTTCCATCAACAGGTTGCTGCAATTCCAAACTCACTTTTCTGTCAGCACGTGCTGGAGAGGATGACCTTGTAGAAGCTTTGAAGGTCAAAATTCAATTCGTCGTCAAATGTGCTGCTATTAGATTCGGATCTTCTGCTGCTACACCATAACAACTTTCAGGTTGGAACAGAGCTCGCTTATCCTTATTCACTCGGGGCATGAGACTTTATCCGCTTGTCTCCATCAGTTGAATCACACACCCTTCACCTTCCGGTGATGTGTATCGCTTCTGATTTTCAGTACTTTGAATATATTTTATTTAATAATTAATGGATCATATTAAAAAAATAACGGTGGTATGATTCAAGTGTATGCACAGTTTGAAAAAGCTGATTAACTAAAACTAAAGTTGATTTCCTTCGCTTGAATAAGGGATATATATATATCAGTTAGCAGCAGTGCCCAGCTACATTACTTATATAAAAAGCTTCATCGAAACTCAAATGAGGAACTGACAACAGAAAGGTATAGTAAGTCACCAATCCTGAACATTTTTAGGAGACATAAAAACTGTCTGAAGTTAGTTTTCCATTGCATTTTTAATGATAAATACTCTAAAATTACTTCAACTTCATTTTAATAAGACTAAATTTTGTTATCATATTCAAAATTTGAAGTTTTATGTACTTGAATACATCAGTTAGTTCGAAAAGAAAACAAGTACTTTTTTGTACATTTTCCATTTCCTATGTCAACGCCTAAATTTAAGTCTATGTGAAACTTCTTATTCAATGTCACAAATTGTCGTGCGTCTCTACACCTCTATTATATTTTGACAACTAAAGGATAAATTTACTAAATTTCCCGAATAAAAACCAGCAAATAGTTTGTTTCTATCACTTTCGGGTTTCATTTTTCGAGTACTTGAGTCATTAATGGAACACACTGTTTAGTAGGTCGATCACAGCTGAAATATTGAAACATGTTCAAAGTCATAGCGTTTTTAACCCTTTAATTCCCAACTCCGCCTCAAGGCGGACGAACATATTGACCGATCCTACCTTGTAGTGGGTTTAAGCCACGCCTCCTTCTGATGTTGCCCATGACATCATGATTTTTAGATGACTCTAGTTCTCTTCCTCTTGAGTTTTGAGATAAGAAAGAAACGAAAAGAACAGAGAGCGAAATTGAGTTTGGGAAAAGAAACAGAAGAATAGTGATAGTGCCATCTAGAAATCATGGTGTCATTGAAAGCGTCAGTATGAGGCGTGGTTTAAGCCTACTACTGGAAGGGATCGGTTAATATGCGGCAGAAGACGATAAAAAAAACTTGGGTATTAGGGGGTTAATTGCATTTTTGCATGTGCTTTCATGTGTGTGTGCGTGCTTAAAATAAAGTTTAAGGCAAGATCAGGAACCATTGAAGTTTAAACAATTTCAGTTTCTAGACTTACTTTAAAGTCACTTTTTTAAAATCTGTGATTTCATTGCGCCCACCTTTATGCTGATACGGAATTGTAGACAGCAATTAAACATTCACATATAGATTTTTATTCTACATTGAAGACCTGTGCAGATAAGTTAAAACCAGACCAAAGTTTGTGCTCTGGAGCAAGCAGTGTTAATGTGAATTTGTTCTGTTGCAAGGCTGGTTGAAAATTTGAGGTTACTACGTATTTTCATTAAATCTATCAATTCTTAATGAATATTTTTCCTAGAAAGGATAATTCAAGTATCAATACGAATACAAAATTAGACTACCAGCAGCATATTTAGAGCTCAGCAAAGCTTATCCTAGTCAGTTCATCAACCCTCAATGTAGATCAATAGATTTCTTAAAACTATTTATCCTATTTTCGATTTACAGTCGCTTCCTGTAAACTATTCCAAGTGCCTACAATCCTATTGGAGTAGTATTTTTTTCTAATTTCTAGATTAGTCTGGGATTTGAAAATATTGAAACAATGACCTTTGGTGCGTCCTTCAGTGCAAAAATGTAACTTATCAGTCTCTTCTATTTTAATAAATTTAACCAACTGAATCACTTACTCCATATAAGGTCTATCTAAACTTCTGTATAAAGTTCGAAGAGCTTCCATTGATAAACCCAAACATTCTGATAGCCTTGTTGCCCTGCTGATTAAACTTAGAAGCCTGACTTATTAATCTCTCAAGCTCAACAACATAAGTTTTTGCTTTTCTAAATAATGTTGATTGATTCGCAGGTTCGAGTTGCTTATTACAAATAATGCATTTCCCTTTTGGCAGTAGCATTATTGCAAAACACTTTTTAAAGCAAATAGAACGAAATAAAAAAACTTAAGACAAAAGAAAAAAAAACATCCATTAGACCATCCATTTTCTTAAAATCCAACGATGACAGCATGAAAATAAATGCTTAGGTCGTTATAGCTAAAATGCTCTTTCATTTAACTAATCTCGGATGACATTCGTGAATTTTAAAACGTATGAGATATTTTGTTTTTGAAAACGTTTTTTCTTGAGTTAGAAGGTGTGTTCCTGTCATTTTCAAAATGATCGGCTGCTGTATGTGCATTAAAGATAAAGATTTCTGATCTAAGTGGTGGATAATAAGAAGAAATATGTCATCCAGCAAAATATTTTACTTTTAGTTAAGTTCTGGTAAGATATTTATTTACGAATTGACATAACATATTGTTTTCTTTCCCCATAAAGCCGTGACAACGTAAAAAAGTATGGGGCTATCGCTTGTTATTTAATGTTGCAATCGTAGTAAAAATGCCATGAATTTTAAATAATATATCTTCTTTTAAAATATTTGTTTCTTCACTGTCTGTAATGTGGTTAGAGAATCAAAATAATCTTGGTCTGGTTCGGCAAAATTGATAAATTACAGTGTATTTGTCAATAAAGCAAATAGTACACCGTTAAAAATTTTCGTAAAAAATAGTAATATAACAATTTATTTGATTGCTAGTTTACCATATTTAACTACAACAGTCTAATGACCATTAAAAAGATGGTACTCAAACCGCTCATTGTGAAAAAAATCGTTTATTCTCTGTTTCTCCTAAAGAACGTTTAAGTAACCGTAATTTATGAGCACCACCTAGGTCTCGTAGTCAATAAGAATCAGCGTCCATCTTCGTTGTGGATCGAAGAAGTGTGAAGATTAGAATTCCATCGCATAATATTGTATATTTTTTATCTGAAAGGGGGAAATGAAGAGAAGATGAAGTTAGTAATAGTCATAAAAACTGGTTGTGGAAACATATCCCATTTAATTATTTTTTGATATTGCATTTTTATCTTTCTCAGAATAAGAAAAACTTCTCAAAATATTGGACATCCAGTAGGTTACTCTTTTCAAAGCATGGAAGTGCTGGCTTTCCACCGTGGAGGTCCGGGGTTCTATCCCCGTCTCCGGCAGACCTCCTGCTCCACCGTGTCCTCGCACCTCATTGTCCACCACAATATAATAGCTATGAACGGTTTCTACGCCTCGAAGACTCTACGCAGAAAGTTAATTACCATAGCAGTATGTTATCATAAGTGCTACTATATGGTAATGAAACCGTAAACTTTTGTATTTACGGCTTTTTAACTAAGCTGATTGGAAACAGTTTAGAACCCATAAAGATACAAATATGTTCCAAACCGTAGTTAGATGGACAAACTGCTTCCGGCTATTTACCCGTAATTTCATGATGACATTTCTAACAGTGTATATAATTTAGAAACATCGTCCATAGTTAAAACAAAGAACCTTCATCTCAAATAGGAATTTCATTATACTATGCCAAAGTTGGATAATATTTAGGATTCTATTTTTGGATGCATAAATAAACCTGCGTATCAGTGCCGCTTAAACTTTTTTAGAAGTTTCGACTAAAAGTTTTACCTTTAATGGGAAGTTAAAAGGGGTGGGAGCTTTCGACGGCATTTTAAAAAATAAATCTATATTTATGCTTTATGCCGTCGCAGATAAATGGAAAACATTCTTAATATCAATACTGATAAATGGTTATTTAGTATTTGGTTTCATTTTGTTACATTAGTTTAACACAAAGATACAATCTGTACATGTCAAATTTCAGAAAATAAAAAGCCACTTAGCTGCGTTTTTATTCCACTTATTTCCTTTTCATATTAATTTTTCTACGTAGCTTTTTTTACATGATTTTCCTTACTCCAACAAGGTACTTTACATGAATAAAATAGATAATCAACATAAGTTAAGCTCAAATTGTCAAAACACTTCCAAGAAATAGGTATTTAAAGACTTCAGTGAAACAACTTTATCAGTGCAAAAATACTTAGGTAAGTCGCTGATTCTTTATATGATATCCTTTATTACTTTGGCAATGATGGTTCTTTATGGGGTATTAATTACCCTTTAAAACAAAACTTCATTAAAGGAAGTTTCTTTGCGCAAACGTTACAGAGCACAGAGCTTCTTGAAACCTCGGATTTCTATTGAGCATCAATCATTTACAAAAACATTGTACCCTAGCGACATTTTATACAGCTTCTTCAAAAACATTAGGGAACGTATAAAATGATTGCATTTTTACATCAATATGCTAATCATATATCCTTCCAGATATTGTATTTAATACTAGTAGTAAATTTCTCAGTGTTGTACTTAATTTAGTAGCTCCAAACTGTAACACTAGTATTTTTTTCTCCCAGTTTTGCAAACCACGAGTCTTCTTTTGCTTTGTACACATGACAACTTCCCCTTACTGAAAACTAAAACACTGAAAAGACTGCTTCAGTTGAAATAGAAAGTTTAAAAAACTGTTACCTGACTGCGGAAAACACTGACAAGAAAGAAACAAACATATATACAAGGTACAAGCAAGATACAGACATATATACAAGGCACAAACATATATACATGAATACCTAAACTGATAAAAAAACATAACTTTTTTCCTTTTGGTTTTGCAGTAGACGGGTAAAAAAGAATGATAGTTAAATCCCCCTCAATAGTTTATCCTCTTTAAAAAAGAGGATATAAAGAGGCCGAAACTATTTTTTTTTTTTTGTAATGCATTTTTAGGAAAATAACAAGTAACCTATTAATTTGTTTGCGATCTATTATCTCAGAAAATAAAATAAAAGCATCTCTTGATTATACCAAGGTGCCTATTTGTTATTTTCACTGAAAATTCATCGGTCTATGAACATTTTATGCTAAAACAACATACAAAATGTTCCTCTTATCCACTTTGTTTTCCCCTCTCTATAGTTGTATCGAAAGAAAAGAGAACGGTTGTATGATTAATTCAATTGTTCATTCCGAAGCCAATTTCTTTAACAGTAGAACTACTTAATAGTATTACACAAGAAAATAATGAATGTTCTACTACAAAGTTAAGTACATTTTGTTGTCGCCTTAGAAGGCGGTTCATATATATTTCATTGTTGTACAGAATGTAGGTCTAGGAACAGATCTATGTCAACATGTATTTTTTCCAGCACAATGTACAGTATACGAGTATATGCGTAGTGTCTAGTTTTTTAAATTTCAGTACTGCATTATGGTTGCAGTTCATTCTGAAAATGTTTATTACTCCATAAGCCCAGTATATCACTTGTTTGTATATAATGTTTTACGAGGTTAGTATATAATGTGTTACTATACTTTTCCATAGGCTTTTTAAGCGATTTTTTTCTGTCACGTTTGCGTTTTTAATGTTTAATTATTTCATAATTATTAAGCATAATTATTTCTCATTTCGTCTTAAAATTTGTTTTTTATTTCTTTTCCAGAATATATCTTATTGAGACATAATTATTTGACTACTAGACATAGTGGCTAATTTAACATTTTAGTGCATTGTAGTGGAGAGAAGTGAAACATAATTTTCGTTGTTGTGTAGAAGAAATATTGATAAAAAGTGAAAAATTATTAAATGGAATGCTTCAGATGCAAATTGATTGAGTAAGAATAACTTTAATGCAAATGAATTTTTCCATTACTACCAATTTACACTTTAATAAATGTTATATAAATGTATGCAGATAAATGTTCAAAAAAATTAATTGGATCAATATAAACTCTTTAAATAATATAAAACCGGAAAACGGATCTCCCCGTATTACACAATTACAATGGTTTGCATTTTGTAAATGTTTTTTAGTTGGCGGATAAATCAAAGTCCAGACCTGATTAAATGTATAATGCCCTTCCTCTCTAACCTTTATTTCTAACTTAATATCAATTTTTCGAAAAGACTGCAGTCGTACCTTAAGTGAGGAAATTTAATCAGTCAAAACAATTTCTGTAGATAGATAATTTTCAGTTATGTTTTGAGCTCAAGAAGGAAAATTAAATAAACCAGATTAATTGCACGAAAGAGCATCCTTTCTAGAAATGTCTATTATTTTTATAAAGCTTTTTTGATCTGGAAAAGTGAAAGCAGTCGGAAAGCAAAAAAAAAAAAAAAAAAAAAAAAAAAAAAAAAAAGAGCACATTTAAACATAATAAATTTACTGCTAAAAATGAGTAGCACTGAAAAATAAGGAAATTGTGCTCATTTTCCAGCATTTTCCCTACTTAGAATAGCTCCTAGTAAAGAATACACAAGTTTTTTTGCAACTTTAGAGATATACAGTTGAACTTTTTAAATGCGAATAAGGTTAATACGAAATCACGGCTAAAACGAACATTTGTTTATTAGGTTTGGTTTACTATTTACTTACATTAAATATCTCACGCATATTACGAAGGCTAAAATACAAATTTCGGCTAAGACGAACAAAATTTCTGACCTATTAACGAAAAATTTTCTCGGTTGCAAATAATATTTTTAAAGGAAATTTTTGGTTATTTTTAGTCATTGTACACTACCAAGTACGTATTTCGAATCATACATTGAATCTCTCTGGGTTGCAATAGCTTATAGCAAAGTTGAAGAAGCTTTAGGTACTTTAATGAACCTTTATGAGATGCATCCAGAAAATGACAATATACAAATGTCACTAGGTATTTTTCAGCGAGATATGCGTATGATAGAATTTAATCTACCTAAAAAACAACTAACCATTAAGGATTTTTAAGTGAATTACCTTTTAAATTTTAAATGGTAAATTCACTTTTTCTCAATGTACTAGTGCGATTTAAAAGTGTATATTAGTAAAAATAAATTATTTGTTTTCACTATTTACTTTACTCTTTATTATAAATAGTAGTAGCTTTTTTTACACAATTTTACTTATTCACGTTTGTTACGAATAACGGCTAATACGAACAAATTCGCGAATTGTTGGCATTTCGTATTAAGCGAGTTCAACTGTACTCACTTTCTTTTCTGTATTTTTGCAGAAATTTCTTAGTTGAGGTAAATTGAAACACGAGTTCATTCGCTAATAAATAAACATGAAATTTTCATACACAGTTACTCACAAGAAATATAGCATCTGCTACAACGTACAAAATTTTATCACTCAATTCATCCGGGAGATAGGGAATGATCTAAAGTTAAAATATTGAAATTTTGTTTCCAATTACCCAAACTGACCCTAATCGTGCTCATTAACAACAAAAAATGATGTAGTTTATTGTCTCTATCGCTGTTTTTTATGACGAAATATAATTAAATCAAAATTGCTCTGAGCAATTTTGATTTGCTTATTTTTTTTATCCTTAGTAGTTTTAGATGTATGACTTTTCATAACAGTCAGGCAATTGCATGACACAGTGCTAATTTATTCTCTTTTACGACTGAAATGGCGTAAAATGGCATTGCGCCTACCCTTCTCGTATTTTGGACTAAAAATTTCTGTATTGACGCTATTGGTTTCTAGTTCTGTTATAGATCCATGATTTATGCTAGAAACTACTCCCAATCGTTTTGTTCTTGTAACGACACTACCTTGTTCTTTGATTCGGATGAAATCATCAAATTGTTCTTTGTGCATTTCATTCCTCGATATGTTTGCAGTACACAGGAAATTTTGTTTATATTGCATGGCATTAGTTATCTAGGAAAAAACAGAATGTCATGTCATTATCCAAAATGTCATTAACTTTCGTCGGAATGGGGTCAGAACGTGCGGTGGGACATTATTTCTTCAACTTTCTGCACAGTTAAAGATCTTTTTCTATTAGTTTGAAGACTTATTTCTTCGAGATCATCAAGGGATGAACAATCGAATTACTTGTCAATGACAGACTAAGATGTGTCATCAGCAAGCCTCGGAAGTTGACGATAATGCATTTGTTCTGTATTTTTTGCATTTTTCGATGTTTTTTCTTGTTTTTTAACATTTTGTAAAGATTTTTACAGCATTTTTTGCATTTTAAGGATATTTTTCAGGACATTTTTCTACTTTTTAGATTTTTTGCCTTTTTTAAAATAAAATTTCTGATTAAAACTTAGTTTGATTAATTAACTAAATTTTAAAAAAAAAAAAAAAAAAAATCAAAAAGAGTTGGTGAAGGGCAGAATTGCGAATCTATTGCTACAAAACTAAATGAAGACAACTAGAAGAAAACAAAGAATTTTTGACGCTGAAAAAAGTTGCTGGTGGGTTTTAAAAGAAAGAGATTCAGCTTGAATTTGAAGAAAATATTTCTCCATAAGTTTTTATATTTATTTATATTAACTTTGGTTCTATATTGAAAAACATTTTTCAATATATAAAAACCTATTTTCGGATGTGCACTTTGATAATGTAAAAAACATATTCTTAATTGTTCAGAGTAATTTAGATTCTCTCATTTATGATATTAAAATTCTCAAAACACGTTTCCCAATTATTGGTTGTATTACTTTTATTTGTTATTTATTTATTTTTTAGAAAGTCATTTGATGATGGTGTTGTTATAATTTTTCAAAAAACAAATATTTAAACTGCTTCAATCAAATTTCGACCTCAGACCTTCAGTGCATTTTTCAAAAGAATTAGTGATTTTTTTTTCAATTTTAATGACAGTTTTGGTTAGTTTTTGTTAAATTTTTAGAAATTTTTTAGGTTATTTACTTCTGGATCTGTCGTTCATGTTTTAGACCCAGCAATTCAGTATCATGTTTTTATCGCAATCATTAGTATTTAAACTAAGGAAAAGTTAAAATGAAATTTTAACTGCGATGTAGTAATGATTAAAAACACATCATAATAGCATTTCGTTTAAGTATCTAATATTTTTGTGCTTTAATATTATTTTTCAAAGCTATTTTGCATCAAGCATAGTAATTGTAGATATTACATTTTCTCTTATTGCTAACCAGGTGCTTTTCAACAATGTTAAAATAAATACCGAACATTTAGTTTTATTCATTTAAAAAAAGTTGCATGGCAAAGATGGTAAATGAATTTTTGTGGTATTATGCACAAAAATAAATAAATAAATAAAGCACCAAAGAGTATTAATTATTGTTGTATTACGCACGAAGTTTTAGGCACAATTCCTTTCAGATAATTCAATACAGTCACTTCCGGTTGATTTATTGCTCCGCGTGTAACCACTCACGCAGTGCTTTCTCGTCAATACCTTTACAGCCAGCCATCTTTTGTAAAACGTAAAATGTGCAAATCTATTAGCTATATTTCAAAATAAAAAAGAAATAAAGAAAAAGAAAATCCTCATCTCTTTCAGCGGATATTTGCCGTTACAGTTTTTTAATAGTTGGATGTTATTGATTTTCATGCTGAAGTAATCCCAAAAATAACATTGGAAGTATCATTTTACGAAAATGCAAGAAAAGATGTTAAAGATGTTCTAACTTTAAAAAATCATTTTTAATGTAGAGTATTTTCTTACATTGTTTAAAAAATATTTTGGTCTTTAGTGAAATGCTTCCGGATAATTAGCTCCTGAATAACTAAGAGTCAATAATAATAGGATATAAGTGCCAACTCATGTTTCTTAATGTACTAAAAATCAGGACTGCACACTAGGGTAGAGTAAAAAAATTTTTTTTAGAACTTTTAATCGGCAGGGTGCGGAAAAGGTGCCCTATAAGTCCAAATGAATATGTGTAAAATTTTATTTAGTTTGGACAAAGTTAAGATGCGACCCAACACGGCCAAAGTTTGACGGAACAAATACGTTACGTGGATTTTTGTTCTCGTCAACAGTTATAATAAAAAAACTATATTATATTGTTTGCGTTATGTTCCAAATAACAAAATATTTCAATGCTCAGATTGTCTAAATATTTCCTTAAATTTTCGTGCAAAAATTCGAAAACCAAGTCAACTTTCCGCGTCAGAATCGGTCAAGATTTGAGAGCACCAGTTGAAAACCGTAAGTTTTGACTGATCAAAAAAAGGAAAGGAAAATGATCATAGGAACAACAGACGCTTTCGTAACAGAACAGCTGAATCAGCAAAAAAAAAAAAGGAAAGGAGGAGAAAAAAGAAGATTAGATTATTTTTCTGCATCCGCTGAAAACATTTCCATTGGAAATACATTAAATTTTAAACCAGAGAATATATTTGATTCTAGTGGTTATGATGAAGAAGTTGACCTCGAATTCCAGACTACTCCAGCTTCATTTAAAACAGTAGACAAAATGTCTCAAATGCTTCTTATGCTTCCAACTTTAGCAAGGAAATGTGAAAGGCAAGGCATTTCTGACATGCAGGCAGCTTCCATTGCTACTGCTTTGTTACAAGATGTTGGGATAGTATTTGAAGGGGAAGCATCAAATGTGATCGCAGTAAAATTCGCAGCGATAAACACAAATACAGGACTGTTGTAGAAAGAGCCAACTGTGAAAACCAATCTATTGATTCACTCAAGTGCTTGTTTTTTGATGGAAGAACAGATAACACAAGAACTCAAACTAAAAAGGGCGACAAATAATATAGCTCAGTTATACAGGAAGAACGTCACATACTCGTTTAAGAGCCAGGTGCAAGGTACAGTGGCCATGTGACCCCTACGACTGGAGAGTCTCGCTCTATTTAAAACATCCATAATCAATTACTTCCATGATAACAATATGTCTCTTGAATCATTGCTAGCTGTCGGATGTGATGGAACAAACATTAATAGTGGCACAAAGGGTTGGGTTATACGTTTGTTGGAGATAGAACTTGGTCGACCATTACAATGGTTAATTTGCTTGTTGCATATTAACCCTACACTGCGCCGTGTTGTTTTAAACAACACCTCCATTTTTTGTTCACTAAGCTTTTATTTTGTGATATTTTTAACACATGTGGCGCATTCTTTCGTTTCATTTTGTATGTGTGATCATATTAGTTAATATAGTTTCCCCTAGATCTTGTAAACTGAACTCATTCATCTTTTTTCACAAAATCGTAAGACATGTTGATTTCGTAAAAAACAGTAACTTCTTAATTTTTTTTCTACAAATTTTAAGCAACAATTTCATTTAAAAAAAAGTCTCTAATTGCTTACATAGTTTTAAAATAAAATAAATATAAGTTGTCCGAAAAATTTCGGGAAAAATATATATTAAGGCACACCTTTTTCACTTGTTGTTTTAAAACAACACCGCGCATTCGGGTTCAATTTTTATGCTCTTGCATTATTCGCAGTATAAAAATGAACAGGTGTCACAGGTTGTTCTATTTCACTTTATTTAGTACCTTTTAGAAGATTATTGTTAAATATTTCACAAATTAGCTTAAAGTGGTCGATTAAATTATTATTTAGGAATTTTGTTTAAAATCAACTCACGCTCAACTAAAGAAGATACGAACATTATCGCATAGACCCCCTACAGATATTAGGTTTCTTGTTTAAAATCTTTTAGTGAAATTATTATTAAACTTTATTGGTAATCAAAGTAAAAATTTGCACATGTAACTAGTAATCCTTCGATTGTACGTTGCAGTAGAAAATCCTTCCAAAAACCTCGGGAGACTAGCAGCATGTATAATCAGAGTATATGCTCCAGTCTGGTTTCTAATTAAGGAAAAACCACGTTGTGATGAAGGGGCCAGTAATTTTTGGAAACTTATATCCTATTCCAGGTACTTGGAGCTCAATTTAAAACAAATAATTGACCCTATTTTAAGAAGAAATAGTTTTTATGCTCATACCGAAATTCTTCTCCCTTCTATGCTCAAGTATTACAGGATACATATTACAAAACAAGCACTGAAACTAATACTTTTATTCAGAGAGCAGAAAATTTCAAATCTTAGAAGTTTCAAGCTTCCTTCTATAAACCTAGATTGATCAAAATACACAGACATGATAAGTTGGCGTGATGAAGTAATATGTGATTAACCTGTGTTTAAAAACCTCTGAACAGAAGACATTCAGAAATGGATTAATTCAGCTACAGATGAAGTCCAAATTAAACTTCCAAAGTCCCCCTGCCACTCTCAAGGAACGGAGCGATATGTGCGTCTTGTAATTGAGGCTTCGGATTCATTCTTGTTAAGCTTTCTTCTAGAAGTATTATGACTCAGTTCAACACAAAGAGTAAATATGCAGTATAATTTGTGTTCATTGGGTGTGTGTCTGAATTTTCATGTTCACGACGTGCTTTAAAAAATTTTCAGAAAATATTTTTTGCAAGTCTTAGTATTCGTAATTTAATTGCGATTAAGAGAGTTCCTTCTATCCTTTGAGTGAAATAATAAGTAATTTTTGTTGTTTCCATGGCAATAAATTTTATTTGACATCGTTTCCACAAAAAATAATTCGCTTTAATTGAAGCAGCATATTGCCATCATTTCAACGCAATGATAAATATTTCAAGTGGCTTGGGACGATCTATTAAGATTCCGCACTGAAATTTTGCAGGCGTTCATTTGAACCACAAAGGCACCTTTTATGCCCCCTGCCGATTTAAAATTAAAGAACTTTTCCCCCAATAGCGTTCACTCCACCCTAATGCACACTTCTTAAATAACACTTAGCATATGATAATCAAATACAGTAAAACCGGTAAAGTTGACCACCTTTGTAAGTTGACCACTTTTGTCAGGAACGGAATTAGTCCTTCAACCTCTACCTCACCCTCTATAAGTTGTCCACCTGTCTAAATTGACCACTAAAGTGCTGCACTGCAAGCGGTCAACTTACACAGGTTTCACTGTTGTAGCTTATTTAGGCCATCTCAGTTTTTCTCTGAATTAGCTGATTCGTTTTAAATTGCGTATCAGAGAATTACAGCAGTTAAATTGCTTCATATGATAATCAAATAGTAGTTTACTTAGAAATAGACTCAAATGAACTTATCTGACTTCTAAGAAGTTTTAAATTATTTCTTTTCTGAAATATATTCTTGAAATACGTCAACTGCAGCTGTACAATAGTTGTTTTGTTTTGGAACTTCCACGCAAAACTTGCCACCGCAGTTTTTTCTGAATTACCTAATTCATTTTAAATTGCGTACCAGAGAATATCAGTAGTTAAACAGCTTCTAATATTTAAAAGATAACGTCTTTTGGAACTCACGGAGCCCAGTATCTATAGATGCTACAAGTCCAAGTTTATTTATTTACAGTGAAACCTGTGTAAGTTGACCACTTGCGGTGCAGCACTTTAGTGGTCAACTTAGACAGGTGGTCAACTTATAGAGGGTGAGGTAGAGGTTGAAGGGCTAATTCCGTTCCTGACAAAAGTGGTCAACTTTATAGGTTTTACTGTATTTAATTATTTAAATATTGACGTTATGAACAGAATTTACTCACAAGATATGTATATATTGCCTAAACATTAATTTTTATGTTTGAAGCTACAAAATAAATGTTACAATGACATTTTCTTTAATAAAAATGCATTCTTACTGCCGGCAGGTTTTTCACGTTTTTATGTGCTTTGCTAAGAAGGATGAATTTTCATTTCCTTTTCCTTTAGTAAAAGAAACGCCGCTCGTTAAATATTTTAATAGAAGAATACTGCTTTGAAAACACAGTTCTCATTTATTCAAAGAGTGCAGAACTTGCATTAAAAGGAAGCAAGTTTCTTCCTAATTGCATATCATTATGCAAATGAAGATTCTTTTGTAACACTTTAATAAATACATTCCTTCATTCAACTCCTGAAATTGAAAACGGACATTTTAAATGCAATGATTGAGTTCAAAATTATTTTCACTGATTAATGCACAAAATGTTTCTTCATTTGTAAAATTTTTTGCTTGTGAAATGTTTCGAATCGATAATATTTTAATACCGTCATTATTTTTTCAGTGCGCTATTGAAGTATTTTAAGATTTGTATTTTATTCAAGCTTAGCTGTACAAAGTAAGGCACAAATATTCGAAAATATATGTGAAAGTAATTATAATCAAGATGCATTTTTGCGTTACTTCCACCTCTTATTTTCTAGGAAATTTTTTTTTTCGTATTATGTTCAATCCATCGATATTCTAGAGAAATTCTACACAATGTCTCAGTAATCTTAGATCATGTGTACAATTGTATATTTTCAGAGAGGGGGTGGGGCAATAAAATTAAGGATACGTATTTAATGCTCCATACTTCTTGCAAATTGCATTCTATTTTTACTGGCAAGGCAGTTGAGCAAATTTAGGCAATTATCGATAGTTAAAGTTTGATAGCACCCAGTCACTATCGAACTTTAACTATCGATAATTGCCTAAATCTGCTCAACTGCCTTGCCAGTAAAAATAAAAGAGTAGTTCTTCAACGGATTCCGGCCCACTGTGCAATCCAGGGAAACGAGGCGGCTGATTTCTTGGCAAAAAAAAGGGGCCTCTGTTTTACAGACATCAAATCCCAGACTTCCTTTTAAAAATATTAAATGTCTAGTAAAGAACATCTTTAAGGACTCTTTCCTCGAGGAACTTAGACATCGTAATTCCAATAAACCGTGGCTAATCCAAATTCTAGATGTCCCTCAATGGCCTAGAATGAAATCTGTTGCCATGTTTCGTCTTTTATCTGGCCATGACTGCCTAAACAAACATCTATATCGCATCAAGGTGGTCACTGAGCCTTTTTGCACCTTGTGTGACCTTCTCGAAGAGATGGACATGTCTCACCTGTTTCGTTGCCCCACCCTTCCTCGGACATCAATCTGGGAGCGATACTGGGCTTCTCGCTATCATTTATAGATTTATTGTTATCGTTTGATTTCCAATTGTCTTTTAACGTGCCATTTGAAATAAAAAAAAAAAAAACTTCTTGCAAATGATTGTATTTTAAATATTAAAATTCAAATTTATGTATGACTTGTAGACCAACAACATCAAATTGTAATTTATATCATTCCAAACGGAATTGCGCTAAATCACTTTTTCGCTCAAAACATATCATAAATCGTTTAGTTGAAATCCAAATATCTTCATTGGAAGCGTTTTTAGATGTACGAATTGATCAAATTCGATTTCATTAATTAAACTTTAATGTAAAATAGTTAGGCAGAGGATTATAAATGACAATTCAATGAGTTATTAAGTATTATCATTCGATCATAAAGTTCTTGGTAAAGCTCATATGCATGATTAATGGTCCCAAAGTTCCGGGGAAACCTTAATTCTGATATCGAAGATAATTTTAAAATTACTTTCCTTACTTACGGTACTTAGATCTAGTTATCAGTAAATACTAGTTATCCGTATCTGTCTTATCTATAAATGATCATTAAAGTAGTTTTTATCAGTATGATATATTTGACTTATTGACTGTGTGGCTTTATTTCTAAATTATTTTTACTTTATTTATAAAGAACTAAGCTTGTAGGTCCTGTTTGTTGGAATATTTCGCTCTTGCACATCATTCAAAAGTTTCAAATAGTTGTATCTAGAACGAGGGAAACCTGAAAGATTGCTGAACCAGCGTTTCCCAATCGCGAATTAGGTCGCGAATCCTCAGGGGTTTGTGCGGTGTAGAAAGGGGGTTGGCGAAAATAATATTGCAATGCAGAATTTGTTATTGCTATAACGTAAAAGAAAATAATGAAATAATACATTTTCATACGTATTAAGATGGAGGGTCCCAGACAACCACAGATATCTCTTACATATCCAAATAGATCCAAAAAACATCCCGGATATCTGCTGGATACGTTGGATATCTAACAGACATCCACATATATACAAATCCTGGATTTGGATTTCCTCATATCCCTCAGATATCCAAATAGTAAACATGATATGGATATAGATATTCGGACATCCTATGGATATCCAGAAACATCCAAGTCATGGATTTGGATTTCTGCATATCCCTGAGATATCCAGAATGTAACATGTGTTGGATATATATATTTGGACAGCCTATGGATATCCAGACTGTTACATGTATAAGATATAGATATTCGGATAGCCCTGTGGATGACTGTACGATATTCTCCATGTTATGTTATAAATATTCCAGGTATGTCTGTTTCATGACATCGCTTAGATATCGCTTTTGTGGATATTGATGGATTTGTCTTTGTTTATATTTAGGCTTTTGGACTGCTATAAAAATAAAGAATATAAAATAACAAATATTTCTAGCAAAGTCTCGTATTTAAATTGTAAGTTTCTTTTAAATATCGAAATGATTAGAAATGAAGTAAAAACTTCGAATTGCAATGGTAAACTCGACTCTTCAACGCTCGCGGTAAAGTGCAGACTATTTTTTTTTTTTACTTTAAGGGGGGAAATACGTGTAAAGGTCTCAAAAAATTAAAAAAATGTTTTTCTTCATAGATCGATTCTACAACTATTCAATAATATACCCTGAAAATTTCAAAGCAAAATTTCAAGTCGTTTAAAAGTTATAAGCATTTGAGCGAGCGCCCCTTTTGGAGCAGTTGAGCAGGTAGTCTGTCACCTGAGTGATGAATCACCTGAAGGAGTATTAGAGAACGTTAGCAGATGTCCTTTTATTTCTTTTGACACTTGAGACCTCGGATAGAAATTTCTATAAGTATTAGTATTTATAAGTATAAAAAAATTGATTCATTACTGCCTTAAATGTACCTTAAATACCACTCTTTTTTTTCAAACGCGTTTTTCTCGAAACTACATTTTTCGAATTTGTGTACACTCTAGCTCGCAGAGTTTTTGATCAATCCTTATCAAATTTAGCACACATTTTGTTTATATATACACGCTTTAGTTGAACTAGAATCATAAACATATCTTTATTTCTACTTTTTTTTATTGTAAAAAAAGAAGGAAAAAAAAGGTTAAAAATCGTACTTACCCTGGTGTGCAAAACTTAAGCAACAATGTAAAGTTTAAGCAGATAGCTATGAAATTGAAGAAAAAGAGTTCTTGCGATTAGTACAATGAATATGTAATTCAGTAGAAAGGTCATGCGGATGCAAATATCAGGAACATAGCGTCAGAGGCAATGCGAGCTATGCAAAACGCTTGCTGTTGGCGCGCACCTTAAGAGTGCAATAAAAGGAAGGATGGAAATGCAATTAAAGACATTCGCTGTAGGTGCAAGTGAATTTTTTCTTGAACTATGGCTGGAAGAAATCATCTGGACTATTTCACACGTGGAAGAATGATCGGAAATTTGGAGGAGGGTCGCAGAGTGACCAGTGTAGCTGAAGAGTTCGGAATCAACAAAAGCGTCGTTTCGCGCGCTTGGAAAGCCTTCCGAACCACAGGTACAGTTGTCAGAAAGGTTGGCTGTAGCCGCCCCAGAAAAACAACTGCAGTGGATAACCGATATATCGTCCTGCAGGCGAAAAGAGCCCGAAGCCAGTCGGCAAGCGCCATTGCTCAGCAACTGTGTACAGCAACGGGGCAGCGAGTGTGATGGTTTGCTGTGGACAAACGCCTTCACAAAGGTGGCGTATTCGCTCTTCGTCCTGAACGTTGCATCCCTTTGACAGCAGGCCATCGGCGCCGCCGTTTAGAGTGGTACAAGGCGCCTAAAAACTAGACCTCTCATCAGTGGAGTCATGCCCTCTTTTCGGATGAGAGTGGTTTTAGTGCCACACGCGATTCTGGACGCCAGTTAATTTGGAGAGAGGTCGGGACACGGTTTCCTCTCAGTAACATCGTTGAAAGAGACCGTTACGGTGGTCCTGGAGATCTCGTCTGGGGAGGTATTATATTGAACGGGCGGACTGAGCTCCACATTTTCGACAGAGGCTCTGTAACAGAAGATCGCTGTTGTCAGGAGGTACTCCTTCCCCATGTGCGTCTGTTCAGAGGTGCCATTGGACTAGACTTCATTGTTATGGATGACAATTCACGCCCACATCGGACACAATCTGTTCAGCTGATACTAGAAAGTGAAGATATCACTCGAATAGACTGGTCAATGTGCTCCCCTGATTTAAATCCTATTGGAGATGCGTGGGATGCTTTAGGGAGACGCATTGCAGCGCAATTACATACTCCTGGGAACACCCAAGAACTGAAACGGATACTGATTGAGGCATGGGCACTCTTACCTCAAAAACTGGTGGACAATCTGGTGAAGAGTATAGGGAGACGATGCGAAGCAATCACTACAACACGGGGAGGACATATCCTATACTATGGAACATCTGCGTGCTATTCTTCCTCTTGGATAGACAATCATGTGTAACGATATTATGAGTTCAATTAAGTTTATTTTTGTTTGATTCCACATTGTATGAATTGTATTCATTTTTACGCAATTTTGCTTTCATCATTCTTTAAGTACGACACTGCTCTCTCCCGTTTCTAAATTTCATTTCTCTCAGATGATTTTTCAAGGAGTTATGGCAAAAATAACACTTGTTGCTTAAGTTTTGCACACCAGTGTAATTTTCCCATTCTAAAAAAAAATAGAAATTTTCAATTTTTTGTGATGATTTTAGTTCAACTAGAAGAGGCACTTATAAAAAAGTAGATTTAAAAAAAAATTGACTTCAGATAAAAATTGTGACCTCCAGGATGTACGCAAATTGCCGATCCGGATGGCGACTTACAGTGTGCAGCAGCCGATATCTCCGGGATTTTTCAAGAAAAATGTTTCAAAATTTCAGTAAATGTTCTTCAATATATTTACAAAATAATCTCAAAATCTCAATAAAATATATTCATTCTTTACATGTTAAAAAACATTCATGAAAATGGCTCTTAATACGCCGTTTTACACGTATTTCCCCCCTTAAGGTAAATTGGTAAGTAATATTTTTGTTTTAATCATTATGCCTTCGGTAAGAAGTTAATTTAAAAGTGCACCGATCACAGTCTCTTTCAAGTTGGATTTATGAAATGTGTATTTGTTTGCAGTGGCTGTGCTAATAGTTCGTTTAACGCAACATGCCTCAGTGGATTTTACTTTTTTGCAGAAAAGAATAATATAGTAAAATAATGGGAAAAAATTATTTCAATATGTCAATGCCGCAAGACGTTATGGCAGTTTGAATTTTGGTAAAATGCGACATTTTCCAGATTATGGCCCGTTTTTATTAAAAGCGCATTCAACTTGCCTCAATGATAGTTACATTTTTTAAAAGTGCTAATACCTACCTTTCAAGTGACACCACTTTTGCCATGGCAACTAGAAGGCGCAAGCCGTTGTCAGGCCTTAAAAATACTAATGAATGCCGAAAACACCAATTTTTCTGACCTTCTGTGACCTTGCGGCAACAACTTGCCACAATCTTATCATCCATTATATAACGTTTATCCCTTTTATGTTCCATATCTAAAAAAAGTTTGGAGGCAGGTTGTTTGCGCAAAGAGTTGTGGCTCATAACGAATTCCATGTCTTAAAAATTCGCTCAGTTTTTGCCCGCTCACATTGACCTTTGGGGGTCCATAAGAGCTGAACAACTCAACGTTAGAACAAATAATGCTGGATTTGGTCTTCTCATAAGACAAGTATCAGTTGATAATTTTTTGAGAAAAATCTGAGATGGCATGAATCACCCCATAATGCTGTGTGACAGTTTCTCAGATTCTGGCTCTTAAAAAGTTTTGTAATACTATGTAATTTTTGCTATATTTCTTGCTTTGTAAAATATTGAAATGTGCTAATGATTTATTGCATATGCATGGAGTGTTGACCTGTAGCCTAATATATATATCTAGTATTGAGTATATTCATTAAAAATTTTAATTACTTAATCATATTTTCCTAAAGTGAAGATTTGAAAATAAATTTTAAATACTTTCAAAAGTAGTTATAGGAAAATAATGGCTATGTAATTATAATTTGTATTTTTTTAATTTACATTGCTGAAATGTATGTTATGCTATAGGCTTAGTACACTTTTTGCATATGTAATAAATCTGTAGCATATTCTGATGTTTTATGAATACACAATAACCATTCATTTGAGACCTCCTATGGATATTCAAGCTATATCCCTTTTTCAAGAGATGGATATCTCTTGGATATCCAAGAAATAACCTGTACGACGTCAAGATGCATAAGGGATATCTATTAGATGTTTTCAGGATAACTATGAGATATCCTGCATATCCATGATATATCTAATACACGTCGCAATATCGTGACGTCTCTGGGTAGTCCAAGAGCTGCAACCTTTTTGACGTTCTGTGGATATTCAGCAGATATGTGGAAAATATAAAAAATTACTAAAATGTTAAATGTAGCATTATATTCGGCTAATTTCTCATGTACATTTCACAAAGTTTAACCCGAAGATATTTATTCAGTACTCCCAATTTTGTACTCCCAGAGAGCTCCAGGTCTCGGTACTCGCACTTCTCACTCTTTATTCCAATTTTTCTGCATTATCGCAATGAGAAATTTGAAAATATGTAAATTTTAATATTTCAGTAATTTCAACAGCTTTTGCAAATTTTGAACCGAGAGATATTTATTGATTGATTTAGAGTTTGTACATTCCACAACACTTTCGCGCTATCAGGATAATAAATTGTGAAGATATTTTTTAAAAATACATGTTTACTGCCGTAATAATAATTCAAAAAGAAAAAATAATAAAAAATTAATAATTAAAAAATATATATTAGTTTTCTTGTATCTGTACTTTAGTTTGTATTTAAACTTTTGAGTTTTGCAATTAATATTTTCAATTTTTTTGTTATGAATTACTGTGTAGCATGGAAAACAAATGTGCTAGCAAACTTTATTGTTTTGTAACCCCTTACTAACGGCTATAGAAGGGCGTTCAACATTTTCTTTTGAATCTTAGAAGGAGTTCGCATAAAAAAAAGGCTGGGAACGACTGCTCTAAACTAACAATTACAGTATGTGAAGCTGCCGCAATATATTTAAAGTTTTATACATCGCTATGTAATGATGCAATAAATTTGCCAATATCGTGAGATGCCATGATCTAACAACAATTCCACTTTTTTCATGTCTTTTCCAGCTGCGTAGGGAAGTGCTTGAAGAGATGTTGGAAAATGTACTGCCGCAAATTTCAAAATGCATTTCCGTTGCTGAATTGATATGCACTTCATTTCCTTAAGGAGTAAACTTGAGATTACTAGTACGGTGGAGTGGGGTAAGTATCATGAAATTTAACTAATTACCGAGTAGTTATGTAACTCGAAGTATGTGAACATTACGTAAGGGCTTTTTTATTATGCGCTAGTGATATAGGGTCAGTTGGAGTAATTGTAAACATGGGGTAATTGTAAACAAGCTTCATAACTAAACTTGTGGTGATTTTGAAAACTTAATTGCGGGTAAGTGATGAACTGCCAACATGGGCAAGACGTTGAAAAAGTTTCGTATGCTTTGAAACAGCTGTAGAAGCGTTACCACTGTTTGAAAATGACACGGTGAAAAAAGTTGTTTAACAAAATTTAGTGATCTTACATTTTCCTCTCCAGCTCATCTGCAAAAGCGATGTAAGCGGTTTCAACCATTTTTATTTGTCTTATGGAATGCTGCTAAAAACATTTAGTTATGAATTTAATCTTCCCTGTTATTTTTCGTGTACAAGTTAGGTGTTTACAATTACCCCAGAAATTTCGTAATCTGGGATAATTGTAAACACTTAAATTATCCTATTTCCAACATTTTGGGGGGACAATAAGTTCTATATTTTGATGTAAATTACACTTTTGTGTCTATTTTACATAACTGTTGTTGTTGTTGCTAATGCCACTTGGAAATCCAAGCCCCCCTTGCAGTGCGACCATGAATTAAGTAAGCTCCTACTGATTATATTATTGAGCTCCGCTAGAATGAAGTACACTTGGCTCAGAGGGGCTTAATGATTTTAAACCAGCTCCCAGATGAGAGATCGTCGCCTAGGCTGGTCCCTCATAGGAAATTATTTCAAACTTGGCGGACTATTTGAAGCGACAATGTATTTTACATGTACAGCTCCCTTTAGCGCACTCGGTCTCAGAGTAATCAGTCGCGGGAGGTGGTCACCCTCCTAAGCGTTGACCACGGACAGTTGTGCTTCACTTTCAGTGCTCTGTGGGATCCAAGCTAAACCGATTGATCCAGAGGGACAAATTTTACATAAATTTGTCGCATTAGTTGATGTTTTGCAAGATGTTTGTCGTTAAATGATCTCAGCCGACTCATAACATAACTTAGCCGACCACATGCGGCCTGTTGGTCACAGATTGAGAACAATTGTTCCGGAACTTCTTAAGCCTTCAAGCAGACTGTGTATGACACAATTTTCCATTTGCATCAACCTTATTTGAAAATAAATCACTGTTTACAATTACCCCAGATCTCTGGGGTAATTGTAAACACACTGGGGTAATTGTAAACACGAGTTCATTCCCTAACAAACAGTCATAAAGTCAAAATTGTTGTGCACATTTACTCACCAGAAGTACAGTAGTGGCTACAATGCTCACAATTTTATCTCTGAATTCATTCAGGAGGTAGGGAAGGATCAAAAGTTAAAACATTGAAAAAGCGTTTACAATTACCCGAACTGACCCTACTAAATAAACAAAAATTCTTTTTTTTTCCAGAAATTATATGTGAGCAAAAGTAGGGGGCAACTGGACTATCGTATAAGGGAAATGTGATTTGCGGTTTTTCGACAACTCAAAAATTTTAACCGGAAAAAATCACTGAATCTGGTGTAGAATAACAAGTATGCTATCCAAGCAAAAGTAATTTGTAATCAAACCAGAAAGGTTGCTGTTATGTGGTCTCTAAGTGTAGGTAAATGAAATAGCATTACGGCTACCCTGCTGCATCCTATCATTTGTCATCTCTTACATGTCACACAGATGCCTTCAAGTAAAATAATATATACATATATATATTACTGTGAACGTCCGAAATTGGAAAATATCGTCCTCTTTTTATTTCAAAAATGCTCGTGTTGGCTCATGCAAATAGTTGACCTAGTGCGTTCCCGAAAGATTGGTACCCTCTCTTTCAGCGGCACCACAATGAGTGCGAAACTATCTCCACATGAGAATTTTGACTCCTGTTTCTCCACCTGAAAGCGCAAGCACCCGGACTCTGTTGATGCGAAATTGCACTAGGAATTTCATTAAGCCGAGAGCATCCAAGCCAAATGCTTACTCAAGGGATCTTTTACATGACGCATAATCATACGACATGAACGCAGATGATTTTCTGCATCTTGAAAATCCACCGACATTGTCAGGCCTCCCCTGACCTGGGGTGTACGAGCTCCACGCCTTACCACGACGCCACGATGTCGGCAAAAGATGTCGACCTTATCCGGTGAATATCGACCTAAACCAATTACAGCATGTCACAATCAACGCAAACAAAGGGTATATACCTATAAAAAGTGCTGTGTATTACTAGCCAGAGATGCTATGAGAGTAAATTTCCATCATCTCTTGTATTCCACAGTATTTAACACAAGCAGTTCTAGTTATTAGTGCATCAAACTTAAAGGAGAGCAGAATACAGCACTTTCCTTATACCAGCAGTTTTTCACTTAAACATGAATGAATTCTTCTTGGCACTCTGCCAGTCAGAGGTCTTTTTTTGTGCAGTAGCTCTGTACGGTAATTTGTGTTGCAACCAAAGACGTTTAAAATAGATTTTAGAGAACATTGCGTCATATTTTCCAAAACCGTTTTTGTCGACAGAAGGTTAAAGTACAACAGACATTTCTTTTCATGTTTGACAAATATACTTGGAAAATACATTTATTTAGTGACATTTCTCTATTTCCATTCACGAATGGATCTGAATAGTTTTTTTTATGTATGGAGGATTTTTTCTTAATTTCAAATAACATCAACGACAATAATTTCTAAAAATTCGTTTGAATAATACTGAACTGAAGAAATTTCTGCAAAAAAACAGCTTATAGCCTTTACGGCGATTAACTTAATAATTTACCACTAGTGTTCGGCAACTACTCGTCAAAAAGTAGTTAATAACCAACTACTAACTACTCTAAACAAAACTAGTTGCAACTAGTAGTTAACTACTTTTTTCTGAGACTAGTTGTAACTAGTAGTTAACTGTTCTTCAAAAGTAGTTAACTACTAGTTAACTACTTTTAAGTATAATTCATTTGAATTTCCATTTTTAAGCTTGTTCTTAAATATTTAATCCAATTAATTCAACTCAATATTATTCTTAATCATTAAAACAATTTTAAAGAAATTCCTGTAAAACATTCAAAGATTGAATATTTCCAAATAACACCGAACAGTTAATATATGAAGAGAATATGAATAAAGACAAAACCTTTTTCTCTAAATTTAAGCTTTTATTTTAATGTATTTGTGTAATAAAGTTAATAACTTATGTTTTTAAGAAACAACAATTTTTCAGTAGTTGTTGTAAAATGAAGGGGTTTACACTTAATATCAACTTAAAATTCTCCCTCTGCCCAACCCCCATTCATTAACAAAATATCTTTGTAACGCGCATGCTTTAGAATTTAGATTATATTCTTTTAAATTGTGTTGAAGGCAGGGTTGGTTCTTTTCTTCATTTCAACAAAAAATTTAAAAAATATAGTATTTTTTGATTTAAATCAAATTTTTGGGATTTTTTAAAGTTAAATATGTATGCGCACACAAATACAGTTACAAATTAAGTTAATTATTTATACCTTCAAAGAATTTTAAGATACTTCAGTTAAAATAATTATTTATTAGTAGTTCAAAATTAATTATTAATTAATTATATTATATAAAAAATGTATTTTTAATAAACAGAGAACAACAAGAAACAGAAGAGAAAGCTTATATTTCTCTACTAAATGTATTATAATTTTTTGAATATATAGAAATAAGGTGACTGGACTATTATAATTTTTTGAGTATATACAAATTTCTTGAAAATGTATATAAACAGAGATGACAAATGTCACATTAAATGTTTACTACAGCTTAATCATTTTCACCATTGTTTCATCAAGAATACCAATTTTGATGCCTTATCAACCATCAATCTGTCTCTTAATTTTGAGTGCACTATTCCAAATAAAAATCCTTTCCAAAAGTGTTGATGATGCATTTGCTGTAGTCAGCATATCCAAAAACTTAATGCTCTCTGATAAAATGTCATTCTTTGACACCTTAACGAAGCTATTCCACCTTTCCATAGAGGACCAGATGCATTAAGGCTAACATATAGTGAGTTAAAATTTTAATGAATTACTTGAACCCAGAATATATTAAAATTTATAATCAAAATTATTTATATTTTAATAATTTGGAAGAAGCCGATATAAATAGTCATTTTAATCATAAAAATCAGTATTTTGCCAAAAAAAAAAAAAACACATCAGTTTTTTTTTCTAAAAAAATCAAAAAAATCAGTATTTTTTTCTAAAAAGAAAATCATAAAAATCAGTATTTTCTTTTAAAAAAATCCTAAAAACCAGTTTTTTCTTTTTGTGCTTTATCGTAGCCCAAACGCATGCACTGGAGTATAAGTAAAACTTCCCCATAATGAAGATTTAGTCTTTAAATGGAACTTCACTGTGCATGTGCTGGTGCGGGCGCAATTCATTGACTATATTAGAAAGCTTTTCCTAATTTGCGTAAATACTGCAATAAATATTATGATTTTTAATGAGTACTTTTTCATTATATAACATATTATAAAAAATACAGTGTGTATATTCATAAGCTAAATATTTAAATACTTTAATGTTTAAAAAATAGTTTTTTTTTTTTTTTCAAAAAATAGATTTAAAATTTTTTTTTAGAAAGTATTTGGAATTTCGAAAGTAGTTGTAACTAGTAGTTGGGAAAAAAGTAGTTTAACTAGTAGTTAACTAGTTCAAAACAAAAGTAGTTACAACTAGTAGTTAACTACTAGTTAACTACTTCTAGTTAACTACTGCCGAACACTATTTATCACAAACGAATATTTTCTTCATAGGGGACAGTGGGGCATGTTGGGAACATGGGGCATGTTGAAACATTTGAGCTGGTAGCCATTTTAGAAAAAGCAGAGAATTCTGGGAACGTTTATTTATTGTTTCTTAAGCCCAGCTAGCTTCCATATTGGTTTCAGGACTATAGGTCTTCAAGTTTTTCTGGCAGATAGATATTTGGATTTTGAAGCATGGTGAGTAAATTGTACATATTCCTTAAAATATTAATTTACTTATTAAGTATTATATTAACCTAATCTGAAGTTATGTTGTCATGTTCCATGAACATTAGGCTTGTATTTGATAGAAAATATTCACATGTAGCCATAGTTATGTTAGGCCTAAAATAACAAATTAAACTATAGTGTAGTATGGGGCATGTTGAAGCACATTAAAAGGGGCATGTTGAAACATTGTTTCAACATACCCCTTGTTATCTCTTTTTGTTTACGGCAGTGTATAATTATTGATTTTTTTAATCTCTTAATTGAAATAGTTATATTATTGTGAATATAAGTAGTGATAATGCCTCTTGAAATAAATAAATTGTTATAAATCTGGTATTATGTCAATATTTAGATGTTCCATTATTAAATATTCCTTTTCCGGCAAAATATACTTTCTCATTTTTAAGTTCAATAGTAATATTTCTATTTTATACTTGCTTAAAAGAGAAAAATTCAATTATTACAATTCTATGACATTCAAATGTCAATAATAGATTTAAATTCGTGTACTTATATTATTCCATTACCTATTTTGAATTTATATATTATATTATAAATGAAATAGCAAAGTTTACAATGGTTAATAGCAAATTTCCAGTTTTTCTGAGCCTTCCCATCACTATATAGGTTACATTTAATGAGGATTATTTAAGATTTAACTAATTCATATTTATTTGCAAATTAAATATGTTTTCATGAGATACTTAGATAATGTATAGCCAGTATTTGGTATTATATAAATGGCAATGTAGAGTTTAAAAAATAACTAATTTTGGTTATAATTTAAATTTTAGATGGTTCGAAACAGAGTTCGAAAAACTACAAGAGCTAGTACTCCTGCTGATGTTATGCTTAGAGCAGCAACTGCGGTGCTGAAAGATAAATATTCATGCCGTGCAAGTGCTAAGAAATATGGAATAACCCTTGTCACAGTGTCCAGATATGTAAAGAAACTGAAGAAAAAATATGAATTATGTAACGTTGAATTAAATGCTGCATTTACCACTTCTGTTTGTGTAAATTCCCCATCTACTTCTGATGCTTCGATCATGCCTACTTCTGCTCTTTCAACTGCCACTGACTCTGCTACTCAGGCTATCATCGATTCTTCTGTAATAACTACTAATGACCCTGCCACTGAAATGCCCACTCCCCCTATAGATTTTGAGGTAGGGTATACCAAACCTCGGCAAGTGCTAAATCCTGAAGAGGAGGAACAGCTTGTAAAATATTTAATATATGCTTCTGAAATATTTTATGATTTATGTCCACAAGAAGTGAGGAAGCTAGCATATAACTATGCCGTTGCAAATAACAAAGTTATTCATGAATCATGGATTACTAAAAAGGCAGCTAGCAAATATTGGTTCAATGGATTTATGAAAAGACTAGCGGTACCCGCACGGCTACGCCCGTATTAAAAAATGAAAAGATCATTCGGTTTGCCATTGTGTATATAGTGATAACTTTTTTAGGTGCAAATTATGTTATTTTATTAAAATGTATAGCATTCCACACAATTAAAATTAGCTGCCCACGGCAATCAACCAGAGATCCTACACATTTAAGCATTTTTTTTACAAAACACACAATAGAAAAGGAAAAAGGAAATAATGAAACGAAACAAAACAAAAAAGAAAATATTTGAAAGAAAACGCATTTTGTTTGTTTAGTTCAAGTACCCACACAAAAAGGACGATTATAATAAATTATAATAGTTTTAATTAATAAATTTTTAGTATAATGAATTTTTATCTATTATTTATTGACATTAAAGCCGGGTCCAGATGCTACGTTTTGTACAACCTTTTGTCTGCGCGGTCTTAAGACTGAATGAAAACGTTGCAGTTTTTTATGCGTCTACATGGTGCAGAGATATCTATATATTTCACTCAGTTTTGTGCGATATCGTCATAAAGGAGGTACTACTCTGGTCAATTTTGGCATGGTGTCATGTTTAAAAAAAAAGACTGAAACGTCTCAGAAGTACCCGGCGTTCAAAGTGGTCAAATGATTACATAAAATAAATATTTTTTTGTTGCCTGTTCTGGTGGTTCGACAACTGCAGTCTCTTTATTTTCATCCGTGGTATTCCTAGACTGCCTTGGTGTCTCCTGATCATTTAGGAAATGTAACAAATCAAAATACCAGAGAGATGGCTTGTAGATTTCGTCTCCAGCCCCAGATCGAATCGATTTATTAACTTTTGCCAATTCTTTACGGTAGACACTTCTCAAAGGATTAGTTATTTACAATTGTTTCTCTGTTTACGGTTGCATCAATTTCTTTGAATTTTTCCATAAGCTCTCATAAGCCTCCCACTTTTTATTCCTGTCACTATACTCCTTGGATTTGACACGCCAAATGCATGGGAAAATTTCGCATAGTGCATAAATTCTGCGAGAAACTCCCGAGAACATCGCCGAAAGTCAGCCATTGTCGCCTGACGAATTGAAACTGAGAAACAAAATGAATCCGTAAAGGGTGCTACCGTCTACATGTGCCGATTTGTCTGCACAGTTCAAAGACATCTATGCTTTCTAGCTCAGTTATCGCTGCAACTGTACAGTCTTCGCACCGGACTCAAAACGGCGCACTTTTCCAATCTACACGCAACGTTTTATCTGCAACGTGTTGAACTGCGCAGACAAAAAGTTGTGCAAAACGTAGCGTCTGGACCCGGCTTAAAACAGAAAGACGAAATTTTGTAGCGTGCAGAAATAAACAGCAGCAAGCAAAGCTTTGAAAGCGGAATAAACCTTTCATCCGAGCTCAAATAGGAAAATAACATATGTGCTAATTCACTGTCGAAAAAAAAAAAAAAATGAAAGTATAAATAGTAATAATAAGCTGGAATAACAAAAATCGCTATAAAGGATAACATTTCTTTTAAAAACTCCTGTACAGTATGGAAAATGGTCCCGTAAAATACATGTCAAAATAAGGAAATCAAAATAAAGCTGTGATCGCCTGTGAGCCGCAGGAAATAAATTGTAATTCGTTTTAAAAAAATCGTTTAATAATCACGACCTAATAATCAAAATCCAAAAAAAGAAATAGATAAATTAAAAATCGGCTGCTCGTCAAAATGCTAAAAACCGCAAGCAATAAATTTTAATTCGTTAAAAGAAAAATTCGTTAAAAGAAAAAAGGATTAACAGTCAGTCGGCATGGTAACAATTAAAATTAAAGTTAATTACCGCGAAAAAATAATTTCGAACTGCAGAGAAAAATGCTTTTTCTTCTTTTCTAGGTAATTTAGAGGCTTCGAATTTTCGCACGCGGAGCGAAACTTCTCCCGGGGTAGTTTTTTACGCGCTTTTCAACGGTATCAAGCTCGAAGCGATGCGATAGTTCCTTCCCATAGAAAATGACTATTTTATGAAACTTTTGGCAATAAATTGGAATAAAAGAAGAACAAATTCGAATTTCAGAAAAAACTCTCCGAGGTGCACACCCCCATGTTCCAAATTAATTTCGTGCCAAATTTCATGAAAATCCGCTGGACGGTCTAGGCAATACGCCGGGCACAGACAGACAGACATACAGACACACACACACATATACTTGCTGCTTTATTATTAGTAGAGACATCCTAATATAACTATTCGAATGCCACAAAGTACTTCATTAGCTCGTGCGACGAGTTTCAATGAAAAGACTGTTAATGATTTTTTCAATAATCTTCAAACTGTAATGATGAGATATAGCTTTGGTCCAGAAAGTATATATAATGCTGATGAAACTGGAGTCACTACTGTCCATAAATCTGTCAAAATAGTTGCTTTAAAAGGAAGTAAACAAGTTGGTGGCATGACATCTGGAGAACGTGGAAATTTAGTTACCATCTGTACTTCAGTTAATGCAGCTGGCACAGCAATACCACCAATGATGATTTTCCCTCGTGTGAACTACAAAGAACACTTTGTTCGTGATGGTCCACCAGGATGCACTGGTGCTTCTCATCCATCAGGGTGGATGACTGAAGAAAACTTTTTAAAATTTGTACATTTTGTGAAACATACAAGATGTTCGAAAGATAGAAAAATTTTACTTCTGTTAGATAATCATGAATCACATATATCAATTGAAGTTCTAAATTATGCGAAAGAAAATGGTATTGTCATGTTATCCTTCCCACCACATTGCTCTCATAAACTGCAACCTCTTGATAGAACGGTATTTAGGTCTTTCAAGAACTTTATAAATTCAGCAAGTAGTGCATGGATGGTTAATCACCCAGGATTAACTATGACAATCTATGATATAGCAGGCATTGTAAAAATTGCTTTTCCTTCAGCATTTATCCCAGCAAACATTGTCTGGCTTCTCAGTCACAGGAATATATCCATTTAATCGGCACATTTTTACTGAAGTTGATTTTCTACCATCAGATGTTACTAACCGCCCTAATCCAAATACAGTTACAAATACCACAAGTCCTTCTTTAACTGTAATACCTAGCAGTACATCAAATATAACACCTACTGGCTCTCCAATAGTTACAAAAACTATTAGCTCTCCTGCAGTCACATTGGAAGAAATTCGGCCTTTCCCAAAAGCAGGACCAATAAGAAGTTCCAATAAAGGTAAAAGAAAAGGATCAACAAAAATCTTAACAGACACACCAGTCAAAAATCAAATTATTGAAGAAGCTTTAAAACGAAGAGAACAAAAAGAAATAAAAGCCTTTCGCTCTATTGTTGCATCTCAGAGAAAGTTTAACCTCCTAAACCCAGTTCGTTTAAATAAAAGTAAAAAACGGAAGACAAGGAAGTATCCTCCGAAAGTGATATGGATGAAGAAATTGAGTGCAATTCCACTACCGAAGATGATGATGATTCTGTTGGATTTGATTTGCCAATTTGTGAGGATAAGAAACCACAAATTAATGACTATGTTATCGTGAAGTGTGCCACTAAAAAGAAAATTTTACACTTTGTTGGCATTGTAGAAAGAATTAAAGATGATGAAGTAGAAAATAATTTTCTGAAAAAGTGCAATGGTGAAAAAGGTTTTGTTTTCCCCTGATAAGGAGGATCGTGGATCATACTCCCATGAAGATATTTGTCTTATACTTCCACCCCCTAACTCAGTTGGTGGTACTTCTAGGTGTGCTAGAAAATTGATATTTCCATATGATTTGTCAATTTATGAAGGCCTGTAAAAATGCAAATCATGGGGTCTATCAGACAAGTGTATTAATTATTACCTGTAACTTTATATTTGGATAATTAAATGTTTTATAATTTATTTTGTATTTTGTTCAACTGTGTTCCAACTTGCCCCACACTATGTTCCAACATGCCCCACCATGGGGCACGTTGGAACAGTTTGTCTATGGTTATATTATCATTCATAATTTTCTGCCATCTGAACTTTTTAAAACATATTTCATCTTAAATTGTAGCCAACATTTGTAGCTATAATATAACCTTTAGTGGTTTAACCAATATCTTTAATCTACTAACTTATGGACCAAAACGTAAAAAATGTTCCAACATGCCCCACTTTCCCCTATATCTTTGGAATTAACATGTATACGTTAGTAAAAGTCTATTTTAATCATTAAGCAGTAGCGTCATTACGAGGGTGAAGGAGGAGATTCGTCCCGGGTGACATGTTTAGGGTGTGTTAGGAGGAGGGGGACGCCCTTATGGGGTTGGGGGAGGGGGAACACCCTTATGAGGGTGTTGGAGGGAAATGGTGACACCCAAATTGAGATAAAGAGTTTTTGATGTATATATATACTTTAATTATGCAATTTTACAGCTGCTATTTCTACGTATAACTGAAAAAAAATTTAGCTTACACCTAGTAAATAAAATGGAATTTCTTCAGCATTTTTTTCCTGTTTTCTTTTCACTACAGAAAATAATAGAAACTTCAAAACTACAAGTTTATACAACACAATAACATATTTTTGAAGGGGGGCGTTGACATCCCCAAATTACTGCCCTGAATAACAGTTTGGAACGGCACTGCTTTAAGATATACTTAAAATATTGAGAATTTTTAGACTATAGCAGTTTTGAGTTTTAAAATGTATGTTGTTTTACTTTCTTTGCTACCAAAAAGTAATTCATAAAGTGTTTTTGTGTGTGTGTGTGTGGAAAAAGTCTATAGCTTCCATCAAAACTCTTTGAAAAGCAAAACTCGTTACTTTCTGACAAAATCATTCCACTACCCATTAAAGAAAACAATGTAGATTTAAATTATTCTGCAGATGCTTCCGAAAAGCAACTTTTTTTCACCATACACCATTAAGGAACGATTTTCTTCGTTTAAAGATACGATGCTTTCAAGAGAAGGAACTTTTGACTTTCTTACCTGTTGCTCTGTCTTTTACAGAAAACTCATTCCAAATTCTTTTTTTTTATTTTTTATGCCTTCCTTTTTTCTAGAAAAACGTATTTTTAAGATTGTAATTTCAGACTGAACCAAAATTAATGAGTTTCTACTGTTGAGAATCGTTCTTTTCTGGAAGATATAGAGAGTCTTTACTCATCTAAATCGCTTTTCCTTAGAGAATAGAAAGCTTATTTACTTTAACTTTGTTCTGAAGATTTAAGTCATTTTACATTTGAATGGATAAATTGCACTTTACGGGAAACTTTTCGCTTCAAAACATGATAAATCGACATACGTTTTACCAAGCACTTTCTCTTCTTCGCCCATAGAGACTTTTTCTTTTCTTTTTTATTTAGATGTTGAAAGTCTATGTAATAGCTAAAACTGTTTAGCTGGATCAAATTGTTTGATTTATTACGTCAAACAGATCTCAAAGTTTTTCGGAGGGCATTGCAGCATACAAAAGGAATTCTAAGGAGAGAAGATAATAGGTCTTCGTATTTGTAAACAGTGAAAAGAAGAGTTGTGATGAAAAAGACTTAAAATAACAACTATTGTTGCAACGTGTAAACTATTTGGAGAGAATGCATGTAATGTGTGAGAAAATTATATAAATTTAAAAAAAAATAAGTAAAATGAGCACTAATAGTTTTTTTAATTAAAAAAAAAATATTTATGTATACTTTTTTTATTTTAATGAAAGAAGAAACTATGTAAAGCAACAACTAAAACCAGGTCTTCTGAACTTAGTTGGTGCTCACCACCTAGAAACAAAAATCCACCGGAGGAACAAAAATCGCCATAGAACGTGATATAGCCAATCACGTTTGGTGAACGAAAATTTAAAAAATACTTATGAATTATCTTCTTCTTCCTGGGTTCTGCGATACTGCAGAGACCAATTATTTGTATTGCAAAATAATGCTGTTATAATGCTTGTTTTGCTTGAATTAATCGACTTATTGGTGTACTTTTGGGTACAACAGGCTGTGATATAATCAGTCAAATAAATTTACTACTTATTTTTGGCATTTTTCCTTGTAACAATCACGACCCTTACAAGTAGTTTTGAGATGTTCACCCAGTAAATATGATTAACGGACTCCACTACTCTGTACCCGGGGGAGGGAACTCCTATGGCGTGGTGCTAACAGGGGAGGGGGATGGAGGAGAAAAGTAAATATGGTTTACGATACCATGTTCGATGGTGATTTTTGTTTCCCCGGATGCCTACTATTTCTCCTTCATCCATATGTCATCTTCACGACAGTACATTATGTAAAGCAAAGCGTAAGATTAATCTGGAAAACTAAATGTTTTTGAAAACTATTCTCTCATCTTTCAAACAACAGCCGCAATGGCCGCAACCAGCAACTCTTAACAATCACCAGAAATATGCATGTATAATATCATCTATCGTTGACTGTTTGCTTATACTGTGGCGGGATGCATGAAAAACTAAACTTTACTATTTTCATCTAAATCCTTCTGACGGCCTGTAAATTTGAGTTATTCGATATAATTCAAAATTATACGTATAGTTAAAAGCAATAGTGCTGGTATAATAGTCTAATAATTCAACACGTTATTTAAATTCAAATTGACGCGAATTAGAAAGGGAACGATCATAGATTTAAAAATTATGGTTAACATTTTCTAATGCCTCTTTTGCGGAAGTAGTCGATTTAGAGTTGGGGCTCTGTGGAGGGGTAATTCATGATCGCAATACGGTTAAAATATAAACAATAATGTATGAACAATTAATATAATTTTCTTAATTTAAATAATGTATTTTATTACTCGGGCATCTTTAGTTGCATCCCAACTTATTTTTTAAATTTAAACAAGCAGTATTTGATTTTTCTTTTCAACATTCGTGAAAACTGTTCTAAGGATTAAAATTTAAAAAAAAGGAAAAAAAAAAAAGCATTGCAAAGAAAATTTACTTGCAAAACATGATCTGTAAGGTATTTAATATGCCTTGGAGCTAATATTGTGTTTATGAAATAAATGAGTAAAAGTAAGAAAAGTAAATGAAGGAAAAAATGCTACTTTTATAACAAATGAGTTTTTCCGCTAGAAAAGAATTTTCTTCTAAAGACGACTTCGATTTTTCGAAACACAAAGCTTCTTTTGTACTTTGAAAGTTCTAAAGTAACTATTGTAATTAGGTTTAAGTTTTCGAATCTCAAGTGTGCTTTCAAGAAATTATTAAATTCTTATTTCTTTAAGTTAACAAATAATTACGGCTTGGAGTTTTACCTTTTTTTTTGCTTTTAAATCAGTGTCTTTTCATTCTTTGTAAAAATAATTATTTGAATTTTCTGTAAAGATTTTCAATCTTTTCGAAATCATCCCAAACAACATTTCCTTGTATAAAAAAGCTGTATGTTATAGTTGCGTGTTTTTCAGAAAAAATAAATACAAAACCTGTGCTTTTTTTAAAAATACTTCACACAAGAACATTAACAATCTAAATAATATTTTAAAGATCTTGATGCGACAAAAAACATTTTTTACAGTGTACGAGACTGTGACAATAATTCAATACTTAGCTTCTAAGGAAAAAAAGGGCACTAATTTAATAAAGCGATAGTTATTGCAAGTCATATATTTTTTTTTTCGTTCCAATGGGGCTGCTATTGGTCCTCAAAACCATTGCAGACCTAGTGCGTTCCCCGGTAATTGGTACCATCTCTTTCAGCGGCACCACAATGAGTGTGGTACCTTCGCCGCATGATAATTTTGACGTTCAGTTACCACTAGATGGCGGTACCTGAGCTCTCATTGATGCAATATGCACTAGGAATTTAATTTAGCCGAGAGCATCCAAGCCAAATGTCTACGCAAGGGATCTTTTACATGCCGCATAATCATACGACATGGGCGCAGACGATTTTCTGCATCTTGAAAAATCCGTCGACTCGGGCCAGGTTTGAACCCGCGATCTTGGGCGTACGAGGCCTGCTGCCTTACCACTACGCCACCCTGTCGGCTCAAGTCATATTAATATCGGGGAAAAATCCAACTATTCTACTTAAGATGCAATGCATAATTGGGACCAATCGTTGGAGTTGGAAGACGCTTACTTATGTGAATAACTAAATATGAGTGAAATTGGTCTTCGCACACTTTTCTTATAACATACCTTCATCTTTTCTTTAATCTAATTTTGAGAAAACGTACATGCGGTTTCTGTAAAAAAATCTTCAAAAAAAAAAAAGCACACACACGTTTATAGAGTGATGCATGTTAATTAGGGTTAAAAATAAAATTTGTTCTTCCAGTTAAAGCACATATGAGAGTTTATCTTACACGTGTAAAACAGAAGAGGTGAAGGGATTTTTCACAATGCTCAAGAGAAGTTGCATTTAATTCTTGAAATATATTTACATCAAAAATTTGTGAAAACAGTAGTTTTACAAGAAAGTACGAAAGAAAAACTGAATTGTGAAGGTATAAAAATTACCGGCCTGTAGGAAAAATCGACGCGTTGCACTATTGTTTCATTCTCAGATGGGTGACCAGGCAATCACAAAACATTCAAAAATTGCAATAATTTCTTCAAAGTAGTACTTGTAAAAATTGCAACACCATTTCAAAGAATCAACCGAATTCAGTGAATATTGTTCCCATACACAGTTTATACTGTACTAAAAAATTATAATCAAACAAAATAATTATTATGTATTAAAAATCAATATTTAGATAAGATACTATTCACTGAAAAAAGTTCGTCTAAAAGACGTTTTATGGTATCATATTTTAAACTTGGACGATGGGCCTTCCAAGAGTGGTCGAAGGAAGGGTACAATTTCGGTCTTTACCCCCACCTCCTCAACTTATTCATCAATATTTTTTCATGTTCCCCCTTATTTCTTAGCATCAACTAAACTCCTGACGTCACTTACCAAATGCAAAAATAGTTGAAATCTTGCCGATTGTCTATGCGCAATCGCTGGCTGCCTCACGTTTTGTGCGCAGAAATCTTCTGCGGATTCTACGCAGGCCTCTTTGCACATGTTTTACATTTTGGTCTGTAGGAGTCTTAATGCTTCCATGACTATCGCTATCTTGTTTTGCATTTGTCCTATATAACGAACTCCGGAAAAGGAGCCACTGATATAACGTCTAACGCAAAAGATGTCATCATTGCACTATAAGTAGAATTTAACAGGGAAGACACATGTTGCCCAATGTACATGAATGTTTGTGTCGATGGTATCAATGCAGGCGCAAACAGCGTTGGTTTTGTGCGAAAGAAATCCTGTATAATGAAGTACGCGGTTCATGGTATAGCAAATGCAAAAGAATTATTTAGAAAACAAGGGTACATTTGAAGAACTGCTCTAACGTTTTGAAAAGTATCTGTGCACAACTGTACGGCTTGTTACTGCCATGTGCATGAGGTAGTTTTAATTCATTGCGGACGTTGATTCAATGTTCACTGCAAGAATTTCGGCCTCTATACCAATGTATTCCATTTTCTATGGTATTTCACAATAATAAAATAATTTTATGAAGGTTTGCGTTTAAACAATTACTGTCCCATACAATTAGCCTTTTCTGTCATTGTAGGAGTACAGTTAGTTCTGACGAAACTCTTTGCAGATAGCCATGAACGATTTTCAACGTAAAGCTATGTTTTCTCTTAATTAGGTTAAATTAACACCTCACAGGGAACTACGCATGCGCAGTCACTACGAATTCCACGCATTTGAGTGACATTGCGTAATTTTCCTTTATTGTTTTTTTGAACTCAATTGCAGAATTCATTCATGGTATTGAAATTTTTAACATACAATTTCTGCGTATTTCTGTATTAACATTTCAATTTTCTAATAGTAGATTTTACGCAACGTGCCCTTCACACAGCAAGAGGTAGTTAGGCTGGAATGACGCCCAACAAACCTATCTCGCAGCGCTTATGAGCTTTTAACGCACTTCACTTTTCCGCGCCCGGGTGAGGACACCCCAAAGGCCACGTACTAAAAGGGGAGGGGGATAGAGTAGAAAGGTAATGTTATTACAATAATGTGGAATTAATTTTCATTTATCATCATTTTGTAATCATAATGTAATTTCTGTGGAAACCATCTGTAAAGTTTCTGAGAAGTGAAACGCATTAAGAAAAAGGTAAAACCTGGTGAGATTGCGCGATCGCAGAGATAGCACACTTGAATTTTTGGGGGGATGGGAGATGTGAGTGCTCCTGCAATATCTGGTATTTGTGCAGACACAACAGCACAGTGACTACTTGAGCTCATAAGTTCTTTCTCCGAAAATGTATGACATTACGTCGTTTTTAATGTTCGCTTTCCAAATGTAAGGGCTTGAATTTTCATTACTGTTCCTTTGATTTTTATTGTGATGTGAGTACTGCAAGATAGCGTTTAAGCAAACGCTTTTCAACTATTTTGACAATTTACTAACAGTTATTATTAGTATAATCTACTTATTATCGAAAGCCATTTCCCATGCGTGTAAATCATCCATGGGAGCAATCTCACTCGCCCTATAATTAGAGAAGCGAAAATACGTGTTGTAGTTTTATTCCTGCTGTCGGTTTAATTTATAGCGTAACGACAAAATAATGCTGGAAATGCAGACAGTAGGAATGTGGTCTATAATATTCACCAAAGGTTTTGCAAAAAACTAACGTTTTGATTTTTTTATCATGATTTTCAATTGTGAGCCAAGTCTACTGGCTTTACCTAAAACTAAATACATTAAATTGCTCCCCAATTTAAGCTCACTTTCCAGATGAAATGAAAGAAATTTCCATAAAACACACTTAAAAAAACCTGAATTTTCAGAGTGTTTTTTGACGGATTTTAACGGAAGATTTCCGTAGTGCTTTAATACATGGTTTTTCCTTCCAAAAACGGAAATATCGCGTCCTGAAAATACGAGAACGGAACTGTTATGTTTTACGGTTGCTGTATTTTCACAGCCTGATTTGGATTAACGGAGCAAAAAGAAATGGAGCTTCTGTCAAATCGCGGGAAAATATTAACAGAAACGGAATATTTCCGGCAACTCTGCTGCCGTGCTCTTTCCGTTGTTTTCAGGAGATTTTTTTACAGTGCATATAACTTAATGTTCAAATGTCCTATCGATAATAAATCCTTAGAAAGTTTTGTACAAAGCAAGAAAATAGTCTAGATTTCAAATTTACTATCGAAATAAATCTGGATGCTATTTCTGTGTAAATTTACACCTTCCATTCAGCCTCATTTTGTAATCTAGAAACGTAGAAGTGGCTTTCGCGAAACCTTCTACAAAGTTTCTTAAAGTGTGAAACATGTTAAATATTGATTACCAGACAATTAGTCGTTGAGATTTGGGATAAATTACTAGTTCACATCTCAACCCATAACAGTTGGTACGTGACTTGTGACTTAAGTGGAAACCTAATGATCCTACACTTTGAGCAGCCGCGGAGTGAATTACTTGGCCATGCAACATTTGAATTTAATCACATGTGAAACATAATGCCGTCTCTAATTCTGTAAGGTAATTTTCATTTCTAAATCTCGCAAATAAGGAGAAGTATAATTTTGTTGAAAGGTTATATAGGAACAGCTATAAATTAGGAATTGGGAATTAAGTCTAGTTAGTAAAATCAAATGTAGATTTAAAAAAAAATATTTTTATAAAAATCTCTTTGAAAAGATGTAATTTAATTTATCTGATTGGTCTTGCGTATCAGCGATCGAAATTTGTAAAAAGTTACAAATACATAAAACAAAGAGAATAGTACAATTTCAAAATGCTGGTTAAAACTACGCAAACAAATGAGACATTTTGTGGCACTTGGTGATGAAAAACTACTCAATTATATATATATATATATATATATAAATATAATGCGTTGCACATTTACGCAGCTTGTCTATGAACTTAATTAAGTGACCAGATTTTGGTTCACTTGAAAACTAAGAAAACAGTTTTTTATTCTTAACAAGACAAAATGGAACTAACACGTATCACATTTAAAACATATGTATCATTTGCAATTTGGCAGGTTGTGTCTTTGCTTTGATTGTGTTATTTATCCAACGGAAATACACAACTTCTAAATCCAAAATCCTCGTTAGATGAAAAAATATCAATAAAAATTGCAAATGTGATTCCGAATTGTAGTTTTCCTTAAGGTCAATATTTTAGTTTTTAAAGTTTAGTGATATGTAAAGTTCTGTTGAAAATAAACAGACAACAGCATGATATACAAGGTATTTCTTTTACGTTTTTCAAAAAAGAATAAATATTTTGGATTATTAATTTCGATAAGAATTTTACGAAACCTTTTTCTTCAATCATTGACTTTCAAAGCTCGTTTTAATATGACAAAATGCCCATATTTAATGTTTGTAAAACGAGTATAGACGCAGAGTAGTTTAGGTTATTTATTTTTAGATAAAAACTTGGAAAGTTTTTTTGCTACCGTCAGTGATTTTCTGTGCTCCTTTTTTAGCACAGAAAACAAAAGTAAAAATAATAATAATAATAATAATAATGAAGCATGAAAGAAGGCGTAATTTATCGTGAAAATATCGTTAGAAATCAAGAAAGGTCAAAAATAAGTTAAGTAATTAAATAAAGAATAAAAAATAAAAAAATTGAAAGTAGGGTTTTGAGATGGGGAAAAAGTGTGTCGGTCGGTCTGTCTGTCCCCCCCCCCCCCTAATAACTTTTGAACGAATTGTCCGATTCGAAAAATTCTTTTTGCATACGAAAGGTGTCGGCAAGGACATTCATTTCCCTATTTTACTTTCTGATTTGAACAATTTTTTGTTCAATTTTGAACAGTTCAAAAAATTTTAACATTAGAGCCTATGGACAAAAATGAAGCAAATTATGTGAACTCTGGGCGCAACATCCAAATTCCTATGAACATGCTTACTGGAAGAAGCTTTCGGTGTAAAATATTGGTTTGAAAATTTTTTGTTCATTTTTGAACAGTTTAAAAAAAAAAAGAAAAGAAATAGCGTCATTTTTCCATTGTCTCGGTGCAGGCGATAAATCCGCCAATAATGATGCAGTCAACGCCAAACGGAATACGCCGCTGGTAACTTTTTTCGTGTGCTGTCGCCAAAAAGCCTGCTTGGCGAGATTTGCGCCGTGACAATGGAAAGGTACCAAATTAGCATTAGCACCTACGGGAAATTTCAATCCCATATAAATCCTGATTTATCCGACGGATTTGCTTGCAACAAACTTTATCGGAAAGATATGAAGCTGCAGAACATGTACAGGTATGAAGTTCAAAAAGAACTGAGCGAACCTATTTTCCTATGAATTTTTTTGATCGGGATTTTTAAAGATATTTCTCAATGAATGAATGAAGGAATGAATGAGTGAAAGAATTAATGAATAAATAGATGAAAGAGTAAAAGAATGAATGAGTGAATGAATGATAAAATAAATAAATGAGTGAATGAATGAATAAATACATGAATGAGTTAATAATGACTGAATGACGAAACGAATGACTTAATAAATGAAAGAATGAATGAGTGAGTGAGTGAATATGTATTATCTGTTGAAAAAGGTATATTTGAAGTATAAGAACTATAGTTAAATGAGAAAGAGTGAGTAAGAGATAGCTAGATTATAAATTTGAATTTGGTGTATACGGGAAAGTATGCTCGTATAGTTCTAGAAGGAACTTCTTGTTTTTGCTTTACATGTAATTATTAGTATGGTTTCCACAAATAGGAGTGTTAAAAAAGCCGAAAACTTTACTTTTCTCATTATGTTTCAGAACTTGAAGACGAGACTTCGTAATGCAAGAATTTCCTACTTAGCCGACTAGGTTAATAAATGTAAATGTTTCCTCGTCACATTAAACATTCAGTTCTCTTGTACTGATGTGCAAGATTACGTAGCTTCCTCTACTTACACAACAGAAGAACTGCTTAGCGAACACTTGGCGTAAGTAAGCAATTAAGAACAAATTGCATCACTAATTGTTCAGTAATTAACATCTAGAGCATTTTGGTATTAAAAGAGTCGTTATTTTTTTTACTTTTTTCTTGCAGGATAAGCTCAAAGTTGATTTCTAAGAAAACGTGAACACAAATCTATTAAAATGTAGAGCACGGGTATTTAAGGAACACTCAATATTTTGAAGAACGAAAGGACTTTCTGAATTATCACAATTATTAATTTTAAAATGTGTAAATTATATTGCTAAACTATGATTGTAGCATAATGCGTCATTATTTTGTAGTAACATATTATAATACTATATTTAAAATTCTAGGTGTTTGTTTATTTATTTTTTATAAAAAAAAACTTTTAACAATAATAATACACGTTCTGACGGCTGTTTCCATTTTAAACATTAAAATTTGAAAGTTTCATTGCTGAAAAATCCCAATTGCATGCATCATAATCCCCATGAGTTAAAGCCGGTAGAGTTTGCGCACAATTGGAAAACATGACAAAGAAGGATGAAAACGTTAACTTTTTGCCAAACTTTTGGTAAATATTATAGACGGCATTCTTTATGTATGCATTTCCATCAGTATTTCCTTGTTATGCTGTAATTTAAAACAACAGCAGGCATAAAGCCGAGACAGTTATTTTTCGCTTCTCTCCTTAAAGGGTGTATGAAATTGTGCACAAGTAGATTATATTAATAATAACTGCAAGTAAATAACTGAAATAGCTGAAAAACGTTTGTTTCAAAAGTATGTTGCAGTACTCTCATCATAATGGAAATCAAAGGAACATTAATGAAAATTCAAGCCCTTATATTTGGAAAGCAAGCAATAAAAACGACGTTGTATCATACGTTTCAGATAAAAAAGCTTATGAACTCAAGTAGACACTATACTGTTGTGGCTGTACACAGTAAAAAAGTTCTGTAAAAATATGGAAGAGAAACTGAGGGTTTCTTTAAATTTACGAATATATTTTTTTTAAAGTCAAATATTAAAGTTTCTTAATGACAGTTTCTCAATAGAATTCTTGTTTTTTACGCACGCTGTAAAACTACAGAGAAAGATTTTTTAAGTTACGTAAAACTGAACACTTGATATCTGTGACTACCAGTTTCAAAATTATCAAAAATGCTATATATATTGTTGGAGTATTGGCAAAGCGTCCTAGGACACTAATCAGAGCAGCGTGGGCTCACTGAACTTTATGTATCAGAAATTCAGCGTACACACAGATTAGGACACATTATGTGTTGCAATTTGCAGAATGTTCTTGTTTTTTTCTCTGTCGTTTCCTTTTTTTAAAAACGTTGTAGTTTTTTTGATTTTAAAACTAATTTCTTGTCAGACTTTGGATAAATGATTTCCAGGAGATTCTCATGCATTTTCGGCTAAAATGTTTTAGTGTGGAACTGCCTGAAACCGCGGTACACTCACACGTCGCCTTCCTTCCAAAAATTCAAGTGCAACATTTCCCCGACCGCGCCATCTCACCAGGTTTAACCTTATTAAAATTTTAATCATATATATAACAAAAATGTGTTTATTCATATTAATAGGAACAATCATTACATTTTGTAGCATCGTGTTGTGTTTAGTGATAAAAACCAAATCTCATCAATGACATTTTCAGGCAATCGAAGCTCACTCTAAATTGGGGGGGGGGGGGGGGATTCATTTTATTGGAAATTCTAATCATTTTATTATTATTTTTTTTTACAGAAATTATTTAATAGAAACTCTTCCATTCAATAAAAACACAATACAGCTATTTCCAAAGTTAAAAAAAAAAAAAAAAAAATTGCTGGACAACACTGAGTTTATAAAAAGGAGCAAAGAAAGTAATGCATTGATTTTTTACGCGTTTTACCTTTTAGTATTGCGTATAAATTTGCCGGATATTTTTAGTTTTATAAATAACTTTATGTCTATGAAACATTTTGTTACCAGACGGTACAAGTCTTTTCTCCTTTTCTGTATTTCTACTTGCAGCAACTTACAAACCACCGTTATATCTAGCATCAATGTGATGAAGTAAAGATGTATTTAAAACTAAGACTTAAAGTTACTTATATATATTTTAATCTTATATAAGTGATTATTTTATCTGTGTTAAATGAAAACGCGTTGCTTTTTAAACTCTTTGCACGTTGAACAGTAAAGCAGCTTCTTATAGAATAATAAACCAGATCAAAAAAAAAAAAAAATTTTGGAACATATTTTTGTTGTTGTTGTTAGTAATGCCACTCGGTGAAGCTGAAGTACCTTTTTAAGGTTGATAATGTGAAATGAAGTTTCTTTTCTTTCTTTTTTTTACAAAAGAGCATTTTTAATGCTAGAGAAAATAAACTAATTCGAAATTTAAAAAGTGATAAAGCAAGTATATAACACATTAATCAAAAGCAATATATTTTGAAAAGAAATTAGAATTTTAATTGGAAAATAATTGGAAACTGATAAATGCAGCTAATGGAAATTAGTCAAACAGAAAAATCCTCTCAATAACATTGCGTACCAGTGTAGATCTATATACCATACTATTGTCAGCTATGTGACTAAAAGCATTCCCGATCATATCATAAGATTAAAAAATATATTATTAAGAAATAAAGCGAAAACTAATAAAGGTGATTCAAAATTTGCTGAACCTTTATACGGCATGCTATTATACAGTCATTTTTACTGATGGAATCTTCTCGCTTCAATTACAAAACAGAACAGCTTAATTTTTTCCATGGCAAAATACACCAGTTTTTCGTGCTTCAAACTGTCAAAAATAAATTTTTAAGTTGTTAGACTACATGGTTGAATGGTGGATTTTATTGGAGATGAATGTTTTTTATTTATTTATTTTTTCTTTCTCTTCCGGCACTTTCCAGCCTATCAATCACAGGCGGTTTTCTTGGGAAATATCTCATCCAAGGAGGTCAAAGGCACTTATTTTCAGCATTTATCATTTTTTCCAAGGAATACAATAGTAGAAACACAACTGATAGTGTTGTCTTTGGGCTGTTATTCTTTTTAAAAAATCTGTAAAATTTACACGTAAAATGCTTTTTAGATAGTATGATCATGGCTGCCTGCGGTATGATGGAATGATTTTGACATTTTTTAAAATTTCAAGTTACTACTGGAAAATAAATCTGCGGTAATGAAATTAATCCCCTTGTGGCGAAGCATTTTTTTCACTCTGTCGTAATCGGATGTATGTACTTTTTTGACGCAATTTTTTGGTAAACATTTTTATCTTTCTTGTGATTGACTTAAATGCAATTATTTTACACGACTAAGGATCAAATATTGTCACTATGTCTTACTAAAGGGTTCTCATACAAGGCTCAAAAAAATTTTTAGTCGCTTTTTAATTTTTAAATAATTCTTAATTGTATTACTCGTTGCTATTGTAGATGTTTATAAGATATTTTAATTAGATTATTATTAGCGAGCTCAATTTTAAATCTTTGAAACAGTGCACATTAGGGCGGAGCGTAAAAAAACTTTTTTTTGGAAATTGTTTTTGCGTGAGGGCTGAAACGTCGTGGGGTGGTATGAGGAACATACACACAAAATTTTAACTTAATCAATTAATATCTTCCGGCTCCAGTTTTGGGTCAAAAAACGCAAAAACGTTAAAATTAAGGCAATATTCAACAATTTTGTAAATTTTCAAAATTTTAATTTTCTTTTTGTGATAATAACGAATATTTAGCAGAATGTATGAGAAACCTGAATATATTTTTTTAAAATTAATCCATAAATATCTTACGGTTCCACTTTCAGGGGTAAATGTGCGAAATTATCCGAAAATAAAGTAAATTTTGACATAACATTTAATTTTGCATTTTTGACCCAAAACTGGAACCGGAAAATATATTCCACATTATAAGTCCTGCGAAAACACAATTTGCAAAAAAAGGTTTTTACGCTCCGCCCTAGTGCACGTTTTCAAACTGATCATATAGCATCTCCTTCCGTGCGAAAGTAATTTATTGATTAAAGGTATTTTACTTCTTTTACAGGTTAGATTTTTAATAGCATACCTTTTATAACTCTTTGTAATTATGTATTATATCAAAGGTATATTATGTATTGTAATCATTCATTTCTGAAATATTATTCTACACTGTAAAAAAAAACACAGTTCAACGTTGCACCATAAATATGGTGAAAGCTGAGAGGCTGTTAATGATTGAACCAAAATCATGGTTCAAGCAGAAGTGCGAAATCTAAAGTTACGCCTTTAACCATAATTTCGGTTCAACCTTGAACCAAAGAGACGAACCCGGCACCCAGCCGGAAACAGAGAGCCGCCATCTTGTCAAGCTGTGACTTGAAGCATTTAATTTTCATAAAAGTAAAAAGTAAGTAAACTTCGATGTATATATCTAATTTTTTGTTTGATATTTCTGTGTTTGCATGTCTTAATACGCACAAAATAGATTGTAAAGCCTATTTCAAAAATATTATTATCATATACCGATCCTGTCACCTTTAGTGTTAAATTGACTAATTAACTTTATTCAAAACTTTAAACCTGTGTATATTTATTTAATTTTGCTTCAATATTAAACTACTTTTTTTTTAACCTGATTTATCATCCACCCCCATACAATTTACTTTTGGTTCCCCTGATCTACATTTAAAGTTGTAACGTTGACCTTGTTTACATTTTAAAAATTGCATCTATTATCGGGATTTTTACTCTAAGTCATTTATTTTTTTCATTTTTATTTCCATGAATACTTTTCTACGGCGTAACCTTTCTAGCAGCACCTCTTAATTTTTATTTAATTGCCTGTTGCTGTCTTTTTAAAATTTATTGAACTCATTTTGCACAATTTTACCCATAGTTTTTATCAAAGGCGTAGCCGGTAGGGGGGGGGGGGGGGGCGAAGGTTCGAAATTTTTTGAAGTTTCACATGCTATAAATGACAATTTGAATATTTTGATAAGAAAACCTCATTTTTATAAAATTCAGTTTTTCTGTTTATTTCCGATCCCGTAGCTGAAGGGGTGGAAATTTAAAAATTAGTGAGTAAAAGATAGTCTGATAAGAAAACACTCATTTATATAAATGTAGTTAGTTGAATTTTGATTCCAAGGCCACAGCCTGGAAGTTGGGGGGGGGGGAAGATACCTCCCGCCCTGAAATTTTTACATGCTCTGAAGGATAATTTGAAAATCAAAAATATTCTGAAAAAAAAACCACTTTCATCAACTTGACCTCCGTTCCCCCCCCCCCCCCCCCCTCCTCGAAAACCGATCCAGGTTGTGGCTTTGATTTGTAATGATTTTTACTTCTTAATCAGTCGAACTAACTATTCAACCAAGAGCAGGTAAAACCAGTTTTGTATTCAAAGCATGTCTACTATAGGAATTTTTTGAGAAATTGGGTCAATTTTGCTTGACTTTCGAAATAGCAGTTTCGTTGCCTATAACGTTAAATTAACTTTTTTCCAAGATTTTCAACCTATGCATGTTTACTTGATTTTGCTTCTTACGTGAATTATTACTCCCCCCCCCCCCCCCCATGTATTTTACATTTTGCTCCGGCTCTACACTTAAAGTTGCAACAATGACTTGTTTACGTACTGAAAATTGCATGTTTTCTTATTACATTTATTGCAACATTATTTTTTTTCTCGTTACTTCCAAACCACTTTTCCGAGCTGTTACCTTTCTCTTTTCTGCTCTTTACATCTATATTTTTTAATTAACTACTACCAGTAGTGGATTTTAGACTACTTTTTACTTCCTGGTGTTCTCTCAAGGAATTATTCCTGGATCCGACCCTGACTACTGTTGTATTTTCAAAATAATTGAACTTTCATTTTTCGACCACAACTGCCATTTTACAGAATTTTCACACATAATTCCTTCTAAAATTTCGTCGCAATCATTCTAACAAAATTAAACAAATGAACCTATTTCAATAATAGAGTTTTAGAAATTAGGGAAAAAGTTGCAATCGGAGATTTCAGATCTCCAAATGCAAAATAAATGTTTTATCAACAAAAACGGTGCATTGCACTACACGGTTGATGTCAACAGAACATTGAATAGACGGCATACAAATCAGATACGCTTTACTGTCAGTTTTTTTTATATCTTTACAGGGTGAAGTCTTAGACTCATCTGGGCGGTCTTAGCCTGAAGTGCCACGAACTACTGCACGTTTTAGCCTTGGAGTAACATCTGTGCCGGAGCCACCCAGTAATTTTTAATTATTGTTATTTGTGCATTTCATGGTTTTTCAATTATGTTTTCAGTCATCTTTGTCTGCATATAAATAAATTTAATATTTTTGATGCTAAAGAGTGTTGAAATATATTTTTGAAAAAAAGTTACATAATTCAAAAATTTAAAATGTTCGCTATCAATTAATTATTAACTTATAAGCAAAATTTCAAACGTCATTTTTGTTAAAACTAACTGTTGACGAACATAAAAAAGTGTACATATATTTGCAAAGGCCTTCCTTATGGGAGGGGGCTTAAAAATTTTAACAGTGACTTATATTGCAATTTTGAAAAATATAACTGAGTAACATAGTTACTTAAAAAATACAATTAGTTTCTGATACAGTGCATTGAGATGTTCATATATATATAAATATATAAATAAATACATTTATATATATGGAACATTGAATCAATTATTGAAACGATGGACTTCCTACTAGCAATGAATCTGTTCTTAGAATAAATCAAATAATTAGCAAAAACTTAAGTTAAATTTACGTATTAAAAAACAGAAAATTCGCTTTGCAAATTAAAATTGGTAATAAGCTTGTTTCCTGTTTTAAGCTTGAATATAAAAAAATAAAATTATTTATGTTAAAAGTCACCATTGCAACATAAAATGGTGCAGTTAAAACTTCATTTTCATGCTACTACTCTGAGCTATGACAGTGGCTAGTAGAAAGTCCATCGTTATGATTCAGAGTTGAACCAAAATACCAGTTAAAATAACAGCTATGATTAAGGTTCAAGGTTGAACCATAATACTGGTTAGAAAAAAAATTGATATCATGGTTCAAAGTTGAACCGTAATACTAGTTAGAAATAACTCTGTAATCATGGTTCAAAGTTGAACCGCAGTACTGGTTAGAAAAAACTCCGTAATCATGGTTCAAAGTTGAACCGTAATGCTGGTTAGAAAAAAATCCGTAATCATGGTTCAGTGCTGAACCACATTCATGGTGAAACTACTAAACCATCATAATGGTTCAAATTAGTACCAACTGTTGGTTGCAGCTGCATTTCACCAACTTTTAGTGAAAGGTTGAACCAGAATTTTTTGCAGTGTACGTAAGATTCCTTTGGTGCATAACGTTATTTTTTATTATTGCCAAAAATGTTTGTATTGAATTATTTATAATTTTTGTAACTCGTATACAAATAATTTTGGAAGTAAAGTAAAAGCACTCTGTATTTACTAATTTTCCAAACGAAAAAACGCAGATCATATTTAATTACCTTTAATATAAAAAAGTGTAAAGGAAGCTTATTTAGTTTTAAGATTTCTGTTTTATTCATTTGTGTTTCCTCAGGTTTTCATCTATAGGTTAAGTTTCTTCCTTCCTCTCTCTTTTTTTAGTGTAGGGAGTAAAAAAAAGATATTGCTACTTTTTAATCTTCATGTTTCATTCGTTTATCTGTTTTGTCATGAAAACGCGAAAGATTTCTGGAGAATGATGGATAATGTTTCAGGAATAAATTAATTTCAAAACAATTCATATTTAACTACTAAAATAGGATTTTAAGTGCTTGTTCATATTTTTATGAATTAAGTAGCTATGTCAATTACTGGATCATTTATTATACTATGCACCAGTGATTGGCATAGGATTTCAACCACTTGTTGTTTAAATGATATTCTTTGCTATTTAAAGTTTTTTTAGATGTCTTTAGAAAATGTATCATAACAATGTTTAAAATAAATTAATTTTAGGTTTATAAGTTTAAAACGAATTACTTTGTATGTTTATGTTAAGAAACATACAAAGTATTAAGTTTATGTTAAGAAAATACTTTACAGATTGGAACTTTGATGCAGTGTGTCAAACACTGAAGCTTGGGGTATCAATTACTGGCACAATGGAAAACTGGAGTGTTAAGTACTAGAGCATTGCGTGAGTCTAAAATAAAAATTCATTAAAAAAATATTACCGAACGGATAAACTTTAACATATATATAGTGTTGAATGTCTATTAAAACATATATTAATTCAAAAACTATGTTAAAGCGATTTATGATGATTAAACGATTAAAAATGTGATAAAACACTCTAAGGGTGTCAATCCCTGGTGCACTTACCCTAAAACCTGATCAAACAGACGGATCTGCTTAGAACACACTTTATCAGAAAGATCTTATGACGTAAAACACAGATACGAAAGCCATCCCGAACTAAACAAGCCAATTTTTCCATGAAATTTGTTGAAATGGATTTTTAAGGATATTTCTGAATGATTGAATGAATAAATCAATGATTGATTGAATGAATGAATGAATAAATGAGTGAATGAATAAATAAATGAATAAATGAATGAATAAATAAGTGAATAAATGAGGGAATAAATGAAATAACGAATGAGTGAGTGAATGAATATGCATTATCCGTTAAAAAAAGTATATTTGAAGTAATTAAGAACTGAAGCTAAGTGAGAAAGACAGAAGGATAGCTAGGTTGTAAATTTGATGTTATTGTATACGGGACAGTTGGCTCAAATAGTTCTAGACGGAACTTCTTGTTAGGTATCGTTTATCGAATTAATTATAATAAAAGAACCACACATAGTATTTTCTTAGATATCCTTAGCAGTCAAAGTATCATTTAAACAATCAACTGTAGTAATAAACCGCCATCAACAACAATTTAGAGCTCTATGTCGCCTTCGGTTTAGGACGTAGAATAAATAGTAAATTGTGTTCAATTGAAACAAGGTAACAAACATGGAGAATCTCGTGCGTGCCTTAAATCTTCATTTCTGATATTCCTTCAAAGCCCAACAAACCACATCAAGGACGAAATTCCTGGTGAGGCATGTCATCTTGAAAATGAAGATTTAAGTCTTCTTCGAGGATGTAACGAGATCATTGGTAACGAATCTGTGAAGAAGCAAAATGTTGTTTTACGGCAGTTTCGGACTATTCTTCGAAAATATTTTCTTTCACAAATGTTTTCAGTGAGTTTCTCACCTATCAGTGCCTAAATATTAAACGTTTTTTAAAACATGATTTTTAGAAACATATCATTTTGAATTCAAATGAATTTGACAATAGAATTCGTAATTATATAGAGAAAAACTCAGCTATAAAATTACTTTAAGCTTCAAAATCTTATGTAAATTAAATATTTGCAAAAAGTAAATTATTTCTTACAAGTAAGATAAATTAAGACGTTAAGATAATTAGAAGCTATTCAGAATAAATGGCATCGTAAATCTTTTAGTTAATTGTTATTAGGCTCACTTGATTTTTACTTCTCTCGGCTCTATTTTCCTTATTTCAGTTTAATCAAACATTTTGTTTTATATAAGAAATTGATATAGATTTTCTACTCATTTTTCACATATGGAAAGGAAAATAAATATACAAAACATCGTTTGGCAATTAGAATTACCCACTCGTCAGAATAACGATAGCAGGAAAATTAAAATGTAAATATTCTTACATAATGCAAGTAGACAACTTGGATCTAGATTCTTAACAGAAGGCATGGTGGCGTAGTGGTAAGGCACTGGCCTTGTATACCTAAGTTTTCAGGGTCAAACCTGGCCCAAGTGGGTGGATTTTCAAGATGCAGAAAATCGTCAGCGCCCATGTCGTATGATTATGCGGCATGTTGAAGATCCCTTGAATATCCGTTTGGTTTGGATACTCTCTGCTAAATTGAATTCGTAGCCCAGCTTTGCATCAATTAGAGATCATGTGCCTCCCTCTAGGGGGAAACTGAGTGTCAAAAGTCCCGAAGTGATAATGGCATCCTCTGATAGTGGTTCTACTTGAAAGAATTGATGCCGATTTACTGGAGAATGCACTAGGTCTGCAAAAGTTAGTGACCATACACAGCCCCATTACAAAGAAAGAAAGATTCTTAAAAGCATTTCATTCATCTTATCGTTGTAATTAAGCGAATAAAAACGTTACAACATAAAAACGCAATGCCTGAAATAAATGACAAATAATTTAATTTTCGTAAAGTGGAACAAAATCGAAAGCTGAAACGTATTAATAAGTGAAAGGTTTCATTCAAACATATATTTATATGCCAATTCTGATCCTCCGTTGCATATCTATTAGTGATGGAATTAGGAAATGAATATTAAATCAATGCTTAACGATTGTGTATTTAAATGAATGGTCAAATGTTTGCCATTCAATACATACCATGTAATTGTAAATGCGCTTGAATATTGATGTGCAGTAATGTTCAAATTGAATACAAAATAATGCATGAGCAAACGTAAAATTAATGCCACGGAAGTAATACGATCTATGGGAAATCAGCGTCACGTATTTAAATTTTTCAGTACTATATTTTTTTCCTTACGAGAAATTATTATTTGTTACACATCACCAAGTAATGAAATCACTAAACATTTATCATATAAATCGTTAAAACGAAAATTCTAAACACACCACCACATAAAAGCCAAACATATTTTTCCCCAATGGAAGATAGAAAAAATTAATTTCAAGTTCCGTTTCTTCATATCTTTTGCATTTTTGGCAAACGTTTCACAATAAAAACTACTTACCTTATCATCCTGACGGCTTTGTTGATGGTTAGTGATATCTTTTCAGCCGTCCCTGAATTATTCATAGCATTTCAGAAGCAAGAATAAGGAATATTGATCTTACTCTTATATATTACGAAAAAATATTATCAAAGATAAGCGACTTTGTTGAAATTCTCTGAGTTATGTATCAACCGCTGTCAAAAGTAATTTATCTTTTCAAATACTTTTAAATTCAGCTGCATAAATTAAGAAGTTCCTTAATTTATCTCTCACAGGTTCCTTCTAACATTTCTAAAACTTCATGCTAATATACTTTTTTCACGTTTCAGTTTTTCACCGGTAGCACGCAAGTGATTAGATCTTCTAAAAAGCTCGTTTTGTATTAAATGGAAGGCGTTACAATATGCTATAGCAAAGTAAATTCAATAACATTTCTATGAATTAGTAAATTACATTACACTTTTCCGAAGCGGTTTTTTTCTTTAAAAGATTTATGCACTTTTAAAAGGTATGAATCATTTCAAGGTATATGCAGTAGTTGGTAAAATGCTGTTCTCTTACCCTTAATAACTCCTTTCTTCAAATGTTACAACATTCTTAAAATGCATACATGAAGTAGTAAATATAATGAGCATTTTTCTAAATAATTCATTTCTTAAAATAATTGATGGTTTTTAAAGTTAATTAAGGTTACTGTTAATTTTTACTTAGCCGATTTCATTCTTTCTAAATATCTTTGCAACGTGAAGATTAACCAGCTGCGGAACATAGCTTCAGTCTATAACGTTACAGTCGATAATTTGTAAATGAAGTATATTTCATAAAATCCTTTGCTCAATCAAATGAAAGAGAAATTGAAAATAGCGTTAGAAGTGCAATCTTGTTGATGACGCATTATATCAAATAAAGAAACAATTGCAAAGCCTAAATCAAAAACATACAAAGATTGTTTTTAATGATGAGGTATTATCATCAATTCGAAAGCGTCATTATTTATTTATTTATTTTTTGGATCGAAAAATTCTCCCCATGTTTTCTTGTTTTGTTTTTCTTTTACTAAGGCGAAGCAGTATATAAAGTTAAAAGTTCACATACACATAATATACAACTCTTCGTAATAATATCTGTTATTTTCTTAATTATATTTATTAATAAATCTGTCTTATGCATATGAAAACGAAATTGATGAAAAATTATGAAATATTATATGTTATGTGGTAGATGACAAATTAATTAAGAGCCAAAGAGAAATTAAGCGAAGTGCGACAAAAAAAAAATAAGCCAGTAAAAAGTAAATAAATAAAAGAAAAAATAAATAAAACAAAAAAGTCATAGTGTCCGTGCAGTGTTTTCAGTAGTTCCTACTCGTCACTGCAGTTTTAAGTCATTCTTCGATACCATTTCTTCTAAAATGTATTATCAAAACTGTTCCTCGTCATTGTTTGTTAACAATGCTCTCGAAACTATTTACACTAAACTGTGACTTTACAATTGTTTCGCTATTAGTGATACTCTCATGATTCCATTATTTATTTGTCGACATTAGAGATTTGAGAATACCGGGATATCTCCGAAGAAATTTCTTTCATTTATTTCCTTTCAACACACTTTTTTTATTCTACAACTTCGTCATTTTGGTATTGGTAATTTAATTAAAATCACATACAATTTAGAATGCACTTCTTTTCATAATGGACGCACATTTTAACAAATATAACTAATTATTCCAGTAAGTTTAAATGCGGTTTTTTATTTGCGTCTGATAAAAAAGAAAAATTAACACAAAACACACATATTAAAATTTATACAATTAAAGCTAAAAACATCATATTAATGAGAAAACATCTGAACAAATTTTAGAAGTGGGCATTTCGCTTCTTGCTTATTGAAGTAAATGCATTCTTGGAATCCACGGTAATTGAAAGACGTAATTATAATCATTTTTAACGTATTTTAATGAACGTTGAAAATGAGAACTTCGCAAGAAAACAATACATTATTGAAACAAATATCAAAAATATGAAACGCTGATCTAAACTTATTTATTTCAGTGCTATTACATCCTTTTAAAGAAATGAGGAATTCGAAGGAGTAGTTTTTGAAATGCTTCCCAAAGTAATTGCTCACATTTTTTAAATTATTTTGTTTCACTTTTTATTTAATTATGCATTCTCATTTATTTGAAATTGCATGGCATAAAAATTAATGACTGACATAAAATTAAAATAAATTTGTTTTCGATGAACATATTAATGAAATTTTAAAATTACCGCTTTTTTAATACGTTAAAATAATGTGCTTTATTTATAAGATATTCAAATATTATTGAACTGTTATTGTTAAATATTTTTCGAGCATTAATTTTTGCAATTTTGCTTTAAATGTTGAGAAAAAATTGTTTTATTTTTATAAAGCGCTATTAAATTTCTCTTTAGGATATAGTAGTATATAATAATCCACTGGTGTGCAAAACTTAAGCAAAAATGTAAGTTTTAAGCAGATAGCAATGAAATTGTAGAAAAAGAGTTCTTGCGATTAGTACAATGAACATGTAATTCAGTAGAAAGGTCATGCGGATGCAAATATCAGGAATAAAGCGTCGAAGGCAATGTGAGCGTATGCAAAATGCAACTAAAGACATTCGCTCTAGGTGCAAGTGAGTTTTTTCGTGAAGTATGGCTGGAAGAAATCATCTGGACGACTTCACACGTGGACGAATGATCGGAAAGTTTTAAGAGGGTCGCAGTGTGACCAGTGTAGCTGACGAGTTCGGAAACAACAAAAGCGTCGTTTCGCGCGCTTGCAAAGCCTTCCGAAGCACAGGTACAGCTGTCAGAAAGGTTGGCGGTGACCGCCCCAGAAAAACAACTGCAATGGATGACCGATGTATCGTCCTTCAGGCGAAAAGAACCTGGAACCAGTCGGCAAGCGCCATTGCTCAGCAACTGTGTACAGCAATGGGGCAGCAAATGTAAGAGTTTACTGTGGCCAGACGCCTTCACAAAGGTAACCTATTCGCTCGTCGTCCTGAACGCTGCATCCCTTTGACAGCAGGCCATCGGCGCCGCCGTTTAGAGTGGTGCAAGGAGCACAAAAACTGGACCTCTCATCAGTGGAGTCATGTCCTCTTTACGGATGAGAGTCGTTCAGTGCCATACGCGATTCTCGACTCCAGTTGATTTGGAGAGAGGTCGGGACACGGCTTCATCTCAGTAACATCGTGGAAAGAGATCGTTACGGTGATCCTGGAGTTCTCGTCTGGGGAAGCATTATGTTGAACGGGTTGACTGAGCTCCACATTTTCGAGATTCTGTAACAGAAGATCGCTATTGTCAATAGGTACTATTTCCCCCTGCGCGACTGTTCAGAGGTGCCATTGGACCAGACTTCATTTTTATGGATGACAATACACGCCCACATCGGACACAATCTGTTCAGCAGCTACTGGAAAGTGAAGATATCACTCGAATGAATTGGCCCCAGCGTACTCCCCTGATTTAAATTCTATTGAACATGTGTGGGATGTTTTAGGGAGACGCATTGCGGCACGATTACATCCTCCTGGGAACACACAAGAACTGAAACGGATACTGATTGAGGCATGGGCTCTCTTGCCCCAAAAATTGGTGGACAATCTGGCGATGAGTATGGGGAGACGATGCGAAGCAATCATTGCAGCACGGGGAGGACATATCCCATACTAAGGAACATCTGCGTGCTATTCTTCCTCTTGGATAGACAATCATGTGTAACGATATTACGAGTTCAATAAAGCCTATTTTTGTTTAATTCCACATTGTATGAATTGTATTTACTTTCTCGCAGTTATGCTTTTATCATCCTTTAAGTACAAAACTGCTCTCTCTCTCATTTCTAAATTTCATGTCTCTCAGATGATTTTTCGAGGAGTTATTGCAAAAAAAAAAACCTGTTGCTTAAGTTTTGCATATATTTAAAAAATGTTTTAAGTATGCACTATGTAGAGAAATTTCGAGTATTGTAGTACCCAATTTTTATTTATGATTTGGCGCCACAGATAAGTGCTTTAAAAACTCAAACTCATTATTGATAGTCTATAATTAGTTGTATAGTTGTTTTCGTTTGGTAAAAAGTAAGTTTGGAGCTTCTTTCACATCAAAGAAAGTTTTGTCAGTTGGAGTGATATGAAATGTTCGAGTTATATAAAAAAGGAGTTTGAAAACGAGGAAGATTAAGTATAGTTAGAAAAAAAAGTCTTAATGAGATACACAATAAAGTTATTAAAATTTTGGGTAATTGTTTGAAGAAACACCTATTATTGATGACACAATAATTATTTACAGCAATTAAGCAATTTTTCAAGCATAGCGAAGAATTGAAAAGACACACAAGTTGAGGTACTTTTGAATTGCGGTGTTCGTAAGTTTTGTTGACGCTGGCACAAATAAAGGCAAACAGTGAGAAACACTTACCATTCGTTTTCTTGGTAAGGATAACAAGTGAATCTTCAGAAATTCTCAATTCTCATCGCAAATCACAACAGATGCACTGTGTGATTCTGAACTCATGCGCCTGTTTTGTAATGAAGCACTTGGAAATTGTTTCTTTTCCAAAAATCATTCAAATGTAACTGACTAAATTGTCGATACATTTTTGAATTTTCGCGATATTAAACTTTTTTCCCCTTTTTCTGAGATGTCATGCGAAGGTTATGAAGCTTTTAAATTTGAAAATTGATATCTATTCCGATACGCAGTGAACAAAATCTTTTAAACTCACATAATTTATCTAATATTCAGGGCTTTTTTAATTTAAATTTCAGTATAATGATTTTCTTAAATGTTCTCAACTTTTTTGTAATTTTGGTGAAGTTTTGTGCAAGATTCTTCAGTGGACCGGAAGATATCAATAGATTAATTTAAAAAATATATATTTTCGTTTCTCATACACTCATCTAACTGTTCTGCACTATCACAAAAAGAAAATTAGAATAAGAAAATTTACAAAACTGTTAAAATATACCTCATTTTTTGCTATTTTAGCTTTTTTGACCCAAAATTGGAACCGAAAGATATTAATTGATTAGGTTACAATTTTATGTATATGTTCCTCATGTTATTTCTCAGTCTGCAGTCTCCGAGAAAACAATTTTCAAAAAAAGTCTTTTACTCACCTCCCTAATAAATATGTATATATATATTAGTATTTATAGAGTATAGAGAGTATAGTAATGATAATAACAATAATTAAATAACAATAAAGCAACGAATTTTGATGTAATGTTCCTCAAAGAAGAATTCACGGTGAAATAATTACTGAGAATTCTTTTTAAAAATTATTAAAATACTCGATTCATTTTAAAGATATAAACGTGAGCAAAACTATCTACACCTCTTTCATACTATATTTGCAAATTTTCTATCAGCATGTAGAGTAGCGACTGAAAAAAAAAAAAAAACTATGTTTCACTTTGAAACGCGCTGCTTTCGCAATGCAGAAGTCTAATTCCCTTTTGAAATTTAAAGCTTGAGTGATTTTGTGAATGATTCGGAAATTGTTCCGTTTGAAATATTCCCATTTACATTGGACAGAATTTTAAGAGCTTCCCATCAAAGACCACTCTGCCTTTCAGAAGAGAATTTTGGAGTTTAATCGAGCTTCGCAAATTCTTTTAACAGAATGAGGATTTGATCTGGTCTACATTCTTCAATAAAATTACAGATTCAGTTCATTTTCAAGTATATTTTCAGGAGGAATATCAGCATACAATTATTTCATTGAAGAGGCGATCTAGAATTTGTGTTTTTATATCAGCTATAGGATTCATTCAAAACGGGTTATATTTTCAAATAGCATAATTGAATGGGTGGCTGGAAAAACGTTGCATGTCGTTTTTTTCAAAGTCGGTTCACCAAAATGGGAATGAACACACTAATGATCAGATAGGTTTTGTAAACACAATAGTATGTTTTTGCAACTGAGTTTTATTTCGTGGAAAAACGTTGTATGTTGCTCTTTAGTTTGCCAGCTGCCGTTTTAATCACTTTTTGAACATAATTCACTCTCCTGTAAAATTGAACTTCCGCTACATGCAACGTTTTTCCAGCCAGGTATTCAATTATAAAACAGTTATTATTGTTAGTGTTTTAGTAACGTATTCACAATTTTTCCGTTAAATTTTAGGTCATTATCTAGAAATTCTGGACAAAATTTTGATATTAAAACTAAATGCCTTTAATATAACTTCATATTTTTTCATCATTTAGAGCTACGTTCAAAACTGCCTCATTATTAAAAGTGCAAAATTGCAAATAAAATACATTGGTTTCGGTAAATCTTCCAGTTTTTGGTGCATATTGTAGGGTCTTAAAAGGTTTATTTATTTCGAAAAATAAAAATTTATTTTTATTTTAAACCTGTAATCAAATTTTTCTAGCCAAAAAAATATTTATTCATTTTTTGTAGGGGGAATAGGACATTGGTTTAAATGGAATCTTAATTTCCTGGACACCACCTATCAGGATGGTAGGTAACCAAGCTTAAGGAATCACACTTAAAGACTAGTGCTAGATATTTTACTAAGTCAACGTTTTTTAACTTTTTTTTACTAATATAGAGAATAAATAATGTATGTTAATTAAAAAAATTACCATAAAATTAACACTTTCATTAAAAGGAATTTAATCACGCTCGCCAGCTGTGATCGTATAGTGGTTAGTACATTGCGTTGTGGCCGTAATAACCCAGGTTCGAATCTTGGTCACGGCAGAAAAGATCCTATTTTGCTTTTGAGGTTTCCTTATCGAAGATAATGATTTCTCGGATAAAGAATCTAAATTTACTGGACCCCCACTATAAGAATTCTAGTCAAGCTTAAGGAGACAAGCTTAAAAAAGTGGTTAAAAATTTAAATTGCTTTTAATGTAGTAGAAATAAGAAATTGTGTATAAACTTTACATTTACATTTATATAAGATACAAATGATGTTTCTAATGTAGTTATTTTATACTTCTTTTTATTCATTAAACTAACGAGGAGAATAAAAATTGTATGTCGACTTTAAAAACTGCAGTTGAATTAATGTTTTCAATAAAATAATTTCACAAGCTCTCATCAGCTTTTGTCGTGTAGTGGTTAGTGCATTGCGTTGTTTCCGCAATAACCCACATTCAAATCCTGGTCACGGCAAAAAATCTGTTTTGCATTTGAGCTTTCGTTCCGGAAGATAATGATTTCTTAAAGAATCTTACTTTTTTGGAAAGCTGATGTAACAGAAATATGGGGGTCCCAAATTGATGGACAATTTTACGACCGACGGCGACAGTCCGTCTGGACCAACAATAGCTTAAAACTCTATTTCAACAAAGGACTATCGGAGGAATAAAAGAAATATGAATTTTATGGCACGAGAGGGTTGCGGAGGCAACAACACCGTGGGAAGACGAGAGCACCAGAGGCAAGACGCTCTGATTGCGTGGATCTTCGTACCGCCCCACTGATAAACTCGCCAGTCAACGACCGACGGGAAGCGCCCTGGTTGGGAGAGACCTAAGAAAAGATGGGAGGTCAATTGAGCCTGAATTGGTCAAGACCTCCCATCAAATCAGCAATAAGCTTTGGTTAATTAAAACCAAAATCTCGGCAAAAACATCATCAGAGTTTCATCAGATCTTGACAGAGGAGATCAGTTTTTTTCCTGAGACCAGTTCTTCTTCCCAGTAGAGTTGCGAGAGACTCTTCCAAGGATATTGCTTTGAGATGGGCCCTTTTCCTAAAATCCTTGATCGCTAAACATCTGCCGTCTGTAAAATAGGCGCGGCAGGCTTCTTCTACATGTAAGACTATGAGCGCCGTTTGTTTCCGGACGAGGAAAAATCGCCCACCCACATATATGGATTAAGTGTGTAACAAGTGCTGCCATTTGGATCCGGACATGGTTCGTTCCCTGACATATCCTTTTTAATTAATAGTAATAGTCTCATGGTCATAAGTTAATGTCTATACACATATGAATAAATTAGTCTAGTTTACCCAAAAAATTGTGATTTCTTATCTATACCACTTTGCGATTCACGCGCCCTTATGTCGTGAACCTGGCCGCGACAGCTGATATAAGGATCGCAGGCAGTTTTTGGATTTTTTTTCTAGTTCTAAATACTTTTCTATGTGTGATCTTTCTATTTTTTTTAATAATGCAGAGAAAAATACTTGCATGATAAATTAAATAATTTCCATAAAATTAACACTTTCAATAAAATAACTTCATGTACCTTAACTGCCTGTGATCATATAGTGGTCAGTACATTGCGTAGTTGCCGCAATAACTCAGGTTTCGAATCCTGGTCACGGCAGTTGATCACAATTTGCATTAGGAATTACATTTAGTAATATATTGATTTTTTAGGTTTCTGTATTTAGTAGTTTTAGATATTTTTTTATGTGTGATGTTTCTTACATTTTTTTTACTAATATGGAGAATAAATATTGTATGTTCATTTTAAAAAATACCATAAAATTAACACTTTAAATAAAGAAAATTTAGGATCGTCCGCCAGACGTGATCGTATAGTGGTTAGTACATTGCGTTGTGTTCGCAATATCCCGGGTTCGATCCTGGTCACGGCAGAAAAACCTAATTCGCATTTGAGCTTTCCTTTCGGAAGATAACGACTTCCTGGAGAAGGAATCTAAATTTACTGGGACACCCACTATAAGTATTCTAGGCAGCCAAGCTTAAGGACACATGCTTAAAAATGTGGTAAGAAAATAAATTGCTCTTAATATAGTAGAAATAAGAAATTGGGTATCAACTTTACGTTTATATAAGATACAAACTTATGTTTTAAAGCAGTTATTTTATACATTGTTTTAAAACCGATCTTCATGTTTTATCCAACTCGTACTTCTATGTTTTAAGATTTTTATAGTTTATTTTTCTTCTTTTTATTCGTTAAGATAATAAAGAGAATAATTATTGTATGTTAATTTTAAAAATTACAGTTGAATTAATATATTCAATAAAATAACTTCATTTAAGTTGGTCACCCGTGAGTGGTTAGTACATTGGGTTGTGATCACAATATCAGGTTCGAATCCTGGTCACGGCAGAAAAGCCTATTTTGATTTGGGCTTCCCTTTTGGAAGATAATGATTTCTTAGAGAGATAATCTTCACTTTTTTTGAATAACTGGTATAAGGAACCAGGCAGTTTTTGGTTTTTTTTTTGTATTTTCCAGTTCTAGATATTTTTCTATGTGTACTACTACTTTCTACTTTTTTATAATATAGAGAAAAATATTTGAATAGTTATTTTTTAATGTATAGTTATTTAAATAATTTCCATAAAATTAACACTTCCAATAACATAACTTCATGCACCTTCACTGCCAATGATCATATAGTGGCTAGGACATTGCGTTGTTGCCAGTGTCGTCGTCACGGCAGGGTACACATCTCGCATTTGAAATTTCCTTTCGTAAGATAATGATTTCTTAGAGAGAGAATCTAAATTCTTTTTGTAGAGGTGATATAAAGGGTCGTAGGAAGTTTTAGTTTTCTTCATAAACTAGTTCTAGATATTTTTCTATGTGAGATGTTTCTTACCTTTATTTTACAAAAATGGAGCATAAATGTTGTATCGAGTATATGTGAAATTATTTCAATGAAAAATTAATTCAACTGTCATTTAAAAAAAATAACATACAACTTTTATTCCCTTCGTTAGTTTAACAAATATAAAGGCGAAAAATATCTAAAACGCAAAAATACCAAAGTATAAAAGTAAGGGTTGGATAAAACGTGGACATCGGTTTTAAAAGAATACAGAAAATATCTGCTTTAAAACACCAGATTGTATCTTATATGAATGTAAAGTTTATACAATTACTTATTTCTACTACATGAAGAGCAATTTGAACTGTTTAAAGACTTGTTTAGCTATGTCGCCTTGGGCTTGGCTGCCTAGAATCCCTATAACGGGTGCACAGTAAAGTAAGATTCTCTCTCTAAGAAAACATTATCTTCCGAAAGGAAACTTTAAATGCAGAATAGATTTTTCTGCCGATATCAGGATTTGAACGTGGGATAGTGTAGCCACAACGCAATGTACTAATCGCTATAGGATCACAGCCGTCGAGCGTACTTGAAGCTATTTTATTTAAACTATTAATTTTATTGAATTTTTAAAATTAACATATAATTTTTATTCTCTATAGTAGTTAAAAAGAGGGAGAAAAAACACACTTAGATAAACATCTAGAAGTAGTAAATAGAAAAACTCAAAAACTGCCTGCGTTCCCTATATCGGCTATCTATAAAATTTAGATTATCTCTCTAAGAAGTCATTATCTTCTGAAATTAAATCTGAAAGGCAAAATGTGCTCCCGTGCCGAGACCATGATTGAACCTGGGTTATTGCGGCCAAAACGCAATGCACTAAAAACTATACGATTATTAACAATTAACATACATTATTTGTTCTCTTCGTTAGTTTAACGAGTAAAAATACGAAAATTATCTAATACTCAAAAATACCGAAACATGGAAGTTCGATAAAAGATGGACATCGGTGTAAAACTATGTAGAAAATAACTGCTTTAAAATACCAGTTTTTACCTGATACTCGCATTAATGTAAAGTTTATGCACAATTTCTCATTTCTACTACATGAAGAGCAATTGAAACTTTTTAACCAATTCTTTAAGCATGTACCCATAGGCTTGTCTGCCTAGATTTCTTATAGTGGTTTCTAGTAAATTTAGATTCTCTCTCTAAGAAATTATGTATAAACTTTACATTTATATAAGATACAAGCTGGTGTTTTAAAGTAGTTATTTTATTCATTGTTTATAAACCGATGTCAAAGTTTTATCTAACTCGTACTTCTATGTTTTCGTATTTTTGAGTTTTAGATATGTTTCTTCTTTTTATTTGTTAAACTAACGAAGAGAATAAAACTGTATATTAATTTTAAAGAAATACAGTTTAATTAATAATTGTAGTAAAATAATTTCACGAACGCTCGTCAGCCGTGATTAGTGGTTAGTACATTGCGTTGTGGAGGCAATATCCCAGGTTTGACTCCTTTTTTCCCGCAGAAAAAAAAAATTAGAATATGAGTTTTTTTTTCGAAGGTAATGATTTCTTAGAGAGAGAATCTTCATTTACTAGATACCCGCTATAAGGATCCTAGGCAGCGAAGCTTAAGAAACGGGTAGTAACATTAGTCTGTCCTCAAAAAAAAAAAAAAAAAAACCGTTGCGCTTAAAAAAAACGGCTATCGTGTAATTCATAACGTTTTTTTTTTTTTTAAAAAAAAAAAAAAAAAAGACAAAAATAGGAAATACGTATTTTCAAACTGTTTTATTGTTCTTTTCATTTTTATTTACTTTTGAACAGTACATCTAACATATCATTTTCAGCACTGCTGGATCAAAAACTTTAAAAACTTACGTTATTACGTCTTTTGCACGAAATAAAAGAGCACGCCTTTCTGAAAACTAAAAAGTTACTGTAATATAATTTTCAACTGAAACTAACAGATGATTTCCCTAAGAAATAAAGAAATAAATAAAATAAAGAAAGAAGAAAAACTGAATAATTCGCCTATACATGGGAACGATTGACTTAAAATTAGATTCATGTTTCAGAAACTTCAAAAAATCACTGGGCATGTGCACAAAAACAAAAGTATCATAAAACTTCTAATGAAGTACTATCAGGCAAAGAAATATTTTTTGTATTTCCTACATTTACTTGTAGGAAATTCGATATCTGCGAAAATCATCAGCTATCATTATAAATTTATCGATCGTTGATTGCTAATTTCTTGTCTGATTTGGGAGTTTCAGAAAGTTTGCCATCGTTCTTTTTTGTCATAAAATGATAGGGACTCTCATTCGATTATGGAGCATCGAGATCATTAGAAACTGGGCAATGGAAATAGCAGCTTTACAGTCTGGTGATTAACGTCATCAGTCACGCGTTAAATTATACACAAGAAGCAAATGAAGGTAACGTATTACAGGTCATCTTTCCTAGTTTCCAGCCATTTCTGTTTGATTTTTGTTTCTCTGTGTGGTAATGAATCACAGAAGTTAAAAATATTTTTACCTTGTCTTAATACTGCGCATTGAAAAGAGGATTTAACGGGACGTTTGCGTTTGTGAATTAAAAATAATGACATTGATTCTTATATCTGTCATTCGAGTACATAGATATAAAGCGACTTGTTCGAAAGCTGTTAACAAATTTGTAGCACTATGCATATTTATTGATCGTTAGTTACATTTTGCTCACTGTTATCTATACTTATCTAGTGTTTTTATTCCTAGTGCTTCAGTAATTAATGTTCCTATTTGAGAGCGTACTTTCAATGATGCAACTGAACCTGCGGCGCAGTGAGGGGTGAATTTACTTTTATAATGTTAAAAATGTTAAGTTAAATTCAGTTAAAAAATTTAGAATGAGCAAATGTCTGACCAATATTGAGAAAGTGTTAAATATGCGTACCATAGCAATACCTTAAGCAGATTATTGTTCCTCCGAGATTTGGTTCAATCTCTTTATATCGTAAATTTTCTGTCAATATCAGAGATAGTATTAAAGTTGCGAAACAGTTGTCGTTTCTGTGATAACTGACGCATATGCATCTACAAACCTTGTCATTCAGTTATGTTTCGTTTGCTGTCTGCGCTGAACTTGGTCAAATTTCATTTAGGCTATGCACGTCTGATATCATCAGCCGGTCTCATCAAGCTCATCTTATCAGCCGGTGTGAAACTCGCGACTCTGAATAAGAGCGTTAGAAATGCACTGTTGGAAATTTTATCATGAAATTACGGTTAAATAGACGGCAACAGTTTGTCCATCTAATTCACCGTTAAATTTACGGTTTGGAACATTTTTCTATCTTTACGGGACCTAAACCATTTCCAATCAGCTTGGTTAAAAAGCCGTAAATACAAAAGTTTACGGTTTTATAACCATTTGAAAATGGTTTCAAAACAAAATTTTCACCGTTTTTGAACAATTTCGGCCACCGTCATCACGTAAAGCGGACGTTTATTTATCAATAAATCTTCTTTTCCAACAGGCAAACAGCCTTAAAATTGAGATTTCAGTTTTTTATTGGATCCAAATTTATTTTTGGTCTAAATTTACTGTATATAGACGAAAATCATTTTATTTGCTGCAAAAATTAAAATACAAACAAGCTTCAGCAGCTCAAATGATGGGTTTGCTCATTCGCAAACAGTTCGGGAATCCGATGTGTCCAATTTTTGATTTACGTGTGTATGTGTTTGTATATAGTAACCACTGCTCAAGCCACTTTTTTTTCCTTTTTTTATATGCACATGCAGATTTGAACTGATAAATCTTTATTCATATTTTAAAAACAACGTACGACCGATAAGGTATCGCAACCAAAATGGATGCCCGATTCTTATTGAGCGCTTGAAAATTACGGTTAGTTAAACATTCTTTAGAATAAACAGAGAATAAACGATTTTTTTCACAATCAGCGGTTTGAGTACCATCTTTTTAATGGTTATTCAGCAGTTGTAATAAAATATGGTAAAATAACAATCAAATAAATGGTTATTTTACTATTTTCTTACGGAAATTTTTAACAGTGTGTAGAAAATCATGAAGTTTACAAATGTCCACTATAAAGTATGAACGTCCGTACTTGAAAGGTAAATAATAATACCACCATTTTTATTGCCCAATGTGCAATTACGGCAGATATTTCCAGGGGTTTCTAACACGACTCTTTTTCATGAAATTTTAAATGATTTTTTCACACAACTTTACTGCTGTGCTAAGCATAAATGTTATGTCTGCAGCTGAGCTGAAAGTTTTGAGCCTCCATGTACTTGATTCAGATAGCACTTTTTCACAAAATTTTTAAAACAAATTCCCCATCCACATATGACCACAAAACATTGTATTTAGTTAAAAAAAGTGACAAAGAAACACTCGGTGGCAATATCTACATTTCTCCAAGAAATACAGATACGACTTTTATACTTAACACGGCAGTTTATTGGTTTGCATAAGAAACAGAAGCGTACGTTTTTGGAAGGAGCTTATAGTCTAAGATCCGGCTGCAGAATTCTGTGCTCATCGAGTGTTTGCTAAAATCTAAATTTTTAAGCATATTTATGATTAGGAGAATATATATCTACCAGGTTGCCTATCAAAATGTGGCCGCCAATATTTTTAATTAAATTATTGTTAATTGATTTTTCGGAATAAAACTCATTCACTTGTTCTTTAAATAAAATATCGTCCACTTCACGGCAATATAGATAAAGACTCTGAAAAATCACGGTTGCCGTTGAGCGCTTAGCCGCACCTCTTCGCAGCCAGGTGTAAACAGGTATGATTTTGATGCATTTATACGTTCATAACGTACATTTGTTATTTATATATCAAATTAAAGCTAATTTTTTTCTGTTTATTGTGATATACGGTTGCCTAATTAAATCTGGCCGCAAATTAGGGTTGCGGGTTGTTAAAAATGCCAGCTGTACGACGCTTAAAAGCCATTGCGCATGCGTCGAATGATAGTGTTCTCAACTGAACAGATTGCACCAGCTAATTCCGGACAAGTCGACATAGAAATCATTGATGGTTTCCATTATTTGTATCAAATTGGCTCTACTTTGCCACAAACATTTGGAAAAATAGCAGAATCGATATTGATAAAACTTTGTTCAAAAAATGCTCAGGAAGTCCATATCATATTTGATAGATATTTAACGCCTTCTATTAAAGATTGCGAACGACAAAATAGAGAAGGAATTGATATTCCATACACAATTAATGGCCCTTTGCAAACAATAACCAATGATTTTTTTAAAAGCTTGAAGAATTTTCGTTTCAAAGAAGCCCTGGTAAAATTCTTAGCTAACCATTGGGCCGATGATTCTTTTGCTACAGTATTAGGAAATAAAAAAAATTATATTACTGTTGGAGAAAAATGTTTTTCATATTGTTCTGCTGGATATCTTGTAGTGAAAACTGGAGAAACTGAATTAGCATGTAAACATGAAGAAGCTGATACAAGAATTGTTTTCCACATAAGTAAAGTATCTGAAAATTTAAAAAAATTGGTGAAAACAACAGACACTGACGTTTTAATCATTTTATTAGGTAATATGCATAAATTTCCTAATTTGTAAATTTGGTTGGCAAACAGTCCATCAAAAAACATTAATAATAAGGATGAAATTTACATAAACTGTACGGCCTTATCAATAAAATTAGGCGCAACTTTATGTCTTGCTCTTCCCGCTTTTCACGCATACACGGGTTGCGACTACACGGCTGCATTTTTCAACAAGTTGAAAGTTCGGCTGTTGAATGTATTTATTAAGCACCCAGAAATTCAACAAGTTTTTGCATCTTTGACTAATTCCAATGACATCTTTAATGAAACCAAAATTGATGCAGTCCAAGAGTTCAAGTGCCTTATGTATGGACTCCCAAAGTGTTGAAGTGTAAATGCCGCAAGATTTTTATTATTTAACAAAATGTACGCTTCAAAACAAAATAATGAAAAATTTATGAAAAGAATTAAAGGTTCCGACTCAGCGCACATTCCACCGTGCTGGAAATCCTTGAAACAAAAATTGTTGCGGACAATCTTTGTTAATTCGATGTGGTTAAATGCCACTGAGCCGGATTGTATCAAGTTCAGCGCGGAAAATAATGGCTGGCGGCTATTAGATGGGTTTCTAAAACCAACATGGTTCCTGGGAAACTCAACTCCAACGCAAGTTGAGAGTGTGCTATGTGATTCGATGAACAAATCTTCCGATAATGACGACGATTCTGATATTTGTAACGATGAAAGTGGTAGCAACGATGATAGTGTGAGTGAAAGCTCTGATGATTCAGATTTTTAAATAAGAGTTACGGAAATATAAGATACATATTTTAAATTTTTAATTTGCTTAAATGTTTAATTAATATGTAACAGGCGATTGAATACTTGAATAAAACATAATATTTTTTCAAACAGTACTTGCACAATAAAATTTTCTTTTACATAAGTAACCTTGGTTTTATTTTTCATCAATATTAGTTTTTTGTTGCAGTTTTTAAATTTGTCATTTTGAAAAAGAAGACGATTCTTTTTAGTATTTATCAAGTTGTCCCTACTACTGTTTGAACCGGTGGTTGAGAACACTATCATTCGACGCATGCGCAATGGCTTTAAAGCGTCGTACAGCTGGCATTTTTAACAACCAGCAACCCTAATTTGCGGCCAGATTTAATTAGGCAACCGTATATCACAATAAACAGAAAAAATTAGCTTTAACTTGATATATAAATAACAAATGTACGTTATGAACGTATAAATGCATCAAAATCATACCTGTTTACACCTGGCTGCGAAGAGGTGCGGCTAAGTGCTCAACGGCAACCGTGATTTTCCAGAGTCTTTATCTATATTGCCGTGAAGTGGACGATATTTTATTTAAAAAACAAGTGAATGAATTTTATTCCGAAAAATCAATTAACAATAATTTAATTAAAAATATTGGCGGCCACATTTTGATAGGCAACCTGGTAAATATATATTCTCCTAATCATAAATATGCTTAAAAATTTAGATTTTAGCAAACACTCGATGAGCACAGAATTCTGCAGCCGGATCTCGTACTATTACGTGTCTTCGCTATTTTTGCGATGACATTCATTTTTCTTTCAATATTGCATTCATACGAAAGGAGAATAGCACTAAAGTTCCTTGTGTGATTTCCGAATAAGTTTAATTTATTGCGAGACAAAAGAAATTAAACTACTTTCTGAGAAATAAATTTGTTTTTGGCTGTGCAATTTTGGTCGATTCAAGCGCTCCCAAGAGTTCGGGAAGTAAAAGACTTAATGAAATAAATGAGCAGTAAGTAGTAACGAGATTATGAAAAATGCAACAAAAAGAGGGAGTTGAAAGCTTAATTATTTCGGCATTCGAACCTTAATTACTTGAAAGCGACAATGCTCTTAAGTACAATCAAGTAACTTAATTGCTTAAAAGTACTGCTTTTCTTAAGTGCTGAGAATAAGTATCCTAATTAGTTTTGCGCAGAAGGGATAAAAACGTTTTTGATATATATTTTTTAAATTAGGCATTTTGGTTTTTTCATGGAAGTAGTTTATTTAGAGAATATGAAAGAATAATAAATACACTAACGCTTCGATAACATTTTTATGAGATGCACTTTTAAATAAATACTTTACAGTCATAATTAATTTAATGTCAAACACAGATTTAAAATAGCAATATTTCTAAATTTTTAATTAAAAAATATTAAATGTTGGAATTTGTAATACTTTTCTGCAAACAATCGTGTAAAACATATTTAATGATGCTTTCAAGAATTGTTTAATTTCGAATTCTACCATCTGTAAACATATTCACGTCAATAATACCGTTAAATTTGTAGGTTTTATTTCTTGTTCTAAATCTAATACTTCATTTTATAGCTAATATCGCTGCACGAATGTGCTTATTTCATAAGTTTTAAAATCTATTCAAAAGTGTGCCATTAAAAATGGAAAAAAAAAGCGGAAAAGTAATCAAAATTTTGTGAATCACGTTGTCCACTGCTGAATTGAAGTACATTTATTTTCCAGTTCGTGTGCTTAGTCTTGGGACTCGCTTATGAACTGTCGTCCAATATGACAGATAGCACAAGACAATACATGAAAGATTTTATTACATCACAAAGAGAGGAAATAACAGAAATACACCCAGGGCAAGGTGGGAATCGAACCCACGACCTCGTTACTGCGCGCAAGCAGCGGGCGGAAACTGGTACTAAGACCGCTCGGCCACCGAGGCCCCGATCACGTTGTCATTAAATGAAAAATTCAAAATGTAAACACTGTCCGCGAATCTGATGACGTCACCCCAAGCCTCGAAACCAAAACGTTTTCGAGGCTATTTAATCTCATTTGCAGACTCTCTAGTGCGAACCGTTTAAAAATATTCGATCCGGATTTACTGATCCCTAATCTTTTTAACCCGGATTAACTTCTCAGTGCGAATGGGGTATGAGGGTTTGGGAACTACGATCGAATCGATGTGCGCTCACTTGGAATGAGGGCCCTGTAGACACCATGCCCTCAGGGCCGGAGCTACCATTAAGGCCAGCTAGGCAGCTGCCTAGGGCACAAATGCGCCAAAATCCAACCACCTTTTAAAAACAACTCGGTTGTTAATTATATAATTTTAAAAAATGTAAAGATGTGATTCGGAATGTGTAGTTGATCACTCCCTTCCCGTGACAAAACTTTCAAACTTCAAACTCCAAAGGCGTTCTTTCTCTATAGTTACTTAAAGTTATGCCCCCTTCCACCCCCTGGGTGAAGGGTTCAGTGTTCAAAATTCTCTAATTTACAATGGATCTCGGGACACAAAACCAGTACCGGGAGCCTTCTACACTCTGTATGGGAAGAAAGAAGCACGACTGAAAGACATTCAAAATGAAATCGTTGGGACCTTAGCGACTGCTATAAAAAAGAAAGTCTTATCCTCAGTAAAATCGGCAAAATATTATTCACTGATCTTGGATTGGACACCAGACGTTAGCCATATTCAACAGTTGACCATTGTTGTACGATTTGTAGATGTCATCAAACCATTAGATGGCCAGATATCTTCAGTTGAAGTTACAGAACATTTTTTAGGATTTGTTGGAAAGATTTTAAACCTTTCATTAAATAAAATTGAAAGCATTAAATAAATAACAGCCGTTTATTTTATTTTATTTATTTTTTATTTATGTATTTATTTATTTTTTCCTTGTCAATTATAATTGAAAGGAGAAAAAGTAAGCTGCAATAAAATGAAATTTAAAATCCCACTCATAAAAGTTCTTTGCCTACTGTAAATACTTTAGGGACCGTTCATAAATGATGTCACGCTTTTTTCCCATATATTTGACCCCCCTCGCCCCTTTGTCACAAAATGTCACACCTCAATGGAGCCCCTACCCCCCTTTGTCACATGTCACGCTATATTGCATAAGCATGATGTCACACTTCTTGCTACTCCCTCCCCTTGTCACACTTTGTCACAATTTAACGAACCCCCCTCCCCCTCGAAGCGTGACATCATTTATGAATGATCCCTTATGTCATCTGTACGATAGTGACAATAATTTTAAGAAGCTGGTATTTCAATTAGTATATAAAAAGAGGGGGGTCATAAATCAACTTTTGACGTGACTCAGATGCGAGTTTTCTGAACAAGGGCATATTAACGGAGGGAACCAGAATCTGGGCCGTGTTTTCGCAAAAAAACCCCTCCGATCTCTCTTTTCTTTCTACCCCCCCCCCCCCCCACTTACTGAAAAATTGACAATATTATTTTCCTCAAAAAATATTTCGATTTTTTGTTTCATTTTTACATAAAAATTATTATTTCTGATAAACTTCTTTTTTTACTGTTCTTTTATAAATAATAAATTTACTTATTCTTTACCATCGTTAAGAATGCAAAAATTTTAACTTTCTTTATTGCATCACCAAACTAAAATGGCGACCCCTATTTCCTAAAATTATGAGGTGCAAATCCTACAAGCAGTAACTAAAAACAATAAACAACGCGCGTGAGAACCCCGAAGAAAAGCTTTGATTGGCTACTACACCAGTTTGACAAGAAATCCCTCTTCACGCTTGGCTTGCATCTTTTCCCCCCTAGACCTCTGAACGAAGAAGGATTGGAATCTACTCTTTCGAAGAGATGACATGCACGCCGGTTCTTTAGCGGCGGTCTCTCCGAATAGATGCGTCGAAGTTTGGAATAAAGGCCCCAGGACTGAAATTAGTTGTTTTTTGAATTTCTTTTCACCACACTAGCTACTGTTGCATAAGAAAGATTTTATGTAACGAAGTTGTTAGCAATTCTATAACTTTTTTAATGAAAAAAATATTATCAAGTATTCATAAATAGCAACGAACTATAATTTTTATTTATACAGTAAGCACATGGTAAGTGACCTTGGGCTTTAACATTGTTCTCCTTGCTGTGACGTGCAGTGACATGTGATCACCAATGGTGGCAGCTCACTTTGCGGAAGTTGTATTTTACGGTCGGAAACCATATTTTCGGAAGACAGCCGTTGGACTTTTTATTTTAACGGTCAACTCGACTAATTTTGCTGCAGCTCCTTATAATAACGGGCACTGGAGATTTTCCTCAAATAAGGTAGTTAGCCGCGTAACTTGACGGTCAACTCTCCGACTTTTACGGAAATTTCTTAGAGTAGCTGTTAAAGTATAATAATATATGCTTATTGGTGGATGGATAAGTATTTCATTACTTCCGAACCTGTTTATTACAGTGAACTCTATTCATCTTGATAAAACTAGAATCAAACCATTGTCTAATCCATAGCCCCCTTAACTAGATGCCTAGCGATTTGCGGGGAAAGTTGGCCGCGGATTTTAGTTACCTTTTCTCCCACCAGGAACGCTACTTATCTGCTATTGCAAACCGCGCTCTTTGCATTAGTTTGAAGGGTAGAAAATTGGTTTTCCATTGCTATTTCTTCTTTTTTTCCCTAATAATTTGATTCTTTGGTTTAAAAACGGTCCTTTTCAGGACCAATGTAACTTAAAGAAAGATGGTTTACTGTGTTGTTCCATTTTGCACATCAAATTCAATAAAAGAAAAAAATAGTTTCAATCGGACATTAGTTTGCGTGAAAAATGGATCTCCGCTATATCAAGACAAGGGAATTCTTCTTATTATTATTATTATGTGTGTGTCTTTCATAACGTCTATTTGGCAAAAATTTTTTTTAAAAAAGCAATAAATTAATTAATAACAATATAGTGCAAAACTATTTTTATATAAATATACATTATTTATTATGTTGTCCAATCTTTACTGTAGCTTGTCCTTGGAATACGATTGATTATATATTATGATGCATTTTATGTTATGCAAATATTAATTAAATTGAACTTATTGATTTTTTATTAAAAAATGTAACTAGTTACACGAAGACATGTATGAATCAATAAGAAATAATGAAAGTTAGAAAGGAAGGAAATACAAATTATTATTCATCCATAGAATCGAATTCTAATCATATTTCAAGAACATATTTAATTCTATGGATGAATTAATGAGAATAATTTGGAAGTAATATTTTCCTATTCTTCATGCCTAAAATGTCACTTCAGTACAATGCATAATAAATTGTAATTATTCACATATTTAACCATTTTTATTTTATTTATGTATAATTTTTATTTATTTATTTAAAATTTTATTTATTTAAACCAAAAGGACTGTTTTTTTTTTCTTTCAGGGGGGGGGGGAATAGAGCAGATTCTATGATGAGATTAAATTTGATTCTATTATAAGAATAAAAACTTGACTTTTATGCAAAATTTTTATAACTTGCCTAAATGAAGAATTTCGTTCCAAGTTTCCCAAATTTAACGTCCTCATCGTTCTGCTCGTTTTTTGAAGCAATGATTTCTTGGAAAATATTAGATTGCGAGAAAATATATCTCATACTCTAAGTACACTTAAAAGCATTTCAAAACTTTGAACATCTTTTCAGAGCCTTTGCAAAACTCTCGACTTTTAAAATTCAGGGAAAAAATTTTAATTTTCAAGATCACTATAAGTAAATAATAATAAGACATTCTTCTTTTCTAAAACAAATGAGACCATATAACTATCTACTCAAATATATATCACATGCATAGCTTTGTTGTTAATCGATCATGGAAGTGATACATTACATCTTCTCAAAAATTTTCAAAATGCTCCAAATAAATCTTTAATTATTTTAACCACAGCGTCGTTCTGAAACAAATATTAAAATAAAAAGTTTTAGTCAAGAGCTGGATTTTTATTTGTTTCCTTACATCGGTAAAAATGCCAGTTGAAATTATGTGTATTATATTCTTCACGTATGAATTGCATAAATAATTGTCGTGTAAATCGTACAGCTGGCATTTTTAACAACCAGCAACCCTAATTTGCGGCCAGATTTAATTAGGCAACCGTATATCACAATAAACAGAAAAAATTAGCTTTAACTTGATATATAAATAACAAATGTACGTTATGAACGTATAAATGCATCAAAATCATACCTGTTTACACCTGGCTGCGAAGAGGTGCGGCTAAGTGCTCAACGGCAACCGTGATTTTCCAGAGTCTTTATCTATATTGCCGTGAAGTGGACGATATTTTATTTAAAAAACAAGTGAATGAATTTTATTCCGAAAAATCAATTAACAATAATTTAATTAAAAATATTGGCGGCCACATTTTGATAGGCAACCTGGTAAATATATATTCTCCTAATCATAAATATGCTTAAAAATTTAGATTTTAGCAAATACTCGATGAGCACAGAATTCTGCAGCCGGATCTCGTACTATTACGTGTCTTCGCTATTTTTGCGATGACATTCATTTTTCTTTCAATATTGCATTCATACGAAAGGAGAATAGCACTAAAGTTCCTTGTGTGATTTCCGAATAAGTTTAATTTATTGCGAGACAAAAGAAATTAAACTACTTTCTGAGAAATAAATTTGTTTTTGGCTGTGCAATTTTGGTCGATTCAAGCGCTCCCAAGAGTTCGGGAAGTAAAAGACTTAATGAAATAAATGAGCAGTAAGTAGTAACGAGATTATGAAAAATGCAACAAAAAGAGGGAGTTGAAAGCTTAATTATTTCGGCATTCGAACCTTAATTACTTGAAAGCGACAATGCTCTTAAGTACAATCAAGTAACTTAATTGCTTAAAAGTACTGCTTTTCTTAAGTGCTGAGAATAAGTATCCTAATTAGTTTTGCGCAGAAGGGATAAAAACGTTTTTGATATATATTTTTTAAATTAGTCATTTTGGTTTTTTCATGGAAGTAGTTTATTTAGAGAATATGAAAGAATAATAAATACACTAACGCTTCGATAACATTTTTATGAGATGCACTTTTAAATAAATACTTTACAGTCATAATTAATTTAGTTGTTGTTTAAATAAGTGTAATTATGTAGTTTTTAAATATAAAAATTAATTACATTTTTCTAAGCGAATGAAAAACGTTCTTCTTCTTCTTCTTACTATTATTATTATTTTTTGCCTTTTTAATTTGTCTTAAAATCGTGAACATTGTTTTTCAACATGTATTCCAATATTTGCCTTTATTTATGTCAAAATAAAAGTATTTTAATCATTTTTCATCAGTCAATATAAAGATATGTGTTGCCAAATTTAATATAAAATTCTGTACCTCTGGGCCTGACTAACGTAAGTCGCATTACTACTACTTCATACAAGAGCATAAAAACTGAAAAGTACAATTTAGTTTTCTAGTAACACATCTCTTAGATGAATAAGGCTACAAAAATGATTTTTAATCTGTTCATCGCGGTGCTGTGACAACAGTAGTCCCAGAGAACATTCACTTTTTGCTCTAATGGGCGATTCTTTCGTTACGTGTGCTACATTTACACGGCATTTTTTAACTTTAATGCGCTTTCTAACAAGTGTTGGGTATGTTTTAGGTTTTTTAATTTTGGCTAATAAAAGTACATGTGTTATAAGTATGCAAAAAAAATTTTGAAAATGTATATTGTTTTGCTGCTTGTTTAAAAAAAATCTGAAATTTCGTTACGTGTGTTACCTTTTATAATCCAACATATTCAAAACGTATATAAATTTATTTCTGTGATGTATGTGTGAGTAGGATTAAAAAATTTTTTTCATTGAATGGTAGTTTATCAAATATGTTTTTAGTAATTTTTTAGAAATTTTATTCTTCTAAGAAATATTTTTAAATTGGAGAAATAGGCGCGTTACATGTGTTATCAGAACGTTACGTGTGTTACACCTTCTGAATTTTTCAAGAAAAAAATCCCAAATGTTTCACTAAAAGATACAGTTATTTGTAATTACCATAAAAAAGTAATTTATTTTAACATATGAAGCAGCTCACAGTTGGAAGGAAAAATTTACCCCTGCTTTTCCTTGGTTTAGAGAGTAAAACAGAGTGAATTGTTGAGACACCTACTTCGTCAAAATCATCATTCTCTGGAAACTCAAAACATGTATTTTCCCGTAAATATTGTATTTTCAGGTTTCCATTTGCATTTTTATGGCATAATGTATCCAAGATAGAACACTTCCCGTTCAGCAATGGTTTGTAACTTGACCATTACATAACAGTTGTTATAATCTGAGATATATTTTAGTGGAGTACCAACGACTGCTATTTGGTACTTCAATATTAGTTAGCCGGAAATCTAGAATATCAATAGGAAATTCTAGCAAAAATGGATCGTTTGTGGACCATAGTTTTGCAACCTGATCAGGAGATACCTGTATCACATGCATAGATTTTATGTCGTGGATAACACTTGCATTTTTCCATGGATTGAATGTTTTAATAAATTCAGTGATTTTATCATCACTTATATGCAAAATAGTTGTAGCAGGCATTAATTTATTGGCTAATTTTGCTAAGTCTTCTGAACTTTGTACAACAATGCTGCTATTGCCTTGACTTAGCACTTAGCTTCCAACTAATGATTTGGCTCTCCCAATGCAAGTAAACAAAGTTTTCACTCAACAAAAAAATTATGTACGAACCATTGCGTATTTTATTTAAATTTTACGCTAAGAATTATAATCATTAATTTTCTAGAATAAGAAATTTCTTTAAGTCATATGAATGAAGATGGGTTAGTTAGTTCTATAACCATTTAAGCAACCAAATTTTTAAATTTAAAAAAATTCTAAATAAAATTATCATTTGAGTGCATTTTCAACATTTTTATAACAAACTGTGACATAATACATCGGTAAAACGCAAGCAAAGTAACACAAGTAATATTTCGTTGCGTGTGTTACCTTTGGTAAAATTAATTATTGAAAAAAATTAATGGTGATTAAAAATTTTAACGTTTTCCCCTGAAATATACACGTTACCTTGTTTTATAAAATAAAGTTTTTTTTAAAAATCTATTTTATTAAGGTTTTTATAACAAAAAATGTATAATTTTTTTACGTGTGTTACACGGTAATTATCTTTTAAGGAACTTTTAATAAGAAAAAAATTTAGGTAGGGAAAATTTCAAAATTTTATATGAAAGATAAAATGTTTATACAGTGATATATCGTAGTAATAATTATTTAATGATACTTGATATTCTCAGATGCCTATGAAAATACACATTAGCAAAAAATGCAATAAATGAAAAATAACAGTATGTTCCACTTATTTTTAAAATTTTAAGAAATACTGTTTAATATTTTAAAAAATATCCCCATTTTTGAAAAATACACATTTTTTAGATTCCAAATATGTTTCATTTTTAATATTGCGACAACTTTGAATTTTGAATCACATAGGATCACTTTCTGTGGAATGACAGTAATATTATTAGTATAAATATGTTAGTCTGACAAGGTTTCCCACATAATACAATGCCTCAACTAGTGTAAATTTTGTTTTACAGCAAAAATATAGTACTAATGTGTCTATTAACTAATATATAATAGCAGAAAGATGTGACAGAAGTGCAAATTTTTTTGGAAATTTCCTTTTGTCGGGTCCCCCTTAGTCAAAAGGTTAACATTACAAAAATCGGTCTTCCTTAGTCAAAAAGTTAACATTACAAAAATATGCATGCTTTATCCCTTGTTGGTTACTTTTCGTGCACATTAAACAGTTACTTTATAACCTGAAAATTCGCCATTTTCAGATTTACATTAGTCTCGCCCTGAGGTACAGAATTCGTCATTTTATTTCAGATGCAAGAAAACACACACGAAGTACTCTAGGTCAGTAAAACAAAGATAAAATGTTGTTTACCAAAACACAAATCAGTGTCTTTTTCCATTTCAAATAAATTTAACTTTTACTTCGAGGAGTTGAATTTTATCAACACAGATTACTATCGCAGAAGTTTGGTTTCTTATTTGATTGAAATTTTTTTGCTAACAAAAGTGGGGGGATGATTAAGTTCTTGCTAGTAGAACTCTGCTTCCCAAATTCCCTTGTTAAAATAATATATAAAGTCACAGTCAGAAAGAGCGGAATTTTTGTCAGCTTTATGAATTATGTATTTTGAACATTTTTGAAGGAGCTATTTTTCATGCAAATATCGTGTATGCACTTCGTCAAAGACTTTTCTTTTGAGTTTTAGAAGCCTTTTTGTTTTCTACAGTTACTTTTGAAGAAAATAACCCGAAATCATTGTAGTATCACTCTTCAAAATTAAAAAAAAAGTTCATTACATATATATATATATATATATATATATATATATGTATGTATGATTGATTCTACAAATACGGGTGGGTGTTTTTCAAACAATTAATTTTATCTAAAAAATCTGAAAAAAATTGGAAAAAAAGGCTACATAATTAAAATAAGTCATCAGTAGAACTTAACTATTTGTATTTTAATGTATTTTTGCATTCGTGTTTTTCGTGCGTTATGTGAATGATATAATAGATACGTTGGTGATTCAATGGTCATGCTAGTGATATTTTTTAACGTGTTATTTGGGATATTGGTTCATAAATAATGTACAGACATTATTATTATGTAACTGATACGTTGGAATAATAAATTAATAAATCGAACGACTGTTTTTACACATAACAGAAAAAAATCCAGAAATTATTAATCACAGCGTAGAGGGATCGAGAATCATATTTAAGTAACACTTCACTAGTTCATTTTACATTTTATAAAATAATTGATTGCTGAAATAGAATGTAAAACACATACAGGGAATTAGTCAACTAATCTTGATCATCACATATTCAGTGAAAGGTATGTGTATGACGAAAACGGAATTAATATTTGCTCAGCAAGTTATTTTGTCAGATTAATTTCTACCATTAACTTAGAGTAGTAATATTTAACATTGGACATCATTTGAACTTGTTTATATTTACGTTTTAGTTGCTTTGTAGATGACACGTTAATGATAAGGATTAAAAACACTCACCTTGAAAATGAAGTTAAACTTGTTACAAATTTAAAAAAAACATACTTGAAGAATAGGAAAAGGCAACTTCAGTCTGTATGAACAAACTGGGAGACATCTTTTCCAGTTGTGTTGTCATTATTTGAGGAAAAAAAAATATTTATTACTCAGCCATGAGGATGACGGAAAGTTTTGGAACAATGTTTGCATTAATTTTTTGCAACTATATTTTCACACAGTTTTTAATTTTTATGATAAATATTTATGAAACCGGTGAGAAAAAAAAGTTTTCATTTCTATATAATTATTTGAATCAAAACAAAAAATTCTTCTGCAACTGTTTCTTTATATGGAAGATAAAGCAACCTGATTTCACTTCACTTTAATTCAGTCAACCAATATATATTTCTTTCGTCACATTTAATATATGCTGCGTGCTCAGTTAATTAGGTTCGTGAGAAACCACCGAAACGAATAGAATAACTGATCTCTTAAGCTTCTTTAAGCGTTCTCGTTGCACGGATCAGAGATAAGAAAACAATTTGGATTCCTCTACTCGCTGCTTCATTGTGACAAGTCTGTTCGCAAAACGGTGAAAATCGATTATTTTTTACACAAAAAAAAAAAAAAAAAAAAAAAAAAAAAAAAAAAAAAGAAGAAGAAGCCATAATAATGAGTTTCAATCCCCTTGTTTGCACTGCAAAGCCTCCTGAGATTTTCTCACATTCGTAAAATGAAGAATAATCTACATGTAAAACGTTTTCTCGACGTAGATGAGATTTTAGAAAATAAAGTCTAGAGGCACTTGACATCATTTGTTCAGAAGAGTACAAACAATGTTTTGAGTACGGAACAGCTTCCGGATATTTGTACATAGTTTAATGGGCAATGTTTTGAAGGAAATGTGATTTTAGGCAATATTGAAGTACTCATAACTGAAGGACATTTCAAATTTTTCAGCAGAAAAATTAACAATTTTTTGTTATCTATTTCCTATTCAATATAGATTTTGGAGAAGGCTTTATTATACTAGTTCATAAAATTGAGGCATTGATCAAACTTGGTATTTTGTTTCAAACTTTAAACTTATTAAATTTGTTTCCTCGCAAGTAACTGTGTCACCTATACCATTCATGTTTTGAATCATTCCCTCGCTCACTGTAATTCAGGAGGTTTCATATATATGACATTATTATACAGGTAAGAAAAAGTGCCCATATACGTAACACAAGTCACTAATGTGCCTGTAAAAAAATTAGCCAGCTTGGAAAACTTCAGTGTGTAAGAAAGAACCAAGTAAATTTTTCTTTCTAATGGGGCTGCAGTGTTGGTCCTCAACCATTGCAGACCTAGTGCGTCCCCAGAGATTGGTACCAACTCTTTCAGCGGCACCACAATGAGTGTGGTACCATGGCCGCAATTCTTTGACGCTCAGTTTCCCCAAGATTGCGGCACCTGAGCTCTCGTTGATGCAAACGGCTAAGGGAATTTAATTTAGCCAAGAGTATCCATGCCAAACGGATACTCAAGGGATCTTTATCATGCCGCATAATCATACGACAAGGGCACAGACGATTTTTTGCATCATGAAAATCCACCGACTTGGGCCAGGTTTGAACCTGCGATCTTGGGCGCACGAGGACTGCGCCTTATCACAACGCCACCCTGTCGACAGAACTAAGTAAATAGAGTAGGTAAATGTTAAGGTATCATCATCAGTCCCTCACCTGAATTTATGAAGTTCATTCAATTCTTAAAAATGTATTAATGACTCCGCAGATTTCAGCCTAAAAACCCTTACTGGTCAATCATTCAAAATATGTAATGCAAATTTCAATTTTACGCACAATTTTTTTTCAACAACGGCGATGCGTTTTTCATTCCCACTAGTAAAATAAAGAAAATGAAAATATTTCAATAGTATATGTGTTTGATAATAGTTTAAATAAGGAATTAATCAAAAGCAAGAGAACCAACCCTCTCTAACATATCAGCAAGTGAAAAAAATGGTCACATTCATTTTAAGTGTCTAAGATGCCTATATATTTGACACCCATGATTTTATTTATAATTCTCAGATTGTTAGGATCACATTTTTTTGTGCTATACAAGACAAATTTACGTAAAAAGTTAGTTACGTTGAAATATTATGTGTATTTTGTAATAGCTTAGAAAAAATGGTAATCTCTGTATGAGATATGATGAACAAAATACCGTTTTTGAGCTGATTTTTAACGAAAATGAATTCAAAATTTAGTGTTTAAATTAAAAATAAAAAAGAATAAAATAAAATTTAAAAAAAAACCGGAATTTTGAGGCATTTTTTTGTTTTAGACACATTTTAGTAAAAGAAAGCAGAATAAAAGCTTTAACAAAACATGTGTTGTTTTGAAAAATGACTTTTGCTTTCCTAAATTTAAACTCAATTTTCTTAAATCTAAAAGAGTCACCAGACCTTATTATTCTTTAAATATTTCTTAAGGTAGATATTTTACACGCATTTATGCTATACACTCACTAACGTTCTTATAAAGAAAATTCTTGAGCATTAAAGCACCTTTAACAATGTCAATGCACTATGAAATATTTTATAAAGTGCTGAATTCAGTACAATGTGGTAGAATTCATTAGCAAATATTTCTTTTAAGCCAAGCCAAAACCACTGGGAGCCTAACCACATGCGAAAATCTCGCTCGATTTTTATCTTTATTTCAGTTAGTTATGCAAAATGCACTGATGCATATATAAATATATATATGCATATATACACATATATTTGTTTAAAGATAGCCGTCCTTATCATTACTAGGAGACAAATATTTTCTTACTTTTTATTACAATACTTACTTAATTTCTCCAATTATTGCATTATGAAATACTAAAAGACCATCGTTCATTTGCACAAAAATTTCCTATAGTTTCAAGCTCCGACATAGCATCTATTTTATCAGTTACTACTAAACAGGAACCAAGTGTAGTACAAAGTATTAAAACGGGATTGCTACACATGGAAGTGCAAACAGCTCATTTAGATACTGTATGAAAAACCAACATCAGTTTTTAGGTCCGCATTCGTCAGCCTACTACTTCCTGTAATGTTTTAGTGATATAAATTCGTAAACGGAGCCCAAAGTGAAGCGTCGTGTTCAGAGGTATTTTAATAAAACGGACGAATTATTTTTGATGAATAGATGTGAAACATACATGATTTGTTGAAAACAGTGACAGAGAACTTTCCAAATCCCCACTTCAAATTTAGCAACCCCTTCCTTTTCAAAAAAGAAAGAGAGAGAGAGAAGGAAAGGGAAAAAAACGAAAAAAGGGGACATTTTACATCACATCTATAAGGTTTCTTTCCACATATGCTTTAAGGTCTTTCACTACGCAACCGCTTTGAAATGTTTGCTAAGTGCACCCTCAACGGTCTCTTTTAAAGTCGTTAGATAAAGTGCTTGTGATTCGTGACAGTAAAAGATGACAAGCTAACCTCTGGGATTGCTTCACTTTAAAGAGGCATTATGAAGGAAATACATGTTGGAAAAATATGGCTCCATCAAAAAATGCATTCACTTTCACCAGTTTTATATTCTAAATAAAGCGGAAGGATAAATTCAAATGCTTTTAGTGCTTCCGTATTTATTTTCCCCCCAATCCCTGCTTGATAAAAGTTAATGTTAGAAAATGCAATTTATTTTATGGAGAATCTTTCCTTGATGTTGCAAAGTTTACGCAATTTATTCGGAAAATGTAAAGACTATGTTGGTGTTTATTTTGTTGAGACACTTTTCTGTCATTAGGACTCAGAAAAAATATAGGGAAAGAAGCCAGAAAAATAAGGTGGTTTCTTTTTTTCCAATCGAAGATAGCCTAGTTTTTGAAATGTAAGCTAATGTAGTAATTAGAAATGTCAAAATTCCAAAAATTAAAAGCGTAAAATACTCTTTAAAATATTCACAAAATTTTATAGCTTTACATAAAATAATTATAAACATGTTTTTTTAATATGTCATACTGTAATTTGACAACTGAGAAATGCAATAGAATAAGTTTTTACACTTATTTATTCGATATGTTTTCGGTGTCTTGCAAAAATTATTTTAATTAATTTGTAGAATACGATGAATCCGTTTTTAACTGCATAGGATTTGAAGACATGGGTTGTAACAATATGTTTATATCATTTTTTTGTTGAAGTTGAACATGAAGAGGAAATTAAATACATTACATCATTACAATTTATGATGTATTTAATTTTTCTCCTTTTGTTCAGCTGATGTGAAAATCTTTTATTATGCCTCATAGCTTATAACAATTAAGATTTTAAAAAATTAAGATTAAAGTTTTATATTTTGAGTTAGAATAATTGGAAATAAAAACATGATTAACCATGAAAAAACGTCCAATTCAAAAATATTTGTTATCACTGTAAAAAATCTCAGTTAGATTACGGCCATGGCTGGCAAACAAGCTGCCAGTCACTGATCATAAAAATGCAGATCTGCCCGTGATGCTATCATGACCGAAAAAATACAGGTCTGCCCGTAAATTCCTGCCCGTAAAATATATGGCTACTGACCGTAAATTAACATAAGGCATCAGGAATAAATAAATACATAACATTGCTAAAACGCTTTCAGAAAAGATACTTCCCCGGCCGAGATTCGATCACGGGACGCGGGGTATGAGCCATGTATCCTAACCACTAGATGAGAATGTAGTTTCTTTCCAATATAACAGCTTTAAATAGAAATTATGAGTTGTAAAACATGGCCCTTATTCCAAGTGAGCCCACTTCGATTCGATGGTAGTTCTCAAACCCTCACTAGATGGCGCAAACGCAAAATTCACAGGACCGCACAGAAACTAACGAAAGCTTTAATTCCAATATCATTCGTATCGTTGTTTTGCGGCTTTTTCATCGAAGCGTTCTTGGACAGGTATTGTGCCATCGAAGTTGGAAGGAATAGGGACGTTGTATTTGCCTTTCTCTGATGGAGTTTTTGATATATATATAGAATTATTTTTGATCAATTTATTAATTTTGATTTTCCAAAAAACATAAATATAAATTACATAAATGCTTTTAAACATTTAAGTTGCACTTCAATGTGTACTAAAAACCATTTAAGAGAATAACTATTTTTATGAATATATTGTTACAGATTATGATTTTAATTCATGCATATATTTGGCGTTTCTTAATTTAGAAACATCTTTAAAATCCGAGTTTGCTAAATTTCCATGTGTCTGATTTTTTAACTTAAAAAAAAGTTGAAAAATCACATTAACTAATAACGTTAAGATATGCATTACATATTCGTGCGGAACGAAGGTCCATATTTAATCAAAAACTAGGTTATTTTTATAAAAGATATCCTTTTTTACCGCATAATTTTTTTATGTACATCCATAAATTATGCACTGTTGTTAAATCTTAGGTTTTTGGCCAAAAATAAACTAACATTCTCAATTCCTTTTATGAATACTTTTTTCTAATTATAATTAAGGTCTAATCATACTTTTAATCAATTTAAAATACCCGTTTAATTATATGACCAAATGGTATTATTTTAACCTTAAAAATAAATTTAAGAAATTGTGTCAAAGACATGGGAATAAATCAAGGGCTCCAAAGCCCTTGAAACGAACCCTCCCCCCAAATCTCAATAGTGCAGTATGCGCGATGACCTCCCCCTGGGATGCACCCCTGCAATGTCTGCAGATTTTCAAAGGGAAATTTCGTGACCTTTTCGGCAGTTTTTCCTGACCGTTCGGTAATACATCGGATATTGATTTTGCAGAATATCGGATATCCCCGATGTTTGAAACTAGTAAGGGCTATAGGTATAAAAACCTGTACTGAGTTTGTAGTTTACATATATTTTCAAAACAGGTTCCTTAATTTCAAAAATAAAATTTTACGCCCTCGATAACGGGAAATTTCGCGCAGTGGCCTTATTGGTTTCCGAATATTTAAAAATCTGTCGAATACCGGATATCCAATGCTTTCGGAGGGAATCAGTCCCGTTGGATGGACAATTTTTGTGACCTATTCTTAATTTTCGTGACCGATTTCCAAATTCGTGCCTTTTTCGAGACTTTCGTAACCTGGGCGCTCATTCCAAACTTCGACGCATCGATTCGAAGAGATTACCGCTACAGAACCGGCCTAGACGTCATCTCTTCGAAAGCGTAGATTCCAAATCCTCCTTCGTTCAGAAGCGTAGGGGGAAAAGGGATTTCATATCAAACTGATGTAGCAGCCAATCAAAGCGTCTCTTTGGAGTCCTCAGCGCGGTATTGTTTATAGTTTTTTGTTACGCGTTCGTGAGGGATTTACACCTCATAATTTTAGGAAATAAGGGTCGCCAATTTCAGTTTATTGATGCAAAACAGACACAAAAAAACTTTTGCATTCTTAACAAAGATAAAGAATGAGTAAATTTTTTAAAAAATAGTAAAAAAATAAAAAGTTTATTAGAAATAATAATTTTTATGTAAAAATGAAAAGTAAAACAAAAATTCGTAAAATTTTTGGGGGAAAATATATCAATTTTCCAGTAACAGGAGGAGGGGAGAGAAACTAGGGAGGAAAGGCGAGGGTTTTTTTTTTTTTTTTCGAAAACTCGCATCAAATTCGGGAGGGGGGGGGGGGGGGGGGGCATCCGGTTTCCTCCGTTAATATGCTCACATCTAAGTCACACCTAATTCACGTCAAAAATTGATTTATTACTCCCCCCCTTCTTATATACTAATCTCATATACTTACTGAAATACCACTTCAATTTTGTTTCATGAAAGGTTAAAAAAAATTTCCATTTGCATCTATCATTAACACAAGTATATTGGAAGTTTTTTTTTATTATTATTTAAACTAAGCAATATTCTTCCGTGCAAACCCTAATTAAGGACTAACGCAAACAGGGGGAAGACAATATTTCGCTTCCGCATGATATGCATTGACAGATTGACAGAGCGCACATTTGCGTGATATACATTGCAGGGCGCACATTTGCGTGATATGCATTGACATGACGCACATTTGCGTGATATACATTGACATGACGCACATTTGCGTGACATGCATTGACAGGGCGTACATTTGAGTGATATACATTGACAGGGCGTAAATTTGCTTAATATACATTAACAGGGCAGGATGTTTACAGAACGCGCATAAGTCCCGAACAAGTCACAAATTCGGAAATCGGTCACGAAATCTAAGAATAGATCACGAAAATTTTCCATCCAACGGTACCTATCCCCACAGAAGTCATCGGATATTCGGTATTCGACAGATTTTTAAATATTCGGAATCCAATCCGGCCACTGCACGAAATATCCGCTTATCCGGTTGTATAATTTTATTATTAAAATTAATGAATCTGTCATGAAATTTTTTTTGTAAATTACAAACTCAGTACAGTTTTTATGTCTATAGAATATATGTGTATAGAATTTACTAGTTTCAAACATCGGGAATATCCGATCTCCGGCAAAATCAATATCCAATGTGTCACCGATTGGTCACAAAAAAGTGCGGAAAATGTCACGAAACTTCACTTTGAAAATATGTAGACACCCTGCAGGGGTGCCCCCAGGAAGGAGTTCATCGCGCAGACTGCACCATTGACATTTGGAAAGGGGGCAGTTCATTTCAAGGGATTTGGGGCCCTTGATCGACTTTTCGACCAACTTAGGGGGTCATAGTTTTAGGGGATGTGCTACCTCTCAGAGTGGGGGGATAGTTGGGCTCCCCTCACATTAACATAATTTCTTAAAAAATATTTTTAAGGTTAAAACATCAGCATTTGGCCATACATTTGTACGGCTATTTTAAAATTTATTTAAAGTATGATTAGACTTTAATTATAATTAGAAAAAAAATATTCATGGAAGTAATTAACGACGTTAGTTGCTTTTTTGACTCAAAACCTAAGATTAAGCAACAGTGCATAGTTTATGGATGTACATAAAAAAATTATGCGTTAAAAAAGGATATCTTTTCTAAAAAACAACCTACTTTTCGTTTAATTGTGGAATTTTCTTCCGTATGAATATGTAAATATATCTTCACGTTATTCATTAATATAATTTTTCAAATTCTTTTTTAGATTAAAAAATCTGACACGTAGAAATTTAGTAATCTGGGGCTTTAAAGCTATTTCTAAATTAAAAAACACCAAAAATATGCATAAATTGAAACCATAATTAGTAATAACATATTCATAATAGAATTAGTTTCTTAAATAGCTTTTCATTGATACACATTGATATGTAACCTTAATTTATGAAAAAAACAAAAAGAAAACTTAATGTTTAAAAGTATTTATTTAATTTATATTTATATTTTTGGGCAAACCAAAATTAATTTATTCATCAAAAATAATTCTCAATATGTATCAAAAACACCATCAAAGAAGGGCAAATACAACGTCCCTATTCGTGTAAAATATTCCTTTTCATATTTCGGCGACTCAACGAACCAATACCCCAACGTCCGAACGACTTCGATGGCACAAGAGCTGTTGAAGCGCGCTTCGATGAAGAAAGCCGCAAAACAACGATACGAACCACATGGAATTAAAGCTTTCGTTGGTTTCCCTGCGGTCCTGTGAATTTTGCGTTTGCGCCATCTGGTGATACCCTGCTCGCACTGGGAAGTTAATCCGGACTAAAAAGTTTAGAAAGTGAAGTTTGGCAACGAAAACGGACTAAACCTCCTTTCCAAGTGGATCAACTTAGTCCACTTTGTGAAAGAGGATCAAGGTCTGTGATCGCGATTTGGGAAACAAAATGTCGTCTGCGAGAAACATAATTTTTACTGATAATTGAATAAAATTGTTGATAGAATTGAGGATGGAGGAATAAATCAACTTCAAGACGAAAAGAAACCATTAAATGTACAAAATTTAGTGAGGAAATGGCCGTTTCATCGTAAAACCCTACGGAAATAAATATAAAAGCTTGACGAGGAAATTCAGGTTTGAAATATATTTTTATACTGTATTAACTCTTCTTGTATTAAAAAAGTCCGCCTTTTTTTTTGCGTGACGAGGAAATTCAGGTTTGAAATATATTTTTATACTGTATTAACTCTTCTTGTATTAAAAAAGTCCGCCTTTTTTTTGCGTTATGGTCACGTTCATGTTATTTTACTCAATTTCGTTCGTTTAAACATTTTACAGTTCGGAGACGAATGATAATAAATATCCAGATACAAAAGCTTTTGAGTATTTATTTAATTGTACTATTCTATATTCTTTGTCATGTTGTAGTAATGGTATTTGAACTTTTTCTCTTCAAAATGAGAAAACATTTGATGATTAGATATGTTTTCCTTCATTTGGTGTTGAAAAATAGCACTTGTGAACGCGAACATGAAATGTTTACAAGTGAATTGCAAAAACTTTCTTTTGCTAGGCCCTTTTTTAACTCTTACCGCCATATTCACCGTCAATCTAACTCCACGCGTGAAACCACGAGATCTGTTAACTCGGAGTTGGGGCTCAGCGCTGCGAAGTTAAAAATCGGTATTCACGGAGGAAAATCAACCTGGGGTTTTCCAACCACGAAGTTAGTCAACTCGACGCCATGTGGGAATGTACGCAGGCCAGTTATTGGTCAAAACTATCACATGATTTTCTTCATGCTTTTTCGCCGCGCGGTGTACATTTCGTTTCCCGTTCTCTGCGGTATAGTAATGAATAAAACATGAGTGGTTTTTAGCCCGTTTGAGAAGGTATTACTTCTAGCACTCGTGGAAAAAATTTAAAAATATTGAAAAGTAAAGAATCCAATAAAATTTTTCTCGGAAAATGAAAATATATATATATTTAACGAATAGGAAATTATAATTAATTTTATCATTGTAATATATCTCTTTCTGACATTAGAAAGGTACCATTCACAAACGATATATATATAATATAGAAATGTATCATTATGATCCAAGCAGTAGTGTATTATTGTATCTTTTAAATTTTTATTTGAATATTCTTTCATTAAATCAAGGCTGTAACCAGGGATGCCCACGAACCCCCCCCCCCCCAAAAAATTTTCGCTATGTAGCATATATTCCTCCCTGAAACTTTCCTCAACATAAGTGTTTCAAAGCCTCCCCCCCCCCCAAAAAAAAAAAAAAAAAAATCTGGCTATGGATTTGCATTAAATTTATACGAGTATTTAAAAAATGCATTTGATTTCAATTATAACTATTGTAAATACTTTATTCTTACAATCACTTCGTATTGGCAAAGTACAGTAAAAATTTGGTTTAAGTCTTACAACTGCATGAAACGGCAATTCAAAATTATGTGATTTGGGGTTAACAAGAACCCTTTTTCTAATGCAAATATGAATTCATTAATACAAATACATATGGCGAATATTTTGACTTTTTCAAAAACCTTGCTGTTTACCTTTAAACACAAAACTGCCATTAGTATTATGGATTCATTTCATATGTCTTTTTTTTTTTTAAAGAAGCTTTTCACATATTCAAAACCTTTGTTAAATTTAAAAAAAAAAAGAAAAGAATGTACAAGCAAATGTAAATTGGCCAATGACATAAAACACATGGTAAAGGTCAACAAGTTTATTTTATTCGACATACATAAATCAAAATATTCCACATGAACTTCGCAGGCCCAGAAGTAACCTTGGCAAAAAAAATCAGGACGCATGTTAAAAGTTCAGTATATACATGTACACTTTAAAGTAGAATAAAATTATATCAAAAAGCAACAAGGAGAGAGAAAAATAAATAATTAAATAAAAATACTAAAGATATATTACCCCCCATTGTTTGGTATTTCTGTTCAATTAGGAATCATGATAAAGTTTCAAAATCTTTAATGAAGTAATAGCTCCCGAGAGAAAAACATTATCGGAAACACACAAAAGTGACAAAGAAATCATTGAACAATACTAGTTAATAAAATTAAAACAACTCTAAAGTTGTATTTTTTGTAAGGCTTCTTCAGAAATTCAAGATCGTGTAAAGCGAAGAAAGCTCTAAAATCTCAACATATTCCAATTATCGCAACATCCAGTCCGCCATTGCTAATGTTTACATGTACTGAGCATGCGCTCAAACCTTAACTTTGCTCTGTAGCTTGGTTGAGTTACTCGACCTGGCATGGTTTCGGGAACCTGTTTGCGCGTAGTCAAAGTTGATGGTGAATAGGAAATCTGCGGTAACTTCAGGTTGGAGACCGGTTTCGCGTCAAACCATGAGGTTAGAGTTGACGGTGAATACGGCGGTAAATGTGCTGAATTTGTTTTAAAGTATTTCATTCTACATGGAAGAAAAAATGAAGCAAAGAGTAACTGCCAGTTCTCCATCAACATGGTCATATTATGACAATATCATTCCTCAGTTTTAATGAGGCAGTTGTAGAAGAGAACTATACTGCAAAGGCTACCGTGAATCATGTTATCCAAGAGTTTACATTTGGCTTTTCAGTGTTGTTCTTCACATACGTAACCTTTTTAAAATTAAATATAAACTTGTTGGACTTGTTTTTCTTTTGACAATACGATTATAATATGCCTCATTCCGGGGCCTCGGTGGCCGAGCGGTCTTAGTACCAGTTTCCGCCCGCTGCTTGCGCGCAGTAACGAGGTCGTGGGTTCGATTCCCACGTTGCCCTGGGTGTATTTCTGCTATTTCCTCTCTTTGTGATGTAATAAAATCTGTCATGTATTGTCTTGTGCTATCTGTCATATTGGACGACAGTTCATAAGCGAGTCCCGAGACTAAGCACACAAACTGGAAAATAAATGTAATTCAATTCAATTCAATTCAACTATGCCTCATTCCAGTTTGGCATTTGAGTGAGAGATTAGTGTAGGAAAATCATGTAACAAGAAAACTTATAATCCTTACTACCTTTCCTTTGAAGTGTTTTATTGTCTAAAGCTACAGCTTCGAAAGGAGGGGGGGGATCGAGTGGATTTTGTGCTAAATAAGCATTCAAGTTCACTAAATTTTGTGACGAAGGTTTTATTTATTATTCGCTTGTTAATCACCATGTTTTCCGGAAAGCCAGGAAGAAAAAGGTGTTGACACATTAGCTTCACTTTCAAGTAAGTGTTATTTGTATGCAAACCAGCATATTGTTTATTCCTTATTATAATTCTTGATTTTCTCGTTATTTTTAAAAATACATGAAGTTGCTTTGAATTGAAACATTGAAATTATAAAAGTATGAGTAAATGACTCTACGATTCCTCCTCAAACGTTTTTTTTAAATTACAGTTGTGTTTCATGATTTTATTATTTTCATCACTCACTTTAATTTCTAGTCAATTTTTAATGTTTGCTTACTGAAATTATTATTATTATGAACTTATTATCAAAATGCTACTATTTGTTCGATAACATGCAGTAAAACTCCTGACGGACATCCCTTTTAGCCGAACAGTTTTTTTACCCCCCCCCCCCCCCCCAGCAAGGCATTGCGTGTTAAAAATCTCCTTGTGTGTGGACACAGACAAATATTTTTGTCCCGTGGGTGTTCGCTATGGAGAAGTTTTCCTGTACTATAATGAAAATCATTTTTGGTTTATTATGTCAGCTTATTATTATTAGTTGTTGAAAAGATGGAACCGAGTTAATTCCCTTGCAGGAACCCCCCCCCCCCCCCTTTGGGTTGATTGGCCCCAATAACACTCTGTATTTCAGTATTTGTTTGTTTCATGCAGTGTGAATTATGAAATAAACATTTCACTTTATTTCTTTATCAACATCATGTACATAATGTCCTTGTATTTTTAAAATTATTCATTGGTGATAAACATAAAAATTTTTGTTTTCAAGTCGGCTTCAAACTTTTGATTATGAATTTAACAAGTTTGTGCTGTGTAAGTTCAGAAGTACAGATTAAAACAAAATGGACAGCAAAAGAATGTGCTAGTAACATTTAAATCTACACATTCTGTTGTTGATCTTTTTTGTGATTTGGGACACATCTGAATTTCTTCCGATATACTGGATTTTTGTTGTTTATTAGTATTCCAATGTTAACCACTGTTTCATAACATAATAATCAGGTAGTTGTGGCATTATATGTTTGTTCCTATAAAATTGTCTTGGTTTTTTAAAACAATACGAGTTTACTTGGTTTGTTATAATATAAGCATCTTTTGCTTTTTAAAGATAATGAATTCTGCTTCATCTACCCGTGAGAGGATGATGATAAAAAATTGCAATATTGTACATTTAAATGAACTAGATTGTGATAAAAAATCTTTACAAATGACTAATTCCTATCATTAACAGGCGCGTAGGAAAGGGGAAGGCTCATGGGGCTTAAGCCCCTCCCATTAGAAATCATACTGCATAAGGATTTCGGTTACTTTGTGAAAACTATGAATTTATTTTAATGATCTATAAAAATATTCATTTAATTTAATTTTTAATTTAATTGAAGTACATTTATTTTCCAGTTCGTGTGCTTAGTCTCGGGACTCGCTTATGAACTGTCGTCCAATATGACAGATAGCACAAGACAATACATGAAAGATTTTATTACATCACAAAGAGAGGATATAACAGAAATACACCCAGGGCAAGGTGGGAATCGAACCCACGACCTCGTTACTGCGCGCAAGCAGCGGGCGGAAACTGGTACTAAGACCGCTCGGCCACCGAGGCCCCAATATTCATTTATTAGTGATTTTTTATGATTAATATTAATAATAATGAGTGAATACTAATTACTTTTTAATTGTTAATTGGTTTTTCTTGGAAATAATTTTGAGGATTTGGAAATAAAATTGTTTGAGCCCATCCCATGATTTTTGAAGTGCTACGCTCCTGATCATTAATATCTAATATTAAAACAGACATATGCAATATATACATATGCATAGTGATCATATTTTTATTCATTGTTTCCATTTAAAATTTTCAATGTTCCTATATTGAAATTGCAAAAATAAAAAATATAGTTATTTAATGATTTATGGATTTATAAGTGGCAAAACAATGCTGTATTGTAATTGTATCAATAAAATGTTTGAAACTTGAGAGCAATCCGTGTTGTATGAAATTGAAACTTGGAAGCTCTTTTCCTGTTCTAAATATATAGAGTTCATTCCTGCTTGTTGTATTGAAAGCTTGTGATACATGTTACAAAATATAAGTGAAGATTCTTGTGAGTGAAATAGTGAAAAAGCTCTTCTTAGGGGGGGGGGGGGGAGCAGATTTTGCTCCTAAATTGCAGAGAATTTGTGTATCTCTTCTAAAAATTTATTAAGTTTCATCATTTTAAACAAATCAAGTTGGTCGAGATCCCTGCCTGTGAGTATCACATGGATTAAACATTTATAATACAATGTGTGAGTCGGTGATTACATCATGAAATTGAAGATGATAGGGCCGTGTGTTACGGTTTAGTGTGAAATAGTTATCATGTATATATTGTTAAAGAAAAATGCAAATGTTCTTTTCTTTATTATTGGTTCTGCTCTATGGAATAACATTTTGTATTTAGAAACCGTGCTGAGCTGGCGTAACTACTAGTTCTTAATAAATATGAGAACTAAAAATCACTGCCTCTGTGCTCACAATAACACAGATGCAAAACATGTCCCCCATATGATGGGGTCTTTCTGTTTTCGGTGGAAACCAAAAGTTCAAATGAAATAAAAGCTTTTTTTTTAAAAAGAAAAGTTTACAAATAAGTTCTATGTGTTTCCATTTGTGAAGTACTTACAACTTTTTTTTGTGCTGTAAATCAAACTATGAGTTCATTTTAAACTTTAGTAGGGAAAATGGTAAAGTTTAAAAATGGAATTTAAGAACCTATACCATAATACAGCTAAAACTGCCATATCTTGTCTTTGAAGAAAAGAAACTGCTTTTCTTAAAAGAAGGAATTTGTTAAAATCGAATTATAGAAAAGGGAAGTGAATTGGAACATTTGCTTAATTTTTGTGTTGATAACAGTAGTAAAATCAGAAAGAGGAATTTGTGTGGATGTAATAATGGTAGAGTTCAAATAAAAATAAGTCATTTGAAATTTCTGCTAAGTTTGAGTCAAAAAAAAAAAAAAAATATGCTTATATAACTATCACACTGAACATACTACTTGATCAGAATGTCAAACACAGATTTAAAATAGCAATATTTCTAAATTTTTAATTAAAAAATATTAAATGTTGGAATTTGTAATACTTTTCTGCAAACAATCGTGTAAAACATATTTAATGATGCTTTCAAGAATTGTTTAATTTCGAATTCTACCATCTGTAAACATATTCACGTCAATAATACCGTTAAATTTGTAGGTTTTATTTCTTGTTCTAAATCTAATACTTCATTTTATAGCTAATATCGCTGCACGAATGTGCTTATTTCATAAGTTTTAAAATCTATTCAAAAGTGTGCCATTAAAAATGGAAAAAAAAAGCGGAAAAGTAATCAAAATTTTGTGAATCACGTTGTCCACTGCTGAATTGAAGTACATTTATTTTCCAGTTCGTGTGCTTAGTCTTGGGACTCGCTTATGAACTGTCGTCCAATATGACAGATAGCACAAGACAATACATGAAAGATTTTATTACATCACAAAGAGAGGAAATAACAGAAATACACCCAGGGCAAGGTGGGAATCGAACCCACGACCTCGTTACTGCGCGCAAGCAGCGGGCGGAAACTGGTACTAAGACCGCTCGGCCACCGAGGCCCCGATCACGTTGTCATTAAATGAAAAATTCAAAATGTAAACACTGTCCGCGAATCTGATGACGTCACCCCAAGCCTCGAAACCAAAACGTTTTCGAGGCTATTTAATCTCATTTGCAGACTCTCTAGTGCGAACCGTTTAAAAATATTCGATCCGGATTTACTGATCCCTAATCTTTTTAACCCGGATTAACTTCTCAGTGCGAATGGGGTATGAGGGTTTGGGAACTACGATCGAATCGATGTGCGCTCACTTGGAATGAGGGCCCTGTAGACACCATGCCCTCAGGGCCGGAGCTACCATTAAGGCCAGCTAGGCAGCTGCCTAGGGCACAAATGCGCCAAAATCCAACCACCTTTTAAAAACAACTCGGTTGTTAATTATATAATTTTAAAAAATGTAAAGATGTGATTCGGAATGTGTAGTTGATCACTCCCTTCCCGTGACAAAACTTTCAAACTTCAAACTCCAAAGGCGTTCTTTCTCTATAGTTACTTAAAGTTATGCCCCCTTCCACCCCCTGGGTGAAGGGTTCAGTGTTCAAAATTCTCTAATTTACAATGGATCTCGGGACACAAAACCAGTACCGGGAGCCTTCTACACTCTGTATGGGAAGAAAGAAGCACGACTGAAAGACATTCAAAATGAAATCGTTGGGACCTTAGCGACTGCTATAAAAAAGAAAGTCTTATCCTCAGTAAAATCGGCAAAATATTATTCACTGATCTTGGATTGGACACCAGACGTTAGCCATATTCAACAGTTGACCATTGTTGTACGATTTGTAGATGTCATCAAACCATTAGATGGCCAGATATCTTCAGTTGAAGTTACAGAACATTTTTTAGGATTTGTTGGAAAGATTTTAAACCTTTCATTAAATAAAATTGAAAGCATTAAATAAATAACAGCCGTTTATTTTATTTTATTTATTTTTTATTTATGTATTTATTTATTTTTTCCTTGTCAATTATAATTGAAAGGAGAAAAAGTAAGCTGCAATAAAATGAAATTTAAAATCCCACTCATAAAAGTTCTTTGCCTACTGTAAATACTTTAGGGACCGTTCATAAATGATGTCACGCTTTTTTCCCATATATTTGACCCCCCTCGCCCCTTTGTCACAAAATGTCACACCTCAATGGAGCCCCTACCCCCCTTTGTCACATGTCACGCTATATTGCATAAGCATGATGTCACACTTCTTGCTACTCCCTCCCCTTGTCACACTTTGTCACAATTTAACGAACCCCCCTCCCCCTCGAAGCGTGACATCATTTATGAATGATCCCTTATGTCATCTGTACGATAGTGACAATAATTTTAAGAAGCTGGTATTTCAATTAGTATATAAAAAGAGGGGGGTCATAAATCAACTTTTGACGTGACTCAGATGCGAGTTTTCTGAACAAGGGCATATTAACGGAGGGAACCAGAATCTGGGCCGTGTTTTCGCAAAAAAACCCCTCCGATCTCTCTTTTCTTTCTACCCCCCCCCCCCCCCCCCCCCCTTACTGAAAAATTGACAATATTATTTTCCTCAAAAAATATTTTGATTTTTTGTTTCATTTTTACATAAAAATTATTATTTCTGATAAACTTCTTTTTTTACTGTTCTTTTATAAATAATAAATTTACTTATTCTTTACCATCGTTAAGAATGCAAAAATTTTAACTTTCTTTATTGCATCACCAAACTAAAATGGCGACCCCTATTTCCTAAAATTATGAGGTGCAAATCCTACAAGCAGTAACTAAAAACAATAAACAACGCGCGTGAGAACCCCGAAGAAAAGCTTTGATTGGCTACTACACCAGTTTGACAAGAAATCCCTCTTCACGCTTGGCTTGCATCTTTTCCCCCCTAGACCTCTGAACGAAGAAGGATTGGAATCTACTCTTTCGAAGAGATGACATGCACGCCGGTTCTTTAGCGGCGGTCTCTCCGAATAGATGCGTCGAAGTTTGGAATAAAGGCCCCAGGACTGAAATTAGTTGTTTTTTGAATTTCTTTTCACCACACTAGCTACTGTTGCATAAGAAAGATTTTATGTAACGAAGTTGTTAGCAATTCTATAACTTTTTTAATGAAAAAAATATTATCAAGTATTCATAAATAGCAACGAACTATAATTTTTATTTATACAGTAAGCACATGGTAAGTGACCTTGGGCTTTAACATTGTTCTCCTTGCTGTGACGTGCAGTGACATGTGATCACCAATGGTGGCAGCTCACTTTGCGGAAGTTGTATTTTACGGTCGGAAACCATATTTTCGGAAGACAGCCGTTGGACTTTTTATTTTAACGGTCAACTCGACTAATTTTGCTGCAGCTCCTTATAATAACGGGCACTGGAGATTTTCCTCAAATAAGGTAGTTAGCCGCGTAACTTGACGGTCAACTCTCCGACTTTTACGGAAATTTCTTGGAGTAGCTGTTAAAGTATAATAATATATGCTTATTGGTGGATGGATAAGTATTTCATTACTTCCGAACCTGTTTATTACAGTGAACTCTATTCATCTTGATAAAACTAGAATCAAACCATTGTCTAATCCATAGCCCCCTTAACTAGATGCCTAGCGATTTGCGGGGAAAGTTGGCCGCGGATTTTAGTTACCTTTTCTCCCACCAGGAACGCTACTTATCTGCTATTGCAAACCGCGCTCTTTGCATTAGTTTGAAGGGTAGAAAATTGGTTTTCCATTGCTATTTCTTCTTTTTTTCCCTAATAATTTGATTCTTTGGTTTAAAAACGGTCCTTTTCAGGACCAATGTAACTTAAAGAAAGATGGTTTACTGTGTTGTTCCATTTTGCACATCAAATTCAATTAAAGAAAAAAATAGTTTCAATCGGACATTAGTTTGCGTGAAAAATGGATCTCCGCTATATCAAGACAAGGGAATTCTTCTTATTATTATTATTATGTGTGTGTCTTTCATAACGTCTATTTGGCAAAAAAATTTTTTAAAAAAGCAATAAATTAATTAATAACAATATAGTGCAAAACTATTTTTATATAAATATACATTATTTATTATGTTGTCCAATCTTTACTGTAGCTTGTCCTTGGAATACGGTTGATTATATATTATGATGCATTTTATGTTATGCAAATATTAATTAAATTGAACTTATTGATTTTTTATTAAAAAATGTAACTAGTTACACGAAGACATGTATGAATCAATAAGAAATAATGAAAGTTAGAAAGGAAGGAAATACAAATTATTATTCATCCATAGAATCGAATTCTAATCATATTTCAAGAACATATTTAATTCTATGGATGAATTAATGAGAATAATTTGGAAGTAATATTTTCCTATTCTTCATGCCTAAAATATCACTTCAGTACAATGCATAATAAATTGTAATTATTCACATATTTAACCATTTTTATTTTATTTATGTATAATTTTTATTTATTTATTTAAAATTTTATTTATTTAAACCAAAAGGACTGTTTTTTTTTTCTTTCAGGGGGGGGGGGGGAATAGAGCAGATTCTATGATGAGATTAAATTTGATTCTATTATAAGAATAAAAACTTGACTTTTATGCAAAATTTTTATAACTTGCCTAAATGAAGAATTTCGTTCCAAGTTTCCCAAATTTAACGTCCTCATCGTTCTGCTCGTTTTTTGAAGCAGTGATTTCTTGGAAAATATTAGATTGCGAGAAAATATATCTCATACTCTAAGTACACTTAAAAGCATTTCAAAACTTTGAACATCTTTTCAGAGCCTTTGCAAAACTCTCGACTTTTAAAATTCAGGGAAAAAATTTTAATTTTCAAGATCACTATAAGTAAATAATAATAAGACATTCTTCTTTTCTAAAACAAATGAGACCATATAACTATCTACTCAAATATATATCACATGCATAGCTTTGTTGTTAATCGATCATGGAAGTGATACATTACATCTTCTCAAAAATTTTCAAAATGCTCCAAATAAATCTTTAATTATTTTAACCACAGCGTCGTTCTGAAACAAATATTAAAATAAAAAGTTTTAGTCAAGAGCTGGATTTTTATTTGTTTCCTTACATCGGTAAAAATGCCAGTTGAAATTATGTGTATTATATTCTTCACGTATGAATTGCATAAATAATTGTCGTATCGACTTTGTGCGATAGCCATTTTACTTAATTGTTATTCCTCTCTTCCCTGCAAATGCTCTCTGTCCTTGAATATTCTGCTTGTCTCTCTTTCGCAAACTGCTTTTTTTTCATCTCCTGCTGAGCTGAGTGAATCATCACGCCGAAATCAGCATAACGAAGGCGCTTTCCACCTTCGGGGTCATTTGGATGCCTCCGTGGGTGGCTATGCCCCATGTTTTTGCTGTTCGGGTGACATCGATTATCTTCGGAGGCCAATTGGTCTTCAAGTGACGTAGCTAAGAATAGCTACGGGGCCAACTTCCTAGGAAAGGGTTTTTTTTAAGTGCTCGGGAGAGAATTCACTTATGCACGTGGAACTGGTGGAAGGAGGCAGCAGGGATGGCAGGTAGCAGCGCGGGGTAAGAATGGACTAAACACATGAGTATATTTTTTCCGTAATTTTAGTTTTTTTTGTTTTTTTTTTTGCTAACTGGCTTCCTTTAATGTATATAATGATTTTAGACAGTAATAGTATTGGTCGGACGCAGTGAAGATGAACCATGGAATTGTTCTTTTATTTATAGTAATCATGGGACATATTTACTTTTTAAACGAGCCATTGTCTACCATTTACTCATTTATATAATATGAGTCCTTTTTGTATGTGATTGAATGAATTTGTTGATGCATTTAATTTTAGCCACAAAATAAATTTGATAAATTATTAACTTGTAGAATTATTACTCTTGATCATTTCTGAATGTTGTTCATTTTCAAAATACGATCACTACCCACAAAAACGTGGTGGTGGACCTGGGTTGCTTATTTAATGGTTGAATCAATATTTTGTTACGTTACTAGAAATTCTTAAAAACTCTCCACCACAATAATTATTCATTTAAATCATTACTTTAAAGACAATTCTGTTAATTTGTGTAACAACATTTTTCTTTTAAAATACCTACAATTAGGAGAAAACCTCTTTAATGAAATAAAAGTTTTAAGTTGATGCTCTGTTAAAATGCCACTAGACTAACGAGATATCAAACATTAATAATATCACTTAATTTCCCACTGTTTTACTGCATCATAAAGTAAGAGCGAAAAAATGTAATTATTGAGTCATATGATTAAATATGAAAAAAAAAATCAAATGATTTTTTTTAAAAGAACAATTTTTACCGCTTTTTTTCGCAATTTACCAAGCGTTTACAAGTAAAACACCGTTTTCCAATAGCAAATAGGTAGTGCCCTCTAGCGGTGATTTCTTTGTCAGCGGGAGAAAATCGTTGCCGGTACTGTAATGGGGTTCGCTCCATTTCAGAAGGCATCTAGTTAAGGGGGCTATGGTCTAATCAAACATTTTTTTTAATTTTAAAGAGTAATTATAAGATTGACAGGTTTAAAGGTTGATGAAAAAAATGCACGGTCATAAAAACAAATAAAATTCTGAATTAATATTTTAGGAAAATACATAGCACTTTTTAAAAAATATATTTCAAGTGAACATTGAAATTTATATATCCACTTAAATATCATTTAAAATTTTAGTCTTCAATTTTAAAAGCGTTTCTACTTCATAGAGTTAAAAGTGCCTGCGACGATTCCTCTTTGCTTTTAAAACGCAGTGAATCTACGTTTAGGTGAACATTGCGAGTAAAAGTTGCCTCATGTTTTATTCATCTAGAATGACAACCATTTTGCACTCGCAAGCTTCTTAGCAAGATTGTACAATTTGGGATAGAATTAAAGTGCTATATTTCTATGTCGATGGGGAGAAGCATGAAAATGTAATGCTCCTGCATGATTCTTGAACTTTAGCTTCCACCTCCCTTCCCCCCTTTTTTGTGTGTGTTGTCATTTTTACTAGAGTTTTACGTGTAGTAAATTTAAAGAAGAGTTTTAACTGAAACTTTTCAATATAGAAAAATGAATTGAGACCTTTTGATGTATGATTCAGTCAATTTCATGGAGGAGAAAACAAAAGGTTTCCAAGCGATGGAATTTGTTTCATTAATGTTAATAGTAATACTTTAACCACGTAAAAATGTTACTTAAGCAAGTGTATCGCCGAAAAAAAAATGTTTTAAGAACATTAACCTAAATATGCGCATGGCGGTAAAAAATTAAGTACAGTAGATGATTCGATCACAAATGTATATTAAAAACTATATGACAATTAAAATAAAATCAAAATGAGACTAGACTCATCTTGATTCACCAATGACTTAGAAGTGGCCCACAGAAAATGGCAAATTTTCGTGAGAATTGTAAACTATTGACAAAAGAATTTATTTTTAAAATAATATTTTATAAATCATGCACTACGTGCACATACTCTAAAAGTAATTGTCTAAGATCAAAATAATATTCAGAGGAAAACGTATAGTGGGGTTCTACGTTTAGTGGGAACGCACTATATATAGTGGATTTTAACTTGGTAACTATTGCAAACATTGTTTGTGACATGCCAGGAAAATGACATTTTAAAATTTAACTTCATTTTTTAAACATATAAATTGTAAACACCAGTACACAATCGTTTTGAAATGTTAATAGTTATGATATCAATTAAATTTTTTAAAAAAGTTATAGTATTAGATTTCTGTGGCTGTAACACTATTTTCTCGTATTTCGCGAGAATCACACATACACAGTATGTCAAAAACATTTCTAGACTAGGTTTATAGAATAAAATAAAAACTAGTAATTATATTTTCAAAGTATTTTTATTCAAAATAAGCTCCTTCGGCTTCAATAAATTTGTTACAGCGATTTAACAACGATTCGAATGCCTGTTCCAGCTCACATTGTGGGACTGCCTCCAAAGCTCGCGTCAAAGCTGTTTGTACACAGTGTGTCAAAGAATTTTTAAGACTACAGCTGGAACTAAGCTTACACTGGCGATATCTGTGTCATCGAGCATTCGTGAAACTCCTTAAGTATCAGCTGATCCACTGCCAAAACCTCAGTGCACTTGTTTACTGCTTTTTTTTTTTTTTACTTTGAAGACATTGACACGATACAAACATCATCGACGCGAGCTTTGGAGGCAGTCCCCCAATGTGAGCTGGAACAGGCATTCCAATCGTTTATAAACCACTGTAACAAATGTATTGAAGCCGAAGAAGCTTATTTTGAATAAAAATCCTTAAAAATATATAATTGCTAGTTTTTATTTTTTTTATAAACCTAGTCTTAAAAATTCTTTGACACACTGTGGATATAGATGTGTGTGTGTGCTATTCTGCAGAATAGAGATTACGTGCTTTCACCTAACCAAAACATTTGATTTCACTTTGTTATCCTTGCGCAATATTTTAAATGTCTTCTTTCAGAATTACTTATTTTTATAACAAGTCTTTTACTGTATGGATTTTTCTGTACAAAAAGTAGGTGTCTTTAGCTATTCGATGAAGAGATGAATTTTATTACATGTAAGAAAATTTTCCACTAGCAAAGTATTTTTTTAATGATGTACATCAGATCATAGAACTGTGAAAGAATTTTTGTGTGCTATATTCAAATGTATATAAGGGTCTACAAAGTGTTGAAAAAAGTTTAGAATATTGTATGGAAGTAGGAGGAAAGGCCAAACATAATTCTGCCTGTTGCCAGATTTATTTCTGCTCCTACATTTCACATCAAATAGAGGCAATAACTTCGACTTGTTCGACAGGTCTTTCTGCCAAGAAACATATGAATAATTCACGATTTCGGATATGCTCGTCGTTTGCATTTTGCTTTTTCCAATGCACTTATTTAAAGAAGGCATCTTTTGCTATTGCTTCTGTAATACGAAGCATTGTTCAAGAAAAACATTCGATATATTTTATAATATTTTAACTTTTAGCTAAATGAAAGACTGTATTCAAGTTGACGAAAAACAGAAACGATTTTTACTCTTGAAAATAGTTTGTGTAGCATGCAATTACTTAAAAGTACAAAATTATGTGTATAAAATAATGAAAAAATGTATTCGCAATACGATTTTTATTAAAGGGTTAACACATAAACTTACGATTGTTAACGTTATGTGTTAACCTTTTTGAAGCTTAAAAATCTCTTATATTTTCAAGATTCAAACGCTATTTTAAACCAAATAAAATGCCAAACAATTTTTTTTTAATTATTTTGTAAAGTTTAGTTAAAAATTAAATAAAGAGGCAAACAACATTTTGAATTGGTGAAAATTATTATGACTAACATTAATGAATTTTGAAATTAATGAATTTTTATACATTTTAAAAATAAAGTTTATTTCTAAATTAGTTTGAATTGTAAAAGTAAGTAAAAACAAAATCCACATTATTCATTTTCCGGTCCGGTCCAAACACAATAAAGAGGTCAACCCCATCTATAAACACATTAGAATTTTCCCTCCTGGGGAAGAGAGAAAGTGCCAGCAGGCAGAATACTTTTTCAATTTTTATTTACCCAAAAAAAGGTAACAAGACTTTTGGCTTTTCCTTTGAGAACTTTTTCCAGCATAAAAAAGTCAGTCCATAAAGTATTTTTGCAAGTTTAGCATACGAAAACAAGCGGTCACAAAAAAATATCTCTTACTGAAAAACAGATGGTGTCTTCTTTCAGCATAACGCCGGATTCGTTTATTTGACAGTCTTGACTAAATTGTTAAATTTAGATTGGAATGTTTTATTGCTTCCTCTATACTGAACAGTTTCTCTCTATCTCTTTTCTTTTTGAAACCACGACCCTTTTTCATATAAAAATATATACGAGCCCCTAAAAATATACATAAAAATATTACATGATTATTTTGTGCGATAACATCAGTGATTGTAGGCAGAAACAATAAAGAGCTTTTGGTGCGTATTTTTTTATTTTCATACACGTAAATTTCAAACAATCAATAACTAAGAAACTACGTTTAACTTGTATATAAATTGAAAGCACATAAAGCGTCCTTTAAGATTTTACCGGAAAGTAAAACTTTTTATTTTTTTTATTATTATAATTATAATTGAAGTAGAAAGTTAATCAGAACTTTAGCTAAAAAAAGAAAGTAAGAAAAATGAAAAATCACCTTGTATATTTAGGATTATTTTTAAATTGTTGTTGCTTTCTTGTTCCTGCCAAGTTTTTTACCATCCCACGAGATAAGTTTTCTTGTACAAATTGTTGGCATAAATGAGCATTATCGTTTCTTTAAAAATTGCAAGATAGGGAAAGCATCATTTCCTAAGATGTTATGATATAAAATAAACATTCAAAGATCTAGAAGAAATTACAAAACTTTTTTAAGTTTGTCTTTTTCCAAGTGGCCCTTTGCTAAAGATAATGACATTTTATGTTTCTAAAATGTCAGCTACAGATGGTGTATTGCATTTCTGGATAAATGACAGGAACAACCAACTTTTCTTTAAAGAAATATAATTTTTATCATGAAATTTTCAACTTTGACATAAGAGTCATGTTTAAATTCATTTTTTCAGCAGTTCTCTATTTTTTTATTGTTGTTTTTTTTTCTGTTTTAGTGCTTAAAACATCGATTCACAATAAGTACAGTTTAATGTTAATAACTTTAAAATGTCACATCAAATAGGATAAAACTAGTTTTGTTTGGTACCTGTTATTATGAAAGCAGGTTGTCAGATTCTTATTAAGTACAGATGACATATTTTTATTAATTAGTCGTTTTATTATTAAAAAGCATTAATATGCAGAATATTATTTTAAGCATTTTTGTACATCGTACGAGTAATTTACAGAGTTGGCATTCTTAAACAAATGTTTAATTCTTTGCCGGTATTTAATGAAAGAAGTTTTCTAAAATAGTTTAATGTTTTTGTCAGAACACTAAAAAATTCTAGTTCAACCTTTCAAGAAAAAAATGGAGCCAAAAAAATTTAGCTGCAACCAATATTTGGTACAAAGTTGAAGCATTATAATGGTGTAGTTTCACCCAGTTTCACCATGAATGTAAAACTAGGAACCATTATAATGGTTCAACTTGCACTCTCAGAAATAGAACGCTCATTTTTGACGATTCCTGAATCGTCAAGGCAAATTTCGTCATTTTCAACGATTCTTTCCTCAAGTGATCACGTGGCTTTTAACGAAACTCACTCTCTCAAAAATTTGACGAAATGTTTCATCCCTCAAAGAAAATGGCGCTTTAGAAGCTTCGAACATCGCCGTGTATGTGATTCAAGCTCTTTGGTGGATGTTGATGCTGATGCTGGTGAGATCTGATCGAAAAAGTACTATGAGGTTATTATTTTTAGAATTGTAAGGATCTGTGATTGTATACTTGTAATTTAATAACTATATATTATTGAATTAATATTTATCAACGTACCGTTAGGCCTAACTAAGTTTGCCGTAGCTTTACTATTTGGCCAAGTGGGGAAATGGGGAATCGTACTGTATAACGCTTAAAAATTTAAACAACAATAATAATTTTAAATTTCCCACTGCAATGTTTTAATAATGTTTTAAACCTTTAAAAATGCATATTTTGTTATTCAAATTAACAAAAGTTTAAACTTGTTGAACCTTCAATCAATTTATATACAGTCAATCAGGGTAACTTTGCACCATGTTTTTTAGAATATTTGACTTCAAATGAAACTGTAGAACACACTCAGTGCTACTCTCCTGGCAAGGTTATAAAATCACTTTTCTTCTATTTATTTTAGTAAAAAAATTAGCAACATTGTACACTGCTGATTGTATAATTCATTAGTTCTAAAGTAACAGCTTGAAAGATATTTTGGAATGCTGATTAAAAGTTGTTGAAAACTTATTATTCTTTAAGAGTAAGTAACATTGCACTAATTTACCAAGCATTTTATCTTCTAAATATAGTGAATTTTTTAGTATCTGTGATTCTTTATTCAGTAATATTTAGTAAGATATCAAACAATCAAGACATTGAAATTTTATTCCATTCACAGGGTCACTTTGAGCCGGCTCAAAGTTAGTCTTAGATTAGTTTACTGATTTTGGATGTATTCTACATACAAACTAAATGTTTATTTCTACTTTTTATGAATATAACAAATGTTTGCAAATAACATTATTAGAATATATTTAATGTATTTATCTAGTTTGATTATAAAAACATATAATTATATTGCAAAGAAGCATATACATAACTAGACCTTTTATCAGTGATCGGCATTCATTCTTTCAAGTAGCACCACTGTCGGCGGATGCCATTACTACTGCAAGAAGTTGGGCGCTCAGTTTCCCCTATATTGCGGCATCTGAGCTCTCATTGATGCAGATTGCACTAGGAATTTAATTTAGCAGAGAGTATCCAAGCCAAATGTCTACGCAAAGGATCTTTTACATGATGCATGATCATACGACATGGGCGAAGACATTTATCTGCATCCTGGAAATCTACCGCTTTGGGCCAGGTTTGAACCTACGATCTTGGGTGTACGAGGCCTGCGCCTTACCACTACGCCATCCTGTCGACTATTATCTAAAAATGGATATTGTATCTTCAAAGCTAAAATAATGGGGATTTGAATCCCAAATTGAAAGAATTGTGTGTCAGTTTCAAAAAATAATATAACCAATAACTGCGAGTAAAATTAGCCTTTTGAAATTAGGTACTTCAGAGTGTATCATTATAAATTTTAACTATTGTATTTCATACTTTCACTTTCTTATCATTTTATTTATATTTCTTAAGCATCGTTTGTTAATTGTTGCTAAAATTTTTATTTCTTGAGCATTGCTTATGCTACCAGAAAAAGTACTACTATTAAAATTAGCACCATACCGAGTTGCACTTTAACCAAGTAACTGAACACCGTTTATCAATGTAGTATAACTCTTTCTGGTAGCATTAAAAATGCATAAATAATGCAATTTGTAGTTGAAATTCAATGTGTAATGTAATGCTGAAGCTTCATGTTTTCTAACTTTACCATATTTTATTTACTTTTTGATATTACTTAACTTTACCATATTTTGTTTACTTTTTGATATTACTTAACTTTATCATATTTTGTGATTTACTTTTTATTTCTTAACATTACCATATCTTGTACTCCCTTCTAAATTTACCATATTTTCGCATTACTATTATTTGAAGTTAGCAATTGTCTAAAGCAGGGATGCACAACCTATGGCCCGCGACACCCCTAGAGTTGGCCCGCGAATACTTCTTAATACTTAGACATGTTCCCGAAAATTTTAATTGTTTACACCCATTATTATTTTTTATCCCGCATTGTAAGAACGAAAGCAAGAACGATCACGAACGAAGCAACGAAAGCAAGAACGACCACGATAAGGATGACACCATTACTCGCTGGATAAGGAGTGCAATAAAATTGTGAAATGTATACTTGAAAAGGCATTTTTATACAGTAGAATACCGAATAAGTGCCCCCTGAATTTTGCTGAAATTTGAGAAAATACGGGAGGGGCGCTTAAAGGGTACAAGCGGAAAACATACCGATCATACGCCTGCACCCATCCGTGATTTATTGAAAGCAGTACCACAGTAAAGACTCATCTATCACTTGTTCGCACAACCAAAATTAAACTAAAAAGAAAGAAAGAAAAAAGGAAAGAAAGTGGCGGAACAAATTTCGATCGCGCTGAATGCACACCTCCTTTCACACGCTTCCTCTGTAATAATAAATAAGTAGATTATAATTAGGGATCATTCATAGATGATTTGACGCTTCGAGGGGGAAGGGGGTTCGTGAAATTGTGACAAAGTGTGACAAGGGGAGGGGAGGGGGTAACAAGAAGTGTGACATCATGCATTATGCAACATAGCGGGACACGTGACAAAGGGGGAGGGGGGGTCCTCTAAAGAGTGACATATTGTAAAAAGGGGGGAGGGGATTCAAATGGTATTTGAAAAAAGCGTGACTTCATTTATGAACGGCCCCTTATAAACAATAGCAAGAAAAGATAACATCAGCTGAAGCGACCGAGGCAGGTGCAAAACATTTGTTTCGCTGATTCGTTCCAAAAATCCAAAAAAATAAAGTAATTCATTCCATTTTGTAGCTACAATATATAATCAATTTCATGCATCAGGGGGTGTTGTAAGTTATATTGAGATGCAGTTTTATATAGGTGTGTATATCCCTTTTTTTCTTTGCCGGTTTATATAGGTGTGTATATCCCTTTTTTTCTTTTCTATTAAATGTGTCTTTAAAAAATCTTAATTCTTAAATTATAAAGAAACAGAAATTAAACAGGTTTTTAAATTGATATTTTACTGCATACAAGATTTTGAGAATGAAAATAATAAACATTTGTAGAGCTTATGTTATCTTACATGAAAGTTAAATGTAACTTTGAAGTGATTAAGAAATACAGTAGCCCCTCGTTATATCGCGCTTGTCGGGGGACAGAAAAAGCACGATATATCCGAATGCACGATATAACCGATGCCGTTAGAAATAAATCCAAAAGTACAAGTAAATTAAGTGTCAGCGTAAAAGATTGAGTTTAATCTCACATAATGACAACTTTCTTAACAATAATAGCAAATAAAACTACACTGTTTTATTTGCTATTAAGAATCTGCCTCTTTCATTCCAATGGGCGTTAGGATCAATACAAAAAGAAATGTCAAGTAAAATATCAACTTTTTTGAGTAGAATCGTTCTGCAGGCATGTAAGGGGGGGGGGGCGGAGAATTGTTGCAGCTTTAAGCTGCAGAAAATTCAGAAGAAAGGAAAACATTTGTGTTCGATTGCTTTAATTAAGGAAAAAGGGGCTATACTGAGAAATGCAATATTTTTACTTTGAAGAGCTAAAATTTTGGGAGACAAAGAAAAAGGGCGGTATATCCGAAAGAGTGATTTAACGAGTCCCAATATAGCGAGGGGTTACTGTACTAAATTTTTAAAGTACTTTGGAAAGTAAAAGGGGTTCAATTATAAAAGTATTTTTAAAATATTTCTTCAGCATAATTAACCTCGTAACGATAATAATATTCAAAATAATCTGCTTTAATTATAATGTGTATAAAAGTTTTATTTATTTATTTTTAATCTATAAATCATGTCAAAATATGGGAAGAAAACCTCATATATATATTACATCCTTGTCCTATGGTAAAAGTTTCAGATGTGTAATTTATTTAATAGGGTTGGTATGTTTTTGAATATCAGTTAAATTTTTGTACATACAGTTATTTTTTAAAGAGTCCTGAGACCCTGAAGAATTTAGTTAATCATGAACATGCTTTTCCCTAATTTATGGCTTGAATTCCTTTTTTTTAAATTTCAAATGTGTTTTTTGTGCTCTATACATGTTTCTAGCATTTTACATGCTTATACCATAATTTCAGCTTTGCTGTAATGCTCCATATGGGCTAGAAAAATGTTTGCCAACGTAATAAATGTCAAATTTTATCATTATTTGCTGGTGTTTTTTTTTTCTTCTTTTAAATATGAAACTACTTTTTATGAGGTTTCAAAACCTTTAAAAAGCAATTCATCGTGTGACAAATTCATACATACATATAACCAAATCAATGAAACTAAGTTTTTTAAGTTAGTTGAATAATTTTCTGAATGAATTAGTATACAGAACTTAGACAAATTGATAGTTCATTGCTTGCAGGGTTATGAGGGGAAAATAATAATAAAAAGCATTTTTAAATTGCTTTTATCTGTCAACAAAATGCTCAATTTGAAAGTAATGCTAACTTTTTAAATTGTTTGGAACGTAAAAATGTTAAAATGCAATTGTGTGAGAAATTTCTGTTACAATTAACTTAAAATAAAAGAAATTTAAACGTATATAATATGGCATGCTTGTACGATACAAATTTTTTTTAAAGTACTTGTGTAAAAAGAATTAAAATTTCTGATGCTAAAATATTTTTCAATATGATTTTTTTTTTGTTTAAGTCACCTTTAGAACATTTATTTAAAATGAATGGTACATATTTCAACAATTAATACCGCAACTCAAAAAATCGAAAATTTTCAGTGTAATTATTTGAAGCCTTAACTTACTAGAAATATCAAATTGCCCTCTTAAAAAAATAAATTCAAGATTTTATTTAAGGTTCCATGATGTGCTCAAATAACAAAAAATACTCCAAATACATACTTAAAAGTATTTTAATACAACGAAATTTATTATGATTCACGAATCTAAATGACGAAATATTTTCCTTTTTGATGAAATTGAAATAAAAAGTGACGAAAGTTAAGGCTAGTTAATGCGGAATCGAAATGACGAGAATTTAGTCATTTTGACGAAATGTATTTCATCAAATAGACCCGGCGAAACAAGCGAGTAAAATTTCGTCGTTTTTGGCGAAATCTGTTTCATCAACTAAATGACGAAACAAGTGACTAAAATTTCGTTGTTTTTGACGAAACGTATATGACGAAGTATTTTTTAGTTTTTGACGAAATTCATTTCGTCAAATGTATGACGAAATTCATTTCGTCAAATGTATGACGAAACAAATTTCGTCAATTTGACGAAATGTTTAATCGGAGCATTTTTCACGAAGTCATTTCATCAAATGCGACGAAAGTTTCGTGAAATTTGAGCATGAGTTTCTGAGAGTGTGAGTACCAAATGTTCGTTGTTGTTTCACCATTTTTTTGTGAAACGTTGAACTAGAACTTTTTACAGTGAAAGGATATAAATGTTTCCCCCAAAAAATTAGTGCACATCAAATAACTTTCGCAAGGAAGTATACGATATTCATTTAAATACTACTACAAAATTTTGTACGTGAGCAATGTTCATCTTGTATATGCGCAATGAATGAATGTATCAAGGAAAATGTTTCACGAAAACTAAGAATTTCATCGGAATTTCAGATGTAAACGGAAAAATTAACTTTTTAAAACGATGTAGTGCGGGACTTCTGCACGCTAATGGATACAAAACATTGGTTTCTATTACAAAAATTGGGATTTTTGGATTTTTTTGTCGTTAATCAGTTAATTTTTAAATATAATGTACACATGAAAATCAACAGTGTGGGAAATAGGTTTCCGGAAAACAAAGTTAACTGACATTAGAGAAAAAATTTTAAAAACTCAGATTCGATTTTTTTTTTTCGAAGCTATTTCGGAACATGTTTTAAAAAATACTTTAAGAAACAACGCAAAAATAAAAATCCTATCTCAGTTCATGCCTAATTTATCTTTTTCTCCGGGCAGCAACAAGAAGAAATAAATAATGTTTATGCTTCTGTTGTATCTCTTATGAAAACGAGATACGGGCGATGGCTCAGGAAACAAAGTTTCGTTTCCTTTATTTATTTATTATGTATTTGTTTTTGTTCTTGGTTTTTTGACCAAAATCCATTTTATCTCTATTAGTGTTTTTTCTTTGCATTTCTTATTGTTCATTTATTATAAGCTTAAGCACAATCGCAATGAAGTATCGATAAAACTTAAAAAATAATTACAAATAAATTTTAATATTCGTTTCATCTAACGTTTTCAAAAGCAAATGAATAATGTTTTTTCACTTGCTGAATTCACACAAATTAATTAAAATTCTTATTCTAGTATGTTGATTTCATAACGGAACCTTCGGCGAATTTTGTAAAAAAATCACACTTTATTAAAAGTGTAAAGTCTCGTTGTAGTGCCGTTTTTTAGAATCATGAATATCACAGTTATGATAAAGAGTAAAGGAGGGTAAGGATAGACAGTTGGGTGAGAGTACGCAGGGATTTTTTTTTTGCCAGTTGGCAACAGTGCAAGAAGCAGGGAGGGGGATCATCTCAACTCATATGCTTTCAGTACACTCCACAGACGGTTATTGCTATTTTCAACCTTGTTGTATATTATTTAACAGTCAAGATATGTTTTTGCTATGTTTGCATGTAATTTTTCTCAGAAGAAATCTTAATTTTTTGAGAACACAGAACTAAAGCTTGCATTTAAAGTGAATAGCATTATGTTGTTCCTTCCTTCCAAACAGCGTTAACTCGTTAGAATTTAGTTACAGTGAATTTTACTGCCAGCTATGGACGATTCAGAGAAGCAATATATTGATGCAGATCAGATATGCGTATCCTTATCCGCCATGTAATTTCAATAAGCTATTCCAACCAATTTTTGCATTATTTTGCGCAATTTGCACAAATCGCAGAAAATCTTTCCTATTTACAGGTACGAAGCCATAAAATCCTGATATTACCAATGAGGTTTCTCTATTCTCTGTGACTTATGCACCTAAACCAGTTGCAGTTGCGCCTGAAGAGAGTAAAGTATCACCTTCCACTTCTGGGGATATATTTTGGTATTCTAACAATCGTACCGATTCCTCGACACGAAAAACTAGGAGCTAAAAGGGAAATCAAATCTAAAAAATATGAGACCATGACTTCGTATTTTTTCAAAAATTTGTTAGAGAAAAGCGAAATTAAAAGAAAAAATTAGAACAGAAAAAGCCGATCGATTTCTTCAAAAAAGTAGAAGTACATACACTGATAAAAAAGAAAAACCCTGAATCCAAGTAAGAAAATCTTTCTGAGTTCTCACGAAAATCCATTTTCATCAACAAATCTGGCAAATACTGAAGAGATCAAATGTCCAGGTTGCGAGCAGTATATAATGCAGATTGGATCTAGTGTAGATTATGAAAGGAGCGAACATGAAGAATGTTAGAATTACGAAGGCATTGAGTGCAGCCTTTGTATGCTACTATTGCTAAATTTTAGAGTACGTGCTCTCGATCTCATTGTATTCTTCTTACAGAATCACTAAATATGATTTAGTGCATTTTTGGGGCTCTGGCTTTTTAATTATTCTTAACGAAAAATCCACTAGGTGCGTTCTCTTACCCTCCTTTCCCCTATTATTTGCCTGCAGTTTATTTTTTCCTGCTAATTAATTTTGGGTAAAAATGCTTAGTGTTCAAATTGCTGTAGTGTTTTCACGAATTTAGTATTCTCCAAAACTGGAAGAGAAAAATCTTTGATCAATTCTCAGAAAATAAGCTTCAAGCATTATTCCAAAACATTTATTTCCTTCATTAAAGTTATTAGGAAACTCAAATTAGGTCTGTTTTTTTTTTTTTGTAATTGTTGGCTGTTAACCGATCAGACTTAGTATAAAGTGAGTTTTTGTTTTTCTTAAGTTTGAGTCCATGTGCTGCAGATGTTTCTTCAGAAAACAAGATACTCTGTAGGAAAACACAATAAGTTTTGTTCAAAACTTTTGTATTACGTCCTTCGCCAATTTGGATGATAAGAGCGTTTACTGATTTCTTTTTTTCTCAACCAGGATATGAGGAACCTTTTGTAATCCTCTAGAGAGACAGTCATCCCTGAAAAATTCTCTGAGCACAAACAGCTCTTGCAAGTATTAGAAAGAAGAAGCTACTTTAGCGTTCAGCAGATTTTTTCTGAAATAATCAAAATTTTATCTGCTTCGTTAAATTTTCTGACAAGGTAAAGTTTTTTTGTTAGTCGATTAATATAAATAACGCATTCATTCACTTGAGAATTTTGCTTATTTTTGTATGATTTATTCATTTGTTTTCCTGCTTTTTCCTTTTCTTCTTCTTTTTTTAATCCTTTCTGTACAGTCAGTTGAGTACATATCAGATAGATCCTGTGAACTTTTCGCCTGTGAATAACGTTTTAGTTGCGTTGCAATGAAGATGCTTACAACGTTGAAAAAAAAAGTTTTTGTAAACTTGCTACATTATTTTGTAGTAAAACAAAAACGAGTTTTGTGAAGGAAAATAAAATTATATGACGCCGTTTTTGAAAGACAAAAAAAAAAAAAAAAAAAAACCTGATTTCTAGTTAAGAACAATTTCACAAACACGATATTTTAATGAGCATAAATTACATGAAAGTTTTAATTACTTGTAACCGTGCAAAAGAAAATCCATGAAAAAGATTTACTTTTTTTAGCAATGGAACTTTATTCAGCAAATATTATTTTTAACTTTTCAACTAAAAAGAGCATGAAAAAGAAGTCATTAAAGGAAACTTTTTCACGCTTCGCCAACAATCGAGAATAAATAACTCAACTGAAGTATAAGAATGCTATTTTTAAAAGCATATAATTACACTAGTAAAATTTAGACGTTTCTTTTCAGAAGAAATAATTAAGCTATTTATAGTCTCTTATCTTAACTGTTTTTTAACTACATAATTGCCCTCTTAGATAAAATTCCATCATATTCCAGAGCTTTTTTATGTTTCAATGTAGGTGATATATTAACTCAAAAGACTTAATAATTTCGCACAAAAATGGAGTCGAGTTTACCTAGTAATTATGTTTTAATATTTTTACAACTTTTTTTTCTTATATTGCTACATAATTTACTTTAATTTGTTTACATAAATAGCAAAAGACAAAGATATGTATTTTACCGAGTTAACTTTCTGCTGGGATCGGTATCTATCGTTCTTATGTATTTTATTATTTCAAACAGTTTTAGTGCTTATTTTGAAAAAATATAGCACAGGAATGCCAATTTATTTACGCATATATAGTCCGTTATTACACGAATTCTTGTTTATATCTTCTTATCTTCTTATTTCGTTTTGAACAGAAAACAGTTTTCTTAATTTTTTTACACTAAAATGCTATTTACAATGTTTACTGTTTTTCATCAACAAGAAACTACACTGTTAGCAATTTCATCATGAAATTACGGTTAAATGACCGGCAGCAGTCTGTCCATCTAATTCACCGTTAAATTTACGGTTTGGAACATTTTTCTATCTTTACGGGACCTAACCATTTCCAATCAGCTTGGTTAAAAAGCCGTAAATACAAAAGTTTACGGTTTTATAACCATTTAAAAATGGTTTCAAAACAAAATTTTTACCGTGTTTGAACCATTTCGAGGCGTAGAAACCGTAAACGCAGCTAGCGGGAATCGAACCCGCTTGTTTTGAATACCAACCTTGCTCTCTAACCATTCGGCCAACAGCAAGCACCACGCAAAGCGGTAGTTTATTTATCAATAAATCTTTCTTTTCAACAGGAAAACTGCATTAAAATTGAGATTTCAGTTTTTGATTGGATCTAAAGCCATCTTTGGTCCAAATTTACTGCATATTGACGAAAATCATTTTATTTGCTGCAAAAATTAAAATAAACAAGCTACAACAGCTCAAATTTATGGGTTCGCTCATTCGCAAACAGTTCGGGAATCCGATGTCTCAAATTTTTGATTTACGTGTGTATGTCTTTCTATTTAGTAACCACTACTTAAGCTACTTTTTTTTCTTCTTTTTTTATATACACATGAAGATTTGAACTGATAAAACTTTATTCATATTTTAACAACAACGTACGACCGGTAAGGTTTCGCAACCAAGATGGACGCTCGATTCTTATTGAGCACTTGAAAGTTACGGTTAGTTTAACGTTCTTTAGGATAAACAGAGAATAAACGATTTTTTTCACAATCAGCGGTTTGAGTACCATCTTTTTAATGGCTATTCAACTGTTGTAATTAAATATGGTAAAATAACAATCAAATAAATGGTTATTTTACTATTTTCTTGCGGATATTTTTTACAGTGTTAAAAATTTTATTCAGTTATTTTCTTTCTTTCTTCCTTCTTTCCTTCCTCTCTTTTTTTTGCAAAGAATAAATAAATTAATTAATTAAATATGCTATCTGTTCAATTTTAAATCGATTTTTCAAACTATATGCTTGATGATTTTCAACGAGGAAGAAATTCAGTTTGATGGCAAAATCAGGCTAGCATTTTTAAAAATTATATTTTTAATCTAGCCTAAAATTTCATTTTATATTAGATTTAGACGATATAAAAAGGAAGAGATATTTCGTCTAATGTTTTTTATGCTACTAACGCAGTCCAGCTATGTGAAATTACTCATATCAATGTTTTAAAGTGTTAGGAAAATTGTTCTACATTTGAGAGTATTTCGCTATAAAAAGGACGTTCATTAAAAATTAGTTTTGAAAACTAAACATTGAAAAGTACTGTAATTATTTTCCTGTAAAAGCTGAAATTCTCATTTAAGGTAAAAAAACATGAGATTGAAGTACCTTATCTAAGCACGAAGTTTTAATGAGAAAAATTTATTTTCTTTACTTACTCATTTTCTGTGTTACATTTAACAACAATTCCTGTTTTTTTCTTAACGATTTGGGGTTTGCTGCTTTACCCATTGTTTTTACCTCTTTGCGTAAAAAAAACGTGGAAAGAGCCATTAGAACTTTTTTTAGAGCTAACACTGTGCTATAAATATTTAAAGCTTAGTAACAAGAAAGCACATTTAAAATGTCTGATTAAGCAAGTGGAAGCTATGTTTTCTAAGATAAAAGTTCAAAATGTGTTGCGAATGTTCTTAAATGTTAAATACTTACAATGACTAATTGTCGTAGAAATGAAATAAAGTATTTTTCAAGTCTCCTGGTTGAAGTTAGCAACTATACTTCTGAAAGTAATTCTAATTATACATACTTATCTCTCTACACTATTATCATAGCTTCTATGAGGCTAAACATGATGCAATTGATATGATATCACAAGTACTACTGCAATTATTTTCAGAACTATTTTTATGCCGTTTCCGATTTCTTTAATTATCGTCTAATTAATTGGAGATAAGAAACAAACCCTACACAAGAACTAATTTTGAATTGCGTAAGATAAGTATAATCAGTTGTGCCAAATTTGTGCATCAAATAGGAAAACATCAAGATACCTACTAGAACAGGGGTCCCCAACCCTATGCCCGCGGGCACCATGGCGCCCGTCGATTGGTCTAGGTGCGCCCGCTGCTTGTGCCCAACGATTAAATATTTCAGTTTTCCATTATAAACTAGAGAACATTTAGAATCTAGACTATATAAATAAAATGTTATATAACTATGAATAAAGGGCCATATAACTATGAATAATCCTATAATGATAAGCACAACCAAAATAGAAATCGCCAGGAAAACGATCTCCATCCCCACAGATATAAGCAAAGTGAAATGCAATGCCAAAAATGACATTGACTGATTTTATATATTTTATAAATAATTTTATGTTTCGTATGTTTTGCAAGCAATTTAGTAATCATTTATTTCACACAAAAATATTAATACTAATTATATTCATATGTTAAAATAATTTTTTGTGCAACATATGTAGTGTGTATTATTAACTATGTCTACTAACTCTAAATTGATCTTGAAAAAATTAATGGTGCCCGCCATTCGACCGATATTCTGGTATGTGCTCTCAGGTACAAAAAGGTTGGGGACCCCTGCACTAGAAAGTAAAATGACATGCGATTCATGCTAGAAGCACCTACTAACATGTCCACTCTACTTACCTAAGTCGCATTTCTCGTAACAACGTCGTTTCAAAAAGTTAACTTTTAGCTATGAATATCAGTCTAAATGTTTGTTTCTCACTCTTTCAGTAATTACACCTTTTTTGAACATAACAATTGATATAAGTTCTGCTATTTATTCCTATTTAGCTAAATATAATGTTCCGATAACGATAGTGCAAATCCAATAAATTATTTTTAGGGTGCTTGCACACCAAAGGCGACCAAGATAATATCCCTGTCTGCACAAACGCAAGGTATATATTTGCCTTCAAAAATATGCTCTGAGGTTGCGCAGATGAGAAAAAACAAGTTTTTTGTCCTTGGTGTGAGAACACCCTTAGATAAAAAAGTAATGTTTCAAGAAAACATGTGATGGGATACGTCTTCCTTGCTTGTTAGGAAAGCCCTACAGTCAAATGCAATAACTTTATAATGTGTTAACATTTAGTGTGTTTTATAACATTTAGTATATTTGTGCATTGAAGCATTAGTAGGTAAATGTTAGTGTAAAAGTTTGCTCTCAAAATGAATAATTTCAACTAAAGTCCAATGAATGTTTTAAAAATAAAATGTGAAAAGATATTTGTGGTTCAAATAAAAGTTTAGAAACTAGTAACGCACTGAGAGAGCAAACAGCGTAGAGATCAAATATAGCAACATTTATCGCGATGCCCCGGGCTTTTCGCCTATGGTTGGATTACCGCATTGAGTGTGCAAAATTATTGGCATAACATGTTAAATAACTTACACTTGTTTTCACAGCAGCATCTGCATTGCTATTATGCCAATGGTGCGTATTAGCAATGCAGAGACCTGACCCTTCTCAAACTAACAGTTGAAATCACGTATTATTAAATCCTAGTTAGCGTTTGTTTATTAACAACTTTTTACACTTGCACATTCCTATTGTTTAACAAACATATAAAGTTATATGCTATTTCTAACCAAACATTTGTAAGTCTGATTAAATCCAGAGAAATGCATCTTGTGACCATGATAAACTTTCTTAAACGTGCAAACGTAGATAATAACTGACAAGTTGAATTCTTCTCTTAACAAATATGGCAATAAACAAGGTCTTCGGTGACAATTAATAGAAGTTTTAGCTACTAGTACGGAGCAATATGCGTCAACATTTTTACATCCTTTTTTCGTATAAGTTTTTTTTCTACTGAATGAATACTTTTTGTAATTTATTGAAATTTTGATGATTTTAGAAGTATTAAAAAATAAAAAAATAATAAAGTTTTGATTCTTAAGTTAATCTGTTATTGATGTGTATTAAAAAATAACTAATGCGCGGAAGTAAGGTAATGTATTATTGATGCGTGCTAAAAGAAACTTACTTCCGTACATTGTTGATTTTTCTGGTTCGTATGGCTTTTATAGTTTAATTTAGCTATCAGTTAAATTCTGATATACGATTTCAGTAACATTTAAACATATTATCTAATATTTCGATTCTCACATGGTTCGTACCAACGGTAGAGGGTTTATGTTAATTATTATATTTTTCGCTAATTGCAGCCTTAAGTTGTAAGCATTTCGTTTAAGTGGAGTTCTATTGCGTGCGCAAAAAAAAAAACAAAAAAAAAACAAATGAGATCATCCAGGTGTCTATGAGAATTCTATACGAGAAACTAATAATCATATAGAGTTTCCATAATAAAAATTATGCTGAAGAATTCACTAATTTTCAAGCATTTTAAAGTAAAATTTTCATATTTTCCTATATTCATATATTATAGGTGGCACAGGATACAGTGGATGCACGGTCAAGTTATACAGCGGTTTTAATTTTCTAGTACGCATAAACCGATTACACTTATTTATATTTTTTATTTTATTTTTTATGCACGACGTAAACGATAACGGTTTTATTTCAATTACCGTGTAAGGTGTTAAAGTGATTATATCATATAAACTCACGATACTACGATGCACGATGCTCCTTGAAGTTAGAGAGAGATTTTAATTAATAGAAGTCACTTTCTAACTATTTTTAAGCTGAACAGTTGAATGTCTTCAAATAACTAATATATTACATGCTTGAGGTGAGTGTCATCATCCACTTTTGGATGACAATTATTAACAAAATTAGAAGGCAAAACAATGACGTACGAAATATGAAAGGTTAAGGCATGACTCTGCGCAATGAGAAAATTAGATACGAAAATTCAGTGACTAAATAATTTTGTAACATTATTTTCCCTAATGATGACAGTCATGTCTGCGATAAAAAAATCAACTTAGAAGAAAGGCAAGTGCCTCAGGACTTCCGCAGAATAAAACTTTGTCTTAGTGCAATTTATTGTTTCCTTCCGGAAGTCCATTGTGAGTTGAAAGCACTTCTACTAAGCATGCTCTTTTAATGAGCATAAGTTTACTTTTTTCAAATAGTTTTGTCGACGACGTACTTTCACTTGTTCGTGGACAATACGAAGTTCTCTTTAGACTTTTTAATGTTTTTTCCTTGTTCCTTTGAAAAGAACTCTTCCTGAATCATCATAAAAACTTTTGTTTTCTTGTAAGATTTATAAGTAAGCTTCAAATATTTGCGAGAATTTTTAAATTTTGTATTTAGCAGAACTTCGGAATCTTCTTCATTTTTATATATTTTATTCCTCATCACAGGTTTTAGCAGTTCAAACTAAAGTAAGCAATTAAAACAACAGCTCTTAAGTTTTATCCAACAGTTCTATTTTAATTGACCATGAATTAAAAATTATTCATTCAAAAATTATTATATTTTAAATATAGCCCGGAAAAAAGCTATAAAGTAGAAAGAAGGACAACTGCAGCTTGCATATTTTTGAGGATTTTCATCGCATTTTTTTACAAAGATGTACTACGTTACTTTGTTCTTTTTTAACTTTCAAAAATGTAAGAAAGAGTAGTAGTTGGGAAAAATGTGGTGTCCTGACAAAACAGGGTACTCAAATTTCGTTTTTCTTTTTTTGGTGTGTGCTACCAGCTTTCAGGAAACAAGGTAGATTCTATGTTCTCTGTTTATCACCATTCCATCAGGATTATTTATTAAATGACAAGGTACAGGAAAGTTTGATGAAACAATGTAATATTTCGTTTTATCCACCATATGTGCCCACAATATTTCCCTGTTTTCAATACACAGCACATAGTGAATAACGACAAGGTATAAACAACAAAAGAGTGCAAGTTTTTGTAAATGCTTAAAAGTAAATAACTAACTGCATAAGAACTAACGCAAGCGAAAATAATAAACATAAGGGAGAAAAAACAGTGAAATTTATTACAAATTATAAAAAATACAAGCTACTAATAACGAATATGAGAAATTATAACAAACAACAGTAAAATTCATAAGCAGCAAAATAGTGAAATTTATTACAAATTATAAAGAATACAAGCTACTAATAACCGATACGAGAAATTATAACAAACAACAGTAAAATTCATAAGCAACAAAATAGTGAAATTTCTTACAAATACTGCTAAGTTCAACCAAATAATAACTAACATGAGATATTATAACAAGCAACGAGAAAAGACATAAATAAATAAAATAGTTACTGCTCAAAAAAAAATCAGTAGTTTTTATTTGAACGAGAAAATTATCATTAAAATTAAAAATGAAATGTTAGTTGTACGGTAATGCAGAACTATATTTCAGCATAATACTTCTAAAGATTGGAAAATTCTACTTTCCTACGATTTCCGCCCTTTAAACTAATTTCGAGCTTTGTACCATTTACGGTTAGCAGCAAAATTTCAATCATTTAAATAAGCATTTAAAACGTTCTAAGTGTCAAACATAGTTATTATGCCATCATATAGATGAATGAAAAAAAAACAGTACATGACTTTTGTGTTGATAAAGGAACTAGAAAAAAGATATTTCTTTGTACATATGCTATGTACATGCAGCGGAAGAAATTTAAAGAATAACTTTTACTGTGTTCTACAGGAGCGCGCTTTCTGGAAAAAGCTTGAATAATTCATGAGCAGTGGATGATGCATTAGTTGAAATCTTACAATTTTTAAGACATTTGTACACGCATGTTTATTTGGTAAGAAGGATCTCTCTTCCTAAACTATTTATGTTGAAAAAAGGCTTGAACTTTGGGGAACAATTTTTTAAAAGGTCTTTTTCAAAACTTGAGAACCGGATTTTGAAGCTTCTTTTGATTAATATTTAAATACATGCGAAGACAGTCCCTCCATCGGCTTGACGTTTAGAAGGTTCGTAACTTTTTTTTTCTTAAAAATACTTCAAAAAAAGCTTTGAATTCAGCGCTACTAGTAAAAAAGCACTGAAAAATATCAAAATATTTTCTTTCATCTTAATATGAAAAGAGGTCTCTGAACACACAAATAGCATGTAAAACCATTGTATTATTGTGTTTTGTTGGACAAACTTTAAAGTTATGTACAAGTTACCTTATGCTATAATTGGCTGTGTCTCAGGTTGTTTAAATAAATCTCTTTAAAAAATTTGTATTTGGGTAACGTTTTGAGCAACATACCTTTATATAGAGCAATACCTTAATGAACTTGTTCTTCCCAAACAATAATCAAAACTATATAAGTTATAAACATAATTCAAAGTGAGATGACAAACTATACATAATTCATTTAAGGGGGCACAGTACCTCAAAATTGTCCAAAATATCGGAAAACATTTTATTATGTATTTCGATAGATAAAACTATTTTAAAGCCGCAGGCAAAGTTTCAAACTTAAGTGAGAAATACTTTAAAAGATATTTCAGTTTTTGTAAATGACTTTTGCTGCTTTCATTCTGCAGTTAAAAACTTTAAACGCGTTTTTCCCTGCCTTGTATTTCTGACCAATTAGGTGTGGTAAAATCCCTAACGCTTTTTTGAGCTAAAGATACAGCTTTGAAACTTTGTACGTGCAGTCCACGGATTATATTTAACGAATATTAGCATGGTTAGCAGCAAAATTTCAATCATTTAAATAAGCATTTAAAACGTTTTAAGTGTCAAACATAGTTATTATGCCATCATATAGGTGAATGAAAAAAAACAGTATATGACACAAAAGTTTACAGTTTGTTTTTATTTAATTGTTGAATTTTGGATTTTTTGTCTCTTTTTCCAAAATTTTAAAGGAAAAAAAATAAAATTGAACTAAGTTTCAGGTAGTTAATTCCATGCTAACTTTTTATTCTAGAATGTTTCAGAAGAATTATAAAGAAAAAATCATTTGATAAAAGATATAATTGAGAAAGTTATAAGCAATTTAAAAAATTTAAAAAAAAGTTGATTTTTTTTAAATTTTAAATTAATGGTTGATCAGAATGAGGTTCTACTTTCAAATTTCATTTCTGATCATAATTAGAATTGAATGAATGCATTATTTTTCATCTGATTGTTAAACGACAGAAAATTTGAAAAGTGGTACTGGGCCCCCTCAAACTAAAAACTGCTAGAAAATCAATCGTGCACCAATTGCATCTTTAGAACTGCAATTGGTGCCTCATTTAATATTTAATTGTAAATATTATATTCATTACATTTTAAAGAATTCAGGAATAAAAATAAGACACAATTTATCTATTATCTTTTTTGAAGATGCCGGCAAGGTGATATCGTGGTAAGGAGCGGGACTCGTACACACCTGTTCGTAGGACGGAGATTGGCAGTGTCGGTGGAATTTTAAGATGCAGAAATCGTCTGTGCCCATGTCGTGTGATTATGCGGCATATAAAGATCCCTTGAGCAGCTTAGATACTCTCGCGTAAATTAAATTCTTAGTGTAATTTTACATCAACAAAGTCTCGGTGCTCAACCTTTCAGGTAAAGAAACCGGACGTTAAAGTTCTCATGTAGCAATGGTACCACACTCATTGTGATGCAGCTGAAAAAGTTGGTGCCAACCTCTGGGAGCGCCCTCGGTTTTCAATTTTTAAAAACCAATTTATACGCAGCCCATTAGAAGGAAAAAAAACATTTTAAAGATGAATTTTAAGACATAAACAAATTTCATCAATGTTTGAAACATAGGCACCGTGTTTTTCTTTACTTATTAAATGTTATCATTTTTGAAAAAGGTTTTGGCCCATAGTTTTGAAATGTGTGATACTTAAAATTGAGAAACGTTTTATATTATATTATTGGGATCTATGTCGTAACATTGAGAAGCTTGTAGGTTTATCGCACACCTGTACTCATAGAAACTAATGCTCCAACTTATCCAACTATATTTTGACGTCTAAACTTGATATTTTGTATTAGGTATTCCAAACAATGAGTGAAAGAAAACACGTACAATGCTATCGTCTTAGGGCAAAAAATATTGCTTCAGAAAGCAAACTTGAATAACACTAGTCGACAAAAAAAGACTTTTTTTCCCTAACACAAATAGAATCAGCTATTATCAACTAATTTTGTAGCGTAGAATTCGAATATAATTGTAAAAAAGCTGTAACACGTAGTTTTTTTGTTATGACTATCGTATAGTACGAGAAGAAACTCAAAAATGCATTTAAATCACAATTTTTATCATGATTAATCTCCTTAATTCATCATGGAATTCTACTTCGATTGAGAAAAGATACATATTTTAGACTAAATAAAACATAAAACTATCAAACTTTAATAAATGCGATGAAATGATGTCATTTTTTTTCTTATGTGACATTAAATCTTTTCTCTTTATAAACCTGCAGTAGTCATCCATCACTGCTGGTTCCCAATGACATTGCTATCGGGTATCCATAATCATAATGTCCTTTTGAAATATTTCCCCTTGTTCATCGCTATGTTCACCAATATCTTTTTGGGCAAAAATTCAAATGTGAATGTAGAAAGAGATTTTTAAGTGACATCCCACACCTCATGGCTTGGAAGGACTTAGAAAGGTCTTAAATTAGGATTTTATAATTTTTATCTTTCTTTTTTGCTAAAAATCCTTTCACCACCTTCACAAACGATTTCCAAGCTGCTAACTCTGTTTGATTATGCTTCCTTTCGAAATCAGGGTCGCAAATCCCTTGTCTAATTTGAGGTCCAATATAAACAACTTCTTTTATGTTTTGCTTTACTCAATTGTAGGAAACGTTCTTTTAAAAATTTTAATCCTTATCCTTCTTTGTCCATGGCCTTCACAAGGTTTCTCATCAGTCCTAATTTAATGTGAAGTGGAGGGAGCAGAATTTTTTAACTTTCAATAAGAGAGTTGTATTTAACATTACTAGCTCCAAAGTGAAGTGATGTTCTGGGTGGTCATTCCTTTTTTACGAAATGCTGTGATGTTGCTCGACTATCCCACAAATATAAAAGCAACAATACTCAGTAAATCTCGCCTGAAGACCCATTAATATAGCTACGGCCTTTAAGTCTCCACAAATTCGCCAATTGAACTGTTTATACTTATGCAATTAGAATAGTCACCACGTTAGCGTACGTTTCTTTCATGGAAGCTAAATGGGCTATTGGTTTGCGAAGCAGATCATTCAGTTCATTTTGACGAATAAAATGGAGTTCGCTGTTTGGGTTGCAAGTACCTTCAACAACATATGCTTCAGATGTGTCTTCAATGTCACTCACCTCTCTTGAATGTCAATACCTTTTCAATTCAATGGAACAGTGGTACCATTAAGTGCTTGCCGTGAGGAACTGTCTGTTCAGATGGGATATTCGGAACCTCAATTTTATGTATTTTCTTTTTGGAATATCCTTATATGTTTGTAAGACAAAAGTAACAATCATCAAAAGCATTTGAAGGTCCTCGCCACACCATTGGGACAGCAAGTGGTAAAGAGCTTTTTTTGACTTTCATCCACCGACCAAGAACCACATTGCAACTCACGCAAGACACGTGAGGAGCCCGATTTTCATTCTGGTCACCAACTTGGCATCCGAAGTACAAGAAACAAGCCTTATTCACATTTTTTACCTTGAGATTTAAAAATAAACTGCCCACAAATGTAACAAAACTTATCTGGCATAGTTTTGCAATGTCTGCGCTCAAAATGTGCCATTTTTAACATGAACTATAATGCAAAAACCCACAACTATATTCAACAAGGAGGGTTTACATAATGGGATGCCAGAAATAACTAGATATGGCGAAATTGTAGGGTACCAGAAGCGTTGGGTTGCCACATGCGACAAAAAAAAAATCATAAAAAATAGCACAAAGCTCCAATTTTTGTTACACAAAAATGTAACGTGGTGGAACTTTTCTACTTGCAGGTATTTGAATAACAATATGAATCTATAATAAAAACAGTAATTTGGTTGTTGTTAGCGAACCACTGTAGAGCAGTGTAATACATCAGATCAAAAAGAATTTTTTAGTTTCTGCATTCCGTTTCTGTGCTATTTTCAAAGCATACAAGTATGTCTCTTTTGTTAAAAATGTTGCCCCTTTGAAATTTTTTAGGATAAAATGAATCCCACAGCTTTTTTTCATTTTTATTTTAATCCAAATTTATTTTTGTGAGAAGGTACGTACCTCATGTAAAAGTGTTATTATATTATCTTTAAGGATATATACCTTTTTCAACTAAGTATACACCATGATGAAAACTATAGATATACTAAAAAAATGTGTTTCAATCAAAAGAAATTTGTTTCTTAGCTAACCATATATTTTTCTTTTAAAGCTATTATTTTATTATTCTGGAGAGATCTTCCTCTTTTCCATTTTACTTTTGCATTTACTAGGAATTGTCAAACCACGTAATTTTTTTTTAAATTGATTCTGTTTTACGATTGTTTGTCTGCAGACGTTGGCACTTTTAAATTTCCCTTTTTCAATGAGATAGAGCTTTGTCTTTTAAATATTCTGGATTTCTTTTATTTGTTCCTGACTACTGATTTCAAACCTCCGAGTTATTTATGGAAGTATCTTTGAAGTTCTTAAGGAGAAAAAAAACCGCAAAGCGAAGTTTTGAATGAATTAGTAAAAATATGCAAAACTTTATGCTTAAGCTTTTGATCGCTTTCTTTTTCTTACAAGTTCTACTACTAATTTGGCAGAACTTCTAAACCTACTTAAAACTTTCTAATCGATAGATTTAATAGCATTTTATTTTAGTTTTATTTAATGAATTTTATTTTTTTTTTTTACTCTTTCAACAAAGATTTGTCATGAATTAGCACTTGAATCAACAAGAAGTGCCGTCTAGAACTACTTTTCCGTACACACCAAAATCAAATTTATGAATAGCTATTTATGTATCTTTCTGATTTAGTTTTAGATTTTATTTACTTCAAATAAGATAAAGCCGGTAGAGTTGGCGCACAATTAGAAAACATGATAAAAAAGAATAAAAACGTTAATTGTTGCCTAAGTTTTGGTGAATATTAAACATTATAGGCTACATTCCTTCTGTGTGCATTTCCATCACTATTTCCTTGCCATGCTATTATTTAAAACGACAGCAGAACTAAAACTAAGAAACATATTTTTCGCTTCTCTCCTTATAGGGACTCTTCGAAATTATTCCTTCACGTGGTATCACTATTGACGCATGCTAATACCTCTTGAGAATTTTAACCCCCAGTTTCCCTTTTTTTGGAGCCTTTTTCGTTCTGAAGATGCAAATTGTAGTAGGAAATCAATTTATAAGAGAGTATTCTAACTTAGCATTAGATCAGCATCAGCGTGATCTTATGCTTCAGGGCCAATTATTAACACACACACTAATGATGTTGCGTTTAAAAGAAACAAAAACAGGGATGTTTCCACATAAGTTTTTGATGTGATTAATTTGCAGAAACACTGTGCTCCGAAAAATGTAATTTTTAATGGCATTGTAGACCTTAATCATGAAAGTCATTAAAAAAGGTATATACATATATATTTATATTTACATTTATATTTATATTTTTATATATATGGCGGTCCATAGGCTGAAAACTCCATATATGTAACGGCTCCGGTAATGGCTGCATTTAAAGTCCGCAATATCTCACTATCAAAAATATACCCAACGCATTTCTTATGAAATAACATTCATTAACAGTCCATTAAAATTAGCGTCGGCAACGTATGTCAATCTGCTTTGTAAGCAAGCTAGTTTCCATCCAGATTTTTTATGAAAGATTTCTTCGTTTTGAATTTTTATTCTGGAAAATATTGTTATTTGTATTCTTGAAGAACCTTTTTCCAATTTAAATGTCTTTTATTTTTGAATTGAAAATGTGCCAGTTTCCAGATGATTCATGACACGCTATTATGAAAAGAATAAATAAAAAAAGCAGAATCCTCAACTAGAATGTCAACCAAAAAGTATAGAAGTAAAGTACAATTAGCTCTGAAAGTCTGGAATTTTTCATTAACTTGTTTTTTTCTTTTTTTTTTTTTTCAATTTTGAAAACGTGCTGGATTTTTTCCATAACTATATTAGGATGCAAATTGGAAACAGTAATGAATTTATAAAAGCTTGTTTATGCAGACAAAATCGATTGATTGCGATCTTTCAGGAAAGGCAAAAAACTAAAGAGTAAGGGGAAAAGCGAAATTTCTGTGTTTTATAATTAATTAACAGGAAAACTATGTAGGCAAATAATAATTTCATTAAATCTCTTTGCTCAAAAATAAAATCAACAGTCATATTTTTATGATACGGTATGGTTTAATATATTTCTAAGTTTGATTAATCTAAAATTACGTTTTATTATTTGTTTAGTCACAACTGTAGCAATTATCACATATTTGTGAGTTTTTTTTAAATTCAAACAGACAACTTGATCTGGAAGGGAAATTTGAAAAAAAAAAAATGTATATATATAAACAAAAAACACCCTCCCAATTTTTCAGCAGAACACGTACATTGTTTGTTCCCTCTAGGAGAAAAAAATGATACATCTGGGAGTTGTAACATATGAAATATGACTCATTGAATATCCTACTTAAAAAATCAGAAAAACCCAGTGCACATAATGAGTGCCAACTCTTAGTGGTCAATAACATTATTTTTACATCTTATTTGAGAGGAGAAAATTATTAGCTTTAATTTGCTGAGAACATCAGCTTAATTGGCTGAAAAATAACCAAGCTAGAAAGGATTTTATAAACTGATACAAAAACGCAAAAGCAAAAAATGGGTGAAAATCAATTTTTTTCCAAAGCTGAATTTTTAATTAAAAAAAATACTTTGAAACAAATATTTTGAGTTTTCGTTGAGTTTATCTCATAGGTTTGTATTTATATTATTTTTTTCAAAAATATGTGAGACATGACGGCACATGGCCCTGATCCATTTGACATAAAATGACACGTAACAATTTTCATTGAAAATTTGACAAACATTACATTTTTACACTTATCTAGAATCAATATTTGGCAAGCAGAGCAGAATAAATAGTTTTCATCAAATTCACTTATTAAAAGTTGGATTGTACAAACCAAAAAGATATATTTTATCAAATGAACACGAGACATAATTTTGGATTTTGAATTGATAATTATTTAACAAAAACTTTCCCCATAAACGAGAAAGAATTATTACATTCAAATGCATGAAACTTCGTTGGCATTAAGAAAAAAAGTTTTAAAAATGAAATATTCCACAGAGTAATGAATTTTCGATGAACGCAAAACACATACTAAGCACTTACAAGCGAAAGAAATTTTAACATTACGCTTGGTTTGACGTAATGCCAAACAGATGTTTGTATTGACTTAAGTCGCATTCAAGCGTGGCTTTTAAAAATATGTTTAAAGTATTGCTACGGATATATATTGTTTGAAACTGAAACGAAAAAATAAGAAAGCTATGCAAAGCAAGTTAATAAACAAAACACTTTGCCATAATATATTTTAAAACATCCTATTTAAAGCATGGAAAATGGATTTACGTAAAAATATTTCTGTTCAGTGAATCGGTTTAATTGTTCTTTATAAAAACCAGTCGTTTGCTCATGGATTTTATTTTTATCACTAATGGGCTTCTTTTTAAGCTCCTGACAACAAATGAAGCTGACAACAATGAAGCAATTAAAAATATGCGAAATATTCATTGAGAAGAAACATTATTTTTAAGTAAATTTAAAAGTATAGCTACTTATTTATTTAGAAATTTTGTGTTTTATTCACAATGGTCCGTTTTAGTTATAATTCTTCGCGTAGTTGCGTGTATGCTCATTGTATGCAACATAAAACAATAGCTTTATTGAAATATGGTAAAACAACACAAAATTTTCATATCCTAATAAACTATGGAAAAATACTAATAAAATGATCATTTGAGTTATTGATCAAAAATTTGTTAATAATAATAATAATATTAATAGTAATAAATGCTGTGCCATCCACGCGGATTCCCGTAAGGAATTTCATATCAGTACATTTTTGTGTGTTTAGTACTTTAGTATTAGTACCTCAGTTTACTTTATTAATTATGTTTACTTTATCATTACTACATTTGTTTTTCAATTTAATATTTAATCATTTTCTTTCTTACTACTTGTTTTTAGTATTTACAGAAAGAAATATGCTTATCTAACACAGGATTTTCGGTTAAAAAGAAAATAATAATTATTTTTTTAGAAAAACATTGCTCTTAAAATATTACCAATGTGCTTATATTATATAACTATGCTATTGTGCTCATATCTCGATCAAGCATACACTCTTGCCGTGATTCGAGCCTGGAGCCCATGGCGCGGGAGCGTTGTGCTTTATTGCTTATGCGACTGGGTGACAAAGCGCAAGCTAAATTCTAAAATTCATAAAGCACTTTTTTTTCTTAAAAAATGAAACTCATAAAATATTTTAATTATTTTCTTTACAACCTTTCGTTTACAAGCACATATTTAAAAATGTGAACCCAATCAAATATCTCTAATTAATTATATTTTTCTATTTCGTAGCTCTTCGTTTTTTATGAATTAATAAACATGCTCAGGGTTGTTCTTTTTTTGATAGATTATATGAAATATTTATGGACTCTTTTACTAACAATTCTAACGTTAGTTCACACAAAAATTCCAATGTAAATACTCGCATCTGCAGATCCTAAGAAATGTATTTATAAAAACAGCAAATATAATATCTAAAAAGAAATCATATTAAAAAACCCACACAATAACAACCCTAGTGAGAAAAATCTAATATTTCGGTTAATTAAAACAGCAAATAGCATTCTTTCAGAAAAAATGAGAAAAACAACAATATCGAAAAGAAAATGATACTGCACAGGATACATTAATAAGTAAATGTTAATTAAAGCTCATTTGCATAAAGTTATCCCGTTCATAAGAAAATAACCAGCATTATTTTTCTGCGCTGCGTGTATAATCTTGCTTCTTCCGTTGCGTTATGCTTTTTCGTAAACAGTTTATTAAAACATGGCTCCAAGTTTTATTAGTGGCGTGTAATAGGATTTTCTCTCATATTCTCTGAATGCATACTAAAGTTCTAACTGAGGCATAGGGAATGAAATACTCTTACACATTTCTAAGTAATGAATAAAACATAGTAGTATTCCCTGGGGTGATATTGAAAGAAAAAATATTACAAAGATCACGTCGGTGTCGATTGTATATGTATATTTGGTTCCCTCCCTTTTATTTTGCTTTGAGTACTCAAATTATTTTCGGTTACTACATTTTAAAAGATTTATGAAGCTACTAATGAAAAAATAACGTCACTACCTTTACAAAGGCATAGATTAAGGCAGAACTACAGTTCATCCACGGAATTTTGACATTTAGACGCTTCTGCGCATGGCAGAAAAGAACGAATCCATTCGAATTTTCGGAAAGTTGGTTCTGCAGGTGCGTTTACTTAGTACGCGAAGCAGAATGTTTGCTTCTTTATTTGTTGAAAGCAACTACGTTTATAAACTGGCATATAGCATCAGTTCGGAAAAAATCAAGTATACTAAACGAACTAGAACGAGAACAAAAACGGCACATTCCTTATGCCAGTAGTTCCTTCCTTGAACATGAATGGATTCTTCTTGGCACTCTGCCAGGCAGATCGCTTTGGTTGATGGTAGAACTCTAAGGTTGAGATGCCAGCTTAAAAATATTACAGTTAACTTTACAAAGACACTATTCCATTTCACACCGTATATTTACTATCCTACAGATAGAGAAAGGTTAACACATCCAATTATGGTTCCCTTGAAATCCTAAAGTTATTTACCACCCTATAGCTTATTTACCATTAAAAAAAAGGTGAACGGAAAATAAAACAGCTAATGCTATGGAAATTTTTAAAAACAAAAAGAATATCTGGTGTTGTTCTTCAAATGTAATTCAACTACACCAACTTCTTTTCCAAACCAAAATCTACAGGTCAACAAATTTTAATTGCAGTAGAGTGGAATCTTACAAGCAGCATCATTTCAGAAATTACAGTTTTAAAGATAGTGCTGGCGCGTCTTAAATTGCTTTATCTTTATTTATAGTTTTATCTTTTTTCTTTACCTCCATACATCATTTTTCTCTTATTCCTAATTAATAATTTGCGTTGTGTTTTTTTTTTCTTTTACCCAAGGTTCTCGCAAGTGTGCAAAACTTTAAACATAATAACACAGTCATGAAATGTATTGGTGATCAAAATGTTCAAAGAGAAGAAAACTTTTAACATGGACAATATTTATTTACAAAATTTTTACATCATCACGGAAAACTCACATGATATTTAATTCATTAAACTTAATCATTTCTCAACTTCAATTTTCATTTAAATTCATTAAACTTAAACATTTCTCGACTTCAATTTTCATTTAATTCAGTTTTTTTTTTTTTTTTTGATTAGGTTTTAATGGATACAAAATAAAGGTAAACATATTCGTTAAAATCATCCTTTCTAAAAATTGTCAGCTAAGATTGAATGGAAAATTAAAGCTTACCATATTTTCATCTTTCTCTGTCGAAATCTATCTTCCTTCTCTTTTTTGAGAAAAAAATACATCCGAGGAAAACTCGGATTTTGGGCGTGTTATACAAAACCCGCCCCCATAAAAATAACTGGTTCAAGGGAAATTCGAAAGCATATTATTTGTTAACTACATTTTGGGTGTGAGTTAAAATAATTCCCACGGAACCTAATTCGTTGTATCCATTAAACGTCATATTGGGAACATTCGAGAACATTCGACCCTTTTTTTGTAAACAACTGGTCGACAAAAACAGGAAGTTCCCACAATAAACAGGAACCCCCTGTTGCGCTCGAGAGTGGTTGCTAATTAAAACCAGCAATACTCCAGGTGAGACAGCAACAGATGTCACCATACTGCATTCCCACGCAAGAACCAAACATTTTAAAATTCATCTTCAAAAAATTATTGATATGGACGCAGAGAAAAATATTTCTAAATATATTTTTCTCAGCGTCCTAGCAATAGTAACAATTACTTATTTAGAACACCAACAATCTTTACAAAACTAAATAACCTTGTCTTTTCATCAATGAAAAATTGCTGGTGCAACAAAACTGATGCTTAACTCGCACTTCGAAAATTAGAAAATGTAAAGCTCTATCATCAAAATAGACCTCTGACTGATCGAGTGCCAAGAAGAATCCATTGATGTTCAAGGCAGGAACTGATGGTATAAGGAGTGTGCCGTTTCTGTTATCGTTTTAGTTCGTTTAGAATACTTGATTTCTTTCGAACCGATGCTGTACGCCAGTTCATAAATTTTGTTGCTTTCAACAGACAAAGAAGCAAACATTCTGATTCGCGTGCTCATAAACGCATCTGCGAAACGAACTTCCTTAAAACTCGAATGAATTCGTCCTTTTCTGCCATGCGTGGAAGCGTCCAAGTGTCAAAATTTCGTGTTTGAACTGTACTGTTATATACTTTCACTTTTAAATCATTTCACTAAAGTGCAACATTTATAGACCACTGGGTCTCAAAGAAGAAAAAAAAACCTCTATATTGTAAAAATTTGTGTACAGGCTCGTTAGGTCTTGGATGAATTTCCAGTGTTCAAATATATCTTGTATGCCAATCCCACAATTGCCTTTCGCCTGAAATTTATGCGTCTCTTGGACCACGTTATATTTTAAAGCGGTTTTTCTTTGCACAAAATACTAAAATATTATATGATTTTACTTTTAATAATATAATATATTGTTTGATTGTTTACGACCATTCCAGAACACATAAATATTCGAGTTTATTTGCTATTCTCAAGGATATGCCTCAAACTCTCGTCTAATATGACAGATAGAACAAGACATCACAACAGATTTTAATATACAAAGAAGGAAATACACCCAGGGCAAAGTGGGAATCGAATCCACGTCTCTTTCACTCCGCGCAGGGAGGCACAGAAACCAGTCGATTAGACTGCTCAGCCACTGAGGCCCCCACTATAATATATTGTACAAATTTTATTTAGAATAAGAAATCATCACAAATGAGTAAGTAAGAAGCTCACTATTTCTCAGAAAAACAACTCAAACCGACAGGGGCCTCGGTGGCCGAGCGGTCTTAGTTACCAGTTTCCGCCCGCTGCTTGCGCGCAGTAACGAGGTCGTGGGTTCGATTCCCACATTGCCCTGAATGTGTTCTTGTAATTTCCTTCCTTGTATTGAAATAAGCTATCGTAGTGTCCTGTTCTATCTGTAATATTGGACGAGAGTTTGAGGCATATCCATTGAGAAAAGCAAATAAACTCGAACATATATGTGACCTGAAATGGTTGTAAAACAAACAAAAAACAAACTCAACTCGACTGGTATTTGTAGTGTCACGTTGCTTGAGAACTTTGCGCAGCCATTTCCCAAGCGAATTGCAGGTCTTGCGGTAGACACGAATTTAACTTATTCTCAGAGCCATTAAATTTCAGATCAGGCAGAGGGTGTCACATGACCCTCACCGATTTTTTTGAAAAAATTACAGTAGTTACAACTAAGGGACATATAAAATATCTATGGTGTTGTGTTATATTTGGGTTTAGTACTTAGATACATTGCGTTGTGTAAAATCAAATTATGTTAGAGCATTTAAAAATGAAAATGATTAAGCAAAAAAATTATGTAAATTAAGAAATTCAAAAATACATACTAGAAATAATTACGAAATTATTAATCCTTGACTGTAAAGATTTATTGCATTATACATCAGACTGCATATAAAAAAAAGGTAAAGAGCTCTTTAAGAAAAATTTAAAAGATTAACTAGTGTGTAACACAATATTACAACTCGTTAATTTATGTATTTAACACAGAAGAAATGTTCTGCGGTCTCTCTCTCTAATGCGGTTGTGACCAAGCTGGTTAGAAATTGATGGAATAGATTATATCACCTGATACTTGAAGATGACTACCTGATTATTGAAGAGTGCAGAAGTTGATTGACCAATACGATGATAATAAAACATAGTTTTGCTCCTTCATTTGGTGGCTGATTCTCAGTTCGCAAAAATGTTCATTTTGGAGTGTTAGTTGTTCCGAGGACGGATTTCTCAATGCTGGTTAACTTGATCATTGTTGAAGCTTAACGGTCAATTTTTTGCAACCTTATGTAGACATGAAATTTTCAGACTCATTGATCAGTCAGCATCTCCAAACTATGCATTGCGGTCGTAATGTCAATAAACAGTAAGATGATACAGTTCAACGAGTTCTTGACTAAATATTTAATGATAAAATGATAACGGCATCACCAGGAAGCTGGCGATCCACTCCGATCGCTTCCAGCAATCTAATATGTTAGAAAAGTCTAAAATCGAAGAACAAAAGCTATGCAGTAAACGATTTTGTTCTTAGGAGAACATTTTTATATTAAAACCAATACAGCAGGAATAGAAGAGGTAGTAGTCAGCATTTAACAAAACATTGCTTGCCCGACGAATAGGCAAAATTGCCCAGACGCCAGGCGCGTCTTTACCGTATTCGACTTTCAGTAGCAATGAGGGGAAAACACACAGATTCAGTCCCGGAACAATTGGCAAATGCGCGAAAAAGGGGAGTATTACCATCGTTGGTATTACTCCGAGAGAGTACATAGTTCCCGTCGCATATTTAAAATAATTCAAATTTGTGACGTTGAAATGCGACGGAATTAAATTAAAAATAAAAAGTGGTTGAAAGGTAAATACCAAGTGAAAAAGCTAATTGAAAAAATAATTTGAAATGTTGTTTCTAAAAAATAAAATGGTATAAAATTTTGGCCGCTTAGGCAATTAAAAAAGAGGTAACAAGTAGTGGTTACGCCTAGCGGTTAATCAGAAAGAACCGAAAATAAAAATGCAAAGGCTTGTCACCAAGGTCTAAGCGAATAATCAAAGTATTCGGTTAAGTTATTATAATCACGAGATGTAACAAGCATCTTGTTACATTATCCCCCCCCCCCCCGGAAAGAAAAAATTTTGAAGTAACAAGGATACGTTAATGTTTACAATGATCCCGTGACTGATCACAAACAACATATATCATCCTGCTACTTGAATGACATGTAAAACGTAAACAAACACATTTGAAAAAATGTAAATAAAACATGAATGCTCAAACACATTATGAAAAAGATTTTGTGACACTGTGTATTCATCACGGATAGCCCCTTACATACCCATACATAAGATGTATTTGATAAGGGAAAAAAAATTTGTTTTGTGAAACACTTTCAACATATTGCAATCAGAAAATGGTACCAAAAATTTATCTCATTCAGATAGTGTTAGTACCTTAATTGTTATTCATATTTGTACACCAAAAACATTATGCGATGATTAAACAATAGATTGAGAGGAAGAGATCACAAAAAAAATTGTGTCCAAAATGCTTGGAACATCATTTCATCATTGAATTTTACATTTCTGCCAGTAAAATGCGGAACCAGCCTGCCATAAAACTAGAATGTCATTTGGCCAAAACAACATATACAGAAAAAACAAAGATGACATTTTTTTTTTTTGAAAAGACTTCCCCAATCACTCAAAGTTTCACGCATTATTTTAACTTTTATTACAAAAATTTATTTAGACAAATTTAAAATTTTAATCTAAATTGAGATCAAATTGTTGAAAAAGTTTGCTAGCATGTAATTTCATTGTTTTGTTATTGATCTCATCTTTAATTAAGTAGTTGTCATTTCTAAATTTTTTGATGACTTCATGAGGTCCATGATACTTTTGTTGCAATGAGTTGGGATGTTGAAAGGCGGTAACAAAACCTTTATCCCCAATTTCAAATTCTGGTTTCTTTCTCCTTTTTATATATATTTTTTTTGATTCAAAATATTGATCCTCGTGCTTATTAAAAATATCCCTGGTTTCTTTGATTTCATTAGAAATCCTGTCTAAGTACTCCTTGTGATCCTCAACCAGTTTTGGATCATTATGCATGTTGATAGGTATGTTGAGTTCCCTGCCAAAAAATATCTTAAATGGTGAAAAACCTGTAGCTGAATGAATTGCATTATTATAATGGAGTTTGAAAATTAACAATTTCTGAGACCATTCAAAAGTTTTGTTGCACATTGCAGCAATGCTTTCCTTCATGGTTCTATGAACTCCTTCAAGAAGTCCATTAGACTGAGGAACATAAATTGAACTCTTCCTGTGCTCAATATTTAATTTTTTCAAAAATTCTGCAAATTCATGTGAACAAAAATTTGAGCCGTTGTCAGAAATCTAAAGTTTGGGAATCCCAAAAAGTGAAAAATATTTGTCTAGAGCTTTAATGATGGAATTGGTTTTTATGTCAGTTAAGGGAATAGCTTCTAGGAATCGAGAATAATGATCAATAATCATCAAAATAAATTTTTTATTATCTAATGAACGTGGAAGTGGCCCTACGATGTCAATCGCACAGTAATCAGATGGGTGTAGGTTCTTTTTGGATATCAGATTGTAAGTTGTTGAAGTTTGTTTGGGTTTGTGCTGTAGACATTGACTGCAATTTTCACAAAAATTTTTTGTCATTTTGAACATGCCTTTCCAATAAAATCTCTTTTTTAAGAATTCATAAGTTTTTTGAGTAGCAAAGTGAGGTGCATGAGCCTCGGTTAAACAAATTTTGAACATAGAGCTAGGAACTAAAATTTTGTTTTCCAAACTTTTGGATTTGAATTTTTTGTTTTGATTGATCAATTTGATCATGACAAGATCAGTATGTGAATCAATAAAATATTTAGATTTTGTCCTTTCTGAATTGTTCTCAATTTCCTGAATGATTTGTAAAATTTGTTTATCTTGTCTTTGGTGGATGTGGATCTTTAAGTTATTATTGTTTAGCTGATCCGATACATTGAATGTTTGGAGGTTGTTTACAACATTATTTTCCTGAATTACTCTCGATAAAAAATCCGCTGGATTCTTCCAGTCTTCAATAAATGAGATTTTGTAGCTAAATTGTTGTAAATACAAAAGCCACCTGGCAACAATTTCAGGTTGTTTGTCCAAGTGAATGTGATAAGTAAGTGCTTTTGCATCACTCAAAATTTCGAAAGTCTTAGCATATAGTTTGTCATGAAAAAATTTTATGGAGGCAAAAATAGCTAACAATTCCCTTCTAATTGAAGGATATTTCTGCTCTGCAGGATTTAATTGTCTGGGAAAAATTCAATTGGAAAAAATTTTTCCCCTACTTTATTTAATAAAATACCACACATTGCAATTTTTGAGGCATCAGTCACCAAATATAAATTATCACCCGAGTTGAAGTTCTTTAATGAAGGTTTGTTAAGCATAAGGTTTTGAATCTTTTCGAAAGCTTGTTTACATTTTTCACTCCAGATGAATGGTACATTTTTTTTTTTTTTTTTGTGAGGTTGACAATAGGTTGAGTGATTTCAGCAAAATTGTAAATCATATGTCGAAAATAATTGATTATACCTAAGTAAGCTTGAACCTCTTTGACATTTTTAGGAGTAGGAAATTTTGTAACTTTTTTTATATTTTCATCAGATGGTGCAAAACCCTTTTTACTTAAGTTAAAACCCAAATAAACAATTTCCTGCTTACAGATTTGCATTTTTGCAGGGTCTAAAGTGAGATTAAATTTCTTTAGTCTATTGAAAACAGTTTGAAGGGTTTGTTTGATTTCAGAAATTGAATCAGCAGCAATAATTATGTCGTCCAGAAAAAAATGCATATTGCGCCCCCTTAAGTCGTTTAATGCCTTTATGATACACATAGTGAAAAAAGATGTTGAGTTTCGTGTACCAAAAGGTAAGACAGTTGGATGATAATTGCCAAATTCCGTGCAAAAGGCAAGTTTTTCTTTGTCAGATTCTTTAAGTTGAATTTGGAAAAAGGCGGATTTTAAATCCAGAACACAATAATAAGATCTACCAGCAATGGCATGTAAAATTTCAGAAATTCTGGGCAAACAAATTTTTAAGGATTCAGTTATGCTATTTAGTAATCTATAGTCTATTACCATTCTGAGTTTCAGATTTTTTGGGTCATCCCCCTTCAAAGATTTTTTTTTAACAAAAATTACAGGAAAAGAATAAGATGATGAAGATGGCTCAATTAATTTTGCTTTAAGTAAATTGGCTATTTCTTGTTGAGCAAATTCTTTGGCTATTTTGGGCATGGGATATGGTTTAGTCTGGATAGGGAAATCAGGGAGTAATTTAAACTCGGGCACTACTTCATTTGTAGAGCCTAAGGTCATATATGATTTTGAAAAAACTTCAGTATTGCTCATTAAAATTTGGAGAATTTCCTTTTGTTGTTGTGGATTTAAATGAGCGACATCAAAATCAGATTCTTTGATCTCTTCTTTTCGCAATTTTCTAACTTCAGCCAAATTGAGATTGTTAATTTGAAAATGCTGAGTTTTTGAGGGTTCGACACAGTCAGATTCATGAAATTTTTCAATGTACCCGAAAATAGTTTTTTTCTTAGGGTGATTGGTTTATCAGTATTATTTTCTACAATAGTTTGAATGCAATTGTTAAAAGATATTTGATGAATGGATTCAGTAACAGAAATATCTAATTTACCTTTTTTTGGAGTGAGTAAGACTTGTTCTAGATGTTGTGAATTTTGAGGAATTTTTAGTGTTATTATTTCAGAGGATTTTGGCTGTATTGTGTAATTACAAAGTTCTAACAGTGTTAATAGTATTGAATTTATGTACATCATTTATATTTTCCTGAGTTGGTTGGTTGTTAATTTCATTAGTCAAATTGAAAGGTAGGTGACAATTGCCTACAATTAATTTCCTGTTTCCTGAGTCCAAGATGATTTTATTTCTCTGTATGAAATCATATCCTAAAATGATGTTAAAATCAGAATTCCACAGATTTTTAGTTACAAAAAATATATTGTTGAAAAAGGAAGTTTGTATTTTGAATTTGATACTGACTGCTGACATATAAGGAATAGTGGATTTGTCAAGAGTGACAATTTTCACACTGCGGGAAACAAATTCTACCTTGCATTCCTGTTTTATTTTGTATATAATGTCAGGTTCAATTAGTTATAAGGAAGCACCGCTGTCCAAAAGAGCATTAACAGTTAAATTACCAACCCTAAGTTGGATTATTGGGAGATTGTTGTTGTTTTCATCATTGCATGACAAAACAAATTTTTCTACGGGATTAGTAATTGATTGACAATTGTTAGAAGTCCCTTTTTTTTCTTGTTCTTTTTCTTTGTCATGATTTTTTATTGGTTCTCTTTTACACTGGGCACCTGTTCGAGAACTGGTTTTGGCAAATTTTGTTTTACAAGTACCCCCCTTTAGTTTAAATTTCTTCTATTTGTAAAATTCCCCCTGCTTTTGTATGGGTGGTTACCCCTTGAACCAATATTTCGAAAATTTCTCCCTCTGATGAATCTGTTAGTACCCCTTACAAAATTATTTGGACGATTAAAATGCCAACAATCAGTTGTCAAATGCCTTTTGTGACAGATGTGGCATGAAACATTTTGGTCATTATGTGAAAAAGAATTTTGATTTCGAGCAACTAAGTTGTTTATCTGATTTCTATCATTTTGGAGCTCAGATAATTTGGAAGACAGATTTTGGATCATTTTATTGCTCTCTATTTGAGCTTGTAACAGAGTATTTATTTGTGATTCAAATGAGCTGTTTGAAGTGGATGTTGATGGCGCATCACCCAAAGCCAATTCTATGTTTGTTGCATATTTTACAGCAGTTTCAAAATCCTGAGGACCATTCTTTTTGACATCGAGAGCAATGTCCTCCCTGACTACTTCTAAAAATTTTTACATTATCAGCTAATTTTATTAATTCCTCACTGCTCGAGTCTTTGATGCCAACATATAGGGAAGCAAGTTTGGAAATTTCATCCGCAAGATTTTTGACAGATTGCCCTGGTCTATGTCTTATTTTTGAGAATTGGATCTGTATTTGATTGAAAGATTTTGTTTTTTGAAATTTATTTCTCAATAACTTCTGAAGATCATGGATGTTATCACATTTTGATGCAACTGGGTCATTTATGATAAATTCTAAAGCTTTGTCCCCCAAGTTTAATTTCAAAGCAATTAGTTGTTTTGTATCTGACCACTTTTCAAGGTTTGCAATACTGTTAAATTGGTTTACATAAAAATTAATATCCTCTTTATCTTTACCTTGAAAGAGAGGTAAGGCAGATGCCAAACTTTGACTGATTGATTTACTTGTCATATTTTGATGTTGATTAAGAGCTTTTAAGATTTTAAATCACAGATACAATCATCAATGATAAGCATAAATTGTAAAAATCAATGCAACAAATAGAACATAAAATAAAAGAAAAGAAAAATATGCAAAATTTTTTTTTTTTTTTTTTTTTTTTTTTTTTTTTTTTTTTTTTTTTTTTTTTTTTTTTTTTTTTTTTTTTTTTTTTTTTTTTTTTTTTTTTTTTTTTTTTTTTTTTTTTTTTTTTTTTTTTTTTTTTTTTTTTTTTTTTTTTTTTTTTTTTTTTTTTTTTTTTTTTTTTTTTTTTTTTTTTTTTTTTTTTTTTTTTTTTTTTTTTTTTTTTTTTTTTTTTTTTTTTTTTTTTTTTTTTTTTTTTTTTTTTTTTTTTTTTTTTTTTTTTTTTTTTTTTTTTTTTTTTTTTTTTTTTTTTTTTTTTTTTTTTTTTTTTTTTTTTTTTTTTTTTTTTTTTTTTTTTTTTTTTTTTTTTTTTTTTTTTTTTTTTTTTTTTTTTTTTTTTTTTTTTTTTTTTTTTTTTTTTTTTTTTTTTTTTTTTTTTTTTTTTTTTTTTTTTTTTTTTTTTTTTTTTTATTTAGACACTAATTTTAAAAATTTAGTTGGCTTCATTGATAAGGAAAAAAAAAGTGTTTCTGAAGTGAAAGATAGTGTTTGTTCCGACTTCATGATTTTTTTTTCTTATGAAAGAAATTTGTTTTTGACAAAACAGAGGTGGCGATCTAAAGTGCTGTTATGGAAGTTTTGTATCAAATTTTATTGTAAGCCTGAGATGCATATCCTCTCAGAATTTAAATTTTGAAATTTGAAAATGTTCAAAAATTACGATTTTTGAAGTGTGATTACTCAAAAAAGCCATTTTTTAAAAATCTGAAAATCTGCTCATTTGTTGCCCTTAAGGTGCTTAATGAGCTGCTATCAATTATATTGTGTATTTTTGCCTCAGATATTTTATATGATTTTTCAAATATGGCCTTTTGTGCGTTTCTCAAAAAAGCCAGAAATTCAAACTCATTCTAATTTAACCACTTTTAATATAATATTTAATCAATATTTATTAAGAAATATACTGTATTCTTACACAATTACTACAGATAAATTGTACTTTCCATTCTTAGAACTTAAATAGCTCCTAGCACAAAGCGTAACTACTGTGATTTAATGCATGTTATTGTGTTCAATCCAACTACTAGTTTTAAACTCGCACAGTTTACATCAAATATGTTACAGCACTGATATACATAGTTTTAAACGCATGTGAAATTATGTACTTAAAGCAAAATAAGTTGAATCAAGTTCTTGAATCATCTTCCACTCGTTATTACCAAAATGCAAAGACTAGGAGGGTTCAGATGGTGTTATATTTCTTGTGGTATTATATTCTGGCTATTGAAATATTTGTTCTAGATTATCTGTGTACAAATTATTCGATAGTGTCCCTTAACCATCGGTGATACATTCTTAATTTGCCCCATTCAATAATTCTCATTCACACTTTCAATAAATTTTCCTATTTGGAAATCATGCATTGAGTTATATTTGTTTAAGAGGCAGTTACACTGTTAAAAAAAACCTGAATTTTCAGAAAGTTTTTTGACTGATTTTAACGGAAAATTTCCGTAATGCTTCCAAACATGGTTTTTCCTTCAAAAAACGGAAATATCCCGTACCTCACGATAATGAAAATGCGAGATCGGAAATTTTCCGTTTTACGGTTGCTGTATTTTTACAACCTGATTTGGATTGGCGATAATACGTTTTGGCGATAATCAACACTAAAATTTGAACTTCTGATTGTTGTTTTAATAAGAAATTTTTATTTATTTCTCTTGAAACATATCTGATTTCATTTTAGGCTTTATGCTGTATATCGGGTTTATTTGGAATCGCGTTCTACATAACGAACTTGTATGTAAGTAACAAAATGTCTTCAACCCAGGATCGGCTCTAGGGTTTTCGGCGTCTAAGGCAACAGCAAATTCTACGCCTTTATTAAAGTGTGTTATATAGTTTATGTTTTAAAATCCCCAAATTAAAAAAAAATCCACAATTTCGTTTGTGTCGGGATGGGATGTAGTGACTGGTTACTCTTCCATAACTGCGTATTTGTTGACGACAATAGGTATGTTGAGCGGTTAAAAAACACTTCAAATATATTTTTCAAAGGAAACACTTTGTTCGTTCAAAATAGAAAAGAAAATGATAGAAAGATATATTCAATTTAACGTGTTTGTCTCGTTTTATGCAGTTTTCAGAGGTTTATTGTTTTTCCGTCGTTGGCGGGTGGCACCCGGGGCGGTCTGCCCCCACTTAGCTACGCCACTATGAGTACCCCAGATGCAATTACATACATACGCGTTTACTGACAGTATTTTAAGCCCATACACTCAACAAAATACGTATAATACCGACGCTGATTAGCTTGTTATCTCATGTCGCCACCTATGCTTGCGTCGGGAATCGGGAATCAATACCATATGTTTGTTTCCATTTTTTCCAAAACAACAACAAGTTGCAAAATGAGAATTCCGTGCTTGGGAAAAACCGAATGAAAATATCTCAGGTTGGCGAGCTTCACGTTTTCAGGACAACTTGGAGTCTGAACAGTGGACATTGGACAACATCGGACAATCTTTGCTTGGCCGCTCTATTCAACTGTACGAACATCATAGAAGTTGTCTTCATAAAAAGTAGATTCTTCTTGTGAGGTAAGAATCTTATTTCATTTCGGAACTGATGTTTTGTGTTCCATAGCCCTGTCATTTAGGGGGTTAAGGGGAGTCAAATGCCCCTGCCCCGGCTTGGGAAATATAATGTATTTATGCGTTTATAGATAATATATTTCTGTATTTGTATGTTACTTTTTCCCGAACTAGCTCCTGGCGCCAATTTCGGCAATCATAAGCTAATATTGCCACCCAACGAAATAGAATTACGCCACACGGCAACCCGCGAGCGATCAAAGAATCGAATATTATAATAATAATATTGCACAAAGTTAAATTATTTTTAATCGAATATTATCTTTGTTTCTGGAAATAAATTGAATGTATTACCTTTTTTATCGTCTGTTTTATTATTATTATTTTTAAATCCCTTTGCTAATGCATGGAATAGTATTTTTAATTTTTGTACATCATTTTTATTCGCAGCTTTTTCTCGGTGTTTTAAACGTGTGTTAATCTGTGTTTTTCCCCTACATTTACAATTTTGAAAGATGTCTTAGCGAAATTATATTTGTTACGCATCATTTCTTAATGGTAAATATATTTACATACATTTTTAAATTTTAGATGCATCAAACAGGTTTTTTTTTAATAACTATTGCTAAATGGAATACATTGCGTTTTGTGAAAAATTATGCTGATGTACTTCTTTTAAAAATTTAAATCTGTATTAAAAACATATCGAATTATTTTTCAATGCATTTCCTCTAATTTTGCAAGTATTGTTGATTTTAAGCTTTTGTTTTTAATGATCTTGGCTTTTGTAGGTTTCAGTTATTTAGTTTGATTCTTGTGCCTTCCAATTAAAATAATATGTTTTTCATATTGCTCAATACACATTTTAAATATAATTTAGAGTTAAACTAAAAGGATTTTGTAGTTAAAGGGCATTTTTCAGTGTAATAAGTATCAACTATATTAAATGTGTTATAATATTTAAACTGTTCTACTCTGTCTACTTACTTCTTAACTACACTTACAGGAAGTGACCCATATTCTTCAAAAGAATTTTCGTTAGTAGATGATGAACATATCAATTACTAACAGCAGTGATTTCACAACAGCGATGGCAGCTCTTTTTGTAACACACTATGTATTAAACATTGAATACAATGCTGATACGGTTTACGGCTTTGACGATGGAGTTTATTCAAAGCTATTGATATTTACCATTTCTAAAATAAGGTTACATATGGTTCTATATTCAGGCCTGCGCCAAGCCTATTTTGCGCTGTCGTGCAAATGCCTTTGAATGCCTTATTTAGGGTTGAAAAAAAAAGGGTGTTTGTGTTTTAATATTTTTATTTCCTAAAGGACACCTTTCAGTTCGGCGACATGGTTATAGATGTGTGTCTGGTAAATATCGGGCGGATAGGGTATATTTATAAATGCGTATTTACCCCAAAATATCAGGGCATTTAAAATGTTCAGTCATTTTAAAAACATTTAACCTTAAATTGTTTTGAATATAATTCTGAGATTATATAAATATATTTATGTAAATAAACTTGCAACTGAAAACAAAACGGCTGCAAAGCAAATATTTCAAAAAATCAAAACTTCCTAGATGAAAAGCTGTATTCCTTTATGCATTGTTGTATTACATACATAGTCTAATGATACTGAAAATGCAGTAAATTTTTTATATACCAAAATTGTATTGAAATACTGTGTCTCACAATTGAAGGCCAAATATGTGGCAATCTATATTAACTCAGATTTTGGTCATTATTTTTTTTTCTCCTTTTCAAATAGAGATTTTTCCCTTGAAATGAGTAACTTGTGTTTTCACAAGGTGATAGAAAAATTTAAATGATCAAATAATTTTAAAATAACGCCAAACAGACAAAATTTGGCGAAGTGATTCTGGATTTTTTTCCTTTTAAATGTTAAACTGGAATTTTGGCTCACTAAACCAGTAAACACCCTGATCCAGCAAAAATTTATTATTTTTTTATGTAATGAGGTAAACATAAAATGAATCTTAATTAAATTAAGATCCAAACACTTTCTAAATTTCAAACTGGCATGCACATTAAATGCAATTTGTAATAATGATATTAAAAAAGTGTTGGCCAATTTAAATACCTTATGTACTAAATATTGTTCAAGAATGCAACATCATTTTAAGAAAAAATGTCTTTTTTGAAATTTGTAATTTACTATCTACATTTAATACCTATGTTGTATTAATTTATATTACTTATTGCATAAAACAATTTAATTATTATTTATGAATTTTATTTAGAATTTTATTCAGATTTCTGTTGTTACAGTATTTTTATTATTATCTCTCTCAAGGTTATTGATATTAAACATTTGGGTTTGTGTACCTGATCTCAAAAAATCCACTTAATGAGCCCTTGTCTAGTGTTAGATACATTCTAGATTTTTATAACAGAGAAGCAGGTATGTTCTTAAATACTGTGCATTTAATGAAAATTTTTACTTTAATTTTTATAAAAATTTGGAACATGATGAAAATTTAATATCTTAAACACATATTTTAACTGTGTCTAATGAAGTAATAAAAACAAATTCATGGTTGCAAGCTCAGAAATATTGCACAACGTGCTTGTTGAAATTATTATTATTTTATTATGAAACTTCCTATTTAGGCTTAAATAAAAGTTACTGAAAATTTATTTTTTAAAAATTAATTTCATAGGTTAAGTGCCTTTTATATGAACTGTAATGTGTTTACTAATTAAATTCTAAAACAGTATTTTATATTTTGTAGATGTATTGCAGATATTAACCTTAAAGAAGAACTAAAGCAAACAAGAAGGAGAAGGGAAAACATTATTCAAATACTAAGAAAATCATTAACTTGGCTAATGACATTAATGAATTTGATAAAGTTTTATAATTCTGAATTAAATTGAAAAATATTAATATATATATATATATATATATATATATATGTCTTTTTGATAAAACTTTTCAAATTCTGAATTAAATAGAAAGGAGTTGTAAATATATATTTATGCATGTGTTTCCTTCATGAACTGGTATTTACTATGTGATTTGTTCATGTGCAGTTTTAAAAAGATTTTTTTATTTTTGCAAATGTGGTTGGTTTTCACATTATTTTCCTTGTGTTATTGTTATTGGTTTTGCAAATTTGTTCTTTGATATAATTTGCAGATGCATATTTTTATCAAATTGTTTTCCTATTTGTTCTAAAAAGTAAATTCTGTAGCCTGAGCTGAATTTATAAATAAAATGTAAGGTTGATAATCTATTTTGTGTTTTTTCTTGCTTTATAGTTTGCTAACAACATTTAAAAAGGTAATCAGTATCATATTTTCACTATGTAATACAATTAAGTAATGCTTAAATTGTACAACAGTATATTTTTTAATTCTCTTCGAGCATTTTTTTAACTGATGCAACTTGCATCTTTTCACTATATTATACAATCAATTCCCAAATTGTACATGGGTCAATTTTTTGATTCACCTCGTTTTTTTACTAAATTCTGTACCTGTATACTTGCTTTCCAGCATAAAAAGTACACTTTCAAGTAATTGTTTTACTGAAAATACTATATAAAAACTATACTAATTTTTTTACTAAAAAATTATTTAAGTTAATTGCACCAATATCTTAGGAAATCAAATACATGAAAGTGAGGTATATTTACAAAGACATTTAAAAAGAACAATGAAAAAATATTGGATGGTTTATTCCTTCCTCCTGGATTGAATGCTGTTTAACGTGTATAAGTCACTGTTGAAATGTTTTAAAATAAATTTGCCTTCAGTGTTTTTTTCATTACTGAAATATAAATATAAGACTAAAAAGTATTTATCTTTCAATTTGTTTCCTTTAAATAAAATGTAAAATGCTGTAAAAATGCCTATAGGGTCATTCCATGTCAAGTGATCCAAAATTTTAGAAAAAAATTACCTCACCCTTTTTGATTTCTTTCAAATTTGGCTCATCAACTGTAACCCTCAAGGTAATTAAAAATCCAAATTTTTAGATTTTTATCTTGTTTAGTTTTTTAGTTATCAGGCTTTGATTTTGTAAAAAACTCACATTTTTACATGTATGCCTCAACCTAAAACAGGCCATAACTCTTCAACAAATAGAGATAAAAAGTTCTAGTAAAAAGCATTTTGAAGTATATTAAATGCCGTTTCATATGATATGCATCATGACAAATTTTATAAAAATTTTAAATTTCAAAAAATGACCTTAAAATTTAAATTTTAAATTTTTCGAAAAACGTAGTTTCAATTTTTTAAAAAAAATTCTCAAATATTTCTGTGCATTTTATTCTTGTCTATACAAAATTTCAACTTGGGCACTCAATGGGATCATATTTTCCCGAATTTTCAAAAATATTCTATTTAGGAAAAAAATGCATTTTTTCAGATTCAAGCAATTTTAAGGTAGTTTTAAGTAAGTGTAATTTCAACAATCAAAAAATTTCTTAGTAAGAATGTACTCCAGAACTTTAGTAATGTGTCCCATCTAAGAGTAGGGATTAAAAACCTTCTTAGAAAAAAAAATGTAATTTTTACTTCACAATACAAAATAATAAAACATGCAGCCTGTTTATAATTTCACTTCTTTTACTGTATCTTTTAGAAAATATTTTGTCAAATCAACTGTAATATTAGAAACGGCACTACATATATATAATTATTTACTATTGCTGTAAAAAAATAATGATGATTTTCCTGAAGGTAAGAAATTGAGAGTCACTAATTTGTTGCACATCTGTTGAAATTACTTCAGCCAGCCACCACTTTTTATCATATTAGCATGTAATATACCCTTTTAGGTTTGTCAAACATTTGAACTTTCTTCAAAGACTTTGTGTCTGTAAGATTTTTACAGACACAAAGTCTTTTTTAAAGTTATTGCTATGTGAATACACTTTTGCTGTAATTTCTTTTTCACTGAATGGAGCAAAACTGTGCAACCTCTGTGTTCCTTTGACAGGTAGTGCTCTTAGAAGTCTATCTTTTAATAATTCTCTTTCCTCTGAATATTCTTCAATAGTTGCATAAAAAAACTGAATAGAAGGAATGTTTATAATACTCCAGTTGAAAAGTTCAACTGATGTGAGGATTTGATCTGTATGCAGTTTTTGAATGCTGGTTTTGGCATCAAGACGTCACACACTCCTTTTCCATGAGCTGTGGCATAGAAATGCCATTCTGCTTGTATGTTGAAATCTTTTTGGTGAAGGCAAATACAGTCGACGCTCGATATAACGACCATCTCCGTTCCACAAAAAAAGGTCCTGATAACGGGTGGTCGCTATAAGAGGTAGAATTTAAAAATGTATATGCATGCATCATGCAGTATAGTAATTCCATTAAAATTGCCAATTTTTCAAAGATTCCAACAAAATGCTCAAATTATATTTTATCATTGGAATTTAAAAAAAATTATCAGTGCAATATGTTATAATAAAATGTTAAACAGATTTTAAAGTAGAAAATATAAGGAAAAAATTACATACTTGCAAATCATTCATTTTCGGAAGAAAAAATCAGAAATGGTTGTTTGCCTTTTTAGCACATGTGATTTTTGCAAAACATAATTTTCCATTTCAGTTATTGATGACAAATAGTGTTCTGTATTTTCTTGCCTTTCAAAAAAATATTTTAAAGTCTCGATAGCATTAGACACATTTTTTATGCTAGGAGTTTTTGTTACAATTTCTTCCTCTTCTTCATCTGATGATGATGCATCAATTTCTTCCTGTCCACAATAACGGGAAATTAGTTCATCTTCTGACAGATGCTCGACACATTCCAAGTCATTATCGATTTTAGCGTAATCGTCAAAGTTCAACGTTGCATCCATGTTCATTTTCTGAGAAATTTCTTGCAGCATTTCCTCTTCTTCAACGAAATTTTCATCTTCGATTGCCGGACTAATTATTTCAGCAGTAGATTCCCTTTCCTCTTGCTTTTTAAAACCAGCATGATGGAAGCAATTCTTGATGGTTTTTTCTGAGACGTCATTCCATGCTGCTTTAGAGAGATACAAAGCTGTCAGGACATCAACTTTGTAATCTTGATCTTCGTCGAGTGCAGAAACAACTCTTCGCAGTAGTAACTTCCTATAATTGCGTTTAAAACTCATAATGACCCCTTGGTCTAGTGGCTGAAGAACAGATGTGACATTAGGTGGAAAATATTCCACGGTGATTGATTTCAACCCATTTAGTTTGGGATGAGCCGTGCAGTTATCAATTACAAGAATAATTTTTCTACCTTGAATTGTCATTTGCTTATCCAAGCAACGTAGCCATTCCTCAAAAATGACAGATGTCATCCACGATTTGGAGTTGTTTTTGTACGTGACAGGTAAGGTTTTGAGTCCTTTAAAACATCTCGGCTTTTTTGATTTTCCGATCACTAAGAGTGGAAGTTTTTCAGTACCAGACATATTTGAGCATAAGAGAACTGTTAGTCTTTGCTTGGCTTCTTTCCCTCCACTCGCAGTTTCGTTTTTTAAAACGAAAGATTTATCAGGTTTCATCATGAAAAACAGTCTAGTCTCGTCTGCGTTAAAAATATCCTCTGGAGTATAATTTTTGATAATTTCTTCCAGCTTTTCTTTTTTCCATGTGTCCACTGCTTCTTCATTCACAGAACCACTTTCGCCACAAAGCTTCCGGAATGAAAGACCATGTCTGGTTTTAAATTTTTGCAACCATCCGTCCGAAGCTTTGAACACAGTTTCGTCAATGTCCATTTTTTGAGCAAAAGTTAGAGCTTTTGACTTCAGCAAATTTCCATCTATTGGGACATTTTTTGATCGCATTATTTTCAACCATTCATATAAACTTTCTTCGATCTGCTGAAATTTCCCTTCACGGGACCGATTTCTAGAAGATTTGACTCCAATTTCTTCTTTTCTTAAAATTGAGTCCCGGTTGTTAATGATGCCAAATAAGGTGCTTTTGGGAATTTTGAAAACTCTAGCAATTTCGCATTTTTTAAAAACTTTTTTATCAACTTCATTTAAGATTTTAATTTTAGTATCTAGACATATCGCATTGCGCTTGTTCGAACCTGCCATCTCGTTCAATAGCGAAAATGCAACTCCTGTTTGCAGTATGCATTTCACTGAAGAACCTTATTCTTTTTTCGCTCCTTCCCCCAGAGGATAACTAATCCAAGGCACGTGACCTGGAACCTGTCAACATTCAGGTTGAAGAGCAGGTTAATTTTTCTCGAACCCTCTCATTCACATTTCTGGAAGCAGAACTTCTGAGCTGACATGACACCACCAGTCACGGACAGCAAGACTCCTCGTATTTCGGAGAATCGACCCTTGGGAAAACACGTGATTCAAATGACAAAAACTACCAATACATCTGTCAACCCCTTTTCCTAAAATTCGTAAAGTCCACGTGCTCTCTCCCCCTCTCTATTCTTTCCATACTATGGTGAGTGGTAATCCCCTCCCCCTGTCAAAGTTGGACTGACTGAACACTGAAGGCTGCATGCAGCTTGTCAGTAAACTATAATCAAGGTCATTTCAAGTTACAAATTTAGAAACATGTTCTTTTTGGAAAAATACCGGAAATAGTGTCCGTTGAATGCGGTCGCTGTATTGGATTGGGCGATACAGAACGGTCGTTATACCGAAAGCAAATTAACATAGAGTTCATAGGAAGAAAGTTGCGGCTTTTATCACTGGTCGTTATAATGGAATGGTCTTTATAATGCGTGGTCGTTATAACGAGCGTCGACTGTATTACCGAAGTTCTTTCGATTTTTATACTGGGATGCTGAGCCGTCAGAGAAATAGAAAATTTTTTCCAAAGATGGCAGTATATTCTCTTTGAAAAATTTAACAAGTTTCTTTTGAAAGAGATGGACAGCTATAGTATCATGCTTTAGGCAATTGGAATGAACACAAAACTTTTATATTTTACTCCACTTAGATCTCTGTAATAGACAGCAAATGGATGTACTGTAGCCTGGTCATTCGTCCAATGAAAAGATTGTGCTTCATCCTGGACCACAAATGAGTAATTTTCTGAAAAATCTAAGGTGATGACAGCCTCATTCAATTTTATGTTTTCCTTTAAGTAGGAAAAATATGCAGATTGTTCTTTGGCTATGAAAGAATGAGTCTTCAAAGCTAAAAGCTTTTCACAGAGTGTGTCAACAAAATCTTCAGATGTTTTTATAATGGTCTCGAAATTGCATCTATCTACTGACACCCACTGCTTATATATAATAGTTTCTATCATTTGTTCGCTTAGAGCATTTAATAGATGACCTTTTAGGTATTTTGTTCTTGGACAATTTTCGCAATCATGTAAGTAACATTTCGGACTTGGTGATAAACACATTATTTTCTTAAGACAACATTTGTAGTCACCGAAGCAAGATCCATCATTCATAACAAGTTCTTTAAATATCTTTCCACTTAGCATCAATTTAACATTTTGGTGAATTGTGCACACACATACAGAATGTGTGCCGCTTCCTCCTGCTAAAACACAATTTTTAGGTCGAAGCTCGGCAAATTTCGAAAACCCAATTTTATCTTCATGATGCTCATTCTTGAATAAACGATAAATTTCTTTTAGCTTTCCTAAAATTAGCCTCTTTTGCACATGTTCAGGTTTATTATTAACATCTGTTTTCATCGACACATAATCTTTCTTCCCTGGCATTATCCGGCTTACTTCGTCACTTGTAAAATTCAAGGACTTTTTGTATTACTAACTCCGGTAAAGATTTTCCTGGTTTTGGATCTGGAGATGAAAGTATCCCTTTCTCTTTCATGAGTGCTTTAGATTTTCTTGTCATTCGATTACTGACTTGAAATTCTGTTTCAATTTTTCTAATTGTCCAACTTTTGGGGAGAACAGTCAAAATAAGAAATTTCTCGCTGATACTTTCTGTTTCCCTAAACTTTTCTTTTAGCTGAGCAATAATTTCGGAATCTGTATCATCTTTGTCACTGTCATTCAGTGCCGTCTGTTTGCCTATTAGTTTTTCGGTTAGATTTTTCGTCAATTTTTCTAATTTTCTGTGGCAATACGCTGGATCACTTTTCATACGCTTTTTCATAATAGGCGATTCTTCTGCAAATTCAAGAGATTTGTTCAAGTAGTCTACAGAAGTGCTTGGATCAGAAAATGAAACGTCCAATGGATCATTTATTTCTTCATCAATTTATTTTAATTTAGCAAGCTTTTTCCTACAAGTGTCACAAATTTTTGAATCAGGTCTAAAGCAGGGCTTTACTTCACACATCCAAGGCAGAACTGGTCTTAGATATCTAAAATACTTATGATGTACTTTCTCAAAGGGATTACAGCAATTGCAATTTTTGAAAGAAATGTTTTTTTTTTTTGGATTTTAAGCATGACTGCAACCTTCAAAATGGAGATGAAACTAACCACTCGACATTCGCCACCTGGCAGTAAACTTTGGCAATTAAAAAAAAAAAAAAAAAGCCAACCCACCATGGGTGATTTTTACTTTGTTTATAATTCCTATTTCAGACTAAGTCCTTTCTATTTCATTCCATTTTTGATCGCAGCCCACCCCCCTCCCATTGTTTATCTTTTTGCAACACCTGTCTAGCAGCTGTTTTAAATTTCCTTCCTTCCTTATATTTATGTGTATTTCTGTTTTGGTGGAGAGTTATGGAAATGCTAGGATGCAGATAAAACAAATATCTCTGTTTTTTCTTTGTCAAATAGAAGCTATAAGTGCAAATCAAGAGCAACAACAGAAAGTCACAAACTCTAGCCAGCTGTGTCTCTCTCACACCATTTCAGATGAATTTAATTAAATATTTTTTTTCTCCTCATATCATTAACATCTCATTAAAATATATCTGAAATCAATCAATTAATCAGGAAAAAATTATTATTACTGCATAAAATAAGTCAATTTGTTCATTTAAAAATAACTATTGAATAATTTGAAATCAATACTTTAAAATAGCTATGATAAGACAAACATGTGCATGAATTTGTTGCCCCCCTCCCCCCAAATAAATTTTTAATTTGTTCATTTCATGCACAGACATGTCCATGCTTGTTCACTCATGCATAGATGTGTTTAGAAGGCTAACTAAATCATCTCCTTTAAGGAATCATCATCTTAAAATATCTTGAATAACAAAAATGCTCATTTTTGGTAAATCAAATATTTTTGAAAATTCGGGAAAATATGATCCCATTGAATGCCCAAGTTGAAATTTCGCATAGACAAAGATAAAATGCACAGAAATATTTGAGAATTTTTTTAAAAAAATTGAAACTACTTTTTTCGAGAAATTTAAAATTTAAATTTTAAGGTCATTTTTTGAAATTAAAAATTTTTATAAAATTTGTCATGATGCATATCATATGAAACGGCATTTAATATACTTCAAAATGCTTTTTACTAGAGCTTTTTATCTCTATTTGTTGATGAGTTATGGCCTGTTTTGTGTTGAGGCCTACATGTAAAAATGTGAGTTTTTTACAAAATCAAAGCCTGATAACTAAAAAACTAAGCAAGATAAAAATCTAAAAATTTGGATTTTTAATTACCTTGAGGGGTACAGTTGATGAGCCAAATTTGAAAGAAATCAAAAAGGGTGAGGTAAAATTCCTTGGATCACTTGACATGGAATGTGACCCTTTAGTGTAAAATATTTTTCAATGTCTACGTTTGTAAACAAATCGTTATTATTATTTTTTTTTGTTGAACATTTATTTATTTAAATTTTAAATTCTTGGAAAGGATGCTTTAAGTATTAGTGAGTTGTGCAGCATGAATGTCTTAAATTTGTAATATATCGTTATTCAGAAAATTGAATAATGACATAAGAGTAAAATGAGTAAAAATGAATGACAGAATCTCGGGGGGGGGGGGGCAGTAGATACATGGCAGAATGAGAAACGAAAGTTTAGTAAAGACACGGAGAGATACAAAACAGAAAAAGCAATCAACGAAAAAATAAGAAATGGAATTTCTGTAAAAGCGCGTGAAAATGCAAAACGTAAAAAGCAGATCAACGAAAAAATAAGAGATGGAATTTCTGTAAAAACGCGGGCAAATGCAAAACGGAAAAACAGGTCAATGAAGAAATAAGATATGGAATTTCTGTGAAGACGCGGAAAAATACGAAACGGAAAAAAAAATTAACGGAAAAATCAGAAATGGAACTTCTGTCAAGTCACGGGAAAATACTATCAGAAACGGAATTTTTCCGGCAACTCTGCTGCCGGTACTTTTTCCGTTATTTTCAGGAGATTTTTTTTACAGTGTAGTTTTCTAACTGTTTTCCACTTCTTGTTTGATCGTGTGTCCCATGTAAGCATTACTATTTTAGGGATTTTTACTATTTAGCAGTATTGTAGGATAGCCAATAATGTTTTGATTGTATTCCTACAATAAATTGTACATTTGTTGTTGTTTGGTATTTGATATAAAGCGTGTGAGTTTGAAACTAGGAATTGTATTGAACAGAATAACATGCATTAAATCACAGTAGCTACGCTTTGTGCTAGGAGCTATTTAAGTTCTAGGAAGGTAAAGTACAATTTATCTGTAGTAATTGTGTAACAATACAGTATATTTTTTTAATAAATATTGATTAAATATTAGATTAAAGTGGTTAAATTAGAATGAGTTTGAATTTCTGGCTTTTTTGAGAAACGCACAAAAGGCCATTTTTGAAAAATCATATAAAATATCTGGGGCAAAAATACACAACATAATTGATAGAAGCTCATTAAGCACTTTAAGGGCAACAAATGAGCAGATTTTCAGATTTTTAAAAAATGGCTTTTTTGAGTAATCACACTTCGAGAATCGTAATTTTTGAACATTTTCAAATTTTAAAATTTAAATTCTGAGAGGATATGCATCTCATGCTTACAATAAAATTTGATACAAAACTTCCATAACAGCACTTTAGATCGCCACCTCTGTTTTGTCAAAAATAAATTTCTTTCATAAGAACAGAAAATCATGAAGTCGAAACAAACACTATTTTTTCACTTCAGAAAAACTTTTTTTCCTTATCAATCAAGCCAACTAAATTTTTAAAATTAGTGTCTAAATAATATACCATCCCTTCATTATTTATAGAAAAAAAATTATTCGAATCGGTTAAAAACTTTTGAAACAGTGGCCATTTTAAAAGTGAGTGTTTTGCTGATTTTCTGAAAACGGCCAACTTTGTCCCAAATTTTAAACGTCTGTAACTAGAGAATTTTTTTTTTTTTGCAAAATCCTTTTGGGATATTTTATATGTCCCTTAGTTGTAACTACTGTAATTTTTTCAAAAAAATCTGTGAGAGTCATGTGACAAGTTTCAGACCTGATTGCCTGATTTGAAATGGAATGACTCAACATGTTTTATACCGATGAACAGTCCGGCTTGCTAGGTTACCCATTAAACTGTGTTATTAAAACCCATATTTTACCATCGTCCTATATATAGGACAGCTCAGATAATTGTATTTTCATAAGTATTACCAACTTTTTTTGTATCTACTTCATTATTAAAATAAACTGTACGTTTGATAAATGGTATGTACAAAAAATTCTTATTCAATTTTAATAATTTTAGTTTTTTTTTATTTTTGAAGTTGGTGATTTTTAGCTATTTTATTTTACGTAATTAGGTTTTTTATTAAAATAATTGTGTGAGAAATATTTCAAAACTCACTTTAAGTTTAGTCATTATTATTCTTATACATTATTGCCGAGTGAAATCCGCTAAGAAAAAACGATATTTAAACCAGTTTTACGGAAGGTTTACTTGCCGTCCTGTAAATAGGACGATGGTACAATCCCCTACTAAGCGCGTCTTTGCGGATTTCAACGTTCGGACAATCGAGCACAGCACCCTGCTGCTTTCTCTCTTTTAATACTCAAAAATAGGAAGTTTTCTTGGAACAAGGGATGTAGGAATTGGTTTCTGGGTGTTGTAAGGGAAATGTTTTGTTAAATTTGCCGTAAGGTATTTGACCACGAGGTGACACTACTCTGTAAAAATTTGACCGTAAATTCAACGGTGAAATAGCTGAAAACTGTGCTGCCAATGTTTCACCGTAAAATTAGCAGTGAGCCATTTTTTTTTTTGCTGACCGTAAAATTTACGATATGCCATTATTGTTTTACTGTATATTTAACGGTGCCTCACTGTAAATTTTACATTGAGTAATTTTTTTAGGTTGTATTTTTTATACACTGTTAAAAATTTCACTGTTAGATTACGGTCACTGACTGGCAAACGAGCTGCCAGCCAATGACCTTAAAAATGCAGATCTGCCCGTGGTGCTGTCATGACCGTAAAAATACAGGTGTGCCCGTAAATTTACATAAGGCATCCTAATTAAATAAATAAATAATTACCACCACTTTTAGAGAAGATGCAGATTTTCAGTGCACGAGTTTGTGGGGCTCAAAGTTCAAAGATTTCCATTATTTGTTTTTTTATTCAACTTCTGAAATGTATGGCCTACCCCGTATGTACCCCCGGGGTTCGAACGCGGGATGACAGGGGGAGAGTTGAGTATCCTAACCACTATACCACCTGGGAATGTAGTTTTTCCCCAATATAACAGCGTTAAGTAGCACTTATGAGTTGTAAATAGAACTAAAATTAGTTATTTTTTTGGATTTCTTTTCAGAACACTACCAACTGTTGCATAAGCAAAATTTTATGTACTAGAGTTATCAATTCTATAAATTTTTTATGTAAAAAATATTATTAAGTATTTAAAAATAACAACTAATTATAATTTTTATTTATACAGTAAGCACATAAGTGCCCATGTGCTTATCGTATAAATAAAAATTATATTTATACAGTAAGCACATCATACAGTAAACTTTTGTTTTATATCATGCAGTCAGCTTTAACATTCTGTCAATTCTCCGAATTTTACTGAAATTTCTAATAGTGTATTGCTGTAATGTACATTTTACGTTGAGCCATTTTTTGCACACCGTATTTTTTATGCTGTATCAGCATACATTTTACAGTGAGCAGTTTTTTTACACCATATTTTTTATGTCAAATTATCGTACATTTTGCAGTGTTTTATACACCGTATTTTTTTATGTCAAATTATCGCACATTTTGCAGTGAGCAGTGTTTTGTATACCATATTTTTTAAACGGTTTACATTTATTTTATAGTATTAGTATTATATTGTATAAAATTTTAAAATATTTCAACTTTTTAAATTTTACATTTTGCAAAAAATCTTGATGTGATGGTAAAAAATGAATGCCATTTTTGAATTCGAAGTGTAAATTTTACGGTGAATCATATATTTTACATCGAAAAAAGATATATTTTACGACAAAGCGTAAATTTTATGGTGAACTGTATATTTTACGTCAAAAAAACACATATTTTACGGCACAGCATAAACTTTACGGTGAATTGTATATTTTACGGTGAAACAGGTTTACGATATTTCACCGTTGGCTTTTACGGTGAATGAACTGTAAAATTTACAGTCAATTTTTACAGTGTATCTTTGGGAGAGTAAAAGTAATTGCAGTTCGAAGTGTGAGAGTTGTACTCGCATTCCAATAAGAAAAAATGAGTACCATTGGCAAATTAAGGCAAAAATTCTTGACGGAGGAAGCCTTAGAATGTAATGTGTTTAATGTAATTAGAGGATGAAGCTGAAGACAGTGACCCCGAAATGAAAATAGTGCCACCTGATCCAGATAGCTACTGATGATGAAGAAATTGATGATAACGGCTCTAATATCTCACATAATCACGCTATTTTTGATGAAAAATTTCCGGAAGAAACAGCTAGAACAATAAAAATTTTAAACGAAATAAACCAATATGAAGAAATAAGTATATCCTGCCAAAATGGACTAATCGTGCACCAAAGTTTTCATCGGCTCCCGAGTTATTTTCGAATAAGCATCTTCACAAGATAGTAGATAATATTTCAGGAAAATCACCAGTAGAGCTTTTCGCGATTATGGCAGAAAATATGATTGTGAAAGCTGTCGAAGAAAGCAACAAATATGCTGGACAGAAAAATAACCACGATTTTTGTTTGAAAACAGATGCATTGAAGCAATTTTTGGGCATATTTTTTTATAGCAGCTATCACATTCTTCCAAGAGAAAAATGTACTGGAAAAATGCTCCTGATACAGGTACAACTCTTGTTAGTCAAGCCATGTCAAGAAAGCGATGTTTTGATATCAAGAGATATTTGCATTTCAATGACAATGGTACTGTAAATTTAGATCGATATTATAAAGTTCGCCCAATTTATAATTTGTTGAATGAAACTTTGCAACAGTTTGGTGTGTTTTCTGAGCATTTAAGCATTTATGAAGGAATTTGGTTATAAGCTTTGGATTCTCTCCTTTTGATGGATAACCTTTTCATATTATACCATATCAAAGAGCACAGAAAGAGAAGCCCAATTCTGATTTTGATACTAATAGTCATAGCAAAGCTAAAAAAGATGAAAACGGAAAATAAATCTTTATACCAAACAGTTGTAGAATATTTGCTGTCTATTGTTGAAGCGCCATCAAAGCACAAAATATATATAGTGATAACTTTTTTACATCGTATGATATTTTTGTTCATTTCAAAACCAAGCAATTCTTTCCCGCGGGAACAGTAAGAGAAAACAGAATGGGAAAGTGTCCCTCAAAATCATTATCTGGGTTTGTGCATTCCTCGAAACATTGCAGGAAGTCGACTGGGCGTTCAGCATTGAAGCGCAGCCTTTTTGAAATTGCAGAATGACCATATTTTAGTAAAAAATCTGAATGGGAAGCAACGCAGATGTCAGTTCAAAAACTGTACCAGAAAACCCGTTGCTGTTTTCAAAAAATGCAATTTAGGACTTTGCGTAAAATGTTTTCTTCCATTTCATGGATACCAGGATGCTTGACTGGAAAGCCAAAATGACAGTAGGGGATTGTACCATCGTCCTATATATAGGACAGCGTGTAACAACGAAACAAATAACATTTTGATAAGTTTTTAAATTTTATAATCATTCTTGGGTCCTCATTAGTCTGTGAAGACAATTTCTTGGAAAAATATTAGTTATTTTTCAATGTGGTAAAATATGGGTTAAGCAACCAAGCTGCGCTGTGTTTGATTATTAAAGTAAGAAAATAAAACCTTTCAAATATTTTAAATTTTTGAATTTCCTCTTCTTTTAAATACACGAGTATTTTAACTTATGCTGGATGCATTATTTATTTTTAAAAATAAGTTAAATATAACTTAACGTGTACTGGAAAAATACCGGCTGCTTTATACTTTGTTGTATGAAGAAATTTCGATACAAGCATGATATTACTTTTCCTTGCCGTTAAATATCGATATGCCATTAAGTGTTCTGAAATTAGACTTGCATAATTTGTATGCTCATATTTGCATAAATATCTCCTGGTTATTAAACGTTTAATATTTAAGTTCAAAATTTTAAAAGAGGTTTATATTTGCGAAATATGTCGAAAGTTTCTGAATTTTAACTAAGCTCAAGGATTCCTTCAAAGTATTTTGTTGTATACTATAACGGTGCACATTAAAATTGAAGGACAGAATATACCTTGGTATGCTACTTCATTGTGCGCTTTATAATCCTTGCCATTACTTTATACTAGTTGTCGTAAAATTGAAATACTTTATTAGCTAAATATTAAATAGCATTCTGGAACATCAACTCTTGCGCAATTTTATAGAGTCCCCGTGATGGTTATGAATTGATGTATTTTGAATAATACAAAATTAAAACCACACGTGAAAAGTACTCAACTAATTTTAATGGTGTCATAAAAGCAGACACAATGTTTTTATTAGATTGAACTGAGTAAAAATATTTCAGTCGGCCACTGATTTTAAGGTCAGTATTGTAAGCTTAACTCATTCTTTCGTTTCTACTTGCCAATGGTGTTGTAGGGTCAGGTGGGGTAAAGTGGTCATATAATACACGTTTTTCAACTTTCTTTGCCAATTAATAACCATAATACTTCAAAACACTCAACAAAGGCTCATTTTAGAAGAAACAACTTTATTTCCCTCAACTGAATTTATTTAAGACCTCTATTATGGTCAAAAGTTAGCCTCATCTTCGTAATGTCTCGTAAGGTACTTCAGTCTCCTCAGCTGCTGCATATATGGTCTTAAAACGAAGTTATGTACCAAAATATGTTAGGATACATAATTAATAGGTATTCTTGGGCTTTAATCCCTAACTATATTATATTTTAAGTCTGTACTTTAATTCAATACATATAATAAAATATAAATATGAAATGTCAGATTAAAGTTAAAAGAGCTGTTTCAATTTCAAAGTGTTGTATAAACAAACAAATCGAGTGTTTTCGCCACCTAAAGAGTTGCTATTAATATAATTTTGTATGTAAAATTTAATTTTTAATTATTAAAAGCTAAAATAAAAAAATTAAACCAATTCCTTTACTTATTTCAAAGCTATAGCTTTTTGTTTGCCGTATGTCCACTTTACCCCATTGCCCATTTTACCCCACCTGATCCTATAACCCCCACCTACAAATAACTTTGTACTGCCTCTTTTGGCCTCATTCGAATGACTTTCCTCCCTGAAGCTCAAATCTTTTTGCACTGACAAAGATAGGCTCTTTGTTACTCTGAGAAATGTGCATGTCGTCTAATTTTTCATGTTCGTGTGATATGCGTTTTCTTTATAATTATATACCACATAATAAGCATTTTATTTCTACTTTGTTTAGTTCCGAAATTGAGCATATTTCCTTTCGAAGTTAACCCTCTTAATTCATTTGTACTTATTCCCTTCGAATTTGAAAAACCTATCTTAAGTCGTCCATTTGGACTCCGTTACGTTTATGTGAAAATATTTTATGGAAGGAAATTTTATGAAATTGTTGCCTCCTGCAGGAAAATATTTAGTTTTGGAGTATTTAATTTTGTTCTTTTTTAACTCTAAATATATAGCAGGATATTTTTTAAATATCTTTTTTGCTTAAAAAGCTGTTGAAGTAGCATATAGCAATACGCATTTAGAATGAAATTTTTACATCAAAATTGCTCTAAATATAAACCACTTTACAGAATATTTAACGTAGCTCTCAAAAACAATCAAAGCAAGAACTGTTGTTTTTAATAAAGAGTTAAAAAATGATATATGTTTATGTAAATATACAAAACTTTCATACATAACCTATATGCAAAAGCTTGTATTTTTTTAAATTTCGGCAATTGTGAAATGTGGCCACTAAAAGATATAACAAAATAAATTACTTTCTTTTAAACTCTCAAACATTAGGTAAATTTTAAACTCAATGTGTCAAATTGTATTGCTGTTGAATTGTTTGTAATTCTTAATCCCTTCACCTTTTGAAGCGTAGCAAGTTGTTTTGTAATAACACATCGTAATTGTCGAAATTACTTTCTATGTCTCTAGCATAAAAAAAATCACCACAACATTTGTGGTTAGCGTTGAAAACCATATTCCTCAAAAAGTTGCAATCAAAATAAAGGGTGTGCTTGGCAAGTCTGCTGCTGAAACTAAAATATCTCATAATTGAAGTTATATATATAGCTCAGAGTACTCACGAGCTAAGTGCATTTTTTAATTTTTCATTAGAACATATTCGAAGTCTGTGTCGGTAGCGATTATTTGTGTTTTGTTTGTTAATTGCCTTCAGTTCAGGCACATACCCTTTTTTTGCGAAAAAACAACTCGCTTGACACATTTATGCACTAAGACATAGATATGTTTGATGTAAAACGATATGTTGTAAAGCATTGAATAATTATTTATACATTCAAACCGAGGTTATGAATTAAATGAAAGTATATTTAACTGCTGGCTTAAAGTTCACTTTGCAATATTATAGATTAAGTAGTTGATTCGGTATGCTATAAAGCATATTTATGCATAATGAGCATATTTATGCACAGTTTAATTTTTTACTAGAAAATGTGGCTAATATGCAATTTTGCATTCATTTCTTTATAATAAGCTTACATTTTATACTTTGTAAATGTCTGTACTGTTAAAAATTCAAAATATTTGCACACTTTCTATGTTCTTAAGCAAAACCTTCAAGGTGTAAATTTTCTTAAGCATGGAACGTTTTATTTAACTTATATTTTAAAGGCGAGCGAGGTAATAAGCGACGGAGGTAAAAAGACACATTTTGAAAAATATATAAAGGCTGTACCTTGATAAATTTCTGACTTATTAGTAGTTAATTTTCTGATTTGTAACATTTAACAAACCTTTCGAAAGGTTTCAATAATTAAAAATATTTGCAAAGAGTAACTTTTTTAATTGAATAAAATTTTCTTCAATACTCTTTTTCAAATTAATTTAAGTCATATTTATTTACATTATATAAATGTATTTTTACTATTAGTTCTTTTTCAAACAGTTTTGTTGGTAGCTCTTAATGTTCACAATTTTTTTTTTCATTTATTTGTTTTGTTTTTACAACTTCAACTTTCTATAAATGTACATTGGCCATGAGGAATAAGAGACAGCTTTTTTTTACCCCTTAATGATGAAACTGATGCCGCCGCGTTATAGATGATAATTTACTACGTTTGTAACAACTTTCATCAATATTTTTGAAAATTCCTTTCTGGTTCTCCCTGTTAAGTATTTAACTTTGAAAACAAATTTTATAAATAGAAAAAAAAGTAACAATTTGTTTTCACGCGAGTGCTTTCGAAGATATGTGTATGGTCTATAACTGAAGTGCCTTATTGATACTGTTGAAATTGTGCTGCGAAGGAATGAATATAGGACTGCCTTATCATTAAATTGTAAAAACTAGAACAAAGTGTTTCAAGAAAACCTTAAGAAAATTTTAATGTTGTAAAATGACACGTTTTCTTTTATCAAAAAGGTATGGAGAAAATACTCTAATTTGAACTTAAATTTTAAAAAATACAGAATTTAATTTGTATGCTGTTTATTTTAATTAAATTTTGTCTTATTACCTCGCTCTTTCTAATGGTAAAGTATTTCTGAATGTAATACGTTCACCCAAGCACATTTAAAGTAAAATTATGTTCGAATCTCCTCTACGAAGTTTAAGAATGCTTGTTAATTTTTAATTACTATAGTGATTATTAATAATTTATAGAAAGTTCTCAAACTTTTGGCTAATCAATAAATGTTGCAAGTAAGGATAGCATATATCCATTGATATTGTTGACTTTAATCTAGAAAGTATGCATATAATGTGTGGATGATTCGGTGTAATTCAATTACTGATAAAACGTTCACCTCATTTTTGCTTTGTATGTATTTTTACGGTTAATAAATCAAGATATTTATTTTTCTCATTGATGTAAATGTTTCTAATTTCAATAAATGGTGCATAACTTAATTAGTTTTAATTCATTTATTTTTAAACTTCTATTTGTTACAGGTAGGTTCTGCTTCGTATTGTAAATGTAACATGTCATTACGTACAACAAATTTAAAAAAAAAAAAAGACCTTAACCATTTTTCTCTCTAGGATAACATATACATAACTTTTTAAAGACCACATTAAAGCTTTACGAAAATTTGCGTTATAAATAAAACATTTGTTTTGACATTGTCGCTGAATTTGTCTAATAAATGGATTTTTTAGAATCAAATTGTTGCGAAAACGAAAACGTGGTGTCCCGCAGTGGACCAGTCGGTAGAAGCTCGGTTCCCGCAGAACTCCAAAAGTGAAGCAACATCGACTGAGGTCAGTGTTTGTGAGGGTGACAACCTCTCGCGGCTGGTTCCTGTGGTGTCCGTGTACGCTAAAGGGAGCTAGCTGGTGCACGTTAAATAGGTTGTGGCTCCAATGTCCTCCAAGTGAAACGATACCTCTGGGGGTGCCAATCCCAGGTGACGGTCTCTCATCTGGGAGCTGGTTCAAAAATTAAAAGACCTTTCAAAGGGGCGGAAATCGGACTCCTGCCTATAAGGGCCCCGTTAGACTCAGGAGCAGCGTACCCATTCTTCTTCGCCACGCGCGAGGATTCGACAACAACAACGAAAACGTGGTAAGGTATACCTGCAAAAAAAAAAATGAGATTTTTTTTTCAGGTTGTAACATTTTTTGACTGCCGTTACCGTAGTTTCATCCACATGACTGATTTAAATTGGGAGCTTTTTGATTAATTTTTCACTTATAAATAAAGGACTTAACTATTTTTAAAGTTAGGTTTTAAGTTTTTATTATGATCGAAAACTTAACAAAACCATATTTTGAAGGTGAGTTTTGTCATATTGCATATTCTTAATCCTTCAACCTTGCCGAATTATTCGGTAAATCAACTTTCATGACTGTTTTAAATGTTTGCAAAGAAAACAGCATTCATACTTCGCATGCTTGTAACATAAATACATCTTTATAGAAATAATTGTAAACACGAGTGAATTTTATTTTTCTTAAAGGTTTTTAAAGGATTTTCACTTATAAGGGGTAACTTAAGCCAAAAGAGGTTATACGAAGTATAAAAAATAACTGTTGTATTGATTTTGGTAAATTTTGTATCATTTTTTCTTCGTTCACTACAATTTTCACAAGGGTGTAGCTGTATCACGATAGCTAAAGAAAAAAAGATAGCATTCTGCTAAGAAACAGTGTAGTTTTTTAATATCTTAAGGATTGAATGTAAGCTCGTGTCAAGAATTCCTTTAACTTAAGGCGACGATGGACCTTCAAATGACTTTTTTATTTTTTCATGCAATACTTTGAAATTTTCTGTACTTTGCAATTTTCTTTACTTTGCAAATCACGCAATAAATGTACTGAATGTTAAAAAATTTGAAATTTTATATTAAAGTTTTAATTATTTGAAAAATTAAATTTCAAGATGTTCCTTTGGTTCACAATTAGATTTTTTTGGCTGAAAATGTTATACAATAAAGAAATGGAATGTTATAAACAAAAATAAGCATTCATTTAAGAATTTGTTGGTAAATTACTTAAATATATATTTTTTAAGTTACCGCTAACTTTTTTTTGCCAAATTTCCCATTTTTTCAACTGCTATTTTAAATTAATATATTCCAATCACATAATGGATGCCTAATTTTGTTTGACTATATGAAAGCTAGTATATCACTAAGTTTCAGCCTTATCCCGAAGAAAAATTAAGTAGAAAGGAGCATTTTGAACAGAAAAATTAATTTTAAATGGCCATTCTTACTCAAATCATGCCCCTTTTCAAACGTGAACCGTTAAAATTGGCTCATGTTTATATATAAATGACATTTTCTTTGTCGCAATGGAAAGCAGGTTTACTGTAATAAAAATATGCGTGGGAAAAAATTGATTTTTCGGCTGATTTTACTTATTTATTTTTTTTGAAAAGTAAGGTCCACCTTCTCCTTAAGCTGTTCTAGAATGAATTTGTTTAGATTTATACTAAAAGTTGAGATTTGTACTTGCAATAATCTCTCATTTATGCCATCTCTTTTATGCGTCACTTTCATGCGTCTCTCGCTCACTTTTCTGCCATTTTTAAGTCCCGAAAAAATAAAAACGAATACTTTTAACTTATGCGTCGTTCTTTTAGGGGATCCCATAGATCATTTTGTTTAAAAGAAACCCAAGACCAAAATTTCTACGCATTTGCAGAAAAGTAACATTGCCCTACATGCTTCACATTTTTTCATGCCCCTATTGGGACCTTTTTCGCAGTAGTCATCTTTGAAAATGAAGAAGAAAAGCTATTTTCGGACAACTTTACAGCATAGTCATTAGTAAATGTAAATAAAATAGTTAAGGCCCGTTGATTTCCAAACTTATTTTAACTTATTGTATAGGGCTCAAAACGAAAAGCTAAAACATAATTGTAAAGCATCTTTGGACAAACATTTTTCTTTCTTCAAAAAAAAGTTATCGACCATGTTTATGTATTTAAATTTCATATTCCGTGTTGTTTTTTTTTAAGTTAGAAAGTTAAAGTTTTTCCATTGGTCTTATTTTTCTAACAGTTTTTTCAAACTTCGCAAACAACTCGGAACCAATTATAAAGACGCACATGTTGACCGACTTTTCCTTTTCTATTATCAGTGCATCTCAACTTTTCTTGCTCCGCGAACCGGTAAAATGTAGAAAAATATTTCGCGGGCAGTTTTTATTTTCTTTTTCTATTTTTTAAAAATACAACCTTTACTAGGCATTAAACTGATACAATAGTTAATTGTAACATCTTTTTAAAATCTACTTTTAAGGATGCACTTGCTGCAATTATGGTTTATACTTATAATCAAATATAACTAAATACTAAAAATAATAAAAAGAATCCAAACCAGTTTTAAAACAAAATGCGAAAAGTGACAAATATGAGCACTCCAACCTTCAAAGTCAAAATTATGGATTTTAGATCGTAAAATTAAGAAATTAATGTAAACAATGTCGTGCAAAACTTAGCAATAATAATTATTATACTTGAATATGAAAACTATTTTAACGTGGACGGGAAATCTCCGCGAACTGGTCAAAATCGAATCAAAACAAAGTATCGCAAATAGCTATTTCGAAGCTAAAATTACTTATTTCGATTTATCCTTGTTATTGGCGTACTTTTCCGTGCATGTAATATTATCTGCATCAATGTCTTTGAAAAATTTTAAACGATTAATTCTTTCATTGAAACTTCAGATTTAAATGGAGTATGTTTCTTTCCAGAAAATGAATTTGAATTTGTATGACTGTGTGTTAAGCTATTTTGTTTTTTGTAAAGTACAACAAAATAGAACTTGGAAACAAGAAGTATCAAATTTCGAATCATTTACTGTCATGTCAAAATTATAGTTAAATTTCAAACATACTTTGCCTAGCTCCTTTAAAGCTTCATGATTGTCTAAAGCCAATACTCTTTCCTCATTATGCAGTTGAAACCTAAATCCAATCAGTGTCAATGTGTAAAACAAAGAAAAGCACTTTGTAGTCCTTAAAAATTAAAACAGTGCTCAAAATGAAGGAGAAATTCTCCATTGCGGGGCCAACTAGTAGCACAACCTGAAACTTCCTTTTCCTGACAGCCAATCTCTTCAAGAAGCTGTCCCTCTGTGTAACTTTAAACAAATCTCTTTCTTGTTTTACCAATTCGATCAATTCCCTCGTGGATAACAACACGGAACTCCCGGAATAGGGGGCGCTTCTTATCATATGACGTCACTCCATAGAGCCGTGGTTTAAGTAGAAAAGCTCGTGAAACTGAAGATAACTGACTGTTTTCTCACGCGCCGGCTTACCGCCGTCTTGTGCAAGTCAAGGAACTTTCTTAAGCATCCTTTCTCGACTGACAGTTTTGACAGCGAGTGAGTGAAAATTTATTTATTTTTATGCAAAGTAAAGTGCATTGTCATTGAAAATGACTTAACAGGAACTGAAAGCAAATTAGATTTCGCTCAGAGCTAATTACTTTTGATGCATTATTTAAAATACTACGTGAAATTTTACACACATGTAAAAACAAATAATTTTTCAGTTTTCGAACAGAGTAAACACTTATGTACAAATTTAATCAAATAATATGCTATTGACCTAATAATAATAACGTATACCATAAATATCACACAAATTACAAGACTAATAATACGGAAATCTTCCCAAAAGTTTGACGAAAGACAAGTTATTGAATCATTCCATACTAACATTTACTCGGGGTTTCTTATGAAGTATTTCTTCTTATATTTTTACACAATATTATTACTATGAGAATTAAATTTTAATTACACTAATTTGAGAAAAATACTTAATTTTAATATTCTTGCTCGGGAATTTAGTGTTATATGTCATATTAGTAAGCCCGGCGGTCATACGAAATGACCGCTGTTCTAGATATTATAAATATACAATTCTCCCAATAACCGGAAATGCACATCAAATCAAAGAGATATTTATCAGGTAGAACAGTAAAGTTTAATGAGTAAATAATGAACATATAATAATTTCGTAAAAAATATTCTTACTGAAAAGAACATCTAAGTTATAATAATCTGTAAAATAAAAATATTATTTACTATATAATCGAATTGTTTGTGAAAAATATTTATTTATATCCCACATAATCATCGTCAAAACAATAGTTTTAACGAAACTGGAAAAAAGAGCGCTGCCACTTTAATATATATAAAAAGCGCAGACGATAAATAAATTAAAACAAGGAAAGAAGGATTTAATTAAATTCGCGTTTACATTAATTTTTAACGGAGATTGCAAATCTAGCGAGGCCTCACTCAAAATGCTAGAGAAATGTTTTTATTATTAGTAGTTTTCATTATAGAAACAATTGTGTAGATGGCAGCACGATGCAGTTTTCTCGGAGTAAGAAATTCGGAATAAGCTATCGGCGACAAACAGACACTTAAGCGGCTTATATATAAGATTTTCGTATTCTATTTTTTTTTTTATTTGAATGACACGACTCGTTTTTATAATATTTATCATGAATTATTAATTGCTTAGTGAAAGTAGGAAGATTGGATGTTTGTGCGCTAAATTGAAGTGCAATTGCATTAATGTGTTGCAAGATGTAGAATTTACTCTTTTGTCAGAACTTGGAAATCGTTGAGTATGAAGTGTCCCTTACTGCTTCGAAACATCTGCATACACTTTTTGTTTCAAATTTGTATTAATATGTAATATGTTTGTGTCATTTTCAAAATATGCAAACATATACTGTCCCAGTGTGAAAAAAGTGATTATACTCAGAATATGTGAATTTCAACTCACTCTAAATATTACATTTCTCACAACATATTTCTAGAACAAAAAAAATTTTACATGTTTTTTCCGCAAAGGTATAGACTTCTGTATAAACCAGTTAAATGGTAATGGACTTCACATTAACAGCAGAATGTTTTCAAAAATTAATATGTTAATTAATATGACTAAGAAACAGAACATCTTAAAAAAAATAACTAGAAAATATTATTGAAGCATAACAAATCACTGAATGTGTATTTTTAACATAATAGCCTAGGTAATAGAATTGACATTGAATAATACTATGGTACGTAATATTAAAAGATAATGAATCAAAATTTTACACGCAATATTGAAATATTTAATTTTTTTGTATGGAAAAAAGTATATTTAATTTTGAAAAAAAAAAAAAAAAAAAAGCTTTTCTTTCTGATAATTTAATTAGTATATTCCGAAAAATTTCAGTTTGAGTTTCGTAAGTCTTAATTACCTATTCGTGAATCAGCAATGTTTTAACAAAAAAAGGAACCCAAGAACACTTGATGCATAAAGTAACTGTTGTGCTTGGTGGTGCAAAAACAGGAATCCGAAGTGGATTTGTTTGGTTAGACTGTTTTGGTTTTAATACTCGAAAAAATTAGAAAAAGCTTTGGGCTGCCCTAAATCAATACTAGCATTTTCTGATCATTTAATCAAAAGAGCATTGATGAAAAAATCTCGCAACGCAATCACTCGCGTGTGAAGAAACTTAACTAGTTGAATTTCTAAAACAGGCGAAATTGCCAGGTTTACGAACATTCGTTCATAATGAACAAGTATTATGTATCAACATGAATGTCGCAAATGTAAATAAATATTCATTATTTTAAAAAAATCACAAATGTATGATGGGATAACAAATCTTATAACGATTATAGGGTCAATGCTTTTCAATCTAAATATCCCATTACTGATTTCGATAGATTTGTTTTACATAAAATAATAAATGAGTAAATATTAAAGATAGAGATTTTTGGTAATTAAAATGATCTTAACTGAAAATTTCTTTCACTTAAAAAACTTAAATTTCAAGTCAGTGTAAATCTGAAGCTAACGTGCAGATCCTATAAAAACGATAATAACCGAAAATGTATTTATTAATTTTTATGTGAAAAAGAAAACTCTATTCATCTTTTTAACAAATCCCTTGCAACCTATCAAAATGCTATGACTGATAGTCATTACTTGTACTGAAATCATACTTTGTCCTTTCATGTATGAAAATTACTTTTATTCTTAATGTTTGTTAAAACAAGTGAATAGGTTGAAAAAAAGAAAGGATAATGTAGCAACTGGTATATAGAAAAAAATTATCATAGCACTATAAATAATTACAATAAAATGCCCGCATTTACTTGGCAATATTCATTATATATTCATACGTTGCATTTACGTTTCGTGTGTCACATCGTGTAAACTTGAATACATATTATTATATATATTTAAAAATATTTTATGGCCTTTTTTTTCTCTTAGAAAGAGCAGGTGCACGTTACAAAATTTAGCGGAAAACAAGAAATATGATTTTTTGATATCTTATTTCCATCCCAACAAATCACAGGGATATAAATACAAAAATCCCAATCAGTCAACAAGTTAGTAAATGTGATTCAAAATGATATACGAAGCTTACGAGCGTTTGTTCCTAACCAGACCCCTTACCTGTTAGCCGAGGCCTTAGGATTGCTTACGCACGGGGAGAAGTAGTGGGGTCCACGGATTTTACATGCACGCATCCCCAAGTGTACATGGTGGTCTTCAGTGGGTATCGAACGTGCGACCTTCCAGGCGGAAGTCCGACGTGCTAACCACTAGGCTACCACGGCACTTTACAATCAATCCTACTAGATGATTACAGTATACAAAGAGTAAAAACGCCTTGTTTTGATTGATGACATTGATGAGTACTGTTTGTGGCTTCAAGTGAACTTATATTGAGTTACGTAGTTTTGATGTATGATCTTTCAGTTTATATTTTGCTCTTTGCGCTTGTTTTTCTGTAGTAAAATAATAGAACTGTTAGAATTCTTTTTTTCATATTCCCACACTTTTTCGTGTTAATTTCATGTTTGTGAAATTTTTTGAAAAATTCAAATAGATATTAGGTTGGGGAAACAGAAATCCATTATTTTTACGTGAACTTCAAGACTTAATTTAACATGTTTCGGATTGCCCGATTTAGGTCAAATATGCACCGTTTTCTTCTACAATGTGTTGTCATTTTAAAGGTAACTTTATAATGCCTCTCTCATAGAAGTCTTGGTCCCTATTGACAAAAAACTCTTGTAAACGACTTTTACAATCTTCTCTTGATGCCAATTTCTTATCCCCAAGAAAATTTTGCAATGCAAGAAAAAGATTAATCGCTTGCTGCCAGGTTCGGACTGTATGGTGGATGCATCAAAACTTCCCAACGAGGCTCTTGGAGTTTCTGGCGAGTCATTAAAGACGTGTGTGGTCTAGCGTTGAACACAACCTCTTCTGTTGGCCAATTCTGGCCGTTTCTGGTCAATCGCTAGCTTCAAATGGTCCAGTTGTTGACGGTAGAGATCCGAATTTATTTTTTGGCCATACAGAAGCAACTCATAATAAAAGATACCTTTCCAGTCCCCCCAAATGCATAGCAGAACCTTCCTAACCGTTAACCCTGGTTTGACCATTGCTTGAGCTGCTTCCCTGCGCTTTGACCACGATCGTTTTAGTATTATGTTGTCGTATGTGGCCCATCACCATCCATTTAAGAAATGGGTCGATTTCATTCCGTTTGGCCAAGGCTTCGCGGATGGAAATTCGACCCATCATGATTTTTGGTGTCAATTGGTGTGGCACCCATACATCAAGCTTCTTTTTGAATCCAACTTTGTGCAAATGGTTTAAAACTGTTCTATGGTCAATTTTTAGCTCCTGAGCGATGCTTTGACTACTAACATGCCGGTCAACTTTGATTATTTCTGTGATGTTATCGACATTTTCGACGACGGGCCTGCCTGTACCGAAGTAAATCTTTAGCATCAAAAATAACAGAACGGAATCAACGAAACAAAAATTGCACGTAATTAGCTGTTACAATATCGGGACCATAAACACCATTCACAATTTCAGCCGTATGGCTTGCGGCTGAAATTGTGAATGGTGTTTATGGTCCCTTTATAAAGAAAATATTTATACCTTTATAAAGAAAAATTGTAAAATGAGAGATGTTTTAGAGATATCGATCACTACAGCAATCTACCAACAAAATAATGGATTTCTTTTTCCCCAACCTAATATATACGTAGCGATATTAACCCCCTGCCATACTTTAACGAGTCTGACTCGTGATGAAGATTTTAACACAAACATGAATATCACAATTCAGACTCGTGAAGGGATAATCGGGGATAAGCGGACGACTACCGATTACGCCTGAGTTTGGTCGAGCTAAATGGTACGGCAAGGGGTTAATACGAGAACATTTATTAATTCATTTGAACTAAACTAAACATAAATAACTAGATAAGAACTTTAAATACAAGCAGTCGAACTATATTAAACATAAATGCATTTTTATTTTGATAGTAAATACTATGAGCATTTTTATAAGAATCTTTAACTTATTAGTTATACGTAATCATCAGTACAAGAACAGGGCACAGAACCGCTACATTTCAAAGAGGTGCTGTGCAAATGTTTATAAACATTAATATAGGGTTTAAAAATAATGATTTTTTAATATATATACAAAGACATAATTTACAAGTACCAACTGAGAAAACATATAAGCAAAAGGGGGAAATAATTACGAGTTACTAATTGAGTTTATAGGAGAAATTCTGTGAGATTCACGATTCCAAAAAGAATTTTTTTATCTTGCTTTTATGTTTGTTTTTTTTAACACTTCTGTATATTATTACGGAAATGTTCAAGAATGTTTATACAAAACGCAAAGTCACTGAAAACTCATGCGGTACATAAAAATTACTGCAGATGTCTTTTGCATTTTTCATTTTTTTTAAATTTCTTACAATTTCTAACAAAATGAGTGAAGTAATTTTATACTTGAAAGGTTTCTTCCACTGTTTTCGGAATTATTCTAAAATATATCATTTACGCTTCCAAATTCTCCTTTCAGACGAAAAAAAGGCTTCAAAAGTGTAGTTGTTCAGTTTCAAAATTTTGTGATTAATTTTAATGTTTTCCCAAAATTGTCGCAAAAATCTTGAATTCAGAAAAAGTTTTTTCTTAATTTCAAAATATCAATTGTTATGCCTTATAAACCGTTATCGAGTTCGTTCATATTCCTACTTGTTGCCAAGGAAAACACTCTAAGGAGATATTTCTTAAGAAAAATGTCATTCTTTACTGCCAGAAACTACCGATGAAAATTCCTTAAATTCTCATAAGTACAACATATATACTGAAGAGAAAATTTTCATCGAAAAAAGACTCCATGTGTTGATAGAAACATTTCCTTGCATAGAAGAAGATATTATTCCTTCAGTACGTCCTCACGCATTTTTCTTTAATCTTAACACATTATGAGCGGGCGAAGTAGCACGCGCAACTATGTTGCGTAGCGGGCTAAGTTGACTAAGTTTAAAAAAATGTTCTAAAGAAAAATACACCAATTCATACATTATATGAAACATTTTTTTCTCTTGTGTGACTTAAAAGTGGTGATTTTAAACGCGTACAAATACCCGCCCCGCTTTTAAACGGCAATGCACGAAACGGGTAATAGTACCTGCCACCCCGCTCATGTGTTAAGTGACCATACAAGCATGACACCATGGGATTCTAAAATCGTTTTTGATAAAATAGTCTAACAGAAGAATGCGCTCTTCGGTTCTTAACGCAGCAGGAGAAAAGCGAAATTCAACATGAAAATACACCACATGTAAATAAAAATTTTCCTTACAAACAATAAGGCTCTCTTCTGTTCCTCGTTAAGCAAGAATTTAAAACCCTAATAACATCATATATATTTTTTTCTTTCTCTTCATAACTTTTTTCAATTTTTCTACTTAATCCATTCAACACAGTACGAAATAGCTTAGTTTAAATTATAAAGTTTAAAATAAAAACGTACTAATAGCACATATTCGACACTAACGATACTGCAAACTTGCAATATATTGCACCATACTTGCAACATTCTTCCTTAAACACGTTTATCATTTTTCATCTTAAGTATAAAAGATTATGAACCGTTTTTCTCTTTCGGATCATTTTATTTTCCCCTTTGAATTCATGAAACAGAAAATTTTCCGCATAATCAGAAAAACTGCTCAAAAAGAAAAAATATTCCACGTAATCGAAAAAATAAATATTCCCTTTACTTCCTATGGATTTCATACTGATCGATAGTATCGTACAGTGATATTGATTGTTATATCAATTTTTAAATCTGTCATTTCATTATAAAACATCAACTTAAACTAAACAGCTATTTCTCCAAAAAAAAAATGAAAAACAAAAAAAAAACTTTTAACATAGAAACTCTTTTGGAAATCAAGTTCGTTACGGTGCGAATCAGAGAAAAGCAGCTTGTTAGTACAAAGTAAATTGTTGTGGGTAAAAACAGTAGCAATCGAAAAAAAATGTTTTTATACACTTTCCGTTAATAATACCAATTCTTCCGCTGGATAAAATATCTAAAAAAACGATCATAAAAGGAAAAATCACTTTTTAATTTGCTATGAACGATTACAACAATGAAGGAAAAAAATTTGATTAAAGTGAAAATTCTTTCCTTAGCTACTACATTCAACTTCAATCTGTTTTCATGCAAACATCATTGCAAAATATAACTTGTAAAAAGCGCGACTACTGATTTTATGTAACTTCACTGCTGCCATTATCATCACGAGGTGAAGTGACATTGAAGAGTTTAATACCGCATCACTAGTCGCTAAAAAGGTATTTAAATGCATCACTGCCAAGTCTTTTGTTTTTGTTTCAAATGGGGCTGCATATGGAACTAACCATTTTGCAGACCTAGTGCATTCCCCGGTAATCGGCATCCATTCTTTCAAGTAGCACCACTGTCGGTTGATGCCATTACTACTCTGAGAGTTTGGACACCCAGTTTAACCTAAAATGCGGCACCTAAGCTCTAATTGATGCAGATTGCACTAGGAATTTAATTTAGTCGATAGCATCCAAGCCAAATGTCTACTAAGAGATATTTTACATGCCGCATAATCATACGACATGGGCGCAGACGATTTTCTGCATCTTGAAAATCTACCGACTTGAGCCAGGTTTGAACCTGCGATCTTGGGCGTAAGAGGCCTGCGCCTTACCACTATGCCACCCTGCCGAAATCGCTGCCAAGTTAAATACTTCATCTGCTATAGCCATTATTAAGATATTAGTTCTGTAAAAAAGTCAAGGATTTTGTTCGATTTCAACAGTCATTTTATTTCACAGGAAAAAATAACCATTTCAGAAGTCTACACTATAGTATACAGCTCCAATATAAGAAAGAGAATAAATAGCAGTCAAAACAAACAATACTAGAAAGTAATACTCAAATTGTTTTTGAAAAACAACGCTAAGATTGCAAAGAACAATCATTCTCATTGGAAAAAAAATCCAATTCTCGGAAAACACAAAAACACGAAACAGCTAGATTTAAAAGTAAGCATTTTTAAGGGAAAATACTTCTTTGGAAGTATGAAGGATGTCAATAAAGAGGAAAAACACCATCTATTACAAAAATTATTCCTACTAGCTAGTAAAACGAGATTACATTTCAACAAAGACACAACATAGAGAAAGAAACAAAGAACTGTATGTTTCGGAAAATCAAAGCGCTGCGATTCCCCCAGATAAATCTTTCGAAGCTAATAATCGGATTTGTTGCAGGTGGCATTAATCTTTTTACATTCTTGTTGAGGATCAAGTGTTTCTAAATTTCTTAAGCTTGTTTATTTTTAGAGCAATTCTCTTGTGGAATGTGAGAAGCGACATATGAAGTAGTAATTTGTGCATGTTTTAGTATGCTAATGCGTGATTTGAAAGTTTTTCTTCTCAAACATTTAAATTACTAATGCTGTTTAAAAGCATCGTTGAATATACAAAGAGCGAAACTTTTGTTTTGTTTTTTTTGAGTTTTATTTTTTTGCAAAATGTAATCTGCTTAGAGAATTATAGCACAAAATAATATATTTCGGAGTTTGAAGTTGTTTTCATGTCAAGTAAATAAGATTAATGCCGGAACATTGAAAATAACTTTAAATTGGTGTTTTAGAGAATTCATCAGTTAATAAATGTAGCATTCGAATTTTTCTTTTTTTTTTTACTGAAGAAACGGGCAAGTGGCCTTCAATAAGATTTTCCAAAATGATTATAAGACTAAACCATATCGCAATTCTCAATTGCATTCTTATTAAAAGGAATAAAATGCTTTTATTCTTAAAATAACTTATTAAATAATTGTTGTTTTTGTACTTTTTCAAAAAGTTGCATTTGTTTGTTGCTTCTAAGTTGAGATTTGGCCTCACCTCATCGGTTTAATCATTACAACTTGCCGAAGACTTGACACTGCATTTCAGACTAGGTAAATTCTGACACACATTGTTTAGTTTAATGTGTGCTATCATCTGCGAAAGTTCAGTACATACTTCAGGAAACACGTTGTACAATATTGCATTTAGAATTATATTACAATATTGTATTTACAACAATATTTGTTTCTTTAGTATTAAAAAAAATTCTAGTGCCTTTATTGTCGTTTACGAAATAGGAAATAGGCTGTCTTCAAGGAAGACGTTAAAATTGCGAAATCATTAAAAGTGTTAAGAAACCTGATGAGGTTTTTTTTACAACATTTAATGCTTCCTAACTGGAATTTCATATATAACGTTGGACTTATTATTCACTATTAAATGAAAAAATAGACTAAAAATTTTCAATTACTGTATACATAAAATTTCTATTTTCTATGTGTTGGAGTTTTCTAACTATACTTATACTGTAGACAGAGCTTAAAGTTTATTTTCATAATAATATAATCATTACGATTAAAGTCTTAACCCTACACTGCGCCGTGTTGTTTTTAAACAACACCTCCATTTTTCGCTCACTAAGCTTTTATTTTGCAATATTTTTAACATGTGGCATCATTCGTTCGTTTCATTTTGTATGTGTGATCATATTAGTTAACATGGTTTCCCCTAGATCTTGTAAACTGAACTCAAGGATCATCTTTTTTCACAAAATCGTAAGACATGTTGATTTCGTAAAAAACAGTAACTTCTTAATTTTTTTTCTACAAATTTTAAGCAACAATTTTATTTTAAAAAATAGTCTCTAATTACTTACATAGTTTAAAAATAAAATAAATATAAGTTGTCCGAAAATTTTCGGGAAAAGTATATATTAAGGCGCTTTTTTTACTTGTTTTAAAACAACACCGCGCATTCAGGGGCATATTTTATGCTACAGCATTATTCGCAGTATAAACAAGAACAGGTGTCCCAGGTTGTTCTATTTCACTTTATTTAGTATCTTTTAGAAGATTGTTGTTAAAAATTTCACAAATTAGCTTAAAGCGGTCGATTAAATTCTTATTTAGGAATTTTGTTTAAAATCAATTCACGCTCAACCAAAGAAGAAACGAACATTATCGCATAGACCCCCTACAGATGATAGGTTTCTTGTTTAAAATCTTTGATTACCAATAAAGTTTAATAATAATTTCACTAAAATTAAAAATTTGCACATGTAACGAATAGCTATTAGTTACATTTGCAAATTTTTGCTTCAATAAATTTTATAAATTTATAAATAATAATAAAATAAATTATTTTAATAAGTTTTCATATTTTAGTGCTATTTTATGATTATAATGCATACCCATTTATTATTGATTTGGTTTCATTTGTTAAAATGATTATATAAAAAATTACTATTCTTACCCCTAAATGCCCAGTGTTGCTTTTAAACAACATGTCAATTTTTCTCGAATTCTACTTTTCCGAATTAAATAAGAATTTTTTTAGTATTTTTCCCACTTACAACTAGCACAAACAAACACACAAAAAAAATTATTTTACAAAGAAAAAACAAATTGCGCAGTGTAGGGTTAAATAAAAAACCTGAAAGCAAAAAAATTCAATTTAACAGAAGCATATGCATGTAATAAATGTTTGTCTGAATACGTAAGCGTAATCAAGTATGAAGCTTTTATCAGTTAGATGTTTCTATCTCCTGTTAATTTAAAAGCATTTCTGAGAAATATGTCGTAGAATTAATAATTAATACTTCACTTCTGATGTAAGGTGAGTTATTTCGGTGTTTTAACAGCTCAGAGGATTCCATTTGGGAATCAAGACGAACATTCTCATCAATGATTAACATAGTATGTTACTATCCTTATTTCTTATTTTGTTGAATACCTAAATTGGATCTCAAATAATGTTGCGGAAAAGCTTTCGGTGTAAAATTAATCATAATTTCCGTATGGGATATCTGAATGAATAACTGATAACAAAGCATAATCAATTCCGAAATAGGTAAGCTATTATCGTTAATTTTATTTTGACAGCGGCTTGAAAGTTTCCAATGCACTCTTCAATTACACTCGCGTAAATTCCGAGGTACATTTAAAGTACGCACTCATTATCTGCGACACACTTAAATTTCAATGCATTTTGAGATGACGCACTCTTATAAACTGCGCACTCGTAAATTACACTTTAGAACTTCGACTTTAACAGGAGTTTTAAACCATGAGAGTTTTCCGCATTTGACATGCATTGTAAAATGTTTTGCGCAACATCAGTCGTTTCTGAAGTTGCGCATTACCAAGTGCTCAAGTTGATATGTAGTATTGAACTTTTAATTACCTCTCTTGTTTTCCTGTTCGAAAGGCCTCCTCATAATATGATACACCCGAGCTTTTTAAAAGTTTGTTTTCGAAAAGACAAACGATTGTCTGCCCTCCCTTAAAACTTAGCGCTTAAAAATAATTTTTAGTTTAATTTCTGTTCTGTAAAATATAAACTCCTCTTTCAATGTAAGCGATACTTTTTTTTTCAGTTTTCATTGTATATGTGTACCTGCTAATAATAATCGAATAATTTAACTTTTTGCCATCGAAAATCTTCCCAATAGTCCAAAACTTACATAAGAAGTATTTTATCCAGTTACTTATGAATTCTTGAACAGCCTCAACTCGATATTTACTGCTACGGAACAATTTGCGAATCGAGCGATGTCTATACTTCATAAATAAATAACGAATCTTTTCTCAGTTATCCATTACTTCCAACTTTAAAACATAAACAAACATATAGTGACATTCTTCCGCCTTTCCTTTGTTTTCTATTATTTTCCAATAAAATTTATCCTTTAATATTAAAGCACATTATTTCCTTTTCAACGCATAAAGGCTGCTTCAACCATAGAAAATCGACTAACTGCCATTCCCGTTTCTTTTATTATTGCTCAGCATTTTAAGTTGCTATGAGAAAAGTACGTATAGTCGCACAAAAACTATAGCTGTTTTTGTTGCCAACGATATTCGTATCACGCAACTGCGTTAGGGTGTAGGTTGTAGCCTCCCAATTTTCTACTATAAAACATATTTGTAAACAAAGATAATCGTTCACACACATAAAAAAAGCTGTGTTTCCTTCATTAGAGTTAAAATGGATTAATAATCTAATCAATTTACCAATTTCTGCTAGAAATGGTGTTTGTTTTGTCTTTTAATTGATTATCCTGCTCTATAATTACATCCGTTTTGAAAGACACTAATCGAATGCTTTCTGAAAACGACAATGTTTTCATTTTTTTACTTTTTGGGATACATGTCGATCAACATTTTTTCGACTTATTTTGCATCTTTTATCCAAGGTAACATATTTGTCTAAAACTCGACTTTTATTTCTATTTTTGAAGTCAACGTATTGTACTTAATAATCTATGTCTCTGCCCATATATATTCTTCGTTTTAGGTTAAGCTATTTGAATTTCTGATTGAAGCATTTCATTCTGTAAATGTTTTTAAACTGGTAATCTGCACAATATCATGTCGTAACAAAACGCATTTTGTTATGCAGCAATAAACTGAACTTTCAGTTATGTTTCAGACTCGGTATTTTTCAGCACAATAATTGTTGTGCATTAATTAATTTACTTTCATATTAGCAACGGTACTCAGTACAGATGCGTTTGTCTTACAACGTAAATTATCTGCACAATATATCTCACGATCATTCATCATCACATGACTAGCTGGAAAATCACTCTTGACCAAATCTTCAAAACATTTATTTAAGAAAGAAAAGAAATTAGTACTTAAATTCCGTTCTCCTCATTTTCTATTTTGTATCAAGGTAAGGAAATTATCGTATTCCAAGACAAATTATCTCTATCGCTGTTTATATTCATTTTTCGCAAGACATTCGTACTTGAAATCAGATTAGTATGAAATAGGAAAACTTTTGCACATAGTCATTCAGTGTATACCTAAAACCTCTCTGATTTAAAATTCTAATAATAAGGGAATTATTATACCGATACATTTTCGATTCGCAACGTCACAAAAAGAACTCAAAAAGTTTTTTTCCCGCCTTTTTTTGTGTTGGTGCCGTTAGAAGCCACTCAGAATTCTCAATCGATATACAATCTCAGTCTAAGTATTTTGCAGTATTTCACATGAAACTGAACTGTCTTTCAAAGTTCTGTGGCGAAGTTAGATCACAAACGTAACGAAACAGTAGGGTCAGGTGGGGTAAAGTGGTCACAAAATCCACGTTTTTCAACTTTCTTTGCCAATAAATATAAGAATTTGTTCAAAATCTTCAAGTTTTTTGCTTGTTACTTTACATTACATTTTAAAGAACAGATTGCATTAAATTTTGTGTAGAAAAAAAATGAAGTAAAATAATTTTATGACGCCTTCTTTCTGGGATGTATATATGACCTCTTTACCCCATGGGGTGGGGTAAAGTGAGTAGTGCATGGGGTAACGTGGTCATAATTGAAAAAAAAAACTATATAAAAGTATTAATAACCATAATTCTTCCAAATACTCAACAAAGGTTCATTTTAGAACGAAAACAACTTTATTTCCCTCAACTGAATTTATTTAGGTCCTATTTATTAAAAACATGTTAGGGTACATAATAGGTATTCTTGGGTTTTAATCCCTAAATATTAGATTTTAAGTCTGTCCTTTAACTCAATACATATAATAAACATAAATATGAAATTCAAAATTTTCCGTGAAAAAATTTAAAATAGCTTTTAATTGATGACTAAGTTACTTAAATAACATATTAGGAAATCATTGCTAATAAGAGTTCTGGACAATTATAGATTATTAAAAATCAATGGGAGAAAAATACATATTTTAGCCTAGCTATTTTAAATTCTCCCTCTCTTTCATGTATTGTTCTTGTTCGAAGCAACGCTAGTTCTAAATATTTACAGCTTAATAATACTTGTAATAAGTCTGTTTATAAATGAATCATTGATACTTGAAAGTTATTTTATTAAAAGTGCTTCTAAAAATTTTTCAATGCTAAACGCACCATTGTAAGAAGACTGTATTATAGTAATTTCAATCTCTATTGCATTTGAGCTCAGTTGTGTTAGTACCGGTTTAGTAAAAACTAAATTTAAAAGTTATTTAAAAAAAACAGTATTAGTGAAATTTAAGTGTAACTAACTGCCTCGTGGCTTAATTTCTAACAAAAGACGTGCGAGCACTGTAGTCTTCAAAATTTATTTTCTTGCGTAAATAGCCTGAATTCCCTCTAATAGTTAAAAATTGAAAATAAATTTGGAAACTGAACTCCCGTGAACTCCTATGCAAGTCAATCCTTTGTCTATCGCATAAGTTAACCTAAAGTAATTTTAGAACATCGGTGCATGTTAAGCCTATACTATGACCACTTTACCCCATCTTACTTAAACTACTGTAAAATAATATATAAACTAAATCTAGCTTCACTGTTAGTGAGGAAATATTTTTGAGATCTGTGTAAAACTACCTGTTGCTGCAAATTCTTATATTTTTGACATCTGTGTAAAACTACCTGTTGCTGCAAATTCTTAAAAACAAAATGTCAGAGAGAAGTTAAAAACGCTGTTTCAATTTCAAAGTGTTACATAAACAAACAAATCGAGTGTTTTCTCCTCCTAAAGAGTTGCTATTAATATAATTTTGTATGCAAAATTTAATTTTTAATTATTAAAAGCTAAAATAAAAGAAATTACACCAATTCCTTTATTTATTTCAAAGCTATAGCTTTTTACTTTCCGTATGTTCACTTTACCCCACCTGACCCTATGTGACGCTCTGTGAACTGACTTTGTCTAGCTTCTAGTGAAGGATTTCCTAGTTTCGTCAATAAGTTTCTCATACGTGGGCTTCTTACTCGAACCAGGTAGTCGTTAATGTTACGTACTGAGCAGTGAGCACTCTTCTTGTGTTTTAATTCTCTTTTAATAATTTAATATTATTATTCTCAGCTAATTAATTATCATAGCCTCAGAACATCAGTGAACTCTATAACCACTTAATGTTACTTTCACGGGCATTTTAAATTTCTGAAAACTCTGCCGCCACATTCTTAGCTAATATCACGTTCGAAGCCGTTGTATCAGTCATATTTTTAAAACTTGATTTTGCCTTCCTGGGTAGCAAGTGGGTTTATATTTAAAATGACACGTCCACATACCTTTTGCTTAAGAAGACATGAAACAGCTTTTATCTTCACATTTGAATTTTATTCCGAGTACTTAGCAATGCACATGAAAATTTCTCTTAATATCCTACATAAATTAATACCTAAAAAAGTTTTTGCATCAAAAGATTTTTTATTTCTTCTAGCTGTATATATATGATACATGAATTTGCATATCACTTTATATTAAAAGTAAATCGGTCATAATTCAATATCATTCATGTTCAAAATACCCTGAAACTACATTAAATGGATAGAATACGAGCAGAAATTCAACTAGTGATCAACAGTTATGTTTAAATATTACTTCCTGAGTCGTTCTTGATTATTTACTACATCTAACGCATCTGCATACTCATTTACTCTTTCCCGAAAAAGAGAATGAAATAAAAGCTAATATCCATAGCATTTGAGCTTATATCCATAACATTTTATTTTTAATCAGAAAAATTTAACGACAAACATAACTTACTCTGACGTAGAATTAAGGTCGCAGTACTTCGTTCTGATATTACATTTCAGCCTTCTTTTTTTTTTCTCATTACTACGTACTGCCTCCTAGAAATCCATCAACCATTTAGTGTAAAACTTAATGGATTCTCTAACGGAAACTTACATGAATATTAACGATCCCACTTTTGCTGCTTTTAGCGAATAAGTTCAGTGTTCTTAAAATCTTTCTGAATGACTGGCCAAAGTTTTTTGATTAAATATTCATAGCAGCAACAGTAACAAAAGAACATTTACGGTCGTTAAAAGGACGTTAAGTTCACTGTATTTATTGTTTTAGTACTTTTTTCTTAACATTGGTTTTTGTCACACAGACTTTGAATAATTAATGACGGAAGATGTGTTTAAAAGGAAATATTTATGAAAGCAAAAACGTTATATTGATTAAAATTTGATTTGAGCGGAACAGAATTGGGTATTGTTAATGCGTTTTACATTTAAAATTTAAAACAGAAAAAATATTTTTATAGAAGTGTCGCGATGAAACATCCTCCAAGCCTTAATAAAAAAAATGAAATAATATATTGTACTTTATTTTCTTATCTTTTTTTTCACTAGATAACAGTGAAAAAAAGAATGTCTCTAAACGTTGAACATTGATGAAATAAGTTAGAGCTCAAAGAATAAAATGAAAGAGAGCATGTAAATATTGCAAATTGCTCACTGCACTGAATATAAGGGAAAGGGCCATTCCATGCGAAGAGACAGTTATGTTCCACACATGACAGCTATATTGCACTTAAAAAATAATCAATTAAGGTAATAAAATCAAATTGGATTAGGATATGAGACATATGCACAATTTTCCAGCAAAATTTTCTTTCAGTACCTCTTTAACTACAGTCAACCGGGGTGACTTTGCCATATCCGGGGTGAATTTTCCCACTTTTCAAATGTTAGTTTGTATCACTTCTGAAAACTTAACTTAGGCTGGCAAATTCGTCGTAAAAGGTTGCTAAATGTATTGAACGAAAGGTTTATCCCTTACGTTTCTTATTAGGTTAGTTTCGTCAGAAATGGCAAACTAATAATTGGAAAGTGGGCAAATTGAACCTGGATGTGGCAAAGTCACAACGGTTGACGGTATTAATTTTTTAATAAACTATATTTGTCACGAATCGGATATTTTTCATGGTCCAAGACATGACAGAATGCTTAAACGATTACTAATTCCAAACCATTCAAAATCTCGTGATGTTTGAATCATGTAAGACGTTTTTAACTTTGGTTTTCCAAAATAATGTCATATTTTCCCAAATCTCTGGTATCTCATTTAGTTCAATAATTGACGAAAAATGTCCGTACAATCCCCAGAGAACCTGAAAAATGCTTATATAGTGCAATATCTGCCTGAAAAGTGCGTATATAGTTGCACATGTAATACTAGACCACTATAGGTTAATATCTAATAGTTTTAAACGAATTTTGAACATTTAAAATTAGAAACAAAAATTAATTAAAATTATTCCATTAAATTACTAGAAGGATTACTAATTTAAACTGCGACTACTCATCCTACGAATTAGTTCATTCTATGATATCACTCCACATTTTTCTTCTGCACTGTTTGTCAAAAGCATCGTTAACTCTTCAAAAACCAACATCATCGTTTATTTCTTTATTTACTTTAAATATTAATTCGTGTGAAATATATCATTAGTTTACTTTCCCTGCCAACATTTCTGAAAATTGTTATTTTTTTGTTATTAAGCATTATTCTTTTCACCTTCCTCTTTTCAGCTAATAGTGCTTAATCACGCAACTTTTGTTGTCCCGGGAATGCTTGTTAACATTAAAAAAATCAATTTTAACGGCCTGAATAAAGCCGGTGAAAAAGCAAGTGGAACTGAATTGGCTAGTAATAAGATTGTTAGGTTGTTATTTACTTGTTTGGAAGATCAAAACAAAAGAAAAAGATGCAATTAGACGGGGGGGGGGGAGTAGCATAATTTCTAACTACTTGTGGAAAAATCCTCAAACAATTAGCAAACCATATCTGTATTATACTTTTAAATCCAGTTGCATCTCTCGTCTTAAAATTACGGGAGAAAAATTTTGCGTAAGGGCTTGTAGGTTAGACGAAAAGCGGTAAATCGACGGTAAATCGAATTCAAAAGTCACTATGCACACTCGTAAACTTGCATAAAGTTGCTTTTTGTAACTTTGGTCAGGTTATAAATTTAGTTCTGCAAAGCTTCATACGTTATTGTTTAGTTCTTACAGAATAAAAGGATGTAGTAATGTCTACAAATACGAATATTATTAAAATGTGTTTTGGGGAGTATGAACTGAACAGAAAGACTTCTGAAGCTCGTCGAAAATTATGCATGGTGTTTGGAGGCGATCCAGTAATAAAATGTATTTCATAAAAGTGGTACTGCAATTCCTTTTTCTTAACAAAGCTATGCAATTTAGAGCATGATCAAAATGCTATCAATCTTGAATGATGTTAACTTGAAACGGGGTAATGAGTTTTAAAATTTTCAAACGAGTGCAAATTGAAAATTGAGATCCACCTCTCTCCTTTTTATTTAAGTCAAAACTGTATTGAAAATAAGGTACCTGTACCCAATATGGACACCTTAAGGAAAGTGTATTTTTTTCACCCCCGTGTTCACGTCATAGGACTCCAAAAATGTATGACCACTATCCCTGGACTATTGACTATCATTATTAAAATTAGCGACCTTGTAATTATCCTGGTTTGTTTTAAATGATAAAAACAAAAAAAAATTACAAGTGTCCATATAAGGAACCACCTGTGCCTATTATGGACATGCATTCGGGCAGATGGCTTCTTATTGACCTGCTACACAGGGTGTATGGAAGATACTCTTCCAAGGGGTTTTAGAGGAGAGGGGATAAAAAAATATAGCTTCAAGTATTGCGGGGCAGGAGTGGAGCACAGTAAATATCTTCATAACATGCACTTTAAAAAAGGGGGGGACAATTTCGGTTGTGGCTCTTCGAAGAGCCATGCAAAGCACCTCAGTTACTACAAAATATTATGAAATAATATAGTTGCTTTTGCTTAGCTTTATTACATCTGTCTGCAGACTGAGCATCTGCTATTACTCAGTTCTCACACGATGGACAAATAAAAACTTCATCATGGGCGCTAAGTCACACGCAGTCCTCATGGGCATATCTGCCGCATTTGATGCATGTCCACATGTCTTCAAAAGCATCAATTAAAAATACATATAAACATTCATTTATTATGAATTAGCAAAACAAAATAACATTAAACAGATATTTTACAAATTTGTGAATCTCAAGATTCACTTGCTGTACTTCATCAACAAAGGAGAGATGGTACTGCTTCTTATAAAGTATTGGTGCTGTTGCAGACAATGTGGCCATGCATCAACTGCGGCAGGGATATCAATGAGAACTGTGTGGGACTTAGCGCCCATGATGAAGACGTTTTGATTTGGACATAAGGTGTCCATATTGGGAATCGGGCGTAGTTTTACTAAATCTTGTAATAAATAAACAAAGAAAACATTTTTAAGCAATATATTCAATAGCAATCAAAAATATGTTTTATCAGCTTTCTAAAACACTCCACTTTTCAATAATTAAAGTAATTTTACCATATCTAATACGAATTTAAATTTACCAATAATTACGATAAGTACCCCACGAAAAAACAAGTTTCCTTCAAAATGATGATCAACGCGCTTTTTTTCACTTTCCTGGCTAAATTATCTTTTCAACTGCTTTTCTTCACGGAGATGTAGTGCTATTTTTCGATCAAATTTGTTACTTTTAAAGATATTAGGGGTGTCCATATTGAGAGCACTGTCCATATTGGGTACAAGTACCTTATAATCAAAATTAATATAAAGGGAAGGCATTTTCTTTTAACCAAAGACTTAAATTATATTTTTATCTCTTGTTGAAAAACTGAATAAGAACAAATATATTTATTGAACTAACGTCAATAGTTAGTAGGAATTGCTCTCTAAGATATTGTCATAAACCTGAAAAATAGTAAATACAATTTTAGGACTTCATTCTTTTTTATAAAATATTAGTCAGATCAATTAATCTTTTACGTCCGTGTAATTCAGTTTAGAATGAAATTCGCTACTGAATCGCAATATTCTACAAGTATAAAATGGAAAAACGTAAAAATTCCAACTCTGTGCCTTTTTGAAAATGCCAATACCTCATAAATAACAAATTAATTCCAATACATAAAAAATTGATGAAAAGTAATTGGGATATTCCCGTAAATTTGATCTGGAGTCTTTCTCTTGCAACTTTTATCCACGAAGTTACGTAAAAGTTTAAATTATTATAATAGATTATCTGAAAACAAACTAGATATAGAGATGACACTTTGAATTTTATAGAAAACTAATGAATACTTCAACTTCCAAAGATAAAGTTATGCGTGCAGAAATCTCTTAATGTATTGCTTAAATTATTCACAATAATGTGATTCATATTTTTTTGTATTATATTTATTTTAATAAGATTACGTCATAATCGATGTTGATTTGAATAATAGCACTATTTTTACTTATGTAAAATGCTTTTCACTTTATAAATGTCTTTTCTACTTCAAAACTTGCGTACTTACTCTATAACCTTTATTTTTTTGCTGTAAATCAGAATTTTTAATTTCCAGTCGCTGTATCCATTCGTTGTCTATTAACATCGTGTCACATTTCATTAAGTAAACCTAGATATCGTTCATTTTCTACAATCCCTGAGGTAAGAAAATCCCTTTGAACGTGTCTCTTTAGTCTCAAAAGTTTAAATCGTTTTCAAAATTGGAGAAATTTAATTAACTGAATAATTGAAACAATGTCTAACGAACATATTGCGATATTATTCATTTGTTTGTAAATTAGTCAAGATGTATTTACTCTTGATCACACAGCTTTGGGAATCCAATTCAAGCTAAACATAATAAATGAGTAAATGCGAACCTTCTTGATTTACCTAAAGAGCATTAAGGAAAAGCAGATATTCACTTTCTCACTGTACAACTATCGCATTAACAGTAGCCTTTGCACTGAGAGATATTCGCATCCTAGGATTTGCCCACCTGGTGCGCTAATCTGCATTCGAAATAAATAACCTGGTGTTATATGTGTCATGGAGCAGTTACAGTTAGCTCGAAAACATTTGCACGCAAACTAGAATTCAGAGTGACATTTGTAAATGTTGACAACTGGTATTATTTTGACAATTTTGTTGTCCGCATAGTTTTGAAAAATATGTTTAGCTGTAATGCCGTGGTTAGTCAGTTAACCCCTTAACGGTCGGGTAATTTTCAAGAAAAAGGTCATAGAAGTGACTGTTTTTTATCCCTGAAAATTATATAAAAATATGTGTATGAACAATATATATATTCATTTTTAATTTTTGATTTGTTTTTATTTTGAAATTTTAAACACTCCATCCCGGAAATATTACGGGAGCGAGAAATAGAAGGCGAAACCTCAGCCCGTTATTTTCACCGGGAGCGAGAGGGAAGTTATTAATCACTCTAATGTTTGAAACAATATATTTTCATTCGAAAATATTCATAGAATAAGCAAAATAAAAGTGAAATATTTGTTAAAGTATACTGTTCAGATATCGAATTATGTATGATATTTTCATAAAGCGTCTAACAAATCAAATGCAAATTACTTACTCTGAGGTCACTCTCCAAAAACGTTAAACCCATGTCCCCTCATATTATTTTCCTAATTTCATACAGATTTCCTGCTTTAAACTTTAAAAGCAATAACTCTTTTATTACCAGACCCAATTCAATAGATCTCAAAAAAAAAAAAAAGGTTAATGTTGTATAAAATTTGCATCCACAGACATGTCCGTGGCCTGTCGAACGTTGACATTTTCCCTGACCTTTGGTTTCTAAAACTCTGTCAGCTGGCAGTTAAATAAAATTGAATTTTTCAATAAAATGACATTAATATAAGTTACAAAAAATAAAACCAAATCTCCTTGACTCATAAAATTCAATTAAACATTTAAAATACACATAGTTCACAAATATCATCATGGCTGTGTGCTCGAATAATATTTTTGAACGTCAAAAAAATCGCAGCAGGAGTCAATTTTAATACTGTTTTTTTCGTTTATGTAAGCTATATAACAAAGTGTTTTCATGATGTCCGTAAATCAGCCCTCCCCCCCCCCCCCCCCCACACAGGAACACGAACATGACACATGGAGCCCTTGGTTAATATTACAAGAAATGGGTTTAAAATTTTATAATCGTAAAATGCAGTATACAGTACAAGGGGATTTACCCCAAATTTATCCTGTGGTTGCGCCCTTGCATATGCATATTTATACTCATTGTTAAGATAGCAATAATTCGAGCACTATTTTATTGTCCTCCCTAGTTTTACCCTTCTTTGGATGGATACGCTTATTTATTTTTTTTTATTATTCGAATTTTCGTAATTGATGATTGACTTCTAAAAAATTTCCGAGCAGAAAGCTACGAATTTTTGAAAAAGAAGAACCCCTTGTTTTTTTCCAGAAGTAAAAAGTTTCCAGTAAAAGTAACAATATGAGTAAATTAGAAAATATTCCCCGATATGGTTTAATAATAATTGGCCAAAAGCACATTTTACTCATAAGAATTATATCCTACCAACATCCAGTTATTCCAAATATATATTAATCTTAGTTAACATATTCGCTCCGTTTTATTCTATACTTTATTCATCTTGTGTGTGAAAAGATAATCATGTCCGAGACGACATTTTTTAAAAATTTTAATAAAAAAATAAAGCTGAACAACATTGTCTGATGTCATGGTTTCAATGTAGTATATAAGTGTAATTGAAAACCAAAATCTCAAAATTTTAGCTTCAAATGTTTTTTCTCCATTTTACTGTCTTTGTGGTCTTTTTTTCTTTTTCTTTTTACAGAATGACCCTCTCATTCATTATATAACATATTTTTATGCAAAAATACTTCTATAATTACCTTTTAAATAAACAAAATATTGAAATATTTATTTAATTGTAATTGCAAAATACGTATGATTATTTTATGAACTGTTTAACAAAGATAAATGTAAATTATATTTAAATACCAATAGGCGATTATCCTTTTATAATGAAACATGTTGCAGGTTGAAACATTGTTACAGTAACGTTGTTAAACCTTTAGAAAATATTGACTACTACTCAATGCTTGCCTTTTCTAACCATTCCGCAAATCAAATCACAACCGAATTTTCGTAATCCTCGAAGGATGCTGCACGGAAAGTATAAAGTTTCTCTACAATCTTATTCAGTCAATCGAAAATCATTCGACCTAAAAATAGCTTCAAATAAACTTCATGTTTTTAACAAGCTAGTACATTTTGCAGGTCGGGCTTAGCCTAATCAACAGACACCGACCTGACTTGTCTTTCTTCGGTATGTCTAGATTCCTAATACCTGTGCCTATGGATTTTCTTTAAAAGAATTTGAAACAACGGAATCGCAAAATAATTGGTATATCATGTACTTTTGATATTACTTTACTTTTTGTCTGATATGAGAGGTCGTTTTTTTAATTTTCTGGGCCTTAATTTCACCTTTTATTTGAATATTTAGAAGCAACTTTTATTTCAATTTGTTTCGATTTTTTTGTAACTAACTTTTTGCACATTCTCAATTGGTCAAGTATTGTTTCAAACTCAAGATGATGCTAATTCTAAAAACTTTAATAGATATTAAAGTAAATATCAAATTGAATTATAAACTTTAAAAAAATTAGGGACCCGAATTGAAATATATTGGAGCACTCATATATTTATATATGCTTATTTTATACGAATACCTATCCTGAAATAGCTAAAATAGTAAATCATTGAAGACATATACAGGGTTTGTCCGGAAAGTAATAGGACTGAGTCGATTTAAAAAAAATTATTGAACCAATCGTTAAAATTCTTTAAAAACTTTCAAAATAGGCTTCTTCTGCGTCGATGCAGCGCTGCCAGCGCGATTTCCAAGCATTGAAGGCGTCACGGAAGGCATTCTCCGGAATAGCCTTGAGAGCCGCGGTGCATGCTGCTTGGATCCCCTCTGTCGTCTCAAAATGCTTGACTTTCATCGGCCTTTTCAGGCGAGGAAACAAAACAAAGTCCGGGGGGCGAATTTAGAAACACTACCAGCTACGCAGAAAGTTCAGATGGCGCTACGATCGCCCGCCAATTGGCAAGATTTTACTCCTCGCCGAATGCGCCAAGCAAAGGCATGTTGCTTTTGAGCGATTTGCGCTCACCCCTGAACTAGAAAGCGCTCTTATCTGAAACTATTCGCCGTAGGCCGATTTTCACTGCGCTCGTCAGTCGATAACGTTCGCAATTGGGACATTTTATTAGATTTCGGCAGGAAATCTTTTTCATAAAAACAAAAGGATGCCATCAGAACTTTCAGAATGAAATTAAAACACATTTATATACTTACTCAGTATGGAAAAAAAAGATTGCTACAGTAAAATTGCAATTTTAAACATTTTAGATGTGTTATTTTTGATACATACGTATCAAGATATATTGAAGGATTATATTTTATTTAAGCTCAAAATTTTAACACTAGAATTTGTACATTTCCATATAAGCAAAAAAAATCCATTTTCATATAGTTTTTAGTAATATTCCTGAAATTTATGAAGTTATGTATGTCACACTTGTCTGATAAATGCAAATCGTGACTCAGATAATTTAGATACTGTGAGAGTGTGCCACCTCACATTTAAACTTTTTTTGTCTTGCGCTTTGCTCCATCGCAAACGCACCACATAACCCCTCCCCCCCCCCCCTCTGCTTTAAGGAAGGAATGAGTCGCCGACTGTACGAAAATTTGCAGAACCTAGGAAAAATGTTCGTAATTCTTTCCTTCTCTTTTCAAGCGTGACGATTCACACCTGGTGTGCATCCAAGGTCATTCAAAGCCTTGATTAAGCTTTCTTGTTCCGTCTCCAATCTTTCTAGAATGTTCGTTTACCGTTGCACTGTGTGTGACGTAGTGCCTCGTTTGAATGTGATCGCACTCTCATTGGTCAACAAGTTGACTCGCCCCAGCATGCAATTCAGCAACGCTGCTGAAAATATTCGGAAAAGTTAGTAGCGTCTTTTCGTAAAAATGCGAAGGACGTGAAAAAAGAGGTGCCTTTTTCCCGAAACAAAAGAGGAGGATTCCCCGTATTGAGTTCGCCTGCCAAAAATATAATGTGCTAAGTATTCGTTTTAATACCAAATTTTCTGCTTTTAAATTAAATTGTGTAATGCCCATGTCTTCTTTTAAATTTTACTGTGCTAAAATTTGGGTCAATGCATGGTTGCCGTTGTGCCGCCATTGCATCAGTAAGCTGTTCTTACTGTTTTAAGGAAAAAAATCTTTGACTAAACATTTAAAAGTGCCTTCCACTCAGTATTTTACTTACTGACAAGTCCTTTATTTATGAAATAAAGTGTTTGGCTTTGATTGAAATATGTTTTCCATTGTTCTGACCCCAACGGCCAAATACAGTAAGAGCATTTTCGTAGCCTTGTATTTCTCAATGAACTGAAATGTTGGAATTCATACGCATTGTATACCTGGTCATTCAGGAAGAGATTCATTAACTCAATCAGATTAATGAGCATTTATATTCCGAAAGTGCCATATGTATTTCCTGTGCCATAATTAGTATGTCAACATGCTGTCTTAATTAGTGCGATAGCGCATTAAAAAAAAGGAAAAGAAAACTTGATAATGTATGACTTGATTTACTAGTTATTTGAAGTGGTAAAATATTTGGCGTCCAGGGGACTTTTACTTTCTCCCCTCCAAATTTAAAAAAAAGGGAGTTTCTGTTTTGCCGTTAGTCATGCACTGGAAATCAAGTGTCATGCATTATGAAAATCAGTCGTGAGGGCTACTTCTTACTATTCTCGAGACCATAATTAATATGATGGTTTCTCTAATGCCTATTTTATCATGTATTTAAGTGCAACTAAACTGACATCAGTATGTTGGGTGTTTTTCTAATTATATTGAACTTCTACATTTTATACCGTTTGTTTAAATGTGCCACACAGTATTATTTTGATATGCTTGCACATGTTTAATAATTATGCACTTACAAAAAATGGCTCGTTATTGACTAGATAAAATGTTCTTTTGTGGTGACAAAATAAAAAGAATACATGATTTACAAAAACAAATGTCTGTCTTCAATTTTGTATTGTGGCAAACACATTTTCTTACAGATGAATTAATTCATTTGAATTCATAAAAAAATATGACTGTAATACTTATCTTTATTCAATTCCTATGAGAATATAAATTCAAACAAGTCAACGCTGGATTTCAACAAACTTGTACACAAGCTTCACCTATACAATTTTTCAGGGAATGGTTCCCAGGTATGTGATTATAATTATTGTTATTTTTGATGAAAAACATTAGTGCCATTCATACGTACTCCAACATCTTCCTAAACTAATTTATTTTTTTTTTTTATCGCGAAACGTGGTTGCAGTCTTATCTGGGTTATTGCGGCTCACAACTGCAATCTGCAATGTGAAAATTTAGATTATTTGTTCCGTTTAAAACCTCTTTAATTTTTTTTTTTTTTTATCTGCACCACAGATACTAAGACTTTAAAAATCAAATTGAAATGAAATAATAAATTAAGACAAAAAATTTAAAAGCAACAAAGCAAAGAATAACGGAAAGCTTTCTGTAGATTTCAAATTGTTAATGTACAAATAATTTTCTTCAAAATAAATCCATGGTAGGCAAATAAAATGATTTTGGTTGTTTTTTAATAAATATAATTTCCTGAATGTAACATTCATTTCAATATTTTTCAGTAAGCGCAATTGCAGATAGTCAATTTTTATATTTCAATTATTTTATTGATAAACTTTTTTGCTTGCGTAATATGTTTTTAGAAAGAACAAAAGAAGTTCCTATACATTTCAGATGGATTACCATGAAGATGGTCACTTCTGAACAATGCTATACGACCACTCAGAGAAGCGCTTCCTGTCTCTCCGTAGGCCGAAATCTATTGCTTCTGCTGCGCTGGCGATCAACTGACATTATTAATCAGCTTGTTTTTGCAATCAAACCATCAAATAACGTCCACTGAAGAGTCCACTTGTAGAGCACACATTTCAGAACAAATAATATAAGTTCTTTACTAAAAATTGGTAATAAAAAATTATTGCTTTCCTAAACTTAAAAAAACACTTTTATTAAGATAGGAAAATATTTTTGTGTTACTTATGAATATTTTTTTCTCTTTTGTGTTCTCATTGACTTCATTTTGTGGCGAAAGCGTCGATGCTGATTAAAGTTTAAATTAGCTTCTAGGTTCAAATTTGAAAGCAAATCTTAGGCCTTTGCATTTTAAGATAAAATAGCGCGTTAATTTCTGCAAAATTTGGAAGATTATTGATTTTAACTGTATATATTAATTATGTTTTGTTTTTGTACACCTTAATCGCATTTTATACAAATTAAGCACACACAAAATCATTATTATTGTTATGCTCAGAAATATTAAAAATTCAAGATAAAATTGGAGATGAGATCTATAACGTAGTGCTTTACTTCTGAACTATACAACTAAATATGCTTATGTAATATAGCGTGGCTGGGAGTACATTGAAGTGTGACATTTTGTGACAAGGGGAGTCAAATAGTTAAAAATCATGAAATCATTAATTTATAAATGATTCCAGTATCATGGCTTTTTCAATGTTTCTGACTTCTCCTATTTCGGGGGAAATTTATGAATTCCGCAAACGTAGCACGTACAAAAATAAAAGAAACAAGGCATCAACTTTTCATTCAAAAACTTCCCAGTTTAAAGAGTTTGAAGATTATATCTTTCAAGAAAATAAGACAAAGATCCCCTGACCCTCATAAAAGTAATGAAGAACAAAATAATCCCTCTGTCACACATATAGGGTCGTTCATAAATGATGTCACACTTTTTACAATATATTTGACCCCCTCCCCCCCTTTGTCACAAAGTGTCACACTTCAGCATACCCCCTCCCCCTTTGTCACATGTCACGCTATATTACGTAAGCACATACCCTTGCAGTTTAGAAACAAAGCACTACGTTACAGATCACATTTACAATTTTATTTTTGAACTTCTATAACATTTATGAGCATAAGAATAATAATTATTTGTCTATTTAATTTGTGTAAAATAAAATTAAGGTTTACAATAAAAACAATTAGCATATAATATAATAGTAAAAAAAATATTAATACAAAAGAACAATTGAAAACAATGGAATTTTAGAGCTTGATCTAGTTTGCTCCAAAAACGTTATCTTTATTTTATGTACACAAAGTACTCTTATGAGATTAAATTTCAAAATAAGAAAACCCCGCCTCGAAGTGACTTTTCATAACTGAACTGCCTTATCATTTCATTCTTCACATGAATTTATAATATATATAATGTTATGTATTGTATATAACATAGGTACAAAATTTTAGACTAGCAATTAGCTCTCGAAAGAATAGTCTCTGCTTGTTCAAGCGCCAACTCACATACAGGCCCGCCCCTTCATGTATTTCAAAAGCCATTACACAAACAACACCAGACTATCTTTGGGGAATCAAATCCAACAATAAAAATTTTTCTAGACTAAATAAAAAGCAAGCGTCTCGAAATCCACACGATCTCAAAAGTTGAAAAATTCTATAAAAATCTAGGCGACAGGCAAAAGAGTAAGGAGCCAGCTCCCAAGTGAGTATTGAGGGGGGGAGGGGGTGATAGCGGAATATACCCCTCCCCCTTCGCACATTTTGATATCTAAATAAATTAATTTAGAAAACAGGCATCAGTAAACAGCTTCCAAGTGATACCTCCAACTAACCAAGAACCAAGTAGATCATCCAAGTGATGACAGCTCATTTAAAAGAATTGCAGAATAATCCTTGTGTTTTTTGGCGCCAGCACTGAATATCTAGTCGGGGCTCAGTATTTATCGAGCCCTGCTTACTACTGTTACGCAACCTCGTCGAGTGTGGTAGTTGTAATGCACAAGGAAGAAAAGCAAGGATGTCTACTACGCCAAGAATATTTTTTTTTTATCTTGGAACTGTCACAATTTCTAGAACCCCCCTCCCCCCTCGAAGCGTGACATCATTTATGAATGACCCCTATTATACGTGCTACAGCTCAAGAAAAACAGTCACTATTAGATGAATTAAAGCGACTTGTATCCTATGACAATATTGACAAAATAAAACTAAACAATTTCAAATTATCTAAAGAATATTAAAACTGGTACTGAATTTAATCAAAAATTATATAAAATAAATAAAATTGTTGCACCTAAAAGACAGAAAAATTAAAGTTCAGCCAACATCCCTTTCTAGAAGAAGAATTGGAATGCCAAGAGGATCAAGCAGAATACCTGCAGGACGACCATTAAAGTGCAATGCACACCAAAAATGCAAATGACAAAGAAATTTGTCCCAAAATATTAACTTAAATCAAGCCAATGCCAAAAGCCACAACATTTTTTAGTGTTGATTCTGGAAATAAAAGCCTATAGATATAAATACTTGTTTCCATTTCTGAGTAAAATATATATATTCAAACCACTCAAAAGGTTTTATTTATTTTTTTAATGCATTATAATTTTCCTTCATTTTCTCAACTTGTAGGTAAAAACCCCAAACCATCAGTGCTTGAGGTTTCGGCTAAAAGTACCTATTTTTATTTTTTAATGTTGCTATATAACTAGACACAGGATTATGTAAAATTTAAATTGTGAAATAAGTCGTTAAAAATGCTAGAAAGTAAGCTTAAATGGACTGAAATCTGTTACATGGATACAGCAAACCACAGTATGAGTCATGACTTTTATTTAAAACTACGAAAAGGGGGAAGTCAACTTATACAAGTGTTACTGAAGAAAAAAAAGCACTTAAATCGTCAGTAGTACTAATTGTCACTGGAGAAATGTGATTTGAAAATAATTTAAATTTTTTCCACTTTAAAATTAGGGCATCAACTTAGATGCAAGTACATAGAGTAATAGTTTCATTATGACATATGAGGTGTAAGAAATTGGGGCTATTTTTTCAAATCAAACTACGGTGAACTACCATTCAAATAAAATAAGGCTTTTACTTAAAATTTCAGACATAGATTTGGGAAGGCTATGAAAAAATTTCACATGATAGAAATTGTTCATGATGTAAACATCTTCAGTTATTAAAATCTAAAATACAACGAAACTCAAATATAATTGAAGATAAAAGGACTGCAACAATTTTGCATTAAATTCAAGTGCTCGTAATAAAATGGTTTACTATAAATTTAGATCATTAAGATGAATTTAATGACAAAGAGTTACAAAAGACCTGTTTTTTACTTTTCACAGATTAATTTATTGTAGAAAGAAAAGAAAACTGGTCAGTGTTGTCCCTCCCTCCCCCCTTTTTTTTTTTTGGTTAATTGAGGGCATGAAAATATAAGCCATTCTTTCTGAAATTTTAAACAATTTGAGCTGTTGTCCAATTCCTCCAAAACTTCATTCAAGATGGTTTCATGAAATAAATGAACACTAAGTCAGAGATTTTGCTTGTAAAAATTGTGTTATGTAGGGTTGTTAATATTAAACCAACAATTTCTTTTATTCCCCACATTCTACTGGAGTTCTTGTTGAATCTGGAGTCGCAGTAACAAAGTTAAAGTGTTTATGTATAATATATATACATTATACATATATAAATTTGAATTAATGTTATTGTAATTGTACTTTGGTTTACTGCACATAAATAAAATTATACACCAATCCTTCAAAATAACTTCTATTAATGCAGGGATGGGATTACCTTTCACAATCTGAAACTAAGATATCAAAATTTAAATGCACAAAATGTATCACTGATATTCTCTAAATTGAATTCAAAAATATTAAGGGGCAAATGAAAAAAAAACTTTTGTAAGTTGCTTCTTGAGAAAAAATTGCAAAGTGAAACTACGCACTTTTTTTCACAGTAGCTTTGATTTATATAGCATAGTAGCAATGTGTTTAGATTGATTCAAATGATGTTTGTTCACACTTACACCCAGTTTGCGTACTTCGAATACTAATGAAATACGCCAACAAACTACGGTATCATTTCTGTTGTCTTACAACGTAATTAGAAATACCCCTGTGGAATTTAAATACCACTTCTTTCCAACGACAGGTACACATGAAAAAAGAAAATTAAATTAACGAATGATTAGTTCAAAAACACAAACTGCTTGTAACTTTTTTTTTTATATAAAACACATTAATTACTTGTTTTAAAAAAGCGTTTTGAACCCTCACCAACATCGTATCGTATCCAAATCTACTCGTTTGAATTGAAGTACATTTATTTTCCAGTTCGTGTGCTTAGTCTCGGGACTCGCTTATGAACTGTCGTCCAATATGACAGATAGCACAAGACAATACATGAAAGATTTTATTACATCACAAAGAGAGGAAATAACAAAAATACACCTAGGGCAGGGTGGGAATCGAACCCACGACCTCGTTACTGCGCGCAAGCGGCGGGCAGAAACTGGTACTAAGACCGCTCGGCCACCGAGGCCCCTCTACTCGTTTACTCTATCTCTAGCATAGCAACAGTAAACAAACAGAGGTGACGCATGCGCAAATCGCTCAAAAGCAGCATGGCTTTGCTTGGCGTATTCGGCGAGGAGTAAAATCCTGCCAAGAGGAGCGCGATCGCAGCGCCATCTGAACTTTCTGCGTAGCTGGTAGTGTTTCTAAATTCGCGCGTCCGGGGGAGCCACATCTGGGTTGTAGGGCAGCTGCGGAAGCGTTGGGATGCCGGCGTTGTTCAGGTAGCTGTTCAGTACTTTTGGGACCATCTTCGCGCATGTTCAAATGCTCCGTCACAATGTCATGAACCACAGATTTTGGTAAATTTAACATCTGGGCAATTAAACGAATACTTAGTCGACGGTCTGAGTTCAAAACTTCGCGCACACGAGTCACATTGTCGGTGTTTGTCGAAGTCGAAGGTCTTCCAGCACGGTGTTCATCGGCGACCTCTTCCCGGCCCTCCAAAAAGGCCTGGTGCCACCAAAACACACCACTTCTTGCTAAAGCAACATCTGGGTAAGCCTGCTTGATCATATCAAACGTCTCTGTCACAGATTTACCAAGTTTCACACAGAATTTAATCGCGTACCTCTGCTCTAACGAACGCTGCATTTTCGGCTTGCACCACTCACAGAAACACGTCACGCGAAAATGCCTGTCCTGACTCTCCAGGTACTCGGAGACAACTGAACTAGGGCAGCGTCTGAAAACTCTCGACCGGTCGAATCGGTTCGACCGCGTCAGCCTGCGATTGTCTGAAAACTATTTTCGGGGCGATCGGTCGCCACGCAAGTCTGTCTGAAAAGTCATTTTGACAGTCGACCGGTCTAGACCAGAGCACCCGGAGTTTTGCGTCGGGCGATTGTATCACGTGACCGATCGATTTCGTAGTTTCAGAAATTCTAAAATTCTATTGGTTGCGGCTGTACGAAGTCGTCTGCTATCTTCAAAATTAATACCGTTCATCCGAATTTGTATATAATAAAGCTTTTCATGGCGTAAATCTTTTGTATTTTAAACAGATGTTCCACATCAATAATCCAGAAAACTTAGTGATATTGCTGAACTACCTTTTAAAATTTGAAATGCACATTGATACATATGTTATAAAAATTTGTTGCAGACGTATACGCTTGTATTATGCAAATTTAATCGCAATGAGAACAGCAATTATCGTAAAATTCATTAAATAATAATAATTGAAACGTGCTAGTTTCGAGTTAAAAAATGTTTCAATAACGTTGGTTATTTTCAAGATCGTACGTTTCATATTTATGTATTAATATGTTACTTTTTGCACTATCGTTTTTTATCTCTTCATTCTAAGTAGGTTTTCAATAAATTAAATTGAAAATATTTTGAACCAGATTGAAATTTAATTATTCAAATGTAATGTCTCAACAAAAATTCATTTCACTTAGCGTAAACCTAAAAAAACTGTTTTAACCTACTCCATCAGCGTCCCTTATGCATTTTTTTTTGACAACAGAAATATTTATGTTTCCTTGCATTTTAAGAATACTACTTAATATTAAAAATCAACATTTTAAAGAAAAATCAGCATTTAGCCCCATTATGATTACACGATTCATCAAAAATAGTTCAGTGGCAAAACTTATCCAGCACAAAATTTGACTGCCAAATTAAATAAATAAATAATCAGCAGCTATAAATAAGCGAGAATATTTTTGCTAATTGAATAAAATATAGCATAAGACAAGTAGAATAAAAAATACTATTAACCTGTGCAAGAAATATGTGACAGCAAAAGAGCATTTCTTTATGGAATTCATTTCCATTTTGACATGCAAAATCCAGGTTTTACTAATACAATGCTGCTTATTTTTCTGATTTGCACCTTCAAAATATATCTCTGCTAATAACTTAGCATACTAAATCAATAAAAGAAACTAAAACTTGATAACTTACAATTTGTAGCACTTCAGAGCTATATGTTTTACAGCAAAAAAAAAAAAAATGTTATGCTATTTATGCAACTTAATAATTTCTTAAAATACATACCATGTTCTGTCAACTATATGTTTTTTGGTCTAACAAAAAGATTTTAAAAAATAAAATTGCATATATTTTTTGTTTAGATTACTAATTTAATCAATTTTATAAAGCATACAAATAGTGGAGTTTCTTTTCTTTCATAAAAGTTGTATTTTCTAGGGATTATGTTTAATTTTATTTGAAGAAGTTTAAAGCAAATGGAGTTTCAGGAGCTCATAACATTTATCCAAAAATTTCAGTATGTGCAGAGGAATTAGTGGATGTTATCTAACTATTTTAATTTGTAGTCCTAATTTTTGAACCAATATGTAAAGTACAGGCATAAAATAATTAAATAATGCATATCAACAAGAATCCAAAGAGGTTTTTATTTTTGTTAATCCAGGGGAAGCTTGAAAGGTCAAGTACGCTTACTGGTGGATAAGAACCGGAATTTAATTCAAAATGATGGGAAAATAGCTAATACTCCAAATAATTTTTTCCCCAGCATATTTAGCAGAAACTGATTTTGAACAGCTAACATAACTGATACGCCAGCAAACTTTTAGCTTGAGGATTTTGTATTTTCAAAGGAGGATGTTTTATTTTAGTTGAAAAAGATTAAAGCAAATAAGGCTTCAGGAACTCATAATATTTATCTAAAAATTTTAGTAGAATGTGTAGAGGAATTAGTGGATGATATCTTAAAAATTTCAATCTCTATTCTTTTAACTTGGGGATTGTGCCAGGGGATTATAAGCTGTGTAACATAACGCCACTCTTCAAGAAAAAGGGGTCTGAAGCTAAGGCAAGAAATTATATCCCTGTAAGCCTAACTTCAGTGGTTTTTAAAATTTTTGAAATTCTGACAAAAACCCAGTTTATGAATTTTCTGGAGACAAATAGTGGTCTGTTGAATGGTTTGCAGTATCATTTTAGGAAGAGTAGGTCCTGTAGAATATGACAAGGTTATCATGGCTTTAGATAACAAAAAGTGTGTACATGTTTATATTGATTTTCAAAAAGCATTCAATAACATATTTCTCTATTAGCAAACAAGCTTATGTTCAAATTGGTAGAAAAACAGGTCCATTATTTGGTCAATAAGCCATTATTTGTACAATTGCCCCCTTCCTGATTCTCAAAAATACAATGTATTTATGCTTCTGTATATTGTTATTTTTTTACCTATAATATGCATTAATTATGTACACATCTCTCCCCCCCCCCAAAAAAAAAATATATATATGATGGGCCTATAAAAAACTAATTTTGATTAAAAACTGGCTTCCATCATGATGGCCGGGCATTGAGCTATACCACAAATATGCCATAAGTACTTTTGACATTTATCAGTGACCACTAATGAACATAACAGGAGTTTGAAAAGTCAACGCATAAAAACAGTATCTGTAATGCATAAAGCCTATATCTAGGGGTGCCTTCACACCAAAGGCGACAAAGACAAAACGCCTGTCTTTTCCCATTTGTGCAAATGGAGAGCATATTTTTGAAGGCAAAAATATGCCCCGCGCTTGAGCAGCTAAGAAAAGACGGGAATATTATCTTTGTCATTTTTGGTGTGAAGGTACCCAATGCAGGAACTACTATGACCATGACAGTACATTAAAGCACGAATATGAGTTATCATTGTTCAACAATGACAGAAAAAAACACGTTCCATTGTTCCACAAATCATAAAAAGTTTTTTTTTATAAATATTGTTATAAAGTATTAAATTTTTCAATGAATTTTTTGGAAATTTATTTTTAAAAAATGCTTTGCCTAATTGAAATGATGCAGCAAGAAGCAAAGGAATGCAAAGAAATGATTTTGAGTAAAATGAGTAAAAATTCAAAAAATATAGGCACTTTTATTCATACATGCTAAGTCTACTTGATAGCTGCATCCAGCATAACATGTTTTGCCACAAGATACATCCTATCATTTGCATCTTCAAGTTTTCATTTTTGTTATTGTCACCCCTTTTTGGTTTTAGATATCTCAACAATGATAATTTATATGCTTTATAAAATAATGCAAAAAAGTACATTCTTTAAATCACTTTTTATTATAATTCATTAGCGGAAATACCCCACAATGTTAAATGATTTAAAACATAAGTTCTAAGCAGGATTATGAATGATGACTTTAAATATAGTATTTAATCAAACATAAAGATCATTAATATTTTTCATCATTTTGTAACTTTTAAATTGAATCATGGATCATTGTTTTAAGCAAATCTAATTCAGGCTAATCTCCAACGCAGAGCATTGGAGAAAAGTAACCGGGGCGTACGCAACGTGCCCCCACTCAGCACTATACATTCTGGCGGGAGTGCCCCCTATAGACCTGACGATAAGGGAGAAGATCTGGCTCACCCAGTTCCATGTAGAGAGGAGGACCATCGTGTTAGATGGGGTAACATTCGATCCCTCTTTGTATGAACACGCGGCACCAAAATGATTTCAGCGTTCGTGGGTGCAAATTTCTGACTATCCTTGCAGTGTTGACCGTGAATCCCCATCTTTATCATTTAATCGTTTTTATACCGACGGATCCAGAACGCCCGTCGGCGTGGCTTCGGCGGTGGTTCAGTACAAGGGACACCGTGCAGTGGAGGAGTGTGCAATGAGGCATGCTGTTGGTAATTCAATTTTTCAGGCGGAACTTTTTGCTATTAAGTCAGCGGCGAACCTGTCGCTCACAATTCCATCCTCTAACGTTCAAATATTTTCAGACAGTCAGGCTGCTATCCTCTCTATCAAAGACCCCTTTCAGCGCAGTCCTCTAGTAAATTCAGTACAAAGCATGCTAATTTCGAATCCTAGAATTTCAATTCACTGGGTCAAGGGTCATTCAGGGAATGTGGGAAATGACAAAGCTGACCAATTAGCTCGTACGGCAGCTGAGGATCCCGCATTTTTACCCTACACGGCCCTTCCCCTTCCTAAATCCAATTTCATACAACAAATTAGAGTCAAAACTAGAGAGGATTGGCAGTACCGCTGGAACGAGGCGGATACTGGTCGCCGGGTTTTTGAATTCTTTCCAATCGTTCGTTTTTCTCCAAGGGTCAGCCAACGTTTTGAAACAGTCCTGGTTTCTGGCCATGGCCCTTTCCCGAGCTATCTTCATCGCTTTGCTCTTTCTGATTCTCCTTATTGCTCCTGTGAAGCGATGGGTACGCCTGACCACTATGTTTTTCATTGCCCTTTAACCAGTAAGTATCATATTCGGGCTAGCAGCCAAATTTCACCCATTCAAGCTATTTGTAACGCGTTCCAGCATCCCCATGCACGCTCCCTCCTTGCTTCATTGTTTTTGCATTTATCAAGCGAGGGGTATCTATTTCAGGGAACTTAGTGTTTGTCTAAGTTTTGGCTATTATCTTCCTTTGTTTTTGTGTATATTTTTGAGTGTACCATTTCACATTATTTTGATATTGTATGATTGATTTTGGTACTTTTTTATAGTGTTGCCGGTTTCTCATTGTTGTCACATGTCATATAGCGCTTAATGCATACTCTTAAAGTTTTGCATTCTACTGTGATTTAGTGTTTTACAATAACCTGTATTTTTTTTTTTTTTTTAATGGTTTTCATAAATTTGCGGTTGGTCGAGCTCTCCCGGAACCCCATTTGCTCCCGAGGGCTTGCACTCGGGGGCATCTAAAAATACGATAGGCCAGAAAATGGCAGGTGCGGGGGGTTTCTGGGCGCACTATACTGTCAGTAGATTTGTAGATATTAGTAATAGTTTTCCCCCAAGCACTTATTATAAACTGACAAGCACAACCTCCTCCCTCCTTGGTCCTAGAAACTTTATTTCTTTTGTATTTCTATAAATCTGGTTGTAAGAATATATTTTTTCAATTTCTGTAAAATTTAACAGTTATCTAGGGCTCAAGTGCTCAGTTAGAAAGACAAAATGCAGTTGTAATATAAACATGTTTTCATCAATCATAATAGAAAAGCTAAAGTGGAAATAAATATATAATTCCAGAACCTATGAAGAAAGATTTATTCATTTAAAATTGAAAGCTGGAGAAAATACATTGTACTACTAATTGCTTGTTACAAGTTAGTCTTAAATGAACCATAAAGTTTCTGACTGATGCCTAAAAAGTATTATTCACTTCCTGTTACATAGAAGTAAATATTAGTTGATATTATACATAAAACAGCTGTACTTTACCTTTTTTTTACAATAGCCAAATCGGTAGTCTTTTAAATAGCACACAAATGCTACCCCCCACCTCTTGAAAATAATTTCTGTAAATATTTACAGCATAATTATAGTAAAATATTTCAGAAATGAACATGTGCGACAAATACAAATAATTTGCAGTAGAATTATGTTTTAACAGGAAATGTTGATGGCTGCGGTGCAGCCAGGAGAAAAAAAATCGGGGAACGCTTACTATTGCAAAAGCAAAAAAAAGAAAAACATTGAGGACACTTGTGTTGTTATATACTAGCTTAAAACCTAGTAACAGTCAGTAGCGTAGTCAAGGGGGGATGGCGTCCCTCTCCATTTTGATTTTAACACAAGCGCCCCCTAACTTGTTTTAAAATTACAACAAAGCATCCCCGCACTCCTACCAATAATGAAAAGAAACATAATCACTAATCATCAGGCTCTAAAGTTTGTCAATTATTTTACTATTGTAGAGTAGAGGTCAGACTAGCATTGAGAATCCAGGTGGATCCGGCTACTGATGACAGGTCATCCAGTCCTCCCCTCCTCTTTCTTTGTCCAGAAATTTGTAATTGAAAAAAAAAATTAGCATTACTACCCTAGAATTGTATTATGCAAGCTGAAGTGGAGGGAGAGGGTCTGCAATATTTTCGAAATTGAAGTTTCATGCCATCTTTATTCAAAATCAGGGGGAGGGGGTGTCATAACCCGTATGACTATACCTCATTTTATTCCCACTGAACTAAATCACAACGGTACAATTTGCCAAAAATGCATCAGTTATTTGCCTATCAGGGTAACCCTGCCCCTGCAGTAACACTAACCACTATCTTTGAAAAACATTACATAATTTGTTAAGAAAAGCTTCCATATCATTTTATTAGGCTAAAAACTTTTAAAATTAAAAATTGGGATGAACCATTTAAAATATTAGCTTACCCCATCTTTACAATGGGTAAAGGGGTTATGGCACAGGTTGTGTTATTGAAATTTTTAGGAGTGTACTTTCAGAATGTTTTAGCCTTTTTGGGGGGAGGGGGTCATTGTTCTTTGGGGGCTCTGGCTTTTTTGAAAGAAGAATGTGCACCATTGCATAGAAAATATATTTTATTTGTCTCATGCCATAGAAAATTTATTTTACTTGTGTCATGCCATTTACATGTTCGTATGAAAAAAACCTCTGCCAATTCATTTCAGGGGGGGGGGAGAACCTCCTCTTGGCTCCTCCCGTAGATCGTACTATTAATAGATCGAATGTATTTGAAATATCGCAAAAGATATATTTACCATTTTTATGTTGCAAAATACAAGCTTTAAAAAAGTTTACTTCATTTTCTTTCATAATGTACAAAGAATATGTTATGATAATTTCTATCACCTGCTTGTTATTTGTCATCATATGAACGTTTTTCGTTTATAAATGTATCAATGCGGTAATAATATCCATTAGAAGATTAATAGTTAACACATTAAATAAAATTACTGTTTTTGAAGCTTTTCCCAAAATTTGTTTTCTGTAAAACATATTCACTTATAACGAAAAGCTGTGTGCTTAATACTTCCGAATTTTTTTAAATATATACTTTTTTTTTTGGTAGCTTTATGTAAAATCACAACATCATTCATAAATACGTACGACGGTGCAGAATAATAATTTTCATTGCTGCCTTTCTTCGGTTATTCAAAATCAAAATAACAACGATCTGTATGTGTGTGTTTCGTTTTGTTTCTTTTTCTTCTTCTTCTTCAAAAAAACTTAATTCCAGTAATACATCGCTCTTAAATCTCATTTAAATGCCGCAATTTCTACATAAGAATTTAACTTCCTTTTGCAAACAAAAACTGACCGCATCGACCGCGAGTGTGTCTGAAAACTCTGGTCGTTTTCGAATCGACCAGAGAAATATCGTGACGTCACGTTCTCGACCGGTCGACCGGGCGCTCGGAGTTTTCAGATGCACTGAACAGCCGCTCGTTCGTTAGCTAGGAATGCCCTCTACCGAATCCAGTCGGTGCGCGCACGCGCCGAAGTACAGTCGCGGCGGAAAAAAATCAGTCCTAATACTTTCCGGACAAACCCTGTAGGAACTTAAGGGTTTCACAGCCGGTGTCCATACCAAACATATTTTCCGGGCATATAGGCCGTGGTCCAACCAAGATATTTCTGGCTAAGCCAGAAATATCTTGGTTAGACCACGGCCTATAAGCCCGGAAAATATTATGTTTGGCGTTGAAGACATGTTTTTCTCATTATTATATAATGAATTTCTTTCATAAATAGAATCTCCAGAATATACAATTATGGATATCAAAATAGTTAAAATTCGAATTTTTTTCTCAAATTTTTATTTTATTGCTGCATTTTCAAAGTAATGACTTTTGTTTCAATTGGAGGGAATAAGAGGAAAATTAGTAATATGCCTTTTATCCTTCTCCTCCCCTGCTGCAGCTTTATAAGTCACGGTTTACCTATCCGAAAACATTTTCTAGAAGGGCGATAAATTTGCATAGAAATAGCTACATGAAATGCTTCCCCTTCTCAAAGTAAGGTAATTTCTTTCTTTCTATATCTGAAACACTTTATTTAAACGAGCCAAATCTTGAGAGTTTAAATGTTCGATAAAATTTCCTCCCTTATGAAGTAAGGTGTTGCATCAAAATTTCACAATGCACATAAATGCTTAACGCACATTGTTTGACTGAAGTTTTGTAAAATATTTTAACAATGAATCGATAGTTTCTGAATAATATTTTATACTACGTTCTCCTACGAAAGCATATTTCAATGTTTCATGAAAATATATGCTTGTATATCTCGCTTGAATAGCTTATTCAAGTAAATGGACTTGGGAAACAGGTCATAATAGCGGTTATTGTCTGAATGCACTAGAGATGTTTCATTTCCTTATTCTAAGCCACGGTCTATCTGCTTGGTAAAGTTTACGATCCAAGTTACATTTGCATAGATATGGCTGCATGAAAGCCTTCTCCGGCTTGAAATCGCTGTAATCTATTGCTCCGGGAAAGTAGGTCCCTCTGCTTTCTTCTTTGTTTAATTCAGTACTTGGAGGACTTCAATATCTTTTCAAGAATTTCTGTTCATACAGCTTGCGCTTTATTAGAATAAACTGTTTAAAATTGCGATATATATTATCAGATATGTCGCGAAATAGATAAAATTTTCGTTAAATACAAGTTACTTGAACACCAATGCATCCTATGATGTTTCTTTAGAACCCTTTTAAAGCCAGATCTGAAATTATATCAAAACTTTACCGTTCCTTAAAAATATCTTATTACATCTGACTTTTCCTATAATAAGTTTTCGAAATAGTCGTAATTGCATATCATAAAATCGCCTCATAGCTTTGTTATTAATTGTTTAGGAGTTTTGGTTTTTCGCACAGTAATTTAGGTGGGAGGTGCATTTACACATTAGAGTAAAGTTATTTTTTCAGATTGTAATTTGAAACTTTTTTACGAAAGTTTGGCCTAAAATGCATAAAATACGGTCATGCCGAAGTGATAGGTTTCCGTAAACCATGTGTATTAAAATATAAACTTTAAGAATGTTTCAAGTTTGCCAACAGAAATTCAAAAGTATTGAAAGACAAAACTTTGTACATAGATGAATTGCTGAAAGTACTTTACCATATAGACTCTAGACATAATATTAGAAAAGAAAATCAAAGCAAAAGAAACTCATATTTTGCTTGAACGATATGCGAGAAAAATGATTTCTAATTTTTTACCTTTAAGGCACTGAGGTGCAGTAATTTGTTGGCAAAAGCTGGTTAGCTGGTTAATAGTTTACTGTTGAACCAAATTGCTTATTTCTTCCTTAAAATGACAATTTAATTTATACTTTTGTTACTGATACTAAACTTGGTTCTTTTTTAAAAACTTCCTCTGTTAATGGTTATTTTTTTACTTTAGGTCTATTTTCAATATTATTTTAAATACTGAAATTGTACGAAATTTTCCGACGCTTTTGGCACCTCCATACAACAGATAGGGTTAATATACCTTACTACCATACGCATTGTAAAAGTAGGAAATTATTGCGAGCAATAAAGAATTACGCTGAATGGAGAACTTACTTTATTATTTTGTGAAATAGCATATTTTACAGAAGTCACATTTTTTAAAATTATTTGTGCAAAACTTGCAGATAATGTCTTCTCCAAATTCAGCAGCATTACACACCTAGTGCATTTCCACCTTTACAGTTTCTTTCTGGCTGAAAAAAGTTACACAGTGCAAGACACTTTTGTGCACCGTTCCCCCAACTGCGAACTCGTAGGAAATGTTTAGCTTAACCTCAGATTTTGTTGGAAACCGTTTTTCGTCATAATAAAAACATACCCAAATAAATGTAATTTTTTATGGTTTTTAAAAATTATATCACGCCACTAAGTTACGTGTCAAAAGCTTTCAATCCAGAAATTGCATGAAATGTATGATGTTGTTATGCTGTACTGCGTTTGCCCCGCTGTACATAATAATGTAATATGTAATTTTTATATAAATATATAAAATTAATGTCAGATACAAAATGCAAAAAAAAAAAATTGTAAACTGTCTAGTACCATTTTTGCGCTCTCTAAATCTCAATAGATTTTATGGTCATGTTGTATTAGTGTGAAAGATTATTTGCATGAATGTATGCGTGAGCAGGCTGAAAGCTCGCTTTTATAGAAAGATGCATTTTTCAAGGGATATCTTTAATCTCTTCCTTTTATTGTGCTGTCCTAATTTTAGTTGTGTTGGGTGAGCAAGCGAAAAGCTCCCCTGTTACACGAAATATGCATCAGTGTTTGGATATCTTACTGTATAAGATAAGTACTTCTTTTTTTTGTCAGTCATGTTATTGGAAGTATTTGTGATTTTTTTTTTCTTTTTGTGAGATTTTGAGAATGCACCAAAAATTATGTTGTTTACAATAGTATTGGTTGTGCGAGTTATGAAAGTTCACCTTTTTTTTAAACTTGTGTCTGCTGAGTATATTCTGAATAGATATATTTTGATTAATGCCATGAACATAGTCTCATTTTCAGCTTGTTATACAGTTTAAATGAAAACATAATATGGTTGTTGGAATGATGTTCACATTTCAAAACAACGTAATTGAAATTCCTATATGTTATGATCATCTGAATAAAAAAAAAGGACTTTAAGTCTATTAAAAATTCAATCACTCTTGTTTCTTTAAGAATTATGTGCCAATATACGCAAACACTATATGATTACCAGGCCTGCGGTAGGTACCTGGTTTACTTTCGCCTAAGACAATTAATTTTCCCTAGGCTGACCACCACATTTTATACACATAATATCTATAGAAAATAGCTATAGAAAGATACCTTGTTATTTTTCTTGCATAGCTCTATTTTATTGCACTGAAGAAGAGGTTCCTTATAGATAGGAAAGGCATGTCTAGAATTTTTCTTTCATTGAAAATTTGAATTAAACAACGTTGGATAGGTTTTTTCTCTCTCTCGCAAGTCAATGTAAATTAACTACATTAAAAAAGACCCTAGGCAATGAAAATAACTTAAAAGAGAGCAATAACGTCTAAATAGTTAAGAACTAGCATTTTATTGAATTACTCGTTCGTTGTATAACGCGGAACATTTAACGAAAAATGAGATTTTGGATATTTTATGTTTCGAAGAATATAAAAATTAAATGCCTAGTATATTTTACTGAAGCTTAATATTAAATTGAGTTTATTTTTAAAAATAATTGCATACTCTTTAACTCATTTCGTTAAGACATTAAATCAAACAACCAATTAATTCTTGCTGTGTTCAAATGAAACAGAATTTACTTCACACCAAAATAATTTTACTGTCCCATTTCGAAAGGATATTAAAATGAAGTACCAAGTTTATTCTTATTGCGCTCAACTTTAATTGCACTTATTTTATTTTATTCTTTTAAATTTATGCATTTATGTTTAATTATGCATTTGGTCCCCAGGGTGTTTATTTCGTCCTTCAATTATTTTATGGAAATCAACTGCAAATTTTATGTTATCCACAAAAAAGCAGTTAACCTCAAATTGCGAGTTAGACGTGCAAATAAAGAAATCACGTTTACAGGAAGATTGTTTTTGCTGAACTTTTTTTTCCTGCCAAGTTTATCTATATTTTAGTTAAAGGCATTTTTTTTTCTACTAATTATACTGTTTTTTTTTTTCTTTGTGACAAAGTAAAACTTTTGCTTTCTTTGAATTTGTCTTTTCGTTGCAGTGTTACTATCTACCAATGAAATATATATAAAATACACTAATATGTCAGTGTGAGTTATTGCACGTTGATCATGAGGGGTGCAATGATTTAAAAATAAAAAAAATATAGCAAAAATATTGGTTCGTTCGATTCAAAGATCATTATCTAGTTTCTCAGCCTACAAGCTTTTAATCCAGTTGCTTCACAAAATAATGCAATAATACCTCATTTCTTTATTTCAAATGGTATATGAAAGGCATTGGTATGCAAAACCGGCATTTTCCTCTGTGACCACCGTTGCATAACAACACGAAATATAGTTTCCAAAATAACTTTATTTTATATGTGTATATATATATATAAATAGGCAAAGACAAAACAGTTAAGTACCATTTTCTCCTCTGTTTGCCAACCGATTTTCTTAATTTTTTTATTTAGTAACTATTGATGAGTTTTAGTGTTATTAATGAAAATTTTTCGAAATAGCTAATTATTACATTCGACGTATATTCGAAGCCTTGTTTTTAGAAGTCTATTCGCCATACTTTCATACTACTCCTTTCATCTACAATATTTGAACAACACTCGATACATTTATTACTACATATAATTCAAAGATGAAGAAATGTGAAGAACAAAGCAAAAGAGAAATCGTAATCTATTAAGTGAATGTCAAAGCAATATAGTACTAATCTTAAAGTCTCACGTAATCCATTAGCAAAGTATGTATGGATGATAAGTCAGATTGTTTGTCCAGTACAATGTCTAACAAAATAAAAACCAATTTGAAGCTAACATTGTCTAATAAAATATAAAGTGAGATAATAAGTGCGGTGACGCGTTATTTTGCTTCGAATCAGCGTTTCATAATCTTGTTTATATGCACTAGTATTTTGCAGTCTTGAGTAAATTGTAAGTGAGCGTTTGTGTTTCTAAGTTATTCAATAATAATAGGGACAGATGAAAGATTTTATTTATATTTACTTTACAGGAGAAAGAATGCAGAAAAATTAATTTATGCGTATGTATAATACGTATTACAAGTGCATTGCATTAAATAACGAACTCAGTGAGGGTAATTTTAAGTTTATTAAAATATTAAATGAAATTTCACCCTTTTCTTCAATTGATTGATGTTTAAAAATATAAATAAATGTTTGTTTCGAATACAATTTGACTTACTTTCTCTCGTCCTACTGCCTGTTACTCATGTTTTGTGTTCCTTTCTTTAAATTTTTATAAAAATACCTTTCAGCAGGATTAATCGTAAACAATTTAGTATTTTTTTAAATGATCAACTCAAAAACTATGTTTGCAACAAACTTTTTAAAAAAGAAAAGAAAAGAAAATATTAAAATTCAATGCTAAAATGGAAATATATTCCACAAAATAGTTATTATAAGGAAGAGTCATAATTATTTTAATTTGAAAAAAAATCATAATCATGTATCACCTATGCACTTTAAAACAATAAAATGAACTTAAATTGTTAGAAAGCATTAATTAAATAAAATAAATAAAACTTTTAAGTTTGGTAAGAACTATGGTGGACATTCCGATGCTAATTAAAACTATGAAACAAAAATATATTTATTTAAATTACGGTAAAAGTTAAAGATGTCAGAGTTTCTACAAAAAAAAAAAGTATTTGATGGAGAGACTAATCGTAACTCTTTTTGATTTTCGTCGTAATTACGTAAATATTCTATATTGGGGCCATTTTCTGTTGTCATTGCCTACCTTAAAAGCTATTTGGCGTTTAGGATGAAACTTAATGGAAACAGCAACGGAAACATGACTATTAATGACACCACACATTTCTACCTCTTTCAACGGATAAATTTCTTTTCTCTTTCTAAAGAATACGGAATGATGGAGAAAGTTTTTCTGCTTAAATATTCATCCTGGTGGCTATAACAAAGAACATTTAGGATCGTTAAAAGTACGTTAAGTTCACTCTTTTATTAACTTTTTGCTTCTTGCTTAACATTGGGTTTCGTCACACAGATAACGATCTATTAATAATGAATAATGATGACTTGCATTTAAAAGAGACCGTACGAGAAAATAAAGAAAACTGGATTTTGAATTAAACTGGGTCAAACTGAATCATTATGTTTTCGAAGATCCTTATCTTTTGTTGTAAAATCGAATTTTGTAAAAATGTAAAACAATGTTTGGAAACATTTTCTAGCAAGAAACAGGATAATATTTAAAGGGATTTTTCCCTTCTTTTTGCCCTTTAGGAAGTTTAATGCGAACATCTTTTGCTCTTTTCTTAAAAAAAGTGGAGAAAAGTGAAAAAGAATTCGACCATACTTTCTGTCGATAAATGACTTAACATTGTTTGGTGTTCTTGTTTAGTACATTTAAGTTTAAATACTTGTTTAGCTTATTTAAGTTTGCTTAAATTTATTTAGTTTAAAAATGTCAGAAACGTTTAAAGAATATGAATAAATGTTACTAGAACTTCACGCTCGTAAAATTGTTTTAGGCTTTCTAAGAAATTCCCAATAAAAATTCAATATAGTTTCATTTTTTACTGGAAAAATGTTAAGGAAAGATGAAAACGTAATTACACAAAATATATAGTTTTTAATTTTTAAATTATAAATAAATAAATAAGTAACATGGCGTTTAAAAGAACGGGAAAATTCAGAAAACATCCAATTTACAAGGAAGGTGCAAAACAATAACGTAAAAATATATAATAAATTTAAAACTAAAACTATCATTCTGCTTATTATGTTCAGCAGCTAACCTTGTTTCTATGTTTCAAAACAGATCATTCGTATTATTAAGATTTATTTGTGCATGATTAAAGTAGATTTAACGTTTTTTGAATTTCCTGTCATGTTGGGAACTATATTCATACTAAGAATTGTTGGACTACTTTATAGAATTTTAAGCATTTCTTGACCATAAAATTCAGTGAATTCGTGTGATATTGACAAAAGTTTTTTTTATTACAATGAGCATAAATAGCATTCATGTTACATTCTAAATCCATCCCTCTAAAAATAAATTTTAGATGAATAAACTCATAATTTTTAAGTATATTACCCCAAGTTATGAGCAGTTTAATACAACTCGCATCAGCTGATTAAGCAAAATCGAGACACTTATTGAACAAATTAGAGAAAAATAATTCGCTCACTTGTACCAGAAAATAGCCTCATATCACATTGTTCCTTAGGAGGATATTACTACCTTAGACAAGGGTAATGATCATCAAGATTAAGGACATTTCTGGAGTCACGTTACCATAGCGACAAATGGAGGAACATTGGGTCATATACTTAGTAATCGCCTGTAGGATCAACAAGTCAATAAATGGCACTCGAATGATATTAAACAGTAAGTAACTAATGATACCCAGCAACATAATATGGATGATGCCACGAAATATCAATTAGAATGCCCAACAATTGCAAAACTGCTAAAACTAATATCGAGCAGGACTCAGTTGCTCATTTACAATGACTCAGTTTGTGAATTAATACAATATAATGGTGCCTTTCAACAGGAAAGGAAGTTCTTTAGTTTGAATATGGTTCCAAATGCTGAGTTACAGACAAAGAAAACGCAATTACATGTGTTTAATGATTATGTCTAATTGACGATACACATACTCTGCACTACCCCCTCCACAAATTATTAATTATCCAGGGGTGGTACTGGCCCTCTCCAAAAAACTAATTTGCATAATCTTTAAGGTTGAAACAAAGTTTTAAGATATATATGTATATATACGGTATTATTACTATTTGTAAAGAAAAGTTATATTCTGAATCATCATTTGTCACATAAAAATGCAGGTACATCTTTTGTAAGGATTGAATAAATTTTTATGTATTCACAGATCTATTAATCTTTGAAGAACATTCTGAATGCACTGTTAACTGCATAACTTCCATCTTACAGTTCCAAACGAAATACAGTAAAACCTATAAAAAATTCTTCATCACATTTTGAAAATCAAAATTTTCAAAAACAATGTGTGTTTAACCCTTTTTTCATAGACAAATGTGCAAAATTCTCATGAGTAATGACTATATTTAGAAACAAAATCTATGAACACTACTTTCTCCACATGCAAATGCATATTAATTTAACACAATGAAAAGTATTTACAAAAACTACCTACAGTATTAGGTTATCCCATACGTAAATATATACAATTAAAATTAATAATTGATACAAGTAAACTTGATAACCTGTATAATTAATTGACACAACTGTATAAAAACAAATTATAACTAAAGTTGTAAATGTTGGATAAATTTGTAATACATATTTTACACAATCAAAATTATCACAAGTATTTATTAATTATCCTAATTATCAGCTCTTTGTGTTTTAATTTATGCAAGGATGTTTCCGTATTTAAAAATGAAACTTCAAAGATAATTAAAAAGTCAGATTTCCCAAAAGTAGGCTAGCTACAAACAATTTTACAACTCAGCGATTGCCGGTTTCAACTGATGCGCAGTTTAATTCTACGCAATCGTAAACGCGTGCCGTCAGTTACAGAACGGAAGAATCGTAGTCTATACAGATGTGACTGCACTTGGGTTGAAATTGGATTGTGCTGGTAGAATTAAAAAGTGTGTAGCCGTACCCATCCAATTGCAGCAAAGGCAGCAAAGTTACGTATTTTAGTGTGAGTGGCTTGGCGTTAAATTTCAGGATAGCGCTAAAAAAATTGGAAATAATTTTTGAAAATCCTGAATTCCGGACTTCAAAGCCTTAATCCGGAGTTTCGGCCTACAGCCGGAAAAGTACCAGCCCTGATTATCATAGAGGATTACATAATTGATTGGTTTTTATCGCCAATTTCTTGTCAATTAATCAATGTGAGGGCGAAATTTTGCATTTAAGAAAATTAAATGCAGCTCAACCGTATCCAGTTGAACTGTCCTGTTTCCAATTTTAAAGGGAGCTTCTGGTCATCCACTAATTTTCTTGCAATTTATTTCGTTTATTTTAAAGCTCAACATGAGCTGAATTTCACATTTCAAAAATCTTCCATTTTTGTACTGGTTTGCGTTAACCCTTCAAAAAATAATTATGATAAATTTCTATCTATTTAGGAGTATATATATACATACGGATAGATAAGTAATTTGAGCACACAACACAAAAAATTAGTTAGATTTCACCTCATAAGAACTAAAAAATTCAACTGCATCCATTTTTTATTACAATGAGAAGGACAATGTCAGAGATTTATTTTTATGCAGCATTAAGCATAATCTGCCATAAACAAAGAAAGACTTTATGAGTTAACATTTTAATTAAATTGAAGATTCCTGCAAATATTGCCCAACCAAATTGGATTCTAGGGTTCTTATATATATATATATATATATATATGTATATATATATAGCTTTTATTTATTTTTTTAATGATAAATTCTTTTTATTTGATTCATCTAGAAGGAAAAAAAATCTGAAAATGACGCAATATTAGATGATTTCAAAACATATACGTAAAGATAAGACAGGAATTTTTGACATTCTAAAATAACAATTCTGTGATTTCAAAGAATTATTTCATACTTCTCATGAGTGTCGACCTAAATTATTCTACTATATTAGGATAAATGAATACAGGGGAAAATCACAACATCCGAGTAATTTTAAAACCATAATTTCTTTTCGCGAAGAAGGGAGATTAGAGTTTGGTTTAAGACTCCCTTATGTTAAAAACATTTCTGAACTGGTATAAAAAATTCCCTAAACCTTGCTTATCTAATTGGATTTAAACTTGTGATGCTAATATTGTTTCAGGTTTAAAAGGATCAGTTTCTGGGAGTTCTTATTTTGACTTTTCTTTGGCTTTCCTATGAATAAAATGGTGTTTCCAAGATCAGAAGAAATTGATTGCAAGAAACATTTTTTGCTAACATGTTCGTTCATGAAGTTTTTTTTAAAGGGAGTTTTTTTTTAAAATAGAGTAAGAAAAAACTTATTCTATTTAAAACATTTAATTTGATTTTTCCAGAAATATGTATATTTAGTTCAGTAAAAAATAAAAGAAGACTATGGTTTTTCAAAACACTTAAGCTGTTTCACACCGGCAGGAATAAAAACAAAATCCAAAATTTATGGTTTGTTTCAACAAGGAATCATGAAGAAAAAAAAAAGTTCTAAAAATGGCCGCTAGGGGCAAAATTAACCAATAATTTTTATGGTTTGTTTCAAACTTTTACAACTAAAATACTGGAAATTAAATAATGTTACTAGAAATTGAATAATGTAAAATCGGTGGTGAAGACAATGATAAGGAAAATATAATAAAACTTAATAGTTAGCAATAATAATAAAATTACACGTTAATTTAAAGCACAAATGAGCAATAAAATGAGCTTCATTTGGATGTTTTGCATCTAGAAGCTCCCTGTCGCATTGAAAAAAGGGATTCCAAGCAATCCCGAAACATATGTCTGCATTTTATTGCTCATTTGTGCTTTAAATTAACGTGTAATTTTATTATTATTGTTTACTTGCACAAAGTTAAATTATTTTTATCTTAATAGTTAGCTTTTTCCATCAAACAAATAAAAAAAAAGTCTATCAATAGATGGCTCTTATTGGGAGTACGCACACAGTGCACGAAAATTCCCATTCAGAAAATAGGTGCCAAGAATGAATTTTTTAGTTCATTGGAAATAGCCGAAGTAGCGGCCACAAATTTCCAGCGGCCACTATTGCCGACGTCTCTATTTGAACAAAACGAAATAGTCCATTCTTTACGCTAATATTCTGAATATCACTTTGAATCGAATTCAGTGCGCACTGGGTTCGTGCCCCGATTCTGGAATCCGTGCGGAAGTACACGCTTTGAAAGTCAATTGTCTATTAGCAAATTCTTTATTGTAGAAAATATGCTTGAGTAATCGTATCCTAAGCTCAAAAACTAATATAAATTAGTTTTTGAGACGACGGATATAGTGACAGCTGGAAATTTACGGTCGTTACTTTGGCTATTTTCACGGAACTAAATAATCCACTCTTGACACCTATTTTCTGAATGGGAATTTCCGTGCACTGTGTACGTAACCTCAATAAGAGCCATCTATTGATATACTTTTTTTGTTTGATGTTAGAAAAAGCTAACTATAAATTTTTATTATATTTTCCTTATCATTATGTCTTCACCACCGATTTTACATTTTTTAATTTCTAGTATTTCAGTTCTAAAATTTTGAAACAAACCATAAAAGTTATGTCACTGCATGAAATATGATAAAAACAGTAATTGGCACTATTACTGTTTATCCAAAATGATCACTCATATATTGCCTGTTAGGCAATATAATTACAAACCGGAAAAAAAAATTGGTAATGTAACTTTTGTTTGTGATTAAAAAAATCATCAAATTGAAACTTTTGTAGAAAGTGCAATATTTCAAAGCATGCTAACAAGCTCACGGGAACCTAAAACCAACTTTAAGCGATGTTTTTGCCATAACTATGCACGTAAAAGCGGAGAAACTATTTTGCAGTTCTATAACTATTTCCCATTCCGAAAAATGTTATCTTCGAAACTTCCTCTCGGTTAAATTTAATGGCAAACCCATTTAACTCAACTTCAAGCTCCGTTTTTGTGTTTCGCTGTCGTAAAACTAATCTTTCATAACCAGCCTAAAAAGTTTTTCTTTTTGTATTTGATGTTCTGAAAACCTCACTTGATGAAACACAAAACATCTTAAAATAAATCGCTGTAAAATAAATTTTTGAAACTCTCATAAAATAGTAGGGTATGTATCATAAGTCATTTTTAACGAGATTAACTTTCAGGAACATTTTTTCTGCGTGAATAGCATAAGCATTTCGAAATGTTCACGAACAAGTGTAAACAAAAAAAGAATAACTGTGCAACGGAGACTGAAATAATTATTTAGGGGAGAAAGGGGCACATGGGGAGGACATAGACTGTAATTTCATAAGTACTACAAACCAAAAGGTATACAAATTCACACTAGACAGTAAGCATAGTAATTGTTTGTACCTATAATTTTAGGTTTTAGGTCATTTGATGAAGCTTACTTCTTGTGAACTAATAAAGTTAGTTTTCTGTTATGATAAGTAACATTTTTAGCTAGCTAGTTGTTAATAATTTTCTTAAAAGGAAAAAAAAATATATTTTGATTTGAAGAATATTCCTCATTCGATTTGATAGCTAAGCTTTTCCTGCAACTGTAAATAATAATTCCATTTGTTCTAGAGTATTAAGTGTAATCAATTATTTTAAAAATGAGATAAGGGGTACATTGGGACACTAATGTACCGGGGAGGGGGCGGGGACTCATTCGAACATATCCAAAGCAGAACAAATATTATGATAGCTATTTTCTTGTGCGGTATTATTTCATTTCCTATTTTATTAGTAGTAGTAGACGGCGCACTACAGGTGATAGTCACTCTGTAGTGCTTCCGTCTACTACTGCGGACAAACTTTTTTCGCGTTGGCAACACCGCTGTCCATATTCTTTGTTTTTTTTTTTTTTTTTTTTTTTTTTTTTTTTTTTTTTTTTTTTTTTTTTTTTTTTTTTTTTTTTTTTTTTTTTTTTTTTTTTTTTTTTTTTTTTTTTTTTTTTTTTTTTTTTTTTTTTTTTTTTTTTTTTTTTTTTTTTTTTTTTTTTTTTTTTTTTTTTTTTTTTTTTTTTTTTTTTTTTTTTTTTTTTTTTTTTTTTTTTTTTTTTTTTTTTTTTTTTTTTTTTTTTTTTTTTTTTTTTTTTTTTTTTTTTTTTTTTTTTTTTTTTTTTTTTTTTTTTTTTTTTTTTTTTTTTTTTTTTTTTTTTTTTTTTTTTTTTTTTTTTTTTTTTTTTTTTTTTTTTTTTTTTTTTTTTTTTTTTTTTTTTTTTTTTTTTTTTTTTTTTTTTTTTTTTTTTTTTCACCATGGCGCCCGTCGATCGGTCTAGATGCGCCCGCTGCTTGTGCCCAACGATAAAATATTTCAGCTTTCCATTTTAAACTAGAGAGCATTTAGAATCAAGTGTATATGAATAAAGGGCCATGTAACTATGAATAATCCTATAATGATAAATGTGAATGAATATCATAAAATTAAAATATAGATTACGACTTACAGATGAACAACTTGAGGATTACTTGCGAGTAGGAATTTCATCATATTCTCCCAATTATGAAGCGCTGGTCAGTGAAATGCAATGCCAAAGATCAAATTGACTGTAATTTATATATTTTATAAATACTTTTTATGCTTCGTATGTTTTGCAAGCAATTTAGTAGTCATGAATTTTGCAAAGAGGATATTAATACTAATTGTATTCATATATTAAGTTAATTTTTGAAATTAATTTTTTTGTGCATTAAGGGGGTGTATTATTAACTATGTCCACCAACTATAAATTTAGCTTGAAAAAATAAATGGTGCCCGACATTCGACCGATATTCTGGTATATGCTCTTAGGTACAAAAAGGTTGGGGGCTCATGCTGTAAGCATCGGTACTTTTCTGTTTAAATAAAGCCGAAAAAAAAAATTCAATTGTCTAAGCATAAAACGCACTGTTTCACGTCACGTTGTAAACGTGCCAAAACTTTGCAACGAAGGGGGGGAAACCCCAAGATGTTCAATGGAGATCTAAAAAAAATTAAAGCCAGTTTTTAAAAACAGCTATATTCTACTTCATATTCCTTGTACATATTTTAATCTTGTGAAAGAAAAAATATAAATACTCTACAACTAGGTGCTAAAATTAAGTAGATTCGATCAAACATAACCGAAATACTCATGAAACAGGGTGAAAAGATGAAAAAGGAGGTGATACGGACAGTCCCATGAGAACCATTTATTTCTTAACTGAAGAACTTAGTAAAAGAACATCTTATGTGACAAATGAGTAAATCTGAGAAAATCGGCTTTCAAGTTAAATGCGCGTTCTTTTTCTTTGCTTCACACATTCAAGATTTTGTTCTGTTGTGATGCTGTCGTGATGATATAAGGAAGTTGTTGCTGTAATTTTTTTTCCAACAGTTAATTTCGTTTTAGTGTTAGCTGTTCTTTCCAACTCCATTTCTTCTATTTAGGTGGACTTTGGTTGACCACTGAAAATAGCTTCTTTTGACGAGTTAGGGGAATAGAAAAACATTATATATTAAAAGGAGAAATAACATCCTTTACAGATTAAAAATCTGAATTTCATTTTAAATGTCACTCAACATGTTTGTTTCTTCATTGATATCATCAATTTTATTTTACGAATTATTATTTAACTACATTTCTTCTGTTAGTGATTAAAAGTGTTCTACCAGCTTCCAGGTCGGGTAAAACTTGAATTTTATCTATTTAACGACGAAATAAATTTTTTCGACTTTTGAAAATACTTTTTGTAACGTATTTGAGAAAACTTGTTCGTAGCCATTGATTTCCAAAATTTTCTTCTTTTTTATTTATAAAAAATCATACCAACATCAATCATGACAGCATGGATTAAATTACAAAATTCAGATATAAAAACAAACAAACATCCGTAGAAAATCAAAAGTCAAGCTCAAATTTGATGTCAGGAAAACAAATAAATAACATAGTCAAATGACTTCCTCTTTGCCGAATCAAAATCGATTCAAAAGTTTTCTCCATTTTAATAAAAAGAACATCATATAATTTACACGAAATGTTTCAAAAGGATGATTTTCAGTTACATTAAAATCTATGAATCATGCGCTATTACCAAGAATATAAATACAAAATGCTATCAGAATGAATATTCAAACAAAAAAGGGGGGGGGGACTTGATTCATTTCTATTAACTAACTTAAATTTCAAAATATTTTTCTCCTCATTATCAACTCTATCAATTCAACTAATCAGAGAATGTTCATAAAAAAATAATAAGATTCAACAAGTTTATTATAAGAAAATCTTTAAGTCTTATCGCGTTGAATAATGAGCTTTTTGATGCAACATTTGAAAACTGTCCTCTACTGAAATGAATACTCATATTTTTATTTTGCACCTTTTGACCGTCTCTCCGCTCACATGAAGTAAAGCAACATAAATTAACAAAATCCAAATTACAGAGTGCTTTATCGGGCTTTTGGGCAAGTTCAAAAGGAAATAGAAAGTTCTTTTCCCGAGGATAAAAAACGCTTTCAGCCAATTACACTACTTTATTGTTAATTCTTAATGTTGTTGTGACACACAACCTCATTCCGTAAATTACGTAGTTGCACGTAACTTCCAACATTAGTTTCTTTTTTTTTTTGGAGAAATTTGTTACACTTTTACTCAGTCGGGTAAGTTACCAATGGGCGTTTACGCGAATCGTGATCAGGAACCCTATTTAGATTTCTATAATAGGCAAGTCACGTCAGAGCCAAAGTGATCTTATATCGTAAATGAAAGCTGAGAGTATAATTGCTAAGAGCATATTTATTGTAGTAAGTATTTCAACACTCATTGAAAGATATATGCGTGAAATCTACGAAAAAGTGTAATAAATTAATAATGGGTTGAGTTTCCCTGCTTTTAACATTATTTGACTTTCGCTTCATTACATTATTAAAAGAGTAGTTTATTATTGCAATCAATTTTTCTTGCATTTTTCTCCTTTGAACTGAAGGGATTATTTGTTGTATGTTCATTTTTTAATACACCTATCAATGATTTAGTCAGAACTTATTTTGAACACCGTATTCAGTTAATGATATTTTTGTATATTCTTACTTGAAGACTTATTTGGAGTTTGTTTCAAGCTAAATACGGTTTTTTGTTTTTGAATTAAACAGCCTGTTACCAACAAAAGTAATAAGTTTTAATATTTGAGTAATATAGTGTTTAATTTCTCATTCATGTTTAAATCCAAGAAAACATTCCTTCGGAAAAATAATGTTTATAAAATTTCTTTTTTATTTTTAAAGTATCAAAACTTTTTTTATAATGAAATATGTTTTTAACATATAGAAAAGAGTATTCTTTGTAATTACCTTAGATACCATTTAAATTGTGAATTAAAAATAAGGTAGATTTAAAGTAACTTTAAAGAATCTGTGAAAATATTTTAATTCTTTCTATCCCAAACAATGTCCACGATAATCGACAACAAAATAGCATCGTGAGAAGCAAATAAAAATACTTTGAATAAATGAATTAAAATAGAACTTTCTGGAAAAGATTTCGATAAATAACTCAATTTTACTGAACTTGTCTCTAGAAAAATTAGAGAAAATCTTTTTCTGAAATTGCAAAACAATATTAGTAATGCACAATTAAATGCAAACAAACAGATTCTTTTGTACTTCCTGTAGCCTCTTTAAATGTGCCACAAACAAAAAAAAAGTAACATTTAGATTTGTAAAGATAAGTAAAAATAGTGTTTAAATAAATTTAACGATTTTAGTTAATAGTTATTAAAATCCGGGGAGCCTCAGCAATTTATTCAAACTGAAGCCGGAGAGTCCTTCATGCAAGCATCGAAAAATTTTTGGATAATTGAAGATGCTTGAGTTGAACCAAGTAGAACACTAAAGAATTTTACGGGATCATTCATAAATGATGTCATGCTTCGAGGGGGGAGGGGGGTCGTAAAATTGTGACAAAGTGTGATAAGGGGAGGGGAGGGGGTAACAAGAAGTGTGACATCATGCATTATGCAACATAGCGTGACATGTGACAAAGGGGGGGGGGAGCGGGGTCAAATATATGGGAAAAAAGCGTGACATCATTTATGAACGACCCCTTATAGTGCTCAGTTCCATAAAATAATATGGCTGCAATGGATGTTATTGAATAAAAAAGGTCATTTTCAACCTCAGATAATTAAAAATGAAACTCAACAAAATTATAATTTTGTAGAATATCTGAACGAAAGTCCCGCCAGTTTGAGCAATGAAAGATTTTTTATTAGTATTTTCGACAGCATCCTTTCTCTTTAAATGAAGTGCGCCCGCTACTCTTTTTCTCCTTCATTATACTTCTTAGCAATTCTTTGAAATCCATACACTTGACATAGATGAAAAAATAAAAAGTGAAGACTTGAAAGATTAGATCAGATTGCTGAAATCTATAAAAATATATGAATAGAGCAAGAAAACATCAAACAAAAGTCCATCAAATTGTGAATCAAAACAAAAGTGCCACAACTACAAAAACCCTGGAATAAATTAAAAAGAAATACAGTCGAAACAAATGTGAACCGTCTGTGAACCCAATAAATAGTTTACTATAACTGAGAGTTCGCTATATCCTGGGTTGGTCATAATAATGTTCGAATGTACATTGATACATTTTTGCAGGCCCTTAATAATAGCAAATTGAATTTAAAAGAATTCCATTCATCCTCGCAGTGAAATACAATAAATTTCTCCCTTTCAATATCCTTCTTTTGTTAGGCCAAACTAAAAAATAAAATAGAAAAGAGCAAAATAAACTTTAAAACTACTACTTAGTTTTGTCACCTTGTTCTAAAAACATTTTTCTTTTTAATTTTAGGTGCTGCTATACCAGAAGACTTGCGGCTTTTGAAGTCATTTAAAAGTATATGAATTGAAATTTCACATTTTTTTATGTGCATTCTTGAAAAAATGATTCTATTTCTTTACAAAATAAGGGACACCTTAATTTAAAGAAAAACATTCCTAAATATTTATAAAACAAGATAACGGAACTGGGATCAATATTCCACTTAAACAATTATTATACGTTAAAAATTAATGACTATTTTCTGAAGCAAGTCATCAAAACAGAAATCCTACATATATGCTGTTTCAAAAAACCTACTGAAAATGATGTTTGAGCGTAAGCTTCTTTTAAACACAAAATATTTTGTTGAACGTACTTTTTAACAAGCAGACGTTTTCTACAAAATCGTTTTGCTACATGTCTTCCTGACCTACATATATTGCGATGTTTCGAAGGAAGAGGAAGAGACTGCTAAAACTTATTTTGACTGTTTGTGTAGTCATGTTCTGTGCATGTATGCTACTGAGAACATTCTTCACAACATTGGAATTACAATCTTTCATCATCATTGCAGAAGAGCCTAAGAAAAGCTATGCAACAAGAGTACATTTTCCTGGTAAAAATTCTCATAAAGAAGCAAAGGTTTGTATTATTGAACACAATACTTAAAACAACAAGAATTTCGATTTTTCTTTTAATTTTTTTAATGAAATAGAAAATATTAATAATCCCTTTTTCTTAGAAAATACCTATATTCTGTGATAATAGCAACTCATTCTGATGATCCATATCCAGACCAAGAGTTTGCATATAGACAAAGTGTTATAATTAAAGCTCACCTATCTTTAATTATAACCTCCTTGTATTTCCGGAAAATCAATATTTTTACACAGATAGCGTTGTAATATTTTTTTTCCTTTCAGAAAGTGCGAAAATAGGAACAAACTTTTTATTGGACTAGGAAAAGACGTTCAATTCTACTCTGTCAATGTGAAATTTTTATTTTACAGCTCACTAATTTTTAAAACAAACTTTTTGCACTCTTTTTCTTATTTATCTCTCTCTCTTTCTCTTTTTCCTCCCCTCCCCTTTAGAATGATTTCTAGCTAGAAATGTAAATTTCCAACATCAGTAAAATGTATTGAAGTACAAAAATCCGTGATGAGGCTTTTTCGCGAGTAGGATGGCGGATCGGGTGCTTTCTTAGGGAAAATGGCAACGATAGAAGCCAGAACAGTTATTGATGCATTGCGTGTCTTTCTAGAAACCAGCAAAAAGTATTGGTTTCGAATCATTTACCTCAATTTTCGCATTCCACAAAATTGTTCCATCGCAAAATAATGCAATTTCATTTTTGTATTAATTTATTGATTTCATTTTAAAAACTACACTTTTTGTTTCTTGTGTGCGTTTTATCATCTTTAAATAATTTAATGTTTTTATTTAAAGTACTAAAAATGTTAGGTCTTGATCTACAATACTTAACACTGGTGTTCTGTAAAGACTAATTTAAAAATTATCACTTAAATTTAGCACATAATGTCTCGATATAAATCCCATTTAAATCGGGTTCTGCTAAATTCGGTAGTGAGGCGCATAAATAAGCTCATTTTTTAAAATAAGGGGAAAACAAATACTGTTTTTTCGATATAACAAGTGTTACTTTTAAGATAAAAAGGATGTTGCTTTTAAAATAAATACTGCTTTTAAAATAAAGAAGCTCTTGTTAACGAATCACTTTAAAGAGATGTACTATTTTTAAAAAAGGAATTTCACGCAACTAAGTACATGATTCCTTTTATTGTTCTTCATAGCTTTTCCATATTAGAATATTGATTGTTTTTATTATTTATTAATTTATGTATTTATTATTTTATGTATTTTGTTTTTTAATGTATGTAAAACAGACATTTGGTGTATCTTTCTTAAAAACAAACTTTCAGAAAAGCATAATGTTGTTCTTCTCATTAAAAAATATGTATATTTTATTCTAAACCAAAGGTGTCAATAAAAAAGTCATGGTTCGAACCAAGAAATGTCAGCATTCCTATTGGACCCGGAGAATATGGAACTGCGTTTTCTTTACCACCAGGACTTGACAGAACCAAAGATGAACTGTATAAGTCCAATGGATTTAATGCACTAGTCAGCGACTTCATTGCTTTGAACAGAACCCTTCCCGACATCAGGCATCCAAGGTAAGTGCTCTATTATAATACTGATAATTTCTTCGAACACGACTTCAATTTGCTAATAGATTATCATTTGTTTATAAATAATGATTGGCATTTCTTAACTGTAGTTTCCACAATAGTTATAAATTCATCCTTGCGGTAATTGACATTCGTTCACTGGCTACAAAATTCAGTAAACGCTATCCTGTAGTGTTTAATCAATTGAGATTGTAATATCTTGTCTAATCACTCTTCAGAAGCTCCAAGTTTATTTGCAGTGTTTAAAAAAAAAAAAAAAAAAATTCTTAGGTGTACAGTTTTTGTCCAAAATGCTTGTGTTTATGCTACATAGCATTTCAATAGCATCATGAATATAATGAAAAATATTGCAGGAAAAAAAATACACATACAGGACTTAATCTTGAAAAATCTTCTGGGACCAGCCTTTAAAGTTAAACAAAACTAAAACTTTTTATTTGCAAAAGTCAAGACAGCATATCATAAACTATTATCAAAACAGATATCAAATTAGAAAACGTTTTCGCTAAAAGTTGTTCACGGGTCTTTGACTGTTCTTAAATTAAATAACTCATTTAAAACTTTTTTTCTTAAGGGTAACGTGTAAAGGTCTCAAAAAATTTTAAAAAAAAAATTCTTCATAAATCGATTTTTCAACTATTCAATAATATACCCTGAAAATTTCAAAGCAAAATTTCAAGTCGTTTCAAAGTTATAAGCATTTGAGCTACGGCCCTTTTTGGAGCAGTTAAGCAGGTAGTCCCTCATGAATGACCTGAAGGGTATTACAAAACGTTAGCAGATGTCCTTTTATTTCTTTTAACAATTGAGACCACTGATAGAAATTTCTATATAAGTATTATTATCTATAAGTATAAAAAAAAATGTTTCATTACTGCCTTAAATTTACCTTCAATACCACTCTTTTTTTCCTAACGCGTTTTTCTCGAAACTACTTTTTTCGAATTTGCGTACACTCTAGCTCGCAGAGTTTTTGATCAATCCTTATCAAATTTAGCACACATTTTCTTTATATATACATGCTTTAGTTGAACTAGAATCATAAACATATCTTTATTTTTACTTTTTTAATTGTAAAAAAAGAACAAAAAACGGTTAAAAATCGTACTTAATTTTCTCATTCTAAAAAAAATAGAAATTTTCAATTTTTGTAATGATTTCAGTTCAACTAGAAGAGACGCATATAAAAAAAAGTATATTTCTCAAAAAATTGATTTCAGATAAAAATTGTGACCTCCAGGATGCACGCAAACTGCCGACCCAGGTGGCGACTTACAGTGTGCAGCAGCCGATATCTCGGGGATTTTTCAAGAAAAATGTTTGAAAATTTCAGTAAATGTTCTTCAACATATCTATAAAATAACCTCAAAATCTGAATAAAATATATTTATTCTTTATACTTTAAATAAATTCATGAAAATTGCTCTTAATACGTCGTTTTACACGTATTTCCCCTCTTAACCCCCTTAACGCATTTGCCCGTGTCTGACACGGGCGAAAGTTACCGGAAAATTCGCCCATGCCCGTGCGTTATTTTATTTCTAATGCCCGTCTGAGATCTGTTCACACTTTGTTTGTATAATATTTTTTCTCTATGTAACTTTTACCCCATCCCCCGCTTCCTAGTCACCCCCACAACCTGAAATTGCAAAGAATAACATACACTATACTAGTTTTTCAGAAAAAACTCGTGCTTTAAGGGGTTAACGTTCTCGAATACTTATCAAAATTTAAATTTAATCTATGTTTGTATATTTTCAGCTAAATGCAACACATTAAATTAGCTTTTATTAGTGGAAAAAAAAATAATGATAACACCCAAAGTAGGCTACAATTCATTTTCTTTTTCCTTAAACTTGAATAAATTTAGCTCCCTTCATAAGTAAACTGTAGCAAAGACAGATAAATCTTTTGGACAAAAGTAATGCATTTCAATTAAAATAAACATAAATATATAGAAAGCAGCAACTTTGGATCATTTGTTTACTTATTTTATTAGTACTTATAGTTGCACGCATATAACTGAACTTGTGCTGAAAAAGAAAAGAATAAGCTTTCTTTTTTATGTTATATTTTCATAAGATTGTTTACAGTGTTTTTAAGAAGGAAGTAGATTAACAGCAAGCTTTGAGAGGATTTTTTCTTAATTAAAAACACTTTTCACTCTAAATATGTCTGAAAAGGATTTTCATGTTAAATTAATTTTTTTTTCGAAATTGTTGCTGCTAGTAATGGAATGCACGCAACTTTAACGACTGTTTTTAAAGTTTTCAACTACAAGACAAAAAGTTAATTGCATGTTGCTCTACAATTTTTACCTTTGTGAAAGTTTGTTAAAACGCGTATAAAAAGTATTGTTTCAGTCCCTAAGTAGGTACAAAATTCTGAATTCTTGCGACAAAAATAATGCTTTAAAAGTAACGTGCTTCGAAAGAGAGAGAGAAAGATAAAATTAAAGGGGCTCCATCTAAACGAGGCTGCTACAACAGAAAGGAAAATAACCCACCTAAGCGGCCCTTAGATCACGCACTGTTCTTGATTCTTATGGTTTAGTTGCTTTATTCTTTTTAAGACTTTCTTCTTTTGTACTTTCACCGTTTCATTTCCTTTAAAAGCCATATGATCGTCTTTCGACTTTACTGAATGAGTGGCTTTTCTTTTAAAGCGACTTTTTTGAATGCGCATTCGACTCCCGTCTGGAATATTAAAGACGTGGGGTGTTTCTAAACGGTCTTCTTCGTGGATGAGCTTTGCATAAAAAGCGTATAACTTGGCGGTTTTTTTCTCTTTCCTTTTTCTTTTACTGTAAGCTACCAGCTTATTGCAAAAATGCTGAATGTAGACTTTATTATCAGAAAGTGTCTTCGAATTTAAAATTCAGTTTGCTCTCTATTAAGTATAATAGCATAAACTGAATTTAAGGAAACAGTCTGGAACTAGTTTAGTACGCTCGATTTGAGTTAGTTTCAAGCGTGCAGTTTTTAATTTAGTCTAGCAAACAGCAATTTGAATAACTTTCTCGTTTTCATGGTAATGGTTTTAAATGAATAAATATACCTTTGAAATGAAATAATAGACTATAAGAATTTAAACAAAAAAGTACTTACGTAACTGTAATTTATCTTTATGAATGTTTAATGTATTGGCCATATTTTCAAGTGATGCCATCAATAATAGTTTAAAATAATATCAATTTATCCTAAAGATGATGTTGAAATCATGAATAAAGCTAATTTGCAACAGAAATTGGTATTTCATTTTAGAAATTCTGCTTGCATTGAATTATATAGTTATTTCTTTAAATATTTTTAAACAATCATAGAATTAACTGTTTCGTCCTTTAATTTCAAAAAGTTATGCTTTAAAAACAAAATAATGCAATGCTTGTAAATAAAATGAAGCAAGCTGAAAAATTGGAGAGTAAAAATGCAGTAAAAATTTGTGTATTTATTTTCAAAGATACTTAAAACTTTTGAAAGAAACCATATATCACTTTATGTTATGTGGAAATTAGTGCCTTGAGTGTAAAAAATACTAGTCAAAACTATAAAAAGTGTAATATGTATGTGTATTAAGTAATCGTAATTTATTTTTTAAAAAGATCATATATGTTTTTAAATCATCTTTTTGCTGGATTTGTGTTAAAGTGCCACTTATAAAAAGTAAGTTGTGCTTCAGAAATACCGCACTTACACTTCATCTGCGCACTTGATGATAAAATATTGAAACCCAGTGATTTTAAATTTTCTTCAATTAAAGATCGGTAATAAAGGGATTCATTAAAATAATTGTAGAAATAGTCCGAAATCATCATATTTAAATAAAATTTGATGTGTAAAAAGATCATCGATATAATAGTCATGTCGAATGTGAGAAAAAGCCTCAGAATAATCAAATTATCAGAATAGTAAAATTACAGTTGCAGCCTCACTTTTTTTGGTACGCACTTTTAGTTAGACATTTTCTGTTTAGTATTTTTAGCCTTACAGAACGATATAGCTCTTGAAAAAAAAACAGAGGAATTTGCTTCAGCGCAATTAAGCTCTATGGGCAACGTTTTACACATTGGAAAATTTAACGTTGTTCCACTCAAATGTGCAATAAAAATTGCATACTAGCGTTTTGGAGTAGCAACAAGCCTCTATTCACTGCAAGAAAATTGAGCTATCTTTTTCTCACAACTGTATTAGAAGCCCCCTTTTCGACGCAGAAAACGTTTTGATCTTCCGAAACTAAACATGGTAACATCCGCTGAAAAGCTATTGGAAAAGTAAAGGAAAGGTTATAGAAATTGAAAGAAACGCGCCAACCAAAGCATGACTGGCTCAAAGAAACTTCAACACATGGAATCGCGTACTGCGACATCAAGGACGAATGAAAAGTAGATGTGGATTTTAAAGGCATGAGATACCTAATACTTAAGCACGAGATAAAACTAATACTTAATTAAATAAATTAATTTGAAAAAACACTAAAAACAAGCAGATTTTGGCAAGTTTTCCGCCAATTTTTAGCAGAATATAGAGGGTCAATGCCCCTTTTCAGACATCTCACTTTTTTACATCGCAATAATGCATATTATAAGTGAAAACATTAATTAATTCCAAGGAAAATGAATTTAAATCCATTTTGATGTCACAACATATAACATTTTTGCAAATTTTGAGATTTGAAATTTCCGGAAAATTCTAATGTGATGACAAAATTTGAAGGTCTTTTTTAGATTCAACACTAAAAATGTGATGAGAATTAATTATCACAATCTAAAACACACAACTATCGTAAGTTTTTGATATCAATAACAAATATTTTAGATTAGTAAATTCATTTTATTAAAGCAAATAATCTTTTTCGAATTTTTCAGCTGCAAATCTAAGGAATACCTTTCAAAATTACCGAAAGTTAGCATAGTGATCCCATTTCATAACGAACATTGGACTACCCTTCTTAGAACTGTTACGAGCATAGTCAACAGATCACCTGATGAATTGATAGAAGAAATCATTTTAGTTGATGATTTTAGTATTAAAGGTAAGGGCAATAAGTATCTGATACTAAAATATATTTTTATAGATTGTTTTAAAAAAGGAAAAAAGAAATACAACATTAAAATACATTATTACGTTTATGTATACACTATCTACCAAAAAGTATTTGGACACTTGGGATTTTAGACATTTTTTAAAAATTCTGAAGAAATATTAAACTTGTTGTTCTGTATTTTGTACCATGGAAATAACATACTAAAACTCACATTTAAGAAACAAAATTCAGGCTTAGGGCAATTAGGGGGAGGTTAAGAAATTAAAGAAGGAAAAAAAAAAAAACACTTTTGAACATCTTGTATCAGAAAATGATCGAAATGTCCTGTAACTTTCGCAAAACATTTTTAATTATGTACGCAATGCTTACAACCGCTTTCGTCAGAATAGCAGTAATATTTCTGAAGATGTGAGCATTTGTTTTAAATATTCGAAATTTTTCGCAAGTGATTTGCTTTTAACTCGCTAAGTTCTATCTCAAATTACATAAAACTTGCAGACAACTTGACAAAATAAAAAGTAAGTATGGTACCAAAACGTGGGGAAAATGTAATAAATAGTCGATGAGATTTGAGCAGTTTTATTAAAACAAATGTGATTGCGCATGCACGAAAGATATTGATTATTTTTTCTAATATTTTGGTAGTGAGATCTATGGAGCAACTTATGTAATAGTTTCAGTTGAATATTGATATTTTTCAAAGAGATATAGACCGTACAGTGAGCCGTATTTAGCAAGCTCTCAAATTGGAGAAAAAAGATAAGGGGTTTCCCACAAATTTTTATATTGCATAATAATTTTGGCAAAGTAAACAATAACGTTCAAATTCAGACTCCATAAAAACAAATAATGCAATTTAATTCAGTTTAACATCTGTCAATTTTCCAATTTATCATGCAATATAAAAGTTTGTCGAAAACCCCTTATCTTTTTTCTCCAATTTGAGAGCTTGCTAAATACGGCTCACTGTATGGTGTATATCTCTTTGAAAAATATCAATAGTCATCTAAAACTTTTACATAAGTTGCTCCATAGATCTCACCAAAATATTAAAAATAATAATTAATATCTTCGCGCATGCGCAATCAGATTTGTTTTAATAAAACTGCTCAAATCTCATCGACTAATTATTACATTTTCCCCACGTTTTGGTACCATACTTACTTTTTATTTTGTCAAGTTGTCTGCAAGTTTCATGTAATTTGAGATAGAACTTCGCGAGTTATAAGCAAAACACTTGCGAAAAATTTCGAATATTTGAAACAAATGCCCACATGTTCATGAATATTACTGCTATTCTGACGAAAGCGGTTGTAAGCATTGCGTATATACTTAAAAATGTTTTGCGAAAGTTACAGGGCATTTCGATCATTTTCTGATACAAGATGTTCAATAGGGATTTTCTTCTTCTTTAATTTCTTGACCGCCCCCTAATTGATCTAAGCCTGAATTTTGTTTCTTAAATGTGAGTTTAAGTATGTTCTTTCCATGGTACAAAATACAGAACAACAAGTTTAATATTTCTTCAGAATTTTTTTAAAATGTCTAAAATCCAAAGTGTCCAAATACTTTTTGGTAGATAGTGTATTGGTCCTCAAATCATTCTACAACTTCAACCAATAATGTATTTGCAACATGTATTTAGTCAGAAGCATTAAGCGTTTAATAGTTTATTTTAAAATGGTTCTTTCATGAGATGCCTGAATCCCAAAATGAAGCAACCTGCAATGGTATAAGACAAAACTTTTAACAAACTTTTCACAACACTTTTTAAATTGAACTTTTTTTAAACGGAAACATATCTATTAAGTAAGACGTCAAAATAAATAAAATGCACTTTAAAATGTTAAAGCTCCATCATTGCGACAGTGCTATTCATTAATATATAATGTCCTAGATACCATATAGCTAATTTATATTAGTACTACAATTATTAATATATTAATAATTATAAATAACATACTTTTTGCTTCCCCTTTTAATTATTAACAGTTTTTTCACATCACTGATACATTTAGCATTAAAAAAGCAATGATCAATTTTCATAAGAAGAGCAACTCTTATTGTTATGACTGTATATTACGAATTAATGCTCAAAAACTATTAAGATACTATTGAAGTCTAGTCACTGTATATTACCAGATAATCCAAAATTCAATTACCATTTCAAAACTAACTCATTCAGTAAAATACGCAGAAGAGTAAGAATTAAAAATTTTGTCAATTCCTGCTTCAAAGAATTTTCAAAACTTCAACCTTTTATTCGAAACTTATTTATTCAAAAAATTTCATTACTTTTTCAATTCAAAACTTTAAAATGTTTGATGAAATAACAAACACATTCGAAACTGGTGTACCGAATTTGAGACGTTAAATGACGCTGTCTGATTACAACTGAACTGTTTTTCACTTTTCTTATATATTTACTACTTCTCCTTTAATAAAAGAGCGCGATTGTAATGAAAATTATCCCTTTTGTTACCTAAGAATCATCTCTAGAACTTTTCTAGTTATTTTTGCTTTAAACTTCGAAAACTTCTTTATTTCAAACTTGTGTATTATCTTGTATCCATCTATGTGCATTATTCCGTGTGGATCATTGAACTCTCAAATGTTAACCTACTTTTGGGTAACCATAGGGCGCACTTAATTACATCAAAAAATTGTAAAAACATTGTACTCGCCGTTTTCAGAAATTACAAGAAATAGCTTTTTCAATACAGAAAACGTTTTGAGTATCTGAAGTTAAGTAGCAGTCGCAAAGACTTCAATATTAGAGAAAAATGTGCGTTGCATTTAGTTAAGCATAAAAAAAATTTCACTTTGTTTCCGTAAAACTAGTTTAATGGTGTGATTTCAATATTTTTAGCTCAACTGAAGACTACTTTAGATCAGTATGTGGCCCAACATTTTTCGAAGGTGAGAATCATTCGAGCTTCAAAGAGGGAAGGTTTAATCAGAGCAAGACTTCTTGGTGCAAAAGCAGCTAAAAGTGAAGTTCTTTTGTTCCTCGACTCTCACACAGAAGCCAATGTTAATTGGTTGCCCCCTTTACTTGGTAAGTTTAGTTTGTCGATAATAATAAGGCAGTCTAATCATACATACTGCTGGTTGATAAACTTCGCGATATGATAGTTTGTCACTTATAACCCTTACACAAAGGCCCTTTAATTTTGAAAGTGCTGCAGAGTTTTTATAAATGACAGCATACTCAACTACCTCTATTTTTGATTAGGTCAGAGCGTGGTCCAAACATGTCAAGAATCAAGACGCGTTGAAAAAAAAAGTCTAAATCTTTATTTAAAGTCCTTTTCGAAAGTAAAATGACAAAAATTAAAATCTGATAACTGCTTTAATTTGGATGTCACTAGAAAGAAACAAATGCGATTTCTTATTTAATTTCATTTTTTTATTCCAATTCAAAATAACATTTTTCTCTTCTTTGCATTCACTATCGCAATCGTTATATCTTTTCAGAACCTATTGCTAAAGACAGAACGTACGTAACTTGTCCTTTTATAGATGTAATTGATTTTGAAACGTTATCCTATCGAGCCCAAGATGAAGGAGCTAGAGGCGCCTTTGATTGGGAACTGTACTATAAGCGTTTACCTCTTTTACCAGAAGATCTAAAAAACACTGCAGAACCATTCAGGTAAGTGTATTCAGGTTAATGTATTCAGTTAAATACAGGTGTATTTTTTCATTAATCAAGTACACTTCATTTCACAAAATAACTGGAAAACCGTAAGTCGTCTCAATGGTGAATGGGGTTGTCGTTATCGCCTTGAAATATTATATTGTCGTTCATGAATGAAATATTTCAATGTAGCAAAAATTTATATTCACATCAACGTTTGTTTTTTGTACGTAGCTAATTGGTTTCTTATTGTTAAAGCCTATATGCAAGTACATAAACAATACTCGTACTGTAAATTTTAACTTTTATCATATTTTTTTTCTTCTATAGTTTGAGAATTTTATGCTTTAAATGGACAGCTGTCTTCATGCTGTTGTTTGCCACACGAACAAAGCACGTAAGGGAATGGGGGTCAAAGTGAAGTGGTTCAGAGAAATTATTTTTTCAAAATGAACAAATAAGAAATTCTTTTTCAAAATAACAGTACCTAAAGTGAGAGCCATGTATTTGATAATAGAATTTCCGCTGAAACATATTTTCTTTTATTGTTTTGGGCAGTAAACTTTTACGTTAAAATGAAAGTAGAAAATTATCAGTTTTCCCCAAATGTATTGTTAAAGCCTGTATTGGCAAAGTGAAAAAGGGAGAATTTTCTAGGTACTTTTGCTGAAACTAGGGCTAAATTTGCATGTGGGCTTACGAGATCTCAGTTTATTTTCAATTTTATGTAAATTCTTACATATTAGAGGTAATTTAGATCATTCATGTATCAAAATAAGTTCTAAAGACTATAGGGATCCCGCATTGCTTTCCTCAGAAATTAAGTCTTCAGGGTAACTAAACGATCTCTCATTTTATGCACTTATATTAGTCTAACCGGCTGAAAACACATAACCGTTAGGGACCGTCAGGGGATCTGCAACTTTAAGTGGAATCCTAACCTCTAGAACATAATCGGAGAAAATGCTAGACCGATCAATAAAATCCATACCCTACCGGGATTCAAACCCGAGACCTTGGCGCGGAAACTTTCCGCTCTATAGAATATTCGAATATGCCACTGGACGGCTTAAACAGTTTAAAACCACCCTAGATTAAATAATGTTACCTTAAATTTAGTCCGATTAAGTCAGTAAAATCAATTGAGTATTTTGGAGTTCTGGCCAAGTCAATCTAAACGTATGTATATATATATATATATATATATATGTATACATATTGGCGATTCTAAGTTTGCAATTAAATTTAATCTGATAAAACTTAAAATGAGCTAGTGTGAGTCTGATGAATTCAGTCAACTAATTAGTCGATTGAAAATTTAGTTATTTGATGCTCAACATTGGTGTAGCGGCCACATTGAAATGCAATTTTTGCCCCTCATGCACTTGACAAGTTGTACTAAATATTTGAAATATAAACAGGCCTAACATTATATAAACACTACTGGACATCAGTAGGTCTTAATTAATATTTTAAATATTAATAATAGCAACTTTTTGGTTATATAATAATCAAAAATATTTAACTTAACACAAAATATCACTACATAAGTACCCAATTTTGAAAATGGCTTGTATCATAATATACCTTGACTTTTACGGGAAACTATGTTTTTACTGGAATCAACCATATGTTATGTAACTTGTTTAAAATTTTTATGAATAGGTGGCGCTGCAAACAGAATAAATATTTTACTATTTCACTTTGCCCTACATTTCCCTACTTGTGCCCATTAGGCATAGAACTTTATTTAGGTCTCTGTTTCTCAACGAGAGCGATATGGCCCCCTGGGGGCCACAGAAAAAATCTAGGGGCCACAGGAAAAATATGAAAATAGGGGAACCATGAGCCTCGTGAAAGTGACCATGGCTGATGTATTTCAAAATCCTTGGTAAAATCTCTTACATAAGGATAAAGTTTTTCATATAGTTTTTACCGAGTCTATAGTTTCATATAGAGGTACATAAATGACACATAATTGTGTATCTTAATTTTAAAAAAACCCTCAAAGCAAAGCATGAGGTTTGCATTAGTTAAATACATGTACGCACGTTATTTTTTTCTCAGAGAACACTTTTTAAAAGAAAAACCCCAGTCATATATTTTGGAACTTCAGGATATGCATTGTTCTTGCAAAAGGACGCATAAATAGTCCTTGGAAGGTGACTTTACAGTTAGTATCGTAAAAATGCTTCTTACATGTCTTGGTTCTCATGGGGGGAAAAATAGAAAAATAAGTTTTAATTATTAGCATTTCTTTCATGTTTTTCTCAGTTTTCCTCCTAATAATATATCTTTAGTTTTGTATAATATAGTTTTTAAGTTTCAAAATTGTATGGTATGTTGCACCTTTCGTTAGCCTTTTTTCTGTAAAAGTTATTTTTACAGAAAAAAGATTTAAAAAAAAATAAGAACCTGAAAGAAGACCTGATGTACCGTAAATTATTCTACAAATAAATTTAAGTCAATTAATATTTAAAAACGAAAAAAGCTTGAACGTAGGCTTATTAGATGGAGAATATGTTTGCATCTCTGTCACTCCCTCCCCTTCATAATTTCAGAATTAATAGTGAATCAAATATCTTCTCCATTAAAGATCTTCAACATCTCCATTTTACGCTTCACTATTTTATTTGAACATCTTTGAGCAGTTAAAAGAAACGACATTCGGCTTTGAGAGGGAATTTGAATCCTTAATTAAACCTCATTTACTAAGGAGAATGAATTTGCACTAACTTTCTCTAAAAAGCATTTTTGATGTTGAAACTGTACATGAATGGGTTGAAGAGATTCTAAATGTAATTTATTTTATTTTATTTTTCTCCTCTGAAGGAAAGGAATTAAAATTAAAGCACCCTAATAAGTCAGCGAAAAAGTCTTCGCTGACTTATTAGGGTGCTTTCACACCGAAGGAGGCAGTATCTCCGTCTTTTCTCATCCGCGCAAGCGCAGAATATATTTTTGAAAGAAAAAATATGCTCTGGCGCTTGCGTAGAGGATAAAAGACAGGAATATCTGTCTTTGCCGCCATTGGTATGAAAGCACCCTTAACGTTCACGTAGTTTATGGATCGACTGGACAGTCTGATTCAATTAATCAATCCGCGAAAAATGACGTTATTTTTCACACAAAAGTGAGCGGGTCAAAGGTTTTTATGGTAGGAACAAGGGTCAAAGGTTTTTATGGTAGGAACAAATGATTGTATATGTGTGTGCATTTTTTTTTTTTTTTTGTTTTTTTCTTTTTTTTATATCATATTTTACATATAAACACGCACAAGTATATAAATGACTATGTATATATGAGAGGAGCCACCAAAGAATTTGACGCTCCTAAGGGGGCCACAAGTCAAAAAATGTTGAGAAACCCTGAACCAGATAATGCGATCAACGGAATATGAATCGTCATGTGCAAATTAGTTGAATCCATACCTCATAGGATTTTTGTTTGTATCGTCGTTATTTCTCACTAATTATGCTTCATATTTCATAATTGTCTGTGTATCATTTTCATCACATTCTACACACTTTCATTGTGCTGCATTTTATGTGTCGGGAAATATGTAACTAAAGCACATGACACATTTTTGGTCCAATAACATTCGTATGAAGAGCCAAAGTAAATTTGATAAAAGAATAAAAGTTATCACATCTGATTTTTAGAACTATACGCTCTTTTTCACTTAACTTTTGTCTTTTTTGCATAAATAGTCCTTGAAAGATCACTTTACAGTTAGTATCGTAAAAAAGCTTCTTACATGACTTGGTTTTCATGGGGGGGGGGGGGGGTGAAAGAGAAAAATAAGTTTTAATTATTAGCATTTCTTCCATGATTTTCTCAGTTTTCCTCCTAATAACGTATCTTTAGTTTTGTATACAGCTTTTAAGTTTCAAAATTCTATGGCGTGTTGTACTTTCGTTAGCCTTTTTTTCTGTAAAAGTTATTTTTACAGAAAAAAGATAAAAAAATAAATAAGAACCTGAAAAAAGGCCTGATGTACCGTAAATTATTCTACAAATAAATTTAAGTCATTAAATATTTAAAAACGAAAAAACCTTGAACGTAGGCTTATTAGATGGAGGATATGTTTGTATCCCAAGTAAGTTTTAAAAAATGCATACATTTTTAACCTCTTCAGACCCCGGAACTAAGCACAAACAATTTTGACGCAATTTTTTGGTTCTCTGATTTAAAAAATGATTACAAAACAAAATAACATTTTTTTTTAATTTTAATTAATAATTAGTAAAAATAATAATTAATCCTCAATTTCCATATTCTCCATGTTTTTAAAACGAAGTAAACTATCCGTTGATTAATTTCAAAAACAATTGGATGTTTTAGCTTTCAAATTGCACAAACAGTTGTTAATAAACAGTATTTTAAAATGTACCCAGTTGGGTGCACTTGGAATGAAGAGATTAATTAAAAGTATTTTTTTCTGATCAATAAAAATTGGGGGAAGTTGGTATATTTTACGTTACAATGCAGGTCCAATAAGTATGTTTTGAGGCTCCAATAAAATAAGAAAAGTTCAGAAGGTATTGTTTAGCTCCAGTGAGAAAAGGCTGACATTGCCGAGAGTCCTAGAAAAAACAACAACCCAACTCAACTCTCCCTTTTTCACTGAACTCCTCAAGAGGAAAAGAACTTTCTTAAGGTCAGACATCTTCTTGTTGGAGCCGAACAATGCACCTACAATTATCATTATCATCACCGCCATGACACACACAGGTGCGCCAGGAATTTCTCGGAGCATTTTTCCATTCTGCCCTCTTGCTGGCCGGGATTGTTTTTTTAATTCCTATTAATAGCAGTTTTAAAGTATTTTTTTTGTATAAACTAGTATTCTTAGTTTTCTTCTCCCACAAATTTTACGCCCCATTAAAACACAATTAAACACCGCCAGTACTCAAATTATCTTCGTTTTTACAAGAAGTGTAAATGGAATATCACTTTCCGTTTACATAATTTTTCCTTGTATTTATAAGGAAAATTGATTTCCCATGTGGTCAAAACAATTTTCCAAACGTTTTCCCGAGAACTAGTTGAATAAAATCGTAATTCCTTAAAGAACTTGTGCCCATGCTTTTGCTGTGAAAGATTTACAGGACCGAAACGTCCATGCAGAAAATATCAGCCAATAATATCCAAATATACTTCCATTAGTTTTGATATCTATTCCGAAAAAAGAAATTTTATTCTTTAGGTGTGAAAACAGCATTAATCATCAAATATACATACTCCAGAAACTTCCAAAAGAACTCGAAGATATATCACAAAATTTAATATGATTCAGCTTGTCAGATACAGTCCACAAAAAGCAGAGCGAAATGTCAGTACGTTTAGTTCAAACCAAAGAAAATTCAGTCGAAGCAGAAGAAAATTTCTTTGCTTCCAATTTTATTTTTCCTACTGGGAAAAAAGCTAGATAAAAAGAATGTGAAAGGATCAAAATGATGTGAGCATCAGCTGTTTTATTTTTATGGCTGCTTAGTTCGGTTATTCAAAAATATATTTTAGCGCAATTTATCCTAAGTCCTTGCCATGTAAAATACAAGAAAAAACTTTAAAGCGTAATTAAAATTATGCAGCTTTAATTAGGCTTTTAAAAGGTTGTAGAGCATTTTTAATTTCAAGTCTAGATTAAACTTTCTGTATTATAAACAAAGCTGAAGCCATTAAAATTATTCCTACATCAATCAAATTCTTTAACATGTACCTAAATATGCTGCTAAAAGGTTTATTGAACATTTCACAATATTTATGCTTAGATTTTTGTTACTTTTAAACTTAATTATTTAATTTTAAAATACTAATAATAATGTATTATAAGTAGTTTTATTACTTTATGAATTATTTATTTGTTTTAAAAATAATTTTTATCAGCAAAAATTTATTACTTTAAGAATTAATTGTTTTAATTTAAAATATTATTATAAATGACTTATCTTTTGAAATTTCGGTTGCTATAACTCTTATATTTCGAAATAAAAGATTCTGAAACTCGATAGTTCAATTACGATTAATCTGTGAGTTAATGTACTCATCTATAAAGATCAGATGAATGAAAATCCTTGTCATTTATAATGTATCTTATAATCCCTCCCTTGTTAAACTTTTTCCAACACTTGATTGCATTTATCTGATCAAGAAAAATCACTTCTAATGACAAGTTTACTTTTGCAGAAGCTAAAACTTTTAACTTAAATTGTCGACCCGTGCGCAATTACGCATTGCGTACCAAATTGTTTTGTGTGGCATTCCATTCTTTAAAAATTTGGGAGAAAGGACACCATGAAAAAGAATAGAAAAAAGCAAACGGGTGTTGGTGCAAAAAAAGATATGTAATTGAACACATCAGTACCAAATAGCTGGTACAAATTTTTGTCCGCTATTATTTAGATATTCAAATTAATAAAATAATCACAATAATAATGATAATTATTTTTGTTATTAGTATACATAGCATTAAAATACAATCACGAAACAGTTCCATTACTAAAAATATAGTTACTGTTGGTTAGTTAGGCTCTACACATTCATAATGTAAATGAATGTGTAGAGCCTAACGATTGAATAAGTTTAACATACAGACGCAGCTAAAACTGACCAATTTGCTACACAATAAAAACAGAAGAGCTTCTTGTTTGTTTACTTGCTAACAGATGGCACCAGCATACACAAAACCAATTAGGCATCATTTAAAGGACCTCTTCCCAGATGATTTTAAATCTCAAATTTAAGATAAGCGGCACATTTTTAGACCGGGGGTCGATTTTTCGTCATTAGCCGGCACGATAAGCTTTAAAATGAGGGGTAAATCATGGAATTTGATAAAGGAATAAGGAAGATCTCGCGGTCCGACAGAAAACAGGCTAGAGAAATAATAGATATAGATTTTTTGATCAGGTAAAGAAAAAACATGAAAATTATAGAAAGCGAAAATCACAACATATCTAGCTACAAAACTCATGTAGATAGAGCAGTAATAAGTATTTTTAACAAAAGGGGGGAAAATTGGGAGCTGAAATCGTTGGTTTTGGAGCAAGCATTGGGTAATTTAAAAGCTGAAAGTTTTGTTCAACAAATAATTTTAAAAATCACATTTGAATTTTTTCTCTTTTCATCTTTCTTTCATTTTTCCCCCACACCTTGACTACTGTAAACAGTTTGGTGATATATTTGCCGGAAAATGATGCCTCTTTGCTGATTACAAAAGATAGTGATTTATTTTACTCATTTTGGTGCTTACTTGTGTATGTTGCACCAAAATATAGTAAAATTACTCGCCATGCTTTGCAGCCTGCAAATTCGTACTATTTTGTGGTGCAGCATACCAAAGAATTTTTTATAGAGTAATATTAAACTTTCTTAAATACTGTTTGAACGAATCTTTTCAGCTTCATCATGCATAGTCAATTAAATTTAGTTATCAGTTTCCCCCCCCCCCCCCACATAACCTTTAATTTATTTTGATATTTGTTTGATGCATGTCTGACAAGGCTCAGACTAAAATTATGAATCAAAAATGAAATTATTCAAGTTTCAGAGGTGTATTACTAGAAACCTTCAATACACAATCAAAAGTAGGCTTGGATTTCAGGGAGCTTGTGTGATATATTTTTAAAAACTTAAATAATATATTCATCCAAATCTTAAAAATTTCGTTATCATAATCAATTTTTAAAATAAAAATTCTGACCAACATTTTTAAAATTAGAGAGTTTCAGAATGTGTTTGCTTTATGTAACTAAGAACTAATAAGGAAATTAATACGACTTTAAAAAGAACTACGAAAAGAATTTTACTTTGTATCGCAAAATGGTAACACGGTTTTCACTGTCAAAAACACCCATTAAAAAAAAGAGTAAAATATTATAGCGTTTAGCTGAAACAATTAAAAACAATTACAAAATGCCGCAGTTCCTATTCTTATTTTCTTCTCAGAGAGGGAAAAAGCTAGTATTCACAAAAAGAAAGTGACCGAATCAAACTTCAGTAAACGCCAACTGAAGTTTTATTCTTCGTTTTCCTGTGTGTTGTTAGATTAAACATTTATTGTTGTGAAATATATTACGTACGATTAGCTCATAAGAACTGAAAGAATTCAACTAAATTTTTCAATAGCATGCAAGCTTTCTTTTATCTTATACAGTTAATTACTAATTTAAACAAATTAAATAATAAATTGACATTTATCTTAAATATATTTTTTGCCAATAGGAAAAAAAAAGCATTTTCCGAACATTACCGTAAAACGGGGTGAATAGAAACAGTGGGGTGAATAGAAACAAAACTTCTTGCATATATATTACTCTAAATATACCTATAATGACTGCAAATTATTTATAACTGATATTGGTTTCGAGTTGGCAACACTCAAAGGCAACAGGGAAATTATGTTGTGTTTTTTTGGCCACACTGTTTGTTGATTTTGATAGCACGTTTTTGAAGAAGTACTTTTCTGAAGATTTTTTGTCTACTTTGAACTTTTCTGGTAAGTAAAAATACATACTATATATATATGCCTATATAAGTGTAAAGACTAAGTTAAACATCAATATAAAATTGTAATAGTTGTTCTTGGTTCTACTGTTAACCAAATATTTTCTAAAAATTTTTACATTTCATACCCAGACAGCACAAAACGTCCTTTGGATGACCATTTTATGTCCAGAACGTCCAAATCTGGTCCGATGCCAAAACCGATAAAATTTGGACATCCTCAGATGGGTCAGACAGGACGTCCCTGTAACTACCACTTTGCTTTACCTACGGACGTCCAAAAGTGATCCACATCCTTTCAGGTCGTACCACGGACTTGATTTTCGGATGTCCTAGGGACTGCACTCAAAGGATATCCCGCGTACTGGTCAGACCGGACGTCCTTGTAACGACCACTTTGTTTTACCTACGGACGTCCAAAAGTGATCCGCATCCTTTCAGGTCGTACCACGAACTTTCTTTTCGGATGGCCTAGGGACTGCGCTCAAAGGATATCCCGCGTACGGGTCAGACAGGACGTCCCTGTAACTACCACTTTGCTTGACCTACGGACGTCCAAAAGTGATCCGCATCCTTTCAGGTCGTACCACGGACTTTCTTTTCGGATGCCCTAGGGACTGCGCTCAAAGGATATCCCGAGTTTGAACTAAATCATACGTTTGTAGGATATTTTTCTCAACTTAGAAGACAATTTTTATTTTGTAATTTTTTTCTTTTGTTTCTTTATTTTATGGTTTAATAGAAGAAAAGCAGGTTTAATATTTAAAAAATAAGTTGAACGTTTTACCATTTCAGGCAAAAATAGCTAAAACTACATGAAAAATAATGCTGATTTATGTTTTCTAAAGTTAACTGCTGATACAAAATTGATTAATTTTCTTGCACATAATATATTTACGCCTGCTGTATTTAAGACATAAGAAATATTTTCTCCGAAATTGTAAAATTTCACATAAACCATCCAATTTTTATCGCAAGTCTAAGGAAGTCCACATTTTGACATCCATAGACGCGTCAAGCATGACGTCCTTGCACCTTACATTTTGTTTAGCTTACGGATGTCCAAAAGTGATCCGCATTCTTTCAGATCGTACCACGGATTTTCTTTTCGGATGTCCCAGGGACTTCATTCAAAAGATATCCCGCCTTTGAACTAAATGATACGTTTTTAGGATATCTTTGTCAACTTCGAAGATTTTTTTTTCCTTCTTTATTTAACGGCTTACTAAAGAAAAAAACAGGTTTATTATTTTTTAGAAAAAATTGAAATCTTTGCTATTTCAAGCAAAAATAGCAAAAACTGAATGAAAATAATATCAATTTATGTTTTCTCAAGTTACTGCTGATATAAAGTTGATTAATTTTACTCCACATAATATATTTACGAATATTTTCTTATAAGTACGAGAAATATTTTCTCGAAAACCGCAAGAGATCTCTCAATACTTGGCCTTGAAGGCAATGAGCTGGCGTCAATTCTGTTCTGACTCAGATGGTTAATCCACCAAAGTTTATAAATACTTATCATGTTCTTTGTGTCGTCAGTTGTACTGTATCTGTTAAATGTATAGCTTAAGATGTTATTTTGTCTATTATCAGCAGAACGTGGTTCTCGAATACAGTAATATGCAGATGTTTTCATAGCCTTAATCCATTCGTTTCGTTGTGGTTTTGTGAGAGAATTTTGCTTTTAATTTTTGTTTTTATCGGACAGGATGTGTTCTGAAAAGGAACTTTGTGGAGTATCGCTTTTTGATGGCGACAGAAAACGAATTTTTCTGTTTGGAAGCGGCGTATGCTTTCAAGTTCTCACTACTAAGTGATAGCGTTCTAATATCACTTAAAGATGAAACCAGTGCATGTGAAATTTGGAAGAAATAATAAATAATTGTGGCAAATTGGTATATTTTAAACGTAACTGAAAGTTGTTAAACTTTCAAATGAAGAAAAGTGTGCTTTTTTCGGCAGTATGTTTCATTTCTGGAAATGTTGTAAAGAATGAATTTATTGTGGATTCCGGAGCAACACGTCTTGTTTCGCGTAGCTTTAAGCGAAAAGGAGTGGATTACAGTGAAACATTTTCCCCTGTGATAAGTATGCCAGCTTTGCGTTTAATGCTTGTGATGATTTTAAATGAAGATTTGCATGCATTTGCTTAAGATGTAAAAACAGCTTTCTAAAATGGTAAGTTAAATGAAGATGTTTTTATGGATCAGCCCCAAGATATGATGATAACAGTGGACGAAAATGTAAACTTTAAAATAGTTTATATGGATTAAAACAGTCACCTCGTCAATAGTTTCAGAGGTTTCTTGAATTTGTTTCAAAATTAAATTTTCAATCTCTTGATAATAGACCTTGTATTTTATTCGTAACAGTGATAATCATAAAATTATAATTGCTCTTTATGTAGATGATATGTTAGCAGCAGGCCCAAAGGTCAATGAAATTAAAGTACTTATTTATTTACTATTTAAAGAGATTAACATGTCAAAATGGTAAAGTGTTTCTGAATTCTTAAGTATATTAGATTGACATTCACGTCTGATAGTTTGATAATGGATCAAGAATCTTATGTAATTAAGTTGTTAAGTAGATTTAATATGATAGAATGTAGACAAAGTGATATTCATGTTTTCCCTAAGTCTACACCATCTGATTGCAAAAATGAAAAACCCTTTAATGGTCAATTTGAGTAGAAATTTTTTTCTATCTTAAAAAAAAAACATTTTAAACTATTCTTTTTTATTTCTGTTTATATACTTTTATTAAGTTGGCTGCTTTTGGACTATAATTTTTCTACATTAAATGTCTGTGTTATTATTTTGAACTTCATATAAATTTCTTATCATACTACATCATTACCTGTTTGTAGAGTGCTGTAATCACAATTTTGCTATTTGCCTAACGATCAGGAAAAACCCATAAAAACTATCAGGCAATCTTAAACACCATACGTATGTGTACTACAGTCATTCAGGGTAACTTTGAAAAACGTTATTTCTTTTAGTATAGTTGACTAAATAAAATAGAAGGTCCAGTGCTACACTCAGCCAAATAGGTTATAACTCAGTTTTCTACTCCTAATTTTTAAGTTCAGTCAAATATACTAAAAAATATGACGTGGTTCAATGTTACCCCGCAAGGTTCAAAATTTCCCTGAATTACTGTATTTAATAATTATTCTTATATCAGTTTGTCCGTACTGGCATTTATTTTCTTTATTTATATTTTTAAAAGTTGTTTCTCATTTGTTGTATTTAAATAGTTGAATTCTAGGATTTCTTTGAACAATATTTTATGAATTGTAAGACAATTTATTCTCATTATTACGATGCTTATTAGTAATAAAAATTTAATTAAAAATAATATACATAAAAGCAAACCACTTTATTTATCATTGTCATGGATATCATTTTCAGTAGTCATAGAAATATCTTACTTGTACTTTAAATCATGTAATGGTATTTAGGGTTTTGACAAACAATATATTAAAATAAACTATTGCAAAACAAAAAGTAATTCTCATAAAACCGAAAAATACTTGGAGGGGGGAGGGGGGAATTTTTGTTAGGAAACAAAGCTAGGTGAAGGGAAGTTTCAAAGAGTTAAATCATTATTTATTTTCCTCTTTGCCCTTTTCATCCTGTTTTTACATCAAAACATGTGAATAAGTATTTGCTTTCATAACTTTTTCCTGTCCAGAGAAGGAGAAAGCGAAAGTGATGAAAAACTTTCCCATCTCCATGATTTTTATAACTATGTACTAATTTGTTTCAATAATAAAAAAAGGTTTTAACTTCTGAACCGTGTGTTTATTTTATTTTTTCAATTTTTATTCTATTATGATTTTTCTGATTCTGAAACTGAGAACTCTTTATCAACTAATTATTATATCATTTCTGATTTTAATTATAGTACTATCATTTAATAAAAAAATCATAATTATATTTTATATAGAATATATATAATTATATTTATATATTAAGAGTTGTTTTCTAGTAAAATTTCTCGAGGCATTTTCAAAATAATATATATATATGTACATATATGCACTTCATTGAAATTTTAAACTTTGTGTATTGTGACGTATTCAAAATGAGAATGAATATGAATCCAATAGTACAACATGTTTTTAAAAAAAGTATGAATAATTATTTACTCTAAGCAGTGATTGTCATATCAGTTGTTATTAAATTCCAAGGTAACATGAAATTAGAAACAAAAGTTATCACAAGTTCGCTGAAAATATTTTCCTCGTGCATTAAATTATTTACTTGAAATATTGGTATAACTTGTATTTCAAACGAGCAGAAATTAAAAATATAAATATGGGTTGCTTAAGGGAAATTTCAAATAAAGATTTTAAAGACAAATTATATATTTAAATTGCTGATATATGTAGTAGTCCCTATTTAATTGTATGCAAAAATTGTTTCAGAACGATTATACTATTTTCATCAAGTACTCGTATTATCATTTTCATAATGAACAAATGATAAATTGCAAGTTTCAGTATATGATTACAGTGAAACCTCTCATAAAGACCACCTCTATAAAGAGACCACCTCTCATAAAGACCATTTTTTTAAGGCCTAAAACTTCAAGCTATAGCCTCAATGTTAACTTTCCCTCCATTAAAAGACCACTTTTTTCTGTCTCCCTCCCTGTGAGACCACTTTTTCAGAAGAACAGGTAGGATTATTTGCCTAGGGGAATTTTGAAATACACGTATCTCTGAGAAAAACAGGACCCAGCTAGTAGGTAGAGGAAGCTATTATCCCTGTTCCTAAAATTGGGTGGGTGATAAGCACCTGGTCAGGGACTGGGAATTGGACCAATGAACTTGTTCATTGGTCCTTGAAGACCCCTGTGAAGTGTGAAGTAGAGTCATTTATGGTAATGATTGGTCGACATTCGGTTTGTTACTTTTCTTGGAGAGCTATGGACATTATTGACTTCACAGGGCATTTCTCTTTTAAATACTTGTAGTCAATAATTTAAAAAAATTCTTTGGAACACATTCTGATTCAGATGACGAGCTTCCTCCTGTGAAGCAGTCATCAATTTCCTTTCAAGAAACTCTAAATGAAATCAATAGATCAATAGAAAATTCAATTCCTGCTAGAGGTGACTCTAAAGTGAACATTTTGTTTGAGGAACTCTTAAGTTTAAAGATAAAGATTGTTATAATGAGAAATTAATGAAAGCAAAGCAAACTTCGATTAATTCTTTTTTTAAAGCTGTTCAGTCATAAAATAGTAATAAAAACAAGTTTTAGAATAGTGTTTTGTTGCATTATTGTATGAAGCGTTGTTTTAGTCTTTACCTCTATTCAGAGACCACCTCTCTATAAGAACGATTTTCTGCGGTCTGGTGGGTGGTCTCTTTAGAGAGGTTTCACTGTATATAGCTCAAAGTGTTAACATTAAAAAAAAATACTGGTTTTATTCAGTCCTGTAGCTGTTTTGTGGATACTTCTTTTTCAAAGTAGTATTTGTTAAAACCTTAGTATTTCCTGCTGCAAGCTACAAATTTACATTTACAAGATAACTGTTTTAGAACATTTAATCAGAGGAGTTATATACATGTAAAAAAAAAGTCAAATTACTGTTGAATTGATGTATTAAAATTGCATCTTGCTGGTATAAACACCGAATAATATCTAAAAGAAGTCATGTGAATATTCTAAAATAGTTTCAAAGACATGGGAGGATAAACAAATAATTCATTGACATCCTTGGGATATCATTCTAACGAGGGAAGCGTCCTGTGGGCATTTAAATATGTTGTAGTTTTAATGTCCTGGGGAGCAATGATCTGTATGTCCAAAAGAGGGCCGGAACAGTCACATATGTCCTAGGGATCTCACTGGAATGTCATTAGGCCGTTTAGAAGTATTGTCCTTTTAGCGTCTTGGGAACCTTACAGCGCGATTGTCCAAAATAAAGCCTAAATATGAACGATCGGACGTCCTTAGGACCAATTGAGAACAGACAATTCGCGGACATTAGTTCTACCCTGGGATATACTTTGTACTTCGCAGGATAAAAAAAACACGTCCCTCGGACGACCTGTTTTTACGAAGATGTCCTGAAATGACATCATTGGATATCCTAGGGACCTCACTGGAATGCCTTTAGGACGTTTTGATATGTTGTCCTCTTAACGTCCTGGGGACCGTATTGAGGGCTTGTCCAAAATATAGCCTAAACATGAACGATCGGACGTCCTTAGGACCAATTGAGGACAGACAATCCGCGGACATTAGTTCTTCCCTGGGATGTACTTTGTACTTCGCAGGATAAAAAAGACACGCCCCTCGGAAGTCCTGTTTTTACGAAGAAGACACGTCCCTCGGATGTCCTGTTTTTACGAAGAAGTCCTGAAATGACATCCTTTGGATATCCTAGGGACCTCCCTGGAATGTCTAGGACGTTTCGATATGTTGTCCTCTTAACGTCCTGGGGACCGTATTGAGAGCTAGTCCAAAATATAGAGTAAACATGAACGATCGGACGTCCTTAGGACCAATTGAGGACAGACAATCCGCGGATATTAGTTCTTCCCTGGGACGTACTCAGTACGTCGCAGGATCAAAAAAACAGGTCCCTCGGACGTCCTGTTTTTTCGAAAAAGTCCTGAAATGACATCATTTGGACGTCCGAAGGACGAAGTTATGCTGTCGGGGTAGGTCAGTTATTGAAATTTTGCGGTGTGAATAGAAACAGCACGTTTCCGGTTTTAAAAATGTGGTTTGCACCTCTAGATCTCAAAAAGGTTTTCTCAATGCTTCCAGGTATCAATACTGGTGTAGACAAAGACCAGGATACCACCAACTTGAATGAATCCGCTAATGGGATTGACATTAGCTTTACACATCTTCTCCAAAGTATGAGACAAGATCAGGCAACTAAATCCAGGAAAAAGGGGGACCAAAATAAATATCACACCTGGTAAAAGTGCAGGCGTTGAGGATTTTAAAAACTTTGATGGAGATTTAGACCCCAAACTTCACTTATTGAAGACCAAAACAGATGTTGCTCCAAACAGGTGAACCCAAGGGAAAAGGAAGCCAAGAGAAACTGAAAACTTATCGAATCATCATCAGAGAATGATGGTGCCTATTCAGTGCAGGACAGCGACGAAAAACTGATTTTGTCCACTTCAGAATCTTCTGAACTAGACGAAGTTACTGGTTGGTAAGGTTAACGAAAACAAAAGTATCTCCGTCAATAAAGATGACCACATGGTAGTCAAAGTATATGGCAAAACAAAAACGTGTTTTAGATTCTATGTTTGAAAAGTTGTTTACCTTGAAGATGATGGTTTTTCTTTGTCACATTTTAAAAAAGAGAACCTGCAACCAACCTGGAACCAACAAGTTCGCTATAACAGATTTATTTCTGCAGACTTTTGTCTCCAGGAAAGACGTTCAGAAACTCTCATCACCAGTTCTCTGTTCAAGTGCACGTTTCAACGACATGTTATGCTTCAACGATGATCTTTCTGATTTAACAGTTTATTGATGATACCAGGGAACACGGTAAAGAGTTGTGTCACATTATTTCATGTTTAGTTATACGTATTTCAATAATCCTGTGTCATCGATATTCTTGATTATTTTACTGATTTTTTGCGTCAATAAACAACTATCTTGGGAAGTAATTTAATATTTATTCATTTCCTATTATCAAAACATATATTTTACTGTTTCTTTTCAACCTTATTTAATTTCAAAAGAAACAGACATGCTATTAAAAGGATGTTTCTATTAACCCCTACCTGCGGGGTGATTAGAAACACCATGTTTTTTTGTTTTTTTTTTTTATTTCATGGAAATAAAATATTAAAATAATAATACATGAACAGATAGACCCTATAGAGACCTGAGTTTGGGTAATAATTTGTATTTTTTAGAGCAAGACAAATATGAAAAATTTAGAACCAAAGCTCAAAAGTGTTTCTATTCACCCTGTTTTACGGTAGATAAAAACAGACAATCTTCTTAAATGTTTGCTTTCTGTATCACGATTTCAATTTATATTTGAGTATGGTAAAAATATATGGTAAAATAATGCACATTGTGATTTTACAAACTTTTTCTTCAATGCAGATAAAGAAAAGTAATTGTTTTTATTTTGTTTTTTTTTTACTTACATGAACATATCTCTTTAGAAATAAACATATTTAGAAATATAAATGAAATTAAATGAGTTAAATTCCAGCAATAATAGAAATTAAAGGAGTTTCCTTTAACGGTGTACAGAGCATTGTATGGCTGGTGCTTCTTGTATGCTTACGAATTGATGACATAAAATTTTTTTTAAACTTTACAACTGTATTATTTATGCCTAAGAATATGATCAATGTTTTCAAGAAATACTCATGACAGAATCTTATATCAAATATGATTCTTTTATATACATATATATATATATATATATATATATATATATATATTTGTCCCTCAGGAAACATAATGCTTTAACTTATACTAAAAATAATATTAATTATTAATTAATTATAATAATAATTCTTTTAAAAATATAGTTTCTATGAATATCAAATGTAGAAAATATAAAAGGACATAGTGCATAGCGAGTATTTTGAAAACCATTTTAAAAATTTATCTATACGTTATTTTCTTACTTAAACAATTCTTGAACATGAAATTATTTATACCTTTACTAATCGCTGGATGAAATATAAACAAAACGACAGTTTCAGGTATCCATTGTCTGTATTATAACTTCTCTAGATGAAATTTTAAACCTTAAACACAAAAATAGAAATAAATAAATAATATTAATAATAAATAGATAAAGTAATATTAATAATAAATAAGTGAAAGAAGAATAATGATTAGTACATGTAATAACAATAAAAAAAATAAACACATTAATAAAATAAGAAACTCTTCTAGAAATAATGCAAGTAAGAAAGCTAGGCAATAAGCATAGTGCTATTTTGCAATCATTACTAAATTGAAGTTTAATACCACTGATTCGATGAAATTAGAATATGAACTGAAATTTAACGATCTGTCTTGTAAATCTTTAGCAATATGTATCCAGACACCCTTACATAAAACTTCTTCCACGCCTTAAACTCCAAAACACGTCAATAGAATATTCAGCACAACTTGTGACCATATTTACGTTAGATTGATTCAAACGCAAAATGAAATTTCTTGTTTACTATGTTTTTCACTGCAAGCTTTTACTGCTTTATTATCCAATATTTAAAAGCCTTTTTTCTAAGAAAGTTTAACATTTATCGCGCTTGAAGTGAGCTTAGTGACAAAAGAGACCTATTTGATATATGATTTTGGTTTTTAAAGGATTTATTTTTGTAGGAATGTTCATACTGCTTCACTTTCAAGAATTATTAGTCATTTTACGATCGTGATGTTTACCTTGTGATACAACACGACATTGTTATTTGAAAATCACCGCACTTTAACCTATAAGCATTTTTTTCTTTTCTTTATGGTCCGTTTGTTATAGCAACTCTATTTGAGAACTTTATGAAAATTCACGACACATCATTTGAATTATAGATATCGTGGTATTTTCAAAATGTATACCGATAATAAAACGGTATTCTAAAGAAACAAAGTTTTTCTCTTATTCTCAAATTCCCTGTAATTTCCCTTTCTTTTGTCGGTTGTAGTATTAGAAGTACGACACAACACATGGAGTTGTGTTGGTGTGATGTTCGAACTATTGGTCTGTAGCGCAAAAATGTTTTTCACGTAAAAATTACAGGAATGAATATTTTTTGTCTTGACAACCTTTCACAGCACTTTCTGTGCCGTTCAAAATCCTGTATTCCTAGCTCCCTTCGTTTTATCTTTGCTTTCTTTCTTAGCTTTATAAAAAAATTTACAAGTTTTAAAATGAGAGCAACTCTCTACGAAATCCTGGTATAAAACTGAGCAGATAGCAAGAGAATTTCATGTTTTACCGATAAATTCTCTTTGACAAAAAAAATTAGGGATTTCTCCAAAGGAAAGGAAAATAACACTTTTTTCTAACGTTTTTCAGTAATTTCAACGCAACGCATAGAATAAAAAAAAAGAGTTTCTTAAATCTCATCAAAACTCGTCCTGTTCGGCATAAAATTTTCAGCCTGTTCCATCAGTCTTCATTCTTGTAAAAGAACAATTTTCGAAACTCTAGCCTAAAAAAGAAAACCTTTCCAACGTTGTAATGCTATCAAAATTTCATTTTGCAGCTGACGAAATACTCTTTTTTCGATCTCAAAGAAGCTCAGCTGAAAAAGTTACTCTATTTATGTTCCTCTAATGATAAACGTGAAGGAATAAACTGCAGTTCTAAATGCTTCCAGTCGAGGGTTCTTTCTTTCATGTAACACTCCCGTGTACTGAATTAGAAAATATCCATAGCATAACATGGTTAGAAAGAGATTAAAATAGATAAAATATTGAAAGGTACGCCGTCGTCTCTCGAAACAAGAGAAACACCTACGTGCTTGTTTACTAACTTGAAAACGTTATTTTAGGAACTTTAGACGAGAATAATAAATAAGTACTAGAGTTTCCCCAGTGGCCGAAATTTGACCGTAATTCATTCATTTTTTTTTAAGTTCAGCCTCGAACGTTTAAATATATCTTAGACATTTTAGTTCTGTTTGACAACAGTTTGTTCTGTTTAAATATTTCAATTTTTATATTTTAAAAGTAATTTTGACTTTACAATGAGCAAGCGCCGTTCTCAATTGTAAGTACCGATGTTTGCTTAAAAATTAGTTACAGAAAGGGTAAGGTATTGACTGCTGTTTATTAAAAACTTATAGACAACTCTACGCTCATAATAAATACAGGGCTTTATTTAATAATTACTTCTTCAGAACAAGAGTGTATTAGTATCACAATTAAGGAAATATTTACCGCGCGAGACGTCTGAACGAATCAAGAATGTGAGTAGTCTGTTCATCTCTTCAGAGCAGGAATACAGGATGAATAATTCGGATCGCAGTGTTAGGATTAGAGTAAAACAAGAAAACAACGTAGACAAAAAGATAATTAACGCTCCTTTGGATTGGGCTATGAAGAAATTGGACGCTGAAGTACGTTAGCACTCACAGGTGGCACATTTGAACGCTTTATAATCCAACTGTTTCCGTCACTGCTTGCTGTGTTCTGGCACAGTGGAAAGAGCGCTTGCCTGCAGTTGAGAAGATCCGATTTCGATTCCCTAGTGCAGTGGTTCCCAAAGTGTGGGCCGCGGAGGGTTGTCAGGGACAAAACGCGGGTTTCTGACCTGGACATATGATTTGCACTTTACTGCCACAAAACAATTTGTGTACGGTATGCATAATTGTTTCGTCCCAGCTAGAAAAGGTTTGGAAAAAAAGTAAAAAAAAAGCGCACAATTTCTGAGCCTATTTGGCACCTCTGATTGTGCATAAAAAGTGCATAGCAGTATCATGCATAACGAAAATTCGTGGCGCCATCTATCGGTCGTCTGAGCAACCTTCCCTAGTGGGTGAAGGAATGAGACGGGAACTGGCTTAGAACTGGCGACCTGTACTACCATAATCCAACACTGCGTTACAGACTCAGCTGCTTACGGAAGAAGTTATGCTATCTTATGTATTTACGGAGGTGGATTATCTTATAGGGAGCAATATGAAGGTGTAGAAATCTAAGCTATGATAGCTGTTGAAAATGAAGTAGTTTTTATTGTTCAGCAACATTCAACAAAGTATCTAAAGAAAACGGATAATGATTTAAGAGACTTGTCTAAAGTTTTATTACGTTACTGATGATGGACCATCTGACAATTTAATGATTATTGGACAAAATGATATTTTATTTGAATTATGTGATTTTATGTCTAGTTAATGGCAGTTATTCGGTCCTACCTTTTTTTCTTCTTTCTCCCCCCCCCCCCCCTCGAGTTAAGCATAATATATATTTTAAACAGCATTAAAAATCTCTATTAAATAAAATGTAAATTGAAAATGTATTATTTCAATATAATCTATATCATTGAAGCCCCTTGTTAGACATAAATGTGCTAACGAGTTGACTACTTACGTTTTTCCTTCATTATTATCAGTTATTTTGAATTATCCGAATGTAACATAAAAATTAATAATGTACGTTATCAATTAAGAAAAACTATTCTTTTAATGTGAAATTCGATTTTCTCATAGTCTTAATGAGCATCAATGGAGAAACATTAATAAAATTATTTTTTTTTTTTGTATTGATTTGAAAAGTAGACCTTATTTGGGGCATTTCAAAAATACACAATTTTTGCAAACACATAGAATTGCAAGTATTGTATGCACAAAATGTGTACTATTTTTAAAGCCTTTATTGAGCCCTGAATAACATGTAAAAGTAAAGTATTTTTTTATTCGGGTATATAATTTCTCATGAACGACAGGTCATGTAAAAATTTAGAGATTTTCTCAAGCCCTCTGGTTCCTACCCTGATGTATGTGTATACATAATAAACCAAGTAGTAGTTAACTTATGTGATACAAAGAAAAAAAAACATCAGTTTGAAAAAAAAATTGAAATTTTTGAAGAATTGAATCAGACTTGTGTTATAGGTAGATAAAAAAAATGCACAATTTTCGCAAACAAATATAATATTACAATTATTTTGTGCAAAAAATGGGCAAAGTTTTTATAAACGCAAAACATGCACTTTTTGCGTGCCCAAAAAGTACACAAAATTTGCACAAAAAACGTATACTTTTTGAAGTATTCAAAAATTATTCACTTCTTACGTACAAATTGTGTACAATGTATACCAGAGGTGGGGAACCTGCGGCCTCCGCGAGGTTCTTGTGCGGCCCTTTGCCACCTAGTACAAAATGGTAGAGTTCGTTTCAAAAGACAACTATTGTACATCAACGCCATGACAGTTGCGCGAAAAATCCCGCCAAAGACTGAAAATTCCACAAATTTCTTTACTGAAAATTCCACAATGTTTATGTAGTTTACATATCTAAAAGAAACGAATAATGTTCTATGTAATATTTATTTGAAAATAAATTAAAATTACAAAATACTATTTACAAAATTTGTTGGTTTCAGATCTCCCATTTGAGTGTCACACCTTGCTTTGGCTTCTCTGACTCGCATCTCTCAACGCTTCCCTGTTGCGATCTTCAGCAAACTGTAGTTAACAGTGCGTGCTTATAACAGTTACACGGCTTATAACAGTTGTTGAAGATATTATTTGACATTCGTTTTTTATCCATCATGTCAAATAGTAAGAGAAGAAAATTAGGTGATGAAAACAGAACATTTAATGTAGAATGGGAGTTAGATTTTTTCTTTACTGCTGAGAAAGATAAAATGATGTGTTTGTTGTGCAATACAGTTTTAAATACTTTTAAAAAAAGCGAATGCAAATAAACACTATTTGACTCATAAAGAACATAAATATTTCGCTTTAGAAGGTGAATAACGAAAAGCTGCACTTCAAAAGTTGAAAAATGAGAAGCATCATCAGCAGGCATCTTTTAGTGCCTTTGTAAATCAAAATTCCGCTGCAGTTGCTGTTACGTATAAAATAGCACATATACTTGGAAAAAGGGGCAAACCATTTAGTGACATTGAAATAATTAAAGAATGTATTGTTGAAGCAGTGAGTATGTTAGATCCAAGAAATGTCGACAAATACAAACAATTACTTCTTTCAAGAAGAACTGTAACAGATCGACAGCACGAATTAGCGCAAAATGTAACAGAGCAACTTCATACAATTATACAAAATGAAGATGTTTACTTTTCAATTGCTTTAGATGAAAGCACTGATAAAACAGATTCGGCACAAGTTTTATATTTTATTCGTGCTATAACTAAAGATTTTCAATGTTACGAAGAACTACTTGCGTTGGGTACACTAACTGGAAGAACTCGCGGAGCCGATATTTTCGAAAACTTCAAAGAAGTATGTAATAAATTACAATTGAATGTCAGTAATTTAGTCAGTGTCTGCACCTATGGCGCACCTTCCAGGAGAGGCAAAAAAGAAGGATTCGTTGCTTTGTTAAAAAAGGAAAACTTAAACTTGAAAAAATTGATATCATTTCACTGCATTTTGCATCAGCAAAATCTTTGCGCAAAATCTACCATTTTGCAAGACACTCTGGATAGAACCATTGCCATTGTCAACTATATTCGCGTAAATGCAATGCGTCATCGTGAATTTCGGCAGATGCTCTCTTTAGATGAGGAAACGTATAGTGTTGACCTACCATACTACTGCAAGGTTCGCTGGCTATCAACAGGTCAGGTTTTGATAAAAGTTTTGTCTTTACGACGACAAATTTTAAACTTTTATCAAGAACAAGGAAAAGAATGTGATCTATCAGATGAAGTATTTCTCAGAAACCTTGCATTTTTGTCTATGATGACAAAACAAAACAATTTAAATATTTGCCTGCAAGGTGAAACGAGGTATATTTATGAAATGTGGCAAAAGATCCAAGCGTTTAGAAAAAAATTATCATTTTTCAAAACATTGCTTTGTCGATCGGAAATATCTGCACATCACTTCCCGGAGCTAGCTAAAATGTTAAATGAGCAGAACTGTGAAAATAAAATATTCGATGAATATGTAGGTGTCTTGGATTGTTTAATAGAAGAGTATACTAAAAGATTTTCTGATTTTGACGAGCACACTCCTGCTATGATACTGGCATTTGAACCACATTTAATAGATATATCCGAGGCTCCTGCAGAACTACAAATGGAGTTAATTGATTTAGGGGAAGATAGTATCATCAAATCCCTTTTTAACGCTAAAAAGGATCCCATAGAAATCTGGAAAAATGCTGTTGAATATCCATGCCTTCGAGAACATGCTCGCCGTTTACTTTCCTGCTTCGGAAGTACCTACTGTTGCGAGACAACATTTTCTCTCATGTCAAAAATAAAAACAAATTTAAGAACGCAAATTACAGATGCACATTTAGAGGATCAATTAAAGCTGTGTGTTACGAAGCTTGATCCAAATATACAATTACTGTCAAACAAAAAACAAAGCCAAATAAGTCACTAACTTAGTGAATAAAAAAATATTTTTTATAATATTTTTATATTATTTTATATGTATATTATATTTAAAATTTTGTAGTATTATATTTTATTTTTTCTATATAATGCAATAAATTGTTAAATCTATAGAAAAACTATAATAATTTCACAAAAGTCACTTTCTTAGGTCAATCAGCTTATGCGGCCTCTCTTATTGCTGCCTAATTTAAATGTGGCCTGTAATGGTAAAAAGGTTCCCCACCTCTGATGTATACTGTTGTGCAAAAAAAAGAGTAAAGTTTTTCAAGCGGGGGTACTACATACTTGTATATTACTGTGTTAGTTAAAAAAATAATTTGTTAAATAGGTACTTAATTTACATTTCGTTATAAACAAAAGAAGCCGATTTAGAACAGGGGCGCTGCCAAAATATGTTTTTACTTCACGGGCGTCATGGGTTCAAAAAGTTTGGGAACGTCTGCCCTAGCATCTCAACGGCGATGTACTTTTGCTTCGCAAATGTTGCGTTAACACGTTCACGCCGGGGCCGATTTTCATGTTTTTCGCTGTGAGGCGGCGCTCGAATTCATGCTGCGCTTCATCTAGCGGCACCCGATGAAACAGTCAATAGTGCGGGCCACCGGTGGTACGCGCCGCCCGATGAAACAGTCTAGTGCGGGCCACCGGTGGCACGCGCTGGCGTGAACGTGTTAATTCTGATTGAGTGTTACCTCAAATATGAGGAGATATCTGTTTTTGACGTGAATGCGTCTTTAAATTTGCTACCATACGGGAGCAATCCAAAAAATCTAATGATAACAAAATCGGGGGATACAGTTTGGCGTTGTAGTTTCGAATCTATCCTCTACATCCAAAATTAAATTATACCACTTGCTAACTAAAGGATCAAAGAATTCATTACGATGAGCTACAACAGTGACTCATCGCGGGGGGTGGAGGGGGAAGCGTCGCCATTTTGAGATTATTTTGCTGGGTTTCGAGATTTGCAATTAGTATAGGTTTTGACTCGGAGAAGCTACGATGTTCATTTAAGTTTTAATCATCAGCTGTCGTCAAAATTTATCGATTGTACATAAAACATTAGTTTAAGGTGGTGACAGTTAATATAATAAGGTGTTAGAATAAAAAAATATCAAAAATATATAGATAATGTCGGCTTATACGCGTCGAAAAGTCAAAACCAAATACAGAGATCGTATACGGGTGGAAAGGGCTTCTCAAGAACAATCGAATGGTAATAATAAAACACCATATGACAGAGTCAAGCAGTGCAGGGAACGTAAAAGAATGAATGAGGCTGTGCGGATCAACGACGGTGCCAGTACATCTACAGCTAGGGCGGTTGAAATTATGCAAGTGGACGATGAAATAAATCGCTTCTACATGCTTTTATTCTAAATACATAAATAAAAATATTTTATTTAAAAAGTATAACCCGTTACATAAATGTATTCACGTACAACAAACGGCCGTGTCCATGTTTATCTCTCTCTATATATACGTATACATATGTGTGCGTGTGTGTGTGTATAGTGGTGTCTCCAAAATGAGCTCGGATCGGAGCGATTCCGAGAACATGATGTTCTTGAAAATAAGCCATTTTATCTCAATAAAAATAATTCTGATTTAACAGTGTATTATACATTGCTAGCTTCAATTTGTTTGAGATTGTACTAGACAAACAATTTGACTGATTTGTCATATATATATATATATAAATTAGATTAACTGACACCTTAAAAATAGTATTATTTTGCTTCATTTAATAGATCACATTATCTCTTTTATTTCGTCCTTGACATTTCTTCTTTGAATTATAAGTAATATAAATGTATTCGGTATTGTACAAATATTTTAGATTGTAGATTTATGGAGTAATATGAAAGTATGACGAATCAAGACTTCCAAAAAAAAAGCTTCGAATCTACATTGAAAGTAGGAAAAAACGAAATAACTATTGGGCCATTCCACCGTCACGTGCGGGACAAATGAACTCAATAGTTTTACCAAAATTTTGTCATAGAGCAGAAGATTTTAAATAAGTGGAAGCAATTGCATTTTTTAATCTTTACTTATGGTGCAAAGATGCTTTTGACATATATTTATCTTTCGTAAATCTTTTTTATACTTTAAAATATAATTAATCTTCATATGTCACGTGCGGGACACTTAAAGTCAACCTCTCTTAATTTTCTTTATGAATCAGCTAGAATTTCTGCTCTATTAATCATGCAGTAACAAAACAAAATATAGGAATTGAGAGCCAAGGCTCTATTGTAAATAAAACATATCTAAAGTTTTGAGAAATAATAATTTTAATAGTTGAAAAAATTATAATGTATCGTGTCACGTGTGGGACACAGCTGTCACGTGCGGGACATTTTGCAAATGTTCATGTAATACATGTTTTCAAAATGTTGGAAATTAAGTGAAAACACCAAATAATGTTTTGGTTATACACTTTAAAACACAAAGCATTTATTTTAATAGAAGATATGCACAAACTGATCATTCTGAGAAATATATAAAATTTTAATTAGAATTAGACTAAATGAAAAAAAAAAAGTTTTAATCTTATTTCTAAATTTTAAACAATTTCTGTAGTTAGATAAAGTGGGAGCTGATATCTTTCTTAAAACATCTTTAAAGAGATAGTGAATTCTATTAGGGTTCTCTGGCCACTTGTAGTATTAGAGCTTTTGTTTCTCTTTTTCGGCTTTAATCATATAGTCTTTCCTCCTTTTTTTCAGTCCATTTGTCCTTTTATTTTCTTCCTTCTGGAAATTTGGACCTTCCTTTCTCTCATCTTTTTCATTCTTTCAGCACTTGATTTAGATTCTTCCATTATCCATTTCTGTTCAATAAAAAACAAATTTTATTAATGTTAAAAAGTTAAAATATTATGGAAAGTTGTTGTGCAAAAAGTCATATAAGTGAAATATAATTCAGCTCTAATTCTAAATAGACTTTCTAAAATAAATCTCATAATGTTTAAGCTATGTTGTTACAATGTTGTATCAAATATTGAAAAAATCAAAAATAATGCTGTTCCAAACAACTCATCGATAAAAAATGTAGTTGATTTATTATTAATATTTTAAACTAGTTTATTCTCATTTGTCTTTGTATATAATTTGAGTAATCTGTTCTGAAACATAAATGATCACTGAAATAATAGGGCATTCTGTAATGAAAATGTAAAATTTTAGAGATGTATGCTCTATTAAATACATAATTTAGCAAAAGCTATCATAAATATGAGAAAATGTATAATTTATTTCTTTAGAGTAACGCAATTTTAAAACAAAAAACCATTATAGAATTCAAGCTATGTTGAAATAAAATTCTTCTCAACATTTAGAAATTGGAGTTGTGTTTCCTACCTGTAATGCGTCACGTGCGGGACAGTTTTGTTTTTGGATTTTTTTGCAAGTAAAAGTAACTTTAAAAGCTAGAACTAGCATAGGATATGTGTACTACATTAATCTGTTTTAGAAATGTCATTTACACAAAATAAATGCGTTTCATTTTTAACCTAACTGAAAAAAATTCATATTTTTCGTCACGTGAGGGACACGAAAAATAAGCTTTTTGTGTGTGCTGGAATAGCTATTGAGATATATCCTAGATCTTAAAGCTTAATAAAATAAAATAATTAAAGTTTAGACTTACCTATAAAGTTGACATCAAGAGTTTCAGTTGATTTCTTTTATCCAAAACTATCGTGCAAACTTCGTTCGAGAACTCAACGAACTTGCTTGCACAAGGCAACCATTTTAGAATACTGTGTTGCCAATCTAGAAACGATAAACTTTGATTTCGTACTCAAAACATAAAATTTGACATTTTATCTTTTAATACATACCAAAATTATCCACATAAATATGATTTTAAAATTGACCATCCATGTGCCTGTTTTCATGGAATGGCCCTATTTCGAAAAATTTCTATTGATAACACTAAAACTCATCAATAGCTACTAAATAAAAGCAGTAAGAAAATCGGTTGACGGAAGAGAAAATGGTGCGTAACTGTTTTCTCTTTGCCTATTTATATATAGATTATAAACGAATGCGAAAAAGAAATAATAAATTTCCACTAGAAATTTTTTTAACTACTATTGTATTAATTGCAGTGATTGTAACAATAATAACCTTTCCACTAATTATATAATTGTGCAATTTCGGGGTTGTAAGGTACAAATTTTCAGTGAAAATTATCTACACGTGTTTCAACACACAAGGACAAGGAGCTTGTAATTCCAAAACACGTGACATTTCTTCAATGCACAGAAATGAAGCTATTCCAAAACATAGGCTTTTACTGCATGAAACACTTCTCAAAGCAATTTCCCAGGGAAATTTGTGTCTTACAACACTGCAGTTGAGGAGTTGTGCTAACATGTTAATTGATAATTTAATAACTGTCACCGTAATTCATTCATTACATTTTAGGTGTCCTTTTATTTCAATTATTACATTCTAGGAGTCCTGTCATGGCGGGCGGCTTATTTGCAATAGACAAAACATTTTTTTGGCAACTTGGAGGATACGACGAAGGGCTGGATGTGTGGGGTGGTGAACAGTATGAGCTATCCTTCAAAATCTGGCAATGTGGAGGGCAAATGTTTGATGTGCCTTGCTCACGAGTTGGACATATCTACAGAAAATTTGCACCCTTTTCAAATCCTGGAATAGGTGATTTTGTAGGAAGGGTAAGATCATGTTTATTTTATTGCAATTGTAATTATTTTATTGTAAATATGCGTTGTTGTATAATAAATAATTCTTGCATAATTATTACAAAAATTATTTCAATCATTAACAATTTTATTATTTTTGAAAGTAAAAGATGGTAACTCGGGTTTTATTTTTCTTTTTTTAATCCCGCACCGATTTTAGTTCCGCAGAATTTTGGGATTGCATGAGGTCAATTCCGAGGAATTGGCTCTACTTTTTTAAGAGTTCAATTTTAAAATATGTTCAATTTTATACATGAAATAAAATAATTTCTGCACATTTTAGAAAAATCTTTTTTTACTTGAACTAATTTTATTATGAACTTAGCACGCAAAGTATTTACGTTATAAGTTGTATAATTTATTCTTAAAAATAAAGGAAAAAAAATATTAACATATATCTACTAACTAGTAATGTTTACAAGATGTGTACTTCAAAATCGTGTACATCGTTTTAAAATTTTCTTGTCCTATCCCCCCCCCCCCTTTAAGACGGCATTTGGTTCTTTCCAGAATTATAAAAGAGTTGCTGAAGTTTGGATGGATGAATACAAAGAATATTTGTACATGAGGAAGCCGCATTATAGAAATCTTGATGCCGGGAGCTTAACTCAGCAAAAGAACTTGAGAAAAAAACTGAACTGCAAATCTTTCAGGTGGTTCATGGAAAACGTGGCCTTTGATCAACCAAAAAAGTATCCTCCTATTGAACCTCCTGATTATGCGAAAGGAGAGGTAAGATCGTTGAAAGGCTATCTCAATTTTAAAGAACTACAATAGTAAAGCGGTTATCACACGACAGGAATTACAGGCAAACGCAACCGTAATAGGAATCGTCAACTCTATTGGAAACTGGTTTTTCTACCAATTTCCACCAACAGTTTCTTCAAAATGCCCGTGTGCTATAGAAATTCACGGTTTTTCGAAATAGAAGCAATTCTTTTTTATCTGCGCTAGAAAAAAATTGCTTCTAGAACTTTGCTTTTAAGGCAAATTGGGCAAGGACCAATCTTCCAGCCGGAATTTCGTGACGTCATTTCAACTTTCCAGTAAACATGGGCGGCGATTTGAAGACTGGCGATCGAAGGATAAATGTTAAAAGGAAAGTGCAATTTCGAAATTAGTTTTTTTTTTAATGTTTGTTTAAGTTTGTGAAATCACGCTGAAAAAACATTTGTAGGATGTAAACTTGCTACTTTACTAGTGCAGTACATTGCAAAGACTGTCTTATGATGAAATCGCTACCAAAATGCACGTGCGTTTCAAGTGATAAATTTAGAGACAGTATGATGTATGACTACCGATTTTTTTTTTCTTTTTTGTTTTTTCTTCATTTATATATCATGGACAACCAATCTATAGAGTTATCAGCAATAATAGTCTAGGCATCATACGTTATTTTCCATTTTTGATGATTTTTTAACTAATTCCTCTTAGTTTATTTTAATTAAATTTAAACTGCCAATCCTATTTTATGATTCCTTAGAATTCGAAGTTTCATAATCAGTAAATTGTGCGCACCTCCCAAAACTCTCCGTCTGTGGCGCTCCTGCTTATGTACACAACAGTTTTATACAACTTTAAATGAACAGTCAGAGTCACAATAAAAAAACTGCTAATTAGATTGATATTAGATGAGACACAGAATATCAAATAATAATATTTTACCAAATTATATTCCTTAATCAATAGGGTCACTACGGGGGACAGTGGAGAGGCCGGGCCACCCCGGGTGACACCCAAAATGAGATAAAGAGTTTTAGAAAAATACATGAACTTGAATTATAAAATTTTACGGGTGCTATTTCAACGTATCATAGCTGAAGATAAATGTAATTTAGTGAAAGTTTATCCCAAATAAATAAAATGAAATTTCTGAAGTGTTTTTTTTATGCACCTCTGAAAATAATATAAACTACAAGTTAATACAACACAACAACGTTTCTTTCTTCTTATTCTTTTTTTTTTGGGGGGGGGGGGGACACCAAAAATTATCGCTCCCCGGGTGACACTTATGCAAGGAACGCCATTGCTTTAATACATTTCCATTAAAATTAAAGATATTATTATGAATAAACTCATGGCATATATAATTTGATACTAAAATTTGTAAAACATGCATAACGTTTTAACAAAAATTCTTCAGATTTCATGTGAATGTATTGCATTATAATATAACAACAACTAGTGATCACAATTTTCTGAAATATTTAAGTAGGCAGAGCCGCCTTGAACTTATATTTTTGGGAGGGGAGGATGATTTTTAATTTCCCGACGGAAACTTCGTATTTCACTGAATCGCGAAGATCAAACTTAATAAACATGATCCTATTGAGAATAAGCGATCATTATATACATAAAATAAAATTTGATGCCTTGCAATCGCTATTGACAACTATATAGTTGTCAGTAAAAAATGTACCTTTTCCCTCCTACACATTTATACAAAGTAAGTACAAACGTGTAGGAGGGGGAAAAAAGAAAGAAAACTATTGTTGTACCAAATGGTCAAATTTACCATGGTCGTCAGAATTTGCGGAATAAGAACAATTTTTGGGAGGTCACAGTGACCTGCCGTGACCTTGCATGGGAGTGTCCCGGAATGCAGAAACCTAGTTGTTTGAACGAAATATCAGGTACAAAAACTAAACAAATGCCAACACGAGGATACAGATTAGAAAACGGTAGCTCGTTATGAGCAACCGTCCGAGAAACCGGGTGCAAACCTGTAGGAAACCTCCGGATCGAAAATTTGCTCTCGAGGTTGCCGATAGAACGAGGTGGAAGTAACGTTCGCTTTAAAATTCCTGTCGTGTGATAACCGCTTAAGGCCATTCTACAAATAATTATAATTATAAACAACTGTACACTCGTACAACAGTAAAATTCGTAAAATCATTGAACACTAAAAAAAAAGGTATTTAAGTAATAGATTTTTTTTAATCAAGCATAATAATTATTTAATAATTAATACTGTTGAGTTACAATTGAATATGTAAATATACTTCTTTAAAAGTTTGACAGTTGCTTAACAGAATACACTGCCAAGCAAAAAAAATGCTACAACATGAAATAATATTCGAAAACACCAAACTTTCTACATCGATAAATAATCATAAATTTAACCTATGACTTAATTTTCAACGAACAATGGTAACACATTAAGATAAGATATTTTTCGGGTGATGTATTGATGCACTTTTAAACACGTACATCTGAATCATGTTGCATGTCATTTGAACCACGCATTATTGGTGTAACATCGTTTCGTGAAGAAGAGGCTATTCATGTTAAGGACACTCATGCCCTAAACATATTCACTTAAGGAAAGGTCAGAGATCAGCAGACTGGGCAATGGTTGGAGCACTTGCACACTGCCGAGCCGAACAATATACGATCTTGCATTGTTTTGTCAAAATTGTATTGCCTAGCGATACAGAGAAATAGAGCTGCATGATATAATTAAGATTATAGTGGTGTATCATGAAACAGCTCTTAGCACCAATGGCAAAACTCCCCATCATTCTACATCGACGACTTTTGCTAGAAAAAGTTGGTGCCATGATCTATCGATGTCCCAATCGCTCCGTCACAGCAGAAGCGAAATTCGTCAAGGACCAGCAGTATCCAGTATCCCATTCGGCAAGCCTTTTTAGAAGAGAGGAAAACACAAAACCAGCCTCTTCACACTTGAGATTCCGAACGGCATGCACATCTCCTTTTTTGGACCTTCGTTACAAAAGCCGACCAAATGTTCTAGCATCAATTGGGAAGTTTTCGATTTTTCGGTTTTATTTTTATTTGATGGGATAACGTCTATAAACATCATCTCTGAAAAAAAAATTGTACTGCGATAAGTATTTATTTTTTAAATAATTTTTAAAGTTCAAGCAAAGTAAGCGACGCAAAAACAATTTTCTGCGCATGTGCGTCACACTTTAGGGAAAAACGTCACCACTCCGTGGTGACACAATGACTTGGCTGCAATAGGAGCGACACCCCCAGGGTTTGAGTTCCAGGATGTCCCCAAAAGAGGACTCGCAGAACAAGTTTTAACTGCATCAGATTTGCCTATAAAATGTTCGGAAGCGATAAAAGTCACCAAGTAGGAAATTTCGCTTTATAAAACTGAATAAAGTGAACAATACAAACAAAGCAAGAAAAGCGCGAATCGATGACGCTTGTTATCATGCTTGATCGAAAGAAAAACGTCGTGGCACCATCTATTCACAGCGTTATTAACCGTTTTGGATAACTTATTTTTATTATTGATTTTTTTTACTCAAAAAAAAAAAAAAAAAATCGTATAGGCCGCATCGGCAATTATTTTACTTTTTAACACATAAGCACCTCTCGAAAGCACGGCACCATAGATCTCGGTGATAAAAATTGAGTATCTTTGCTTAGGACATTCTGTATGACTCTTTTTTTTTCCTCCCCTAGATACGGAACGTAGCAGGAGATTTATGCATTGATACGAAATTTCGAAAGCAAGGAGAAAGATTTGGCCTTGATAAGTGCATTAGAAACTATCCTCATCAAACTGGAGAACAGGTAAGCCCACTAATTTCAGAAAAATACTAATAAATATATTTTCAAAACAATTCTAAAGTCATTGCTGCGTTTTAATGTATTATAATTCAAGATTGTGATAAAAATTAATCTGCCAAGAGTTTGAAGTTTGGCTGATAATACTTAATTCCAAATCATCTTGCAGAAATGTTAATTAAATGCTAATACTTATTTTCCTAAACGAAATACGCCAAAAAACAATGTTTTTTTAAACCGAACTATCAAAACTTTTTGAATGAAGTATACTGGTTAAAATTTCCTTTTTTTATTGATAACATATAAATAAAACTCTTTATACACAAAGCCATTTTTCTGTTAACCCTCTAATCCCAACTCCACCTCAAGGCGGACACCGATAACAAAACTTGGGCATTAGAGGGTTAAAATACATAATTAGAGGAATAACATAATTGAAGAGCTTTCTTTTTTTTCATTACATGTCATTGTATGTATACATTGTTCAAATAAAATTATAAGATTAAAACGAACCTTTTCATACTTTTTAAAATTAATTTTGCACATTTAAATCTCCAGCATCAATCTTCTTTAATTCCATACATACAATCAATACATACAAAGTTGTTTTTTTACACGTATTCTTCTCAGGAGCATATTAATCATGTACAAACAGAAGTAGGGGTATTTTCTTTCAACTCAAAGCCAAATTGAAACTTTTAATAGAGCTATTTTGCAATTTCTACCAAAATAGAGGTTTAGCAAATCATATAGTTAATTTTAAATTCCTATTTTTTGTTATTCTATTACTTCTTTTAACTATTATAATGGCATTATCAGCAAGAACAAAGATTTTCGCAAAGTCACATTTTGCATTAAATCATACAATTAATTTCATTTCCGCAATACATTTTTCTGTTCAGTTTCAGGTTGGTGTCGGTATTAAGTCATAATAAAACTCGTGTCTTTGAGCCCTAAACATTAAAAAATCGTTGTCCAAATCGCTTCCGATGTCAAACTGACAATCAAAATGCACACCTTTTAACATTCATTTTATTAGTTTATTTATTTGTTCATTTATTAGAAATGAAAAATATCAAAATATAATTTTCACTTCTAGGAATATTTTCTAGTTTTAATTATGACCAAATTCTTCAATACTATTCATTTTGCATTTCATTGCAGCAATTCGTTCTAACTTGGCACAAAGATATCCGTCCTATGAAAAGAGGCTTTTGTTTCGACGTTTCTAGTTCAGAAAAGCATGCTCCAGTAGTATTATGGAATTGCCATGGAATGCAAGGCAACCAGTTATGGAAATATGATTTGGTAATTTTCTACTGCTTTTATAATTCTCTGATGAAAATTTTAAAACTGTATTGTTGACAAAATTCATAGGTTAGCTTACCAAAGAAAGCATAGTAGAAACGCAAAACATTTTAAGATTTTAAAAGCATTATTGCAACATATAACAATTAAGAATTAGTTCGATGTAAAAATTTCTAATTTTTATAAAATGGCAGCCGCTTTTTTTTTTTTTCTAAAAATTCCACAGAACATTAAATAACTTTTTCTATAACTAATTTATCAAAATTGGTGCCCGAGGTGCACAGCTAAACCACAACTGTATACTAAATTTCATTTTTCTAAACCACATCGTTTTCCTGGGACGCATGCAACAAGATAATAGAGTAAGACAAAAATGCAAAAAAAGTATTTCAAGTTATACTTGTAATACTTTTCTCCACCAGACCTCTACCTGTTAGCCGAGGCCTTAGGATTGCTTACGCAGGGGGAGAGGTGGTGGGGTCTACGGATTTTACATGCACATATCCCCAAGTATACATGGTGGTCTTCAGTGGGTATCGAACGCGCGACCTTCCAGGTGGAAGTCCGACGTGCTAACCACTAGGCTACCACGGCCCCATACGTGTAATACTGTGGAAAAGTTGCGAATTGGGGGAAGTAAAAAAGGAGTGGGGCATCGCTTTACATCTTCCGGTGGAGCATGTGCTCTGAAGTTTGCACTTGAAAAAATTAATTCTTACGATAAGTTTTAATAGTTTTAAATGGGCCTCTTCCCAAATGTAATAGCTCAAATTCTTAGGCATTAGAATCACAGAAAGTAATTTTTAAATATTATTTAAATCCATCAACATCTTGCGGTGGTGCTTTACCTCCAATTTCAATCATATTTTAAGAAGAAAAAAAACAAAGGTAGATTGAAGGAGGAAAAAAAAAAGTTACAACGTCCCTGTTTTAAAAGTTTAACTCTATGAGACCAGGAAGAGCAGGAGCGGAAAATTTTACTGAATTTAAATCCCAAGTTTTTCATCGAAGGCGTTTTGAAGATGGAATCATCCATTTTTAGCCAGACCACACAAAAGTCCCTCAAATACCTTTGTTTTCTAATTACTGTAGTCGCGGCAGAGAAAGAGCTGATCCCTTAACTTTCATACCCCTTCCGGCATAGAGCCTTTTTTTACAACCTTCTGTTTGTACTCAAGTTTCCATGATTACTTCCTAATAATTCCACCATATAATTACAGCATATAAAAACTAGAATGAGTGAAATATTTTTCACATTTCCGGTTCGTTGCCAAAGCTTCGCATCCTCAAGCAGCTGACATTAACAGTCATCAATCCATATAATTACTTTACCTTGTGCATGACTGCGACTGATTGTCATCTTACTGAATGGCTCTTGGTTAGACGAAATACTTCTGGTACCGCAGATGTACCCCTGGCCTCGCAGCAGGAGGATTCCTCACTTCCTAACACCCCTACCTTTGCGTTTCACGGCCCAGGACGGCTTTCTTTGGTCTTAAGTGACAAGCCGGTCATTGGTCGAGGTCGGTATGAGAGAATTAAATGTTTGAAACAATTTATTTCAGGTCATTAGTAATATTCATAAATATTTTTATGAAAGTTTTCCAAATTTGTGCAAACTGCAGAGCACATGCCTGACCGGAAAATATAAATCAATTTTATTTTGACAAAGGTAATTGGGAACTACCAGTGTGGATTTAGACCCCAAAAATCTACTGTAGACCAAACTCACACTCTGAGACAAATCTTGGAGAAAACTAAAGAGTATAACACCAAAACTTTCCATCTATTTATAGATTTCAAAGCTGCTTACGCCAGCATAAAAAGAGACAAGTTGCTTAAAGCCATGATTGAGTTTAATATTCCTGCAAAACTTGTAAACCTCGCTAAAGCCATGTTAAGAAACGTACAATGCAGAGTCCAAAATCCAAAGCCATATTTCCGAGCCTTTCACAACTGAAAGAGGCTTGCGTCAGGGAAACTCTCTTGCCTGCCTGCTCTTCAATCTTGCATTGGAGAAATGCATCCGTGATAGTGGATTAGACCGTAGAGGCACTCTCTGGAAAAGGTCACTACAACTATTGGCCTATGCAGATGATATCAACATTATTGGAAGATCTGAAAGGGCAGTGAAAAAGGCCTTTTCGAGCCCTAGAAATCTCTGCCACAAACATGGGCCTCACTATTAATGAGGACAAGACAAAGTTTATGGAAGTCCCATCCTCGACAGTGAACTTCACCCCTTTCTGCATATACGGTTATACTTTTGAAAGGGTTAGCGAATTCAAATACCTTGGAACAACTATTAATGATCAAAACAAGTGGAAAGCCGAAATCAACAACAGAATAAAATCGGCTAATAAATGTTTCTTTGGACTAAAAAAACAATTAAGAACCTGCATAGCCCCCTTAACTAGATGCCTTCCGAAATGGAGCGAAACCCATTACCCTACCGGCAACGATTTTCTCCCACTGACAACGAAATCACCGCTAGAGGGCACTACCTATTTGCTGTTGGAAAACGGTGTTTTACTTGTAAACGCTTGGTAAATTGCGATAAAAAGCGGTAAAAATTGTTCTTTTTAAAAAATCATTTGATTTTTTTTTTTTTTTTTCATATTTAATCATATGACTCAATAATTACATTTTCTTCGCTCTTACTTTATGGTGCAGTAAAACAGTGGGAAATTAAGTGATATTATTAATTTTTGATATCTCGTTAGTCTAGGGGCATTTTAACGGAGCATCAGCTTAAAACTTTTAGTTTATTAAAGTAGTTTTCTCCTAATTGTAGGTATTTTAAAAGAAAAATGTTGTTACACAAATTAACAGAATTTTCTTTAAAGTAATGATTTAAATCTTTTAGTCTGTAAAATGAAACTTCGCTTAAGAAATATTTTTTTTTTTTTAAATTTGTAAACGTGCTGTGCAGCAACATCCTTTAATAGCTATGTAATAAAAATATGTATCACTTTCATTCAACTACCAAAAAAATAAAACATTGTTTCTGTAATCTATAAATGCACTTAAAATTATAATTGCATGTCATCACTTATTTTTAACTTTGTTATTATTATTTTCGAGTTTAATGCTATACATATATAAAGAAGTGTTAAAGAAAGAAATTTTAAGCATTTTCATTAAAAAAATATATTTTTAGCATTTTTTTCTTACGACCAGTTGCAAAAGTCGAGAACACTCGCGTACTCAACCAACCTGTTCCACAGACAATACGTCAAATTTCGATTACGAGATACTACTTGAAATACTTTCAGATTTTAAATCAAAATCGAACTTACGAAATATTAATTTTGTTACAATCGAAGGTTCTATTGCAAACATTAAAAAATGTTTAGAAAATAAATAAATAAATAAATAAAGCAGCAAAAAAAGAGAATAACTATTTATGCAATTCATACGTAAAGAATATAATACACATAATTTCAACTGGCAGTTTTACCAATGTAAAGAAACAAATAAAAATCCAGCTCTTCACTAAAACTTTTAATTTTAATATTTGTTTCAGAACGATGCTACGGTTAAAATAATTAAAGATTTATTTGGAGCATTTTGAAAATTTTTGAGATGTAATGTATCTTTTCCATGATCGATTAACAACAAAGCTATACATGTGATATATATTTGAATAGATAGTTATATAGATTCATTTGTTTTAGAAAAGAAGAATGTCTTATTATTATTATTATTATTTACTTATAGTGATCTTGAAAATTAAAATTTTTTCCTTGAATTTTAAAAGTCAAGACTTTTGCAAAGGCTCTGAAAAGATGCTCAAAGTTTTGAAATGCTTTTAAGTGTACTTAGAGTATCAGATATATTTTCTCGCAATCTAATATTTTCCAAGAAATCATTGCTTCAAAAAACGAGCAGAACGATGAGGACGTTAAATTGGGAAACTTGGAACCATATTCTTCATTTAGGCAAGTTATAAAAATTTTGCATAAAAGTCAAGTTTTTATTCTTATAATAGAATCAAATTTAATCTTATCATAGAATCTGCTGTATCCCCCCCCCCCCCGGAAGAAAAAAACAGCCCTTTTGGTTTCAACAAATAAAATTATAAATAAAAACAAATTAAAATTATACATAAATAAAATAAAAATGGTTAAATATATGAATAATTACAATTTATTATGCATTGTACTGAAGTGATATTTTAGGCATGAAGAATAGGACAAATATTACTTCCAAATTATTCTCATAATTCATCCATAGAATTAAATATGTTATTGAAATATGATTAGAATTCGATTCTATGCATGAATAATAATTTGTATTTCGCTCCTTACTAACTTTCATTATTTCTTACTGATTCATACATGTCTTCGTATAACTAGTTAAATTTTTTTAATAAAAAATCAATAAGTTCAATTTAATTAATATTTGCATAATATAAAATGCATCATAATATATAATCAACCGTATTCCAACGACAAGCTACAGTGAAGATTGGACAACATAATAAATAACGTATATTTATATAAAAATAGTTTTGCACTATATTGTTATTAATTAACTAATTTTTAAATTTTTTTTGCCAAATAGACTTTATGAAAGATACACACATAAGAAAAAATAATAATAATAATAATTCCCTTGTCTTGATATAGCGGAGATCCATTTTTCACGCAAACTAATGTCCGATTGAAACTATTTTTTTCTTTTACTGAATTTGATGTGCAAAATGGAACACAGTAAACCATCTTTCTTTAAGTTACATTGGTCCTGAAAGGGACCGTTTTTAACACAAAGAATCAAATTATTAGGGAAAAAAAGAAGAAATAGCAATGGAAAACCAATTTTCTACCCTTCAAACTAATGGAAAGAACGCGGTTTGTTATAGCAGATAAGTAGCGTTCCTGGTGGGAGGAAAGGTAACTAAAATCCGCGGCCAACTTTCCCCGCAAATCGCTGGGCATCTAGTTAAGGGGGCTATGGAACCTGGATGGCTGTGTTGGTGTCCGTCTACTGTCGAAGTCGCTCCCCTTTTCTCCCCCTCAGCAAGCCCTCGACGAACCAGTTTCTTGTCTACTATAGGTGTACTCGTGTATACGTAGAGTACCGTAAAACGGGGTGAATAGAAACAAAACTTCTTGCATATATATTACTCTAAATATACCTATAATGACTGCAAATTATTTATAACTGATATTGGTTTCGAGTTGGCAACACTCAAAGGTAACAGGGAAATTATGTTGTGTGTTTTTGGCCATACTGTTTGTTGATTTTGATAGCACGTTTTTGAAGAAGTACTTTTCTGAAGATATTTTGTCTACTTTGAACTTTTCTGGTAAGTAAAAATACATGCTATATATATATGCCTATATAAGTGTAAAGACTAAGTTGAACATCAATATAAAATTGTAATAGTTGTTCTTGGTTCTACTGTTAACCAAATATTTTCTAAAAATTTTTACATTTCATAGGTCAGTTATTGAAATTTTTCGGGGTGAATAGAAACAGCACGTTTCCGGTTATAAAAATGTGGTTTGCACCTCTAGATCTCAAAAAGGTTTTCTCAATGCTTCCAGGTATCAATACTGGTGTAGACAAAGACCAGGATACCACCAACTTGAATGAATCCGCTAATGCTATTGACATTAGCTTTACACATCTTCTCCAAAGTATAAGACAAGATAAGGCAACTAAATCCAGGAAAAAGGAGGACCAAAATAAGTATCACACCTGGTAAAAGTGCAGGCGTTGAAGATTTTAAAAACTTTGATGGAGATTTAGACCCCAACTTCACTTATTGAAGACCAAAACAGATGTTGCTCCAAACAGGTGAACCCAAGGGAAAAGGAAGCCAAGAGAAACTGAAAACTTATCGAATCATCATCAGAGAATGATGGTGCCTATTCAGTGCAGGACAGCGACGAAAAACTGATTTTGTCCACTTCAGAATCTTCTGAACTAGACGAAGTTACTGGTTGGTAAGGTTAACGGAAACAAAAGTATCTCCGTCAATAAAGATGACCACATGGTAGTCAAAGTATATGGCAAAACAAAAACGTGTTTTAGATTCTATGTTTGAAAAGTTGTTTACCTTGAAGATGATGGTTTTTCTTTGTCACATTTTAAAAAAGAGAACCTGCAACCAACCTGGAACCAACAAGTTCGCTATAACAGATTTATTTCTGCAGACTTTTGTCTCCAGGAAAGACGTTCAGAAACTCTCATCACCAGTTCTCTGTTCAAGTGCACGTTTCAACGACATGTTATGCTTCAACGATGATCTTTCTGATTTAACAGTTTATTGATGATACCAGGGAACACGGTAAAGAGTTGTGTCACATTATTTCATGTTTAGTTATACGTATTTCAATAATCCTGTGTCATCGATATTCTTGATTATTTCACTGATTTTTTGCGTCAATAAACAACTATCTTGGGAAGTAATTTAATATTTATTCATTTCCTATTATCAAAACATATATTTTACTGTTTCTTTTCAACCTTATTTAATTTCAAAAGAAACAGACATGCTATTAAAAGGATGTTTCTATTCACCCCTACCTGCGTGGTGATTAGAAACACCATGTTTTTTTGTTTTTTTATTTCATAGAAATACAATATTAAAATAATAATATATGAACAGATAGGCTCTATAGAGACCTGAGTTTGGGTAATAATTTGTATTTTTTTAGAGCAAGACAAATATGAAAAATTTAGAACCAAAGTTCAAAAGTGTTTCTATTCACCCCGTTTTACGGTAGCCGCGCAAGTTTCAGGCGAGTTCATTTTCTGACATCGGAGGGGGTGTGGGAATGACTGATTCCGACCAATGACATACGCTCTATGCGTTGCCATCAGCAATCGACGACCGCGCGCGCAAAAATCGTGGTTGTAGTTTCTTTAGATACATTTTTCGATTTGATTTCTTTGGATTCTATTTTGCGCCTTTGATATCTTCAAAATATAAATAGCTACGTTTTCATTCTAAGTAAATTAGTAGTACATAATTTTTCTATACATAGCGCAGCGGAATAATTCGGTTTTAAGGAACTCTAAAAAAACAAAAACTCTCTTCTGACAACTTTATCATTAATAATTTTATGAGGGAGAATTCCTTTTTACTCCACTGTGTTGTTTTAATTTTTTATTAGCTATAAATATAATTATAAAAAATTCAATATGTTAGCTATAATGGTTAGAAAAATACTAATATACACATTATTCAATAACTAGGCTCAGTTAAAGAATCGACAGTATAAAAAAAATCATTATTTTAAAATTAATTTGGATACATAGTCTCATTAGTGATTTTTTTCTAAGGCCTTTAGTTCTGTAGGAATTTTGATAATAAAAGCAAAGTACAACGTGTGATCTTTTTACTTTATTTTCGTACCTTTTCTTTTTTTATTTTAATATTTATTTAAATATATTTTACTTGGTGTAAATTTGGATACTATTTGTTTATTTAGATCTCTTAATATTAATTTGTAAGTTCGCTATTTTCTTTTAAATTATATACATATATATAATATAATTTTTAAGCGTTTAATATACACTGAAGAGCCAAAAAAACTGGTATAGGCATGATTATGCAAATAAAGGGGTATGGAGCCAATCAGAGAACGGCGCTGCGATCGGCATTGCGTATATAAGACAACGAGTGTCTAGCACAGTTCTTAGATCGGTTACTGCTGCTACAATGCCAGGTTATACAGATTTAAGTGAGTTTGAAAGCGGTGTTATAGTCGGTGCACGAGATATGGGACATAGCATCTCCGAGATAGCAATGAAATTTGGATTTTCACGTACGACCATTTCACGAGTATACCGTGAGTATCGGAAATACGGTAAAACATCAAATCTATGACATCGCTGCGGTCGGAAAAAGATCATGCAAGAACGGGATCAACGACGATTGACGAGAATCATTAAACGTAACAGACGTGCAACCCTTCCACAAATTGCAGCAGATTTCAATGCTGGGCCATCAACAAGTGTCAGCGTGCGAACCATTCAACGAAACATCATCGATATGGGCTTTCGGAGCCGAAGGCCCACACGGGTACACTTGTTGACTTCACGACACAAAGCTTTACGCCTTGTCTGGGCCCGCCAACACCGACACTGGACTGTTGACGATTGGAAAAACGTTGCCTGGTCTGACGAGTCTCGTTTCCAGTTGTATCGAGCTGATGGACGTGTACGGGTATAGAGACAACCTCATGAATCTATGGACCCTACATGTCAACAGGGGACTGTTCAAGCTGGTGGAGGCTCTGTGATGGTATGGGGTGCGTGCAGTTGGCGTGATATGGGACCCCTGATACGTCTAGATAAGAATCTGACAGGTGACGGGTACGTAAGAATCTTGTCTGTTCACTTGCACCCATTCATGTCCATTGTGCATTCCGACGGACTTGGGCAGTTTCAGCAGGACAATTGGACACCCCACACGTCCAGAATTGCTACAGAGTGGATCCAAGAGCACTCTTCTGAATTTAGACGCTTCCGCTGGCCACCAAAATCTCCAGAAATGAACATTATTGAACATGTTTGGGATGCCTTGCAACGTGATGTTCAGAAACTATCCCCAGCCCTTCTTACTCCAACTGGTTTATGGACAGCCCTGCAGGATTCACGGTGTCAATTATCTCCAGCAGTACTTCACACATTGATTGAATCCATGCCACGTCGTGTTGCGGCACTGCTGCGTGCTCACGGGGACCCTATACGATATTAGGCAGGTGTACCAGTTTTTTTGGCTCCTCAGTGTACATTTCATTTTAGTCTTCCATATTATGAAACTAAGTATGCACTTACTTGAGGTGAGTGACAGTGCGTTTTTAAAAACTGTCACTTACTTTTTAAATTGTTGTATGTTTCATGCTTATCCGATTACTTTTAAGAATGACGCTGAAAGGCTATTGATTCGTATTATCATATTGTATGTTTTTTTTCCGTATCTCTACTTGCAACTCGTGGCAGAGGTTAACATCGGTCTAATAATAAGAGTCAAAGGGAAAAAATCCCACAATTTCCAACGAAAAGAAATTGTAAATGTGATTATATACTTTTCACAAACTTAAAAAATATGGAGGTTATGAATTCGTAGTATCGACTTGAGTTTTTTTTTCTTTTTCTTTCTTTCTCCTTACATCCACTTCTTTCGTAATGCATGAACCGATTATTTTAAATCAATGAAGTTTTTTCGTTCAGCTTACGTCCAAAAGAACAATTTTGTTCATTTCTTAAAAAAAAAAAAAATGCTTGCATAAAAGTAATGGAAAAAAAGGGGGGGGAGGCGGCTCTTCAGAATGCACTTATTGTTACTACTATTGCAGAAACTGATTTCGCTGAATGATTGAAAATGGGTTCAGAGATGAGTGTTTAGGATCTCTCTCCCAGAATTTTCTTGAAATAAAAGTCATGAAAACTTTGCGTGCCGAATTCGGGGGGGGGGGGGGGGTGAAAGCAGGGCTCATGCCCCGGGCGGAAAAAAATTTTAATATAGAAAAGTTAACTTTTGAAAAGAGAATTAAAATCCTAGTTCGGCGCTCCGATTTAATCATTGATTGGCTATTTTGCTAACCGATTAAAACCGATTAATAGAATTAATTATTTGTATAAACTGTCGGAAACACTAAAATTGAGGTATACTGAATATGTTGAGTAGTTGATCAGTAGCCGGCTCCTGTGGAAGGCAAGGACTCTAGGAAGGCAGTTTAGGGGGCAGCAAATTTTGCAAAATTTAAAAGTTGAAATTAAAAAAACGTGAAGTTTTTTTACCTTGTAAAAGTGAAATATAAATTATGCAATGCTCAAACAATAAAATAGTTTTTCTTTTACAAATTTTCAACGCATTTTGGGAAGGGGGGGGGAAGGAGCTTGCGCTAGTGAAACATAATTCGTGCCATGTTCAAACAATGCAATAGTCTTTCTTTTAAATTTTCAAAGGATCCTTTTCGGAAGAGGCAGGAGGCGGGGAGGAGCTTGTAAGCATCATGCCAACAAGTGTCTCTTCGATATGTGCTTTAGTAGGAAGGGGGGGGGGGGGGGTCCTGCTCCCTAGATTAAAAAAAATATTAATTCTGCATTTTTATGGATAAAAATGTTTTAAACTTTTTTGTTTCTTAATATTAACACAAGTAAGACACAGGAATCACAACAGCGTGAGCTCAACTGAACTGACCTTCAACGTTGTGTACCAGAAATAGTAATTCAGCGTACTCAAGAATGGTGACCGAAGCACATTATCAATTTCAAAATGTTCTTTGTTTTTTATTCCGTACTAGCGGTACCCACACGGCTATGCCCGTGTTAAAAAATGGAAAGACCAGTCGGTTTGCCATTGTGTATATAGTGATAACCTTTTCAGGTGTAAATTATGTTATTTTATTAAAATGTATAGCATTCCACATAATTAAAAATTAGCTGCCCACGGCAATCAGCCAGATATCCTACACATTTAAGTATTTTTTTTTACAAAACACGCACAATTAAAAAGGAAAGAAAGAAACTAAACAAAACAAAAAAGAAAATATTTGAAAGAAAACGCATTTTGTTTGTTTAGTTCAAATACCCACACATAAAGAGCGATTATAATAAATTATAACATTTTTAATTAATAAATTTTTAGTATAACTAATTTTTATCTATTATTTATTTACATTAAAGCCGGGTGCAGACGCTACGTTTTGTACAACCTTTTGTCTACGCAGTCTTAATACTGAATGAAAACGTTGCAGTTTTTTATGCTTCTACATGGTGCAGAGATATCTGTATATTTCACTCAGTTTTGTGCGATATCATCATGAAGGAGGTACTACTCTGGTCAATTTTGGCATGGTGTCATGTTAAAAAAAAAGACTGGAACGTCTCAGAAGTACCCGGCGTTTAAAGTGGTCAAATGAGTACATAAAATAGATATTTTTTGTTGCCTGTTCTGGTGGTTCGACAACTGCAATCTCTTTATTTTCATCGATGGTATTCCTAGACTGCCTTGGTATCTTCTGATCATTTAGGAAATGTAACAAATCAAAATACCAGAGAGATGGCTTGTAGATTTCGTCTCCAGCCCCAGATCGAATCGATTTATTAACTTTTGCCAATTCTTTACGGTAAACACTTCTCAAAGAATTAATTATTTACAACTGTTTCTCTGTTTGCGGTTGCATCAGTTTCTTTGAATTTTGCCACTAAACTCTCATAAGCGTCCCCCTTTTTATCCCTGTCACTACACTCCTTGGATTTGACACGCCAAATGCATGGGAAACTTTCGCATAATGCAATAAATTTTGTGAGAAACTCCTGAGAACATTGCCGAAAGTCGGCCATCGTCACCTGACGAATTGAAACTGAGAAACAAAATGAATCGGAAAAGGGTGCTACCGTCTACATGTGCCGATTTGTCTGCACAGTTCAAAGACATCTATGCTTTCTATCTCAGTTATCGCTGCAACTGTACAGTCTTCGCACCGGACTCAAAACTGTGCACTTTTCTAATCTATACGCAACGTTTTATCTGCAGCGTGTTGAACTGCGGAGACAAAACGTTGTGCAAAACGTAGCGTCGGGACCCGGCTTAAAACAGAAAGACGAAATTTTGTAGCTTGCAGAAACAAACAGCAGCAAGCAAAGCTTTGAAAGCGGAATGAACCTTTCATCCGCGCTCAAATAGAAAAATACCATATGTGCTAATTCACAGGCGAAAAAAAAAAAAAAATGAAAGTATAAATAGTAATAAGCTGGAATAACAAAAATCGCTATAAAGAATAACATTTCTTTTAAAAACCCCTGTGCAGTATGGAAAATGGTCCCGTAAAATACATGTCAAAATAAGGAAATCAAAATAAAACTATCAACCGCCTGTGAGTAGAAAAATGTTCCAAACCGTAAATTTAACGGTGAATTAGATGGACAGACTGCTGCCGGTTATTTAACCGTAATTTCACGATGAAATTTCTAACAGTGCACAAATTTCTTCAATTTGACGAAAGGTTTACTCGGAGCCTTTTTCACGAAGCCATTTCGCCAAATAATACGATAAGTTTCGTGAGATTTGAGCATGCGTTTCTGAAAGTGTATACGTAAGTTTTTTGGCACAATTACTTTTTGTTTGTTGGAAATAAATTTCAATTCGCTTTAGAAAAATAATAATCAAAATCTAAAAAAAGAAATAAATAAATTAAAAATCGGCTGCTCCTCAAAATGCTAAAAACCGCTAGGAATAAATTTTAATTCGTTGAAAGAAAAAAGGATTAATAGTCAGTCGGCATGGTAACAATTAAAATTAAAGTTAATTAGCGTGAAAAAATAATTTCGAACTGCAGAGAAAAATGCTTATAACTTCTTTTCTAGGTAATTTAGAGGATTCGAATTTTCGCACGTAGAGCGAAACTTCTCCCGGGGCAGTTTTTTACGCGCTTTTCAACGGTATCAAGCTCGAAGCGATGCGATAATTCCTTCCCATAGAAAATGATTATTTTATGAAACTTTCGGCTATAAATTGGAATAAAAGAAGAACAAATTCGAATTTCGGAAAAAACTCTCCGAGGTGCACACCCCCATGTTCCAAACTAATTTCGTGCCAAATCTCATGAAAATCCGTTGGACGGTCTGGTCCCTACGCCGGACACAGACACACACACACAAACGCACATACTTGCTGCTTTATTATTAGTAGAGATTTACTTTTTTAGCCTACTTTCCCGTAAAAGTAAAAAAAAATAATAATAAAGCATGAAAGAAGGCTTAATGTATCGTGAAAATATCGTTAGAAATCAAGAAAAGTCAAAAATAAGTGAAGTAATTAAATAAAGATTGAAAAATAAAAAATTTGAAAGTAGGGTATTGAGATGGGGAAAAAGTGTGTCTGTCGGTCTGTCTGTCTGTCGGTCTGTCCCCCCCCCTAATAACTTTTGAACGAATTGTCCGATTCAAAAAATTCTTTTTGCATTCGAAAGATCTCGGCGAGGACATCTCATTTCTATATTTTACTTTTTGATTTGAACAATTTTTTGTTCAATTTTGAACAGTTCAAAAAATTTTAACATTAGCGCCTATGGACAAAATTGAAGCAAATTCTGTAAACTCTGGGCACAAGAGCCAAGTTCCTATTGCAAGCTTATTGAAAGGAGTTCTCGGCGTGAAATATTGATTTGAACAGTTTTTGTTCATTTTTGAACAGTTCAAAAAATTAACACAGAGCTTACGGTTAAATTTCAACCCTATATAAATCCTGATCTAACGGACCGATTTGCTTGGAACAAACTTTATCGGAAAGCTCTTATAACGTAGAACATGTAGAAATAGAAAGTTTATTCAGAACTTACGAGCCTATTTTGCTATGAAATTTTTTGATCGGGATTTTCAAGGATATTTCTCAGTGACTCAATGAGTGAAATAATGAATGAATGAATAAATGAAAGAGTGAAAGAATAAATCAATGAATAAATGAATGAGGAAAAGAATGAATGAATAAATTATTGAATAAATGAAAATATAAATAAATGAGTGAATAAATACATGAATGCGTAAATGAATGAATAAACACTTGAATGAGGTAACGAATGAATGAATAAATGCATGGCTGAATAAATGAAAGAATGAATGAGTGAGTGAATGAATATGTATTATCCGTTGAAAAAGGTATATTTTCAATAATTAGAACTAAAGATAAATAAGAAAGAGAGAGAAAGAGATAGCTAGATTATAAATTTGAATTTGGTGTATACGGGAAAGTAGGCTCGTATAGTTCTAGACGGAACTTCTTGTTTAAAGACTTCGCAGTTTCGTGTTTTTAGTTCTCTATAATTTTACATCAGACTCAGGATAAATGATTTCCAGAAGATTCTTATGTATTTTCGGGCGAACAATTTTTACAGTGAATGACATTTTTAAACGGTTAAACTTTAAAGATGTTTTAAACACTTTTGAGGCAAGTCAGTGTTTAAACTGTTTCAAAAATTAGCTATAAATGCTCTTACGGCATTTAATTAAGTATAACTTTATATTCTTTTGAACAGAAATTATTATGTTCATTTTTAGTGAAATGTTTCAAAATTTTAACTTTAATTAAATATTTTATCATATTTTAGTATTATGGGTTTTATTTTTAAATATCTGTGTTAATGATAGCGAATTTCAATGAATTAAAATTATACTTAATTTATCGGTGAAACCTTATTTAAAAAGGCGCCCCAAGCAGATTAAGTATAACATTATTTTATGTAACATGTACTAAAACTTAGTGAATGCCCGTATGATCAGTTATTATAGTCATGAAATAATTGCACATCATATTTTAATTATTAGAATTATTATAAAATCCAAATGGTAGGAGGCTTCCATCACCTGTCGCCTATGAGCTACCAAATCTTTAATCCGGTAATTAAGATCCAAAGGGGTCTACTTGCGCATTGAAGAAGACCCTTTGCCTTTCAAGCGATCGCATTTGCAAAATAAATCGCAAATATTCCCCTAGAATGGAGTAAACCATCTTGCTTTCGACTGGTAATAGCAGTTGACGAAATGGTCTACGAAAACGTGATCAGGCACGTGCGGGTCTACTGCGACTAGACCAGCACACCGGAAATCGAGTCGATAAGGAAAAGGCGAAAAATTGCTCCCTTTCGATGATAGCGCCACCTATCGGTCTACTAGTCACGTTGACTCGACGATACGAGCACATGGGCCCAGGCTTGTCAGCCGAAGAACTAAAATGAGATTATACAAGACACTTATACTACCTGTGCTGCTTTATGCTAGCGAAATTTGGACATTAAACTTAGACACCCTGCGAGCTCTGGATACCTTTGAAAGAAAAGTTTTAAGAACTATATACGGACCAGTACAAGGACAAAGGGCTGTGGTAGCCTAATGGTTAGCACGCCGGACTTCCACCTGGAAGGTCGCGCGTTCGATACCCACTGAAGACCACCATGTATACTTGGGGATATGTGCATGTAATATCCGTAGACCCCACTACCTCTCCCCGTGTGTAAGCAATCCTAAGGCCTCGGCTAACAGGTATGGGTCTGGTAGAGAAAACAGGCATGAGATTGAAGAGAAAGATGAAAAAAAAGAGGAAAAATGCGTGATCAAAAGTTCAGTTATATTAAGAGACGAAATGCTCAAAATAAGGTTTTTTTTCAATCCAATAGATTTTCATGCATTTAATCTGTTTATATTACATTATAAAAATATTTTTTAATTTACTCCCATAGCTGAATATAAAAAAAAATAATAAAGTTTTATTGAAAATAACAGGAGCATAAAAATAACTTTATTCTTTTTTTTTTAATCAAAAAAAGCTCAAAAATTTATTGACAAGAATTTTTTAGGTAGGATCTAACAGCATACATTTCTTTTGTGGTTAAACTGGGTTTACTTATTTTAATTTTCTGTTTTTGTTTCCTAATGGTGGTCTGAGTTTAGTAATTTGCATCTGAAATTTTATGTGGGTAGCATTAACCATTGTACTACTTTTAGCGCTTGAGGAAATGTTTCTAGCTTCTTCTAGTTGATGTTGCTGCACCTGAATTTTTCCTTCATTTTTCTTTTCAGCAGATTGGTTCATTTGTTTTTTGTTTTGTTCTGTCTATGTGTTTGCTCATTTACATTTTCATAGCATTAGCAGTATTTTTTTTTTTTTTTTTTTGCTGCCACTTTAGATGATGCTTTAATTTTTACAGTATTTTTTCCCTCAATCTTTTTTTCCCCTAATGAGACTTGTGCTGATTTTCTTTGATATATCTTTTGCAAGATGTTCTCATATTCTTACAAAAATAAGAATTTTCTTTTTGTTTAAGAAAATCTATCCAAAAAAAATATAACTAATGATTTTTTTTTTTTTTAAATTCAGTTCGTACTTGATAGCTTGGATGGCATTAAAAGTTGAAACATTTAGCCTACTGCTCTGTAGGGTAATAATATTGTTCACATGGAACTGAAACTGGATTCAACTTGAGGGCCATGAAAGCACGTAAGAAAGGCTAGTGCCAATTTGGACAGTAAATGATATTTCAAAAAGTTCCTCACATTCATCCACCAAACATCAATAGTGTCAGATAGTAATAATTTAACTTTGTGCAAAGTAATAGAAATAAAATTTCACGTTAAATTAAAGCACAAATGAGCATTAAAAGGGATTCCAAGCAATCCCGAAACATATGTCTGCGTTTTAATGCTCATTTGTGCTTTAATTTAACGTGAAATTTTATTTCTATCAATAGTGTCACTTTTAAATGGTTCAGCAAGAGAGTCAATACCTATGATATTTATGCACTTCTAAATCATACTGCTGTTTTTCATCTACATTTATGATATTTGTTGCAAATGCTGACAGTTCTTTCATAAGCAATAATGAAGAAGAGTGCTTATACCAAGGTTCATTCACACTCAAAATTTTTCTAAAATAAAATGTGGTGTTCAAACTTTGTGCTCAAGGATTGTTGATACAATTTTCTTGTTATTCATATCTTTACATTTTAGAGCTCTCATTCTTGCATGCATTCTATTACTGTATGATTTTATAAGTAGTGGGGAACTGCAAATTAATAAGAGTGGAAGTTTTAAATAACTGTCAATTCTTTCAATCAATCAGTTTGCAGACATTCTCAAATCTCAAAAAATAGCGCTAAATCTTTTAAAAATTGAAGGCAAAAATTCAGAGGTTGCAAGAAAACTTTTGTATTTCTGCTCAACAAGCTATTTTTTCCCTTTTTTTTCTGTCTGTCAATTAGGAAATAAAAATCAGACGCAAAAAGATTGAAACTCAATTAACATATTTTCTGAAGTATTATCTGCGGGTAGTATATTTTGGGGGAGGTGAGTAACCACATTTTAGTTCAAAAAGTAAGCACTTATAAGCACTTTGTAAGCACATTTTCAGAAAAAAATAAGCACATGTTTAAGTACACATATACATTATTACTTGCATAATTTAGAGGAAAAAACATGACTTGACAAAATTATATACTTCTAACAGAAATAGCTAACAAAAATGAGAAGAGAGGCTTTGCACTACATAAGGAAAACAAATAAGTTTTATTTAACAGATGCATTGCTTATAGAGCCTGTTTAATTGTAGTATTAACTAAAAAACACTGATCAAAAATGTACAATAAAGTAATAAATTGCAGTTATTGAATGTAATATTCTGATAATCTAACTTAATATAATGAATATATATATATATATATATATATATATATATTCTTTATTGGGGGGGGGGAATAATGTAATTTTCTGAGTAACATAATGTAGCACTGCTGAGAATATTTTTAAATCTTAAGTTTTTTTTTTTTTTTTTTTTAATTTAGATCCTCCTCACATCAGTATTTAATGATTTATTGATAAAAATAGAACTTTATTTTCTCAAGATGCATATTGTGAAAATGCATATTGATAAAAATTATTTTGAAAAAATGCAAATCACTCAGCAAGGGGAGAGGGGACACGGCCTACTATGACCCCCTTGTTGAGCCACTGCAATATCATGTACAGTACCATACTTGCCAACTTTGGATCGGGAAAAAACAGGAGATTTTTTTCAATGACCCCCCCCCCTCCCCCACACACACACATACAAAATGAACAATTAAACTGACTTACAAATAAAAAAAAAATGTAATGTTCATTACAGCAGTATTTAATAAAATTTTATTATCAAATGCTTGATCGAAACATTTTCCAGCAAAACTATTTTTATGAGCAATAGGGTTTTCTATAGATTTTCATTTGACAGCATTGGACAAAACTTGGTTACACTTTACAGAAAATGCATTACTGTGCAAAAAAATGAATGCACAAAATCCCAAGAATTAGATTTAGTTAATTATAAAAAGCCAGTTCGCCCAAATACTTACTAGCTTACATCTACACCACAACAATTCAAACAAAATATCACGATCACGTCTGGTGTGCACTTAACAAACTATCTCAAAATATTTCTTTTTAATTATCCATTTTTTAGTTATATATTGAATAATAATAGGAAGAGATGTTCTTTATCTATTTTTTAACAATACATAATGACTCCCAAAAGGAAAAAACTCAAACCCTAAGTTGAAGAAGAAAAAATTCTATGCAAAAAAATATTTTTAAAACAAGATTATTAATAAAGATGACAATATTAATAATTATAACTAACTAATAGAATCACTGAAATTTTTTTTTAAAGGCTAAAATTTTTCACTGAAATTTCGAGTGGGTGTGGCAAAATGAGAAGTGCCAATTCTCTATTACAGAGGCTAAATCGTAAAAAATAATGGTAAACCAGAAGTTATTGATGTCCAAGAGATGGAATGAGATAGTACACAAGAACTAGGGACTTTTACCGAAGCGGATGCAATCGGATTTCAAAAAAAATCGGGACTGACCCTTGAAAGCATATGAAAGACAAAATGCGGAAGTTTTACTGCTAATTTGCAAAAGTTTCCTAAAGCAAATATCTACTCATGCTACTTCAAGATTTTCTCATTTAAAGAAGAAAAAAAATTTCTAAAATTCCGAATATTCGCGGAACCGAAATTTTGACTTTTCAAAAATACGAAATTTCAGCAAAATACGGGAAAATCACATGAGAACCACTCGGCGAGTAACTACGATTACGAGCGCTGTCTATTGAGCAAAAAAATATTGAAGCTTCGTTGATTTATTTTCAAGCGAAAATTATAAAAAAAAGGGAGATCGGGAGACAAACGCAAAAAACGGGAGTCACCCGTTAAAAACAGTGGACTTGGCAAGTATGCAGTACCGAACTTCAAATTTGGCAAGCTCAGCACCAACGCTATACAGAATTTTGGAACACGACCGAACATGGCGGATTTACAGAACCGAAAATGTCTCTGAAGCATCGGCGCTGACACGCGTTTTTTTACGCCAATTTTGCAATATTTTCTTCACTCATAGACAAATGTTTTTCATTTTGACTATGAATGGCGATCTGGGCCAGCTGGTTTAGCAATCGGAACGGCATTTTATGCATCCGATGAGTAAACTAACGTTCGATTTCTGCTAGGGGGGAACTAAACATTCGTAATTTTTTTTAGAAAATAAGCATTTTAAGGAAAAGTAAGCACTTATAAGGGCCCTTATATTTTATTTTCAAATATAAGAACTTATAAGCACCGCTACGCACCCTGAGTAATGTGCCGATGCAATAAAAAATCATATTCCATAAAAATTGCTTTGTATATTTTCTTAGTAGGCTTTGTATTGTGCGCTAATAAGAAAATAATAAGAAATATATTAAACTGAAAGCAGATGCAAAAGGATTACCGCAAAATTTCAGCAACACATGGCATTGAGGAAACATAAAAATAAGCGATAATTTGATTAACAAAATGTTTACTCGTTTGCATTAAAAGGAAACTCAAAATCTTCCGCTATTTTGAAGAATGCTAGTTTTGCATTTAGATGTGCGATTTGGGATAAAACATGACTTCCTTTATATAAAAAAAAGTAAGTATCAGCGATGCTTCCGATCTTTGTTCTTGAAAAATCTAGGTTTAAAAGTTTACTACAAAAAACATCTTATAATACGCAGCCCGAAGTCATGAAGTTAGGAATGTCCAAATGCTGTTGGAAAGAATTGTACTGGCTGTTGTGCTGGCTCCAACATCGCGATTTCAGTGCGTCACTCATCAGCGTGAACGAACCTAGTTTTGTAGCGTTTGTGTGCAAAAAAAAAAAAGGAAAAAAATAAATTCCGAGGCGGAAAATTGAAGATAAAAAACAAAAAACCGCGGAATCTCCAAAAACTAAAAAAAAGCGGAAAATCGCGGATCCGCGGAAGAATCTCATGCCTGAGAAAAGTACAAGAACAAGGATGCTGGCGAACCAGATATAATTTTGAACTTCATACACTTTACAAAGAGCTTCAAGTTACACAAGTCATCCGAAGTAACAGACTGAGATGGCTCCGCCATGTCTGGAGAATCCCTGAAAGCAACCCGACTAGACTGTACACTTTCAAGAAACCCGAGGGAACCCGTGCCCGAGGCGACTTTTAACAAGATGGCTGGATGATACCGAAAATGACCTCAATTTTTGAAAATAAAAAAATTGGCAAAAGGTTGCTTTGAACTGACTGAGTTGGAAGAAGCATGCTGGTGAGGTAGCTAAGACCTGCAACAGGTTGTTACTCTTTTAAAAAAGAATAAGAAACCAATTTTATCTATTTTTTAATCTTTTTATGCCTTAAAGCATTTGTGACGTAAAATTCCGTTGCCCAGTGATGTATCTAAAAGTGCGTGCAAGGTAATATTCTGCCATTAAATTCCAAAAGCATGAAGAAAAGACCTTGCACTTTTCAAACAGATGCCTTCAGTAAAAGCTGCTCAAGAATGTAGTTATTCCGTACATAGGATTACATTTCTTAAGAGACATTTTCTAGGCAAAGCCTACACTTAAAGGGTTAAAACCCTTCTTAGGATTCCCCAACTCGGAAGTTTTCGGCATTATTAGAACTTAATAAGAAATCTTATGTTTTTTGGCCCAGCCTAACAACTAAACCCACACGAACTGCTTCTTTTATTATATGAATAGCCGGGGGGGGGGGAATTATTATACAGTTAACTCTCTAATTACCAGGAATACATTTTCAAAGTTTCAAATTTCTATTGTACAGTTTTCCCAGTAATTTGAGTTAATTTTTCTTAATTAGATTTTCTTGAAGATTTTTTTTACTGTGCCTTGCTCCTCAAAAATAATTTTTTTAAGTTACTTTTAAAACAGGTTACCCCTGTGAAAAGCAAACCTTTGTTATTTTTTTATCAGTCTGACAGGTTATGTTAGAATTTTTTTTACATACAACCCTGACAAGAAATTTGTCTACGTTTGAAACTTCCCAACATTAGCACAATTTATCTCTATAAAAGATGAATGTTTGATCCAACTATTCCTAATCACATCCCTCCAGTTATTGGGTGTTTCAGTATAGGATTTTTAATTTATGAGACTCATTACCTCCCTCCACATAGGAATGACCTCTTATAGGGTAAAAAAAAAACTTTTACAGTATCAAATTATTAGATTTGGTGAACTGTGTAGCTTAAAAATCAGATATAATTGATTTTTTCTGCTGCACTGCACATGAGTCTCAGAAAAGAGTGATATTAGGCACCCAAAAGCAAAGGGGTGTAAGTGAGGATATTGAAAATTTGGAGATAATTAGTGCAAATGATAGGGAAAGCGCCATTCTATACCGTGGTGAGAGATGTTACAGATATGTAGCTCAAACAGGTGCTGCACCACAACATGATTTAGAAAAAAATTAACATCAAAGGTCCCATAAGATTCAAACTTTTACATTCCTTTGCTTCTCACTGCCTTGTATGTTTCACTGTTGAGCAGAGTCTATTCTTCAAAAAGGGTTAAAAGTTTGGACTCTAATCTCCCTTGCGATGACCTGATCGCTCTTGTCAGTTGCCCTCTTTCTCTTTAATAACTCTATGAGTATGAAGTTTTTTGCCTAAATGATATTGCAAATGCATTCTGTCTCAAACTCAATTTGGCAGAAAAATAGACTTTGACCGTCCTTCCCCACTGCCCTTCAAATACATGTGTCTGTATGTGCATGCATTTATACGTACAGGGCATTAACATACAATTTTTAGAAAAGCATTATTTTACAATCAAGTATGCCGTATGCAGCTTATAAAAAAATGATCAAAGTAAAGTAAAAATTTACAGCTACTCAAGAATTTTATGTCTTCTAGGGAATATTGATCCTGATATAATATGATTTTGGAATTCACTGATGCAAAAACTGATGAGACTCAAATCATAATCTAAATAAGTCCAAAATAAGAAATAAAAACTAGCTAAAATTTCACCATTGAAACAGGAAGAATAATTATAGTTGATTTCAATCAAACAATTAACATCAAAAATATTTCTTGTATCAAATGTTTTGCATTGAAAACAAAGAAAATAATTATTATTAAGAGATAAATAATTATTTCAAGTGTTTTCTTTTAGGTACAGCAAAATTTAGTACATTTAATTACTGACAATTGTTTGGATTGTGACATAATCACCCAAGAAATTTTTATGGACACTTGTGATCGAAGCAAAAAGACTCAGAAGTGGAAATTTGATGCTATTAATGTAACGGCAGTACTAAATTGGTGAAATTGCCATTTGAGACATTTATTTGTATAAATACTGGTGCTATTTTTTTTTAATTTAAATATGCTAAAATTTAGATGCAATGACTATATTGTAAAACATGTTTCACAATCTTTTGTAGATTTTTATAACAATTCATTCCCATTAAATATTTAAAAATATTTCCTACTTTTATATTGTAAAATGTTACCAAAGTAGACATCAGATACATATCTATTATAGTGGTGGAAACAACTAATTAATTAATTAACTCAACTTATTAAGTGCATATAAGCAGTGAATGAAGACTAGAAGTTGGGAGAACTTGTTGTTAGCAAACCATGTCAAGAACAAATAGCTGACATTTTGGTAAAAATCACTAAGCCCATGACTCCTGTTTTGAGGTCCAGTCAACTTAACTTATAAAATTGTTATTAAAAGAAGTAAAGTAAGACTTCTACTGTAGATTTACTTATGTATATTTTGAATTGTGTAAGCGGCTTGTATCATGAAATAACTAATTGCAAATTCTAATTCACAGCACTAGTCCGTCAAATTTTTGTGTGTACTTTGTGTATTTTACTAGAATGCTGCCAAAATACAAATTAACAGAATCATCAATTTTGGATTATCTCCAGTAAATAAGAAATAATATATCATATTAAATCTTAAATTTATTTCTTCAAAATTAACTTTTTTTTTATTCTTCCTTATGCAAGATGACATGCCTTTGGAAAATTATCCAAGGATCCAAGAACACTTTTTTATATATATAAATTTTCTTCTACTTTACAATATAAATATACTCATATAAATACAAAAGGGATGACCAGAAACAGGCCCTGGGCGCTCTTAAAGCTATTCAAAGCAATTTCCCCACACTTTTGAATTAAGCTCCCATACTCATTGGCCAGTGGGCCAACTTTACCATCTTGGGCTTTCTATAAATTAGCATAAGCAAAAAAACCTGTAAGAGTTTTAATGAATGTTCTCTGCTAGCTTTTGTTCCAATTCCTTTTTCATAATCTGGGGGTACCGTTACTTACGCAGCATATCTTCAATCTACACCTGTCTCGTGGGTAGTGCTATATGAGTAACAGCCTTCTTCGGTGCACCTTCAACAGCTTAGCAGTGAACTTCCTTACAACCACATTTTTTCTTCCAATGTGAGATAAGCAGACAACCACGTACGATACATCTAGGAGATTGGTGCCAGCAGTAAAACTTGGGAAAAGTCTGCTCCACAGTCCGATCTCAATGAATCTTCTTTCCCAGACAAATTTTTACAACCAGTTTTAGCACTACAAATGGCTATGACTATCTCCAGGGACACCTCCATCCTATGTGTGTGAAGGACAACCTTGATTGCCCTCTGTTTTATTTAGAGTTTATGAATTTCAACCATTTGACTGTTTATGCCACTTTCACCAACACTAATTTTAATGTTTTGCTTCCCAACAACTATATTTAAAAGGCTAGTTTAGATTGTGCTGCTTTTGGGGAAATGGTCAATGTGACTCAGTGCCCCTCAACATATTGAAAAAAAAACTTTTTCTAATTGGTACCAAATATTTAAAATTTGACCAAGCCTCATAATACAAGATCCTATCAGCATTGTGGCTAGTCTCTTTGAAGGACTATAACTGGCCTGCCTATAATTTAAGACCTTTCACCTATCTCTCTCTTTCTTTAATATAATATTCATTCAGACAGAATGAATGAGTATATGCTAGTGTTTCAGATATATTAATCAATGGAAATCCAAGTAGAAAACACAGTTAGAGGAAAAGATTTATTAATGTTAGTAATAATCAAGAGCTAGAAGTGATCTGTTTTATTTTTTGTTTACTTACTAGCAAAACATTTACATAAATTTCGAAATATGTTAAAAATTCAGAAACATAGAGTACCTTTCAAGTGACTGTCTCTTGTTCCAGCAAATACCAGTCATGAAAAGAGGCAGTCCTATAATGGCAGTTGAATAGTAGTAGTCAATATTAACATTTTAAACATGTGCAGAAGCGTCATATATGCATGAGAAATTTAACTTCTGTTAATTAAGTTTTAATTTTATTTTGTTTTAAAAAATCAGGTGGAAATTTGCAAGCTTTCCATAAGTTTTGTGTACCTCCCTCCCCCAAGCAGCAAAGAAAAATAAATAAATAAATAAATAAACTAAATTGCTTGGATAGGGAGAGTGTCATTTTGTTCATAAAAATGGCATATGGAATCATTTTTCAAAAGTAAGATGCACATTGTTTTTCCTTGATTGTCTCTTTGATATGGAACAATAAAGTAGAAATATTATGATTTTCAAAGGAAGAGTTGTGAAAGCAATCTCCATAGCCAGAATCAAGTATGAAAAGCTAACTAACAAACCTATTCTGATCAGTTCACTTCAGGATAATGATAGTGTATGAATCCTCAGAGAAAATTTTCTACTAAACAGTAAGACCAATAACATATATGACTTTTGTAGCAAACTAACTGATAAAACAAATGACAGAAGATATGGCAACTTGAAAGAAAATGAATGCCTGGAGAGGGAGGCTATCTGAATCGGTCACATAATATTATGTAACCACTTCTATTAGGTTTTGTTATTTATTTTAAACATAATTGGCTAAAAGTAGTTAAAATATCAATTGCAAAAAAAAAAAAAAAAAATGTATACACATTTACAAAATGAAGCACAAAATTGCTACATGATAACAACACAGAAATATAATTTATATAGAGCTCAATATTTTACATAGATGCTAATAACAATAGAACCTCAGAGTGGGGACTCAGGAATATTTAATTCGTCTCTTAGAGTGGATACATTTTGATCCCATCGCTTTTCATAGTAAACATTCATTAGAAACTTTGCTTTATGTCCACACTCCAGTGCCCAAGGAAGATATGTTTCTACATAGAGTTTTCTTTGCCTAAAAAATAATAAAAATTTACATTAAGGGGGGAAATAGTTGTAAAGAGGGCGTATTAAGAGCAATGTTCATGAATATTTTTAACATATAAAGAATAAATATATTTTATTGAGATTTTGAGGTTATTTTATAGATATATTGAAGAACATTTACTGAAATTTTCAAACATTTTTCTTGAAACATCCTGGAGATATCAGCTGCTGCACACTGTAAGTCGCCACCCGGATCGGCAGTTTGCGTACATCCTGGAGGTCAAAATTTTTATCCGAAATCATTTTTTTAACTTACTTTTTTTTTATAAGTGTCCCTTTTAGTTGAACTAAACTCATCATTGAAAACTTCTATTTTTTTTAGAATGGTAAAATTAAGTACGATTTTTAACCGTTTTTTTTTTTTTTGTTCTCTTTTTTACAATAAAAAAGCAAAAATGAAGATATGCTTATGATTCTAGTTCAACTAGAGCGTATATATATAAAGAAAATGTGTGCTAAATTTGATAAGGATTGATCAAAAACTCTGTGAGCTAGAGTGTACGCAAATTCGACAAAAGTAGTTTCGAGAAAAATGCATTTGAAAAAAGAATGGTATTGAAGATAAAATTTAATGCAGTAATGAATCATTTTTTTTATACTTATAGATACTAATACTTATAGAAATTTCTAGCTGAGGTCTCAATTGTTAAAAAAAAATAAAAGGAATCCTCTAACGTTCTCTAATACCCTTCAGGTCATTCGTGAGGGACTACCTGCTCAATTGCTCCAAAAGGGACGTTTGCTCAAATACTTATAACTTTTAAACAACTTGGAATTTTGCTTTGAAATTTTCAGGGTATATTACTGAATAGTTGTAGAATCGATTTTTGAAGAAATTTTTTTTATTTAATTTTTTGAGACCTCTACACTAGGGTGGGGCGAAAAACAAAAATTTTTTCATATCAATTTTGGATAGCTGCCAAAAGTTGTCTATGGGGATAGTTAGTTAACGTACAAAATTTGACAAATATCGTTAATATCTTCAGGGGGCGCTACGGTCGCAAAGTTTTGTTATTGTTTTTCTCCTTAATTTCATGGCAGTATTTTGAAAGACAATGCTTTTAACAAATTTTAGTGCTTGTTTTTCTACCGATAAGAGACATTTATTTATTAATGACATTCAAGAGAACTTTTTTTTAAAAATGGCAATAAACATTAACATTTTGAAGGGCCGATGCATTGTTTTGTTACACAGAGGGTGAAAGATGTGGGGACGCTGAACTTGAGATGTAGATGAAAACAAGGAGAATGCTAAAAATTGCAATTTTTGGGACACCCAAAAACCTGTATGATGTTGTGTTACCCACTTATGAAGACGTTTTTAAATATTATTTGTTTCTTGTGAATGAAAAAAAGCCATTTCATAATTGCAAAGACCCCACCGTTACAGAAATTTCAAAAGAGGTTGCCACAAAGTTGGAAGAGATATGGCATTGATCATCCATTCCAGTAGTTTTTCACAGACGAATAGTTCAACTAATTCAACGTTTTCATGACAAATATAAAAACCTGAAGAAAGCGATGAACAAAAAAGGTGCTACATCCGATGGTTTTAATGTCAAGTTACAATTATTTTTATCCGAAGCTCGTGAACAGCTTTTCGATATCGTTTGTTGTGAATGCCATTTCTCTACATGCAATTGTGATAAGACTCGAAAAGTCCCTGTCAAAAAACAATTTTTACTTGTGGAGTGAAAAATGATTATTAGAAATGTGGATGTTAAAAGCACAAGGAAATTGAAACAGAAGTTAGAACGAAAAGCAAAAAAGAATCAAGAGCAAAATGGAAGATGGAATTAATGCTAATGAAGAAGTTACTTAAGAATCAGAAAGCGATAAAGAATGTTTAATAAATGACACTGACAAAACTGATTCGGAGTTTAGTTGTATCAGGGTTCAAGCAAGCACTTCACTAACCAGGGTCAGTTTAAGTAAAATTTCAAAAACGTGTCATCACTATCATGTGTCAAATAGAACAGTGGCAGCCCTATCATCATCGGTATTAAAAGACGTCAGCTTAATCCCACGAAAAACATCAAATGTTGTCGATCCAATAAAAAAAACGAGATCTTAAAAAAGCGAGAAAACATCTGCAAACTCAGCAACACCAAGATCTTAAATATAAAGACGTGCGACACTTGTCTTTTGATGGACGGAAGGATAGCCCATTGTTCTTAAATAACTGAAGTAATAATTGAAAAGCACGTTTCCACTGGTTATTCTCCCTGAAAATATATAGTAAAATCCGAAAGTAGCCCCCCCCATCGAATGTACCCCCCCCCCTTTTCTCGCCGAAAGTGGAATCATTCAAAATTCCTTAATATAACCCCCCTCCCCAAATGGCTGACGATTTTAAAACAAATTTTGTATTATTTTCTTATGATAAAGATTAACTTCATCTAATTTCTTTTTGTATTTTGTGTTTTATTTTATTTGTTTATTTTTCATAAATATTCAAGGTCTATATGCTTAAAAATAAATTTCATGTACTCGGCGTTGATTCGTTCATCAGCCGCCATCTTTGATCTTGTGAGTCCGCCATTTTTGGTCGTGTTTTGATATTCGACACTTTACGAAATACCGATATAACGCTGGCCCCGAACATGCCAAATTTGCGTTTTATGGGTTTTAAATTTAAATTATAGGGTTTTCTGCTAACTTAAGTGCTACATTCTTTCTTGCCGTTGATTCGTTCATTAGCCGCCATCTTTGATCGTGTAAGTCCGCCAGTTTTGGTCGTGTTTTGAAATTCGTCACATTACGAAATACCGATGTAGCGCTGGCCCCGAACATGCCAAATTTGCGTTTTATGAGTTTTAAATTTAAGTTTTCGGGATTTCTGCTAACTTAAGTGCTAACTTCTTTCTTCAGTCAAAGATGCCATCCCCATGCGATCAATTTTCTATTAGAAAATTATAAGACACTTTTGTTTGTTTATTTTTTGAATCTTGTTTTATATTAATGTTTTTAAAATAATTTTAAATGGGTTATACTTATTATTTATCTTCAGTAAATGCTCTTAATTAATACTAAAAACATTTTTTTTTCATAATTTTTTTCGAAAATCTCGATTATAACCCCCCTATCTGAAATTTGCCAGTTTGGTTTTTAAAAAGAGGGGGGTGACTTTCGGGATTTTACGGTATTTAGGACACATATCGCCAAAACGATCAAACGCAGAAGAAATTACAAACGGAGTACGTGCATTCTTTGCCACAAACAGAATCGATTCAAGTACGTTGTGCGCAATTGGATGTGACAATACTGCAGTAAATACCGGAAAGAAAGGTGGCGTGATTTTGCGTCTTGAAACGTTTTTAAATAGACCATTTCAATGGGTAATATGCCAACTTCATGGCAACGAATTGCTTTCTCGACATTTTATGGAGCACCTAGATGAACCAACGACAGGTCCTCGTGGGTTAACTCAAAAGTTAATCAGTAGTTTGCGCCTCCGGAATATATTCTTCTAGGAATGTTAAATGATGATCATAGACATTTACGGCAGTTAGCATCTAACAGGATATTGAGAGCACGAGCCACCAACTCTCTTAATGATAATCAGATCCGTACTTTTAGTATTCCTCAACTTAACTTATATGCTCTCGACTATGTGGACAGGATCAATTGGCAATGTGAACATGTGCTTATAACCGGAGCCTTCTATAGCAATGATACTATTTGAGAACGTACTATGTGAGATTGTGAAAACCGTAGATGTTCCAGATGTGCTTCGGGAAATGGAGAAATTTCCGTGTCATGCACAATCCGTAGAGCGTTGCGTAAAGTTGGTGATGCAGGTGTCACTGGCTGTATGTGGATTAGAAGGAAGGGATGGTTTTATCCGGGCACATCTACAGGCACGCAAAGAACTGCCTTTCTTTGAAACCAAAACGGACTATAAATCGTTTTAATAAAAACTCTAGCTATTACGCTGTTTTTGGGACGTATAAATTGTGTACATTTGTGAGCATTTAGTTATTTTCATTAATGTTTCTGTAATTTTGTTTTATTTATTTACGTGTAACGTTTATATTTTCATATTTTTTATGTCAGATTTTGTAACTATTCAGATTTAGTCCGAATAAGTTTTCACTTGAAATCATTATCCTGAAATTCTCTTTTTGCTTTTTTTTTTGTTGCAGTGCATCCCAAAAATGTTAACGAATATATATATAACACATACATAAATATATGCAACTTATAAAAATTGGGAGTTATTTCGTATGTTTTTAATACATAGATGGTCTCTTAGCTGGAAAAAATATGCAATAAAATTAGTTAAAATTATTATTTTTCACAATATAACCACAAGAATTAAGCAGAAAACCAATAATAAAATTTTGCAACCATAGCGCCCCTGAAGATATTAACTGATATTTGTCAAATTTCGCACATTAACTAACTATCCCCATAGACAACTTTTGGCAGCCATTCAAAATTGATAAGAAAAAATTTTTGTTTTTCGCCCCACCCTACTCTACACGTATTTCCTCCCTTAAATCAGAAGTATTTTTTTTATATTCAATTACAATTTTAGTAACATAAATTAAAAAAAATAATATTTAAACTCTTTAGCAGAGACATTTGAAATACTATGTTACCATTCAATGATACAGTAGTTTTTAATAAATATGTGTGGTAAACATTAGCATTCAAACTAATATTTTTTTCCCCAAAGGCAGGCCACTTGACTTAAGAAAACCAATAAACAGAATGAAAACAAGATACAAAAAAGATAGTGTCTCATACGACTTCCAGTTCTCCAGTATAGATCAAGGAAGCCCCAGGGAGTGCTTTTAGAGTAAATAATATGGTGGCCATCTGTAATGACATGATCACCGCAAAGGATACATAAGGGTCAGGAGAGACACCAGTTTTAAAAGAGTGCCCAGCCAGGCAGCATGTTGAGTACATAGTCTAAAAATTGCAACACTTTTAGCAGGACCAGTAAGGTATAAAAGATTGATCTAAAGATTTCCACCTATAGGAAGTAATTTGGACCTTCAAACCTTTAGTGGCAGGAAGATATTAAGTTTTTGGTCCCCTTTTTCTGGACAGAAGCTCAACTCAAAAGTGGGGATGGGCTTATATTTGGTTAAAAAATTTCAAATTGATCTGTAAAATAAAGATTTAACTTATGGTTCCAAAAACAAAAACCTATTAGGTTTTTGTATTTTGGCATAAGATTACAAAGAAGATACACTGAAACATATTTTTTCTATATTTATTTTTGTCATGATAAAAATAACAAATAAATAGTAATGGTAAAAATTATAATAACAATAAGCAATTATTATTGTTATTGTGTTTCATTACATTTGTCATAATACAGTGTGGCGCAAAAGTTTATGCAGAAGCTAAATGTTTTAATAAAATGAAAATTATACACCAGAATGCTTTGAAATTTTTACTCTACCTAAACAATTGGATTATAAATACATGTTTATATTTCAGAAAGAATGCATAGAAAGGAAAATAATAAATTATTTAAAAATCAAAATTGTGATGTCGTAAAAGTTTATGCGCAAATGAGATTTTAGTAGTGTTCGGCAACTGCTCGTCAAAAGTAGTTAACTACCAACTACTACCCTAATAGCACAGTGACCAAGATGGGACCCGCATGTGACCGTCACATGACGGTCGCGAGATGTCACTGCAACATAAGCAAACAGGTTGCAGAAACTTACGAATGTCCTCCCCACGGCGACGGCACAAAGTGACTTTGCAGTGACGACCCCTAACGACGTTAATGCAACTGTGGTCACTTAGTGACGGTGTGGCGACGTCACGATGCAATCGCATGGACAGTCGTGACGCGGTTGTGACCCTTATGTAACGTCGCGTTTAAGTCCCCGAATGACAAAGGCCGGTCACTTGGTGACAGTTTAGCAACCTTCAAACACAGTCGCAGCGACTTTCAAGGCTTATATGTTACCTTTATATGACGTTGCAATCAAGTCCCATTGAAACTTAAAAGTCGTCACTTAGTGATGGTTATGCGACGTCACGACGCAGTTGCATCGACAGTTGTGTCGCGAATGTGACGTAGCGTTAAAGTCCCGCAGTGACTCAGAGAACGGTCACTCGGTGAGAGTTTAGCGACTTATCAATATCGTCGCAGCGACTTTCGAGACATATGCCACCTTTATATGACGTTGTAATCAAGTCCCATTGAACCTCAAAAATCGTCACGCAGTGATGGTTATGTGACGTCACAATGCAATCGTTGCGACCTGTGTAACCTATTTGTGAATTTCTAAGTGACGTCGCAGATAAATCCCGAAATGACTTTTAGGGCTCATATGGGGAAGGTATTGCCACGTCACGATAGAGTCGCAACAACTGTCGTGATGCAGTGTTTGTCATCTTCATGTGACGTCACTGTAATGGCAATTCCATCAAAACTTTTACAACAATTCAAATTTGTGAAATAATTTTGTTAACTTAGCTTGACTTTATGCTTGATACTTACTTCATATCATGATTGATTAAAAACTCTTCAACTGTAAAACTTATATATTCAATAACAAATGTATTTTTTTATTTTTTAGTCAATTCTCATCACAATAAGCAACATTTTTTTTTCATATTAAGCAAAAAAAATTGAACTTCTATAACGCCAGTAAAATATGAAAAAACAAAACAAGAGGGAGAAATTAATCTTTAACAAATGCATAAGTTCAATTTGTTACTAGACGGTTCAGGAAGTATTTCCCAAAAATATTATAAGTACATACATGAGTGTACTTTATTGTGGCAGCCTATTATGCAAGTAAAAATTAATACATAAAATTGCTATTAAAAGGAAGAAGACTTGAAATGATGCCTTGTTAAAAACAGGTGATCCTAGTTTCGAGACAATTGGATTTTAAAATTAATAATGACATATTTCATAATTCATTTTATCACTGAAATTTGTACTTTTAATAGCTCACTTAAAACTTTGTAACCAGATCCTACACATGAAAAGGTTTTTAGAATTTACTTAAGTCAAAACAGAAAGTCATCACAATTGTAGTCCAAGCAAAAATTTCAGTACTTCAAGTGCACTCTAAAATGTGACTTTATAAATCTCAATCACCTTATTTGTTTTACTACATTACAGGACTTCAGATTAAAATATACAAAAGTAAAATGAAACACTTCAGGAAAAGACAATATTTATTTGGTCTATAGTTTATGCAAAACATAATAAATTTGTTAAAAATTAATATTAAATAAATATTCTAAATTTTAATAAATAAATTAATTAATTTCTTGCTAATGTCCATCTTTTCTGTCTGCAATGCCATCTTTCCTACTCCTGCAAAGAAAAAGTGAATAAAAATGCAATTAAGAAACTATAAACAGCCATGTTAGTGCAACTAAATATTTTTTTTTTTAGATTAGGACATCAAATTTGTAGATTTTATATTTGTAGAGTATATTATGAAACATACTGCAAGCTGAGGAAAAACACTATCATTTTCTCATGGTGAACAATTGAATGCTTTATATTCAAGTAATTATCTGATCCCCACCCACCCTACTTTTTTCATTTAAAAAAAAAAAGAGCCTTAATAGCTTTCTGATGCTACAGGTAGGAAGTAGCACTTGTACCTATCAATCTAAAGCACCAAAACTTAACTTAGTGAACTACAGCTTGTCTTTGAGACAGAATAAAAATAAAACAGAATATTGAAAAGACATCTTAGGTTTTCAATATAATCATAAATCTTTTTTAATGCCTAAAAGATAAATTCAAAACCAAAAGCTTATTTAAATATGTTCATTTGAAAAATGTACTAAGTCAAAAAATAAAAGTATTCATCATTAAATAAAATTATCTTGTTAAAAAATAGTTTATAAAAGCTTTTACTGCCTTTTCATTATGGAAAAATAAAAGGGGCTTTGGTAAATGTCAAAATTAGGGTGCTTATAGTCATATCTAAAGTATTTATCCAAAAATATTCTTTATCACATTTTTAAACTTTGTAATAGTTAACCCTTTTTTAGACAACTCTGTTGTAACATCAAGAAATTCTGGTTTCTGTTTGCCAAACTTCAATATGTACCGCTGATAGCGTCACTCACTTGGCTATAGTGCCAAAAACATTCCGGTCCTTCGAATGACACTTTGAGTTCTGATTAAATACAGTATCCAGAGTGTCTGCAGATTTTCAAATATATTTTTCAATTTTAATTTTCAGATCAGTTTTGCGATGCATCGGGTATTGGTTCTGCCACATATTGGATATCTGTTGTCCTCTGTATGATGTATACGTACCGGGCATCCGGCTGATGTCTTATTGCTGAAACTTCTGATTTCTATGAATATCTTTAAACATCCCACAGATTCCAGATACACTATAAGTTTATAATTCATATATACTTTCAAAACATTTTAATTAAATTTTCGTGATTTGCCTTGCATCCAGTGTCCCTTATCTGACGGATCTGAACTGTTGTACCGGATAACCAATGTTTTAATTAAATTATAAAATTCTATATATATTTTTAAACATCCTACAGCTACTTAATATGTAAGGAGTTTGAAATTTACATTATATTTTAAAAATATGCTGAGTAATTGAAATTTCACATCATATTGGGATCTGTCGTGCAGTGCCCAGTTAGATTCTGGATATGGGAAAGGCCACGATATTCGTTACAGAGGAAGCACTCTATTATCCTTTTTAGGCCCATATAAAAAAAAAAAACTTGAATTTCAGATATCCAGTCCCTTGGAGAGTGGAGGGGACTGGTGTAGTTAGAAACCCCCCCCCCCCCTAGATCTGGGATTATTACAAACCCCACATTTAGCCTACATGACATGGGCCAGATTACTTAGCCACTGCTATCAAATTTTAAAATTTAGCACCACAAAACCTGTAAAGTTGCTCTCTTTTGGTAGGAACGGAATTAGCTCTATAATATAATAGTGTATGTAGGGAAACCTTTGTAGCTTTACCACCTGTCTATATTTGACCACATGTCAGAGTCCCCACTATCCCAACAGCTTAAAAAATAGGACCTTTTTCAGGCCAATTTATAACTATATATAAGGTCACTTTACATACTAATACATGGTAATACATTTAAAAAAATAAAGATTAGGTATATATTTAGATAAAATTTACACATATATAATTCATACTTTCCTTTCACACAGATTTAATGACAACAGAAAATGTTACAAATGATTTTATGTAAATTATCAAAATTTCCCGATACTTTTAATTTTGCAACGATTGTAAATTTACACAAGAAAGAAAAAATAACAGTTGTTTCCTTTTTTAGGTTACTGTTCGCACTTTTAACTAAATTATTTTGATTAAATTGGCTCTATTATAAGTAATAAGCATTAGAAAAATATTTTAATTTGAGATGTTTTTATAAATTTCACTTATTGTGGAAAAGCTTATCATGAAATAAAAACTGAGTTTTTGTGAACATTTGTTACTAAATATACAGTTCATTCACAAACATTAAAACTTCAAAATAATCCATAGGTAAACACGTCCTTGCAAAATTTAAAACGAGTACAACCGAGAACTTTTTGAAAAAAGTAGAATTATTGGGTAAGATTAGTTTAATCGGGAATCAAATGGGTCAATTTTTTCTTTTTTCCCTATCAATTTTAGCAATTGCTGTGATTTACATTGAGGATTCAAACCCGTATTAAATTTTTATTCTGATGATTCAAGCAAATGCTAAAAAATAGGGCCTTTAATCACTTTTTAGGGTTTTTATTACACTAAATATGACATTTATCCCCTATAAATCAATCTTAGGTCTTTCTAAGGGCCTTAGGCCCTCTATGACCTTTTTATGGCCCATGGAAACCCTGCATGTACACCACATTTGGGTGGGAGTATTATATAAAAAACCTTAAGTGGATCATTAAATTACCATATTTTTTAATTTTTGGAAAGATAAAAGTAACTAAAATAACTTGGTTGTTTGGTGCAGGTTGTTTTTTATGCGATATTGTTACACCAGTATTTGTCTGCATGGATGGAACAAAATAAAGCTTGTCTAAACCTCTTTCTAAGTGCACCATATTGGGAAAACTATGAGCATGAGCCCTCTTTTATTCCTTAAATAAATTTATCTGTGTTCTATCTTAGATTGCCACTTTGAATAATTATATATTTTAAAGAAATCTTTACCATCAAATAAGATATTTATCTTAATTTTAACCAAGTACTTTAATTTTAAAGTTGTATGATACAGTGTAAGCTATTCAGGTTGTTAAATTTCTCTAAAGATATTTTAGATAATTGTGAAATAAAAGTTAGTTTCTATTTTAGAGAAAGAAAATACATGAAGCTAAACTTAATACCATTTTAATGAGCTAAAGAATGATGTCCTATTATATTATTTAAATATAGAAATATGCATTAATTACAAGTGTTTTTAATCATCCTCTGGAAAACACATCTAGATAATAAGGGCGCGGAATATTTGTTGTGCTAATACTTTCACCAAGCCTGAATGAATGCTAATGTAAGAATAACAAAAATTAGAAAAAATATTATCCTTATCCTCTATAAGTCGACTATCAAAGTGGCGTATTGCAAGTGGTCAATTTACCCAGGTTTCACTGTACATCACATATAGATACTAAGTGAGCAGTAAATTAAAAATTGAAACTTACTGTGTACTTCGTTCTTCTCTTTGCTTTTGGTACTCCAAGCATTTTGGCAAGACACTGGGATCCTGCAGTCTGAAATGAAATGAAGTCAAAATATGTAAATTCTTCATGTGGGTATTTAATAAAATTAGGAAATGCTATTTTATTTTATTTATTTTTCGATTGGGGAAATTTACATTAAAAAAGGCAGTTGTTATATAATAATACAAGTGCAAACCTTATTACTCTGAGGGTGATGTTAACTTTTGTAGGTAAATTAAACTGAAATTAAAAACTAATAGAACTAAATCTATGAATTTTTGAAATTTTAATTTATTCCCCACTATGAAGATTTTTAGCATAAAAAATTTTAATATTTAGAATTACTAAGATAATTACTGATTATCAAGTAGGAATAATTCAACTACATACTCTGTCAATACAGTGTAATTCCATAAGAAATAAATATTTATAAGTACTACAGCAAGCAAATGAGCTTTTAATTAAAAAAAATAGATTTACGATACAGAATCATTTAATACTGCTTGATTTATAAAGTATGAGTAAACTCCACAAGTTAAATTAATATGCAGTAAAATTTAGCAAAGCATTCATTTGTTATTACCAAGCGACAGGTATGAAGGCAGATGTTACGAACCAGACCACTAATGGCACTTGTGCAGAGTGGCACTTTTGTGACGTGTCCGATCCAAGGATCTGAATTAGCGAAACAAGCTAGTGAGGGAATTTATAGGAGTTTGGAGAAATAATATATGGCAGACTGAAGCACATTAGGTATTGCATAGACATTGAAACAGAATTAAATTCATATAAAAATTATGCATGTTGCATAATTAATCATGCATAATTGTAATTCAATCATAACTTAGTGACTTGTAATGATTTTTGAGGAGTTTGGATGAATTATATGTGGCTGATCACATGCGGAATACCAGATTGAAATACACCAAACGCTATATTCATCAGAAGAAATATGAGTAAAATATGTATAAAAATGAATTGCATTGTCTAATTGTAATTCAAACAGAACTTAGTGAATTCCTGTATTTTTAACAGATATTTCAAAAAGGCCGTCATCTCCAATCTATGCAAAGAGCGGCACTGCTACAAGATCTGATTTAATAATCAAGACTTAATAAAATGGGGTTTTCCAGCTTTCTTACTGCTTCGTGCACTTCCCCTATTTCGAGATCGTAGCTCATATAAGTCACACACCATCTCCAACTCATTCAAAGTTCCTAAACTTATGTCAGAACTGAAACGCATTCCCGGTAGCCGAAGTTGTAACCACTGCATTTTCATATTACTGAATAACTTATCAGAGACTAGTAGCAATCAAAGTAAACCTTAAAGGTCATATCCCCCATCACACTGGAGCATTTTAAAATCTAGATTGAAAAAATTTTAAAGCCAGGACTTGATGTTTTAATTTTTGGAAATACAGGCACATCATGCATGAGCAGGGCTGGCGCCAGCACGAATGGAACCCTGAGGCAAAAAACTTTCTTCCGCCCCTACTATATATTATGATGTAATAGAGATTAAAAATGATCGGATACATATTTGAATTATATATATTTTAACTTTCAAAATGCTGAAGGAAAACAATCGCTGCTCAGAAATCGCTACTGAATAAGGAAAAATAAAAAACAGAAAAAGCAATATATTGCATTTTGCTCGAGTCATAAAATAGAGAAGACACTTTCTAGAACTGCAAACACTTATAAAGCGCCACCTTCGAATGCATTGAAGCCGCCTTTCGCTATGGAGAAGATAAGGATAATGTGCAAAACAAGAAATTGTTATTTAAAACGATGCAGTCGATATTTATGGCCAATATGTGCCCCTAAGAATGACGCGCCCTAAGGCGGGCACCTCACCGCCTCGGCCTAGCGCCGGCCCTGTGCATGAGATCAGGAGTGGACAACTGTTTACCTTGCCACCCACAACTTTGAAAATACATTGCAATTTTTACGAAAGCAAGAATTTTGTCCTCTTTTGAAAATGTAATGCCAAGCAAATTGTTTTCTAAATTGGGGTATATTGATTATAAAACATACAATTTGCAATGTGAAATGAAAGAAAAAAAGGGGTGGGGCAAAAGAACTAAGAACTGCAACCCAAGGTCCTATTACACTAGTAATTTGAAGTAAATAAATATAATAAAACAAAGTTACATTTCAATGATATCTGAACATACAGCATAAAAACATTTAGAACCCATTTTACCATAAAGTAGAGTTGGCGTTCCTCTAGAAAAAAAACAATTTTTTCCCGGGCACAGAATGATATATTAAATTAGCATAAAATAAATGTTTAGAATAATTCATCAAATATAAAGTAGATGACTATATTAATATTGAAACTAATTTCTGCTATAATAAACTACTGTTGGACATGCATTTACAGGTAATGATTATCTCAACTCATCAGAGAATGTTTTTCTATTTATGCTATTCCCGTACAGAAAAATACCAACTACTTCTTATAAAAATACAATCTTTCAATATTAAACATGTGCAATCATTATTATGATATTATAAATTGTATTCTTTAAAGCATTTGTATCTTAATGCAAATTTTAAAGCATTCTTGTTCAAAACATTTTGTTTTATGCAATCATTACTCAAATGAATTATGTGGTATAGTCAGTACATAATTTTAAGCCAGTATTGTCATTTACATAAAGCAGTATTTTAAGTCAACTGGAAAATAGACCTAAAAATTCAAGTTTCATTCTTTAGTAGCCAGTTAAGATTTCTTTAATGATTTATAATTATTTCATCCTGAGCTTTTTAATAGTTATAAAATATTAGCCAACCAAAATTTATGCAATGTTCTTCTATAGCATATTTACATCACACCAATCTATATCTAAGAAATAAAGCCATATGTTATCTAATAATGTATGTAACATATAATGTTCTAAGATGTGAACAAAATTGGAACCCTGAGTAACAATAAAACAGAAAAAGTCATAAAATTATGACTTTAGAAATGCTTTGCCGAAACAAAAAAATATATAGATGCTATTTAAATGGTTTAGAAATTTGGTAAAACTGAAGCATAAGTATTGCGTTTCCAATAATTACTTCAGCTTTTGATCGGTATTCGTTGCGAAGTAAATAATAATAAATAAATAAACTAAATAATAATACCGTAAAACATAAGTGAAAACAAGAGATTTACTTTTTAATTTGGTCATTTGAATTGAAAAAAAAGAAAGGTAACGGCTGCTCCTATTGGCCTTTGAATAAATACAGTTGACTGTGCTGTCACTGTTTTAACTATAAAATTGTTTAAACATTAAAAGAATAATTAGTATTAAAAATATTACTCACCCAAGGATATCAAATAGATTTCAATCTTTCAATGGAGTTTCCGTCTTTGCCTCGGACGAAATTCCCGCATGGCATTGGCACTCAGTCAAAGTCACAGCTAATACCGATGTAACGCGGGATTCTTTCACTTTGCTCTTGACTTGTTTAAATTTGAAAAGTCCTTAATTATTGTTGTGATATATTTGTCTGTATGTGTTATTGAGTGTAATTTTAACTATTAAACTAAAGATATGTTCAAGTAAATAATAAATGAATGCAAGGAAGATTATTTAATTTGGTTACAAGTTCCCATTCAATGATGTTTTTGGACACACACACACACAAACAAGTTAAGTAAATGTCCCCATAATGTTACAAATATTTTGATTGATAAATTGAAGAGAAAAAAAAGTTTGCTACAAATATTTTCTACGCTATGTGCACTCATTATCAATTCAATGGTTGTGTCAAATTGCGCTATTACGATGATATCTTTTTAATATCCGAATATAATTAAAAGTAGTACACGAAATATCCAATAAAACTACTGAATTGCATCTCAGAAAATTGAAGAAACAATTTTCATCAACCTTGGAACTTTTGGCGTTCTTGAGCATTTAATCTATTTTTGGGGACAAAGTATTAAAAATTGATGGCCAAATTATACATGTAGAACAACCTCGAGAGTTGGGAATTCCGACCGTCTGGATTATGGATTTTTTGAGATAATAATAATTTAAAAGAAAAAATATATACCGATATTTTTAGGTAAATTTGTCCTTAAATGACAATACTTTGAAACTTTAGTAACTAAAACTGATTCTTTTAGATGTTTTTTAAAATAGTTTTTTGTGAGTGCAATAGTTTTGCTTTGAAATTAAAATTACACACCGCCATACGGAGGGAAGAAACAATAAACGGTTCCATTTTGCGAAAAGCATCCTATTTTGAGCCTTAAAGTTGTAGACTATTTTTTTTTAATTTTAAGTGTTTCAAATAAGTCTTATTCAGCGTTTACAGGCTGAAAACATTGTATTTTAGCGAATTTTTCTTTTTCTTTGCCACCACGTGTCGTGCGTAAATTAGCGTTTTTCTGCAATCTTTCAGCATCTGCGTTCAGTTTACGGCATTTCTTATTATTTTATCAATAGTTTACAATATAATGCATACTGAGCAAATATCTAAGGCTATTTTTCCTTATTAATATAATTTTTTTTACAATGATCATTTGCCATAATGCGTAATAATTAGACACAGCTTATTATAATAAGCCGCAGCCAATTATCTGCCGATTTTTGTTTCAACATTACAAAAGAAATTACCTGCGGTCTATGCATCAAAAAATATGATGGTTTTTGTTAAATGAAATTAAGAAAAAAAGGTAATCACTGCGGGTAAAGTAAAGTAAAATGTCAGCAGAACTCGTGATGAGTAGGTCGAGTTTGGTTCAGATTTGTAAAGTCTCAACAGAACTTGACCGAGATGTCAAATAAAAGCTACAAATGGCTAAAAAAAATTGACATGACTGTATTGGAAAGGTTTTAATCCATCTTTAAAAGTGACCTCACTGCTTGTTCAAGACCGTTATTCCTTTTAGCTCGCTTTCTATGATAAAAGGGAGGAGAGGGAGGGGTAGGAGCACGTCACTCAATAAGGTCAAGAAAAACCACATTTTATGAGGACAGAAAGATTAAAAGAATAGTTCTACCAGACAATTGGTCTCCTAATCAGATAGAAATTGACTGTGATCAAAAATATCATGTGTCACCATATGCAGATGAATAACTGAATTGGAATTCACCAAAGAACAAAAATGAGCTCCTAAGAATTAAGACCTCAATAGGCAAAACAGCACATGTAGCAATAATCCTTTAACAACATTTATTTAATTTTACAAGTGCATGTCTAGCTTTTTTCGAACAGATCTGTTTTTCTTATGCATTTTTCATTACGTAACAATGATATTTGCTTGTACAATTTAATAATTTTAAGCAAAAACTTAAATGCAAATAAAATAAGCTGAACTGAGTACAGAGGAACTGTTTGGATAGCATAATTTACATAAAATATGATGTAGTAACAGAATTAAGGAATTTCATTTTGTTCTTTTTATAACAAAGAATTCTTATTTTTAAGAGCTACATTAGAAGCATTGCCAACTTTTTGAAGGATCCATTAATTAAACAAGAAAGAAAAAAAGAGAGAAAGAAAATTGTTTAGAGAATCTCAGCATTCCTGAAATTTTATATTATCAGTTTTTAAATTTTATACTGCACTCTAAAAAAAATTTATGTTAATGATTATTGCAATAAATCAAACGAGCATAAAAGCACATTTACTTTGGTCGGAATCTTATAGGACCAAGAACAGCTCCTGCAGTACACATTGGGAGGCCTGTCTGAATTGCTTCTACCCATTTCACTGCTACTTCACCAAGCATGTTTGTTGGCATGCCAAGTAATGTATGTACAAGGTCATGAACTTCTCTGTAACGCTGAATGATGTAAGCTAAATCAACATCATCAACAAAATGTACTGGTTGCCTTGTATCAGGAGAAACTTTCTATTAAACAAACAATGCATTCTCAATTTAGAAAAATAAATAAAATAATGCCTTTTAACTTGCATACAAAATTTGTAATTGTCAAATTAGTACAAGGTAAATGAAGCAGTTTAATAAAGTCTATATTTGGACAACATAAGTATAGAAATACTAACAGGTCTTACTGTAAAATTGTTTAATTATGCTATATGTAGCAAAACAATTCTTTTATAAAACCAAAATAAAAACAGATCATTTGCATTTAGCGAATGAAAACACACAGGGATAAAACATGTAAATAATATTTACATAAAATTTAAAAGTGATTATTTGATATACAAATTAGAAAAAATTCAGAAAATAAACTTGAAATTTGTAGAAGAAAAAGTAATTCAAACTGCATCATTGAATAAACTGGACAGTCTTCAAAGTGTGGATCATTTCAAAAACACATGTGGTTTTTTGTATAAATTCACTTAAATGAACATCAAATGTTTGGTAAATTTAAAAGAACACTGAGAATATTTAACATTTGTAATTTTCGTTTCACAGCTCAAGTTTTAATTTTTTTCAAGCAAATATCAAGAACTCTTGTTTTGTTTCTTTTCCCATGAAAGATACTCTTCAATTCCAAAGCAATTTAAGTAGTGTATGGAAGGAAAGCATAAGTTTCTAATAAAAACTTAAACAAAGCAACTAGCATCAAACAAAAATATTAAACTGGTTATGTCAAACAAGAATAAAAACTGCACAAACTGTTTGAGAGTTTCTGAAATTGACTCACTAATCATAAGAGTTCCTTTTAATCTGATACGTTTATTAGTGGATTTTAGATTAGTGAATTTCTGATGCATACATTTGATAAGTATGGGCACATGATCTCTATCGATACTCAGTTAGGTTCATATCACAGTACTTCACGAGTTAGATATGATGAACAGTGCTGCTGAAATCAGAAAATTTTTGTTCGGACTATAAGGGGGGGGGGGGGAGAGAGAGAGAGCCTGTTATTTATCTCAAAGGCAGCAAATCAACCATAGGAAAACAGATGATGATTGCGAAGAAAATGGGAAAAATGATTAAACAAGGAGAGATCATAATGACATGAAACAAGTTCCAGATTTATCATGCCATTTTCCATTTCTTTTTCTTTTTTAATGTTTAGCCCTGCAGGGGTTTACTAAGAAAGACCCAAAACAAAACATTTATTGAGAGCAGTAGTGACGTACCTCATCCACTGTCTAGAGTTGCAACCTAGCAAAGAAACAGAACAACATGTGTAACTTAAAAAAAACAGAACCAGGATAGATTCAGGGTGTCTACAGATTTCCAAAAAGGAAATTTAGGGAATTTTTCGTGACTTTTTTTTTTTGTGACTATTTGGTGATATGCCAGATATCGATTTTGTTGGATATTGGGTATCTGGTGTATGACGTTTACTTACCGGACATTCGGCTCTGATGTTTTAAACTTGTAAATTTTATAGATATTTTTAAACTTACCACAGCTTCTAAATATGTAATAAGTTTGTAATTCACATATGTTTTCAAAACAAGTTAATTTAACTTTAAAGAGAAAATTTGACTCATGGAATAACTGGGTATTTCATTTAGTGGCCGGATCAAATTTTGAATATTTAAAAAGCTGTTGGATACAGGACATCCAATGCCGGTTGGGGGGGACCAGTTCCGTTGGACAGAAAACTTTCATGACCAATTCGTAACTTTTGTGCTTTTTTCGGGACCTGCAGACACCCTGAGATTTAACCTTTTTTTTTTTGTTCTAGTAATATCTAAGGGCTCATGTATCCTAAACTTATCATATTATTATTATTTTTCAATTCATAGATAAAATACAAATTAAATTCAATAAATTGAGTCCACAGATAGATTTTAAGGTATACTTTATCATGGAAAATGGTTCTTTATAGTCTTGAATTTAGTATAAGATTTGTTAATAAACAACATATTCAAATGAGAATGAAATAAAAATACAATTCATGATTAAAATGTGAAGTTTGGATTAAATTGCAAAATTTGTCTTATTACTAACTTAAAACAAAACAGCAATAAAGAAAGAAATTAAAGTTCAAAAATATTTTGAATTTTCTTTCATCTTCAGATATGAATGATTTCAGCATAATGTTTAAAACTTAATCATATATATAAATATTTTTTCATTTACCAAAATTGTTGTCATGTAAGATTTTATTCCTCATGTGCACGCAACATACAACTAATACAGGATTAGTGATTTAAAAAAAAAAAAAAATTGTGAAATAAAAAAACATCGGATTTTAAAAATTTAAATCAGGTTTTTAAAAATATACTAACAATTTTAGACATTTATTGTGTTAATTTATAAAAATAATATGACACATAAAATAAGTGGGGGACTAAATTCAGGGCAGGATGGCGGGATCCCCTAATTGAAAATTGACTGGCCGGGGGTCTTGCGCCCGCAGAAAATCTGAAACATTTCAGAGGAAAAACGAAAATCCGCATTTTTTCACTTGTGTTACCAATATTATTTATTATAAACAAAAAAAAAATATCCCTTACAAAAATTTTTCAATTCTTTCTGTACACAAAGCTGCGACAAGGGTCTTCCTTCCACTTGAAAATTTGAATTTTTAATTGTTGACGGTTAAAATATGATACAAAAACATATTTTAACCTATTTTTCATGAAAGCAGATTTTTTGTTTTGAACAGTAGTATATATATATAAATGCATTGTCCAAATCAACTTTAACCCTACCAGGAATGAATACACTCTTAAGTACCAAAAAAAAAAAAAAAAAATTAACAAATTTAATTGAATTCTTTTACTTTCGGAAAATGAAATAAATCAAGCAATTGTGTCGTGTTCAGCAAATAATATTTTTACACTAAGTGCATTTTAAGAATTTTCAACATTATAAATAAAATAACTAATAATATTTTAACTTATTCATTTAGTAAAAACATATGTTCAACTCATTACTAAAAGCTGAAGCCTTTTTGTTATAAAAAAACATCTTTGAATATTTCAAAGGCAAAAACATTTAGAGCAACACTTTCTAAAATTGCAAAAGCAATTTTTAAAAAAATCAATAATGATGTCAATCAATAATCCTTTTTTAAAAAAACACAATTAATTTAAATTATGATTTAACCCCTTAATGGTCGGATAATTTTCAAGAGAACAACAGCAGAAGCGCCTATTCTTTTCAAGAAAAACATTTTTAAAAATGTGTAATCTCTAATTATACTATAAAAAGTTTAATACTATCATCTAGTATGTAAGAGAAGAAAAAAATAAATTTTCGGGATTGAGGAGTGGATTTTTTTTTAATGTTTTGGTGTGTCCCTTTTGAACACTAAAATCCGTGATTTTAACGGGAGCGAGAGGGAAGGGGTTAAATCAAGCTGATTTAAATCAATGAACCCTGCTATAATATAGTGGCACTTAGCAATAAACAATGAACTACAAACACCTGATATTATAATTTCTAAAAAGAAGAGTTTTTCTTTAATGAAGTATTGATATGACAACCAAAATAAAAATATTTAAAAAAACATGTAAAATAAAAATACAAAACAATGATAAATCAATTTGAACTTACATTATCATTCAGAAATTTCATGTATGCATAACCAAATGTTCCTTCAGAAAGTCCTTTTAAGTATTGAAAATTTATTGTTTGAGAGTTTATTCTTGGCCTGTCCCTAAGGAAAAACAACTTATGATTCATACAAATGTGTTGAATACTAGTAATAAATCATCTAATGCCTTTCATAAAGTGAAAATTATAACTGTGTGTATTATTCAAACCAGCACTTCCCAAAATATGAGTTTTTAGTCAATTCTTACTCAGTCTTGATGCTCTAATGATCGGTTTATTCTTAGTGTTAAAAATCTTTAATTGTTTTGTGACATACTACAATTTCTAAAATCATTCCTAAAAATAAAAATATCATGAAACAAGCTGCAGTTCTAAATAATTTCTGCAGATTTCTGTTTACATCTAAAATGATGACAATTAGGTGGAAATATCATGAGGCATATACATTTCCTTTTTTCACTTTCTACACCCAATAAACTTTATAGTATATTTCATTACTACATCTTGCTGAAACTTTTTACATGAAATACAGTTGATTTCAAATGTGAAAATCCCCTGAATAATGACACATTATGTTTTTTTTCCTTTTTAAACAAGCTGTCAATATCCATCATCATACCAATAACATATTGCTAACTGAAATTTTTAAAAAAATAGCAATAACAAAAATGCACTTTATTTCTACATGGTTTTGATTTACATTATAATAGAATGTGTTGATAGGAATTTTGTATAGAAGGCAGGGCCAGATGTCATTTTTAGAACTTTTCAAGACCCAGACTGATCTTGAAATTAGGAAAAAATTACTAATTCAATAGGGTTGTATACATTTGGAATAAGTTTTCCGGAAGCAGCTGTTACTTGTAATGGGAAAACAGTTTTAAAAAGGGTTCTTGATCTTCATTGGGAGCTGATAAATTGAGTAGGACAAACTAGTAGACCCCAGAACCTGTTGCTAGTTGTCACTTTTGTATTTGTATTTCAAAATCACAGCTTTCTATTACAGATTTTAGTCTGAAAATGAATTTGTTGCATTCAAATTTGTCACACATTAAATTAAGAAAACGATCAAAATATCCTTATTTATTGATTCCAATACTGTTATCTTTACTATGTTGATGCATATCCAAGACATCAATTTCTCTAAGATAAATTCATATCCCAAGGACATCAAATTTTACTTACATGTTCGTTTAGTAAAAAGATATACTTGACTAATATGCTAAAACATATGCTCGACTAATATATGCTATGATTAATAATTTATAAACTATACCCCCCTTGTAATATGAATGTGGGAGGGTTACTGATATACTGTAATCCTAAATACTATCTGTACTTCTCCCCCCTCCCCCCAAAAAAAACAAACAGATTTGAAAACTGCAGTGTGAACCTTAATCGAGGATATAATTTTGTGCTAACTAATCATTGTTCCAACTAGATATCTAGTAGGCTACTATTTACTCAGTTTACATTACATCTGGATCTGCCAGCACCTTGCATGTTCAGAAAGTAACTTGCTAATTTGCTATAAGCAGGTTTTCTTTTTTCTTGCTGGAGGTTCCTTATTTTATGTTTTATGTATCAATCACACAAAAACTGAGAAACAATTTTTAAAATAACAAAAATTTAAATTTTTCCCCAAGATTGTATTTTCAATATCAACTCTTTTGGGACTGGTATAACATATACGTCACTCACATGGAACAAAATGTAATGATTTTTAATTCTAAAAGTTGCTACACTGTGGCCACAGTACCAAGATAATTTGCAAATTATGATATCTACATTGCATATGTTTCTAAATTGTTGAAAACATTGAGTTAATTAGAAGAAAAATGCATTTTAACATGTTTTCTAGCAAAACTAGGTATGCAAGCAAATAGCCATCATCCAGAAAGGGTGCAGAGCATACATTTTTGAGGGGTGAGTGGCATTCAAGATTATATAAAATGAAAGCAGTTCCAGGAAGCTTTTGACTGAGAGAAAAGATTTGTTGCACAGCTAAAGAGCATGGGAAGAAATGAGCATCTATATTTCAAACTAAGCACAAGCTTTTGGTAGAAAAAAGATATGCATATTATGGACAGATCTTCCTCAAGCCAACCCTTTTGTTAAAAAAAATCAAAAACAATTACAATATATCAGTATGAACATGTTTAAAAAAAGAAAAGCAAATGCAACATAGAATGCTTAAAGTTTTGTTCAGTGGTCAAAAGCACTGCAGTTAGCCTTACTAGGCATACACACTTATAGCATTCATAATTATGAGCAGAAGTAAATAATTTTTGTTCCATGTATTCGTTATGAATAAATAACACATTGACTGCCAGTACCATTTCCAGTTTCAGGATCTCCAGACAATAGTTTAATCACACCGTATTGTTTAAAACACTTTATTAAGTAAAAAATTGCAAACTTTCTATAATTGTGTTGAAAAATGAAAATAAGTCAGCACTACGAGATAACTTGTAACTTGGTTGCTCAGCAGAGTTCCCCAACTACGAGTTATCTGAGACATCTCGCAATCAGCAATCAATGTATTAAGAAAGTCAATAGACAAACAAAAATTTCTTGAATAAACATGGGAAATATGTCTAAACATCACTTGCAGAAAAAATTATGCCTTCTGCTTTCTAGTATTAAGAGTCGATATTCTTTTTGTGACAGTTAATGTCTTCAATTTTCCTAAAACTTTTAGAACATGTTAGTGGTACTGTGATAAGAAAAAGTGAAGTTTGTCTCCTTTTAAATCAAACTTGTTTGTCCTTGAAGAGAACCAAAGTTCAAGGTCTCAAAAAAATGGTGCAAATTATATGCTCCTGTTACTTCTAAAACCCACGTGACAATTTTTTAAAACATTGATACTACTTTAGACGGAACTAAGGTGTTATACATCCCCCCCCCCCCTCTTGGTGACTTTTACATTGACACCAATAAAACATCGCCAACAATGGGATTATGACCTTTTTATGTGGCCAACTTCAACTACCCTCACTGTTTGATGTTTGTATATATAACCACTGCTCTTGGTGTTGATTTTTATTGCCAACAATGTCACATACACATAAAAACCATGTCAAAAAATCACTAACATAAACCCAAAAATACCAAGACTTAACATACTATATCTAACACAAAATTGCAAAACTATTATGTGAAGCCTGTACTGTGCTTTGCAACATTAATGGACAGACTATTATTCAAAAAATATAAGTAGTTACATTACATAAACTACAGTTGAAACCCTTTGTTAAAAGAAAGTGCATTTTATGATAATAACTACTGCTATTCATTATCATTACATAAAATAATATGCATTATTCATTGAAAAACATAGTAAAAATATTGCATAATTCTGATAATTTAGGAACCTATCTGAATTTTAAAATACCACTTTATTACAAAATTTATAACGTTCCATTATTCATGTATATCTTACATTGAACTAATCTGATACACCTATTTTAACAAAGCTAGCAATGCCACTTATCACAACAGCAAATAATTTATAACAATTGATTTTTTTCTTTTTATTTATTTTTTTTTAACCTTACAAGCACATAAAAACATAAAATAACCAAAATTAAATTTAGAAATATTAAGAACATACTTTAACTCCTTTTACTCTTTAATATTAATCCCAAATTGCTGTGAACTAATGTGAGAGTTGTATGACAAAAAACACAAAATTTTTCATTTATTTTAGGAACAATTGGCTGCATTTATGCACTTCTCAACCTGCATTTATTAGAAAATTACTTGCAATTCCGTTAGCACAAACATTGCAGACATTGATTCAAAGTATGTTTTGAAAATGGTGCATTAACAAAATGTAAATAGTCATTGGTTTCTTGCCACCATAACAGAAAACAATTGAAATGAATTAACGCACGTCAACTCTTCACTCCTTTTTTAGTAATACGAAACTTCTCCTCCAACTTAAAATGCAAAAGAATACAACTTATACACCAAATAAAAACAATTCCTAAAAGCCACTTCGGATCTCGCAAATGCAAGAATGCCACTCTCCATGGCCCATAAGGATTGCTAGACATCACATCAACAATGGGGTTGAGTTACCACAGAAAGGAAAAAGTATTGCAAAATGAAAATCATTACAAATAGGAACGAAAGTTTGAACATTGCCAAAGGGGATGGATACTACACGTATACCCTTTATACTAGGCAAAAATTAGCAGAAATAATTTTGTGGGTCATTAGTGACTTTAAGGGCAAAGACCTATTCGAATATGTTGTTTTTGTTGCCTTTTGTCCCGTATTTCAAACTGAACACCTACTAAAGCATCAACTTACCCACACAAATAACAATTGGATTAATAATACACCATAGTATAGTACTTGAACAAATATAAACCAGCATGGTTCACACTTGGGTTTTGTAGTTAAACAGTCTCAAAGTTGATAATTTTTAAAAAAAGGTTAAATTTGAAGGTCAATTACTCTATGAGTGAAGAATTTAATCACTGTGACACACAAATGTACTTATACTCCATGAGATGTAGTTTCAGATCCAGGTTAAAAACCTATCCTATGGTTCATGTAGAATTCTTTTAAATACAGGCTTGTTTACATCCTAGAGCATACGCTTCCCATAATGCAGCATTATGCACGTTTCACCTATTTCTCAGGTTAGTTTTGGCTTAATAATGATCAGAAATCAATGAATTTAACTAAACAAACTTAACCCTTTCAGGACGAGCGCTGCAGTCATCGAGCCGCCTCCGCCACCAGACGGGGATTTAACAGAATACATTGTCACTTGGGGACGGGCGATTTGTGCTACTAAGCCTAACTTTGCAAAAAAAATCATAAAAAATTAAATTTTTTATTCAATTGCTTTGAAATTTGGTACATTATAAGAAAAACCTGTTGTCAGCAATCAGGATTAATTTTAAAGCTTCATCATAATATTTTCGGTAAAAATTCTATAAAATAAATTTCAGAATGATGAAATTCTTTACTTACCTCAAAAAGTTATGTACGAAAAAAAACCGAATTTAGTTCATGCAGCATATAGATGCAAATAAAATAGTACAAATTATTTTGTTGATAAAAATGATCCCTGCTGTCGCAGGATGTAGAAGGCATGCATGCTGCAAGTTTCTGTGTCTGATAGTATGTCAGTATCAGAGTCACTATCCCTTTCCAATTCCATTGAAATATCAAAACTTTCATCACTATCTGAAAATGAATCATTCACTAATTGGGTGTATTCCTATTTTTTAAATATAGTTTTCTCTTTGCCGTTTTAATAACAAAGCATTTGCAAAATGATACAAGAAAATTTCCTCTGAGCGCTAGCCAAATTCGAATAGAAATGAAGACAAGGATGCAAACCATTGAATATCTATATATGGACAATAAAAGAAACAAAAGTATTTGGAATGATCCGAACCATTTGTATATGTTTATATCAGCTGATCCAGTTAAAACACCAGCTTGTTTATGTTCATTACTCATTGTCGCCCCTGCTCTGTCATAAATCCTTCCCGAATCAAGAAAAAAAGAATTAAAAAAAATGCTATGGAAAAGAAGGTTAACATTCTCCAGTCTTGACATATTACAACATAAGAGTCATAGGGCCCCATCTAGCATCACAGAAAAATACTGGTATTACATTCCATCTGAAATCCCGTATACGGTACACCCGCCCTCAGAGTCGAGTAGAACGGTGAGACGTATTCGGTCACGCCCGGCTGTGAGGTAGCTCTCGCTGGCGATTCGTATACGTCACATCCATCCCGAAATGGTTAATGGTGCGACAGCCCATAGAAGCTAAGGCCTGCTGGGCCCATCTCAGCTTACAAGACCGAAGGCCCTAGGGTGCAGAAGCGGATGTTCCGGTCAGGTGCAGTAAAATTTTAGTATTTTAACATATACAGGTATGAATTAGAGATATAAAATAGACTGAAAATTTAAAAAAAATAATAAAAATCAAGTCCATTGCCTAATTAACAATTACAGCATCTCTTAAAACTATAAATTTTCAGATTCAACTTATTAAAACTTCTCTCCTGAAACCCAAAATCCAATTTCTTTTACTCAAAAAAATTTATTTAATAAGTTATTAAACGTTTTAATTGCATAAAACGGGCCAGAAAGTGATGCTATCGCAAAACGAGCTCTGATTGGTGGTGATGTCACTAGTGCCTCACGGAAACACGCACACTCCGTCTGCAGAGCGTATTTCAATGTTCTTTTACATGTCTTTCTCGTATCTTGTATAATCATTTCTTTGCATAGCATATTTTATTAATATTTTGAAGAAAGATACTGTATATGAGAGTGTATGCATTATGGATGAAGGATTCCAAAAAGCTCAGACTGATAATTTGCTCAAAATAACGGAAAAAGTTATCAGGCAGTTTTAGAGCGAATCAAGATTTCTTTTCGTCTGAAATCAAAGGTGTGAAAGCTCAAATATATGATTATTTATTCATTTATAAACTAGAATATTCAATACAGTGTTAAAATTTTCCTTGTATAGAATCAGAAATGGATGGAACAAGATACAATATACTAGATAGATATTAACTACACAGTTGCAGTAACACCATTGATTTAAGCATTCGGTACCGCCGAATAACGCAAGTGCTTTCAAAATGAAAAATATTTGTTCAATTCAAACTACAGTGAAACCCCGATTTTACGTCCCCCGAATCTACGTTTTTTTCATCAGGCCCCAGTTTTTCCGTATACTAATAATGTTAATTTAACCCGGATTGTAAGTTTGTTATATATGAAATTTCCCGCATTTTACGTTTTCCCTGGAAAGTGAAAAAAAAAATTTTCTTAAATAAGCAATATTTTTCCGTCTGTACTTTTCGTCAGCCGATGAATATCAACAAAAAGAACCGGAAGCACAGCCCGTCCCTTCTTTCACTATTGCAATGAAGAGCTTACAAATAGTGAAGGACTACTTTCTTTCTTATAAAGACCAGGGAAAAAACTTGCAACGCATTACAATCCTAGAAGATGCTGCATTCACTTTGAACTCAATGACTAAAAAACAATCCACTATTAAGGATTATTTTCAGCCTAAACACCAGGAATCGCATCTAAATGTGTTAAAATTATCTTAAAATGGTATGTATAATATAAATATAGATATTATACCTTTTGAAAGAGTCATCTTTACTACCTTTAGTTTTTTTTTCTATTTGATTTTTGCATTTAATGTATTTCCCGTATTTCACGTTTTTCCTGTATTTTATGTTTTTTTTGCCCAGTCCCTTGAGAAACGTAAAATCAAGGTTTCACTGTATATGCTGACGCTTAAAATTCACGTCGTGTAATTAAATATAGCTATTAAATTTCTGAAAATCCTTTTCTTTTTCTAAATTTGGAAGATAAAAAAATAATAAATAGAAAAAAAATAGTAACAGACGCATGCAAAAAGAAAGTAAATACTGACTAACTTTTTTGTGTTGTATATTCTTTAAATGTTTAATAATTTAAAATTTTAAAGCTCATTAAATGCAATAGTAAAACCTTTTTATATCTCTTATATCTATTTCCAACATTATATTATTATTTGTGGATAAGTAAGAATTTTGTTATTTCTAAAAACGAGTGTTAGATGTAAGGCCGTTTCCAAAGGGGGGTTTTTTGCCCCCACCCACCAAAAATTTTCGTAATAGCGCATAAATTCGTCTACGAAACTTTCCTTGAAGTAGTGTATCGGCAGTTTTCCCCTCCTCCCCTAAAAAATCTTAATTCCTTAATTTATAACATACAAAATATAAAGTATGTTTTTGTTAATTTATTAGCTTTTTTTTTTTTTTTTAGAGTATATAAATATTTCATTCTCTTAGTGAAAGAAAAAGTTATTAAAAAAAAAAACTTTTTTGACAAATTTGAAATGATAAAAAAAAATCATAAATAAATGAATGAAAATTAAGTATATAAAACTTAGGAGTGTCATGCATTGAAAGCCTATAAAAAAAGATTATGAGGAAACTAGAATAATTTTTATCATCAGGTACATTTTTTAATTATATTAACTAAATAAATTTACAGGATAGATATCAATACTTTTTACAGCAGATTAATGCAGCAAGAGAGTTTTTAACCAAGTTTCTGATATAGGAGATATTTTTTGCTTCTGAGAAGTTCAATGTACACTAATTTTTATACTATTTTTATAGAAAATAAAATACCGATTTCTGATATTTTATGAGAAATTAAACGTTTTAAAAGCAAAATGTAAAGAAGTTTTATTGTTAAAAATTATATTTTTACAACAAGTTAAATTTCTGAACCTTGAAGAATATTCAGTTAGGTTTACAGAAAGCGCGCAACGAAGAACGATGTGTAAACAATCCGAAGTTCGGCAATAATGACGTCACTTCCTGGGGAGTCATGTTACTTCCCATTTCAGCAGAAAACGAAACTAGTACATTTTTAATTACAAATAACTTTTAAAATATTGCTCTGAAACAAGACAAAAAAAATTTTCTGGTGTTATTAGAGTATTCCGAGTGTATTAAGATTAAAAAAAAAAAAATGCTGTAATTGTCTATTGCAGGATTACTTAGTGTTTGCACCCCCTTGTGCGATAAACTCGCCAACTTGAACTCATCTTCGCTCTCTTGGCGAGCTAAGTGCAGTGTGCGTTTGAAAGCATACAATGATTCAACGAGAACGCATTCCTCTTTAAGCGAAACGCTATTGTTGTAAAAAATTATAATGAGTGCAGTATGGTCGGCACAAAATATGAGCTATGGTGCTCAATGTATATATGTATAAAGTCTTGTAAATAAAACCTGTAAATAGTTACAGAGTTGTTAATGAAAAAAAATTAATATTAATAAAAACGATACAGTCCACTAAGAATTTAGTCATCAAGAATACACTTAGCTTTGATTGTGAACTCAAAATTGTGGCTGTTGCATTAATGTACTGTAACAATCTTTATAATTGACGAAAGATGTTACAAAATATAGCTACATTTATGCCAATGTGAGAGAATTCTTCAACATATGTTCTTATAAATTAAATCGTTGAGATATTTTCTTTGAATTATTATTATTATTTTAAATAATGCTGAATATGCACATAATTTTACTGCATTTTTTACTACATCCTATACTTAATTGTGGGCCTAATTTTAAAATATATCATTAATTTTTCATCCTTGGGCTATATAGGGTAGACTCAGCCCTTCACCCCTTCAGTGGGTCACTAAAATGAGGACCAAGCAAGTTTGGGAGCTAAACACCGGGTGTTCCACTTCAGGCTGAACTCCAGTCTGAAACCTATGGTTCTGCATCCCAGGGCAGGGCCTTCAGTCTCGTAAGCTGAAATGGGCACAGCAGGTCTTATCCCAGGCTGTGACACCACTGAGTTTAGTTTTTGTGTAGTTAGTTGATTTTTGACATAACATATCCTGAAAATTTCAGAAAAATTGAAGGTATCAACTATCACACCCCTATTCACTTTGTCCAACTTTAAAAAAAAAAAAAGACTTAATAACGTGCAGCACATATTATATTCTAATTAATTTTTAAAAAAAGGGGGGTGTAATATGTACAAAGCTTACTTCTTTTCCATAGCCATGAGTTGTATTACATTGTATTAAAAAAACCAGTAACTAAATGCGATTTATCATACAAAACATTGGAAAATGAATGTAACACGTATAATTAAATTATGACACAGAATTTATTTTGCTGTTACCTATAAAAATTAATAAGCTAACACATTAAAACTGCATGCTTTGCAGTTTTTAAAATTAATTTGCGAAAATATTAAAACCAACAGAAGAAAGCAGGATTCCAAATCAGTGAAGTGCAATTGCAGGTAACGCATAAAATTAAATTTAGAGGTGAAAATTAATTAAAAATAAACAACTAATTTTGTCAATATTTGAACATACAACAAACCTTAAAATGGCACTACCTTCGTTATCTTTTGACATTATATCCCTGATTTTCTTCGCAGATAAAGATCCAGTAGTTTCACCTAGTACAGCAATCATATCTGAAAAAATTAATAAAAAAGATTATTTTGATTTATATTCTTTTGTAATTGAAATTAGATGAAAGGAAATTTCAAATAAATTTTTGGTCTGTATAGTTTTTTTTTAAGAGCTAGCCATTTTGTAAAAATTTAGAAATAAGTTGCAATTAACACTTTTTCAACAGTTTTCTTGGTGCTTTTTCATAACTATTTAACATAATAGTTAAAATTTTGGCTTCTTGTAACCATTGAACATAATATAAGACAAATAATCAAAAAGCTTTGTGCAAAAATGTAAGGACAAAGATAAAACAACGTAAAAAAGCAAATTCAGAATGAAAAGTTTCGCAAATAGCTATTTCGAAGCTACAATGGAGCCAGTAGCAGATTTAGGGAGGGGCTCAGGGGGCATGTGCCCCCTGGGCCCCTCCAAAAGGATTTTTTTTACCTGTTAAATATTTCTTTTAATTTTCTTACTGAAACAAACAAAATTTTAAAATATTATGCAAAAAAAATCATATTTGAATAAAATAAATTTTGTTTGGCAATCAAAGTCACTGTGATAAAAGTGCCTTCTGGCAGTGCTAACCATCATTATATAACTATTGAAAGCTCCCTCAGCTGCTGAAAAACCGCAAAAACTAATCTTCGTAATGACCCGGCTGTGCGCTATGGATCTACATACATGACCTTCAACAAACAGATGACTGTCGCTTTCTTAACAGCAACTAAACTTAAATAAAAGGCAATCGGGGCCGCCGCCAAGGGGGCAGTTTTTCAGGAAATGGGCCGCCAAAATTCAGTTTGATAATGAGAAAAAGTAAGAATAAAAGAAAAGAAAAAAGGTGAGGAAAAATTTTGCTGCATATGGGTCATTCATAAATGATGTCATGCTTTGAGGGGAGGGGGTTCGTGAAATTGTGCCAAGGGGAGGGGAGAGGAGTAACAAGAAGTGCAACATCATGCTTATGCAACATAGCGTGGCATGTGACAAAAAGGGGAGGGTGTCAATTATATGGAAAAATAGTGTGACATCATTTATGGATGATAAAATGAAAAAACAAGAAGAGGAAGGAATGGATGATCATAAAGTACATTTTTTTCCCTTCTATAAAATTTTTAAAAAATACATTGCAATCTTAAAACATTACTTAGGAACATTGACAAAACTACTATTATTATTACTTATTTAAGGGCCACCGAAATGAGTGTTTTGTTTCAAACCTTTCGTAGCGGAAAAAAATTATTTTATTATAAAATGTTTTCTCAAGAATCACATTCTAAGAGTCAAACTTTGCACTCTGTCATATTTTATAATTATATCAAATATTCTAAACTACAGCCTAATGCGAAGATTTTGAAAAAAAAAAAAAATCGAAATTTTTTTTTTTCATATTTAAAAAGTTTAGACATTCAAGAATATGCCATTAAAAGGATTTTTCAAAATTCCAATTATTTCATGAGTTATAGCCGTTTTAGTGACCTGGCATCTGTTCCGGTCCGACCGCTACAATTCAACAAAAGACGGTAGGCGTCCCCGAGTCCCACCGTTGAATATCCCTTATAAAATCTTTATTGTATAGTATCCCTTTTAAATTCATATTTAATTGAAGGACATAGAAACTTGTTTTGTTGGAATATTCTCCTTTTATTATTATTTTAAGTTAGTTTTGAGCCAACCATCGTACCAATCATCGCAGTTAGTATTTTTAATGAAGGTTTTTTACCCATATTAAAAATCTTGGATGTTATGGGAATCACGATTGGCCCAGAAGCTAATGCTTCTGCAGTGAGACGGGATGAAGCGCGTATCTTTTGCTCGGAACTCCAAACTTCAGAGGTGTCAAAGGAGGGTAGAACTGCTCGTCTTTACCAGAGAACATCGGAGAATGAGCATTTTGAAGTAGAGGAAGGTTTCTTATATGGAGCAGGAATCGCCGATAAAAAATAAATAAGTATTCTGTACCATTCTATAAGTAAAACCGCCAAAAACGTGTCTCAAAACTTTGAACTCATTTTTCTCGAAACTACTTTTTTCGAGCTGGCGGTAAGGATATCTCGAGTTTTAATGGACCGATTTACTTCAAATTTGGAGAGGATGTTTTTTATATATCCCTTTATCGTGTGAACCTTGCCCAAAGCTGTACCTTTTCATTTGGTAATTTTAAAAAATTCGTAATTGTTAAAAAAAGATGCAAAAAAGAAAATTTTTGTTCAAACAGCCGCCATTTTGTAAAATTTTTTTTTTAACTTGTCCAAGGTTCATACGATAGCCACATTCATAATAATTAAGAATCCGTCTGTTTTTTATTTTTCAGATGACCAGGAGGGTTGAAATAATGCACGCCAGGACACCCCACGAGCACCTTTGACTGCTCATAACTTTGTCAATTTAAATTTTTCTTTTTTGGTTAATTTTTGTATGTAATAATAAAACATCAATAAACAAATGATAAAAAATGGATGGTAAAAATAATTTTTGTTTCCTTTGCGCGGTGCTTCAAAAACCGGGCGAAATTCATGCCTGTACAATAGAATACCCCCTTAACTAATAATATGCAGCTGACCTGAAAATAATGTTATGTTTGTTACCATACACTTTATTACAAATTTTATACAACTCGATTGAAATGTTTGTGTGGCAAAACTTGTATAAGGTAAAGCTAGGAGAGTCTGTGCACAATTGGAAAAATAATTTTAAAAAATCGAAGTATGACTTTTTTGTTAAACTATTGATTATTAACAGTGACTTCATTCGTTTTTTATGCATTTCCATTGATATTTCGTTGTTTTGCTTTAATTTAATGCAACAGCTGTAAAAAAACCAAGAAGATTAGTTTGCGCAATCTGTTCTTACTGATGGCATGTAGCCTGTCTCACTACTTATCTTTTCTACCGTATCGGGAATTTACGCTTACGCGTACGTAACGATGACGTATCCCCGTTCTCCAAAGTTTCAATCCGCCAAATTAACAAAAATTGTATGAGTCTTGGCGGATCTGGCAGGGGAGCGGGGTATATAAGCGCGTGTCTCAGGACTCAACTTTGCTCTCTCGTTCGTACCTGCGGCTCGCTTACCCAATGCCACCTAAATCGTGGCCACCGAGATTCTCGGTGGCCACGCTTAAATAGGGGAGAAAGCCATCTCGCTAGTTCGTGAGGTCACGCGCACTAGGCGGACAGAAAGGCGATTCGAGAAGAAGGGAGAAATGTTAAGAGTGTGGGAACATGAATAATTTCCATTAAATGTTGAAGGTCCGTTCGTTAAAGTGTACTAAGACGTTAATATGTCTATAAATACATATCCTATTTTTATATTCCTTTTTTATAAATATTTTTTAGCTATATAACATTTTTTTTGTCCAAAAAATAAAACTTTTCAAATTTTGTTAAGAAATAAGTAAAAGACACATTTGAAAAGGAAACAAATTTATTTTAAATTCAAAACACAGAGTATTATTTCTCAGTCACAGAAAATGCATATATATAATGAAATTGATCTGAAAGCTTATAAAAGCTGTTCAGATATGTAACAGAAACATAAGTAACAATGTATTATAGTATAACTTTTATAAAAATCATAAAGCAAACAGGCAAAACAAATTTTCTGATATGGTATGATTAAAAATTCCTGGTGCCATTTAAATATTAAAAATGACTAACTGAAGATAAATCATCATCTCTCATTACATTTTTACTGGTACATTTACATATAGATTAATAAAACTCTTCACAAGAATGCAGATTTTTCGACTAACTGCTTTCTTGAAATAAATTAAAGCATTTCATTGATATTAATTAAAGCTGTATTACAACTGATAAAACAACTAAGATTTTTTTTTATCCAATGTACTTAGTTTGCGTTTGTTTTTTTCTTTTGACAGAGCATCATTGTTTTTCTGTTTTGACAAAGCATCATTTTTTGACTTGCAATAATTTTTTATTATGGTATTTGTACAAGCTCTTACAAGGAACTTTAAAATTTGGTTAGAAGAATGATCAGAACATGTTAATTACTTCCATATCTTTTTCAGACAAAATGTTTATAGTTATATCAGATACTAGTTTACGTTGATTATTGACTAATAAAAACTTTGATTCTAAATCACTAGCTACTAATTTCTGCATTACTATATAATTATGAGCAATTATATTAATAACATCAATCGAAGGATAAAGTACTCCCCCTCTGTCACAACTATGAAGATGTTTGTAATAAATATGATCTGGTAATTCCACATCACGAACTAAATATTCTTTACATATAATGCATTTAACAATTTTTAAAACAAAATGAATACAATACCCAGCTAAATATGTAATTAAACACATTTTATCAGATACTTTATCAATATCACTATCTGTTACTTTTATTTGAAGCAGAGCCTCATCTACAGATTCTTCGACAGAAGATTCTTCAGTAGTAATATCTGTATCGACAATTTCATCAATCACAACAATACCCCTACTTTTACATTCAAATGTTAGTTTTAACAAGGAGTAAGCTCTCATTTTGTTTTCCACTTCAAAGACTTGCCTCATTGATACATGATAATTTATTCCAGCCATCCTGCGGTACAATCCAAACCTATGCTCTAATTCATCAGTTTGGATTTTACCTGGAAGCAGGTAACGCATGTTCAATTCCAACACACAATAGTTAGTGAGTTGTATGATACATTGAGTGGAAATGATTAAAGCAGACAAGGTTTCATTTGTTAATCAACCTGTGTCACTCTTCATCTGACGCCATCTTTTTAACCACATGAGAAAATTATTCAAAAATATCATTTGTTTATCAGATTCATCATTACATAAAGGTTTACACATGTCATCCCTTGCATGAATGCCCTTGTGGGGTGTTTTGACATTTACAATTTTAAACCAAGTATCAAATATTTCTATGTAATTTGAAGTATGCGTACTGTTTAATATTTGGTGGCGCTCACCAATCTCTTTAAGACTGTTTGAAACTTCCCTGTTAAAAACTTGAAGAGCAAGTTTAACATTTTGCCTTTCAAGGTTGGTAGGCCACAAAGCTTTTTGTGATAGTGTGTACCCATATTTCAATAATTCCCCAAATTCTACCTCATATAATTTCTTTACAGATAAGAATGAAGCTGTATGTACTTCAGTACTATCTATATCAAAAGCTGGATAATACATAGCTTGTTCTGGATTTTTTTGATTAATCCAGTTATTTCTAATACATTTAATAAGATGCACAGTGTCAACACAATAAAATAATGGCCTTTGAGCATCACATGGATGTGGATACACATACTCACTAAGAGGGTTATTACAAAATTTCATACATTTTCTATTTATGCTATTGTTGTCTGACACCACAACTACTACCTTGAACCCAATTTTTTCTAACCCAACAATGAGTTTTTTAAGCATTTTATACAACAATTCTGAAGACATTTTATTTGTTGGCAATATATTTACAACATCCTGGTATTTGGACAGTAAGCTTTGCACCATAAATACATAAGCAGAATTAGCTAAATTACTGTTGTTATAAGCAGTACCTACAATGTTACCCCCCTTAAAATCTAAAAATTGTTTTATATGGATTTCATCCATCATTAAGGATACATACTTCTCATAATCTTTTAACTCTTTAACTTTTTGTTTTGCATAATCTAAAAAGTGGGAATCATTTATTTCATGATGTGGATTAATATTCATTTTTGAACTTATTTTCTGAATTGTCGATGGGTGTGGCAATACAACTTTACCTACTTTCCGAACAAATTTATAGGCTTGAGGAGAAATTAAAAAAAACATTGCAGAAAAAATCAACATCTCTGTGGAATATCTGTAACATTCTGGGGAATTAACATTTAAAAAAGAAATTTGATCAACAATGAAATCAACTTTTGTATGGTGATCTTCAATTAAATTATCCTTAAGTGATAAAAGTAAGCATTTTAAAATACAAATTATATGGTCTGTTGATTTTTTTGGAAAAATGCAAGAATTTTCAATGCATTCCAATATTTCTGAAATTTCATTCAGATTTTTAATTTGTGTAGGCAGGACCAGTTTTGGAAATTTTGACAGTTTTTGGCCTCTATAAGAAACAAATAATTCTAACGAATAATTAATAAAAACAGAATATTGCAGTTCTACATTGTTATCATTTGTAATTAAATTAAGAAAAACAACATTATCATTATTAACAATGCATTTCCATGAGTTGGAAGTTTTGAAATTGTTTAAATTCTGACAAAGTTCTTCAAACGTGGAAAAACCTTGACTGGAGATGGAGTCATCATATGCACACTTACTCTGACTAATTGCTACATTTAATTGCTGTTCCTCAAGAATCTGCTGTTTCCTTGCAGGACTGATTCTGGAACTTGTAGGCGGAGAAGTGAAGTAGGAAGGGCACCCTGGAAAAATGTTAGGTACAGCATCTGGCTTCAATCGTGGCCTTTGCAATGGAGCTGTAATTATGCGTCCAGATTTCTCGTCAAAAGCAGTTGACACCCATTCAATATCCATTGACGTGAAGTGTCTTTCACAGACCTACAATGAAAAATTTTGTAATTAAGTTTAAATATACACATAATTAATTATCCAAAATGGGATACACTTGATGGTCAATAATAGCTATGAATTATTAAAATTGCAAAATACACATTATCTACACATTGTTTATATATATATACATGCATAACAGTCGGCTCCAGCTAAATAAATATAGAGCGTTTCAACATATATTGTTCAAATAAGAAAGATATTCCACTGCATGGATTAAACTGTATGTATGAAGTCAATCTTGTCACCTCAAAATCATGAGGAAAAGATAATACTTTGAGATATCAGAAATTGAAGCAATGGAGAATCCAATTAAAAATATGTTAACAAAAGTAAATACACCGAAATCTATAAAAATAAAACATTTGAAAACTTTTGAATACTTGGAAATAAAAAGCAGCCAGAAGAAAATTACACAAATCAGAAAATTGTGAGTCAAGGAGAGTTCACAATAGTATTAATGAAACAAAAAGTTATTTTGGAATCATAAGCAAACGTTTTATAATCTTACATATATTTGTCAAATACAGCAAAACTTTTCTAATGTAATATAATTTTATAGTATAACTTTTTAAAAATAAAATTAAAAAATCATGCAAACATCAAATAGTTTATTTACTTCTAAGAATTTAGATATGTTTTTCGGAAGAAGCAATAATTAATTCTACTGAAAATTATTTTAAGTTTACAATATGCATTAACGGGTTTAAGATATTTTTATTTAGCAATCACATTTAAGGAAAGAAAATTAGCTTACCTTTGAATTCTTAGAAGGAACAAAATCCTCTCGGTGAATTGCCCTTGTCCATTTCTTACGACTTGTTTCGTCAATGGGGAAACTAAAAACATGAACTTTACTTTCTGAATCATAATTTCTGCGGCACTTTGGCACACAACACTTATAGGGCATGATGATAATATGTATGAATTTTCAGAAAACTTCCAAATACTAATACAGTTATGAACCAGCGTGCTTCGCCATTTCATCACATTGCGAAAGAAGGAATGCAGCTCTTCGCACTTTGCAGTAGGCACGCGGAGCATTGCCTAGTGGTAGCGACGTCACAGCTTTTTCCTTCGACCCGTCAGATGGCTTTCTTCCCTATTTAGGTGGCATTGGCTTACCGCGTTGCTCTTATCAGAAGCTTGTTTTTTGCTCGGCACTTATTTTCGGCCAGATGTTTTTCTTAGTCTTAAAATTATTAGCAGTTTTCCGGTAGCCCAGTCAAAATCTTTGTTTGTGAACTAATATGAGTTTTGATTAATATACGCCATTTTATTTTTAAATTCAATGTAATTGTGCCGTACCAATAAATTATTGGTTGATTTTAATTTTCATCATCATTCAAGATAATACACACTTTTGTACTCTGCATTTTTCAGAAGAAAAGTATAAGTTTCGATATTTTCATCATCACTTACAGGGTAGGTGTGATTGCGCACATGGGTAGGAGAGATTGTTATTCCTAAAAACTGCAATTAAATTGTTAGCAATAATATTTACACTAAAACTATGTTGTTGTAGGGTTTGTATAAACACATACAATTTTAATAGGAATAAATTTTTTAACTCAATGATTACAGAATCGGAAAAAACAGTGTTTTAATTAAAGAAACAAAATAAAGAAGAAAAGAAGGTTTAAATTATAATTAATCTTATTCATTTTCAGTTTCAATGTCTTTTGTTTGTTAACCAAAGTTGTTGTCGTCCATAATCGGTATACTTATTGTTGTAAGTAGTGCACCCATCTGCTACAAATAGCACATTTAACCCATTAATGCCTACCGTCCCTTTTTAGGGACAGTCTGAAAAGTACATCTGAAGCACCCAAAAATAACATTTCAACAAAAAATTGTTTTAGTGTATTCCTAACGGGTTATTATAAGTTTAGGAATACATTAAAACATTTTTTTGTTGAAATGCTTATTTTTGGGTGTTTCAGACGTACTTTTCAGACTGTCCCTACAAAGGAACGGTAGGCATTAATGTCACTGGTCGAAGTTGTCTTCTGGTACAGTTTCAGACATTCAGTGCACTTATCCTCGTTGTCCTGTCTGACATGGTCCCAAAGGTTCAGTATTTTGACATTATTTTCTTCTGAGGTGGCTGATGACGAAGATGTTTCAAAAATCAAACATTTTGTTTTCTTTCCTGCAAGTTTTTGGTTCCCACTTTTTTTGGAAGCATCTTATCTTCAGACGTTCGCTTCTTTTTTGTAGCTGCTTCTTTCTTAATTTTTCTCTCGAATATACGTGCGGGTCAGTAACATTCTGTTGGATCGTTCAAACTTTTCGGTGTTTGCCAGAATGCAAAAGGAACCGAGTCCGTATTCTTCAAACTCATTGATAAAGAGATTCATTAACAGTTAAATAAACATTTATTTTAAACTCCTATTAAACAGCAACAAAGACAAACAAAAATAAACAATAAAAAGATTGATGTATACCGCCAGCGGTATACTCATAAGCTCAATATTAGTTAAAAACACAACATTCAACATAGTAACTTTGATTAGAAAAATAAATGGCAAGACTAGATTCTTCCTAAATTGTTAACATGATTCAGGCCTTATAACATTCATCGTCTACCTCCTCAAAAACATCTACGAACTGATTAAAATTTCATTGAAAAAAGGACAACACACCCCAACAACATCCTCGACCTGTTCTGGAACATTCGATCGACACGCAGAACATTTTAAACTCACAGAAAAAACATGTCACTGCTGTTGCCATCCCAAAAACAAAAAAAAACTTCATCCACGATGAAACGCCATTGGTTGTTAGGAATGACGTCAGAGCTAAAAGGTATGGCGTCATACCTAACGAGAAAGCAACTCGTGAACGTGATCAATGGCGGATCGTAAATGTAGCTTTACAATGAAGTATTTTAATTGTCCCAGGAGATGCTGAAAAACAACAATTTTCTTTTAAAAACTAAAAAATTATCCAACATTCGGCCCCCTTTTCAGCACATTCTGGATACAATTACAAATTTCAAAGACTCCAGGTAAACCCTCAAAAAAAACTCTAAGTATAAATATAAGTAATACATGACACTATAAAAACTTTAAGTATAAACATATACAGACATTAAAAAAAAATACAATTTGTACCGGGTATTAAATTGTTTCACTCATAACTTTCAAAGACTTTTTTACAAAAATTCGTCAATTGTTCTTTAACTTGTGGCTTAGTGAATGGGTCTGCCAGGTTAAACTTACTTGCTACAAATCTTAAATTAAACACTTCATCATAAACTAAATTTCTTAAGAAATGATACTTTATATGAATGTGCTTAGTCCTTTGATTTTCAAAAGGAGAATTTGAAAATGCGATTGCAGCCTGATTATCACAGTATAATTTATATTCACCAATATTAAGGTTTAAACTCGTTTTGCAATACATTTTTAATCCATACCAACTCTTTTGCTGCTTCTGTCAAAGTTACATACTCGGCCTCCATAGTTGATAAACTTATGCATTTTTGTTTGAATGTTCTCCATGAAATTGGAGTTTTATCCAAAAACAAAATATATCCCACCATAGAAACTCGGTCATCTCTGTTAGCAGCAAAGTCAGAGTCAGAAAAACACTCCAATTTTAAATCCTTGATTTTTGACAATTCTAATTTAAAATTTCTAGTATAACTTAAATAACCCAACAATCTTAACAGACAATTCCAATGTTTAAAACCAGGATTGGACTGAAACTGAGATAGTAAATTAACAGCATACATTATGTCGGGTCTAGTTCTACATGCAATAAAAGATAAACAACCTATTAAATTTCTATAAGGGAATTGAGACATCTCATTAAGTTCCTGTGCATTAGTTGGCGAATCTAACTTTGACAACACTAATCCTTTAGGTATAGGTAAAGTACTGGTTGGAAATTTAAACTTTGAATACAAACTGCATACTTTATCAATATAAGAACTTTGGTGTATGAACAGTCTATCACCAACCTCTTCAAATTCAATACCCAAAAGTCTTTTAGTTTTCCCCATAATTTTTAAATCAAAATATTTTTGCAGCAAACTAATTCCAAAATTCAAATCCTTATTGGTTTTTCCAAAAATAACTATGTCATCTACATATAAAAGTAAAATCAACTTAGTTTCAAATAAGTAAACACAGTTACACCAGTCTAATTTCTGAAAGTTCAATTTTTGTAGGACATCATCCATTTCAAAAAACCATTGTCTACTACTTTGATGAAAGCCATACAAAGCTTTCTTTAACCTGCAGACCAACTCACAATTTTTAACATAACCTTCAGGTTTTTTCATATAAATAGTTTTATTCAAATTTGCATATAGATAAGCATTCTTTATATCGATTTGAACATTTAGCCACTTAAAAAGACAAACATAAATAGAGAAAAACAATCTTATAATAGAAAAATTAATGACAGGACTAAAAACTTCATCATAATCAAGTCCTTTAATTTGGTTAAACCCCTGTGCAACCAAACGTGCCTTATATTTTACTATTTCATTTTTTTCATTTCTTTTTAAAGTAAACGCCTATCTACTACCTAATAGTTGAGCATCTTTTGGTGGTTTGACTAGATCCCACACTTTACGGTCATACATAACCTTTATCTCTTGATCCATAGCCTTTTTCCACTCAGATGACTCTGGTATTTTAATAGCTTCATTGTAATTTTTAGGGATTTTAACCTCTACAAGATTTGCCTCTCCATTATAACCAAAAATCTCTGAAACTTTACCAGATTGTTTGTTCTTAGTGCTAAAATCAAACAAGTTTTTATCGCATTCAATATTGTTGCTCTTACAATACTTATCTAAATCATTAAATGATCTCAACCTTAGATTTGTTCCCTCTATACCATAGTATATGTCAGTTCTAGATTTATCTGGACGAGTAACCGCCTTTCTAATCCAATCAATGGATATACAAGGAGTTAAACTATCTTTAGTAGACTTTACACTATCCTCTAACTCAACAGTTTTACTTGCAGACTCAAGAGGCTCTTTTGTATAAAAATCATCTATATAGGAGAATAAGTCACCATCATCGGCAAAGTTTATAAAAGAAAAATTTATTTCCCTTTCAACCATATCAACCCCTTTTTTAGTTTCATCAAACCTCACATTGATTGTTTCAAAAATCTTATTTTCCTCTATCAACCAAATTCGGTACCCTTTTGTCGTTTGAGCATATCCACACATAATACCAAGCCTAGCCCTCATATTAAGTTTTCGGCGTTTTTGTTTAGGAACTCCGACATATGCTAGGCAACCAAACCTTTTGAGGTGAGAAACTGAGGGCTTTCTCCCCGAGTATAACTCAAATGGGGTCTTATTGTTTTTATGACAAACCCTATTCCACACATAAGTAAAACATAAAAGTGCCTCTCCCCAGAACCTTTGATTTAGACCACTAGAATTCAATAGAGTTTTAACACCATCAAGAGGAGTTAGGTTAAAACGTTTAGCAACCGAATTCATTTCCGGTGAATAAGCATTGGTCTTCTCATGTACAATACCCTGTTTCTCTAAGAAATTTTCAAATTCAGAGTTACAAAATTCTAACCCCCCATATGTACGAATAGTGTCTATCTTTCTATTTAAAAATCTTTCAGCTCTTTTCTGAAAGTTAAGAAATGTCTCAAATACATCAGAATTATTTTTGAGGGTATAAACTGTAACCTTTCTAGAAAAATCATCAATAATAGAAAAAAAATATCTATTACCAGCATGAGAAGCCACTGGAAGAGGCCCACATAAATCCATATGCAATAACTCAAGAGGATATTTAGAGCTAATTTTTCCTATAGGTTTAAAAGAAACTCTTTTCGACTTGGCTAATTTACAGGAAATACAATCCTCAGTCAGTCTCGAAACTTCAGGTAACCCGTTAACACCTTTACTTTTATAGGTATCTACAATATAATCACTATTAACATGGCAAAATCTTTCATGCCAGAGAGCATTCTCATTTACCTTTTCGACCTGATTAGCTGAGACTTTGACTGAATTGTCATTTCCCTTACATGCAGTTATATATTTAGATGGTTTTAAAAAGTACAAATCATTTTTTCTAACAGAATAAAACAAAAAGTTCTTATTTTTATCATATACAGTTACTCTCCCCTTACTGCCCGAAAAACTAACTCCAACTTTTTCTAACTTGGTACCTGACAACAGGTTTCTTCTCAATTTTGGATTATATAACACATTTCTCAATGTTATCTCATTAAATTTACCATTCTTACACTTTATCAAAAACTGGACTGTGCCTTTTCCTTCAACTGGACAATATCCATCACCCACAGCCAGAGACATTTACATATTATCTACTGGTTCATACTTCAAAAACAAATTTTTGTTACTGCAAAAGTGTGCAGTCGCTGCGGTATCAAATACCCAGCTTGAATTACCCAAATCGGATAAATTTGCCTCACATGCCTCTGGTGAAATTTCAATTAAGTTTCCCTCGTCCGAAAAAGCACAGTTCAAGCCATTACTAGAATGTACAGTACTATTACTAATTTTAGATTCATTATATAATTTACCTTTAAATTCAAGATTACTATTTTCATATTGAACCTTATTAAATGAAACTTTACTAATATTATTTTTACTATAATTTTCATTAGCATTACTTTTAAAAGAACTCAATCTTTTCCTACAATTAGCAATTAAGTGACCATAAGATTTACAGAAATGGCAAGGCCCTATCTTATTTTTCTTAAATTTAACATTAGAATTATTGGCAGTAGGGTTGTTAAACTTAACATAGCTGGGTTTACCTGGTTTTTTATTAGACTCACCACCATAAAATGCCAATACACTACATTCGTTCTCTTCATCAGCTTGAGACAATTTCAATCTATTTTCTTCTAGCAACAGTTCTGTTTCGATCTTGTTGGGAGTAAACTGCTCATCCGTCCACCTATATATCGTCTGGACTCTGGACTTTAACTCCGCTGGCAATCTTCTGATCATTTGATACCCTTGATACAGGTTTTGTAATTTGTGGCCAATGTCATTTAGTCGTTGGGCGGCTTGCTTCACTCTACAAAGAAAAAGTCCAAGATTTTCTCCAGGAATATATTTGGTACTAAAAAACTCATCAAGAAGCTGAATCACACGGGCTCGAGTTGTTGGCTCAAAGTGCTCACACAAAATCTTCCAGGCAAATGCTTTGTCAGTAGTAGATGATATTAGGGGACGAAATTCTTGACTTAAAGCTTGATAAATGACTGTATAGGCTCTGTCTTTTCTCAATTTTAACTCTTCCTTTTCTCGCCAAGTTAGTTTTGATATTTCTGCTGCCTCTGATTTGCTTTTCTCTGTTTCTGGATTTTCTATAAACTGCCAGGCTCCAAAGTGCATCAATAACACTTTTATTTCTATTTTCCATGTCTCCCAATTACTGGAGCTCAATAGCATGACGTTTCCAAGTTGAGGATCCATCGTTCACAGCGGCCCCCTTTATGAAGCTTGGAAAAATTCAAACATTTCTAAAAAAATTTAATTGTCCAGGAACAGGAAAAATTCAACTTCAAATTAAAATTGTACTCTAACTCATTCAGCAGACAGAGCGAAAACCGCGGACTGCTACCAATTGTTGGATCGTTCAAACTTTTCTGTGTTTGCCAGAATGCAAAAGGAACCGAGTCCATATTCTTCAAACTCATTGATAAAGAGATACATATGCCACATGATACAAATATAGATCAATAAATATAGGTTATTAGTGATAGATTGAAATAATTTTATACCTAAATCAAAGTAGATATACATTTGTGGAAAAAGACTGGCAGAAATAAGTTTTTTATCGGCTCAGAAGTGACTTAAGAAGTCGCCTTCAGTGTCTTGCTTGGGGGAAAAAACAAGTTGCGCCGTAGGCCCCACTATTTTAACTTTGCACGGGCAACGTCGTTGCGGGTACCGCTAGTATATATATAAATACATGTTTCAAAATGAAGGGACCGCCAAATTCATAACCCCCTTTCCTCCTCGATATTTCTGTACTCGCAACGACCCTGTCTGGTCAGGATCAAGATAGAGAGGCATTTTCAAAAGTTTTTGTACTTTTTATAGGATACGATTATTTCCATGCCTGATAAAAGCTTTGCTGTTATTTATATACATGTATATTATTGCGGACCGAACAAAAACTTCATTTTCCTAGTTAATTATTTCCCCTTTTCGTTTGTCAGGCAAGGCTCATTTGTAATTGTAATGTTATATTGTTATAGATAGCAGATGACAACATGTCTTGATTGAGTATATTATCAATTGGGTAATAAATATAAAACTTATTTTTAAAAAGAGCTTGATGCCATTAAGCAGTAATAATAAAAGTAATTACAATAAGAGTTTGAGTGAAAGCTTCTTTGAAGCAATGAAATTAAAAATGAGAGTAGTGTATGGAAGCAAACATGGAAGTTTTGTTCAACTGCCACTCAGTTTAGTATGAAATGGGCAGAAGTACAAGCTGCTACAAAAAATGTTTTCTATGCTAAATTTAATTAGGGTAGAATTTCGACTGTTGGCCAAACTCTAGTTATTATTATTTTACTAACTGCCCTAGCATCGAAGATTATATATTGCTACCTAGGATATGACAAAAAGGAAACGAAAAAACATAGTAACACTTAATATTTGCCCAAAATGAGAATTTTTGGGACCCCCACGAGGAACCAGAAAAAGTAAATTCTCTCAATTTTTCGGTACGTGGATTTCTCTCGTTAATACACAACTTTTTCGCGTTAAGGCATATTGAAAATTAAAAACATCAAAGCTATGTTTTCGCTCTGCATTAAGGTGTGCACAAGGGCGCTCATTTTGAAAAAAAAAAACTCGAAATTAGAGACTTTTTTACTCAGCAGCCTCATTTTGAATCCTATTTTTCGAATATTTTAGGAAAAAGTAGGGCTGCGCTCCTCTTGTTCTAAAATCATGCGTATGTGTGTGTATATATACAATGTCTGTGTGTGTAAAATGTTTCATTCTTGATTTATACTTCTAAGACGGACATAAAAGGAATTAGATGCTTTGTTCTGAACCTTGTTGTACTTCAGTCCTATTAACTCTTTAGTTGTCAAATAACAAAAGTAAGATTATCTAGCATACAAAGTGAGCGTACCACCTATGTTTCATACCGACACTTACGGACACCCCTTTAGTTCTCGCGAAGTAGAGAAAAAATATTTTATTCTAATAAAACTGTCAGGTTCAGTAATAATCTCAATTTCAAAGGCTATTGACACGTATTTGCTTTCCTATTTATTTGAGTTAGATGCTTATCGTTTCTAGAATTTTTAAAACTCAGCAGAATGCAGCAGATAGCAACTGTCAGTCAGTTAATTGTGCATAGTTGATTGTGCAACTCAAACTGTGCTGCACTCTTCATTTTGTTTTATTTAATGTGTTTTCAAGAAATTCAAAATTTATCTATACAGTAAACTCCCGATTATCCGCGGACGGATTATCCACTTTGCGGATTATCCGCGCGGTCTTTCACAATTTTTTTTTTCGACGATTTACAGAATGTAGAAAAATAAACACAACACCAGTTTTTCTTTCATGATCAGCGAATACAAAATCTATTTTTAGAGCAACAATCTGATTGTTCTCTTTTCTTACAACCCCCTTCCCCCGCTAACCCTTCATAATTGCGCAGATTAGGACCTATCTCTAGGAGTCTTAGTGCAGATCACCGAAACCTGTGCAAACCTGTAGAGGAATATGCGGTTTGTCCAGTTGTCACAACTCTATGCAACAACTTTGTCACTACTCTATGTAAGTATGTACTAATATATTATGATTCTTAAAAATAGTCTAAATGCGTTTGTGTGTTGATGTTTGTCATTTTTCTGCTATTTTGCGGATTATCCGCGAAATTTGCTTATCCGTGGTCATCGCGCCACCCTATTCCGCGGATAATCGAGAGTTTACTGTACAAAAGAGAAGAAAAAAAAGCACTAACATATCATGCGAAATGTATTTAGTATATTTCATCTGGCTATATGCATAATTATATGTATATAATGAGAAAATTTCAATTTATATATAATGATGAAAAATGCTAATTAAATTCCATTACTGTTTTAAGAAACTAATATCTAAACTGTAATACATAAACTACAATGCAATAAGGAAATAACTTGACGTGACTACGTCAGTGTGGTATATTTATATGTATATGTTACGTTGAATATCCGAAATCGGACAATGTCGACGTACACCAAATAGAGAATGTCGACAATCACCATCTATCAGACTGGAAAATGTCGACATTCTCCAATTTCGGACATTTTCCGTAACATATACATATGTTTAAATAAGAGAAACAACGTAAGAAAAGAATAAATTGCAAAATATTCCAGACACGTGTTTTGGCGTTACAACAAACCTTTTCTATCACCGAAAGAAAATTATCATTTGGATGGCAAGCGGAGCTCCCTGCAAAAGTTAAAGCTTTTAAAAATTTATGGCTTTATAACTTCATTTGTTTTAAAGATTATTATTTTATTACTTTTTTTGTATCATAATAACCTGAAAAATAACGTAATAAAATCATAAATTTGTAAAAGCTTTACCTTTTGCTGAGTGTTAATTGCCCACATATTTCATCTCTCTCTCTTCCGCTATGTATTTTCTACTCTTTGGGGAAATTTTCATTATGTTATTTTGATTTAAAAAAAAGAAAACTGTTGGCGCTCCCTATGAAGCTATCCTGTTTATTTATGCATTATTTTTTTACACTGAGACTTGCTATAGTTTCTATTGCATAATGAATGCATTTGTGGTTTGCTTACATGTTTGAAACGCGTGTTTAAGCGGCCTTTAGTTAGGAAATCTTTATAATACGGACCGCTCATATTCTTAAGTAATATTTTTTACAATTGAGTTTTCTTTTTAAGATTTTCCTAAAACATACTTGCAGTTTTTAATTATTTTTGTTATTATTTTAAAGTTGTGAAGATTTTTTTTTACATCTCTAAGTCGAAATTCGCGACCCATTTTCTAGATAACTGAAGGGATGCATCAACCCCTCCTTTGATGAAGTTCCTGGTTACTCATGACTTGATATTTAAAATGACATTGATTCTCTTATTTACGTATTAGGAAGAAAAGTGAAGATTTCACTTATTTCATTTTCTCTTCTCTTCTGCTTCCTTGTACATATAATATATATATATATATATACAATGCATATACATATATGTATGTGTAGTAGAAGCAAAAGCAGCAGTACAAAACCTTTCTACTTTTCTTGTGCCACGAGTATAGACTATGTATGTTAGTCATGTCATATAGCTTAGGGACCGTTCATAAATAATAATGTCACACTTCTTTTCATTACATTTGACCTCCTCCCCCCTTCGTCACAAAGTGTCACACTTCAACATAACCCCTCCCCTCTTTGTCACATGTCACGCTATATTACATTAGCATAAAATAGGTTTATTTTGCTGATTTTTCATAGAAATCAAAATGTTTGATGTGACTTCTTGTTACCCCTCCCCTTCTCTTGTCACAAACTATCACTTTCTTGAACCCCCCCCCCCTCCCCACTTGAAGTGTGACATCATTTATGAATGACCCCTTAGATACCTTCTCGTGTAGTAATTGAAAATACTCAGAAGCAATGCCAAATTCTACGTTATAGCAATCTCACATATAATTACACTTAAACGCTTTTTTAACTTTTTGGTTCAAAGTAAAGGAGCAGTAAATTTCTAATCAAAATCTTTCTCCTCATGCTTCAAAGCCAGAGCTCATGTTGGTGAAAAACAAAAAAATAGTTCCCAAATTCTTTTTATGTAAATATATTATTTTGTGTAATAAATTTATCGTATTAAAACAGTAACGCTTACGTTTGTATTCACCAGTGACTTAGCCAGACACTAGTTTCGGGGGGGGGGGGGTCTTTGGGGGAAATACGATTGCTTGGAGCTAATTTAATTGTTTAATTTCGAAGGTAACTCAAAGTATCTACCCACAAATTCGGTGGGGGAGGGGGGCATTGCCCTTTTCCATGCCCGTGGTTATTCACAGTAAGCAAGAAAACTAAGCAAGACATTGGGCACACTTCCAATCGCTTTTCTAATTCATGTCGGAAAATACTCTAACTTTTAGCTTAAAATAATTTATCCTTTAATGATTTTAATGTTACCCTGTCATCTTGAACCTATTGATATATGTACAGTTTCATTAAAACAGCAATAATAAAGCATATCGCATTTTATTAGCTACGCAAATGCTTTTGTATACTTCATCTTTTTCCCTTGATCAATATGACAAATGTCATTTGTTAGAGTAAAGAAAATGTGACAAATGCAGTTGTGCCATGCAATTTTGTTTCACTACAAACACGTATCCAGGTTCTGTAATTGTCATACAGGCTTTGTACAAACTTCATCTGGCACCGTGGTTTACGAGCTGAATGTGGTATAAACTCGAATCGATATGTAGAAATTCTATGCATGGAAAAGATAATTTTTTGCAAAATTATAGTCGACTGTTTTAAATTTCGGAATTTGAATTACTGGAAATCAATGTGTGTCAAATTTTGCGAACATTCATAGTGAAGTGAATTTGTATAAAGAACATACACACAAAATCAGAAACCAACAAGTCCACAAACATATATACAGCGATTAAACTAGATAGACAGATAATATAAAAAAGTCCTGTTTATATCTTTCTCAGTCAATTATTATTACTTATAGGGCATGCAAAGATTTACAAGTATTTTTAAATGCATTTGAAAATTTCAAACTTTAAGACATTTGTTCCAAAAATGATAAGTCGTTTTAGATGTTTATATTTCGTCAGCATAGGTAGGGGATTTTGATCCTAATAAATGCATGAATTCTGACTTATATTTCAATATATTTTTAAATCGGGAAATTATGTCCTGTAGATACTAAAAAAGAAGAAAAGAAAAAAAAAGTGATAAATTGCTTTGGGTATAAGTAAGGCCCCTATTAAAGGGGCTCTAGGTATAAGTTTGTTCTATAAGCAAAAGATTCCACAACCATTGCTTTGCGAGCATGGCTTGGACAAAGAGAAACTTGTTTCCTAAAGAAACACGTTTAGCGGGGAGGGGATTCTAAACAGCTGTCTCTTTCATCATTTATAATTATTTCCACTTGACCACCGCACGCGCCTACTTGGAGGGGAAAGAATTTTCCTTGAAAAACCTTCAACCGTTTTGGAAGCGCCTCGTCCATTATCGAAGAAACCTTTTTGAAGGTGACATATTGACCTCTGCCTGACCATGGGTTAGTTAAGAATCAGGTTCATGCTCCTAGCCCATTGATTTAACCAGCCCCTATGCACCCCATACCTGGGAAGCAAACCAACTACCTGGACATCTGTCGAAAAGTTAGTTGCTTTATCCAACAGGTTCTCCCAATCTTTAACAAACTCCTCGTTTGTGCTGTTAATGACGTCGTTAGTCCCCACTCACAGAGTAACTGAATCTCCCTTCTTAAACATTCCCTTTTTTTCCACAACCTTATTAACATCCTTCACCCGAGCCCCTGGTAAACAGCACCTAGCCTCGTTCTCCCGACCACATTACCTATCCCACGTACCATAGAATCCCCTAAAATGACACCCTCTGTTTTTAGGTCTACAGTTCTACCTTTCCCCATACTAGATCCTTCTCCTGCAACCTCACTTTTCCCAACAAGCCCATCACAAGAAGTTCCCACCTCTTTTATAGAGTTTTCACATAAGTTATTTCTAGCTAATTAGGCTTCCAATGCTACCACCTTGACACGTAACTCTAATAATTCAGCACATTTTGTGCAAATAAATTCCTGCTCTGTAGCTGTATTAGCGTTTCCCTCCAATTAACTAAACATATCACACCTATCACAGCAAATGCACCAACTCCCATTACCATTTTTAATTTCCTTCATTAAACATATAACTCCCATAGCTAAATAAATCTAATACAAACAATCAAAAAAGCAAAATAATACACAAATCAGCAAATTTAAGCTACTACTCTGATTAAAAACACAAATTACATTGAAAAATGCAAATAACTTGAATTTAAACACAAATAACTACAGTAAACAACAAAACCAGACTGTTCCCCAAGACTTACAAAATGTACACAATCACCATATGGTTAGGCTTAACTGAAAAAATTGAATTACACCCCAAAAAGGCAAATAGAATGAGTTTCAGTCTCACAAAATTAAAACATACTAATTACATAATAAATTGCAACAAATATACAAGTAATTAAACAGAAAATATCCAAAAATACATAAAAGATACTCAATTTCAGCAGGAGCATAAACACTGGCATGCAACACTTGGCCCCCTGGTGGCTAAAACCCAACAACAATAATGCGCAACCCCCCCCCCCCCCCCAAATGCGTACCCAACAAAAACAAAACAATAATGCGTGGCAATTCAACAATTTTTTTAACATGTGAAAGTAAAAACATATGAGTAACACATTCCTTGAAGTAAATCGCAACAAAAATGTTTAAAGAAATAAAGTTTCAAATTTTAGTATCAAATCTTACTTTCAAATCAAGTTAAAAAATAAACAAAATAAGAAATTTTTTTGCAATATCTCACGTCACAACTACTCCTAATTTTAAGAATATAATGTTGTGATTTGAAATTACAATATTTTAAATAAAAAATAATTTATAATTAAAAGTAAAAGCATTTTACGTTTCAATTGTTGCCAAACAAAAACAAATTTTAAATAAAATAAAAAAATTGCATCATAATCAACACAATGAAAATCAAAGGTTTGAAGCTTCTTCTCATAGGTGAAAAAAGAATACACTTAAAATTTACTGATTCCACACATATCACAGAAACAATCAATCTATTATGTCAAAAAATAGTCAACGTTAAGTCTATAGAAAAATTAATTTTGATTTGTAGTCATAACTCTTTTTATATTTAAAAAAAAACTAAAAATCAGTTCCAAAATGTTTTGATTTATTTATTTATTTATTTTTTTGCGCTAAAAAACGCTTTATTTTGTGACTATTTTTTAAAGTAAAAAGATTTGAATTTTTACTATTGACATTTGTTTTTGAATTGTTCAACAACAATGTCTTAAATGAATAAATGCTAGCTAAATATTAGGAAAAAAGTTTACATATTTTCCCTATCTTATAGCTCTAAAATATCTTAATGTGAATGAAATAAAAAAATAAAACAATTCTGAAAAAAATAGTTTCAAACTTCTTCTCTTTCTATTAATCAGATTCATTAATGAAAATTAAACAACATTAATAAAATAACAAGAAGTTAAGTCTAGAACTATAAATGAGCTTACTTTCCTGTATACACATATGGGTCATTCCACGGTGACTGACATTACAATTTGCCTAAGTTTTTTAACTTTTAAAATCCACTGTCCTTTATTTTTCTGAAATTGATCTAAAATACCATGATAGAGTACAATAATACTACCCATACCTGTTTTTAGATACAAAAAGCTTTTTTGTATGGAATTAAGGTAAATCAAAAATTGTGACTGACATTACACAGAAGAGACATTAGGAAAAACAACTTTTATATTAATTGAAATTCTCCTCAAACTAAGAACATAAAGAATAAAATTCTTCTTTTCCAGTCAAGTAGAGATTTCAAACTTTATGAATACACTTTGTTTCATTTAAAAAACTTTAAAATTTACAGTTTAGGAAATTTTTAATTACCGTGACTGATGTTACAAACATTTTGTGACTGATGTTACACCAACATTAATTGGTTCAAATTATAATTTATTTCTCCTTAAAAGTCAAATTAGCAATTTTTGTTTCAAAATTACACTTATCTACCTAAATGAGAAAAAGTTAAAAAATAGTAAATAAATATAATTGTAAAAGTGATGTTTTTAGTGCAATTCAGGAAATGAAAAGTGTCCTCGTGCCTTTACTACGTCTGGTGTACTAAGATTTCTTATTATTTTTTCTTGTGAATAATAAATTTCATCCACCTTGTCAGACCATTTCCAATGCTTCCCTGTTGGAATCATAACACCGACCAAGTATTCATAGTTTTCAATGGCTCTAACTTCACCTGGATAGAGCTGTCCATCATATTCCACAAGAGCCCACGCTCCAATTGTGGCCACCAAAATTATGGAGCTTGTCCGCTAGGTTTTGAACAGGCAAATGATGTTTCAGATAAATTTGAGCTTTTGGTGATTTTGTCTACCACATCCAAAAAGTGTTGCTGCGTGATACCAGCTATAGTTTCTGAATCAGAAAATATTTTATTCACGTTTAACTCTTTATAACGCAACTGTAAATCATATGATGAGATCTCAAAGATTTTCACACTGCTTGAAGCTGCGGCATTTACAAAATCTTTTACACTGTGTACGAAATGCTTTCTTTTTTTTACAGCTTCCCATATCTACCTCTTTACAGACCCGCCAAAACAGTCCACTGGGCTTCCCATGTGAAGTAGCAAAATAATTCGATTTAATGAACAATTTATATTTTTCTGTAATATGGGTTTTGTGGCTGCAATGAACTTGTTTTTGAATTGGGCCATCTGACCAAATATGTAAGACTTCAATTCCTTGAGAAATCTTTTCCAGCACTCTTGTTATGAGAGGAATCACAATCTCTTTAGAATGAGACAGTTCATGTGAAGCTATCACATACGGATGCATTCTACCCGAGTGGTACAGTGCTGCTGCAAATATGCTTACTTGGGCTTAATTAGGAGCACCTGTTTCCCCAATTTCATTGTCAAATCATTTTTTTATGACAGCCTTCTGCTTTCGTGGAGATGTAGGCAGGGCGCACTTTGCACGAGTTACAGCTTTTCATAAGGTTTTATTATTTTGGAAAAGGGGTTTTGTCAATGCTAATTGAAATTTTGCATTTTAAGGTGCTACATTTTTCCACTATTTTTCTAACATTTTCTTTGATTTCTCTTTTTGAACTGACTTAGGTAACTTAGCTAGGTCATTTCCTTTTTATCTCTACTCCTTTTAGCTTCTGCATTACTTATCTTTTTATAATCTTCATATTTTCCTTTCTTTTTTAATTTATCTTGCCTACTTTTTTGCTTTTCTGCAGCAGTCAATGCCATTTGTACAGTGTTTACATATCAAACTGGAAAAGAGAAAAGTGACTCATGTTACACTGTGACTGATGTTACATATTTTAAAGAAGTTTTTAGCTCATAAATTGAACTGTTGTTAACTATTTAACTAATTGATATTTAAGATATTATCATCAATGAAGAGAATATGGCTTTTTATATTCTTAATACTATTTTTCTTTAAGTAATAAAAACTTTTATAAATTTTTGTGACTGATGTTACATCACAATGAGGCCTAATTTATAAAAAATAATTTTTAATGCAATACTCACAGTTTAAAGATTCTTGATTGGCCTAACCTCACATACAGACTAAATTTCAATAAAAAAATAAGATTTTATACATACCTGTTAATTGCTTTACGAAAACAAGATGAACTTTCCGAACTTCTCTAAAGACAACAACACATGTGACAAAAGTAACATTGCCTATAAAACTTACAAAAAGGTACTGCGAACTTTTAAAACATAATTTTATAAAAATTCACATATTTTTACCTTAGAGGAAAAAAAAAACTGCATATCTGCAAGAAGAAAATTTTTTTATGTTGATGTCCCTGTTTTCATGGAATTGCGCATATATCAAACTGATAATCTAGCTATCTATCTCTCTTTCTTTCTCATTTAGCTATAGTTCTTAAATTACTTCAAATATACCTTTTTCAATGGTTTATACATATTCATTCACTCATTCATATATTCATTCACTCATTCATTTATTCATTCACTCACTCATTTATTCATTTAGAAATATCCTTAAAAATCCATAACAAAAAGGTTTGTGGGAAAATAAGCTCTTTTAGTTCTGGATGAACTTTGTATCTGTACATGATTCTATGTCACAACAACTTTTGGATACAGTTTGTTCCATGTAGATCTGTCTGTTAGATCAAATACAAATACAAAAGTGACAACCAGCAACAGGCTCAGGGCCCAGCTAGGCTGGTCCTAGTCAATTTAGCAGTCACCAGTGAACATCAAGAGATTTCTTAAACGTTTTTACCCTACTGCAATTAACAGTCGCTTCTGGTAAACTATTCCAATTGCCTATAACCCTATTGAAGTAATAATTTTTCCTAATTTCAAAATTAGCCTGAGATTTGAAAAGCTTAAAACAATGACCTCTGGTTCTACTTTCAGCACATAGCTGTAGTCCATCAACATTTCCCGTTTTACTGAACTTAAACAACTGAATCATGTCCCCTTTGACTCTCCTTTGCTCAAGACTATACATATTGAACCTTTTAAGCCTAACCTCCTAATCTGTCTGAAAGACCACTTATCAATCTAGTAGCCCTCCTTTGAACCCTTTCCAATAAGGTAATATCCTTTTTTAGGTATGGAGACCAAAACTGAACAGCATATTCCAAATGAGGTCTTACCAAACTTAATAAACATTTTAAATCCTCATGCACCCATGAATAAGTATTCCATGGGCCAGATAATCCCGCTCAACAATTTTCAAAGGAGGGGATCAAAGAATTTTCGGTGGGAGTCCCGCCCTTAATTTTAGCCACTGAATACATATTGCCAAGACAAATTACATAGAAAACAAAGATGTGGTATTGAACAAATTGAATATATGCTACAACAAGTGAAAATAAGTTCACCTAAGATTTAAGTTCAGCTGGATCGATATCTTTCCAGACTAAAGTCTTCATCTACTGAACTGTCCAGAGAAATAACAAATAACGACATCCAAAAATTCAGAATTTAAGTCAAAGCCAACTGACGAGGATTCAACTTGTTTATCTCTTTCTAGAAATAAAACGCAATGGCAGGGGAAGGTGAAATTAGAATATAGAAGCTTCTTTTTCATTATGTCAGGGAATGGGTCAGATAGACCGTCTCCCTACATGCAGCTCAATACCTTTGCCTACCTTTTGTAGCCTTTGAAAAAAAGCTGTTAAATAATGGTAAAATGGAAAAAGTGTTCACCATATAGGCACAAACTGTTAAATAGAAAAAGTTCATTGTTTCTCCTAAAGAACAGGGGACAGTCGGGTATATCAGTAATGGTAATGCAATGGGGGTGTCTTCGGAGACAATCATGGCCATTAACGATTCCAAAGTTAGCAGAAAAACCTGCCGAGGAAGATCCATGGGAACAGGGTTAAGAAGTCTGGAAATTACAATAGTAGTGAAGGGGTTTATCTTCTCCCTTTAGGTTTACAGTTCGAGCTTTAACATTTTTAAGAGCGAGCTACAGCGATTTTCACGCCAAGTTCGTAAAAAAAAATATTTTTCGGTCCTTAGTTTGTAAAATCAAATGGAAAATTACATTGTTTCAATGGAAGCTTTTCAGGACTTGCAAGTTGCTCAAAAAAAAAAAAAAACGGTATTCGTAAACTAGAAGTTTGTAAAATTGAGTGTCAACTGCACATAGCTGTAAGCAGATACATTTGGACTTTTTTGCATTGAGTAAGAGGGTAGAAAACTTTTGTGCTGATAAATATAAAACTATATGCAATAAGGAACAAGCAAAAACGTTACAATTTCAACCTAATTGTAATAAATAAAAGTAAATCATTCGTGAACAGATGAAATCTGTTTTATATGTGTGCTCAAATGAAACGTTTGTGTCCCTCTTTCTACCAAATATAAAGCATGTCTTAAATGCAGGCCAGAGATGTTTAGCAAACATATAAAAACTAATAGTAGAAATTTATAGGACATTTTAATTCTTCCTTAAATAAAATTGTGCTATTTTTGGATCAAAGACAAAATTATTTGCAACATTCAAGAACAAAATTCACTGAGAAATTGAGGAAAGCAATACAATATAACCAGCTGCATGGGCCAAGTATTCAGAGTTACAAACCATATAAGAAAAATAGCATTACGTAAAATCAGTTATAATTAGAAACTGGATTCATTAATGGGGGTAAATAGTACTCACCGTGACGAAATGGATCACTTATAGACATTACAGACGACCCCAGCGAGAGCAGTATCTTCTGGAAGAGTGTGGTAGGAATATGGCTTTCGTATAATGTCTTTGGCATTTTCTCACGCAACAAAGGCTCTTCTTTTTCTAGATATGAAATACAAAATAAAATACACTACGCTTTCAAAAACTATCCATATGTAACTTCTAGCATAATGTGTTCTACCAGAAACTGAGCCGACTTTAACAATATCACAATTAATATATTTAAATAGTTACTTCATAAATTTACCAGGGTTTAAGTCATGGCCCTGAACAGAACATATTGATCGAACAGTGTAAATAAATCGGTTAACCAATCCCACGTGTAGCTTGTTGACAAACATTGCCGTCATAATGATGTTTTATTTTTAGCTTGTACTTGAAAGAAAAACAGCAATCAAACGAACAGTGCACACACTTTGAACAAAGCAAACATTTTTTCGCCGCAAAAACCGAAACAAAATAGCCAGAAAGAAAAACGTTTAGAGTCAAAACATAAATTTACATGCAAAGGATCGTATTTATGAGGCTGTGACTCCGCTGCCGGCTGGTCGGCAGCTGAGCCAAAATTACTCCACTGCCGGGCGACGCAGAAGTTACTGCGCATCTATTTCGCTTCTAGCTGATTTCTTTTAAAAGTTTTTTCTCTGCACAGCTGCGCCGAGGCCGACGAGATAGACGTGGCGCTGGATAGACAGGCCCAGTCGCGGAATGGTCATGTGACCAACTGTGTGCAAACTTTCTGAAACCGTATCTCGCTACTGCTGCGGAGCACATGTTTGCTTGCATGCTTATTTTGATTGTGTTCGTGCGACCGCTATATTATATCTATTTTCTGCTTTCGTTTAGTCTTATTGCAATGAATTAAGTACTTTATTTTTTATTTCTTATAATGGTGTTGCAGCGTTAGTGGCTGCAAATCTAACTATCGTGGCCAAAAAGGACGGGTTATTGCTTTTGCTCTTCCAAAGTGTGAAAAATTAAGGAAAGTATGGCTCAGAAAAATCTGTGTCCCAACTTGCCAAGTTGCCTTTCTTGTAAATCTTCTTCGTCAAAAAGGATACGCGATCTGGAGGCAGAAAACTTGAACCAGGCAATAAATGAAAGCATAGCTGAGCATGCAAAATATGAAGAAGAAAAGAAGGTTTCAAAGCTAGATGACATAGAAAACTACTACGAACAAGTATCTTCACAACAAAGGGATGCAACAAGTAAGTGGAGGATTTTTACAAGTAATGAAAAATTTGTAATATAGCTTATAGATTTTCCTAATGATTTCCCAAAATTGGGGAGTTCTTTGATTGTTAAAAATTCACTAGAATTGCATATATTTTTGGAAAAAACTGAGTTTCCTTTTGAAAACCTGCCTAAACATTTACAAGTATTGAACTCATTTCATGTTGTAGATGAAATCATTGATATTTTAAATAATCATGATGCCTTAAATGTTCAATCAAAAATAAATATAGTAATTGATATTTTAAAATCAATTGAAGATCATGAAACGAATATAGATTTTCTAATTGAAGAACTAAAGTTAGCAAATGTTTCCAAAAATAACAGATGGTACAGTGGAAACTCTCTTGGATCAAATTTTTATGTTTTATCGTCCTCTGTCTGTTGGTCATTACATAAATATGGATATTTTATTTTACCTCAACCTAGAAATCTGTTAAAAGTTGTAAGTAGCATTTCATTGCAAAGTAATTCAATAGAAGATAGCATTGACTAATAATGGACATACTCGAGAGCTCAATTATTCAGGATAACTCGAGAACTCAATTCTAACGAACATCTCGAGATCTCAAACTTCTCGATTCTCGAATATCTCGATTGGTTTACTTCTCGAAAGATACTAGAATCGAATGAATATCTCAAATGATTTCTTTTGCGAGCAATTTCATATTCGAATGGAACTTCTCGAGTACTTGAATATTTCGTATCAAATAATTCTCTCGTATAACTTTCTTCTCGCGCAATGCGTTTAGATGATTCGTAGTCAAGTGATTGCGAAACTCTATGTGTGTGAGTGGGTAACAAGGGCGAAAAGTTTCTTATTTGAGAGGAAGTCATTGTTAAAATATGAGCGCACAAATTTAGAGGACGGAAGTGTTGGGAAGAAAAACAAATGGATAAATAAACGTATATAGTAAGTGTCATTGCAAAAGCGATGCACTTTATTAATCAACATGTTTATTTGATTAGCACCTCCCGTTTTTTGTCTTTGCAGAATTGCGTATATCTAGGTGCGGTTTCATAACTCTTTACATTGAAAAGTCTATAGAATTGAAGTGCTAGAGAAAACCGGTTTCAAGGGGGACTCTTTGGGGATAATTTTCAAAATTAAAATCCTCAAAATTTATTTTTAAGCTATGGCTGGTGACATTTGGTGAACGGGTTTGTAGAATTTCTCCGGATGATTACGAAATTTGGATGCTAAAATCGCAGTTTTGCGTTGCATTTTGAAGCTGTTAGGAAAAAGGGATCTGCCGGGAAAGTTACTTTAGGCTTTTTTTTCTCTTATTTGTGGTTAGTACACTTAAATTGCGGAAAATAAACCTTTTTGAATAGAATTAAGCCCTAATTAATTACCAATGGTTTTGTGAGAAATCTTTGATTCAATAAATTTAAAACCATATTGCATACTCTTTCACTGTTAAAATACATTGATATATTACTACGTTTGATTAAATAGCTATTGCATGTATTTTCTATAATTTCATAAAATGGCCCTAACTGAATGGCACATAGCAGAAGGATTTGACTTAATTTGCTGCCATTTCCTCTACTTGTGCTTTTCGGTTGATTTGGAGCCATATTTTCAGTTCGTGCAATTTTGCACTGAATTTTGAAGAACATGGTTGTTGAATGAAATAAGGATATATGGTTAAATTTAGTTTCTTAGAATTACATTTGCAACAAATACTTTAGGATGAAGTCTCGCTGCTTCAAAATCAATGAATAAACAATTGGTAGATGGTTATATTTTTTAAATACCATAAATACAGCAGTCAAACCTTTATAAGGTCACTCAAGGGTACTGTACGAAAGAGACCTTATAACCTATAAAAGAAACAATACAAGTACTATTCCTAGATGCATATTACTGTATGCATAACATTTGATGTATGCTAAGGTGGTGTAGGGCACCACCTTTTTTTCTCATAGCTACATACCACTTTTTATCAGTCAAATCAATAACTTTGCTTTGCCTGTGATGCCTAACACTCCAGGTGTGAGGACACTAGTTGAAAACAAGCTTAAATGATATCCACTTCTTAGTAATTTTAAAACATAAATTTTGACTACTTTTATTTTAAAATAATGTTATAATTATAACTACATGATCATGGGTTAAACTGCACATTTTTGACCATTAAAAATAATAGTAACAGTGAAAGGATACAAACATTTTCCTAATGGTAAATGAAAGTAATATTTGTAAAAGTTTTAAAATCATCTACCTGCTAGGTCGTACAAATAACAAAAAAAAAAAAAAAAAAATCGAGACAAGTTTTTCATATTTTGTAACCATTTACTTTTTTAAATGTCTAAGGAGGGCCTTTTCATTTGATGTTAAAGTTTAACTAAATAGAACATGATTAAGAAACAAGCGATTGTTTGAATAAACGTTAAATTATTATTTTTAATGGCTTATACTTTTGCTATAGAAGGGAATTAATTTCCCTTATATGCAGAGTGAAAATTATCATTTGTTTCAACAATTTTTTCCATCAATGTTTCATCCCCTGTTGTGAGAAAATTATCTATTGTCGTTTGAAAAACCAATCTTTATTGAAGAAAAAGGTGCGGTTAAACAGCAGAACGAAATGAACACCGCGATCCGATAATGCACACAGTTGGTCACGTGACCTTATTTTCCTTCCTCCGTGCCAGGGCCTGTCAATCTCGTCGGCCTCGGCTGCGCATGGTCCTTTGCCAGCCTGATCGGTTGTTTTTTCCTGCAATTAACGAAGCGCTTTTTTTTTTCTTGATGGGCGAGCTGTCGTGTCGACTTTAATCGTGGCCACCGAGAATCTGGGAGGCCTGCTCGCTGGTGAAATGAGTCTTCCCTACAGTGGCTAGAATACCTAGAGTGCCGTTCGGCGCGAAAATGTTGAAAACGAAACTAAGCCACCAATAGGTGGAGCTAGCATCGACAGCGAGGTAACTGATTAGCAGAGCGAACGTTAAAGAATCATTTACTCCCCTTAGTTTTCGCACTTTTTTCAGTACTAAAAAAAAGGAGGTGCAAAAATGTTTAAAAAATATTCAGTCATCTGTTCTAGAAAAGAATTTGGAGTAATAAATAGACGGCTGTCGTTTAGGTGAACACAAGCATGAAAAATGTTTTTATTTAGTTTTCGGAAGCAGTTTTAAATGAAAACCATGTATTTTGTTAAGAGAATATTGTTATACATTTTAAAGACAAGGGTTTTTTTGTCCAATGTAGTGTGAATGAGCTGTTGAAAATAATTGCATTACTATGCTCATATTACCTAAAGAAAGAAAGGCTATATGTCTATGTACTATATTTTAACATAAATAAATAAAACAAAATTTACAGTAATTACTATCACATAAGTTTTTTAAAAAGCACATTGCAATCTGATGTATATTTTTAAAAAAATAAACACTTGCAATGTCATTTTTTAAATGAACTGCATGCTTAAAATTTTGTGTTAGATTTTTTTTGTTTTAAATATAGATTAAAATTTTTTTTTTAAATTTACATTTATTTAAAAACACATTATGATGCACAAAGTTTTGCTCAAGTTTCAATTACATACAAAACCAAAGCAAAAAGCTTAGCTTTAAATTTATTTTGTTGTTATGACAAGCACAATTTCATTTTGATATTACATTTCTTCTTCTTTAACGTCAATATTGTTTCATATATAAAATTTAATATTTGTGTCACATCTTTTAAAACTTTTTGTAGTTCCAGACAAATGTAGAATTTTGTTAAAAAAACTGAACCCCCCCGAATCCCCTCGCCCCCTCTGGTGGGTACCTTCGTCACATTATGATACACAAAATGTTGGTCAAGTTTCAGTTACATACTAAACCAAAATAGAAACAAATAAAAAAAAATCTTGAACCACAGCAAAAAGCTTAGCTTTAAATTTATTTTGCTTTTATGACAAGCACAATTTCATTTTGATATTACATTTCTTCTTTTTTAACGTCAATATTGTTTCATATATAAAATTTAATATTTGAGTCACATCTTTTAAAACTTTTTGTAGTTCCAGACAAATGTGGAATTTTGTTAAAAAAACTGAACCCCCCCCCCAAATCCCCCCGCCCCCTCTGGTGGGTACCTTTGTCAAATTATGATACACAAAATGTTGGTCAAGTTTCAGTTACATACTAAATCAAAATAGAAACAAATAATAAAAAAAATCTTGAACCAAAGCAAAAAGCTTAGCTTTAAATTTATTTTGCTTTTATGACAAGAACAATTTCATTTTGATATAACGTTTCTTCTTCTTTAACGTCAATATTGTTTCATATATAAAATTTAATTTTTGAGTCACATCTTTTGAAACTTTTAGTGGTTCCAGACAAATGTAGAATTTTATTAAAAAAACTGAACCCCCCCCCCCCCGAATCCCCCCGCCCCCTCTGGTGGGTACCTTCTTCACATTATGATACACAAAATGTTGGTCAAGTTTCAGTTACATACTAAACCAAAATAGAAACAAATAATAAAAAAAATCTTGAACCAAAGCAAAAAGCTTAGCTTTAAATTTATATTGCTGTTATGACAAGCAGAATTTCATTTTAATATAACATTTCTTCTTCATTAACGTCAATATTGTTTCATATATAAGATTTAATTTTTGAATCACATCTTTTACAACCTGTTGTAGTTCCAGTCAAAATGTAGAATTTTATTCAAAACCTGAAAAACACCCCTAAGCTTCCCCCTCACCCCTCTGGTGGGTACCTTTATCAGAGGAACTTTAAGCCAAACTACCATATTATTTTAATATATTATTATAATGACGTTCCAACAAGCCTCTACTTAATTTTCTTGACTGGTTATAATTCATAGTATATTCCACACAAAATTTGAACATATTATCACATATAATCCTTTAAAGTTTAGCCCTTCTTTTAAAGTTTAGTAAGTTCAAACCCACATTTAGTTCACCAATATGAGAGCCAAAAAAAAAAGCGATACTTTCGAAAGCAAATTATTCTGTTCGGATGCAGATTTAAAAAAACCACAGACAATTATTATAGCATTGCAAGACTTTGCCCTTTAGAAATTCTTGTTTTCTTTGAGGTGGTCAGAATTAAACCGATGTATCACACATAAGTTTACAAAAACCAAAAATGGACATTTGTTACAAAATCATTTTCATTTATTTATTTTATAGAATAAAAAAAAATGAAAGTTGTTCGTATTTCAAAGTTCGAATGAGTGAGATATTTATTTCATTTCCTGCTTCCTTACGGAAAAAACTAATCTGAAAGTAGTTAACAGCAATCAATTTATGTTTGTGCATCAGTGTCACTTGTCACTTTCTGAATGACAATCGGCTGAACGAAAGACTTTTGGTACACAGGGCCTTTAATCGCAGCACCTGGCCCCAAAGCCGTCTTCCGGCGGGCTCGAACTTACCTCGCTGTCGAATACAGCGCCATCTAGTGGAGGCTGACTTTCGGGTACAGAAAAAGCGCTGGAGGACAATGGCGAACGGCACACTATCTATTCTAGCCACTGTAGTCATCCCTTCTAGGGAGAGGATTTGCGACGAAGGGGAGTTTACAACTCGCAACTATCGGAATGAGCAGGAAAGCATTTATTTTTCTAAGATCTTTTTTAATTCATTGGGCGATCAGTAAAAGTTTTTTTTTTCCTTGAATAGATTGGAATCCTTTTTAAATTTCTTATCGTTTATTTTTAAGAAGTGGTATATTTTACAAAGTATTTATAAACTTTGAAAAAAAAAAAGTAGTAGATAAGTGAAATAATCAAAATAATTACTTTTGCTTTTTTTTTTTTTTTTTTTTTTTTTTTTTTTTTTTTTTTTTTTTTTTTTTTTTTTTTTTTTTTTTTTTTTTTTTTTTTTTTTTTTTTTTTTTTTTTTTTTTTTTTTTTTTTTTTTTTTTTTTTTTTTTTTTTTTTTTTTTTTTTTTTTTTTTTTTTTTTTTTTTTTTTTTTTTTTTTTTTTTTTTTTTTTTTTTTTTTTTTTTTTTTTTTTTTTTTTTTTTTTTTTTTTTTTTTTTTTTTTTTTTTTTTTTTTTTTTTTTTTTTTTTTTTTTTTTTTTTTTTTTTTTTTTTTTTTTTTTTTTTTTTTTTTTTTTTTTTTTTTTTTTTTTTTTTTTTTTTTTTTTTTTTTTTTTTTTTTTTTTTTTTTTTTTTTTTTTTTTTTTTTTTTTTTTTTTTTTTTTTTTTTTTTTTTTTTTTTTTTTTTTTTTTTTTTTTTTTTTTTTTTTTTTTAAATGTAAATTGGTCAATGACATAAAACACATGGTAAAGGTCAACAAGTTTATTTTATTCGACATACATAAATCAAAATATTCCTCATGAACTTCGCAGGCCCAGAAGTAACCTTGGCAAAAAAAAAATCAGGACGCATGTTAAATGTTCAATATATACATGTACACTTTAAAGTAGAATAAAATTATATCAAAAAGCAACAAGGAGAGAGAAAAATAAATAATTAAATAAAAATACTAAAGATATATTACCCCCCATTGTTTGGTATTTCTGTTCAATTATGAATCATGATAAAGTTTCAAAATCTTTAATGAAGTAATAGCTCCCGAGAGAAAAACCATTATCGGAAACACACAAAAGTGACAAAGAAATCATTGAACAATACTAGTTAACAAAATTAAAACAACTCTAAAGTTGTATTTTTTGTAAGGCCTCTTCAGAAATTCAAGATCGTGTAAGGCGAAGAAAGCTCTAAAAACTCAACATATTCAATTTTCGCAACATCCAGTCCGCCATTGCTAATGTTTACATGTACTGCGCATGCGCTCAAACCTTAACTTTGCTCTGGAGCTTGGTTGAGTTACTCGATCTGGCATGGTTTCGGGAACCTGTTTGCGCGTAGTCAAAGTTGATGGTGAATAGGAAATCCGCGGTAACTCCAGGTTGGAGACCGGTTGCGCGTCAAACCATGAAGTTAGAGTTGACGGTGAATACGGCGGTAAATCTGCTGTGGTCAACTTGTTCATCGGCAATGTTGTTGACCATTTTAGAAAAATTCTGAAAAATCGTCAAAGGCAGACAACATTGGACAGGTTTTTAGAGAAAGAAACCCAAGATTCTTTTAGTGGAAAAAGACAGAAAAAAGAAGGAACAGCAGAAAGGGATAAAACACTTGAGAGGGATGTTACCTGATGTTTTTGGGGAAAGTAACTCCTCTTTCAAACAGTAGGGGAACCTGTTGTACTTAGACCCTGTTGTACTGTGGTCCTAATAATAAAAAAATACATTTCGCGGATTTATTTTGCAATACGGCAAAACTGGTTCACGTGCTATCTGTTAGCTGTCATTTATAACTAATTTTGATAGTTGGACTCGAACGAGATCTGGCAGTAGGAGACCAAAAAGAATTTGTGACCCTAAAAGTAAATTTTTTTTAGTTTCTTCCTTTTGTAAATAATTTGGCTACTTTGTTAAAAAGTTTAGTAATCCTTTTTGTTTATGTTTAACAAATTATTTGGCCGTGTAATTGAGCGTTAAATCATTTTCAATTCCTAACCTCTTACTCAAAATAAGCAGTTATTTTAAAATGTGTAGGGTGTTGTACCTTGGACCTAAAAAAGCAGTTGTACTATGTATAGGTCCATGGTACAACACTTTGAAACGTGGACTGTACTTACCTTGCTATATTTAAAATATTTTAAAATGTTACGTATTTACAGTGTAATAAAATAGTTTATTTTTTAAACAGATTGTTGATACTTCTCACATACAAAAATGCCTCGAAATAAACGGGGATTACGAGGCCATCGCCAAATTATGATAAAATAATGGAGGCTGTAGAGCTTATTAAAGATAATAAATTAACAGTTTACAGTGCAGCTAAGACTTATAGTTTATCAAAAACTACGCTGACACCTCACTTAAAAAAAGAAAATTATCCTACTGAGCCATTTAATTTAAAATCGAAACTTGCAAGTCACAAAGTGTTTTCAGATAATGAAGAACTCTTGTTACTAGATTATATTAATAAAGCTTCTCAACTACAGTACGGCTTGACACTAAGAAATTTTATGAAATTGGCGTATAAATTTGCCAAGTCAAACAATATTAAATATCCTGAAAGTTGGGATCGAGATAAAATGGCGGGTGTCTATTGGATGAGGTTATTTAGGAAGAAATACAAGAAAATGGAAAAATCTACTGTGGAAAAATTTAAAAAGAGCTTTAGGTGGCTGGAAAAACCAGATGAAATGTTATATCCTTGGGATTAAAAGAAAAAATTAAACCACCGTCAAAATGCCACTCCAGAAGGGATTTGTATGAAATAAAAGAGATGAAAAAATATTGGCAGTGCTAGAAGGGGTATATAAAAACAAAAAGAAGAATAATAATAAAATTCCAAAGATAATTATTGAACAATAATACGTTAAAGTGATCAAATATCTCATAGAATTATGAATGTTAATTAATATAATGTCTATTAATTGTTAAGTAAATTGTTATGCTGTTTAATTTGTTTTATTTATAAATGTTAACAACTTTAATACAAGATTTAATAAAGATTTGTAATATAAATAATGTTTTTCTCAAAAATGATAATAGTAGGTCCATAGTACAACATATATAGGTCCATGGTACAACAGGGGTGTTGTACCTTGGTATTAATTCCTTTTTTTTTTTCAAAAGGCTAAATGACATATGATTTATTTTTCTACCTTACTTTAAAAATAGCACTAATGTTCATAAACGACCACAAAACATTATGTAATACGTAAAATGCATCTCACTATAGTAGTTTTTGAATAAATAATTAAAAATAAAAAATGTGCCCAAGGTACAAAAGGTTCCCCTACACCAACATTTCTTTTCCTCCTCTCAACATTCCACTTATGCCATCAACTCACCTCTGTACCAGTAAAGTGCAGTTAAATTTTTATTTATGTATAATTTCATATACAGCACTGTACATTTGCTTTTCATAGGTTTAAATAAGCGACCATATGTGTGTTTGGAACGGATTATCCAATTTACATTACAGCTTACGTAAAAAAATAATTCGCCATTCGAAATGTCTCCTGGAACGAATTGTGTACGAATAACAATCGCTGATCAGAATGGACTGAATAAGGAAAAATAAAAAACAGAAAAGAGAAGAGATTGCGTTTTGCTCGTCATAAAATAAAGAAGATACTTTTTGGAACTGAAAACACTTATAAAGCGCCCCCTCCGAATCCATTGTAGCTGCTTGTCGCTGTGGAGAAAAAAAAAATAATGTGCAAAACAAGAAAGAAACGGAAACGTTTTAAGATGTTCCTGGATGTGTTTCTGTGTTTGATTTTATCAAAATTAAACATGTAATATATATCAATGCAAAAATGAAATTAGATGAAGTTTTAATGCATCATTTGTAATTTATAAAACAGTTTCAATGCTTTTTTTTTTTCATTTGTTACTTAAAAAGATGCACTCAATAGTTATGGCCAATGCGCCCCTATGAACGACGCGCCCTGAGGCGGGTGCCTCACCACCTCAGCCTAGCGCCGGCCCTGTCTCAATGGCTTTTATGTTGTCACCAAATGTTTAAGTTCCCATGCAATGTCACAATTTAGAGCAGTGAAATACAATATCACACCGTCAACAACAAAAAAAATAATTAATTAAATTAAAAAATAAAGGAAATATATTGTAGACTAAGCTAAAAATTTCAAAATTATTTTATTTCACCCCCCCCCCCCTCCTTCTTGCCTACGGTATATAATATTATAACTCGTATTTTTTGTTTACGGAAGTCTTTAATTGTAACCAACACACATTTTTGCTTGCTTCGCGAACAGAAAAAAAAATGTTATCCTGATGGGTCATGCAATGAGTTAATGAGTAGAAATAAAATCTTCGTCTAAAGCGCAAGCGAAGTTTGATGACCACTGGTGGTAAAATAAATATTGGGTCCCCCTTAAAATATTCCTGAAAACATTAATGTTGCCCAGTATTTGAATTTCTCATTTTTTCATCCAATTCCTGTTATGTACAATTTTCATGAAACATCATTTATTGCGAGGCCATACCTGTATCCATGTGGTCTACAGTATGGGGAGAGGAAATTTGAAATAATGAAGGGGCCTTTTCAAACTGGGGCCCCCTTGGTTGGCGCCGCCATGTCCGCCCAGTGATCTTTGTTTCTCTTTTTGAAATAGGCTTCTAAACCGTTATCAAATCCGTTCAGGTTAGCAGCTCCGACAATGAGCAAGCAATAATATGGTATGTTGAAGTGCCTCATTTAGCTAGTTTTGATGTTACAGGCTCATACAAAGCAAGTCCAATTGGGCCGTCGACCACTGTTATGTTAAAGTTTTAAGTCTTAAAACTTTTGTAAGATTGTGATAGTGAAGCATCCTGGGAAAAAGAGTAATGAAGCAGATGCAAATAGTTATGAAAAAATTAAAAATCTGTAAAAAAAATTAAGATAGAAAATTATTTTTCCCCTCCTCGTTTGGGGGCCCCCTAGTCCGGGGGCCATCGGCGATCGCCGACCAGCCGACCTGGCCCGTCCGGGCCAGGCTGCTTGCCCAGGGCTACAAGGCTTCAATCACCCGACCAGAAACCCCTTTGAGACAAATAAACCATGCTGTCCTACGGTCCCTTCAAGATAATTGTTTTCGTTCTTTGTGATCGTCGGTTTCGACCGAACCCCCTCCCCCAAGCCAAAAAAAGAAAACAGATTCGTAGAAAAAGTCTGGAGATGTGGGTCTGCAAATTGCTCTCGGAAACCAATCTACAAGGGTCAAGACGACAATGACTGTCGGCTCTTTAGGGTTATTGCTGTGTCATCACATGAGGTATTATACTTCCTGGATGGATGACACAAGTAATTATCTGTGGGGGGCAAACGCTTTTGATGGGGTACAATTGATCCCCAGCCGCTTATCCGCTTTTACGCTCATACGTCTACACCTGCTGAACGACATCACATGCAAACTAAATTCTAAAAGTGACTGACATAAAGCACAAAAATATAATCTGTCTGTCCTGGTAGTGGTACGCTACTATATCCATTGATCACTCGTTATAGAACGAACAAGCAATTTCTCAAAAAGCATGGGGGAAAAGAAAGAAGGAAAAGATTTAGGCAACAAAATCTGTTGGAAACATTTTTTCCAAACGCAGAAATACTATTACGGAGTTATCAACTGAAATAAGAGATGAAGCATCCAATCAAAGTGAATTTTAAGTACTTTTTTATGATTTATGCACTCATGTTTAATAGTTTTCGATTATAAAATTAAACTGAAATATAATTCATTTTGATTGAGTAGTTTGAATTTTGGTTTGTGTTTTTTTCAATTTGAAGTTTCTTTCCTTCTTCTTTGCAAAGTCTTTAAATAAGTGAAACATGAAAAGCTGAAAAAATAAATTTGAAGTTAGTTAAAATAAAAATAAATTAATTTTTTTGAAGTTTTTGCATTGAAATCTTGTATTTTAATTAAATGAAGTTTTTTAAATTTCTCAAACTCTTTCTCCTCAGCATGAAATAAATACGCGCACCTAGAAATATGGTGAAAGTCAAGGCCGTATCCAGAGGGGGGGGGGGGAGCACGGCCCACGCCTCTTCCCCCCTTCTCCCCGAAAAAATTTCTGGCTACGGCCTTGGTAAAAGTTAGCTCCTATTGGCCTCCTAGCAAATTTCTAATTAATGAACAGATCCAACGACACTGCATTTGGTTGCCCTCGTGGGTTCGGCGCCTATTGATGTCTATGATGTTATGCAAATAAAATACCCAAATTGATCTCTAATTTTAATTCAAAACAAAACCAATTTCTTTCTCCCCAATGCATCAAGTATCCTTATGTTACCCGAAAATAGTAAAAACCACTGAGAATAATTTGTATAATATTTCTTTTATGTTTTTAATTTAATTATTAACATTGTTTGTTGACGAACTGTATAGTTCTTCAAATTTGAACTATTAAAGTTTTTGACGTTTTTTTTCAGTTTAACAGTTTTAACCTCTGAAATTGAGCCTTTGATTAAAGCTAAATTATTGTTTTCAAAACAAAATATATATTATATGCTTTTTTTTCACACCGTATTATATATATATATATATATATATATATATTTGTAATTTTGCGCTTCGGTATTTTTACGTACAGGGTGAAGGGTGGTCCAAAATTATTGGGCACTGTTAAAAATTATGTTAACATAATTATGCTAAAAAGATTAGTTTTAGATTGGTTTTTTATGCTACGGATTTGGTATAGTGGTAGTACAATGGGAGATAGCAAAAATAATAATTAAATTTTCATAAATATATTCACGTTGTGAGATTAATTGCATATCATTACTTATTAATCCATTGCTGAAAGAAAAAACATCATTAACTTTGTGAAAAAATACATAATTCAAAATTAAGAAGTAAACATTTATTTATTCATAAACCTTTTTTACCTTCTCAAAATTTATTTTTTTTACTTCTTGGTTAACTAATTTATATTTAAAATTGATGCATCTTATGACTTAAATAAAAAAAAAAAAAACTGAATTGGCCATGATTTACAGAATTGGTTCTAGATTGATCAATCCTTAAAAATAAAAAAAGATACGACCTGTGGGCCCACGAGAATGAAGCATATGATCTTGTTAACGGAAGTGTTCATCGATGATTCATAGGTTTAACTTTCATTTATATCACAACGTCTTTCATCCGTGAATTGAAGCTAGTCCAGAATTAGGAACTATTTTAAATGTTATTGCAGATCGTTGAAGTATTACCACTTTCATAACGTGGTGTAAGAATATTCATTCATCACATTCAGTTTTTGAATGGCAGATCGTTGTAGTATTACCACTTTCATAACGTGGTGTACGAATATTTGTTATTCACATTCAGTTTTTTTTGATCAAGTCCGTCAAATTGATGAATCAACAGTACACTGCAAAATAGTTGTAATCATACTTGATATGAATCAATATACAAAATCAAGGAATTAGATCATTGCAAAATTATTCCAGACTGATCACTTAACTATACTGGTTTCCCCAGACAAGGAGACATAAAAATATGCCCCTCGCTGGGGAACAGCGCGCATAGCGTCGTTCACTAGTGGTTTCAAGTTTCCAACTGACGAAAAAAATGCACACAGCCAAGGGCGTAGCCAGGATTCCCGTTAGGGGGGGGGGGGGGGGGGCAACGTTACTCAACTAACATCAGGTAGGAAAATATGCATATTTTGAAAAAAAATATGTAGGGGAGGAGGACGTATGTGTGAAAACATATTTTGCACAAAAAAAAATGAAAAGAAATTAAAAGAAAAACTAAAAAACCAAACCTTTATTCAGTTATACAGACCCCAAATTCGGAATCCTGAAATCCGGAAGACCAAAAATCCGTAACTTTTTCAAAACTTTTTCGATTGAACTTTTTCAAGAAAAATCGGGAGATATTTTGTAACATTCTTTTTTTGGGAATAGGCATTTTAAAAAGAAGGGAAATAAAATGTAATGAACATGTTTAAGATTGGAAATGTGCAGTTTTCAAAAAAGTTATTTCACGATTTTCTGAAAAGGGTTTCTTTTTTGCGATTAAAGTTTTTATGAATTGTTGCTTTAATACTAATATCATTAAATTTTGCTTTTTTTATTTCTTGTAGTTTTATTATATTTATTTTTTTAAAATGAGCTCTAATTTTCGCGCGATACAGAACGTTCGCGAAATTTAAATTCGGCGTTTCTCGCATTTTCCAGATTGTCTGATCTTTTACTTCAATTAAGTGGCTAGAGAATATAAAATCATATTAGAATTCGACGGAATTCTTTTCTTTTATTGTTCAATTAAAAAGGTTAAAATAATATCGGGAAAAGTATAGATTTTTCGATGTTTTGCCTCAAATGTAAGCCGACTCCAACTTCGTTTTTTGTGCTAAATTTCGCGACTTATAGGCGAGTATATACGATAATAAAAAATGCTATAAAAACTCAGAAAAATGTTAATAAAAACTTCCAGAGCAAGTTATATGGGCTCTGATACTACTTACAAACATTTTTGAATGATGACCCAAAATCCGGAAGGATTGCGGTCCCGAGCGTTCCGGATTTGAAGTCCCATACTGCTAAACCCATATATATGCTCCCATATGCTAAAACCAGGGAGGTTAAAGGATACTCCCTGGCTAAAACACTTTTTTAAAATAAAATAAACGCTAGAAAATATTTCTAAACGCTGTGTTAAAACTATTTCTGCAAGAAATACCTAATTATTCATAATCACAATGTAAGGGCAGCAATATTTTCCCATAAAGGTTTCTTTTTAAGTTAAATGGGTGATAGAGAAGCTTAAGATTGATGAAATCATTCGACGATGTTGGAAAAACCATTCTTGTTTGTCACGTTTTTACATTTACAGGGAGGAGAAAATGGGAAAAGTTTAAAGTTCAAAAATTATTAAACGTCTGAAATGTTTTAAAACGCTTAAGAAAAAGTGAAATTTAGACACAATTTTAAAGAGTGTCATCTTTTTAATATATTTTGAATGAAGTAAAATGAAGCTTCATTTATTTTAAAATTCATGCACTTAAGTCAATTAAATTAGTAACAGAAAAGGGTGAACAAATTGGTCACCATCCATAATAGTTAAATATAACCTTGAAGGGGAAATTTTATTCATCCCAGTACCTCAGTTGCTAAAAATTCATGACAGCAAACCATGTATAACACTCAAATAAGAGTTTTAAAAAAATTTAAAGAATTTTCGGCTTAAAAATTTCATACGGAAAAATGCATGATTTACATTAAAAAAAAAGACTAATTAGGTGTGAGACTAAGGAATCCTAAAGTGGAAAAACATTCTCATTCACAATGTTTGTCAAAATAATAGATCACAGAGGAGAATTTAGCTGCTCAGCAAACATTACAACGTTAGCTTTTCTTATTAGATCACTTTTAAGTCAAACATCTATGGAATTGGAAATAAACAAATACTAGTAAAAATATTTTTAGGAAAACACAACAATTATGTTAATCATTACGCTGTAAAGAGTGAATCAGTAAGTTAAAAATTTCTACTAAGTCATTTGAAGAGATATTTCATTAAATATCATTTCAAGGATATGTATATATAATACTGATTTTCAAAAAAACTATCGTAAAAAAGAAAAACACTATTGAAGCGTATAAATATGAAAAATATACCAATTAAATTAATTAATGCCACCACAAAGATCAAAATTCTGATATAGACCTCAAGAATTAGGGTGCGCCGAAAAACATTTACTATTTGAGATTATGCTTTAGCCATTGGTGGCACAAAGTGCACATTATATAAGTTTCTAGGACAATTTTTTGATTAGCCGCACACGCTTTGAATTTTTTGGCCTACTACACTTTTTTTAAACAAAATTAAAAAAAAAAATGTGTTAAAAAAACTATTTTTGAAGTTTGGTGTTTTTTTATGCTGTAAACAAATTCTTCCAAAATGAAAAACCTACTGTAGTTAGTCGTACATATTTTAATGGAAATTTCTGCGCTTTTTCGACAAAGGAGGAATTATCTTGCACACTTGAATTTAGTGACACCAATGGCATCTTTTCCTCACTATCTGTAATCGAGGATTAGAAAAAGAATTTTTTATTTAAAAAAAAACGCACTTGACGGAAATTTCAACGTATTGCGGGGAAATGTAGAAATTGTCCTAAAAACTTCCAAGTTTTTACATGCATTTTGTACCACCAATAGCACCTTTTCCACAATACCCATCAGCAAAAATCGCAAAAAAGTATTTCCCTTTTTATCTTGTAAATGTTGAGATTTATATTTCACATAAAATTTTGACAGTGTTATTGTATACTAAATCGAAGGTAATCAAAACCAACTTCGTCAAGCGTGAAATTTTAGCAAGTTGGTATACTTCCCATAGCTTGAACGGTTCAAAAAGAAGGAAATATTTAAAGGCTCTTACCAGTAATACCATTTTTTGCACTAGTGAAACTTAACTGCCAGCTCTGAACAACAGCAGTTCCTCAAAAATGGCCACTGTTCTTTACACCCGGCCAGTCACCAGAGAAATAACATTAAAACCTCTGAACAACAACAGTCGGTAAAAATTCCTGTCAACTACCAGATGGCCACATTTGACGGACTCCGAAAATTACTTTTTATCTTTCTGTGGATCTTTTTACAACCAAAGGCTACCAAAACGAACATTTTTGTCCTAAGGAATCTTATCACTCCTCAAGAAAGTAGAAATCTCCCCTACTGCTTCAAGGAATATTAATGTCATAACATGGTAAATGCCTTTTAACAACGTCTGCACCAAACAATGATCGTAAAAAATAATCCCTCCAATTCTCAAATTAACGGCCTGAAAAAGGTACAAAAGAGAGGGAAAGGGCTTTATTACTTGCTATTTTTATCAGCATTCCCAGAAGTAGCTTATATTTCGCTTGGCTAAATGATTGAAGAAATATAATAGGAGAGAGGGAGATATGAAGAAAATGCCACACACATGGGATGAGCCACCACCCTTGAAGAATCTTTATCTTCATTCATCTCGTGTCCTGCATTGAAGGATGGTTTTATGACACCTTTGTCATTGAATGGTCAGTCATTCAAAGGGTCTTTTGCTTATTTGTAACTGCGACTTCACACTCTTGATGGGTAAGGTGGATAAGTGCGAGAAAGCATGAGAAGTGAGAGTATAGATAACTCGCATCGCCTAGGGGTACTTGCAATGGGGTCTACTCGCTTCATCCAGTTTCGGTAAAATAATTGAGTTTCTTTCTGTAAAACAAGATATTACAGCGGAAATCTTGCATTCACAACGACTTCAAGGAAATGAACTAAACTTGCTTGATCAAGGGAGGGGCAACTGCCCCTTCCTAGATGGCACCTTGCCCTGATCTAGGGAGGGGCATTTGCCCCTCCCTGCCCCCCCCCCCTGGCTACGCCATTGCACACAGCAAGGCATTCCACGACAGGAAGTTTACGCCGTAGAATATAGTACGTGCAAACAAATTGCTGTCATTTGAATTCTTCTGACCAAAAGACTTAAAAAACTGACCAAAAGACTTAATTAAAATTGTAGGTGTTTTGAAATATTTGTATTACAAAAATTAATCCCGTAATTTAATGAAAATTATAAATATAAGTCCCCTTGAAAAAAAATGGCATGACGCGCAACCCTACCTAAAAAGTGAGTGACAAGTTCAGTCACGGATAAATAGTCAAGCCACAGTTAAGCGTTTAAAATGAAATTAATATTATTCAAGGCTTGACTGAGGGAATTTTGAATAATCAATAATTTATTATTTAAATAATTAAATGTAGCAAAAGAACAATAAATTGAACTTTTGTTACAGGCACATTACATGTTTGAAAAAAAAGGAGCAAAATAAAGAATATAAGGAAAAGTTTTCATGTTTGAATTGTGTTGCGGAAGTTAATCGAATGAAACATAATCATTTGATAACATATCTTCCATTGTGTTGTTTCTCTCTTTCTCTCTCTCCTTTTTTTTTTTTCAAACATGATTTGTGCTCAGTAATTTTTACCACCCTGTATAATGAAAAGAATAGATAATTACACTTAGTACTAATTACACTTAGAAAATAGTTTATTATGAGTCACTTAATAACTATTAGTGTTGTAATGTGTAACTTGCTATATTCCTAAAAATCACGTCTTAACTCTTTATAAGGCTGGTCCAAAATTTCTGGTTTCCTTTTAGTGTAATGGTAGATCAATATATTTTTTTTAAATATAGATCAAAAAATAAAATTCATATTGGTCATTAAAAAATACAATGCGTTGTACCTCCCCACCCGCTAAAATAGTTTACCATAAATTTTTAAGTTGGTGAAATATGTGTGAAGTATACTTTAACCGACGCCCTATTAAAGGGTTAAAAAAAGTTACATATTTATGAATATGTGAAACAAAAGAAATGTGAAATTGCTTTTAAGTTAATATCGTTATTATTTAAAAATTATTATTTCAATTAATCAAGGTAGCAATATCATAACATATGGTGTTTTAATACATTGTTTTTAAGCACTTCAATAGCTAAAAAAATTGAAATTTTGTAAATATAAGTATTTTATTTTTACAAGATACATGTAGAGTTCATTCTTCAGTGGGGAGCACTGCCTGGATTGTTGTTTTTGCTAAGAACTGTCGCCCTTTTTGCCACCAAAAGACAAACCTAGACTGAATGGCCAGTCATTCCAAAATTTTCCGGGGGTATATATTCAATGCATATTATAGGAAAAAAGCAACAAAATACATAATCACACGTATAAATACAATGCATTTCTAAAAGTCAAGGGGGGAGGGGGCATTGACCTCCACTCCTGATTGATCAAATGCCGCGCCTGTTGAATGTCGGGAAACGACGCTCATTTTTTTCTTTTAACTTTTCCCATCCCAAAACTCATATAAGTAGCTTCCATTTTTTCCGTTATTTCTCCAATGCAATACCGGCATAGGAGAAATAACAGGGAAAAAATGGAAGTGACTTAAGGGTCCTTCCATTCAAGTGATCCAAAATCTGAGAAAAAATTTTACTCACCTTTTTTTATTTTCTTCAAATTTGGCTTATCAGCTGTACCTCTCAAGAAAATTAAAAATCCAAATTTTTAGATTTTTATCCTGTTTTGTTTCTTAGTTTTCAGACTTTGATTTTGTAAAAAACTCACATTTTTACATGGTATGCTTCAACACAAAACTGGCTCGTCAACAAATAGAAATAAAAAGTTCTAATAAAAAGCATAATAAATGCCGTTTCAAATGATATGCATCATGACTAATTTTATTAAAATTTTAAATTTAAAAAAATACCTTAAAGTTTAAATTTCAAATTTCTCGAAAAACGTATAATGGAAAATTTTCTATATATTCTCACATATTTCTGTCTATTTTATCATCGTTTATGCAAAATTTCAATTTGGGATCTCAATGGGATCATATTTTTTCAACCTTTTGAATGTAGTTTAATTTACCAAAAAATAAACATTTTTGTGATTCAAGCTATTTTAAGACGATGGTTCCTTAAAGGCGATGATTTAGTTAGTCTGCTAAACACATCTATATTTATTCCCCAAAAATTTATTTGGGGGGAGGGGGGCAACAAATACATGCACATTTTTGTCATATCATAGCTCCCTATTTTAAAATATTGTTTACAAATAATTCAATTGTTGTTTTTTGTTTTCAGACATATTTTAATGATATATTAATGATATGAAGGGAAAAAAGTATTGAATTAAATTCATCTGAAATAGTGAGGGAGGGGCACAGCTGGCCTGATTTTACAACTTTTGGTTGTTAGTCTTGATTTGCGCTTATTAGCATCTATTAGACCAGCGTTTCCCAACTGGTGGTTCGCGAACCCCTAGGGGTTCGCGAAAATAATATTGTAATGGCGGAATTTTTCATTGCTAACGTAAAAGAAAGAACGATGTAAAAAATTTACATACGTATTAAGAATGAGCGAGTTCATACAAATTTGAAATGCACTTATTTCTACTTTTGCCTGAATTCTAATTTGGATCACAACCAAATTTATCATTTCGGTACCAATTTGGATCACGAATTGATACCGAACGATATTTGTTGATTTATTTTAAATTTCAGAACGTATTTTTCTCCTACCATTTCCCACTTTTTTCTCGCAAGCGCGAAGAAAGAGGCGAGAATATAAAAGTTTACTACATAAAAAAAAAAAATTTGCATTATTCAGTATATATATATATATATATATATATATATATATATATATATTGAAAAAATTGCCTTACTGAAAAGTTTGCCTAAAATAAGGCTAATTTTTCATTTTGAACATTGCACAGACCCTAAAGTGAAACCATAAGATATTCATTAATTTTAAATTTGGACTCACATTTATAACACTTTATTACATTTTTTTCTGCAGCATCGCAATTAGAAATTTGAAAATATGAAACTTTTAATTTTTCTTAAAATTTCTAAAACTTATCCGAACCTATATATATATTTCACTTAGCGTGGACCAGTTACGATTAAATTTTGCGGTACGATACGGTACTAACATCATGCAAAAACCAACCTGTGGCATAACGATATTTAAAAAATTCTTTAATAATTACACTGTAAGAAAATGCCGGAACGTAACGCGTAATTTCTAGCAACGTTCGGGGCTTTCACAGGTTTCTTTGAGTTTCCTGTTTAAAATAGGTTTCTTTGCGAAAAGGTTCCTGAATTCAGAAGTGGCAACATCTCTGCTCTACGCTTTGTGTTTTGGCGGGTGCGCCATGAGTTTAAACGTTCGAAGCAAGCACAGAACTCCTCGTACAGTCGGTAAGTAGATTAATTTTCATTATTGTAGTGGTCTTTCATTTTGAGTTTTACCTAATGAACTGTCTGAAACGTTTTTATAACTGTTCTGCAATATTTTAACATTTGCTGTTTCTGTTATAGCAGCATTGTTTTTCCGACAAGGAACACGCATAAATAATTTTTAACAAAGATCGTTTCGCTTGGAACAGTAGAAAGATATTTTAAAGCTGTTATTGTAATTGGGACCTATTTAACGGGGAATTTAAAAATTATTCTGAATTTTCAAAGGCCTGTGTCAGAATGTAATTTTGCAAAACGTTGGATACCCTATTTCTGTATTTGTTTTGTATGTAATGTCTCGTTATAACTATAAATCCAAAAATCACTCATTTTTTTATATATTGTATTACATTAGAAGGTAGTTTACGGAACCGCTGCATATTTAAGCATGTTATGTTTCTTTCAACAAGGCCAAATTTAAAATAAGATATTAAAATGTTGTTCTTATGCAGGTAAATATACTTGTCTGATGGTTTGAAAGTTAAATATTCATCTAGTTATATCTTGTTAATCTAGTTTAAATTATGTTTTCCAAGTTTTATTAGTTGCATCTGGCATATGTATATGATTGTGATGATTAATTATAACCAAAAAAAAAAATCTTATGACGCATACTTTTGTATTGTATGCTATTTTATAAAATTTTATGCAACTTAAATGTTGCACATTAAGCATACTTTTTGAAAAATTTGCAATGCATTGAGCTGACACTTAATTATGTTTCAAATAGGTTAAATTTTTGCGAGACATTTATTTAGACCAAATGTCACAATAATGCGTGGTGTGCGAATAAGAATTCCGAATTATTATTATTTTAAATACAATTTTGAGACAGTAATAAATATTCAGCAGTAGTTAGTAAATACAATCTGTTTGTCTAGCTGTAAATCATCAAAAGCATTCAAAGTAACCTTCCTCATTAAAAACACTTAGGGATGTCTCGAGTAGCACTTTAGCCGAGTCGTAATGAGTATTCGACCCAGTACCGAATCTTGAGTAGTTGTGAATCAAAAAAAATATTGAAATGAAAACATACATTTTAACTACATATATATAAACTAATAAATAAACTAATGACAGAAAATAAATGTAAGAGTTCCAAAATAGAATTCTTTAAACATTATAACTCTTTCTAAAAATCCGCTTCAAAAATGATTTTTGGTTGTAGTAAAAATTCATTCAATAATGTAAAATGCCTCATAATCCCCCCCCCCCCCCCACGGAAAATATTCTATTTGCATTGTATGTTTTCATTTATTTTCTTTTCATTTTTTACTTTTTTGTAATTAATTATAAAGTGATATTTCAGCGAATCGTTAAATCAAACATTTTGGGCGCTACTCGTGCAGTTTAAGATAGTACCAAACAAAATATAAAAATGGAAAAAATAGTCGAATTTGCTTATGAAGTTTACCAATATATAAGCTGCGTAAAAATATTTTATATACTTGAGTTTTTTTTTTGTTACTGCATATTACATACTTATATTGCATATTATTGTACTAATCAGTTATAAATTTTTCTACTATTGGTAATCTTAAAAAAAATTATGAGATTTTTACAACTACCCAGTAATGGCCGAGTACTTGGTACATTACTAAAAAAAATCCTACAGCAAGCAAAAGCTGTAAAGAATTCTCAGACTTTATTCGATTGGGGCAAAAAAACTAACTTATCTAATCAACAATAGAAAAATCCTATTAGGTATTGGTGTTTCAGATTTGAAGAAAAACACCATTTCTAGAGCTAAGTTGCTAGATACTGTAAACAATTCAGAAATCTACACTTACGCTGGCGAATAGTTACCAGCTGTACCAGTAATGAGTAAGTTTTTCATTTCACCAAACTTAGTATGCATCAACCAATTTTTGTGATGTGAAGCTCATGCCTCCATATTATTTAAAAAAATACTAATTATTTGTAGAAATGGCAAGATTATTCCAGGTATAGATTTTAACAAAACGAAACGCTGTGATGGCATCATCTGTAACCGTTTACATGGACTATTTCGCTGATCTATTAAGGGGTTTGAGTTAGTCCAATTTGCTTCTTTCCGTGCAAACCGCCTGCCATGTTGGGTCACTAGCAAACACTTCTTTCTTGCGTGTACATTTCGAATTAAAAAATCAAGTTCAAACTATGAACTTCTCAATGAATTTTAAATAATACATAAAATTAATCAAAATTTCAATTTAAAATTACATTTTAAACTCAGCCCTTTCGTGGTAAGGACGTGGCTTGCAACTGCAACTATGTTTAATAACAATAATAATGCAAAAATTAATCCGCTAACTAATGCCAGAAAAAAGCTGCATTGAATTGCATTTTATTACAAAACATTTTTCTAGTTAATAATAATTTAACTTTGTGTAAGCAAACAGTAATAGAAATAAATATAACTTCACGTTAATTCAAAGCACAAATGGCAAGCAGCTTCATTTGGATGTTTTGCATCTAGAAGCTCCCTGTCGCATTGAAAAAAGGGATTCCAAGCAATCCCGAAACATATGTCTGCGTTTTAATGCTCATTTGTGCTTTGAATTAACGTGAAGTTATATTTTTATTTTTCTAGTTATTTTCAACATTTCACATGAAAATAAATTTTTCGATTATGTAATTAAAGTTATTGAAATCGCATAGTAACAGAATGACATCCATTAGTGTCATTCCATTACCTATGAATAACTAATAAAAATTAAGGTTTTCGAAGATAAAAACTTATCTCAATATTTTAAGCTCAAAATATGCTTTTAAACCAAAAGCTTCAGTTTAAATTGTTGCATATTTCGTTTTATATTTACCTAATATTTTCTATTTATTAATTATCGTCTGCAATTCGTTAACATTTAAAACGTACGTTGTTTAATTATTTTAACTTCCAATGCTTTAATACTACTGTATTTGGTAGTGGTTTGTTATGACTTTTCTCTTCTACTTCAAAGTACAAAGGCAACAGTTACGCTACGTGTGTATAATGCTTTTATTTATGGGAGCAAGTGTGATAGATATGAAACCCAAATTTGAATTTAATCAACAAATATCTTTCAGTTTCACTTTGGGGTGAAACTTGGGGCAAGACTTTAATTTTAAAATTGAAAAGACTTTCCTACTTTTTTTTCACAATTTTCTTTGCTACTATATTTGGATGTTTTGCATCTAGAAGCTCCCTGTCGCATTGAAAAAGGGATTCCAAGCAATCCCGAAACATATGTCTGCATTTTATTGCTCATTTGTGCTTTAAATTAACGTGTAATTTTATTATTACTATTTAATTGCTTAGATATTTCATTCCATGCATCCTCTTTTTTGTATTGGTTGACGTAATAAGAATCTTGAATGTTTCAAAGTATTTGGAACACTCTGTATTTCTCAATGCGGCCAAAAATGTCGGCTTGATTCCAGTCTTCCATCTCTGCACTGTTCGCCGGAATGCGTTCAAAACCGTCCAAACTAGCTCAAAGGGTTCGTCCAAAAACCGCTCTCCGAGCGAGCATGGGGGACGTTCGCGCCACAGTGGGGGGCTCCCGTTGGGTACGCCGTCCACACTAGTCGTTAATGACTCCGAAAATGCTCATTCGCCCATTAGTGCTCTAGTCTGTACGTGGCTTAAGAACAAGTTTTAATCTTTTTTTTTCATCTCCTTTATCTCCTTTTATTCCCGGACCTACTATTGCTGCGCGTTGTGGTACCCCCCCCCCCCCCCCGCCTTGTGGGGCCGAGCCTAAAATTGACTCTTAGAAATGTGGTCACTTTAATTTAACGTCCTACAGACAGGTGTGGGTGCCATTTTACCATTCTGTATGAAATATTCATTTTCATGCAGTTTGTGATCCTGTTTTGTGAGTATGCGCTGCCTGGAACGCAAATAATTTTCACACTCTAGCCGCATGAAAGGTATCTTTCATGAAAATTTTGTGTTTGGTACTGGTATACCGCTTTCATAGTTCGGAATTTCTAATGGCTTCTGTTCAGAAAATCCTTGATAGTAGTGGACTATATAGCTAAGCCAGTTATACTATAAGACATTCTTTTAAAGCATTAAAACTCATGTATAAGTCTTAGCATAAACTTAATGCTTAATTAACAAAGATTAGAATGTTGCTATCTTAAGTATTATGTTCAATAAAGCACACATAACTTATTGTTTTCTGCGTGCAAAAAGTATAAAGTATAAATCAGGGTTGTCAGATTTGCTGCCCGGGTAGCTACCCATTTTCCCCATTGGGCTGGGTTTTTTGGGGAAAATGGGTTTTTTAAAAATTTAAGAACAAATAATCCCTTGTAAAATATTTCTTTTTGATCAAAATTGTACATATATCAATACTATTCAATATTTAATTTATTTTTAATTTCAAAACCCCAAAATTAGATATACAAAGAAAAAATCGTAAATTATGTCATAATAAAAAAGAAATAACAATTACAAGATAGTTGAGGAAAATAACTTGCGCAGTTAGAAAGCAAAAATTTATCTTTATTACTAACATAAAAGTTTGGAAAAGTTCAGCTTTAGTCACATTAAAAAAGGATTTATTTTTAATGAAAAATCACTTCAAGACATCATATATCTTATATGAAATGTATTAGTTCACATTTTCTGTACTTTTCAGACAAAAGCAGTTTTGGTTTAGAATCTTCTTTTTTTTTTTTTGATAAGAATGGAGAAGTTGCATGGGTTTCTGAAATGGCTTGAATTTATATTTTTCTGAAAGATATTATTACACAGAGTGCGAATACAAACTTTAAAAAATGTTAAAATTTTTTAAACAGTTTTAAAATTCGATTTTAAAGCAGAGAAAAACGTAAACAATGACACGTGATCAAAAAACGCTCCCTCATTGGTTTGACGTGAGTCGACACGCTTCCCCCCGCAAGGGAAAACTTGCCGATTTCTACCCGTCTATGCCTAGGGTTTCTACCGCATTCGCATGTAAATTTGTAGCTATGTAGTCACCTCTTCCAACCTTTCTAAGCTTAGACTAGTTATATTTTTACTTATTTTTAACTATGCATTACATAAGTTGATTCCTTTTAAAACTGAATAATTTAGATTATAGTAATTTTGACGATAGAGTTCAGCAGATTTTTTAAGGGGCAACTGACAATTTGTCAAAGCTGTATTTTCTCCCTAGTTTTTTATTTTTACGATAACATCCCAATTTTTTACTGGCATTGTAATAAAGGGAATAAAAAAAAAGTTAAACATTTTAACCACAAGCACTATAATCCTAAATGTGTTAATAAAGGGGAAGGAAGGAGGGAAAAAATCAGGAAATACTTAAAAGCCTTTTGATTTTAAAAATCTGTTTAATTAATATTTTAACTATAATTTAGCTTTGTCCACTTGGATGAATATACAATGTTTATTATATTAATTTTCCATTATTCTGTCGATTTTTTAAAACTGACGATTTTTTTACTAGCACTGTAATAAAAAGAATCAAGACAAAAGAAGTAAAAAACCATTTTAGCCACAAGTGCAATAAGCCCAAATGTGTTAAAAAATAAAAAGAAATAAATAAAAGAAAGGAAGGAAGAAAAAAGTCATCAAATACTCAAAAATTTTATGATTTAAAAAATCTGTTTAATTAATATTTTAACTAAAATTTAGTTTTGTCCACTTGTATTAATGTTCATGTTTTTCATCATTTTGCCAATTTTTTGAAACAGTTGAAAAGCGAATAAGGGACCGTCCATAAAGGATGTCACGTTTTTTCCCATATATTTGACCCCTCTCCCTTTTGTCACAAAATGTCCCACTTCAACGTACCCCTCCTCTCCCCTTTGTCACATGACAAGCTATGTTGCATAAGCATGATGACACACTTCTTGTTACCCCCTCCCGTTTCCTTGTCACAGTTTGTCACAATTCCCCCCCCCCTCCTTGAAGCATGACATCATTTAGGAATGTTCCCTAAGCAGGGATAAATGGAATTAACTCCTAAAGGCTCCCCTTTGCAGCGCTCTTCTTTATGTATAGAAAATAAATTTTCATTCAGTATCTAAGTTTTATTAATTCAACTTCAATAATTTATTAAACAAAAAATAAATTCAGTACTATTCATATTGCTCCAAAAGCAATGTTTTATTTTCTACAAAAATTGTGTGCTATATTGTTTGTTAACACCAAACCTATTACTGACCTTACTTTTACTTAATTCTTCCCCTATCCCTTGCCTACAATGTTTTCTTTTTTAGCCGACTCTCCCATAAAAGTTATTTTTAAAAAATCATGAAGGCTAATGTATCAAAAGTTCATTAAAAAACTTAATAAATATTGAAAATTAAAAATACTGAAAGTATTGTTATGAAATGGGGATATGTGTGCCTGCCTGTTCTTTCTACCCACCCCTCCCACGCCTCATTTTACTCTCTTTTTCATTTTGTGCTAGTAAGGGGCGGGGGCAAATGAAGAATCCGTTCGAAAGATCTCAGACCTAACACCTCATTTCCATACTTCACTTTTTTTTATTCAAACGTTTTTTCATTCGATTAGTGCATTTCGAAGAAAAAAACTAACAGCAAAATTTGAATTATTAAGAGAGGTTCGGGGCTCTCCACCACAATTCTTTTCAAACGGAAGCGCAAAAAACGTTATTTAAAACTATCTTGGATGGGAAGATGGGAACTCTCCATCGGAAAATTTTGGAACTTGAAGTGCTAAGCACAATTTTAGGTTATTTTTCGTAACATTAAAGGTGATCATTAGTACCATGGCTTTAACCTTTGATTCACCATTTCGTCTGTTGTGACACAAAATCAGACTGGAATATATTCAAGTACACACCTGCTAAAAATTCTCTACAAACTTGAATACTTCCGAGCCCTTACAGAAGTAAATAAACTAGTGAAGTTAAAAAAAAGGACTTACTTTAAGCTGAAATTTTGTTAGAGGCACAGTTCAAGATATTTCCTATTATAAGTATATCTAACATTCACGTTGATGGAATAAGTACACTAATTAAGAGTTTTATTATTTTATAAAAAGTGGCATTTTTTTTGCATTTTAAGTTACTATTGTTTCGCAGACTGTTAAAAAACTTCCTTGCTTCAAAACTAAGGGCGCAAATTAAAGAACTCTGAATTCCATCTTTAAAAGAGTAGTAACTTAATTCCCCCCCCCCCCCTGAAATTATTTCCCTATCCTCACAAAAATAAAGTTAATTTTAACCCTGTATAGCATAGCGCAGACTGTAGGCAACATATCTTTCGACCTCTGTGTTTGTAATTTTCCTTAAAATTTTAAAACCCTGAAATGCGAGTATTTTATTTCCTTTATATTTATTTTTAGTTGCACCTTTTTATTTATTTTCGTTGATGCTATCTTTTCGAATCCAAAAAATAAAAAAGTTGAAAAGTGATAGATGATGAATAAATGAAAACATGAAAAAGAAAAGGAAAGAAAGAAATCCAACATAAAATACGTGTTTTATTTTAATTTTATATATTCATTTTTGTTAGTACCTCGAATCCAAAAAATCAAATTAAACCAAGATTATAAGCGATTGAGAATTAAGGAATACCTGAAATACGTATTTCTTATTATTTTATTTATTTATTTTTGTTAGTACCTAGAATAAAAAAAATCAAATTAAACCAAGATTACAAGTGATTGAGGATTAAGGAATACCTACTCGGCTCATGGCTTTTAAAGAACCCAAAACAGTATTATTTTTTTCATGCCTCTTATTACTCGAATTTGAACATGGTTCTATGCAGCATCTGTATGCATATTTCTTGGATTCTGATACTTTAAATCATTTTTAAGGATATTTTAAAGCGGTTAACATGCATCCCGGCAAAATTTGCCCAGCGCGTAGGACTTCCCACTTTCCCCTCGTGTCGATTGACGTCACATCCTTTCTACCGCGTTTGCGCTGGATGTGACGTCACAGCACTTTTAAAATTCATTTTAAAATACTTTCACGTCATACTCCGGGTTAAGAATGGTACCATTCGACATATTTTTTCAAGTTCTTTCAATTTCACAAAGATTTAGAAATCATGCAACTTCTCCATTGTTTTTGCTTTGATCAGACCAAAATCTATTTAGTGGAAAAAGTTTTGGTGTAGATTTGAAGAAATTAAAGCTTTAATTACATTTTAAAAAAATGAAAAAAAGCACTTCAAGACATCATATATTTTATATGAAAATATATAAATTTACATTCTTTCTGTACTTTTCAAAAGTAAAAATTATTGGAAGCTCAATTTTCAGTTTGTAAAATGCTAATACCCTCTATTTTTCTTAAATATCTCTTTGTTAGAATTATGCTTAGATTTGTTGAATCGATTGTAATTGATAATTAGAAGATGAAAAATATGTGGTATGTATTAACATATAGAGGAGAAATATTTATGTATGTACATAAATGTATGCACATATGTTTTATTTTTTTTAAAACTATAATTTTTCCCTAACTAATAACTCCTCCTAAATAATTTTAAACTATTAACTAATTTATCTAGGATGCTCTAATGATGAATGGATCAATCAGAAAAACGTTTAGAGTAAATGTTATTTAATTTTTTACTGCGTCACCCGTACTGATCCTTGAATTTAAAAATGTGCATACATATACATGAAATAAGATCGAATGACATGAAATGCAACATTCAAGTAAGGTAGTTGAAAAAAAACTACTTTTGTTTTAATAAAAAGTAAATAAAATTTGATCAAAACTTTTTTAGTGCTTTCTAAATTATGCATATGCTAATATAAAAATCTATACATATATACCATTCATTATTATTAACTTGCTGGAAAATGAAATTTCATTTTCCCCATTTTACCCAAAAAACCCGGGTTTTCTACCCAAAAAGCCCGGGTTTTTTAATAAAACCTGCCCGGGGTGGGTTTTTTACAACCCTGGTATAAATACACGTTTTGTTTCTGGGAAATGTACTCTGTTTGAAGAAGGGTTGGATGATTAATCAATTAACCCTTGAGCTGTCACCTACCAAGACATCACACAAGTCGTCACGTCGGGTCATATGGACCCGAATTAAAAATTTAGTAAATAGGGTATAAAAAATGTAAAACATTGTGTTTTAGTTTCAATATAATGTAAGAATATTTAACACATAACAAGAAGTTCCGTCTAGAACTATACGAGCCTACTTTCCCGTATACACCAAATTCAAATTTATAATCTAGCTATCTCTTTCTCCTTTAGCTTTAGTGCTTAATTTTTTCAAATATACCCTTTTTCAACGGATAATACACATTCATTCACTCATTCATTCTTTCCTTTATTCAGCCATTCATTTATTCATTCATTCGTTTACTCATTCATGTGTTTTTCATTTATTTACTCATTCATGTATTCATTCCCTCATTTATTCATTCATTTATTCATTGAGAAATATCCTTAAAAATTCCGATAAAAAACTTTAATGGGAAAATAGGCTCGTTAGTTCTGGGAGAACTTTCTATTTGTACATGTTCTACGTTATAAGAGCTTTCCGATTAAGTTTGTTAAAAGCAAATCGGTCCGTTAGATCAGGATTTATATAGTATTGAAATTTCCCCGTAAGCGCTATGTTAATTTTTTGAACTGTTCAAAAATGAACAAAACTGTTCAAATTGATATTTCACGAAAAGCGCTTCTTCCAGCAAACTTGTTCATTGGAACATGGATCTTGTACCCAGAGTTTATATAATTTGCTTCACTTTCGCCCATAGGCGCTAATGTTAAATTTTTTTGAACTGTTCAAAAGTGAACGAAAAATTGTTCAAATCAAAAGGTAAATTATGGAAATAAGATGTCCTCGCTGAGATCTTTCGAATGCAAAAAGAATTTTTCGAATCGGACTATTCGTTCAAAAGTTATTAGGGGGGGGGGGGGGGTACAGACCGACAGACACACATTTTCCCAATCTCAAAACCCTACTTTCAATTTTTTTATTTTTCAATCTTTATTTAATTACTTCACATTTTTTTGACTTCTCTTTATTTTGAACGATATTTTTACGATACATTAAGCCTTCTTTCATGCTTTATTATTATTTTTTTTACTTTTACAGGAAAAGTAGGCTAAAAAGCATCCAGAAAACTGTCCCAAATGTATGTCAATACGCGATGTGGTTTTATCGCTTAACACTTTCTGGCGATACTTTTGTTTGGAATTAGAGTACCAGTGATTCATTTTTCTACAATAAAAAATATATTTTGTGGTTTTCTATTTAGAACTCCTATTGGCAACTTCAAAAATTTTTACATTATAATGTAAATTTTATAGGAATGCAGAGCAGAAAACTGGACCTTATATGGCCTCCCTGCACAGAAAAGTGGACGTTGTGTCCGTGAACCTTATGTCCGACGGACCTTCTGTCCGTTGGACCTTTTGGACATGGACGTTTTAGTTATGGACCTTATGTCCGGATACCGTTTCGAGGAGCCCTGGGGTTTCGCAGAGATCACTGAAGGGTTCCATGAAACTTAGTCTTTCCCTCCCTAATATTCAAGAAGCTCAATGAAAAGCCATAAAATTTTGAAAAAGCGTTATGTCTCTTCGTTAAAAGAATAAATTAATAACTAACACTCACTTCCGTTCAGCAATTTAAATTGTTGTTGCAATTGAATTACGGCTGTGAGTCGTCGTGTGTTTATTGATTAGGATAGAGTTATCTACATATGAATATAAAAGGTGCTGTGATGTGCTTCTTAGAAGCATAAATTGATTAAGTTTTAAAACCTAAAAAGTCGCATTAATTATTAACTTGTAACTAAAAAAAAATTGACGGTGATGATAATGAGGGCCTGGCCAACAAAAGTATTTCGCCCAAGGCGCTAGGCTAGGGATAGTGAACCTTTTTCTGTTAGGGTGTCAATTAAAGTACGGTTTACTGTTTTCAGGCTCCAGTGTGCCACGAAGTATCTTTATTGTCAAAATAATTTTCGAAAATATTCCATTTTCGCAAAGAGGCCACTAGTGTTGGAAGTACCCCCCCCCCCCCTTTATTTCTTTCTTTCTTTTTAAAATGTTGTTTCCAGTAATTGTAATTTAATATGCACCCCTGGGCGTGCCAATGAAATGCCTGTTGCGTGCCACCCATTGTCACGAGTGCCATAGGTTCGCCATCTCTGCCTTAGGGTCTGCAAGGACTCGGGTCGCCACTGAAGCTACATATGTGTGCGAAATGGAGTTTTCAGTTTGTGTGCTGACAAGGAATAAATGCTGTAATAGACGCTGAACCTGACAAAAGTGTTCCACTTTGATCCATAAAAGTCTAATGTTAAGTACATGTGACACAGTGAAAATCAATACCACACATATCATTAAAATATTGCCTTTTAAAAACTTACTTGAATATGATGTCTGATTGACTTTTGGAATTGTTTTTTTAAGCTAATATAAATAATAATTGATGCAATTGCAATTTTTATTGCAAATAGTTCGTTTCCAGAATATTTCACTACTACCATATGCTATTCAAGAAAACAGGGGTTGCACGGAAGAATTTCGAACTTTAGAATCGTTCAGTGTGTCAAAGAAATTAAGGAACACTGCTCTACAGTAAAGCCTATTAACTGTGCCACTATTTATATTTTTTTATTAGTTGCTAGCTTAGTTCTTGAAATATGCGCTTAGCGAGAAGAAGTTTCGATTGCGTGATTCGCGCTAAAAACGAATTAGCACCAACACCAACATTCATTAAAGTGACATATGCACCAATTTTTGTTTGAATCCTTGCATTCCTTATGGAAAACGGCAAAAAAAAAAAAAAAAAAAAAAAAAAAAAAACGCTCGATTGCGCCGTTTTATTTGGAGCAAATGGGGCCAAAATTTATTCAGCACGTGTTCTTTTTGCGGTTTACCTGCATACAAGTTCTTTAACTTCTTCCATTAGTTCTTGAGATCTAGCAGTCATGTCAAAAGAGAAAAAACGCTCTACTGTGTACCCAGCCGCTTAAAGATAATTGACACAAAAACTAATCAGCACCATTTCCCATCAGGGTCCACGTGTGTACCAATTTCGTTGGGTTTCCCGTGTTACGTTTTGGGTTAGAGTGGCCATTATTTGAAAAAGTGTACACACACACATAGACACATAGAATGAGATTGGTTCCTGGGAAAATATATGTAAATTAAAAATTTACTACATATTTGGAACCTTTGGGATGTTTAAAAATATGCATGAAACAAAATAAATGTTATAAGTATAAGTACAACATATCTAGTATTACCAACTACCAAAACCTGAAATAGACATCTTAATTTTTGGACAGTTTTGCTTTTTCAAATGGGTGTTTCTTTGTAGATAAACTATGAATACTTTTAGAGGGTTTTGAACTAAAATTTTACATGCATTTCAGTATTAATACAATAAATAAATAAATAAATAAAATTAAATCAATAAATAAAACCTGATCAAAACTGATTAATTTTTTCAATCAATTCTAAAGATTTTGCCCTGTTTCAGAAAATATAAAATATTCTTTGGTGAACTCTAATAGATCTCTCTTTTTAAAAATAGCAGTCCCCCCCCCCCCGCCAAAAAAAAGCCAACATAGCAAACTTCTTTAATTAACTGCAGTGTTCTTTAAATTGTAGCCAGACTCGAATATTTAAAGCATATTCCCTGCATTTTTGTATGCAAAATGCATTATGTAATTTAATAATTATAGTTTAATAATTACAGTCCCAATTTTTAATTCTAATTTCTCTAGTCATCAAATATTATATTACTAGATGATTTCTACTGCCTCTTCCTCTTTCGAGCTTGGTTGTTCAAAAGAGGTTAATTGTTTTTTAATTCATGTTTGATTTTTTTTCTTTAATTATGATATTTTTTTACAAATTTGAGTAAAAACATGGATGCATGGTTTAAAAATGATAAGCTATATGAAAGGCAAAAATAGACAAACTGTGGTGGGTACCTATATTTTCAGCAAAAATTCAGGGGGGGGGGGGGGCTCAAAACAAAAACCTTTTTCTAATTTTTATTTTTGTAATTATAGTTTTTATGCATGGAAAAATTTTAACAAATGAAAAGGCATTCTAGATTGTCTGGTCAACAGCAGGATGAGAAAATGTACCATGGACATCTCACACTATTGAACACCCAAGATTTAAGAGTAATTTCTCCACCAGGTTTGCAATTAAATGCACACACATTTTCCTATGTGGATTAATTAATATGTTACTGGACATCAACATTAGGTAAAAATGTTTCCTTACGTTGCTGAGTGATCTTATACATGAGAATATGGGCTACAATTTTATTTGCTTTGAATGTTCTTATATGGATATTATTATAGCAAACAATATAAATTTGTCAACAAAATTTTAAAAGATGTTTGCTTGCAGAAGTATACTGAAATTTTCATCAGCAAATAATGTCTTGCACTTGTTCATTCAATTTCATTAGTAACAATTTTTTCTCACATTAGAGAAAAAATAACTGTCACTTTCTTTAGAGAAGGATATGCATTTGGCAAAAAAAAAAAAAAAAAGCTTCTTTTTAAAAAAATAATGTATACATTCTTGACTTTACAGTCGTACTTGACACAAAACAAGAAGGTTCTAATCCTAGCATTGCAGCTGCTGCTTTGAAAAAGGAGGTGAGGTGATTGATTCAACACATTTATTGAGTCACTCAGTAAGAACAAGAGATGTGTAGGAATTTTCCATTTAGGGGAAAATAAATAATTCAAATACACAACTAGATTGATTGAGTAATGCACAAAATGAGCCTGCTTATTAGAACCTGCATTTTTCGTATAATACAACAATAATCATGCACAAGAGGATAACCATCTCAGTCAAGAACTTTTTTGGTCAAGTTAGGTGAAAATAAGAAAACTTTTTCAATAGGATGACTAAGATATTTCTATTTCGGAATAAGTTTTCTCCATCCAAGGAATTCATGCTAATTGCTGGAAGGAAGATGGATGAAGCCAAACACTCTTTATATAAAATCAGTCGATTAAAATTTTAAATAATGTAATTGCTGTAAAAAAAAATTCTTATAAAACAAATAAACGTGGTATGGATTTTGCTTATCTGTCAATTTGGGGTTCAATTTCTGCTAGCTGTGGAGAAGTTTTGAAATTTAAATCCGCCATTCAAGACCTTTTCTTCTCTTAATAACCTGTTCATATGCTCCTGAGATTCTAGAAGCCATTCATTTGAGCCACTTGTAATTATCCAATAAACAAAGATTGACACATGTGCAACATGATACAGATACAACAGCATAAGAGAAATACAGATTTCTCTTATGCAGCTCCATTAACATGGAAGCAAATCAAGCAGTCTACACATCTACAAGAAACATTTATATACAAAAAGCTTCTTCTCAATATATTGAATTTTGAAAGTCAGGATTAGAAATGAAAATATACCTCTTAGATATTTATCTTAATATTTTTAATGCTACAAAGTACATTTCAAATATTTCGCGCTATATTAGTTAAAAAACATTATATATTTTGCAGGCATTGTAGGATTCTATAAAAAGAAAACAAAATCTTGAACAACATCAGAAGCATGTTTACTGTCTGTTTACCTGGAAAAAGAGCTTTTCAAGATGCCGCCATAATAATTTGCGGACATGCTTGGAAGCACCTTTCACCGGGAATCCTTTAATAAAAAAACTTCACCTCTTTCATGCTATACATTAGAGTTTGTTAAAAAAAAAGTTCCGCCTGCAAATATTCCTGAAAGAAAGACAAATTATTACAACACAGCATCAAAAAGTAAGATGACACAAAAAAAGAAATTAAAGCATTGGACTGAGAACTTTATCTTGATATAACATACCCACTCTAGCTATCTAGAAGAAGATAGCTCTTACTTTATCAGTTGTCTTAACTTGGTTGATACACTAACCCAATACATAATGCTAATAGATTATTGAAACAGCCAGCAAAGCTGAATGGTATACAGAACTTATGGAATAAAATCATGTAAAATGAAATAACTAGTACAAACAATTTCATATTTGCTTAGAGCATGGGAAACATTAAAAAGTGAGCAGATATTGTTTGAGAGCAATTTAGCATTCAGAGGCAAACTGCAAAATATTTTGAACTTCATTTAAAGGGGGGGGGGGGGGGGTACAAAGAGCACCATTTTTCAATGTGAACAAGTTTTGAGCTTTAAGATGGCAAAAGCTTAGCATTTACAATTTGGTTGTTGCTTCATGTTGTCTCACATAAGGTGAGTCCATGACAGAAATTTAATAATACTAATAATGACACTTTTAATAAAAATAATATTAAATCGGTAATTATTTTCTACTAAAGGGCTAAAACATGCTTAATAGTCTTAATTCTGATGATCTGCTCCTCCTAAACACCATGGGACCACATGTTAGTCAATATTAAGCATAATTAATTCGAATGCATAATTAATTCAAATCGACTGGCTCCGGTGCCTCCCTGCGCGGAGAGAAAGAGGCGTGGGTTCGATTCCCACCTTGCCCTGGGTGTATTTCCTTCTTTGTATATTAAAATCTGTTGTGCTGTCTTGTTCTATCTGTCATATTGGACGAGAGTTTGAGGCATATCCTTGAGAACAGCAAATAAACTCGAATATTTATGTGACCTGAAATGGTCGTAAACAAACAAACAAACGAAAGAAATCTTACCATCTTTCGCCATGCCTCGCCTTGAAGGTGGACGTTAGTTCACATTATGTGCGAGCACCCTCCAAGTGTGACGTCACGCCAGGAGGCGTGGAGCTCTGACGTCACTCTGTTTAAGCCGCATGCGCCTGGTCTCGCCGTTTTCGTTTTCTGCGTGGAGTGTGTGAGAGTAGTTTTTGATTCTAACAGATCTAAGGAAATTAACGTTCCAGATAAGAGGAGTTTGCTCTCATTTATTATTGTTATTAAAGCAATATCATTTTTTTTTTCAATTAAAACTTTGTGTATTTTTTTTTACTTTTTTTAACTACAGTTATTTTTATTTTTTAAACTTTGTGTATTTTTTTTTCAATAAAAATGTGTTTTTCAATAAAACACATTTTTGTTTTGAATAAAAATAAGGAACATTGGGTTAATAAATTGTTAAAATTTAACATTGCTTTTTGCTATCTCACAAGAGCTTTCCTTCAGAGCTCCCTAAGCAGTAAGAGCCTTTTAGATTCATTGACATCTTTGGAAGAGTAGCTAAAGCTTTGTGTGGTTTTTCAGGATGATGTTAAAAGATGAAATTTTTTTATGCACTATGTAATTGTCTATTCATTTATTTAGAAAGGAGTGAGTTTGTGAGGTTTTACTGTGATCATATTTTCCCTAGATATTAGATGTCAGTTTGTTAGCATTGTAGGACAATTTGAGGTTTATGTTGTGTTTCCTTATAATATAATAATGCATCGAGGCATTATTATAATAAACATGTTCATAAACTTTACCTGTGCGAGACCTTAATTGAAAAGTTTGATGCACTAAGTGCAAAGTATAAAATTATAATGCCTTCATATATAATTTCCTATTTTATATTTTATAAGTTACCTTCCCAAAATTACTGCTATATTTTTGACATCGTTACTGTTTAAGCAGTGAATTTTTTAAAAATTCTTTTTATCTTAAAGTGCTTTCTATTTTATTTGCTCTTAATATATTTTATATTTCTTCTTACTGATAATTGGATATCTCAGATAATTATCTGAAGTGCCAGTTGAATTCTAGCCCTGATGCAGTTATTATAGAAAACTGCATCAAGGTTTTAATTTTACTGGCGATGTTTTGAAGATGAAAAAAATAGTTCAGGAGTTGTTCTTGATATTGTGCTGTTTTTGTGTGAAAAAAAATTGCATTCAAAGTTTAAGTTTTATGTGGTATTCAATCCTTTTTTTTTTTTGTAATTTTGCTTTCATTTGAATACACATGTAAATATATCAAGATCCCCATAGGACATTTTCTTATTCATTAGAAGCGTAATACTACCTAATAAATTGATTAGATAGTAATTGCCGCCCCCTTAAGGAAGCTGCGCTGTGAGGCAAGCGGAGGGAAAATGGAGATATTACGACGAATCACCGCTGAAAATCTACTTTGAGAGAACATGGCTACCTGAAATTAGACGGTGGGCTCTGGCATATAAACCTCCAGGTTTACTATTTCACACCAATAATGGAGTGGAGCGAATAAATGAAGAGCTCAAGTACCGCTACCTGATGGAGAACAAAAATTGTTCTTTATCAGAAATGATGAACATTGTGGGGACCCATTTTCTGCCAGACAGGTATAGATCATATGTAACTCAAAATGTACGCATGATGAGTTCCCGTAAGAAATATGCAGCAAATATACCTGAATTTCTCCAAAACAGGCCAAAATGGATTGTTGACTTTTTTTATGGAGAAATTGGACTTGATGGATTCGGAGGACGTAAGTCACCTTATTCTTAAAAAGAAGACAGAAACTTCATATCAAATTTCATCTTTGGTATCAAAAAATGTTTCATATGAAGTAAATTGCAATGATTCTGCCACTTGCACATGTAAAGCTTTCATGAGAAACAGATTTCTTTGCAAGCATATTATTTTAATATCTGAGAAGTTTCCAGAATTTAGCATTGATACTCTGATTCCACAAAATGAAGTATTTAGAATTGACGAAAATGTTGTCAATATCCAAAAAAACTCGACTTCAAACATCCCTCACAAATCAACAGATGAAGATGTATCAAATGATTTATTCTGCCCTTCACAAGAATATGGAAAACTGGGCTTGCGAAAAAGTAAAAAAAACAAATTAATTAGCGCATGCAATTCCACTATTAGATCTTTACAGTCTGCTATGTGGTTAATGGAAGAAGAGCATCTCGAAAAATTGAAAAGTGAGTTACAACTTCCTTACAAAAAAGCTACTCTGAATGTCACTGTAGATAAAGATACTGCTTTGCCGATAGTAACACCTAGTACCGAAGCAAAAGCCCTCTACCAATATGCAGAACTCCCAAAGCCTGTGAAAAGAAAAGTTAAACGGTTTGGCAAATCAGCTGATGCAAAAGAAAATTGCATGGACCAACTCAATTCCATTATAGATGAAGCCAACATCAAAAATACATCTGTGTCTAAAGAAGAATTTTCTCCCACCTTAGAGGTAGCAACTTCTATATCAATTTCACCTGAGAAAAAAGAAATTTAAACCATATGGCAGTAAGATCCCTGCATCTCTTATTGAAGATCAGTGTAAACCGGGAATTAAGTTGGATGACAGGGTCATTAACTATGCCCAAAAGATAATTTATTCCCAAGAAAAACAAAAGGCTGGATTCCAAGACACCATTTTAGGCCAATGCTTAAAATTTAAAAAACAAAGAAGTGGCATTCAAATTCTGCACAATGGTGTGGACCATTGGGTCACCATTCGTATTGTCGATCATTGCAATATCGAACTGTATGACTCTATGGGATTGCCCCTAACAAAATCGTTGCAAAATCAAATTGCCATGATTGTCCAGAACACAGAAAGTGGAACTATTCTGATACATAGAAAGGCAGTGCAAAAACAAGAAATAAATGATTGTGGAGTACTTGCAATTGCATTTGCTCTTTCATTGGCTCGAAAGAAGAATCCTGAGGATCTGACCTATTGTGTTAGATCACTTCGAGGACACCTAAGAGCATGCTTGATGTCGGGAGTTTTCAGACTTTAAGGAAACAAATGATACTGTAGATAGGATAAAAGTGTCGACATTTACCATAACTATCTATTGCCTTTGCCGAAGACCATTCTTTAAGTCTGATGAAAACTTCAAAGGAAAACGCATGGCACAGTGTAAAAAATGCAAAGAGTGGTTCCATGAAAAGTGCGATGGAATTAATGAACAAATTTTTGCTTTAAAATCATCAATTTATTATTGCGAGAAATGTAAAGATTTTCTCACCCAGATTTTTTTGTTTATTTCAAGTATTAATTTGTTTCTTATTTATGAGGATTTCGCACCTAGTTTTTTCCTTTTTTTTGCGTTCAAGTAATCCGATTTTTTTTTTTTTTTTTTCAAATTTGTCAAATGTGATTTCAAATTTTAATTTGTTTGGAATTTATGCAATAAAAAAAGAAATAAAGAATTATTAACAAATGTATATGATTTTTTTTTAATCAAATTCATACTTCAACTTAAAGTTTGTTTGACAAAGTTTTGATGAACAATCTCATATTCTAAATCAAAAGTATTTTCAAATTATTTCTGTCATCAATTCCTTTAAAATATGCTACACACAATAAATGTTTTAAGCTAGTTGGAGGTGATTTAACTTTTCTCAGAAAAATGAACTGAAAAAAAATCGTACATTTCCCAAATTCCTTATTTTTATTCAAAACAAAAATGTGTGTTTATTGAAAAACACACATTTTATCGAAAAAAAAATACACAAAGTTTAAAAAATAAAAATAACTGTAGTTAAAAAAAGTAAAAAAAAATACACAAAGTTTTAATTGAAAAAAAAATGATATTGCTTTAATAACAATAATAAATGAGAGCAAACTCCTCTTATCTGGAACGTTAATTTCCTTAGATCTGTTAGAATCAAAAACTATACTCTCACACACTCCACGCAGAAAACGAAAACGGCGAGACCAGGCGCATGCGGCTTAAACAGAGTGACGTCAGAGCTCCACGCCTCCTGGCGTGACGTCACACTTGGAGGGTGCTCGCACATAATGTGAACTAACGTCCACCGCAGCGGAGTCACTTTCTATTTAGGCCTATTTAGGCATGGAGGTAGTATCGAGATAATAGCTCCATGTATTTAGGCCATGAAGTTCACTTTCTATTATACTATATTAAGCACACTCGCACCACTGCACCGGATAAAAAAAGATAAGAAATTTAGGCACAAAGTGCCTCCTCTCCAATAATATCACTTTTCATTTGGAAACACCGAGAGCTTTCAAACGCACCCTTGGACTATTATTCTTCAAAAATACAACTTTTCAAAAGAATAATTTTAAAAATTTAGATTCTGTTCACAAAAGAAACCATAATTCTTATAAGTTTTAAAGCTATGCATGTTCAAATGAAGTTTTTATGAATTTCCACCAAAAGGTAGAGTGACCACACGTCCTCGAATTTCGGGGACAGTCCCCAAATTTCTTTTTTTTTTTTGTTGCTCTATGTCTCCAAAAACGGAATAGTACTTGGAGACGTAAAAAAAGTTCCCAAATTATAAGAGTTGCATCCTTTTGTATTTGTACCATAATTCGTAAAGTTTACGATCTGCAAAATTCCGATGTAGTTTTGCACTTCATTTCATGAGACACAATTTTTTTTGACTGCATTAGCATTTTTGGAGTGAGTCAAATATTGTATACATCCTGTAGCGAAAAAATAGAAGGGTAATAGTGTACGTGGCAGGGTAGTATAGGGATTCCTTTCGATAAAGATCGAAGCTAAATATTAGGATAACTTTCTTAATTGAAGTTTCAAAATATTAAAACTACTAATTAACTTCAGTGATGTTTTTTACTGCAATTTCAAATAAGCAATTAGCTGATGAAATATGCATTTATAAGGTATATAATATGCTTATATAGACATTTATGTAGAGCAAAGTCAGAATATTATGGCTATACATATAGGTTTTGGTATGTCCCCAAACCCAATCGGCATAAGCACGTTTTCAAAACGTAAAGAGTAGGAGTCAATAGGCTTCAATGTTTGGTCAAAATGTCCTGACGGTAAACTTCAATTCAGACGTTTTCTAATGACATCTTCTAAACGTCAATTTCTGACATTTCTGCTTCGTTTACACGTTTTTGAAACGTCGCTTTATTACGTTTTGTAGCCGATAATGTATTTAGGTTCGCGGACATTTTGAAGCGTCACATGATTGTTGTTATTTAGTCGACACTGCGATTTGGTTTGTATACATTTTAAAAACTTTATTTTATGACGTTTTTTAGACGACTTTGCAGTTAGGTTGTGCACCTTTTATTTATGTCGTGTATCTGCGTTTTGAAGTCGACTCGCTTTTTACGTTTTATAAATGATATTAAATTACTTTTTTATCGACACAATTTATTATTTATACATAGATATTAATATGAAATCCTCAACAAAAAGAAGCGTTTTTATTGTAATAGAAAAAATATGCATTATTTTTTAGTCAATTTCAACTTTTTTTAATTGTAATATTTGCCGTCACTTATTTCTTTTTTTTAAATGCTGTAAAAAGTAGGCAATTATTTTGCTAGAACCTTTAAGTTTTGGTACAAGATTTAAAAAAACACCTTTTTATCAGCAAATTCTTTAGTCACTGAATTCAAAAATACTAAAAATAAAACGATCAACAGTAACAAAACGATTTCTCTTTGTTTAACTGATGCACATAAATATAAAACAAAACAAAGTTTTCACAAAATAAATAAATAATAAATAAAATAAAATTACAATTCTAACAACGTTTAAGGTAAACTAAAACAGACTGTCATAAATAGCTTCAATGTCTTTTGGAGCAGACAAAAAGCTTTTGAAGCAGTTTAGAAAAGTTTTAAGTATAGATCATTATCAATCGATAACTAACTAGACTATAATTAACAAAACATTTCATTAACAAAAATTATAATTTTTCTTTTCTAAATAATTAAATTTATTTTTCAACATTTCATTATCAAGCCTCAAATATATTTATAAATACACAAAAAGGGGGGGAAATTACACAAGCGAGACAAGTTCAAACTTTACTTTTTGTGTTGTGCATTAAACATTAATGATACATTACAAGTTATTGATATAAAATTGAACAAAATATCATGACCTCGATGTTAATTTTATTACATTTAGTTTATGCTATTCTCTTCCTAAGCCTATCATAACATCAGAGCTTAATACTCTTCCTCCAGAAATCAAATTCTCAGAGGAGAAATATGGAAAACTTCCCGAGACGTATGTTCTCATTGTTTTAGTAGTTAAATTAGAAGACTAAAACCAGTAACAATATGATAAATTTTTATTTAACTAACTAATTATGAGAGAAAGTAACAAAGTTTTCAAATTTTGATCATGGTTAAACAAAGAAAAGAGGGGGAAACAAATTATATATACATACATTCATTAATATAAGAGGGAGAGCTTTAACAGTACATTTTTGCACTGACAATACACTTTCCAACAAAGTTGAATTTTGAAACATTAATTAACCATTTATATTCATTATTTAACAGCCAATAACAAGAATCAGTTTGCAAAAGAAATCTGTTAAAAGTTTGTGCGTTCAATTCGTTCCTTTTAGCTTATCCTAATCAAGATCAATATTACAAAAAATTAAGAAATAAATTAACCATCTTTACAAAAATCAAATGTTCAGTAAATGTAGTGTAAAAGCAAAACCTTTTTGTTTTTTAATTGTTATGCAAACTCTTACCAATTTCTTTTATGTTTTATTATATTTTAACTCAATATTTCAAAATTCAATAAATATTTAGAATCACAACAAAATTTAAATTCTATGCAGTTGAAAGGCATAAACTATAGTCAGTTTTCGTTACCTTTTTGGCAGCTTGATCTCACTCAAGAAAAAAAATAATAACTTTACAAAAAACATTTACAGAAACATTACACAAACATTATTTGTAACTAATTGAAATATAGCTTCATGTATTACTTTAAAATAGTAATGAGCTATTTTTTTCACAAAAAAGAAAATTGTTTAAATAAGAAAAGAGTGCTCATAATAGTTTTCCCATTAGGTTAACTTACAAAAAGGTTTAAGCGAACTTTATATTGATGTTTCATTCATCCAGATAAATACTGGTCTAAAATTATAGCATTAAAAATATCCTTAAGAAGTTATTTAAGTTTTTTTAGTCTTTGCAAAAATAGATAAACAGATAAAGAAAACTAATTAGACGGTCAACTTACAAAGGTTTTTTATAATGCTCCCACCCAAATTTTGCATACATAAGTGGTCAATATAGACAGGTGGTCAACTTAGGTGGTCAAGTTACAAAGGTTTCCCTAGATTATAAAATATAGCGCTAGTTCTGCTCCTGACAAAAGAGGTCAACTTAGACAGGTGGCCAACTTACAAAGGTGGTCAACTTTACAGGTTTTACTGTACATAATTTTTAGAAACATAAATTATTATTTCATAAAACAAGATAAAAATTGAAATAGAGAACAAAATGTGAAGCAAAATTTCTCAGATAATTGCAACTGAAACTGAAATAATCTTCAACTTCCTTGTCTTTAGCAACTTAAATCTCTCTGCACACTTCCTAAAAATAAAATAAATAATATAACAGCTGACATATATTTCTCTTTCAGATGGGAATGTAGTCCAAGTAACGACAGTAAATTTTCTTGTTCAAAAATGATCAATGTATTTTACCCACAGCGAGGCAACGGGGGCGTTTAATTCGTTTAGGCCAGCACGAGAGCCACGAGAAAAGGAATTAAAAAAAATACAAATTAACAGATTTTCTGAAGCTTTACGTAATAGACTTAAAATCTGAAAAATACCATTAATAGAAAAGGATCTGTAACTAAATGAATGTATTGTTCTTTGCTTTGAACAATTATGAGAGAAAACCTCTGAAAAGACGTCTTTTGTACGTAAAAAGAAAAGCAGATTAAACAAAAAATACTTGCGTGATTTGAACTTCATCTGCTGCGTGTCGTGTCTCATTCACCCTTAGGAATGCTCTCGTGAAGTTACAAAATACAGTTACTGTTGGTTGGTTAGGCTCTACACATTCATAATATAAACGACACAATAAAAACAGAAGAGTTTCTTGTTCGTTTACTTGGTACCAGAGGGCGCCGGCATACACAACACCAATTTGGCATCCATTAAAGGACGTCTTCGTAGATGATTTTAAGTGTCAAATGTCAGAGAGGCGGTACATTTTTAGACCGTGGATCTATTTTTCGTCATTAGCCGGCACGATAAGCTTAAAAATGAGGGGTAAATCGTGGAATTTGATAAAGGAATAATGAAGATCTCGCGGAGCGACAGAAAAACAGGCTAGAGAAGTAATATATATATATAGATAGATAGATAGATAGATAAATTAAAAATAATTATTAATAAAATAAAATAATTCTTTTTAAATCGTTCTTTTTTTTTTCTGGGTCCAGGAAACATGTGGAACAAAAAAGGCCGCCCTTAAATTGAAAATCTAAATAATAAATAAATAAATAGATAAATAATTTTTAAAAGCTTAAAAGTTGGTAAGACAATAAGCTAATATGAGGGTATATAAACATACAAATTTGTAACATCGCCGTTACAAGCAGCCGTTATTTCAGTGTAATGTCCGTTGGTAAATCAATCGTGGCCGAAAATCTTCAATCCTTTTTTTATTAGTAAGTAGCTTCACATATTAAATACACATATTCCAAAATACAAGATGACACAAAGCATCACTCTTCTATCTACAATATTTACATCGTGAATTCCCGCGAAAAGCTTGCGAGATCGCCTTTTATAATCTCTCGAGCTACATGTCACGTGATGAAGCAACGATTTTGTTATTCGTTCTTCTGCAAAACTATTTTTAGTTCTCATTACATAATCTTTCCCGCGTTAGTTTCCCGGGCTAGGGGACATCTATAAAATATTTATGTTTTAAAAACGAAACAGAATTTAAAAAGGGGTTTTAAAAAGTTATTTTGTTTTTAATGTTATAGAATATCCCCTCCGTCCAAGAAGAGGCTGACCACCAATGCAAGCATTGGCGGGAAGACTCACCCAGGAGGAAGGTAAAGAGAGAAAATTTTGAAGAAGAAAAAAAAAGACTTTTGACAGAAAGAAAAAAAATTTAAGGGCACACAGCATCACGTGACCTAGGGCATCACAATACAAAGTAAAAAAGTACAATAAAAACATAATGCAAATTTATTACAAAATAATTCAAATGTTTGGTAAAAAATCAGAACTCAAAATATATACATTTCACAACTCTTTTTTTTTTCATCAACTTGCACGAATGATATTAAACATTCCACATAATACCTTCATTACAATATACACAGTCCAGTCACATTAATGTGACCATCTGTCAAAAGCCAGAATAACCACCTTTCGCAGAGTGGACTGCTGCGAGACGTGCAGGAAGAGAGTCACTTAGGTTCCTGAAGGTGTTCACTGGGATGTTGAGCCATACCGACTCTAATGCCGTGGCCAGCTGCGCTAGATAACGCGGTTGAGGATCCATGGCGCGAACAACCCGATCGAGATGATCCCACAGATTCTCGATTTAGTTTAAGTCAGGTGAGTTTGCTGGCCAGGGGAGGACGGTAAACTCATCCTGGTGCTCTTCGAACCACGCACGTACACTGCCAGCTGTATGGCACTTCGCATTGTCCTGCTGGTAGATGCCATCATCCTGAGGAAAAACAATGCGCATGTAGGGGTGGACATGGTCTGCAAGGACAGATGCGTACTTGTATTGATTCATCGTGCCTTCCACAATGATCAGTGAACCCAGAGAATGCCAGGAAAACATTCCCCAGACCATAATGCTCCCGCCTCCAGCTTGGACCGTTCCGGCAATGGTTGCAGGGTGTTTGCTTTCAGAGGTTTCACGCCTTATACGCCAACGTTCATCTGTCCGATGGAGCATAAAACGCGATTCATCGGAAAACGCTACCTGTCGCCACTCAGTGGACGTCCAGCTGCGGTACTGGCGTGCAAATTCTAGCCTTCGTCGTCAATGAACAGCAGTCAGCATAGGTGCACGAGCCAGGCGTCTGCTTCGGAGGCCCAGACGCAGCAACGTTCGCTGAATAGTAGTTTGGGAGACACTTTTGGTAGCCCCTTGGTTCATTTTGGTGGTCAGTTGCTCAACGGTAGCCCGTCTATCTGCCCGAACGCATCTCCGCAACCGTCGTTCGCCTCTGTCATCTATGGCCCGTGGTGCACCACATTTGCCACGTCGCTGATTTTGGACAGTCCCATTTTGCCATGCACGGTACACTTTTACCACGGCGGCACGCGAACAGTTCACAAACTCAGCCGTTTCGGAAATGCTTCCACCCTTGGCCCGAAAGTCAATGATCATGCCCCTTTGGACGTCGGATAAATCGCTTCGTTTCTGCATTACGCCAATGAATGAAATGTTTTCCGAAGCCCTCACACACCCTTTATATACGCTCAACTGCACTGTGCTGCCACCTGCCTTCTGTGATTGGTTATTTAACTCTGACGTGGAAAGTACGTGGTAGTCACATTAATGTGACTGGACTGTGTATTTGACAGTTCTCAATACAATATATTTGATAATTGTTTTTTCAAAAACTCACATTTCAAAATATTCGATAATATATTTTTTCTTTTCAAAATTTACATCTCTAATTGTTTCATAAAATTCCTTTTTCTAACTTCACATTACAAAATATTTCATAAAATTTTCTTATCAAAATTCACCTCCAATATCTTATTCACAAATTTAAATTCTTGTCGTTTATTTTCTTCAAAATTCACATTCAATACTTTATTCACACAATTGAATTCTTTTCATTTATTTAACAAATAATTATTCATTTTTCTACAAATCATTTCTTATTTTCAAAAATTATGTTTCAATTATTTTTCAATTTAACTTATTTATCGTGTTTGTGTTATGTTTTTTTGCGTAAAAATAAAAATGGATTTTTTCCCCAATATTGTTTTTGGACGAATAAAGATTAAAAAGAAGTGGTCAACCCAAATGTAAATTGCAATTAGTTTGATACATTCGTAATATTTCTTTAGCACTTCAGGTGACTAAAGGTTAAAACACAAACGCATTTAAAAATTAACTAAATTACAGCTACGTGGGATGCTTCGGAAACTAAGTTAGAAGGGGTGAAATAGAGTTTTCAAGGAGAGAAATTAGAAAATCTAAAAGCATTAAAAGAGTCACAATCGGGTTTGGTAAGTTCGAGATCAAAAAGAATTATTCACATAACAAGATTAAAAAAAAAAAAAAAAAAGTTTAAATAAGATAGCAAAAAAAAAAAAAAAAAAAATTTAAATATAAAGACAACACGCATTGTTTAATCACCTAATGTGAAGTCAATTGATGTTAAGCATCAGAAAAGAAAAAAAAATGGATCTCTGCACTTATGAAAATTGTCACTATTCATGATATAATTTCAATTTTTCTCGTTCATCATAATATCTCAATTTACAAGTATGTACAATTTCAGAATCCTGTTTAGTACAAAAATTTGATCGACTAATCTCATGCATTTTAACTGTCAACATATTTATACATTATAAAATAAACCCTTATTTACAATTTTGTTTTCATATTATTATGAACTCTAATTTTGTCCTACTTGAGCAAAATTTCACATGAAAACCAAAACAATTTCAAATTTAAGCAATAGCAATTTAAAAATATTAATATAAAAAATACAATAAACAGAAACTTATCTTCATTATCTTCTTCATGAGGAGGCTCAGCAGCAGTTTTATTTACAGTAAGTAAATCACATTCCATGAAATCCGGTAGCACAGTATACTTGAAGATTGATTGATGCACATTATTTTTAAAATACGCAACGAAGCAGAATATCGGGGTGCATCAAACCTAAAGATCGAACAATGCACATTAGGGTGTAACGAAAAAAAATCAAATTTTAATTTTTGGTTCGTAATAGCACGGAAAAGTTGCCTTTTGGTATAGATAAGATAAATTAAAAATATGAAAAATATTGGAGCACTCCTTGACCGCCGCAAAGACGTTCAAGTTTCTTAAAATTGAAATTTTTACTACATCTTAAAGTTTTTTACGAAAAAATAATTTTTTTATTTTTGATTTGTAATAGCGCGGAATGGTTGCCTTATGGTATAGATAAGAAAAAGTAAAAATATGAAAAATGTTGGAGTACATTTTGAGGCGCCGCAAGGACGCTAAAAGCAGCTAAAGTTTTATGAAAACACAGTTTTTAAAGCTTTTTCAAAGATTTTTACAAGTTTCGATTAAGTTTTATAAAAGCTTTATAATATGAATAGAATGATTTTAAAAGCACCTTTAGTATTGCATTGGCATGGTATTCAAGTGCCTTAGTAATCGCCGGACGTCGAGTTGGGGGGGAAGGGGAGATTTGTCTGCATGGTGGTGGCAAGCTCTGTACCTTTGCCGAGTTAAGTTGAGTTGGCATTTGCACTCCTATTCAGTAACAGATTAACGCAATATTTTGTTAGTTTGTGAGTTACTTTATGTTATTGAGTAAAAATGGCTCGTCTAAATCAGTCAAGACAAATGTTGGAATGTCCTATTTTTGGGGGGAAATTTAGGGATTTTCTCGAAGTGAAACTGCTTGTAAAACGAATCTGTTATGAAGTTAATTTTTTTCGTTCCACCCTAATGCACATTACTTTATCAAACTTGAAGAACGGACGCTGCACGTTACTGAAAACACAAAATGAAGTAGAATAGCGGGGTACACAAATGTTGAGGAACGCGACACACATGCTGCACTTGAAGATCGCGGCACCTAAAAACATCCGATGAATCCACAGGCATCCGGGGGGAATTCCAGTTTTTTTTGGGCCGGACGCGAGGGGGCTTCAAGTGTCCATTTCCATGAGGCAGGGAATAATCTCTATTGTCCAGGAGATTCAGTAACTAGTTGGCAGTCGGCGAAACACATTTTAAATTGCACGAAGTATCCCAGCCGAATATCGAAAGTTGCTCATCAACGTTCACAGGTGAGCGTCCGAGGAACATCCGGAGGGGGGGGGGGGGTTCCAGTCGCTTGGGTCGGGCAACCAAAAACATGGAATTATCTCGCGTTACTTTCATCAGGAACTACACTAACACTTGGAACGGGATCCGACAACAAAAGTTGTTTCCTTCAGAATGCGACGAGTAACATCAGCCAGTTCAGCTTATAAATTTAAAGGAAGAGTTTCTGAATCCGAGCAATCGTCGAACAATGAACTGCTATCCACTGTCACTCAAAATATTTCTCTTTAAAAATATCTTTCGAAGAAATATTCCAATTTCTTTTTTCATTACTTGTTCTCTCAGACAGAAATGAAACACCTGGCGTCTCAGAATTCCGCGGCTGGTGCCGATATGAAATCCGAAGTTCTTAATTTTTTTCCCGCAGTAGGCGAATATCCTACCGCCTAATTTGTAACACCACCGTTACAAGCAGCCGTTATTTTAGTGTAATGTTCGTTGGTAAATCAATCGTGGCCGAAAATCTTCAATCCTTGATTTATTCGTAAGTAGCTTCACATATTAAATACACACATTCCAAATTACAAGACGACACAAAACATCACACTCTTCTATCTACAATATTTACATCGTGAATTCCCGCGAAAAGCTTGCGAGATCGCCTTTTATAATCTCTCGAGCTACATGTCACGTGATGAAGCAACGATTTTGCTATTCGTTCTTCTGCAAAACTATTTTTAGTTCTCATTACATAATCTTTCCCGCGTTAGTTTCCTGGGCTAGGGGACATCTATAAAATATTTATGTTTTAAAAACGAAACAGAATTTAAAAAGGGGTTTAAAAAAGATATTTAGTTTTTAATGTTATATATATATATATATATATATATATATATATATATATATCCGGGACTGCACTGCTGTGGCAGGAATGCTGGTCAGGTACGGATATTCAGAAAAATATCTTGTTTTCACATAAAATATTTTAAATTTAGCAGTTAATAAATTAATAATAATAGAGTATGTTCAATTAATTCATTCCAAAAAGTTATTTTATGCAATGAATATTTAATTTAATAAATACTTTTAATAGTATATTTTCTACTATTTTTTAATTTACTGCATGAAAATAAAAACACCAAATAAAATATAAAAAAACCTGTTTTATATTTAGTTTATCAAAAATCAACGGTCCTGCAAAACAATTAATTGAAGGAAACGTAAATGAAACGCCGGACTCGAACCACGGGTGTTGGGTATACCAGCCTTGCGCTCTATAGCCACTCGGCCCCTCGGTCTCTATCCAGCATACACAATACCAATTTGGCATCACTAAAGGACCTCTTTTTAGATGATTTTAAATTTCAAATTTAAGAGAAGCGGTACATTTTTAGACCGTGGGTCTATTTGTCGTCATTAACCGGCACGATAAGCTTTAAAATGAGTGGTAAATCATAGAATTTGATGAAGGAATAAGGAAGATGTCGCGTAGTGACAAAAAACAGGCAAGTGAAATAATATATAAAGATGATATAAAACTTCCGTAACGGCACATTGGATTGCCTCTCTGTTTTGTCAAAAATATTTTTTTCAAAAAAAAAAAAAACATAAAATCGGTAAAAATTTTTCTTTGTCAATAAAGCCAACTAGATTTTTTAAAAAAGTGTTTAAATAAAGTACCATCCCTTAATAGTTCACAGAAAAAAATTCTCGAATCGGTTAAAACCGTTTGAAACAATGGCCGCTGAAAAAGTGAGTGTTTTGCTGATTTTCTGAAAACTTCCAATTTTGTATTAACTTTAAAAGTCTGTAACTAGAGAAATATTTTTTTTTGTGTAAAACCTTTTTCGGATATTTTATATGTCCCTTAGCTGTAACTACCCAGACAGCATAACTTCGTCCTTCGGACGTCCAAATGATGTCATTTCAGGACTTTTTCGAAAAAATAGGACGTCCGAGGGACGTGTTTTTTTGATCCTGCGACGTACTGAGTACGTCCCAGGGAAGAACTAATGTCCGCGGATTGTCTGTCCTCAATTGGTCCTAAGGACGTCCGATCGTTCATGTTTAGGCTATATTTTGGACTAGCTCTCAATACGGTCCCCAGGACGTTAATAGGACAACATATCGAAACGTCCTAGACATTTCCGGGAGGTCCCTAGGATATCCAAAGGATGTCATTTCAGGACTTCTTCGTAAAAACAGGTCGTCCGAGGGACGTGTTTTTTTTATCCTGCGAAGTACAAAGTATAACCCAGGGTGGAACTAATGTCCGCGAATTGTCTATTCTTAATTGGTCCTAAGGACGTCCGATCGTTCATATTTAGGCTTTATTTTGGACAATCGCGCTGTAAGGTTCCCAAGACGCTAAAAGGACAATACTTCTAAACGGCCTAAAGACATTCCAGTGAGATCCCTAGGACATATGTGACTGTTCCGGCCCTCTTTTGGACACACAGATCATTGCTCCCCAGGACATTAAAACTACAACATATTTAAATGCCCACAGGACGCTTCCCTCGTTAGAATGATATCCCAAGGGTGTCAATGAATTATTTGTTTATCCTCCCATGTCTTTGAGACTATTTTAGAATATTCCCATGACTTCTTTTAGATATTATTCGGTGTTTATACCAGCAAGATGCAATTTTAATACATCAATTCAACAGTAATTTGACTTTTTTTTACATGTATATAATTCCTCTGATTAAATGTTCTAAAACAGTTATCCTGTAAATGTAAATTTGTAGCTTGCAGTAGGAAATACTAAGGTTTTAACCAAATACTACTTTGAAAAAGAAGTATCCACAAAACAGCTAAAGGACTGAATAAAACCAGTTGTGAATATTTTTTTTAATGTTAACACTTTGAGCTATATAATCATATACTGAAACTTGCAATTTATCATTTGTTCATTATGAAAATGACAATAAGAGTACTTTAATGAAAATAGTATAATCGTTCTGAAACAATTTTTGCATACAATTAAATAGGGACTACTACATATATCAGCAATTTAAATATATAATTTGTCTTTAAAATCTTTATTTGAAATTCCTTAAGCAACCCATATTTATATTTTTAACTTCTGCTCGTTTGAAATACAAGTTATACCAATATTTCAAGTAAATAATTTAATGCACGAGGAAAATATTTTCAGCGAACTTGTGATAATTTTTGTTTCTAATTTCATGTTACCTTGGAATTTAATAACAACTGATATGACAATCACTGCTTAGAGTAAATAATTATTCATACTTTTTTTAAAACATGTTGTACTATTGGATTCATATTCATTCTCATTTTGAATACGTCACAATACACAAAGTTTAAAATTTCAGTGAAGTGCATATATGTATATATATATTTATTATTTTGAAAATGCCTCGAGAAATTTTACTAGAAAACAACTCTTAATATATAAATATAATTATATATATTCTATATAAAATATAATTTTGATTTTTTTTATTAAATGATAGTACTATAATTAAAATCAGAAATGATATAATAATTAGTTGATAAAGAGTTCTCAGTTTCAGAATCAGAAAAATCATAATAGAATAAAAATTGAAAAAATAAAATAAACACACGGTTCAGAAGTTGAAACCTTTTTTTATTATTGAAACAAATTAGTACATAGTTATAAAAATCATGGAGATGGGAAAGTTTTTCATCACTTTCGCTTTCTCCTTCTCTGGACAGGAAAAAATTATGAAAGCAAATAACACATGTTTTGCAAATAACACAATTATTCACATGTTTTGAAGTAAAAACAGCATGAAAAGTGCAAGGAGGAAAATAAATAATGATTTAACTCTTTGAAACTTCCCTTCACCTAGCTTTGTTTCCTAACAAAAATTACCCCCTCCCCCCCTCCAAGTATTTTTCGGTTTTATGAGAATTACTTTTTGTTTTGCAATAGCTTATTTTAATATATTGTTTGTCAAAACCTTAATACCATTACATGACTTAAAGTACAAGTAATATATTTCTATGACAACTGAAAATGATATCCATGACAATGATAAATAAAGTGGTTTGCTTTTATGTATATTATTTTTAATTAAATTTTTATTACTAATAAGCATCGTAATAATGAGAATAAATTGTCTTACAATTCATAAAATATTGTTCAAAGAAATCCTAGAATTCAACTATTTAAATACAACAAATGAGAAACAACTTTTAAAAATATAAATAAAGAAAATAAATGCCAGTACGGACAAACTGATATAAGAATAATTATTAAATACAGTAATTCAGGGAAATTTTGAACCTTGCGGGGTAACATTGAACCACGTCATATTTTTTAGTATATTTGACTGAACTTAAAAATTAGGAGTAGAAAATTGAGTTATAACCTATTTGGCTGAGTGTAGCACTGGACCTTCTATTTTATTTAGTCAACTATACTAAAAGAAATAACGTTTTTCAAAGTTACCCTGAATGACTGTACTACACATACGTGTAGTGTTTAAGATTGTCTGATAGTTTTTCTGGGTTTTTCCTGATCGGTAGGCAAATAGCAAAATTGTGATTACAGCACTCTACAAACAGGTAATGATACATAAGAAATTTATATGAAGTTCAAAATAATAACACAGACATTTAATGTAGAAAAATTATAGTCCAAAAGCAGCCAACTTAATTAAAGTAAATAAACAGAAATAAAAAAGAACAGTTTAAAATGTTTTTTTTTTTTTTAAGATAGAAAGAAATTTCTACTCAAATTGACCATTAAAGGGTTTTTCATTTTTGCAATCAGATGGTGTAGACTTAGGGAAAACATGAATATCACTGGGTCTACATTCTATCATATTAAATCTACTTAACAACTTAATTACATAAGATTCTTGATCCATTATCAAACTATCAGACGTGAATGTCAATCTAATATACTTAAGAATTCAGAAACACTTTATGATTTTGACATGTGAATCTCTTTAGATAGTAAAGAAATAACTACTTTAGTTTCATTGACATTTGAGCCTGCTACTAACATATCATCTACATAAAGAGCAATTCTAATTTTATGATTATCACTGTTACGAAAATAAATACAAGGTTCATTATCAAGAGATTGAAAATTTAATTTTGAAACAAATTCAAGAAACCTCTGAAACCATTGACGAGGTGACGGTTTAAACCCATATAAACTATTTTAAGTTAACATTTTCGTCCACTGTTATCATCATACCTTGGGTCTGAGCAATAAAAACAACTTCATTTAACTTACCATTTAAGAAAGCTGTTTTTACATCTAAAACAAACGCATGCAAATCTTCATTTAAAATCATCACAAGCACTAAACGTAAAGCTGGCATACTTGTCACACGGGAAAATGTTTCACTGTAATCCACTCCTTCTTTTTGCATAAACAAGACATGTGTATGTAATGACCGTTCAAATCACGTTCGCCGAAACAAAAACATTTTCTTCCTTTTTCAACAAACACTTTATCACCTTTAATTTCAAGAGTCGCTGATTTCGAAGTACACTTAATAGTCCCTGAAGTTGGTACTATAGACTTGAAGTATCCTCAATAAATTCATTCTTTATAACATATCCAGCAATGAAAGATACTGCGAAGAAGCACTTTTCTTCATTTGAACGTTTAACAGTTTTACAGTCACTTTTAAAATGTCCCACTTTGCCACAATTATGACAGGTAATTTTCTTTCTGCAATATTTTGTTGAATGCCCCTTCTGCTTGCAATTTTTAAAAAAAAATTCTTTCGAGCTGACACGAACGCAGTGTTGTCATGTGTGGGCTTGAAAGACACGTTTTCATTCTTTGAATAATGTAGAAGTACTTCCTCATCTAGCAGTCTTTTCGTAACGAAATCCAAAGTTAAAGTTGCGTTTGGTTAATTTTTCAAAGTAGTCTTAACATTTTCAAGTTCTTGAGACAGTGACATCAAAATATAGACATTCGTATCGGTATCACTAACATCAGCACCTTAAAGTTTGAGATCAGAAATTAGTCTTATTTATCTCATCAATATGAGTTCTCATACATATCTCACGATTTTTCTTAAGAGTCGCCAGTCTCTTCCGAATCAAAAGTTGATTCACTGCACGCTTTGTGTCATATGTTCTTTCTAATTTCTTCCAAATTTTACATGCACTGGTTTCCTCTTGAAGCGATATATATCACGCTCTGCTGATAAATTGATAAAACAATACTACGACGCATGATCGAAATAATATATTGAGCTATACATTTAACAGATACAGTACAACTGACTTCACAAAGAACATGACAAGGGTAAACTTTGGTGGATTAACCGTCTGAGTCAGAACAGAATTGACGCCGACTCATTGCCTTCAAGGCAGAGTATTGAGGGCGGATGATGCAATATAATGCTGAGGTTACAATATTCTAACAGTTAGTTACAAGGACGTCCTGCCGGCTGCGTCTAAGGATCTCCAAATGTGGTTAATTTAGACTTACGATTAAATTCGAATGGTTTGTGTGAAACTTTACGGTTTTTGAGAAAATATTTCTCATGATTATAATATATGCGTAAACGTATTATATATGCGTAAATATATTATGTGGAGTAAAATTAATCAATTTTATATCAGCAGTAACTTCAGAAAACATAAATTGATATTATTTTTCATTTAGCCGTTAATCAAAGAACGAAAAGAAAAAAAAATTCTTCCAAGTTGACAAAGATATCCTAAAAACGTATGATTTAGTTCAAAGGCGGGATATCTTTTGAGTAAAGTCCCTGGGACATCCGAAAAGAAAATCCGTGGTACGACGACGACCTGAAAGAAGGCGGATCACTTTTGGACATCCGTAAGCTAAACAAAATGTTAGTTACAAGGATGTCATGCTTGATGCGTCTATGGATGTCAAAATGTGGACATCCTTAGACTTACTATAAAAATTGGATGGTTTATGTGAAATTTTACAATTTCGGAGAAAATATTTCTTATGTCTTAAATACAATAGGTGTAAATATATTATGTGCAGTAAAATTAATCATTTTTTTAATCAGCAGTGAACTTTAGAAAACATAAATCAGCATTATTTTTCATGTAGTTTTAACTATTTTTGCCTAAAATGGTAAAACTTTCAACTTATTTTTAAAATATTAAACCTGTTTTTCTTCTGGTAAACCGTAAAATGAAGAAACAAAAGAAAAAAATTACAAAATAAAAATTTTATTCCAAGTTGACAAAGATATCCTATAAACGTATGATTCAGCTCAAACGTGGGATATCCTTTGAGTGCAGTCCCTAGGACATCCGAAAAGAAAGTCCGTGGTACGACCTGAAAGGATGCGTATCACTTTTGGACGTCCGTAGGTAAAACAAAGTGGTAGTTTCAGGGACGTCCAGTCTGACCCGTACGCGGGATATCCTTTAAGCGCAGTCCCTAGGACATCCGAAAAAAAAGTCCGTGGTACAACCTGAAAGGATGCGGATCACTTTTGGACGTCCGTAGATCAAATAAAGTGGTAGTTACAGGGATGTCCTGTCTGACCCGTCTGAGGATGTCCAAATTTTATCGGTTTTGACATCGGACCAGATTTGGTCGTTCTGGACATAAAATGGACATCCGAAGGACGTTTTGTGCTGTCTGGGTAGGTACCTGTCAAGCTTTATCTATCACAAAGGGAACTTTGTCCAGCATACTTTGCTTTATTTTATTTAGCAGATAATGTGATAGAATTCTAATGCTATATGCAGTAATTCTGTCTCCCCTAAGTTAAAGAAAATAGTTTTCTTAAATTAAATTTAAAGTTTTTTTTTTATCAGTACTAAGGAGTCACACATAGAACATTTGACAATCTCTAGCAAAACTCAAAATAATCCTATGCAATTTGCTTGCAGGTAATACATAATATTTTACATTGTTCTTGATTTACAGTGCATTGAAAAGAAACTGTATACCATTTTTTTTGTGAATCACCCTGTAATACAGAAAAAGTTGTGCAGTTGGTCTGCCATAAATATCATTGTTTTGTTACACCAGTCGATAAAACTAAAAAATGTGACACCATTAAGTACCCCGAAAAAGATAAAACCTAGAATTATTCCATTACTTTTTTTAATCATTGTATAGATGTACGGTAAGAGTCATTCCATTTCAGATCGGGCAGAGGGTGTCACATGACACTCACAGACTTTTTTTAAAAAAATCACAGTAGTTACAACTAAGGGACATACGAAATATCCCAAAAGGATTTTGCAAAAAAAAAAATTATTTTTCTAATTACAGACTTTTAAAATTTGGAAAAAAATTGGCCGTTTTCAGAAAATCAGCAAAACACTCACTTTTAAAATGGCCTTTGTTTCAAAAGTTTTTAACCGATTCAATTTTTTTTCTATAAATAATGAAGGGGTGGTATTTTATTTAGACACTGATTTTTAAAATCTGGTTGGCTTCACTGATTAAGAAAAAAAAGTGTTTTTGAAGTGACAAAATCGCATTTTTACCGATTTTATGATTTTTTTTTTTCTTATGAAAGAAATTTATTTTTTGACAAAACAGAGGTTGAAATCTAAAGTGCCGTTGTGGAAGTTTTGTATTAAATTTTATTGTAAGAATGATATGCATATCTCCTCAGAATTTAAAGTTTGAAATTTGAAAATGCTCAAAAATTACGATTTTTGAAGTGATTACAGTAAAACGGGGTGAATAGAAACAGTAAGGTGTATAGAAACAAAACTTCTTGCATATATATTACTCTAAATATACTTATAATGACTGCAAATTATTTATAACTGATATTGGTTTCGAGTTGGCAACACTCAAAGGCAACAGGGAAATTATGTTTTGTTTTTTTGGCCACACTGTTGATTTTGATAGCACGTTTTTGAAGAAGTACTTTTCTGAAGATTTCTTGTCTACTTTGAACTTTTCTGGTAAGTAAAAATACATGCTATATATATATGCCTATATAAGTGTAAAGACTAAGTTGAACATCAATATAAAATTGTAATAGTTGTTCTTGGTTCTACTGTTAACCAAATATTTTCTAAAAATTTTTACATTTCATAGGTCAGTTATTGAAACTTTGCGGGGTGAATAGAAACAGCACGTTTCCGGTTTTAAAAATGTGGTTTGCACCTCTAGATCTGAAAAAGGTTTTCTCAATGATTCCAGGTATCAGTACTGGTGTAAACAAAGACCAGGATACCACCAACTTGAATGAATCCGCTAATGCTATTGACATTAGCTTTACACATCTTCTCCAAAGTATGAGACAAGATCAGGCAACTAAATCCAGGAAAAAGGGGGACCAAAATAAATATCACACCTGGTAAAAGTGCAGGCGTTGAGGATTTTAAAAACTTTGATGGAGATTTAGACCCCAACTTCACTTATTGAAGACCAAAACAGATGTTGCTCCAAACAGGTGAACCCAAGGGAAAAGGAAGCCAAGAGAAACTGAAAACTTATCGAATCATCATCAGAGAATGATGGTGCCTATTCAGTGCAGGGCAGCGGCGAAAAACTGATTTTGTCCACTTCAGAATCTTCTGAACTAGACGAAGTTACTGGTAAGGTTAACGAAAGCAAAATTATCTCCGTCAATAAAGATGACCACATGGTAGTCAAAGTATATGGCAAAACAAAAACGTGTTTTAGATTCTATGTTTGCAAAGTTGTTTACCTTGAAGATGATGGTTTTTCCTTGTCACATTTTAAAAAAGAGAACCTGCAGCCAACCTGGAACCAACAAGTTCGCTATAACGGATTTATTTCTGCAGACTTTTGTCTCCAGGAAAGACGTTCAGAAACTCTTATCACCAGTTCTCTGTTCAAGTGCACGTTTCAACGACATGTTATGCTTCAACGATGATCTTTCTGATTTAACAGTTTATTGATGATACCAGGGAACACGGTATAGAGTTGTGTCACATTATTTCATGTTTAGTTATATTTCAATAATCCTGTGTCATCGATATTCTTGATTATTTTACTGATTTTTTGCATCAATAAACAACTATCTTGGGAAGTAATTTAATATTTATTCATTTCCTATTATCAAAACATATATTTTACTGTTTCTGTTCAACCTTATTTAATTTCAAAAGAAACAAACATGCTATTAAAAGGATGTTTCTATTCACCCCTTACCTGCGGGGTGATTAGAAACACCATGTTTTTTTGTTTTTTTATTTCAGGGAAATAAAATATTAAAATAATAATACATGAACAGATAGGCTCTATAGAGACCTGAGTTTGGGTAATAAGTCAGTCATTATAGGTATATTTAGAGTAATATATATGCAAGAAGTTTTGCTTCTATTCACCCCACTGTTTCTATTCACCCCGTTTTACGGTAGCCAGAACAATCCGGGGGAAAAAACCTAGACCAATATCAAGTAATGCTGAAAGTAAGAAATATAACACCATCTGAACCCTCCTAGTCTTTGCATTTTTTCGTAGTAACGAGTAGAAGATGATTCAAGAACTTGATTCTACTTATTTTGCTTTAAGTACATAACTACATATGTGTTTAAAACTATGTACATCAGTGCTGTAACATATTTCATGTAAAGTATGTGAGTTTAAAACTAGCAATTCACTGTTAGAAATTTCCTCATGCAATTACGGTTAAATGACCGGCAGCAGTTCACTGTTAGAAATTTCCTCATGAAATTACGGTTAAATGACCGGCAGCAGTTCACTGTTAGAAATTTCCTCATGAAATTACGGTTAAATGACCTGCAGCAGTCTGTCCATCTAATTTACCGTTAAATTTACGGTTTGGAACATTTTTCTATCTTTACGGGACCTAACCATCTCCAATCAGCTTGGTTTAAAAAGCCATAAAGTTTACGGTTTTATAACCATTTAAAAATGGTTTCAAAATTTTTACCGTTTTTGAACCATTTCGAGGCGTAGAAACCGCAAACGAAGCTTTCGGGAATCGAACCCGGGTGTATGGCACACCAACCTTGCTCTCTAACCATCTGCACCACACAAAGCAGTCGTTTATTTATCAATAAATCTTCCTTTTCAACAGGAAAACTGCATTAAAATTGAGATTTCAGTTTTTGATTGGATCTAAAGCCATCTTTGGTCTAAATTTACTGTATATTGACGAAAATCATTTTTTTTTTGCTGAAAAAATTAAAATACAAACAAGCTTCAGCAGTTGAAATTATGGGTTCGCTCATCCGCAAACAGTTCGGAAATCCGATGCCTCCAATTTTTGATTTACGTGTGTATGTCTCTCTATTTAGTAACCACAGCTTAAGCAACTTTTTTTTCTTCTTTTTTTTGTATACACATGCAGATTTGAACTGATAAATCTTTATTTATATTTTAACAAGAACGTACGACCGGTAAGGTTTCGCAACCAAGATGGACGCCCGATTCCTATTGAGCGCTTGAAAATTACGGTTAGATAAACGTTCTTTAGGATAAACAGAGAATAAACGATTTTTTTCGCAATCAGTGGTTTGAGTACCATCTTTTTAATGGTTATTCAACTGTTGTAATTAAATATGGTAAAATAACAATCAAATAAATGGTTATTTTACTATTTTCTTACGGAAACTTTCAACAGTGTTGGATTGAACAGAATCACATGCATTAATCACTTTGTGCAAGGGCTATTTAATTTTAAGAAGGTTAAGTGCAATTTATCTGCAGTAATTGTGTAACAATATAGTATATTTCTTAATAAATATTGATTAAATCTTACATTAAAGTGATTAAATAAAAACAAGTTTGAATTTCTGTCTTTTTTGAGAAACGCACAAAAGGCTCTTTTTGAAAAATCATATAAAATATCTGGGGCAAAAATACACAATATAATTGATAGCAGCTCATTAAGCACTTTTAGGGCAGATTTTCAGTTTTTTAAAAAAATGACTTTTTTGAGTAATTACACTTCAAAAATCGTAATTTTTGAACATTTTCAAATTTGAAACTTTAAATTCTGAGGGGATATGCATCTCAGGCTTACAATAAAATTTGATACAAAACTTCCTTAGCAGCAATTTCGATTTCTACCTCTATTTTGTCAAAAATAAATTTCTTTCATAAGAAAAAAAATCATAAAATCATAAAAATGCGATTTTTTTTTATTTCAAAAACACTTTTTTTTCTTTATCAATAAAGCCAACTAGATTTTTAAAATTAGTGTCTAAATAAAATACCATCCCTTTGTTATTTATAGAAAAAAAATATTTGAATCGGTTAAAAACTTTTGAAACAGTGGCCATTTTAAAAGTGAGTGTTTTGCTGATTTTCTGAAAACTGCCAATTTTGTTCCAACTTTTAAAAGTCTGTAACTAGAAAAGATTTTTTTTTTGCAAAATCCTTTTGGGATATTTTATATGTTCCTTAGTTATAACTATTGTAATTTTTAAAAAAAAATCTGTGAGGATCATGTGACAAGTTTAGACCTGCCTGCCTGATTTGAAATGAATGACCTGCAAAAGATGAGAATTTATCAAAGAAAGTAATGTTTAAGCTTTGAAACTATATTGGCTGTAGAATAGAAATGAAAATTTCAATGAAATTCCATTTTTTAGTGTGTATCTATAAGGGATGTAACGCATGGTGATTTGGCTGAATAGCCGAATACCGAATATTCTGCCATATTTTCCAGGCCGAAGCCGAATATTCGGCGGCCGACTTTTAAAATTTTTAGAAAATCATTGTAATAGAAAGTATCCGTCAAATTTAAAACTATTCACAAAGTCTCAAACACCATTTCCACACAATCTATGATGTATGATTTAAATCTGTTTGTTGAGAATCTAAAACTATTTAAAATTAATGTATTTTCTTTATTGCTTTGAATGTAATAAAACTAAGAATTTCACCAACAAGTGGAACAGAAATGACAGGTTTTAATGTAGTAAGCATTAGCATTAATTTACTAATTTTTTAATTCAAATTAAAGAACTACTATTGCTTATTGAACTTCTACCTTGCTCCAAATAGTTTTATGAACATATTTTAAAAGTTATAAATGTGAATATTTTTATTTTATGGGTTTTTTTACATACCTATTTTTAAAAGACCTATTACAATTTAATGCACTTAACTGGAATATAGTTTTATTTTCAAAAACCCCAATAACTTGTGCTATCTAACTATTCATGATATATTCTAGGCTTTTCAATTTCCCTCTTACCCAATATTCACAATAAATCAGTCTAACCAAACAAAGTCTGACTTCCACTTAGCTTATTTTTCACAAAGTTAATGTCTCATATTCTCCATCATAATTAACTATTTGCCAGCTTTTGGGAGCAAATGCCAAGTACAAAATACAATATTACTATTTTTAAATCTGTTTTTGTTCAGTCAAGCCTAAAACAAGGTTTAAAAAAAGTAGTCTTTTACTAAATTAGTTGTATTTATTAAAACTATATACTGAAGTATTGTTTTGCAATTATTATAATACAATTTTAAATGTTAAAAATCTACTAATATCTTTATTTTCTTCACATTTTTACCGCAGCAGAACCATTCGGCCGAATAGTCCATCAATATTCGGTCAGGCCGAATTTGATCTTACCCAGTATTCGGCCAGGCCGAATATTCGGCTAAAGGGCCGAATAGGTCGAATAACCCCCATCTGAATAGTGGCCGAATATTCATTACATCCCTAGTACCTATATTGCTTCACACATTATGCACCACTGAATAAGAATTAAACTACTCTTGCTAGTCCAGTCAACATATGCATTTAACCTTGCAAAAAGTGGGGTAGAAGATTTTATTTTTTTAACTGGTACATATTGGTATGGAAAAACTGATTTATCCAACATGAAAGATCCCGGGAAAATTTTTGGTGGCCGAAAAACCACCAAAATGTGGCACTTTTTGTTGTTTGTTTGATATATCTTAGAAATGATTGAATTTAGAGAAAAGTTTTCAATGTAAAATTTATAGAGGATAAAATTTCCTCGAACTTTCATTAGTACAACTTTTTTGTAGCATGAATAGCAAATGCGTTACAGCTCCTTAAAGTTTGGCATTTTTTTTCTAACTTATAAAATCGTTTTCAATATCCAAACCGGCAAGCGTCCGGAGTTTTGTTTGCGGAATTTTATTTCGTTGCGCGTGGTCAGCTCGATTGCTGAATTCCCATGGTTCAAAGCGCCCTTTCTCCGATTAAGCAACAAAAAAGTCACTTGTTTTGTCTATAAGTTAAGAAGACATTACAATTTTGCGTATAAAGTAGTGTGTCAGTGTAAATACTTCCGAGAATCCGCCATTTTTGGTCTTGTTCCAAAATTCGTCCAGCGTGCCGAATTTGGGGTTCGGTACTGTGCATGATACTGCAGTGGCGCAACAAGGGGGAACAGATAGCCCATGCCCCTTATTACAGAGTGATAATTTGGAATTTTTACCAAAATATTTTCTTTACTCAATAAAAGAGCAATTTCCGGGGTTTCAGTTCGCACCATTAAAAAGATTATAAATGTTTGAAGTTCAAGTAGAAATTACACTGTGCAACAAATTTGAACTTTTTTTTTTGTCCTTTAGATGAAACTATGTGATTCTATATAAACAAAAGGTGCTTAATTCAAATATCCAAACCAAAATGATCCATCACGTACCGTTTTTGCTGGAGACCTACTTCTCATATTTATACAATTTGGTCATAGAACAATGTAACTACTGCTTACTTATTGAAAACACAAACACAAAAAAGATTTTTCTTGTCCGTTTCATCTTGTGGGCATCTGTTGGTGTGCCCTGATAACAGATTAGCAATATTCAATTCGTATACTTCCATTCTATCGACCGCTGAAACGCTTTTAAAACACAGATATCCTGACGAGACCTTTCCCCATTCTCATGATTAATTATGCCACGGTTTTGAGGAAAGAAGTCCATATGGGAGTCCGAAAAGTGTGGTTTTAATGAAATATAGCAACTTAATAATACAAAAGCATTTTATCATGTCACCATCAAGATTTTCGTAATTTTCAACTTTCTCATTTCCAAGGAAACGCGAGCACACTGATTTAAAGACCATCCAGGCAGATTTTTCGGCTTCTCACTGTTTGTTTTCATACTCTTCATCATGAAAGGACTTCCTTAAGTTGTGGGCAAATAAAAATCCTTTCTTTTAGTTTTGCCTCACTTAATGTTTTAAATTTTTTCCTAAAATGCAAGAAAGTCGCTCCTTCTCTGTCCAGAGCTTTTTCAAATATTTCGATAAACAAAGTTTAATATACAATTGTGGGGAAAAGGCACATTGTAGATTTACAAGTGGCTAATTTAATATGCTTTTGCCATTCAAAATTTTGAAATTTCCTTTGTGTTTGCAGAATATGCTATAGGAATGAATAGGAAAACAATATTTAGATGGAAGAGCACCTATAAACAAGCGCCACTCTACTGAATTGTGCTCATGTCCTAATGCTTGAAGCACTACATTCACATCACAGCAGCATACTACTTTTTTTTTCTCCGCAAAATAGTATAAAAAATGTTTTTGTCGTCTTGTAAAAAACTCGAAACTTCTAGAAGTAGATAAAGCTTTTGTTGCCAAAAAATGTCGCTAAAGTAACCAAAGTTCATTAAAAAGGTCTCTAGAATGGCAACGATTTTACTGTCAATGAGAAAGATATAATTTATAATAAATTAAGTCGATAAATTACGAAAATATGCACATTTATCCAGAAAATGCATAAAAAGCTAAAATGTGGAATTTTGGAAAAATGGTCCGTGATAGGCAAAACATAATTGCAGATTCGTAATTCTCAGCCAAAAATACGTAAGAAACAGACATTTTCATCCAAAGGACATTTTTCGTGTTGCACAGTGTTATTTATTAAGAAAATGCATAGCGGCATTGCTGAAAAGTTTATATAATTTCCAAGATCCACTTAGAAAGGGAAATGAAAAATAAACAAAAAAGAAAAAAAAACATCCGCACAAACCCACACAGTCAGGCTGAATTAATGCAGGGAAAAAAAGGAAGGGAAAAAAACAAAACACTTATCGTAATGCCTTATATCAACCGATCACCCTATTCAAGGGTGGACCTAGAAAATCTTCAAGGGGGGGGGGGGGCGATTTTGGAAGTCTCGGGGTTCTTCTCTTGGGGGTCTTCGAAATACATTAAACTCACATAGGAGTATCGACGTAGTATTCACTTGAATCAGCCCAAGGGGGGAGGGGCGATAGCTTCATCGCACCCCCCCCCCTAGATCCGACGTTGCAGCTATTTTGATAAAATCAAACCAGACGTGACGTATGCGCAAGTTCTTTCATGGCTCTGCCTTAGAATATCGGAAAGTACATCATTAGATTGTTTAGTTAACCATACTCAAGTTGCAGATGCAGACGACCACCCGCATGTGACTAGCTAAGTTTTTATGGGTTTGATGGGCATAGTTGATGGTGGGAGTCTTAACACGTCGAGATAACTTTTGTGTGCAAGTACAGAAATACACCTTATAATAGCATTTTTTTCCTTTTAGCAAGTAATTACAGATTAGATTCTCGCTGCAAAGGCCCATTTATTAGACAAATTCAGTGATACGGTCAAAAAATGATTTGTTTATAAAGCATATCAATTTTCATTAAGTTTAATATTCAGGTTTGTGTTACAAAAAAGTTACACGTACGAAGCTTGTGAGAGGATGGGTCATCTTTGTAAAAATTATTTGTTGCTCTTTATTGAATGATTGTGCTGCTTTTATACCTCTTGCAGAGCTGCGCACAACAGCTAGTTATTAAAAATCAATAGAATAACTAATAAACATCTATTGAGATCAAATATAATGCAATATACTAGTTTAATTTGAATGTTGAATTGAAAACTTCTCAGCACCTTTGAGACCGTTCCTAAATGATGTCACCCCTTTTTCCCATATAATTGACACCCCTCCCCTTTGTCACAATATGTCACACTTCAACATACCCCTCCCCCCTTTATCACGTGCCACGCTATGTTGCATGCGCATGATGTCACACTTCTTGTTACCCCTCCCCTTGTCACAATTTGTCACAACTTCAAGCACCCCCTCCCTCCTCGAAGCGTGACATCATTTATGAATGATTCCTTTATGCGGCTTCACATGAGTGAGCAGCCACGAGGCTGAAGACTGACTAAACCTCAATTTATGTGGTCTCTATATTTTTGAACCAGCTCCCAGATGAGAGACCGTCACCTGGGGATGTCACCCCCAGAGGTATCGTTTCACTTAGAGGACATTGGAGCCACGACGGATTTTCCGTGCACCAGCTCCCTTTAGCGTACATGGTCCCAAACAACCAGCCGTGAGAGTTTGTCATCCTCCCAAACCTCAGTCAATGTTGCTTCTTTTTCGGTGCTCTGTGGGTATCGGAGCTTCTACCGACTGGCCCCACTGCGGGACAATAAATAAAAATTAAATTCGGTAATGGTTTTGCTCTGACCAAAACCCGAACACAGTTGTTTCGTTCGATTTCAATTAGTCGATCAAAAGTTACTTCCGATATTAGCAGTAGCTTTTTTGAAATTTTTGGTTTCTCGAATATAACTCATATACATTCTGTTAAAAGTAAAACACACATTCAAATGAAACTTCCGCATCCGCTATTAAAAAATTATCATTTTAGGCATTTTGACAGATTAAAGCTAGAATTGTGCCGCCGGCAGCGGAATGCGGGTACTGAAAAATTGGTCAAAAAACTTCTAGCCAACCACTTCAGCGCCCCTCCTCCCCCCAAGAAAGCGAATAATAATAATAAATAACTTATCGATACAAATGTTAAAAAGTTGTAAAAAGAATATATCAGCAAATTTCAGAAACGAATGCTATAGTTGTGAAAAGTACAGAATGGAATCTTTAACCAAATATAGCCGGCATGGGGGCGTCGCGGTTAGGCCCGGGGTTCGTACGCCCCAAGCCAGAGGATCGAGCCTGGCAGTGTTGGTGTAAAGTTAAAAAATTGCACGTTATTTATAGCGCAAATAAGTATTAAAATGTAGACATACGTTTCGGGATTATTCCAAGCAATCCCGAAACTTATGTCTGCATTTTAATACTCATTTTTGCTATAAATAACGTGCAAATTTTCAACTTTACTTGTGCACAAAGTTCCTTTTATTAATTAGTGTTGGTGTATTTTCAAGATGAAAAAATCGTCTGAACCTATGTCGTATGTCTATGCGGCATGTAAAATACCCCTTGAGTAGACATTTGGCTTGGATACTTACGGCTCAATTAAATCCCTAGTGCAATTTCGCATCAACAGAGTCCGGGTGCTTACCCTTCCAGGTGAAGAAACCGAACGTCAAAATTCTCCTGTGACGATGGTACCACACTCATTGTGGTGCCACTGAAAGAAATGGTACCAATCTCTCATAAACGCAATAGGTCTGCAATTGGCAGATGCCAACAGCAGCCCATTAGAAATTGAAAAAAAAAAAAAAAAAAAGCTTTAAACAAATTATGTGTAGGTCAATCTTTCAAAATATGAAAAATTTTTCATTGATCAAGGACAGAAAGTGTAAAACATTTTTGCATAATTTTATTTGATAAAGATCAAAAGAGTGGATAGTGTCAGGGTGCAATCAGGAGAGTGGTTTTGGGGGGATTTAATTCTCTCCCAGAACCCTCGGTTTTAAACTATATTGCCAATTTAAAAAGATATATATGTATATAATTTTAATTTCTAAATGTTCTGTGTTTTCATAAAAACTGTTTTAAACTCTCTGTAGTGTCTAGATTCTACTTCTTCTAGTGGATTCTCATGTATATTCGAGGATAATTGTTTTTTAGAGTGTATATGGGTCATGTCAAGTCATCCAAAATCTGAGAAAAAATTTACTTCACATTTTTTGATTTTTTCCAAATTTAGCTTATCAATTGTACCCTTCAAGATAATTAAAAATCCAAATTTTTAGATTTTTATCTTCTGTAGTTTTTTAGTTATCAGGTTTTGATTTTGTAAAAGACTTAGATGTATGCTTCAACACAAAACAGGCCATAACTCATCAACAAATAGAGATTAAAAGTTCTAGTAAAAAGCATTTTGAAGTATATTCAATGATGTTTTATATGATATGCATCATGACTAATTTCATAAAAATTTTAAATTTTAAAAAATGCCCTAAAATTTAAATTTCAAATTTCTCGAAAAACGTACAATGAAAAATTTTCAAAAAATTCTCAAATATGTCCGTCCATTTATCTTTGTCTATGCAAAATTTCAACTTGAGATCTCAATGGGATCATATTTTCCTGAATTTTCAAAAATATTTGATTAAAAAAATGCATATTTTTCAGATTCAAATATTTTAAGACGATGGTTTCTTAAAGGCAATGATTTAGTTAGCCTTCTAAACACATCTATGCATACGTGAACAAGCATGAAAATTTCTGTGCATGACATGAACACGTTCAAAGTTTATTTGAGGGAAGGAGTGCAACAAACATACACCTTTTTGTCTTATCATAGCTCCGTATTTTAAAGTATTGTTTTCAAATAATTCAATAATTATTTTAAAATGAACAAATTTACTTAATTTATGCATTAATAATATTTTTTTCTGACTTATTTTTTGTTTTCAGGTATATTTTAATGAGATATTAATGATATGAGGGGAAAAAGTATTTAATTAAATTTATCTAAAATGGTGATGGAGTGGCACAGCTGCTAGAGTTTGCAACTTTTGATTGTTTGTCTTGATTTGCGCTTATGAGCTTCTATTTGACGAAGCAAGACAAAAAAAAATGTAGCTTACTCCCAGCCCCCCCCCCCTTTGAATAGGTTTAGGGTTATAAATAAAGTTGGAAAAAAAGGAAGCATTATAAACAAAAACAGAGTTATTTGTTTTCTCTATATCCTAACATTTCTATACCTCACCTCCAAAGCAGAAATAAAAAATAATATAAGGAAGGAAATTTAAAGCAATTGAAACACAGGTGTTGCAAAAAGATAAACAATGAAGGGCTGCGATCAAAAATGGAATGAAATAGAAAGAAGTTAGTTTGAAAAAGGAATTATAAACAAATAAAATAAAAACTATAAGGGTATATTACATGTGAATATGATGAAAAGTTGTGGCTGGCTGAAGAAATTTCTGCAGATGGTGCAAAAAAAAAAAATTTGACTCTTATTTTTTTACACCCTTCAGAAAATTCGTCAATATTTTTTTACCCACAACAAAAAGACATTTTATCAGTTTTAATCGATTAAATTTTGACTTGTGGGGGTTCCAGAACTCCCACTGGCCGCACATATTGTATATCTGAAAATAAATCAATGAAGCAACAGCCAAAATTAAAACAAGACATTTGTCCACAAACGATTGAAGCATTTGTTTGAGTTTAATGTAAATAACTTGGGTCACCTTTAAAAAGGGACTGTTCACATTTTCTCCCTCTACAGTTTGTTTGTTTTTTACAGCTATAGTAAATATTTATATATATGTAGTGTCATTTCTTATACTATAGTTGATTTTACAAAATACTTTTTAAACGATACAGTAAAAGAAGTAAAATTAAGAATACGCTGCAAGTTTCATTATTTTGTATTGTGTAGTAAAAATTACCATTTTTTCTTAAAAGGTTTTTATTCCCTACTCTTAGATGGGACACATTACTAAAGTTCTGGAGTACATTCTTACTAAAAAAATTTCTGATTGTTGAGATCACACTTTCTTAAAACTATCTTAAAATTGCTTAAATCTGCAAAATATGCATTTTTTTTCATAAAGCAAACATTTTTGAAAATTCGGGAAAATATGATCCCATTGAGATCCCAAGTTGAAATTTGGCATAGAAAAAGATAAAATAAACAGAGATAGTTGAGAATTTTTTGAAAATTTTTCATTATACGTTTTTGAGAAAATTAAAATTAAAAATTTAAGGTCATTTTTTAAAATTTAAAACTTTTATAAAATTAGTCATGATGCATATCATATGAAACATCATTGAATGTACTTCAAAATGCTTTTTACTGGAACTTTTTATCTCTATTTGTTCATGAGTTATGGCCTATTTTGTGTTGAAGCATACATGTAAAAATGTGAGTTTTTTACAAAATCAAAACCTGATAACTAAAAAAACTAAACAAGATAAAAATCTAAAAATTTAGATTTTTAATTATCACGAGGGGTACAGTTGATGAGAGAAATTTGAAAGAAATAAAAAAAGTTTAGGTAAAATTCCTTGGATCACTTGATATGGAGAGATCCATATGTATAATTGAGCGCTATTAATGCTTGTTTTCGTAAAATTTGTTTTAGCTGTTGATGTTTTTTTAATCAGATTGACTAAATTTGCTACGCTAATAAGTCAATTAAACTAAATTATCAAACCGACAATAAAGAAGAAGCATAATTTGATCAAGTCTTCGTATCTGATATAATTTAATTTGATCAAAAGAAATTAGATTCGAAATATAAATAAAACATAGATGAGAAACTTTTAATGATTAAAAAAACAATTAAAGCAAAAAATGAAATTTTTATGTACTGAAGACGGACATATTTTCAAGATTTGAAAGCATGTGTGTTTTGTTTTAGCTGGAGAGGTTAAGCAATTTTTCTGACGCACTCATACGTATTGCAGTAATTTATGCTGGAAATAGCGTTTCCATGGGAGCTACTCCATGGCGCATTCCGCATTAAATAAAGAAAAAACATAGAGTTGCTCTAAAATGTACTAGATAAATAGATCAATTATTTCTGAGATGACGCAGCGGTTTTCGGTTGCGCCTACTGCAGTGATTGGTCAATTCCTGAATCTTTGTCTCAGAAGTCTCAGATCGATTTTAGAATGCGATCCGGAAGGGTTGACAATAGGAGAGGTGACTTCTAGCTCCAACTGTTGCATCCTCCTCTTGACACTCCGGTGATGGCAAGCTGGAATAATTTATCAGCTTGCGCTATGGATACAAACATCAATTCAAGAGAATTAAAGGCTAATTTGGATTCGGTGAAAAAGAAATCCGTGAAACGAAATTTCCATCATTATAAGGTAAGATATGTAAGGTGGACATAGTGACCTTTTGAAACTTGCTATTACCGAATCTTAAAAGTCAAAGATTATAATTTAAAAATAACCTCATTTTAAAAATCCAATGAATGGCAATCCAGTGAAAAAATAGTCACGAAAAAATAAAAAACTTTAAATAGATCTCCTGGAAATTTTGTTCTTGTGACATAGTGCCTTATACCGCCCAGGTACAGTTTATGTTTCTTTTCGGCAAAAAATTAACCAATGTCTTTTTAATTATTCAGCTCGCACTCAGTAGTTTGCCGTTTAAAAGACATTTTTAACAGTTGATTTTCTTAATCGCTTTGTCTATAATTTTTTCATAAACGTATCTTTCTTCAAACGGTTGACAAAAGAGTTGAATTTGTAAATGAGGAAAAAATATTGGAAGAGTTTAATGAACGCGCGAAAAGTTGTTGATTGGTAAACTTTTGACACTAAATAACGGTATAAACCATGTCGATTCAGGTAGCTGTGTTACCTTCATAGTCTCAGAAATGTTTGAATTGAACATATGTTAAAATTTAGATCAAACTGAAATATAGGTATGTTTTCGCATTTATCAAAAACAATCCTGGCCCGAGATACAAGCCGCCAAAGATGGCGCCTGCGGCGCAATTTATCACTTGCGATTTTCGACAAAAACTTTTAAGTGCTCTATTTCGGGAATGGTGCAAGATGCGGTTTTTTTATTTGTTTTATTTGAAAGATAATTATATTATGTTTAAAATGAGAGGTTACATCTTAAAATTTCTGTTCTACTTTTTTTACTGCAGCTTTCTAAAAATTTAAAAAAAAAACATTTTTTAAAAATTTTTGTCTAAAAAAAGCCAATTTCAAATTTTTAAATTTTTTTACTGTTATTCAATACGATTGAGTACTACATTCCCTGAAAAGGAGAGCTTCCACTTCTGCGTTTAATGGTTTTTAGAAAAATTAAATATTTTGCCATATATTTTACCAGTTTTGTTTATAACATAGTCACATATTGGTCTCCTGAAATCAAAATTATATTAATTTAATTTTCTTAATAAATATCGGAAATATATTTTCGCCCCCCCCCCTTTCCACCAAAAAAAAAAAAAACCCGGCAGACATTTCCCAATTATTAATTTTTTTTAAAATCATGATTTTGTCATGCCCTAACACTTATTAAGAAAAAAATGCCATGTCAAAGAAAAGTGAATGTGGATAAGTTTGATTTCATGAGACCAATATATGATTATGTTATAAACGAAACTGGTAAAATGTATGGTAAAATCTTAAATTGTTTCTAAAAATAGTTAGATTAAAAAAAAACAACAACGTAGTTCTCCCTTTCAGGGAATGTAGTAGGGGAGATTGGGGTAAAATGGTCGGCTGGGTTTAAAATGGACCACTCCCTATTATCTATATTATTACTTTCTTCTAATGTTTCATATTTTGGTACATAGATGGTAGCATTAAAATATTGATAATTACTTTGCAACTGTGTATCTAGATGACAATTCAACCGTTGTGTTCTAGAAAGTTATTCTTTCTTTTTTTTAAATAAAGAATTATGATTTGAAGGATGTTACGCAACACAATAAAAAGATAAGATCATATATTATTATATTCAATGTAACTAAATTAATTTAATAAAAGATTTGGTTTTTTTTACTCCATTTCTGTATTTCATGTACTTTTCTAGTTGATATCATAAGTGGAATTAAAAATTGATAAATTATTTATTTTTATTGAGTAAATTAATCATTGATTCTATGTAATGTGCATTTGAAAATGTTATATGTGTATTATACTTTCAAATTTAATCCTGATTAGACCTCAAAGAAGAGTAAACATTCATTTAATTTTAATCCAGCTTTTTTCTGATTTAGATTTTATTCAGTTGATTTTGAATATTTATACTTTAATAAATATTCAATTATAACATGCTATAATTAAATATTTCTATAAAAAAATTATACGTCTTTAAGTTTATAGCTACAGATATTATATATAAATTGAAATAAAATTAATTTTAAAAGGTACAACTGCCACGCAATAATTTTCCAGATCATGTACTTAAAGTAAACAACTAATTTTCAACTGATTAAACTTATATCATTACAAAGAATATGTTTTGATTTTTTTCATTTCATCGTCATTTAAGTTATTAAAAAGAATATATTTTTTATTTTTGATTATTTCATCATGTATATCTGTGCTACATGAAGTTATATAGAAGGCAGTAAAAAGTGTTCAAGATGATAAAAAATCTATTCGTTCAGTCTGTAAACATTCCACACACAACCCTACTACCGTTGTATACAAAAGTATAAAGTTTCCAAATTGAAGGAACTAGAAAGTGGTAACAAATCAGCCGTTAGCTTTGCGCCAAACTATACGCTAAAGGATGATTCCACGGCAACGGACGTTACATTTATACAGCATTTTTCAACTTCAACGAGCTTTCTAACAAACTTCTTGGATATTTTTTAGGTTTTTTAATTTTGGCTAGTAAAAGTACATGTGTTCAAAGTATGCAAAAAAATTTTTGAAGATATATATGTATTTGCTGTCTGTTAAAAAAAAATGCTGAAATTTCGTTACGTGTGTTACTCTCCGTGTAACACACGTAACGAAATTTCGAAAAAAATTTTAACATACAGCAAATACATATATATCTTCAAATTTATTTTGCATAATTAGAACACATGTACTTTTACTAGCCAAAATCAAAAAACCTAAAAAATACGCAACAAGTTTGTTAGAATGCTCGTTGAAGTGGAAAAATGCTGTGTAAATGTAACGTCCGTTACTGTGGAATGACCCTAAAACAGATATTTTCTAAGGAAGAAGAAATGAGTTCCAGACCCCACGGTGCCACAAGAAAACAGCAGACTTGCAGTGACACAAAAATCTTTTGGTGTATCATTTGCAAATTTCAATGTGCGTTAAATGTAAGTTTTATATGCATAAACCAATATAATATTCCTTTATGTTTTGTACTGTTAAAGGATGTACTACAATAATTTATTTTTTAAAAATTTGCCTGTGGTCCATAGTACCTCATGCCATGAACCATTTTACCCCGGGTACGGGGTAAAATGGTCCACTTTCTCCCTTTCTATTAAAAAAATTATAGTAAAAAGTATGCACAATAATTAATTTCGATTGAGTATATTATAAAACCTAATATATAGGTAATGTGCTTGGATATTTTCAGGCTTAAAAAGACATTATTTTGAGTGTAAGCGCTCAAAATTGTCAAAAATGCTCCATTTTACACCAGTCGCCCCTACTCAATGGTATTGACCAACAGTAACAAAATGAAAATTTTTAAGATTGTATTTTTTTAGAAAAAAAATATAAAAGATTTTTTTTTTAATTCAGAAGGTTTCAGCAAAAATAGTTGAACAGATATTTTAAAATGTAGTCTCTCATTTTAAACCGAATATAATTATCTTTCAAATAAAAAGATGCATTATAATATCTTGCACCGTTCAGGAAATGGAGCCCTAGAAAGTTTTTGTCGAAAATCGCAAGTCAGAAATTGCCCCGGAGGCACCATCTTTGGTGGCCTGTATCTTGCGCCAAGATTTTTTTTTGAGCAAAACAAAAACATACCTATAACTCACTCTGTTCTAAATCTCAACATATGTTCAATTCAAAAACTTCTGAGACTATGAAGTTAAGAGTTAGTTACCTGCCTGAATTAACATGGACTGTGCCTAACATACCTATTTACTTTATATATTTATGCATTTTTCTTATTTTTAGTAAAAAACGCATTAAAAGATAGTTTAGTGTGCATTACTGGAAAATGCTAAGCTCTTTTTCTTCTCTTCTATATGCATTTTCATCACTATTTCCTTGTTACGCTGCGATTTGAAACGACAACAGGAATGAAGCCAAGGCAGCCCTTATAGGGCGAGTGAGATTGCGCACAATGATGGTCCGCGCACATGGGGGACGGCTTTCGATAATAATTAGATTATATTAACAACAACTGCAAATAAATTGTCAAATAGCTAAAAAACAAATAAAGTTTGCCTAAAAAGTATCTTGCAGTACCCTCGCGCCGATGAAAATCAGAGAAACTAATGAAAATTCAAGCAATTAACATTCGAAAAGCAAGCAATAAAAATTACGTTGTATCATACATTTTCGGAGAAAAAGCTTAGTAGTAGACACTGTGTGGTTGTGGCTGTACAACTCTCTAAAATCGCGGTGCACTCACACCTCCCCTTCCTTCCCTCCAAAAATTCAAGTGCGCCATCTTACCAGGTTTTACCTTATTGTCTGATATTCTATTGCATTAAGGCATCATATTTAAAATAATAAATAAGGAATTAATCAAAATTATTTTATTCTTATTTTAGACATTTTTTATGAGACATTTTGAACAATATATCAAATATTTTCTGAAACGTTCCGTCATAAAAAAATAATTTTAGAACGGAAACGAAGTTATTTTAAGCACTGCAAAGTCTTTTATTAAATTGGTGGAATATACATATATTATTATAATAAACAGAACATATATAATTGATAAAAATCATTTTGGAAAGTATACGTAAGTGAAGTAATTTATTTTAAAAATGAGAAAATATAATGTTTCAAATAAATCAATAGATATCATAGAAGTTTAATTGATACTCTTTTATTTACATAGTTACAAATAATGTTTCAGCTTCAAGTCCCAGCAGCATATAAACAATTTTATCGCACTAGAGGGTACAGTACTCCTGCTTTGAGAGTCAGTAGTGACGAAGCATACGAACAAAGAATGAATGGTATGTATTGTAGAAACAGAATTTTTTTTAAAAATTTAGAATAGGCATGCATACGCGTTTAGTTATTTTGTGGTCACTTATACAAATAAATAAATAATCCTAAGGCCTCGGCTAACAGGTAGGGTCTGGTGGAGAAAAGTACAGTAAATAAATATATAAATAAACAAATAAAAAATAAAAGTAAGTACGTAGGTAAAAAAAAAATCAGAAAAGTGGAGCAATCTGAACAGGTAGTTCAAAAGACAGCATCGGTTTCAAAGCTATCTTATTCCCTCGCAAAGATACTGTTTATAGATTCTTGCTGATCTATATATCTTGAAAAAGGAGAATTAAAAAAGTGTTCCTGCAAAGTACCTTCAGAATATTCGTAAAAATGGTTGCTGGATAGGAATTTTGATAGAGTGGTACTTTTAAGTACCATCAGTTGATGATGGGTTAAGCCAAACTGAGCATATTTTGAGGCTGAAATTTAATCTTTAAATTTACTGAATTGCTAAAAAGTATTCATGTAGAACAATGCTGAATTTTCTGCATAGTTGTGAAAACAGCTAAGAATTTGCGGAAATATTTGCCATTTTATTTTATTTTTATCCAAATAAAAAATGGCTAAGAATGTAAGTTAATGTTCATTTCTGTTCATATTCCAAATAAACAAGCCCATAGTAATACATATAAACTAGAAATTTTACAAAAATGTGTTAAACATTTTTGTAAAATTTCTGAAAATAATTGTTAAAATTATGTACATTTTCCTAAGTTTCAAATTTTAACGCTTTACAGGAAACTTTCCTGATAACTTTATTTTGAGAGTTAAAATTTCGTATGTTCTCGAGGGAGAAAAGTTAAATGAGGAATATCCTAGGAAGCATAGCTTATCAAAAGCCTTTTGAGACACACTTTTCTCCACCAGACCCCTACCTCTGAGCCGAAGCCTTAAGATTGCTTGCGCATGAGGATGGCTGTTTTTTTTTTGACACACTACACAGGATATGCCACACCTGCAGTTTTCCCTTCATGTTATACACTTTAAAAATCGATTTGCAAAAATCATATGTTCCGAATCGTTTTTTTTTTTTTTTTTGTTTCCTTGTGTATTTGTATTTTGAACTTCTCAGTTCTAGTTAAAGTCCTATACCTATGTTTTATTTTTTATTGCTGAGGAAGAGGCATCTTTTGAACTAAGTTAATGCATACAAATCACATGAAGTGGGTAAAAACAACATTTTCTGAAATGATTTGGCATTTAACCATGTAGTCTAAATCATACGAAAATCATAATTTTTACAAGAAACGTGTTCTTTCTAACTTTTTAACTCATATATCATGACCACTAATAATAATGTCAAATTTTGCGATTTTTAGAACCATTTGGAGTCCCCTATGTCCCCAAAAAGAAGGAAGGATGTTCATCTTGCTGGCATCTGAGACAAACCCTCGATCTTACAATTGAGAAACTGAATCGTATTTTAAGAGCCCAACGCAAGGAGAAGGAAGAAGAGGTAGTTAAGTCAACAGGCCAATCTAACCAAGCCCGGAAACTCTACTTCCGCAAAGAGCGAAAGCAAATAAATGACACAGGTAAGCACAAAGATAACTTTAACAGGTTCAAAGAAGACATTAGAGGTAAGATTGTTTCCTAACATTAATAGCATCTGTTTTATATTTGCGTTCATTTATTATAATTTTATATTATAAATATTATCTTATGTGTTCACAGAATGTGATAGCACTTTCTAAATTAATGTTGCACTTATTAATAAATTGTTAGAAAAACAATTTTAACTTATTTTGTTACATTAAACTAAGTATAAACAAAATGTAAAAAGATAACTTATTGGATAATCTTGATATTTAGTCATATTTTGAATTTATTAATGACACGAGTATTGAATTGTTTTATTCATTATGAATACAAAGTAGTTATTAAGTAGAGTATCAAAAATCTACTTTGTAAGTATTTATGAAATATGTAGAGTAATTAAACTGCAGCGATGATGATCAAAATTAATTTTAGACTCGTCATCATGAAATTCATATTTTTAGACTGTTTTAATACCAGACTGGAAAAAATAAAAAATAAAAATAAAAATGGCAGCCCTTGCTTCCAAATCAGTGCTCGCAGAAAACAACTTGATTTTATACACTCTAACCTGTTTTTGTGGGGTTGATAGAAACTTCAGAAAAGAAACCGCATAAATTTCTTGATGAAATTTCTTTACGTAGCTATAAAATAATACATTAATTGCAGCTCGTTGAAAAAAAATATGTGTCCCCTATTAGAATTTGAAAATAATAATAATAATGATAATAATAGCAGTAATAATCACGCACACACACATATATATATGGGAGGTGGGGCACATGAAAAAGAGGTTGTACAAGCTCGTGAAGATCTTATACATTGATGGTAAGAAGATCTTTTAACTTCTACGTTAAAAATATACAAATTTTTTTCTTTCTTCTTTTTTAAAAAGTATTACCATTATTGCTTCAGATTTAAATAATTTTAGGAAATTAACATATTGGAGTATAGTGAAGCTGAAAGGAATGAAACACTATTTCTTTAAAATATTATTCTTATTTCACATTAATAGCTGAAATACCATTCATCTAATGCATTCGTTAAGCATTAGTTAATCACTCTTAAGGAAATTAAAAACATATTATATCAAGGAAGTGCTATTTTATTAGCTTATAAGTAGGAGTGTAGTGAAGATGATGCGTTTTTAAGATTATTCATATTTAACATTAAAAATTGTAATGCCAATTTTTCATCTAATTAATTTTTATCTTATTAATTGATTAATTTGAAATTAATAAAATATAATCTCAACCAAGTATGGTTTTGCCGATAAAATGCTTTTAATTATTAAAAAAAAACGATTAGCATTGTGAACCATTTTATTTTAATATCCTCATATTTTGAATGTTTTCAATTACAGCACACATTATGCTGCAGTTTGATCCAAAGTAAATTATAAAATATCAAAAGCAGGAAAAGTAAAAAAAAAAACAACCCTGGTTATTTGATTTTTACCCAATTTGTTATTTAAAAATTGGAATGCCCAAGTAAAATGACCACTCAAATGGCAAACGAAACAATGATTTCAATAAAAATTGTTTTTTCTCTTCTGTTGCGTTCTGTCACTCATCAGCATTGCCTCAATCAAGAGCATTCCAGCACTAATAATGTTACAAGTACACAGTAAAATCTTCAGCAAAAATTTATGATTTTCAATGGTTATATATTTTTTTCTTTATAGAAAAAGAAGATGGCACAATGGGAATAGAAGAACAAACTGTTCATAAAACAGAAGACGAAGATGAGAAACAGTATAAATTATTCAAACATGAGAAAAATTGTGATTTCTGCAAAAAACTTCGACAAGCAATGTACTTGAGAGCAATAATGTCAAATGAAGCTGCAGCAGCCAAGAAAAATGTCCCTATCATCAACAAGCTCGAAATAAACCCATTTTCAACAAATGAAGAGATAAGGAAAGGCAATTTTACCTATCAGGAAAAGGAGGACATCATGCTCGCAGAAATATTCAAAAAGTTTGGAAAAGCGGGAAACAGCCCTCCAGACAAACCTACAGAGCAGAAAAAAGGTCAGTTTCTACATTAACGGCTTCATGAATTTCGTCTGCTTTGTTATTTTTAATTTTGTTAAACAAGTAATTTTTTATTCAGTCTCATGTTAAAGTAAAAGTATAATATTTAACCTCTTCATTCCAAGTGTACCCAATTGGGTACATTTTAAAATACAGTTTATTAAGTACTGCTTGTGCAATTTGGAAGCTAAAACACACTTTTGAAATTAATCAACAGATAGTTTACTTCGTTTTAAACATGAAAAACATGGGAATTGGGCATTAATTATTATTTAAACTAATTATTAATTAAAATTACAAAAAATAGTTATTTTGTTTTGTAATCTTTTTTTTTTAAATCAGAGAACCAAACAATTGCGTCAAAATTTTTGTGCTTAGTTCTGGGGTCTGAAGAGGTTAAACTAATCAATTTTCTGGATCTAAAACTAATATAGTTGCTCTAGATCTTCCTAAGCTTATGGGCTGATTGTAGAAACGATAGTTGAAGTTAACAATTTTATAAATTTAAGCTTGATGATTTTTCAGACAAAATTTTCAATATGTGAAAATAAAATAGGCATCACTAAATACTATTTGTATAGTAAAAAAGGTAAAAACAAAGCGTTAATTTGCACTAGTTAAGTGTCAAACTAGGTGAAACATAGCTAAAATGTAGTTAGTTTTAAAGCTGTAGTGTTACATAAATTTTAATATTATAAAAACGAAATTACAAGCTTAAAAAAGGTAGGTATAAGTATAAAGGGATATTCTAAAAAATTAACTGATATCGAAGTATTATTATAATACATGTGCAGAACCGGAACATGAATAAAGAGGAAGCAACCAAAGGCTTAAGTTGATAAGTATATAGGGAGATTCTTAAAACTTAACTGATACAGAAATATAAGTATAATACATGTGCCGAACCGGAACAAGAATATAGAGTAAGCGACAAAAAGCGTAAGTTGAGGTAGAAATTTTAGTTTTTCATGTGAATTTGCTTGAAAAAGTAGATATGAGATTTTTAAACAAGTTCCTTGTTTAAAAATCTAAATAATTCAGTTATTTTCTTTTTCTTTTTTATCTTTTCTTTTTTTTTTTGGGGTGGGGAGAAATGCAGTTTTGTGAGCGAGAGGAAATATTCTTCACACAAAAACTTATAAAAACAATCTTTTCTAAAAAGTATCATGTAAAAGAAGATAAGTGACGATGAAAAAGTCTGCTTTAAGTAGAACTTTGGCAAATGTCAATGCGACAGGTGGGCTACACGAACAGAGTTTAAATTTATGTTATTGATTTAAACATTTCACTAAGCTGATTTTAAATGCAGTGCAGTGCCGACTTTCAATGTTGTTTTAAAATAATAGCAATTAATGATTCACAGTTTCAACATTCATGAATGTGCTTCTCTCACTGGCTGGAACATTGAGTTTAATTTTGGAAGGTAAGTTTTTTTTTTTTTTTGCTCTATATTGGTTTCTTAAAAATTAAAAAAAAGGTAATGCGTACACTCCTAACTTACTAAAATCTACATTAAATCCGTATAAGAAATTAGCTATTTCTAAAACCACTTTCATAGATGACAAAGAAATTTGTTATAAATATAGTACTCAATGTTTATTTTATTGATTTTGGATACGTAGAATTAGAAATAAAAAAAAAGAGTCAGACAAAAGTAATCATATATTACTTCATTAAAATATGAGTGCACTAATTAAATAATTAGTTAATATATCTTATGCATACTTAATCTATCAGAAACAAGACTTTTCTGATTTTTTAAAAATATAAATTAGTTTTTTTTTTTTTTGGTTAATGGAGAAGTCTGTAGTTATTTAAAACAATTAATTTCCTCGTGGAGGCGAAAATTTTTCTTTCGTGTAACAAATGTAGCAACATTATTTGCATCGCTTTAATGCTGTTATGATTCCGTACTGTCGTAAAACTATTTTTTAACATTTACTGTAATTGTAGCTGCTGTTTTGATTGACTTTGAAAGTTCCAAATTTGTCCATTGTAAAGAGGTTCAAAATATGTGGTTTTATGATGCAATATGAATAATCCAATTATTTCGATTCAACTGCATCTAAGCAGTCATTGCTGTCAATAAAAGAAAAGCTCATATTCGTTTTTTATTCTTTTTTATTTTCCTGAAATAATTTATAAGTAATATTAGTTTTATTTCTGATTCTCTTTAGTGATATTGTACCAATATCTTGCGGCACTTATGCCGTCGAATCCACATCTGATTGGCATTTTAATTATTATGGTCATCAAAAGCCTCACTAATTATTATCTGCAGTCCGATTTCCGGTCATTCTTTTTTAAACAGTACTTGATCATCCTTGCGTGTTGGGCAGTTTTAGGTAAGTATATTTATGAATTCTAACTAAAATAAATTAATTCTCTCCACAAATACACGCACAGACACACACACACACATATATATATATATATATATATATATACATACACACACACAATACATACAGTGTGTTACAAAACTAATGGACACAACTGTAAGGGGTGAACTTACCAAAAGAATCAAAATTTCATAATTATATGTGGGGTCGGAAAGCAAATGTGGCTCCACATTGAAGTGAATTCAGGGCACAGAGAAGGACGAAAAAAAAATGGAAAGAATTTTTATGGCTGGAAAAGTTACGACTGATGCTCAAATGAACCACCATCAGAAATTCAGACTTCATATTTGTGCTAAAGTGTATTAAGAGGGGGGGGGGGGGTACATTTTCACTTAAGAGAAATATCCCTAAGCTTAACCAAAAGAAAATGCAACATCTTAACCTTTTATTCTTTATATTTACGTAGGTACCACGCTCATTTTAAATGGCTAGAGTTCTCCCAGCGGTAGAAATTAGAACGTAATTGATTGTATTTTTCAAGTTCAGCCTCGAACGTTTAAACAAGTTTAAGACATTTTGTTTTTTCTATTTCACAACAGTTTTTTTTTTTTTTTGTTTAAATATTTCAATTAGCGATAATCTCTTCTCGGTGCGGCTGATTGACCAGTGAGTTAGTTGTTTAATTGTATGCATTTTTATCACATATTATACATAAATTGTATATTTCTGCACTCCTTCTCTTGTAAAGAAAAAGGAAATAAAAATTTTCATGCCATCCTATTATTATTGAATAAATTAGAAATACAAACACACACACACACTTTCAATTTAACCAAGAGTTCAAAACGTTAATGCAAATCAACAAACTTACAAAACGTTGATTCTAAGCTCAAAAGAGCGACACCGCACTTATTATCTCACTTTATATTATATTGGATAATGTTAGCTTCAAATTGTATTTTATTTTGCTTGACATTGTACTGGACAAACAATCTGACTGGCTTATCATATATATATATATATTGGAAATTGATTAACATCTTAAGATTTCATTTATTTTTCTTTGGGATTCATTTAATAGATTACATTTTCTTTTTTACTTTGTTCTTGACATTTAATCTTTGAATTATAAATAGTAAAAAATGTATTGAGCATTGTACAAACATTGTAGATTGTAGATATAAGCAGTAGTAGCAAAGTATGAAGTAGGAAGGGGAGAAAGAAATAAGTATTTCTCAAACATTTTTATTGATAACACTAAAACTCATTAATAGCTTCTAAATTAAACAAAAAGGTAAGCAAATCGGTTGACAAGCAGAGCATAAACGTAATTAACTGTTTTGTCTTTGCCTATTTATATATAGATTTAAAATATCTGAAAAATATTTAGAACATAGATGGAAGTTTGTCTGCAAAGTGAAGAATTTCAAAGGTGGTTATAGCAAACAGATATGCAATTCGAGAAAATTAGTTAAAATTGAACTATCCCCTGTTCCAATTTACCAAGTTTGGCTGCATGACATGTAATTATGTGAGAATTCAGTTACTAATGAAATTCATTTTTTATTTAGCTTTTACGGGCGGAAAAGGTGCTGATATTTTATGGAAAAGCCAATCTGTATTTGCTATATACGGGAAACATACCGATGATGATGATGCTCCTACTACTGTATTATTTTATTGCAGCACTCCAAATGATATTTAGCGTTGGATATACATCATCACAGCCGCAGTCATCAAATGGAGAAAAAAAAAGATATGTAACTACAACTTTTTATTTTGTTTACAGTTATATTTTATGTAGTTTGCAAATCATCTCGCGTATGCTACAAAAGGTATTCCAGGTCGCTGAGTTGTACTTGATCAGTAGTTACGTGTGTTAAACATACTGCATGAAACGATGGTGTTTCGAAAAACGTTATTTTCGCAGCACTTTTTTTTCTTTTAAAAAACTGAACAATTTTCGAAGGAACAAAACCACGTTTTGTTACATTTTGATGAAATTCTCTGTTGTCGTGGTCGACTGTTACTCTAAATATCATAGGACTTTATTTATTTTTTGCAGTGTAATGAACAAGGTGGTAAAATAGGTTATGGGTTTATTATGGTAGTAGAGTAGTATTTTTCAGTGCATATACATTCCTAAACGGGATCAATATACACCTTTTAATACATATATTTAACCTATTTATTACACTATATTATTTTTACCATTATGTTTAATATGCACAAGGTTTTAAATTAAACTTATGCGTCTATATTTAAAACATAATTTATACAGACTTGCGTCATTTTATTATATACTGAATTTTACGCTTCATAATAAGAATGCTTAAATATTATTATAAATGTATTGTAGTATTAGATATCTGCATGTTTTTACAGTTGGATTTTCATTGCATATTGTCTAACATGTTTATAAAGAACGGTGTTACATGCTACTTATACAATTTGGTCTAGATGATACCGTGCCATGATGCATTAATCAAAATGTAAGATATCTTGTCTGTTGGTTATTTTTGAGAAATGTAGAGATTTAATTTGTGAATGTTTATACATTATATATTGTGATATACACAATAGATTCTCGTATAAGTGGAGTAGGAAATTAGTACGAGATTATTTCAAGTAGGCAATTAGTAAACAGTTAGTTAAAGTTTATGCATGCAAAATTTTTCAGAGTTACACCCGAATACCGAGATGGCAGTTTGAGGTCAAAATTGAACTACTCCAAAATGTTGCAAATAAATGAATTGAATAAAACAATTTACTTATTTTTTAAAGGATTTCTGAAGAAAATGCAAGCGTGAATAGCGATCAGTATTTGTAAAACATCAGTAACTGGAAAAAGAACTAACTAAATGAATAAACTTGATTGAAAACACTATTCGTAACGTATTAAGCCTATTGTTCTGGTGTTTTAATTGATTGACTTCACAGGAAAAGGACTTGAGAAGAAACGGATATTCGGTAAACAATAGAGCTTTTATAGCTATGAAAAATAAAAGAAACGCTCTTAATTTCTCTCTTTGAAATTCTGTAAATTTACTACGCATGTTCGCTGCATTGTAGTACACTGTACACATTTCAGAACTTACTCAAAGAGCTTTTGAAAGAATTATTGAGAAGGAAAGTTGAGGTGAAACTCCTGCCAAATTTTTATACTGAGTTTTCAGTTTGAAAACTTCAGAATAAATATTTTTGAAGCTTTTAATAGGATCTTAGTGTCCTGAATAAATTAACTTATGGTGCAATTATCAGTGAGGCAGTCTAGTGAGATAACCACCTCACCCCCCCCCCCCCAAAAAAAAAAAAAAAACATGTGATGCTCAGTATTCATTTTTGTATAGAGCGATATTGCAAATTGCGTGCCATAAATTTATATAACAGTGTAGCATTTATATTTGTATGTTCAGAATATTTAATTACTTAACTAGTAGTTAATTGAACATATTGAATTTAAGTTTTCATGACTAACTTCTGTTATTTGTTGATAATAAAGATTTATTTAGTATAGATTCAGATTTAACTGCTGAAGATTATAAGCTACATTACTGGTGCTGAAGTTTCTTCTGCGTTTTTTGCAAAGGAATTGAGTGAAAGTTAACGAATTTCGTTTATGGTTATATTCACGAAAATGATGTGACTGTTTACCGATATTTGGATCTATATGTAGTTTAATCTTAAGAATGGTAGAAAAATGTAACAAACTTTCAGTTAAAAACTTTAATTTGATGAACAATGTAAATATTTTTCTGGACTTTGTTTTTAATTCAGTAAAATTTAGAACAAGTGGCAATTCATTTGAAAAATTAAAAGTGCGTAAAATGTTCTGTAAGTTTTTAATGTTTTAATTATATGCCTACATCTTGTCTAAATCTGTGATTTTCAGAAATCTGTATGTAAGTAAGTAGTGTTTTGATGCGAGGTGTTAGTATCATAAATATTCCTATGAAAGGTGTCCAATGGGTACTTTTTTGATTTACAGTAGAAGAAAGATGTATTTTACAGGACAGTGATGCTGTTTTATATGATATTTTTAAGTTTTCTTCAAGTGTTAATATATTAAAATATCTAAAATTTTGTACTGTAATGTATGTGATAAAAATAATGTGAAGTGATATTTTTAAGTATTACAAAACATATCTCATTTTATTACTGTTTTAACTTTTAAGATATCTTTTCCAGTGTAACTTTTTGATGAAATGGAACTAGAATTTCTGTAGCCTCATGAATCGTCAGTTGCAGTAACTTAATTTGTTATAATTTATTCAGTCAATACTTTTTACAGTGTTAGTTCAAAATAAGTAAATTAGTTAAAAATATAAATGAAAATGGAAAACAATAATGCTCTTCAGGTCTTATTTAAGCTATAACATAAACGTTAAAAGGCTTATAAAATGTTATTTAAGCAATTTATTTTAAAGCTATGATGAGTAAGTTGAGCTAAATTTTGGTAACATAAAGAAAATAAACACAATATTTAAAAGAGCATTATTATGTACGACGTATAATTTACCAACAATAGTCTATAAAAGTACTTATTATAGGCTCTTAATGCATAATTTTGCTTATTTTAAGTCTTCTAAAATTTATTATCGGTTTCTCATTTGCGTTTTAACTTTATGTTGATTTCGAGAAGTTATTGAAGTTTTTTAAAGTAAATTAAATTGATACATGTGTTTCAAATCTGTGTTTCAACAAGAAATCGTTGTTAAGTTAATGGTTTAAGTATATTAAATCTTGCAAATTTTTCTTTTTTCTTTTAGAAAAAATTACAAAATTATTTCACAGAAATAATTGCTACTTCCAAGAATACAATAGTTTTCAAGTTTCTGAGCTTATTTTTATCTATCTAATTTTTTCTAATGCACATTATTTTGACACAATAAACAACATAAAATCAAAGCTGACGAGACGAAAATTCTACTCAACAGGAAATGAGTTTGCAGGCCCATCCCAAAAAACAAAATTATACATCACGCAGAAAATATTCTAATGCACTAATTGGAGTTTATTACTAATGTAGCCAAATTTTTATTATGCTTTGAAAATCGAGGATAATGTGTACTGTCATAAACACTAAAATGATATCAATCATCAGCTACAGACAAACAGTTTTTTATAGATAAATACATTAACATATTTTGACTATCACATCATCTAAAATATAACTTGATTTTTCAACTTTTATGACAGTAAAAAATTGTAAATTATTCTAAAAAACAAAAACGAATTACAAATTTCAATATTTTACAACATATCCCTTCTCCCATTTTTTAAGGAAAGCATATCGGGTATTTTAATTACATTTTTAAAATTTGGAAAACTGTTGCGTGGAAATTTCACCTAGGCGGGGAAAATTCCTTTTTTTTCTCTTAACAACTTTTCATAAAATCATTGTTTTAAATATCGCATCAAACAAGTAAACAATAAAGTCATGAAACAAGTAAACAATAAAATCATCAAACAAGTAAACAATAAAATATCTATGGCTAGAGCATGAAGCACACCGTGGGCGGGAACTATAAATACAATATTGGGCGGGTTATTGTGTAACAACCTAAAAACTTTTGTATCATTGCTCTGCTAAAGCTGCATCTCTTTATACACTACTATGTCACTTTGCCTACTCACGTTTTTAAGTAAAGCATTAATTTCAGTGTGTTCTTGCTCAATGTAATTCCCTTACACAACATGCTTAACAATTTCATGGAAAAAGAAACATTCATCATTTTCATGAAAAATGTCGCCAAAATGCCAGTTTAAGGGGTGTCGGCAATATAAGACCACTTTCTCTCTATGGTGTTTTTATTTAAACTTTTTCTCTCATGTCAAGTTATATCATTTCATAAGAAATTTAATATTCAAAAAAATATTTTTAAACATAATTTGAAAAATTTATTATTTTTTAAAATTTAGCAATTTTTTTAAATGCATCTTCCTTTTCAAAAATTGCCGTCAATTCTCATTTATTTTATTTTTAAAAATAAATATGTGGCTTATATTCAGCACAGTTTCGGTTTCGCGTCGTAATAAAATCAACCATAAATCAATATATATTGCTTCATTTCTTGTGACACTTCCAGGGAACATTTTTGAAGATTTATTTTACTATTCAAGCCATCAAAAAAAAAAAAAAAATTCGTTTTTTCGACATTTTTGGGTGCTGACTCTCCTTAAGGAGCTAATCGCGTGAACTTAACGCGTCCTGGAAGAATTCCATAACGGCTTCAAAGTGTGTAGAGGTGGTGTAGAGGGCAAAATAAATACTGCAAAAAATATACTTTGCAGCAACGAATCTAAGATATGAACTGAAGGAAAGTTCGTCAAGCCTGTACAGTAAAAAAAAATTCATAGTAAAACTCATAAATGTATAATAAAATGTAAAATATATATTCGGGCTGATTTCAGTAAACGGGATTCCGCACATTAAGTACTAAAGCTTGTGCAGTGAAGGTCAATTTGTGAACGTTTTTACATCCCCCCCCCCCCCAATCTAATACCTTAAATTGTAATATTTCGTTGTTTGTGCATTCATTTCATGACTTTAATTTCCCATATTTATGTGTGTATTATTTTTTTGTACTAAAAATTGAAGGAGTTTTTAAAAATTAACCAGTTTTGTTATTAGAGATTATTTATGATTTCAATATTTTTAGTAACTAAACTGAAGCTTCTCCCTTTTTTTGTAAAAAAATTGTTAATTTTTAAAATATAAGAATTGTTGTTAAAACATTAAGAACCGTTTAACTGTATTTGATTAAATAGAATAAATGCATGGTTTTATTTGTTCAAAGTTTACTATTTAATATTGAGGCACAAATTGACTTTCACATATCTTTGCAACTGCATCGATGCATATGCTTTACCTTATGGTGCACTTACGATCTATGCAACTGAAAAAAAAAGAAAAAAAAAGACAAAAAAAAATTGCATACATGCTGGCTCAAAGTGGAAAAATCACATAAAACACTAATACCCTAAAAATATATTTTAAAAAAAAATGATTAAAAAAAAAACAGATTATAAAAATTAAAATAATAAATATCGCAAAGTATTTTGAACCGGGTACCAGCATGCATGCGAAAGTGCGCACACTTAAAATATAAATAATTCCATTGATTAAAAATATTTTCATTAAAAATAAAGACATGTTTGGTTTACATTTTATGAAATCTTCCTCTATTGCAATTTTTAATCTTTTTATTAAATTGGAAAAATAATGCGGATAATTCTCAGATAAAATAGCAGCTATATAGAATAATATTCAGATTCAAAAACGTTAGTATTTTTTGCTATTATTTAATTCAAATGAAATGCAACATTTTCAGCAATGATTTTAAAACAATAAATTTGTTTTTTTAATCATCCCATTCCTACTTTGAAATTTTATTCTTATTTTTGTTCAGTTACTTACTTTAAGAAATTGAAGTTACTGCAGTACTGTTTATCATATGATTGGAAAAATTTAATCTAAATTGTACATTAAAATTTCTGTTTTTTTTTGTTCAAAAGGTATTTATAATACGATTTCCAAATTTTACTGCCATTATTAAAAGGAGCTACGCGTAGTAGTAAGTCAATAGGAAAAAGTTCACAGATAAGAAAATTAGCATTCGTTAAGTGATAAAAACTCTTCATTTATAATAGCAGAATAGAAAATGCAGCAGAGGAAGGAGAAAAACTTGATACAATATTTTTTTCTAATAATAAAAATATAATCCTTGACTTCAAAACGAATTTCATTTAATTGGCGCTTCATAAAATCATTGATTTAAATCTTTATTCAATAGCTATAAAAACTGAAAATTCTGATCCCAAGCAAATAGTGTTTAAAAATCTAACAATCTCCGAAAAGTTTAACATTTTAGATAAAATTAAAAATACTATACACATTCAAAACTATTATTTAATTGTAATTTGTTTGATCTCTTAAAATTTTATAGTATGCTAAAAGATCCATATTTTTAACCTTTAGAATACAACTACATATATTTTTCCTAACCTAGTTTCGCATTAACTGTGACGAATCAACTTTTAAATATTGCATCATAATTTTAGCAACTTAGAGCACGCAGAAAAAATAAACGCTTGTTTTTCCATTTGAGTTACTAAATTTGTGTGCGTGGTTAAAAAACTTATCTATGCAACAATTATGTAGTAGTCCTACCACAAACGTTGATTCAAAAGATTTATAAGTATGTGTATATGTGTACAAAGTATTCACAACGATTGACCTCATTATCTTGCTGCATTTCTTCTTTAATGGTATTTTATACATTGCATGCCCTCATTTTCATATGAGTTCAAAAAAAGGTTTTTAAGAAAATTATTCTAAATACTCCAACCGAGTGAAAATCAAAAAGAATTATTTTCCGAACCAGAATTTTCTAATACATTTATCAAATTACAAAGGGTTTATTAAATTTTCATGTCTCCAATATTTTTACTCATTCCATTAGTTCTTCATTTGGAAAATTCGACATTTTGAAAGTTAAATTACCCCTGTTCTATTGAAGCAAAATTTTAATGAAGAATTTCTGGTGATTTTTCTGTACAGTTCCAAAATCTTAAGTAACTAAAAATTTAAAAATTGAAACGATTCCAAATTAAAAGTATACTTTATTTGAGAAAATTGTTTAATAAAAATCAAAGCTTAGAGAAGATATTAAAATTTTTCATTTTTGAAAAAGGGCATTACTTACCTTAAAAAGAATTTTACTAAACTAGTTGTTACAGTCGTATATTTGCGTAGTTTTTAACAAATAACGGTGCTTTGTTAAACCTGATCGTATTACTTTAGATAAGAGAAATTAATTCAATACTAAACAAACTATTTATTAATCTATATACAGCTTTTAAAAAGTTCAGGAAAACTTGCTGAGAAGAAAAAAATTCCTGGCACATGTAGAAAAAATTCTAGAACCATTGTATACATATTGACACAAAAATAGAAAGATGGAAGACTTATGTTCTAAAATTTAACTTTATAGTGTATTACAATCATCAAGTTTATATTATAAAACCCAAGATTTTATTTGAAAATATACTCTTCGTATTCTCAATTCATGTAAGGTTAATTATAATACAGAATACCACCAGTTATTTATAATCGTTCATATGATTCCTGTTTATTTAGTTATAGTACTTTAAAATTTACTTTATTATCTATTAATGTAAAACAAACCTCCGTTACTTAAATAATAGATTGCATTTTATTAATTTTAAGGATTAAATATTCATTACTTTTCTTTTGAAAAAATCAATCATAAAATTTAAAATAAAATTGAGAATTAAGATGGAATTGTCCTTCTCTGTTTTTTAACTAAGACCGTTTCATACTTTCTTTTTTGTCTTGATTTTCTCCTGTTTTGTTTTACAAATCTGCAGTTTTTAATTTATCCTTTATCAATATGTTTTAACCTATTTCATCACGAATAATTAAAAGGCTACTTATTTGAGTCGGAAGCAACTAACATTAACATCATTTTCTTAACAGTTAATTAAATTTAAATTTTGGAAGCTTTTCAGTATGATTATTTTTGGTTGCAGAAATTTTTAATTTATTTTAAACATTTATTATAAAGTTACCATTTTAAAAATTTTAATTGTGCCAGCTTAGGATTGCTTCCTGTATTCGTGTAAAGTCAGTTAACACACATAAATTTAAATTCATGATATGAAAAATACACTTTTTAAAAACCAGCAACAAAACCGAAGCAAATTATCACATTTTAAAAATAAATTTCTCAAAAAGAAATAAGTTGGGCTAACGGAAAAGTACTTGTTATAATTCGAAGTAAAAAATCCTTTTGCAAAATAAATGCTTAAAGAAAATGTGGAATTATTTTTATAATTTCAATAAATAAAACTTATATAAAAACACGATGATTAGAAATCTTTGTAAAAGTACGGATCTCAACTTTAGTAGGGCTATTTTATTCATCACTTGGTATAATATACAATACTTGTTTTATCCATTAGCATATATTATACGTCTAAAAATATCTTGAATTTAATTTCTGTCGATCATATTTCTTGGTTATTCACTTTACTGAATAAAATTACTTTTATTTATTTCCTCTTCGGGCTATAATTCTTATTTATAATTTTTAAAAAGTTTAATTTTTCTGTATTCTAAAAATTCTTAAAACAATTTATGTGCATCATTTTTTGTTTCTCAAAAACAAATAGAAATTAAGCATTCATAAATTCTAGATTCCTTTATTCCTTATAGTACGGAAAGTCTAACTAAATATTTATGAGTATTATCAAGTATTTCGAATTCATTTTTATATTCTTTCGTGGAAAAAATTTGCAATTGATATTAAATTGACAAATTTTAGTTTCGCAAAAATGCTTACGAAAAAATACTTATATATATATATATATATATATATATATATATATTTGCATGAATAATTTTGCTTTTACAACAGAACCCTTATTTCATCGTAAGTAAAATTTTGAAAATATAATTCAGTCACGAAAAATAGCTTGTGTTTTGCTTTATTCGATTGCTGCTTGTTTTCTTTACATTAATTAGCTATACATCCTTAACAGAGCAAAACAGTATATTTATAATTTTCTTTTATTGAACTCAAAGGTTAGTTAAAGCTCGGTATTTTTATAGCGCTAATTTTACATTTCTAAGTTAATCGTAAGCATAACACTTATACAAAATTAGTTTCCAGTTAAGTTAAATTTAAATATTATTCAGTACTTTTACACTGTTTTCAGATAATTATTATCCGAATCGCGAAACTAAGAAACACACACACACACAAAAAAAAAAACATGTATTTAGAGTATTTGGCAGCACAGCTGGTATGAGGGAGAAGAAAATCTCAAGTAGTTTTATTGTATTGATCTTTCATCGTGACGAACATACATCGTTTACGTTGATGAATCACTAAACAAAACATTCAGTGTTTCTATTATGTTGATGAATTATTAAGCAAATAAGTCAATGTTTCTATTATATTAATCAGTGTTTGATCGATTCATTTCGTGAGAAAAAACCATGCTTTTTATTTTGCAAGCGGAGTTTACTTCCATCTTGTAAATATGTACATAAACTTGCAGTGATAGGCATTGTAATAACAAGCAATGCATGTACGAAATTTAATTATTCTTATTAAAGGATGTAAATATTATAATTATAGACATTTTATGTGGACAATCACTTAGATGTACCCTAATCCTCTACCTCAGGAGACTTTCCGGTTTCTTAAACAATGAGTTTTTGAAAAAGTTTCACATATGATTGCATTTTTAAAGTAATGTTCATATGATCAGCACAAGCTTAGTATCAATCTAAATTTCATACGTTTTCGGTGCAAAAACATCCCTCATAAAAGGTACAATAAAAATAAAATAAATCAATACATAAAAATAAAAAATAAATGTGCGGAAAAAATAGCACTAAGTTTAGCAACAAGTATTCTAAAACATAACCAATAATCAAGGAGAATAATTCTATATCCATTTAAAAAGTTTCTTTGATTTTAATTTTGCTCTTATCAAAAATTGAGTAGTTTTACAATTACTGTCAAATTCATTTTTCTTATGTTTCAAAAATTTAAAGTTTGTAACTATTGCTACATAATAGGGATGTAACGAATATTCGGCCACTATTCGGTATTCAGCCTATTCGGCCCTTTGGCCGAGTATTCCGCCTGGCCGAATAGTCATTTCATCACCCAGCCGAATATTCGGCGTAGCCGAATATTGGGTAAGGTCAAATTCGGCCTGGCAGAATATTGATGGACTATTCGGCCGAATTGTTCTGCTGCAGTAAAAGAGTAAAAAAATAAAGGAATTAGTGGATTTTAAACATTTAAAATTGTATTATAATTATTGCAAACGAATACATTAGTCCACTATAATTTAAAGAAATAAAAATAATTTAGAATAAACTACTTTTTTAAAATCTTGTTTTAGGCTTGACTGAGCAAAAACACATTTTAAAGTTGTAATATTGTATTTTATATTTAGCATTTGCTCCCAAAAGCTGCCAATAGTTAATTATAATAGATAATATGATAAATTCATTTTGTTATTATTAACAAAGTGGAAGCCAAACTTTGTTTGGGTAGACTGGTTTATTGTGAATACTGGGTTAGAGAGAAATTTGAAAAGCCCAGAATATATCATGAATATTTAGATAGCATAAGTTATTGGGGTTTTTGAAAATAAAAACATGTTTCAGTTAAGTGCATTAAGTTTTAATAGATCATTTAAAAATAGGTATGTAAAAAACCCCACAAAATAAAAATATTAACTTTTATAAGTTTTAAAATGTCTTCATAAAACAGTTTTGAGCAAGGTAAAAGTTCACTAAGCACTAGTATTTCTTTCATTGCAATTAAATAATTAGTAAAAGAATGCTAATGCTTACTACCGTAAAACCTGTCATTCTATTTTGCTTGTGGGTGAAATTCTTAGTTTTATTACATTCAAAACAATAGTAAAATAGATTAACTTTAAATAGTTCTAAATTCTTAATAAACAGAATTAAATCATACACCATAGATTGTGTATAATTGGTGTTTGACTTTGCGAGTAATTTTAAATTTGACAAATATTTTCGATTACAAAGATTTTCTAGAAATTTTAATATTCGGCCGCCGAATGTTCGGTATTCGGCTATTCGGCCAAATCTCTATTCGTTACATCCCTACTACATAAGCCTTTTTGTTTCTTCTATATTTGTTGAACAGCTTAATGTTTTTTGTCTAATTCAAGAATCGTAAATGCTTTTCTCGAAAACTTAATTAAACTCTAACACACTAGAAAAAATTGCATATTTCTTTCTTTGTTACATAATAGTGCATTTTAGGCCTAAATAAATACCGATATAATCAATTTTAAGTCTTTGATGCTCTTGTGCATTTATCTATTACATTTGTAAAATTCCGAATGCTTAAATGTGCTACGTGAAACAAGACGTAGTTATTTGTATATAAAGTAGTATTATATGTATATATGTAAAGTAGTAGAACGAAACATCCCCCTACCTGCATCTGAGTCCTTCCGTTTCTTAGTAGAAGTAGGAATCCTAGTTTTTATTCTTATAATAGGGGATAAAACACAGTTGCTCAACATGGTCATTCGTCATACCTTTAGCATTCGTGTAAAAGAAAAGCATCAACTCGTGTTATTTTAATATCATGCGTAACATAGGAGAAATTATAAATTGCACATGATATTTTAAAACTTATCGTGTTTTTGCATTTAAGAATTATTTCACTCTGAATAGAAAATAAATGTACGCTGAACAACACACATGCAATGCCTTGATTTGTTACTTATTTTTCTGTTTCACAATAGTAAATTTACTTGAGGACAATATTTTTCACTTCGGTATAAACGGAGTCATCAAACTGTTCATTTACGTTTCAAATGTTTGTATGAAGATCGAATTTGCTACGATTTCTCACCCACTTATTTATCTGAATGCTTTATTTTACTAGGAATTAATTTAGTTCTTCAGTTTCAGTTATATCAGCTGAAAAAATATTTACTACTTTTTTTTTATAGTTTTGGGGATATCACTGAGCCTTGTAATCCTCCTTCCCTCCCATACAAAAATCTTAACTGCTGTGTTTAAAACGTTACCAAAGGTAAATTACTATGTGTTCCAGTACCAATCATTAGGCTAGTTCTGAAACTTAAAAATCGAATATTACATTGGATTCATTAATAATTGTTGGTTTTATTGCGTTATGAATAACATTATACAAAATATTATAAGATGTTATTAATGCAAGTAATTTTCACAATAAATTTAATCGCTTTCGTTAATAGTAATAATAATATTAAAAATACCAGCTCTTTACCTATTCTTCAGAAAAATAATAAAGTTATAAAAGTAAAGGTTTACCTGTGGCTCAAATAAAAAGTTTTCGAAAAACAACATTCTTGTCGTAATAAATTTTCTATATAATGCGCTATTCTTCATAAAATAGATCAAATTTCTTATTTATCATGCATAAACAGCTTACATAACTTGGCAGCTTAAATAAACAAAGTAAATGATTTTATGACGAAAAAATAAATAAATAACTATTTTCCCGGTCCTGCTTTTTAAATAAAGAAAAACATTATAAAATTTACTTCGCAAGATTATATATTATACAACTTGCTGAGCAATGTGTCTGTAGATATTTATCTATTCAAATTTATTTCTTTTATAAAAATTCCTGGTAAAAATTTAAAAGACAAGCAAACCTTGATTTCGTATTTAATGAGACATTTTTAAAACACTTCTTACCATAAAACCAATTCAAATAAATCTATTTCTCACTGATTTAAAGAATATTTTTTGTAAAATAATATACATAAATGAAATTGTTACTCTAAAAAAAAAATTATTTGTTAGTGTTGCGTAGGAAATTTCCAGTTTAAAGTATTTACGTTATTACACTTTTTTACGTTAAAAACAGTTGTTGTGAAATTGAATAATATTAATACTAATGATAATAATAATAATAATAATAATAATAATAATAATAATAATAATTAATTATTATTATTATTATTATTATTATTATTATTATTATTATTATTATTATTATTATTATTATTATTATTATTATTATTATAAAAAAATAATAAAAAAATAATAAAATAATAATAATAATAATAATAATAATAATAATAATGATAATAATAATAATAAATTATTATTATTATTCAATTTCAAAACAAATTTTTTTAACATAAAAAAATGTAATGACGTAAATACTTTAAACTGGAAATTTCCTACGCAACACTAACAAGTAATTTTTACATTAATGTTTTAAATAAAAATATCATAAAAAAGTTAAAAGCTGCTAATCTAAGTAATATTTTTTTCTTACTTGTGAAATAAACAGTCAGCATTAATGCATTTAATAAAATATAATAATAATATGAATCAGAGAGTTAAAAACAAAATACCCTTAAATGTCCTAATTTCTCCATGTACGCTACACTCTTATAATAGAAAGCAAAATCTTGCGATATTTAAAATAAAAAAAAACTTTGTTAACAGATATTTTAATCATTCCTGTTTTTTCCCAATGCATGTAGAATTGGACGAACATGTAATCATTATCATAAAATAAAGAAGTGCAAAAATTACTTCCTTACTTCAAACTTTCAAACATCCTTTACAAATGAATATGCTTAGCTAAAAATGGTCTAAAAAACCTTTTTAATAAAAAATGTGATTAAAAAAATTCTCCCCCGGTGTTCAGGTCTTTAAAACTATTTTCTTCATACATATTTTTAATATCTTAACTGAACAGTTTGCTCTATAAAAATTAGCATTATCACAATCGGTAAATTTAAGAGTAAATAAAACTCTAAGGCATCTCCACCTGTAAGTCTTTCAACAGATTAATCAAAAATTATTAATGTATAAAAATAATTTTTGCATGAATTTGTCATTGTGTAAGTACATTTTACGTGTTAGTGTGTTCAGATGAAATTTACATAGACAAAATTGGTCTGACAGAACAACGAATGAACAGAAAATTCAGACTTCCTAAAAGTTGCTTATGAATGTTTGAAGTAACTTAAAAATTCAGTTATGACATTACGTCAGGTGAGTTTACATGCTGATATAAAGAGATAAAGGTTCACGAAAAATATTGTTTTTAAACAACAAAAAACAAATAAAGAAATAACATAAAGTAAAATAATCACCTACTTCAGGAAAAATTTTATTAAATGTACACTGTAAGAAATTCTAGCTCAACGTTTCACCAAAAAAGACTGAAAAATGGTGAAATGTAGCTGCAACCAACATTTGATACTAAAGTTGAGTCATTATAATGGCTCCTAGTTTCACATTCACGGTGAAACTAGGTGAAACTATACCATTGTAATGGTTCCACATAGTAGCAAATGTTGGTTACAGCTAAATTGCACCATTTTTTTGTTTAAGGTTTAACTAGAATTTTTTACAGTGTATCACGGCTACTAAAAAAGGAAAAATGTTATTAATTCAGCCAATTTTGTAATTAATAATTTTTTTTCGAGCAAAAATAAGTAAACAACAAAAAACAACTGCAGCAAGGAAGTAAGTGATTATTTTATTTAATTTTACTGTATAAATACTTAAAGCCTATGTATAGTATTGAGATTCAAAGGTACAGCTTGTGAGTTTTCACCTGTCATGTTCAATTAATCTATGCAAAGTTATTCTATGCAATCCAATCATTTTACTACGTCCAAATGAATAGCAAATAAATGAATCTATGCAAGAAAAACCATGCAATAATACTCTTTGAAAGCATAAATAATCTTCACGATTCTTAATTCACACATTCATATACATCACTCATGTTTAAACACTCATACACAAATACCTCTTGCACATATAATAAAAAGTGTTAGCATGAAGACGTGAGTTTTACTATAAGAGCAGCTTTATGCTAAAAAAAATGTCTGTAGCACACATAAAAGGCATTCTCCTTACGTTAAAAGTTCTAATCTGATTTTATCCCATCATAAAAAATAAAGCTACAATAAATATGCGTCTTTTCTTTTCTTGAACATATGAAATTAGAGTGAATGCGTTTATTTGAAGTAGAAGAGTAATTTCGAAATTGAAATTCATCATAATTAATCATTTTCAGTTGTTGTTGGTTTCATCCAAACTGTATATAACATTAAAAATCACATAAATCTAAGGTATAAGGAGTTAAATTATTAGTAATAGTAAGTGTAATTCAAAAGTTTTTGCAATTAAATAAATTTATAAAAATACCGTAACTACATATGAAAGGCATGATTTCTCCGCAACATTTTTCTGTCATACCAAACATAATATACTCCGGGCTAAAGCCTAAGTTACTATATTTTTCTGTTATATTAATGTGTTATTCATAATTAAAATTATAATCCTTCTGAAAAACTAAATCTGAAATTAATGATTAAATCTTAACTGCTAAATATATGTAATTACATATATAAGTAAACGTACAGATTTGAAATTAATTAACAAAAAAAGTAGCTCTTTAATATAAATACTCGTATTTTACGGATAAACTTAGCTTTTAAGTACTGAAATTGGAATAATTACTAGAGAAATTGATGTCTATGTTAGCAAATGTATTTTTAAGTAAAGATTTTAGATTTTCACGCAAGTTATGATAATTTAATAACAGATTTTCAGATTGACAAAAAAATATAGATTAAATTAATCATTAACAGTACTTTCTGGTAAGATTGAACTAGCTTCTGTTAATAATAATTTAACTTTGTGTAAGTAAACTGTAATAGAAATATAATTTCACGTTAATTTAAAGCACAAATGAGCATTAAAACGCTGACATATGTTTCGGGATTGCTTGGAATCCCGAAACATATGTCAGCGTTTTAATGCTCATTTGTGCTTTAAATTAACGTGAAATTATATTTCTATTATAGCTTCTGTTAATTATTTAAAACAGCCAATGATTTGATGAATTAAAGCTCATATTTTTTCTTATTTGCTTGTCATTGTTTAGTACCGAAATTAGTAGCAAATTTTATTATTAAAAAATGAGGAAAAACATTTTTTGTGAATTTGAATCAATTGCGAAATTATCATATTAGCTACATTATTATTATTATTACAAATATGAAAAATTTGGTTATGATCTTGATATATTTGGCATTTATTCGTATAGATATACTTAAATGAGATTGATTTGTAAGCCCTACCATTAATATAGTCTTTTAAAAATAGTTATGAATATATTTTCAGAATGATCCTCGGTTGATAATATTTTTATATTAAAAATGCCTTTTTCTGCTGCCACAAACATTTTTTCTGAAAAACTCGGAAGAGCAACAGGTTGTTACACAAAAATGTTGAAACTATTTACAAAATGCTTCATGTGTAGCTGAAACATAAATAATACATATTAATGCATGACTAATAGGGTGGGTCGAAAAAAAAATGTTTTTATTTCGAAACGCTATACCGCGGAACACTTGCCTCTGGGGTAGGTAAGTAACATGCAAATTAAAAAACAGATTTTTATTGAACCTCTAGTTAGCGCATTGAACTTGAAATTTCGATTTTTTTCGAAAATCAAGTCATTTTACAAGTTTTTTCGCAGAAGTCAGCAATTATTATTTTAAACTGCTATAGTGAAAATCATTTATTAAAAGGGTTGAAGAGCACACAAAAAAATTAAAATCGTCAAAATCTTCCAATTTGTGGTAGCGCAAAAGACTCAAAAATCGGTAAATTATCGCATTTTTGGTACATACTAACACTTTATGTGAAGGGCATAGTCCAGAATCCTGAGCTATGTGTTAATAGCCCATTTCTTTTTTCTTATATACTTTACACTTCATTTTATTGTAATAGAACAGCGGTAATTGTAATTTCCCAACCGGTGGTTCGCGAACCTCCAGTGGTTCCCATGGTGTGCGAAGGGGATTCGCGAATATAATATTGCAATGGCGAAATTTTTAATTGCTAACGTACAAGAAAAAAACTAAATAATAAATATACATACGTATTAGGACGGAGTGTAAAACTGATTTTTTAAAATAAATTGTTTCCCCAATAATGCATAACAGCTGTGGACTGGCATAGGAAGCATTCGTACAAAATTTGAAATGCTTTTATTTCTACCATTGTCTGATTTCGAAAACTTGAATCACAAAGTGGTATCGGAAGAAATTTCTTCATTAATTTAAAATTTTGTACGTATGTTTCTCCTACCATTTCCCCCCTTTTTCCTCGCTAACGCGAAGAAAAAGTCGGAAATATGAAAATTTTCCTAAATGTAAAATTTTGCATTACTTTTGGCTATCTTCTCCCATACAGGCCGTAAAGTTTAACCGAAGATATTTAATCATTTATTTTTTTAAATTTTGTATTCGCATTCATCAAAAAGTATTCCATCTGTTCTGCATGTTCGCAACGAAAAGTTTGAATACAAATGAATTTTAATAATGTAATTTTCCAACTTTTGCGAATTTTGAGCAGTAAGATATTTATTGATTGAGTCAAAATTGTGTACCTATGGTTAGTTCTTATGATATGGTTAGTAGGGTGGGCCGAAAAAACCTTTTTTTTTATTTCGAAGTTGTAATAGCGCGGAAAACTTGCGAATTATATAGAAAAGAAAATTTTTAAAAAATTATCAAAATTGGTTAACATCTTCCGGTCGCGCATAGACCCTAAAGTTTGACAAAAATATGAAAAAAATCTCATTTTCACTATATTTTTTAAAATTTTTGAATTAGATGTTTTCGTAACGTAATAGTTTGTAACGTCTTCAAATAGAGCTTAAAAAACAATGTGTTTTAATTTGGTTTAGATAAGTTGATATCTTCCGGTAGCGCACAAGCCCCAAAATTAGCCAAAATATTGAAAATTTCACATTTTTACGAGTTTTTTTACTATCTTTAATATACTTAATTTTAACGTACTAGTTACAGCATTTTTAGTTTTGAACATAAGAAAATTGTATTTCATTATGGTGTGAATAAATTAAGAACTTCCGGTCGCGCAATGACCCCAATGCTATACGAGAACAGTAACCAAAAAGTGTCTCTCAAATTCCTGCGCAGTCTCCCCCAGTTACGGGATCTGCAAGTCGCTAGTTACACGACTGACATGCAGAATAAGGTGGGCCGAAAAAGCTTTTTTTATTATTCCGAAGTTGTACTAGCGCGGAAAACTTGCGAGAAAAAAAGAAAAGAAAAAAGAAAAAATATATCAAAATCAGTTGACATCTTCCGGTCACGCTAGGCCCTAAAATTTGACAAAATATGAAAAAACCTCATTTTTGCGATTTTTTTTTTAAATTTTTGAATTATATGCTTTCGTAATGTAATAGTTTGTAACGTCTTTAAATAGACCAGTTGATATCTTCTGGTCGCGCATAAGCCCCAAAATTCGCCAAAATATTGAACATTTTACATTTTTACGCATTTTTGGTACTTGATAAATAATTATTATTTAAATGCAATAGCCGTAGCATTTTTTCACACGAACTGATAATGAGGTATAAAAAAAGCTGCCAGATGTTTGTTTACTGTTCTTTAAATGTACTCAAATTTTTAACTTTGAAAACAAATTCTTGTTGCTCTTATTTTTTTCACAAAATTTGAGATTTCTTTGACTGCTTTTGGAAGATTAAATGCCCTGCATTTCCAATAATCTTAATTTTTTAAACACTTTTCCCTTGAAGTTTAATCACTGATATTTACCATACAAAAATTTAAATTCATAATAAGCATTTAATTTAACTGTAAAAAGTAATTGCACGTAATTAAAGCACAAATGAGCATTAAAACGCATTAATTACGTTCGATTACTTTTTACAGTTTCATTGTGCACAATGTTCTTTTATTATTTTAAACATTTAATTGTTGAATGCTGAAATAGATAAATAATTTTTATAATTGATTTTGGTATCAACAGGATACGCTCCTAAAAGCGATTGCATACTCTTCCCATCCCGCATACACAAAGAAAGCTATGGAGCCCCAAGAACAATGACCGCTTAAAAGCTAAGAGAACACCTGAAAACAATTTCCAACAAATTTCAATATCCCAGTGCAAAAGTTGGGACAGGGGTAAATATGTAGTATATTAGTTAAAATAATTTTTTTAAAAAATCTTGAATTAGAAACTAAAAGCAAAATAGAAAACTGTATTTAATGGTTGATCTCATCAACGCTATAAACTCATGGCGGCAGGTATCAATTAAAAATTTGTAGCTCAAGGTTGAAAACTAAATCTGAATGTCATATTTTTGTTAAATGTTATTCAAATTACTCAAATTTTCCATTTAAAAACAAATTCTTTGTTCTACTGAATTGCTTTTTTGACCAAATTTGATTTTCTTTGTACTGTGATGTTGAACAGCCTTCATTTCTAACAATATTAATTAATAAATAATTCTTGTTTGAAATTTAACAGATATTTTTGACATTACTGTGATGCTTTATGTAATGATTGGGTCTGCATGTCAGTCGTGTAACTAGCGACTTGCAGATCCCGTAACTGGGGGAGAGGGCGCAGGAATTTGAGAGACACTTTTTTGGGTACTGTTCTCGTATAGCATTGGGGTCATTGCACGACCGGAAGTTCTTAATTTATTCACACCATAATGAAATAAAATTTTCTTATGTTCAAAACTAAAAATGCTGTAACTAGTACGTTAAATTTAAGTATATTAAGGATAGTAAAAAAAACCCGTAAAAATGTGAAATTTTCAATAGTTTGGCTAATTTTGGGGCTTGTGCGCGACCGGAGGATATCAACTTATCTAAAACAAATTAAAACACATTGTTTTTAAGCTCTATTTGAAGACGTTACAAACTATTACGTTACGAAAACATCTAATTCAAAAATTTTAAAAAATATAGTGAAAATGAGATTTTTTTCATATTTTGTCAAACTTTAGGGCCTATGCGCGACCGGAAGATGTTAACCGATTTTGATAATTTTTTAAAAAATTTTCTTTTCTATATAATTCGCAAGTTTTCCGCGCTATTACAGCTTCGAAATAAAAAAAAAGGTTTTTTCGGCCCACCCTAATGGTTAGTTCTCATGACACTCTGCTAACATTTTTTTCGCACTAACGGTAAAATAATTTTTAATTAAGATTTTTTTTACTGCTCCATTGATAGTTCAAAAAGAACATCTAATAAAAAGTAATAATTAAAAAAACATATGTATTATCTTGTAGCTGTATTTTTGCTTTGGCTCAAACTTTACAATAATTTGCAATTCCATTCTTTTTGTGATAAACTATTGTGCTAAAAGCAAAATAAACGTGCCAGCAAATTTTGCATTTTTGTTACCCGTTATTAAGGACTACAGAAAGAGGATCGTCGTTTTCTTTCGGATCTTAGTAGGGGTTTGCAAGAAAAAATAGGCTGGGAACCACTCCACTGAATGAAATTTATTTTACAGTGGTTCGCAACCATTTTTGTAAATCATCTAGGTTTACATTTTCTTCTCGTCGTGAAATAGGGAAGCGAGGACAAAGGTGGGAAATGGTAGGAGATTAGAAATTTTAAATTTATCAAGGAATTTCTTCCGATACCACTTTGTGATTCAAGTTTTCGAAATCAGACAATAGTAGAAATAGTAAAAGTGCATTTCAAATTTTGTATGGATGCTTTTCTTGCCAGTCCACAACTTTTGTGCATTATCGGGAAAACAATTTATTTAAAAGAAATCATTTTTACACTCCTTCCTAATGCGTATGTAAATTTATTTAGTTTTTTTTCTAGTGCGTTAGCAATTAAAAATTCAGCTAGTGCAACATTATTTTCGCGAACCCCCTTTCGACACCACGCGAACCACTGGTTGGGAAACGCTGTTCTATTACAACGAAATGAAGTGTGAAGTATATAAAAAAAAAAGAAATGGGCTATTAACAGCTCAGGATGCTGGACTATGCCTTTCACATAAGGTGTTAGTATGTACCAAAAATGCGATAATTTACCGATTTTTGAGTCTTTTGCGCTACCACAAATTGGAAGATTTTGACGATTTTAATTTTTTGTGTGCTTTTCAACCCTTTTAATAAACGATTTTCACTACAGCAGTTAAAAATAATTATTGCTGACTTCTGCGAAAAAACTTATAAAATGACTTGATTCCCGAAAAAAATCGAAATTTCAAGTTCAATGAGCTAACTAGGGGTTCAATAAAAAATCTGTTTTTTAATTTGCATGTTACTTACCTACCCCAGAGGCAAGTGTTCCGCGGTATCGCGTTTCGAAAAAAAAAACATTACTTTTTTTCAACCCACCCTAATGACTAATGGTAGTAGTAGTTTTTAAAACACTAAACTTATTTAAGTATGTTCAATTTAATTTACATTAAAGAGCTTCTACTAATTCACAGTAAAAAAATTCAATTGAATTTACCGTCGTCTTTTAAAAACATCTAAACTTGCTAAATACATCATAGACAGGCCGTTAAGGACTGAATTATTTTTGGATTTTTAACACAGCTCCTTTCGTTCATTTTTCTTTTGAACTTATTTCTTTCATTTATTTATGTGTATTGGATAATTTATGAGAGAAACACTTTTTTATCTGATGCATATCCTATATGATGAAGTTAATTTAAACTTAACTCCTAATTTGATTTATATATTTTTAAGCCATGAAAAATGTTATTATAGATATCAAATCGTTAGTTAAATTTAAACTTCTACTTTATTTTTTTATTTTTAAACCTTCAAAAAATGCTACTATGTTGTACAAAACTTTTAGTTATTTATTCTCAAATAATATTATAAATGTACACTGTTAAAACTGGATACTTAAAAATGAGAAAAATGTACTCATTTTTGAGTACTTCACGTTCTTATAATAGCTCCGAGTACTTAACTCTTAAATTTGAGAAATGCGCGTTCTCATTTTTTTGAGTACGCTCAGGGGCTCGAATATGAGTATGTATCAAAACACATACTCATATTTTTGAGTGCATACCTGACTCGAATATGAGTATGTATCAAAACACACATACTCATATTTTTGAGTACATACCGGCTTTACACCGTTATGCAAAACTATACTTACGTTTCTGTCGTATTTCTTTAGGGATTCCTAAAAGTCAACATTAACGGTGCCGCAAATTAAATTTACGGTCACTCGCTAACTGCTGACCATTGGGATTACTCCCTTTATTTTCATCATGGTAATAACATAGTACTTTGTATAACATATTGAATAACATAGGATTAATAACATAATTGAGTAACATATAGTATAATCATAAAGATAACGATATACAAAAATTTGTACAAAAAAATTGAACATGAAGATTTATATCAATTAAGATATAAATCTCATGTTTAATTGTATCATGTTTAATTGTAGATGGGCTTTGCATACACATGTGAAACAATATGTCATTTAAGATATACTGCTCAAATGCATATGCAAAGTTACAAAAAAAAAAAAAAAAAAAAAATACGCATTGAAGCATAATAATAAATATAACGTTTCAATGCATATTAAAAACAAACCGTCGGATAGGATTATCTCCGAAATCTCTATTACCCTAACAAATAATTACCCTAACATGGAAAAACCTAACATAAAAAACCTAACTAGTAAAATATCCTAACATGTAAAAACCTATCTTGTAAAATACCCTAACAATATAAAAAAAGTGAAGAAATGGGCGAAAATACAAAAAACGTAAAAGTTCAGGTAATTAGCTCCGTGTCTTCTTCATCATCATTGAGTTTCTAACAAAAAGTACAAATAATTAATATCGAAATAATAGGCTGCTTAAAGCAGTTCTTAGGGTTAAGATAAAATTTATACTCAATAATAGTCAATACTTCGCATTTTTAATACAATACTTTATAAAAAAATAGTAATAACTGAATAAAACATTTAATAGATTAAAAATTAAATTCAGAATGCCTGAAATATAAGTACACAAATTTAGCATTAAAATATCTGAATAATGTTGAAATACAAAAATTTTAATAACAGATTTTGGGGCAAGTTATATCAGTCAGTAAGCATACTTATTACTTATACATGAGCACTTAAAGAAATACTCGTATGTTTGCATTCAAAGGAAATTAACACAATAAAACAGATACACAAGTGCAAATAGTTCAGTTTTTTATTTTAAAACTTACTTCTTTAATGTAAAAATTATTTTCCGGATATGCAAGGGAAGGAAAAAAAAGGAATGGTTGGTACTTATGTTACATGCTGCTCAGCAAATGCAAAGTTTTTAAAACATGGAAGTATCAATTACAATCTTGCATGTTCCGTAAAGTTAAAAGATATTGCAAATATGCAAATTATGCTGATTTTCGATTATAATAATTTTTCACATCATTTTAAAAATTATTGGAATATTATTTCTGTTTTGAACAACTGAGTTAATAAATTATTATTTAATAGATTAAAATGCTTTATACCATAAAATTCATCTACTTATGCCCGAAATGATTGAAATTTAATAGCTACTTTAATTAAGTAAACTTATGTTTTTATATTTAACGACGGAATACAATATTCAATTTCATATTGCATGTTCGATTTATTTGAAAAAAAATAAATAAAAGATGTGAATATATTCTTAATTATTAATGAAAACAAATATTACTACATATTGTCTTAGTCCACAGACAAGAAAGGTTTGTTAATTTATTATTGTTAATGGATTCAAGTCAATCCTACTTACATGAAGCACAAAAAAAAAATATAAAATATAGAAGAAATGATGAGAAACTGTTTCTGAAATTCACAAGCAAAACACGTGCAAAAGACATTAGCTAAGAATTAGGCAATGAAATTTGATTAAATAACGATTATTTGCATAATAAAAAGTAAAACATTTCTTACTTTCAAAGTTAGTGTAGAATTCCTTCATTTTCAATTCTTCCAGCTTTTCCTTGACCGAACCCCATTGTTTTCAACCAAAACAAAACTTCCACCAGCCTCGCGGAACAAGAATGAGACGTTTAGGTTAGTTGAGTACGCATTTCTTCAAAATCACTGGCGTATTCTTGCGCGACTTAACACATTTGCTCAAGATATAGTTCGTAATTTCGAAGAGTGAAAACTTGTATGTTCTGCACGTTAAAAGGTTCATAATAGTATACTTAATATGCGATTAGAATAATAAGTGATTATATTTATGTCTACCCACAAGCTCATTTTTAAATCAGAATCATCACTTGTATTTGAACGCTTAATGTTCTCGTTTTTGAGTTTATTTTGCTTAGAAAAAAACAAGTCCATGGAAGTACTTATATTTAAGTAGATTTTTTTTTAACAGTGTAAGGAAAATGATTAAATCTCATAAAAAAGAAAAGAAAAATATCAGAAAAACATCGTTTAAAATTGATTTTAGTCAAAATTTAAAAATGATAAAGTAATATATATTTTTTAATACATGCATATTAGTTAAAAAGTGCTTCGAAAACATAAAGCTACATTTAAAATATCCTTATTTTTACTGTTATTCTTTCTTGTCCATAACCTTTAAATGTTCTTTCACAACAATGCTTCACTTCATGATCTTCATATTAATGTTCTTTTAACATTACTTATATAAATGTCGTTCACGAGTATATAGTCTGTAGCCATTAAAACTTATTTTATGTGCATAAGATAATTTATTAAAAAATCATTCATTAATCTAAAACATTGTAGTTTCCATCTATCGAAGATTATTTCGTGTAGATAATATATTATTAATTAAAATTAAACTTCTATTTCATATGTTTATCTTTTAAACTTTCAAAAGCGCTATTATATTGTGTGAGGATTTGACTAAGACTTTTAGTTATTTAGGCTCAATAAAACATTGTAAATGCAAGAAAATTTACCTAATCACAAGAGTAAAACAGTTAAAATAATTGTTTAAAAACATGCATAGCAGTTTAGAGTGCTTGGATTAATTACCTTTATTTTGTCGATGTTTCAAAATTTTTCTAAAACTAGACTTATAAGTTCATACTTAGAATTGGCGTTCAAAAAGGATTATTAAAAGTTTTCTCCATATGAAAAATGAAGTACCACAGTTTTATTAATGAAAATATTTTTTATTTTATTTTCGAGTTACTGCAATTGTTCACGAAATTAATGTTTCCATGTAAACTTGGCTTTCGAATACTTTATGAAATTTCAACAAAAATTATGCGGAAGTTCCTTTATCACATACGTATTTATACTTTTGACTGTAGCTTTAGAGTATTTATGATAATCAGTCATTGCGTAACATTATGATCAATTTATTTTGCATATTGGATTTGAAAACAAAATATATGTCACTATAAATAGATTGAACGGACTGGATCTTACTTTTGAACTTTTAAGTAAGTATTAAACATTTTTGAATGCACTACTTTAAAAATGGGTCTAAAATTTGTAAAAAAATATACGTAAATTCTTTTAACACATACATTTTTATACTTTTGAACTGTAGCTTTAGAAAATTTATGTTAAACATCATAAGAGTAACATTTTGATCAATTTATTTTGAATATTAGGTTTGGAACAATCATTATTATTATTACACTAAGAATACTGGAATAATACAATCTTATTTTTTCACATTTAAATACTTTTTAAACATATTTGAGTGCATAACATTACTAGTATAATTACATATTTAGCATTTTTATTGACGCTTTGTACCAGCAGTTGTAATTATTAAGTTGCTTAAAATGATGATCTTTATATTTTTAAGTTGAAAATATGATATTAATTTCACAGACCTATTTTATAAATACTATGAATAGACATTTTAGAACTACTTCTATAGAATACTTATATTTGTTGTGTATTTCAAATGTGAAGATATAATTTATAAAAATGTACAAGTATCGATGTTAATAAAAATTTTAAAAAGACAGTTCATGTGTTTTGTTTCTAACAGCTTAAATTAATTCTGTTTAAATTAATGAACAGACCAACTTTGTTAAACCGCAAACAGCAAAGACATATTCTATATAAATGTTCCAGAAATACAAGGTACACCTGTTTTAATACGAAAGCGTTTTGAGGCTCCGAACGCTAAGCAATGAACCTCAAGGTTTAGATTTTACGCCATGCTTGATGTCAGCTACTTAGCCATTTTTGACACCACGGGATTTCGGGTACCATGGCCCTTTTTTACCGAGCATGCGTACTAGAGCGCCTTTGACGTCAAGACGTCCTGTGTCACTGTCGTCGAGCGAGGCATTCTCCTAAAATATCAGTCTTCAATTTCATTTATGACTGGTGCTTAGCGTCCGGAAGTTCAAAGTTTTTTGCAATGAAAACATGTTCTCGGTATAGTCTATATCGATTCAGGCACGGGGTCTTCATAGTCTCAGAAGTTTTTGAGTTGAATATATGTGAAAATTTAGGACAAAATGAAATACAGGTATACTTAATGTTTTGCTTAAAAAATTCCGGGTCCGAGATACAGGCCGCCAAAGATGACATCCTCGACGCCATTTCTAACTTGCGATTTTCGACGAAAGTTTTAAAGAACTCTATTTCTCAAAGGGTGCAAGATAGTTTGTTGCGGATTTTTCTTTTTTTCGAAAGATAATTCTCTGCTTTTTGAAATGAGAGGGTACATTTTAACATATCTGTTCAATTTTTTCTGCAGCCTTCTGAAATTTAAAAAAAATCTTTTTTACTTTTTTTCTCAAAAAAGCTAATCTCAAATTATTTTATTTTTTAATTGTTGGAGAATACTATTGAGTACTACATTCCCTGAAAAGGAGAATTTCCACTTTTGAGTTAAACAGGTTTTAGAAACAATTTAATATTTTGTATATATTTCACCAATTTTCTTTTAACTATATTCACGTATTGGTCTCATGAAATCAAAACTTAACTTTCTTTGACATGGCATTTAATCCTTAATAAGTATTAAAAACATACCCCCCCCCCCCCCGAAAAAACCCAGCAGACAAACAGACATTTCCTTACCTTATAACCAACCCTCTACTATGAAATATTTTTTAGAAAATATTTACTGATATCACTTATTTTTTATAATATTTCTGACTCGTTTTTGCAGAGCTATTGGTTGTTAGTTTTAAGGGTAGCGGGTACCATGAGACCATTTTTTTTCTCTATGGTGTTTAAATTTACTATTTTTGTCTCATGTCATGTTACACCTCTTCATAAGAAAATTAATATTAAAAAAAGCTTACTTTTTGAAATATAATTTGAATAATTTAATTTTTTAAAGAAAATTAGCAATTTTAAAAAATGCATCTTCTTTTATTAAAAATTAGCGTAAAGTCTCAAAAACTTTTTTATTGATTTATTAAGGGAAACGAGGGTAAGAGTACGCACCTAGTGGATTGTTCGTTATAAAAATGAGAATTGAAAAGTGAGAACTTTGAAAATTGACTGAATCATAGTTTATTAGCTTAGAAACTTACGTACACAAAATGAAAGTTTTATCTTAAAAAAATATATGAAAGAAAGCAAGCTGAAAAAAAAATTTCAAATGCGTACTCTTACCCGACTTGGCGGATAAGAGTACGCACCCAGGGAGGGTAAGAGTACGCATTCAGAAAATTTATCAGTAGTCACAAACAAATGCTCCAGTGCCTTCGTAACTGGAACATTCATCATGCCACCACTCCTTACATAATCCACACTGGATCCAATCTTCATCATATGATTGTTCGCAACCTGGGCATATTGTTGCCTCATTGTTTGCTGAACTTGTTGAGAGAACTGGGTTGTCGATACAATGCAGAACAAGTTTTTTCTTTGCTTTCACGGTTTTTCCTTTCTCAGTTTCGGCCTCATTTTTACTTTTCATAGCAGCTCTATTAGCCTTTGCTTCTTCTAATTATCTCTACCTTTTCTTTTAACAAATTTTTGAACGGAGACGAAGTCATGATCTCAGATTTTTGAGAGGTTCTTTTCCTTTTAGTTCCTCGTTGTTCATATCTAGGAAGTGCCACGATTGACTGGATACTGACATGTATCTGAAAAGTGGAAGGTGGGACTTTCTTCTCTTCAGGTGCAACTGCAACTGCACTACTGCACTATCGTTATCCAAAGATGCTAGAGTTACTAGTGAAGGAGAATAGCAATCTTCACTTATAATGTCATGGTTGTATGGTTCAATACCTGTAACACGGAAAGCTTTTTCTGCGAGTTGAACCCTAGCTGTACCGCTATATGCGTTTTTAAAAATCCCTGAAAGTAACGCCCCTAAGAGTACGCATATCTGATATGTGCGTACTGGTACCCGCCGATGTATTGCTCCTCAAAATCGTCGATAGATGGCTGTAGCATTCACAACAGTAAAATTCTGACATGCCCACGTTGTTCGGAAGGTAACAAAGCTCATAATGATATATACTTAAAAAGCAAACATCAATCCTTTATTGACAGAAAAATTACATGCCAACATGCAGAAATCATATTTTCACTGATAAATAAACGACAACAAGGATGAAAATAACAATGGCGGTCTCATGAGCCAGCTGAAAACAAACGTGTTGAGTTGATCACACTCACTTCTGCTTGCAGTGTTGCCAATAGGGAAAAAAGTCCCTGCGTACTCTTAACCGACTGCGTACTCTTACCCTCCATTCCCTTACTCAAAAAGCAAAACTTTTATGCTCTGATTTTTTGATAAGTCAAATACCTTTTGAGAAAAAAAATAAAAACTGAAGTAACCCAAAAAAAAACAACGAAAAATTCAAAAAATCTTCAAAAAGAATTTTTAAAAAAGTATTTAAGTAATCATTAAAGTAGAGCATAAATATGTTATATATAGTTTCAGGAACATGTGGGAAAAAAATCAACATTATAGATACAAATTTAAAAAAGCCTTTGCGTTTTGATTCAGATGAAATGCAGTGAGAGAAAACAGCAAAATTACTTCTATGTGCTAGGACGCTGAGAAAAATATATTTTGAACTCTTTTTCTCTGCGTCCATATCAATAATTTTTTGAAGATGAATTTTAAAATGTTTATTTCTTGAGTGGGAATGCAGTATGGTGACATCTGTTGCTGTCTCGCCTGGAGTATAGCTTTTTTTAATTAGCAACCACTCTCGAGCGCAACAGGGGTGCTCCTATCTGTTGCGGGAACTTCCTGTTTTTTTCGACCAGTTGTTTACAAAAAAAGGGTCGAATGTTCTCGAATGTTCCCAATATGACGTTTAATGGATAATGAATTAGGTTCCGTGGGAATTATTTTAACTCACGCCCAAAATGTAGTTAGCAAATAATATGCTTTTCAATTTCTTTTGAACCAGTTATTTTTATGGGGGCGGGTTTTGTATAACACGCCCAAAATCCGAGTTTTCCTCGGATGTATTTTTTTCTCAAAAGAGAAGGGAGATAGATTGAGACAGAGAAAGATGAAAATATGGTAAGCTTTAATTTTCCATTCAATCTTAGGTGACAATTTTTAGAAAGGATGATTTTAACGAATATGTTTACCTTTATTTTGTATCCATTAAAACCTAATCAAAAAAAAACTTAATTAAATGAAAATTGAAATTGAGAAATGTTTACGTTTAATGAATTTAAATGAAAATCGAAGTTGAGAAATGATTAAGTTTAATGAATTAAATATCATGTGAGTTTTCCGTGATGATGTAAAAATTTTGTAAATAAATATTGTCCATGTTAAAAGTTTTCTTCTCTTTGAACATTTTGATCACCAATACATTTCATGACAGTAGGGAGATAGTGGGCATACTGCAACAGCAGGCGCAACGCGCAACGTGCCACACCCCCCTTGCGCCTGCCACCTCCTCCTGCTCCGCCTCCCCTCCCCTCCCCTCCTCCGCCTACCGAGTAGGGTTGAGTAGTAGGGTTCCTGACGCCGTAACCTTATACGGGGGTTTTTGAGTTGAGTTGTTACACTGCGTCTAAGTTTAGTTTTTAGGGGATGGCAACGGTTCTAACATGTGTAGCGATCTCCATGACAACGGTTGACAGCAAAAATTGCATATGGCGTCATCTAGTGAGAGAAATTATTTTCCATCTCTTCAACTCACATCGCTCATGGCGCCATCTAGTGAGATAAATATTAATTCATTCATTTAAATATATTTTTCGGACTTGGAATTATTTTATTTAATTTCTCTTTCCTAGATCGGGAATCGAACATGCGACCTCCAGCTCCAAAAATCATTTGACGCTCTGATGAATTGCGCGCTTTATCCATGAGACCACCAAATGATTTCAGTAAAGTACAGTTTAAATCAATCCTAATATAATTATGTTTTAGAAAGAGTGATCATGCTGCCATCTAGCGAGAGAAAATTTTTTTGAGCATAGAATATTTAATGATTTCCATGACAACGTATTTTTACGAAGAGCCTCCTAGTGACAAAAATAGGAATAATTATTTTTCGGACTTAGTCGTTTTCCGAAGTTATTTTTTGATTTGCAACTTAGGTTTTCACAATGGCAACATTATTTTTGAATTGGTAACATGTTTTTAGTTTTAATTCCAAGGTTTGAAACGCTCATGGCGTCACCTAGTGAGAGAAATTATTTTTTGAACTTAGTCGTTTTCCGGTGTTATTTTTAATTTCCAACTAGGGTTTTTCACATTAATTTTTTTTAAATTATTATTTCAAGAGTTGAAGCACTCATGCTGCCGTCTAGCGAGAGAAAAATTATTTTTTGGGCATAGAATATTTTACTTCATGAAAGTGAAATTTATTTAACTTTAAGTTGATGGTCCCACCACCATCCCGATGTGACTTTTAATCACACCCCATCAACTATTTTGTACTCGTTCATTTAATTTGGTCGTTTCAAAACAATTGTAAATATTCAAGCAATTACACATAACGGAAAAAATTGACCCTAGAAGTAGAAAAATATAAAAGTATCATGCAGTGAGACTTCACTTCTACAGTCAATTTGTTTTTTAGAATACATAACCACATAATTTAGACTGCATTAGATGAATAATCCATTTAAAAAATATTGTATCATTGAATTCAAAATAATCTGAAAAACAAGAGAACGTTTCATAGACCCTAGCTGTCGAATAAAATAAGTCTCAAACGGAGACTTAACTTCTACAGTCAGTGAAACACTATAAATTCAAAATATCTCACATACGTGAAAATCATCAATCTGAATGAAACACGCAAATTTTTTCCTCAAGATATTGAAATTCACACATCTCAGACCTTTTAAGTTGTAAAACCCAATCAATCAAATCGCGATTGCTATGTTTTTTTTTTTTTTTTCCCTTTCATTGTATTAGATTTAACTGTTGTGTTCTAGCGAGAATTAATTATTTCTATCAGAATTAAATTTCACAATTTTTAATCAACTTATGGTATTAATTTAATCTTAAAATCAATTTAATAATGTATTAGTAACAACTATCTCTTAATTTTGAACATATTTTTTTTCACCCTAAAATGTAAAAGACAGGATTAAATGAGAACTGATTAAATCTCATCTTGAGAAAGTGTAGATTTAATGTGAACCAATCAAGTCAATTCCCGAAACTTACTAAATTTATGCCAAAGCTAATTATAGAAAAGTTTAAGACTTTGAAAATGTGCATCAATAGGTTTATACAAACATATTTAGTGATACTTTTACGAAAAGAGGTGATTTGTTCTATTCTTAAACATGGGTTTACATTCATTTTACAGTTTTCTATGAATACAAATCAATGAATTTATATCAACTAAGACTATATTTACATTATAGACAATCATCCTTTAATCCATATAACACCGCTAGATTTTTTCACAAGTTTAAGAGTTTGCATGAAATAATAGAAGTTAGAATATGTTCAGCAACTCGAATTTGTATAGAATGATAAGCAAATGTTTTATATATTCCAATATATTTATTTTATTTGTTTTTAATTTAGTTTTTTCATACACATTTTAACGTTTCAAACGACTACAATCTCAGAGATTATTGTAGCAATATGGATCATGACTAAAGAAACTTTAAAAATAATCAAGAATATCTTACTAAATTTGTAACTGTAAAGCAGCTTAAAAACACGATTGACGTATAATACATTTAACGAACATTTCAGCTATTCAAAAGAGTTTCAAAACTTTGTCTTAAAGACATTTAACGAATTTTTCATTTATTCAAAGAGTTATTTATTTTCAAAACTCTGTCTTTAACACAGTTTTTATAATTTACACAGAATAATACAACCGAGAAAAAACATTTAAGAAACTATTTGCAGCGCGACTTTCATATATTGGAAATGTTTATTACTAAAGTACGAAGAAACTTTACGTTTTAAATTTCATGTTTTGAAAAAGTCTATTACTACTTACCTACATACAAACTTGGAATATCTACTTTAAGACTAAGCTCGTATGGATATAGACCCTAACTTAAATACAGAAATGCCTAAATCATGCCAAACATAAGGTACAGAATATGAAAAAGTTAGAAATGTTAAGATCGAAGACTTACATTACTAACTGAAATAAAGAAACTCAACTTTCAACTAGCTCTGCAAAACTAAGATTCTTCTAATAAAAATTGAAAAGTACCATCTATACAAGACGGTAAAACTTGGACTCGTCTAGTAAAACTTGTCATAAAAAGTATAAAAATACTTAAATTTACTAAAACAAAAGTTTTCTATAGCAAAATGTTTAAAATTAACACGAAAAATGTAGAAGTACTTACCACAAACCGCTAAAACTGAGAAACTTCATAAATGTAGAAGATATAAGAAAAAACGTAGAGAAAATGAAGACAAAAGAAAAATTCACCAATACATATCAAAAATAAAGCTAACTGAGATATACAAACGTATGTGAAAGTAAGATCGGAGAAGGTCTAATCGCGATAAAACTTGGTGTAGAAGTGATTAAACTCTGAAGGATATTTCATTTCGAAAAAATTAGAAGAAACTTTGAAAATATTTTGAAAATAAAAGCAGAGAACTCACGAGAAAAAAATAGCCTCCGTCTTCGTTCAAGTCTCAGAAAGAAGTGACTCAAATCATAATTAAAGTCTGAATTCGTTAAAAGTGTGACGTAGTTAAAATTAATTAGTTAGAATCAATGAGGGTATTCAAAACGATATCTTGACAATTGTCCAATGAAAATCAGTATACGTGATGGAATAGGATTTTATCAACTTTTCAGAGAAGGTCATATACCGAGTGTGATTCCATTCTCTAATCTTAGTGAGTAATTGATAACGAGATCGAACATTGATCTCTTGAATCACGCGAGCAGCCCCCGTGATTCTGCATCACACCCCTTCTCTGGTTCGGGGCAGCGATAAGACGTTTCCCCACGATCGAGTCATTTCAACTTGCGACTTCATTGAATGCAGTTAGAGCGTATTGCTTTGCAGTGTACTTTTTCTCCGTTTCATTGGGACTCCGTTTCATAACTCCGTTCTTGCATTAATTAAATTTATTAGTTCCAAGATGTTTTCTCCCGTTAGTTTGAATGAGCATGGATTAAACGTGATAGTTTGCGACGAATTCTACGCTCGTGCTGAAGCAGATGATATATTTGCAGAGCTGTTAAAACTTCCATTTCAACCCATAAACGTGAAAGTCCGCGGGAAAAATTATTGTCCGAAGCGAAAGTCATATGCTTTTGGGGACGCATTATTGGATTATCGCTATTCGGGAACCTCAAACCCTGCACATCCATGGACTCTGCTCATGCTAAAAATTAAAAATCGCTTGAATATGCTTCAGGAGCAAACTTTAACTATGCACTGATTAACTACTACCCGGATGGAATGAGTGGAATTGGATTTCATAAGGATAATGAGAGCTGCTTGGATCTTCACAGCCCTATCGCATGCTTAAGCTTCGGTGCAACTCGGACCATTACTTTTACCAGGCCTCAATATCAACCAACAGATATTACATTGCAGCATGGCAGTGCATATATTATGCACCCTCCAACAAACAGCCTCTTCATGCATGGAATAAGGCCCGACCGAAATGCGATGGAACCTCGCATAAGCATCACCTTCCGGAAAATTGTTACCAACTCGGGGCCCCTACCCAAGCGTCGCCATATGGATTATCAAGTGCCTATAGTAGAAGCCGCGTCACTCGTGCAAGCCGCCCCGCCGCTCACCCATACCATAGCACCGCTCACCCAAACCATCGCCCCTGCCGAAGATCCTGAGCCCTCGTTGGATATGGAATTTTTCGAATTAGAAATGCCTAAGATTGAAGGAGCGACTCGTAGCCGATTCCTAAAACCCGTGATGAGTGAGCCTCTACATGATTCTGCATTTGTACGACCAGCATCACAGGAGTCTACGGAGAGCCCCGTGCCCGCGTTCCAGGAGATTTCGCCGACAGAGCCCCTGCAAGAAGCCGCCGCATCCGAGGAGACTCCCGACCGTGTACAACATTGTGATATACTACAAAATATAATGAAAGACTGTGACATTCTTCCAGAGAACGATTGGTGCACCAACTATATAAAAAATGAAAAAGTGCTTTCTCAGAAGAGAAAAAAAAAATTTTCACTTTGTGTACTGACATTCATTTGAATGTTGTTTTAAACAGTGCCGGATTCTCGATAGAAATTGAAGAAGTTTTTTGAAATCATGTGATTACATTCTCCCCAGCCGCTTTTAATGATTTCATGAAGAAATTATTTGATTTTAATACAACATATGAAAACAGCAGCTTTGTTGTGAGAAATGAAGTGCTTGTTCTATCGAGTGATAGACGTTGCAGACTTCTTCAAATTAATCAGCATTGTAATGAGTTTTCACTACAACCTACAAGTATTTCCATTGATGAAGACGTATATGCTCATCTTCGTGAAAAAAATAGTGACATTTTTAACGAATTATACAAAGTATTCTTCTCGTATGTTTTACAAGAAAATATGCAGAAGCAAACGGAGTTTGAACCGACCTTAACCGAGGAGAAAATAAGACAGTGTTTGCAAGATGGAATCATCGGTTGCGTGAATGATCATTTTGAGTGCGAAGGATGTGTTGTTTCGCATCCTTCACAACGCAGGCATCCATGCATGACTTTAAGCATATCTGAAAAATACAATCAAATGTTTAGTAATACATTATTATGTATGGATGTTATAAAATTAACTAAGGCATTTAGAGAAAAAAATATTTGTTTCGCCGATCTCGATAGCAACATGGATTGGCATATGCTCGACGATTATGCTTCTAATCTGTAAGTAATTTTTGTAAATATTTTATATATATATATATATATATTTTTTTTTCTGCTCAATAAATGTATGTTTTTAGTTTTATCCATTTTCTCTGTTTTATTCAGTGTTTTAAATGAGAATGCTTTTAAAAATAATATCATGCTGAAAGTAAATAATAAGACAGATAATTTTTTTAAATGTACATCTTTATTTATACATGTGTTCCCATTTTACATTGGAATTTCGCTTCCTTCTGCGAAGTTTTGGTGTAAAAACAGGTTTCACATCTTCATTTAACATATGTGTTGGAGATAATTTCAAATCCAACAAATTTTTATTTTTCACAAAATGCTTCGGTACATTCATTTCTTCCAATGAACTTAAAAATTCATTCACCCATGGTACGTGAATATTTTTTTTATGACTGAACATTAAATTTAATAAGTCTGCAATGTTCGTATGTTCCATTTTCTGATTTTTATAAATGACTTGCCCTTTTTCATACCATGTCAGAATATCAGAGTGTCTTTTCATAATGTCTATCAAATTTCTTGCTTGAAGTAAATATTGCTTATTAATACTGTTTAATATTGTCGACTCATAATCCTGCGAACTTTCTTCTTTCTTTCTCACATCTTCCTTTTCATTATTTTCTTGAGATGGCTGTATCCATGGAGAATTAAATTCCGTGAGTTGTAATTTCTTTTGTAAAATGTCATTATATCTCATCACCTTTTCATGTTCTTCCAAGTTGCTGTTTAAAATCTTCATCATTTCTTTATCCAATTCACTGAGTTGTTTTGGTGGTACTGTGTGTTTATTCACCAGTTCTTCCGGTACGAGCGCAAACTTCTTAGCGTGTTCCATTGAGAAGGGTGGATAATACACTGACTGCCGCAGGAATTAAGAAATTTAAAAATCCGCCTTTTTGAACGACTAACTTGCGTTTCGTAGACAAAGCAATGTTTGGGGCCGCCAACTTGCGTAGTGTCGTCTTGTGTTTAGAGAGCTTCTTTTTTTGATGTTTCGACAATGGAATATTACCTTTCAATGTATTATGACAACATTCGCAGATTGCTTTAATACAGTTTAAATCAATCATTCGTAATAAATCCTTTTGAAGGTTTGTAGGACAAATTTGTAAAAGATGAAGTTGCTTGAGCTGTTGCTTCGTCACAGTCATGTTGCTGTATGAGCACCTCTTCACGGGGGTCTTTTCTTTTATATTATTTTTCTTTGATAGATATATTGTGTTTGATTGGGTAAAATATCTGTAAGCAGTCTGAGTTCTTCCGATGTATCGTTTTTCAAGTCGATGAGCAGATATGAAAATTTCTTTTTCGTTGCATCCTCATACACTTCTTGGAAAAATTTCAAATGTCTCGGAAAAATTTGTTTTCCTAAATGTGTAATTTGTGCCATGTCTCTCCTGTTTTTAAAAAGAATAATATAATGTGCATTTAACGTAATTTCACGCATTTCTTTTCCTTTATGAAAAAAATTTTGTGTGATGAAAATAACTGATATGTTTAGATGATGACTACCACGCGTAAAAAGTTTGGTGGTGGATTCATTTTTTCCACATTCAGACATTAAATCATCAATAATGAATAATGTATTTGTTCCTAAATAGTCTTTGAAAGTTGAAGGGAATCCTTCGACGAATGTCACATCTGGAATCTCGTCGTACATGGGCTGGTGTATCCCGTAAAACCACACGACTTTATCGGGTACTGTGGAAAACATTTCGCGTCGAAATTTTAACAATTGAGATATGAAAACGCTTTTACCGCTTCCAGTAGGCCCTGAAGCAATCATTGTGAAGGGGACCTGAAGTTGAGGTGACTTGTAGGTTAAGTTCTCCATCGTGAATGACACATAAACACAACTGATTTTCACTTAAATATATTTATTGAAAGAAATTTGGATGTACATGAAAATGTTTAGCAACAAAATTATACACTCGCTTATCATTACACACATGTGTGTTTACAAAAGCAGTTATCATAGATTTTAATGAAGTACCACGACACTTGGAATATAAATAATAAATACAATATTGTCCGCATACAGCAGTGGAATTACTTTGCAAAGTCATGGGATTATATACCACTTTTGAAAATTGTGATACAAAATCGTGAATAGGTCCTTCAAAATAGAATGGACTATAACCATAGGAGTCAAAAAATTCCACTTTATCTTTTCCCTCGACATAAATTGCAATCCAATGCGACTCTGCCTGAGATGCTGGGTCAAGGTTCGCTACAAAACATGCTGGAAATGTATGAAATTCTTTCGGCAGTTGATCGCTCGGAAATACATCTAAGAAATAGTTTTTAGTAAATGGATCGCGAAGTAGAATATTTCGTATTTGCTCGGAATCCATCTTAATTGGCAAAGTCACACAGAACGTGACGTGATTTTGTAATTTCGATCACGTTTTGAAATTCAGCATAAATAATTAATGAAAGAGTTTCAGCAATTGCTTTGTTAAATTTAATTTCCACTCTTAAATTCCCTTGATGTTGTAAATTCAAATGGGAGCTGGAACATAAATCGGCATTCAAATTGAAGCTGTAGATTGCTTGTGAGTTGGCATACTGTTCCCGTGACAAATAAATACCTTTATCACTATTAAATCCATCGAATAAACTGTGATAGGCTCGAATGTAATTATTATTCTTAAAATCTAATTCCATGGGTTTGCTCGGTACGGGCTGCCCATCCACATAAATAGATATAAAAGTCACATCATGATGTGAAAACATGAAAGGGTTCTTAGAATATTGACCGTTCATAGCAGCGTTTTCGACACATGTGATGATTACTCTTTTAGGCATGACACCTAAAAAAACATTATCTTGCATGAAGAAGAAACTTCCCTTTGAAATGGAATAGGTTTTACACAAGACTCTGTCGATGGGATATTTAGCTGAAAATTTCTCCAGTGCTTTTGCATGTCCAAGTAAAACTCCTGGGTTGACTTTGACTTTCCGAATGAATAATGAAGCATGCTCCAATATCACTTTATAATCGGTGTCCGTTTTTGTAGATAAAAGGCAAAATGGTGCACTGCTTCGAATCATTTTAAATTTAATATCCACCAAATTTAACATGAGTCGATTCTGTTGAAAAATGTCACAATCTAATTGTCCTATCATATCGAATGTTTTTCTGTTTTTGCTGAGTTCATATCGAGATTTCACTCTTTCGTCCGCATCGTCAGCTGTAGGATCGATTTTTTCAGGATTCCAACTCCTTGAAGAACATTTCACAGGTAAGTAAACTTTTCTTTGCATCTTCTCCATAATTCAAAAGAGTTTCAATGTATGATCTGAATGGATATGTATTACTTGCAGAGGAAATATTTCGCTCGTTGAGACTGACGTCTACTTGAGAAAAAAGAGAATGTCAGAATAAATTAACTGGAACGACGGGTTCTTTGTCGGGTAACGGGGATCCATCCGCTTTGACAATTTTTGTTTTGACATAAATGTAGGATGCACTTAGGTCGTTGTATTCTTCACCACTTCCTGAGATGTTGAACTCCACGGGGCCTCCATCGCGAATATTTGCTATGGGGTGATATTCCACAAATTGTCCTTTTTCAATAGCAACTTGAGTAGGCGGGAGAGTGAAAAGATCTAATTCACTCTTCACACATGCAGGAGAATCTTGATGGATGAGTGAAGACATTTTATTAGGAGAAAATATCGTGTGCTTTCACCTTCTTGGTTTTGCGAAAACTGACGCGTTTCTTGGAGAGCTTGCGCTTTTTATTCCTTCTGCCGGATCCGATCATTGTTTTAATTTTAACTGCAGCTTTATCTGTCAAAGTCTTACTCGCTTCTTTCAATCGTCGTCTCGCTGCTACTTTTATGTTTTCTCCACGCGATACATCGTTAAACACATCCACTCCACTACTTAAAATCTGTTTTCCGACTGCTTTGGCACCCGATTTGAAAAGTGGGACGGCTGCCCTGAAAAACGATTTGAAGAGACCCCCGAAGCCATATCCTCTCTGATAGGGAACACCTTGATAAAAATTAAGTCCGCTTCCTGTTTGATTCGTATAATAATCCTCGAAGGATTTTTTACAACAACGGTATGGGACATACATCATGAGAGATACTTTTGACGAAAGTGAAGTTTCACGTACGAGCGTCCGCGTTCAAATGGCACTAAGTCTCCGTTGTTCGTCCTTATAACGATTTCAATCGTGTCAATAATTTTCCGAGTGACAGGTAAATAATGAGGTCTCTCGTATTCTACACTAACGACTTCTCCATCGTTTCCACTCACTCTGATTGTTCTCAATAACGGGGCGAAAATGTTTCCGACAATTTGAGGCTCGATAATATCTGTATAAATCATTAATACTCTGAAATGAGCGTTTGGGTCTGCTATTTGAGGACTAAACACGGTATGTTCAACATTTTCGTCTGGAGGGCCACTGATGATTGCTGGAGGGAACCCCAACATCTGCGATAATCCATTATGAAAAATGACTCTTGCATTATGTTTCACTCTTACTCGAACATGTTTCGTCACATGATTATAATTAAAAGATATTTTATTTTCATGATCTGGAATTGCGATAGCTTTTAAAATGTCTGGTACGTTTTCATAACATCCAGCTGGAATGTTTCTACCTATTTCTTTCTTGTCACCAAGGTCAAAACCAATTAAACTATTGCTCTTATTCACATTATGCCAACTGCGCGGGTTTAACTCAACGAGAGCGCATTCCCACTCTCCAGTCAATACTATGGGTGTTGGTAATCGCGTAATAAAATGAGAAATCTTATTCTCGGGGAAATAATTCATGGAGCTATCGCTCGGAAGTGTCACGTAGAAACTCATGATGCTAAATGAGAAAATAAAATGTTACTTCCAACATTTATAGATTCGATAAATGAGAGGCAGGAATCCATTGATTAAATTTATCGGGGTAGCCACGAAACTTTACAAAATATTCAGTCTTATTTTTCATTTTCCTCTTCTTCAATATTTTTTCTACTGTATAATCTTCCTTCAATTTTACTTTTTGTAGTTCTTGAGAATAAAAAGTACCTTGAATAGGTTCTCCGAGTAAATCTTTCACCCGATATATGGGGATGGTTTTTCTCACACATTCGGTTACAATAAATAACTCCTCAGTCCAGTTTGTTTCATATCCTTTTTCGAAAGTTAGCTTTTGCTTTGAAATACGAACAATATCTCCAACGGTATAAACACAAGGTTTTCTTTCATTGTGTGGAACGTCGCCATACACAGTAAAATATACCTCCCTTTCATTGTCTGCATTCACTTCAATGGGGGCTCTCTTGATGGTGGAATGGTAAGTAATATTATAACTTTTCACCAAATCGTCTAAAACGTCTATAAAATTATATGTATTTCGACTAGTAAAATATTTCCACATTTTCGTTTTCAATGTGCGATTAAACCTTTCCACCACTGATGCCTTTGTCGTATTAAATGTAGTAAAAAACATGACTTGATTCTCAGTCAGGAACTTTTGAAATGTAGCATTTTTAAATTCGGTACCTTGATCGGATTGAAGTAATTTAGGTTTTCGCTCCGAAAAGATGGATTGAAACACATTTACAATCTCTCGTCCTTGTTTTGTTTTCAGAGGTTTTGCCCAGGCATATTTTGAAAAAATGTCTATACACGTTAATATGTATCGATAACCTCGATTATGTTTTTGTAAACTTGAATAATCTACCAAATCTGCTTGCCATTGATGATCGATGGAATAAACGATGACGCGGTTTGTCGGAAATTTCTTTCGCACGGGTTTGTGCAGTGTATATGCGTCGGTTTCCGTCAACCATTTCCTGATGTCTTTCTTGGATACTTTTACGCGCGCAGCACGAAATAATGCATCGACACCAGTAAAACTTGCCTCTCGAGCCGGATCCAGGTAAGCTTTCTTCATTGCAGCAGGAAAAATGATTATTCGACACGTTGAAAGTAATCATCCTCGAAACGATATGACTGAATTAGAAGTATCGTTCGGAAAAAGTAAAAAATCCACTGCGAAATCAGTTTTTCCAGTAGCTAAATATATTATACTCATAAGAAGACAAATACTTATATAAAGGACAACTATCCACACAACCTCCTCTCTTGATGGCATGATTAAAAATAAAATGATTCTCATATAGTATTATATTCATATAATGTAAAAGAAAAAAAAATAATATTATAAAAGTAAAAAAATTATTTTTCTCTCGCTAGATGGCAGTCTTCTCGAACATCTGAAAGAGAAATATATTAGGATTGATTTAAACTGTACTTTACTGAAATCATTTGGTGGTCTCATGGATAAAGTGCGCAATTCATCAGAGGGTCAAATGATTTTTGGAGCTGGAGGTCGCATGCTCGATTCCCGATCTAGGAAAGAGAAATTAAATAAAATAATTCCAAGTTCGAAAAATATATTTAAATGAATGAATTAATATTTATATCACTAGATGGCGCCATGAGCGATGTGAGTTAAAGAGATGGAAAATAATTTCTCTCACTAGATGGCGCCATATGCAATTTTAGCTGTCAACCGTTGTCATGGAGACCGCTACACACGTTAGAACCGTTGCCATCCCCTAAAAACTAAACTTAGACGCAGTGTAACAACTCAACTCAAAAACCCCCGTATAAGGTTACGGCGTCAGGAACCCTACTACTCAACCCTACTCGGCAGGCGGAGGAAGCGGAGGAGGGGAGGGGAGGCGGAGCAGGAGGAGGTGGCAGGCGCAAGGGGGGGATGTGGCACGTTGCGCATTGCGCCTGCTGTTGCAGTATGCCCACTATCTCCCTACTCATGACTGTGTTTTTTGTTTAACGTTTTGCACACTTGCGAGAACCTTGGGTAAAAGAAAAAAAACATAACGCAAATTATTAATTAGGAATAAGAGAAAAATGATGTATGGAGGTAAAGAAAAAAAGATAGCTATAAATATGAGTAAAGCAAGTTATATGACGCGCCAGCAAAGTGGTGCCGTGAAATTGACGTGGTGCAAAACTTTAAAAATGGTAATGAAATGCAGTGATTGAATTGTTTGAAAGGAGGTAATTTTTTTCTATACGAGAGTAATTTAGTTTATTGCCATGCTCTTTGTTCTCTTTACATTTGTTCTCTATATTTTGACTATTTGGGACTTTATTCGATTTATTTTGAATTACTGCTTTTGATGTGTCAATACTCGTGAATTTTTCTTTTGAAACATTTGTGTTAGTTTAGTTTGGAATAATTAAATATGGATAAGGAGGATGTCCCAATTTTTGCCAAAATGGCCGCTCTACAATCGTTGATCCCTCAATTTGACAATGCTACGGCTGTAACACCTAAATATTTTATTGATAATTTTGAGAGCATTACAAATACTTTAAAATGTGGACCAGAAGAAAAACTGCTAGTTTTGAAATCGCGTATTCGTGGAGATGCACTAACCCATATGATAAATACTACAGATTTAGCTACTGAGACAGATTATGGAAAATTTGTAACAAAATTTTTAGAATATTTTGACTGTAAACAAAGTCTTGCGACACGTCATCAACAATTTTCTACTTGTAAGATGAACGTAAATGAGTCAGTAAAATTATATGCAGCTCGGGTAACTAATGCAACCCATGTGTTTTTTGGCGAGGTAGACAAAAAAGATGACAGTGTAAAAAAATTAATTGAACAAACAAAATTGTCAAAATTTTTAGAAGGTCTATTGTTGAAATATAAAAAGGATGTTATTACTAAAGACCCGCAAACATTTACTGAAGCGGTAAATTTTGTGGAATTGCATCAAGCACATGAGGAGTATTTTTTGCCAGAAAATATAAATTATGTAAGAAAGGAAAATTTCTCCTCAAATCACGATGAATTGCGAGAATTATTCGAAAAACATACCGAACAAACAAATAAAACAATTGCTGCACTAACGCAGCAAATTGCAAATCTTAAAATGGGACCCATCAATCAAAATCGCACCAATTTTTCAGATGAACATCGGTTTCATGATACTGAGCAGACGGGGAGACAAAAATCCGTCTATTTCAATCAGGAAAATACCGTTCCAAAATCTTTCGCATCCTCGCACAATAGGCAAAACACGCGGTATCAAAATTCACGCCATTTAATATGCCAAATCTGTTATCGTAGCAACCATGAAACTGTCGATTGCTTTTACAATAGACAATCCCCTCCCTTTGTGACTATCGCAGGAGTTGAATACGGATGCACCCCTTTGCTTATTATATTGTTGACGAGTGCGAGGAGCTTGTGTTTGGGGCGGGTGCATCCGTATTCGCACGACAGTTCCCCCAGGAATGCCATTGAAGCGTAAAGATAAACACCCCACAATGGAACCCTAAAAGTAATCTCTGAAGCTAGCAATTCTAAATGCAGGACCAGTTTCCGCCATTTATGACCACTTGAACAATAAGAAAAATTGCTGTCGTGCCAAATAGGCGATGAAATTCGTTTTCTGGAAAAATTCAAAAGCGCTTTCACAGCGCCGTTTGATCACAGTCAAACGCACCGGATAATAATCTTGATCAAGCAATGCAGATTTTTCGTAATGCCTTTTTTTTATAGTTGTGAGTCATTTGTTTTATTTATGAATAATTATTATTTTATTTTGTTTATAGGAGGGGAGCATCGATAAGAGGTAGGGACGCACCGATGCGCCCTACCTCTAAAAAGCTTTTTCAGTGTTCTGAGTGGTGACTTTGGGCGGGGAGACCCCCCCCCCCCCCCGAGCCCCGAGTAAGCATTTGGTGCCCTATTAGGGTAGCCAGTCCGCTACTGTAACTTATATTAAAATGCATTAAATGGAATAGCTGAGAATGTCTGAAACTTATTTGATAAAGATGTTCAAGGCATTTTTGAAAATTCGTTTCTTTGCATCAACTATTTTAAAATTGGTTTATTCATGGCAATATGAAAATAACGACAGTATTATTAAAATCTAAAGTGCGAAAAAAAGTATAACTTGCAAAAAGCGTATCAAGCTTAAAATGGGGTGGAAAGGGCGGGGGAGGGGCACCTTTCTAAATCTTCGCTGCATTTTAATAAATATTTAGAACTTTGTAGTTAATTCAAATTTTTGGTTCTATTTCAAGTACTTCCTATTGGAGGGGGAGGGAAGGGGGGGACGATCACCCACTCATTCAATGTCTCCATTAACCGATTTTCACTCAAGTAAATCTATTTTTAGATGTATAGTTTTTAATAAATATTAGTTTGCCGAGTTTTAATAAGAGCTCTAACTTCCGAAGGATCTGCGTAAACAGTTCAGGGGGTTGGCGAGCAATAGTAAGCAGGTGGCGGAAGCCTTCTAGTTGATAAAAAAACAACTAAAGTTTAAATTTCAAAGTTGAACACAGCACTTGTTGAGATTTTCCTTAGTGAAAAACGGTTTCCATTATTTTTTTGTATGATGCGTTTTCTTGGGATAAAGTATAGAAGAATTCCAATTTAAAGTGGTAAAATATAAAATTAATACTTAACTTATCGTTCTAATGAAAAATTTAGCTGAAAGTTACGATTTTACAGTTGATACAGGGCCGCCGAGAGCTTATAATCGGGCCTCAGGGCAAAATACTAAAATGTGGGGCCCGTACACCCACAAATAAAGCCCTCCCTACTCCCCCTCATAAAATGACCAAAGATTGTCTACACCAGGGGTCTCCAAACTACGGCCCGAGGGCCACATCCGGCCCGCGGACAGATTTTGTCCGGCCCGCGGAGAGCTAGCATACTTGAAAGAAAACTCCTTCTAGAGAACATATTTATTTTTTATAGCAAATTAAATTAAGTTTACTGAAGTAATCTATTTTTATGTTGAATAATTATTAATATGACATCTACATTGATATGGTCATGGGCTAACTACTCATAACATTGTTGTAGGTTATTATTTACTAACTAACAAATTATTGAAATGAATCCAACTAACATTTTATACATTTTAAATGAAAAGATAACTTATAACAAGCATAACGACTTATGAAATACTAATGAGATTTATGTAATTGAGATTTTCCACTGACAATAGTTTGTAGTTGTGGACTAATTTTACTTGTACCAATTATTAAAAGAGATTTAAGATGCTCATCAGTTAATTTAGATCTGTAAACATTTTTTGTGTACTTCATTTTGGAAAAGGTCTTCTCACACAAATAAGTAGTACCAAAAACAGAAAACAGCCCACGAGCAAATTTATGCAAATTATCAAATTGTGTCAGTGGAAGACACTTATAAAATTCCAACAAAGATAAGTTTTGATATTTGTTCTTAATTATATCACTGCACTGTAGATCAATCATTTCCATTTGAAGTTCCGGGGCTAGGGTTTCAATGTCAGTATCAAAAGGATTCTGAAAAATCTTAATTTGATTCGCAATGCATCAAAGTCCGAGAAACGAGTATCAAAATTTATTTTCAAAGCACTCAAAGTTTCGATTGCAAAATCGATAGGAAACTCGGTCTCAGTGGTGTGGCTAAATATTTCACATGTTTTAAAATGTGAAAAACATTTACTTCGTAGTTGTGATTGAAACAGTATCAATTTCTTCCGGAATGATTTGATATTATTGTATAAATCAGGAAGATGCTGGTTTTCTCCTTGCAATCTCAAATTCAGTTCGTTCACATGTTTTGTCAAATCAACATAGAATGCTAACTTCCACAGCCATGCGTTGTTTTGCAATTCAGTAAGAGGGCGATGCTTTTCATTCAAAAAAAATTCGATCACTGCTCGAAGTTCAAAAAAGCGCTGAAGGACTTTCCCACAACTAAGCCAACGTACGGCAGTATGATAAGGTAAGTCATTTTCTCCAATCTCTTTAATAAATTGTACGAATTGTCGGTGATTCAGCCCAAAAGATCTGATAAAATTAACAGTTGATATGACTGGTTTCAGAACTTCAGATCAGACATATCCAAACATTTTCCGCACAAAGACTGTTGATGAATGATACAATGTAAGACTATTGGTTTTGAACCACCGTCATTTTCTACAGCCTTTGACACAAGAGCGACCACTCCTTTATCTTTCCCACTCATGTTTTTGCCTCCATCAGTTGTAATACATTTCAAGTTTTTCCATCGAAGGTTCTTTTGCTTAATGGCCATTTCAACTCCTTTAAAAATATCTGAACCAGTAGTTGTGCCATGATTACTATACATATCAAGAAGTTCTTCACAGTGGCGTAGCTAGTCTCGGATTTCAGGGGGGGTTTCTTCCGGAGAAGTTGGCTAATTTCATTCCTTTCCAAGAAAAATTGCTCAAATTCTAGACAATCTTTACCATTTCAGGGGGGGTTTTATCCCCAAAACCATTCCCTTATCTACGCCAGTGGTTCTTCATGCACTTCATAGCTTTTATCTACTCCTCGAATATAAATCAACACCTGAGCAGTATCTGACACATCCGTTGACTCATCCAAGGCCAAAGAAAACCACTCAACATGTCCATTTTTGTTGAACAGTTGAGAGGATATATTTTCAGCGATGTCTTCTACCCTTCGAGCCACAGTGTTTGCTGACATACTGACAGTTTTTAATAAATTTACCTTTTCAGGGCACATTTCTTCGGCTACTGCGATTATGCATTCTTTGACCATTTCTCCATCGGTGAATGGTTTTCCACGTTTTGCAATTTCAAGAGCCACACGAAAGCTGGCACGAGTTGCAGCCTCTTGTTCAGTTTTGAGTTTTGTAAATAAAGATTTCTGCGATTTCAATCCGCGCTTCATAGCTTCGAATTTTTCTGTCCGCAAACTTCCTGTATATTTTGAGTAATTTTGAAAATGTTTTGCTTCATAATGACGTTTAATGTTATATTCTTTGAGAACGGCTATGCTTTCATTGCAAATCAAACATAGCGCCTTGTTACTGGACTCAATTACGAAATACTGAATATTCCACTGATCTTTGAATTTTCTGCATTCACTATCAATTTTTCGCTTCTTTTCCATTCTACTAAATCACACACAAAAGCAACAATTCAAATAAAAATATTGTTACAAAGATGTCTTAAACTTAAACACGCACAAACACGTTTTAAGGAGGTATGCACTATTTTATTTCACAGCAGTGTCATAGGAACTGACTTGTGGTTGCGCCACTAGCCTTCTTATATATTTCACTTACTGCCATCTAGAAGTGAGTGGAAGACACCAGAACTTTATCGAACCAACGAGATTATTCTGTAAGTGCTATTAGCGCCATCTGTTAGGGATAGAAGGTACTACCTATTTCTGCTTGTGTCCACCAGATGTCCTGTCACGTTACTCCTCATGGCTCGCTCGTACTCTACGACTAATCTAGAAATTACAGATAATGACAGGAAAATTAATAATATGCAGTGTTGCCGTTTTGCGGACTTTAGTTCGATTTGCAGCCTTTTTTAAACGTGGCGTACTTTTTCGGACTTTTTTTTTCATGTAAAAAAATACTCATTCGTTACTTGAGTACTCGTTAGGAACCGAAGTAACGATTACTGAAGAAAAAAGTAATCAATGATTACTTGTGTATTTCATTACTTTTGTAATCAATGATTACTATGGCGATACGATGCGGGTACCCCATTATAACGGAACCCTAGTGATAAAAAAAAAATAAAAGTTTAAATTTCTTTCCGCAATTTGGCATTTTTTTGGAAAAAAGGGTAACCCATTTTTTTTTTATGACCAACAAAAGTATGACTAAATTCCCAATTTTTAACCGGTAAAATTAATGTTTAATATTAATTTTTGTTCTTAAAAAAATTTACTAAAAATTTAATTTAATTATGGGCCCCCTTAAAGGGGCTGGGGAAAAGTTTGGGGGGAAAAAGACCCCCTGGTTTTCTACACCAACACTTGCGTTTTTTCGACTTTAATTTTGAAAGATTCGGACCCCATCAATTTCTGTTTGCCTAATAGGGTGGCCTGCCTAAAACTCTCACAGTTTTTTTTTCTGCGTGACGCAAGTTTGATCAGAGAAGAGTGCGTGTGGTGGGAGGAGGGAATAACAAAATTTAACTTCCTATATCTATAGGCATGCCAATTGGTTGATATGTTTCACACAGCAACGCAGTAGTGGGAACAGTTAGTTAATAATAAAGGTGATTTTAATTTAATTAATGCAAAACTGGAATTTAATTATTTAGAAGTATATTAATTATGCCTTTGAACTAATTTTTCTTTGACTGTAAAGAATACCCAGGGCAAAGGACGTTAATCAAACATACCGCATCCTGCTGCACAGGTGGGCAGCATTAGTTACGGCCAGGGGCGGACAGGGAAGAAAATTCCGAAAATTCGGCCCGGACATATTTCAAACAGACCGGCCCTTTGGGGGGGGGGGACTACCAAGGAACAGAAAATGAACGCTAATCAGATATTATGCATCCCCCCCCCCCCGAAAATTTTTGAAATTTACTCAATGACAACAACGAGTTTTAAATAGCTTTTTAAAGAATTTTGGCTTTCAAAATTGCAGTAATTTACATGAAACGAGGTAGAGTTGACGAATAGACGAATAAAAAATGAAAAGTTATGTACTCGTCGTATTCTTTGCCTATTGAATGTGTTACAATCAGTATGTTAACATCCAGTAAAAATTAGTTCTAGTTATGAAAAAGTTAAAATAAATGTTCATTGTTCTGGTTTCCAGTACTATAACTGTAACACACAAATAATAACAGGTTTCAAAAAAAAAAAAAACTCATCCACAATCAAATATACATTGCAATATTTGTTTAAATTTTTTTTTTTCCTTTTGAAAGCCATTTAGTGTTTTAAAAAAGGGGACTCTTATTTGCTACATCATCTATTAGACTTTTCATGTCAAGGTTTATGTCTTTTTCACACTACATTTACATCAATGATTCCAATTTGTCCTGAGTTAAATTCTTCTTAACTCGGCAATCGGCTGAGATAACGGGCCCTGCGAGAAATTCTCTGGGCCGGCTTGAGGATTTCTCATAGCCCTCAGAATTTCCATCACACAGCTGTATTGAGAAATTCTCAGGGCCGTATTTTGTAGATTGTATAGGGTGGCCAAATGTTGGGGTCGCCAGAAAAAATTTCGAGGATATCTTTGGGGACATAGCAAACTAAAACATATTCCCTTCTATTATGAAAAATAGCTCTCATTAATGTATTTCAAACGGTATCTAAACATATTTTTCTACAAAATGTACGCATATTTTCTTAGATCACTGCCTGTTACAAGTTTTAGTGCTAGGCAACAATTTGATATTTGCCATAATAATATCTAAAATTTTACAAAACACTATCTAAAAGTTCTAAAGTACAAAACGAGAAGCAATTTGAAGAGAAAAAACAGAAGTTTAAATTTGGGGACATTACGTGTCCCCAAGTAGTTAAAGTGTATTTGGAGACAAAGCATTAAAAATATACAAATTTCCCGAAATTCGAGGACGTTCTGTCACCTTAAGTTGCAGGGATTAAAAATATTGCCAGTATATATGTAGATATATATTAAAAAAGGCAGTTTTTTTGAAAAAGAAAAAAATATTTGAGCAAGCTGTTTAGGGTATTTTTATTGAGCACTGCTCAAAATTAAAGAAAAAAACATCAATTTTGCATTTCTCAAAAGTTTGCACCCCAGGCGGCCGCCTTGAATTTCTATACGGACGAGCCGGCACTGAGAATTTCTCAAGACTGCCCCGAAAGCTCGTCTATATAGACAACTTAGGCGGCAACCAAAAACACAAAACTGATGTATTTTTTTGACAATTTGGAGAGAAAGAAAAGAAATTTAAAAATTTGGGACTTCGTGCGTCTATAAGTAGTTAAAGTGTTTTGGGGAAAACAAAAATTTTGGGGACAGTTTCCGAAAATCGAGGACGTATGGTTACACTACAATTAATACCTCTCACCTATGGACCAATAGAAATAAATAATTATATTGCAAGTGAATACTTCTTATCAAAACCAAAGAATTTATTGTTAATCTTATTACTAAGCTATACATATACATTTTTGGTCGTGTTCGCTGTCCGAAAATTCGGCCTAACACCGCTCTCCAGCGTGCCGAATTCGGGGTTCGGAACTGTGTATGATACTGCAGTGGTGCAACAAGGGGGGCACCGAAAGCCCATGGCCCCCTCCCCCCCGACAGTGATAATTTGGAATTTTTATAAAAATTTTTTTTTTACAGTTGAAATAGTTATTCTCACACCTTAAAGCAGCGGTCGGAAAACTTAAACTGACTGAAGATCTATTTTCCAAGTTCGGCGAACCCCTAAGATCGACTCGGAGGACCGGGGGGGGGGGTATACATTATTGGTTGGGATTGCGTCTGTCTTGTAAAAATTGTAGGTTAATTCTTGTCGGAACAAGTTCTGATGCTTATAAAACACCTACTTTAAAATTTCTAAAATAATGGCTTGTTAACACCGTTAACTCGCATCAAAACAATACAAATATATTATTTCCTTCGAATTTGATAAAAAGAACTGATAGTTTTTGTTTTGTTTTTTAACTAAAGCACACATGTGAAATGTATACATTCTTGAATTAACTCTCACCAAGAGCATAGTAAAAGTGATGACTGACAATCCATAATATTATTGAAAGATTTTTTAGGTCCGGTGAATGGTCTGACAAACTAATAAACATTTTCTGAAGGAAAAAATAATAATAAACTCGCCATCCAATTCAAAAGTTATTTTCTTTATCTTTTTAAACTATAAACTGTCCAAAATGCTGTCGCGATCGACCTAAAATGGGCTTGCGATCGACCGGTCGATCGCGATCAACGGGTGCCGACCACTGCCTTACAGGATACTACACTTAAAAAGATATAATTAAACGACAGAAGCAAGATTATATTCTTCTTCAGTAAAAAGTGGAACAGTCATAGGCCTTCTTAAGATGTAATGTACTTTATATTAGAGAAGAATGTTAATTATTCGCAAATTTTAACCTTTTTCAAATTTCATTATTTAAATCTATTTATTTTTCAAACAATCATACTTAAATTATTTTCTTCGCAGTAATTGTTTAAGGTGCTATAATATGAGAATTGAGCAAGATATGAGGGGGGGGGGGGGAATATGTGCGTATATATAAGCATCAAATTATCATACTAAAGGATAAAATCTTGATTGTTTTTATTTTCAAAATTTCTATCCATGTGTAATTCAAGTTAAAAGATTACGATTCCACGTTAAATTGTGTTTTAGATAACAAATCAAAGGTTATTGTTCTGGTGCAGAAATCCTTTTTCTTTTACTTATGCCTTTTTTTTACCTATGTACACTCAGGGCACTATGTATATGCTCAGATGTGCTACATTTAGGAATATAACAAATATTCAGTGCAGTAGAATAGTAGATTCCATATACTTTCCGATTATGCGGGCTCTCCATACTGATCAACTATTCTGAACGCTTGTTCTACAGTAACAAGGTAGATAAATTAAGAAATCTGGATTTGAAACACTTTAATTTGCATTTCTGCTATTGCAAGAGATGTAATAGGAATATTTAACTACTCTTTTTATACATTTCTTTTGATTTTAACTGTAGCACCTGCAATACCTGCGTGTTTGTTTGATATATCAAATACATTGTTCTAATTCTGTATAGAATTGGAATACAGATGTTTAATTAAACATGTTAGTTTATTTTTAATGAAGTTATTTAGGCATAAAACATAATAATGTATTATCACATTTATCTTATACATTGTTATAAAAATAGTAATTATGATGTATTAACATCAGTTTTTCTGGTAAAATTACATTGTATGCTTTTTTATGAGTATTGTCTACTTCTAAGAGCAAATGCTCAGTTTTATGGACAAGTATGTTTCATGTTAAAATATAAAAACAATTTTTTAAAAGTCCATAAATTAAAGATATCTACTTTTGTCACTTTTAAAATTTCTGGATAAAACTTTCAAGTAAGCCCACATCCCTAGCTACATTTAAATTGATTTTTAAAATATAAAAAATAAAATTGCTTTATGCATCGTAAACACCGAAAATTACAAAAACTATAAAGAAAATAGTTTTTATGGATCATTCGCAAATGATGTCACGCTTCCAAGGGGGGAGGGGGGTTCGTGAAATTATGACTGGGGGAGGGGAGGGGTAACAAGAAATGTAGCATCATGCATTGTGCAGCATAGCGTGACATGGGACAAAGGGGGGAGGGGAGGCATAAAATTCATACATTTTAAAACATCTTTTCCTCTTTTCGATTTTAGCAACTCTATCTGTTGCGCCATTTTATTTAGTAGGTCGAGAACAGAGCTGGATAGGCGAGAATAGACAAAAGTTAACACGTGCAGTTAAAAAAAGGAGGGTAAAAGCAACCCTCAGTAAAAAGTTCCCACTAAAATTACCCCGCCAACCCCGCCAATTTTTCCTGCTTTGCAAAACGACGCTGCAGGTCCAGGATCGGGTTTTCAGCGCTACCCCCAAGGAAGCGTTATCATGTAATCCTCCCTTGGGAGCTTGACCCCTTTCCCTGACCCCCCACTGCGTGCCAAAACGGATACCACGAAGCAAAGGAGTCCATCTCCTTGGGGAAAACATGACTATTCGGCTAGTCGCTTTAAAGATAGGGACCATTCGAAGCCTTTAAACTGAATAGGGGAACAAATGATTTCTTTCCAGCGGCGACTTGTTCCCTTCTCAATAATGATTTCCCAGACAAGCCGCAAAATGAATTTTTGTTATCAGAAAGCATCGTGAATTCTCAGATTCTAGAGCACAGTAGAAAGGAGTATTCTTTACCAGTAATAGATGTAAAATTTTCTGGTTTTAAAACGATTTGTCTCGTAGATTCCGGAGCATCTACTTCGCTCTTACAAAGATCGGTGTTTGAAAAAATTAAAGATGATCCAGCAGTAAAAAGTGTTTCATACAATGTCAATATTAAATCAATTTCTGGGGATTCTCTGGCAATAGATGGTTGTTATTCAATTCCTATTACCGTCGGAAACAAGCATATCAGGCATTTATTTTTTATTTGTCGTAACGAGCTATCATTGCAGTACCAGGCCATTATTGGGTATGATTTCCTTAAAAAGCATCAGTTATCAAGTCGTAAAGTAGACTTGATAACGATACTTTAATATCTAGAAATACCATTGTTAAAATACGTGATGCTAATTCACCAACTTGCAATTCACTTTCTACTGAGTTTGCAAGGGCTCGCACAAAATTTCATTTACAACCCCATGAATCCAAATGCATTGAACTCACTTTAGACACGACAACTAAAGAAGGAGATAATACTTTGTTTACTCCAACGTTAAATAACGATAATTTAGAGCATAGGCGTAACTAGAGTGGGAGAAAGGGGGGGGGGTCACCCTAAAAATGTACAGACTAAACACCAATACGAAGTGTAAAAGAGTTGAAAATTTACTAGTCAAATATATGTCTCTAAAGATATACTCCGTGTTTATTTCAGGCATCTCCCGGGGGGGGGGGGGGGAACTACCCCCTCGGAGCAAGTCAACTTCTCCCTCCCCCCCAAAAAAAATTCAGATCACAAGATTTAAAAGAAGAAAGAAAAGAGAAATTACGCTTTTAAGACACTTTACTTTCAGAAACACTTTCAGGGAAAGGACATTTAACACTATCACGAGCGACACCAAAAGTAACTTAAAAGATATAAGACTTTATTTTGAAAAAAATTGCTGGGGGGAGAGTAACCTAACTCCTTTCTGTTTCCTCTAACATTACCAAAGTATCCCGAAGTTGCATTGCTAGAAAGATTTCAAAAAGTTTCCTGGGGAGAGACCTCGAAGCCTTGCCTCCAGAGTTATCCTAAGCATTATACATGTAAGACCAGTTACAAAAATTTAAGTTGCAGAAGCCCCAAACACCCACTCCTCTAACTTCACCAAAGATCTAAACATACATCTACTATATATACATCAAAAAGCTATCATATATGTAAAAAAATTCATATCAACATCATTTCTAATCATATATATCTATATATATGTATATATAAAGGGTATGATTTTGAAGCATACACTGCCCTTCCTAATTCGTTCGTGACATGCTCCCCCTGCTCTAGAGCCACTACAGAATACAGGCCGACCCAACGCCGCCATTTTCTTTCCCAAGTCAAAATGTAAACAAGAGCGTGCTGCTAGCTTGGCGCCTTTATCGCTGTCAGTGGCGCTTTTAACAGCTACGCCAAAAAGAAGGAAATAAATGGGACTCCTTAGCTACATACAATACCGAAAAACGCTCTCTGAACTCAAAATGCATTATATATTAATACAGACTGGAAAAATAAAAAAGCATATTAGAGAAGTGCTATTTACCTTAACTCTAGCCAAATGCTTAAGCCTTTTGCTCTACATATTTATGAAAATTTTAAACTATTATAATTTCATTAAGTCATTTTCCTACAATATTAAATAGCTTCAAAAGTTATAAAAGTCATGCAAAATTAATAAAGATTTCTATTTCCCTTTTATAACCTTTTCTTTTAACTTGGTATACAAACACAATTGTTTTTAATTTGATTTGATTACTTATTATACTTTTTATTTATTTGTAATTATTATTTATTCATTTTTCTTCATTGGGAAATAGTTCTTAATTTTGTTGAAGCATTGCTGTTGCTGTTTGCTTATGAACACCAAATTTAGAAGCATAATCTTACTCATCAAAAATTTAATTACTAAGACGAATGCAAAAATTTATATGTTATTGTAAAAAATTAAATATAAATTTTTGTGCATATGCTTGTGCGGTTCTTAGGCATCAATTTGTAACAGGCTTCTTTCACCGGAACATTCTGCATTATGTCTATGTATTGTACTATTCATGCAGCAGCTATTGAATGAAGTTTTATATAGATATTACATAATCTTTTTTATTGCAAACCATCATCATATTGAAAACAAAAAATTTAAAAGATTCATATGGTTCATAAAATAAATAAAAGCTTGAACAATACTTCAAAGAAGTTTACATTAAAATATATTTATATTAGATCAAGTCTATAATTTACCATATTTACCATTTGTATCTGCAAACAAAGTCCAATTAATAAAATTTAATCATCAACCAAGTAAAATAACAGCAATGACAATTTAAACATCAAATCATTACTATACCCAAATCATTTACTATAAAAATTTGAAAACTAAAATATACTGTTTATATACTCAAGCACTTAAGGTTTTTATAGTTTATGCTTATTCTACTTTGGAATTTTAACAATTAAGTAAATAGCAAAGAAGAAATTTAATTTTAATAATTATTCTTTTTATATAATTTCACTTCACGCCAGTTACTGTATCATTTTATTAACGGAGAATAAAAATAAGCGATTTTCTGCATTCAAATTCCGCTATAAATTTCTGTATTGTGTAGGTGTATTAAAAAGTGTATATAAAATAGCCAATTTTTTATACTTGTGTTAAGTATCATGCATTATTTTATCATAATATATTTCGCTCAAAAAGAACAATACAAAAATTACTGAATTTAGTTCAATTGGCGACAAGCACATTTCGTCGCCAACAGTTGTTGCAAACCTGCTGGTATCCAATTTGGACGCCGGCAATTAATAATCAATTTCTTCTTTCTTTCTTCATCTGTTGGAAAAGTAAACAATCTCCACTTGTTTCTGGAGTGATTGTTGCAACTAACTGCAGCACAACCATCCATTTTTCAATCGAAAAAGCTAAAAAGCTAACGAAATACGACCCAGCGAACGAGTGGGAAAGAAAATGGCTGACGAGTCAGCTCGTAGTTATAGGAGCCTTACCCTGCTCCGGAGCCAAGGCAGTATCCAGCATTTTTTTTCGGGGGGGCCCAGACTTCGACACACTTATGTATAGCAAAGTTTTAGGGAGGAATATATAATACATTGCAAAAGATTTGTGGGGGGCTGCCCGTGGGTCCCCCTTCCCCTCTGGATACGGCCTTGATTCACAAAAACATTAAACATTCCATACTAGATCTATTAGTTTATTTTTTAATTCAAACCCAACAGAAAATTCAATATTTGGCGCTAAGCAATCTTCTATGTCCAGGCATTCATAATATTAAAACCGGGAAATAGTCGAATTTTAGAGAAAAAAATCCAAATTCCCCTACATAAATGCTCATCCCCACAATAAATTTCTAAAAAATTTGTTAAATTTGTAGCAAAACATACCTCAGAAGTGGAAGCATCTGAATCAAATTTTCTTTTCTTTTCGGATGACGAACGTGTCCATCGCTGGAGTTCAAACATTATTATGTATCGAAAATAAGTTAAAATTTAGCTAAAATATAAATAATACTTGATTGTAAATTAAAATGCAGCATTAAACCGTAGCAGTGAGATTGGAAACGTTGAACGGATGATTTCCAGAGTCATAATGCAATCAGTGATGGACCATAATAAGAAAAAAAAAACAGTTAAAATATAAGAGATGAGAGAACATCTGTAAATGAGAATGCAATGCAAATACAGTTCATCAGTTTTCCAATCGGCTCATCTACAAAAAAGATTTTACCAAAATGGGTGTTTGGACAGGAAGTCATAAATAAATACAAACTGCTCTTTAAGTTTCTTAATGAGCACCCCTTCCTGGCTTGAGGGTTTAACCCATTAGGACAATTGGACTTTAGGACTCCATCACAGTAGAGAATATTTCCCAGGAAACTTATTACTTGTGCGATTGTATCCGATATGTTATATAAACTAAGAAAGCTCTTTGAACAATTTAGAACTTTTGGACAAACCCTGAATCCGAACAAATGCTCATTTTTTGTACGAAAAATAGAATTTCTAGGCCATATTTTAGATAGCACGGGAATTCGTCCACTGGATTTGAATTTATGCAAAATAAGGGATTTTCCACCTCCTAATACCGCGAGAAAAGTTCGCCGTTTTATTGGATTAGTCGGATATTATCGTCGTTTTATTCCAAAATTTTCCGAAATCACAGCTCCTTTAACTGATTTGACAAAGAAAAGACAAAAATTTAAAGGACGTTAGAAGCACAAAATGCTTTTGATACACTTAAGCTAAAACTTTCAGAACCGCCAATTCTGGTTCATCCTGATTATGCGAAAGAATTTTTTTTATCTACAGACGCAAGTGATTCTGCATTAGGGGCCATGCTAGGGCAAAAAGATGAGTTTGGTATAATTCATCCTATCGCATATTTTTCAAAAAAATTAGCTGGAGCGCAGCTTAAGTACACTATTATGGAGAAAGAATTAATGGCTATAGTAGAAGCTCTTAAAAGTTTCAAATATTATGTGTATGGAAGGCCCTTTATAATAAGATGCGACAATGCAACAATTACAAAGCTTTCAAAATTGGAATCCCCAGGGAATAGAATTACCCGTTGGTTTTCGTATTTGTCAGAATACAACTATAAATGTGAGTTAATAAAATCTGCTGATAATCAAGCAGCAGATATCTTATCGCGTGATTTTCATGTAAATACTTTCCAAATTGACTTACCTACAATCGAGTTAATTAAATTAGCTCAGCATGAGGACGCGAATTTAATTAAATTGATTAAAAATCTTGAAAAGACCAAAAATTATTATGCCAAATTTAAACCTCATTACAAATTAGTAAATGGGATATTAATGCATGTAGCATTTATATCTCGATCAGGTCAAAAGAGAAAAGTTGAGCAAATTGTAATTCCAGACAAATATAAGCCACACATATTAGCTGCAAACCATGCACCTCATTTCGGGCATATTAAGCTTTATTATGCTATTAGGGAAAAATATTTTTGGGAAAACTTATACTCGGAAACAAAAGCGTACGTGGATAGCTGCAAGCACTGTATGTCTTACAAATCACCCAACAGAACACCTCCTGTCCCACTACAACGCCATTACGTTCCTTCCAAACCGATGCAGTATGTGTCATGTGATTTTATAGGAAAATTACCGCTGACTAATAAAGGCAATTGTTATATATTATCTTTTATCGACCATTTTACAAAATTTATTAAGTTGTACGCGGTGCCTAATCAAACCGCTCAAACTACCGCCGAAATGTTTTTAGATTTTGCTTGCACTTTCGGGTTTCCAGAATTTTTATTATCGGATAAAGGGACAAACTTCGCTAGTGACTTGTTTGAAAATTTATGTACTCGAGTAGGCGTCACCAAATTGAAAACTACGGCCATGAATCCGCGTTCAAATGGACAATCAGAGAGAATTAACATCAATATCAAGAAATCTTTATCAATTTTTGCACGCGATACGTCCCAGTGGGATGAATATGTCAATTTTAATGAATTATTGTACAATTCTAGTATACATAGCACGACGAATGAGAAGCCTGCATTTTTGCATTTGTCATATGACCCTAATTTACCGACGGATATTTCAAGTGATGCAGCACAAATACGAGCTCCGTCATATCCCGATTTTATCGCTGATAAGATGTATAAAATGCAATATACTTTTCAGAAAATTCATGAAAGCCTTCTAAAAGCAAGTGAGAGTCAGGAAGCTTATCAAAAGAAATTCTCAAAAGATCGTGACTTTTATGTAGGACAATTAGTTTTTCTATATTCACCAGACGCTGACCGAAATTCACATCTGCCGAAGAAGCGGAATTATATAGGACCTTTTCGAATTATTAAACAACATAACGAAGTTAATTTTACAATTCTCGATGTTTCAAACGCAAAAGCGAAGCCACAGAAAATGCATTCAAATCGTTTGATACCGTACACTGAGAGAAGAGATGATTGAAATTTACTTTCTTTCAAGAGAAATACCACTGTCAACCAACAACGCGAACGACTTCCCTCTTTGCCCCTAACACCCCCCAGATTTCAGGAAATGAACTTAGACAATTTAGCCATGTATGATTACTGCAGTACCAGTCGTAAGCAACTGTTACCTAGGTCTGACTCACCTGCCGATGCCAAAGTCCCCGAGTTATCGCCCGAAACCAGAGAAAAGGATAATATTCAAAGCGAGTCTTTAGAAAGCGGTTATAATTTAAGGTCTCGCGTCCGGAAGTAATTTTAACTCCTTACTCTTTCTTCTTCCACAGAGTATATTAGTCAACAGAGTGCATCAGTAGTTTTTTTTCTTTTTTCGTCAAGAATTTTCTTCATGAATTCTTTGATTTTTTTCACTGATTTTTTTTCTCTTCGCTCTTTCTCTTATTGATTATAAGTGATATTTAATTTCGGCTTTCAATTTTTGCGCCCCCTTCATTTTAATGGACTGATCACCCATTTCTGTGCCGGTCGCGCAAATTTGTTTTCCCATTTTATCTATCTATCTATTTCTTTGAATTGATTTGTCTGAACTTAATAAGTTTACGCATTATATTTCTCTTGGTGATGAATTTTGTCTTTCATCTTTTGCTTCGAGTTTCATGTGTCATAGCACCTATTATTCTAGAATACTCTTGTATTATTTTGAGGAAGTAATATATTTTTTTTCCAGCTTAGAAAAAAAAGGGTAATTTTGTGGAAATGAATAAAGGGGAAAATAATGAAAAACGGCATTCAAACGTTATATGTGCCTTTACATAATGTATTAATAAGGTAGGAATGTATTAGAAAAAAAATTCTTTTTAGAAATTTATTTGCATTTAATGAATTGAAAGAATTTAAAAAAATAATCGTTAATTTATGAGATTGTTGCTAGTTTTAAAAATTCAGGTAGTTGGCAATTCTATTACGTAATTTTTTTTGTCACCTAACGATTTGAAGGAAATTGGCTTACACAGTAACATGTCGTATATGCTTTCACAATTTTTCATTCTGTAGCATAGCATTACATTCATTAGAAGACTTTAAGACTTAGTCCTTATGATAGCAAAATACATTAGTCCTCTGTTTTACCACAAAGGAAATACACCAGTGGAAATATTGTTTAGCTCACCATGGATTTATGCAACAGTTCTCCAAGTTTTACTTACACCTGCTGATATGCGTTACTCAACCTTAACCCTCGTGCGACAGTGAATTCACCGACTCTTCTGCGATGACTTTTACACCTGTTGATATGCGTTACTCAACCTTATCCGCGTGCGGCAGTGACATCGCCGACTCTTCTTCGATGACTTTTACGCCTGCTGGATGTGCTTTGCTCAACCTTATCCCGCGTGTGGAGGACGCATCAGACTTCTCTTCGATGATATCTTTCAGGTTACATAAATGCTCTACGCCTTCTGATGTGCATATTTCAGTCCTACCCGCGTCTGGCGGAGGAGTTGCAGATCCTTAAGTAGTGTTCACCAATTTTCTGAATTACATGACGTCAACTACGCATGTTTCGTTCTTGTTCATCTGATTTTCCACACTACGACTGCGGTGGGATAAACTCTCCTACGAACCTACGATTATGTTCACTACTCAACTGCATTATTCTCTCATTTTCCGCATCTTGGTCTGAGCATCCTGGAATTTTCACTCATATCGTTTGCTTTCCCTTTGGACTTCGTGGGATCCAGTGAACCTTTACAACGCGTGTGATCTGGTGAACCTTTAGTGCAACGCTTCAAATCGTAGTATTTTCACAAACATTTTATACCCCAGTGTGATGGGAAATTCATCATTGCTGTGGATATACAAGTGTGACACATTTTTGTCATACATCAAAGACAAACAGAAAAAACTGAATTTTTTTTTTGGAATGACTTTCTTAGAAAACCCAGAATTATTGCGATGAACTCAAATAGAAATTGACTTGAGTTTACTTTTCAAATAAGTTTGCAATTATCAAAGTTGATTTTATATTTCAGGTTGATTATATAACTTGTGATGAGTTTTTATAATTGCATTTGTTATTATTGTTTTGGTTGTGTAGTACATAGCTGTAATTCAGAATTTATTGTTTTTGTGTTTAACAATTGAACCCAGACATGAAATTTCTTTTCTTTTTTTCTCCTTTTTTTTCTTTTCTTGGAGTGAGCAATGTATTGCTAGGACGCTGAGAAAAATATATTTTGAAATCTTTTTCTCTGCGTCCATATCAATAATTTTTTGAAGATGAATTTTAAAATGTTTATTTCTTGCGTGGGAATGCAGTATGGTGACATCTGTTGCTGTCTCGCCTGGAGTATTGCTGGTTTTAATTAGCAACCACTCTCGAGCGCAACAGGGACCCTACCACGAAGGTCTCGTCAACTACTCGTGACGTCTAGTTCTCCCTCACGGAATCCGAGATACGCCGAGAAAATAGTCGGTTGACTCCATTCGACCCTACCACGACGATCTCGAGTGACCATTTTCTCCCTTGCTCTCGCGTCTCAGAAGTGAAAAGCGGTTGACCAATCAAATGATAGCTCCGTCAACGGTGTTTTCGCTTGCCTTTTCGGAAATATTTGTACGTGCGCGCTCGCTCGCTGCTCCGCTTTTATATCAAGGAGAAAATACTAATTTTTAATTATTTTAGATGAAATGGAGAGCAAGCCTGCGAACGATCTCTGATATATCTAAAGATAGCATTTTACTTGTATAAATTATCAATTAGAGTGCGTCAAAGATTGCAAAAATGTTTTTATCAAGTCTTAATACCACGGAAAATTTACAGTTTGGGGCGATTAAAAAGGCGTAAAAAGACTCAAAATTAGGTAACAACAGGTCTAAAAGCAGCAAAAGGAAAAATTTGTTAATGAATTATGTTCAATCTGTAGTCAGATGGCAAAAATGCAATACTCACTTTATTAGCGCAAATGATATAATTACGTACTTGGGGTCTTGGGGACATTTTAATAAAATTTATAAGGTAGCAAAGTATAATATAGGGTATAATATACTATAAGGTAGCCGTAACGTAAATAAATTACCCGATTATACATCGTGCAGAGAACTTTGAAATTGTTCGCCTCTAAAATTAGCAAAAACTCAGATCACATTTTGCCATCTGACTACAGGAATATTCATAACAGCCTAAAGTAAATTGATATTAAACATTTTAATTTGTATCGAATAAGGGGGAAAAATTAATCTGGGAAATTGTTTGTAACGGCTGTGATCTAATTCATTTCTAATTCGCGCATTAAACAAACCGCATCATCTAGCTGCTGTTAGTGATGCAAGAAGCTTATTATAATTATATTATTCATAATTTTATTTAAATATTTTGCTGTACTTTGCTACATGAGTCATTATTTTTTTCCCTTGAAGGAGCATCGAAAAACTGAATTTCAAGAGGGATCCCCCCATGAGGTAACTCATGATTTGGAAACAATAGAAAATTTTAAAATTAGAACATTTGCAGCCGATAATAAAAAAATAATGTAAGTGCAACATGGAAATAATTTTGATATTTGAAGATCGAAAGTTGCCATAATCAAGTCTGAACACAGCCCGGGGGGGGGGGGGGGGGGCAGCTCCTGATTCTAAAAATAGCATTTTATGCTATAAATTAGCTATGACTTTTTAAACTCAAAATTTTAGAGCTAGCACGGAGCATAAAACTTTTATCAACTCGGTATGTTGTTAATCCGACAAAAAGGTATTTAATTATCTTAATTATATATTGCATTATAATTGTATTACTCGACATTATTTCAGTTTCTTTTTCCTAGAAGAAATACGGGGAGAACTAAATTTCTAAAAGGAAATAACCGCCCCCCCCCCTCCTCCCGCCGATGCGAGGCACATATTTTGTAAACAATAGAAAGTTTTCAAATTAGAACATATAAAACGGGTCATAAAAATGTACTTTATATGCGATATAGAAAAAATCAAAATCGTTTAACATTGAAGCTGAATAAGCAGTTTCAAAATGAAGGCGTGAACTCGCCCCCCCCCCCCCCCCCCACCCACTCAAATTGTGCTGCGGGTGATTTGAAAACTATGCATAAAGTGTTAGAACATTTGGAAGGGATTATGAAAATCCAGTTGTATTGTAATATAAAAATATTAAAAAGTTTAAAAGTGCCAAGCTAGTTTGAGCAAAGATTTTAATATTGAAGTGGGAAAGAGGGAGGTCTTTCACGATCCTAAAGTTACCAATTTATTTTTATAAATTCAATTTATCTAATAAAATCAATTAAGATTTTGCATAACATAGCACGTAAACCGATACTACTTGATTCTATTAAAAATTGAACGAAAAGTATTACTTAAAGCAGAAATCACCTTAAACGATATAGACATAAATTAGTGATTGAATATAAATGTTGGAAACTAATCAAATTTGGTATTTTTGATGAATTTCAGTACGGCGAATGCGAGTTTTTTTTTTTTGTAAAATATAGGAAATATTAAAATCAAATCATCGACTGATCAATCAAACAGCTCATTGAATACACACCACAGCTTCTTTTCATCTTTTAACTTTATAAGCATTGCGGCACTCAATTCAATTAATGCATTGATTCTCGTTAATGAATACGTTCTGTTGTTCGAAAATAATAAAACTTCATTCAAAAATCATTTTTTTCGTTGTTGCATATAAATAAATCTTTTAATTTCAAAGTACAAAATTCTTACTAGTAAATCAATTTCGATACTTAGATCTATATTACGCTATCACTTCTTGTATAAGGCAATAATCAGTTTTTCCGCGCCTTCAAGATTCAATTTTCCGCCGCAAAATTCAAAAATCGCGTGAATAGCAAAACTACTCGCTACCGACAATGCGTACTCACCCGCTCCTACCCAGGTGACAAGTTTTCGGGAGCACTAGTCGGCAGCCAGACGCTTCCCGTGAGCTTCATAGTAGCGTTTACTTGCGGATCCCGGAATGTGACGTCACGCGGGGAGAAAAACTGGTTTTTCGCCTAGCGACTTTGTTTCCGACAGGTTTCCGAGACCTTCGTGGTAGGGTCCCAGGGGTGCTCCTATCTGTTGCGGGAACTTCCTGTTTTTTTCGACCAGTTGTTTACAAAAAAAGGGTCGAATGTTCTCGAATGTTCCCAATATGACGTTTAATGGATAATGAATTAGGTTCCGTGGGAATTATTTTAACTCACGCCCAAAATGTAGTTAGCAAATAATATGCTTTTGAATTTCCCTTGAACCAGTTATTTTTATGGGGGCGGGTTTTGTATAACACGCCCAAAATCCGAGTTTTCCTCGGATGTATTTTTTTCTCAAAAGAGAAGGGAGATAGATTGAGACAGAGAAAGATGAAAATATGGTAAGCTTTAATTTTCCATTCAATCTTAGGTGACAATTTTTAGAAAGGATGATTTTAACGAATATGTTTACCTTTATTTTGTATCCATTAAAACCTAATAAAAAAAAAAACTTAATTAAATGAAAATTGAAGTTGAGAATGTTTACGTTTAATGAATTTAAATGAAAATCGAAGTTGAGAAATGATTAAGTTTAATGAATTAAATATCATGTGAGTTTTCCGTGATGATGTAAAAATTTTGCAAATAAATATTGTCCATGTTAAAAGTTTTCTTCTCTTTGAACATTTTGATCACCAATACATTTCATGGCTGTGTTATTATGTTTAAAGTTTTGCACACTTGCGAGAACCTTGGGTAAAAGAAAAAAAACATAACGCAAATTATTAATTAGGAATAAGAGAAAAATGATGTATGGAGGTAAAGAAAAAAAGATAGCTATAAATATGAGTAAAGCAAGTTATATGACGCGCCAGCATATGTCACTTTATTTAATATAAAAGGAGCAATGGCATGGCTCTGTGAGGAAACCGAAATCAAACACCCAAATTCAACTAAATGGGCAAGAAAACTATTACTACCGTTTCCATCTTCATATTTAGCTGAATGTGGATTTAGTGCTGTAAATGATTTTTACTGGTAAAAAAAAGAAATCGGCTGGATATAACACAACGTGGAGACTTGAGACTGCAGCTAACTAAATTGGAACCCGATATAAATTCTCCGTGCAGCAAGCATCAAGCGCAAGGATCTCATTAAATTAAAATAATAAATTGATATAAAAAAATCATTTTAAAAATAATTTGAAATTTGAATTTCAGTTTTTCATTATATGTTTTGAAAATTTACTTACTGCTTTTCGTTAGAAATTTCCAAGTGATTTCTTCCTAAAACCTATCATTAAAGTTTTTTAAGTACACAATTCAATTAATTAAAAATTATGCATGTTACCTAGGGGGGCATAAGAATTTTATTCAGGCTAAGGTGGGGTATGGCACAAAAAGGTTGGAAACCACTGGTCTATAAGAAATTCGTAAACACATTAGTATTATAGGGGAATGCCCCTTTTGCCTTTACAGAGGAAAGAAAATTTGTCATCGCTGAAGGTAGTGACTTAAATCCACAATAATTTTGTAAACATATTACAAAATTCCAAGCCCACTTTTCATTCTCCGAAAAATATCACTTTACTTCATCGCTCTCCCTGCAGTACAAAGTGACCAGCATTACTTTTTTTTTCTTCATCTATGCTCTCTTTAAACGCAATCCCCCTCGCAAACTCACTTAGTCTACTCCAATACATTTCATCATTTTTCTTACCTGGGAAACACATCGGTTTCTGGTAAGTATGCTCCACAAATACCTGCCGATTATATCTTTATCTAACGGGAGATAAGTGAAAATCATGAACTTTGAAGCTGTCGCTGTGAATGATACCTTCAACTAAGAATTCTGGCTATTGACTAAATTATTCTTGGAGAACTGATTCCATGCCTTTTTAGTTTATTGATAACAAAATCCTATCATAGGTGCGGCATTGGAGGAGAAGAATTGAGAAGCGCGAAGATACTGTTACCGTAAGTACATTTACAGTTACAATGAAATTTCTTATTAATGTATCATTTAAATCATTAGTGTACTTAAAGTAACTTTTGAATGATTTATATTCTATGTCAGCTGTTTTTAAATGATCAATATTGGTTCAATTTAAGCACTTCCGGTTTGTTCAAAACCGGGCATCTATGCCTATTTTGAATGTACCGATATTTTGGAAGATAAATGCGATTTGTAATTAAAAGCTGTTTTAAAAAGTCTAAAAGTATGAATGTTGAATATGAATGAGAGGGTGATAATAGCGTTTTCGAATCATGAAGTTTATAGTCAGCTAGAAACCAATCTTATTTTTTGAATTTATATCACAGCAATAAAATACAAATAGCATTGATTATTATTCATTGAATAATACCAAACAAGTTGCTCAGAACATTTTTGTTAAGCAAACCGAGTAAAGATATGTATATATTTATTCTATATCGAGAGCCATAGTATCTTAAGTCCATTTTTCGAGTTTTTGCGATGAAGTTAAGAAATAAACGTTTTTAGTACTATTAAACCAGACTTTTCTGTGCTAACCTTAGAGTAAACATGTCGGATGGGAGCTTTAAACGTTCGGAACCCTAGTGGCTTTGTCATCACATGTCCATTAAGTGTAAACTCGCAAAAATTCGAAAAATAGACATAAGATTGTATGGCTCCCAGGTACAGAATTGTATTAAACTTTTTCTAGTTTATTCTATTTCATTTTTGTTGTGAATATTTCGCCTATTTAACTATAAGTATAACAAAACAAGTTAACTGTAAATAGATTTGTATATTCTTCAAGCGGAAATGCACTAATTTACGTTTATAATTTTAAGTATTAAAATCTTTTGTCAAGAGGAAACGCTTATAAGGCACTGTTAATTTTATTTTTCAGTTGTCGTGCCAATTTCTCGTGAAATGCTTAGCATTTCCCTAGTTTTTCATTAAACTAGGAACGATAAAATTTTTGTAATCTGCACAGACTGTTGTCATGAAATATTTCCTTGATGTCTGATAACCACTCACAATTTTTTGAGGCCACAAATCCAGGTAAAAATCTCAACTTAATTTTTTAACAGTAGCGGAGAGTTGGAAGGAATGGGATAGTTGAATTTATGTCGAAATAAAACATTAGAAATAATTTCTAGTTGCTCTACTAAATGAAAGAGTTATAGCTTCTTACATGATCTAACCTACAATATTGTCTGTGTTTAAAATCAGAAAAACCTTGTTTTTCTGCCCGATAAGTAAATATAAGTTCTTAGTTTCTCAAGGAATTTTTTTCAGTCACATTGTTACTAAAATAAAATTATTTTAAATGTGAAATAAACTCAAAGATATAACAGTTGCAAACTAACAGTCAAATTAAGCCTAAATCCAACATGGTTTAATTGGACTGTTAGTTTGCAAATGTTAAATCTTTGAGTTTAGCAAATTTGTTGTAAGCATGTTTTATGTGATAGGCATTTTAAAAGAACTGTTCTGCAGAGGTAGGAATGGGACAGAATCATTTCGGGAAGAATGGAACGTGTATTACTCCTCCCTAACAGATCTTGTTCCTTTTTATTCTCTTATTTTAAATTTTTTAAACATTTAAATATGCTAACAACTCAATTTTTAACTTTTATTAACGTTAACAGCTAATAAAATGAAAACAGCGCTGCAGTTAAGAAAAAAACAGAAAAAAGTGAATGAATTGTCTGATAATAAATCGTTTGATGGAAAACATCAAATTGATGAAAGCATTAAACTGATGTTTTCTTTTCACTACTCTATGATGAAGAGTCTTTTGATTTTCATCCTACTCGTGATGATAGGGAAGTGGCACAAGAAATTGATTGGTTGGCGAAAAATCCAAAAAATAAGAGTGAATGACTTCATGCTTGCCAAGTCTTGTTAAACAATAAGTATTGTTAAAACAATAATTTATTACATTGGCAGAGTTGAGGATATAGACAGTGATGCGGAGTCTTATCATGCTCAGTTTATGAGAAAAGATGAAGAGAAAATTTTCAGTTTCACAGGAAATTGTTAGAACAAAAATGGAATCATAATGAAACTGCCCCAAAAACAACTAATTGGTAGTTACAGTCGAGATTCATCTCATTTTTATTTCAGTTTTGATTTGTTAAAATACAATATTAATTTAGTTTTTCTGAAACCCTGTCCAATTCCTGTCTCAGGTGTGTCCCATACCTCCTTAACGCGAGGGAGGTGCGGGACAAAAATGTTACAATGTTTTAATGGGTACATAAAAGTTATCCCTATTTTACTGTCTTTCTAATTTTTTAAGTAACTGGAAGAACATACTATTACATTCTTATAAGCTGCACTCTTGAAAAATCTAACCTAGTGGAATAAAAAGACTATTATAAAATCTGTCCCACTCCTCTCGACTCTCTCCCAACTACAGTAGAGTGCCGAATATCCGAAACTGTCAGAACCGGGATTAGTTTGGATACCTGGACAGGCAATCTGGTAATTTAGAAATGTTTTTAACTATATTAGAAGGCCAAAATAGTTTTTTTTTAATGTGCAAGGGTTTTTTCGGAAAATCGGTCTTGTACTTCTCAGACACAACGTCATAACTCATTGGTCAAAATTTTAAAAACAGAAGAAAGTAACCAGATCTGATCTGAAAATCTGGGAATGTTGCGATTACTAATAGTAGATAAAAATACGCATAGTTAAAATAAGAAAACAAAATTTTGAAGTATGGATATTTTTATTGCACAGAATTTCCACCGGCACAGAAGACGACGTGTACTTTACATTATGCTGATACCTGTTAAAAGGTACTTTCCCCGTTTCTGAGCATAAAGTAAATGTATCCTATTCTTCCATCTTAAAAATAATGTTTAAATCTATGTTAGCGTCCCGCAGTGCACCAGTCGGTAGAAGCTCGGTTCTCGCGAAACACCGAAAGTGAATCAACATTGACTGAGGTCAGTGTTTGGGAGGGTGACAACCTCTCACGGCTGGTTGCTGCTGTCCGTGTACGCTAAAGGGAGCTGGTGCACGTGAAACAGGTCGTGGCTCCAATTTCCACCAAGTAAACCAAACCTCTGGGGGTGCCAATCCCAGGTGACGGTCTCTCATCAGGGAGCTGGTTCAAAAAATTAAGAGACCTTTCAAAGGGGTGGAAATCGGACTCCTGCCTACAAGGGCCCGTCAGACTCAGGAGCAGCGTACCCATTTCTTCCTCGCCACCCGCGAGGACACGAGGACAACAACAACAAACCTATGTTAGCAACACTGTAAGTCAATGCAAAAGAAAGAGGGGAGGGGCTAGTATTTTTTCTTCCTTCATACCGATCTTAATAAATCAGTAGCTTTAATGATCTGAGTCAAAAAATGCAGTTTTGTCTCTACTTAATGCTTAAATTTTAATCACTAGTTTTTAAATTCAAGATACTTTTTATACAAATTATTATTGAGATGAAATTCTTTTCATGCTAAGTTTTTAATATTACACTCTTTTTCCTCTATGACAACGATTATTTATTTATTTATGTATCTTTAATTTTTATGTGTGTGTGTGTTTATGGGGAATAGAAGGATTTTAGGATTTATAAATTCGAATTAACAGAAAGAGCTTTTTAAAAGCATTAAAATTATCCGATCAAAACTATTGATAGTTAGATAGGAAATTACTAGATTAGATAGGAAATACTGAAATATATTTCACAAGAATGTGAGAGATTAAATTTAATATCATTCACACAAGAGGTAATATTTTATCTTCATGAAAATAGATTTATTATGTTTAGATATTAAATGTAATAATCGTTGAAAAAGTATATTTGAAAATGATTGAGAACTTAAGCTAAACGAGAGAGAAATAGCCAGATCAAAAATTTGATGTTGGTGCACGAAAGAGTAGGCTTGTATAGTTTTAGACGGAACTCCTTGTTAAAACTGTAGCGCTTAATTTACTGTTCTAACAAGTGTTCATTCATATATTTGGTATGGTCAAAGTAAATTTTGCAGTTTTTTCTCGTTTACATTAATCACTTTAACGAATGCAGTAGGTACAAAACAGTAATTAAATTAACTTAATTAAGATCATGATTTTTATGTAATCTTAAAAATAATAATAACAGTTAAATAACAATGAAAATTTAGAAACTTTTATAAAAAAAACGTTCAAGAAAAATTTATTCTTTCTACTGCAAAATCTGTGTGTTTGTAAGAAATTGGCAAGAAACACACCCGTCAAGGAACTAAATGCTGATAAGGAACTTAGATTTGATAAAAATAATCACGACTACGGCAGTAATAGATAATTTTGAAAGTGGAAAATCTTTCAATGACTTAGAGAGCAGTAATTTAATAAATTCATAGTAAATATTTATGTCTGTCAATTTAGGCTGTTAGTTTATTAAATGGCAAGGGAGAAAAAGTATGTTAGGAACGTTGAAAAGTTTCTGAATCTTCCGGCGCTGTTTTCTCCAGATAATAAATAGTCATCAGCAGATTCCGTAACTCAGCAGAAAATACGAATTATATCATTTTTACATAAAACTCGAAAGCAAATACGTCTGAAGTTACTCAGAGTGCGTTCACTCCAAAGGCGACGGAGGTAGTTTAATAATCCCTTACACACCTTGGAATTAAATAATGTCGGGTTTAGTTGTCTTATTTCACATGAGGAGGTACCAATCAAAACCACACATGTCCATTTTCAACAAAAATTGAGTTAGCAGCAGATTCAAATATTACAGGACGGTTCCTAATATTTGAAAGCTTTTTCTTAACAACATTAGTAAGACTAAATCAATCTATATAAATACATAAATATATTTTTCCATAAAAGGTTATTTAGAAACACGTTTTTCGTGAATTGCCAAAAATCGTTTAGAATGGACATGTGTGGTTTTGATTGGTACCTCCTGGTCGTCCGTCACATATACGTTGACCCGTCTGGCCAAAAAATCCCTACAGATCTCCTAAACCATTTTCATGTATTTTTAAAATTTTCTTTTAATTTTGAACTATAATAAATACAGTTAAAATAGAAAGGCAGAAATTACGTACAATCTAATATTCTAAGAAAAAATATTATATTTTAGTAACAATGCCGTTTTTCTTGTTCATAAATGGGTATTTTATGAAACTATTTCGAACAAAGTTTTAAAAAGTTACTTTTAATGATTCTTCTTTCAATTTAAATTTAAATTTTCTATCTCATCTTTACACTTGTGCAAAATAAAAAAGTAAGGTTCGATAAAGTTCTGTACATTTCTTCAACTTTCACCCTATGAGATTATTAAATAAGTGACGTGAACCAGCTTATCCTGCAATTGGGGCAGGATGGCTCAGGGAGACTAGGTGTCAATCTAAGCCTTTTCATTAATTCAAGAAGTAGTTATTTTTAAATTTTATAACGTAAATTTTTCCTCAATGTACAATGATAGCGTTAATGAAATAAAATGCACTCTCAAATATATAACTCTCGTTTTTGACGATTCTTCAATCATCAAGAAAATTTCGTCATTTACAACGATTCTTTCCTAGCGCGATCACGTGACTTAAAAAAGTTACTACACAAATTTCGCCAATTTGACGAAAGGTTTGTTCGGAGCATTTTTCAGGAGGCCCTTTCGTTAAATACGACGAAAGTTTCCTGAGATTTGAGCATGTGTTTCTGAGAGTGTGTAAACCTTTGTGATACAAAGTAAAAATTAAGCACAAAACTTGCAAAAATTGCAGACACGTATATCGAGTTTACAAGTAACCCCTTTTTCAATGCAAAAGAGTAAGCTTCTAGATGAAAAACAATTTGGTTTTTCACTTACAAGCTCATACTTTTGCATTGAAAAGGGGGTTCCTTGCAACCTGTAAACACGTGCATGTATTTTTTGAAAAATTTTGTTCTTAATTTTAAGTTGATTTTTATTTTCATTAACGATAGTGTAAGCTTTAAAATTTTATTTTTTATGTGTAATTATGTATTTTACTAAATATTAGAAGAAAAAATGGGCCAACTAACCCCGATCTACTTAATATGTTTAGTTCGGTATAAGCTAAGATAAAATGACAAATACTCCATTTCGCATCAGACTCCACTTTTTGGTCCTTGCAGATAGCTGGCGTACAAGGCAAATTAAACTTTTTAGAATAAATTAACCAAGTTGTTTTTATAATATTTGCTTTGTTATCACTGCATTTTTTTGCACCGTATTTTTTAAAAAATTTAAATCACCGGCTTATCCTTGATAAACATATTAGTAACTGTTATCCAGGTTACATATATGTTTAAGTTATGAGAACGAAAACTAAAAATGTAAATGAAATGAGATATATTTGAATAGCTTCATATCAAAGAAGAACCCTTTGTTGGCCGTCATCTGTGTGTTCTTATCTTCCATTAGCGTGATGTACATTCGTTAATATTGTGTAGTTACAATATCTAGTCTTCTCTAATAATTTCCACCATTTCATAATCACTCCTAATAAAGGAGGAAATTATAAGAAACTAAATGAAGGAAAGGATTAATCCTAAATCAAGAATTCTAGAGGATGAAAACAAAGGAAATATGAGAAAATGAACTTGAAAGCTTCTAGCGTGCTATTTTTCTCTTTTTGCATAATCAGCGTCTTCCTTTCATTGTTCTACTAGTGATGTCAAACTATCGATAGCACTATCGATTTAACGACCGTGTTTGATTACGGAATTTTATCGATAGTCCTTTTTTTTCGCTTTATGTCATGCTATTGAATGTAAAAGGATGATTAATTTCGTTTAAAACTGACGGTTTTCATTTTCAAATTTGTTTTTCTATCGTCTATACTTTATGCTCATCATACCTATTTTTTACTTATTTATTTATTTAGTTTTTCTAAGATATGTTAAACAAGACAGAAACCACTTATAGTAGATACAGGTTAATTTCGGTAAAAATTTAATCGGATAGACATTTAACATTTATTTTCAGTTCAACGACAAGTACATAATAGTAGGATCACAAAATGGACTAAATTTTATTAAAATGTGCTACAAAAACCCTTTTTTTTCGTGATCTAAGCTTATGAGTCTCCTAATTTTTTCTTTATATAAAGTTGTAAAATACATTATAGGAGATAGTTTTTAAGTTAAACTCATTTTGTAATGAAAGCATAACTATGGAGTAACAAACTATGAGAGATAGGATTTTATGAAAGTGACAAAATTAAGTAAATTGAACTGCAATTTATTTCACGTCCCAATACCTTATGATTTAAAAGGTATTTTTTAATTTGTAATAAACAATAGTAATAAAACATAGAGAGATAGACTAAAATATTTCTGTACCTGAGAGCTATAGTATCTTAAGTACGTTTTTCGAGTTTTTGCGAGGAAGTTTAAAAAATAAATGTTTTTATTACTATAAAACTATACTTTTCCGTGTGAACCTTAGAATAAAGATTCTCGTGTAGTGGCTTTGTCGTCGGTACTCTATACGTCCATTAAGTGTAAACTCGCAAAAAGTCGAAAAATGGACTATGGCCCTCAGGAACAGATTTACTCTATGCAATATATAAAATGTCAATAGTAATTATATTTTAAACAAAATAATTTTATGATTTTTTAGAGGATTTTTCCGTTGTGTTATTTACAAAACTTTTAATATGAGGCTGGTATGTCTGTAATCTAATCGCTAAAATTGAAAATTACTTCTGACGATAATGTACAATACTTTTCTACCTGATGAGCCAAGTGACCTAGGGACATTTTATTAGTGTTTCAAAGAGATGAGTTTAACAGGTTCTTTCTTATGTCATTGGAGACGGATTTACAGATGAATTTTTGCAACACAGTATATTTCTTTTTACTTAAAATGTTTAAGATTATAATAGAAGTAATAATAATAATTATTATTATTATAAAGAATGCATTATTAAATATTTGGCAAATTTTTTTAAGTAGGATAGTTCTTATCTGCTCGAATTGATCGAAGTAAAGAACAGCACATTTTCAGAAAACGAAAGGGCTTAAATTTAACAGTAATCAATATAATTATTCAATTTTCAGACATTTTTTTCAAGTAGGAGAAGGATATATCAAAATCAAAATTCGTGAAATGAATTCTGCTTGTCAGCGCACTTAACGAGCTGTACAATTATTACAGTAAAATCCTCTATAACGGACACCAGAGGACAAAAACATTTTTTTTGTAATAGAAGGGTATCCACAAAAGAGGCTTTATTTAGGCTCAGTGCTTGTTCTCGGGGAATTATAAACTGCCTCCTTTAAAAGATGTCCGTTAGGAGAAGTTTTACTGTACTTTTATTCAGTAGAATATTTCTCAATTGCTTGAAATGATCGAAGAGATGAATTTAATTAATTTTCAGTGTACGAAATGGCTAAAACCTAACAGTATTCGATACAATTATTAGAGTTTCAACATTGTATTGGAAACATCAACATTGTATTGGATACAATTTTTAGAGTTTCAGAAGTATTTTTTTCCAAATAAAAGAAAGGTTACATCAACATTCGACCTAATAAAATATATTAGAAGTAATAATTTCCACGTGTTTGTTTCAGATAACAACCATGGATGGGGAGAATTCATCTGTAGAAACATCACAAAATGAAAGCAGCTTTATGTATACAGATGCGGAAGAAGGTAACATAAGTCACCCAGATAACAAAGAAGAAAATATACACTCCAGTGAAAACATCGGCATTTCTGAAAAAGATCACGTCGATGTTCCACTAGAAAAAGACGAGGAGAGGGATGAAAAGAAAGATACAGAGAAACCTTTACTAGAAGATGATTCCATACGCATTGATGTCACCTCAGGATATGCAGGGGAAGATACTCCAACTTTGCCTTTGCCCGCAAAAAAGAAAAAGATGGCTCCAAAAGCGGGAGCAGACCCAACAAATGTAGCTAAGCAAAGTAGGAGCATATTCATTGGTGTTTTTATGTGACATATCCTCATGTTTATGTAGTTTGCGAGGTTTTTTTATTATTATAACTATTATTTATTTATTTTATTATTATTATTATTGTTTCATATATTAAGCGTTCGTTTCCAAGACGATTTAAAGCATTAAGATGTACTTTTAAATAAAAGTAATACAGTAATATTAAGTATATATATTTTAAACCATAATTATAGCTTGTGGTAGAAGTAAACAATAAATAGCACCTTGCAAACTCTTAACTGAAATTGCTTGTCTTACAACAAGTCTGTTTACGCGAATGCTCAGAAATTTAGAGTTCATGTCATAAATTTGAGATGATTGAGTTCATTGCTTTGACCTTAATCGCGATTTTTTTGTTATGCTCTATTAGGTGTTTTAATACACTAAGGGGACAATTCTTTATCCAATGATGCATATATTTCCTAAAAATCAAAATTTATAAAATGTGCAAACACATTGCTTGTATTTCATAAATAAAACAGCAAAAATTCTACGACCCACTGTTAGAAAGTTTTACTCATTTTTGAAAATCCACAAACCAAAGTTTAAAACTTTGTGCTAGTAAGTAGTTTATCAAATATAACTTAGCTTTAGAGAAAAAACATTTCTGATTTTATTGCATTCGGTTGCACCTACGAATAATTTGTAAACGAATTTTTTCATCCCGTTTGCACAGTTTAACAAATCCAATATTCTAAGCCGTAAACTTGCCATGAAAAGTGAAATGTTCTTTGTATATTTATGCCTGCACTTACGGGCACTTAGATGTTTAAAAAAACTATAAGAACATACTTCGCTTTGCAAAAGTTTTTTGATTTAGTTGTTTCAACAATTTTGGATTTATGCTATTGTTGACCTTGATGGAACCTAAAATGTCCCCAGACTGTGAAGAATATCGGAACAATAGTTAAATGCATTAAATTAAACCTTGTTTTCCAGTTTATTTAAAATTGTTATATTTATCAGGAAACCTACCGAAGTATCTCTTCCCGATCGAAAGAATGAAGCATGCTTGGAACAAGTCTTCGAATGTTCTGGAATTTCTTGGCAGGGCGTTTTGCATTATCTTTTCTACTAGTAAGTATTATGCTCATCCTTGGGGGGGGGGGGTGTATAAAGTCTGGATTTCAACTAATTCCAGCTCTAGAGATAACAGTTATATCTACGATAAGTTGACTCTGGATAAAACAACTTCCCAAGACTTGCTAAACTTTCACATAAATTTTACTGCCATCCTTCTGAAGCGTAGTCAAGAGTTGAGAGGGGTATCTTGAAAGGAATAATGTACCAACGAAATGCGCAGGTATATTTAGACGAGCTGATAACAAAAAATTTACAAATTCGTTAATTGCTACGACGTCAAGGAAGTATCAAGTGACTTTTTTGACTTTCTTATATACGATTTGATACAAAAAATGAGGCATAAGGAAATCTTGCAAAACATTTTTTTCCCTTTGTCCTCATTAGCCTTTTGGAATGAACAAAGTCTTCGAATAATAATAATGAACAACAAAGCTGAACACTACCATATTAGTTCCTAAAGACACGGTCAGTGAAAAGATACAAATGGTCAGAATTGTCTAATTTTTGCTTAAAATGATGTGCTTTGGTGATTTATGCACAGCTTCAAAAATACGAAATCTTTCTAACTGTCATTGAAAAGAGTTAAATCTAGCCACCTGTGTTATTGTTTTAATGAGTCAAGTAGTTAAAAATAATTAAAAGTTATTATGAAACATCTTCAATATCTTCAAATAAACATAAAATTTACATTACACTTTTAAATTATTGCTTACTATAAATTATTCGTACTTTATATTTCGAAGTATAACAATCCTATAAAGTATCTCTTCATTGTTTTTAGACTATTACAGGAATTAAGAACATTATTAGCTTCAAGGTGTTCATCATTCAGCAATAGAAATAGAACTGAACTAATTAAACATTAGGGAGCTTCGAACTTAATCAAGGATATTTGAAAGTTTTAGCAAATAGAAACATTAAAACGAATTACTAACTAAAATGCTAATAAAAAAAACATAGTAATTTTTAACTCTAAAAATATCACGAGAGCATTTCCTTTGTTAACTGCAAAAAAGATTACCCTATGCGAAACAGTGCAGCAGTCTAAAAATATTCTACACGGTTAAAGTTTTTAAAAAGGCTTTGATGCATAAATGTATATTTTTGCGTGTACAAGGGAGTGAAAAGGTAAATCTTGTCGAATTAATAGTCTAAAAAACAAAACACAAATCTATAACAATGATTACTATTTGTTTTAGATTTTATGATAACAAATGTGTTTTCATACATAAGTTAGTTTGGCTTCTCATTTACGAAGTTTTGTCTTAAATTTGAAAGAAAAAAAAACGGTTTGTATTACGAGAAATTTTCACCGCTATTCTTAAAGGTTAATGAAGAAACCTATCGTGATACTACATCTAAACAGGTACGACGTTTTAATTTTTAGGGAAATACGAAATCTCGTTAGATATAATATATCACTCGCAAGTGTACTGCAGCAGAAATATTATATCCAAAAGAAATGAAGAAAAGATAAGATTATTCTATTTATTTTATTTGAAAAGGATATCCACAAAACTGTGTCATCAGAAATTTATCTAGAAGTGATCGTTCCTTCCTTATCTTTGGCACTCGAACTAATACAAAGAATCAGTTATAGATGTGCTATTACTATTTGTTCCAGATTCTTGAAAAATTATATATCATACGAGTTCTTTGAAAACTAAAGTAAACATTACAGTTTTTATTTCAAAAATATTGAACTCAACATGGATTGCTTGATAGGTTAATAAATTTTTGTGTGACTTTGTTTAGCGCAGTTTCAATATAATACATACTTCAATTAATATCCTTTAACATGCGAAACGAAGGCAACTGACAAAATATTTATAAAATTGAAATCAAATTACATTCAAATTAAAAGTGCATACTTTATAGCTTTAATTTTAAAAATATATTTACGTTCAATAGCATTTACGCACTGTTGACACTTCTCTTGCCTATTGAACAAATTTATCGTGAACTGTTTTGTACTTCACCCCTATTTTGTAAAACTGTTCTCTGAATCTGCAGTAATCGAAATCGGCTAAATCAGCATTTTCCCCCACTAACCAATGAACGGATAAGTAGTAAATGTTTCTCTTCTTAAGTAAACTAAATTGCAAAACATATTGCATGTACTTGTGTCAGGTGTTACAATGAACCCATGGCGCAAACGTTTAGAAGTTTGTGACGCACGCAGCAGTTACAGTGAAGTGGCACAAAGGGTAAGCAAAAAATATTTATGCAACAGCGGCCAACCAACGACTGAAAAGTTACGTAGATTGCTTCCATACCAACGGCGATGGAAGCAATTTGCCTCAGTCGTAATAAATTGTTGCTCTGGTTATCAGACTAACTGCGATGACGTATCTCTTCGGTACCGCAATCAACAAATCAGGATCGTTTGAGTAAAAGTCACTTTCGATGACGCAATGAAACACGTCAATCAAGCAATATAAGAGCGTGGTTATCAAGTAATGTAGGAGAGAGAGAGAGAGAGAGAGAGGAGAGAGAGAGAGGAGAACCAATGAAGTGAACTGAAAGGTTTCGTCGTTGTTGCTTGTCGCTGTTGCGTTTGGTGCGAATGCACCCTTAGTATAAAGTTGTTTCTGTTTCTTTCTTCTCTTAGTAGTAGTTTTTCTCTTCGTTGCAGTTTTTCTCTTAGTGGTCTCTTTTCTCTCTCAGTAGAAAGGATTTTCTCTGTTGTTCAATCCGTAAAAATTCCAAATAATCAAAGCTAAACCTCTCAAAATACAGTACAACTTGTCAAAAAACATGAAAAAGCTAAAACTAAAACATACTTAAAAATCAACAAAAGGGTTTCTACAAGACATTTTGAAAAACGCTACAAAAATAAATCTCAAATTTATCTATAAGTACATAGAGAACTTATCAAAAAGCCTTAAAATAGAATAAAAATCTAAAAGCAAATCAAAACGTTAAAACAAATTAATTAAAACTTTGATTAAATTCCGAAAATAATAAGAAGAAAACTCAAGCTGTTAAAAAACAACCAGCTGTCAAGAAAATATCACAGAATAAATCAACAATTTATATAAACGAGCGTAACTTGTGAAAATACAGAATGGAAACTAAATCTTTAATCAAATCAAGAGAATTCCTTAAAATACGAAATATTCCCCAAAGGGGAGAAAAATCAGATCAAAAGGGGAAGAAATGATGGGGTGTTATAGTGATAGATGGTAGTTAGAAGGTTAGAGATGAGGTCAGAGCGCGCCGCTACTTTTTTACAAGGTGGAACGCCGTTCCTCGTGACTTTATTTCACAAGTAATATACTAAATTTTATATTGTTTAAAAATCTTAATTTCTCCCCAAAGCAAAATAATTTGATTCTGTTCATATCTGAACCCTGCCCAAAATGAAAATTTATGTAAACCGTCTTCAAATCACAAAATAAAAATAATAAAATTTTCACCCTATTACGGCAACCTGGGGTACATGAGGACCCCAGCCCTTTCAATTGTAGTTAAAAGCAGAAGTGTACGTCGGAAAACTGCACGGCGCTGACAAAATAAATAAAAATGATCAAGAAAACTTGAATAAGCATCGATTACTTACAATATAATTAAAAGAATGCAGAATTAACTTTTAAAATAATTAAATCACATTGATTTTGTAAGTTATAAGCATGGGGTTTATACGATCCCCAGGTCATAATAGGGTATGATTCGATAGGACACAGTGATAGGGTTAAACTGCGACAGCCAGAATTAGCTCAATACGGAAAGCGTAGTAGAAATTAAAAATGCTAGAAAATCATTTTTTATTCTTTTTAGTAGGGTCAGGTGGGGTAAAATGGTCATAAAATCCACTTTTTTCAAATTTCTTTGACAATAAATATAAGAATTTGTCCAAAACCTTCATATTTTTTGCTTGTTATTTTACATTACATTATTAAAGAACAGATTGCAATAAATTTTGAGCAGAAAAAAGTTAAGTAAATTAATTTTATGACGCCTTCTTTTTGGTATGTAGGTATGACCACTTTACCCCATGGGGTGGGGTAAAGTGAGTAGTGCATGGGGTAAAGTGGTCACAATTGAAAAAAAAAAATATATAAAAGTATTAATAGCCATAATACTTCAAAATACTCAACAAAGGTTCATTTTAGAACGCAAACAACTTTATTTCCCGCAACTGAATTTATTTAGGTCCTCTATTATGGTCAAAAGTTAGCCTCATCTTCATAACGTCTCGTAACTTGCTCCAGTCTCTTCAGCTGCTGCATATATGGTCTTAAAACGGAATTATGAACCAAAACATGTTAAGGATACATAATAGTAGGCATTCCTGGGCTTTAATCCCTACATATTAGATTTTATGTTTGTCCTTTAACTCACTACATATAATAAAACATAAATATGAAATTCAAAATTTTTCGTGAAAAAAATTTAAAGTCGCTTTTAATTGATGACTAAATTACTTAAATAACATATTAAGAAAACAATGCTAATAAGAGAATTCTGGATAATTATAGCATACTAAAAATCAGTGGGAGAAAAATACATACTTTAACCTAGCTATTTTTATTTCGCTCTCTCTTTCATGTATTGTTCTTGTTCGAAGCACTGCTAGTTCTGAACATTTACAGCTTAATAATACTTATAATAAGTCTGTTTATAAATGAATCATTGATACTTGACGATTCCTTTATTAAAAGTGCTTCTAAAAATTTTCAGTTCTAAACACATCATTCTAAGAAGACTGTATTATAGTAATTTCAATCTCTATTGCATTTGAGCTCAGTTGTGTTAGTTCCGGTTTACTAAAAAGTAAATTAAAAAGTTATTTGTTTAAAAAATAATACAGTATTAGTGAAATAAAAGTGTAACTAACATCTGCCACGTGGCTTAATTTCTAACAAAAGAAGTGCGAGCACTCTTGTCTTCAAAATTTTAATTTTCTTGCGTAAATAGCCTGAATTCCCTCTAATAGTTAAAAATTGAAAATAAATATTGAAACTGAGATACTGTGCATTCCTATGCAATTTAATTCCTGGTCTACCGCATAAATTAACCTAAAGTAATTTTAGAACATTGGTGCATGTTAAGCCTAATACTATGACCACTTTACCCCACCTTACTTAAATTACTATAAAATAATATATAAACTAAATCTAGCTTCACGGTTAGTGCTGAAGTACTTCTGAGATCTGTGTAAATCTACCTGCACCGTCCATTTGCTGCAAATTCTTTAAAACAAAATGTCAGAGAGAAGTTAAAAAAGCTGTTTCAATTTCAAAGTGTTGTATAAACAAACAAATCATGTGTTTTCTCCACCTAAAGAGTTGCTATTAATATAATTTTGTATGTAAAATTTAATTCTTGATTATTAAAAGCTAAATTTAAAAAATTACATCAATTCCTTTATTCATTTCAAAGCTATAGCTTTTTATTTGCCGTATGTCCACTTTACCCCATTGACCACTTTACCCCACCTGACCCTAACTTTTGCAGTCTTTAGCGTCTTAAGCTTAATATGAAATACGTATTTGAAGCAAATGTAAGAACTTGTTATTCTAAGAGATAAATAGCATTATATTGTAGTGAAGAAAGCTCTAGTAGTTGCTGATTTTGCATTATTTTTATTTCAATTGAGCTCCGGAAAGAAAAAACAATAGCAGTACAACACTGCACTAAATTCTTCGCCAGACCACTCGCCGGTTTTAGGATATATCTTTTCAGTGGAGTTAGGTAATAGCATGATTAATGCGAAGGAAATAATGATGCCAAACTTACAGCGAAGCACGCAGTTTTCTGAGAAACACAGGACAAGAGATAACCTGGTGTTCAAAGGAGCTCTTCCATGCATGACTAAGTTCAAGTAAAACGTTTGAATTAGCAAACGGCGCACTTTGTTTCTCATTCAATCATTTATCCCCAAATGTTAGAAGCATTCGAATCGGTTTGAAAATTTTCGGTGTAAAAGTCCAAATACATTCTTAGACCCAAATCTAACCACTTTTGCTCTAATTGTTGTATTGATAAGGATGACAGTCCCAATTCCCACTACCACCACTATCACAGACACATTCTCAAATTTAGAAACTACTATATTTTATAAGTGTAGGAAACAATAAGAAAAATTCCCTTCATTAACTTTGACTTTTAATTAACTTAAAATAAGAAAAATATATTTCTACCATGCCTTAATAATGTCCCAATGATACATGATAAAATAACGAAATATTTCCATTTTTATCACGCTTATCAAGGAATTTGACCTTCAATGTAAGTTCTGTAGGTTTAATATATTCTAAAAGTAGAAAGGATGAGTTTTTAAGAGGCGTCAGTTAAGTAGGGTGGTTCACGCCTCATTTGTAAGTGTGCGAAGGTTAAATACAATTGAAACGAATGCCGAAACGTTTTACATTATGCTTCTACATAAAATTCAAGACATAAATATTAATTGCTTGTAATCACAAAAATATTTTTTAATGTTTTATTTTATGCTATATCACTCAAAATACTAAATTCAAATTTTCAAATAATTGTGTGTTGTCGTAGTCTCATTTATCGATTTCATATTTTTACAAGTAATACGTGTAGCAGTAAACTATAACTCAAAGAGCTCTATTCATAAATATTGTCATGCAACTTAAATGAGCAGTATTAAGGTGATTCATAGATAAATGAATTAAATAACACAAATATAGGAAAATAAAAACAACATTTTAAAATACATTTTTTTTTTTTTGGTAAACTATGGTTAAAGTCATGTCGTTGTTCTCTTACAAAGTTAGATACGGCCCACGATATGCATGTGGTATCTGAATATTATTCATAACTTATGTGAAATGCGAGTGTTACGTATGCGATAAAAAGTACAGAGCTTCATAATTGAAGAAGTCTATCCCAAAGCTAACCCAAAGCCAGCAGAAACCAGCCAGCTGGGTATTGTTAAATTTCATGGGGAACCTAATAGAGCTGAGATATTTTTTCTGGGAGAAAATAAGGTCTAAATGGGCACCCAGGGAGTGTTTCAACAACAAATTATACGTTTAACTATACATTTTAAATATTTACAGAGTTTCAATGCAGTACGACATGTTCTACATTCTAACCGCTGCCCATCTTAAATTTGACAACTGCCATCTAAAATCCCAGGACGCCGTGGCAGATAGTTAAGTGTCAGTGTACAGAAAAGTATATAGCGGGGGAGCGAAGTGTATAGTTTTCAAAAATACATCATAATATAAAAATTTTGAATTAATTGTGTGCATTTCACTTTCAGTAACATATGAAATGCAACGACCCTGATAAATGCAATAATCTCATGTGAATCAATTAGATAATGATATGTAAAAATAGAAAATCTGTAAGAACATAATTCATATTTATGGAGGATATTATATTATTTTGTTTGTACTAGTAAACTAAAATTTATATTATCCTTAAAATTACATTAATGAAGAACATAGTTACTGATGTAAGATGAATCAGTTTAAATAAGGTATCTATGAAGCATATAGTCGTCTCAATTAAACAAATTGTTCTTACATCCAAAGCTCGCAGGAATGTTAAGGTAGCAGTTTTTCGTTTGTAATTCGTTTATTTGTTTTCTTTTTACGAGATTGATCTTTTTCTCTTTACAGTTGGATGGTTTACATGTGTCGGTGGTATACCTTTTGTCTCCTTGGTGATGTTGATCATAGGTAATTACTTTGCATTTATTTCACTTTCCTGTACATTTTTTCTTCTACCATTCAATCAATCTGAAACATTTACTTGCATATCAAATGTTGCTATTGCAGAACATTTTTGCAATTCAATATTTGTTTTAAACCTTTTTTCTTTTAACTGATAAATATACCTGAATAGCTAAAACCCTCGATTTTTTCATTAAAGGATAGCTAATGAAGTTATACTTAAACGCATTATGAGAAAACTACTATTTATTTAACTCACTGTTGAATGAAGAGCAATTTTTTGCTCACAGTAGGAAATAAAAATCTAATTGCAACTTTTCAGATGCGGATGTTTCACTATATTTTTGATAGCATATTCGTCATCATCCGTAAAGAATTTGGGGGAAATACCACTTCAGTCAAATTTAGCAGAAAATGCAAACTGTTGCTTGCATTAACTTGGTCATGAACTTTGAAGATATGCTATTATTTTTGTGAGAAACAACATCATTACGCAAACATTAGCCGGGAAAAAATTTAATAGATCTGTCACGTCAGTTGGAACTTTCTATTTTTTCTCTTTTTCTTGCAAATTGATTACCATGGATTTCAGTAATTTTCCCCGTATATCCTTCATATGCTCTTAAGGCAGAATTTTTTATCCTTTATCAAAAAGTTGAAATTCTCACAAATGCAGTTTAATGAAGCTTGCAATTAAATAATGAGAAGAAACATATCGTTTATCGGAAAATCAACATCTCCCATCACTATACACATATGAAAAATTGTTAAAAAAATCTTCCCTTCATATTACTTTGAAATGATGTCATTATAGAAATATGAAGCATAGCTAGTAGAACCAGAGTTCATTGTTTTAGGCTTTCTAAATATCAGGCTAATCCTGAATTTAGGGAAAATTACTACTTCAATATGGTTTTAAGCAGTTGAAATAGTTTACCGGAAGAGAATGTTACTTGCAGTGGGGTAAAAAGTTTGAATAGGGCTCATCATATTCATTGGTATTAGTAAACTGACTAGGACCAGCCTAGATGGGCCCAGAGCTTGCTGGTTATCACTTTTGTATTCGTATTTGTATTTGTATTTTTTGTACCACTACATACTCCATGAAATACACATTATTCACCTGTGCAATTCCATGAAAACAGGGACACCAACATAAAAAATAAAAAAATTCTTGCACATATACAGTTTTTTTTCCTCTAAGGTAAAAATATGTGAATTTTTATAAAATTATGCTTAAAAAGTTGGCAGTACCTTTTTGTAAGTTTTATAGGCAATGTTTGGGGATGTTACTTTTGTCACATGTGTTGTTGTCTTTAGAGAGGTTCGAAACGTTCATCTTGTTTTCGTAAAAAAATTAACAGGTATGTATAAAATCCTATTTTTTTATTGAAATTTAGTCTATATGTGAGGTTAGGCCAGTAAAGAATCTTTAAACTGTGATTATTGTATTGAAAATTAATTTATATAAATTAAGCCTCATAGTAATGTAACATCAGTCACAAAACTTTATAAAAGTTATTATTACTTAAAGAAAATTAGTGTTAAGAATACAAAAAGCCATATTCTCCTCATTCATGATAATATCGTAAATATCAATTATTTAAATAGTTAATAATAGTTCAATTTATGAGTTAAAAACTTCTTTAAAATATGTAACATCAGTCACATTGTAACATGTGTCACTTTTTTCTTTTCCAGTTTGAAACTTAAACACTGCACAAATGGCATTGACTGCTGCAGAAAGGCAAACACCAGAAGAGGCAAGATAAATTAAAGAAGGAAGGAAATTATGAAGATTACAAAAGGAAAACAATGCAGAAGCTAAAAGGAGTAGAGATAAAAAGAGAAATGACCTAGCCAAGTTACCTAAATCAGTTCAAAATAGAGTTAAAAGAGAAATCAAAGAAAATGTTAGAAAAATAGTAGAAAAATGTAGAGCATTAATGTGCAAAATTTCAAGTAGCAGTGACATAACCCCTTTTCTAAAATAATAAAACTTTAGAAAAAGCTGTAACTCGCGCAAAGCGTACCCTGCCTACATCTCCACGAAAGCAGAAGGCTGTCATAAAAAAATGGTTTGACAATGAAATTGTTGAAACAGGTGTTCCTATTAAGCCCGAGTAAGCATTTTTACAGCAGCACTGTACCACTCAGGTAGAATGCACCCGTATGGGATAGCCTCAGATGAACTGAATCATTCTGAAGAGATTGTGATTCCTCTCATAACAAGACTGCTGGAAAAGATTCCTCACGGAATTGAAGTCTTACATATTTTGTCAGATTTCCCAATTCAAAAACAAGTTCATTGCAGACACAATACCCATGTTACAGAAAAAATATAAATTGTTAATTACATCGAATTGTTTTGCTACTTCACATGGGAAAGGCCCAGTGGACGGCATTGGTAGCTCTGTAAAGAATCAGGTAGAGGAAGCTGTAAAAAAAAAAAAAGCATACAGTGCAAAAAATTTCGCAAATGCCACAGCTTCAAGCAGTACGAAACTCTTTGAGATCTCATCATATGATTTACAGTTGCATTATAAAGAGTTAAATTTGAATAAAATATTTTCTGATTCAGAAGCTATAGCTGGTATCACGCAGAAACACTTTTTGGAATTGGTAGACAAAATCACCAAAAGCTCCAAATTATCTAAAACATCATTTGCGTGTTCAAAACCAAGAGAACAAGTTCCAGAACCAGTCCACCAGTTTGGTGGGCACAATTGGAGAGTGGGTTCTTGTGTAATACGATGAACTGCTCTATCCAGGTGAAGTCAGAGCCATTGAATACTATGATTTCTTGGTCAGTGTTATTATTCCAATAGGGAAGCATTCGAAATGGTCTGACAATGTGTATGAAATTTATTATTCACAAGAAAAAATAATAAGAAATCTTAGTACACCAGACGTAGTAAAGGCACGAGGACACTTTTCATTTCCTGAATTGCACTAAAAACATCACTTTTACAATTATATTTATTTACTATTTTTTTACTTTTTCTCATTTAGGTAGATAAGTGTAATTTTGAAACAAAAATTGCTAATTTGACTTTTAAGGAGAAATAAATTATAATTTGAACCAATTAATGTTGGTGTAACATCAGTCACAAAATGTTTGTAACATCAGTCACGGTAATTAAAAATTTCCTAAACTGTAAATTTTAAAGTTTTTTAAATGAAACAAAGTGTATTCACAAAGTTTGAAATCTCTACTTGACTGAAAAAACATAATTTTAATCTTCGTGTTCTTAGTTTGAGGAGAATTTCAATTAATATAAAAGTTGTTTTTCCTAATGTCTCTTCTGTGTAACATCAGTCAAAATTTTTGATTTACCTTAATTCCACACAAAAAAACTTTTTATGTCTAAAAACAAGTATGGACAGAATTATTGTACCTATCATAGTATTTTAGATCAATTTCAGAAAAATAAAATTAAATTTCAAGACAGTGTGGATTTTAAAAGTTAAAAAACTTAGTCAAATTGTAACGTCAGTCACCGTGGAATGACCCACCTACGGGGTGGGGGCAATTTTAATTTTCAGCCTGCACCCTCACCCATACATAAATACTTTACAATAAGTATAATTTTGTAAATCTTGGACTTTCTTTCAGTGATCCTTCAAAAGTTACTATTGATTTTGTAGAAAAAATAATTCAGTTTTACTCTCTTTTTTAACTATAATGCACATAGCATTTTTAAAGGAAAAATGCACTGAATACCAAATCCCTTGAACTTAAGTTCCGTTCTTGCCAAGAAATTTATTGAAATCAATTTAATCATTTTGTATGAAATAATTGAATTTACAGGAAACGCCGAAGTTTCAATTAGAGGCCCACAACATTTTCGAGATAAGTACAAAAATGTTTACTACTTTGAAGCAAATTAACAAAATGTAACTAATTTTTGTTTCTTACTATTGTTAGCAGTTTTTGATCTAAGCAATTAAATTTTATTTCAAATGTATTTATTTAGCGCAAAATATTTCAGATTGAGTAAAACATGAAGCATATAAACTTTAAAGCATGCAATCAATTCGAGATTCTAGAAAATTTCCAAGAATCTCAAACAAAGCGTGTTAACAAAACTTTACAAAAGTAATTGACTTATAAAAATATTGCTATTACGAAAAAATTAATCTGGCTAATTAGGCTAAAGTTTAAACTGCAGCAAATTACACTGAAATAGTTGAGTAGAATATATACTATTCTTTATTTCTTCATAAAGCTAAACACAAAAACTGAGTAACAGATATCGGCAACTTTTATCATAAATTCGACACAGTCAGAACATATATCACTAATTTTTATCATAAAAAAATTCTAGACAGTTAAACTCCATTATAAGTGCAAGAATATCAATTTAAAATGTCAGTAAGTATGATGCGGTGGGCATAAACAGTACAAAAGTGGCAATATTTCTTACCATATTTATTGCATACCTGAAAATGACAGCTTTTCTGAGTTTATTTTTAAATTCAAGAATTTGGATAAATTTGGCGACATGACTGGCAGCTGGACAAATGGACAATGAATTAAAACAAGTTTTTTAAAAAATGCTTCTATTGCATTCAAAGGTTTCTGCTATAATAGATACAGACCACACTTTTCCAACAACAGAAATAGAAAAAAGATTAAATGGCTCGATGCACACGGGCGGTCTGACGTCGTTGCCGTTCCTGAACCGGACCGGAAGAACCAATTCACACGGGAAGGGTTTCCGTCCGGTTTTGGATATTTTATGGAATTTATATTCTATACGTTGCCATGGAGACTGCCATGTATTCAAGAAAAATAGTTGTATTTTTGTACTTAATCTACAAATATCTTAGAATTACAAAAAAATTACTGTATTCACCCACAGGTGTCTTCACGACTGATGAAAGGGGTATTTTCTTTGTTGTAGAAGACTTGTGTAACGGATTTCGTAAAATTTCTTTCGTTTATCTTACATAGAGCAGTTGTCTGTGACAGGAACAATGAATTTTGTTTACAAAAGCAATTTAACACTTTTCAAATATATTTTTCTTGTGTTGGTTTGGAAGCAGATAGTTAATATTACGATGCATTTTCTTGAGATGAATAAAACAATAAATGGTTATTTAATGGAAAGAAAAAGATGTATAAAAAATTAAACATTACTAATACTTTGTTTTAATGAATAATATCGAAAAAAAAGCAAAAATAATAAAATTACTGCTCTTAGCGGCAGAGTAAAACCGAATATTCTACCTATTCAGAAATTCTGCAGGAAAAAAATGAGAGAGAAAAAGATTAAAAACTTTTTATGTATCTATCGGGGCCAAGCTTGAAAAAAAAGGAAGGGAGTCCGTAGCATGACCTGGTAATCGGACCGCAGTGCATACGTGCCCACAGGGAGGGGGGGGGTGTAGGTCCTGGCACAGACTGCGCCATTGAAATTTTTAGGGGGTTGTTTTCAGGGGCTTTAAGGGGGGTTGTCTGATTTGCGGAGTCATCGTTTCTAGGGAGTTCGGTAGCTTTTTAAGGGGATGCGGCATCGCTCTGAGAGGGGTGGGCACCAATGCATAATAAGTGGCGGTGGGGGGGTGTGATATGCTGTGCGACAAATATCAATGTTGGCTCAAGGTACAATGTTGCGTTGTACCTTGGGCATGGGCCACTCGAATAAGTTTCAGAAAATCATGATCATATCTCTTGTTTTCATGATCAACAACAAGAAGATAAAACGAGAGATATGATCAGATCCCACGTTTTTAAAATTGCTGATTTTATTTTGGGAAAAACTGGATGATAAAACAATATTAGTAGAGAGTATTGTCTTCATAAAATTCAAAATCTGGTAAGAAAGCAGAATTTGAGAAATTAATTACCAAAATTGGTGTTAAAGTCTATCATCTTCCCCCTTGTAAGCAAAAATAAAAGCTCTATCTTTATGAAAAATGGCAGCCATTTTCGTCCTGCAAGAAACCGTCTGTTAGTCGCGCAATAGAAACGAATGTACTGCTGAACTGCTGCCGTGCCGTCAGGTCTAGCGGTGCTTGCCGCCGAAAAACATGCCGGACGGGAACCGCAACGGCATTGCTGTTATTGTGAGTCGGCACATTCAACTTAATGTACCGCTGCTCCGGAACTGTTGTGCCTGACGGCAACCGGATCATTCGTGTGCATTGCGGCTAGTCGGAGAAATTCTCCTCGCTGAGCTTAACTTAGTCATCAGTTGCGTAAGTAGAATTCACAATAATTACAAAAAGTAAAATATTTTAAAACAGTGCTAAAAATCCCACAAACATGCAAAAATTTTCAGATGTAATACTCGGAGTAAGCACGAACGTCATATTCTTATCTCTAATATTTGAAAAATAGATTAAATCGTGCAGGTTAAAAATAGTAATGTTACGCTTTTGAATGTACCATGTTGATCATAAGAAGAAATCGTTTTCCCTAAACAAATATGGTAATTCTGAGCATAGTGCAAACGGAAAATGCAAAGATTAAAAAAAAAAAAAAAAAACGATTTTGCGTCAAATTATTATCAATTAATCGAAACTGCAATGAAGTAAATTTCAGAGAAATGCGGCAGGTAGCATCACGGGAAATCCTGTTGATAGTGTAAAGGTGAGCGAAACATTACTCGAGAACCATCGAGATACAACATATATCCGTAACATATTTGTTCTAAATTTTGTGGTCTAAAAGCGTTGCTCGTCACAAAATTCATATATAGTATTCTTAAAAAGTACAGAATAAATGAATATTTGTGTTTCCGCTTATTTGCTATAATTAGAGAGAAACATGGTACTTTCGTATTTTGTTATTGAAAGGGGATAACGTTTCGTTTATCACAGAATATAACACGAATCTTGCAACAAAAAAAAATACAGAGTATATATATATATGGATATGCTAGAAGGTGAGTTTAGGAAGTTCAGACTTGTGACTCATTCTACATCAGAATTGTTCTAAGTGGAAAATTCATTATTTTAATAATAGTGAAAGCATTAAGAAAATTTTGATGCAATTTATTCCCTATCAAGATTTTCCTAATTCTTCCAAAAATAAGAAAAATATTCGGGGAATTGTTATTTGATTAATCCCAAATTAGACTGTCCTAATGCTCTTAATTTTCCTAGTACAAAAAGAGAAGCAATACGCGAGCTCACACCATACCAGAATCATCTTAATAAAATTACCCTTACAACAAGAGAATTTTTATATTACTCTTCGAGGTACAAAAATTCCCTAGTATTTCTGATTCTTCTTATAACAGGTGAATAATTGAGATAGTTCTAATACAACTTATCCCATAACAAAGTTTTTTCACTCCTCCTTCTAATTCCGTTAATAATAGTAGGAGCATTAAAGGAATTCTAATAAGACTCACTCGGTATCGGTATTAGAATTTCTTCCCTTCCTAATGCTTCTAAATCTTCTCAAATGTAGAGTGAAGTTTTAGGAAATGATTGTTGTAACGGAATGTGCGTTAGCCTTAATGGCGTTTATAAAGGGACTGAATATTTGTTTCGTTAAACGGATATTTTGTTTTACCGGTTATTCGATATAACGAGATTTTACTGTATTTAAAATAAAATAAATTCCAAAGTACTTGATGTAGTTCCAAACTTACAGGATGCATATACGTGAATGACTGCAGAAAGGAGCCAAATATTCCAGTATACCTCATAGTGACAGGAGTATTTGGAACATTGCAACATGTCATGGCTATCTGGACTAAATATGTCCCCAGAGATACTAAAGGAAGATTGGGAGTCTACAGAAGTTATTGCAGAGTCATAGATGGCTTGTTTACCCTTTTCTTGATGATATGGTTCGTACTTGGTAAGTTTAATATTAACAGTTTGACCGTTTGTTTCCGTAGTTTTTCTCACATAGCTTTCAGGCTAAATAGTTTTTATAATATAATTGATTTAATAACATAATGCTGGAAGGCATAAACGTTTTTGTAATAAAAACTCTCTCTTCCGAATTCGAAAGTGAATATTAGAAATCGCATTTTTTTAAATTAAGTTATTTAAAATCATTATAATTTTAATACAACAGCTTACGCGTTAACTTCTAGTTACATGAAATGCAAAGTAATATGTTCAACTTGAAATATATTTGGAAAACTCGTTGATAAAGATTCATTGTTTTTACCATCCACTGTTAGAAATTTCATCATGAAATTACGGTTAAATAGCCGGCAGCAGTCTGTCCATCTAATTCACAGTTAAATTTACGGTTTGGAACATTGTTTCTATCTTTACGGGACCTAAATCATTTAAAATCAGCTTGGTTAAAAAGCCGTAAATGTGAAAGTTTACGTTTTTATAACCATTTATAAATGGTTTCAAAACTAAATGTAAGTTTAAACACCATTTCGAGGCGTAGAATCTTCGAAGTGCAGAAACCGTTAACGAAGCGTGCGGGAATCGAACCCAGGGTGCATGGCGTACCAACCTTGCGCTCTAAGCATTCGGTCATCTACACCACTCAAAGCGGCCGTTTATTTATCAATAAATCTTCTTTTCCAACAAGCAAACTGCATTAAAATTGAGATTTCAGTTTTTGATTGGATCCAAAGCCATCTTTGGTCTAACTTTACTGTATATTCACGAAAATCATTTTATTTGCAGCAAAAGTTAAAATACAAACACGCTTCAGCAGCTCAACTTATGGGTTCGCTCATTCGAAAACAGTTCGGGAATCCGATGTCTCCAATTTTGGATTTACGTGTGTACGTGTTTCTAATTAGTAACCACTGCTTAAACTACTTTTTTTTCTTTCTTTTTATATACACATGTAGATTTGAACTGATAAATCTTTATTCATATTTTAACAACAAACGACCGGTAAGGTTCCACAGCCAAGATGACGCCGAATTCTTATTGACTACGATACCAAGTGGCGCTTGTAAATTACGGTTAGTTAAACGTTCTTTAGGGGAAACAGAGAATAAACGATTTTTTTTCACAATCAGCGGTTTGAGTACCATATTTTTAATGGTTATTCAACTGTTGTAATTAAATATGGTAAAATAACAATCAAATAAATGGTTATATTACTATTTTCTCGCGGAAATTTTTAACAGTGTGAAACAGCTCATGACCATTCAATCCATGGACAAAATTACTCAAAACTCGTATTTAAGGCAAAATTCGTATAATCACTAAAGTTAGTTTCCTTTAATTTAATCATCTTAAAAGATTACTCAACCATTTCTAACTATATGTGTATAAAGTACACGTAACGAGATACAAAAAGATACATTAATCATAGCTCTCAAAGCTTTTTGCTTTTTAAGGTTTTCCCTACCTGCTACTATGTCTATTTTAGACTGATAAAATCTACTAATTACCAGGACTTCACTGTGTGAAGAAGTATAGAATATTTTTAGTGTAACTTAAGAGAATAATAAATAATATTATTTTATGTATTCCAAATATTTTTATTATATTGAACTAATTATTTACTTTTGTCTTTCAGGTAGCATTTGGGTCTACGGCATTTACGATGATGTAGATTTGCGCCATCCTGAACATGATGAATACTGCAACAAGACATTATACTACTTTGCGTTTTGGATTTTTAATTTAACTTTCATTCTCTTAGCTCTCGTCGTTGCGTTAAGCTTGTGCTTTATTATTTGCATCATAATTACTCCCAAAGAGAAAAATAAAGATGTTGCAGTAGATGCATAGATTAACATTTATATTTGTTCTTGTACTTCATTTTCAGATAATATACGTTTTAGTTTTACTGACTGTTAGCTTTGTGAAAACATTTTAATAAACATATTATGTTTTGTTAGGTGTCTTTTCATTATTCATGTGCTTAAGTTTTAAAATAATTTACATGAAACTTATAAGAAGCACTGTTAATGATCGGCAATGTCAGCATTCTTAATTAAAAGCCTTTGGCATCTGTTAATTAATACACGTATTAACAGATGAAATTTTACATGTATGTAAAATTTCATTAAAGAATTAGTTAACACTCCGTCTTTCGCGCTGTATCTCACAGATACAAAGCTTTGAAATTACTTTCTTTTAAATTGAAGGAGGAATGTCACGACCTTGACGAGAGCAATATCTGGCCTTCCGGTCACTAGTTCTCCTAGAATGTTGTGGGAGTAGGTGTCGGTTGATTTTTTCCCCCGCTTTTGGGGGTTCATTTGCGGTTTGTATCTGTGGGATAATACATTTTCCGTTTGTTATACTAATTTTAATAATTTTTGCGTTTATTTTGCTTTGAAAATGAGTAAAAAAAGCTTTCTAGATTTAAATGATCAGAAAGATCTTGAAACATTCATAAAAAAATTTTTTGATGAAAATTAAGATGTAGGTGTAGAAATTTTCGATGAATGTGATGACAAAGGAGATTTCATGGAATGTCATTCTGGTTATGGAATGTCATTCAACAAAAAGACTAGGTAAACGCAATATAAGTGCCTAAAATGCAGCGAAGGTTTTTGCTTAGAACATACCGTGATGTTTTTATAAAAAAGTGCAATTGTTGAACCAAATGTATCGGAGTCGAATTATTTTTTTCATTTCCTAAAATTATTTGAATAGTTAATATTTCAATTAAGAATATTTTCACTTAATATAATTATATATAAACACCTATTGTACGCATATATTTTATTAATTTACATTTCTTTTTGCTAGTAAGTATTTGTGTTGTAATTTAATATTTTCATTGTATTTTGTATTGAAATAAAGGAAATAAAGGAGAGATAAGGGTCCGAGTGTAAGGGAGGTGAAGCCTGGTACCAAAAACAAAAAAAAAACATTTAAAAAAAACTTTCATAATTAAATTTACGCATTGCTATTACGAAATGTATCTGTGAGATACAGCGCGCCCGATGGTGCAAAATTTGGAGCGCTCCCGACGGAGTGTTAATTATTTTCGCTATGTCAATAACTCTTTTTTAAAAAAGTAATTTGTACGTTAACATAAAAATTCAGCTTTTACTTTCGTTGAAAATATTATGAATATAATGTTGTGTTTTGAATTGAAAGTTATAACTACCTAAGGAATTTAAGGAATAGTTCCTTTTTTAAGAAGTGCATCAAAAATGAACAAAAATCTTGCAAAGATTTTAATTGGAGCTTTTTACAGCTGCGAAAATTTTTAGCCCTTGAAAGCTATAGATTTTTTTATTAACCCCTTAACGCATTGCCCGAGTCTGACACGGACGAAAGTTACCGGCAAATTTGCACATGCCCGTTTCTCACACGGGCGATCTTGTATCTCGCGTTATTTTATTTCTAATGCCCGTTTGCACTTTGTTTGTATAATAATTTTTTATATAACTCCCACCCCCGCTCTCTAGTAACCCCTATAAATGAAATTGCCAAACCAATTTATACTATACCTATATATTCTATTTCTGTCAAAAAAACCTCGATCATTTTTTACCACTTTTTCCGAAAAAAACTCGTGCTTCAAGGGGTTAAACATATTAATTCCACGACTGATATTTGAAGCTCTATCATATATCAAAACAAAATGCCCATTCTAATTCATCAATCGCAAAATAAATTTTCTTGCATTTTTTAAATCTAAGTTTATCTTATTTAAGGATGCACCCAAAAATGTTGAAAAACACCAAAAAAATTTTTATTGACTTAAGTAGTAAAATAAATCTTTAAAAATGTTCCCTGAATGTTTCAGAAAAATTGAAGCAATATTTATTGATTTGTCATTGATTTTATTACGGTGTGAGGTGCCACCTTTTCATTCCAAAACAGTAACTGTGCTGAATATAAGCCACATATTTATTTTTAAAAATAAAATGAGCAAGAAGAAGCACTTTCATCGTGACTGTAACTGAAAAAAAAAGTTCCTTCCTTGAAATTTTGATAAAGAAAGGACTTAAGTTTTTGCAAGCCGAAAACTTAAAATGCTGTTTTCTCTCACTTTGTGTTTTGCGCATTTCATTTCAATTAAAATGCAAAGGCTTTTTAAAATTTCGATCTATAATGTGGATGTTTTTCCCACATGTTCCTGAAACTATACATAACAAATTTATGCTCTACTTTTATGATAACTTAAGTACTTTCCTTTTTAATTCTTTTTGTAGGTTTTTGAATTTTTCGCTCTTTTTTTCTGCGTTACTTCAGTTTATATTTTTTTTTTCAAAAAGTATTTGACTTATGAAAATTTCAAAGCATAAAAGTTTTGCTTTATGAGTAATGAATCAATAAAAAAAATTGAGACTTTACGCCAATTTTTGAAAAAGAAGATGCATTTTTAAAAATTGCTAAATTTCGTTTTAAAAATTAAAATTTTCAAATTATATTTAAGAAATTCAGTTTTTTTTAATATTACATTTCTTATGAAGTCATATAACATGACATGAGACAAAAATTGTAAATAAAAACACCATAGAGAAAAAAATGGTCTCATGGTACCCCTTAAGACAAGTAAATAATAGCATGGCTTTAAATAAAACTGAAATGATTTTTTCAGCGACCGATATTAACTTACAAATATTTTAATGTACTGCTATTATATTCTAAATATTTACGTCACTACTTAGTTTTATTTACTAAAGTTCAGCATCTTCCCGGTGGTTGTTTTTCTGTTACACTAGACATTTTTCACTGAACCATTAATGTCAAAAACCAATCAAAAGACGAAAGAGAGGGAAAGAGACTAGAAAAAAGTTTAAAAGAAAAATAATAATTAAAAAAACCTTTTTATCATCATATTAATTTCTTTCTATATCAGTTACAATATTTTTTACTAAAAGTAATCCACATCTGAATATATTTTTCAGTAAAAAGTATTTTAATCCCTATTGAACAATTTAATGTGATTTTGCGCACATATTCTCGAAATTGCAAAATTTGTAGTTTGACTTGTTTTTGAAGTCAACGGTTTATGTACTATGAGATTTCTGTTAAAATATGTTATAACTTTACTTAACTTTCGAACATTGTAACTGAGGGAAATGCACAAGGAGAAGCAAAGACGTAGGCATTGTCATCTTTTTCATTATTTAATATAGACATATGACAAAACATACACATACACAACATAAATTATTTTTCAGACTATTTAACATTCGCCTTACTTCATCTACTTCACTCTCATCTCCTTCCCGTAATGCTTTCGTTTTTTAATACTTCAATTCCACCGTCTCAGGCTCTGTTGGTCTTAATACTTAAGAACAATTTTATAAGTTCTAACAAATATTGTTTATGGATATAAATACTACGAAGTCCAACTACATTAATAGCCCCCGCCCAAAAAAATCATTAAATAAATAAAGGCTGAAACTTATTTAAAAAGAAGTTCAAGAAACTGAAATTCTGGAATGACTTACTATAAGTATTATGGATTACGGTAAATTGCAATGCCGCTTAGAAGACGTTGGATGTAATTTCAAAAATTTGAATAAAAAGCATTTTCAATCGAGATTCATAAACCTATATGTGAAAAAATGATCAAAAATGCTTTGTGCTGAAACATGAGTACTGTCGGCCCCGCTTAAAGGAATACCGTTGGTTCCAGCATATTTTATTCGATTATACGGGGAAAATTTCTCTACCTTACACTGTTAGAAATTTCATCATGAAATTACGGATAAATGACCGGCAGCAGTCTGTCCATCTGATTCACCGTTAAATTTACGGTTTGGAACCTTTTTCTATCTTTACGGGACCTATCCATTTCCAATCAGCTTGGTTAAAAAGCCGTAAATACAAAAGTTTACGGTTTTATAACCATTTAAAAATGGTTTCAAAACAAAATTTTTACCTTTTTTGAACCATTTCGAGGCGTAGAATCTTCGAGGCATAGAAACCATAAACGAAGCTTACGGGAATCGAACCCGGTTGTTCTGGTAGACCAACCTTGCTCGCTAACCATTCGGCCATCTGCACCACACAAAGCGGTCGTTTATTTGTCAATAAATCTTTCCTTTCAATAGGAAAACTGCATTAAAATTGAGGTTTCAGTTTTTGATTGGATCCAGAGTCATCTTTGGTCTAAATTAACTTTATATTGACGAAAATCATTTTATTTGCTGCAAAAATTAAAATACAAACAAGCTTCAGCAGCTCAAATTATGCGTTCTCTCATTCTCAAACTGTTCTGGAATCCGATGTCTCCAATTTTTGATCTACGTGTGCAGAGATCGCGTTAAAGCCTCTACAAGCTTGTTTCACGCCTTAAAAATCGGTAATACGCATTGAAATTTAAAAAATGCGTATTTTTACTCTATATTTTTAAGCAACTTTTAGCTTGTTAAGTATTGCAAGATAAATAGAATAATCTAAGCTAATTTATTTTTCATTATATAAAAACTCGCGGTCGCCAGTCGCCAAATGCGACCAATTTTCTCGTTTTTTTTAATTGAAGTCGCCAATGTGGCTACCATTTGCTAATGCTAAAACCCTTTCCCGACCTTTAATCTTGACACGCAACCTTTTACCAAATTCTCTTGTTCATTAAAAATTAAACAGAGAAGAAAAATATAGGAGTTAATTTTTGCGCCACTCGGGAAGCTAGTTTTTCCTCCGATTTTTACCGGAAATTGCTTACCGTGTTTGAAATTTCAATCCTTTTCCATCCTGCAATTATTTCAATTATCTTGAAAGTTGTAAGATATTTTTTGCATGCACAACCTTAAATCTGCTTATTTGTAGTTTCATTTTAACAATTAAAAAAGAAAAAAAGTACAAAAATAGAAGCAGTCAAAATCGATTTTTGGAGGAGTATTTTATTTTCACTCCTCCAGAAAATAAAATACTCCTCCAAAAATCTCCAAGGAGTATTTTCACGCTTTGACAAAAATTCCTATCGTGACCTCTGTACGTGTGTATGTCTTTCTATTTAGTAAATACTGCTTAAGCCGCTTTTTTTTCTGCTTTTTATATATACACATGCAGATTTGAACTGATAAATCTTTATTCATATTTTAGCAACAACGTACGACCGGTAAGCTTTCGCAACCAAGATGGACACCCGATTCTTATTGAGCGCTTGAAAATTACGGTTAGTTAAACGTTCTTTAGGATAAACAGAGAATAAACGATTGTTTTCGCAATCAGCGGTTTGAGTACCATCTTTTTAATGGTTATTCAACTGTTGCAGTTAAATATGGTAAAATAACAATCAAATAAATGGTTATTTTGCTATTTTCTTACGGAAATATTTAACAGTGTACAGAACTGATAATATTGCCTCGAAGCGTAATAATAATTCAGTATATCTAATTAAAGGAATGTTAGTATAAGACAAAAAGATCAAAATACTTTGTGCAAAAATGTAAGTACAAAGATAAAACAACGTGAAAAAACACAAATTTAGACACTTGTTCACTCACAGCTTCCATGCTTGTGTGTTGAGCGTTTCTTCTTCTTTTATGCACTGATGAAGAGGCTCCATTTGTAGCTTCGAAATAGCTATTTGCGTTAATTTTATTCTAAATTTGGGCTTTTTCACGTTGTTTTATCTTTGTACTTATATTAATGTTAGTGTTTAAAAGTTTTTTTTAAATAAGATAAATAAAAACAAAGTAATTAAATACACTATTATATATTTTTAAGTACAAATTAAAATGATGAAAAGTAAAAGTTACAACTTGAATAACAAAATCTTTGGGACAACTTTTCACTTTATTACTTCTTTTAAAAAATCCATAATTGTTGATTGCTTGCTCAAAGTGTTTTGGGAGCACTTTTGTATTTCCTTCTAAGTAAACAGAAGGTGGGACGGAGGGGTGGAATCATGAAAGAGAACGAGTGACTCTCAAATTTAGTGGGCATGGGGAGGTGTTTTGCTGAAAGATCAACTTGAAAATTCTTATCAAAAATATTTCGAAAGCAAACCAGTATTATTGGATTATCCGTGGAAATTATTCGATTAAACGGGGATCTTTAACATTGCATCTATGGGGAAATATTCGGTTCCGGAAGGTTTTATTCTTATAAGCGGGGTATTCGTTTATCCGTTACCCGATTAAGCGGGGCTGACCCTAAAAGGAAAAAACAACGTGAGTAAAGCACAAATTTCCAGCAGAAAACTGTCAACGCACAAGAAAGTTGTGAGTGAATAGGTCCTGTTTGGCAGCCTGACAAATTTCTTCGCCGAATGGGCGGGCGCTCTTCGCGAATCATTTTGTTTTAATCCCAAGTAATTCGGTCAGCACTATATCTAAGAATGTCCAATAATACAATGCGAAGTCGTTTGCTGTTCATTTAATTACTGAACAGAATCTTCAACAGAAAAAAATGAGCAAAAATATTAACATGAAGTTTATAACTTTTCTATTGCCTCTAATAGCCATATTAATAAACTTCAAAAGTTAATCAAACAGAGAAACTGATAATTATATCAACCAATGACTACTTAAGCATATAATTAATGAAGCTCTGTAGTGCTTGTGACTAGCTTGTTGTAGTGTCAAATTTTCGATATGTTTAATGATTTAACGATAGTTTTCAACTACCTAAATTTATACATAATCATTTTTTTCCCCACAACTGATACTTCAAACGTGAAATCTTGATTATTTTAATTTAAAATCTGCTCATATGCATTCTTTCTTAATTCATCTTTCTGTCGGCTGTAGTAATAAACTATGTGTACCACTTCGTTTTTTTCCCTAGGACGTATAGTTTTCTTTTTTTTTTTTCCTAGGACGTTTAATTTTTTTTTACTTAGTGTTTATTTTCAATTTGTTTAGTTTTTCTAAGATGACAAAAATAAGGCATGCACACCAAAACTATAAGTGATCAAACTGTATGTCATCAGATAGGTACCAAGATTTATGAACAACACGATACTAGAAGTATTTAGTGAAACATCAAATAAAATAAAGAAACTTTTTATTAAAATAAGGATTATAAGAACATTTTTAGTCTACATTTCTGAAACTCGCATTTTGTTGTTTCATATTTTAAACCTACAATTGTACCAGTGATACATATAGTTCAATACTGATTTTTCAAATTAAACTCTTTTTTTTTAAGAGAAAAATATAACTACCGAATAAACCTCATGAAATAAAATAAATTGCGCAGAAAAAGTTTTAGTTTTTGAATTTTACAAAGATTAATCAAAATTTTTACTCAAAATTTGCGGTTCTATTCGTACCAGTTTTTTATCTATACATAATTTGGCACTAGTATACTAGATTGCATGTAAATATTTATGCACGTGTAGAACATTTGTCTCCATCTCCTCTCCCCCTCCCCGCCCACCTTCATGAAAGGAAGTAATTGCGGGTGGATGTGATGGTATAAGTTTTTTAGAGAACATTTGTTCCACCGAAAGCGAAAAAAACCCAGGCAATGATTCTTAACGATTTTTATTTAGCATAAATCATCAAATTTCCAAAAAGAAAGACATTTTGAAAGCGAAATGAAACGAAAGTTATCACGCAACTTTTGCATTTTCGCTAGACAGAGTGTACCCAGAACACTCATTTCCTTTTTAACTACTGGTAACCCCGGTCAATAGGCTTGGTGTTTTCCTCGCTTGCAGCAACAGCCGAGTTGAATCACAACAACAGTGTTGGAAAAACCAGACGTTCTTGACTTCGGAGGAATTACCATATCTAATGAAGTGCGAATGTCTGAAGATAAAGGAAGCCCAAAAAAAGTGCATACTTTATTTTTCTATTACGCCTCAGAAAAGGACTTTCTAAAAAAAAAAATAATGATGAACAGATATAAACTTAACATGGTTTAAAAGTGTTTGGAATTTGTGTCAATCACAAAGGCACGTGCATTTGACTTTACTATAAATCAAGTTTTTTCCCGTAATCAATTTCAAGTAAAACTAAAGACATATTGTTAAAAATTAATCAATTCTAAACTCTTACGATTTCCACTTGAAAAGAGTTTGTAGGATAAAAATTCAAAATACTAATATGTTGTACTCTCTCTCTGTTATATATATATATATATATATATATATATTATCTCTCTCTCTCTCTCTCTATATATATATATATATATATATGTGTGTGTGTGTGTTACTGTGAATGTCCAAAATTGGAAAATGTCGACAATCTCCGGTGAATGTCGACATTTACCATCCATCAGACCGGTGATTGTCGACATTTTGCGATTTCGGACATTCACCGTAATGTATATATATTGAGAGAGAGAGATAAATAAGTTTTCAGTTTCATTTTCTCTTGTTTACAAAAAAAAAAAAAGTTAAAGGCTTTTCAAAAACCTAATTATCACACCATGATTTCAATTTAAATATAGTGCGTAGTAGGTACAGAGTTCCGTAAAGGAAGGAAGATACATTCTAAAGGAAGTCAAAGATAGTGTAGTAGACAAACACGGAACTGCTAAATTGATAAAGAGAAGACATGATATCAGTTTGTTCTTATGAAAAATGATACATTTCTGGTTTTTGACTTTTTTTCCCTTCCTTGTCTTAAATGTTGCTACCATGAAGAAGAAAATAAACTTTGCTTATCTGTAATGAGCAAAGATAGAAATCGACAGGAAAAAGAGGAAAGTTCCCGTTATAATCTGCCAAACTAAAATTTCTTAATGTAATAAGTGGAAAACAGATTTAGAGCTTAAAGCTGGATACAGTTCTACCATCAACCAAAGCGATCTGCCTGGCAGAGTGCCAAGAAGAATCCGTTAATGTTCAAGGGAGGAACTTCAGGTATAAGGAATGTGTCGTTTTTGTTCTCGTTCTAGTTCGTTTAGCATACTTGATTTATTTCGAACTGATGCTATGTGCCAGTTTATAAATATTGTTGCTTTCAAAAAACAAAGAAAAAAACATTCCAATTTGCGCACTAAATAGACGCACCTGCAAAACGAACTTCCCTAGAACTCGAATGAATTCATTCTTTTCTGCCATGCACAGAAGCGTCCAAATGTCAAACTTCCGTGGTCGAATTATACGTAGAAAATTTTACGTACTTTAGAAAAATGTATTTTTCGTACGCGGAGAAATACATCACTTTAACGCAAAAACTAAAGTTATTTCGCCAAAATACTCAGTTGAGCTCCTTTATTTTGTATAATAATAAACAATCGGAAATGCGCTAGATAGCGGAAACGTAAACTTATTCTGCGGTCCTGCAGAGTAATGCACTAATGATCGGAGTAGCTGCCTCTTGCTGTGTTTAAGTGAACATAACTCAGACATGAGACATCCACTAATCACGTCGAACAATATTTATTACAAATCTAGGGTCTCGTTCTAGACTGAGGGCACTAGTCCTTCATGCGATGGTGTAAACTGAAAGTTGTACAGCTCCACAACTGAAATGACTTACGGCCTTTTTACTCGCCGGTTTGAACTTTCGAACTGCAGATCAAAGGCTTCCTTAACCAATCAGAACCCTCAACTCGGCGGTTCAAATGTTTGACAGAGGTTCACATCGGTTGGTGAATAAGGCTGTTAGAGCATTTACTTTTCTGCTGCTCAGAGTGAAATGCTACCCTAGGCTCCATCTCATTCTAAATATTGTTGCTCTTGATGGGCAGTCTTCTTTCTCACTTTGTCAAAACCATTGTTGAATACTCTGCATAACTGAAGGCAAAAATAAAAAAAAATGGAAACTTATAATGCTTAATGGTGTGTTAACACATTAACGGACAGTAGGAACAAGTGAAATTCAAAAATTAACACTATAATTCAAGAGAAAACACGATCGCACTAATCCCTTCACAACCACGTGCATACTGAAGCTGCAAGTCGTGTAACAGGTGGAAAACGAAATTCATCCTAAAAAATTGTTTCCAAAACATGACACTAGGCTTCTACTTGTACGCCGGTAAATGCACATTTGTGCCGCTATAGCCGTAGTGTCTAAAAAACGACCGTTTCGTTTTAGACGGCTATTGCCGTCATGCCGCATAGTGAACTTTGCTTTGACGGCTATAGACGCAAGTGTCCGTCAACGTGTTAAAATAACTGAAGTTAAAAACCATCATTGCGAATGTCTTGCGTCCGAGCTGTACATAGCGCATAGACGAAAACTAAAACAATGCGATTACAAGAATGTGGAACGAGAGAGAGAAAAAAAAGAAACAAAAAATTAATGAAAATAAAGCAGCTTGTAATTCCTCAAACTCCTAGACGCTTCAATAGATACAAAAACTTACATAATTTGTAAAATTAGCTCTAAAGCATTAAAATAAGAAATTCAAAAGACAGAGAGAGAGAGAGAGAGCGATTCTTAGATTATTTCGAGATAACGTTTGAATTGGCTTGCGATTTCAATTATTTCCATTATATTCATATTATTTTGTATTGTAGGGTCAATAAAGACTATATATATATATATATATGCGCGTGTATGCAGACTTAAACCCTCATACTTATTTTTTATCCGTTTTTAAACGTATTCTTAACTTTTCGTAAATCTAGAGGAGGCAATTGCCCCCTGTCATAGTTTCTCTCACATATAGTTTTGTTTAATTTCTGCTCTTCTGAAAAGTACTGGAAGAAAACTTTCGAAATAAAACTTAATTTCATAAGAATAAAAAAATAGAGTGAAAAAATAAACTGTTGCAAGTGGCATACTGGCAAGATTATTTTGTGAATATTTGAATGGAGAATATTTGATGTTTTCCGCGGTTTCAGGAAGTTAAGGGAAGGGGAGGGGAGTAGGATTTTTTCCCATACTTTCTGATTAGTGCACTTCAACACAACTTTACATTCATGCAACGTAATAACTCTTTCCACATACATAGGTTATACTACAGTTTTCTCGAATCCGCGTAACTTCGAATATAAAGCAGGGAAGTTACAGAAAGTCACAACGTCACTTCCTCAAGGTCATAGAGATTATAACCTTCAAGCAGGTTAAACTCTCCATTCACACACCTCAGGCACTTTTTCTTTTTGTTTTATTATTTTTCCAATGCATTATTTTACCCGAGTCGAATCGCGAATGGTCTAAAGAAGTTGTTAGATCACATTTGGCGAGTGATCGCTTGTCTAACATCAAAAATTATATTTGTTAGATTTTATGATAATCATTTTTAGTACGCATTGTTAAATCCGTTTCACAGTAAGCCGCTTTTTATTCTTTAAATATTTATTTTTTTTAAGCTTTAGGTGTTGTAGTTAAATTCAAGATATTTTTACATACAAATTAATATAAAATGTAAATAACTGTATGAATGCGTAAATTTACATACATATTATTTTCCAAAAAGAAACATATTATTTTGTGTCGTATTGTTGATTGCATTGCTATGTATTGCATTGTAAGAATTGAAAAAGTGTCCTTCCATTTCAAATCAGGCAATATGATTTGAAAAGTGTCCATGTGACCATTACAGATTTTATTGAAAAAAATACAGTCGTTACAACTAACAGAAATATAAAATATACGAAAAAGGTTTTTCAAGACACCTTTTTTTCATTAAAAAAAAAAAACAATTCAGTAGCAATTGGCCATTTTCAGAAGATCAGTAAAAACTCATTTTGAAATGGATACAGTTTCAAAAGTATTTAACGGATACTATCAATATTTTTCTTTTATATTAAGGAACAGTGACTCATTTTGACATACATTTTAGAAAATGGAGTTGGCTTAAATGATAAAGATAAAAATAATATTTTGAGAGGACAAAAATTGTATTTTTACCGACAGTGGCGTACGCAAGGGGGGTTAGGGGTTTAATCCCCCCTTAAGCTCAAGTCAAAATTGTCTAGCTGTCTAAATTAGGGAAATAACAGTGCTTTGTTACATACTCGAATTTCTTTTAGTAGTTTCAGAAAATTATGAACCTTGAAAACATTCTGCGTACACCACTGTTTACCAATTACACAAATGTTATTTTTCGTATGATTATTTTTCTTTCCTTTAAACAAAGCAGAGATCCGAAAACGTTTTATAAAAGTTTCATTTTATTGTAATCTAAGATGCACACAGATTTCGATATAAAATTTGAAAATTTCAAAACTTTCAAAAATCATGATTTTTTAAGTACCCCATTTTTTAAAAATCTTAAAATGCGCTAACTTGAAACCCTTTTAACGCTTAATAAGCAGATGTCCTTCAAATTGCGTGTTTTTGCTTAGAAGATTTTATACGAGTTTTTGAATGTGATGACATCGCTACGACGTGCTTGCTAAATTATAAAATTTTCTCATCGCTTCATTAATTGAAAAATTAATTTATTAATACTTTCTAATTAATATAATAATGTACTGCATCATTGACAATTAAAATTGGTTCTCCCTCATTTTTATTTATTTACTTTCAATCCTTCCAAAGTTGTGTATTCACCGTCGCTTAGATGACGCATAGAATTAAACAACTAATAGGGTGAATCAGCTAGTGTTCAGTTATTGCTCTTAATTTAAATCACACTTTTCCAAGTCATAACGTCATTTTTATTTGTTAATAGGAACTTAATATTCAATTGTCCGTAGGGTTTTTTATTTAAATTACTTACGACGATTCTTTTATTTATTTATTTATTTATTTTTTTTTTTTTTTGTTGTTGACATTTTAGCTTTATTTTCATTTTAGCTTTTAATAATTAAGAATTACATTTTGCCGTCCAAATTATTTTAATAGCAACTCTTTAGGTGAAGAAAACAGTCAACTTGTTAGTTTATACAACACTTTGAAATTGAATCTCCTCTTTTAACCTCTCTCTGAATTTTTGTTTTAAGTAATTTGCCGCAAATTAACGGTGCAGAAAGCTTTACACAGATTTCAAAAATACTTCCTCCCTAAAGATGAAGCTAGATTTAATCTACATATCATTTTACAGTAGTTTAAGTAAAATGGAGTCAAGTGATTATAGTAATAGGCTTAAGGTATACATATACGTTGGAAATCGCAAAAATTGACACAAATATGTATTTTTGTTTTTTCATTCTAAAATATTCACCCATTAATTATCTTTAAAATGATACCAATAACTTTCTTATTGGAAAAATACTTTTTTATTTACAATATTTTTATTTTTGTAAAAATGGATTTTTTCTGATATACTTTTCATGCTAAATAAATATTTAATTATTTAAATATTTTTTTTTTTTTTTAAATATTTTTATACAAATATGTCATATTTTATGCATCTACCACCCTCACAAAATTTTGTAAAACCGGCATAAAATATTCTCTTTTATACCTACTTGTATATAAATTTGCTGTCGAAACTTTTAAATCCATTTTGTGCAGAATTGCTTTTTTTAATGTTATGATTGTTCTCCAACGGTGATATCTTAAGACGTTATTAACCGATTTTTAAAATTTTGACTCTATAATTTAGGTAACAATTCAGAAAATGGGCTCTACCAAAATATAAGAGTTTTGATAAAAAATGGATTTTTTGGTTATTTTACAATATTTTTATTTTTTGTAAAAAATGCTGTTTTTATGATATTTTTCAGCTTAAATGTTATAACTCAAAAAATAATCAAGTTATGCATTATATTTTAGTAGGGCCCATGTATGAGTAGGGGGGGTACGGTTGAAACGATTTAGCTTATATCGTCCACAGAATAGCCGCTAATAAACGTAGCGATGAAGGGGATATGATAAATACAAGAGCGCGATTCTGTCTAATAATGGTCAGAATAGTTTGATTTTGCGATGTTTCATTTTTAGTATAAGATGAAATTTTTAAAAAAAATCTCATTTGTTTCAATCGTCCCCATATCAGGGGCGGTTGAAACAGTGATTGGGGTCAGTTGAAACACATGACAAAAACACGAAATTTAATATTTTAACATGTTTTATTTATTATTTATCTCATTAAAACTATTAAACAATCAAATAAAGGAACATTTTCAAAAACAAAAAGAACTTAACTCATGGTACTTTGACCAGAAAAATAATTGGAAAATGTACTAAAATTAAATATCTAATTATAAATTTTGGTTTTCGAATAAATTAGAGTCACGATTGAGACAAACATAACTAGAACCACCTTCTGTGAACTCTCCATGAGCCCACAGTTTACAATTTGTGCACTGTATCCATTTTTTTCCAGGTTTGCTCTCTGAGTACTGCAACATACAAACAAGGCAAAAGCACTCCTCTTCCTCTGATGATGATTCTGCTGTATCTTCTTCGTATTTGTGGTTTTCCTTTTACCCTTACCCCCATCGAATCCTTTTTAAGTTGCTTAGCTTTGGCACGCTTTAATTTGTCCCCATGCATCTTTCTTATGTCTTTCTTCTCTAGTGTACCTGTGTAAATTGTCAACTTCCTGGTTTTCCGACCTCTGTTTGCTTTACTTGCGCTTTGAACAAGCATAAATTAACCTGCTCTCTCAAAGTCTTTCTTATACGAACCCTCGGCATCTAGAAAACGAGAAATTTAAATAAATATATTGTTTCAGCCGTACCCACATAAAATGGTTCAACCGTCCCCATCAATACCATTCAGTACTAAACCGTTTCTATGAATGGTTACAATAATTTTATATCAAAACTAATGACGCTACCATATTCAACATGCTTCATTTCAAACGGAAAAAGTACTCAATACTCTTACTTTAATAAAAGTCACAATAATTACGAAAATACTTACTTTTGCTTATCAAAACACAATAGGGCCTCTTATAAACAACTTTTCTTGCTGAGATCGACGCAACAATGATCCTCGTGTTCAGACTTGCTTTCAGGATCGTTCATCTTGCACCCATCACCATACTGCACACTGCGCAGGAGATATCAACCCTGTTTCAAACGTACCCAGTCTACCCTACCTTCTCTTTGATTTCTAGTAAGAAATTTGGTTCAAAATTAATTATATTTGTGTTAATTATCGTTGCGATGAAACCTTAATTAGTGAACTAAATTTGTATTAATTAAATAATTATTAATTTTTTAAAAAATTTTTATGCAAACATGTTACATTTTATACTCTTATAATCCTCTCAAAATTAAAAAAACTGGCATTAAAATTTTTAAAAAACTTGTCCAATGTATATGTATATCTTAATATGAACAGCTGTATTAAAATTACTTAAGGTTAATTTATGAGGTAGACCAGGACTTAAATTACATAGGAGCTCACAGGAACTCAGATTCCATATTTCTTTTCAATTTTATGCGAATATTTAACTATGAGAGGGAATTCAGGCTATTTGCGCATGGAAATAAGTTTTGAAGACTATAGGATTCAGAACTTCTTTTGTTAGCAACTTAGCCACGAGGCTGATGTCAGTTAAATATTAATTTTACTAATACTTACATTAAAAAAAATAATAATAATATTAAATTTACTTTTTTGTAAACAGGAATAAACACAACTGAGCTCAAATGCAATAGAGGTTGAAATTAATATAAGACAATCTCCTTACAATGGTGTGACAGACAAATTTTTAGAAGCACCTGTAATGAAACAATTTTCAAGTTACCCTGATGGAACAATTCATTCCTAAACAGAATTATTATAAACATTATTAAGCTGTAAATGTTTAGAGCTAGCTGTACTTTGAATAAGAGCAATGCATGAAAGAGAGGGAGAATTGCAAATATCTAGGTTAAAATTTGTATTTTCCTCCCATTTTGATTTTTAATAAGCTATAATTATCTTAAAACTCTCTTACAAATATTATTTTATAAAAATATAATTTAAATATTAAAATTATAACTTAAATATTTCCAATGAATTAAGTCATTCATTGAAAGCAATTTTTAAGTTTTTCACGGAAAATTTTGAATTTCAAAAATATGTCTTATTACATTACATTAAAGGAGAGACTTACAACCTAATATTTAGGGACTAAAACCTAAGAATATATATTATGTATACTGAAATGTTTTGGTACATATCTTTGTTTTAAGGTAATCTAGGCAGTAGATGAAGAGTCTGAAGTACCTTAAGAGACCTTACGAAAATGTGTCCAATTTCTCACTATAGAGGGCATTAATAAATTCAATTGGGTGAAATAAAGATGTTTTCTTTCTAAAATGAACCTTTGTTCAGTATTTAGAAACATTATGGTTATTAATAATACGTTTTTATGTATTTGTTACAATTATGACCACTTTGCCCCGTGTACTACTCATTTTACCCCACCCCACGGGGTATAGTGGTCATAAATACATCCAAGAAAGGAGGCGTTATAAATTTATTTTACTCTTTTTCTCTGCCCAAAAGTTAATGCAATGTGTTCTTTAATAATGTAATGTAAACTATCAAGCAAAAAATCTGAAGGTTTTGAATAAATTCTTATATTTATTGTATAAGTTGAAAAAGTGGTTTTTAGGACCACTTTATCCGGCTGACCCTACACAAATATGGCACATATAATATCACAGAGAAATATCAAATCACTATTGTACGTGAATCCTAAATGTTTCAAGGGTGTAATGAGCTTGAAAAGTTTGGGAACACCTGATTTAATGCATACAAATACGGATTTTAGTGTTTAAGCCTGAAAATAAAAAAAATCCATCACGAATTTCAACTTTTAAATGTTAATAATCTAGTAAGATCTAAAAATATGCTGATGGATAAGAACAGCAAGTCATAAGTGTAAATAAATAAATAAATAAACAGATATTGCGAGTTAGAAATCAATAAAGTCAAAACAAAATAAGAGAGATCATAAACCTTTCAACAAAGAAAAGAATACAAATTACACAAGCGGGAAAATGCACTTCATTAATTGGCGGGAATAGAATTGGCGATAAAACATCTCGTTACAACCCCAAAGCGTCTAATCAAGTTTTCGGACACTAAATGCTTTTACGTTCCTTCTTTTTTTTCACACTACCCTACGTGAGGCGATGAATTTACCCAGGTACTACAACTTTCATCAAGTCTCTTCTATAACAGTTTTTCGTTTCGCATTATTAGCGTCAGAAGTCAATAGGAGGACGCGATGATATTTTTTTCTGATACGTCACTGAACTGGATGGGAATTTGATAATGTCTAGTTCCGCTCTTGGTTACTACCGGTAAAAACCCAGGAAAGAAGAAATCAGATCATTTAAACTGTCCTCGTCGTGAATAGAACACTAGTGTGTCAAAACCTCGGTTGGAATAACGTTGAATACTACAAGTGATTTTTGCTTCTTAATAATATTATTGTCGCAATATCGTATTTTCTGCGGTTTATGAATGGGATCTTCAGAAGATGTCGATCGTTTTCAACAGTGTGGAGTTGTTTTGTGTAGTACATAACCTAAATCAGAAGTGAATTTTGTTGCAATTTATGTTACTTAACGTGTGAAATATTAGAGAGAGTCTACCAGACATGTAATATAGTGATCAACCAGAAATGTCTTGTTTGTTACGATTTTAAGATTGTACACATAGAAAGATGCACTTGATGTTACTTCTGTTTTATAAAGGAAGCTTTTAGATATTTTAAAGAACCCGTGAAGATTTGGAAAATTTGCAAACTTCTGTTTAAAATAAATCTGGTACAGATTAATTACATGAAACGCTCATACATTGAAAAGAAATCTACATGGTTATAAATAAGTTCTTCTCAATCATGGGTAGAATCTGGTCTCATTTTCATCACGGTGAAACTGATAGAGAATTGACGATATACGTCACAACAGGAGATAGAAGAAAAGCGGGGACGGACGCCAATGTGTGGCTGATTTTACATGATGAAAAAGGGCAAACTACAGACACTATTAAACTTGGACATCCCTTCAGAAATGATCATGAGCGTGGAGCAACTTGTGATTTTAACGCTTGTTCGGGGGATGGATTTGGATTTCCATACAAAGTAAGCCATTTTCGTTTGTATTTTACTTAGTTATACTTTTATTTTTGTGGCGGTAGTTTAGATTGTTACTATTGATTAATTTCAGTTACATCCTATTACGGAAAATTATTCTCTTGAAACACGTGAGAGCATCTACGAATGCGTCATTTTGTGTTACATTTTTCAACTTTGCGAAGATCACAGTTTCTGTATTTCTCTAATAAATGGACGAAATCGAATACATATATATATATATGTATATATATACACTTTAAAAAATTCAAGTTCAACCTTTCAACAAAAACTGAAAAAAATGGTGAAATTTAGCTGCAACCAACATTTGGTACTAAGTTGAACCATTATATTGGTGTAGTTTGACCATGAATGTGAAAGTACCAAATGTTGGCTGCAGCTAAAGTTCATTAATTTTTTTTCATTTTTTTGGTGAAAGGTTGAACTAGAATTTTTAGTGTATGTATTTATTTGTTTATACAGATGTATAGTTATTTTATTCTATGATTTTAATAAATAATATAGATGAAAAAAGTAATTCATTCAATAACGAGTATTGCAGTGCTATTAAACAAATTATATGATTTTATTGAATAGTTATTAAAAGTTTCCATTCTGAACTTTAAAATACATTAAATTGGTGCTCGATAAGTTTTGTAGAAATTGTTATTTTTTAAGTACTAATTAGTTTTAATCATTTTGCGTAATGAAAGAAAAACACAAACACACAAACATGCGAACATCAACATCTGGAAAGAGGTCTTGAAAACTAACATTTTTTGTTTATTCCCTTTAGCACTTATTCCTCGTCGTTTTGTATTTCTTTGCATTATTACCTTTTTTTAAGTCAAGCTTTAATAACATGCTAAAAATCTTTGGAATAAAAGTTTTCCTCTACTTGTACGGAAACTTATTTTCGAAAATAAGTAATTCTAAGCGAATAAGTCATATTGATGTAACTGAATAATATTTCCAATTTTTTAACAGAAAAATTAATAAGTTATTTATTCAATAGAGATTTTGAAGATCGCTTTATTATATTAGATTATAAATTGGAAGCATTAACTAAAAATAAGTATTTTGTTTTAATTTTTAAAGCTATGAAATGTCATTCCCAACATTAAAAAAAAAAAAAAAAAAAAACATTAAAAAAGCATAAAAATAGGAAAACATTAGAACTTTTCTTTTTTTTTTTCTTTCTTTTTTTTTTTTTTTTACATATTCGCAATTCTATACGTGACGGAATGATATATTTTGATCAAAAATCAAAATTCAAGGAGTTGCGGTTCACCAAAAGTTTTTTTTTTTTTTTTTTGTATTTTCTCGTTGTTAAGCATTTCTTGGATTACAAGATACTGAAAAAACGATTTTTAAATACTTTTTAATTACTTTTTACTGATTACTTCTTTTTTTAAAAAAATATTTTTAGATTTATGATTAAATAATGATGTTTATGTCACTCAAAAACAAATCTAGTTCAACGACACAAGATCGTGGAATATAGGGAATAATAGTGTGGGAGAAAATATCAAACAAACTGCCAACTGATTTTTAAAAGAAGGAATATGAGATATTAAAAAAAAATGAACCCTAATGTCTTTTGATGGCAAAGCAAGCATATTTGTTTTTTCTGAACAGAAATTTCCTTAAAACTATAATTTTGAGCCTCTTTTTTACGAAAACCTTATTCCCTGATTTTAATGAAAATGTTAAAATCTAATAACTATATTGTTTTTTAACGATTTTTTTCTATAAAGTACCGTTTCTATCATCTTGCAACAAAAGATTTTAAATTTCAGACATAATTTATTTATTTATTTATTTTTACATTACATGAAAATGGCCTATTTGTGAAAAATCACCCATCTGTTTTCCTATAAATTAAATATTAACAAAATTAAGTTTCATCATTAAAATTAATTCCTGTAATCGCACCCCTAATTTATTTTACCCCCAGCTTCTTCATTCCCTGGAAAGTTTCAGAGAAACAAAAAAATAAAATCATTGAATCTTCTGAAAAAATAAAATCATTGCTCAAAAATATCTAGAGAGCATATCTCTCCAGTATACCAGCATGGTGGGGCCGTGGTATCCTAGTGGTTAGCACGTCGGACTTCCACCTGGAAGCCCGACGTGGGCGCGTTCGATACCCATTGAAGACCACCATGTATACTTGGGGATATGTGCATGTAAAATCCGTAGACCCCACTACCTCTCCCCGTGCGTAAGCAATCCTAAGGCCTCGGCTAACAGGTAGGGGTCTGGTGGAGAAAAGTATACCAGCATGGTGACATTAGTTATCATATTCTTCTTATTACTTCCATCTGCACCTCGTTCATCTATTTCTCTCTCTTTCTCTCTCGATTAAAATAACTTCTTCAAAACAAAACGATAAAAAAAACCTATAGTGTAACTTATCAAATTACTTTTATGCAATAGAGATAATTTTATTTATTTATCTCGGAAATGTATTTTGGATACGAGATTTTCACTGAAAATCGTAACTGTATTTTAAATAAATTCTCAGCTTTTAAATTAAGACCCTGTTCACTTATTTATTTATTTATTATTATTATTTTGTAGTTTTTATTTTTACATTAAGTTTCCCAAAATTTTATTGGATTTTTATAAAACCCAAATTTTATGCAACATCGAAAATTTTACTCTAAGTATTAAATTCGAAGTATTTTCGTTTTTTCCAAGCTTCTATAAGAAAATACATAGTAATTAAATTAGTTCGAAGAAGCTGAAAAGCAGAACTACCAGTGTTGAGACAACGCTAGAAAAAGAAAGAAAAAAAAAACGCAGAACTCGGGGGAGGGGAGGGTGTAGATTGAAAACCCCGTGGGAAAAAGAGACTTTTGCTCATTAAAAGTTTCAATGATAGCAAAAGGTCTAAAGAAAAATATTAGAAGAAATCTCTTTTTTTTTTTTTTTTTTTTGCGTTGAGTAGGCTTGTTCCATGACTTTTTAAGAAAACACACGTTTTAATAAGAACCTAATAATTTTATTAGTTTTGAATTTTTTATTATCAAATTTGTCCATCGAGTCATTCCATTTCAAATCAGGCAGGCAGGTCTGAAACTTGTTACATGACCCTCACCGATTTTTTTGAAAAAATTACAGTAGTTACAACTAAGGGACTTATAAAATATCCCAAAAGGATTTTTCAAAAAAAAAAATTATTTCTCTGGTTACAGACGTTTAAAATTTGGGACAAAGTTGGCCTTTTTCAGAAAATCAGCAAAACACTCACTTTTAAAATGGCCACTGTTTCAAAAGTTTTTAACCGATTCGAATAATTTTTTTTCTATAAATAATGAAGGGATGGTATTTTACTTAGACTTTAATTTTAAAAATTTAGTTGGCTTCATTGATAAAGAAAAAAAAGCGTTTCTGAAGTGAAAAAATAGTGTTTGTTCCGAATTCATGATTTTTTTTTCTTATAAAAGGAATTTATTTTTGACAAAACAGAGGTGGCGATCTAAAGTGCTGTTATGGAAGTTTTGTATCAAATTTTATTGTAAGCCTGAGATGCATATCCTCTCAGAATTTAAATTTTGAAATTTGAAAATGTTCAAAAATTACGATTTTTGAAGTGTGATTACTCAAAAAGGCCATTTTTTTTAAATCTGAAAATCTGCTCATTTGTTGCCCTTAAAGTGCTTAATGGGCTGCTATCAATTATATTGTGTATTTTTGCCCCAGATATTTTATATGATTTTTCAAAAATGGCCTTTTGGGCGTTTCTCAAAAAAGCCAGAAATTCAAACTCGTTCTTATTTAATGACTTTAATATAATATTTAATCAATATTTATTAAGAAATATACTGTATTGTTACACAATTACTACAGATAAATTGTACTTAACCTTCTTAGAGCTTAAATAGCTCCTAGCACAAAGCGTAGCTACTGTGATTTAATGCATGCTATTCTGTTCAACCTAATTACTAGTTTCAAACTCACACGCTATATAAAATTTGATACAAAAATTTGATACAAAACTCCCATAACAGCACTTTTGATCGCCACCTCTATTTTGTCAAAAATAAATTTCTTTTATAAGAAAAAAAAATCATGAATTCGGAACAAACACTATTTTTTCACTTCAGAAACACTTTTTTTTTCTTTATCAATGAAGCCAACTAAATTTTTAAAATTAGTGTCTAAATAAAATACCATCCCTTCATTATTTATAGAAAAAAAATTATTCGAATCGATTAAAAACTTTTGAAACAGTGGCCATTTTAAAAGTGAGTGTTTTGCTGATTTTCTGAAAACGGCCAACTTTGTCCCAAATTTTAAACGTCTGTAACTAGAGAAATAATTTTTTTTTTTTGGAAAATCCTTTTGGGATATTTTATATGTCCCTTAGTTGTAACTACTGTAATTATTTCAAAAAAATCGGTGAGGGTCATGTGACACCCTCTGCCTGATCTGAAATGGAATGGCTCCATCCCAAAGAAACCTACAGATATTACTAAAAGAAAGTTATTACGCAGATAAGTTTATTCGTCCTTGAATCGAAATAGCTGTTTTCCCCATCGTGCTTTGATGCGTCTTCCCCCCCAAATTATTTTATTCCTCATTTCAAGGTATTTTTTTTTAATATGATACATTCATTATCAACGTTTTCGCAATTTAATAGCTTCCTGCAAACAATTGCTATAAGTTTCTGCTTCGAGTTCTTCCAGGACTCTTCCAGTTATTTGCAATGTTAATGATAATTTTGGACGTGAAGTCCATGCGAAGTATTTTTTTCACAGCGGAACTAATTTAAGTTATCAAATTGCTGAAAATAGGATCTACTACTGTTTTCTTATATGCTTACGTTTTTTTAGATTAGCACTTTCTGAAACAAAATACCGAAAAATTTACTCTCAATTTTAAACTCAATATTTTTTTTTTGTTTACATATCAGCATTCAAAACTCATCGAATATTTAATCTATCAAAAATCTTGTTCCTTTGCGTGTGTGTTTTCGTCCATCGTCGATATATCTATTCATGAATCATGATGTGTCAATTGCATTTGCAAGTTGTGAACTAATACAACTGGTTCAGTGAATTTTTCTCCTTTTATACGTCTCTAAAAAAATGACAGCTACAAATAAGATCTCAGATTATTTCTTCAATGGTCTATTTAAAACAAAAAGTAACGATTTTTTTAATAAAAATATTGAAACACTCTTATGTAACAACATGCTACAAACTGTTTTTTTCTGAAAAGAAAATCGGAACAACAATCTATCAGGTTTTCATGCACAGAATTTTCTACCTAAGGAGAATTTATTCCCCCCCCCCCCCCCCCCAATGGTAATAATCATCTATCCCTCTGGGGTCCAACGAAAAGATAAATCAGATTATCAATTAACATTACAAATTCTAGTGTGAAATTTAATGAATTCAGTTATAATGTAGTTTGAAACTTGGCAAAAACGAAGCGTCAAAATTTGGCTTATCTATATTTTTGTTGCTACTGTTCCGTTTTTTCCTTATTTCCCCCTTTCTATTTTCTTTGCTCAAGTTAAATATTTCTAAAACTGCAATATTTTTGATAAGGCCACCACGTTTAAAACATTTTTATCATAAATGGTTCAGAACTTGAAGACTCTGGAGAAGCTTTTATTGTTAGTTTGCGACAATAATCTTTTCTACAGTATTTCATTTCGCTACGAAAGTGTTGTTCCAACTTTTATTCATAGTAACATAGAGGAAGTTCACCAATGTCGAACCCCACCCCTTAAGTAGGACCCCTGACTTATTTTGCCAAATACGCGGAACATACTATCGGTATACATCTTAACTAGTTCACTTCTTTCTCAACAACCTGTGGGATCGCCATTGCACAGTTCGAGCAAGTCATTTGTGAGTAGTGTTTGAACGTTTGTTTTTGTGTTCTATGACATTTTTGAAGTGTGATTATGGAACATCACCACTTCACTTCAAAACAGGCAAGAGTTATTAGTAGTAGACGAAATCAATCAGCCGATTATGAGTTTTGAATGTTGATAACGCTTCATAACTGACGAAACCATGATATTCAAAGAGTTTGTTTTTCCTAATTTGGATCTCCTGTGCGTTCTAAAGTAGGAACCCCCCCCCCCCCTTTTATGTGTTCTTTGAATTATCCGGCAGCACATTTCTAAACAAAGTATAATTATGTAATGAAATGGAGTATGTATCATTTTAGTAATATCTTCTAAGTATCTTCTATCTGTACAATTTTCAAAATCAATGAAAATAATTGGAACACTTTTTGTGGATACACTTTTTGTGGTGGAAACCCTTTTGAACACACTTTTTGTGGGATACACTTTTTGTGGAAAACACTTTTTGTGAGATAGTCAGAAAATAAATCTCAAAAGTTTCTCAACATATTGGAACAACACTTTTTGTGGAAAACACTTTTTGTGAGATAGTCAGAAAATAAATCTCAAAAAAGTTCTCAACATATTTTCATTTTCTAGTTTTATTTAATGTATGAACATGAATTAAAAAATGCATGCCATTATTATGTTTTATTTTTAAATTGCAGAAGAAATTATTTTCAAAAAGTCTAGGGGTCCTAATTAGGAGCATTTTTCTAAAAAAAATTTTCCCACTTTTTACTAAATTTGGAAATGCTATTTACACATTATTTTGCATGAAGCTTACGACTATAGGATTCTTGAGCAACTAAATGAAGCATGTTTTATCATTGAACAAACTATTTTATTTTAAATATTAACAAAGTTGTAGAAAGAAAACGAATTGGGGAGAACGAATTGGGGGTCCGGCTTTCGTGAACTTCCTCTACTTTATTACTTAAGAAAGTTTTAAGCTTTTACGCATTATTACCGTTATGAATGAAAATGTCAGATGTAACATTTTATTATTCGTAAAAATCGCTCAAAGAAAACAATAATTATTATATTTTAAACAGTAATTAACATTTTTTATGAGTATAATCTTATGCGGGCATCATTGGATATGAGAGCAGCAAGGATTATTTAATGGTATCTTGTTCAATAGTTCTACGGGCATTTGGAAAAGAAATATAGTTTAGTGTTTCCGAATTTTCAAATACTGCCTTACCAAACCCTTAAAACAAAACTATCAGATTTATATATAGTATTTTAATGCAAAAACGCTTACAGCGTAGTCCGCTTTATTTGACAATTCTTAACTGAAATTCCTAGTTTTTATGATAATTAGTTTCAAAAGGTAGCGTGAAAAAGTAAAGACGTGCGATTCCGATTTGTCAAGGCCTGAAAATAGAACATTGCAATCATGAAATTTCTCTCCTGAAGGTATTTTCCCTTACTAACAAAGAGGAAACCAGAAGTATATCCTTCATCTATTTATTAAAAAAAACTATTAAATGGCCAAACACAAAAAAAAGAAAACCGTTATGTTATGTGTGCATAAGATTATTTAGTTAAACAAAGATATCAAAGTGGAAAAACAAAATCGAAACAAAAATTGTAGACAAGTGTTTGGGGTACAAAGAATCACTTTTTCAATGTAAAAGATGTGAGCTTATGGATGGAAAAATCATTTTACAAAAGTTGGCTGCTGTCGGATGTCTTTGCATCCATAACTTCATATAATTTTCCGTTGAAAAGCGGTTCTTGTTGCCCCAAAACACGTGTCTGGAATTTTCACTCACATTTTGTGCTTTTAGCATTGGTTATCTTGTTGATTTTTCCCACGAAAGATATATATATATATATATATAAACTGTGTACATAATATTACTTATACTACTTATGTTTTAAATGTAAAAGATAGTAAATGCACCTCTTATACGAATTATGAAGTATGGTTTCAAACAATAATAATTAAGACTACAATTTTATTAATTAACTGATATTCAACAATTATGTACTAAAGCGAGTTAAAATCACAAAAAAAGAGAGAGAGAGAAAAAAGAAACAATGGTGATGTATTGGATACTACTGAAAATATTTCAAATACGTAGAAAGCTTGCAGTTCGACTTGAGTGCAAATCAAATATATTCAATTATTTTAAACTGCAACCTCTCCCCTTCACCCTGAGTGAATTATATTGCATGATAGGAAGCGAGACATATTCACCTATTGAAACTCATTACCGATAGAAATCTTGACATTGTCTGCGATATGGCTCGACCTTGGCTTGTCAATTACAGTAATGAAATAGGAAAAATTATTTGTAGTAATTTATCGTTCGTTACTTTTTGTTTATTTGTATGACGGAGAGATTTTGATCGGAATTTGGGATTAGTTTTCCCTTTGTCAGGAATAATTGCTACATAATAGTACTCAATTATTTTCTGCAAGTAAAAAAGAAATTTCAAAAATCATGAAATTTATCATTAAAGTGCAATTTATCTTCGAATTAACATGGTTCAAAGTGAATGATTTTGATTTATCATAATGAATTAACTTCGAAAAATTACGCAGCAAAACTAGCTTTTCAAAAATAATTGATTAATTATCTAATTGAATAAAGCAATTTCGTTAAAAAAAATAGAAAATGATGCAGTCAACAAAGTCATAACCTGAAGTCCAACTACCAAAACCGCAGTTTACTTCTGATTCTTGACTCGGGTAAAAAATATTTTTTTAATAAAATTACTAGACATAAACAATGAAATATTTCCTATAAATAGGGTTATCGCCACTATGGCGACAAAGCGACGATTTTTGCCAAGTCATTAAAACAACGTCGCGAAAATCCCATGCATAGATGGAAAAAATTTCGCCTAAAATATTTTAATCTATTTTTTCTTTTTTTTTAATTTATATTAGAAAAATAGAGAAGCCAAAAACATCTATTATAGACTGTCGAATTCTTCCTCTCACGTCGGAGTGCACAAGCTCCATATACACCTGAGGATATGTGGTTATTTCTTTATTTATTTTTTTGGCGATGATTGTTTAATCTCGAAGTTGTGTTGTGAAAATTCATGCATCATTCAAGCGTATATTAAAGGTATTTATATGTATATATTAATATTTTACCTTTTGTCTGGCCATTTTTACTTTCAGACTACTAACTCACGGAGGTCTTTTTGAATAACTAAATTTTCATTGTTAGCGCCTACGTTACTAACAATAACAGAAATAAACTTTACATGAGCATTATATGATGAAAAGAAATTTATTCTCAGAATTAAATATTTAACCTCTGGTTTATTTTGATTCTAGGCGGAATTTTGGCGTGACTCTTTCGGATTGGGAGACAGTTGGTTTTTGGACAAAATTGAAGTCGAAGACAAAACGCATGGCACAAGGCATGTATTTCCTGTGCATAGATGGGTCCTTCCTAATCGTCATTACATCATTCAAGAGCATGATTGCCGCCTTCCTCAAGAAGATGAGAATATCGAACAAAGAAGAACAGAAATCAAAGAAAATAGAAAGCTATATCAATATGCAGTGCGCATTGAAGGAGGTCCTGCCCAAGTAAGTACTGAAAAAACTCTTTGCAGAACTTCAAGTTTCTGCAAGAAATTAATTTTTATTCCCGATTTATCATGATTATCGAAGTTACAAACATTTTAAAGCATTTTATTTCTCTGAGTAAAATATGAGCCGTTCAACGGGGCACAAATCAATTAACTCCACATTAAAAACGTCTTTATTTCAGCTTTACCCTTGTGGGTTCCCCCTATTTTGGTTGCACTGATTGCCCTTGAGGTCATTTTTGACCCCAAAGGCTCTTGAAATTACTTTAATATGATATTGCATGTTGAATACAATTTTTTTTTATTTCCTCACTATTTAACGAAAAAAGAAATAAAAAATAAAGAACAATCAAGGTAAAATTCAGTTTATGTATAAGAAATATGTTAGTTTTAAAAGAAAACGTAAAATAACTGGAGATTTATTTGCAATTGTTATAAACCTAAAGCGAATGATTTTTGAAAGTGTATTTAAAACACTTATAACCATTTTTCATTGCATTTTCCGTCCAGTTCCCTTAAACAATAAGTGCAATGTCCTACTTTTTCTCTGAAACCAAAAAGGCTAAGTGTGCAAAAAACGCAAATTTAAGAAAAATACAATAAAATAAAAACACATTCATAGCATTATTTTATATGAAAAACCAAAAGAATAAAAGTCACAAAATGCCATTAAGAACGAATGGTTAGTTAACAAGATACACTAAACAAAAATCGCATTGTGGCCCTATATAACGCCCGCACCCCAAGCGGATTAAGAGTTCGATTGTAGAGAGAGTATAAATTTATAATGAACATAACCAAAACTTTATTATGAATTCACATACTCTCTCTGTACTTGCACTCGACTTGTGCACTAAACTAATATGTGATAAGTTATTTCATCTAAGAATTTAATAAATAAATGTTCATAAAAATTTTAATTGTTTGAGCTATTTACGTAGCGCTAAATGCAAAAATAATGGGTAATCATTTGGCAAATAGGAGATAATGCGATAAAAAATGCTGTTTCTAACAGCAACAATATAAATAAACACACATATATTTAACTAAATTGCATAAATATGTTTTAACACGATAGTTAAATACATCATGCATGACTTCTCACATAAATTATGCATTAATAAAAAACAAATATTTAGTGATAGTTGAAAAGCTTATGAAATTTATAACCAAAATTAAACAAAATAAAAATAAAATCTACAATTAATTTTAAAGAAAACCAGCTTTAACCCCTTAACGCATTTGCCCGTCTCTAACACGGGCGAAAGGTACCGGTAAATTTGCACATGCCCGTGTCTCTCACGGGCGATCTTGTATCTCACGTTATTTTATTTCTAATGCCCGTCTGAGATCCGTATACACTTTGTTAGGAAATATTTTTTTAATATAACTCTTACCTCACCCCCGATCTCTAGTTACTCCCTACAAACGAAATTGCCATAAACAATTTATACTATACCTATATATTCATTTTCTGTCAAAAAAAATGGATCATTTTTTACCAGTTCTTCCGAAAAAACTCGTGCTTCGAGGGGTTAAAAAGAAGAGAAACCTGTGATTAGAGCCTAAAATGTGCTTTTTCCTAAAATATATTGTTTTGAACGGAACGTGAATGGATTTATGAGACTTCTGCTTTAGGATTTATCAACCTCGGAAGGGAAAAAATATGGGATGTTATTTACCAAATTTACACTTGTTGCACATTATGAATGTCCATTTACAGAAAATAGGCAAAGACTTATTAAAAAATGATCCAAAAAATAAATAACAAGTAAGGAATAGAAGACATCTGTGAAAGAATCCTACTTATTTCAAACCGCCTTGATTTATTTATTTATTTTTTTTTTTTTTTTTGCACAGGATTAACAAAAAATAAAATTAATGTAAAAATAAAATTAATGTGTAAAGATTTATTCAAATAATTTACCTTACATTCTGAAATATGGCGTAGCTCTAATATCTAAAGTTGTATTAAAGACATGAGTATTGTTCACGTGAATACTCAAACTCAGTGCAAGATTAAGGATTAAACAACATATATATATTATTAAAAAAGAGATTTTTTTAATTCTTAATAGTCAACCCTTGATTCAACTTTACTACTTGTCGCCTGAAAATTTTAACAAAAATTTTTAATTCTATCAATCATTGTCATGACTTTTTTTCCGGCTAAACGTGGAAATCAACTTTATGATTAGGTGTAAGTTGATCAATTTTCTATATTGCCAACTACATGCATCTGTGCTAACTGAAAAAATTGAACTTTTGGTTTTCACCCTCATTATTGCGCAAAAAATAATCACTTATCTTGTGAAACACATTAAAAAAGAGAGATAAAAATATAGCATTGGATTTCTTTTAATCTATTTGGTCGGCCCTAATATGGCCTACTTAGTTCAAGACCTTATTATGCTTCAATTTTTACCGCACAAGCCCATTAAAATTTTCAGGCAAACTTGGGCATGAGTTTTCTTACAATATTGCTACAACTGTGATTACATTATTAAATTATAATAAGAGCAACGAATATTTGATTTTTAAATTTTATCTAAGCTTTTAACTTTTATTTTTGGATACAATAGTGTATAACAATAAGAAAACTACGTGTTTCACCTTTTTTGTGGTATTTGAAACATCTGATTTCAGTTCCTTCCGTAATTCTACGTGAATATTGTTAATAATTGTCATTATTGTTAATCACATTTACTTTATCGTTCTTCATTAATAGATTAACATTATTTATTAAACTTAGTTTAATATAAATATATTTTCAATTATTCCGTAATTAAAATTTAACATAAATTAAACCAGCGGTCGGCAACCTAAATTGACTGAAGATCAACTTTCCAAGTTCGGCGAACACGAAGATCGACTCGGAGGACCGGGGGGGGGGGGTTGTAAACTATTAATAAGCCTTGTTGGGATAGCGCTTGTGTTCAAATTGTAGGTTAATTCTTGTCAGAGCAAGTTTTGATGCTTATAAAATACCTACTTTAAAATTTCTAAAATAATGTTGTGTTCACACTGTTAACTCGCATCAAAGCAATATTTCAAACACAAATATATTATTTCCCTTAAATTTGATAAAAAAACTGTTAGTTTTTGTTTTGTTTTTAAATAAAACACACATGTGAAATGCCGTTACATTCTTCAATTAACTCTCACTAAGTTAATGTGACGACTGACATTCCATATTATTTGCAAGCTTTTTCTAGGTCCGGTGAATTTTCTGACAAGCTAATAAACATGTTCTGAAGGGGAAATGCAATTCGCCTTCAAATTCAAAAGTACTTTTTTTTTATTTCAACAATAAACTGTCCAAAATGCTGTCGCGATCGACCGAAAATGGGCTCGCGATCGGCCGGTCGATCGCGATTAACGGGTTGCCGACCACTGAATTAAACAATCAATTCAAAACCCTTTTATTAAGTTATAAAGTAGCATCAACTAAATGTTTCTGAGAAAAAAAACAGGAAGGCAGTACTTCACGCGATCAACAACCTAGGTACAGCGTGGCTATTTAAGCATAGGGGTAAGTTGAGGTTTTGAAATATCTCAAAAACTATACACCGCACTAATTCAATAAATTGTGGAAAGAAGTGGCCACAAAGGAAGACAACCTCAAGAAACGATCTGTATAATGAGGGACCGGATACGCAGACGTTGTTTTTCCACGAAAAAGTAAAAACTTAGTATTAACTCATATTTCTTCTGTACACGTCAGGAATCATCCGTTTTCGATCGCGTAGGTTTTAAATTTTCATAAATCTGTTATATTTTTCATATCAAGAAAGGATTTGGTTCTTATTCAAACGGTATTTTCATAGCCACACATTTGTCTCAAATATTTGGTTTGGAGTTAATTGGACAATGGGGTTTTTTTTCCTGAGATTTTTTGACCATACCCAAGGAAATCCAGGCACATTTATCATAAAAAAGGAAAAGTTACAATTTTGAAAAACACTTCAGAAAAAATGCACTACAAGAGGAATATTAAAGATAATTGATAAAGTTAAAAACAAAAGCAAAACAATAAAATAAACAGTGATTCCAAAAAAAAATTTCCAATCTGGTGAGGAAAAGAATGAATACGGCTGGATACTGCCCGGTTTGATGTTAAGCCTATTCTGAAAGAAATGGGCGAACAAAATAGGCGACAGAGACAACAATGAAGACAACAATGATTAGTTTCTCACATCACATTATTGTCAATTTTTATGTTTAAATTCAATTGATCATCACATAACTTTAAAAGTATGATTTAAGTAGAAAAACCGAGTCTAATCAAAACATTAAGCGTAAGAAATGTTTTCACTAGACTGATTATATTTTAATGTTTAATATTTGAAAAAAATCACTATCGTTTAGAGCAGGGTTTCTTAACCTGCGGTTCATGGACCCCTTGGGGGTCCATGGGTCATATTTTGGGGGTCCGCCGACTGATCCTAATTTTTAAAATGTTTGCATCAATATTTAGCCAGCAGTGATAACCCGGAACGTACTTCATCCTTAGCGCGCTCTGTATAGCAAAGCAACCCTGTTTCTTTTTCCGCTCCTCCGGAGAAGAGAATTAGAGGCGCTTTTTCGCGCATGCTCATTTATTTCTCTTTTGTTTTAGCCTTTTCATTGGTCGATAATTTGTTTGAGTTTGAAATAGCGGTATAATTTTAAACTTGATTCACGATTTTATTTCCGTTGGATCTGCCCTGGAGGTAAGACGTACATTTATTTTTTGTCTTTCATCTGTTTGTGAGTAGCATATTTTTTTGGTGTGTTCTTAGCTTATATTATTGCTAAATGCTTGATTTCACTATGGAATTAGCTCTTGCTGAAGTTTTGAATGCGAAAAATAAATATTCAGTTGGCTATTTTAGTGTTTTACCAGTCATGGGTAAGAAAGAGTTGTTAGAATAATGTATGAAAGAGGGAATGATTTCATCGATGTATAAATGTTTAAAATGTGGATCACAAATGAGTTTGAAGCTGAGACATAAGGGTATATCCTCCATCGATACAAGATTCCTTGCCGCTTTTTCAAGTGTTTTTTGTGTCTTAACGTTTGTTCTTAATGTTTCATTTGATTATTTGATATTTTTTGTAGCCCAAAATGTCCAAAAAAAGGAAGTATGATGAAAATTATGTAAAATATGGATTCTGCTGTATGAAGGAATCGGACGGTGTTAAAAAGCCACAATGCTTTCTATGTGGAAAAGTTTTGGCAAACGCCAGTATGAAACCGGCAAAATTGATAGAGCATCTCAAATCTCTTCATCCTGAAAATGCGTCTAAAGATCTAGAATTTTTTACAAAGAAGAAAGCCCAGTTTTCGAAATCTGGAACATTAACCAAACTTGGATTTGGTATTCCACAAAAACCTTTGGTTGAGGCATCTTTCAGAGTTGCATATCGTATTGCCAAAAGTAAACCTCATACTATTGGAGAGACATTAATTAAGCCATGTGCGCTGGAAATGGTTGAATTAGTTTGTGGAACGGAACAGAGAAAAAAACTTGAGGCTATTCCATTGTCCAAGGATGTGATACATTCAAGAATAGTTGAAATTTCTTGCAATATCTTATATCTATATTGCTCAAACAGATCAACGATGAATTGAAAGCATCGCCATTTCCCTTTAGTATACAACTGGATGAAACTACAGACATCTCGAATTGTAGTCAACTTCTTGTTTTTGTTCGTTACGTGTCTGCTGATACTATCAAAGAAGAATTCTTATTTTGTGAGCCTCTTTTGTAAACTACAAAGGCAGTTGATGTTTTAGCGATTTTAAATGTTTTCTTTTCCAAACACGACTTCGACTGGAAACAAAAACTTCATTCACTTTGTACGGATGGAGCACCTGCGAGACTTGGCAATAAATCTGGTTTTGCCCATTTGGTAAAAAAAGAGGCTCCTAATGTTATTGTTAAACATTATTTTTTACATAGACATGCACTGGCTGCAAAAACTCTTCCAACCAGCTTAAAAGAAGTATTGTCAATAGTTATTAAAACTGAATTTTATTAGAAGTAGAGCTCTTAAGGGATCATTCATAAATGATGTCACGCTTCGAGGGGGGGGGGTCATGAAATTGTGACAAAGTGTGACAAGGGGAGGGGAGGGGGTAAGAAGAAGTGTGACATCGTGCATTATGCAACATAGCGTGACGCGTGACAAAGGGGGGGAGGGGGGGGTCCGCTGAGTGTGACATATTGTGACAAAGGGGAGGAGGGGGGTCAAATATATGGGAAAAACGCGTGACATCATTTATGAACGGCCCCAATCATCGTCTTTTTAAAACACTGTGTCAAGAAATGAACGCAGAACATGAGGTACTTCTGTACCACACGGAAGTGCGCTGGCTGTCACGAGTGCAGGTGTTGCAACGAATTTTCATGTTGAAGACAGAAGTATCACTTTTTTTAGAAGAAAAAGATAACTCACTCTTCGAATATTTCAAGAAAAAAGATTTTATATGTAAATTGGCTTACCTGGCAGACATTTTTAACCACATGAACGATATATGTCTTTCAATTCAAGGGCCTGATACAACAATTATGGATGCCACTGAGAAACTACAGGCGTTTTATTGAAATTGTCACTTTGGAAAATTAGAGTTCAAAATGGGATATATGCAAACTTTCAAATGTTGGACGAAGTGCTTTTTGAAAATTGATCTCGGCAAGATAGTTTGTTATTGAATAACTTGAAAAATGAAATCTGTGAACACCTGGAAGTACTTCAAGTTTCATTTGAAAAATATTTCAATTCGGATGGATAAATATAAAAGATGAGTTGTGGATTCGTAATCCTTTTCTTTGTGATATTGATTGTATCGATGACATGAACCTTGCCAAAGATGAGCTAATTGATTTGATAACAAAGTCCTTGTTAAAAATCTATTTCGAATCAAAAACTCTTGGAGAGTTTTGGTCTTCTTTAAGAGAAGCCTACCCATTGCTTGTAAAACGAGCTATGGCAGTCATTATTCCGTTTGCTACAGTATATCTTTGCGAAGCGGGATTTTCTACACTTGTCACAATAAAAACAAAACATCGAAATCGACTGAATGTCGAACATGATATGCGCGTTGCTTTGTCGAAAACCATCCCTCAATTCAATCTGTTAATCAAGGAAAAGCAGCAACAGCCTTCACATTAAAAATTTTAATTTCTTCAAATTTTTTATACTATTGAAATAAAAATATTAAAATAATTAAATAATAAAACAGAATATATTTTGTAATAAATGATGTTTAAGCAATTTGTTTTTCACAGAGGGGTCCGTGACATATTTAAAATTTTTAAAGTGGTCCATTGTGCCAAAAAGGTTAATAAACACTGATTTAGAGGTTATAAATTAAAAGTTGATAGTAAAATAGCAGTCTTATAACATGTCGAGTAAACATTCACGCCATTGTGAGACTTAATTTTCTAATTGCTCACATTGCCTCATACCCTTGCTCAACTTACCTCACCTATGGTAGTAGGTTGAGCATGTTTAACCTTTTTCATTAAATAGACTGTAGCTCTTTAACTAAATTTATTAGAGATAAATGTTCCATTAGATTCCTAGAAAGCAATAAATTATCTGTCGATCAGCATAAATTAATAGCAAGTTTAAGTGATCGTTTAGAAGTTATGACTGATCAAATGAAAAATTGCTCAACTAGCCCCGCTCTACCCTACTTCTCGAAAAAAAAAAGAAAGAAAGAAAGGAGAAACCAAAATAACACTTATATAATGTCCAAAAGGAATAACCAGAACCATCACGGTTATATTATCGAGGATACTTTCTTCCCTTTAATGTTTTAAAGCATCCAGTTTCAACCCTTATCTAACACAACTGGAAATCTCAGCAATACTTTATCTATGGGAGTCAACTAAAACCAAGGAAAGGTGTAGAATACGACGCAATAGCAAGAATCGAGGCCACTATGAGCGTGAATAGAATTTTCATTAGGTGTATTTTCACTTCTAGATGTTAAGCTACTCAAGCAAGGCAATGTTTTTTTTTTTTCTGTTCAACGATCTCATTAATGAAACTGCCTTCTTTAAGGATAGAAATTAGTACTTTTTCTATGATGGATAATTTGACCTTTTTACTACTGCTGAAGTGATAATACATAAGCAAAGTACAGTTATAAAAGCAAAACTACCGCAAAATGATGACATGAGGTTGTAATTATGATTTGTATTTCGTCAGATTCGTTTCTTTGATTTCATATTAATATTTATGTACTGCGGATTCCACGTAAAGTTACAGATTGTGCTTATTTTATGTGCAGTTACTCTTTTTGTTTATTTAACTTATTTCATTGTCTCTATTTCAAGAGAGTTCTCGTATACCTTAAAATGAAAAAATCAATTGCAACATAGCATTTAGCATAGTTTCATAAACATCTCACTCCGACCATAGAATATTAAATGATATTCTGAGTAGGGACATATTATCCTCCAGGAGGATATGATTTTATAAGACTAACTTTCCGCATTTATTTACAACCTAATTTTCAATAACCAAAAATTAATGTGTGCAAAGCAAAGTACTTGACCAGATGGAGTTGCCATTCCACCAAAGAACTTTGAACAGTTTGACTGCTAAGATATAAATCATCTGCCGAGGATTCATTTATGAAGAAACCACGTCAGTTGTGTTACTTGTTAACGATTTTCTTGTGTGTATCCAAGCAAAACGGGATAGTGATTTCTTAAGAAATTAAAACATGCTTATTACACTTAGGGTTTTAAAATTTATTCACTTCCAAATAATTTAATTTTTCAAAGCAAGTCGATTCGACGCCGATACGCGGTTATTTCGACTTCGATCCTTTGATGCCGTTGTTTCAACACCACATTATTTTCTACGCTGTTTGTTTCAACGCTTTAGTTTTCGATTTTATTTATTTACTTTCGATTTTGCAATTTATTAAAGTGGTATATGTGTTTATTACACCATATATAATCAATGTTTATTACACCATTACAGTGTAATTTTGCTACATTGATTATTACAATAGTACAGTAAAGCCTGTAAAGTTGACCACCTTTGTAAGCCTTTTATTATATAATCTACGAAAACCTTTGTAACTTGACCACCTGTCTATATTGACCACTTATGTACGCCAAATTTGGGTGGAAGTACAATAAAAAACCCTTTCTAAGTTGACCGCTTAATTATTACTATATTTATTTGTTTATCTATTTTTACAAAAAAAAAAAACAAACTCTAGGATATTTTTTATGCGATAATGTTATACCAGTATTTGGATGGATGAAACATCGGTATAAAGTTTGTCGAAACTTCTTTGTAAGTTAACCATTTGGAAAAACTACTATGAGCACTCTTTTATTCTTTTTAAATAAGTTTAATTCTTTTTTCTCTTATCTGATGTAGCCATTTGGAAAAATTATTATTTTTAGGAAATCTTTAATATCAAATAAGTAACTTACATTATTAATAAGATATTTTTCTTTATTTCATCTAAGTACCTTACTTTTAAAGTTGTATAGGATACATTGTAAGTCATCCAGGTTAAATTTCTCTAATGATATTTTAGACAGTTGTGAAAAAGTAGCTAAATACTATTTTAAAGTAATATTAACACATGAAGCTATATTATATTTAGTTACAAATTAATAAATGCATAGTGTAAGAAATGACAAAAAAAAATTCTCCACACTCTATAAGTTGACCACCTGTCTAAGTTGATCACTAATGTGCTGGACCGCAATTGGTGAACTTACACAGGTTTCACTGTATAATGAAAACTATTAATACATGAAAAATTGCTGCCATTCTTATGACCAACTAATTAAAAACGTTGTCTTTAAACTTAATTTTATACTTTATAACTATTACATGTCGTAGCAAAAGGTTTAAGCCAGAAATCGGAATTTTCATAACTGGAGCTCAATATTATTTTTTTTTTTTCAAATATTCGTGAAGAAAAGGAAAACGCAATGGAAAAATAATTTTAGTTTGAATTACATATCAATTGCATATTTGTTGTTCTTCTGGAATATCATGAATATTTGTGAGAAATATTCAACATTGAGCTCAAGGTTGCGAAAAGTAGAACTTCGAGCTTGATACCTATGGTTGAGTTCAGTTGTCAATTTTCACGCGAATTTAGTTTCAAAGTTTTATTTAATTTATTTGTTTTTTTACTATAACTGTACTGATTACATCTGCAGTAAAATACTATTTGGTTAAATTATGTCTGTTTGTTAATGAGTAAATAAAGCTGCTTCGCAATGGATGGTGCGTCGAAAAGGCAGCGTCAGAATGAAATGTGCGTCGAACTGACGACGTCGAAACAACCTCGTCGAAGGATCGGCGTTGAGGTGACTTATACTGTTAATTTTTTATTGTATGTTGGAACTAATGCTTTTTCTTTTCTTTCTGTCTTTTTTTTATTTTATGACTGCTGATCTATATACAACTAACTAAGCATAGTCGAGTTTAGCACAACAGGTTTTTTTAAAAAACGTACTCTAAAAACTCGTATTTAGGTCTTTGTTTTCCTGTCTGAAAAATACGTTAGCTCATAGCACAAAACTCTTTGCAGATCAAAGAACTACCAGAAATTGAAGAATTCAGCGAAGACTACAAAGTAAGTTGTTCGTAATCCTTTTTCATTTTTTTATATTGCGTAGCATTCATTATTGCATAGACAGTTGTAGAAATCCTTACAACAATGTTGATATTGCTATCTTGTTATAAATAACATATTGCACTCTTTTACAGTGGGACATTGTAAAAAATAAAGGTCGATCTATATTAGATACTAAGATCATTAGGTTAACAACAGACAAGTGGGAATCCATATGCGACCTTAAAAAAGTATACAAATTCAGCTTAGGAGATCCAGCTTATTTAGAATGTTGGAACGAGGACAGATGGTTTGGCTTTCAACGAATACAAGGCGTTAATCCAGTTCTCATCAAATTATGTACAAAAATACCAAAAAAGTAAGTGCATAAATGTAAAGTAATCTATTCATAACCCCCATAAATCAACTTTTTAAAAGCTAATAAGCGTTCAAGATACAAATTCAATGATCAATTGGCAAAAATATGCTAATCCTAAATATCAAAAAGATTTCGGCGTTTTTTAAAATCTTTTGTTTCATAGGGTTTCTAAACTGCTGTAATAGAAATTTAAAATTGCTATTAACCATTCAGTGTATGGAATCAATGATCAATTGGCAAAAATATGATATTCTCGCGAAAAAAAAGAAAGAAATTTTTTCGTTTTGTAAAATCTTTTGTTTTATAAGTTTTCGAAAATGCTGTAATGGACATTGAAAATTGCTATTAAAGCATCGAGGTTTCAAACCCTGAATTTTGGTAATGAAATTTAGGTGTCTGCATTTACCTATGTTTTCGGACATTTAATTTAAATTTCAAATCCTCATATCGTGTTGTATTGTTTGGTATTCTTGGTACTCTACCAGTCTAAATGATAAAGATTAGGTTTTAAGAAAATTAAAACAAAATAATTTTTAACTAAGTGTAGCATTTGCCTTTTAGATTACAAATTGTGCTTTATTACTTCAAACGTTAGCTCAAAGTTAAAAGATTTCGTAATTATGGGTACTAAATATAAGTGTGAAATTATATAACAGCAGAAAAACCTTCTGCTCTGTAGCAAAGTGAGTACACGTAATTACTACTAAATTTTCAATTTATTTTTTTCACTTTTGGAAAGGTTTGGCGTAACGAATGAAATGGTACAGACTTTCCTTGAAGGATTTACACTTGAAGAGGCTATCAAAGAAAAGAAACTTTTCTACGTTGACCTCGAAATTCTTAAAGGCATCAACTGCAAGGATGGACGAATAGTAAGTTTTTATATCTGTTTTGCATTCATGAAATCTATAACTAACCCTGTTTTGATGCGTTGACTTTCAACTGTTGAAATGAAGAAAGAATAAACGGCTAGAACGAACTTGTGTGTAAAAAAGAATAAGGAAAATCTTTTAGATTCATTTATCATGCCTCTTACTTCAAAAATATATTGTTACTTCAAGTAATACTCTAAGACGCATATTCTATTGACTATTTTTTAAATTTAAATAGTAGTTTAGAGTACTAGTTGCTTTTTCTTCTGCTTAACCCTCCGTTAGGCGCGTGAATCTGTCAGATGCATTCATACTTACGTATTAAGATGATTTAATCACTTTATTGGGAAGATTTGACCTTAAATAGACAGTGCTGTCTGAGATGTGATGCGGTCAACCACCTCATTGGTACTGAACCCTAGCGGGAGTGATGAAAAACAGATAGGAGGGGGAGCTAGAGTCTCTATATAATAGTTATATACAGGGACTCTAGGGGGGAGCACTTTCCCGCCACCCGTGTAGGCGTAGCTCCGAAACTATTTTATTTGTGCATCTGACAGATTCGCGTGCCTAATGGACTGTTAAGGTGACAAGTTATAAAAACGAAAATGGGGCACAGTGAGAAAATCATGACGCGCCTTCCTCACCTTTTTCTCAAATTAAAACAAAATTAAAACGCGTGTCAGAAAACAAAATCCAACAAATTAAAATTTACCTCACAGCCTTCTGCTTCCAAAAGTCCTCCTTACTCTTGGCAGAATAAGTTTTCAGTTTTTTAATAGTTTAAGAACACGGAAATACAAAATTAAAGTGAACGTTCATTATTTCTATAACAAAAAAAAACTTCTACTGGTAATAAATAGTCCAGAAATGGGAAAATAATGAATAAATAAAGTAAAACAAAACCAAAGGAAAAAAAAAACAATTTGAATTTTAATTAATTTTACTTGTGATTTCATTTCTTTTTTTAAAAGTAATATTATTATTGCTGATGCTATACACTTTTCCATACCATGAACACAGAATAATAAACTGCGAATAATTTTTAAAACGCTGCGAAAAATTTGTCATTTTTTAACCCTTTTTCTCTGTTCCAAGTTTTCATGAAACCTACATAGCTCACTTAAGATCAGCATTTGAAACTGGTATCAAGTCAAAAAGTATGCAACAATATGTTCACCGCAGTGAACACTTGTACTCTTTTCCTGTCGTAATAGTATTAACTATGTATGGGTTTTTTTTCATGTTTTCTTTTTTTATCTTCACCCATAGCAAAAAGTATGAAACATGATCACTCAACATTATATCATCATTAAGCGAATACAGTTACAGTAAAAATGTATGAGGGATGATGTATATACAGTCATGGTGGGGGGGGGGGGACCTTGTATTTACGCGGTGCAAGAGTAACTTCGTCATTTGTTATTGAAATGATCTAGTAAAAATATTTCAGCAGTAATATTAGTTTAGGGTGTCAAAAAAAAATCTAACCTATATTAATGTGTTACAAACAGTAAAGAACTGTTATTATTCTTTGAAAGCAATGAGCTAGTGAAAACCTTCCGGCAGTAATGTTAGTTCTGCATGATTATTATATATATGTATTTGTTTTTGATACATTTACACTTGCAAAAAGAACGCTACATAACCATGCACTATTACAATCGAAGTAAATTCATTTACAGTACAAAGTATGACAATTAATGAACAGTACTGAAAACAATATCTAACCTATGATACCCACACGTCTCAAACAGTATGCCGTATCATTTAACATAAGTAAAATATATTTTTTTTGCAATCGTGGAACACACTCAACTTGGGGTTTTTGTAAACAAACGGAGTGTTGACACTCGGGGAAAGATATAAAGGCCTTTTCTCCGCTACGTATAAGCATTTTAAATATATATATATATATGACATATACCAAATTAAAGCTTATAGTTGCTAGAGAAATAAATCGTTTTTCTTTATTTCAACTATTATTTTTCGAATATGTTCATGTATGTATTGTATTATATATATATATATATATATAGTAGTGTAGCTAATTGTTTTAACTAACAGTTATGTTGTTTTTAGCTTTGTGCTCCACTTGCCCTTTTCTATCTCAACAGACACACGGAACTGATGCCTGTAGCCATTCAATTGTTTCAAGACAAAGGCCCAGATAATCCAGTAAGACTTCTTTTTAACAGTAAAATCATTATTGAATGCAATACATATGCGCATCCTCTTAATTTTTACTGGAAAAAATCCTGTAATATTGCTTAGTACATTAAATAAAGTTTTCATATTTTGATAACTGTATTTCAATTAATGATATTATCGTAAAATATACATTAAAATTATGTGAATTATGAACAAAAATTTAAATTTTCAAACCTGTTTTCTACGCTGAATTTGCAAGAATTCCTTTCATAAGAGGTTTATTCCGTAGCAATACGATAAAGACCGCCTGTAAAATCTCTTTTTTTTCTTCTAATGCTGTAGATAGGAACCGCCAATAATAATCATCGCTTAAATAATCTCGTAAGAAAAAAAAGAAAAACTGAAACTCATAAAAATCAGTTTTTCTGTGTATTAAATTCTCCTCCTTCTGAACCCATGTCAGAAGCAGCTATTCATTATAGTGATCTTGCGTTATTGTTTCATTTTACCTGTAAGTGAATAAGATTTGTAACATTTAATTTTAGTGATAATGAGAAATATATTTCAATCTCATTTAGCTAATATACCTACATTTTTCTTTTACAGGTTTTTCTACCAAGTGATCCACCACATACGTGGCTAATGGCAAAAATTTATTACAATAACGCAGACGCAATGTATCATCAGTCATTAACACATTTAGGTAATTATCTGGATACATTCGGTTTGGCTCATTTCCCAGAAAAATATTTTTCGAAAGAAAACATTTGTATGAGGTCTGGTCATGTGAGAGAAAAAAGCAATAATTATTTTCCGAACAAAACCGATTGTAATAATCATTAAAACAAATAAGATAGTTAAATAAAACAAATTGTAAAAAGTTTAAACTCCTCTCCTGAAAAATCGGTTCCTTTCTATAGGCGATATGTCCAACTAAATGCACTGAAGAAATGGTTCCTCGCAGCTCCGAAGCACGCATTTGCAATTTTAATTTTTAAGTTTCTTTAAATGCGCTTCTTTTCGCAGATTTCATGAGGTATTGTAATTTAAATCTAGAACGCAGTTTCACATAGTAGTATACATATTAGTAAGATATCGGAAGAACAACAGATCGCTGGTTCAAAATTAAAACGACACTTCTGCAAATCACTACTTTTCAGGAAAGCGTTTTTAAAGTTTTTTTTAGCGAAAAAAAAAAATTTATCTCAGTGGAATCAAAGCCCATTTAGTTTTTCAGTGCATTAAATATTTTTTTATAATTTTTACTATGAATCTACTTCGTAATATTTTTAAAAAATAATGTTTAAAAAATAATGATTCAGGAGAAATAGGATGGATAGTGCCAAACATTGTTTCCAGGCAATCAACCAACCGGATAAAAAACTTTTTAACATGTCCCTTAAATATTTACAAATTTATAAATAATTACAAATCGATGTAAAAGTTAGCTTAAGCTGCGGGAATTAGCGATTTATGCAACAGTTCCAAAAGCCCCTTCTTCTTCTTTGGATTCAAATGCAACTTGTTGGTGTATGCACCTTTCACTTTTCTAGTTTTTTCTCCTTATCTACGGGCACTACGTACTCACACCATTTTTCGTCTTCGAAGCACCTTTTGAAGTACACAGCATTTTTATTCTTCTCAATTTCAAAAGCACAACATTGACCTATGTTCGCCCCATCTGACTTACGCAGTCCCTTCCAATCTAAGAAGTCACGGTATCCTAATTCTTCGACAGTAAACTGACATCCTCTTTTTTTCCTTGCATTTTTCATTGCCGCATGGTATTGAGCTGGTATATATAAATGGGTCTATTTTTGCGGATTCTGGCTACTTCCCTGTCGATAATAGAGTGTAAAGAGTCTCCTTCGTCTTGTGTATGGCCAACTACTAAATATTTATGACATACTACTGATTTGCTTTAGATTTTTACCGCATAAGTATACATTGTTTTAATATACTGATTTTTGTTCTACCCGGCACAATTGACAGTATAAAATATTACATCTATTTTTTCATTACGTTTTTTAGCCTCGGCGTTAAGGTTTTGCAAATACCAATACACACAGGAGGAAATTTCATTGTAACAGCTTTTGCCATTCACCTCATCCCATGTGTAGGAAATCGTTTCCATGCTCTTTATATCAGTTACTGTTAAGTTAAACACAGAAATTTTGGAGACGTAGTAGAAAGAAGACGACGTACCCATTGGACATTTCAAAACCGCCTGCAAAAATCGTATACTGCGACATGAGTTGAGGAAGGTGTTTTTGTCTTGTCATTTTCTTTTCCATTCGAGCTAGATCTTTGTTTTTTATGTGCTCCTCATAGTCTAATCTGCTTTTAGCCTTTTCCTCAGGCGAGGAGTTCTCGAACCCCACACATTTATCGCATAAATCTTTTTTAGGAGTAAAGAAACTGATATCGTAACTTTGAAAAATCTTGTGATATTGTTTGAAAGAAGCAGCTTTCTGTTTTTTCTCTTTCATTTCATTAGTATAATCTCTGTGTATTTCTGCAACGGTTTTTCCACCTTCAATGTAATCACGAGTCGTGTCTCGACGACAGTAGTGGCTGGGAATTTTCGGTATTCGTGTGATGTGTTTGTGGACACTTTGTGAGATACTTTGATCAAGTTTTTTTATGATTATCATGTCTTCCTCTACGGTCAACATCCGAAATATCTGTTTCACTGTCCGTTTTTTCTAGCACTGTTCTTATAAACCGGTCTGTTATGTCGTAAGCTCCATTGAAAAAAATCTTGCAAACACTACATTTGTTTCCAGCAATTGTTAGGTAGTCAGCATGAGTTTGTATTCTATTGTACTTATGATCTACGATAATTCTTCTTTTAGTCTTGGGTACCACTTCCACCAAACTATCTTAAATGAAGTGACGTTGTCGCTGGAGGTCACCGAGAGTCCAAAATGCATCAAATAGCTTTTGTCTTTCGATTTGTGGAATTCTTTCCGGGCATTTGAGTTTACAATTGTTGCAAGGTGGCTTTACAACTTTCGCAGGGACAACATGTTTATTTTTGTGATAGCTATATTCTTTACCAATGGCCTTCAGTGCTTTCGCTATCTTACTGTTATTTTCCTTGGGTTTCCTCTGATTTAGCAATAGGTTATTTATTGTTATTCTATTATCTTTAGTTTATATGATGGTTTATATGATGGACCAGCAATTTCACCATCCGATTCATAAAACGGGTCTTTTGGTTCGTCCAGTGCCAAATTAGTCGTGCTATGGACTTGATCGGTGAGAACTTCAGTCTCATTAGTTAACCGAGAAGCTGAAAATAGAAAAAAAATTGATTTTAATTCATTTTACTTTTGAAATGTTCAATAAGCTCCCGTTATAGAATTCTTCGATTCTCCGACCAAAAGGATCAGAATCGTTTCAAATAGGGAGATTAATTTGAGCTACTCGATAGTATTCTATGTCTTTTTGCTTACCTTGAAACCTAGGTTTCACCGGGGAAGCAATGCTGCCTCCTCTTACTTCCCATTCATCATTTTTCGTTTTCTTTTTGCAAAGCCGCATGATAAGGTCAGTGCGCCTCTTCATTTTTTGTCACACTTGAAATAAAGAAAAATCAGTAACTGCGATCCAAAAACTTCACTTTTTTTAAAGTTAAACTCATCAACAAATTCAAGGTTAAATCATTAGCCAAAGCACTAGTTTAGTTTTGATATAATACAGAATACCGGCTCTAAGTCCGTTTTAACTTACCTGAGAAAGTTTTTCACCGAGCTTCACTATGTTACCGACGCATTGGTGTTGTGTCGTTGTTTCCTGCATTTGCGCGCGAAATTTACACAACTGTCAAACACACTTACTGCTCTCTAGCTGCCATTATTTAAACCATAGATATGCCGATACATCCTCGAGAAAAAGCAAAAAATTAGGATTTTTTTGATGCAATAAAAAAAATCGATTTTTGCAGAAGTGTCGTTTTAATTTCGAACCAGCGAGATGTCGCAATATTAGTCATTTTTTTGCTGAGATAACGCAATATTGTGTGTTACTAGTGCATTCACTAAATTAGTTTGATAATTCTAACTCCAAATCTATATTTATATGTCATGTCTTTTAGGTTTCACTCATCTTTTGATGGAAGGAGTAGTCATATGTACGCATAGGAACTTATCACAATCGCATCCCCTGTTTAAGCTGCTAGCACCTCATTTTCTTTTTCTTCTAGCTATCAACAGGTAACGAAAAAAACTTTTTCAATTTGCTCACAACTAAACGGTGATTAAAATACTATTTTAACTCTTTTTTTTCGGAAACTTACAACATAATAAGCAACGTCAGTTATTGAACAATACTCAGCTATAGTTATTCATGTTCAATTTTTTGCAGAAAAAAAAAGTTGCAAGAGAAAGAGGGAAGAAAAAGAAACGAAATGGCCCGAAAAATAATCAAATCTATTTTGAAATTTTGCAAACAATTTTCTTTGCATTGATTTTGAAAATAATTTATAGTCTAACGAATATCATAATCAGTCATCGAAAGCTTTTATATTGCACAATGGCATAAAACAAACAATAATTGTATAATGAGGCTGATTGCTGATGATATGTAATTCTTCTTTTTCAGTGTGGCTAATTAAGAGACCATAGTCGAGCGTAGAAATATGAGGATATCGCTGTCGAATACCTTAGGGTCAAATCCAGTCAATTTATTGTTGTCTTGATACCCCAAAACAAGTGCTAAAAAGTTCTTTAATTATTGAAATTTTTTATTACAGCCATTTTCAAGTCACATCTTTAGTGGTTTTTCATGAAAATACTGCTTTACATAAATCTTTGTAACTTTTTTATTTCTGAATATTTCAAAATGATTTAAAAACTATTATATTCTGTAAGAAATGAGAAAAATTTTGCTTTCGGTTTCTTTTTTGATATATTTTTTTTAAAAATACGGAAATAGAGTTTGAAAATACCATTTTCAAAACGAAAACTTGCGTTTTTCACGTTAAAATTTTTAATGGAAGAAACTAAGACTCGCCTGTACATTTTTTGCCCTGAATAGATACCTTTTGGTAGTTTCATCAGAAGCAGTATGGAACATTTGGAGGGTTTCCTTTATTTTATATAATTAGCTAAACTTGGCATCTCGATGTAGAAGTGCTAACTTTGACACTCAATATCTAAAAAGGGACTGAATGAAATTTTATGAAATTTTAGGGGAATAATCTTTTTATAAATATAAATATGTAGTAACGTTTTTATAAGTGATATCGATGTTGTTTTAGAAATACGGCACCTTGAAGTCAGGCAAAAAAATCACGTGTCTTTCCGCCTTTTTTCATATCAAAATGTCATCATAATGCCTTGTTTATTTTACTCAATGCTTCAAAAGGTTTATAAGGTTTTCCAATTTCTATAAATTTACTTACAGCGACACATAAACAACAAAATCAACGATCAATGTTCAATTTTAAAATCCATGTTTGTTTTGATGTAGTGAGACAGCACATAGGCATATCATGTCTTAATTAGTATTCTATTATTGCTAAACTTACTAAATGATTTGACGAAGAACAATTAGTCACGTAGTCTAATGTTTATATTTTTCGATTATTCAAATTTTGCGTCTGAAACTGCAACTTTAACTAATGCAGAGTTCAACGTGAAAACATTTTTTCCCCTCTACCTTGTTTAAACACGAGCAAAACAATTTAAAAAGGAAACAATAGTAATACATAAATTAACATTGGATTCTCTTTAAAATACTCGTTTTTTTTTCTTCGTTTGACAAAGAGTGACTTGGTGCTTTTACTAAAAAGATAAATTAGTTGTTGTAGTAATTAAATTAAAACACGATATACTAGTTCACTTCATCGCAAGTAAACAAAATAGAAAAAAAAACAAAGTTTTTACGTTAACTCTGCGTAACGTAAGTAGTTAAAGTTGAGTCTCAGACACAAAATTTAAATATTCGACAAATATAAAAATTAGACTACATGACTAATGGTTCTTCGTCAAATCATTTAGCAAGTTTAGCAATAAAAGGATACTAGTTAAGACATGATATCCTTTTGTGCTGGCTCACTGCAACAAAACAAACATGGATTTTGAAATTTAACATTGATCGTTGATTTTGTTGCTTTTGTGTCGCTGTAAACAAATTTATAAGCCTTGGAAGATCTTATAAACGTTTTGAAGCATTGAGTAAAATAAATAAGGCAGTATGATGACATTTAGGTGTGAAAAAAGGCGGAAAGACACGGGATTATTTGCCTGACTTCGAGGTGCCGTATTTCTAAAACAACATCGATATCACTTATAAAAACTTTCCTACATATTTATATCTATAAAAAGATTATTCCCCTAAAATTTCATAAAATTTCATTCAGTCCCTTTTTAGATATTAAGTGTCAAAGTTAGCATTTCTACACCGAGATGCCAAGTTTAGCTAATTATATAAAATAAAGGAAACCCTCCAAATGTTCTATACTGCTTCTGATGAAACTACCAAAAGGTATCTATTCAGGGCAAAAAATGTACAGGCGAGTCTTAGTTTCTTCCATTAAAAATTTTAACGTGAAAAACGTTATGGTTTTCGTTTTGAAAATGGGATTTTTAAAATCCATTTCCGTATTTTAAAAAAAATATCATAAAAGAAACCGAAAGCAAAATTTTTCTCATCTGTTACAGAATATAATGGTTTTTAAACCATTTTGAAATATTCAGAAATAAAAAAGTTACAAAGATTTATGCAAAGCAGTATTTTCATGAAAAACCACTAAAGATGTGACTTGAAAACGTCTGTAATAAAAAAATTCAAGAATTAAAAAACTTTTTAACACTTGTTTTGGGGTCTCAAGATAACAATAAATTGACTGCCAAAATTTAAAAAAATCAAAATCATCGGGCAACATGGCCTGGATGATTTCAAGTGGATTGACACCTTATGGACTAATTAGTCAGATTGCGTATAGCTAGTTCATCATGCCACGACTATACTAAATACTAACAGTCGTGTTCACTAGCCAATTCGAACCTTCATCAGACACAGACACTCGGTCTGCAGTTCGGAGACTCGAATCGACTAATGAATATCATCCTCGGATTAACTTCACTAGAGTTCTCAACCCAATCACGTGATGAATTTGCTATCTGATTGGAAAATCGCATGTGAATTTCACCGTGACTGATCAAAAACTACAGCGAAGCTAATCCGCTACGGACGACAATCAGGCTGCACGACCGAAAACGTCAGGGAATATCGATGATCATGTTAAAAAAGAAAGAAAAAAAAGCACACTACGTATACATAATGTTTTCTCTTTTATTCGAATTTCGGCGGCGAATAGACGTGTGAAATTTTCCCGATTCCATTGTTTTTTCTAGTACTTTATCTTTTACACGATTTTTCTATACCCTAAATGTTTTGTTTCTCAACCGGTACTATGCTGCTCAGTATAAAAGAATATCATAATAGTTAAAAATTATAGTAAACAGTGCTGTATTAAAAATAACAAAGATAACTTAAAACTCTTTTTTTCGTACCCTTACTTGTTTATTTTTTACTTTCATAGCCGAGGGTTAGAGAAGCTTATTTGCGCTAATGGATGGGTAGACAAAACTATGACCGTTGGCTGCAAAGGAATGTTCGAGCTCATGAAAAAAGGGTAAGATTCCCATCTTTGCCCTGGGTGTATTTCCTTCTTTGTATATTAAAATCTGTTGTGGTGTCTTGTTCTATCTGTCATATTAGACGAGAGTTTGAGGCATATCCTTGAGAATAGCAAATAAACTCGAATATTTATGCGACCTAAAATGGTTGTAAAAGAAAGAAAGAAAGAAAAGGGTAAGTGAAGCTATATATACATTTGAAATTGATCATTTAGAAACGAAGAAACGGAGTTCAATTATTGCATTTTTATTTTTTATCAGAAGCAATAGCTTGTGAAGAAATGTAACGTTCTTATAACGAACCTAAAAATGCCGCGAAAAACTATATATTTAGCATATAAGTACGCAGATAGGCTCTTTAAAGCATCAAGATGTTTTCTTTTGATTGTTAATTACATGAAGCTATTTAAAATATGTAGTATTTGAAAATTACCTTCTACTTTTTTTCATTTGTTGCAACTTGTTGCTTTAAATGCGTTGCTTTTCACGAAATATGTCAATAACTTATTGTTTTTAGTTGAATGTAAATGGTAAATTGATGCACCTAGAACCAAAAGGGTGCAAGTGACAAAATTGAAAAATTTGGAGTTAACTACTACAAATGATTGGGAAAGCACCATTCTATACTGTGTCAAGCGACATTAGTGATAGCTCTAACAGGTGCGCAGCAAGCCCCAACGTGATTTTGGGGGGGGGGGGGATAATAACATTAAAGCTCCCATAAGATCGGAGCTTTGAACACGTTTTACTCAGAATCGTTTTTTGGGCACTTACATCCCTTTGCTTCTCACCGTCTTAATTTTCTTCTTATTTGGAGGAAAATAGCTGCTTACAATCTATGCATTTACGTTTCTTGGTTAAAGTACGTACTGATATATTATGATGACATAACCTAGAACAGAACTAAATCGCTTTATTTTAAAATAAAAAACCTTTCATTTTAGAAGAACACATGCTACCTTAGTTTTTCCAATTTTTCAGGAAGTGTAACAAGCATGTAAATAAAATACTTTCATTTAGCTCAGTGCATAAAAATATAAAGTATTTACCGACACAGAAAATCAGTAAAATAGCTTTTAATAACAGCATATCTTTTATGAGATCTCGTACATTTTTCTTCGCAGCTTTCTTCTTATAAAGGAAGAGGAAACAAGTACTAAATGTATTAATCAAATAATTTTTTTTAATTTAAGAGAGTTTTGTATATTAAATTTATTTATTTCGTTACAGAATGAGAATATGGCATTTTAATGTTCACGGAATGGTGCCAAACGAAATAAAATCAAGAGGAGTAAGTCTCCTTTCCTTACTTCTTTTGCGCAAAATGTATCAAACTCAATTATTTAACTCTTTATTTTTTTAAGTTTATGTACAAAAATAAAATGTGTAATTAATTAATCCAAGCAAATTAATGCGTAATGTTTTTATCTATCACTAATTAAAAACGTAGACTTATTATTCCTTTCAAAGTTTTTTTATGAAATTTTTAAGCATTTATTTCATACCTCATATGAAACCGATTTTTGAGAGTTTTAATTATCAGTGCTGGAGTAATAAAATCTCAAAACTCTAATCTGAAAACAATTTGAAGCCAGAGTTTTGTGTAATTTTTGGTTGGATTTGCTATCTTTAACTCTTGCGTAGAGTTTGAAAAACTGCTTTTAACTTTGACAATTTTGTTGCCTTTAAGATTTGATCAAAGATTGGTCTACGATTTTAAGGTTGATTTGTCAGCTCTAAAACTTCAGTGGAGATTGGTCCACATCGCGGGAGTGATTTGTTTTACTACAGGGTTTTAACTGAACCACATTTTACTAAAATAAAATATTCTATAGCAAACTGCGTGCTCTAATCTCTTCCATGCAGGTTCGCAAATTAACTGTTAAAAGCTTGCATTCACAGAAAAATAAATTAATAAATTCAATGTTGTCTAGATTTTTTACTATTGCAACTGCTACAACGTTGATCGATGAGGCTGAACTAAATGGTCATCCCCTTTAAAAAATGTCCGGTAAAATTTCTGGTTTTAGGTCGTTTTTACACCAAAGGGGACAAAGACAAAAAAAAAAAAAAAGAAAGAAAAAAACTTTTTTTTTTCTTCTACGCAAGCGCAAGTCATATTTTTGCCTTCAAGAATGTGCTCTGCGGTTGCGCAGATGACAAAAGACAAGTTTTTTGTCTTTTGCCTTTGGTGTGAAAGCACCCTTAAACTGGTAGCTCTGTTGGATGCATAGAAACCGTAGATACCGCAATAGTTTTCGCAATTAAAAGTTTTTAATCATTCTGTGCGATATTTTGTTTAAAAACCTTCTTATTTACAAAAGTTCAGCATATTTACGCAAAAATGCCTGTTTAAATCGGCAGTATCACGGGAATTTTGTGTGCGCGTAACAGAAGTATACTTTGAACACTGTTTTAACCCTATACTGCGCCGTGTTGTTTTTAAACAACACCTCCATTTTTCGTTCAGTAAGCTTTTATTTTGTAATATTTTTAACATGTGGCGCATTCTTTCGTTTCATTTTGTATGTGTGATCATATTAGTTAATATAGTGTCCCCTAGATCTTGTAAACTGAACTCAAGGTTCATCTTTTTTCACAAAATCGTAAGACATGTATCGTAAGTAATGTTGATTTCGAAAAAAACATTAATTTTTAATTTTTTTTCTACAAATTTTAAGCAACAATTTTATTTTAAAAAATAGTCTCTAATTGCTTACATAGTTTTAAAATAAAATAAATATAAGTTGTGCGAAAAATTTCGAAAAATATATATTAAGGCGCATTTTTTACTTGTTGTTTTAAAACAACACCGCGCATTCGAGGCAATTTTTATGTTCCTGCATTATTCGCAGTATAAACAAGAACAGGTGTCACAGGTTGTTCTATTTCACTTTATTTAGTATCTTTTAGAAGATTATTATTAAATATTTCATAAATTAGCTTAAAGTGGTCGATTAAATTGTTATTTAGGAATTTTGTTTCAAATCAATTCACGCTCAACAAAAGAAGGAACGAACATTATCGCATAGACCCCCTACAGATGTTAGATTTCTTGTTTAAAATCTTTTAGTTAAATTATTATTAAACTTTATTGGTAATCAAAGTAAAAATTTGCACATGTAACTAATAATTATTAGTTACATTTGCAAATTTTTACTTGAATAATTTTTTTAAATTTATAAATAATAATAAAATAAATTATTTTAATAAATTTTCATATTTTAGTGCTATTTTATGATTATAATGCATGCCTATTTATTATTGATTTGGTTTCATTTGTTGAAATGATTATATAAAAAAAATACTATTGTTACCCCTAAATGCGCAGTATTGTTTTTAAAAAACATGTCAATTTTTCTCGAATTCTACTTTTCCGAATTAAATAGGAATTTTTTTAGTATTTTTCCCACTTATAACTAGCACAAACAAACACACACAAAAAAATATTTTACAAAGAAAAAAAAATTGCGCAGTGTAGGGTTAAAGAAGTTAACAATTAGTTGAAGTTTAAACTAATTGTTAGATACGGGCACGAGAATTTATAGGGTCAGGTGGGGTAAAGTGGTCATAAAATCTACGTTTTTCAACTTTCTTTGCCAATAAATATAAGAATTCGTTCAAAATGTTCAGATTTTTTGCTTGCTATTTTACATTACATTATTAAAGAACAGATTGCATTAAATTTTGAGCAGAAAAAAATAAGTAAAATAATTTTATGACCCCTTCGTTCTGGGATGTATGTAGGACCACTTTACCCCATGGGGTGGGGTAAAGTGGTCATAGTTGAAAAAAAAACTATATAAGAGTATTAATAACCATAATACTTCAAAATAATGAACAAAGGTTCATTTTAGAACGAAAACAACATAATTTCCTTCAACTGAATTTATTTTATGTCCTCGATTATGGTCAAAAGTTAGCCTCATCTTCGTAACGTCTCGTAAGGTACTTCAGTATCTTCAGCTGTTGCATATATGGTCTTAAAACGAAGTTATGTACCAAAACATTTTAGGGTACATAATAGTAGGTATTCTTGGGTTTTAATTCATAACTGTTAGATTTTAAGTCTGTCCTTTAACTCAATACATATAATAAAACATAAATATGAAATTCAAAGTTTTCTGTGAAAAAATTTAAAATAGCTTTTAATTGATGACTAAATTACTTAAATAACATATTAAGAAAACATTGCTTTTCAGAGAGTTCTGGATAATTATAGCTTATTAAAAATCAACGGGAGAAAAATACATAATTTAACCTAGCTATTTTTAATTATCTATCTCTTTCATGTATTGTTCTTGTTCAAAGCACTGCTAGGTTCTAAACATTTACAGCTTAATAATACTTATAATAAATCTGTTTATAAATGAATCATTGATACTTGAAAATGCTTGTATTGAAAAGTGCTTCTACAAATTTTTCAATACTAAACACACCATTTTAAGAAGACTGTATTATAGTAATTTCAGTCTCTATTGCATTTGAGCTCAATTGTGTTAGTTCCGGTTTAGTAAAAGTAACTTTAAAAGTTATTTTTTAAAAAAAGAATACAGTATTAGTGAAATTAGAGTGTAACTGACATCTGCCTCATGGCTTAATTTCTAACAAAAGAAGTGCGAGCACTGTAGTCTTCAAAATTTATTTTCTTGCGTAAATATCATGAATTCGCTCAAATAGTTAAAAATTGAAAATAAATACGGAAACTGAGCTCTTGTGAAATCCTATGCAAGTCAAAACCTGGTCTACCACCTAAATTAACCTAAAGTAATTTTAGAACATTTGTGCATGCTAAGCCTAATGCTATGACCACTTTACCCCATCTTACTTAAACCATTGTAAAATAATATATAAACTAAATCTAGCTTCGCGGTTAGTGAGGAAGTATTTTTGAGATCTGTGTAAAACTACCTGCACCGTCCATTTGCTGCAAATTCTTTAAAACAAAATGTCAGAGAAAAGTTAAAAGAGCTGTTCCCATTTCAAAGTGTTGTATAAACAAACAAATCGAATGTTTTCGCCACCTAAAGAGTTGCTATTAATATAATTTTGTATGTAAAATTTAATTTTTAATCATTAAAAGCTAAAATAGAAAAAAATAAACCAATTCCATTATTTATTTCAAAGCTATAGCTTTTTATTTGCCGTATGTCCACTTTACCCCATTGACCACTTTACCCCACCTGACCCTACTGATGATTCATACACTGTAATAGTTTTTTTTTCTTTTTTTAAATTTCTTCTAGAAGCATGCACAGTTGCACTTTTACTTTTCTATGTCTTATTAAGTGGATAGTAAAAGCGAGATGCATAAATACAAATGAAATATTACACCAAATTTCACGTGAAAGTGTAGTCTTATGTCAAGAAACCTGACCCTCCTCTATCCCAATTTGTGCGCATTGAATATATTACAAATTGAAAAGCTGAGGCTATATAGTAGATTTTTGTTCCGTTTATTATAAATTGTATGCCTTTTGTTATTCATTTAAAATGGAATGACTAATATACCAGTGTATATATCCGGGCCGTCTTAAAACTAGTTCATAGTTAGAAAAAAATAAAGTGAATTATCTTTCAGCCTTCTAGCCACTAGCTTAAACTTTCTCATTAGAAATGTTAAGCTAGTGCAAAAGTGAAAAAGCCCGACGGAAAAATAAAGTTCGCAGTTCATTTACAACCCTGTTAAAAATTTCCGTAAGAAAATAGTAAAATAACCATCTATTTGATTGTTATTTTACCGTATTTGATTACAAGAGTTGAATAGCCATTAAAAAGAAGGTACTCAAACCGCTGATTGCGAAAGAAAATCGTTTTTTCTCTGTTTATCCTAAAGAACGTTTAACTAACCGTAATTTTCAAGCGCTCAATAAGAATCGGGCGTCCATCTTGGTTGCGAAACCTTACAGGTCGTACGTTGTTGTTAAAATATGAATAAAGATTTATCAGTTCAAATCCGCATGGGTATATAAAAAAAGAAGAAGAAAAAGTGGCTTAAGCAGTGGTTACCAAATAGAAACACATACACACGTAAATCAAAAATTGGAGACATCGGATTCCCGAACTGTTTGCGAATGAGCGAATCCATCATTTGAGATGCTGAAGCTTATTTGTATTTTAATTTTTGCAGCAAATAAAACGATTTTCGTCAATATACAGTAAATTTAGATTAAAAATGACTTTGGATAAAATCAAAAACTGAAATCTCAATTTTAAGGCATTTGTCCGTTGGGAAAGAAGATTTATTGATAAATAACCGGCCGTTTTGCGTGGTGTAGATGGTCGAATGGCTAGCGCGTAAGGTTGGTATGCCATACACCAAGGGTTCGATTCCCGCAAGCTTCGTTTACCGTTTCTACGCTTCGAAGATTCTATGCCTCGAAATGGTTCAAAAACGGCAAAACTTTTGTTTTGAAACCATTTTTAAATGATCATAAAACAGTAAACCTTTGTATTTACGGCTTTTTAACCAAGCTGATTGGAAATGTTTAGTTCCCGTAAAGATAGAAAAATGTTCCAAACCGTAAATTTAACGGTGAATTAGATGGACAGACTGCTGCCGGTCATTTAACCGTAATTTCATGATGAAATTTCTAACAGTGAAAGGCGTAGTGAAGGCTCCACTTTTAAAAAAAATGTCTCTAATTAACAAAAAATATTTTTTGTTTCGTTAGCTTTTCCTTCAAAAACATCCTTCAACCAGGCATTTTGATTTTATAGGTAGAAAAAGACGTGCTGCCAAAATATCCTTACAGAGATGATGCTATACAAATATATCACACAATAAGGAGATACGTGGAGAAAACAGTCCATTGCTTTTATGGTAAAAACAATGACGTTAATACAATCAACTTTATCATAATACTAAATTGAAATTTTTGTTTCATTTGTGTGTCTATTTCAAAGTGAGTTTATGTAAAAGTGAGACATTTTTTAAATTGGTATCGAGCTCATTAAATAATAGCATAGTTCGAGTAGATTTTCACTATTTTTAGGTCATAATAAGTTTCGATTTTTTTTTTTTTTTTTTTTTTTTGTACGATCATCAGAAAGCATTTCTTAGTTTTAATTTTACTAACGGTTAATGCCCGCAGCTATAATTAGCATATAAATAACAAATCTTAAGGAAAGTAGAAGGCTTAACTTTCAAGCATAGATAACGCGAAAAAACTCGCTTCAAAAATAAGCCTAAAAATACTTTTTTTCTGAAATTCTACCTACCCACTCACTAATTTATTTCAAAATTTCTATAACATGAAATTCACTAGTATTTGTAGTTGCATGGTGACCTTTCAAAAATAATAGTTAAATGTGGTCCATGACATTTTGATCCTGCCGATTCGGTCCCTTTGCCGTTTCGGTTCCTTCCCATTTCGGTCCCGTTACCATTACTGCTCATCTATTATGACATAAATAGTCCAAAAGCATAAATTTCCGTTTTTTAGTTTGTTAACCGACGCCCAACGGTTCTCATTTCTACCGTGAATGTGGGATTTTTCTTTTCTTTCTTCTTTTTATGTGCATTTATCTATTTTAATTTCTCACCGGATGAACAGATTTTTATGATTCTTCTTTTAATCGATAAAGAGTGGTCTCCCATAGGTCTCATAAATTTGTTTTACCAAATTCGTCAATCAGAAAGAAAAACTATGAGTGGCAATTCAGTGTTTTTTTTTTTGTTTGTTTGTTTGTTTGTTCATTCATAACTTTTAACCAAATAAGCTGATTACAATGTTTTTTTTTTAAACGATGGAGCTTTTGCGACGATAGAGTTATTGCTAAATCCATTTGCAATCATGAATCTTTTTTTTTTTTACTTATTATTACAGTTTGTGAATGTTTTGCTTTGGTCGGTTCTCTTCGTTTTTTTTGTTTTTTTCAAAAACTACTTTATTGCAAACATAATCTCCAAATAACTCCTTTTCTCCAAATAACCCATAGAAATACGCAGTACATCTAAAAAGAATCAATGGGAATAAATGGAAAATATCAGAGGAGGGGGGAGGGTGAGATGCCAAAGAAAGAAAAAAAAAACAGAAAAACCTGTACTACTTGGAAATTTAAAATTTATCCTATTATGCATTCTATGTGAAACTTTACAGCTAATTTTCTTTTTATGTATCCTTTATGGGAAAAAACGGAGGGACCAAAACGTTCTGCTTTGACTTAAATGACTGGTATAGTCAGGTACATTTATATGCAGTTTCGAAAGTGGAAATATTGAAATAAATTTCTGAGTCTTTACCTTTTGCGCTATGAAAAAAAAAAAACTTAAGAAACATTTCATTTACCGATGGGCTATTGAATTTTTGCCCTAAAATATACAAAGCAATTGTTAAAAAATTGATTTAACTTAAGTTACGATTGAAAAACAAATTTTGTTTTTAAGTATGATTGAACTTAAAATGATATTTTCGTCATCCCACGCTCAAAGTACAGTCGGCTTTTATATAAACCAAAACATGCGAAAAACTTTGCATTAGAAATTGATCTTTTTCATTTATTAAAAACAGGAAGGAAAGTATATATATAATACTTTTAAAACCTATATATCTTTTAAAACGTTATGGGAAAATGCCAAAGAACTTTTTTTCAGGACATTTAAATTAATTGCCCAGAACTTGCAATCCTTGAATAATTTTTCTGTATCTAAATAAAACAACACTTTTTAGACAGTAATTAAGATAACCTTCTTACAGATAAAGAAGACAAAGTCGTTAATGATTATGAACTTCAACAATGGAGAGCTGAACTAGTCAAAGATCGTAATCTTGGCGGATGTGGATTTTTGGTGAGTACAAATGTTCACAAATTGGTGAAAGACGGAAGGGAAGGAAAGGGGGGAGTTCACACATAAATTGCATGAATATTTCTTTATAATAAATCTATTGTACAAAGAGTAACAAAAGCTAAATTTTTAATTTTAATATTGCAATTCACTTGAAAAATAGGAACATAGTTTTTAAACGTTTCTAGCTGCAGCAATATAATTTATATTTGATGTACTATCAATACATTGTTAAATCAGAATTCTTGTTATTGGGACAAAATGGCTTATTTTCAAGAACATTACATTCTCGGAATAGCTTCAAGTCAAAATGAGTTAAATTTGAAAAACCGAGTTCTAATTTTAAAGTGACCCCTTTCTCAAAAATGATCCAGTTACGATATCATTTTTGAGACCACTAAAAAAGAAAAAAAAAAGTTTCATCTCCTAAAGTTTGAACGCGGACTGTTTTGACTTTTGGCTAATACTCTAACCACTGTGCCAGGATTAACGTTCGATTACATCGAACGTACGCTTCCAAATCTACCAACAGCGGGTGCTAAAGGACGTCTGTGCTAAATTTCTTCATAGCGTAATCCAGAAGAGCGTTAATTATCCACTTGTCCAATCCGTTTTCTTATTTTACTGCATCCAATTTGAATCCGACAAATTATTCATCTGGTATTCCTGCTCTGAATAGAGACGAATATACAACTCACATTTTTGAATCGCTCTGACGTCTCGCGCAGTAAAATAGTTCTTCAGTTTTGGTGCAAATACTATCGCTCCGAAGAAGTAAGTAACCGTTAAAAAAGCCCTGTATTAATTATTAACGCAAAGTTGTTCTTTAAATTTTTAATTTATTGCAGTAGAAATAAAATAATACTTGTCCTTTCTGTAACTATAGTTTCTAAGTAAGCATCGGTACTTAAAACTGAGAACGGCGCTTGCTCATTTTTAAGTCAAAATTACTTTAAAAAAATAACAATGTATCTTTTCACATTTTTACAAGCGACTCTTATGTTTTTTGTTCCAAAAAGTGAGCCATATTATTTAACTAACTAATTAACTCACTGACATTACAACCCATGATGGGCTATGGTCTCTCTAACAATTTTCCTCCAAAGCCCCCTGTCCTTCGCTTTTTCCAACCAATTTCGGACATTTAGATTTTTAAGGTCTTTCTCCACCTCGTCTACCCATCTTTTAACCGGCCTTCCTCTTTTCCTTGGGCCTTGGCACTGTCCCTTGAAAATTTTCTTAGTGCCTCTGTTTTCCTCCATTCTCTCAAGGTGTCCCAGCCATTGTATTCTTTTTGTTTTTACATAATTAATTATATCTTTTCCTTTAAATAATCTTTCAATTTCGAAATTATAACGCTTCCTCCAAAGATCACCCTCTTTGACAGGTCCAAAAATAGCTCTTAGAACTTTATTTTCCTAGGTGATCAGCATTTTCTCTTGTTTTTGAGTTAAAGTCCAGGTCTCTGACCCATAAGTAATTGTTGGTCTGACTATAGTTTTATAAACCTGGATATTTGTATTCCTTGTTACTGCTTTAGATGTTAATAATTTCTTAAGTGCAAAAATCTGCGATTTCCAGCATTTATTCTTTGTTTAACCTTTGGCATAATGTTGTTTTCGCTGATAACAGAACCCAAGTATTTGAATTCTGTAACCCGTTCAAATTGTGTTTCTTCATTTATTTTAAGTTCTGTGTTCGTATCAGTTCCCTTACAATCCATTATCATGTATTTGGTCTTTTTAATATTTATTTTCAAACCAAAAAGACTTCTTCCCTACTTCACACCCTCTACCCTGTTAGCTCGAGGCCATAAAAATTTCCGTAAGAAAATAGTAAAATAACCATTTGTTTGATTGTTATTTTACCATATTTAATTACAACAGTTGAATAACAATTAAAAAGATGGTACTCAAACCGCTGATTGCGAAAAAAAATCGTTTATTCTCTGTTTCTACTAAAGAACGTTTAACTAATTGTAATTTACAAGCGCTCAATAAGAATAGGGCGTCCATCTTGGTTGCGAAACCTTACCGGTCGTACGTTGTTGTTAAAATATGAATAAAGATTTATCAGTTCAAATCTGCATGTGTATATAAAAAAGAAGGGAAAAAAAAGTGGTTTAAGCAGTGGTTACTAAATAGAAACACATACACACGTAAATCAAAAATTGGAGACATCGGATTCCCGAACTGTTTGCGAATGAGCTAACCCATAATTTGAGCTGCTGAAGCTTGTTTGTATTTTAATTTTTGCAGCAAATAAAATGATTATACAGAAAATTTAGATCAAAAATAACTTTGGATCCAATCAAAAACTGAAATCTCAATTTTAAGGCAGTTTGCCTGTTGGGAAAGAAGATTTATTTATAAATAAACGGCCGCTTTACGTGGTGTCGATGGCCGAATGACTTGCGCGCAAGGCTGGTATTCCTTACACCCGGGTTCGATTCCCGCACGTTTCGTTTAGTTTCTACGATTCGAAGATTCTACGCCTCGAAATGGTTCAAAAACGGTGAAATTTTTGTTTTGAAGCCCTTTTTAAATGGTTATAAAACCATAAACTTTTGTATTTACGGCTTTTTAACCAAGCTGATTGGAAATGGTTTAGGTCCCGTCAAGATAGAAAAATGTTCCAAACCGTAAATTTAACGGTGAATTAGATGGACAGACTGCTGCCGGTTGTTTAACCGCAATTTCATGATGAAATTTCTAACAGTGTAGAATTTTTCATTGTTTCTTGTGTTGTGGGCAATTAAATTTTTTTTCGCTTTATTTTTTCTTCAACTATGATTTCACACTCTTCCTCAAACCATTCTTTTTCGTTTTTCTTTTCTTCTATCCCTATTATTTCGTCAGCTGAGTTTATAATTATATTTTTATATGTTTCACACTTCTCTTCCATTGACAGATTTCCTATATTCCTTAGATGTTCATCATTGATCTTCGCATCCAAAGCTCTGCCATAACTCTCTTTGACATCTTTATTTTTTAGTTTCCTCACATTAAATTTTGCCTGTTTTTTACCTTTGATGTTAATGCCTTTGATATTCCCTGCCTATATTTCATGACTACCAAAAAATGATCACTATCACAATCTGCTCCCCTGTAGGTTCTGATATCCATAACATCGGAGGCATGTCGTTTATCAATTAAAATATGATCTATTTAGTTTTTCGTTTTCCCATCAGAGAAAGTGCATGTTTCTTTATGAATCCTCTTATAATCAAAACATGTACTACTAATAACCATGCTGTTATACGTTGCAAAGTCCACAGCTCTTAATCCATTTTCATTGCTGGTTTCATGCAGGCTAAACCGACCCGTTGTTGGTCTAAACCAGGGTTTTCTTCCAATTTTAGCATTTAGGTCTCCTAATATTATCTTTATATCATGTCTTGGTATATTTGTAATTTCATTATTGAGATCTTCATAGAAATCATTTTTCTGTTCTTCCTCAGCATCCTCTGTAGGAGCATGCACACTAAACAAGGTTATGTTGAAGAATTTACCTCTCAATCTTAATATACAAGTTCTTTCATTTGCTGCTCGAAAATCAATTACTTCACTCTTTATCTCTTTCCGCACAATGAATCCTGTGCCATGGAAATTTCTATCTGGGAACGCCGAATCCCGTACTCACTCGGCTGAGCGAGCCCCTGAGGGGGAGCCATATTATTTAAGTCCAATGAATTTCGGGCTGTTTAAAAAAAACGAAAATACATGTAACAAAAATATCTAATTATATTACATATCACTATTTTTATTAACTTTGAACGTCTTAGCTAATGTAGTTGCAATTTGACATCTTCTTTCTTCTCATTTGAATTGACATAAAATGAAATTAAACTCCCATATTGACGTGAAATGTATAAAAAGAAGTTTAACTGATTTCTATTAAAAATTTATGATTAAATTTCATGTTTAACATGAGCATTTGTAAGAGCTACTGAATTAAGTCACATTCATAATAACATCTGATGATATAATCGAGGGTAGCTTCTATTGAAGGCTTCTTTTTAAATAGTATTGACAATTTTTTGAACGGTTTGACAGACTCAGCAAGCAGATTTGTGTCTTTTTGGCCAGTTTACGCATGTGAAATCGTGTTATTGTAAAAATAATACACTTTCAAGAAGAGCATTATCTGGAAAAACGTATGTATTCATATACCAGGCTTACTATCAGTGTGAAAATAAATGAGCTTATGAACACTGAAAATTAGCAATGCTACCAAAAAAGATTGTGACTCATTCCTCAAAAATCCTTTCTCTCACAATCCTTGGATTTTTTGCAACTCCCCTTATTACATTAACTCGTTTAAACTGTTTATGCTGATACTGACTTCTTCATCTCCTTAAGCGCACTCTTGACCCAAGCACCTTACAACGCCTAATAATGCGAATGATAAATAATGCTCACTAAGTGCACATCATGTATTCAAGCTAAAGTATTTGCATGTTTATAGTGGCTTTTCTTTTGTTCGTTAATTTTGAACATATGCAATTTTTGTTTGGTGCAAGTTTTGCAAAGACGTCATCTTTCAGCTGAGAAACACGCTTTCTATTGGTGATTGTTTATTTTATTTTTCTTCAGTGCATTAAAACTGAAGATTCTTGGCAGATGTAATACTTTTTATTCTTTTTGTCTGTAGAATGAAAGATACATTTTAAAACCATTTTCCCCTTTTCCTAGGGTGTTCCTGGCGAAGAAAATAACAGATTCACTAATTCAGAAGAAGTGATTGATACCATAACAGCTATTATTAGTATTTGTAGCTTAGGCCACGCAGCAGCAAATTTCCAACAGTATGATGAATACGCTTTTCCACCAAACTATCCAGGAATTTTGTATGGAGATCCACCACGGGATAAAGTAATGATTATTCCTATAAAATGTTAAACAAATGTTTCCTTTTGGTTATATATATATATAGTATAATCTAACCTGTTAACTTAACCTAACCTTGGCGAGCGAAGCAAGCAGGGTGCTGAGCCCCGTATATATACAAAGTGGCGCACAGGGGAGTAATTGACAGGTCTAGCTGGCCAAAAATATTTTATCACCATTTTCTATTTATTTTAGACTGCTGATTTCGAAAAAAAAAATATTCTAAGAAATCTAGGACCTCTGGTTTTGAATTCTAATTTCTTGTCGAAACTAGGCAATTGCTGGCTATCCATAAGGTCAAAAAGGTCTCGCCTTATAAGAATTCTCACGACAGCCCTAGAATAACATTTGCCCTTTTGTAATGAAAATAGCTAAATATGTATAAAATCCTTTTTCAGATTTTTTAAAAAATTTATCGCTTCTTTATTTAGATTTTCAGGAGAAAAAAGCAATATTTCTAGAGTGGCGATTATTGATTTAATATTTATTTACCACATACTTGAACAACCAATCATGTTAAGAAAGTTATCGGGACTCATCGGGAAGTATAACAAAATCCTTATCGGATGTTGAATTTCACAATAAAAACCGCAAAGAAAAAGAGCATCTTTCATATTTTTTTATTGACTTATCCTATATTTTAAATAATAATATTATGCTATAAAATAGATACATACCTGGTCTTTTACAATTTATAATGAGTTGATATAGTAAAAATTTCATCGGTAACAGGTAGCACTGAACTATGCACTCACAAACTTACTTTTGATGCGAAACAAAATAAAAGTAGTACAACAAACAATTTCAAACTCGTTTTTCTTCTAATTCGATCAACCAGGGAAACGATTTAGACAATTAACTTGAATCCGACTATTCCAAGTGAACATTCGATAGGGTTTTCCCACCTCCGCTGCATTTTGTGAAACTGGTTTTTGGTCAGCTAGATTATAATTTTACCCTTCTGTGTGGCGTTCCCATGGTGTCACCCTGGGCGGTGATTTCTGGTGCCACCCCCCCCCCCAAAAAAAAAAGTTGTTGTGTTATACAAATTTATAGTTGTTGTGTTGTACAAATTTATAGTTTTGCAGTGCAAAAAAGAAATTTTATTTTATTTATTTGGAGTACCTTTCAGTAAACTATTTATTTTCAGTTATACGTTGAAATAGCATCTGTAAAATTTAATAATTCAAGTATATATATTTTTCAAATATTTATCCCATTTTGGGTGATACTCCTTCAAACCCCCCAAAAGCGTGTCTCCCAGGACGAACCGCCCCTCGCTACTTATATATATATATAGTACATACAACATTAAATCGAAAGGTAGTAATCCTCAATCTAGCAACCCGACTCGCAGCCCAACGATAGCGTATTGAATGTATAAAAATTCGTTGCAAAATGAACTTTTGTTTTTAAAAAAATAAACAATAGCTGGTATTTTTAAACATTCTATGAATTTCATACTAATTAATTGAAGATGGTAAGAATTCTTTGGCCAAGAAAATAATACATTGAGACTCTTACATTTATTTGCTATATAAAAATTCTAGCTGCATACGAATGTTTTTTATCCAGATTAAAATCTAGAGCCGAGTTTTAATTAGAATGGCTTTTGTGATTATTCTTGCTTAGACGAAATAATAATGTTCCCTGGTGGCGTCTTGTTAAGGTCATTTCATAGTCTCCATTAAAGATCTGCTGTTTCGAGCATTTAGGTCTTGTTATCCAATCATTTTTGCCTCAATGTGATAATATTAAGCGCATAAATTTTGGTGCAAATAGAAATGTGCATCATGACTTTAAAGTTTACTCATTTTTCTTTTTTTTTCACACTATGCCACTGCGGTTAATGACAATAGAGTTAGACTTCGACAGTTTGTTCAAAAAAATGTAAGCGCATCCCAGTCACTAAATATAATCCAAAATAAATAAATTACATTACTTTAATGTTACTTTTTAAAAACAAAAATACAAGTTTTCATTTATTCTTCACAACAAAGTAACAAATTTCTCCTCCATCCTCTATCCATCAGTATTGTCTTAGGTTTGACAAAGTGAACATTGTTATGTTTTAAATATTTTAAGACTTTTTTTTGAGGGTGTTAAGGGGTTCCCCTAAAAAAGGGAGTGAATGAATTGACAAATTTGAAGACCACTCGTGTATAGCAATGAATTTAAATTTGATATCGTCACGTGTGAATTCAAAAATCAAGAAAGATTTATTAATGTTAAAATGACCAAAGCAGTTTTGTAATTGTGATAAAGTATTTCCGTTCCTGTTATTAAATAAATTTTTAAAAACTCGATTATTTATTGGTTCTAAAAATTACTATTTCACTGCTTTCTCCTTTAGACACCCATGACAGATAATGACATCCTGAACAAAATTCCAAACAAGCAAACCACTCTGGATATTATGACTATTACAAAAATCCTAAGCACTAAAGCTACAAAATCCTTAGGAGATTTTGAAATACAATTCATGTACAATCCAATTTGTATTAAAGCAGCCGAAGAGTAAGTATTTTTCTTCTATTAGTTTGATTTGCTTAGATATTTAGCACATCGCTGCTCTAGTTCAATACCGAGACATCTCTGAGTAAATAAATGGCTCATTCTGCAACTAAATTCTAATTACATAGCTTGAAACACCAGTGTGAGACTAGTATGATGCCCAAACTTCATTTTCCTTGGTACATTTCCTGAATTACAGCGCAGAAAATTTAAATACTTAAACACGTTTATCTCAAAACAGCAGTTTTAACATGTCTTAGAATTGAACTCCAGCAGCGATATGTATTTATTTATATAATGTATGTTTTTCCTTTTTACTTCCTTCAGATTTAAGATTTGGTTAGCTCTTTTTAGAAAATGCTAGTTTTTTTTCTTTTTTTTTTCGTTTTTGACTACAAAGTTTTTCTTCGCAGGATCAACTAATTTTTCATCGTTTAAACTTTTGGCAGGTATTGCTGGATACATTTCTATCTTTTCTAGTTGCCCTTGTTATGTTTTATATACAGTTGAACTCGCTTAATACGAAATGCCAAAAATTCGCGAATTTGTTCGTATTAGCCGTTATTCACAACAACCATGAATACGTAAAATTGTGTAAATTATTAGAAATGCATGTTTATATTTTAAAAATAATTACTACTATTTATAATACTAAGTAAAATAAATAGTGAAAACAAATGATTTATTAAATCATTTACGAGTAAATAATACACTGTAAAAATATTCTCCTGAAAATAACGGAAAAAGTACGGCAGCAGAGTTGCCGGAAATATTCCGTTTCTGATAATATTTTCCCGAGATTTGACAGAAGTTCCATTTATTTTTTCTCCGTTAAGCAACCGTAAAACGGAAAAGTTCCGTTCTCGTATTTTCAGGACGTGATATTTCTGTTTTTGGAAGGAAAAACCATGTATTGAAGCACTACGGAAATCTTCCGTTAAAATCAGTCAAAAAACAATCTGAAAATTCAGGTTTTTTTACCAGTGCAGAACATTGAGAAAAAGTGAACTTTTACCTCTTAAAATTTAACGGTTTTAGAAAAAATCCTTAATGGTTAGTTGATTTTTTAGGTACATTAAATTTTATCATATGCGTACTTGGTGGTTTACAGTGACTCCAAATAACCAACAATTTCTATTTAAAAAATAATCATTATATAGCAATCGAGAAAATCTTTCGTGAGTACGTCAGGAATTTTGCTCGTCTTAGCCGAAATTTGTATTTTATAGCCTTCGTAATATGCTTGAGATATTTAGTGTAATTAAATAGTAAACCAAAATTCATGAACAAAATGTTCGTTTTAGCCGTAATTTCGTATTAACGGAGTTCATATTAAGAAAATTCAACTGTACATACTTTTTATTATATGCATATTGTATGCACTTGAATTGCTATAAATATTAGCTTCACAATATTACTTTTATAATTGTTCACTTTTTAAAAGTTATTAGGAAAAAGGCAGGCTGCTGGATATAATGCAGAAAGAGCTTTGCGAGGCTCTCGTTCATAGCCTAAAGACACACCACACTTTGCTCTACATTTTCCGTATTTTAAATTTTCTCATGGTGATTAGGGACTATTATAGGAGGCACCTAGAAGCAAAAGGTTGTAAGTGACAAAATTGAAAAAATAAGAGTGATGATAGCGTTGCAAATGATTAGGGAAAACATCATTCTATATTGTGGGCAAGGGGTGCCAAGTGCTCTACCCCAACATGGTCTAGAAAAAAAAATATTAGAGCTCCCATAAGATCCAAACTTTGTGTTACACCCAGAATCATTTTTTGGCCACTTACGTTCCTTTGCTTCTGAATGCCTCATATATATAGATAGCTGGATAAAAAAACGCAGCAAATTACATCCTATATGGATATTTGAATTTTCCCCCCGCTATTTATACGTGTACGAAAATATATTTCCGTTTATCAACCATAGGGCGGCTCAATGTTGTAACTGTAAAGTTGCGAAACAGATACAATTTCTAAATTAATTATTTCATGATATAAATCAATTATACAATTCAAAAGTTACATCATACCTTATGTAAGAGTTTGGCATCTTAAAAATGATTTTTATTGTTCTTTATAACGATTCAAAAGTCTAAATTGACAATATCTCAAAACTAGAGTCAGACTTAGTAAATTTCGCCTGAACGTTGACGTTATGAATAATTTTCTTGTTGGCAAAGTAATAGGTTGTATGATGAAAAATCACGTTGTTTTAAATTAATGAAGTACAAAAAATAAATATTTTATACTTTGTTTCTATATTACAGATTTCGAGAAGAATTGGCTCAAATAAGTCGGCAAACAAAACTAAGAAATAGATCTCAAGCTTTTCCTTATGACTGGCTAGATCCAGAATACATTCCTAATGCAATCAGTATCTAGAACTTCTGGATGATTCAAGCTAAGCTGAAGCTCGATTTTAACGAAGTCTTGAAAAGCATCGACATCAATTCTTAGTGACAAAAACTGCATTGCATTTACAGATTGTCAGGAATCAAGTGTCTTAACCATATATCATGTTGAAAGCTTGCATAAACGAATCATGTTCGGCTAGTGCATTCAAATATTTACAAGAAAGGTTATACAAGACATTAGAGAAAAGAAAGTCTTGCTATATATTCTGCTGTGGTCCTGTGGTTCAAAATTGTAGAATCTCTTGTACGAACAGAATTTAAGAAATATCAATACGAGTAGAAGAGCACAAAACTCGAACAGTATTAAGAAATTCTTATTCAAATAGCGTTGAAACTTGAGTCAGTGTGTGTGTGAAGAAGAGAGCCGTGATGAGTGTAAAAAGCAAAGCTCTCTTCCAAATTCAAATAAATAAAGAATGTTAAGTGTTTACAGTCCACTGAATTTATTAAGTGTCTATATTTACTGAGCGTCGACAGATTGTGTGTAATTGATGTTTGACTTTGAATAATTTTAAATTTGACAAATACTTTCTGTTACAACGATTTTCTAGATATTTTAATATTCGGCCGCCGAATATTCGGTATTCGGCCTAAGACATTGGCCGAATATTCGGTTTCAGCCTAGAGGAAATGACCGAATATTCGGTGTTCGGCCAAATCACTATTCGTTACATCTCTACTTTTGAATCTTCATCTTCAGTGAAGCAAGAAATTGTATATTTTATGGTTTTAACATTAAATGTAATTTATATCATTATTAAACTTTTACTGAACATGTTTTTGTTGCTAGCATTATCATTATTAATTTTTCCGTTTTCGCACAGATTACAGCTGAAGAACATGAAAACTTTTACATTTGCGATACATTTCGCTTGATATTAATTCAAAAAGGCATTAAGGGGGGAAAGGTGTAAAGACGGCGTAGTAAGAGCAATTTTCATGAAATTTTTAAACATATAAAGAATAAATATATTTTATTGAGATTTTGAGGTTATTTTACAGATATATTGAAGAACATTTACTGAAATTTTCAAACATTTTCTTAAAAAATCCCGGAGATATCAGCTGCTCCACACTGTAAGTCGCCACCAGGATCGGCAGTTTACGTACATCCTGGAGGTCACATTTTGATCTGAAATCATTTTTTTTTTAAATTTACTTCTTTTATTAATGTCCCTTCTAGTTGAACTAAAATCATCACAAAAAATTGAAAATTTCTTTTTTTTTCAGAATGGGAAAATTAAGTACGCTTTTTAACCGTTTTTTTTTCTCTTTTTTACAATAAAAAAAGTAAAACTAAAGATATGCTTATGATTCTAGTTCAGCCATAGCTTATATATATAAAGAAAATATGTGCTAAATTTGATAAGGATTGATCAAAAACTCTGCGAGGTAGAGTGTACGCAAATTCGAAAAAAGTAGTTTCGAGAAAAACGAGTTTGAAAAAAAGAGTGACAGTGAAGGTAAATTTAAGGCAGTCAATTTTTTTTATACTTATAGATACTAATACTTATAGAAATTTCTATCCGAGGTCTCAATTGTTAAAAGAAATAAGAAGGCATCTGCTAACGTTCTTCTCTTTCTCTAAAATACCATTCAGGTCATTCATGAATGAGGGACTACCTGCTTAACCTCTCCAAAAGAGACGCTCGCTCAAATGCTTATAACTTTTAAACGACTTGAAATTTTGCTTTGAAATTTTCAATATATAGTATTGGATAGTTGTAGAACCGATTTATGAAGACTTTTTTTTCTTTTTAATTTTTTGAGACCTCTACACGTATTTCCTCCCTTAAATCATGCAGTATTGAGCACACTACAAGATTGTAAAATACGCACAATTACAAATAAGTTTTAAACAGCTGCTGTCAAAAAAACTGATTCAAATTTTGCACTATGGAAAATGAAACTCCACATCACAGCTACACATTTCAAATTGTAATTACAATTAATTCTCCTTCTTTTTAAAACATTTATGGCTAAAAATTCGAGGCAAAAACGTTCACGATTTTTCTCTAATAGGTCGACTTACACGCGGCTTTCTGTTTACTTGTCTGAAAGTTGGTGGCTCCTGCTTACATGCGAATCGACTTACATGATATATGATAAGATATTGATAAAAATAAAAAGGAATTTTATTTTCTCACTTCATAATTAAATTTAAAAAAAGTTAACATGGAAAAAATACGATTCTTGTACTGGATGCAGAAAGATTGCGCAAAGAAAAGAACGCATACCTTTTCTGGCTTGCACGTGGAAATTAGACTTACAATATTTTAAAGAATTGCATAAACCAATTAAGAAATATGTATTTCTGCAACAAAGCAAAAAAAAAAAAAAAATGAGGGCGGAAAATTTAGGGTCAAGAAGCAAAATTAAGTTTTTGAAACATCGGTAAAAAAAAAAAAAAAAAAAATTACGGAAGCTTCCGGTTTTTCCGGAATTCTACCACCCTTGTATTACAACATAACAGCAAAAAAATATATATATAATAAAAAAAATCATAAAGAAGTAATTACATACCTCCATAATATAAAGAAAAAACTGGTTTCTCACAAAGACCTCAATTCTTTATTTTACAAACCACCATAAAAACAATTACAGCATAATTTAAAAGAAATGTATGCACTATGTAATAATAATAATTTAACTTTGTGCAAGTAAACAGTAATAGAAATAAAATTTCACGTTAATTTAAAGCACAAATGAGCATTAAAACGCATGACATATGTTTCGGGATTGCTTGGAATCCCTTTTTCAATGCGACAGGGAGCTTCTAGATGGAAAAAATGCCATGATATTAGCAGTAGCGTCACTACGGGGGGGGGGGGGGGGATGACACCCAAATTAAATTTAAGAGTTCCTTAAAAATACATACACTTGCATTTTTCGATTTTACTGGTGCCATTTCAACGTCTCCTTGCTGATTAGAAATATAGTTTAATGCGAGTTGCACCAAATAAATAAAATTTCTTGAGATTTTTTTTTTTTTTTTTGCACTGCTGTAAATATAAACTTTTCTCCACCAGACCCCTACCTGTTAGCCGAGGCCTTAAGATTGCTTACGCACGGGGAGAGGTAGTGGGGTCTACGGATTTTACATGCACATATCCCCAAGTATACATGGTGGTCTTCAGTGGGCATCGAACGCGCGACCTTCCAGGTGGAAGTCTGACGTGCTAACCACTAGGCTACCACGGCACCACTGTAAATATAAACTACAACACTACAAATTTGTACAACACAGCTGAATCTAAACGTTTGTAACTTAACCAAAATATGTGATGTCTGATGTCACGCTCCCTCTCTCTACCCCCCCCCCCTTTTTTGCCACAAACTGTCACCATTGCCTGAAATCCCCCCCCTCAAAGTGAGAATTTCCCCTTTCAGAGTTTATAAAGCATTGGATGTGAATTTCGAAATAAATTTTCGGAAACAAATAATTCTTAAGTGTTAATTATGTGCAGCGAAAAAATTTAATAAATTAAAAAATAAACAAGGTAATAATAATAAGTAGGGATAAAATTATAGATGTGAAATAAGAAAAACGGATATTTCTACATTCATCGAACTGCAGAAATATTTGCTCTCTGTTTATAAAACTGCGATTGGAATAAATACGTGAGAATGTGAAAAAGCTTTTATTAATTATTTTATTTATTGCATAATATAAACACTGAAATTTTATGTTCGCCTGTTTGATGTCAATTTTTGTAGTTTTATTTGCGCGTCCAATGTAAAATCAGTACAATATGTTTTGTTCTCTTAAAAATGTTTTTAAAAAAAATCATTTTATTAATATAAATAGTTATTAGTTTTTCCCGTGATTTGATAAGTGAGCTTTTATTACACTACAGTACACGTTTAATGTGCAATTATTTATTTTTAAGAATTACTTTTTCGCCCAGCCCCCCTTTCCACCCTCTCTTTTTTTTTTTTTTTTGAAATTGGTTAGTAAACAGTTTAATAAGGCAAAAAACAGAAAATACTGTAACAAATGTATGCATTTGAAAAATTCATGACATTTAAATAAACCATGGCCAGCAACCAACTTGCTCTTCTTTCATGTCCACCGCAAAAGTCGTCCCTTTGCAAAATACCTCTTCACATTGGAGTTTCTCTTAATAGCCCATCAATCAAAGCCCTAATGAGGTGGGGGACACTGGTCGTGTCTTGGTCGAGTCTGTAAGTGCAGAGGAGCGGCGGTCGAACGAAAAAATATCTTTTTGCATAAGAGGAAATAAGCACTTCTTACAAACATAGATAAAAAATAAGCACTTTTAAAAACGAAAGCAAAAACAAGCAATATTAAGCCCTTTTAAAAACCGCTACGCACCCTGGATAACTTTTCTCTGAATTTTTGCTATTTTTCGAAATTCTCTGACTTTTCCCTGTTTTTTCCCAATCGATAAAATTCCCTGATGTCCCGGTTCTGTAGACACCCTGGAATGTCACAAAGTTACACTTTGGCCCAGAAATTAGACAATGCAAGCGTACAATAAATCTTCACCATCAAAAGCTGTGATTGCTACAGGACAATACAAATTAAATTGAAATTGCATGAGTAATATGAAAAATTTTGTTTGGGCAAGGGAATGCTTAATAACTTTGCAGAAAATCGTATCCAAAATATTTACTTGCAAAATTTTTGATCTTTAGTACATCAAAATATTTTTAATTAGTATTATTATTGAGGTAGCTAACAATGTTTTGGCACTCTTCTATCTCTGAAGAAGGGTGTCGAACCATCCCAGCACAGCATTTAGGGACAAAACATGAGACAAATAGTAATACAAGACTGAGTACTGAAATAGTGACAATACCATAAGGGCCGGATGGCAGCCCCATTGATATCAAAACTCAAATTGACTGCTATAGCCTAATTTTATAAACAAGATAAGAAAGAGGGTATATTCTTGGGCCCATTCAAACTAAAGTAATAAGTAAATAAACACTCCTAAGGACATCTGTTGTGCTTCACATTTTTGTCTTTGTCTTGACCATCACAAAAATTATATTTATGTTTTTGTGGAAGTATTATGGCAGCAGTAACTCACATTGTTGTAAAGGGGAAAAAAATGATGCTTTTTTAATGTAACAGTTCTAAAACTTAATAATATAATGCATTTTTAAACAGGTGTAATGTCGCAACCCCATACGAACTGTCTTGCAGCCCCAAATGGTGCCACAACCCACAGGTTGGGAGCCCCTGCACTAAGGGCTCAATTAGATTACGAGCAAAGAAAAAAACATGTTTTATTAATTACATCCTTTCTAATGAACATCATGTAATTGAATTACATAATTACCTTGCAACACTTGTCTGTATGTCTCTATTTGGGCCAGAAAAGTGAAACTTCTGTCAGAAAGACACAAACAAATTTATTTGCACAGCCCCATGAAAAATATACAATGATGATTTCATGACGATAGTTTGGGAACTTTTACATGCAATTCTGTTTTTCCCATTTTATGGTACAGATGCAACATGAACTTATTTCAAACTAAAAAAATTATTTTCAAAAAAAAGCATGAATTTTGAAAAATTTTTCTTCACACAAATGATGAAGTAGACGTGAGTCATCATGCGGATCCTAAAATTGCAAATTTATACATCATTTAGAGTTTTACAGATTATTAATTCTATCACATACAAAAATAACTATTATAAATATAAACAAGTAATTTCAACTAGTTAAATCTCTAGTATGCAAAACATGTTGCTTATCATGAGTTATAATGCTTTCTCAGTCAGGTAAGTCAAGAAAAATATGCCTTGATTTGAATGAGTTTGTTGAACGAAAAGAAATTAAGGAAATACAGTTGTCACTCTATTTTAATAATTCTTTTGGATTACAAAAAACATTTGTAAAATTAAGAGTTCATAATGTTGAAAAAAAAAACACAAACCATGTACTGTATATGATAGTCATGTTTCCAACGAAAACTTTATTTTAAACAAAGGTTTTGTATTAAATAAATTACATGTATGCTACAATTCAATTATTAAACAGTCTAATACTAATTTTAATTGTTAATTGTATGTACTATACACAATCAAAATTTCTTTTAATCCATCCTCATTCAGTTATCGTACATCAAAAAATAAATTAAAATTGTAATTTTTTTTGTTATATTAAAATTAGTTTTAAATGATATTCATTTTTTCTAGAAGAAATATTACATATAAGTAGTATCCATAATTTTTTTTTAAATATGATAAGGCAAATCATATATAACTTAATTTTAATGAAATATCAGATCACTAAAAGAGAGAAGCTATGGAATATCATGATTTAAAAGCTGAATCTGACAGGCTTATGAAAGCCAATAAATTATAGAGTTACAAATTGTGCATACGTTTATTTATGATTTTAAATTATGATATTTTTTGGTATCACAATTTAAAATCATAAGTTAAAGTATGATATAAATAAAAGTAAGAGTATTTCTATAATCTTATATATAAGCGACTAAGGTGTCTGTTTGTCACCAATAGCTTATTGGTTGCTTGCGTAACTGTAATGCAGTTGCCATTGTTGTAATACATGTGAAATATACTAATAATCAAAACATTTCTCTAGCATTTTGAATGAGGCATCGCTAGATTTGCAATCTCCGCTAAAAATTAATGTAAACGCAAATTTAATTTAATACTTCTTTCTTTGTTATAATTTATTTATCGTCTGCCTTTTTATATATATTAAAGTGGCAATGCTTTTTTTTCCAATTTCGTTAAAACTATTGTTTTGACGATGAGTATGTTGGATATAAATAAATATTTTTCACAAACAATTTGACTATATAGTAAATATTTTTTTCATTTTACAGATTATTATAACTTAGATGTTTTTTTACGGTAAGAATATTTTTATCCGAAATTATTTTATGTTTCTTATTTATTCATTAAACTTTACTGTTCTACCTGATAAATATCTCTTTGATTTGATGTGCATTTCCGGTTACTGGGAGAATTGTATATTTATAATATCTAGAACAGCGGTCATTTCATATGACCGCCGGTGCTTACTAGTGCTAGTATCACATAACTAAGCCATTACCTTAACAAGAAGGAAAGCCTTTATCTTGCAATTGGATAAATCGTTACATCTGTATGAAAGCATTAGATATGTTTTTTAAATTATTTTTACTATTTTTTTATGCCGAGCACCATTCTTTTTTTCCACAAATAAAATGTCGTTTTTTACAAATTGTTTATAAGCATCCTTCAGCAGGGTGTCTACAGATTTTAAAATGAAATTTCGTGACATTTCTGGGTCTGATCGGTTGATATGTCAAACATTGATTCTGCTGGATACCAGATATCCTGTGTCCCTTGTAGGACATACACGTACCGGATATCTGGCTCTTATGTTTAAAATTTGTAAATTCTATACATATTTTAAAACATTCGACAGCTTCCTGATTCATAAGTTTGTAATTCATATATATTTTCAAAACATTTAAATGAATAAAATTTTAATAATCAAATTTAACATGCCAGATAACCTGCAGTGGTCGGAACAGATTCCGGACATTTAAAAACCTGTCGTATCCAATGTCTTCAGGAAGGACAAGTCTCAACAGACAGAAAATTTTCATGACCTGTTCATAATTTTTGTTATTTTCGTGATCGATTTCCAAACATATAACTTTTTTGGAGCTTTTGCGACCTGTAGACACCCGGTTCCGGAACATATCTATCGTGTAAAGCAAAATTAGGCGTTATATGATTATAGGCTGTTATGAATGTAAAACATTTTCAAGAGTTCACATGGACTTACTTTTAAATTATTGCATGAAGAAATCATGCACAGAGCTTTATACATCCCAATATTCATCTGGTTCTAAAGCTGCAATCTGTTCCTCAGTAAGTTCCACTGGTTTTCGATTTTCTGGCTTTAAGAAATCCGCAACAAATCCTTCGAGATACCGATGTTTTGGCGTAGCATGGTAATAGACCCGATTCCCCTCTATGGTTTTATATGGCAGAAGATCAGGTGCTAAACCACTATTCTTGAAGCAGTCAACACCAGCTCCATCGAAGTCATTGAATTTGTAGCATCCAAAGCGATTCGTGTTACGAAGATCTTCCAAGTACTGATGGTTGGATTTCTACATTCAAATTTAATTCAGATTTTAAGTTTTCTGATCAACTGTTATTAATATGCATAACAAATTTTATAGAAAATAATGCATTTATCACTACATCTAGTATAGCACATGTCCTATGTAGAATTGATGATTTAAATGAAATGAAATTGATACTCATGGAGTTAATGATAAAAAACACTTTTCTCAAACAACCAACAATTAGCTACAAGTCCAATATTTTTTTGCATATTTTAGGTGTAATGCACACAAAAGTAACTTTGTCATTCATACTTTTCTTGAATTCTTTTTTCAAAGGCCACAAACCTATTTTATATTTTGATTAGTTATAAAGTCGGACCTCTATTTAACGAAGTTGCAAAATCCACTGGAAAAGTTTGCTAAATAGATAAATTAATTAAATAGAATTTTATAAAACTTTATGATATATAAGGGATCATTTTAAACCAATAAAAGCACTTTATATGGTATAAAAATGACTAAATTACCTTTTTGAAATTAAACTATAGCAGCTTACTTTAGGACAAGGAATAATCAGTATAATCTAGAAATAAACTTCTTCACTACTTTAAAAAATAAATGTTTATATTTATTTTAAAACACATTGTATGTAAAATTATTAAATGCATATGGACATATGCATGAGCTGTTCATTTTAGATTTTGAAAAAAATTGTTATTTTGGGCGGAGTTTCTTGTTTCAGGGTCCATATGCAGATTGAAGAAAAAAAGAAGGAACAAAAGTAGGAATTTTTCTTTAAAAAAGTAGGAATTCAAAATGCAGACGAAAACACCTACAAATGTACTTACCAAGTTTGTTTACAGAATAAGCACACACAGAAAAGGGGCAATTAGAGTAAAACCCATGAAAATATGAAATATTAAAGTTTTGAAAAGCATTAGAGCTCTAAAGTGTACATAATTCTTCCTATTTCTACACCCTTCTTGACAAGTAGAAGGTATTAACACAGTAAACAAAGCTCATCTAAATTGCATTCATGTTACCATTCACTTAAAAAAAAATTTTAATACCCTCAATACACAGCCTGGATTCGCCCATTCATTAAGCAATTTCTTTTAAAAAATAAATAAATCATTAAAAAAAATTAAATAATTGCATAAAACACCTTTTTTGCAGCTGAAGAGATTTTGCAACGAATGCGTGAATATATATATATATATATATATATATATTTTGTAAGAACGGCTGTCCCGTTCTATCTTCTACAGCTGTGGCCGCTAAAACCCATGTAAGACGAGGCACAGGGTTTCGTTGCAATTCTTTATTGGTAAACTTTAACACACAAATATCATAACATTAATATTGTTGGAACGAAGGACATGAAGTCATCAGCACGTTTCAAGAAGCAAGAACCACGATTTTCGTTCGGGCAGTCGTATTTATGTGGGGGAAAATCTCTTAGACTGCAGACAATGTTCCCTACACCACGTGATGGCACGTGGTTTAAATAGGAGGGCCATATGGAAAATAAAATATATTATTGGCTTTAATCCCATAGACAGAGGCTGGCCTAAGTCTATGGGGAAAAAAATAGTCTGGAGGGAATTACTGAGGGAAACCAAATTGAGCTTAGGCATGACCATATATGGTAACGCGTTAGAGAAATTTATGAGTGGGACAACCCTGAGTTGTCAAGTTTAATATGGAAAAAGCCAGACAAAGGAGACAAAGGACTTCTCCATATCACAGCCTGACAAAGGATACAAAGGATTTTTCCATATTACATCCCCCCTCCCCAAAAGTTCTATTACGTTAAATATTGAAGAAGTGAAATATCTGCAGCCTTTTTCCCCACATAAATTTATGTATTAAATTTTATATAAACATATCACATTTTGAATGAAATACTATACAGTTACAAAAATTACTGAACATTTTCATCACAGATTATTATACTCTTACTAAACGATATTTACAAAATTGTATTTACAGTTCAGTTTAATTACAGTTGGATTATTCTGTTGCAGTTCAAAAGTGAATGACTTATATCACATTATTCATGTGATAGTTTGAAATTTGTTGGTGGGTAATATTTCCTCAATCTTGACACATGTACTATGTCTGATTTTTCTTTGCTGTGTGCATTTGGTTTATTGATTTCATAAGTTACGTCCGTAACTTTTCGAAGAATTTTATATGGTCCACTGAACGGTTGCGAAAGTTTTCGTGAATTCGGATATTTGAATTCTTCATATATCACAAAGTCATCTGCATTAAAAGTTTTGTCGACAAATCTGGCATCGTAATATATTTTATTTTTTTCATGATACTCTTTAGTTCTTTCCACTGCCAGTTTTCTAGCTTCCTCAACAGGAGGATAAATGTCTTCATTTACTGGATTTTGAAAAGGCACTGTGTCGTACATTAAATACGCAGGTGGGAACTTCGTAACTGAGTGTGGAGTTAGGTTGTATTCTTGAGTCACCTGCTCTAATAATTTAGGCCATGGCATGTTTCCAGAAGCTGCGTTCACTTTGCACTTTAGGCGAGTGACTATTGTTTGGTTCAGACGTTCCACCTTACCATTTGTCTCTGGTCTATGAGCTGTGGTTAAAAGCTGTTTAATTTTGTGGTGCTTTAGAAATTTCTTGAAATGAGATGAAGTAAATGATGGATTTCTATCACTTAATACACTTTTAGGTATTTGAACGCTGAAAAGTTGTTTAAGAAAGTTGACGTAAGTTTCGGTAGTGATTGATTTTGATGCAAAAGACCACATGTATCTAGTATGATGATCTATAAACAATGTTAAATATTTTTTCGTGGAATTGTAGTAGTTGAAACCACCCACACTATCTACTGCAACGAGATCAAATGGTTTATCAACTGGAGGCATAGACTGTAAAAGGCCAAATCTTTTTTGTCGAGGCTTTTTGTTTACCTGACAAATATGACAATGTTTGTTAAATCCAGTTATATCTAATGTTATATTTTGCCAATAATATACCAGGCGTAAGTAAATTAATTGTTTTTTGAATTCCTGGGTGTCCAAACTTTTCATGGACAGTCTCAAGTAATTTACGGCGTAAAGAAAAAGGAACAACTATTTTAGTAAAACCCTTTTTACGCAGGCATAACACGTTATTAATTTCGACAAAATTACCAGTTAAATTATCATTTTTTTGAGCCTCTTGAATTTCATCCAATTGCAGTAGATGCGAAACGTGGTTTCCTATATTTTTTTCAACACATTCATTATTTACAGGTATATCTCTTGAGAGCATGTCAGCCTCGAAGTTTGTGGTGCCTTTCGTATATTTAATATCATAGTCATACATACTTAATTGTAAGGACCAGCGGAACAAACAACCTTTTAAGTTTTTTACATTTTTGAGCCAAACTAACGCCGCGTGATCGCTATGTATGACGAATTTATGGCCAAAGAGGTAGTGGTGGTACTTATTTAAAGCATCCACAACAGCTAGACATTCCAACTCACTAATACTATAATTCTTCTCGTAATCTTTTAATGAGCGGGAATAGAAAGCTATGGGATGTAAGGCACCCGAACTGTCTGGCTGTTTTAATATTGCTCCTACACCAGTTTGACTTGCATCAACACAAATATGATTCTTTTTTAGGATCAAATATTTTTAAAATTGGTTTACAAATTAAGGAGTTTTTCAAAACTTGAAATGCTTCTTGGCATTTGTCAGTCCATTGCCAAGTTGTATCTTTTTTCAGCAAGTGGTTTAATGGATTTCTAATAGTTGCATATTTATCTATAAATTTATGGTACACATTTATTGACCCCAGGAATCTTTGGAGAGATTTAACATTTTTAGGCAGTTGTAATTTTTTAATAGCCTCAATATTACTATTATCGGGCGTTACAATACCATTACAAATTTCATACCCTAAAAATTCAATTTTAGTCTGTAAGAAAGAACATTTTGATGCTTTTAACTTTAAATCTTCCTGTCTGCATATCTCAAAAATTTGTTGAATATGATCTAACTGTTCTGAAAGGGTTTCAGAAAAAATTATTATGTCATCAAAGTAATTGGCTGCAAATTTTATTTTATGTTTTGTAAGTATTCGACGCAAAGTTCTTTGAAAAATACTTCCTGAATTTTTCCACCCGAAGGGTAATTTGTTCCACTCATATAAGCCACTATTAGTGACAAAAGCGAGCTTTTCAGTATCGTCGGGATGAATTGGTACATGCCAATATCCGGAAGCCATGTCTAATTTGGTAAAATATTTGCTTTTCCCTAATTTATCTACAAGTGTTTCTATCAGGGGTAATGGTTCTGCGTCGGACTTAGTAATTTGATTTAATTTTCTGTAGTCTATACATAATCGACTTTTTTTATTTTCGTCTCTTTTAAAAACTAGTGTAACAGGTGCAGAATACGGCGATGAGCTTTCTTTTATTATATTAGCTTTTAATAACTCTTGAATTTGATTTTCAATTTCTTCTTGTTGCTTTGGGGAAGTTTTATATGCCCTTAACGACACCGGTAAGTCGGATGTTAACCTTACCCGTTGAGGTTCAATTCTAATTGTTCCAACATCATATTTATTTTTGGAAAATATATCTTCGTAATTTCGCAATATTTCTTTTAACTTTGAATTTTCCTCAAGTTCCGAATGTCCACTGACAGGATCGCGACATTGTAGGCCTCCAATGCCGCAACCAGTCCCAGAAACATCGGACGAAATACGAAAATGCTTATTTTTTTCGCAACTAATTTTTTCATTTCCATCTTTCTCTAGACAAGTTTTCTTTTCCGTGCTACTCTTTTTCTTTTCATTTTCGTTATAATGTAATTCCGTCACCCTTTCCTTAGTTTTACTTTCTTTCAGATCTTTCAATCTTTTAATTTCCTTATCAATTTTCTTGCGTATTTTTCCCGTACTATTATTTTCGTTTTTATTTTCTTTTACTTTATTTCCACAGTTCCTAACTAGGATTTCAGGTAAAATATGCAAAGACAAGTCATTTGGTTCGGAATCAGAAAAGGTGATCAGTCTTCTCTGATCCTGCATAACGACATGTCCTACACAATCTATGACCAAACGAAATCCCACGCAACTCTTTAAACCTAATATGGCATAAGGTAAATCGGTGTCTAGAACATAAAATTCCACCGGTTTAACTATATTGCCGACCTTAAGGTAAAGAATACACGTAAATCGGTGTCTAGAACATAAAATTCCACCGGTTTAACTATATTGCCGACCTTAAGGTAAAGAATACACGTTTGGTTAAGCTGTAGCATTCCCTTCGTTTGTTTTATTTTTACAGCGATTTTTTCTTTAATCGAAACATTTAATGTTTTTGCAATTGCACTCGGGATGATATTTAATGTTGAACCGGTATCAACATTTAAATAAATAGTCTTCAAATTCGAATTTGTATTTTGAGTGTACGCGTCATTAGATAATTGATAATCATTTTTAAATTTCGCCTCATTTTTAATAATATACCCGGGTATTATTAATTGTCATACTTCGTTAACTCTCTGATTTTCTTCTCTTAATTGATTATCTTTTTGCTGAGGTGGTAGTTTAAATCCAGCATTCGATGTATTTGGCTTATTCACACATGTTTGTCCCCAATGATATGCGTTGGAGATTCCTTGTTGTGCGCAAAATTTACAAGGATTAGGGGGTAACTCCTGCGAAAAATGTGCAGTCTGTCTTTTTATTGCATTTTGTCTTTCACTATGACCTACAAATCTAGGTCTGTTCTGTTGGTAAGAACTAGGTTGGTACACATTGTTTCTATCTTGACGAGGATAGTTATATCGTTGACGAAAATTACTTTGGTCTTGATTTTTTGGCATCCAATTTTGATAAAAGGGGGGCTTCACCCTAAAAATATTTTGTTGCTCCCCTTTATAAGCGGACTCGGGTGTTTCATGTGGAACTTCATTTATTAATTTTGAAACTACCTGAAGCCATTCGGTGGGAGTTTCTGGCTCTTTTATTACCAAAAATGCCCTAACTTGGGCAGGTAGCCCAACTAAAAGCCCCTCAGGGATATGTTGATTACTAAGTTTTATTTTTCTTCCCATTTCTACCTTTTCCGTAAAATAGGAGTACAACTCTTTCGGATTTCCAGAAAATTTTAAATTTTGAAAATCAAGAAAACTACTTGCTGGAGTAAAGTAATGTTCTTCAAAAATTTGAATGATTTCATGAAAGGAATTACAGCAAAGGCATTGATTGATGTAGAGCTTTAACGCTGAACCGCGAATAAATTTCTGAAAATTTTTTAATTTCCAATTATCATTTAAGTCGTTCTGAGCCGTTTGCTGGTTAAAGTGAGCTAACCATGCTGAAAAATTTATCCCTAACTCTGGTTCAAATAATAAAATTTCGGGTGAGCTACCCGAATTTTTGTCTGTTATTTCAATTTTTGAAGTAGAAGAGCAATCTGCCAAACTTATCTCTTTTATTTTATCACTAATCGTTTGACATTCTGAATCCATTTTTATTAAGCTTAAATCGGCAGTTGCCTCTGCTTGAGTTTCGGCATCCTTACGGTTTAAGTTATCTCCATCCATGTTTGAATTTTCTTTGTGGGAAGACTCTAAGTCAGAATTTTTTTCATTTTCAATGGTCTTGCTCATTTTACCACTACGTAATAACATAATTCTAATAACACACAAATTTTTGACATTTTTCCTTTTTTACCTTCCCACTTTAACAACAAAAATATTCCGCGTAAACAAATGCATAACATCTAAAATATATACAGAACTATTCATAATACTGCAAAAAATATACCATAATTTCAATTACACAGCACATTGATAAATTTACTATTTCAAACATCTTAATGTCAAAAAAAAAAAAAAACCCGTGCTGACAAGATCCCTTTTAAAAATTTAAACCGATAATTAATATATCATCAAATAAAGAACTTATTCTTCCAAAGCACATATTCAATTTATATCATAATAAATTCTAAAGCAATATCATGTAAAAAAAACCAACGGGAGAAAAAGATATTCATATAATTATAAGATATTTATGAAGAAAATTCGAAATAATACCATTTTGGAATAACACATTAAAAATTACTCTATCAAAATTCACTTCCGGCACATGAAAATAATTTCCATTCTAAAGCACCACACATTCACGATTCTTTGGTGAAATCACGCCGCAGAACGCAAACACTCTTCGCTTCTAAAAGCCACAACAGGGGCGAGCTTTTCCCCACTCGGTGAAAGAAGCCGCACATTGGTTCATTGAACCGTCTGGAAATATGATCCACGCTGCTACATCGGCGCGGCACATTGCAGATTTAGCTTTTCTTCGATTGTTTTTTTTTTTTTTTCTCTGCTGGAGCCCGGATAGGAACATAAATCCTACCGGCTTGTAAGAACGGCTGTCCCGTTCTATCTTCTACAGCTGTGGCCCCTAAAACCCATGTAAGACGAGGCACAGGGTTTCGTTGCAATTCTTTATTGGTAAACTTTAACACACAAATATCATAACATTAATATTGTTGGAACGAAGGACATGAAGTCATCAGCACGTTTCAAGAAGCAAGAACCACGATTTTCGTTCGGGCAGTCGTATTTATGTGGGGGAAAATCTCTTAGACTGCAGACAATGTTCCCTACACCACGTGATGGCACGTGGTTTAAATAGGAGGGCCATATGGAAAATAAAATATATTATTGGCTTTAATCCCGGAGACAGAGGCTGGCCCAAGTCTACGGGGGAAAAAATAGTCTGGAGGGAATTACTGAGGGAAACCAAATTGAGCTTAGGCATAACCATATATGGTAACGCGTTAGAGAAATTTATGAGTGGGATAACCCTGAGTTGTCAAGTTTAATATGGAAAAAGCCAGACAAAGGAGACAAAAGACTTCTCCATATCACAGCCTGACAAAGGATACAAAGGATTTTTCCATATTACATATATACATATATGTATATATATATATACATTTGATTCCTCCTCTTCCATCTTGGACTTTGCTTTCTTTATTGAATTGTTGAATGCCATGTGAGTAATGAATCCCTTTATTTTGAAGCAAAGAGACCTTTACCTAGCCTCTTTTATATTTTTGATAGCTCATTCATTTCAGATCGAATAGTTTCATTTGAATTTTTAAAAAATTTGAAAAATATTTAGCACCTAAATGTCTTGGGCCATTTTCAGGGATGTTAGTGCCTAAAAAGGAAAAAGTTGAAATTCAATGCGAATAAATAGCACATCAAAACGCTTCTAAAAACACGTTCATCGCAATCTAAGCATTTTCAGGCAGTACACTTATTTTAATATAAAATCAATTGCATTAATTTTCAGTTCCTTAACAAGAATATTAGCTTGCAATCTTTGGGGATTTTTTTTTTCAAGATATCTCTGATCAAACAAGAAAAAAAAAAAAAAAAATTTGCAAGATTAAAAACTAGTTTTATGACCCTTTTAAAATTAACCTTAATTTTTACCCAACCTTTATTTTTATGTTTAATGCTTTCTTTTAAACTCATTAAATAATAACTGTGACTACAAAACTAATAAAATCGACACATATAGAAACTGACTCAATACTATTTAATTTTATAGGATTTGACAGACCATCTTAAACAATCTCGGAATTGCGTTGATATTTTTAAACTAAAGTTTTAATGAAAATAACTGTAATCTTTGTTTATTTATCATATAAAAAAACATAACAATTAGCTTAAGAGAAAAAATCAGATCCTTGCAAAGGATGCAAAAAGATTGCGCAGAGAAAGGTAAGTGTACGTTCATTGGCATGCACGTAGAAAGTAAGCTTAAGTAATGTTAAATCATTGCAGAAATTAAGTAGCAATCTTTCAGCATCTATTATTGGTTTTCCAAATTACTTATTTTCTAAACAGTTAACTACTACAGTACAAATCAGACTAACAAAAATACAATATTTTTTTCCAAAAAGCACATCGTAAAAATCGTTGCATTTCTGTGACTTTCGAGATCGTTTTTCAATTTCGTGCCTTTTCCCGGAGTAGCAGAAACATTATGTGCGGAAAAGTGTTTTAACAAAAGTATGATTCGGCGCCATATAAAGAAAAAAAATGTCGTTTTTGAGCGATAATGCGCATATTATGTTTTGGTGCAAAATAGACAGTACTTGAAAACTGGTTAATTACTTCTTGCATCGCGCGTGTACTTCTCGGCACTTCTAGATTCGTTAATTAAGCCAAATAAGGTATTAAGTTTGCGCGAATTTACAATTGCTTTTTAAAAATCTTAAGTTATTTTATCTTTAAAGCAAGATATTTTTAAGAAAAAAAAAAACGAATTTCAGAAAAATTCAAACTAACGAGAAGACGAAATTTTCCGTGAAAAATCGGCAAAAACGAATATTGAGTAAAAATGAAAAAATCGGAAATCCGCCGAAGGGCGGAAAATTGGCATCTCTGCATTTTTAACAGCTTATAAAAATGCAGGGTTGTTTTTAAAATAGCGCGAGAATTATAAATAAGTATTTTAAAAATAATAAAAACAAAACGCAATACACGATTTTAAGATCGAAAGTGCTCATTTTCGTACTATTATTCGTATTTTTGATCGCGATTTTTCTAAAAGAGTTTGTTTTTGTGTTAGCAAATTTTGTTAGCTTTCGTTCTTAATTTATAATTTCACTAAGAATCGATTTTGAGGAGGCACTTATTCGACCTAGGTCACTTGTTCAATATCTAACAGTATATACTTAATTATTTAATAAATTAAATTTTGGGCTTATTAATATTATTTATAGAAATTCGGTGTCCCGCAGTGAACCAGTCGTTAGAAGGTCGGCTCCCGTTGAACACAAAAAGTGAAGCAACATTGACTGAGGTCAGTGTTTGGGAGGGTGACAACCTCTCGCGGCTGGTTGCTGTGGTGTCCGTGTACGCTAAAAGGAGCTGGTGCACGTTAAATAGGTCGTGGCTCCAATGTCCTCCAAGCGATACCTCTGGGGGTGCCAATCCCAGGTGACGGTCCCTCATCTGGGAGCTGGTTCAAAAATTATGAGACCTTTCAAAAAGGGGCGGAAATCGGACTCCTGCCTATAAGGGCCCCGTTAGACTCAGGAGCAGCGTACCCATTAGGGTGAGTCGAAAAAAAGTATTTTTTTTTTTAAAAACGCTATACCACGGAAAACTTGGGTAGGTAAGTAATATGCAAATTAAAAAAAGATTTTTATTGAACCCCTAGCTAGCGCATTGTACTTAAAATTTCGATTTTTTTCGAAAATCAAGTCATTTTACAAGTTTTTCCACAGAAGTCAGCCATTATAATTTTTAACTGCTATAGCGAAAATCATTTATAAAAAGAGTTGAAAAGCACACAAAAAAATTAAGACTGTCAAAATCTTTGAATTTGTGGTAGCGCAAAAGACTAAAAAATCGGTAAGTTATTGCATTTAAGGTACATACTACCACCTTATGTGAAAGGTATAGTCCAGCATGCTGAGTTATGAGTTAATAACCCATTTCTTATTTTTTTACTTTACACTTCAATTTATTGTAATAGAATAGCATTTCCCAACCAGTGGTACGTGTGGTGCCGGAAGGTGGTTCGAGAAAATAATATTGCAATAGCGGAATTTTTAATTGCTAACGTACAAGAAAAAACTAAATAATAAATTTGCATACGTATTAGGACGGAGTGTAGAAATGATTTGTTTTTGAATAAATTGTTTTCCCGATAATGCACAAAAGTTGTGGACTGGGATAGGAAGCATGCGTACAAAATTTGAAATGCACTTATTTCTATTATTGTCCGATTTCGAAAATTTGAATCACAAAGTGGTATCGGAAGAAATTCCTTGATTAATTTAAAATTTTGAACGTATGTTTCTCCTACCATTTCCCCCTCGCTGACGCGAGGAAAAAGTAAACAGATGTTTTACAAAAAAGGTTGGGTGGGAACCACTGTAATAGAATGACCATATAAAGGAGTGGTTCCCATCCTGTTTTTTCATGCGAACCCCTTCTAATATCCGAAAGAAAATGGCGAACCCTTTTCTGTAGTCCTTAGTAACGGGTAACAAAACTAAAATTTGCTGGCACGTTTAGTTTCCTTTTTGTTCATCACAAAAAAAAAGAAAATGGAATTGCAAAATATCTAAGCTTAAACCAAAGCAAAAATACAGCCACAAGAAAATACATGTGTTTTTAAAAATTATTACTTTTTGTTAGATGTTCTTTTTGAATTATTAATAGAGCAGTAAAAAAATATTTAAAAATTTTTTTACCGTTAGTGCGAAAAAAATATTAGTAGAGTGTCATAAGAACTAACCATAAGTATCATACGAACTAACCATACGTACACAATTTTGAATCAATCAATAAATACCTTTCTGCTCAACATTCGCAAAAGTTGTGGAAAATTACAATATTAAAATTCATTTGCTTTCAAACTTTTCATTGCGAATATGCAGAACAGTGAGAATAATTTGTGATAAATGTGAATACAAAATGTAAAAAAATAAATGATTAAATATATTCGGTTAAACAAAAGGTTTGTATGAGAGAAATTCGCAGAAAATAATGCAAAATTTTATATTTAGGAAAATTTTCATATTTCCGACATGTTCTTCGTGTTAGCGAGGAAAAAGTGGGAAATGGTAGAAGCATGCGTTCAAAATTTAAAATTAATCAAAGAATTTCTTCTGATACCACTTTGTAATTCAAGTTTTCGAAATCAGACAATAGTAGAAATAAGTGCATTTCAAATATTGTACGAATGCTTCCTATGCCAGTCCACAATTTATGCATTATCGGAAAACAATTTATTGTAAAAAATCATTTTTTATACTCTGTCCAAATACGTATGTAAATTTATTATTTACTTTTTTTCTTGTACGTTAGGAATTAAAAGTTCCGCCATTGAAATATTATTTTCGCTAACCCCCCCCCCCCCCCCTCCGACACCCCGTGAACCACTTTGGGTTCGCGAACTACCGTTTGGGAAAGACTATTCTATTACAATCAATTGAAGTGTAAAGTAAAAAAAAAGAAATGGTCTATTAACACATAACTCACCATGCTGGACTATGCTTTCACATAAAGTGTTAGTATATACCTTAAATGGAATAATTTACCAATTTTCGAGTCTTTTGCGCTACCGCAAATTGAAAGATTTTTGACGGTTTTCATTTTTTTGTGTGCTTTTCAACCTTTTTAATAGATGATTTTTGCTACAGCAGTTTAAAATATTAATGGCTGACTTCTGCGAACAAAATTGTAAAATGACTTGATTTTCGAAAAAAAAAATCGAAATTTTAAGTACAATGCTCTAGCTAGGGGTTCAATAAAAATTTGTTTTTTAATTTGCATGTTACTTACCTACCCCAGAGGCAAGTTTTCCGTGGTATAGCGTTTTGGAAAAAAAACATTGCACTTTTTTCGACCCACCCAAGTACCCATTTTTCCTTGTCACGCGCGAGGACTCAACGACAACAACATAGAAATTTGGTGTTTCATTCATTTTCTTCTAAAAGACGGGAAAGGTGGCACCTGTATTTGGAAGAAAAAACTAATCGCGTGATGCATGGCGCCGGATCAGCTTCAGATTGGGAGGAAAGAAAGTCTAGACACTTGTTCTTTTTTAAAAAATGCAAAAATAATAAAAATATGCGTAAAAAAGTAGGAAAATATTTTTAAAAATAAGGAAAAATTTGAAAAAGTTGGACATGCCAAAAATTATTAGGAAAGTAGGAAGAAATATGAAAAAGTAGGAAGCATACGAACCCTGTTGTTTGAAAAAGCATATTCTTTCCTAACATACTTCTCATCTTTGCAATGCCTTGGAAATTTCTTCAGGCATATTTTTGTGGAAGTGTAACAAATACAACAAAGCAAATATATTTACAAGAAGTTCAAGGACCATCAAGTTTAAAATAGACAAGACAGCAAACTCTGCAAAGTCCCTTTAGTCTAGAGCAGGGGTCTCCAAACTTTCCAGCCTTAGGGCCATATTGATTACTCCAGTAAATTCCAAGGGCCAAAACCATATTATCATTAATTGTTGCCGGTGGTAAAAAGTTGAATCAGTCCACTAGTGGTGTAAAATATGATTACTTTTTTGCCAGATGCCATTAGCGACGGGGAAGCTGATGTATTTTCTGTATCGTATGGGTATCCGTTATAATGGGGTACCCGCATCGTATCGCCATAGTAATCATTGATTACAAAAGTAATGAAATACACAAGTAATCATTGATTACTTTTTTCTTCAGTAATCGTTACTTCGGTTCCTAACGAGTACTCAAGTAACGAATGAGTATTTTTTTACATGAAAAAAAAAGTCCGAAAAAGTACACCACGTTTAAAAAAGGCTGCAAATCGAACTAAAGTCCGCAAAACGGCAACACTGCATATTATTAATTTTCCTGTCATTATCTGTAATTTCTAGATTAGTCGTAGAGTACGAGCGAGCCATGAGGAGTAACGTGACAGGACATCTGGTGGACACAAGCAGAAATAGGTAGTACCTTCTATCCCTAACAGATGGCGCTAATAGCACTTACAGAATAATCTCGTTGGTTCGATAAAGTTCTGGTGTCTTCCACTCACTTCTAGATGGCAGTAAGTGAAATATATAAGAAGGCTAGTGGCGCAACCACAAGTCAGTTCCTATGACACTGCTGTGAAATAAAATAGTGCGTACCTCCTTAAAACGTGTTTGTGCGTGTTTAAGTTTAAGACATCTTTGTAACAATATTTTTATTTGAATTGTTGCTTTTGTGTGTGATTTAGTAGAATGGAAAAGAAGCGAAAAATTGATAGTGAATGCAGAAAATTCAAAGATCAGTGGAACATTCAGTATTTCGTAATTGAGTCCAGTAACAAGGCGCTATGTTTGATTTGCAATGAAAGCATAGCCGTTCTCAAAGAATATAACATTAAACGTCATTATGAAGCAAAACATTTTCAAAATTACTCAAAATATACAGGAAGTTTGCGGACAGAAAAATTCGAAGCTATGAAGCGCGGATTGAAATCGCAGAAATCTTTATTTACAAAACTCAAAACTGAACAAGAGGCTGCAACTCGTGCCAGCTTTCGTGTGGCTCTTGAAATTGCAAAACGTGGAAAACCATTCACCGATGGAGAAATGGTCAAAGAATGCATAATTGCAGTAGCCGAAGAAATGTGCCCTGAAAAGGTAAATTTATTAAAAACTGTCAGTATGTCAGCAAACACTGTGGCTCGAAGGGTAGAAGACATCGCTGAAAATATATCCTCTCAACTGTTCAACAAAAATGGACATGTTGAGTGGTTTTCTTTGGCCTTGGATGAGTCAACGGATGTGTCAGATACTGCTCAGGTGTTGATTTATATTCGAGGAGTAGATAAAAGCTATGAAGTGCATGAAGAACTTCTTGATATGTATAGTATTCATGGCACAACTACTGGTTCAGATATTTTTAAAGGAGTTGAAATGGCCATTAAGCAAAAGAACCTTCGATGGAAAAACTTGAAATGTATTACAACTGATGGAGGCAAAAACATGAGTGGGAAAGATAAAGGAGTGGTCGCTCTTGTGTCAAAGGCTGTAGAAAATGACGGTGGTTCAAAACCAATAGTCTTACATTGTATCATTCATCAACAGTCTTTGTGCGGAAAATGTTTGGATATGTCTGAAGTTCTGAAACCAGTCATATCAACTGTTAATTTTATCAGATCTTTTGGGCTGAATCACCGACAATTCGTACAATTTATTAAAGAGATTGGAGAAAATGACTTACCTTATCATACTGCCGTACGTTGGCTTAGTTGTGGGAAAGTCCTTCAGCACTTTTTTGAACTTCAAGCAGTGATCGAATTTTTTTTGAATGAAAAGCATCGCCCTCTTACTGAATTGCAAAACAACGCATGGCTGTGGAAGTTAGCATTCTGAGAACTGAATTTGAGAACGAACTGAATTTGAGATTGCAAGGAGAAAACCAGCATCTTCCTGATTTATACAATAATATCAAATCATTCCGGAAGAAATTGATACTGTTTCAATCACAACTACGAAGTAAATGTTTTTCACATTTTAAAACATGTGAAATATTTAGCCACACCACTGAGACCGAGTTTCCTATCGATTTTGCAATCGAAACTTTGAGTGCTTTGAAAATAAATTTTGATACTCGTTTCTCGGACTTTGATGCCATTGCGAATCAAATTAAGATTTTTCAGAATCCTTTTGATACTGACATTGAAACCCTAGCCCCGGAACTTCAAATGGAAATGATTGATCTACAGTGCAGTGATATAATTAAGAACAAATATCAAAACTTATCTTTGTTGGAATTTTATAAGTGTCTTCCACTGACACAATTTGATAATTTGCATAAATTTGCTCGTGGGCTGTTTTCTGTTTTTGGTACTACTTATTTGTGTGAGAAGACCTTTTCCAAAATGAAGTACACAAAAAATGTTTACAGATCTAAATTAACTGATGAGCATCTTAAATCTCTTTTAATAATTGGTACAAGTAAAATTAGTCCACAACTACAAACTATTGTCAGTGGAAAATCTCAATTACATAAATCTCATTAGTATTTCATATGTCGTTATGCTTGTTATAAGTTATCTTTTCATTTAAAATGTATAAAATGTTAGTTGGATTCATTTCAATAATTTGTTAGTTAGTAAATAATAACCTACAACAATGTTATGAGTAGTTAGCCCATGACCATATCAATGTAGATGTCATATTAATAATTATTCAACATAAAAATAGATTACTTCAGTAAACTTAATTTAATTTGCTATAAAAAATAAATATGTTCTCTAGAAGGAGTTTTCTTTCAAGTATGCTAGCTCTCCGCGGGCCGGACAAAATCTGTCCGCGGGCCGGATGTGGCCCTCGGGCCGTAGTTTGGAGACCCCTGGTCTAGAGGGTCAAAGTTTGTTAGGACACACCCTCTATCATATTGGTTAAATAAAAAGAATGGCTATTCCACTCAGTTTTCAGGTATACTATTGGGAAAAACCAGTTTTATTCCTAAAAACTTTATAAAAGGTGTGTAAAGAAATATTTTTAAAATAGGGTGGAAAATTTATTTACTTTACCAGTTTGTTAAATAGAGAATAAACTTTGTTATTTACAGGGGTTTTTTACTAGGAAAAGCATACATACTCTTACATCTTGGGGAAAAAATCGTAAAATGGAGATATTTGCAAAATAGAGGTTCGACTGTATTTGGATGACAAACCTGCAAAGACAAACTTCATTCATGATTCAGGCTAGCAAACAAAAGTTCCAAGTTAAATACAAATACAAAAGTGACAACCAGCAACAGGCTCAGGGCATAGCTAGGCTGGTCCTGGTCAATTTAGCAGTCCCCAATGAACATCAAGAGCTTTCTTATAAGATTTTACCCCACTGCAATTAACAGTCGCTTCCGGTAAACTATTCCAACTGCCTGCAACCCATTTGAAGTAGTAATGTTTCCTAATTTCAAGATTAGCCTGAGATTTGAAAGCTTAAAACAATGACCTACTTTCAGCACATAGCGGTAGTCCATCAACATTTCCCGTTTTAATGAATTTAAACAACTGAATCATGTCCCCCTTTGCTCAAGACTATACATATTGAGCCTTTTAAGCCTAACCTCATAATCTAAGCCTGAAAGACCACTTACCAATCTTTTAGCCCTCCTTTGAACCATTTCCAATAAGGTAATATCCTTTTTTAGGTACGGAGACCAAAACTGAACAGCATACTCCAAATGAGGTCTTACCAAACTTCTGTATAATGGCAATACAACTTCCCTAGACCTGTTTGAAATAGCCTTATTGATAAACCCGAGCATCCTGTTAGCTTTGTTACTTACTATTACTGCTAAGTCATGACTAATCAATACTCCTAGATCAACAACTGCTTCTGCTTTCCTAATCATGGAACCATGTAAATAATAGGCATTATGTTTATTCCCATTACCAAAATGAAGTACTTGACATTTCCCAATATTAAGAGACATACCCCACTTAATTGCCCACCTAGGAATTTGATTTAAATCCTCTTTAAACTCATTGACTTGTTCCTCCGTGTCCACAATTCCCATGATTTTGACATCATCAGCAAAAATGTTGATTTTCCCAGAAATACTCTGAGTGATATCATTAATAAAAATAATAAATAATATAGGCCCTAAAACTAAACCTTGTGGAACACCACTCAAAACATCAATCCACTGAGAATAATTGCCCTTCACTACTACTCTCTGTTTCCTCCCAGTCAGTCAATTTTTAACCGAAATTAAAGTTTTCCCACCAATACCAATATAAGCAAGTTTGCTAAGAAGAGCTTCATGCAGTATACTTTATCGAACGCTTTCTGAAAGTCAATGTAAACAACATCTACGCACTTTTTATTATCTAATGCCTTGGTAACCTTGTCCTAGAAATGCAATATGGTTTTAGGAAGGGTAGGTCCTGTACAAATTAGTTGTACAGGACCTACCCTTCCTAAAACCATACGGAAAACCAGTTAACACTCCATTTCCCTACAGGAAATTCACTATTTTGATTTTGATCAGCATTTCAAAAATTTTACAAAAGAACTAAAGTAAGACTCACAGGCCTATAATTTCAAGCCTTAGCTTTAGACCCTTTCTTGAAGAGCGGCGTTATGTTTGCCAGATTCCAATCCGCTGGCACAGTCCCCGAGTTATATGAAGATATGAAAATAGTCAAGACAACATAAACTAATTCCTCTGCACATTCTACTAAAATTTTTGGATAAACATTATCAGGTCTTGGAGCCTTGTTTGCTTTAATCTTTTTCAAATGAAACAACTGATCATCCCTGGAAAATACAAAATCCCCAAGCTGTGCATTAGCTTGCGTCTCGCTTATGTCAACCGTTGAGATACAGTTTCTGTTAAATACACTGAAAAAAAATTTATTTAGAATATCGGCAATATCCCCCTCATTTTGACTCAAGTTCCCGTTCTCATCGACTAAAGGGCTTACCTGAGTATTACGAGCTTTCCCTGAATTAGCATAAGCAAAAATTTCTTAGGATTCTTTTCAATGTTATCTGCAAGCTTTTGCTCCAATTCCCTTTTCTTATTCCTTACCAAATACTTGAAGGTACGTCTAGATTCACAATACAGAATCCTGTCAGCATGGCACCCAATCTTTTTAAGTCGCCGAAAAATGGCCTGCTTATAACTGAGAGCTTCTTTCCCCTTCCTAGAGAACCACATGGGCCAAATTTTCGTGAAATCCCCTTTTTTTCTAAAAGGAACATAATCTATCACTGTTTTCTCCAAATTCCCCTTAAACTCTTCCCACTGAAGATCAGCTTCACTATTTTCCAACCCAGAAGAAAAAACCTCTTTTAAACCCTGCCTAAGTGCAACATAATCAACATTCCTGAAGTTAGGTACAAATCTGGAATTTTCACCTTTGTGAGCATCGAAGCTGGTCCAATACCTAATAGTATTGTGATCACTATCTCCAATATGTTCCCCTATACTCAACCCCTGAATAGAACTTAAGACATCACAAAAAACTAGATCCAAAATAGCACCATGCCTAGTTTGCTGGGTAACAACTTGATCCAAAAAACAGTCACCAATCACTTTCAGAAAATCTTCTTCTCTACCATTGCTAGTGTAAAAACTATTCTAGTCTATGCCCGGGAAATTGAAATCCCCCATAATGATGACCGAGCCCTTACCAGACATGTCCCTAATAACACTATACATCTCCTCGTCTTGATTCTGACTAACATTAGGTGGCCTGTAAACATTCCCCAAATGTAACTTCTTACCCTTTTTGCTCAGCAACTCCACCCAGACCATTTCAATATCCTTAAGCTTATTATTAATGACCAATTCATTGCAAATAAAAGTGTCAATACAGAATAAAACCCCTCCACCTTTCTTACAAAGCCTGTCTTGCCTAAACAAATTACATCCAGCAATGCTCACTAAATCCTTGTCATCATCAGTAATCCATGTTTCAGTAATTCCAATAATATCCAACTCCTCACCAGCAATAACACTTTTTAACTCATCCATCTTATTCCTGATACTGCGAGCATTAGTATATAGAATCCTGAGCATGCTCATTTTGCTTGTCTTAAACATTTTATGATGCCTCAAATCACTACTATTAATGTTACTATTACTTAATATTTTACCCTCATTTTTAAAACCTCCAGGACAGAAGTCAACACCATGACATTCTCCAATCCCCCCATCCAAAATTAGTTTTTTGAACCCGTAGCCTCCAAAACTATATCACTAACCTTAACAGCGCCCCTAGAACTAAGATGCAGACCACCCCCAGCAACCCAATCCCGTTGACAACAACTCCAAACATCAATGAACCTGATAGGGGTCATTCCACAGTAATGGACATTACATTTACACAGCATTTTTCAACTTCAGCAAGCTTTCTAACAAACTTCTTGGGCATTTTTTGGGGTTTTTAAATTTTGGCTAGTAGAAGTACATGTGTTCTAAGCATGCAAAAAAATAATTGAAGATTTCAGAATTTTTTTTAACAGACAGCAAATACATATATATCTTCAAAAAATTTTTTGCATACATAGAACACATGTACTTTTATTAATCAAAATTAAAAAACCTAAAAAATACCCAAAAAGTTTGTTAGAAAGCTCGTTGAAGTTGAAAAATGCTGTGTAAATGTAACGTCCGTTACTGTGGAATGACCCATAGAATGCTTTTTGCAAAGTTTCTTAAAGACCAGGTTCATGTGCCTAGCCCATTGATTTAACCAGCCCCTATGCACCCCATACCTGGGAAGCAAACCAACTACCTGGACATCTGTCGAAAAGTTGGTTACTTTATCCAACAAGCTCTCCCAATCCTTAACGAAATAACGGGGACATAAACCTCAATGAAGCAAAACATATCTAAGCAGAAAAAATACTTCACGATACATTTAATCAAAGCTCTTAAAAAAAAGTATGTCACTTATTAAAAACTATAAAATACTATACAACAAAAGCAATACTAACGCAGCAATGACAATCTTTATTTCTTTGTTGTTGTCTAGCTACACGGGGTCTCTTTTTCTCCTCATTATCGACGTGCTATGTAAAAAACAGAAGTTTCATTACATAATATTCTACAAAAATTAGCACTGCATACAATAGGGAACTAATTTAGAGATCAATAGTCAAATTATGTACAGATCTATTTTAAAGTAGAATAACTAGCAATACATAATAATCAAAGCAGTTGAAAAGATTCATTTTCAATACAAATTTGAATAAAAATTAGATAATTTTTTAAAATTAAAGATACATACTGGGCGAAAAATGCAAGGATTAGCTATTGAAAACAAGATTTTCTTGTTATGAAGTGATAATTCATTACTCACATACACTTTTGTAACTTGATATTCAATAAGAATATGCAGTGAGTTTTAGTCATAGTAAACTTAGCATTGCAAAATACATTTTCTTAATTATTAAATGAGACAATTTGGTTTTCACTTAATATTTAAGGTTAATATTTAAAAATCCTGTAAATTTTGAAAAGCATTCGCATGCATAAGTAAGCTATATTAGCAATAAAATAGATTTTTTATATTGCTAACGAACACTATTTTTGTTCACCTTAGCAGCAACGTTTAAATCATAAGCTACAGTGTGACTATCCTATCTCAATAAAAATTTCTTCCTTCCCTGATTATCTAGAACAGTTGTCTATTACTGAGATTGAGATTTTAATTGGACCAAAACAGGTTCTTGAGTTACTACTCCATATATCCATATGAAGTAATTTTAATATATATGTAGATGACCTTTCTCTTATCAATGGGAAAGTAACTCGGCAATTTTGTTCTAATATATATATATATATACATATATATATGGCACAGTTCCTGCATGTATCATATTGTTGCACTGAAGTTTGTGAATAATTTCCTGTAATTTTACAGAAATTGAAGCAACTAATTATTAACATCAATTCACATTGATGCAAAACTACATACAGAAACAAATTATTAGAGTAACATAAAACGTTAGGTAATTAACATTCATTAGAAAATGATAGCATATATCAATAACTAAAATTTTCAAAATATAAAAACCACCAGAAAATTGATACTAACAGAACAATCATATGCTCTATCCATTTGTTGTTGTCTTGATCCACGGCGTCTCCTTTTAAAACCATCATCATAATGCTGATTCTGTGTGAAGAATATTTTTTTCCAAGTATTATTGTCAAAATGAATAAATCTACAACAAGGATTACACAAAAAGTGCTACATATCCCTAATTACATTGTGATTTTATTACACTAGGGTGCATACACATTTCAAAATGATAACTTAAAAAATTAAGCATTGAACATTTTCTTTAAAGGAAGGACCCATAAAATCATCTGTATAAATTGTGAGATAAACACATTTGTCTATAGTCAAATTATGTCTAGTAAAATAGGTTCTGTAGACATAATTTGACTAAATATAGGATGATTAGTGATGCAAAAGAATATGAGTCATAAAAGAAAGGAATTTTCATGAGACATTTCATGCATAAAAATAATGCAGTAAAAATAATTCATTGTTTACAATTAAGACAAATTCGGATTAGGTGCAGAAAGTTCGATTTTATTGCTAGAGAATAAACATGTACTGCTAAAGATGTTAACTAACATCTACTATAACAAAAAATTTTATAATTCAGAATATATAGAACATGACTCACATAAAACTGCAAAACATATTTTCCCAATTACAAATTACAGCTATTAAGCTCTCCCTCATTGAACGTTGAAAACCCGAAGTCATCCCTATAGACTCTAAACAGCAGGTATTCATACACAAAAATGCATAACAAGTTGTTACTTCAAAATTTAATTAAAGCTTTATTATCTTGTACAAAATATGTTTATAACAAGCTGACAAGTAATTTCCCTTTTAGAAATTCCTACACTTTTCTGCGACTTCCATGAGAAATAAAATTTCTGCAACATATAGATGTTAAAAACGTATTAAAATAGTATAGTATTTTTTTTTCTTTTTTTCAGCATAAATAAAAAAAACATAAAATCAAAAACGAGATTATCAAAGCTCAAGCCGAAGATAACAAAACCAAAAGATATTTTTACAGGCACATTTCATATTAGTAAAGTGTGTTCCAATAGTAACTGTGGTGAATTTAAATGCTAAAAAAACTAACTTTGAAAAAGAAAGTATGAACTGGGATTACAGTCTCTTTCCAAAACAGTTCATTAAGTACCAGTCTATCAGTCACAAGTTATTTTTCAAACAAAATGTTAATTTCAACATCGCTGAAAAATATTAATGTGGTTACTATTTAGTTGCTTCAAAGCAGTTCTTTTAGTAGAATATCTTTATTGAATTCTAAGTTATTTAAGAGCTCTAGCAAATATTAATATCTTATCTTCTTTAAATGCAATTTTCACAAATAAATATATTTATTAGGAGATCAAATAAATAAATCAAATCACATAAGGAAAGAAATTCAGTTTTGGATTAATTTAAATTATTTTTTTTTTCTTAAAAAAAATATTTTTTATTTTTTAAAACCATTAAAAGCACATTTACTAAATGTTGAATAAATGGCCTTAGTTTGATGTAATTAATGTAATATTTGGGTAAAGTAAGGTGTTGGTGTAATACTTAGCTGTAAATAATGTGATACTTTAGGTAAGCAACATTGAAAGGGTATTCATGATTTTAAGCAAATAATTTAAGCATATTTTCAAAATACCTACAATTAATAACTATATTCACCTACTAATTTATAAAAATTCAGGAATAATATCAATAATGTGGGATGAGTTGCCTATTTTTGTGAAAAAATCCTTTCATATCTGAATAAGGTAGTCTTGTGGCAATGATAAATTTTTGCCAGTAGAAATAGCATTGCTCACAAAAAGGGAAAGGAATTTTTAAAAATCAAAGGGGGGTGGATTAAATGCAATCAAAAATTAAAAATCAAGATTTTCCTTTTTTGGCAAGAAAGGGACAAAATCAGGAAAGAAAAAGAAAACTATTTCTGCAATTTTACAAAAAAGAAAAGGATTTTTTGAAAGCAGATTATATGGCTTTATTAAAATGGAATGTTATGGATGTCTCACTCCATGGGGGCATTCTTAACTGAAATTTAGTGTAAAAACACTAAATATGGGGAAAAAAAAGAATGTTCAAGTCATTCAAGGCGTGTATTTAAAGTTAATTTGATTTTCATGGAAAATGACTGCTGCCACCTCTCTTGTTCCACAAACTTATAATTAGCATGAATGTTTCTTTTTTTTTCAGATGGGCCAAGATGCTCAATAAATTTCTTGCTTAGCTCTTCTTGGTTCATTTTTGCCAGTGTATTACTGTTTTCATTCAGAATATTCATTTTTAATACTTTTAACCAGTAAAAAAGTATGTCATGTAAGAACATAAATTCAGGGAAGCAATGAAGCACATCACTTACACTGAAAGAAAATTCCAGAACGTAACGCATAATTTCCAGCAACGTTCGGAGCTTTCACAGGTTTCTGTGAGTTTCCTGTTTAAAATAGGTTTCTTTGCAAGAAGGTTCCTGAATTCAGAAGTGGCAACATCTCTGCTCTACGCTTTGTGTTTTGGCGGGTGCGCCATGACAGTTTAAAGGTTCGAAGCAAGCACAGCACTACTCGTACGGCCGGTAAGTAGATTAATTTTCATTCTTGTAGTGATCTTTCATTTTGAGTTTTACCTAATGAACTGTCTGAAACGTTTTTATAACTGTTCTGCAGTATTTTAACATTTGCTGTTTCTGTTATAGCAGCATTGTTTTTCCGACAAGGAACACGGATAAATATTTTTTAACAAAGATCGTTTCGCTTGGAACAGTAGTATATTTTAAAGCTGTTATTGTAATTGAGACCTATTTAACGGGGAATTTTAAAATTATTCTGAATTTTAAAAGGCCTGTTTCAGAATGTAATTTTGAAAAATGTTGGATACCCTATTTCTGTATTTGTTTTTGCATGTAATGTCTCGTTATAACTATAAATCCAAAAATCATTTTTTTTTTTTTTTATATATTGTATTACATTAGAAGGTAGTTTACGGAACCGCTGCATATTTAAGCATGTTATGTTTCTTTCAACAAGGCCAAATTTAAAATAAGATATTAAAATGTTGTTCTTATGCAGGTAAATATTCTTATGCAGGTCTGATGGTTTGAAAGTTAAATATTCATCTAGTTATATCTTGTTAATCTAGTTTAAATTATGTTTTCCAAGTTTTCTTAGTTGCATCTGGCATATGTATATGATTGTGATGATTAATTATAACCAAAAAAAAATTTTATGACGCGTACTTTTGTGTTGTATGCTATTTTATAAAATTTTATGCAACTTAAATGTTGCACATTAAGCATACTTTTTGAAAAATTTGCAATGCATTGAGCTGACACTTAATTATGTTTAAAGTAGGTTAAATTTTTGCGAGGCATTTATTTAGACCAAATGTCACAATAATGCGTGGTGTGCGAATAAGAAATCCGAATTATTATTATTTTAAATACAATTTTGGGACAGTAATAAATATTCAGCAGTAGTTAGTAAATACAATCTGTTTGTCTAGCTGTAAATCATCAAAAGCATTCAAAGTCACCTTCCTCATTAAAAACACTTAGGGATGTCTCGAGCAGCACTTTCGCCGAGTCGTAACGAGTACTCGACATAGTACCGAATCCTGAGTAGTTGTGAATCAAAAAGAATATTGAAATGAAAACATACATTTTAACTACATATATATAAACTAATAAATAAACTAATGACAGAAAATAAATGTAAGAGTTCCAAAATAGAATTCTTTAAACATTATAACTCTTTCTAAAAATCCGCTTCAAAAATGATTTTTGGCTGTAGTAAAAATTTATTCAATAATGTAAAATGCCTCATATTCATCCCCACGGAAAAAAGTCTATTTGCATTGTATGTTTTCATTTATTTTCTTTTCATTTTTTACTTTTTTGTAATTAATTATAAAGTGATATTTCAGCGAATCGTTAAATCAAACATGTTGGGCGCTACTCGTGCAGCTTAAGATAGTACCAAACAAAATATAAAAATGGAAAAAAATAGTCGAATTTGCATATGAAGTTTACCAATATATAAGCTGCGTAAATATATTTTATATACTTGAGTTTTTTTTTTGTTATTGCATATTACATACTTATATTGCATATTATTGTACTAATCAGTTATAAATTTTTCTAGTATTGGTAATCTTAAAAAAAATTATGAGATTTTTAAAACTACCCAGTAATGGCCAAGTACTTGGTACATTACTAAAAAAAATCCTACAGCAAGCAAAAGCTGTAAAGAATTCTCAGACTTTATTCGATTGGGGCAAAAAAACTAAATTATCTAATCAACAATAGAAAAATCCTATTAGGTATTGGTGTTTCAGATTTGAAGGAAAACACCATTTCTAGAGCTAAGTTGCTAGATACTGTAAACAATTCAGAAATCTACACTTACGCTGGCGAATAGTTACCAGCTGTACCAGTTATGTGTAAGTTTTTCATTTCATCAAACTTAGTATGCATCAACCAATTTTTGTGATGTGAAGCTCATGCCTCCATATTATTTAAAAAATTACTAATTATTTGTAGAAATGGCAAGATTATTCCAGGTATGGATTTTAACAAAACAAAACGCTGTGATGGCATCATCTGTAACCGTTTGAATGGAAGTTGGAACAGAAGTGGACGATTCTTTTCTTTACCAGCTAGGACTCTAGTTTATCTCCTCTCTGAAAATGATATGCTAAATATATTTTTGAGCATTTTATTGTGTTTATTAGTATATCTTTCCTTTAACTATAATGTATAAAGCTTTTCAAAATGCTCTGATTACACTAAGCTTGTTCTTTTGATGAAACTTCTTAAAGATATTTTGATTTGAAAGCTGACGCTTTTGTCAAAATATATTATATAAATTATATTATAATTTTAGCAGCAATAGCATTTTATAGTATGTTTTGTTCTTGAAAAGTGCCTCGTGTGTATATCATGTTTCCTATTGGTTAAAATCATTTGCCACTTGCTCTTTGGGGACTAAAGTTAAAATGCAGCCCTTTTAATAGCAATTAAAACTGCACATATTTTTAATATCAGACAATTTTAATTGTCTTGATGTAGTTTTTACTCTCAGAGAAGGGGAATAAGTGCATTGTGGCTTGCACAGTAAGAGCATGAATAGTATATCCTTTTTTTTTCTTTTCTAGAGACCAGGGTTACAATCCGAATTTCCAAATATTCCAACCATGCCAAATGTTCTTACACCAGAAGGGGGTAGCCAGAGAGATGCTGTTACAAATTCTTCAATTTTCATCCAGTGTTAGATGCATTGTGTTCATATCTGGATTATATTACTGCTGTAGGGTGAAATATTTGAAACCTATTTTAAAAATGCTTTACTTATATTGGCATCTTCGAAATAATTATTTGATTGAAATGAATCTGTAAAAAGCAATCATTCATAGCAAAAAACTCCCAATCATTTAAATTCCCCCCCCCCCCCCCAAAAAAAAAAAAAAAAAACTAAATCAATCTTCTTCTAACTATATACATTATTTAACTGTGATTAACTGGAAGTATGGTATGAATATAAATCACTAAATCTCATTTGAAACACAAATATTACAAATTGCTTGATGTTTTTTAAAAATTACATAGTATATACTTATTGCTCATGTAACTGTAATATTTTTCATTATTATTATGTAATTTTAGTTTAAAGGTACAAATCTAGTACATGATTTTTGTTTGAAACAGTTAAAATAGTTTCATTACTCGCAATAATCTATGAATTTCTACACATGTACTTTCAAACATATTAAAATGTAAAGCAGTAACAATATTTTCCAGTTCTTTTATTGCATTTTGTTCTCATATTTAGTATTTTGAGCATTCCTTGAAAACGAGGAATGCTTTTCTGCATCTTTTCACTTTTTAAATTTTTCTTTGAATGAGATTGTTCTTGGGAAGGTTTGACTCTATCCTCTTACCAATGCCAGTTAACAATGCGTGTAAGGAATATTGTTAATAATTTTCAGTTTTAAAATTTGATATAAAAGTCCCTTTTTTAAATTAGTTTTCCTCGGGGACAAGCTTATGGTCTGCGGTCTGCTGTACGACGAGTGCTGGCTTCAATGTTCAACTGTCATGGCGAATAATATCTGCTTTTCTTTCTACATTGGGATGAGCAAAATGTTTAATAGTTTAACAATCAATACTGTTTCAGGGGGAAAATGAGTTCGGAATTAATATTACAATGCTTTCATTAATTTGATTTTTATGTTTTATTTATTTATTTCAAGCTTATATATTGTTACATAAGGGTAGGTATTCATCTAATTATGTAATTTATATTTTTAAACTGGGGGGGGGGGGGGTTGAGAGGCATAATTTTCCCGAAAGTTTTGTGTTTAGAAAATGTTTTTGTACTGAGAATCAATTGATGTTCATACCATACTTCTAGTTAATCACAGTTAAATAATGTATATAGTTAGACCAAGTTTGCTTTAGTTTTTTTTTTTTTTTTTTGAGAAATTTAAATGATAGGAAGTTTTTTGCTATGCATGATTGCATGCAAGCTGAAAAACTGTGGGATGGCCTGCCACATTTTATAGATATGCCTCTTTTTTATTATTATTTTGTCAAGCAGTTTCATATAAAAATCACATTTTTATGTTTACTTATATGTAGGTGATGTGTGAACTTGGAGATTAAAAATGTCACTTAAAAATGTTTGTATTTGTTGTTTATTTTTTGTCTAAATTTGTTGTTTTTTTTTTTTTCTTTTTTTTGCAGAACACTTTATACTAAGATATTATTCTTGATCTTAACAAATAATAATTTTGATAACTTCAGTTTTTAACTTTTGAGCATTACATTAAACTATGGATATAAGGGTTATTTTATTTATAACATTTATGACTTGAGATTTCCTATGGTTGTACGAAATGTGGCAACAATTAAGTATCACTTCAGTTGATTTAATTGATAATTTCCTGAAAGCTTAAAATTTTTATTTTTAACAAAATACTCTTGGAAAAAATTAAACTTAAAGTGGTCACAGTTTTTTAAAAAATATTTTAAATTCTAAACTTGATATGTGCTATTTGCAGCTACTAATTTACAAAACAAATGTTTTCAATTTTGTCTCGACTTACACTAATAACCATGGAAATTCATCTTATTTCTTTTATACTTCATAAATGAATATTTTCCCTTAGAAATGGCAGAGAAGTGAAAAACAATTGTTAATAAATCGCTTTTTAATTGTTGCAAGCTTTTTCCTTCTTTTTTTAATACCTAAACGTCATAACATTTTATGTTTTAACATGATTATTAATTATTCATATTGCTAACAATTAGAATAAAATTAAGTCCTATTATATTTACAAAGAAATTATGGACAAGTTTGATTTTAAAATTAGTATGTTTACAGGAAAAAGAGTTCTTAAAACAGGTAATAAATAGGCTTCAAAAAGTTCAGATATGTACTCTACTCATTGCAAGGTAAGTATCTTGATTTTTAAACTACAAAGGTATTTTGAAGAATTCAAACAAGTTTCTAGAAATCCAATACTTATATCTGGAAACTACTTATATACTTGAGGGATGCTTCTAAGATATCAATATTATTTTTGATGATATAGCTGAAAATTAAATATCTTAAAACTTTTGCTAAGTAATTGTAAGTTTCATGAATTTCAAAAGTTAACTTCACAATGAGTTAACTTTTGAAATTCATGAAATGTACAAAAATTACTTAGCAAAACTATTAAGATATTAAGATTTATAATTGTTAGTTATATCATCAAAAATGATTCTGGGAACGGTACTGGCTTCTAGTGGGAAATTTTAGAATTCAGAAACATTCCAGGTTAATTCCAGGAAAGTTACTGGTTTTCTGTAGAAAGTTTTCCTAGTTATTCAGAAAGGTTCCTGGTTAATTCCAGGAAAGTTACTGGCTTTCTGTGGGAAGTTTTCCTAGTTATTCAGAAAGGTTCCTGATTAATTCCAGGAAAGTTACTGCCTTTCTGTGGGAAGTTTTCCTAGTTATTCAGTAAGGTTCCTGGTTAATTCCAGGAAAGTTACTGGCTTTTTGTGGGAAGTTTTCTTAATTATTCAGAAAGGTTCCAGGTCGATCCCAGGAATGTTACTGGTAAAAAATAGGCACATGAGGTGCCTAGCATATTCCTAGTAACGTTCCTGATTTCTTTTTACAGTGTACATTACGCCGGTAATTTCCATTATCTTTTGAACCATCATGTTATACTTTTCCACCTTGGTGAACCTAAACATAAAGAAATTATTTAAATAGTTTTAGCAACAATGACATGCATATTTCTTACATTTTATAACAAATTTTTTATACACAACTATGCTCTATCAAATATAATTTTCTAAGTGGTGCTTAAGTGAGTCGAGTATAGTTTTGTGCATTAGTTCATACTTTAAATATAGTGAATTGCTATTATAAGCAGACATTGTCTTTTTCATTCATAGCATCTGGTAGTTTAATTCTTCAATCAAGAGTCGTAAAATAGAATTTTAAAAAAGGTGCTGTTAGATCGATTAAACTATGCAAGAAAAAAAATTATGAATGACCATAAGGATTAAAAGTCAACACGATAACAAAAAATGTTACCACTTAAAGCCTTAAAACGTGTTTTTCATACTGCACCATTTGAATTCAAATATTGGTATTGTTTCTTCAATTGCATTTCATACGTTAACTTCTTCAAATATGATGGAACAGAGAATGGGATACTCCTGCTTTTATAAAGAATAAGTGAAAGAAATATTGTACTATTACCATCACAAAAAAAAAGTTGAAATACTAAAAAGAATTTATATTAAGGGACAGCTGTTCCAAATTTATGTGAAGAATATGGAAACGGAAAATCAAGATCCAAAAACATAAAGAGGACAAGGATGTTAGAGTTCTAGAAATATCCAGAATTTTTTTTTTTGGCTGAAGCCTTCAGATTTTTTTCTTTACTCCATCACCCTAAATTTTCTGCCCGTATTTTGGTTTTTCCTTTCAATTACATCAATATATATTTTTTGGTTAATTGCAGTAATACTTTTTAATTAATAGGCCTAATTTCTAAGCGCAAGTAAAGAAACGGATGCATTCCTTATTTTGCGCAACCTTTCTGCATCCTGTGCAAGAATCATATTTTTTTCATTTTAACTATTTTTGAAGTTTAATTAGGAAATTAATTATTAAGTTCAAAACTTCAATTTCACATTTTCATTGCTATTTTTTAAATAATAATGCTGCCGATTCACATATATAGCTGTATTGGCGATTGGTATGAATCCATCTCCCATAATTTCTATAATTCAGAAACGTCACCGTCCCGATGATTCCGAATAAAATACCTTGTTCTGCATTAACTTGTTTAAAGAAATGAAATCAATCACTTGATTCCTCGGAGCTGCATACAGACTTATCGGGTTTTAAAATATTTGGTATATTTTAATACCAAATACTCAGGTATGACCTGAGGTATTAAAATTTTTGGACACTAAATTACCATCCCTCTTCTGCTCTAAATTAGTGACTAATTTTTGGAAAAAAGTAAAAAAAAGTGATTTTGTTTTCAGGAAAAAGTGACGAAGCAACTATATTGTAAAGTAAATACAGTATATCGTTATATCGCGCTTGTCGGGGGACAGCAAAAAAGTGCGATATAACCAATGTCGTCAGAGCTTGAACTTAAAATTTTGGAAGGCATAGCAAAAGCGCGATATATCCGAATGAGAGATATAACGAGGGGTTACTGTAATAAGTTCTTCTAAAAATAAACAAGCCTACTTTCTTGCATGTGCTAACATTGATTTTCTAACATCAACTTACATTTCTATCTCAAATAGCTTAAGCTCAAAATTATTTTTAATATTTGTTTTTAACAATTAAACAGATTTCTGAAAAGAAGATATTTTACTTTTATGTAAAAAGAAAACCATTAATAAATGCAAAGGGATATCAAATTAATTTTCTCAAAGTGTTTGGCAGGTTTCAGTAAATTTCAACTATTTAATGTGCATGTGTTTATTTATACTTATTTTAGAATTATTTCTTTTTTTCTGGGAAAAATTTAACATGTAACTCTAAAAACATAGTAGAAACACATTCTAAAAGTGAATTACAGCAAAAATGTCCCTAAAATAAAATTTATATATATATAAATAGAGCAAGATAATTTTTTATAATACCTCACAATTGTCCCTAGTTTTAAGTATATTTAATGTTGAATTGTTAAATTACAATACTTTATGCCAGAAGAAATTTAGTTTAATTTTCAATTGTTCTCAAATAAACATAATTTTAAATGAAATTTTAAATTTACATCATATTTATGAAAAATAAAACTGTTTGAAGTTCTTAATTTTAAATGGAAAAAAAAACAGCCCATGAAAATTACTGACTTCATAACAAACACACAATGAACCTTGTATGTCAATAAAAAATCAATTGTAAGTATACAGAGAAATTAGTTTAGATTTTTACTCATAATTATTGTTATATTTCTTGGTGGGGGTGGGGACTATATTCAGGATCTTAAAATTTTTTAGGGGTTTTGTATGTGTTAAAAAACTATTTTTAGTCCGAGTGTTTTTTTTAAATAATAAGGTTCGAATTATTTCTGTTGATACTTGTTTTTTGAATTGCTCAAAAAGACCTGTAAAATACTCAAATCAAATAGCTTATTTCTTTCAGTACAAGGTTACAAAAGCTCTTCTTGATAAAAAGTTTTGAAGTAAATTCACTTGTTAGGCCTGGATTTAAATAAGACAGAGGCTAAAGCTAAGTGTGTGACCTATTCAAAATTAAGCAAAAAATTGTTAAATTAAAAAAAGAAATATAACATGGGTATGAAGTGTTAGGGCGAAGATATTTTTTACAGAAAATGTTTTGTTGAAATCAAATTTTCCCCTCAAAAGTTATTACCATATACACTTATGTTCAGATCAACTCTTAACTTCTTGAAGGGAAAAGTTGAATAAATAAATAAATAAATAAAACATAAGTGTTTATCCATAAATTAAATGATTTCTCCAAGCATGATTGGTAACATCTGCAATTTGGTAAATACAGTCGAACCTTGTTAAACCGCCAACCTAAATGTCGGACCCAAAGTTGGCGAAATTCGAGGGTGGCAGTTTAACGAGATTTCAACAATCCTTTCAAAGATGCCTGTTTTTATGATATTTTTTCAAAGCATGCTTTTTTTTTCTTCTTCAAACTGAAACTTGAATATTAATACCAACTTGACATTTAAAGATTAAATTAAAATTGCACAAATAAATAGAAAATAAACTTACCAGTCAAAGCAGTTTTTTTTTTTTTTAAATTACTTTATTTTTAACACTATGTAAGGATTTTTGTATCCCTACCCATTTTCGTTTTTACTAAAATTTGTATTCGATGGTTCTATGGTTATTTTTATTTTATTTCTTTATTTATCAGAATGACGAAAAAATGATCGGCAATATATTCCCGACTTGCGCTTTTAAAATTGGTTTTGCTTTGAAAATCGTAACTTTTTCTTGCACCATTTTGATAAAAGTATATCATGTTCATTCAAATTGGATAGCAAAGTTTCAACTTGTAGCATCCAATGAATCTAATATATTTGCAGAGTTCGTGGAAGATTCAAGTATGCCTTGCCCGATCTTGAAGATAAATGATTCCAAAAGACTTTGTAAAAACTATAACATTTATTTAACCTTCAAAAAAAACAACAACATTGTTAAAAATAACCTGAAGCCAAAAAAAACTGGTAACTTTAAAATATGACTAGCATCGCGAGAATCGGGCTTTTATAGCAAACGCTACATTAGCAAAGGCTCTTTCGAGCAACGAGCCAATAACTTAGTGCTCATTCGATGCGGTTACAACATGGTTGAGAAAAAACAGAAGTGCTTCCGTCGACCAGAGCTTCCTCTTAAATACACACCTTCATAAGCATAACGTAATGTCGACAGAGTTCTAAAGCAACCAATAATGAGAGGTTAGCATGTGGCATGTCCGCCTACCTCCTCGGCCAATCACGGCTGACTAGTTACGTCACTCCCAACATGCACAGCCATGTTGATACGTGATTTCCTACATACTAAACGTTTATGGTCGACGATGTTTCCAAACCCCTGCTTTTACTCGCAAAGTAAGTTTTCAAAAGAGTACTAAAGATTAAACGTTTATTTAGTAAATTAATTGTAGATGTAGAGAAAAATGTTTTTAGCATTAAGGCTAACACATTTTTGCAAAAGAATAAGGTGTTATACACTAATAAAATTCTGATCAGGCACGCCTAAAGTGCTGTGTATCACAAGAATAATCACTTTGGAACTGGGTTTCATGCATCGCCAAAAAAAACAACAACACTAGATGAAGCATGGTATAACACAAAAGCTAACATTTAGAGGTTGATGAGCATGCGTTTGTCAGTCGACAATTTTGAACTGGAGTTTCTCGGAATTAGCAGAGCAGTTTACATTGCTTTTGGTTCGCAATTCCAAGAAAACAGAGGGAAATTTGGGTGGGTGGGGGGGGGGGGGGGGTGGACATGCATGCAGAGGCTAAGGGGGGGGGGGGGGCAAGGAGGGACATCTGTCCCCGGGCGCAGCGTCAAGGGGCGCCAAATTACTGCTAATTTATAGTATTTTTAAATGCAAAAAGAAAATTATTTGATCTGAAGAGATGTAATTATGTTCGACAAAAAATAGGGAACACCACAAATCATAACGGGAATGATCAATGCAGCACAGGAGGGCGTGGGAAATCAGACAAATAACTTTGCAAAGCTAAAGTTTCACATTTTTCTCTTAAAAGAGAATGGTCACTAATAAAAATGAAAGTTAAAAGGGCTGCTTTTTAGAGCTATTTATCATTTAGGAAGCATAAAAGTTTTTAAAAATTTTCTGTAGGGGCGCCCTTGGCCCCCAGGGGCATGGGAGGGAGCGCACAATTTTCACTTGTCCTCGGGTGCTGAAAACCCTAGCTACGACTCTGCATGCATGTTTCCACAGCTCAGTTCAGGGTAAACTCCAACCTTTCAAGAGAAGAGGGTACAAAGAACGGCAGAGCTGGGAAATCTCAAGAACTGAAAGGGGGTGTGCGAAATCAACGTTTCCATAAATTTACTCTAACCAGGGACTTGTTGGAACATTGGAAACAATACACCTTGGTGACTGGGTGTGAAGGGGCAGAGTGTCAGAGAGAAGAGAGATAACATAAACTGGACAGCTTAAAGTGGCATTCTTTTTTAACTGCTGATCATTCAGAGATAGGAACATGTGATGTACTCATGATTTCGATTTGAGTCATGTGGTCGCTGGCTGTTGTAAATGGTTTGTTTCCCATGAATTCTTTGGCATGAATTTTCAAGATGGCGGTTTAAACAGTAACATTATCATAGGCTAATTCCATGTGTGACTTACACTACATCAGAAGACTTTTTACGCTTTACATGATACATTTTGGACAAACATTTACATGTTAAAAAAATGTGATGTATGGTAAATTAATTACACACATGTAAATTATTTTTAACAACTCTTAAATTTTCAATAGTCGTTTAATTTCAGTTTTTAAAATTAGTTTTGTTATGATGTGACTTACACTACATGAAAAGAAGTTGCGATTTTTCAGAATTTTCATTTTAATATTTCTTCCAAACGAGACATTCTTGAAACTTTTTTTTTGCAGTTTCTGTGCTATAGAGCTGCAAGTTTAAGAGAATGTAATTAACATTAATGAAGGTTCTTTTAAAAATTTTAATTTAATTTATTCTGTGTGTCTTACACTACAGTGGAATCGTGACTTACATTACACATTGATTAACACATTAAACAATCCCATTAAAAATTTATTAAAGTTGAAATGGGTAAATTTTAAGTTACTTCTTCAATCAAAATTTGGTTCTGGTAACTTCATCGTCTTCTTTCGATGGCCAAATAAAATGGTTTATTTTCCATTTCAGAAACTTAACCTTTGCAAAAAACTTCTCTCTACCTATGATTTGATCAGCAAAATGCTTAACATTTTTTTTTTCTTTTCAAAGGGTACTAAAACCCAATCACCAACAACAAAGGTAATTTATTTCCTGTGGTGTCATTGGTAATGTTATCATTAAAATCTTCAGGTTTCAAATTTTCAATTTTTCCTGTGATAAGGTTCATTTTCAAAAATAATTTGGCTTCGGGAAACGTTAGCTACTTTTAGCTCATAATCTTTAATTTTAAAGATGCAATGCATTTTTCTCGTCCCAGAAATTTGATATATTTGTCTTCCTGAAGGTGCACATAGTTCGTCAATAAAGGCTTTTTCCTCAAGGATTTTACTTTCAGTAACCATAAGAATGGTAATATTTTTGCACAGATTCTTTGCTGAAGGGAAAAAAATTTCAGCAAAACGAGGATCTATTTTCCTTGAAAGTGTGGATTCCTTTATTCTGTGTTTCACAATTCCATCAATAGGTCCCTTGCCATGACCTGTGGCTGAAAAGTGCCACTCTGCAAGCACTGCCAAACAAATTGAAAATCTGTTTCAAATATTGGCCTGCCCCATTTGATTGATATATGACTTTTGAAAGGCTTCCCCAAGAGTCATACATAGATATTTCTTTTGTAATTTTAACTTTTCTCCATTTGCTTCTTTTATAATAACATAATCCTTAGTTCCAGGTGTCGGGTAGGAGATGCTGTCCTTTTCAAAAATTTCTGTTACTATTGATATTGTTTCTTCACAGAGCTCACAAATTTTTGGTTTGCTAGATGTTGGTTGAACAATATCTGGTATCAGTTGATAAGCTACCTTTTTCACCAAAGCTTTAGATTTGTTAGGACTTCGTGGCATTTTTTTTTTTCACCTTTGCAAGGGCCTTCTCCAAATAAAGAAGGACTTTTAAATGCTTTACGTGGATAATTCAAATTTGAATTCTGTGCATCCATGACAGCTTTCTGTACTTTCTTTGCACTATATCTTCTCATTTCTTCCCTCTTCTTTACTTCCAAAGCTTCTTTCTCATCAATAGTCATGAATTTTTGTTTTTACATTGTCTTTCTTTTTGCTTCTTAGATCCTTTTTCTTTAAAAGCTTCATTATTTACATTTGCTTTTAACCTGTCTCTGTGTTATTTCTTTCTCTCAGATGCAGTTTTTCCCATATAAAGTAAAAGTGAGACAACATTTAAACGTTTTAATATAAATCACTTTAATGACGCATGTGAATGTGACTTACTCTACAGTATAAAAAAGTTTAATGTTCAATAAATATATTTATCGTTTAAAAATTCAAAATTGTACTTTTACAGTCATCATCATAAAGAAAGAAAATTGAAAAAATTATGAAAATCTGACTTTGTTTAGAAACTTAACAAAAACTTTTGTTTGTTTCTTGTGACTTACTCTACAACAATTTTTTAAATTTCTTTTTCATAAAGGAAATGATAAAATCTAAATAATAGTATCAACAAATATTTTTATACATGATTTAAACACTAAATTTTTAATATATACTCTAAAAATTATTGTAAGAACTTAACTTAAGTTTGAAATCAGAACTTGAAAATCTTCCAAAAATCAAAACAACTTCATAAGTGCAGAGCAGCCATTTTGAAACCATTCAAAACCATGTTGTTGATTCAAAATTTATTAAATTCCAACATCTCTATTGCACATACAGAAAATATAACTTCCCCATAAAATATTTTTTTAATCACTCAAAGGATAATTTTTCATGGAATTAGCCCATACAAATGATACAGATTTGGCTGAAAATGAATGGCGGTTGGCGAACAGCAGGGTGGCGGTTTAGTGAGGGAATTTACATTATATTTCTATAGAGCAAGTTTTTTCATAGCTTTTCTTGGCGAGCTGCGAGGGTGGCGGTTCGTCGGGGGGTGGTTTAACGAGGTTCAACTGTACATTTCTTTCCCACAAATGTCGTGTATAAGTCAACCTCTTGTTCAGCTCTGAAATTCTGATAAAAATGCTTTGATTTATACAAAAATATGTATTGTGGGAGGGATAAACACGCGGAAGGAAGAACACGGGCAGTCCGACTAGCAAACAAGTCTTTTATAATTTCAAAAATCCATAATTTTTATTTTCTGACTTATTTTTGCTTTTAAAAATACTGTTTACAAAATATGGAGTTTTATTTTGTGCTTTACTTTATTATTTTACTTTTACAGGAAAGTAAGCTGAAAATAACACTTTATATATAGAAAGTAAAGAACAGCAGAAAACTGATCACTTAGTAATTTTTCATACATTTTGAATACAATAAGTTTAATTAAAATTATATAAATGTATTTATTAACTAGTGAAAGTAGCTAAATAACAGTAAGGTAGTTTGTATTTTTTTCCCTATGATATACCTTAACCCTTAAAGCGTTTGCGACATAGAATTCTGTCACCCAGTGATGTACCTAAAAGCGCGTGCGACGTAGAATTCTGCCACCCAGTGAAGTATCTAAAAGCGCGTGCGACGTAGAATTCTGCCATGAGATTTCTGGTCCAAAAGCGTTTGCGACGTAGTTTTTCGTAGTGCTTTCCCCTTCTTTTCAACTTCAAAGGTGACAACTGCTGACACTGGGGGTGTTTCCCTTGTCACTCACAGAAGTGGACCGCGTGCTGATCTTTCAGAGTAGAAGGGGTATTCGGGTTACACATTATAGAATAAAAGTGTTTGTATTTAAGTGATTTTTAATGACCATGCTCATACTTGCGCTATTTTTATTATTTTATACAGTGAAATCCAAATTCTGCAATGAACTGGAAGGGACCGGAAAAATACTTCGTTAAGTTATGGTTTAATTTGTTGACAATAACTAAATGAATAAAATAAAATAAAAGGACATTGATAAAAAAAACACCCGTAGCTATTTATTTTGAATAAGGAATAAATTAAGACTTGATTTTGTTGAGTTTTGATTCAATCAATCCATCCTAAATTTCGTCAAGCTATTTCAGGTTTTGTTGAAAACTTTTTGTATTTCTCAAAACAAAAGAACAACAAATATATTCAGAGTTTCAGCATTTATGTGATTTTTAAATGTTAAAAAATGAAGTCGGTGCTTTTGGTTTTTTTAAGTAAAAAATGAAAGAATTTCTTCCATAAATGTTAGTGTAAAGCTTTTTTGAATTGCTCAAAAATTGACCTTATAAATCCAAAGCAAAAAAACCCGGTTTTGTTCATGTTCTTAGATATTACTGCTAAGTTCTTTTTTTTTACTGCCCAAAATAGGCAAATAATTGTTCTAATTAGAAAAACTATGAGAATGACGTATCGTTGTGAGATCCTTTGAACCACAAAATAATGTGCTTCAAATTGGGTTATTTCTTCCAAAATTATGAAGGAGACACATAGACATACTGTTACACACATATTTCTCATCTCAAAACCTTAGTTTCAACTTTCTTATTTTTCAATCTTTAATTATTTAATGTATTTTTGACTTTCATTTTTCCCTTGGAATATTTTTGTGACACAATGAGCTATTTCATTGTTTTTCACTTCAATCTTTCAATCACAATTTATTATATGCATCAGGTTATAGAAAACCACAAATGCCCCCCCCCCCCCCCCAAATAAAGAGTAAATAAATAAATAGTAGCTAAAAACTGAAACATTCAGCATAAAAATTATTTACGGACAACATGCAGTGATTGATTCCTGTGGCACTTTTAGCTACTGTGCTAAGTTGGAAAAAGCAAAAGCAATCCTCACATGGATGAGATTGTACAGAAAACTTACGAAAATTTGTAAAATTCAAGGCAATTTGAAAATACATTTATAGTGGAGTTCCTACGATGCATTTATTACTTCCTGTGAAGGTCTACATCGATTCTTTACATGCACCAGACACTGGCGTAGATGGGGAGGGGGGGGGGGGGGGGTAATCCCCTGAAATCGTGAAGATTGTCCAGAATTTCTCCAACTTTTCTTGGAAAACAATGAAATTAGTTCCCTCCCCCGAAGAACCGATCCCTGAAATCCGTGTCTTGCTACGATAATGGAACCTGATAATTATTGAATAGTTTAATAAAAAAATCAAGGCAAAGTATGAAGTATAAACTTGCTGAATATTTCTGAAACTACATAACTGTTCATATGTAGAATATAGATCATGGGATTTGCGGCTTCCCCCCCCCCCCCCTCCAAGTTAAAACACTGAGTGAAAAGAGATTTTCGAAACTGGAGCAAACCGGAGAGAAAAAAAAAAATATTTTGCTACTCTACACTGCTCCGATTTTTTTCCTTACTTTGAAATTTTTGGTCATATTAAAAAATTGACAAAAAAGAAATAAATGGTGAGTTTATTAAAATTATTTGAAGCATGCAGCAGAGTAGGAGCAAGTGTTGAAGCATTTCAACTCAAAAACGTGACTGACTCAGATTCCTGATAAAAAGGCTTTATTAACGACATATAGCAGTAAAAAATTTTTGGGAAAAAACTACTTTTAAGCCCCCTAAAATCCGCCCGACTCCAATTCCACAGCCTAGGTAATTTAAATATTAATTGGATAAAATTATGTGCTTCTCTAACGGATTTTATAAAAATTGTTTTTAGTTTGATGGATTATTTAATTTTTTTAATATCTTTTCATTATATAAATGAACAAAATTTGATAGGGGTAACGCTCCAGTGGTGAACATTTACAGTCTTATCAATCCAACCATTTCATGTAGAAAAATGAAGAGGTCTTCATTCATTCATTTATTTATTTTTACAGTTTAATGCGACCACCAATAAACGTTTCAGCTTCAAAAGCATTAAGAATTCAAGAAATTAAATGAGACTTATTTAGCTTTTTTCAAAATATTATTTTTACACATGCAACATCTTTCTATTAAGCAAACAGAAGAATAAATGAAATCATGCCGTTTGCGCTAATACAGAAAAATTAATTTGAAATGAAGATGGTCAAGGTCAAACACATGTTGCTACGTACACTCGAAAGAGCTTTCTATCTGAAAAGGGGTGGAAATAAAAGAAATTCTCGGAAACCATTCACTGTAAACCTAGTTGAATTGAAGAAAAAGCTCGCTGTCAAACACTTATCAGCACCTCCTCCCTTTATTCTTTTTCCCTTTCTTTACACCCTTGTGTGTTGCAGTTGCACAGTAACAGGCTTCAAGAAAATAAAATAAAGCAGGACTTTTGTATTTGACACTTTTGTAATAATTCATATGAAGAAACAATGGAAATATGAAAATTTATTTTAAAAAATTTTATATATTTTTTTTTTTTTTTCAGTAGTGAGGGGAAAAAACGGGGCATTACAAATGAACTTTTGTCAAAAAATTAAATTTTTATATTTTGCTGGTAATTACATCCATTTCAATAAACTTTGGAGGCATAAGGACAACTTAATCATTCTACGCCTGTTCAAAGACCATTATTTAATTTATTACTTTTTATTTTCATATCATTTTTTATTGGTACCCATTCCTTTATGTATTACAAAGCCTAGTTCAATTCCAGATGAAGCTACAATTACAAAAAATTTTAAAATTTAAGGTGTATTGGATATAGTGCTTTAAATGTTTTGTGCCCAACAAAGGGAATCTAAAAAAGTAAAAATCAAGATATTTCCGACAATTTCTTCTAACAATCAATTATTGACTTAACTTTCCATAGCTTATTTTTTCTCCCCCTTTTAAAGCACCATTGTTAACAACTTTTATGGTTGCAACAGAGAAAAAAATACACGTCCATCCTCATTGCAGGATAAATAATTGTGACACAGCTACTGATTTTCGAAAATGAGAGGATTCACTGCGTAGTGATGAACAAAGTATATTCCAAATAAAGTTTTAATTTTAGAAAAAACTGAGAAAAATGGAAAATCAAAAAATGAATTTTTAAGTAAATGAGGGCAAACGTACTTTAAAAATTAAACACATTTTTAAAATACATTGTGAAAGCTGAAATTGAATTTGAATATAATGGGAAAAAAAGTGTATAGTTCAAGTACAGTAGAGCCTCGGTTATCCGAGCCCCGATTAACCGAGTTCCGGGTTAACCGAGTCACATTTGCCCTTCAAAAAAAATTTTTTTTGGCGGCCGATAGCGGCGTCACTGACTGACGTCAGTCATCCAATTATTTTCTGGTGATATAAAGACCTAGAACAACTGTTAAACAGAAAACAATATACTATATATTGTTTCTTCAAGAGACAACTTTAACTGGAACATGTACTCTACTGATGTGTACATATAAAATTAGATATTTATGTACGTAACGTCATTTTTTCATTTCATAATACATGTACAGTAAAAGCCTTTTTTTACATCTTTGACTACATTTTCATTCATTTCAACCCATGTTTCCCTCTCGATTCGGACTGAGTCCGTGTTATCCGGATTTTCGAATATCCGAGGTACCCTCAGTCCACATTACCTCGGATAATCGAGACTCTACTGTACATGTATTTCTTCAAAATCTTTTTAATTTATTTCGTGTGGGATCCCTTAATGCCCCCAAAAGGTGTCCTGAGGTGGTGGATACTTAGCCCCCCCCCCCTAGTAGTGACACTACTGTATATATGTGCGTGTGTGCGCGTAGACCATGATTAGGGCAGATTTATTCCCCCCCCCCCCCACCTACACACAGGGCTCGATTAAGACAGTTGGGGGCCCAAGGCACAACATTATTTTGGGGCCCATGGTACAAAAAGTAAAGATACTGGGTATAATGTATAAAGTTAAATAAGCCTGGAGATTAGTCCATTAATACTGGGTTCATACCCAATTGGCAAGGGGGGAAAAGCATCTACTGACATGACATCCTACTATTCTGCATTCTATATTGTTTTTATTCAATATGATTTTTGTGTTATTCATTAAATAAGCAAACTTTTTGAACACACAATATTTCAGATTGATTCTGGATTTAATAAAACTTGTTTTCTGGATTAGATGGATGATTTTATGTGTCACAACAATTGCAGTATTTTTAATCCTTGTTTACACATTTTTCAAATCCGTGTCTTTTAAATGAAAAGACGTTAGTAAAAAGTAATTATTACAGCAGAAAACAATTAATCCTTTCACATGTAACCTTTTTCAGTATTAGAAAGTTGTCTATATAAGCTATTTACGAATATCTGATGCATGTTATGTAACGTATGAATATATTTTGAAAGATGAGCTTCAGAAGGTACTTGTGTTTGACATCCACACGATATATAATGGTACCACTTTTTATACAACAGGGACAAAAATTTGAGTTTGCTTTTTTAGGTAACATTAAGAAATATATTTTAATAATATGTTTATTAGCCGTAATATACAAATCAGTGTTAGTCAACCTTTTTTACAACACAAGCCACATCTACGTAACAGTTATTTAGCGCGTCGTTTCTAACGTGAAGTTTTGTTTTTGTTTTTTGACAATGTTAATAAATTGTTTTTAGAAGATTTTATCACTGCAAAATCAAACTACAGCTACTTTTGATAAAGGAAAAAGTGCTATTTTAAGGTGTTTCTAAATTCGTCTTTATTATAGCGATGCCTATGACTTAAGTGCTTATAAAATATATACACGCCAGGTTAGCAGAATTATATTCATAATTCGTTTCCATCAAACTTTAAACCATATTTCATCAAATAACCGTTACTCATCAAATAAACGTAATTTTATTTACAGTATTGCACCCATACTTTTGCTTTAAAAAATTTTCTTTCTGAATTTGTTTTGATTCATATTTATCATTCGTAATCAATGACAATAACGAATTCACAATTTCTAGATTATATTACTTTTTAGGCTTCAAACCTTTTTCCGAGTTGTTGAAAGATTACAGTCTTTCTTAGAGGTGGGGAATATTGATTTTCGCGTCATATATGTTTTTTTTGGCAAGAAAGAAAATAAAACTCAGTATAATAGAATCATTTTTTAAAAGTTACAACTAACTTATTTTTACCGTAAAATAAATAGCCAACTGTAGTTTGATATTAAATAGAAACAAAAGCTGCGACTGTAATTTTCTCCAATTTTAGTAATTCATGTTCAAATGAATGAAACACAATGATGTTTTCATTTCTAACTTTTCAACATTTAGGGAAATTTCAAGATAGAAACAGCAAACAAGAATACTCCTTGAGAATAGAACCCGGGTGTGAATACCGGGCTGTGAAAGGGTTCGACATTACAATGGAGGGATTAGCTTATTGATTGACAGTAGAGACCCGCCCCAAGGGGGGAGGCGAAAACAGGCACGCGCTTTTAGAACCAAAGCCACAAGAGCTTTCTTGGAAAGAAAGTTGCATTCATGAAATTTTCTGCCCCTCTTTTTCGCGCAGACAAGTAAAACGAGGTCCACGCTTGAAGGGTTAAAAAAGTCTGCTAATATGAAAGAAATAAAAAAAAAAGTTTGAAAATACAAATAGTTACAAAACTTTCACTTCCTTAATGACAAAAAAACAAGCAGAAATATTTATACATCTTTTCCATTGTAAAATAAACAATTTCTTTTTTCACACGATCAGCTATTATGGAAATTCCCGAACCTGCGGTATTCAAAATTTTCCAAACTTTCATATAGTCCGACTTGTGCAGGTAAGTTTACACTCAATCCCCTAAAAAAACATCATTTTTAGACTAAATTGTTTGACTTATGAACGTTGAAAATGTTACTTGTAACGGAAACTATGTATTTTTAAAGGTATTTTCAAAAAATTCGTATTTTTATTAAATGGGCAAAAAAACGCGAACTTTTCAAAAATGGCGGGAAATTCACGAAAAAATTCCCGGCTCTTTGCTCCCAGATAAGAGGTTCTGTACTGTATTACCTGCCATTATTAGAAAAGCAACTGATTATAATACATCAACTCAGCTTAAAAAAATAAAAAAAAATAAAGCACTACTCTACATATGAATCATAATACGTATAAAAGGTCATTTCGTTTTTAACAGCACATTATATATTGCAGTCTAAAAGCCACTCTACATGTTATGACAGTTGGATATAAATTCTAACATTTTATCTTACTTGAGTTTGGTTGTAAGATCTGCCTCTTGATTTTCTATAGGCTCCACCAAAACCACACCCTGTTTGTTCAGTACAGCTTTCAACCAGGACCTAAAAATTAATATATATATATATATATATATATATATATATATATATAAACAGCAAAACAATTAGTATTTTTTTTATGTCCGGGCACAAAGAAAATAATAAGCAGTCTCCATGATTACTTAATAAATAAATGGAAAAAAATGGATCCCCCTACACTCATTCAAAATTATTCTGGGATTTACGGCCAATTGAAAGCGTAATTCACATAGCATATCTTTGAAAGTGTAATTTACTTTTAGAACATATGAATTGCAAAAATAGTACTATAAAATATACCCTTGCATTTTGCAATTTATAAGACAAAGATTTTAACTCTATAACTTTTATCTTCCTTTCTTAAAATATTTTTTTGAACAACATCAAGAGAAAACGCAAGCAGGTAAAAGTACAATGAAACCTTGATAACTCGACACCTTAAGAGCACACTAAAACACATCGAGATAAGCGGGTGTCAAGTTACTGAGATTCCGTAATTTCAATTGCTAATATTGGTCTGTATTATTATTACCATTCAAGTAAAAAAAGACAATTTCAATGAATGAAATTATCCAAATCTATTATTTATCAATTATTATCATTATTTTGAAAAGTTATATATTACAAATAAATACATAAACATAGTATATCAAATCAGAATACCTCATGAGAAAAAATCTATAAATTTTGTTTGTTTTTCCCTCTGAACAGAAAACAAATTCCTCAACGCTATTAAGCTTGCTAATTTGCAATTCACACTTTTATTGTGTTCGTAGAAAGCGCTGGATGATATCTATAGCTTTCAATGCCTCGTGCTTAGATGGAGCTGCAACTTGGTCATCTTCATCAGAACTTGATCCGTTTTCAGCATTTAACGTATTTGCAGTTTGATTTATAGCTTCTAAGATACAGTAAAACCCTGTTATACCGTGCCTCAGTATACCGCAGAATCGGATATACCGCGGTGACTATCATGTCCATTGACGTTTAAACCACCCTTTAATATTGTCATTTCAAGGAGATTCCTTATTTACCATTGTAAATAAAGCCAGCTCGAGCACACAAATATTCTAGCCAAAAAGCTGCCATCTATGTTATAATAGTGAATGTTAGTAAATTATAAAAGTTAAAGTTTGATAGTTCCCAAGGTCTTGGACATTTGAAAAAGTAAGGACGGAGAGGATGAAATATGTTGCAAGATTTGATTTGAATGCAACACACAAAACAGGGGAAAAACAGCTTTCCATGCTGCCATCCCCCCCAACACACTAACAAATAAAGTCCTATGGTAATAGGGCTGATGTACACCCCTTTTTCTGTCTTTCAACCTAGGACACTATATAGCTTGATTTCAAAATTGGGTACAATCGCCGTGACTGGCTCCGACTTCTTTCTTTTGATATTAGGGGAGCTCAATCTGTCAGCAACTGTTCAGTTCAATGCTTAACTAACTTCCACTTTCAGAAGTATACCTTTGTATTCCAGATTCTTTAGCGTTCCTAAAAAGTGAATATATTTTCCAGTCTGAGTATGTGTATGCAGGCTTAAAACATTGTTTCTTTGAGAAGTGCATTCCTCCCCTTCCAAATCTAATTTTTTCTTAGGACCTCTTCACAATCCCATATTGATAACATAAAGCTATTTTTAAGCCCCCTTTTTCTCGGAACAGTTGGTTTATAACCCAAATGTTCGCTAGACTGATTTCGCAGTTGAGATGTGTGCTTCGTGCACAGCAATTACAGTAAATAAAATAGCAGCAAAGAAGGAAAGAAAAAATTATACTATACCAGAAAAGTTACAAACGATTGATAAAGTTAAAAATGATGCAACAAAAATGAGTATTATTTTGCAATATGGTTCTGCGGTATAGTTCCACTATACCGCGGTTATGTTATAACGCGGGTGCCAAGCATGTCCCCGATACCCGCGTTTTAATGAGGTTTTACTGTATCTCTATTTTCTAGAGGTCCTGAAGTGATCAGTCCAGAGTCAATATTCATACATTCATCACAAATGGTGACGAATATGTGAATTTGTGACTTATATCCCTATTCTCCAGGGTACAAGGGGAATCTTCCAGGAATACTTTCCAGAAAAGAATTGATTTATTGATGAAAAACCACTGTAAAATTCTCAGAATTGTACACCGTGAAAAAATACAGGAAGAAAAAGTTAACAAGGATACAAAATAGAGGTTGACTTACAGGGTGTTTGGATTCGTCCATCACACTTCATTTTGCATAATTTCATTTGCGCATGTGCATTTTTTCAGCTATATATAGCTCGCCGCCAGGTGCGGTTCAATTCCAATTTCAATTCAATTCATTCAATTGTATGCTTCGACTTTCGCCGCACGGACGTGCAAAAAATAAAGACCTTAATTTGAAACTGAGTTATGTTTGATTCAAGAAGTTAAAGCCACCCCGTTCCTGACAAAAGTCGATCCCTTAAGCTGGGAAAACATTGGAGGTTCCACCGAGATTTTCGTCGTGGTTTTCATCTGATCAGAAGTAAGAAGTTTCTTTTACTTTTACAATGGAAGCCGCAGAATTCATCAGACTGCGTGGCTACGAAAAAGCGGCTCTGACCCGTATTGAAACCTTTTTAACCACTGCCAGCTCTGATACGAATTCAGATAGCATTAACAATTGACTTGTCAGGTTAGAAGAAATATTTGCTAAATTACTTGAGTACGACGCTGCTTTACCTTCAGATCAATCTGAAATTGAAGAGCTTGAAAATCGTTATTTCGTCGCAAAAGCGGGTCTTCAAGAATTATTGAAATCAACATCACGTGTTGATCAAATTGATCCAAATCCCAGTTTTCTAAACGCAAGCTTTGGAAACACTTTAAATTTTCGATTGCTTCGATTGAACATACCTGTTTTCAATGGTGATTATACTCAATGGCTTAATTTTAAAGATTTGTATCAAGGTATTGTTCACAATAACAATACCTTATCTAATATCCAAAAGTTTCAATACTTAATCGGATTATTAGGTGAAGGTCCCAAATCAATTTTCCAACACATTCCCGTAACAAACGCTAGTTATGAGGGAGCTTGGACGAAACTCCTCAATCGTTACAATAACAAAAAACAGATCACTAATACTCTGTTAGCTACCTTTTTCGTGCAAAACGCGATTACTGAAGCTAATGATTGTAACTTGAGGTCTCTTGCTGACACTTCCGAGCAAGTTGTCAGAGGTTTAAAATGCGTTGATGAAAAGGTTACTAAACCGGATATTTGGATAATTTATATGCTTTTAAACAAAGTTGATCCTGAAACTCGTCGTTTATGGTCAGATAGAAAAGATGAGACTGATTATCCGCCATTTGATAATTTCATACAATTTTTAAATGATAGAGCATCAGCATTGGAAAATTCAAAAATTGACTCCTCAAGTCAAAAGGACACAAAAATAATGCGAATCGTGCTTGTTATTCAAAATGTCCAAAATGCAAGGATTTTCCTTACTTGACTAAATGTTCAAGTTTTAAAAATTTGAATCCTGCATCTCGCAAAATGTTTGTGATTAAAAGAAATCTTTGTTGTATGTTTCTCTGAAAAACAATTTAAACAAAGTTCTGTACTTCACAATTTACATGTAGATTTTGTCATCTCAAGCACAATTCTCTTTTACATGAGGAAAATCTAGGTTCGAATTGTGCAAAAACGGATCAACAATGGAAGTTCGACCCTAAATCATCAAACCTGATCCAATGTGAAATTGCGGTAAATCCCAATCAATTAAATAAAGCTTTGCTTCCAACAGCCGTAGCTTCAGTTAAAGATGATAGCGGTAAGCTTGTTAATATTCGCATTCTTCTTGATTCGGGATCCCAGGCTTGTTTCTTATCTGAATCATTTGCTAAGAAAAACAATCTTAATTATGATTCAAAGGCTAAAATAAGTGTGTTCGGCATTTCGTCCACCACACTAACTACCACTCTAGGTAATATGGATTTATGCATCTACTCAAAGCATAATAAAGATGTTAAATTCGAGTTAAAACATTTATTTTAAAGTCATTGATTGCCTTTGAACCTTTGTACAAAATTACGACTCAAGATCGTAAGCTATTATCAGGGTTACAACTAGCTGACAGTGATATTTCACAAACAAGTGAAATTGATTTAATCATTGGAGCCGATAAGATTTTTTCGGTAATACTCCCAGGTCAAGTGCTGCGCGACACTGGAGAGCCAATAGCTCAAAATACCCGTTTAGTTTGGGTTATAACGGGGAATCAAAAAACAAATCAGTTAGCTAATCTTATGCTTGCAAATTTAAATCTCAATGACTTTCTAAAAACATTTTTGGAAATTGAATCAGTTCCAGTTGCTAATGCATTAGAACTAACACCAGAAGAAAAATTTTGTGAGGAACATTTTGTATCGAATTATAAAATTTACTCTGATGGAAAATTTGAAGTCAAAATACCTATTCTCCAAACTGAAAGTAAATTGGGTTTAGAACTGACCTCTATCAGGGATATTTTTTGCTTTACGCCTCATCTTAACGTTGATTCTCCAATCACAAAAATAAAGATATTATCAAACGCAACTCAAATTTTTGATCTTTTGGGTTTGATAAGTCTGTGTGTAATTTGGATTAAAATATTTCATCAAAAATTATGGTTAGTTAAAAGCGATTGGGACGATGTTTTATCTGAAAAGTTAGTCACTGAATGGATGGAGTTTCAAAACAATTTTAACTTGATTAAAACCTTACAAATTCCCGGTTAAAATTTCATTACACTGCTTTTGTGACGCTTCGGAGCAAGCGTATGCGGCTGTAATATATTGTAAGCAAATCTTACCAAATGAAGAATCTGTAAACCTATTAGTTTCTAAAACCAAGGTCGCACCTATTAAACAAGTTTCAATCCCTCGTCTTGAGTTATTAGGTGCAGCTCTACTCGCCTCGCTCTTGCAAGCAGTTTTAAATTGCCTCAAGATAAGCATGCAAGATGCTGAGATACATGCGTGGACTGATTCCAAAATAGTACTAGCATGGCTCTCGTCACACCCAAGGCGTTGGAAAACTTTCATCGCAAATAGAACATCCAAAATATTAGACTCCCTACCCTCTAATTATTGGCATTTTGTCCCATCTAAAGAAAATCCTGTGGACATAGCTTTAAGAGGTATCAATCCTCAAAATTTAGGAAGTAGTAAGCTATGGTGGCATGGACCAAATTTTCTTACTCTGGATTCAAATCATTGGCCACTTGAAAACCCTACATTTCAAGATGATCCCAATGTTTTACTTGAACAAAGAAACGACAATATTTTTGCTAACTCTTGTGTAGTTAATTCTACATTAGATGAGATGTTTGAGAAGCATTCATCACTGCGAAAAATCATCCGTATATTAGCTTATTGTCGGCGCTTCATACTAAAATGCAAATCAAGAGCTAGTTCAGCAACCTCAAGCTTTTCTACTCATTTATCCCTATCTGAGACCAAGGAAGTCAAATTTACTTTGTTCCGTTGGGTTCAACAAATTCATTTTCCAAAAGAATTGGACAATCTGCAATCTAACAAGATTATTTCTTTGCATCCTTTCTTGGACGACCAGAGTGTCTTACAGGCGGGAGGGCAAATAAAACAGTGATTTGCCCTACTAGTGAATCGGATTTGCCCTACAATTCAAAACATCCAATTATTCTACCCGAAAAGCACAAGATCAGTACAATGATCATTCAAGATGCACACACATTGAATCTTCATTCTGGACCTACTCTATTGAATCACATTCTCAAGCAGACCTATTGGATCGTGGGATCCAAACGGTTGATTCGCAAAATTGTTAACAAATGCATTGTTTGTTGCAGGAACCGCTCCAAACCGATCCAACAGCTGATGGGAGACCTACCGGAGGCTAGAGTTAAGATCAGTCGAGCTTTCACCAACGTTGGTTGTGATTTCACTGGATCCATAGACGTAAAGATTGGTAAGGGTCGAGGGCAGAAGTCGACCAAATCTTACGTAGCATTATTTGTATGTCTATCCACAAAGGCATTACATCTTGAATTAGTAGGGGATCTTACAGCCGATTCTTTTATTTCAGCTCTTAAAAGACTGATTGCTAGGCGTGGTTGCCCATCACACATATATAGTGACAATGCTACAAACTTCGTAGGGGCACGCCGTAAAATTAATGAAGTTCAAAACTTTATCAAAACAATCAACGACAAACCCACAATAGTAAACTTCTTTGACACCTCAGAAATTACTTGGCATTTTATTCCCCCGTCTTCTCCCCACTTCAGAGGCATCTGGGAAGCGGGGGTCAAATCTGTGAAATTTCACATAAAACGATCCATTGGCGACAAACGCCTCACTTTTGAAGAGTTGAGCACACTGTTGTGCCAAATTGAAACGATTCTCAACTCTAGACCCTTGGTATCACCCGATAATGGCATAGAATCTTTATATGCATTAACTCCTTCTCATTTTTTAATAGGAGAGGAACTGACATTTCTTCCAGATGATTCAACTAGCGACATTCCTCCTAGAACTCGCTGGCAGCTTGTTCAAAACATCCGAAACAGCTTCTGGAAGCGATGGCATGGAGAATATCTGCATTCTCTCCAACAAAGAGTTAAGTGGAGAGTACCTCATCAAAACATGAAGGTTGGGGACCTCGTCACCTTGAAAGAGTCTAACCTTCCACGTGGCCGTTGGGCCGAAGTGAAAGAGTTCATCCGGGTGAAGACGGGGGATTGCGAGTGGTCACCGTCCGAACTGCAAAAGGACTGTTCAAACAAAGCATTTCAAAATTAATTAAACTGTAAATTAATTTTGGGCGGGAGTATGTTTGGATTCGCCCATCACACTTCATTTTGCATAATTTCATTTGCGCATGTGCGTTTTTTCAGTTATATATAGCTCGCCGCAAGGTGCGGTTCAATTCCAATTTCAATTCAATTCATTTAATTGTATGCTTCGACTTTCGCCGCACGGGCGTGCAAAAAATAAAGACCTTAATTTGAAACTGAGTTATGTTTGATTCAAGAAGTTAAAGCCCCCCCCCCCCCCCCCCCCTTCCTGACAAAAGTCGTTCCCTTAAGCTGGGAAAACACAGGGGTTCGTGGAAATTGTGTGTCAAGTTGGAGAGTTTTTCGCCCATTGAAATTAGAATTGTGCCAAACATTAGGGGAGGGAAAGGTCGACTTACCAAGGTAGTCAACTTATCCGTGTGTCGCGCTACCGAGGTTCCACTGTATTAAAAGCAGGACAAAGTAATTTGCAACTTCATTCAGTTATCTTACCATAATTTTCATACTTTGGAACTGTTAATAAAAACACAAAGTTGTAAAATTTGTTTAAAAGAACTTGCACAAAATTTGTAGGAGGGTCATTCTCAGATAATGGTAAATTTTAGCTTTAAAAAGAAAAAAAAGTTTTGTTGTTTCAATTCTAAATTTTTTCATGCCAAAACAATTATTCATGTCCACTTATCTGGGGAAAAAATCCCAGCAGAGATCATTTGCTTTAATTACACCTTTAATTAATCAATTATATTTTAGTGGGACATGGTAATGACAAATAGGAACATGGTAATGACAGGTGGTCCATGAAAATAACTATAGGCTAAATAATTACACAAATAGTTAGGTATATTTGTGTAGAAGAATATGTGTTAAACTATATTAAAATCATCTTCATTAGTTTATGTTTTAAAATGCATTTACAATGAAAAGTTTAATTTCTTTTGGATTTACAACTACAAATTACATATTAATCCTCTAATAGTTAAAAAATATATAGTATTTTAAAGTTATTCTTACTGCCTTTATTTTTAGACTATTTTTTACCCTTCATATTTAAAAAAAAAAGAGAGAGAGATTAATACTATTATTTCTAAAAATAAAAAAAAGCTTGAAAATGCGCAAGTTAAAGCAGTATGTTTGAAAATAAAATACAACCGTATTTTATGAATTTAAATATTGAGTTCTTTATAAGAACTGAATTTCTGTAGGTTAATAAGTCATTAGAAGATTAGTGGAAGGATCTAGAAAATTTTTATAACAACAATAATAAATTTAAATAAAGCTGCTTATTAGAATCCAAAATGGCTTTGGTTATTTCATTAAGATCACTTTATATGTGAACAAATCAAAGCAAAAGTTTATAATCAACTTAGTTTGCAGGATAAAATAAAGGCAATTTCTTTTCAGAATAATTATGAATTTATTATAAAGTGAAAAACTGTCATTACCATGTCCTTAGACATCATAACCATGTTGTTCTGAAGATACGGTAATGACATTTTTTAATGTTAGGCCTGCTTATGGCTAAACTATAGCAATTAAAATCATATACTATATGTATCCTAAATGTAGTCCTAAAACTGTATATAAATCATTAAAAAAATTTAACTTTAATCACTTTATATTTCAGTAACAATAGACATGGTAATGACACACAATAAAGACACTGGTTAAAATTTTGGTAAAAAATAACAAAATGAAATGGTTGTTATTAATTTGAACCAAAGATGAATTGTCTGTCAGTAAGAGCATGTTGTCCTGTATTGCTAATAGTTTGATAGTGTAAAAAGTGGCATCTGGTAGTAAGCTAGAGAAAAATAACTTCCACACCATGGTAATGACAATTACTTCTAGGGACAAATTTTAAGGGGAAAAAAGGAATATAATTTTCCCGCTTTATGTGAAAAGATCCAAATATATTTAAAATAGAGAAATGAAATATACCTAGTTGGTTGTTGTCTATGTTTTTAAAGCTTTCCAATTTTTACAGTAGAGATTCAAATTATAAAGTTTGCAGATAGGGATATGCCATGGTAATGACATTTACAACTTTAAAAAATTTTAAAACATTCAAATTTACCTTTTTTTAATATTTAAACTAGTGCATAAAATAGGGTTTGAATAGAAGTGTGTGTAAAAATTTTAAAATTCATGGTGGACTTAAATCAATTAGTATTTTTAAGCTAGGGACATGAAATTTACCATTACTAAGGAAAGACCCAGGAACTTAATGAATAATTAGCTTGGTTACCTCCTCCCCCCTTCCTCCCACATTTGGCGACTCCAAAGCAATTTTGTGACATCTAAACATTATTTTGCTTCTTTTTTGCCTTAAATATTCTAATTTTACAATGAACTTTTATTTGTACCATGAATAAGTGCAAAAATCTAAAGTTTTTTGGACTTTTCCCTTTCATTATCATATTATTAATTTTGTTCTAATGCAGCTTTATTGTTTTTAATTTGCATCATAATAAAACCATCCTACATTGTTCCTCATTATAATGCTCACTCATACATTGTTACAATAATATTGCTATAATATTGTCATTGACAAGATTATAGCCTCCGGCTCATGCAGGAACTGCAAAGAAACTGTTTTGTATCTTCATGATATCATGCTCATCGTAAGGAAGCTCTCGGCTTAATAGCCAATCATAGCAATTGGAAAGCTGAATTTAACCAATGTACCCGTAGCTGTCGTGTTGAGCCCATCCATTTAAATGTCATCGTTAACACATGTGGTTTAGTACTGCGTGATAGGTGAGACGAAGTATTAAGGGAACTTGAAAGCAGAGAGCGCTTCCATTTAAGTACTCAGTGTTTATTAAATCCTTTAAAGCTACTTAATTTCCATTTTAGAAAAGTACTTAATTTGGGCTGAAAGTCGTAATTTTACTATATTACAATAACTTGATTCACCTCAGCCTCAAGTAATTAGAATATAGTAAATTTACCTCCATTTCTATGTTATATAACAACTGTAATCATTATATGCAAACTAGTCGAGTTCGGATTTTCCAAAATGCTTTGTGCTAAAATATGAGTACAAAGTAAAAAAACAACGTAAATACAGTGAAACCTCTCTAAAGCGACCACCTCTTCTTCCCGCGAAAAGCGATTGTTTAAAAATATTCAATAATAATGTTAAACATGTGCAGAAGTGTACAAAACAAATAATTAATAAAACAAATAAACACTAACACGGTTTTAAAGATTTTGCAATTACAAGACCATTTTCTGTCTCTCTTAACATGAAAAAAACCCAAAACAGGGTTCGTACTCTTTTGGCAAAACAAAAAATAAGGACTTTCTAAGGACTTTTTAAGGACCTACAAAAAATTTTAAGGACCTCACAAATTTTTCGAAATATACAAACCGTTATGTTCATTTCAGAAGGAAGCATTATTGAAAGAGGAAATTGATTTAACATCTTATTTTTATTAGGAACACAACACAAACACTTTTATGGAGCTCTCTTTGACTTTTTGTTTGCTAATGTCCAATACAGTCAGGGAGTTAAATAATTATTGGAGCTGGTAATAAGAAGCACACAACACTAGCATTAATCATATATAAGCAAATTATCATGATATGAAAAATTATCAAAAATGGTTAGTGCTATAAAATACAAGTTAAATGAAAAAACAATTTAAATGAAAGAAATTGTTAAAGAAAACTCTGCACTTTGTCTTGAGAATTTTTGTTTAATTCAGATTTTTTTTTTTTTTTTTTCATTTTACTTAACTTATGTTGCCAGCATCTCAATTTAGGCTTACTTAAATTTTTATCTCTGCCAAAAATAACTTTTTTAATTATTTAGAAGAGCTTACCAAAATTCAGAAAAAACTTCTTCAACTTGAGAAAAATATTTCATTTTGGAAACAACATACAAAGAAAAAAAATGGAGCTAATTCGCTTAAAACTTTGTACATTACCCTCAAATGGTAACTATCAAAATTTAACTAAAATAAAGTTTCAAAAATTGAACAACTTTTTTAAATAAAAAATAAAACAAGCAGACTAAAGGCTGCACTTTCAGTACTAAAACAACTATAAACATTTGAAATAATTGATATATTTACAGGATGCAAAAAGATAGAAATCTCAAAATCTGCGTGCAATTTTCGGCGAAGCACGTGCTAGATCTTAGCAAGTTTCCAGAAAATAGGTTTTTACACTTTCGCATTATAAATTATGAAAATTCCTGTAAATTAATACATATCTTTTTAAACAGTTCCTTAAAATATTTTCTTGTTTTGTAGTGCAATCCCTTTAGATAAAAATACTTGTACATCAGCTTGAAAAATCGGATCTTTTTGCAAAAAAACGAATTTTCGAAGTTCACAAATAAAATCAGAAAAAGTTGGAAAAAACGAAGCATTTGGCAACTATGGTGTATAGGTTTAAGAAGGGGTCGATTCCTTCAATTTACTGCAAATTAAGAAATTTCACGAGATACAAATTTTGATTAACGCAGCAAATATCATCATCTCCCACACAACAAAACCCCACAGCGAATGATCGTGAAGCCAAATTGGTCGCTAAAAATTACTACATATTAAAACATTACTTAAAAAAATTAATATATTAATTTTTCGATACGGGAATCTATTTCATCTAAAAAAAACAATGGGGAGAACAAACTGTTTAGCAAAAGATCAGCTGAAAAGCGATTGGGAGAGCTGGCAACTCTGCGCTTATCAGTGTAAGACCTAAGCAAAATGATAATAAAAATAAATCATTCTTTTACCTTTAACATCATAAATATGCGATAATCATACATTCAATTAACCAAACGCAAAAAAAAAAGTTTTTCTGCCTACATATTAGTTAAATGCATCTCTTTTATTGAGCTAGATGTCAACGATATGATTCTTTGAAGTATTCCCCCCCCCTTAACTTAAAAAAAAGGGTTTCAAAAGCAATATTAATTTACTAATTACTTATTAAGAGCTGCTCCTATTTGCTTTATTGATAATTGTTTAGAATGTAGTATTTAGATTTAGTAACAATTTTGATGAAAAAAAATTGTTTACTTTGTAACTAAACTTAATAAAATAGTATCGAATCCCAAATTTGAAATCCCAACATTCGGCCCTTTTTCAAAAATACCCGATTTTTTGTTGTTGTTGTAAAATCGGAAAAAATATTAATTTAAGAAACTGTTAAATCAATAAATACCAGTAAGTTTTGATTCAAATAGAAGTAATCTTGTAGATATATTTCTTACATGAGCTAAACTCAGGAAAGCAAGATAGAATAAGAAAACTCAACCATGTTAAAAAATGAAATCGGTTCTTTAAGCGCACCGAGCACCTTTCCCTAATTTCCCCCCTCTTGAATCCTTAAACGTCCGTTTTTCAAATTTTATTCCTTTTTCTTTTCTTTTTTTAAAGCAAAATGAGGGAACTTGTGTGATTTGTTTTTCTGTGGTCTTAAATGGTGCCCAGTTACTGGGCCCCATTGCATTTTGTACAAATGCTTGGTGCTTTGATTCGACTCGTCTACTAATATTTTTAAATTTTTTTTTAAAGATGTAGCTCGATTTTCTTTTTCATACAATTGCAGAAGATAGCAAATTGGGAGCTGCCATGTGGGTGGGTACAAGTTTATTTTAACTGAATTGGGTGTTGTAATTTAAAGCATTTTATCAAAATCAACGAACATTTTTTTTTTGTAAAAATATACAACTTAGTTACACCTTTTCAAAAAAAAAAAAGTTACTTATTTATCTACCAGTTGAGAAAGCACTGCAATTAAAAATGCGTTGATGTTTATGTAAATCGGTCCTGTCAATCCGCCATTTTGGGTATGTCCGAAAGCCTCGATAGTACCGTTCCCGAGCAAACCACATTTGAGGTTCGATTAAGTAGTTGAAATGAAAGAAGTATGATTTTTGTGGAATACGAAAGATTGCAAAACAAATGAAGCGCATGGGTACCTTCTTATTTTAACAGAAAAATAAATAAATAAGCACCTGGAATAAAAAATAAGGACTATTTAAGAACTTTTTAAGGCCTTAAAAATGAAAATGAACATTAAGGACTTTCTAAGGACCTTTAAGAACCGTACGAACCCTGCAAAAGTTAAGCGTTCTTTCGATACCCTGCCCCCTTTTTGCATCCTTCGACTTTTCTCTTAAACATTTCGTTAATTACAGTACAAGAAAATATTCCATATTCATGAAGATTATAAATACCTTTTTCATCATAACCTGCAAAAAGGTACCCACCGCATGCGCATATTACAGTCCTGGCATAAGCTTTCATCCACGTCAGCCCTTTCTCCTCAAAGTGTTTTGAAAACAATATTGTTTCAAGCCAGCCATTGCTCGCTGCAAAATCTCTTAATTCCAATGGCTTCAGCAATTTGAGTTCCTTTTTCTTTTATTAGTATTTCACTAATAGGAATTTTCTTTGACCTCCAAACCAATCAATTGAAAATTTATTCACATAAGAAAAATTTTCTGATTCTTTTTTTTTTAACCCTGTTGACACCCTTTGGTAAGCATTTCCTCGTTTTTTAAATAGTTATCTATTTGAGTTTTTCCGCATTTAAATTTTTCTGCCGATTTTCTTTCGGATTCATTTTTGTACTCCTATCTTTGTAAGTGAAGAATCGCTCTTTTGTTAGATGCCATTTTATAAAAACGTTCTTTCAGTATCGTCATTCAGAAAAATGTCCTTCCAGTATTGGTTGTTGGTAATCAAAATGAATTTTCTACTGAAAGAAAAGGCTTGTGTTTCCACTACTCTATTATCAACATCAGTTGCTCAGTTTCTTAATTGTTTACAAAAGTGAAACACCTGAAGGCCCTCTAAAAAGAGAGATGTTCTCGGAAATGGGGTCAGAACGTCACACCCCAGAGGGGCGTCGGTGAAAAATGGGGATATCACTCTATCCTTATTTTATCAAGGGGACAATGTGGCAGGGCTGCTTGTTTGGGCTAATGTGTTTTTGCCCAGAAGGAGTTATTCAGGGGCCTCGGTGGCCGAACGGTCTTAGTACCAGTTTCCGCCCGCTGCTTGCTCGCAGTAACGAGGTCGTGGGCTTGATTCCCACCTTGCCCTGGGTGCATTTCTGTTATTTCATCTCTTTGTGATGTAATAAAATCTTTCGTGTATTGTCTTGTGCTATCTGTCATATTGGACGACAGTTCATAAGCGAGTCCTGAGTCTAAGCACACGATCTGGAAAATAAATGTACTTCAATTCAAGGAGTAATTCAATGGACACCAAAAGCTAACTTTCTCGGGAAATTTCTGGAAAAATGGCCAATTGACATCTGAATTGGGGGTACATGTTTGGGGGTACATTGGGGGCGACTGTTTAAGTGTGGTCGCTTAATGGAGGTCAAGTTACTGTTAAATTAATGCAGGGAAATTCTGCTCCAGAAATTTTTAGTGGTTTAGAGAGATAGTCGGTTAGAGAGGTTTCACTGTAAAGCACAAATTGTCAGAACAAATATTGCAAATAGCTATTTCGAGGCTACAATGGAGACTCTTCATCAGTGAATGAAAAGGCAACAACCAGAAAGACAGCCGGTATTTATACCGGCAGTATTGGTTAATCTCTAATCCAATGTTTTTCATATAAATACTGTCTTTCTGGTTGTTGCCTTTCACTCACAACTTTCTAGTTATGTGTTGAGCACTCCTTTCCTGCATCGATGAACATTGTAGCATCAAAACAGCTATTTGCATCATCAGTTCCGACAATTTGCTCTTTATTTACCTTGCTTTTTTCCTCTTGTACACATGATAATATTTAGCTGGGTTTTCAACTTGTGCAATACTGATATTACTTCACAGGGAGCAACAACTAACAATAGTTGCTTTCATCTTACAAAATAATAATACTACAACTAAATATAATAAATAAATAATTGTTAGATCAATGAAGATGTTTTAGTTCTTGATTAGAAAAACACTGGCAAGCCTTTATAAAATATTTGGAGAAATGCATCTTATACAGCAATAAAAGGCATGATGATATTTAGTTTGGTTTTCAACTTAGGCACTATTGATTTTAATTAACAGAACTAAAATCAAATAAAAAATTTTACCTAAAAAGAATCATGCAACAACAACGAAAAAAGAGCAACTTTTGACAATGCATATAATTATGATTACATTTCAAATATAGAGGAAAATAAGTTACTTGAGGTGAAACATCAGGATCCTGACTTGGAATATCCGAAGGCACTTTATTATTTAGTATTTCTTTAAATACTGTGCTCCATACTGGAGCACTCTTTGGAAATTGGACAATGTCTGGTAGTGCTGGGAATTCATCACGCTTAAGAAATTCGCATTCTTTTTTAAGATCTTCGGAATCGCTGAAACTATCTGAATCTAGCTGCTTGTAATCAGAAATATGTAAGGATTTTAATTTTGAAATGGCAGAATCAGTAGTAATGTCGGGCGGACATCCTTGTTCTTCAACCTCATTAGAAGGTTCAGCCGGTTCAGTTCCAACAGCTTCAGATTCCTCCGATGTAGGAAGATCAGGACTTTCCGCTAAACTAAGAGCTTCATGTGGACCTGAATTAAGGTTGACGTCTTTGAAAGCCATCCTGATCTTATCCTTGAAACTTAATTTCGATTCTGCCATGTTCTAGCAGCAGTAAGTTACCTTAAAAAGCAATAAGGTACAATTCAAAACAAAACGAAAAATTAAAGAAATATTACAGAAGGAATAAAAAAATAACCTACTCTAAATAAAGTGAAAAGTCAGTAAAGAATTAATACTGTGCTGCACAAAATTGCGATAAATGTTTTATGACTTGACAGATCGAAGAAAGCTGCATATACCACTGTATACACTGAAACAAGAACCGGATGGAACTTCCCACTCAAGGACTCTGATTGGCTAGAAGCTTTCTCGTACATATTGGCTAGCTTTTCGCTACATTTGGCGCAAAAGGTTTTTATAAAATTTGTTGCAATCGGAAAACTCAAGCTCCATCATTAAAATAATCTCATTTTTCTGATCAAAAATTGCGGTTAAATGATGGTTACACTTACTGCATAAAAACTAAAAATCATATGTATAAAAATATAAAAATGTAGACGCACATGTCTAATGACAGTTAAATTTTAAACATAGGTTTTTTACACCAAAAGTTGCAAACTTCTCTCTGTTATTTTCTGAATTCATTCCTAAAATATTTGGAAAGGAAAACGTTTCTTGACTTACGTTTGTTCAAAATGTGCTCTTAAAAAAAAAAAAAAAAAGACTGAAGCTGGAAACAAGCTCGACCAAATTTCGCCAAGTTTACAATTTATCCTGGAAACCCTTGTTGCCCGAAAAAAACGAATTTCGAGAGTGGCTAAAATATCTCCGGCTCAGTGGCGGTAAGGAATAAACGAAAAAAGTAACTTTCGTATCAACACATTTATTAGCAGTTGTTTTTCTGAAAGGCGTTTTTGCCGGAAAGCAATAATTCCTCAAGAAGTAAAGCAATAGTCAGCTGATGAGAGAGTTAGCGCCAGAACTTGAACACCTATTTCGAAATAATTTTTTATAGCTTTATTAATTTTCTTTCTTTGTTTTTGTTTTTCGCTATTGGATATTAGTCATGTGATCCCTGATCCGAATGTTTTTAGTTTATCTGCTATCTTAGTTTGATCTGCAGATGTTATTGTTTTTTTTCTGAGTTTGAATTCGTCTCTATAAATAAAATGTTTCGACACCGTAAAGCAAACGTTTTCTTATATCCTAAAGCTCTAAAAGCAGTTCATAATTTACAGAAAGTTTCGTATAATAATCAAGCTGAATATTTGGATACCAGCTCTACTAAACCAGATTGGATTGCATATAGTCACGCTAAACAAGGGAAATTTTTGCAGGCGCCTCCAAAACTTCAAAATCCTTATGTTGTTGATCAGCCATTATGCAGCTACTTGAGACATCATATACCAGAAGAGGTAACCAACAAATCATGGTGAAATGAAAATAATTTAACACACATAGTGTATCTAAATGGTATCCTTAAAATTCATTTAATCCATTAATATCCAACTTTTTCTTCACTTGAATCTGCTGTGAAAACTTGTTTGAAACTGATAAATAAAAAGAAAAAAATATGCAACTTAAAAGTTTTTTAAACCCCTTTAATGCATTTGCCAGTGTCTGACACGGGTGAAAGTTACACTTTGTATAATATGTATATATATGGCTCTTACCCCAACCCGCTCTTAAGTCAAACCCCAACTGAAATTGTAAAAAAATAAGTTGCACTATATCTATAATTCATTTTCTATCAAAAAAACTATCATTTTTACCAGTTTTTCTGCAAGAAAACTCATGCTTTAAGGGGTTAATATTTAAAAAAAAAAACCCTACAACTGAGATTGTAAAAAAGTAAGTTGCACTATGTCTACACATTCATTTTCTGTCAAAAAAACTATCATTTTTACCAGTTTTTCTGAAAGAAAACTCATGGTTTAGCCCCTTGCCATACTTTAACGAATCTGACTCGTGAGGAAGATTTTAACACAAACATGAATATTATGAGTCTGACTCGTGAAGGGATAATCAGACGACTACCGATTACACCCGGGTTTGGTCAAGCTAAATGGTACGCCAAGGGTTTAAGGGGTTAATATTTTAAAAAACTAAATCTCCCACAAATTTTGGGATGTTTGAAATATGTGGCAAAATATTACTAAGATACATAACTTTATAAAAATACATTTTTTACTAAGCGCCTATGTTCAACAAATGAAAAATTATTGAGATATTGCAAAAAATTACATTTTTTACTTACCTTTTCTTCTTGGACGTCACAAAAAAGCATAAAATTAAAGTAACGAATTCTACACAACTTTTAGTTGCATATTGTTAACAGGGTTCGTGATTTTTTTTTTAAAATTGGATTTTTTTTATTTAAATCGGATTTTTTTGATTTTTTTTAAAAAGACCCTAAATTATTTGGAAATTTATTATGTTACATTCATAGAAACAATATGACATATTAATCAATATGCAAAAAGACACTTTACGCTATTTTCAGAGCAATAAATATTTTTTAATAATAATAATGATAAACAAATTTTAATACAAATGCATGACTCAAATGAAACGTAACCCGACCAGGAATAATAGTACATGCATAAGTACAGAGAATATGAACATATTTAATCTGAATTATTTTGCTGTTGAAAACTGCAAAAAAAGTACCCAATTAAGTTTTACATTGAATGTACTTTAATCATTTTTCAATTTTATAAATAAAAAAGCATGAAATATTTTTACCCATTTCGAAAAACCGTATGCTCACACCATTACTGAAAACTGCAACTTTTTGTTTTAATCAAATATCTTTATTGAAAACTTCTGTGATAAAACAATATTTTAAAAGGAAAAAACCTTAAGCTATTAGGGGACGTGGATGAAACTTTAAGGATAAATTCTAAATTCTAACAATTGTTGTTTTAAACACTATCATTCTGAATTATTTATTGTGTGACATTGATTAAATGGATCTAAAATACTATTTTTAAGATTAAAAAACACAGAATGATTCATGATTATGTATTATGAATTGTAATTTGAATGATTGAATGAATGATGCTTTGCTGTTAAGCTGCTTGAAGAATATTGTAAAATTTAAAAAAATATATTGTCAAATTAAAAGAATAGTTATTAATTCCAACCTTATGAAATATGTTATGCACACAGCCAAATGGACCTAGGAAGTTTTGTTTGAAACAGTAGTTGAAATTGCAACATATTTCATTTTTACAACACTTCCTAATATAGTAAAATCAATGATTTTTTTGGAAAAAAATCACTTGATTTAAATCAATGATTTTTTTAAAAAAATCACTTGATTTAAATCGTGATTGTTAATAACATGTTTTTCAAATGGAAAAAAAAAAAGCATAGGAATAGTTAGTAATGATTAAACTTTGTGCAAAGTAATAGAAATACAATTTCACGTTAAATTAAAGTGAATGCTCATTTGTGCTTTAATTTAACATGAAATTTTATTTCCATAGGAATAGTTTTACTCAAAAAAATATTTTATCACATAATTATAGAAATGTTAGCCATTTTAAAACTGTCCCCCTCTTTTTGGAACATAGGCACAATTGAGTTAAGGAACTATGAAGTAACAGCTGTATGTAAAGAGTTATGTAACACAGTATGAAATAGCTTATTTGATTTAGTTCTAAAGAGTAGATCATAAATCGAAGAAAGGAGGGGGTTCCCTCTGATTTGAGATGCCACTTTTTTTAAATAAAAATTAAAAAAATCTTACAATACTTTTATATTGTACAATACTAATGATCATGTATAAGTAAGAGATTTCATCTTTGGACAGCTTTCTTTTTTAATGACAAAGACTAATATTGAATTCTACATAAACCTAAAAATTATGAAGTTCTTCCAAAAATGCATTGGAAAAAGTTAAACTTTTGTATTGGTTTTTAAGTAGTCAAATTGCATACACATAATATTTATTGTTTTTTTTTATTATTATTGTTGTTGGGGATGAGGGAGTTAAAATATTTTCTAGGGCTGCAGTCTCTTCCAGAACTAAATCAGAATTTTGATTTCTTCTCTTTTTTTTGTAACTATTGGATTTAAGGCTATATCCAGAGGGCCCCCCCCCCCCCCCCCCAAAATCCCAAATTTTTTTTCAATGTAGCATATATTCCTCCAAGAAACTTTCCTTAACATAAGTGTGTCGAAGTCAAGGCCCCCATCCCAAAAAGATTTCTAGTTTCGGTCTTGATTGGACCTGTGTGTAAATGTAGGTGTTTATTTGCCCTATTTTAATTGTTGGGATATAAACTTTGCTTATGTTAAAATCTTAAACATGTTTTTTTTAATAATAATAATATTGCATTTAAGTTGGCTTATTCTGAAAATGTAATATTTATTAAGTATTTTGCTATTTTGAAATTACTCCTTCAAATGTTCAATGCTGTGATATATATTTGTTGCAAAATTCTCTTATATTATCCTAGATGAGAAAAAAGTATTTTTTCATGCCATTTTTCTATATGTACAGTGATTGGTAATCTGAATTTTTAAAAGGCAAGATCACAATCAGTCGTAAGAAATAATGTTGCTTTATTATTTTTTTAGATAATAAATTTGAAGTAAAAGGGTTTTATTTATTGATATACAGAGACAAATGTCCCTTAAAGTGACAATGCTCTGATCCTAGATAGTTTATGAAACCCCAGTGAAGCTCTTAAAGAAATTCACCTCACTGCAAGTAATTGCATCCCACAAACTATTTCAAATGCTTTCAATCCTACTATAGTAGTACGCCCGTCATTTCAAACAGGCAAAAGGTATATTTTCAACACATATTATAGGTAAAAAGCAACAAAATACATAATGCGCCACTGCCCCTTTTCCGCAATAAAACCATAAAACTGTCCCGATGATGTTTTCCTTTAGCCGACAATACAGGTGCTTGTCTAACTAATTGGTCTTAAGGGTAGGGCGCTCATGGTCCCTGTTAGTCGCCCGAATTCCCACCATTTTCAGCGGATGAAAATTCAATAGAATCATCCTAATTCGTTATGGGGAAAAACTGCTGTGCTCCTGGCTACAGGTATAACTACCAAAACGAAAACTATACAACAGTTTTTAAAATTCCCGAAGGCACCGAAGTAGTGATACATCATTTTAAAAATTGAACAAATTTTCAATTTGAGTAAATTCAATTAATACCTGCAATTTTGTTGAAACTAGAATCAGATTTATACTTATTTAATATAAATCTTTTATAATCTTTTAACATACTTATTTATAGTTTAAAGGAACACTTACAATGAAAACATCATTTACATATGCTGAAAATGTAAATGAAAGTCGATAATTATTTCCATAGCTATTTATTTATTGTTTTCCTAAGGATAATTTAAAAAAAGATCACTTCACTTAAAAGTATTGTATTTTAACTTTTAAATTTATGCTGCTTCACTGAATAATTACAGTTAAAAATGACTTCCAAAAATAAAAGCTACCAAGTTCTGTAAGCTTTAACTGAAGTCCTATTAGCAATCTAATAAGATTAAAACATTTCAGCATATTTTTCTGCTTTAAAAAACAAAATAGTTATACGTGTTTGATTTTCTATTGTAAATGTACCTAAATTAAGTACAGGCAGCGAAAGTTTGAGAACTTTTGATAGGTATGAAATAAAAAAATTTGATGTGAAACGATAAAGCGCGGCAGAATGAGGGATCACTTGGATAGCGCAATCAAAACTTAAAGCAGGCCCGGGAGAAAGGGAGAAACTGCTGACTTCGAGATGGCCCTGATCTGAATCGTATAACATAATGACCTCTGGTCCTGCTTCTGAGCAAAACGTATCCCCTCAACATCTTCCATTCAAAAAAAAAAAAACCAAACCGAATCATGTCTTCTCTTACTCTTCTTTGCTTGAGACTGCATGTTAAGTCTGGAATCATAATCTAAATATAAGAGTCCAATTACTAATCTTACTAGCCCTCCTTTGAACACTTGACAATAAGATATTATTTCCTTAAGATAGGAGACTAAAATTAAACAGCCTACTCTAAATAAGGTCTATTGAAACTTCTGTTTCTGTATATGGCAAACAAATTTCATTAGTATTATTTCATAAGTGATTTATGACATATAAACTCAATGACAGTAAAAAATAGGTAATATTTTGTAATATTTAAAACACAAATGGTAGCCTATTACACTTTAAGGCTTGTTATCTAAAAGTTAAAATGTACCAAGTCAACTGAATCAAAGTAATTTATACACATTTCTTTTTGATTCTGAAATATAAAATAAGAATTAAAATTTAAGATTACTGAAAATGAATATTTCTGCTGCGGCTTATATGAATACAGTAAAACCTGTAAAGCTGACCACTTCTGTCAGGAATGGAATTAGCCCTATATTATATAATATAGGGCAACCTTTGTAACCTGACCATCTGTCTATATTGACCACTTGTGTACGCCAAACTTGGTTGGGAGTATAATAAAAAAAAACTTAGTTAGTTGACGGCCTAATTATTATTATATTTATTTGTTTATCTATTTTTGCATAAGATAAAAAAAACTTAAATAACTTCTCCAGGATATATTTTATGATATAATGTTAGACCAGATTTGTCTGGATGGATGAAACATCAATATAAAGTTTGCCTAAACCTCTTTGTAAGTTAATCATGAAAATACCACTATGAGCATTCTTTTATTCTTTAAATAAGATTTCTTCTAATTGATCTAGCCATTTTGAAAAAATTATATATTTTTAGGAAATCTTTACCATCAAATAAGTAACTTACATAATTAATAAGATACAATCAAACCCCGCTATAATGAGCCCTCAATGCGCCAACTTCGGAGATCGCTATAACCGAGGGTTCGCTACATCCGATTTTGCAAAAAAAGTGTTAACTGACTAAGATACTTCTATATAATGAACATAAACAATAATCAGGGTAGAGGAGTAAAATATTAACTTTAAATATGGTTTTTAATAATAAACAAATATTAAAATTTACGTTCCTATTTATCCGTAGTATGAAAAAAGGATGATATTATTGACTGTGAACTTTTGGATTGTAAAAAATAGTGTTTGACTAGATTAGAACACAAATAGGAAGGAATGTTGCTAAGATAAATTGTATAAAAGACCTTAAATTTTGGATCGCTATAGCCAATTTCCTAACATTTGTTGATCGTTATGAACGTTTGAAATTGCACAATTGACATAGGGTTTCAGTTGGGACCATTTGAAAGGTTTGTTACAACTGGGGGATCGTTATATCCCGGGTTCGCTATAACAAGGTTCCACTGTATTTATCTTTATTTTAACTAAGTGCTTTAATTTCAAAGTTCCATAGGATTTCAGGTTGTTTCATTTGTAAAATAGCAAAAATTATTAAAGTGCACTCAATGTAAATATTACAATTGTTATATTTTTCTTAGGTTTCAACAGCAAAAGAATTTAGATTAAGTTTGCTCATTTTTTCTGCACTCATGAGTGTACTATAATTCCTTGTATGGTTACCTTTCATTTCAATCTTGGCACTTGTATTAAAATTTGTTTTTTTTTTTTTTAAATTTTATTATTGAAAAAATTTATTGCAGTGAAAATAGCTTAAAATGTGTTTTTCATATCGTTTAACCCGCCATATTACGTAATAAATATCCAAAATATTTTAAGTCTATTTTAAAAAAAAAATTTATATTGAAAAAAATCACAAACCATGTTTTTAAGCTATTAAGACTTAAGGTTGTCCTGTGCCTGAGTTCCCATCCCCCCAAGCTCAACAATGCAAATCCTCCTCTCCTAAATCAATGATTTTTTCGGATACTGGGTATTGCCTGATGAATATGTACCAAATATTCTACTTTGATGTTTTGAAAATTGCATATTCTGTACAGATTTTTCAACATCTCACAGCTGCCAATTTGTAACAGCAGTAAGTTTGTAAATTACATATATATTTTCAGAACATGCTATTTAATTCATTTATAATAACTGGATATTTCGTGAAATGACCTAATCAGGTACCAGATATTTAAAAATTAGTTGGATGCTAGTATACAAAAAAAAAAAAAGAAAGAAATGTTCTGGAAAAAAATGTATCCCCTCAAAAAATTCTGCACTCTGATCGCTATAGCCGATTTCCTAACATTTGTTGATCGTTATGAACGTTTGAAATTGCACAATTGACATAGGGTTTCAGTTGGGACCATTTGAAAGGTTTGTTACAACCAGGGGATCGTTATATCCCGGGTTCGCTATAACAAGGTTCCACTGTATTTATCTTTATTTTAACTAAGTGCTTTAATTTCAAAGTTGCATAGGGTACATTGTAAGTCATTCAGGTTAAAGTTATCTAATGATATTTTAGATAATTGAGAAAAAAATAGCTAATTACTAATTTTAAAGTAACGTTAATACATGAAGTTATATTTTAATTAGCTACAAATGAATAAACGCATACTGTAAGACATGACAAAAAAAATCTCTACCCTCTATAAGTTGACTACTAAAGTACTGCACCACAAGTGGTCAACTTACACAGGTTTCACTGTACTTTGAAATGTTTTGGAATGGAGGCAAACTAATAATCTGTGTATATTTATAAAAATGTAAGAAAGCTTATGTTTTCCCTTAGGTTTCTAAAGAAATTGAAAGAGACTTAAAACCTTTTGGAGAGAGGATCGTAAATGAAATTGATGCTCTAGGTTGGGAATGTGAAAGGAATTTGCCAACTTTGCATCCTCAAAATGCTTGGGGTCAAAGAGTGGATGAATTAGTTACCTGTAGTGCTTGGAAAAGACAGCATGATATCAGTGCAGAAGAAGGACTTGTTGCAATTGGCTATGAACGTAAACTTCAGCAGTGGAGGTAACTTATACAACAACTTATTGTTTTGTTTCAAAAATGAATCTGATTTTTTGTGAAGAAATACCAAGGGGGAAAAAAGAACAAAGTGTAAAAAGTGGAAATGTATGTGAAACATATGCATAAACAGTGAGTGATATGATTACATAGTCATGGCCATTGAGAATAACCAGCAGTGATGGTACATTAAGTATCCCAAATTGGTATTTGAAAACCTCAATTGATTGCACTGAATATATTTATATTTTTAAGCAGAGATAGTTGATTTAAATCTTAATTTAAATCACAATTCAAAGTTTTGATTTTTTTTTACATTGCTGATGCCAAAGACACATAAAACTGGGTGTTGCCAAAACTAAGACATAGAAAAATAAATATGTACATGGGGAATGCAATCACAATATTGCAGTATTACATATTAACACACTCCCTCAATTACATTTCCCTTATTTAGAGTTTTAGTCCAACACTGAGTCTATGATTTAGTAAGATAGGCCTGGGCACACTCTTGGTGACCATATCTGCAGTATTGGTGATTTAGATGGTACATATGAAAAGTTCAATAATTTTCTTCGACCTTTTCACAAAAGAAAAAATGTTTTAATTCAATATGCTTGTTTATGCTCTGATGTAACGTGATTCTTTGCTAGGGATATAGAACCTTGATTATCTGCAAATATGTTTTGGGGATAGTTTAAGAAGTGTTCACTCAAAATTTCTTGTAAAAAATTTTGGTACCACAATCCTTCTTTGGCAGCATGACACATTGAGAAGTACTCTGCTTCAACAGTAGACAGAGCTGTTGTTCGCTGCTTCTTGCTGCTCCTTGAGACAGCTCCACCTGCAAGCAATACAACATAACCGCTGAATGATCGCCGATCAGTCTTATTACCTGCCCAATCTGAATCACAAAAAATTTTGAGATTTCTTCCATTCTCTTGGAAAGTTAACTTTAACTTCCTTTGTCTGAGCGAAGTAACGAAGTACAGTCGAACCTCTATTTAACGAACCTCTATTTTGCGAATTTCTCCATTTTACGAATTTTTTTCTAGGACGCAAGAATATTTAAGGTTTTCCATGTAGAAAAACCTCCAAATAACGAAGTGCATTCTCTATTTAACGAACTTTTTTCTGGTAATCTAAAAAAAAATTCCACCCTATTTTTCAAGTGTTTCTTTCTTTAAACACCTTTTCTGAAGCTTATCGGAACAAAACCAGTTTCTCCCAGAAAGTATACCTTTAAAAAGAAGAGAATTGCCATTCTCTTCATTTGTCCTAATCCGGAAAGGGGTGGGCCTCCTGTCCAATCTTCAACCCTTTCGAGGAATTTCCAAGAATTTGCTGTCTTATCTTCTCTTATAACCTTGATGCTCCTTGAACTTCTGGTTAAGTTTTTAGCTCTATTCATTTCGTACTTGGTCTCTTTTCGTACCTTGGCTTACAAAAATGGCCAAACGAAAGTGTTTAAGCATCAAAGAAAAAATGTTGGTTCTTAATGAAGTTGACAAAACAGTTTATCAACAATCTTAAAAAATCGCAATAAGATAGAGAATGATGCATCAAATTCGTTTTCTTCAAAACGCTTAAAAACATGTGCCTTCGAAGATGTTGATGAGGCAGTTTTGAAGTGGATATGCACAATGCGAGAAAAAAATGTTCCTGTCTCTGGACCTTTCATAATGGAGAAAGCGCTTGAATTTTCAAAAAAACTTGGTCATGAAGAATTTCGGGGAAGCAGCGGCTGGCTTGAAAAAATTTAAAAGAAGACACGGGATTGTCGCAAAAGTAATATCTGGAGAAAATAAAGACGTGGATGATAACGTAAGTGAAAAATGGAAAGCCGGTAAATTGAGAAAAATTCTAGAGGAGTACAAGCCAGAAAACATCTTCAATGCGGACGAAACTGCCTTATTTTTCAAATGTTTACCACAAAAGACATTAACATTTAAAAATGAGAAGTGCTTTGGGGGGAAACAAAGCAAAGTAAGAATAACTGTCTTGTTAGGGGCAAATATGACTGGAACAGAGAAATTGAAACCGTTAGTAATTGGAAGAAGTAAAACTCGGAAATCATTTCGTGGAGCACAATCTTTAGAGGTCAATTATGATTTTAACACAAAATCGTGGATGACCACAGAAATCTGTAAAAAATGGGTAGAGAAGTTGGACAGACGTATGATTAAAGAAAAACGCACAATTGCTCTTATTTTTGACAACTGCCCAGCCCATCCTAAAGAAATCAACAAAAATCTACAAAACATAAAAGTTTATTTCTTGCCTCCCAACAGTACATCAAAATTACAACCGATGGATCAAGGGGTGATAAAAAGCTTCAAAGTACAGTATCGTAAGCGAATTATGCGAAACGTTATTACGGCCCTGGAAAAGGATGAGCCCATGCCAAAAGTAAAAATACGAGAAAGCATATCTGAAATTTCCAAAGAATGGAATTTTGATCTGTCAGAAAACACTATTCGTAACAGTTTTGCCCAAGCTGGTTTCATTTTAAGTGCAGAAAATTCTACAAGTATAGAGGACGAAGAGGAGGATGACATCCCTTTAGAAGAGATCAAAAGAATGTGGATTCAGCTAAAAGAAAAGGAAAAAATTAACGATATTGTGCAGATTGAGGACTTTCTTTTGGTTGATTCAGACGTACTAACAGCGGAAATACCAAACGAATCAGAAATATTGGACAGTGTGAAATTCAAAAACACTGCAACGGAATGCGATATTGATGAGGATTCAAACGATTGTGATGTTGAAATCAACAAACCGTCTCATGAAGATATGTTAAAATCATTTGAAACAATTCGAAGGGGCCTACAGTTTCAAGAAAATACGCCTGAAGAAATTTTTTAATCATTGCAAAGATGCGAAACATATTATGAAGGACTACACTTCTTTAAAGGAAGGACCCAGACCAAAATAACGATTTTTTTCGAAAACTAAAGCGAACAGCATGGGTATGTCAATTAATTTAATAATTGTATGTACATTATGTCTTAAAATGAATATAAAGATTTATTTCTTAGAGTAGCGAATAAGTTTAATTCTAAATTGTAATGATGATTCTTTATGTTTTATCCTTTCTTAAGTGAAAGAATTAAAGTAAACTGTTATAATTATTACTACATGATATGTAGAGCTTTTATTACTTTAAAATGAGTTCTGATGTAACCAAACTATTATAAAAAATGTAAATCTCTATTTAACGAATTTCTCCATTTAACGAACGTTTATGCTGGATTTTGCAACTTCGTTAAATAGAGGTCCGACTGTATATGCTGTATACCAGACCAATGCTCTTTAATGGGGCTATTGTTGAATTGACTCATGTATGTGGTTGCAAATGCTAAGTCAGCTCTTGTCCCTCCTGATAGGTACAAAAGGCCACCCACAGCTTGTCTGTACTTTAATGCCTTTTCAGCATCGAGCATATTATCTTGAGATGCTGGAGCATATATCATCCCTGGATCAAGAGGTGTTGATGCTCCCTTAGTGTCTAACATGCTGCATGCTTGTAGGTTTTCTGTGGCATAAGCACTTTGCTCAAGTGTTATAGAATTTCAGAACCCTTCGCTGGACATAACAAGGAGGTCATCTACATATACACCTATAATTAATTCATTTTCTTTATTAAAGTAAACATATGGATCTGCTCTGGATTTGTTAGTTTAACTGATTTAAGAAACTTATCAAGTCATATGTTCCACTCTCGTCCAGACTGATGAAGACCATATAAGCTCTTTTTCAATTAACAAACTTCTTCGTTTTATTTCTTATGCAGCTGTACAGGTAGGTGGTAGTTCCATAAAAACAACTTCACTTAACTTCCCATTCAAATAGACTGCAGTTATGTCAAGTTGGTGAACTTGCCAATCTTACTCGACAGCAAATGCCAATAGAGTTCTGATAGACTTCGACTATATAACAGGACAGAATGTCTCCTTGTAATCAATTCCTTCTACCTCGGGAGCAGAAAGTGCTTAAAAGTGCGACGTACGTCGCAGAACAAACGCAATCTCTGCAGAACATTTCATCCTTAAAAAGAAGAGGGAAAAAAACACAAGCACAAACGCAAAAGAAGAAAAACAAAAAAAATAACGATATGCTCTGCTGCAGAACAACTGACAAAAGAATGTTTATATATTCCAATGGTGCACCACCTGGCCATAAATCCGTTAGAAAGTTGTTAAAAGCAGCCATTGTCACAATGTATGGGCCAAATTTTTATAAACATTTTGTAAACAGTACATCTGCATTAATGTCGCAGTATCCGACTTCAAAAGTCATTGACAGAATTGCAAATTCTGAATGTATGCCTTGGTTTTAAATAAATAATTTAATATGTTTTGTCAAAAATGAGTAATAAATATTCTACTAGTTAATTAATATTCTTATATCTATTTTGTGTTGTACTGTGGTCCATCAAATTTGGACGACATGCCTGCAGAACATTTGGAACTGTTTGAGGTCATGCTGCAGAACACTGAGTATAATTCTGCTCCTGGGGGGTATAACCACGAGCAACTAATCTTGCCTTGAATCTTTCTATGTGCCCATTTTTGTCACATTTTATCTTAAAAACCCACTTGCATTTCACGACTTTTCTCCCCTCTGGCCTGGCCACTATGTCCCATGTTGCATTTCGTTTTAAATTTTCTAATTCTTCATCCATGGCTAACTTTCACTTTTCTGCATCTGGACATGTTAATGCTTCTTCTAAGGTTTGAGGTTCATTTTCAAAAGTCTTTTTTGTCATTATTGAGTTTTCATGTATGGCTTTCTTCAATTGTCAACTGGTCTCTCCCTGTCAAATGTGATCTTGTTTATTTCTGGAGAATGATCTTCATACATATCAGAGTCTTCCATAACATAATCTTTTGTCCGCTTAGGTGCTAAGATTTTTCTTCTGGATCAACTTTGGCTGTAGGGGAGAGTATTGTACCTTGGGACACTTTTCATATTTTAATTTTTAACTTCAGAAATTAAAATTAGATTTAAAGTCCAAAGACACTATTTAAATACACCAGCATTCTCCTCTATAATATATTTTTTCAAATTCAAACAGTTTAAAAATAAAAAAATGCTAGGCATTTTAAGTAGTAACTGAAAACTGTCCCAAGGTACAACACCCTGTTGTACCTTGGGACATACTTCGTGATTCATGCAACAGTCATATACATAACCAATCTTTTTACGAAAAATCATGCGCCAAATGTGGCCAATTCAGGATTTTCATTATAGCGACCTTCTAGCTTGGTTTCACAGTAAAATGATGTAGTCTGAAAGTGTTGATGGATACTACAGCATTGACAAATTCGTAACATTATTGAACTAAAATGTACCATCATATTCTAACAATTCTTGTAATTGAAAGACTGCATTTGATTAGAATATCTCTCTTTATACTAAAATATATCCAAATTATTAAGAACCATGTGTATGTTGTACCTTGAGACATGTCCCAAGGTACAACACGGTTTACTGTCCCAAGGTGCAATCATCACATGGTTTAAATAAAATCAAAATGGTGGTCAATCAAAATGCAGTATCATCACTTTCTCATAACCAAAACATTTTAAAATCTTCTGTTCAATATCCAATTAAAATTCAGTAGAATAGTTTTACAAATGCTATTTCAGTAAATGAAATTAGAATGAGAAAGATATTTAGTTTTGAGTGATGAAATTTTCTTTCTCTCACCAAGTCATCAATTCAGTGCTTCTAATGCTGCATTTTACTGTGATGCTATGTGCTGGTTAAGGTCACAATTAGAAATTAAAAAAATGTTAATGTTGCCAATAGGTTTTTAGAAATTGCCAATGTCCCAAGGTACAAGCGTCCGAAGGTACAACACTCTCCTCTATGTCTTTAATTTCTTCTTCTTGCAGTTGTGAGTCTTCATCTACTGTAACTTCATTTTCGTCTTCATCTGCTGTAGCTTCCTTTTTATCTTGAAAAACTCCATCCTCTTCATTTCTTTCAGCAGCTTGTTGAAGAGGCCATGTTATAGTATTTTCTGCTACAGAGGGTTTTTCTTTGAAAATGACATCTCTGGAACGAATTACTGTTCTTGTTTCTTTCACATAGCTGCGGTACCTCTCATCTCCATTGTATCCAACAGGATATCCTTTTGTTGCCTTTTTTTTCCATTTTCCTTCTCTTTTGAATTGGGATGTGAGCATAGCAAACTGATCCTATTATGCGCATATGTTTTATTTTTGGTTTCTTGTTCATCCACAGTTCATAAGGACTTGTATTTGGAACTGATGATTCTGCTGTTCCATTAAGTATGTAAATTGAAGCATTGATGAACTATGCCCATAAGGATGCTGGAAATTTTGTTTCTTCGTTTGAATACTTCAAAGATCTGGCTATCTCGACAATGGTTTGGTTTTCTCGTTCAACACTACCATTCTGTTGAGGTGTATATGGAGCTGAGAGTCTTTGAGTGATTCCGTATTTCTTCAAAATCTTTCGGACTGCTTCACTAATTGAACTCTCTTCCATTATTGCTGATTATTTCTTTTATGTCCAGGGGCGGCGCCAGCTAGGGGGCAGGGGGGGCAGCTGCCCCCCTGTCGGGGAGATCTGCCGCCCCTCCCCCCCCCGGCGGGGAAATTTTAATAGTTCGTCGGGAATCTCCTTGTATTAGCATTTGACGTACATGATAAACATTTCTTTCAAAGATGAAATCGGAAAAAAATTTCAGGAAAAAGTAAAACTGTTTTGCATCGTTTTAGAGGCCATTCCTCCCGCAATTTGACGCGAGTCATATGGATTGGAAATACCATCCTGCCTATAGAACTCAATGCGGCAACCAGCCTGCGGACTGCTCTTGACAAAGGTAATGAAAGAATCAAAGCCATGGGGAAAATGGTGTGTATTTCACCCTTCAAATTTCTGTCAGTAGATAGAAAGCTTGGTCATTTTGAACAATTAGTATTAATGACTTTTCTCCACCAGACCCCTACCTGTTAGCCAAGGCCTTAGGATTGCTTACGCACGGGGAGAGGCAGTGGGGTCTACGGATTTTACATGCACATATCCCCAAGTATACATGGTGGTCTTCAGCGGGTATCGAACGCGCGACCTTCCAGGTGGAAGTCCGATGTGCTAACCACTAGGCTACCACGGCCCCAGTATTAATGACTGGTCTAGGCATCAGCATCGGGTTACAAGACGGTTAATCAGCAGGGGTAAGGGAGGGATAAAAGGTATGAAAGGAAGTCATTGGGGCAGTCTGTTTCTTAAACATCTGTCAAATGTTTCTGTTCTTCTCCTGCTATACAGGCTAGTACTTTTTATTCTCCACTAAACTACTTTAGCATGGCAAAGCAAACGGAGTTTACAAGGAAGCCTTTACTGCATTATTAGTCTCATAACTATTTACAACTGTTATAAATGATATTGTTTCCTTAACTGCAAAACATATCGGGAATGACTGTCTGACCTGGGCGTAGATACAGTGTTTGCTCAGGAATGGGCAATATCTTTGTGATTTTGCCATCTCTCTGAAAATTTGACCCAAAGTCGGAAAATTTTAGTTGTACTAGTTCGTTATTCATGTAATCTTTAGGAGGAATCTTTTTGCCTTCCAGGAGGGAGCAATTGCGGATCATTGCCGCGAGCAACCTATTATCATCGGAGTTATGATAATAGCAGTTTGGAGTTTAATATTTTACTCAAATATTTCTCTAATATCTCATGCTGTTTGTGTGCGCAGAATGCAGAATAATTTTGCCGAAAGAATTTCAGTGTGAGTCGATCTAACAATCAAAGTTGAGGTTTTTATTGTAATTATTTCCTTATTCATTTCTTTTTTTTCCTCGAAAAATGCGGGAAAAAGGGAAGGGGGAGGCTGTTAAAAACAATTTTGAAATCAATTTACTTACAGCGTTAACTTGCATTTTTGCAAATAATATTGTAGAATTGAGATTCATCTTTCCAACAAGAATAGGAGCCTGAAAATGACTGGGCTTAATCCAGACCGCAACAGTCGACTCTTGTCGGGCGGACCCGAACCTATAAAGCAACATTTATCTTTCAAGTTCAATCAGGTCGCCTTCAATTGGTTGAATTATATCGTTTGAGGAGTCCTATTTAATTTCCTTTTTTAAAACAAACTATATCATTTTTTCTGTTTATGATTGCAGATTGTAGTCTGTTTATTTGCAAGTATAAAAATGGTGCAAATGCCAATGTATATGTATGTAATGTATTTTCTGCTTGAAGGAAGGGGGGAGAGTACTTTTTTGCCGCGGATGCATAGTTCATGTTTTATTATTACTAAAAGGTGAAGATAAGTGGTATTGCTCTATGTATTATGCTCCTTGAAACTATATTTTGGGAAGTAATGACATGAAGTAAAGTGGGACCGGACCTCCTGCTAGAGCCAACATCGATTTTCGATCATAGACTACTCAAATTGGTTTAAAATCTGAAAAGAAAATTTTGTGAAATGAAAAATATTAGTTGGCATAAATGCCAGAGTAAAAGCAATTGGGTAAAGCTTTCATCTGATTCAGTATCCATCAAAACTGAGCTAAAGAATTAATATACACACATGAACATTTTTTAATATTGAATTTTGCGCAGAAGGTACATAAATTTCTGCTTCTTGCTGCAGCCATCTGTTGCTTTCTTTTCAAATGTTGGGCATTTTGATTGGACGTTTTTTACATGCTATGTATATTTTTGGGTCCTCATTGAAAAAATTTTGTATGCAGCATCAGAGCACATATAATTGCTCTGGAAGATTTTATTAGCATTTTGCTCCTGTATAGCACTTTTTACTATCGCATATACTCGCCTATAAGTCTCGAAATTTAGCACAAAAAACGAAGTTGGAGTTTGCTTACATTCAAGGCAAAACATCGAAAATTTTAGACTTTTCCCAATATTATTATTTCTATTTTACCTCTTTGATTAAGCGATAAAAGAAAATAATTCCGTCAAATTCTGAATTTGATAAGATTTTATATTCCCTAGCCACTTACTAAAGACTTTTAATTGCAGTAAAAAATCAGCCTATCGGGAAAATGCGAGAAACACTGAATTTCAATTTTTGCGAACGTTCTGTATCGCCCGAAAATTGGAGCTCATTTTACAAAATAAATATAATGAAACTATGAGAAAAACAAAAAAGTTAATGATAATAACTCAGAATTAAAGCAACAATTAATAAAAACTCTAATCGCAAAAATGAACCCTTTTTAGAAAATCGCAAAATAACTTTTTTGAAAAATGCACATTTCCGATCTTCAACATGTTCATTTCATTTTATTTTCCTTCTTTTCCCAAAAACAAAGGTGCAAAATATTTCCCGATTTTTCTTCAAAAAAAACAAAAGCTGTTTTTTTCCAGCTGCCGATTCGTTTGAAAAGCTGCCGATTTTTTATATTTTTTTGGGTCTTTCGGATTTTGGGATTCTGAATTTGGGGTCCTATACTATATATATATATATGTATTATTTTTCTAAGTTAGTTAAGAGGTCGAAAAGATTTATAGCAAAAGCAAAATTTTGAAGGAAAGCAAAAAACGTCTAAAAGTCGAGTGGGGAATCTTCTGGTCACCTAAATGATGGTGTCCCCCCGTTGGGGAAGCTTGCCCCCTTGTCGGAAAATCCCTGGCGCCACCACTGTTTATGTCGTCGCCTAGATTTTTAGCATGAACTACAAAGTCCTCAAGAACCATCTTGTACTTCTGGTTTTTGTTTCAAGAAAAAACCATACCTAAATTTAGTGTAGTCATCCTTGAAAACAGCAAGGTATCTAAATTTTCGGAACGATTCATCAAATGGGACGCATATGTCCGCTGCGATCAGTTCTTCTGCTTTTGTGGGTTTCTTCCTTCTGCCAAATTTTAAACGATGAGCTTTTCCATATACACAAGCTTCACATAATGTTGTATCGGCTTTGACTTTCACATTTGACTCTCTTTCAGTGATAGATTTAACATGCTGTTTATTCTGATGACCATATCGTTCATAGTAAAGTTGAAGAACTGAATCATCACTAACAGTCATGCTCATGTTTACATCCACTTGGGTCTCTGGAACTAAACTTATCATAACAGCCTTGAAGAGACCCCCTCTATCGTTTCATATGCCATGTAGGACTGTTTCACCATTGATTTTTGAATAACAGTCTCTGAATCTTGATTCAAACACACTGTTCTGATTTCTATCTTGCGTTGCAAGAACAGAAAACAATTTTTTGCCAATTTCTGGTACATGCCAGACATTTTCTAGATATTTGACTTGATCCTTCCCACCTACTGTTGTCATTACTTTAATTTTTCCTTTCCCAATGGCTGGTAGTCTTTTTCCACTTGCTACCTTGATGCTATGATTAATTTCAAAGTTTTGGAAATCAATAAAACTACTTGTTATTGGTGACATGTTTTGAAGCTCCATTATCAATGAACCAGTCTTCAGTACTTGTTTCAGCAGAAAATACTTCATCATCTACAGCCAAAAGTGTCATGTTTACCAGAGTATTTATTACCTTTACTTGGATGGCTTGGTTTGGGAAGTTTTCCATCTGCTATCCATTTCTTGCAAGATTTTACCCAATGGCCTCTTACCCAAGAGGCCTATCAATGGCCTCTTTGCTGACATTAGTTGCACTTACTATTATTTTTCCTGCTCGAAAATGATTTGTTCTTATGATCTGAACTGGCTGCTAGAACTTCTTGATCCTTTGACTCTATAGATCTTGGATTTTCTTGGATCTTTCTTTTATTCTCTTTCATGCGTGCAAAGCTGAGTTCTTAATTCATCTCGAGTTCTTTTTTCATCCCTTATCAGCAACCAACTTGACTTGAATAAGCGGTAATTTAGAGGAAGTATATCCAATATCTTACAAATTAACAACATTTCAGGTAGCCTATTCTCCTTTTTACTTTCGAGTCCATGGTTCAAATCGCTCCATAAATTCTTTAATTTTGATATGATCTGCCATGTCACCTTCAGAACAACTGAACTTGAAAAACTGTAGACATATATTATGCAATTGGTTGTCCAATGAATCTTCGAAAATATTATGCAACTCCAGACATCTCTCATGGCATCAAAATGCATTACCTTTTTAGGCTGCTTGTGTACTGATTTTGAGTCATTGCGTCAGCACCTAGAACAAGCTCTTCCGACTTCATTATTTTTCCTTCAACTACTTGTAAAGCGTCAGTGTGAAAGTTGAAAGCAAATTTTATTCGATGCTTCCAGATTGGCCAATTGTTTTTCCACTTAATGGCTTAACAGTAATCTTTGCCTGCTCCATTTTTAGAATTATCAAGAGCTCCGATCCGCTGAAGTTTTAATTTCGTTTCTCCTTTAGGCTTAAGAATAGCCGTTATGGGCAATTCCATGAAAACAGGGACATCAACATAAAAAAATTTTCTTCTTGCAGCTATGCAGTTTTTTTCCTCTAAGGTAAAAATGTGATTTTTTATAAAATGATGTTTTAAAAGTTCGCAGTACCTTTTTGTAAGTTTTATAGGCAATGTTACTTTTGTCACATGTGTTGTTGTCTTTAGAGAGGTTCGGAAAGTTCATGTTGTTTTTGTAAAGAAATTAACAGGTATGTATAAAATCTTATTTTTTTAATTGAAATTTAGTCTATATGTGAGGTTAGGTCAGTAAAAAATTTTTAAACTGATTATTGTATTAAAAATTATTTTTTATAAATTAGGCCTCATAGTAATGTAACATCAGTCACAAAAATTTATAAAAGTTTTTATTATTTAAAGAAAAATAGTGTTAAGAATATAAAAAGCCATATTCTCTTCATTGATGATAATATCTTAAATATCAATTACTTAAATAGTTAATAACAGTTCAATTTATGAGTTAAAAACTTCTTTAAAATATGTAACATCAGTCACTTTTCTCTTTCCCAGTCTCTTTTCCATTGGCTGCTGCAGAAAGCCAAAAAAGTAGGTAAGATAAATTAAAGAAGGAAGGAAAATATGAAGATTACAAAAAGATAAACAATGCAGAAGCTAAAAGGAGTAGAGATAAAAAAAAAATAACCTAGCTAAGTTATCTAAGTCAATTCAAAAAGAGGAATCAAAGAAAATGTTAGAAAAATAGTAGAAAAATGTCGCACATTAAAGTGCAAAATTTCAATTAGCAGTGACATAACCCCTTTTCCAAAATAATAAAACCTTATGAAAAGCTGTAACTTGTGCAAAGTGCGCCCTGCCTACATCTCCACGAAAGCAGAAGACTGTCATAAAAAAAATGGTTTGACAATGAAATTGGGGAAACAGGTGCTCCTAATTAAGCCCAAGTAAGCATATTTACAGCAGCACTGTACCACTCGGGTAGAATGCATCCATATGCGATAGCCTCATTCTAAAGAGATTGTGATTCCTCTCATAACAAGAATGCTGGAAAAGATTCTTCAAGGAATTGAAGTCTTACATATTTGGTCAGATGGCCCAATTCAAAAACAAGTTCATTGCAGCTACAAAGCCCATATTACAGAAAAATATAAATTGTTCATTAAATCGAAGCCAATGCCGTCACAGTGGACGGCATTGGCGGGTCTGTAAAGAGGCAGATATGAGAAGCTGTAAAAAAAAAGAAAGGATTTCGTATACAGTATAAAATATTTTGTAAATGCCGCAGCTTCAAGCAGTGTGAAAATCTTTGAGATCTCATCATACGATTTACAGTTGCGTTATAAAGAGTTAAATTTGAATAAAATATTTTCTGATTCAGAAGCTATAGCTGGTATCACGCAGCAACACTTTTTGGAGGTGGTAGACAAAATCACCAAAAGCTCAAACTTATCTAAAACATCATTTGCCTGTTCAAAACCAAGGGAACAAGTTCCATAATTGGTGGCCACAATTGGAGAGTGGGTTCTTGTGGAATATGATGGACAGCTCTATCCAGGTGAAGTTAGAGCCATTGAAAACTATGAATACTTGGTCAGTGTTATGATTCCAACAGGGAAGTATTTTAAATGGTCTGACAATGTGGATGAAATTTATTATTCACAAGAAAAAATAATAAGAAAACTTAGTACACCAGATGTAGTAAATGCACGAGGACACTTTTCATTTGCTTGAATTGCATCACTTGTATAATTATATTCATTTACTATTGTTTATTTTTTATCATTTAAGTAGATTTGTGTAATTTTGAAAGAAAAAATTGCTAATTTGACTTTTAAGGAAAAATAAATTATAATTTAAACCAATTAATGTTGGTGTAACATCAGTCACAAAATGTTTGTAACATCAGTCACGGTAAATAAAAATTTCCTTCACTGTAAATTTTAAAGTTTTCAAAATGGAACGAAGTGTATTCGTAAAGTTTGAAATGTCTACTTGACTGAAAAAAAAGAATTTTAATCTTCATGTTCTTAATTTGAGGAGAAATTCAATTAATATAAAAGTTGTTTTTCCTAATGTCTCTTCTGTGTAACATCAGTCACAATTTTTGATTTACCTTAATTCCACACAAAAAAGCTTTTTAGATCTAAAACCAGGTATGGGTAGTATTATTGTACTCTATCATGGTATTTTAGATCAATTTCAGAAAAATAAAATTAAATTTCAAGACAGTGTGAATTTTAAAAGTTAAAAAACTTAGTCAAATTGTAACGTCAGTCACTGTGGAATGACCCTTATGACAATTTCCACGTTACATTAAACTCTGCGCAGTAAAACATACTGGCAGCCATAACCTGATGAAATGTCATCATAAAGTGGAGAAATATGAAAGGAAAGTCGATGAAACTGCATTTCTGTATTAATTAATATATTTAAGAACGAAAGAACATAACTGAAACTACATTGCTGGCTAGCACACAAAACACAAAACATTGCTGATGCCAAAGACACATAAAACTTGGTGCTGCCAAAACTAAGACATAGAAAAATAAATATGTACATGGGGAATGCAATCACAATATTACAGTATTACATATTAACAGTAATAGCTTAAGGATTTTTTTTTGTGTAAAATATTTTTTCATCCTATAAATTTTCAATAAAATTGATTAAAACAAAAAGTTTCAGTTTTTAGTAATATAGTCAGCATATGATTTTTCTAAATGGGTAAAAATATTTCAGGCTGTTTCATTTGTAAAATAGCAAAAATGATTAAAGTGCACTCAATGTAAATATTACAATTGTTATATTTTTCTTAGGTTTCAACAGCAAAAGAATTTAGATTAAGTTTGCTCATTTTTTCTGCACTCATGAGTGTACTATAATTCCTTGTATGGTTACTTTTCATTTCAATCTTGGCACTTGTATTAAAATTTGTTTTTTTTTTTTTAATTTTATTATTGAAAAAATTTATTGCAGTGAAAATAGCTTAAAATGTGTTTTTCATATCGTTTAACCTGCCATATTACGTAATAAATATCCAAAATATTTTAAGTCTATTTAAAAAAAAAAAAATTATATTGAAAAAAATCACAAACCATGTTTTTAAGCTATTAAGACTTAAGGTTGTCCTGTGCCTGAGTTCCTATCCCCCCCCCCCCCAAGCTCAACAATGCAAATCCTCCTCTCCTAAATCAAGGATTTTTTTCGGATACTGGGTATTGCCTGATGAATATGTACCAAATATTCTACTTTGATGTTTTGAAAATTGCATATTCTGTACAGATTTTTCAACATCTCACAGCTGCCAATTTGTAACAGCAGTATGTTTGTAAATTACATATATATTTTCAGAACATGCTATTTAATTCATTTATAATAACTGGATATTTTGTGAAATGACCGAATCAGGTACCAGATATTTAAAAATTAGTTGGATGCCAGTATACAAAAAAAAAAGAAAGAAAGAAAGAAATCTTCTGGAAAAAAATATATCCCCTCAAAAAACTCTGCACTCTGATCTCTGCCCCCCCTCCCCCGGCTCTTGTGCTCAAGTTTTCCAGTTTTTCCGTAGTTACTGCTCTCAATGCGATACTTTCTTTTTCCACTATCTGAGAGGTTAATAGAGATTAATATCCCCTTACACAGTTAAAATGGTACAAGGTCTGTCTAAAGAATAGTTTAAACCAGTGTTTCTCAACGGGAGCCATATGGCCCCCTTGGGGACCCACAGAAAAGATCTTGGGGGCCCACAGGAGAAAATATAAAAATAGGGGAACCCTGAACCATGTGAAGTGTGCCATTTATATATATATATATATTTATATATATATAAATATATATATATATATATATATATATATTTTGTATTCAGATCTTTCTCCCCGGAAATAATTTTAGGTAAAAACAATTTTTTTTAAAAATTGATTTAACATTGATGACTAGACTGTCGAATTCAATTAAGAAATTCAAACACATTATTTGCTTTGGAAAACACGAAGTTGCAAGTGATTTTGTAATTGATCAGTAAATGATCATAGAAACATAAATCCTTAATTTTGATTTTTAATCCATGTTTTACCTATTCAGTTTTAGAGTTTTATATTCAGAATATTTTTTTTTATTCAGCTCTGCATTTTCCCCTTACTGTTATATGTTTACATATCCAAAATATCCACTTAATTTTAAATTTTTCTTTGTTAGTCGAGTAATTTCTATTCATGTTACTTGTTCTCCTAAGTAACAAATGTTTCCTTTTTCCTTCTTCTTTCTTTTTTCTTTTCTTTCTCATTTTTAGTGCTCCCTATTTTATGTATGATCACACATAAATAAAATAATGGTAATGTACAAGGGGTGCATCGAAGGAGGGGGTATCGGACACCCAGTGTAATAAGGCTTTTTAAATATCTGGGACCGATCCCACCATAGTATGAAAGATTTGTTTATCCGGCATGCCAAATTTGATTTTTAAAAGTTAATTAATTAACCTATCCTTAGAAGAAAAAAATATATATAACTAGAAAACTGACAACGTATTTGGAATTTTTGGATTTTTAAAAATGTGAATAGAATTTATGGGTCTCAGAAATCGAATCGGATATCTGATGTGGATCCGTCAGGACATGGGATATTGCATCCCTCATCTTGGCTTTGTCCTCCTCTCCCCAAAGAAAAATCCCAGGTGTGCTACTGAAGGGGAGCCACGGAAGAATTTGTCGTTTCTAGGAGGTTCCACAGGTTGAAAAAGGTTGAGAAACCGTGACTTGAACAAAAGGAGGCAATACAGAGATATATCAACCACGTCACAGATCTAAACTGTCATGTTAGGAAATGTCCTTAGAATTATATGCTTTGAAATGTCAGATAAACTGGATTTAGAATGTCCTCAGCATACAAGGGTCTGTTTAAGAAAAATATGGATCTCTTAATGGAACCTTCAAAGGCTTTACTTTTTATTTAAAATTAATTACTAAGTCTACTGTCATAATATTGAATACTAGTGTTCGGCAGTAGTTAACTATAAGTAGTTAACTACTAGTTAACTAGTAGTTAACTACTAGTTGTAACTACTTTTGTTTTGAACTAGTTAACTACTAGTTAAACTACTTTTTCCCCCAACTACTAGTTACAACTACTTTCAAAATTCCAACTACTTTCGGAAAAAAAAAATTTACTAAATCTACTTTTTGAAAAAAATAACTATTTCATAAACATTACATTATTTAAATTTTTAGCTTATGAATATTACTCACACAAATGCATTTTTAATATTATGTTATATAATAAATAAGTACTCATAAAAAAATCATAATATTTATTGCAGTATTTAAGCAAATTAGAAAAAGCTTTCTAATATAATCAATAAATAGCGCCCGCACCAGCCATGCACAATGAAGTTTCATTTAAAGACCAAATCTTCATTATGGGGAAGCTTTACCTCTACTCCAGTACTATGCATGCGTTTGGGATACCATAAAATACAAAAAGAAAGAAAAAAATACTGGTTTTTATTATTTTTTTTTAGAAAAAACTGATTTTTATGATTCTTTTTTTTAGACAATATTCATTTTTATGATTAAACAAAAAACTATTTATATCAGCTTCTTCCAAATTATTGAAATATAGATATTTTTTTATTATAAATTTTAATATATTCTGGATTGAAGCAATTCATTAGAATTTTAACTCACTATATGGTAGCCTTAATGCATCTGATCCTCTAGGGCAGGGGTCTCCAAACTTTCCAGCCTTAGGGCCATATTGATTACCCTACAACATAATTATTCAACATAAAAATAGATTACTTCAGTAAACTTAATTTAATTTGCTATAAAAAATAAATATGTTCTCTAGAAGGAGTTTTCTTTCAAGTATGCTAGCTCTCCGCGGGCCGGACAAAATCTGTCCGCGGGCCGGATGTGGCCCTCGGGCCGTAGTTTGGAGATCCCTGCTCTAGGGAAAGGTGGAATAGCTTCGTTAAAGTGTCAAAGAATAACATTTTATCAGAGAACATTAAGTTGTTGGACATGCTGACTACAGCAAAAGCATCAACAGCACCTATAGAAAGGATTTTTTTCTACATTTGGAATAGTGCACTCAAAATTAAGAAACAGATTGTGGGTTGATAAGGCATCAAAACTGGTATTCTTGATGAAACATCTAACTAGTAAAAGTGATTAAGCTATATTAAACATTTTATGTGATATTTGCCCTCTCTGTTTATATATTCAAGAAGTTTGTATACACTCAAAAAATTATAATAGTCCAGTCAACTTATTTGTATATATATTCAAGAAATTATAATACATTTAATCCAGAAATATAAGCTTTCTCTTCTGTTTCTTGTTGTTCTCTGTTTATTAAGCAAACATTTTTACATAATATAATTAATTAGTAATTAATTTTGAACTAGTAATAAATAATTATTTCAACTGAAATATCTTAAATTTCTTTGAAGACATAAATACTTAACTGAATTAGTAGCTGTATTTGTGTGCACATACATATTTTGCTTTTAAAAAAATCCAAGCAATCTGATTTAAATAAAAAAAATACTATGTTTTATTTTTTTTTAAAGGAAAAAAAAATCACCAACCCTTCCTTCAACACAATTTGAAAGAATGTAATCTAAATTCTAAAGCATGCACGTTACAAAGATATTTTGTTAAGGAATGGGGGTTGGGCAGAGGGAGAATTTTAAATTGATATTAAGGGTAAACCCCTTCATTTTACAGCTGCTGAAAAACTTATTTCTTAAAAACATAAATTATTGACTTTATTAAATAAATACATATTAAAATAAAAGTTTAAATTTAGAGAAAAAGGTTTTGCCTTTGTTCAGATTCTATTTATATATTAATTGTTCAGTGTTATTTGGAAATATTCAATCTTTGAATGTTTTACAAGAATTTCTTTTAAATTGTTTTAATGATTAAAAATAATATTGAGTGGAATTATTAGGATTAAATATTTAAGAACAAGTTTAAGGGAGCCTACAGTACCTAGTTCCAAATTTTTTTTTGGATGAATAAAAAATATTACATGCATTTAAGTCCATTTAATGCAGAATGAAAACGGCAAAAATCATTTATAAAAACCGGAATATTATTTAAAGTTTTGCTCACATAGGTTTGAAATTTTGCATGAGGCTTTAAACATGAGTTTTATCTGTTGATATGAGTAATTTAAAAAATATAGCTAATTTGAGCAATTTTGAGGTACTGTGTCCCCTTAAAAATGGAGATTCAAATGAATTATACTTAAAAGTACTTAACTAGTAGTTAACTACTTTTGGAGCACAGTTAACTACTAGTTATAACTGGTCTCAGAAAAAAGTAGTTAACTACTAGTTGCAACTAGTTTTGTTTAGAGTAGTTAGTAGTTGGTTAACTACTTTTTGACGAGTAGTTGCCGAACACTATTGAATACTAATATACCATATTTTTGAACCATATCATATTTTTAACTATAATGTTCCTTTATTAATTTTTTGTTCTTTTCTTAATTGATAAAAATAGAGCTAGAAGTTGTTTTATGTTAACTTTTCAATTGATTCATATCAATGTTATGCAAATGAAAAGTTAATGTTAATGTGTTTTATTTTTATTTTCAGTCGCTTACATCAAGCTTGTAAACTATACTTGTATTCCCCATCTGCTGGTTTGTACACTTGTCCACTTGCAATGACAGATGGAGCTGCTAAAACAATTGAAGTAATGCTGTAAAAATCCATTTTTCTTCCAATTATATATATATACCGTAAAACCTGTGAAGTTGACCACCTTTGTAAGTTGACCACCTGTCTAAGATGACCACTTTTGTCAGAAGCAGAATTAGCCCTATGTTATTTAATGTAGGGAAACCTTTGTAACTTGACCACCTAAGTTGACCAGCTGTCTATATTGACCACTTTTTTACGCCAAATTTGCGTGGGAGTATTATAAAAACCCTTCGCAAGTTGACCGCCTAATTATTATTATATATTTATTTGTTTTTCTATTTTTGCAAAGTTAAAAAAAAGAATTAGATAACTTCTCCAGGATATTTTTGTTTTGATTATAATGTTAGACCAGTATTTATCTCAATATATGAAAAATCAATATAAAGTTTGCCTAAGCGTCTTTGTAAGTTATGGGAAAACTACTATGAGCACTCTTTTATTCTTTAAATAAGTTTCTTCTTTTTTCTTCTATCTGATGTAGCCATTTTGAAAAATTATGTTTTTTAGGAAATCTTTATTATCATATAAGTAACTTACATAATTAATAAAATATTTATCTTTATTTTAACTCAGTTCTTTACTTTTAAAGTTGTATAGGATACATTGTAAGACATTCTGGTTAACCTTTAGGTTACGGCGCTCGAGTTCCCGAAATTCATCCATACAACGGCAAAACTGCGGAAATTTTTCCCCCTCAGTGTAACCACGGGGGTCCTTAACTCCCAGTATACTTCTTTTGAGTGTGATTGACTTCATTAGAAGGGTTGCCAAAATATAAACTTTCGTTAATCAGTTGCTATTTTTTTGCTCCAAATCGCCAATTCGAAGTAATTATATGATTGCTAAAGTTAATTTCCTAACGAAAGCAAAAATGGAAGAAATCAAAATAATAATAATAATTTGGAAGCATGCAGCTTTTTTTCTTCCTCATTTAAACTGCAGCTTATTATTGAAGTCTAATGTGAGGTTCCATATGTTTGTCTAAAAAATTTTGCTAAGCAAAAAAGGCAATCAAAATTTCTGCCCAAATTAGAGTTAAAATTAACAATAAAAAGTGCTGTTCCATATAGTTGAATAGTAGTGCCCTTTCATTGTTTTAGAGCAATTTTTTTTTTTGCGATTTTTCTGCTCTTTGACATTTGATTTGTATTCTCTCGGGACATGTACGTAATTTGCCTAGTTTTCGACAAACATCTCAGGTGTGAAGTCATGATGACAGCATTTTGTATTAAATATCTGCAAAATACATTAGGGATCATTCATAAATGATGTCATGCTGCGAGGGGGGGTTCGTGAAATTGTGACAAAGTGTGACAAGAGGAGGGGAGGGGTAACAAGAAGTGTGACATCATGCATTATGCAACATAGTGTGACACGTGACGAAGGGGGGGAGGGGATCCGCTGAAGTGTGACATATTGTGACAAAGGGGGGGGAGGGGAGTCAAATATATGGGAAAAAGCGTAACATCATTTATGAACGGCCCCTTATCAACAACTTCAATAAACAAGTAAAGCATTTTAAGTATATTATTAGTACACGAACTCTATAATACGCAGCGCTTTATTCCTCCCCCCCCCCCCCCCCACCCTCCGTAACAGATTATTATTTTTCTCCTAAGTTAACTTCTTGCTTTACGTGGTATTTCATAATCCGAATTTGAAACGATCACGAACTGAACAAGGAATTAAAGTATCACCTCATTGCTGAAACTGATATCCTTATAACGGATTTACTTTATCCTAATTCACTTAAAAATTGCGGGTATGAATAGACAATTTTCCTTTGCTATTTTCACCACAATAACTCGTTGATTTACTCGTATAGTAACTGGAAAGTGCTAATTCACCGAAGATAATCAGGATTCGTTTCCAACTGTCTGTTATTATACTTCTAACAAAACCCTGTCTGCTGATGGCTCCGGGGGGAGGTCCTTTGTTAACAAAAGCAAGACCGAATGTCCAGCTATTGTACTTACATTCCCCTCACAATCACTGTTTTACTTCGTTGGTTTATCTTATATTTTGCTTCACTGCTGTATTTTTAGTTGAATGCACTTACCGGAATGTATGACATGGGGTGGACTCATATTATTTCGACTTCGACATGCGTAATGTACATGTGGTTTTTATTTGAAAACCAAGAACTATAGCATGTTGCCTCCAGCGCATCGAGCTGCTAATTGGATTATAACCCAGGGTGGCAGAGTTCTGAGCGCGACAGAATAACTCTTTAAAATTAATAACAAAAAGATGACAATTATTGAAAGTTTTAATCCGCCCGTCATTTCAATATTTTCTACGGGGAGGGGTGGAGGGGGGAGCAAAGGGAACATATTAAATTTATAGATAAAAAGCAACAACACGTAATAATACATAAACACACATATAAATACATTATATATCTAATATTCAGGTCGCAATGCCCCCCCCCCCCGAGATCGTTCAAGTGATTGGCTATGTTTCAGTGAGTATTTATATGACTATAATAAAAGGTATCCGGCGAATATATGTGTGTCTAAACCAGAAACATTCCAAATACCCGCCAGACAGTAAATCAACACCGCGTATTTGATAGCCATATATTAAACATCTCACTTCTTAGTAACATATTCCGCTCGCGTCCCAACACACGTGCCAACATTTTAGACGTGTAACAGATGGGCGGTGCCGGGAAGTGACGTACTCGAGCATGACGTCACCGGCTCCTGACCCAATCATGGATCGCACGTGTGTTGGGCGTTACCCTAACGGAATCCGTATGATATGTAAATGAGGGAAGGGATATTTAAGCGGTCTGTCTGCCGATTCAAGGGCAGAACATTGCACGTAAGAGGTTATGTAAGCCGACCGACTTTAGCTCTTGACGGGCTGTTAAGCTCAGAGCGTCTTGTTTTATACCGGTGTTTACCATCCCAGTCTTATTTGAATTACACCTCATTTTAACTAGTCATTTGACAGAAATGTTGGTCTTAGTTTTTGAGTAATGGTATTAAAGTATTTTTTGTAATGTTCTAAGAGCTTAAATAAAGCCTTTTAATTTATTTTAAACTTGTCTTCTGGATTTTCTGACTCTGCTAAAAATGTATCAAGTATAAGAAGAACTTTGTTGTATGACAACAAGAATGGTTATGGGCTAATCGCATCTATTGTTGCCCAGAAGACCAAAAATCAAAAATCCCCGATGTCGGCGATAATCCGAAACGGGGGGGGGGGGGCCAACAACTAATTTAAAGTTAAGTTTTTCAACTAAGAGACTCTGAAAATTCGAGATGGCTGTTTCCACCATTACTGTGGACAAACTAAAAGAAGACAACTACCAGGACTGGTCATCAGATATGATGTACTTATTGATTGAAAGAAATTATTGGAAGATTGTAACGAGAGAAGAGAAAGAACCAGTAATTACAAAAGAAGGAAAAGTCTCAGAAGCAGATATAGAAAACTTCGATAAAAGAAAAAGATCTGCGCTGTCCTTAATATATCTGCACATAGAGTCGAAGTACCGGAAGTTGATGGGAATGACTGAAGATCCGGCAGAAGCGTGGGATCGTCTCAAAGCTCATTATCTACCTGACAACAGGAGTATGGAAATGTACCTTTTTTCGGAGTTCCTGAATTGCAGAAAAGAACAAAATGAAAAAGTCAATTTGTACGCCTCAAGACTAAAGGAGTTTTATGACCGAATCACAGCATTCGACGAAAACGGACTATCGGAAAAATTCCTGTGCTACCAGTTATTACGTCACCTGGCAGAAAATTTTGAGACCACTGTACAGAACATTTTGAGATATGACGACAAAGATTTCAAATATGAGAAAATTATCACGGAATTGGTAGCCAAAGAAAACAGATTATCCCTGAAGGAAAGGGACTCTGGAGAGGTCTTCGCCAAGTCATCGTTCGTCAGAAACAAAAGTAATTACAAGAATAGAATCATAAGATGTCATCATTGCGGAAAAGCATGCCACATACGACGAAACTGCTGGAAAAATAGGGAGACCGAGAATTCCGTCAAGAAAGACTACCCGGCAAGGAGTAGTAGTCCATCCAGCTACTCACAACAGACAAGAGGGAGACCAGGAAAGAAATTTCAAAGAAATGACGACAGAAGGTCAGGATCCCCATCTGCTGAACACTGTAAGTACGGGAGTTACTTTATCTGTGAGGCCAATACAATTGACTCAAGAGATGAAAACGTGTGGTTATTTGATACCGCCGCCTCGCATCATTTTTGTCGTAATAGACAGGATTTTGTTAATTTTGTTCCTTTAAAGGGAAAAGAGTTGGCCATTGCTGTTAAAGGGCGAAAATTCCCGATTGAAGGGAAAGGCCAGGTTATGCTTAAATTTGACAATTATAAAATTCTGTTAAATGATGTTATGTATTCACCAAAATTAAGGAGAAATATTTTATCAGGGCCTAAATGTGATATTGGTGGTGCAACTATTACAGGGGGTGGAGGTTTGATGGAGATATCAGGTGGGAAAGGTACCATAAAAGCTTAACTCAAAAATGGGGTTTATGTAATAAAACCAGATAAAGTAAAAGAAAATTTTAAAAATTCTAGTCAAAATTCTAATTTGTATCGGGAAAATTGTAATAACTCTAGTCATTTTTCTAAAATTGAAGTTTTAAATGTAGAAAAAATTGAAAATTGGCATAAGAAATTCGCGCACGTTAATACTGAAAGTATTAAACGAACTTGCGATTTGCAAGGTGTCAGGGGAATGCCTAATATCAAAAGTACTAAACTGCATTGTGAAAATTGTAAGCTAGGAAAATTTAGAAGAGTTTCTTTTAAACCAAATAATAAAATTAGATCTCATTATCCTTTAGAATTACTGCATGCCGAAGTCTGGGGAAAATGTAATATAAGAGGTCGTAACGGCAAGGAATATTACTTGTCGATTATCGACGATTTTTCGAGAAAAATCTCCCTTTACCCAATTAGGGAGAAAAGCCAAGTGGCAAGCATTTTTATGCAACATATCAAAAGAGCGGAGAGGTTTCTCGAAAGAAAAGTAAAATTTATTAGAACAGACAACGGTAGTGAATTCGTTAATAAAACTTTTGATGATTTTTGTAACCAAAATGGAATTGTTCATGAATTAACTAATGTGTACAGCCCAGAGATGAATGGTGTAGCAGAAGTATTTAACAGGACGGTAGCAGACGGTGCAAGGGTACTTTTAGAAGAAAGCGGACTGGACAAAATTTTCTGGCCAGACGCTATGCTTCATTTCACGTACACTTGGAACCGTATCTGCCATACCGATCAGGAGAAAACTCCATTTGAGCTATATGGGGGGAATAAACCATCTGTAAGACATCTCAAACCATTCGGGGTTATAGCTTATGCTGGTGTTCCTAAACAGCAGAGGAGAAAACTAGACTTAAAAGCTAAAAAGGGTGTACTTATTGGTTACGCGTTCAAAACAAAAGGATATAGAATTTGGTTTCCTGATACTGATAAAGTAATAGAAAGCATTAATGTGTCATTTAAGGAAAATAGCTTTTTTAGAAATGAATTTAATGAAATACGCAGTGGAGCAGTATTGGGCCACATTACCTGGTCAGAATCCCCAGATTCCGAGAATAAGTCTGATCACGAAGAAACGATCCAAATTCAGATTCCTGATTCACCGGAAGTCGAGGAAAGCGCGAGGGAAAGTGAATCTGAAAGGGGAGACGAAAATTTATCCGAAATTTCTTCTGACGACGAAAGCTCAAAAACACTGCGGGAAACAACTTGGGAGCGAAAGGTAGTTCCGCGACCTGATGGTACTAGGAATGATATTTATTTTTATGAAAAGAATAAGAAAACTAGGTTAAGATCTTTAAATGACGTGAAAAAATATTGTGTTAAAGAGAATCTGTACTTTAATTCTCAAATTTTTAGTTTTAAAGGAAATGATTTATATGAAGGGGAAATTCCAAAGGAGGAACAATCTTTAAATTCAAGTTTTACACAAGCATGACTAGATGGTGATGTAGAAATTCCTAAAACGTATAAACAAGCACTAAAATCAAACGAAAGCGCTTATTGGCAAAATGCCATGGAAAAGGAAATTCACGTCATGAATGAGCGTGATGTATGGAATTTATCGGCATTGAAAGGAAAAGTTGAACCGATTAAATCCCGCTGGGTTTTTACCCTTAAAAAGAAATGAAAAGGGCAAAATTTTAACTTTTAAAGCTCTTCTCGTAGCAATGGGGAATAGTCAGATAAAAGGGCAAACATATGACGAAACCTTCAGCCCAGTTGTTAATTTTAGTATTATTCGGTTTTTCTTTACGTTACTTGTTGTTTTAAATAAATGGAAACATATTCAATGTGACATTCGAAGTGCATACTTGTACGCTCCGCTAAAGGATTGCATTTTTATGTGTCAGCCTCCTGGATTTATCGTAAAAGGGAAAGAAAATTTTTATTGTTAGTTAAACAAGGCCATTTATGGGTTGCATCAAAGCGGGAGATTTTGGTTTATGGAAATTGATAGTGTTTTAGGTAATTTAGGTTTTAGCAAATTTTTGGGTTGTAATTGCGTATATGTTTTTAACTCTAAAGTGATTTTATTATGGTACGTTGATGATATTGTGCTCTTCGGCAAAAAGGATAAAGATATTGAAAATGTTTTGAATCTTCTGAAAGAACATTTCGATCTTAAGGTGTTGGGAAAAACCAAAAAGTTACTTGGGGTTGAATTTGAAGAAACGGAGGAATTTTTGAGAATTCACCAGACTAGTTATATACTAGAAGTATGTGAACGGTTCAAAAATTTTAAATTTCCAATTACTTCACTACACATAAGTAAGGGAACGGTTTATTTGACCTTAAAATGTCCGCAGACCGAATTCAAGAAAAATGAAATGTCAAAAATTCCGTACAGAAATCTTTTAGGCTGTCTTTCTTTTATCGCGAATCGTACGAGACCCGACATTTGCTATGCTGTCAATATTTTCAGTCAGTTTCAACATAATCCCGGTTTTGAACATTGGAATGGTCTCCTTAAACTTCTTGGATATGTAGCGAATACCTGTAATATAAAATTAAATTTAAGATGCAATAAAGTTAAATTAATAGTTTACTCCGATGCCGGTTTTGCAACAAATCGCGACGACTGCACTTCCTTAGGTGGTCAGTTGGTATTACTAGACAATTCTCCTATCGCGTGGCATACCTTTAAAGAAAGAAGTGTCACTCTATCAATGATGGAAGCCGAATTCGTAGCAATGACTGAAGCTGTCAGAGAATTAGTATGGTTCGAGCGAATTTTAGAAGAATGTGTCAACAAGGGGGTAATTACTAAAAATATTGCTAAATCTTTATTACTGGTAGATAATCAAGCTACTATAGATTTTGTTAAATCACCAATTGAAAATTATAGGACGAAATATATTGATGTAAAATTATTTTTTGTATGAGACTTAATTAATAAAGGACTTTGAAATTAGGCATGTTAGGAGCAAAGAAAATCAATCTGATATATTCACCAAACCTCTCACCCGTACTGAACTAGATAGATTTTGTGAAAACGTTTTTCACTGATTTTGTTAGGAAATTTTTTTTTGTCAAAGTTTAAATGTAACTGTTAAAGTTAAATTACCGTAAATTTTTGATCTCAATTATTTTCCCTAATTTTTGATAGTTTAATCTTTGAAATTTTTCATAATAATAGCAACGTTATTAAAATTAACGTAATTCTTTTTGCGAGAGGGAAATTTTTTTCTAGTCAAACTTAAGAAATAATTTTAGAAATTTATAATAATAATATGAATATTTTTTTAAGGATTTTGAACATATATTTTTTAAAATTGCTCAAACAGGTTTATATTTGTGATATTGTGTCCTAATCTGTTTATAAGTATTATTTGATTATAGATTGAATGTTATATTATGGACTTTTTACTATCCTGGAAATTGATGGATTATCAGAGGATTAATATTTGTCAAGAAATGCATTAAGGTTTTTGCGTGTTTGGAAAAAAAAACACGTTATTTTGATTGTTATGTGACGTTACTTTTCAATTGAAATGGAAAATATTTGAATTTGTTAAACTCTTAACTAGGACCAACAACTGATAAGGTATTAAGGATTTGGTTAAATATTTTTTTCGTAAGCAAGTGAGAGAGGGGGCATTGATAGCCATATATTAAACATCTCACTTCTTATGTAACATATTCCGCTCGCGTCCCAACACACGTGCCAACATTTTAGACGTGTAACAGATGGGCGGTGCCGGGAAGGGACGTACTCGAGCATGATGTCACCGGCTCCTGACCCAATCATGGATCGCACGTGCGTTGGGCGTTACCCTAACGGAATCCGTATGATATGTAAATGAGGGAAGGGCTATTTAAGCGGTCTGCCGATTCAAGGGCAGGCTTTTGCACGTAAGAGGTTATGTAAGCCGACCGACTTTAGCTCTTGAGGGGCTGTTAAGCTCAGAGCGTCTTCTTTTATACCGGTGATTACCATCCCGGTCTTATTTAAATTACATCTCATTTTAACTAGTTATTTGACAGAAATGTTGGTCTTAGTTTTTGAGTAATGGTATTAAAGTATATTTTGCAATGTTCTAAGAGCTTAAATAAAGCCTTTTAATTTATTTTAAACTTGTCTTCTGGATTTTCTGACTCTGCTAAAAATGTATCAAGTATAAGAAGAACTTTGTTGTATGACAACAGTATTTTGCCAAGACTATTCGCGAGGACAGGAAATGCTAATGACTCTCAGTAATTTTCACACCACCTGGTGATTCCCTTCCGCTCAGGAAGGGGACGAAAGGTCTGGTACACATGCTGTACGAAAGGCCAAACTTTTCTGCGGTACATATGCTGTACCGCCGTAATCTAAAGGTTAAATTACTCTAATGATATTTTAGATAATTAAAAACAAATAGCTAATTACTATTGTAAAATAATGTTAATACATGAAGGTACATTTGAATTAGTTAAATGAATAAATGCATAGTGTAAGAACTGACAAAAAAAAATACTCCACCCTCTATAAGTTGACCACTAACGGCCTTATTCACCAGCCGATTTGAACCTCGGTCAGACACGCGGACTGCCGATATGAGCGTTCTGATAGGTTGAAGATGCCTTTGATTGGTAATTTGAAGGTTCAAATCGGCTGGTGCATAAGGCTGTAAATTGCAGAACCGCAAATGGTGAACTTACACAGGTTTCACTGTATATATGTTAATATTTTCTCATGAGCGAAAAAATATATTTCTGTTGAGAATAATAACTTTAACTTTTTTCTTTTAATCAGCACTTGAGATTATACGTTGTTTAAAATATAAGGATGCAAAGCATTTTATAGGAATGATCAAGTGAACAGGAAGAATTTCGATGTTAGAGCAAGACCAGGTGTGTTCATAGGATATTCCAAAGATCGCCAAGCGTTTCGGGTTTATGATTTGGAAGAAAATAAAATCAAAGAGAGTAGAGATGTAATTTTAATAGAAAATGAAATGGGATACATAAAGGAAAATGACAGTGATTATAATATAGAAGAACTTGACTATATAACAATTCAATCAAGCGACGTAAATGATTGCCAAAAACATGATGTAGTGAATAAAGAATCATTGGTGAGTGTTCCCAATGATAATGAAGATAATCAAAATGGAATGAAGGACTCGAAAGATAATGTTCTAAAAGGAGGATGTCCACCTGGTAAATCAAAAGAAAGTAGTATTCAGGGAAGAAGTGAAGACGTAGAAGAAATTGAACGACCATTACTAGATTGAGGGGTTAGATGATCATCTAGAGAAAAGAAACCTATCACAAGATATTCAACAAATGTCATAGAAAATATTCCAAAGACTTATCAAGATGTGTTAAATTCTAAAGAGAAACAAAAATGGACCCAAGCTATAGAAGGTTAACTGAAATCAATGGAACAACATAATGTATGGAAGATCGTTGATCAGCCTGAGAATACGAAAATTCTCAGAAGTAAATTCGTTTTTACATAGAAAAATTAGGGTGAAAATAAGAGATACAAAGCTCGATTAGTTATTGACGGTTCAAGAGAGAAAATGGGTAGAGATTTCAAAGAATCATTTAGTCCTGTGTAATGAAACCCGAATCCTTTCGAATGCTATTGAAATCAGCTATAAATGACTACAAAATTAGAATTTTTGATGGGGAAACTGCTTATTTAAATAGTAAGCTAAAAAGATCTGTTTATATGAATTCTCCTGGTGGTTTTGATATTGAAAGTGGAAAAGTATTACTAGTCACTGGAAGTTTGTATGGACTCCTAGAATCAGCAAGATGCTCGTATGATAAACTAAAGAAAATATTGAACAAAATAAGAATGAAAGAATGCAAATCTGATTCATCTGTATTTATCAGCCAAGATATTGATAAATATATTGCTTTAAGAATGTATGTTGATGATGGTATCATTATTGGAGAATCTGAAGAACTCATTAAGGATTTTTTGAGAAATTTAAGAAAGGAAATTAAGATTAAAGAAATAAAGGATAAAATCAACTTTCTTGGAAACGACATAGAGTTTTATAAAGAAGGAATTATGCTCAACCAAAAAGAATACATAACAAAAATTTTAGAACATTTTGATACGCAAGAGTGTAACTCTGTGAAAATACCAGGAGTTGTTGGAATGAATTTAGATGTATATGAAAATTCCAAATCAGTGGACATGAAATTGTACCAGTAGATTTTGGGTAATATAAGGTATGTAGTTACTGGGACACAACCAGATTTAGTATACAGTATCAGCAAGTTATCTCAATATTCAAAAGATCCTAAAGAAATTCATTTACAAGCTTTGAAGAGAGTATTGCGTTATCTACAAGGTACTAGAGCATTCAAGTTAAAGATAAATAAATGTAAAGAAAAGTTACATATTAATTCTGATGCAAGTTGGTGTGCCAGTAAAGATTCAAAATCATTCAGTGGTTATACCGTTAAAATAGGAAATTCATTAATTGGATGGAAGAGTAACAAACAGAAGATCGTAACTTTGTCAACCATGAAATCCGAATTGGTTAGCTTATGCGCCGCAGTATGTGAAGGAAGGTGGTTGATAGATTTATTAGAAGAGTTGAGATAACAGGATTAGTGCATCGTCCAATAAAGATATAATACAGACAGCCAATCCGCAATAGATTGGGTAAATAACCCAAGAGTTAACAACAGAAATAAGCATATATCAAGAAAATACCATTTTATAAAAGAAGAAGTAGAAAATAAAGAATTTGACATACATCATATCGCAGGTACTGAAATAGATGCTGATGTGATGACTAAAGATGTGAGCCAAGTGAAGATGCGTACTCATCTGCAGAAGCTTGAAATCATTTTTCCCGTCGTGTGAAAGGAGGAATGTGTTAATATTTTCTCATGAGCAAAAAATATATTTCTGTTGAGAATAATAACTTTAACTTTTTTCTTTTAATCAGCTCATGAGATTATATGCTGTTTAAAATATAAGGAAAATAGAAAATGGATTTTCAGGATCATAGTGTGCTCTTATATTTGTAATGTATACTTGGTAAGTTTATTTTGTTTTATTAAATGTTACTTATGTTTTTGATAACATAATTTGCCACTTTTTTCGATTCACGCATAGCAATATACAGTGCATATCGAAATGATAGGTCCATCAGTAAAAACGAAATTCATGTTGGGAAAAAAATTTTTATTATGCATTAAGTACTATTTTATAATATACTCTAGTTCAACCAATGAAAAAATAATGCTTAAATGATATACAAATCATAGGAATGATAAACGAAACAAAAAATTTGTGAAATTGCTGTTTCAAAAAGATAGGTCCACTGAACCAAACATTAAATTAATAATCAATTAATAAGAAATTTTTCCGCCTTTTTTCAAAATGAGCTTATAAATCCTATTCGGCATGGTTTCTACAAGTTTTTGCAAACAGCTGGTCTCGATTTTTGCCCATTCGGAGGAAATAGATCTTTTTAAGTCTGTAGTACAGTTGTACTGCTTTCCACCTGCATATACTGCTCTTGCGAGTATGCCCCACATATTTTCTACCGGATTCAGGTCCGGGCTGCAAGGTGGCCAATCGATAATATGCACACCATTATCCAGGAACCATTCAAAAGTGGACTTTGCAGTATGCACAGGAGCATTGTCCTTTTGGAACATGTAGAACGGCCCTCCAATGTGCTCTGCTTGTGGAAGAAAATTTTGTTCGAGCAGCTGTTGATAGCCTGCAGCATTCAAGCGATTGTATACAAATGTTATATCAGTTTTTGCTGCGCGTCCGAAGCCGGCCCACACCCTAACGGAACCACCACCAGCTTGCCTCTTCGAGAATATCTCTCTATCGTTACCCAGATCATGCCAGTAATATTGCCAGCCATCTGGACCTTCCAGATTGAATTTTTTTTCATCACTGAATATCACTCGATGCCAGTTTTCTTTCCAGCACATCACTTCCTGTGCGAATTTCAATCGCTTTTCTTTGTGATTTTTAGTCAATTTCGGAGCCGCTTTCCTCTTCCTGTAAACTAAACTGCCGAACTTCTTTATCATTCTATGGACCGTTGATTTTGAGAAATTTGTTTTCTGGCCAAAGTGGATAAGCTCGTATTTCCTGATTTTAACTCCTTTACAATAGTCCTTCTTTGTCGGGGTGTCACTTTTGACAGCCAGCCAGATGATTTTTTCTTACCATAAGCACTTCTAAGTCTCAAAAAATTGTTTACAACATTATGAGATCTGTTTAAAAGTTTAGCTATTTCTCTATTCGATTTTCCACACTTCTTAAATGCGGCAATTTTCCCCTGTTCAACCAGCGAAAGACTGCAACGACGACCCATTTCGTTTGATTGCACTGTGGTGTTCAACTCCATTTAAATACTTCCACGGCAGTCCGCGTAGTCCCGCAGTAAGACTTAACTATGATGATTATGCAAATTTAATGGAAAAAAACGTTTTGGTACAAGGATTTATAAAGGTGGACCTATCTTTTTGAAACGGCTTCAAAATAAAAATTTTCATAAAATAAAAAAGAATTATTTATTTTTAACAAAATGCTTTCTAGATAATTATAACGATTATTGCTGAATTATCTGTACCAAAAAAAAGAAATTATTATCAATTAACAGTCGAAACATTGAAAAATGCGGGTGGACCTATCATTTCGATACGCACTGTATATTCCCGCGTTCATATATATATATATATTTGCTTATTTTTATTAATTTATATGTGATTCAAAAGTGGTCAAAAATAAAGACTGGTTTTTCTGATTCTTACACAACAATATTTCTCAGGTTTAACTACATTCATTTTTCTCAATATATCTGCATTAGGTGTGTGTTGCTTTACATTTGTTATACCCTTTAAACTTAATGAAATTCCAGAATATCTATGCATATGAGAGTTGTGCTACATCATAGTTTGACTGCATTGAAATTACTTTTAGTAATAGCTAATACTTCCTGTTGTTTTCATTAATATCATTATTTTGACACCAAAACAATATATAACAGTTTTATAATGTTTTTGGTTGTAGGCAATTGACACTAAGCAGCGTTTTCGGAGTGCATACAAAAAACTTACCAGTAGGGATCCTGAAAAATTTTGGACTTCTGGACAGTGGATGACTGAAAAAAAAGGGGGCTCTGATGTGGGTAATGAAATTTTTTTGCATATGTTTTATGCGTTTAATAAATGCTTAGAAAAACCATTTAAAATTTTTAAAACTCCTCTAGTTACATTTTTTTCGTAACCTATTTTTCTTTGGATGAGGGGATAATATTGTATTACTATATATTACACTTGAAACTTTAATAAGGCTATAATGGTAGGCAAAGTAACTTTCACGAAAATCTGATGCAATTTCGGTTTAAATACAAAACGTCTTTTTTTTTTCTCTTTAAAATTCTATGCTGTTTAGAGTTCATACTGTCCTAGAGTCTTGAGTTTAAAAACTGAATTTCTGATCTTGAAAGTCTATAAATTTCATAACACACAAGTGCTTAGTTTTATTTCATTTCCATTTTCCTAAAAAAACTGAGTACTAACTTTTCAGCAGTGTGAAATGCTCGTTTCTTCTATTCATCCGGCTAAATCTGGTTCTTTTGTGATCATTCTGTATTCACCTGTACAGCTTTCATTGGCATTGAAAGCAGAACTAATGTGTCTGGGATTCATGCCCTTTCTGCCTTAAATGACAATTGCAGGGTTCATACTCCACCTGGAAATCATGGAAAACCTGGAAAAGTCATGGAAATTGATAACCTTTGCAAAAGTCATGGAATAGTCAGGCATAAACATAAATATTTGACAAAACCTGGAAAAGTCAGGGGATTTTTTTCCTTACCAGGGACCCCTTGGAGGGAACCTACGCTTATTGTGATGTCAGATACTCAATAAACTCACCTTCTTTTTCCTATGTAGGTTTTTCTTTATATAATGGTGTTTATTATATTGTCATGGCATAAAATTGCCTACATCGGCATTTCTTTAAGTATTTGTTTTCACGTGTTATTATAGAGTTAAAAAGCTGATTTGTCCCCACTGGGATCATCCTTGTTTTTATTTTATTTTATTTAATCTCTATATTTCATGTTTTATAGTTTTAAATTAGCTATCTAAAATTTAAATTAAAAAAAGAATAAAAAAAAGTGGATGCAAATATAAAAGCTAATATCTTTTGGCAGTATTGTGTCATAAAATTTTGCTTTTGAAATTCTATAAACTAGAAATTCTATAGTATAAGTTTGTTATGTTAATGATCATCTGTGGAATTTTTTAAAAAGAGGTAAATCTAAAAGTATGTATAAAATGTTATGGCGGGCGTATTTAATGTACAAGTAGTGCATTTGCTAATAAATATTTTTACTTGGAATGTTAATCTGGAATTCTGCTTTGAATCTACCTGGAAAAGTCATGGAATTTTTTCTTTCTATTTGAGTATGAGCCCTGCAATTGTGAGCCTAAATAAATTGGTTGATTGTAATGGAACTCCTTTTCTTTCTTCACTAATCAATTGGGATTGAGATTCAAACAATTTGTCATTAAAAAAAATAATTCATTCATTAGTTTTTCAGCCATCAAAAGATAAGGCAATCAAAAATAGTATTGTCTGTCTCATTGCCATGCTAAGCACAAATATGGTACCTGGAGTGGTAAGCACATGTATGGATAAAACATTCTATGAAAAGCAATATTCAGATTTCATCTAGGCTAATGTATGTTTTTAATTCTTAAACTAATTAACGTATTTATTCTTCAGAACGATTTTGACCTCCCCTACCCCCTTTCGCTACACCCTTATACAGGGATAAGTGCCGACCAACATAAACACTCAGTTCATCTATTACAAAAAAAAAAAAAAAAAAAACGGCCAACATGCAATTTGACAATACCGATTTAAAGTATGAAAAAGTTTAATTTAAAAAAATACAAACCATTAAACGCAAAAGAAGCAATAGAAATTGCAGACACCTGTTTCATGGGTACAAGGAACCCCTTTTTCAATTTTGATAGATGTCTTTTAATCTACAACCCAATTTTAGCACTGAAAAAGGACTCCATATAAGCCCCAAAACACCTGTCTACCACTTTTAACAGTACATTAGAATACAAGTTGGCTGCTGAAAATCTGTAGTGTTTATCTGTGCCTAAAAGTTTAGGAAACCAGTAAATAATGTTATTATTTCTCAAAAAGTTTTATTTTACTAAATACCTAAAAGCAATAAAATAAAGAAATTAAAAACAAGAAATAGGTGGAGGGGTGAGAAAGAAAAAAGAAAAAGAAGTGGGTCACTTAAACACTGCGGAATAGAAGACGCTAATCACATGGAAATAAAAGGCATAAATAAACACAATTAACAGTCTGACATTAAGCAAATAAATAAATTAATTAATTGAAGATAATTTTAAAAAGTAATAATAAAATTGAGCAGCTCTCTTGAGCAGTAAATAATTGATCCATCTATGACTGAATTTACCTCATTTTTACTGCTTGTTGAATTAAAATTTAAAAAAAAAGGCATCATACAATAGATTTGCAGGTTTACGAATCCCCATTTATCCTATCTAAAACTACTGGCCCAAACTTTCACATTAATTTAATTTTTCCTGCTAATTTTGTTTAGTTGTAGAATTATATGCAATGTAAAAGATTTTAAAAAATCAATATGTATTTTTAGTATAGCTACCTACTCTAAAACTTATAATATGACCTATAATTATATCCATTCAAGTATAGAAGAGTCAAGTGCATTGAGAGATAGCAGCAACAACAACAAAAAATATCATAGAATAAGTTGCACAATTACATACATTTCTAGGTCTTAAATAGTCAAAATTTATAACAAGTATTAAAGAAAATATTGTTGCCAACATTTGAATTTTTCCATTCAATCATATCAACATTTTAAAATAAAAATCACAGATCTAATTATTCTCATCAAAAATTCATAAAATAAATTGCATTTTTAAAGCCACATGCTTTTTTCGAATCTTTTTTCTAGACTAATATGTGTCTTTCATTTCAAAAAATGCATGTTTTGTCCCCTTCACATATGATTGATTTTAAAACAATATGGTGTTTGAAATTTATTTTTAAAATTTATGCCAGTAGTTTTTAATATCTTGCAACAAAAAACACGCTCATTCTGAAACTGTACAACTTTTGGTTCTCCTCATTTGCACTGACGTCATAAGAGTTGAGATGTAGTAGAATTTAACCCATGAAATGGCAGGTGAGTAAAAGTGGGATGCCCTATGTTTAGCCGCCTGTTAAAAATAATAGAATCTTGTAGAAAATAAATCTGTTTTGTTTTCAAAACATTTGCAGTACTTCTCATTCGCTTACACATATATCTCACTTCCTTTCCTCCATAGAAAACCCCCAAATCTAGTCAACTAAATAAAATTGGTTGACATTATCCATATGAGGGTCATTCCACAGTAACGGATATTACATTTACACAGCATTTTTCAACTTCAACAAGCTTTTTAGAAAACTTGTTGGGTATGTTTTAGGTTTTAATTTTGGCTAATAAAAGTACATGTGTTCTAAGTATGCAAAAAAATTTTTTGAGATATATATGTATTTGCTGTCTGTTAAAAAAAATTCTGAAATTTCGTTATGTGTGGTACTCTACACACGTAACAAAATTTCAAAAAAAATTTAACAGACAGCAAATGCATATATATCTTCAAATTTTTTTTGCATACTTAGAACACATGTACTTTTATTAGCCAAAATTAAAAAACCTAAAAAATACCCAACAAGTTTGTTAGAAAGCTCGTTGAAGTTGAAAAATGCTGTGTAAATGTAACGTCCGTTACTGTGGAATGACCCATGACATCATTTTTTTTTCACAGGAAGTCTTCTACTTTAATTATATAAGGCAGTGAGAAGCAAAGGGATGTAAGTCACCAAAAAACAATTCTGAGAAAAATGCGCTCAATGTTTGGATCTTATGGCACTTTTAGTGTTATTTTTTTCTAAATCTTGTTGAAGCGCAGCACCTGTTAAAGCAATCACTAACATTTCTTATCACAATATAGAATGGTGCTTTCCCTAACATTTGCTCCAGTTATCTCCAAATTTTCAATTTTGTCACTTTACTTCTGGATGCCTTATAGTTAACGAAATTGTTCTATAAATTTCTGATGTTTCTTTAGGTATTTTCAATGTTTATACAAATTTGCCTTCTAATGTTTTCTCTATATAGCAAAATGTCTATTGTATTACTTATCCTATTAGCTGGAGGCACAGAAACCATTGCAATTGCTGATGCGGATTTTTATCGACTTTATGGTTATAAGTGGTTTACTTCTGCAACTGACTCAAATATGGCTCTTACTTTGGCTCAAGAGAAAGAAAGCAATTCAAAAATACAGGTTTTAGTTATGAAAGTTTTGCCCTTTTACTATTTTGTTTTATCACTTAAAGTTTAGTGAAATTCATATTGTTTATTCATTTATAATTTGAACCATTATTTATGTAATAAATGCCGAAGCTGTAATTAAAATTCTGCTGTTTATCAGAAGATATATATATCTACTCTTTTATTAAAAATCAGGTGTTTTGCCTATTTTAAAGTACTATTCATTTATCTGTTAGGAATTTATCTTTTGTTTGATTAAAATTCATCTAAATTTATAGTTTTCAATTTTATATTTAAATAATCAGAGTAATTTTATAGCAAAATTTCTTTGGTTCATTGTTAAAAACATAAAAAGGACAATTCTCTGTCATTTTCAATGGATGCCATTAAATGTAATCAATTTTGGGTGAAAATACTTTGATAACTATAACAAAGTGATAGTAATAAAGGATAAAAATTTGGTGCTGGAAAAATGCATACTTTTACACATTAACAAATAAATACAATATTGATGTCAGCTGATTTGATAACAATAACCGAGAGATAATAATAAAGGAGAATTGTATAATGCTTGAAAATTGCATACACATTAACAAATAAATTCTGTATTGATTTCCAGAGAAAACATTAATCTACATTTAGAATGAAATAAATATATTTAGAGCAAAAACATTATTAGCAAAAAGAATATAATAAGAATAAGAAGAGTCATTTACTTTTAAATAGAAGGGAATTATTGATTGTTTAATAACGTCTCCTTCATCTGAGCAGGTGTGAATAGCCTTCTTCTAAATTTCAGAAATTAGTTTACAAGTTTATTTTTCCTTATTGTTCACTGATTTAAGGAAATTAATCTCTGTAAATTGATAATGATAAGCAAGGCTTTGATTACAAAAAATGTTGGTTTTAAATCTATTTTTATACAAGTGGACTGAACTTTGGCAATTTTGATACTATATTAAAAGTAATACCATTAACCATGATCACATAAAACGGCTTTCACAGTATTTCATTTATTTTTAAAATTTCATATTTTTTAAAAGAATTGTTAGTTTTAAAGCGAGTATTGCTTTCAAATCCTTAAAAACTTGTTTTAAATATATAAAACTACTATAATGCTCATAAGCGTGTGCATGGAGGTCACCAGGGTTGCCATGGTATTAGGCCTCCCCTGTATGTAAACAATAGCTAAATATGAAACCGCCAATACCTTTGTGTTTTAGATTTAGTATTTTCACACTTCATATGGCTTAAAACTACACCTTTTGCAGGTGAGTCTGCAAAATTTTCCTGGGGGAAGCAACTGCAATCCCCATTTTTTGGGTACTTTTCTAATTCTCCGGTGGAGTGGTATGCCTATTCCTTGGAGTGGTATGCCTAAGTTCGGTGCAAGCTTTATTTAACCAAAAATTGAGAAAATTTCTTAATTAAAAAAAGTCATTTTTTAATTTTCATTTAATCAAACATTTTTCATGATTAATTTGTTGATTACGATATTCACAATGTTATCTACCACCTACTGTTTATTATGCTCTAATAAATTTTGCACCAAGACGGTTATGTATAGTGTTATAAAAAAATCAAGCTTTTATACTGGAATTAATTAGCAACTTTTAACAATGTATGAGTATTTATGATAGTTTCTTTATTGTATTATTTATATTTTTTTCTTTTCTAATGATTAATGATGTACATTGAAATTCAGGTGATTATTAAGTAGAAAAACATTGGAGTTTTGTTTTAGAAAGGTAATCGTTGTTAAAATAAATATATTTCATTGCAGAATGAAAAAGGCTTAACAATGTTCTATTTAGAAACTAAAAATTCAGAAGGGAAATTAAATAATTTGCAGCTAATAAGATTGAAGGATAAACTTGGAACAAGGCAAGTACCTACAGCTGAACTGCTTTTAGATGGTTCAGTTGCTTATAAGGTAATTTTGCATTTCACAGGAGTGCACTTTTAATGAATACTTTACTTAAGGTAGAATAATTAATTTGATGAAGATTATTCCACTATTGAGAAGTATTTTTTTAATATGAAATGTTTTGTAGTCATTTTAAAAAAATAACTTTTTTTAATCCCACACTCATCAACCTCATGCATTTTAAACTTATCTGTATCTTTATGAAAATGAAGAAACATCCAATTGATTTTTTTTATATTGTTCTTTTTGATAAATGTGTGTTGAAAATTCACTTAGTCTGCTATATTGAGAATTAATAAGACATGTTTCCACATTTCAAGCTTTAGAGAATGCACCAAATAGTGCATGGTGCCTCACCACAGACATAACCCTGTAGCATTTGATTTTCTGGAGGAATATTTCACTCATAGAGTAATTGGTCTAAATATCCCAAATTGACAGACTTGGTAGATCAAAATCTATATTATAATATTCTTTTTTGTCCATTTAAAGGAAGTATCCTTTAAGTTTACAGTTAGCATCTTTATGAGGTTATGTCTAAATAACAACACTGGTAGTTTAAAACAAATGCATTTGATTCACATAACAATCGACGGGCGGAAACCCGACTCCACTACCTCACTAACTCACACAACACATTTATCTATATACAATGGATGTTGCCAGATACACTCATTTGCATATCCCTTACAACCCCCCCCCCCCCCCGCCCCCTCTAAAGTTAAACAAAAAATTGGTCTGAATTTTTTTTTTCTTCAAGACTAGGAAAAATGTACTCTTAATTTTACATATAATTTTACTAACCTTACTACACTGTTTCCTAGTATAAAACTGTTCTTATTTTAATTCTACATTCAGACTAATATTTTAACAAATTAACTTTTCAACACTTGAATTAAATTTCTTCACTTTAATTTTAACAAATTAATTTTTCTTCAAATTGTTAAACTTTAACTTGAATTTTACACAAACTTTAAGCCAATAAATCTAACTTAAATTTTTAGCTAATCTTCTTAGCGTTAACTTAACTTTACGATTCTCTTCTAACACTTTTAAGATGTCACAAATAATTAAATCATAGCACGAAATCAAATTAAAAAAAAAAAAAAACACAATATTACACTAGTCTTTATCTGTCCTAAACAAAACAGTCTCACATTTTTGTCCATATGACCTCCTGGAAGACGTAAATATGACTCCATTCCTTTTAGGAATTCTATCTCCCGGGCTTCGATATCTCCTCGCTTGCTGGCATCTGATGCACCCCATGCATGGTCCTTTTTTCCTGGGCTGGTGTTCCTCTGGTCCTGCAAATTTCCTTTTTCCCCGAATCCTTTCGTTCTGTTTTTCTGTGGGATGAGAATTCTGACAAATATTTTCCTTATTAAATATAGTTACATTTTCAGCAGAATTAGGTTGTTCCTGATCGTTTAAATCTATCCAGTTAGCTCTATCTCTATATAATTTTATTTGATCTATGTTCACCCTCTTAAAAAGATCTGCTTTCTGTATGACTAAATTTGACATCTTGACTTCTTTAACCACATAAGGTCCTTCATATTTCTCAGCGAACCTGCTTACAAAATTTCTAGGAGCTGAACTTAAAAAATGAGTTTTCACTAAAACTTTATCGCCAGGTTTAATTTCCATTAATTTTCTTCTAAGATTATAATATTTCTCCTGACATTTTTGTTTTCTTTAACGCTTCTTTTGTTATTTTCTCAATACTTTCATTTAATATTTCCAGTTTGTGCAGTTCTGCGAATATAAGTCTTTTAAATGGATTGATGAGTTTTCTTCCCAGAAACAATTCTGGGGGAGATTTTCCTGTCGAGTCATGCACAGCTGTTCTTAAGGCAGAGATGCCGAATGCTACGGATTCTCCGTAGTTACTACGGAAAAATACAAAAATTTGAAGTTGACTACAAATTACGCAGAGCTGCCAACCTCAAGACTTGAAAAATAGGAGCAGTAGAGGTAAAAAATAGGAGCACAGGGGGATAAAATAGGAGCATGAAAAATTGCAATATTTTTCATATTTTTGAACTACCATCTGGTTATAGAACTACTAAAATATATTTTTTTCCTTCACTGTCAAATTATAAGAACTCAATTTAATTAACACATTCTACATTGAATAACATAGCAAAACAGATATACTGGGGGAAAAAATCACGATTTCTTTTATGTATGTGGAAAGGGAAAAACTATATCATTAAGGTAGATTTACAAAGCAGTAATTACCGTTTATATTTACAAATAAAAAAAATCTAATTACTTCTCATAAACACACTACAATAATGTAAGATGATACATACACACATTAGAATAATTTTAGTGCAACATATTCATAAAAATACTTACTTTTAAACGTTTTTGAAGTACAAGTGTTTTTGTGAAATGCTAGTTATTTACTGACCATTACAATTAACTCAGTCTTGCAGTAAGTTTGTGTAATTCGTTTTTTTATTTTTTTTTAAATATTTTCACCAATATATATTTATTCCTGTATTTAGCAAATATTAAAGTCATCAAAATATGAAAAAAAAATCTTGTTTAATTATGCAATTAAGTGTTAATTCATTTAAAACTTGGCGCTTCCCAAATATAAATCCTACAGGCCAAAAATAAAATAAGCAGTTTCAAGTCGTAAAAATAAATTTATTAAAAAATAAAATTGCTGCTTTTGGGTAACATAACTTAAAATCACTTACAACTTGCAAAAAATATTTTTTTCATCTGAGTGTGATAATTACTTTGAAATCAATTATCGCCATGAGGATCGGGAAGAATTATTAAAGGCGCCATTTTGTGGATTTTGATATTTCTTAAATTTTCAATGCTAAAAGCATTAAGCATTTCTTTTAATTTAAATGGAAAAAAAAAATTGCATTTACCCTTTATATCTTGAAAACATTGTATTTTTAGCTTAGTTTCATGTTTCTTCGATAGCCACGTGTCATGCGCGCAGGGAGTAGAAAGAAGGAGACGAATCTTCTACGAGATCGCGGGTTGAAAAGTAAACCCGTTTTACTCATTTTTCCTAGAGGGCGCTCGCTCTCAATGCTCCCGAGTGTGGGAGCCAAATCCATGTTAATGATACTAAAAACGGTCATTCTTTTAGCAGCTGCTGTTTAAAGCAAAAACATTTTTCCAACTTGAAATCGGTGTTAATCATCGTGAAACATTATGAACTAAATATGATTTTTGTCTCAATAAAATTGGTACATTACTTTTATAGCAAATGGTCAATTTATTTGCCGTTATAAACTCGCCGAGTTCGACCGATGACAGCTGACAGTTGCAACGCGATTCGCTCTTTGCGAAGATTCGTGTAAGGAATGGGAGTTTTTCTATTTCGCTAGATAATTAACAGATTAAGCTTGCAGTTTACATTAAAAATTAAAATATTTATCTTTTTATTAATTTTTTTTTTTTTGAAAACCATCATTAAAAATGAAATAATTTTTCACTCTAAATTACTTTTAACAGGTAGAAAAATATGCTTATAATCAACAATCAATTTAAAATTTTTAAAAAATTAACTTTTTTACAATTTTTTAATTTTTTATAACTTTTTCAATTATAACTTAAAAAAAATTTTTTTTCCTTTTTAATACTTCCCAAACATTCTAGAAACAAGTTAGCATGGAATTAACTATCTGAAACTTAGTTGCATTTTAATATTTTTTTTCGATAAAATCTCAGAAAAAAGGACAAAAAATTCAAATTCAAGAATTAAATAAAAGAAAACTACAAACTTCAGATTCAAACCCGTGCTAATTTTTGTCAAATATACTCCGTGGAATATACATACACAGTTTCAACGCTGTTTCTTTAGCTGGACAAAAGCCTTAGGGATTTTACTACATGTAATTGGTCAAAAATACAAAGCAGAGAAAAATGCATTTAAAGTTTTTAAATGCAGAAGGAAAAGTCATTCACAAAAACTGGAATATCTTTTGAAATATTGCTCACATAAGTTTGAAATTTTTCATGAAGCTTTAAAATAGTTTTAAGGATCATTCATAAATGATGTCACTCTTCGAGGGGGAGGGGGTTCTTGAAATTGTGACAAGGGGAGGGGGTAACAAGAAGTGTGACATCATGCTTTATGCAACATAGCGTGACATGTGACAAAGGGGCGGGGCGGTAGGGGGTCCGTTGAAGTGTGACAAATTGTGGCAAAGGGGGAGGGGGGTCAAATATATCCGAAAAAAGCGTGACATCATTTATGAACGGTCTCATCTATTCAAATACGGAATAAAAAATTTTCGGTATTTTGAACAATTTTGAGGTACTGTGCCCCCTTAATTTTTAGTTTCCATTCATAAGCCCATTGTTATATTTCACAAAAGTAATGTGATATGCTGATGTTTGCTGCCTAGAAAATAAAAAGTGAAAATTTATCAAATTTTTAACTTAATTTCAAACAAACAAGATTTTTCGCCTAATAGTCGTCGTGTGACGGATATTAAAGAAATATTGGTAGGATACCGGTTATCATTTGACTTCTGGAGTAAACCTCCCCCCCCCCCCCGCCCCCGTCGGTTAGACCTCACATGGTTTACTTTCTTATTGATTCATAAAAATCAAAAAAATTAAATAACAAAACTCTATTTAAATGTTCTTTTCAGATAGATGTTTCATAGAAACCTTTCTCTACTCCTGCTGAAAGACATGCAGACTTCACCGTTGAGATTTGGAAGGTGTTTTCATCTGCTTGTCTTGATTATTTGTCGGCAAATTTTTGAGTTCTAACATTAAAATAAAGTTATATGTAGTTAGAATGCAAATAGAATCATTACTGAAGTGATTTGAACTCCCAAGAAAGCCACTAAGGATTTTATTGGTCATAATTCATTAAATAAGCACTGTAAATTAAGGAAATGTTCTTATTACGACTTTTTTGTTTAAATTTTTTAAAAGATTGTTTGAGTTCTGAAAAATCACCCGCTATTGTGTGAGTAAGCACTTAAGAAGATTTTCTCCTAAATTTTGACTTTTAACTGGAAGTTAATTTAAACTTTACTCAACGTTGATGTTTTTGATACATTGAAATCAATTAAGTTTAAACAATAAACAAGTAAATGACACTTGATAACAAATAACATTTGGAAAAGAAGTAAGGGCCCGTTCATAAATGATGTCAGGCTTTTCCCCCATACACTTCCCCCCTCACCCTTTGTCATTAAATGTCGCACTTTAACATATCCCCCCCTTTTGTCACATGCCACGCTATGTTGCGCAAGAATGATGTCACACTTCTTGCTACCGTCTCCGCTCGTCAATTTCATGAGCCTCTCCCCCTAGAAGGGTGACATCGTTTATGAATGATCACTAAATAGAGTTACAAAAGGATCTTTTTTGTATCACTTAAAAATAATTTGAAGTGAAATATTATTTAAATTTTAATTGTGGTTAAAAAAAGTAATAATTAATAATAATTTTTAAAAAATGAGTATCTTAACTTTCAATGAAAACTGCAAGCATAATGTTTAATTATCTAGAGAAGCAGAAAAATTATTATTCCTTGTACACGAAATTTCGCAGAATACAAAACGCGTGGCATAAATAAATAAATGAAATTAATTAATTAATACTTGATAACTAATATTTATATATATAAAAAAATTAGAAATCAAGTAAATAAAATTATAAGCATCTTTTTCTACCTGTTAAAAGTAATTCAAAGTGAAAAATTATTTCATTTTTAATGATGGTTTTCAAAAAAAAAAATAGTTAATAAAAAGATAAATATTTAAATTTTTAATGGAAACTGCACGCTTAATCTGTTAATTATCTAGCGAAATAGAAAAACTCCCATTCCTTACACGAATCTTCTCAAAGAGCGAATCGCGTTGCAACTGTCGGCTGTCAACTGTCATCGGTCGAACTCGGCGAGTTTATAACGGCAAATAAATTGTCCATTTGCTATAAAAGTAATGTACCAATTTTATTGAGACAAAAATGATATTTAGTTCATAATGTTTTACTATGATTAACACCGATTTCAAGTTGGAAAAATGTTTTTGCTTTAAACAGCAGCTGCTAAAAGAATGACCGTTTTTGGTATCATTAACATGGATTTGGCTCCCACACTCGGGAGCATAGAGAGCGAGCGCCCTCTAGGAAAGATGAGTAAAACGGGTTTACTTTTCAACCCGTGATCTCGTAGAAGATTCGTCTCCTTCTTTTTGCTCCCTGGTTTCCGGATTCAGATATTTCTTATTATTTTCTCTTTAGCACACAAGTTAAAGTGTATTAAGTAAAACTATTAAGGTATTTTTTAGAATAAATATAATATTTGGTACAAATATAGCGATCTGGCACAACCTGGCGATCGGCAATGACATTTTTGGCCGCCATTTAAAACGCTTTGGCAGGCAGTTGGAGAGGGGCGACTGCTAATCTAAACCATTACCAGTCGTCCAAAGTGCAGGCTGAAGGTTTGCATAAAACTAATAAGCTTGCATAAAGGATCCTTTTCAAAGAGACTTTTCAGCTTGACGAAATTTAAGAGTGTAATGTTGGCAAGATGTGTCCCGTTTGGCGCATTTTTTCCGTTGTCAAAAAAAAAAAAAAAAAAAAAACGGTAAAAGTCGGATTTCTTTGTTTACTGATAAAAATCGGAAATTTCAAATTTAAGAAAAGTCAGAATTCTCGTGCCTGCATTTCGGAAGGAAACTTGGTTTTCTCTTTAGTAAAACGAAAAGTATATTGTAGAGCTTGAAAAATCGGAGTTTTCTGTAACTTATCGGGTTTTCGGAGTACGTAAAAAAAATCGGGTAAACTCCGAGAAAATCGGAGCACTTGGCAGCTCTGGGGGGTTATTCCAAGCTCAATTTCAACTTGCGATATTAGTTCCAAACGCTTCACCAGATGGCGCTATAGCGAAAATCACAGTCTCGCAGAGCCAGTTTCGCAACTTACTATTCCAAGAGGAGAAAATGCGATAGTTCGCTTCTTTTTTCAGCCGCTAAATTTCGATTGCTTGACTGCTGTCGATAATTTCTGAACTTGCGGTATACCTAACGTGACCATTTATTTTTTGACTCAAATGGGACATTTGTTTATTTTGGTCAATTAAACAGGTAGTCATTGGCAATTGGGGGAAAAAAAACCCACTTTTTTAAAGTTATTTATTTATAAAAAGTCAACTGTTATTTTATTACCAATTAAAAAATATATTCAAAATGTTTAGTTATATTTATATTTATCAGATGAACTAATTTGCTTTAATACAGATGGTTATGATTTTAAGTAAGAATAAAAACTCTTGGCACCATTTTCGCTCGGTTTCCGAAAGCGGGACAATTTTGCGTTCCAGTGTTCCTTTTGGGGACACCGTGACTCATAATAAAAAAAGGGACAGTCCCGTTCAAAACGGGACGTCTGGTCACATTAGGTATACCTGCATTTTTAGACTTTGTTTGCAATTCCGATGCATGAGCAAATAGTGTCTAGGTCGAATAGGGGTATATTCGGGTTTTTTTTAGCTGATTGCCCACAATTGGGCAATCACTTCCTTAAACCGAATATTCGGCAGACGATTATTCAACTCCATCATAATTGAGAGTTAAAAGATTTTTTTTTAATGAGTAAATGTATAGTAAAGTTAAAACATCATTTTCATTCATTTAATTCCTTTTTTTTACATGCATTTCAAATTAAAGTATTACCATAGTTGAGCGTATTTTATTCAGTTGTAAATAATTTCATCAAGACGTTTAAGCTCATTAAGATAATTTTTTTTGTGTGGTATATTCATTTTAACATTGCATACTTAAACGGAAGGCCACATTCCTTATTTCTTTATACAGTGTCTCACAAAAGTGATGGGACACCTGTGCTTTACAAAAGGAAACTGTAATAAAATAAATAAATAAACATGTACAAATTTTTTGTGGGTGTATTTCATACTTAAATTTTGTAGCATTTATTACATAACATACATTTTGTCAAAATATTAAAATATCAATTTAATAAAAATATAGTTGTTTAGAACGGAGCAAAAATTAGCTCACATAAGTGATGGGACACCATTAGATATGTAACAAAAATCGTCTGAAATGAGCAATAAAAATATTTTTTGGGGGTTTTGTTTTTACTCAAAAGCAATTGGCAATAATTTATAAAATCGTATGCAGTATTTCTCTCCAGATTGCTTTGGAATTTTTGTGTTTTTTAGCTCTGTGCAGCCATGAATGCTAAACGAAAAGAAACTTCGCTTGAAATTCGAAAATTAATTATTAATTTGCATATTGAACGTGGAAAATCTATTAGAGAAACTGCTGAAACAGTTAACTTGAGTCATTCAACAGTTTTCAACATAATTAAATGATATAAAAAGAATCATATGATTCAGGATAAAAGAAGACCTGGCCGGCCATCAGAGCTATCTAATGGAATAAAGCTAATTATCGTTCGAATTATTAAAAAAAATCCAAGAATGAGTGCTCCTAAAGTTGCTGCTGGTTTACAAGCATTATATGGAGTAATTGTTAATCCTGAGACTATTAGAAGAGTAATTCGATCTGCTGGATATCACGGTAGAGTAGCCAGGAAAAAATTCTTCGTAAGTGAAAAGAATAGAAAACTCAGACTGGCATTCGCAAAATCCAACATAAATAAGAATTCTGATTTCTGGAATAAAGTTATATTTGCTGATGAGAGTAAATTTTATAAATTTGGTTCTGACCGTAGAATGTTGGTGTGGAGAAAACCCAGGGAAGAATTTCGTAAAGAGAACTTGGTGCCAACAGTAAAACATGGTGGAGGAGGAGTTATGGTATGGGGGTGTATGTCGTCCGCTGGAGTCGGTAATCTTGTTTTTATTGACAGTATAATGGATCAGTACAAGTATATAGACATTTTAAAGCAAAATTTGAAATCTTCAGCACGAAAATTGAACCTTCATAACGATTTTAAATTCTACCAGGATAATGACCCCAAGCACACTGCTTTGAACGTTAGACTCTGGCTGCTGTATAACTCTCCTGAAATAATAAAAACACCACCACAATCTCCACACTTAAATCCCATAGAGCATATTTGGCAAGAATTGGAATCAAGAATTCGCAAACACACCATTTCTTCAAAACAACAATTAAAATCGGTGCTTCAAGAAGAATGGGGTAAAATCACTCCAGAATTGACAGAAAAATTAGTCAAATCCATCCCAAGAAGATTAAATCATGTTTTAAAAGTAAAAGGAAATCCAACAAAATATTAAAATCTTTTAAAAAGTAAAATTTTTGGATAAATATTTGATGGAAAAGTAAGTGTCCCATCACTTATGTGAGCCATTTTTTGCTCCTTTCTAAACAACTGTATATTTATTAAATTAATATTTTAATATTTTGACAAAATGTATGTTATGTAATAAATGTTACAAAATTTAAGTATGAAATACACCCACAAAAAATTTGCACATCTTTATTTATTTATTTTATTACAGTTTCCTTTTGTAAAGCACAAGTGTCCCATCACTTTTGTGAGACACTGTATACATAAATATGCTAAAAATAGATAACATAAATACTTACAAACATTTTAGTACAGAATTCATGTGTGAGTAGTAGGTATAACGTAGATTGCAAATTTATTAAAGATTGTAAGTTAAACCTTGAAAAATACGAGTAAATAAAATATTAACTTTTGTTCACCATGCGTAATTAGAATTCTGTGTACCTGTAACGTCTAAGATAATCATATACAAGCGCTTTAGCCAAAATTAAATCTAATATTTAATGACAAGAACAAGAGAAAAAAAATATTATTTCCAACTTATTCTTACTTTCAAAATCATATGCTAAACTTCTTAAAAAAGAAAAAGAAAAAAAAACTTGCAATGCAATACAAGTTCAAAACGGTTGAAATGGTCATAAACACGTGCTTCAGAATTACAAGAAACCATTTTGTCAAAGCGAAAAAACTGCGAGTTTCAGGGATGTAAAATGCCATTGTGCAGACTGCGCCATAGAGATTTTTAGGGGGTGGGCTCTTTTTATGAGCTTTTTTTTTTTGGAGGGCGGCTTGGATGACCGTTTGACCAATGGGGGTGTCATCGTTTTTGGCTGGGCCATAGCTCTGAGGGGGTGGGGACACCCTGTGGAAGCTCACATCTTTTTACAGAGACAAAAGGGTTTCTTATAACCTCAAAACACGTGCAACCAATTTATTGTTCATGTTTTTGAGTTATAACCTTTTTTCCACTGCACAATACATATAAACTACATTAATTATTTTGAAAAAAGAAAACGATTACATGCTTGCTTCTGCAATAAAAGTTCACCAAAATGCATGTATACATTTTTGTTACGTGCGTTATTCATTATTATATTTAATATTTTTATTTTTCACCAGCTTAAAAACATGTTATACGAAGCTTTTTCTAATGATTTATATATTTTAAGCACTCAGTACGCAGAACTTGTCAACTGCTCGCATATCGGCTATATCCCAAGATTGTTTGTACTATATATCTCTGCCAGTAAAGCAATTTCACTTCAAAAACCGGCTGCTTTTTTTCTGCTGTTGTGAACCCACAACTTGTTCCAGACGTTTTCACTTTTATATCAGCTGTTTTCCGCTTAACGACATATTCGTAAAACTTTAATTATATAAGTCATGGTGCATTGCTACAACAATGCAAATAAAAACAGGACAATTATGCTATTTCTTCTTTACTGTATTTTTCTACTCTTCATGTTCATAAATGGAAGTTAAGTATTAACGTGAAATCTTAAATTACCAGTTAAGTTTAACAAATATTAGAAGTCGGACAAAAAATATGAGTTTCTGAATAGTATATATCGTAATTTCACTTTAGATATTTCTCATCAACAACTCAAAAAATAAAAACTTTTAATTTGGATTATGACATTTTAACATTCGAACATAATCTAAAAAATAAGAAGCACTGGATTATCACTTTCGCAAGGTGAGAGCTTGGAATAACCCCCCTGATTACGGAAAGCGCTTTTTTTTCTACGGAAAATACAATATTTTAGCCGAGTTCAACTTTTCGCGCTTGGCGCACATATAAAAAAAATGATTTACCACTAGTCGCCAAAACGAGCGCTTACTGACGATTCCTGGTAGTTTAGAGCTGCGAACAGTAGGAGATTGGCGACGGTAGAAGGCTCAAAATTCCGGTTCTAACCGGAATTTCTCCCGTGGAGCAATATTTACAGCAACCCTGTTCTACTCGGCTAGTGAATTCGGGCAAAGTTCGGATTTTTTCGCTTACTTGCACGACACAACACGTGCTAGCATTATCATTAGCAGTTGCTTATTGCATTCTTCGTTACGTACGTTGTTTGCTCGTTTGGTTTTTAACTATTTGGTCCTAAATTAATTAACGAATTCAGTTAGCAATTAAATTTGTATTTTATATTGGAAAATAATCTTATTGTTTGCAAACACAACGGGGAAATCAGGGAAGTTTGGAAAATACCAGGGGATATTTAAATTTTCTCCAAATATCAGGGAAATTTATTCAAACCGGCAAGCGTCCGGAGTTTCGTCTGCGAAATTTCCTTTCGTTGCGTGTGGTCAGCGCGATTGCCGATTTCCCATTGGTTGAAAGCGCTCTTTCTCCGATTAAGCAATAAAAAAGGTCACTATTTTTGTGTTTGAGTTAAGAAGACATTGCAATCTTACGTAAAAAAACGCGTGTCAACGTTTGTTTCCTGGAATCCGCCATTTTTGGTTGTGTTCCAAAATTCGGCATAACACCATTCTCCAGCGTGCCAAATTTGGGATTTGGTTCTGTGCATTATACTGTAGGGGGCACCACAAAGGGGAGGGGCACAGAGAGCCGTCCCTCCCCATTCGCGTGATGATTTGGAATTTTTAAAACTTTTTTCTTTACTCAATACAGGAAGAATATGCATCTTCAGAAAATAAAGTAATACTAGCAAAATATTGATTGGGGGGGGGGGGGGTGATCTTCATTCTTTAAAAAAAAAACTTTAGATTTAAAACTCTCAGCAGTTGCAGATAATTTTCTAAGTAATATAATTTTATCTAAGTTATTTTCTCCTTCCAGGGGTGGTAGAGTTCTAGAAAACCGGAATTTATTTTTGCCGAAGTTCCAGAATTTTATTTTGCTTCTTGACCCTAAATTTTCTGCCCTCATTTCGTTTTTTTTTTTGCTTTAAATTTCAGCAATGCATATTTCTTAATTGATTTATGCAATTCTTTAAAATATCGAGGACCTTTCCACGTGCAAGCAAGAAAACGTATGTGTTCTTTTCTTTACGCAATCTTTCTGCATCCTGTACAAGAATCATATTTTTTCCATTTTAACTCTTTTTAAAATTTAATTATAAAGTGAGTAAATAAAACTCCTTTTTATTTTGATCAATATTGTTGGCAACAGCCCGACGTTTTGCCGAGCAACATCTCGTTCTACAGAATTGAGAGTCGATTAACGGCCGTCGCCGGTGTAGTTAGCATTTCTTAAATGTCTTGTAAATATGTATAATAAATAACCCACTTTTCGTAATAAATTATATTTGTTGTATTTGTGCCAAACATCACAATCACGTCAAGATACAACAACGTGGCGACGAGGATTTTCAAGAATCTTTTACATTTAAAAGTCTTGCAGTATCAGCAAGCGGAAAGAAATGGCTACAACCGAAGATTTGTTACAGCAGCTGACGGCTTTGGTAATCTCAACAAATAAACGACTTGAACTTTTGGAAGAAGCCAGTCGTCAAAGCTCCTCAACAACTGCAGTTTCAAATGCAGTAGATAATATTGAGTTTTTAATGGAAACTTTGGCTAATGGAATCAGTGATTTTGTTTATGACGCAGAAAGTGGACTGTCGTTCGATAAGTGGTACACACGGTATGAAGAAACTTTCATTACCGATGCAGCTAAATTGGATGATGCCGCAAAGGTAAGATTGCTTCTACGTAAGTTAGACCTAACATCTTACAATAAATATATCAATTACATTCTTCCAAAGAAATTCAAAGATGTGTCATTTAACGATACAGTTAGCCAGCTGAAATCTATTCTTAGTCCCAAACAGTCAGTATTTCATAAAAGATTTAACTGTCTTCAAATTAAAAAGAATGACTGGGATGATTTCGCCACATATGCAGGCATTGTTAATAAAAAATGCGAAGATATTGAGTATAATCAACTCGATGTAGAACAATTCAAGTGTCTTATTTTTATCAGCGATCTTAACGCGCCAAAGCATTTTGAAATTCGTGCCAGATTGCTACAATTAATGGATAAACAATCTGCCACATCGCCAATTGACATTCGTAAATTGGTAGAAGAATGCCAAGCTTTCACTTCATTAAAAGAAGACGCAGCGATGATACAACAGTTCACCCCCGCAAAGTCATCAATTAACAAAGTTTCAAATGAAAAACTTGCAAAATTTGGCGAGGAAAAATTTGGAGACTCCCGCACTGTAAAATCGTCTGATTTTAAGTTTGGAAAGAATTACGCCAAGCGTAGTGCGTCATCGCCAAAGCAAGATAACGGCGGACTAAAGCCGCCAAGATATCCTTGTTGGTTTTGTGGTGAAATGCATTTCGCAAAGAACTGTACTTATTCGAAGCATGAATGCCAAAAATGTCATAGAATAGGACATAAAGAAGGATATTGTAATAGCGGTCGCCAAGCAATTCCGACTAGACGAGGGAAAAAGAAAATAAAGAATTTTTCGCCAACTATTCAAGCGATTACGACTAGACAGGTGCAAAAAGAAATAACGACGTTTTTGCCAAATACTGAAGCCCTTTTTGCTGTAAATAAAATTTCTTTCGAAGATAAAAGAAAATACATTACAGTTAAAATAAATAATGAATTGGTTAGATTACAATTCGACACAGCTTCTGACATCACCATTATTTCTGAAAGTACATGGGAACAAATAGGAAAACCTATGGCAAACAAAACCAAATTTTCTGCCAACAGTGCATCTGGTAATCCAGTAAAACTAACTCATAAATTTGACTGCGAAATTACAATTAACGATACTACAAAAACTGGAACTTGTTTCGTGACAGAAGTGCCAAATCTTAATTTATTTGGAATACAATGGATAGAACTTTTTAACTTGTGGGATGTTCCGATGTCTTCAATATGTTGCAGTGTCCGCTCTGCATCGGACGAAAATTTTAATTCGCAACTTGTCAAGGATTTCCCTGCAGTGTTTTCGACAGAATTAGGTCGTTGTACAAAAACAAAGGTAACACTACAGTTAAAAGATGGTGTTCAACCAATTTTTAGAAACAAGAGACCAGTGTCTTATGCAGCACTTCCCAAAATTGAAGAAGAGTTAGATAGATTGGAAAAGTTAGGAATAATTTCACCAATTGACTAGTCAGCATGGGCAGCACCTATCGTAGTAGTCAAGAAGCCTAATGGAAAATTACGTATATGTGCAGATTACTCAACAGGACTGAATGATGCATTAGAATCGAACAATCATCCATTACCTGTTCCAGAGGATATTTTTGCAAACTTAGCTGGAAATTGTATTTTCAGTGTGATAGATTTGTCCGATGCCTATTTCCAAGTTGAAGTAGATGAACATTCAGGTAAATTGCTTACCATAAACACTCATAAAGGTCTTTATAAATTTAATAGATTGCCTTTTGGAGTAAAACCAGCACCTGGAGAATTTCAGAAAATTATTGATGCTATGATTTCTGGTCTTAAAAACACCAGTGCTTACCTTGATGATATCATGGTCGCAAGCAAATCTGTTTCTGAGCATAAACGGCATTTAAAAGAACTTTTTGCAAGGCTTGAGGACTACGGTTTTGTAGTGCGTCCTGAAAAATGTCAACTGTTTTTACCCCAAATTGAATTTTTAGGGCACGTAATAGATGGAAATGGACTTCTTCCAAATCCAAAGAAAATTCAAGCTATTAAAAGAATGCCTGTTCCAAAGAACATTTCTGAGTTACGATCTTTATTGGGAGCTATAAATTATTATGGAAAATTTGTACACAGACTTCAGCAACTCAGACAACCATTAGATAATCTTCTTCGTAAAGATATTGAGTGGAAATGGACTAAGCAATGCGACAAAGCTTTTGATGACATTAAGAAAATTTTGCAAAGTGATCTTCTTTTGACTCACTATAATCCATAATTGCCAATCATTGTAGCAGCTGACGCATGTAATACTGGAATTGGAGCTGTAATACATCACGAATTTCCAGACGGTTCAAGAAAAGCAATTTTTCACGCTTCACGAACTTTGTCAGCTACAGAGCAAAAATACAGTCAAATAGAAAAAGAAGGACTTGCATTAATTTTTGCCGTAACAAAATTCCACAAAATGATCTATGGTCGGGAGTTTATTCTGGAAACTGATCATCAGCCTCTGTTACGCATTTTTGGATCATCAAAAGGTATTCCCGCTCATACTGCAAATAGACTTCAAAGATGGGCTTGTATCTTATTGGCCTACAATTTCAAAATTAAATATATTTCCACTGATTCTTTTGGTTACGCAGATATATTATCAAGACTGATTAATTCCAAAATCCAACCAGAGGAGGACATCGTCATTGCCTCAGTTCATCTGGAAACAACAGTAAATCAAATTTTGGAAGATTCAGTTAATTCAGTCAACATCACACACAAATCTATCCAGGAAGAAATTAAGAAAGATGAAGTCGCTCAAAAAGTTATAGAGTTTCTTGACCATGGTTGGCCATCACATAAAAATCAAATTCCCGAAGAGATTCGACCATATTTTAACAGAAAATATTCTCTATCAGTTGTGAAAAGATGCCTAATGTTTGGTGAACGAGTCATTATTCCAGATAAGTTTCGAAGCAGAATTCTAAAAGAATTGCACAAAGGACATCCTGGAATGGAACGCATGAAATCATATTCTAGAAGTTACGTTTTCTGGCCTTCAATAGACAAGGACATTGAAACTTACGTCAAAACGTGTCATTCATGCCAAACTTCTCGAAAATCACCAACTAAGACATTACTGCATTCTTGGCCATTAGCAAAAGAGCCATTTGAAAGAATTCATATCGACTATGCAGGTCCAATAGATGGTTATTACTTCCTGCTCATCATAGATGCAAATAGCAAATGGCCTGAAATCTTCATTACGAAAACAATCACTTCATCTACAACATTGAAATTTATCGAACAAACTTGTGCCAGATATGGAGTGCCAAAAATTATAGTTTCTGACAACGGTACTCAGTTCACAAGTAATCTTTTTGATGATTTCTGCAAGAAAAATGATATACAGCACTATAGAATACCTCCACATCATCCTCAATCAAACAGTCAAGCAGAGATTTTTGTAGACATTTTCAAAAGAGGTATTAAGAAAATTCAGCAAGGGGGAGATCTACAAGCTGCTCTTAATACATTTCTATTCACTTACCGGTACACACCAAACAAATATATCGGAAATAAATCACCTGCCGAACTGATGCTTGGAAGAAAACTGAGAACAGTTTTGGACTTGATTCGTCCTTCTGACGACACAGCTGCCAAAATGAATGAAAAACAAAATTTTCAGTTTAATAAACATCATGGCGCAGAAAATAGATTCTTCAAAGAAGGTGATTTAGTTTATGCTAAAGTATACTCAAATAACAACTGGAAATGGGAGCCAGGAAAAATAGCAGAACGTAAGGGGAATGTCCTTTACAATGTGTTTCTTGAGTCGAATGACAGAATACGACTCGTTCGCTCTCATGCAAACCAACTACGCTATCGGTATGAAGCAAGTACAACACCATGTCCTAATTCAAATCCATTTGTTGACGAGTTCAGAGCCTCTGACTCGCTGCAGCAGGACACATGGTTCAACTCCATAACTGAGAGATCAGAAATAGATGAATCTCTATTGAGTGAGTTTGTTACTCCACCCGACACTTCAACAACTTTGCGGACCAGACCACAAAGAACCATCAAACGTCCTGAAAGATTCAAGGACTATGTCATGACTTAAAAGGGGAAGATGTTGGCAACAGCCCGACGTTTTGCCGAGCAACATCTCGTTCTACAGAATTGAGAGTCGATTAACGGCCGTCGCCGGTGTAGTTAGCATTTCTTAAATGTCTTGTAAATATGTATAATAAATAACCCACTTTTCGTAATAAATTATATTTGTTGTATTTGTGCCAAACATCACAATCACGTCAAGATACAACAAATATCTTACCGTATATACTTGCGTGTATGTCGATTCGCGTGTAAGCAGAACCCCCAACTTTCAGACAAATAAACAGAAAGTAAGTCGACCTTTTAGAGATAAAATCGGGAACGTTTTTGCCGCGAAGTTTTAGACATACATGTTTTTAAAAGAAGGGGGATGAATTGTAATTCCAATTGGAAATTTGGCTATGATGTGGAGTTTCATTTCGGCGATCGTGATTGTAGGGTTTTGCATATTATCGAGGAACGCGGAGATCATAAACTCGCTTGTTGCATTTTTAGTATTTCTTTTTATTTATCCTCTTGGTTAAATATGGCTATTTACAATATTGCTATATAGAAACTCCTTAAACATATCTTTTCCTGGGAGGTCTGGAGGATCGCGTCCTCTCCATTTCAAGTCCAGTCGAGAAGTGTCCAGGCACCGAATGCCCCTTTGTTCTCACCGTCCGCTCCCACGGTTGATTTGATCGTCCCCTCCGGCAATCTTTTTCCGTGGGACGGTGGGACCCTCTCATCTCGCGGCTACCACATGTGCCCTTAGGCATAGAGTTCAGCTCAGGAGCTGACATCTCCCCTCCGGTTTGAAAAGCTACATAGCGGTTCAAACCCAAAGAAATATTGTAGAGTTCACAGAATATATATAGTACATCTTTAGCATAGGTAGCCCTTTCATTCCCAGTCCGCACATACCAAAGTAGAGCTCTGAGAATACCCGAAAATTTTGATGCGTATTTTTGTGTCCCCACCCATCAAAATATATGACCCCTCATACAATAAGACTACCGTACTCACATGCAAGAGTTTACACCCATGTATATATTCTAAACTTTACTAATACACCAAAAAAAAAACATATGGTTATAAATATATTTTCTCATGTTCTCTGAACACACAATTCAATTAACAACTAAATTTTTGTCTCACATAGACACATTATCATTTCTTTACTTTCATTACTAATACAATGAAGAGCATTTCATCAATTTTTCGAAAGCTAATATATTATTTACACATAACCTAATGCCTAAATATATAACTTAGGTACCTCTGTTTTTTTTTTAATTTACTTATTCTCCTCTTCTTCATAAATGCGTCATAAGGCATCTGCGTCACTATTACTGGTTCCCGATTTGTGTACCAGTCTTAAATCGAACCTGGATAATGCTAACGCCCACCTCTGCAGTCTAGCATTTTTCGGAATCCCTTCAGTTGGATATTTTAATGGATTGTGGTCTGTACATAGGGTAACTGTTTTCCCAAACGTCCATTGCTCAAATTTACCTAATGCCCATATAACTGCATACGCTTCCCTTTCTATCGTGCTCCATTTTTCTTGCGCTTCTGTCAGTTTTTGGCTAATAAACGTTATGGGTCTCTCTTTTCCCTCCTGATCTTTTTGCACTAAACAGGCGCCGATCCCAACTGACGATGCATCAGTATGAATTTCAAATGGCTGAGACATATTCGGTGTATACAGCACTACTTTCTCGCAAAGTAATTCTTTTAGTGTGTTGAACGCTTTTTCCGCGTTTTCCTCAGGTCCAATTTCATTTGGTACTCCCCTTCTTGTCAAGTCCATGAGTGGTTTCGCAATCGTTGCATATCCCGGAACGTATTCTCGATAATAATTAAACAACCCTAAAACTTGTTGGGTAGAAACCCATAATTTTATTAATTCTCAGCCCACTAGTATGGTTTGAATGTATTTTAAGTACCTACTTTCTTTTCTGTGGACGGCTTGTAGGCTAACTGGTCTTAGGGTACTCTTCAGGCATTCAAACGACACGCGCCAAGTTTAATGGCGGATGTGATGGGTGTAAACATCGCCACGATGCAAGCCCGGTGTTGCCAAACCGCGGCAACTTTGTTGGAACGCGTGACTTGTGTGGAGAGAAGGTCAACCTCAACGTCTATGTAAATGAGGTTGAAGTAGAAGTTATTAAAAATGACGTCACCATCGCGTCATAGGTATTGGCAAGTATAAAGGGAGGATGAGTGCGTACGGACTTCACTTGATCCACTGGATTCACAGTCTCCGACTGGTCTCATTTTCGATCGACCTGTTGGTCGTTGCTCCCTTTCATGGAGTTAGTCTCATTGCCATGAAGTTACTGGATTGACAATAGTTTTTTGAATGTGGTCGAAATGTTGGACCTTGGTTAAGTTTTAAAATTTTGAAGTGTCTTCTCTCCCCGCTTGTCACGTTCCAGTGCTAGTAAAAATGTTTCAGAACTTGGAGATGTTTTGCTTTTAGAAGAGTGGAGTTTTTATTTTTACATTAGTTTTAAACGGGTTTCTAATCAGGATGTCAATCATCAAAATAATATTTTATCTTCATAATTGCGTTTTACTGACTTCGAGTTACCGGTGAAATCATCCGAAATTCGTACGAATGTAAGGGAAGTTCTTGGACTGCCTACATGCGACTGGTAGATTCAACTGAACCAGTGTTCGTTCCAGCGTAACCACGCTATACCATGGACTAATTCTCAAAGGCCGTGAATTTGATGTGATTATACTCGGGACCAAGTAAAAGACTGTGATATTTAAATTCTGCAATTTGAGAAGTTTTTTCAAGATGGTTTAGTCTGACTAGATATTGTGTTGTTATACCCATCGGATGTTCCTGTGGTAACGTATGTTTACTGTATTATTAAATGTTAAAATAAATCCAATTTTCGTTAAAATTGTTTCTTGTTCACCTCCAACTGACACCACCTCTGACAGCTCATGTTGGGATTTGAATTCAGAATCTTTATTCTAAATTTAAATTAACTTTTTCTTAAAAGCCCAACAAAATTGAGGGAAGGGTTTTCTTCGTCTTAGGCATCTGTAATTTGTTTATTACCGAGAGCTTTTCTGGATCTGGATTATGTTCTCCCGACCCCACTATATGACCTAGATATCTTACTTTCGGTTTGGCAAAAGTGCATTTGTTTTAATTTGCTGAAAAATTCAATTCTCTCAACGTTTTCAGAGCTGCCCCTATATGTGTCAAATGACTCTCCCAACTATCCGAAAAGATAATTATATCGTCTATGAAACTTTCCGCATAATCGCTGTGCAGTCTCTAAGCTTGGTTCATGGCCCATTGGAAAGTGGCCGCTGATCCGGATAGTCCGAACGGCATAACTTTCCACTGATATTGCCCCTTAGGTGACACAAAGCTAGTTAATTCTCTACATTCCTTTTGCAACGGTATCTCCCAATAACCCTTTAACAAATCTAAAGTAGTTAAATAGGTTGCTGCACCAGCTTTAAATCTCAAGTTCTCTGAATTTTGCATAGGAAAAGGCATTATCTGACTATCCGCATTTAACGCCCTATAGTCACAACACAAACGTATAGTGCCATCCTTTTTAGCAACACATACAATCGGATATACTATTTCCGCCGACGAAGGTTCAATTAACCCTTTCTCCAACAATTCGGTTATTTGGTTTTCAATTTTGGGCTTTAGTAACTCTGGTACTTTATAGATATGCGGCTGTTTTCGTTGCGCTCCTAATTTTAATTTAATTGAATGGGCTTCTACCTTAGCTCGTTTGATCTGTCCATCAAATACCTCTTTGTGCTCCCAAATTAATTTTAATATCTGCTTCTCCCTTTCTGCAGGAAGATTTTGCCCGCTTACTATTTTTTTAAATTCTCCATACTTTAATTCTTATTTCCCCTTTATTGGTATATGTTGTACCTCCCCAAATTCTTCGTCCGCTTCATATATTACCCCTATGGTGTTTATTGGTTGGATATATTTTCGCAACTTATTTTGATGCAAATGTCGAATCAACCCATCAGGAAGTCTAACTAAATACGAGTGCTGAGATTTCCTCTCCACTATTTCCCCTGGCCCTTTCCATTGCGAACAAAGTCGATTGGTGGAATCCGGAACTAGTACTACTACTTCATCACCAGTGCAGAAAATGTGATCTTTCGATCTTAAATTGTGGTAATGAACATATTTTTCCTGTTGTCCTTTCGCCATCTCATTCGCATATTGGACGGCTTCTTCTAAACGCGCCCGCAATTTTTGTAGGTGTTCTGCTACTGATTCCTGATGGGCCATTATCCCTTCAAAAGGACCCATTATTTTGCTAAGAAATAATTCGAAGCTAATACAATTCTTAAAAGAATAGCAGAGATTTATTTATGTAAATATCACAATAACTGATTCAAAATACAACATTAAAAATATCACCTAAAGCCAAAAAAAAATAAAGTTGACTAGATTTTTATATTTTACAAAAAACTTAACTATCGGGCATTTCACACAGAGTCGATACAGCTCAAGAAACAACCATCCCTAATAAAGTATCCTAAGGTATATGATCCATCTCACCGGGTAAAAGCGTCAACCTTCCCGCTCGCCCTCTGAGCGAACGTAGCGAAAGAAGTCCTAAAAGGATTAAGAGAGAGAAGCAAGCGAGCACTACGCTTAAATAACGGAGGTTGATTTGCGTATATCGCTGAGCACGTGTACGCACATGCGTCGATGACATGTGAAGTGCATTCGAGAAACTTCTCGATCGGGAAAACCGGCAACGACGCCCCCAAGTGGCGGATTTAATCAACTAATCAGTTTGGAAAAAAATTTGAGTGTCGGGAGGTACGTCGCAACTTAGCTGACTTTTACTGTTTACAATATTAAAGGCTTAAACCAAATAAAGAAGTAAGTTAACAAAATTAATTTTACTTTTGAATTAAGTGGTGAGAATTTAAAATAACATTTCCTATCAATTCCCTTACTCCTTGGGGTACAATAACCTCATCCTCCCAACTCGATTTCAGAATTGCTAATGGCCCTACCGGTGGACGTCCGTGAACTAGTAGAAACGGTGCTACCCCCGTTGTTGAATTTGGAACTTCCCTATATGCCCATAATAAAAATGGCAACTGCTTGTCCCAATCTCTGCTCTGTGAATTAATAGCATGATGCAACATGGATTTCATCGTTCCTACCCACCGTTCCACTAAACTATTCGATTGAGGGTATCCTGGAGTAGAAAATTTTGGAACACATCCTAATCTCTTAAGAAATTCCTGCGTCAGTTTCGCTGCGAAATTCGTCCCGTTATCCATCGTGACCATACGTGGAACTCCAGTCCTGACAAATACTTCCATAAATGCCCCACACGTACTTTTCGCCGTTAAAGATTTAATCGGTACTGCTTCCCGCCAACGACTGTGTTGGTCCATAATGCATAACACATACTGATGACCCCGAGAAGATTTTGGTTCAATCGGGCCCAAAGTATCCGCATTTACAACCTGGAACGGAAGTTTTGGCTTCCCTACTGCTTCTATGGGTGCCCTATCCTTGACTTTTATTTTTTTACGCATTTGACAATCATGACACACTGCACACAACAATTTGACATCTCTGGGCATCCCTTCCCGCCAAAAAGACATCGCGACTCTGTCTCACCTTTTCCGGGCTGCTAAATGTCCCCCAGTCGGCATTTCGTGGGCCAATTTTAGAATTTCACTTCTCCGCCCTTTCGGCACCACTAATCGGACACATTTCTGTCCTTCAACCATACCCCAGTGATAAAGTAAATCTGATTCTACCCAGAAGTTATTCTTTTTCTTCTCGGCGTCTTTAAATGCCTTTACTAAAGTCGGACATTCTTTCTGCTCCTTCCGAAATTTTTGCGCATGAGAGAGCGGAATTTCCCCTTCCGCTAATTTTTCCGCCTCCCCCTTTGCCATGGACATTATTGAAAGAAACTCATTTCCTTCCTCCCTACCTATTGAGTCCCTTCGTTCTTCGTCGGCCCTCGCTACGATTTTCTTGTTTTCGACCCCCTCAGCCAATACGTATTCGTCGCCCGCTGACATTTCTCTATCTCCTCGTTGCTCCTCTAATATCTTTGGGACTGGGTGTTTTTCTTTCTCCCGCTCTGTCGGAGAGCTCTGCCTTTCCTCACCACAATATTTTTCCCATTGCTCTCTTACTATTCTATATACTTCCGGTGTTATTAAAGCAACTTCATTTAAATTTTCCGCTATTGCTACATGAATATTTACAAAAGGACTTATTGGCTCATTTGACCCTTTCCACAGGCTTATCGGCACGGACGTTAACTGTGCCTCTACTTGTGGTCCTATTTCAGGTCAAAGGAATATTTTTCCTGCTGATTCTAAATACTTAATTGGTATTACCGATTTCCTGATAACACAAATTTGTGCTCCTGTATCTACGATCGCTGGGAAATTCACTCCATCAATAGCCAGATCGATGATCGGTCTTTCCTCATCCAATTTCCCTTCTGCTACATCTCGTAATACTAACTCGGCATTGGTTATTGGTACGCATATTTCGTTCAGGCCCTTTTCTTCTAATGTCTTATAACTAGTTTTATTTTTATCTTTTAATTTTGGGCAAGCCCGCTTGAAATGACCCGTTTCCTGACAAAAAACACATTGTACGGCATTTTCATTTTTCGTAATATTTGATCATTCTATTTTCCTTTCATTTTCGAAAATATTTTCCCTTCCACTTTCTTTATATCGCTCACTCCGATCATTAAAGCGTTTCCGCTGATAATTTTGTACGTTTTGTACTTGAAATTCCTTTGCATACACTTTATTCCCTTTTTGATCATCATATTGAAGTCTTGTCATAGCTGCAACAAAATTATCGATTTCGCTACTTAACTTATCCACTTTTAACCAGTTTTCGGTTTCCTTTAGAGATATGTGATTTTATTTGAGGCATTAAATTATCTTTTAGTTTGCCCGCTATTAATAATTCTTTAAGGTTTTCCATTGTTGTAATTTCCCTGGATTTCAAATATAAATTTAACGCTGTATTTAAGCGGTAGGAGTATTCCGTGTAGGATTCGTGAGCTAGTTTTGTACAACTGTCCCAATTCTTTTTGTGTTGTATGGGAGTGATTTGGTACCTTTTTAACATAACCTCCTTTATTTTATTATAGCTGTTTAAATCTTCTTCTTTAACCCAGGTACTAATTCTCATCTCATCATTTAATTTGTACACTAACAACTTTCCCCATTGTTCCTCAGGAATATCATATAAATTGAACATTGTCTCTATTCTTTGGAAATAGAAATTCCAATCTTCTACTTAAATTGGTGGATCTAATGCATTTTTCATTTTTCTTAAATTGTTCATAAGATCGTCTGTTCCTTTCGCTGAGTATTTTAATGTTTCTGCTGACGTATTTCTCATTTGTAATTCCAACATCCTATACTCATGTTCCCTAGCCTTTTCCTCTTTTTCCCTAATCTTTTCCTCTTTCTCTCTCGATTCCTTTTCCACGCGTAATTCTATAATATTGTTGAGAATGCCCTCTACTTCTTTTTCATTAAACTCTTTTGATTCAAGTATTAATTTCCTCAATTGTGCAATCGTGCATTTAGGAGGTACCTCTTCCCCTAACTCTTCAGCTAAAGAAATTAAATCAATTTTCTTATGGCTCGTTAAAGATTCCATTTTTTTTTAAACCACAACAATAAATACTTTTCTCTGATAATTTACGGCAGTAGAATTTTTCTTAATTGAGTATACTTGCATATATTTATCTGCCTATGTTTACACATATACATTTTAATCTGCGCAGGATAAATACTAACTTTTCATTATCATTGTAATACACAAGTTTCTTTTGTTCTTAATAGGTACACCACAAATATCACTTTACGATATGCAATTTTCTATATTTTTACAACATTAAAATGCATAAACATCCCATTTTTTTTTACAACAATAACAATACCTGCACTTCCCGTACTTTTACAACAATAAAAATACGTAAACTTCCCACATTTTTACAACCATAAAAATACATTTACCCATGCTGACCTGTTTTCCCCCTGTATTTTTACACCAATAAAAATAACTCAGAGCTCTAACCTTAAACTAATTTAGATGCTGGGATTCTGGGAATAAAAGGCTTACCTTTCACATTCCTGCTCTGCTCTCCTTTCATTGTCGCCGTATTAGATCCTTGATCGTTTGCCACTGGTATCCTTTGCGGCTGTTGCCCTCATTCGCTGCTCCGATCGGCTGCTGCAATCACTAGCTGCTCCGCTCGGCTGCTGCAATCATTCGCTGCTCAGCTCGGCTGTTCTGCTCGGCTGCTGCAATCATTCGCTGCTAGCATTTGCAGTTTCTAACTTTTGCAGCTTTTCGACTCTTATCCTGTCGGTCTGCGCCATTTTGTAGGGTTTTGCATATTATCGAGGAACGCGGAGATCATAAACTCGCTTGTTGCATTTTTAGTATTTCGTTTTATTTATCCTCTTCGTTAAATATGGCTATTTACAATATTGCTATATACAAACTCCTTAAACACATCTTTTCCTGGGAGGTCTGGAGGATCGCGTCCTCTCCGTTTCAGGTCCAGTCGAGAAGTGTCCAGACATTGAATGCCCCTTTGTTCTCACCGTCCGCTCCCACGGTTGATTTGATCGTTCCCTCTGGCGATCTTTTTCCGTGGGACGGTGGGACCCTCTCATCTTGCGGCTACCACATGTGCCCTTAGGCATTAGAGTTCAGCTCAGGCTGACAGTGATTTTCGTAAAGGGTTCGTGTTTGCTGTTAGATTATTAATTGTTGCTTTTATTCTGATTCAATAAAAAAGAGCTTTTGGATTTTAATTTCTTGCAGTCTTATTAAATGCAATAAATAATTTTAGTAATGTTTTCTTCTTCATTTTAATGATTTTTTAGAGGAAATTGTATTTCTTTTAATAATCCTCACATTTTATTAAAATAGTATGCCTTTTTTGCACCATTTTCCTGTTGTCCTGTATTTTATACATTTTCAATTGTGACCCCTGTTAAAATAAGTACTTTTTTCCATTTCTGTCTGAATCAAATAGTTTTCATAAATTTCAACTAGATAAATTGCATTTCATTTTATATGCCTGAAAATACAGTACCTATGAAAAAAGTTCAAGGTTCAGAAAATTGTTTTGAAAGTTCAGGAAATGCAAATCCTTCCTACTAACACCCCTGAGCCTTCACTGAAAAAAAGGGATTTTCACAAAGTTCAGTGGGAAAGGTCGTGTCCCCTCCCTGAATATTTTTTTGTGGTTTCACTACTGTGATACTGTCATTACACAGGGCAATGATGCTGTGTAACTCATAATTTAATTATAACATCAAGGGTATTTTAGGAGCCCAATCAGGGAGTTATCAGGGGTTTTTTTTTCTTGGATTCCGTTGCCACCATGGTTCAGCTGAGGCAAATATTTTGCTTTTAGGTTGAATATTGAGTAGTTTTTGCATCCATGTTTCTCCGGTATTATAAACTACTGATAAGCGCTAAAAACTACTGAAAATTGTTCAGATTACTACTGAAAACTTTAAGATTAGAGTGGCATCTCTGTTAAGGCAAACGCAAACTGTTGCAAGTTTTTATCCCACATTTTATGATTATCTTTAATGAAAGCACTAATCATTTGTATCAAAGTATGATTTACTCTTTATAAGGTACAGTAGTTATATGTTTAATTTCAAGCCTTTCATACATTTTTGAAAAAATGTCACTAATGAATTGAGGAGAATTATCCAATATTACTTGAATTAGAAAACCGTATTTTGATATAAACTTTCAAATAATGCATCACATACAGCTTTAGCTGAAGCTTTTCTTAAAGGTATTAATTCTACCCATTTTGAAAAATAATCTCACTACTAATACATATCGGCATCTGCTTTCTATTGAGAGTGGGTACGGACCAATTAAGTCAACCCCTATACTTTCTAAAGGAATACTGACTTTTTTTGGGTTTAAACATCCTGCTGGTAATGAATTATCATAATTATAATGTTGGCATATATCATAAGTTTTTAAGTACCTATTTACAAAACCTCTTATTTTCGGAAAATAACAAACTTCGTTTACTCTTGCAAAAGTTTTTTTGCAACCTAAATGTCCTGAAATAGCATTATCATGAAATTTCCTTAACACTGTCAATTTTAGACTTGAAGGTATTGCTACTCTAATTTCATTACAATTATTTTTCTTTTCCGTATAATACAAAATTTCTTCAACTAGCTCGTATGATGTGGATTTATTTTCATTAATTTGTTTCAAGTTTTCTTCAACAGATTCTGGATCTTTTAAATACTTATAAATATATCCTAACTCTGAATCCTTTTTTGTACTTCAATTAATTGTTCCTTTGATCTCAATACTAATGACGTAAATACCGCTCATTGTATTTTTTGATTTTGAAACTCAACAGCCTTTCTCGGTAAACAGTCCTCGACCACATTCGTATCCATGATTTGAGAATGGTGTGAATTTACTGCCACGTTGCTAAAATTTTCTTTTGTATTATTGTCTTTTAAATTTTCAAACGTTAAAGCTTTTTCAACAAAATTTTGTTTTAAACCAAATTTCCGCATAAAATCCACATCCAAAATACAAGGTACTTGCAAGTTTTTCATTAACAAAAAATCCCAAGTTATTTTCACACCTCTTATTCCCACATTCAACAATATTTGACCTTCGAGTTTACATACAGTTCCACTTGCTGCAAAATCTTCCCATGATACCAAATTACACGGCTTATACTTAAAATATTTATTGGTTATTTCATCCGGAATAAATGATTTATCTGCTCCGGTATCTGCCATACAATGTACAACTATGTTATTTAATTGCACTAGAAATTTTGGTAAATTAATTGGCCTTAGAACTACTGCATTTACTTTTAAATAGTTCGTAGGATCAGTTTTATTTGAACTCCGATTACATGAACAAGTTTGAGTTTCTTTTGGATATGGCATGTGATTTTTCTTAACAGACGGTGTTTTTTTAGTATACCTTCCCTCAGCAACAAGATCACACTGATAAGGAAACGATTCTTCTTGATTGACCTTTAAATAATTAAACTGTTTTCTCAAATCCGCATTTTGCTTGATTTCGTTCCTTTCGAAATTTTCACATTTAGAACCATAATTTCTGTTTTGATTCTTTGAATCTAAACTCATTAATCCTATTATTTTTTCGAACAGGTTCATAATACTGTTGACCAGTTCTAGAAGAATTTTAATAGTTCTCACTGTACTTCGCAAATCTCGATGCATTTTGTTGTTTAAAAATTTCTTTTCGTGTTTCAAATTCATAAGTTACTTGTAGTAGTTCCTACACACTGTCCATTTTTTTTCTATCTATGTAACCCTGCAATTGTGGTTGTAGCCATTGCACGATTATTTAAATTATTTCTTTCTCGGGAATTTTCACTCCTAACAATTTTACAATCTCGAGTTTTCTAAATATAAAGTTCTCGGAACTTTCACCAAAATTTTGCAGCTTACTATAAAATTCCGCTTCCTGAGCGTTTTTATTTATGTATTCTGAGAACATTTCTAACAATCCCAGTCGTACAGAATCGTACGTTTCAACAACTGCTTTGGGTACTAATCTTTCGCACAACCTACTAAAGGATATTTTAAATACACAGAGCAAGGAATATTTTCAAAACTAAACCATTCTTCCAATGCTTCCAAAAAATCATTTATATTTTCTTTCCTGAATACTTGTAAGGGAATCTTTTTGTGTCTTTTGAACTTTGAGGCATATTCTCGTGACTTAAGTGCAATGCACTTTTACTGGCAATTTCATCTATACTCATTTTCAAACTAACTTTTTATACTTTATCACTTTTCTAGTCTATTCTAAAAAGCACTTACTTTAGTTCGGGCGCCACTTGTGAGATTCTGTGTCTAAAGAACAACACGTAGTTTAGACAAACACATTTTCACATAAAACAATCGACGGGCGGAAGCCCGACTCCACTACCTCACTGACTCACACAACACATCTATATACAATGGCTGTTGCCAGATACACTCATTTGCATATCCCTTACATCTTCAAATGTTGGAGTAGCTTAAACAGGTCATATGTGAGGTCCGCATCATTTATGAGACGGTCGGTTCCAACCCTTTATCATGTCACCACTCCATTTTTAACAAGTAAGCAACCGTGCCCGTTCAAACATACACTACATGAGTATTTTGAAACAAAAAAAAGTCAGATTCTAGCTGTTTCTGAATCCAACCCCTCTGTAAATGTTCGTTTTATTTTTGGATAATGTCCAAATACTGTGAAATAAAATTTACAGTGGAGTTAGACTAAAAGATTACATTTTTACTTTGAGACTTTTTTGTGTCAAACTGAAAATACAGAACTTGGAATGGAACTAAATTTGGAGTGTACATGGACAATAATGGGAAGTAGTGCTGATTGGTTATAAGTGGGAATTTGATTAGTATAAAGAGGGTTCAATTGAATATTTTTTCTTGTTATGTGTAACTGTTTTCTAGAAATAATGGAAGGATTCAAACAAAAAATTGGTTGTTGCCATATAATGAAAGAGACACTGCTTTTATTTGAATTTTTCTGTAAATAATATGAATTTATTCTAATTTTGTATATAATTTGAATATCTTTTGTATATTTTAAAAATATTTTTGATGGGTTTTATTCTGGTTAGATATGACAAAAAATGTCATGTTACAAGACATTTTCTTTGTAATTTATGCCCTCAAGTTTAGCTCGAAATAATTCAAAATGGTATGTAATATAATAATGAGGGAATTTGACCATGTGGGAAAGGTTTTTTTAGTTCAAATTAGAAATATTATATGGCGACCCCATGAGAATCGCAACCCACAGGTTAGGAACCTTTGTATTAGACATTGCGAAAAGTAGCTTTGCACTTAACACTAGCTCATCTGGGTGAAAGTAGTGGGCATCAACATAATCTGAGAGTAATTGGCAAATTGGATATTTAAAAAATTTTGTTTTTGAATGGCATTAGCAAATGCACTATCCAGGAGTAAAAATATAAAGTAGAATTTATATACAGAAGATCATTGATTGTAGATTTAGAAATATTTTCTTCTATTTATGCAAATTGATTCTTGTGTGTTTTCTATTCTTGGAAATAAAATATCAGTTTGATCTCGTTGGAGAAAGCTAGAAATATTCTAGTAATTTCATCCCTTCAATAATAAATTCATAGCTTTAACAAATCCCGTCGATGATTTTCTTGTTGAGGAAACTATTGTGATGCAAATGTGTTCTCTGGTGTGGTTGAAGACTTACTTTTGTTGAAGTTTTCTTCAACGGTGTCTCATTTTAATAGAGTCTCCATTTTGTTGTTTAGTCTTTTCTAACTTATTGGCTTAGTTGGGTTTTTTCACAAACTGATATTGATGAGGCAATGATTTTTCCCAATGATCCTCAACAGTAAATTTAGAAATGGAATATTATCAGTTAGCTATGCAAATTGATTGTTGTGTGTTTTCTTTCTTGGAAAGAAAAAATCAGTTTGTTATCAATGGCAAAAGCTTTCCGACACAAGCTATTTAAAAATAATATCTTGGAGACAAATGAAACATTGGTAGAACTAATAAAAGTATAAATGTCTTCTGCTTATAGTCAGGTTGCCATTTCGAAAAGCTTGTTCAGAGGTGTGAATAAAATGTTTTGACTGTTTTTGATAGCTTATGTTATGTCAATTTCAGATTCGACTGATGCCACTCTGCCAGAGTTTAGCATTTTGAGTAATTCAATATGGCGCCAAAATATTGAAAATTTTGTTCTGAAGCGATATTAACTTGTGGTATGTCGTTATATATGTATTTTTTTTTCAGGAATATGAATAAAGAGTCAGATTTTAGGCATAGTGAATGTGAAAACTGTTATTGCCCAACTAAGGCTGTTAGCCTGGGTGCCAAATGTCTAATAAAATCTTTTCTGTAACAGATTGTCAGTTAAACTAGTCAAGATGTAGAAGCAGCAAGGAAGAAGAAGTATGTTTTTTCAGTTGTGGTAAGCCAGGCAAAACCAACAAAGTTCTGCTAAAAGGATCGAGTCAGTAGTATCAGCAAGCAAACTGCAAAATAATGACATTTATGAATCATTGGAACAACATTTTATAGCTAACCCTAACTTAGTTTTACACTGACACAAGATTTGTGTCACAATTTATACCTCAAAGGCTCATATAACCCATAACTTGAAAAAAGTCTGTGAAGGAAGATATTTTTGTTGCAAAATAGAAGAGTTGCATTCAGAACCAGATAATTTCAACTTTAGGAAAAACTGCTTTTTTTGCAGAGAACAGTGCATAGATCGTGATCTGAAAAAAAAAAAATGTCGCTACAGCCCTTACTTTCTTGTTAGGGCAGTAGAGTTTAAGACAGGACTTTTAGACGCATGCAGTAAGAGAAATGACAAATTGGCTGAAGAAGTTCAGTTGAGGGTTTTAGGAGCGCCAAGTGATTTACATGTTGCAGGTACAAGGTCCCACTGGAAATGCCACAAATTGTTTACGAGTGACTGAAATATTAAGGCATCCAAAAATAATATCTTATGATTTAAAAGAGGATGATATTGCTTTTAATGAAGTCACACTAGAAAAAAAGGAAAACAATGTTTAAACATGGTTGAAATACACAGTTTATATTTAAGTTCCAGGGGAAGTACTCTTTCAAGAAGGACATTTGTTCAAAAATTGCAAAATCATTTTGGGAAGGAGTTGCTTGTTTTGTCCTCACCAGGAATTGCGAGTTTTGATTTATTCCGTAACCATTGTACATCAAGATTACTACAACCTACGAAGAATATGAGCGTTTTCGAGCATCTGTAGCAAAAGCTTATAGGCAAACTATTCACTAAGAGGTAAGAACTTAAAAGGACAAAAAAGACATCATATTAGAGCATGTGAAACCATTGGCATTCATGATAAGAAAGAAAACTCTAAAGGCTGACAAATCCAAGTACCATGTTCAAATTAGCATCTCCACAGTTTATTGTGAATGTAGTCCAACACTTTTGCACCTCCTAAACAAATTAAAGATATCCAATCTAGCAGCAATTGCGATAGGTGGTATTGTTGCAAGTTCCTTACAAAAAGCCCCATTTTAACTTCAAGTTGCGTTCTCCAACCTACTCAAGAAAAAGTTACAATTTGAAGAACTTAGCCATTTCAAAATGACTACAACCTACAAAAAAATACAAGCCTTTCCGAGCATCTGTAGCAAAAGCTTGTGGGGCAAACTATTCACCATGAGGCATTCAAGAAAGAAAAAGTCTTTTACAAGTTGTTGTAGACAATTTTGATGCAGCAATTTTCTCTGAAAATGGACTACAGCAAACTCATGCAATGGGAATGATCCTCGCAAAATGTCAACAAGACATTGCAAATACAGGGCAAGAAATAACCACAATTCCTAGAATACCTAGAGATGAAGTTACTCATTCTCCAGAGCACGATGTTACGATTGAAAGGTACAAAGATTCTAAGAAAGTTCTTATGCCATCATTTTCTTTGCCATTTGAAAAGATACCTCCATTGAAAGTATTACTTTTAGTAGTTGCCAAAAATCTTTCAGTTATGAACGCACAGAACATAGACTTCAAGTTTCTAAAATTGGTTACCCAGAGTCCAGATACCCCAGACTATAACGGTTTCAATAGAAAATTGAATCGAGAATCAAGACCTGAACTGGGAACCTTACACAAGTAATCTATTTACCATTGATTGATCTGCCCCCAATTGATCATGACACGGTTTTAACATGCATGTGGGCAGGGGCGGACTGGGAAGAAAATTCGGCCTGGGCATATTTCAAACAGACCGGCCCTTGGAAGGGCAGGTATTTTGCAGACTGCAGGAACTAAAAATGTTGTCAGTAAATATGTCGATATGTATTAAAATATTAAATGTTCACGCGACAGTTATTTTTCTTATTCAGCATGGAAGTGTAATGATGCGTAATACTGTATAGGACCCCAAATTCGGAATCCCAAAATACCCAAGATCTGGAACTTCAAAAAAAAAAAAAATCAGGAAATATTTTGTGCCGTGTTTTTTTTTTTTTTTGAAATATCATATTAAAAAGAAGAAAAATAAAATGCAATGAACATGTTTAAGATCGGAAATGTGCAGTTTCCAAAAAAGTTTTTTCTCGATTTTCTGAAAAGGGTTCGTTTTTGCGATTAGAATTAGAGTGTTATTAATTGCTGCTTTAATTGTGAGTTAATATCTTTAAATTTTTCTTTTTTTATTTCTTGTTGTTTTATTACATTTATTTTTTTTAAATGAGCTCTAATTTTCTCGCGATACAGAATATTCGCGAAATTGAAATTCGGCGCTTCTCGCATTTTCCCGATCGTCTGATCTTTTACTGCAATTAAGTAACTAGAGAATATAAAATCATATCAGAAATTACTGGAATTATTTTCTTTTATTGTTAAGAGATTAAAATAATATCGGGAAAAGTCTAGGTTTTTCGATGTTTTGCCTTCGAATGTAAGCCAACTCCAACTTCGTTTTTTGTGATAATTTCATGACTTATAGGCGAGTGTATACGATAACCAAAAGCAGTGGCGTAGCCAGACCTGAATTTCGGGGGGGGGGGGGGTTCTGGAGGAAAGTCGATTTCTCGCAGTTAATTTTACGAAAACAATTGGTCGAATTGATGATTAAAAAATTATTATAAATGGAGTTTCTAACTTGACTCATTTTAATGTGAAAATTGAAAGGAAAAAAACATATTTATCGACTTCAAAAAACAATCTGATTTACGTTTTTATATAATTTTCGCTTCAGACAGAATTTAACTAGAACTGAAGCTGTTTCAGGGGAAAATACAAGAGAAAAATACAATATTATGTTAAAAATTAAACACTGATCAAGTTTACGTGTCTTGGGAAGGAAGGTGATTTAACGAACAAGATAATTTCTGAATCTCCAGTCTGAGTGAATACAATGGAAAGAATAAAACTGTTAAGTTAATCCACATGTTTAAAAAAATTGCTAATACAGAAAGTTAAATATGCAATAAAACAATAGTACCTTTAACAAAAAAAATAAAATAAAATAATAATAATAAAAATAAAAATAAAACTTGCCAAACTTAATGAATTTACAGGAATAAAATTTTTCGTCCATAGAACATAGAACATAGAACTCCTTTTTAAGCTCAACTGATAACTTTTTTCCCATTATCATTTTTAGCCTACTTTCCCGTCAAAGTTTTAAACAAAATTAATAAAGCAGTTGGTAAAGCAGTAGTTAAAATAAGTGAAGTAATTAAATAAAGACTGAAAATGAAAAATTTGAAAGTAGGCTTTTGAGAAGGAGAAAATGTGTGTCTGTCGGTGTCTGCCTCCCCCCCCCCCCCCCCAATAACTTTTGAGGGATTTGTCCGATTCAATTATTATTATTTTTCAATCGAAAGATATCGGCGTGGGGATCTCATTTCTACATTTGACTTTTTGATTTGCCCATTTTTTCGCTCAATTTTGAATAGTTCAAAAAATCTTAACATTAGCGCTATGGGCGTAGGATCCAAGGAGCTCCTATGAAGAAGCTATCAGCGTGAAAGGTTTTTTGATTTGAACAACCTTGATTCATTTTCGAACAGTTCAAAAAAAAAAAAATTAACATAATTCTACGGGGAATTTTCAATCTTATATAAATCATGATCTAACAGATGGATTTGCTTGGAACAAACTTCATCGGAAAAATTTTATGACGTTGTAGAACATGTACAAATACGAAGTTCAATCGGAACTAAGGGAGCCTATTTTCATATGAAATTTTTTCATCGGGATTTCTAAGGATATTTTTGAATGAATAAATGAGTAAATAAATTCTAAAATAAATAAATGAGCGAACGAATGGAAAAATAAATAAATGAGGGAATAAATACATGAATGGAGTGAATGAATGACTGAATAAATGAGAGAATGAATGATGAGTGAATGAATATGCATTAACCGTTGAAAAAGGTATTTGAAGTAATTAGAACTAAAGCTATATGAGAAAGAGAGATAGCTGGATTATAAGTTTGAAGTTGGTTTTTAACGGAAAGGCCCGTATAGTTCTGGGCGGAACTTCTTGTTAAATAATGCATTAGTACTAAAAGCGGCAAAAACAAAATTACCTTCAGGAAGTGTCTAGTGAAACTAATTCTGATTCAGCAGATTGTACTTCTTCAGAGGACATCAACTTTCTCTTTTTATAACAATCATCATCAATTTTCTGTTTCGAATTAAAAAAACTTGTAATAGGTTTATGCTCGCTTCAATATTGCCTCTCATTCCATGCACTTCCTAAATATATTGGGTTGGAATTCTGGGGGCAAAAAAATGCACAGGACGGACCGACCCACCGATGCATAAGGGGTGGAGGTGGTGGATACAGCTTTCACAAGAGGAAAGTGGGTGGGCTCGAGCTCATGGTAAAATATTCATACATGAACCTACAGGCAAAGTAAACGACCATTGGGGAAAAAACCCATTTAAATTAGAATAGTTTATGCTTAAAGAACGTGAGAAAATAGCCTTTTTATGCCTACAGTACCATTTGTTAGGGGAGAGGAGAGATTGAGAAAAGAAACTCGATCATTTTATCTCCCACTATCTCCCATCTTCGTGTTCTGCACATCTGCTTCTGTATATGCAGCTGAGGCGTTATTATTGAATGGTCAGTAGTGATTGGGGTTAAGTTGAAAGTGGAGAGCAATTAACGCAATCCCCTGTGGTGCTTGAAAGCAACTTTTTAAAAGGAAGAAGTCATAAAAGGGTCTTTCTTCTGCTCTAAACAGGAAACGTAGTAAGGGACTGCTGATAAATTGTTAAACTGAGGAGCATTGTGAACAGTCATGTGAAAGATTCTAGTTTCGATAAATTTACTGTTAAAAGTTCGGATTGCTGGCATTTGAAAGCTATTTTCAGCTTCCCTTTTTTTATTCTAATAATGTTTTTTTCCTAGTCTTGTGTGTGTCTACTTTCATTTTCAATTTTCTCCAGACTAGAGACAAATATATAATATTAGTAGGTCTCATAACTGCAAGAGTTGCACTGAATATATTTTAGTTTTAAATTCGACTGTGAATCAAAACCTTCCCGAAAATGCTGCCAAACCAAAGATTTTCGAACATTTTTCATGCATTTTAGCTCACCAGAATTTAATCTCAACTGGAGCATTTCATGATAGTTCAAAAATATATGCATTCTTTACTTAAAATTAAAAGAAAATTATTAAAACCAATTGCGATAGCAACAAAAAGCCTACATTTAATCGATGTACTATATAAAATTATTTCGGGTTCTTGCGGGCTCGGGCTTGCGAGGTATTTAGGAGAGAAACCGCTAGGAAAGTGGTACGATTAGGGGTGCAAATTTGTCTCTCCGTGAATTCCCTCAACTTTTAAAGCTGTTTCCTAAAATCTGCGGTTTTTTAAAAAATACCACGATTTGTGCGCAAATTTTTTAAAATTTGAGACTTATTTTGTTTTTTACTTACACTTTAACAGCAATTTATACTGTTCTGAAGTTTTAAAATGTATCACAGATGTACCAAACTTTTAGAAGAATTCCTCAATAGAAAAATTACTATAAAACTATTTATAGGTAATTTCACTTATGTTTAGAGGAAGTTTTTGATCCAAATCAACACAAATATTTAAATGTTTTTAACGAAGTTGATAGTTGTTCCATTGTTAACAATAACTCTATGATACCCCCCTCCCCCAATGAGTTACGCGTTGAAGGAGGGCAATTCAATTCTGGAAATTCAAGAGAGAGTTTTCCCAACCTGTCGAAAGTGGCAATACAATGTTTGTCAGTTCCAACGAATAGTGCAGATGCTGAACGGTCCTTTTCTACATATAAAAATGTGTTAAGTGATAACGGCGAAACCTTAAAGAAGATAATTTACTTATGTACAATATTTTGTACCAAAATTCTGTACATTTAATTAAACACCTAAATATTGCATAAAATTGAAAGAAATAAAATTATTCCTTTTTTATTTAAGAAAATTAATTTAATTGCAGATATTCTAGTTTTTATTACATTATATTTGTGTTCCCGCCAACATTTCGCGCAATTTGCAGCGAATTTCCGGCTCTTTTTTTCTGCGACAAACTCGAAACACTAGGTGCGACCTAGTACAACCCTATAACCCAAAGGCCCCAAAATTGCCTTTTTTTTTGCATTTTATTGCGCTTTTTTTTTTTTTTTTTGCAGTGTTCACTCTATTCAATTGTTATTAAAAAACATATTTTTAGAATAGTATAAAGCGTAAAGAGAGTTAAGGTCTCAAAAGAAGTTTTCAGAAACCAACATTTCGGTGGGGTCCCTCAAAGTATCTGTTAAAATTTCGGGGGGGGGGGGGGGTTGTCCCCCTTTATCTACGCCAGTGACCAAAAATACTATAAATGAGCAAAATGCTAATAAAAACTTCCAGAGCAAATTATATGAGCTCTGATGCTACTTACTACTGTTTTTTGAATGAGAACCCAAAATCCAGAAAATTCCGAAATCTAAAGATGGCGGCCCCGAGAGTTCCGATTTTGCGGTCCCATACTGTATATAAATTAGCTGTTAACAGCCGCCGCACTTTAGGGTTTTGCGCAGTGAGACAATTGGCTGAGACAACTGGCCGGAGAGAAATTCTCTGGGGCCGCCCCTGAGAATTTGCATCACCTGGATTGAGATATTCTCAGGGCCGTATTTTGTAACTTGTAGGGATTAAAAATATTGTCAGTAAGTATGCAGATATGTATTTGAATAATATTATATGTCTACAAGATTGATTAATTTTTCTTATTCACCATAGAAGGGCAATAATACGTAATATGTTAATTAGCCGTTAATAGCTGCCGCCCTTTAGGGCGTTGCGCCGTGAGGCAATCGCCTCACCGCCTTAGCCTTTTCCTCCTGCACTGCTCAAAATTACAAACATCCATTGTGCGGCTCTCAAAAAATTGCATAATAGACGGCCGCCTAGATTTTCTATATGGACGAGTCGGCCCTGAGAATTTCTCAAGCCAACCCCGAGAGCTCGTCCATATAGACGACTTAGGCGGTAGCCTATAGCTCAAAACTGATCTTTTTTATTTATTTATTTTCAAAATTTAAGAATAAAACATAATCATTTTTGCTCCTCAAGCAGCCGTTTAGGTTGTCTATAAGGGACTAGCCAGCCCTGAAAAATTCTGCTCCCCCCCCCCCCCTTGTGGCCCAACGGCCAGACCCTAGAGATTTTGCCCCATTGCACTCTCTGAAGCCTGGGTTATGGCATAGTTTTGGTCCCCATTTTTTTATGAATATTGTAAAAGCTGTATACTTTATAAAAAAAAGATAGATATTTTGCGACCGGCCCATCGGGCATTTGCCCGAATGCCCGCATAGCCAGTCCGCCGCTGCATGTGGGAAACTCAGCGATTAACCAATGAATGTGGACAGCCATTCGTAGTATTCACAGTAGCTCAAGCTACATACAAAGTAGTTGTGGATATTATGTGGAACGATCCTAAAGAGTTTTCTAACTTTGTTCTTCTCCTTGGTGGGATGTATACATTGATGTATTTTACCGGCTACGTAGGTTCACTTATGGCTGGTAATGGAATTGTAGAATTTATTGAGCATGTATTTGCTGGGGTGTTAAAATGTGAAAAAGGTTAAAAATTTCTCAGAATATGTGAGCATTATGGCTTTTGGCAGAAGAAGTGTTGCGTCCAACTTTTGAAGAGAATGACGTTACTCATTTTGAGAATTTAGATAAAAAGTGTACCCAAACACGACCCACTCGTTTGTGGTTTTTTCAATTTCATTAATTCAATTCTGTTGATGATGAATTATGTGAGGGCAGAAGTAGAAGGAGATTGATGCCTTCATCTTTGGTGTTTACAAGAAATGTTGCCTTGCTTTGCTGCTGCTGGGCATTGGAACTATTTACATTATGCTTCAGTTTATGTAAGGTTCATGAAGCAGATGGCACGTAACTGCCTAGTAATGACGAAATGTTCATGCCGATCCTGCTTAACTATGAGATGCTGCTGGAGGGCAAATAGTATTCCTTGTAGCATAATGTGTCAATGCTTACGTGAAGGGTAAAGATGCTGTAACCCAATTACCAAAATAGCTCAATCAATAAATGAAAGTGACTCTGAAGAATTTCAGTTTGATTTTTAATTTGAAACTTTTTTATCTTAAATTTAGGTGACAATATGAAATGTATATTTTTATTTCAATTTCAGTATCCTAAATATTAGCAATTTAAACATAGTTCCTTGGTAGCGCATTAAAATATAATTTTGTCAATTTTGTTCAAAAAAGTTTCTTAAGTAAGCACGATTGCATTTATTTTTGTCAAAGTGAGGTTGTATTCTGACTACTTGACCTTAGAAACATATAAAACAATATGCCACATGATGCTATTGCCTCAAAACTAATTTTTTTTTCAGTGCCACCCTAGACGCCATCTTGAATTTCTCAAAATGCTCAACTCTGACAGAGTGGTATCAATCAAATCCGAGATTGACATTATATAAGCTATCAAAAACAGTTGAAACATTTTGTTCATACCTCGAAACAAGGTTACACTATTTTTAGGCATTTGGCACGTAAACTATTAGCATGGAGAAACCTTGTTGTAAGAATACCATGTATACCTACATAAATAGTTAAATATTATATTTATTAATACAAGGAGAAGAATTATTTTTTTAACAAAGTTTTCCACAATTATGAAAGGAAATGCCTGCATGACTTGCTTTTCACGTATGTGTTTTATATTATGAATGTGCAATTTTATATGTTCATGTTATCCCAACAATTAGAGTATTTTTCTCAAAAAACTTTTCAAGGAAACTTTCATTTTGTGTATTATTGTAGATATTATTTATTTATTTATTTATTTGTTTATAATTTTTTTTTTTTTGCAGATGTCTGCAAGAGGAGAAGGAATTTCTGCTATTTCTAACATGTTAACTGTAACTCGCTTATATAATGCCATCAGTTCAGTTGCAGCTATGAGAAGGTAATATGTATGGAAATATTTAATATATTTTAAAAGTTTCCAAAGCTTGGAGTAAATTAATGCTTATATATATACAATGATTCAACAGTTGTCTTGTTATAATCTGTAAAGTAATTAAATAAAGGCTGAAAAATAAAAATTTGAAAGTAGGGTTTTGAGATGGGCAAAATGTGTGTCTGTCGGTCCCACTACCCCCCTAACAACTTTTGAGGGACTAGTCCAATTCGTATTTTTTTTTTTTTTTTTACATTCAAAAGATCTTGGGGGGGGGGGGAGGCATCAAATTTCTGCATTATGTTTTGATTTGAACAATTTTTTGTTCAATTTTGAACGGTTCAAAAAACTTTAACGTTAGTGCTATTGGGGAACTGTAAAGCAAATTACATAAACTCTGTACACAAAACCCAAGTTCTCTTGAATAATCAAAATAGTTCTCAACATGAAATATTTTTTAATTTGAACATTTTTTGTTCAATTTTGAACAGTTCAAAAAACTTAACATTAGCGCCTTTGTGCAAATTTCGATCCTATATAAATTCTGATTTAACAGACAGATTTGCGGGGAGCGAAATTTTTTTGGAAAGATCTTAGGATGTAGAACATGTACAGATATGAAGTTCATCCAGAACTAAATGAACCCGTTTTCTCATGAAATTTTTTCATGTTGATTTTTAAAGATAGTTCTGATTTAATGAATGAGTGAAAGAATGAATGAATAAATAAGTGAATGTGTAAATGAATGCATGCATGAATAAGTAAATGAATAAATGAGTGAATGCATGAGTGAATGAATATTGATTAACCATTGAAAAATATGTATTTGAAGCAATTAAAAACTAAAGCTAAATAAGAAAGAGTGAAATAGCTAGATTATAAATTTGATGTTGGTGTATACAGAAAGGTAGGCTCTTATAGTTCTAGACCAAACTTCTTGTTACTTCATTAAAATGGAATGCTAGATGTTAGAGAGAGGTTATAATTACATCCAATTGCAAGTGTCCCATGGTACAACACCATGTTGTACCTCGGGCCTGAATGAATATAAATAAGTAACACTTTCCTTATTTAAAGAAATATTATTTATTTGCATGTGAAATGTATTAAATATGAAAAATAATAAATGAAAAATTGTTTTAAATTATTAACTACATCAATTACAACTACAAAATCTTCAAAGGAAATTATAAAAAAATGGTTTCTAAAGCATTAAAGTTTAGTTCATAGGCATTTCATTGGCACTAAAGTTAATCTAAAATCACAGCAGTTTCTTTTGTCTTGAAATAATTGGTGGTGGTAGTTTGTCCTTAGCATATGATTCACTTTACAGAGTGGACACATAATTAAGTAACTTTATCTCTGTTAATGTATTAACAATGGTAGGTTAGGGGGTAAGTATCCATGTGTCGTAGATACTCATAACAGAGCTAGGTATTGTGTCCTTAATATTTCTATTAAATTATACTTTTCACAAAAGGGAAAGCATTTATTTTGGTCCAACAGACATTGTTGTCCTTCAACTATGACTACTAAAAGAACATAGTACTGTGTGGTGAGCAAGAGCAGTGAGCTGGGCTCGTGAAGCGATCCGAATGGAACGGCTTGCAGTTCCGTGGGTTGGTGGGGGATAGCAAGCAGGGGCGGGCCCTTAGTCTTTAATAGAAATTCAAAAATAAATGATTTGCCTCTCTGTGCTTGAGTACAGGTTGGCACATTCATAAATGGGGCCCTGACAACACACTAGGTTCATGAACGAAATAGTTGGTCTATGGCAGTTTAAGGTTAACTATAAAAGGAAATGAAAACTGACACAAAATAGAGCACATTTTGAAGTATGATTTCACTTTTACTTTCCATACAAACACAAGCAACAAAATAAGTGAAAATGAAAGGGAGACCAAGAAATATTTACTTTTCTTAAGACGTTTTTTTGTTTCATCTAATAGCAACAACAAAGCTCGTGTAACTTTCAATGTTTTCTCTGTTGTAGTTCCTAGAGGCTGGAAAAATCCTATAGATATGTTAGTTTTATCCTTGTACAACACACAACAGTGTTGTGCAGTTTGTCCTCTGAGGTACAACTGTCCCAAGGTAAAGCACATTCCCCTGTGACAGGGATGGCTTTTTCAATTAGTGTGCCATTTAAGATATGATTTACTACTATTTTTCAGTTTCCATTGTGCCCCTTGTTATATTTATTTTCAAAAATAATCTTTAATCCCTGCTTTGATTTCAAATAATCAAATTACATGTCACAAATATATTTGCTGTTTAGTTATTAACTTTCATGGAATGTAAATTGTCTAAACAGTATTTTTAAAACATCTCAGTCCAATACTAATCTGAGGTAAAGTGTCTTAAAGCCGACATTCTGTATTTAAGTGAGAAAGTAAGTTAAAAGTAATTAATATGTTGGATGATTTAAATTTTTTTTGTGTGAAACCTTAGATGTATCAATACAATTTAAAATATGTTTCTAATTAACTTTATCTTTTTCATTTAAAACTGGTGTCCTCTTTTACATACTTCACTTTATAAAGTTTTTAAATGTCTGTCATGTGCCACCTAACAACAGGCATGCCATAGATTAGCCATATCTGCTCTATGCAGTAAATATGTTCTAATGTATTATCCAGGTAAATATGTTCTAATGTATTATCCAGGTTACCATAATCCTGGGCCACATCTAAAAAAAAATCTTTATGTTTTGGTGACAAAATATTACAGCATTGTGCAAAATGTGTAGATCCTGTTTCAAACATAACATTTTAAGTCTTAGCTGTCATGATTTATTATTGGATTGTTGACCCATGTCGGTCTATAGTGCTTTCACAATCTCCAGGTACAAGGTTCAAACAGTGAAAATAGGTTTGGTAAAGTTTATTTATCCACTCCTCGTTACTTGTTTTTTGTGGATTTGCATTACAAAAGTAGTTTTGCCAAATTGTCTGAATATTTTAAATTATTTATTTTTGACAAGTTATTTATTTATGTTGTGTTTATTGAAATGTCAGTTACAATATTTGATTGTCTTTCAAATGATGCATGTTAAGAAATTTTTCATCGTAAGCAAACTTTTGACTGACTTTACACACAATGAAATTTCTGCTTGTATATGTATGGTGTAATTTCAGTAATAGAGTCATATTTCTATAAAGTAAGTATTAGACTAAAAATGTTTTGACAGTTTTAAATGATTTCTAAAAAATATTTTGCATCTTTAATTTTCAGTATGTCTCAAAGAAAGTAATAAAGTATTGTAATAAAAGATTCTATTTGATTTTAGAATTCTAATGCTTGCTAGAGACTATAGTCATCGTAGGATAGCATTTGGAAAGTCTTTATATAAATTTCCACTTCATATGCAAGTTTTATCTAGAATGGAAGTTAAAGTTCGAGGTTGTTTGCTGCTTATGATGAAAGTATATATTTTTTCATTTGAATTTTGATCATATGAATGCGTTAAATTGCTACTAATAATGTGAGTGATATGTAACTTTTAAATTAAATGTTTCTACTTTTTATGAGCCTAAAAAACAGTACATTTATATTTTTCATAGATAAATTTACTATTTCTTGCTACATAATGACTGCTTATTAGTGTTATGAAATTTTAACATACAATGTTGTATGTGGGTGATTCTCATGAAACATGAGATTGTACTATTACAGCCACAAACAAAAAAAAAATAGTACAATACAGTAAAATGAGATTTTTGGGAAATTTTATTAATAACATTGTTATTAACATTTTAAAATGATTTTTCACTGCTGTTAAAAACTTATTGTATTTTTAAAACAAAGGTACAGATAAAAAAGTCATTTTTCTAACATGTTCGGAACAATGTTTTCAATAATTACTGGCTTCAAAATCTGCTGTACATTTTTCTTTGTTTATTTTTTTTTGTCTCTTAAACATTAAAGCACTTCTAAAGTATATGCACCAGGCATGATTTCTAAAAATATTTTTAAAAAATGAATTTTTGTATCACATGAAAATTCATTTTCAAGCCCTCTCATTTTTATTTCTCTGTCACCTACATGCTAGTGCTTAATATTTTAGGTTAAAAGTGATTAAAATGCTATCTTGTTATTACATGTATTCCAGCAGGAACTGAGAAGAAAAGTTCTAGGAAAAAGCTATTTAAAGAAGATTTAAATCGAGGATATGTCTTTATGCTGTCATTTTCTTGTCTTCTTTAAATCAATAGAAAACATGACTCAGATTGATACATTATAAGAAACCATGTTGTTTCCGACACAAAGTAAAAGTTTTAAAGCCTAAAAGTAGTAGAAACGAAAAATATAAAAAGTTATAAAGTGATAAATTAGTATTATTCAGGCATATAATTGCCAAATAAATGATTCAAATGCAAGGAAATGGACAAAAAAGCAGAAATAACTGCTTTTGATTTTTAATTGTTCTGCTAAATTTATTTCATGATGTTAATTATGTTACAGTTAGGTGAGGGTAATTTCTGATTTTTCTTCATATTTAAGCTGCACATTTGTTTCAATTCAATGCATCTTTCATTACTGCTGATAAATGTTTCTTTATGGTTCCGTAAAATACATAATAATAGACAACAATCTAATGTTTCTTAATTGTTGCCTATTATTATGTATTTTGCTGTTAAGGTCTTTTGTTTTTGTTGTATGCCTAAGCTTAATTTGTAGTAATTTCACAGTTGTGAAATTACCCATATTAAGTTGTGTATTCCCCATATTAAGAATTTTTTCTCAACAGGTATGAGATTTTTTTTTTTTTTTTTAATTTTTCTCTTTTTAGTACTTTTATATAAAGTTTAGTAAAGAAGTACAAAGTATTATTGATTCGGCTGCAATTGAACCCTTTTTTTTTTTTTTAACAGAAAGAGAAATATTGGAACATTTGAAAATCACTAACCCCACCCATCCCCTAAAAATTAATTGTAATACATCACCTGCTCTCCACTCTTAAATTTTCTGCAAAGCAGAGTTAAAGGGGGCATGATTCAGTTATTTAAATTCATTAAAATGTTAAATGTTGATAGGCTACAGTAATGTGTGGAAGGTAGAACCAGAGGTCATTGTTTTTAGCTTTTCAAATTTCAGGCTAATCTTGAAATTAGGAAAAATCACTGGTTCATCAGGGTTGTAGGCAGTTGGAATAGTTTACCTGAAGCATCTGTTATTTGCAGTGGGGTAAAAACTTTTAAGAAAATGTTCATTGGGAACTGTTAATTTGACTAGGATTAGCGTAACTGGGCCCTGTGCCTGTTGCTGGTCATCACTTTTGTATTTGTATAAAAACACAGGCTTGAATCCAGGTAGGGTATGGATATTATTGGTCGGTCTAGCTTGTTTTCTGGTTATTCTCTAGTGGCTAGGATTGAATTTAAAGTTGTAGATCCCATGATGGTCCATAGCAGCTCTTTATGTTTAGTCTGTTTAGACTGAAATAATTGCATAAAATGGTAGGTAGTCTTAGTCACCATCAAGACTTAATTTCTGAGGAAAAGAAATTCAGGAGTCCTATAGTCTTCAAAAATTGTTTTAATGAATAAAAAATCTAAATTATCTGAAAGATATTTTTTAATAATTTACTGTAAAATATTTTTAACTTGTTCTTCTATTGCTTATAACTGTGACTTTAACTTTAACCGTCCATGATGTTCTGTTGTTGTGAAATGATGCACGGCTGCGGCTTACGATAACTGATGATGTTATAATTTACTTCTTCGCATAAGATATGCTATGTAAATATATTTGTATATAATTTATTCAAGTGATCAATAAATAAGCTATAATATGTCACCCGATCTTCAAATTGGTGGCAGAATCTCGGTTGAAAGAAGCGAAGTAAGCAGAAAACTGTGTTAAGCCTAACAGTTAACCGTAAGATAGAATTTCTTTTCCTGCTTATTTAAAAAACAACAAAAAAATGGATCACCTGAATTCTGCAAGAATCGAACAGCTGCATGAAAGCAATTATGCTATATGGAGTATGAAAATTGAAGCAATATTGGATGCAAAAGAATCATTCGAAGAAGTTATACTCAAAGACGAACCAGCCCAAACCGACACAGATGCAAATAGCGTACGGAATCACAAAGATTGGTCGAAGAAAAATAAAGAAGCTCCAGGAATAATTATCCTAGGCGATAATATACAAAGGTATAAAAAAAGCCAAGGATATCTGGGAGGCGATTAAAACTCGTTTCGAAGGTGCAATTGAAGATAGAAGGACCGATCTGTTACTAGATTTAACAAGATTAAAAAAGACCGAAAATGAAAGTGTTGATGAATATCTTACAAGATCGCGAGGACTTTCACAGCAAATAAATGAATTGGGAAAACAAGTAACCGAAAGAGAATTAGTACGATACATTGTGGAAGGTTTACCAACGAAGTTTGAAAATATTGCACTGGCTTTATCGGCTAATGGAGGAATTAAATTTGGATTTACGACAAACCTTATTAAATTTTGAAAAAAAAGAACAAGATAGAAAAAATGAATTTAGCAAAGCTTACAGAAATCAAGATAAAAATAAACCAAAACCAAAACGATGTTTTATCTGCTCGAAGCTTGGACACTTACAAAAAGATTGTTGGTTTGCAAAGAATAACAAAAGAAAAAATCCTGGAAAACTAAACACAGGTATGAAGAATTTAAATTACAGAAATGAATATGCAAAAATTTCTACAGAGACATCAACATCTGGGAAAGAATCAGCTTTAACAACTTATGAAACTGTGATCACTGAAGAAAATATTAGTGAATGGCATCTAGACTCTGCTTGCACATCACACATGACCCCTACTGAAACCTGGATGGAAAATATTAAGGAAGAAAGCAAAATCATCAGTGTGGCCGAAGAAGGAAGGAATATTGAATCTAGTTACAGAGGTGAAATTAGAGCCGCTACAGCAGAAGACATGAAAACTGTTAGATTAAAGAATGTTTTATGTGTTCCACAGCTGAGATGTAATTTGATGTCAGTACCAAGCATTGTGAAAAATGGAAATCAAGTAATACTCAATAAGCAAGGTGCATATATTTATGATGGAGATGGTGAATTAATATGTAAAGGGAAACTAAAAGAATATGTTCATTGTGAAATTAATACCCCAGAAGACTGAAACTGAAAACGATGCATGCTTTAAAATAAAAGAAAACTCCTATGAACTATGGCACAAGAGACTTGGACATCTTAATCCAGAATATTTGAAAATGATGCTGACTAAGAATATGGTACGAGGACTAGAAAAATTGGAAGGTGAAATGAAGATCTGTGATTCATGTATAAAAGGAAAGATGACAAGTTGCTCTCATGAAGACACATATTCAGAAACATCAAATGAACCCCTCGAAGCTTTACATGTTGATTTGTGTGGCTCATTTAGAGTTGCGTCTTTAAATGACAAAAAATATATGCTGACAGTAGTGGACCAGTTTTCAAGAAGGTATTTCATTGAATTTTTGAAAACCAAGAATGAAGCAATTAGAGCTTTGCAAAACCTCATAACAAGAAGAGAGAATGAGTTAAATATCAAGCTTAAAAGAATTCGATCTGATAATGGTTTAGAGTTTGTCAATGAAGAACTTAAGCAATATTTTAATCAAAAAGGTATAAAGCATGAAAAAACAACATACTATTCCCCGAGAAGCAACGGAGTCGCAGAGAGGGCGAACAGAACATTGCTTGATAAAGCAAGAACACTTCTGATAGACAGCGAACTACCATTACACTTTTGGGCTGAAGCAGTCGCAACCGCAGAATACATGCACAATATTACACCGACTAAAAATCGAAAGGACAAAACACCAATGGAACTATGGAATTCCAGGAAACCTTCTCTACGACATTTGAAGCGATTTGGATGCACAGCATATTACAAAGTTCATAACAACAAAAGGCACAAGCTAGAACCAAAAGCAAAAAAGGGTGTTTTCATTGGATATTCAAGAGAAAGGAGGGCATACAGAATATATGACATGGAAGACAGAAAAGTATATGAAACATCTGATGTAATATTTGATGAATCAACAAACGGTTATACTCTAAATGAATCACCAAAGAAACAAGTAAATTATATGGAACTTGACTACTGCCTAGGAGATCAAGAAAATTGTGCAAGGGATGATTCATCAATTGAAGTATCAGATTCAGAAGAACAAATGGACACAACAGTGAATAATGATGAGCAAAATATCAATGACTCTGATGAAGAAAGCAAGGAAGATCAAAATGAACCTCAAAAGCCTGTTAGAAATAGAAGAATGCCTGCAAGATACAGTGACAGAATTGACACCTGATTCATATAAAAGTGCTATAACATCAAATGAGAAAGATCAGTGGATAAGTGCAATGAACGAAGAAATTAACTCTTTAGAAATGCATCATGTATGGGAGCCAGTAGAAAGACGTAAAAATAAGAAAGTAATTAAAAGTCATTGGGTTTACAAGATTAAGAAAACAGGAGATGAAAAGCATTACAAGGCAAGACTTGTTGCAGTAGGCTGCGGGCAGAAACAAGGAATTGATTTTGAAGAAAGATTTAGTCCAGTAATGAAATGGGATTCATTAAGGGTCCTTCTGGCACTTGCAGCAACGAAGAATTCTATTATGAACTTTTATGATGTGAAAACAGCTTACCTGAATGGAATGTTAAATGAAGAAATTTACATGGAAGCACCAAACGGTTATGAGTTGCCTGATGACAAAGTTTACCTAATCAAGAGAAGCATTTATGGTCTACCACAGTCAGGAAGATGTTGGTATGACAGATTCAGTAAAATATTACAAGAGGCAGGTTTAGAGAGACTCAAGTCAGATCCATCAGTGTACACCAGGAAAGAAGGAAATGATTACATTCATGTTGGAATATATGTAGATGATTTCCTAGTTGTGGCAAGCACAGAAGAAATGATTGATAAATTAATAAGTATTGTGAAGAAAAATATTCATGTCAAGGAAACTACAGATACAAATATGTTCCTGGGAGTTCAGATAAATAAGACAAGTGAAGAAATAGTTTTATCACAAAGAAATTATGTGATGAGGATCTTAGAAAAATTTAAAATGCAAGATTGTAACCCAGTAAGAACTCCAGGGGTAGCTGGAGATAAACAACTTAATGATTATGAAAAATCAAAACCTTTCCCCCAGAAATCATATCAAGAAGCAATTGGGTCTGTAATTTATTTTGCTACTGGAACTCGTCCAGACATAGCCTACACTGTGAGTAGACTATCACAATATAACAGAGACCCAAGAGAAGTGCATTGGACTGCAGTCAAACGACTTTTTCGATACCTGAAAGGGAGTATGGATTACTGTCTAAAGTTCAAAACAACAAGTGGAAAGCTTCACGCATGTACAGATGCCAGTTGGAGCACAACACCAGATGCTAAGTCATATAGTGGATATATACTGAAGATAGGAGAGTCGCTTGTAGGATGGAAAAGTGGCAAACAAAAGCTAGTAGCATTATCTACAATGGAGGCAGAATTGATTGCAGCTTGTGATTGTGTTGGTGCAGTGAGGTGGATTAGTGATTTACTTGATGAACTACAAGAAAATGACCGGATAGTTACACCTATAGATATAATGACTGACAGTAAAGCTTTAATAGATTGGGTGAACGACCACAAGGTAAGTTGTCGTACTAGACACATAAACCGAAAATTTCATTTCATTAAAGATGATAAAGAGAAAGGGCTTATACAGCTCATTCATCAAAATACTAGTGATTTAGAAGCAGATGCAATGACAAAACACTTAGCAAGTGACATTTTAAATAATCATATGGCCAAAGTTGGACTTGAGCCAAGTGTATTGGACTGTGATTGAACTTTACAAAGAACTGTGATTGACTTTTTTGTTTTTATTGCGAACTCTTAATTGATTGATATTTAATAACTGATGTTTAACTATTGTTAATTGAAGAACTGTAAATGATAAAAAATATTGGGGGGAATTGAAAGATATTTTTAATAATTTACTGTAAAATATTTTTAACTTGTTCTTCTATTGCTTATAACTGTGACTTTAACTTTAACCGTCCATGATGTTCTGTTGTTGTGAAATGATGCACGGCTGCGGCTTACGATAACTGATGATGTTATAATTTACTTCTTCGCATAAGATATACTATGTAAATATATTTGTATATAATTTATTTTAGTATTTTCAACTTCTGAATAGAAAACAAATCATACCTTTACATAGAAATAACGTTTTAATTACCAAACAGCATAACTGCATACATAAACACTTCTGTGCAAAACGACTACAAACACATCACAACCCCTGTTGCCAAAAAGTTAAACTTAAATTTTTCTTGTAACATAACATAAATCTTAACAATTTATTCAAGTGATCAATAAATAAGCTATAAAATGTCACCCAATCTTCATTATCTCTAATAGTGTTTAGATAAAACTGAAAAGAAACTGAACTCTTTCGAGCTCTCATGCAAAATATAACCCTAGTTTCAACCAAAGTAGCAAGTTACCACTTTACCCATATATTGGGGCAAAGGGAAATTTTCCACTTTTATTTTAATGTTAAAATTTAGTGTCTAAAATGAAAAATAATGTTTCAATGGAAGCTCTGTTATAAAATATGCAGCTCTGTCTATAGGTACTGTTATTTTCAAAATACATTTCCAATTTGTTCTGCTTGAAAAAAATTAATCCTTTTAACTATTTTACTTTGCTTCACATTCCCCTATATAAAGAACCATGCTTCTTATGGTTATTGGGGATTGTCTGTCTTGACTGCTTCAGACATCAAAAGTTTGCACTTGCAAAGATTTCCATTGAGTTTGTTATACTTGTCTTCTAGACTGCTATTTTACTTGGAAAAGTGGAGTCAAATGCAGCCACTTGTGATGAAGTCCTTCTGCTGAGACTGCTGTTACCAGTTTTGAAACTATACACAGCTAAACAAGTATGTCAGCAAGTTCAAGTTTTTATAATAGTAAAAATCAAGTGAAAGAAAGTTAAATAGAAATTTCTTTAAATCAATTAGTGCTTTCTTAATGATCAATGCTTCTTGGGGTAGTTAAGTCATATTTAATGTGTTGTTCATTTAGAGAGTGTCTACTAATACACTGGAAGTACTGGATTTTTTTACATACTGGAAATACTGAAAATGTTATTGAAATACTGAAAAAATATTTTGAAACATCTGATTTATTTGGGTCAAGTTATTTTTGAGTGGTGTGTATCAATGTAATATACATTAAAATCAAAATATACCATAATCCATATAACCCAGACTTTGATCAGTATTTTTCATTTTTAAACGGAGATATTGTTCTCCAGCAAATAGGTAACTAGCTAAGTCAGGGAAAACCTGAAATAGATAAATTTAAAATAAAGCCTAAAAGTTGGTGGAATTACAAAAATGTTCAAAAGGTCAGGTAAATCAGAAAAAGATGCTGCATCTGTGGTACTTTAATGCAGATTATAATAAAATTCTAAATAGGATATTAAATGTTACTAACTTCATTAAAACATTTCCATTTTTTTTCTAAGTGCAAGTTTAATATTTTTTTCCTACTAAAATTCAAGAACATGAAGTTCAATTGTAGACAAGTTAGTTATCATAGTATAACCTAATTAATTCAGCCATAAATGCTGTAATCTGGAATTATTTTGTGCAAGAAAAGAACACTATTACCTTGGAATGTACAGAAAGGCAGGGAACAACAAGTGTAAGTGTATAAAAGGCATACTTTATACAGGTTATTAAGTGATTGACAAAGGACCATTTAAAAATATACCTTATTTTATTGTAAGTACTATTATTAATAAATACTGTTTTTTAATTAATAAATACAACTGTCTTACATTTGTACAATTATGTTTGTTTATTCTTGAATCTTAATACATAAGATAACACTGGGCAACAATTTTTGACAAAGTTCGTGTATCAATATTGAAAACACCCAATTCTTAATGAATTCAACGTGCTGAACACAAATATCACCATCAAAATTGTGTTTTGGCTCTTGGTTCTGAGATTCAGGTGTGCAAAGATATAATGTACCTATACTTAATGGTTTAATGTCACTTTTGTTAAAACATTTTAAAGAACAAACTGATTTATTGTGCATTATAATAACTAATATTTAATTTTTAGATGTCCCTGTGAATATATGAATTAATAAAACATGTAATAAGATAAACATTTTGAGAAAAAAACAAAATAATTTCAAAAAATAAAAAAATACCATAGGTAAAATGCAAGAATTTGTTTTCTATATTTCATTTGTCCATTTGCCAGTGTATACCACACAAAAAGTATTGCACAACTCTGTGTAATCTGTTCAACTAATGCCAGACTTATTACATAACAGCCTGGTGTATTTTTGATAAAAAGTGTAGGTGTTCACTCTCTCGTCCGTTTGACTTTGTTGAAGACTGAGCTTTTATATTTACGTGTAGTCATTTTATAATTTAATTTGCAGCAATGTCACAAAAATGCATTAATGATCCCAATAACTTTTGTTACATTTGCGGTAACGTAACATTTGAATCACAGAAAAAGAGCATTACTGATGCAATCAGGAAGGCATATTTCCTCTATTTTGGCTGTAAAGTTGGCTACCAAGATAAAAAATGGGTGCCCCATGTATGCTGTATCACATGTGCAACAACACTTTCTCTGTGGGGAACTGGTAAAAGAAAAAGTATGCCATTTGATGCCCCCATGATTTATAGAGAGCAGAGCAATCACACAAACGAAACAAATTTGTCAATAAACTTTCTAAGACTTTACTTTATGTTGTCCCTTTTGTTATGTACACATTTATTATGTACTGTAGGTATTGGTAATACTGGTATGTATTGGTACTTTATGTTGTTACCTTTCTTTCTTTATGAATTAAATTGGAAACAAAACATACAATGCACTATTATTGTATTCTTTTATCCCAATCATACAAAGTAATATCTCAAAATAACAAGAAAGCTAGAGCCAAATTCTCTTTTTTGTTGCCATATTCATGATTAGCAAGTGAAATTAATAAATATTTCGACACTTTCAGTCAAGATACATTTTCATTGTTGTCCAGTGTTATTAATAAACACTATTTAATGAAAAGAGAGAGAAGTCATTAAAATATATATAGTGTATTTTGTGTTCAAGGGTAATGCAAAAAAAAAAAAGTATAAAGAGTAAATTTGCTGTCTCAGGCCAGGCCCATCATTTGGGTGATCAGTGAGGGGGGTCTATTGATCCCCCAACTTTCATAAACACATTAAATTTATGCATGTTTTTATGTATTTTGTTGTTTTTTTACCTATAATATGCGTTAAAAATATACCCTTTAACCCCGCCCTGGAAAATTTTGAAATAATGGACCTGTCTCAGGTCTTCTCTGCTTATTTAGAAATATAGCATAATGCAAAAAAAAAAGAAGGAAAAATCTGCAACAAATAGCAGTATGGTAATTTATTCGTATTTAGTAAATATCAATGAAGTAATAGATTTGAAATAAAAAGTTTTTAAATATGTTTACTGCATGATAAATTACTTCATTGAGGGATCACTGGAACTAAGGGCCCAGGGCCATCGCCCTGGAGGTCTGCGTGGTAATCTGACCCAGTAAATAGGATAAAGTAAGGATATCTACTTAGTATTTTATACTTGGATATTTTACTAATTGGTTAAGTACTAAAAAAATAGCAAGAAACATATATAGCAATACCACTATAAATTGTATACTTCAAGTTCTTCTGCTAGAGAATATGTTGAATTTTTTTATTTTTCCTTGTCCACCTAACATTCACTTTTAAGGAAATAATGTATTTTATACACATCTATTCCCAGGATTTCAAGTTAAGTAGTCACTCAATATTATGCTTGAAACATCATATAATTTTAGATTTCTATATTTCCATTTGCAATACATAAGTTTGTTCCATACAATATTGATTTTCTACTGCCAGTAGAAAGCTTGAAAAGATGGGGAAATTTTATTCTCAGAAGTATATAGAAACCTTCTAAACAAAGCAAAAACTTTTTTACAGCTGGGAAAAATTAAAAAATGCATGATTCTAAATATGGTTAAATGTCTTGAGGAAAATGGACAGGTTCAAGAATTGAATTGCTGAGCAGAACATTACACTGTCATTGGATTTTGTTGACAAAACTCGAGTATGGCCATGCATTACTTTATATTGCTATGAAACTATGACCAAAAACATTTATCAAAGTGATACTGGAAATTTTTAAAATATTACACTGGAAACACTGGAAAATATACTGGAATTTTGGTTTCCCAGCTCAGTAGACACCCTGATTTACATTACTTTTTAAAATGTTATTTTTCATGTTCTTTTACAGGCAGTTTCTGTTGTTTCAGAAGGAATAGAAACTTTTGGAGGGCAAGGGTACATGGAAGACACAGGACTTCCAGTCTTACTACGTGACTGTCAAGTAATTTTTCTCACTTTTTTTTTCATAATTTGTTTTCTTAACTTTTGTAAATATTTGAATCAAAAAGTACTAGCACTTTTAAACTCTTAAAAATATACTTTTGAATACAGTAAAGTATTATTATATCATTCAGAAAATATCAAAGCGTGAATGCGGAAGGGGGGGATCAATCACCTTATTCATTAGACAGAGATGCCGAATGCTACGGATTCTCTGTAGTATCTATGGAAAAATACAAAAAATTGAAGTTGACTACGAATTACGGAGAGCGCTTTTTTTTTCTACGGAAAATACAATATTTTAGCCGAGTTCAACTTTTCGCGTTTGGTGCGCATATAAAAAAAAAAGATTCACCAACAGTCGCCAAACGAGCGCTTATTGACGATTCGTGGTAGTTTGGAGCTGCGAACAATAACAGATTGGCGACGGTAGAAAGCTCAAAATTCCGGTTCTAACTGGAATTTCTCCCCAGGCGGAGCAATATTTACAGCAACCCTGTTCTACTCGGCGAGTGAGTTCGGTTCGGGTGTTCGGGCAAAGTTTGTATTTTTTCGCTTACTTGCACGACACGACAGACGACACACGCCTTTTAGCATTAGCAGTTGCTTATTGCATTCTTCATTGCGTACGTTGTGTGCTCGTTTTGTTATTAACTATTTGGTCCTAAATTAATTAACAAATTCAGTTAGAAATTAAATTTGTATTTTGTATTAAAAAATAATCTTGTTGGGTGGAAACACAACCGGGAAATTAGGGAATTCTCTGGAGCTTCGTCTGCAAAATTTCGTTTCGTTGCGCGTGGTCAGCTCGATTGCCGATTTCCCACTTTTTGAAAGCGTTCTTTCTCCGATTAAGCAAAAAAAAAGGTCATTTTTGACATTTTAGTCCTGTCCCTTTGATCTGTCTGTTTGAGTTAAGAAGACATTGCGATGTTACGTATAAAAACGGCGTTTGTTTCCGAGAATCCGTCATTTTTGGTTGTGTTCCAAAATTTGGCTTAAGACTGTACTCCAGCGGGCCGAATTTAGGGTTTGGTACTGTGCATTATACTGTAGTGGGGCAACAAGGGGGAAGGGCACAGAGAGCGCATGCCCCCCCCCCCCCCAGGGTTCGTGATTTTTTTATTTAAATTGGATTAAAAAAAAAAGACCCTAAATATTTTGGATAATTATTATGTTACATTCATAGAAACAGTATGGCATCCTTCTCAATATGAAAAAACACACTTTAAGCTATTTTCACAGCAATAAATAGTTTTTAATAGCAATAATTATAAGCAAATTTTAATACAAATGCATGACTCAAATGAAACTTAATCCTACCAGGAATAATAGTACACTCATACGTACAGAGAAAATGAACAAATTTAATCTGAATTATTTTGCTGTTGAAAGCTGAAGAAAGTACCAATTGTGTGTTCTTAAGTTTTACATTAAATGTACTTTAATCATTTTTCAATTTTATAAATAAAAAAGCCTGAAATATTTTTACCCTTTTCGAAAAATCATATGCTCACACCATTACTAAAAACTGAAACTTTTTGTTTTTATCAAGTATCTATATTGTAACCCTAATATAACTTCTATGATAAAAAAATATTTTAGAAGGAAAAAAACCTTAAGCTATTAGGGGACGTGGATGAAACTTTAAGGATATATATTCTAAATTCTAACAATTGTTGTTTTAAATACTGTTTTTAAGATAAAAACCACAGAATGGGTTCATGATTATGTATTATGAATTGTAATTTGAATGATTGAATGAAGAATGCTTAGCTGTTAAGGTGCTTGAAGAATATTGTCAAATTAAAAAAATAGTAATTAATTTTATCCTTATGAAATATGTTATGCACACAGACGTGGACCTAGAAAGTTTTGTTTGAAACAGTAGTTGTTATTGCAACATATTTCATTTTTACAACACTTCCTAACATTGTAAAATCAATGATTTTTTTGAAAAAAAAATCACTTGATTTAAATCAACGAGATCCCTCCCCCCCCCCCTGAGAGAGATGATTTGGAATTTTTTCAAAACTGTTTTCTTTATTCAATACAAAAACAAGATGCATCTTGAGAAAATAAAGTAATAATGGGGGGATGATCTTTATTCTTTAAAAAAAATTTTAGATTTAAAACTCTCAGCAGTTGCAGATTATATTACTTAGAAAATTACGTTATTTTCTCCTTCACTGAAAATAAAAGGAATTGCACAAAGTTCAGTTGGAAAAGTAGTGGGAAAGTCACCCCACCCCTAAATATTTTCTCTGGTTTCACCACTGTGATACTGTCATTACACATGGTAATGATGCTGTGTGACTCACAATTTAATTATAACTTCAGGGATATTTTTGGAGCCTAATCAGAGAGTTATCAGGGGTTTTTTTTCTTATATTATGTTCCCACCATGGTTCAGCTGAGGCAAATTTGGCTTTAGGTTGAATATTGAGTAGTTTTAACATCCGCGTTTCTCCGGTACTATAAATTACTGATAAGTGCTGAAAACTACTGAAAATTGCTCAGGTTACTACTGAAAACTTTTAGATTAGAGTGGCATCTCTGATTAGATGCCACCCAATGTTGTTTAACTAAATAAAAGTAAGACACTACGTTCATTAGCTAAAAAATACATCTGCTTCATGCATACAAAAAAGCATCATTTAACATGTAGTTTTAAAAGAATGAGCATTAAGCACCTTAATCAAAAAGAAATTTTAAAATTGTTTTCTTACTTAAACCTTATAAGTCACAATCAAAGTTTTGCAAACCTCCAACTACTGAAAAATCTGCTAGCCGAGATTAGACATTAATCTACTCAATGTTTGTTTCATATTATCTTTACATAATGATAAACTTAGATTCTCATTAGTAACAGAAAATATACTTTTAACGTGCAGCAAACGTCTACTTTAATGGTCCTAGATCAAGATCAGCATATCAGAAATGGTCATACATCAAGCAGTGATTACAGAATAAATAAAACAGCAACAGCAACAAAAGAATCATGTGAGCTCTTTAGGTTGATTATCCTTTTTTTTTTTTTTAACTTTTATTTTTTCATAAATTTCCTTATTTTTCCAAAGCAAAAATTATTTTGATTTAAACTTCATGGCATAAAGCAATGAGTTTTAGCTTTTTTTAAAAATTGCTTTTTATTTACAGATTTAAAGATTAGTATATCTTTAATTCCTTCTAAATGTGTTTAACACGTGTTGAACAGTAGGAGAGGGGGGGGGGGGAGCAAAACACAAAATTTGCTCTGCCATCATATGTTCTATAAACACAAGTAAGGGGTGAATCTTCATCAATTAATGTCTTTTAAATAATAGGAATAAAATTTTGATAACAGGCCAAATCATATTAAAATGAGTACTAACTTTGAAATTTGTAATACAATGCCCTATATTTGACGATGAAAATGAGTTCAGCATGCTCAAATTAGTCTGCATACTAAATTTGATTGCATTTGGATCATTAAGAATCCAATGGCAATCGATTTATATCTAGTTGGAGAACGTTAACATAGAAGTGTTGCATGGTGGTGTTTTTGCTCCTGTTCAACTTGAGTATCTTTTATATATTTTTGGCTATTTTCTGTTTAATTACTTGTATATTTGTTGCAATTTATTATTTAGTTTAGTATGTTTTAATTTTGTGGGACTGAAACTCAATTTATTTGCTTTTTGGGGTGTTGTTCAGTTTTTTTCAGGTAAGCCTAACTATGTGGTGATTGTTTGTATTTTGTTAGTCTAGGGGAACAGCCAATTTTGTTGTTTACTGTAGTTATTAGTATTTAAATTCAAGTAATTTGCATTTTTTCTATGTGGTATTTGTTTCTAATCAGTGTAGTAGCTTAAATTTGTTAAGTTGTGTATTATTTTGCCTATTTGCTTTAAATTTAGTCAGTATGGGAGTCATATGTTAATTGAAAGAAATTAAAAATGGTAATGGGAGTTGGTGGGTTTGCTGTGATAGGTGTAAGATGTTTAATAGATTTGAGGGAAATACTAATACAGCTACAGAGCAGAATTACGTTTGCACAAAATGTGCTGAATTGTTAAGAGTTAAGGGTGAAGGTAGTAACATTGGAAGCCCAATCAGTTAGAAATAACTTGGGTAAAACTTCCACGAAAAAGGAGGGAACTTCTTGTGAAGGTCTTGTTGGAAGAAGTGAGGTTGCAGGAGAAGGATCTAACATGGGAAAAGGTAGAACTGTAGACCTAAAAACAGAGGGGGTCATTCTAGGGGATTCTATGGTACGCGGGATACGTAATGTGGTGGGGAGAACGTGGCGCAAGGTGGCTAGGTGCTGTTTACTGGGGGCTAGAGTGAAAGATGTTAATAAGGTTGTAGAAAAAGAGGGAATGTTTAAGCAGGGAGATTCAGTTACTGTATGGGTGGGCACTAATGACGTTGGTAACAGCATAAACAAGGAGTTCGTTGAGGACTGGGAAAGCCTGTTGGATAAAGTAACCAACTTTTTGACAGATGTCCAGGTAGTTGGTTTGCTTCCCACGTATGGGTTGCATAGGGGACAGTTAAATCAGCGGGCTAGGAGCATGAACCTGGTCCTTTAAAAACTTCGCGAAAAGCATTCTATCAGGTTCATTGACGTTTGGAGTTGTTGTCAACGTGATTGGGTTGCTAAGGATGGTCTGCATCTTAGTTCTAGAGGGGTCGTTAAGGTTAGTGATATGGTTTTGGAGGCTACGTATTCAAAAAACTAACTTTGGATGGGGGGATTGGAGAATGTCATGGTGTTGACTTCTGTTCTGGAGGTCTTGAAAATGAGGGTAAAATTTTAAGAAATAGTAACTTTAATAGTAGTGATTTGAGGCATCATAAAATGTTTAAGACAAGCAAAATGGGCATGCTCAGGATTCTATATACTAATGCTCGCAGTATCAGGAATAAGATGGATGAGTTAAAAAGTGTTATCGCAGGTGAGGAGTTGGATATTGTTGGAATTACGGAAACATGGGTTACTGATGATGATGACAAGGATTTAGTGAGCATTGCTGGATTTATTTTTTTAGGCAAGACAGGCTGGGCAAGAAAGGTGGAGGGATTTTATTCTATATTAAGGACACTTTTATTTGCAATGAATTGGTCATTAATAATAAGCCTAAGGATATTGAAATGATTTGGGGAATGTTTACAGGCCGCCTAATGTCAGTCAGGATCAAGATGAGGAGATGTATAGTGTTATTAGTGACATGTCTGGTAAGGGCTCTGTCATCATAATGGGGGATTTCAATTTCCCAGGCATAGACTGGAATAGTTTTTACACTAGCAATGGTAGGGAAGAAGATTTTCTGAAAGTGATTGGTGACTGTTTTTTGGATCAAGTTGTTACCCAGGGGACTAGGCATGGTGCTATTTTGGATCTAGTTTTTTGTGATGTCGGAAGTTCTGTTCAGGGGTTGAGTATAGGGGAACATATTGGAGATAGCGATCACAATATTATTAGGTTTCGGACCAGCTTCCATGCTCACAAAGGTGAAAATTTCAGGTTTGTACCTAACTTCAGGAATGTTGATTATGTTGCACTTAGGCAGGGTTTGAAAGAGGTTTTTCCTTCTGGGTTGGAGAATAGTGAAGCTGATCTTCAGTGGAAAGAGTTTAAGGGGAAATTGGAAAAAACAGTGATGGATTATGTTCCTTTTAGAAAAAAGGGGATTTCACGAAAATGTGGCCCATGTGGTTCTCTAGGGAGGTGAAAGAAGCTCTCAATTATAAGCAGGCCACTTTTCGGCGACTTAAAGAGACTGGGTGCCATGCTGACAGGATTTTGTATTGTGAAGCTAGACGTACTTTCAAGTATTTGGTACGGAGTAAGAAAAGGGAATTGGAGCAAAAGCTTGCAGATAACATTGAAAGGAATCCTAAGAATTTTTTTGCTTATGCTAATTCAGGGAAAGCTCGTAATACTCAGGTAGGCGCACTAGTGGATGAAAACGGGAACTTGATTCAAAATGAGGGGGATATTGCTGATATTCTAAATAATTTTTTTTCCAGTGTATTTAACAGAAACTGTATCTCAACAGTTGACATAAGCGAGACGCAAGCTAATACACAGCTTGAGGATTTTGTATTTTCTAGGGATGATGTGTTGTTTCATTTGAAAAAGATTAAAGCTAATAAGGCTCCAGCACCTGATAATGTTTATCCAAAAATTTTAGTAGAATGCGCAGAGGAATTGGTAGATGTTGTCTTGACTATTTTCATATCTTCATATAACTCGGGGACTGTGCCAGCGGATTGGAAGCTGGCAAACATAACGCCGCTCTTCAAGAAAGGGTCTAAAGCTAAGGCAGGAAACTATAGACCTGTGAGTCTTACTTCAGTTCTTTGTAAAATTTTTGAAACGCTGATCAAAATCAAAATAATTAATTTCCTGGAGGCTAATGGAGTGTTGACTGTTTTTCAGTATGGTTTTAGGAAGGGTAGGTCCTGTACAACTAATTTGTTGCATTTCTATGACAAGGTTACAACGGCATTAGATAATAAAAAGTGCGTAGGTGTTGTTTACATTGACTTTCAGAAAGTGTTCGATAAAGTACTGCATGAAGCTCTTCTTAGCAAGCTTGCTTATATTGGTATTGGTGGGAAAACTTTAATTTGGGTTAAAAATTGGCTAACTGGGAGGAAACAGAGAGTAGTAGTGAAAGGCAATTATTCTCAGTGGATTGATGTTTTGAGTGGTGTTCCACAAGGTTCAGTTTTAGGGCCTATATTATTTATTATTTTCATTAATGATATTGCTCAGAGTATTTCTGGGAACATCAATATTTTTGCTGATGACGTCAAAATCATGGGAATTGTGGACACGGAGGAACAAGTCAATCAGTTTCAAGGGGATTTAAATCAAATTTCTGGGTGGGCAATTAAGTGGGGTATGTCTTTTAATATTGGAAAATGTCAAGTGCTTCATTTTGGTCATGGGAATAAACATGCAACCTATTATTTACAAGGTTCCATCATTAGGGAAGCAGAAGCAGTTGTTGATCTAGGAGTATTGATTAGTCATGACTTCAAGTTCAGTCAACAGTGTAGCATAGTAAGTAACAAAGCTAACAGGATGCTTGGGTTTATCAATAAGGCTATTTTGAACAGGTCTAAGGGAGTTGTATTGACATTATACAGAAGTTTGGTAAGACCTCATTTGGAGTATGCTGTTCAGTTTTGGTCGCCGTATCTAAAAAAGGATATTACCTTATTGGAAATGGTTCAAAGGAGGGCTACAAGATTGGTAAGTGGTCTTTCAGACTTAGATTATGAGGTTAGGCTTAAAAGGCTCAATATGTATAGTCTTGAGCAAAGGAGAGTTAGAGGGGACATGATTCAGTTGTTTAAATTCATTAAAATGGGAAATGTTGATGGACTGCAGCTATGTGCTGAAAGTAGAACCAGGGGTCATTGTTTTAAGCTTTTTAAGTCTCAGGCTAATCTTGAAATTAGGAAAAATTACTATTTCAATAGGGTTGTAGGCAGTTGGAATAGTTTACCGGAAGCGACTGTTAATTGCAGTGGGGTAAAAACTTTTAAGAAAGCTCTTGATGTTCATTGGGGACTGCTAAATTGACTAGGACCAGCCTAGCTGGGCCTTGAGCCTGTTGCTGGTCGTCACATTTGTATTTGTATTTGTATTAGCGCAGAAGATATTAACAAGAAATGTTTTATGGGCTGTGACTACATTGAAGTTACTACTTTTAAGGTCCATGTTTATCACACAAAAAAAATAAATTTAGCAAAATAGTGAAATAATTTTTCACATTTTTTAAAAATGTATTTTGTTGGTTGCATTTTATATTTTTATTTGTGGCACCAAAAGTTTTATACTTTATTTCACAATTCGTATCACTTCAGTTTGCTATACATTTAGTTGCAACTTTACGGATTAAACGGCAGTAAAATGAATTTTTAAGTGTAGCATCAAATCTACTGCATATTTTGCGCTGAAAATTTGAACATCCTTATAAAAATTCACCCAGATTGATTTTTCATTAAAATATTATATGGTCATATTTCTTTCAAAAATTAATTCCGTAATTCATAAAAAATATTAAATTAATATTGTCAACCATGAAACTCATGTTTTTATTGTTGGGTTAGCTCATATTTTTACATAAAAAAACGAATTTTTGCCATATCCATAGTAGTTTACATATTACATGTAAAAATATTAGAAAACTGTTTAATGTTACAAGACCTATTTTTTTCAATTCAATTCTGAAGCAACAGACTGAATTACATGAAAATTGGTATACAAAGTTTTTCATGCTAAATACAAATATGTCAAGAAAAGTGGGGTTGTCATTCAAAATTTTAAAGTTGATGTTCATTTTGATATGAGGACAACCCCCTTAATGAAATTTTAATAATATAATTTTATAGAGTACATTATTCTTGATAAAATGCCATATTTCATGTGTCTCTATTGTAAAAAGTATTGCCGCCCTTAAGGATGTGAGGCAAGCTCCTCACGGCCTCAGAGTTCTATTGGCCCTGTATTTTATAGTCCTCATACTCAATTTACAGCCTGTCTAGTATCACAACATTTTATATAATATGTTATGGAGCAAATGCATAAATATGCTGTATATGAATTAAATATTAGGCATGCAAATAATACCTCTATTTTCTGTGTCTAGAAATGTTTTTAAAATTCCTATAGAAGATATAAATTGTATTCATCCTACTTTAAAGATGTACGCCACTTTTGCAAAATATAAATTACATTTGTCCTACCGTAGCCCCCTTAACTAGATGCCTAGCGATTTGTGGGGAAAGTTGGCCGCGGATTTTAGTTACCTTTTCCCCCACCAGGAACGCTACTTATCTGCTATAACAAACCATGCTCTTTCCATTAGTTTGAAGGAGATCGGTTTTCATTGCTATTTCTTTTTTCCCCCAATAATTTGATTCTTTTGAATAAAAACGGTGCTTTTCAGGACCAGTATAACTAAATGAAAGATGGTTTACTGTGTTGTTCCATTTTTCACAACCAATTGAGTAAAAGAAAAAATTACTTTCAATTGGACATTAGTTTGCGTGAAAAATGGATCTCCGCTATATCAAGACAGGGGAATTATTATTATTATTACTATGTGTGTGTCTTTCATAACGTCTATTTGGCAAAAAATAAAAATAAATAACTAAATTAATAATAATATAGTGCAAAACTATTTTTATATAAATGTACATTTTTTATTATGTTGTCCAATCTTTACTGTAGCTTGTCCCTGGAATAGGAATGATTATATATTGTGATGCATTTATATTATGCAAATATTAATTAAATTGAGCTTATCGATTTCTTTTATAAAAAAAATTGAACTATTTATACGAAGGCATATATGGATCAATAAGAAATAATTAAAATTAGTAAGGAAAGAAATGCAAATTATTATTCATGCATAGAATTGAATTCTAACCATACTTCAAGAACATATTTAGTTCTATGGATGAATTAATGAGAATAATTTGGAAGTAATATTTGTCCTATTCTTCATGCTTAAAATATGACTTCAGTACAATGCATTATAAATTGTAATTATTCACATATTTCAACATTTTTGTTGTATGTATGTATATTTTTTATTTATTTATTTATAATTTTATTTATTGAAACCAAAAGGACTAGTTTTTTTCGGAGGGGGGGGGGGGATAGATCAGATTCTATGATAAGTTTAAATTTAATTCTATTATAAGAATAACAACTTGATTTTTATGCAAATTTTTTATAACTCGGCTAAATGAAGAGTTTGGTTCCAAGTTCCCCAATTTAACGTCCTCATCGTTCTGCTCGTTTTTGAAGCAATGATTTCTTGGAAAATATAAAAGACAGTACGAAAATATATCTGCTACTCCAAGTACACTTAAAAGCTTTTCAAAACTTTGAACATCTTTTCAGAGTCTTTGCAAAACTCTTGACTTCTAAAATTCAGTTAAAAGTTTTAATTTTCAAGATCACTATAAGTAAATAATAATAAAAAGACATTCTTTTTTTCTAAAACAGATGAATCCATATAGTATCTACTCAAATATGTATCACATGTATAGCTTTGCTGTTAATCGATCTGGGAAGTTATACATTATATCTTCTCAAAAATTTTCAAAATGCTCCAAATAAGTCTTTAATTATTTTATCTATAGCATTGTTCACAAACAAATATTAAAATTAAAAGTTTTAATCAAGAACTTTATTTTCATTTGTTTTCTTACAACAATAAAAATGCTCAATTGAAATTAAGTGTATTATATTCTTTATGTATGAATTGCATAAATAATTATTCTCTTTTTTTTTCACTGCATTTTTATCTATTTATTTATTTTTTTAAAAAACATTTTATAATCTACTGGTTTAAATGTTATGATCAACTACCAAATTCAGTTGCAATAGAACCTTCGATTGTAACAAAATTAAAATTTTATAAGTTTGATTTCGATTTAAGACGTGAAAGTATTTAAAGTAGTATTTCGTAATTGAAATTTGATGCATTGTCTGTGGTACAGGTTGGCTAAGTATGCGAGTGTTCTCGACTTTTGCAACAGGTCTTATAGAAAAAATGCCGAAATAATATTTTTTAAATGAAAATGCTTAAAATTTCTTCCTTTAACACTTCTTTATATATTATATATATTCCATTTAACTCGAAAATAATAATAATAATAAAATTAAAAATAAGTGATGACATGCAATTATAATTTTAACTACATTTATAGATTACAGAAGCAATGTTTTATTTTGCTGCACAGCACGTTTGCAAATTTTAAAAAAATAATTGTTTCTTAAGCGAAGTTTCATTTTACAGACTAAAATAATTAAATCATTACTTTAACGAAAATTCTGTTCATTTGTGTAACAATATTTTTATTTTAAAATGCCTACAGTTAGGGGAAAACCACTTTAATAAAATAAAAGTTTTAAGTTGATGCTCTGTTAAAATATTCCTAGACTAACCAGATATCAAAAATAAATAATATCACTTAATTTCCTACTGTTTTACTGCACCATAAAGTAAGAGTGAAAAAATAACGTAATAAATGAGTCATATTATTAAATATTTATAAACAATTCAAATGATTTTATTAAAAGAACAATTTTTACCGCTTTTTATCGCAATTTACCAAGCGTCAAAGAGTAAAACAGCGTTTTCCAATAGCAAATAGGTAGTGCCCTCTAGCGGCGTTTTCGTTATCAGCGGGAGAAAATCGTTGCCGATAGGGTAATGGGTTTTGCTCCATTTCGGAAGGCATCTAGTTAAGGGGGCTATGGGATCATTCATAAATGATGTCACGCTTCGAGGGGGGAAGGGGGTTCGTGAAATTGTGACAAGGGGAGGGGAGGGGGTAACAAGAAGTGTGACATCATGCATTGTGCAACATAGCGTGACGCGTGACAAAGGGGGGAGGGGGGTCCGCTGAAGTGTGACATATTGTAACAAAGGGTGGGAGGGGGGTCAAATATATGGGGAAAAAGCGTGACGTCTAGGGCTCGACCGATGGCACTTTTTGGCCGATGGGCCGATGCCGATTGTTCCGAGGTCGGCCGATGGCCGATTGCCGATTATTCTCCTCTTCCATCGGCCGATGGCCGATGGAAAAAAAGTCGCCTTAAACCATTAAAACGTGTAGAATGCTTGTCAAAAATGTCATTTAAATCATTTATTATTTATTTTAATGTTTATAAAAACATAAATGCATTATTCAAACACCGTAAAACTGTTTGGGGAAAGTTTACATAGTAATTAAAACTGAAAGAATCACTCGCGATTCTAGTAAAGTAGTACAACTATTTGGAGGTTATAAAAGTTAAAAAATGCTATATCAGAAGATTTTTAATTCTTTTTTCTTATCTTTGCAAAAGAAAAATACTCAACATCTATTGGATCGGCTCGGGTCTAATTCCCTTTCCTTCTACATTTTCTCTTTATCACACCTGCACTGCAAATGCCAAGTGCAGCTGCCTTTATTTTCTTATTTTTTTTCATGGAGAGGAATGCTGATGTTATGACACAGACTATCAAATAATGTATGTTTGTATTTTTAACGAAACTGTCAACCCCCTCCTCTCAGATTTTTTTCATGATACCCCCCCCCCCCCTCCCCGTTTTTAAAAGGAAAGCGGGAACGATTACATGTTTATTTTTCATTAAAAAAGTTATTTTAAGCTCTTTTTCTGAAATAAAAATAAAATATCAAAAAATTTCGCTCGCAGTATTATCCCTTGTTTATAACCAAGAAATGCTGAATATTGCTTTAAAAACATAGACTTGAAATGTTTTTGTCATTACAAATGAATGCTGGGTCTTAAGAACTAATCTTATTAGATTTTTTTTTCTTGTGAGTTGAAAATTACTCTGAAATAGTTGACATGTTCTTTATATTTTCATGAGCACAATATGTAAACCAATATTTTGAGCACCAGCAGTTTTCTGTTGACAAATAATCTTCTGAAAACACGTGATCGTTTATAAAAATTAAGATGTATTTTGAAAAAAAAAAAAAAAAATATATATATATATATATATATATTTTTATATACGTTTACAATTTTGGAAATTAATGAAATTGTAGCATTTTTATTAAGGTATTGTTCCACCCTGTATCCCAAACTCGTTTTTAAAGAATTAAAATTTTGAAAATTGCAAGTCGAACTTGGACACATAAAATTTCGATCAATAAACATTTATACTGAAAAATTGATTCATATTTTTATCAATATGTTCTATGTTGTACAAGAAATATTCTAAACTGAAAGCAGAGGGAACGAGATTGTTATACAATAGCAGAAAAACTGTCAACTGTCTAACACGTGGCATCAAAGAAACTAAAAAAACGAAGTATAAACGGGGAAAATTAAAATTATTATCGCATAAAAAATGTTAAGATGTATTTTGAAAAAAAAATATGCTTTGATCAATCTTTAAAAATAAAGTAATTTTAGCATTTTTATTAAGATGTTATTAATGTTATTAAGGTTGTCACGCGAACTCGCATTTTGAAAATTCAACTCGAACTTGGACACATGAAATTTCGATCAATAAATATTTATACTTTAAATTTTTTTCTTATTTTTGGCCAATCTTTTCTATAATAGAAACTAAAAATGAAATAATGAGAACAACCGCACACCAAAAGCAGATGAAACAAGATTGCTCCACAATTGTAGAAAAACTGTAACACGTGGGATCGAAGAAGCAAAAAAAAAAAAAAACGCAAAGAGAAAAAAGTTTACGCTGGTAAAAATTAAAATTATTATCGTACTTTGATTGAGTTGACTTTTTATTGTTTACAATTTCGGAATAATAAGAAACATGACAAACTAAAAGCAGATGGTATAATATTATTGCACAATGACATCTAATGCACTAAGTCATTATTAAAAGAAAACGGACAAAAATGAGGCAACTAACCTAGCGCGAAAAGCAAATAGCACTCATAAGACGCTTCTATGACTTTTACTTTAACATATTCTATTTCGCGAGCATTCTGCTCAAAGAGAACTATTTTAATAATGAAGGTTTTCGGGCAGCGATCGCTTAAACTATTTTTCCGAATTTTTTCTCAAATACTTTATAGAATGACATTATTTTTGTGTTTTTTTTAACTGATGTGCTGCCTGTTATTGTATGGAAATAGAAATCTCTCTATGGAGAAAAAAGAAAGTTAAAGACAGAATGTTTTCTGGAAAGTTGTCCCTGCGAAAAACATCGGCCTTGCATCTGCTTTTAGATGTTTTTTAAGGCCGATGGGCCGATGTTTTTCTAAAGTTAACATCTGCCGCCGATGCCGATGGCCGATGGCAACTTTGTTGAACAATCGGCGCCGATGCATCGGCGAGGCCGATGCATCGGTCGAGCCTTAGTGACGTCATTTATGAACGGCCCCTATGGTCCTACTCTTGAGATGTTTAGAACTTTTTGCTAAATATAAATAGCATTTGTCCAACTCTCAAGATGTACACCACCTTTTGCCATCTGCAGACAACACTGCTACAGCTGCTGCAAAAATAATCATAATTGAATTCCACATTACCTTTATTTTAACTAAGCCTATTTGACTTAGTAGCATTGGAAAAAATGTATTTTATGATAAAAACTTTATTTTTGAATATGGAAAATCCAATTTTTTGATCCCACTTTCCTGAAAATTGCCTGATCATTGTTTAAAAACCATAGATATTGAAAATAATTGTTTATCAAAGCACTACCTTTAATTTTAGGTTCTACCAATTTGGGAAGGTACAACAAATATTATGTCTCTTGATGTTCTAAGAAGTTTCTCAAAGTCAAATTTTGAAATATTGCATGCACTTCACAGGAGCGTCACATCTTGTATTGAAAATACTAATCAAAATAATCGTTTGTGCAATTCATGTACAAATGTCAGTAAGAGTATCAAGTATATTTTGGATTTTGTACAGAAATGTCCAGAACAGCTGAATATTGCTTCTAGGGATCTGTCATACAGCATAGCTAAAACATATATTGGTAAGTTTTAAATAGCTTTTTTTCTGACTTGCATTCATTAAAAATCTTGTTTGCACATTTTTGTTATTTGCTGTTCATTTGATGCATAATTAAACAGCATAGTAATAGACTATTACTTTACTTGTTTTTATAGAAAAAACTTAGTTTTTAGTTGTGTATATTAAGATTTGGCACTTATATGGTTCACTTTTTGAAGTTATACTTGTTTTCCCTGGGTAAAGTTCAACGTAAAACAAGTAATGAAGCAGATCTAGCATGTCATAAATTGTCGAACAATTGGCAACAAGTTGGCAATATCATTACAAATTTGCTGCCAAACATGATATGCCAGATTTACTATCAGCTTGGAGATATTTGGCAAATTTTCCCGAGCCCCACGTTAAACAGCTGGAGAGATTTCTACTGATAATCTGTGTATAGCTCCTGCATCAGTTTATAACAAACTAGCAGGTGTAGGTATTTAAAATGTTTCTGTCCTCATCAAAGAAACTTTTATATTGTATTTTTGTTCCTCATTTTACACATTCCTATTAGTCAAACTATGACATCAGTTCTGGTTGCTTTCCACTTCATATTTTTCTTCATTCTAAAAAATCCAAGGAACATAATTCTCTGCAAGAAAATAATAATCTTCTAGGTTGCATAAATAAATCGGTGTGCTGTTATTTGCTAATTTCTCACTTTCTGCATCTGACCTGTCAAATAACCAGTGGTTGAGGGAGGCGGGAGAGAAAAATTAATTCCAGATAAAATTATTCTTATGATTATATCAATAAAATTGGTTTCAAAAAATGGAAATTTTATGCATTATTCTGAAACACTTTTAAATAAAATTTAAACTAAGTATATTTAATAAATTAAACATGCATGTTTCTTTTAAACTGTTTTAAAAAGTTGGATTCATTCTGACTTTTAGAATTTTGTTAGAATTTAACGAAGTGTGCTCAAATAAGATACAAATTTTAAATGAGTTAAGGGGAAGAATTAAATTGTTTTTATAATGCTATAAAAATGCTATCTGTATTATTCTCATATAAAAGAGAGTGATTTGTGACCAATCCTTACCGACTTAAAATTTAGTTTACAGATAGTTTGAAAAACTAGATATTGCACCTTAAAACATTTCTCTTTTTTTTTATCAAATATTAAATTCCACCATCTTGCAAAGTACCATCTTCAAAGTGCTGGAAGCCCGCAAATAAATGCCAGCTTTAGAGGATAATATCATGCAGACTAGTAATTATGCATTTGTAATTGCACAAAGCATTTTTCTCTGAAAGATGAAATTTTGATCTTGAATTTGAGACCTAAATTACGTTTGAAGGACCCTACGGTCCTGAGGTAAAAGTTCTTCAAGTTAGCTATTAATTCTTAGCTTTTAAATCTAAGCAGATATTCAGAGATTATAATTAATAGAAAATCTAAATTAAAATTATCTATCAGAAAAGAGCAAACTTAATTAGTATTTCCAACGGAATCAAATCAAGAAAACACATTCATCATGGATATTTTTCATTTGAACTTCTTTTTCATGAGTCATTTGCTATCAGATCATAACTGGTCTAAGGGAGTCATGTGATACACGTAATCTTTTAAGAGTAGAACCACTTGAACTTTCTGGCATGATTGTTTTACATGGCTGTTTGATAACCAGTAAGTTTATTCATCGTTCCCCATTTAAGGATAAGGAATCAATTGTTTTGCTTTAAATTTAATTTTTAAATAGTTTTTCTTTATGTTAAAACATTGTGCATTTTTCTTTCTGTAATTTTACTTTTGAAACAGATTGTGTTTCCTTTTTAATTGCATAGACAATTTTTCAAATTTTTTTTTTTTAAATTAATATCCTTCATGTGGTTCAATTTTAGCTAAATAAGTTATATGCACTTTAAATTTAAGAATGTTTTCTTCTGCAGCTTAAATATGAAACTATTTATTTTCCTTGACCCATAATTTTTGATAAATTAATTTTAAAAAAGTTTATTCCATGTTTTATTTGTTATATTATTGTTTAATGTTACATTTTAATTTATTGTTAGATGTTATTTGATTTATTGGTTGCCATTTTCTTTTAATTTAAAAGGGGGAATTATTGATAATAGGTAATATAATAAAGTATAGATTTTTGTATTGATATTTTATTTTAAAATGTGTATGTTTATATAAAACTACTATTTACATGCACTATTATTTTTAATTTATTATTTGCAATCATTTTTAACATGAAAAAAAGAATAATTAATTGCTTTTAAAAATTGTTTCCTTTGATTATGCAGTTTGTAATAATATTCAATAGTTTTTGTTAAAATGTATGTTTATGAGATCACAGATTTTAACAGAAATTTTATTTCATGGCTATTTTATTACTTGTCCATGAGAGAACACATAACATAAAATGAGGTATGATTCTGCCACTTGGGGTGAGAATGCCAGAATTCAGCCACAACAATGTAACAATGCTTGTTGCTTCATATTAACATAGCACTACCTATAAGTAATGAAAAAAACTAATTTACTTTTATAGCAAACCACTAGATGGCACTTGCTTGATAAATTCATGTTGGCACATTCTCACCCCATTTTACAGCAATTATTTGTTAACTAAAAATAAAATATTTGGAAATTTAAAACAATTTTATTTGAAAACAGACCTTTTATTCAAGAGAAAAGATATTTAAATATAATGTGTATAGAATACAAAAAAATCCCATTTTATAATATTCCTTTCAACAAGTTAAAGTTTTAAAAAACGTATTTAAAACAGGGTTGGAAAAAAACCTGGTTTTATTGAAAAAAAAAAAAAAAAAAAAAAACGTTTTTTGTTTAAACTGGGTTTTTTTTGGTTTAAATAGCATTTGTAGGAACAACAATTTGACATTTGGAAAATCATTTAGATTTTAGATCATTAATTGTGAATAAATGTTATTAGTAATTAATTTATTGATAACTAATTAAATAACCAAGTTAAAACCTTAAATTTTAATTACCTTATAAATATAGTTTTTATTTTTTCAGAAAGTTACCTATAGTGAAACATGCGTAAGTTGACCACTTAAGGTGCACCACTTTAGTAGTCAACTTATGGAGGATGGAGATTTTTTTTCCATTTCTTACACTATGCGTTTATCCATTTGTGACTAATTAAAATATAACTTTATGTATTAACGTTACTTTAAAATTAGTAACTAACTATTCTTTAACAATTATCTAAAATACCATTAGATAAATTTAATCTGAATGACTTACAATTTATCCTATACAGCTTTAAAAATGAAGCACTTAGTTAAAGATAAAAATGTCAGTTTACTTATTTGATTGTAGAGATTCCCTGAAAATACATAATTTTTCGAAATGGCTAGATCAATTAGAAGAAACTTATTTAGAAAACAAAAGAGTGCTCGTAGATAGTTGTCTCGAATAGTTAACTTACACAGAGTTTTAGGCAAACTTTATATTGTTGTTTCATCCATCCAGACAAATACTAGTCTAATATTATAGCATAAAATATATTATCCTGGAGAGCTTATTTAAGTTTTTTTTTTTTTTATCTTTGCAAAAATAGATAAACAAATAAATATAGTAATAACTAGGCAGCCAACTTACAAAGGGTTTTTTTATAATACTCCCACCGAAATTTGGCGTACATAAGTGGTCAATATGGACAGGTGGTCAAGTTACAAAGGTTCCCTACATTAAATAATATAGGGCTAAGTCTATTCTTGACCAAAAGTGGTCAACTTAGACAGGTGGCCAACTTACAGAGGTAGGCAACTTTACAAGTTTTACTGTATTAACATATTATAATACTCTACTTATACAGAACTTTCAGTAAGTTATTAAAGAAATAATTATTATGCAGGCTAAGTTTTCACAAAAGCATATTTTACTAAATCAATAAAAAATAAGCAAAAACGAAAGATATATTAAAAATAATGTGTGTTGATTTACAGTATCAGTAATATCAACAAATGATTACAAGTCTCTTACTGTAGATATATTTTACTTTAAAAGTAAAAAAGTCCTTAAACTTACTGGATTTAGCAATGATAACACTTATAGAAATCATCAACATTGGCTTAGAAATTATCACCATTATTTTGATTTTTTTCAAATACAAACTTTATTTATCCTGATTAAATATATTTATAAAAGGAAAAGCAATTTTATAAAAGTAGTACAATGTACAAACTTTATTTTTCCTGATTAAAGATTAAATATATTTTTAAAAAAGAAGAGAATAATTTAGAAAAAAAAAATTTGCACTGATTAAAAAAAAGTTTGTTAATTTACAAATTCAGTAATTCATTATTTATCTAATGCTGTGTTTGTAATTTCTACATTAATTGGATTTTGCAATTTTTTATAATGTAAAATAAATGAAAAAAACGTTTGGTTTAAAAATTGCTATCTGTAACATACATTTGCAAACTGGTTATTTATGAAGATACTTTATTATTTCTAACATATACTCTTTACCTCCAGGAATTACAATTGCAATATCATTCAATTTTTATAATGACTGAGAAGAGTTTTTCTCAAACTAGCTTTTTCAGAGATAATTTTAGAAAAACCCGAATAGTCTGATATGTAGATAGGAGATGAGAAAAATTTGTACTGATTGAAAAAAGCTTGTAAATTTACAAATTCATTAATTATCCAGTGCTGTGTTTGTAAATTCTGCATAAATTGGATTTTGCAATTTTTAATAATGTGCAAAATAAATGAAAAAAGATTTGGTTTAAACCAACGTGGTTTAAACCAAACAACCCTGATTTAAAATATTTTGAATATCTTGAATTGGGTAATAAACACGGCTGTAGAGTTGGAGCCTGGCTGATTTTGGTGTAAAGGTAAGGGAGTCAGAATCTTTTAAATTTTCTGGATTCAGAGTAGGTAATTTTTCTGATGGACTCCACAGCCCTGGTAATAACTGCGTCTGGTTTAAGAAAATTTCCTACTTAAAACTAATTTCTTAACACATTGTTGACCGGCCATGATAAACTCATGAATAGTACTCCTTGTTTAATGCCATCTTTGTTTGGTCAGTGCATTCTTGGGAATCATACAGCCCATAATTTGGCTCTGATAACATGCCACCTGACCTTCAAAGAGTTAATATCTTCTTGGGGAGAAAGAGGAGGAAATTGTATTTTGACACAGAGCCAGTAATCATCAGTTTGATAATGACTATTCAGTAATTTATAAGGTTAAACCTACAAGCATATTACAGTAGAAAAAAAATACATGAAAGGAGTAATTTGTGCAGATTAGTATTTGGCTATCAGTAGTGTTTTACAAAAAAAATTTTAAATAATCAAAACAATTTGCATTCTTCCTCATAAACAGCACTTTGTTGAATACATTCAAAATTTCTCTTAACTATCACTCACAAAATAAACTAGGATACGAAAATTTTCTACTGAAAGTAGCCAGGAAATGGATAACTGTAGATTCCAGTGAATGCAGTATTAGTATCCTCTAGTATTTCTGCAATGGCTATTTACAATGATCCACCCAACAGACTTTCCGAACTTCTAAGGGTTAAGAGTTTCAGAAAAATAGACACTGGTAGAAAAAAATCCTACTAGAAAATTTAGAGTATGCTCTTCAAAAGAAAATACAGCTCAACAATTTTTATTTGCAAAAGCTGTTGCTTACCCTCATGCATATTTGATTGCTATACTGCTTATCAGACGAAAAAGAGGTATATATATTAAATCATTATTTTAAAAAAGTTGAATTAGATTGTTTCACTTTCGCTTCCAAATTTGTAATAATCATACATGAGATAAACTCTAAGAAAAACTGCTGGTCAACGGTGTGTTAACTTTCAAAACTATTTATTCCAATGAAGGTACTAACATTTGCATATATTTTTTTTTGTTTATTAGGAGCACTTTTGATTGAAAATGCAAATGTTACCAATTCATCTACAGATATCATTGCAGCAAAAAGGTGAGTTTTTTTTTTTTTTTTTTTTGTAAAATGAAAATGCTGTGCACTTCCTGTTGATACCCCCCCCCCCTTTTATCATCCACAAGACAAAGAAAAAAATGCCTTTTAAGGAGCTAAAAAAATGTAAACGCATACACAGTAGAACCTCAATTCATTGTTCCTGCATCAGTCATTCTCCTTCATGTATCATTTTGATTTAATAGTCTCGTCACAGTGATCATGTTTTACGTTTACCCACATACTATCATTTGAAATAGATGAATAATCTGTGAAAAAATTTGGTCAAGGTTCTACTGTATATATTTATACATAATATTTTAATTTAAAACAAAATTTAACCCATTCCCTGATCGAGGCGAAAGGCATTTCCGCGCCCGCCGCAGATAAGGAACGGGGGTTTCTTTTCGGTACATTCACAGTAGCACATTTCTCCTCGTTTTGCTACTGTCATTTTAACGTTGTTTTTGCTGCATAGCATTAATTCGAAAGTTTATTCGTTTTCGGCGAATTTTATTTATCATTATAATATCTCATATAAGTTCAGTATAATATCTCATATAAATAATAAACAATGACTACCCGGAGTAGTTAAGGGGAAAAGGGGGGAGGACGGAGATATTTCGATTCGTACTATCTCGTGCATTGCAAAAAACTCTATTTCTATGCAGGAAATATATTTAGATGTCTCAATAATTTATGCATGAAATATAACTAATCGACTCAAACAGAAACAGAATAGATTTTGATTTTTCTAATTTATTATAACATGTGTTTGTGCAACTTCACCTTTTTCAAAACATTATAAGTAATTCTGTAAAAATTGTAGAGCATGTTATATTTCTAAAAAGCGCTATTTTAAAGGCTGACATGTGCGTAATCTTTTTATTACATTAAAAGAAAAGAGATAAGCATGATTATTTCAAAATTAATTTTTTATGCACAACATTTAAACAAAGCATACGGATTAGTATAATTTTTTATGCATATGGAGGAAAATACTCAGATATGTTTCATTGAAAACATTTTACAGCTATTAATAAAGTTCCACCGAAATGCGTCGTCTAACCATACAATTCAATAATAAATTATCCCATTTTATTTTTAAAAGCTAAACTGTAAGCAACAGGAGATTTTGAATCCATATTTTAGAAAGTATCAATTTACAAATTCTGATCAAAATGAAATAAAATAATAAAAGGAATAATGCAAAATAAATTTTAAAATTCGGAAATTATTTTTATTATTAAATTAAGCTGGAAAATTTTAGTGAAAAGGGGGCTATAAACAAAAGCAACCCCCCCCCCCCCTCAGACAATAGGAAAAACTTTAGCTTGATATAGCTTCAAAGTGGAATTCACAGTAAGAAAATATTTTCAATTTTCTTGGGTTTAAATACTTAATGGTGAGAAAGTAAAAAACACATTGCCAGAATACATAGACAGACCACCTAGGAGAAACTTAAGATATTCAACGGTGCAATTATCCACAATAAAATAGACAAAGATATAAAGAATCTTGACATTTTAAAGGATGCTCCGTCAGCTGCAGATTAAAATGCCGCTGCACTCTATTCTCCAAAGGCCAACACAGAAGCACAATAAAAAGGTTTGCCCCTGGAGGGAGTGCCGACACGTGTTCGGCCGAAGCAAGAATTGCAAGAAATCGTCTGACGAGAAGGGGTCGTCCAAACCAGTTCGGAACACTTTTCTTTGAACAACCCCTTATCGGCCGCAACAACTTTGGCACACAAAGAGCGGCCGACCCCTTATCGGCCAAACCAGAGAATGGGTTAACAAAAGCTAATTAAGTAGCAAATAATGATTCAAATAGAATTAATGTGCAATGTTCTCATTTATGAAAAAAGATATAAAATGTCTTGAGTCACACATGTTTTGTTTCAGGTAGTAAATATTAAAATAACTAAAGAAATTTTGGTGTGCTTACACATCTGCTTACCTACTATAAAAATATTGAAAAAATTTTAGTTTAAGAAATTAATATTTTGAACTATTATATAAACACTTTCTGTGGCAGATATGACAAAAATTGAACATGGTTTTCAAGACATGTTTTGAATATTAATTCAAAGTTTTATTTCTTAGCGTAAAACTCTTCCACTATTAAGTAGACATGAAGATGTGTGTAAGCCACACTAAAATTTATTTAGTTAATTTTAGTATTTAGTTCCTGAAACAAATCGTAAAAGGTATGTTTTGTCATGTCTTATGGAGTTAACCATTTGCTTTATAGAATCACCATATGCTTTAAAAATGCCTCTCAAAAAGTCCTTTCAAAAGTCAAAATTTAAAAACATTTTTCAGCATTTCTTAACAGCCCTTAAATTTTGATATGATTCTGGAAATGCCCTAATTTTTCTTGTATTGCCCTAAAGAACTCTAACTTAAGTATCATTCATTCACATACTATAGTGGGGTGAAAAAAATGTTAGAGAATTGAAAAATTTTATTTACTTTAAATAATATCTATTAAAATTTTATAAAAATTTAAGCACATATAGTCTCCAGAAATTATCAGAAGCACATCTGATAATAAATTTGTTACAAGGATGCCTCAGTTTTCTACTTTATTTACATTGTAACTTATGTGTAAAAAGTATATAGGTTATTCTCACAAAACTGGCAACATTTCAGTGTCAGAAATTTATTTTTAAAGGCGTTATTAAGAGTCCTTTTTTTTTTTCTGTAGTTATTAGAGTCTATAGAGCAAGGAAAAAATAACAGCAGTGTAAAGACGCAACTGGTGTGAGGAGAAAAACAAATGTTTCCCAAATGACTGTAACAGAAAAATGATGCTCATACTAGGAAAATGAGACAAATACAAATACAAAATTGACAACAAGCAACAAGCTCAGGGCCCAGCTAGGCTGGTCCTAGTCAATTTAGCAGTCCCCAATGAACATCAAGAGCTTTCTTAAAAGTTTTTACCCCACTGCAATTAACAGCCGCTTCCGGTAAACTATTCCAACTGCCTATAACCCTATTGAAGTAGTAATTTTTCCTAATTTCAAGATTAGCCTGGGATTTGAAAAGCTTAAAACAATGACCTCTGGTTCTACTTTCAGCGCATAGCTGTAGTCCATCAACATTTCCCATTTTAATAAATTTAAACCAACTGAATCATGTCCCCTCTAACTCTCCTTTGCTCAAGACTATACATATCGAGCCTTTTAAGCCTAACCTCATAATCCAAGTTTGAAAGACCACTTACCAATCCTGTAGCCCTCCTTTGAACCCTTTCCAATAAGGTAATATCCTTTTTTTGGTAGGGAGACCAAAACTGAACAGCATACTCCAAATGAGGTCTTACCAAACTTCTGTATAATGGCAATACAACTTCCTTAGACCTGTTCAAAATAGCCTTATTGATAAACCCATGCATCCTGTTAGCTTTTTACTGTGCTACACTGCTGACTGGACTTGAAGTCGTGACATATCAATACTCCTAGATCAACAACTGCCTCTGCTTCCCTTATGACGGAACATTGTAAATAATAGGTTGCATGTTTGTTCCCATGACCAAAATGAAGCACTTGACATTTCTCAATATTAAAAGACATACCCGACTTAATTGCCCACCTATGAAATTTGATTTAAATCCTTTTGAAACTGATTGACTTGTTCCTCCGTGTCCACAATTCCCATGATTTTGACATCATCAGCAAAAATATTGATGTTCCCAGAAATACTCTGAGTAATGTCATTAATAAAAATAACATAGGCCCTAAAACTGAACCTTGTGGAACACCACTCAAAACATCAATCATTGAGAATAATTGCCCTTCACTACTACTCTCTGTTTCCTCCCAGTCAGCCAATTTTTAACCCAAATTAAAGTTTTTCCACCAATACCAATATGAGCAAGTTTGCTAAGAAGAGCTTCATGCGGTACTTTATCAAACGCTTTCTAAAAGTCAATGTAAACAACATCTACGCACTTTTTATTATCTAATGCCGTGGTAACCTTGGCATAGAAATGCAACAAATTAGTTGTACAGGACCTACAGTTAATAAAACCATACTGAAAACTAGTTAACACTTTATTTGCCTCCAGGAGATTCACTATTTTGATTTTGATCAGCGTTTCAAAAATTTTACAAAGAACTGAAGTAAGACTCACAGGCCTATAATTTCCTGCCTTAGCTTTAGACCCTTTCTTGAAGAGCGGCGTTATGTTTGCCAGCTTCCAATCCGCTGGCACAGTCTCCGAGTTATATGAAGATATGAAAATAGCCAAGACAACATCCACTAATTCCTCTGCACATTCTACTAAAATTTTTAGATAAACATTATCAGGTCTTGAAGCCTTATTTGCTTTAATCTTTTTCAAATGAAAGAACACATCATCCCTAGAAAATAAATTAATCAAGCTGTGTATTAGCTTGCGTCTCGCTTATGTCAATTGTTGAGATACAGTCTCTGTTAAATATAGTGGAAAAAAAATATTTAGAATATCAGCAATATCCCCCCTCATTTTGAAGCAAGTTCCCCTTCTCATCCACTAAAGGGCCTACCTGAGTATTACGAGCTTTCCCTGAATTAGCATAAGCAAAAAATTTCTTAGGATTCCTTTCAATGTTATCTGCAAGCTTTTGCTCCAATTCCCTTTTCTTATTCCGTACCAAATACTTGAAAGTGCGTCAAGCTTCACAATACAGAATCCTGTCAGCATGGCACCCAGTCTCTCTAAGTCGCCGAAAAGTGGCCTTCTTATAACAGAGAGCTTCTTTCACCCCTCCCGAGAGAACCACATGGGCCAAATTTTCTCGAAATCTGCTTTTCTTTTTTTCTAAAAGGAACATAATCCATCACTGCTTTCTCAAATTTCCCCTTAAACTCTTCCCACTAAAGATCAGCTTCACTATTCTCCAACCCAGAAGAAAAAAACCTCTTTCAAACCCTGCCTAAGTACAACATAATCAACATTCCTGAAGTTAGGTACAAATCTGGAATTTTCACCTTTGTGAGCATCGAAGCTGGTCCAAAACCTAATAGTATTGTAGCCACTATCTCCAATATGTTCCCCTATACTCAACCCCTGAATAGAACTTCCGACATCACAAAATACTAGATCCAAAATAGCGCCATACCTAGTTCCCTGGGTAACAACTTGATCCAAAAAACAGTCACCAATCACTTTCAGAAAATCTTCTTCCCTACCATTGCTAGTGTAAAAACTATTCCAGTCTATGCCCGGGAAATTGAAATCCCCCATTATGATGACCGAGCCCTTACCAGACATGTCCCTAATAACTCTATACATCTCCTAGTCTTAATCCTGACTAACATTAGGTGGCCTGTAAACATTCCCCAAATGTAACTTCTTACCCTTTTTGCTCAGCAACTCCACCCAGATCATTTCAATATCCTTAGGCTTATTATTAATGACCAATTCATTGCAAATAAAAGTGTCCTTAATAGAACCCCTCAACCTTTCTTACAAAGCCTGTCTTGCCTAAACAAATTATATCCAGCAATGCTCACTAAATCCTTGTCATCATCAGTAATCCATGTTTCCGTAATTCCAATAATATCCAACTCCTCCCCGGCAATAACACTTTTTAACTCATCCATCTTATTTCTGATACTGCGAGCATGAGTATATAGCATCCTGAGCATGCCCATTTTGCTTGTCTTAAACATTTTATGATGCGTCAAATAACTACTATTAATGTTACTATTGCTTAATATTTTACCCTCATTTTTAAAAACTCCAGAACAGAAGTCAACACCATGACATTCTCCAATCCCCCCATCCAAACATAGTTTTTTGAATCCGTAGCCTCCAAAACCATATCACTAACCTTAACGACCCCCCTAGAACTAAGATGCAGACCATCCCCAGCAACCCAATCACGTTGACAACAACTCCAAACATCAATGAACCTGATAGAATGCTTTTTGCAAAGTTTCTTAAGGACCAGGTTCATGCTCCTAGCCCGCTGATTTAACCAGCCCCTATGCACCCCATACCTGGGAAGTAAACCAACTACCTGGACATCTGTCGAAAAGTTGGTTACTTTATGCAATAGGCTCTCCCAATCCTCAACGAACTCTTTATTTGTGCTGTTACCAACATCGTTAGTGTCGACCCATAGTAACCGAATCTCCCTGTTTAAACATTCCCTCTTTTTCTATAACCTTATTAACATCCTCCACCCTAGCCCCCGGTAAACAGCACCTAGCTACCTTGCGCCCTGTTCTCCCAATTACATTACCTATTCCGCGTACCATAGAATCCCCTAAAATAACCCCCTCTGTTTTTAGGTCTACAGTTCTACCTTTTCCCATATCAGATCCTTCTCCTGCAACCTCACTCTCTCTAACAAGCCCTTCACAAGAAGTTTCCTCCTCTTTTGTGGAAGTTTCTAACTGATTAAGTTATTTCTAACTGATTGGGCTTCCAATGCTACCACCTTCACCCTTAAATCTAACAATTCAGCACATTTTGTGCAAACATAATTCTGCCCTGTAGCTGTATTAGTATTTCCCTCCAATCTACTAAATATCTCACACCTATCACAGCAAACCCACCAACCCCATTACCATATGATGTAATTTAGTTGCATGTGTGCTTTGCAGACACCATATTTTATAGCAGAGATAGTATTTTGAATTTTTTGTAATGCACGTAAAATGTTAATATTTAAGTCAAATCAATTTGGTAGTTTATAGAGTACTGTGAACACAAAACTGCAAATGCAAAAACAAGTAATTATTGCAATAATTATAAGCTTTCCAAACTTCTAAGTTCATTTTTAATATTTATATTTTAAATAAGCTTGAAGGGTCATTGTCCTGCCTTATTGTCACCATCTTGCTTTTTATATACCAGGGCAATAAGGGCCAGGATAATGATGAGATGGAGGTTTTTTAAGGGCTGGTACCAATTCCTCAAATTCCTTAAGGTTACAATTTGTGCATTATTAAGATAACCCTATTATGTATCCTATAGTGTTATAGGCTCATCTGCAGTTTTCTAGAGATGTACAGAAAAGTGACAATAAACATAAGCTCACTCTCAATAAACTTCATATTTTTCTAAAGCAGTCGTTCAATATATATCATATCTCTGTCTTTTTAAAAGTAAGGAATGCAGAAAAAAATTATCTAACAAAGTAATTTTTTTTTTTCCAATTTTAGACTGTCAATGCTTTTCAGAACTGAAAATTATACAGGCAATTTAAAAATAGAGATGAAAGTGTAACCTAGTTCATGCAAAAATATAAATTACTTAGAAAGCTGATTTCTAAAAGCATCTTCCTTAAACTAGTTTAAATTGAAATGCCCACCAGAGAGGTATAACATAGTTACAAAATGTATTTATTAGAAATTTATGCTAAACAGCACAATTTATTTCTGCTGAAATGCAGCATTTGATCAAAACATTTTATTTTAGGTGGTGTGAATTGCAAGATTTATGTGATTTAAGCATGCATCATGATTTTGCAAGCTACACTGAGGGTGTGAATGATACTGAATTGGTGATGGAAGGCTACACTCTATAGCTTTTCTCCGCCAGATCCCTACCTTTTAGCCGAAGCCTTAGGCATGCCGAAGCGTGGAGCTGGTGATACACTCCATAACTGATGAACATGTGCTTGTATAAAATGGCATTTTTATTACAAAATATACATACATAAAAATCAATGTTGAAAACTTATGTACATTTTCATTCAGGTACTTAAGGTATAAAAATTTAGAAAAGAAATTCAAAATTTAAGCATTGTTCAATGTTGAACATTATGATATAAAATCAATTTGACGACTTCAATCATGCATACATCAGCTACAAGCTTGGTGATATTTGGCTTTTAAAGTAAACTTGACCGTTGAAGCAGTTTTCCTGTAAAGATTATTTAAATAGCATCAAAGTAATAATTATTTAGAATAATTTAGTCTTAAATTCAATTGTCAAGGCTGTTCCTAAAACATACACAGTAGAACATCTGTTAACCGGCTAAATTTTGACCGATGGTAAGCCGCGTAAGTAAAAATGCGGTTAACATTCCCTTGTTTGATTTTACTGTATCTCCCATGGATTTCCATTCTGATCTCTGATACCTTATGATCTAAAACAGATGTATTTGATCAGTTTAAAGCAACTTCAGATCTGTGGATTTTTTTTTTTTTTTTAGCAACATACAAAGTGACATTCTACCTGAATGGGTCAAATCAACCCATATCCATTACATAAATAGAAATGCATAAAACTCGTAATTGCATACTATTTTAAATGGGTTACACTTCCAAATTTTTACAATAGGTCATGCTAGGCTTTTTACATCTGCATGTTGCTAAGTTAGTTTTTTACTCAGCTTGCTATTTCGTTGTATAACATGGTGTCAAAACAACATTATGAAATTGACTCCCAATTCGACACGTTACGCAGTGCAGTGGATAACAGAACACTCCGCATCAGCAATGAAGCTTTTTCTAACAGATGAAAAGATAAAAATCAATTTTAGAAGAAACCAATCAAAACATGAAACAAGTTTGCTTAGAAAAAGAAAAGCAATTCACTCGAGTTTCTGCAGATGAGCTTGAAGCCTATATGGGTATGTATTTATTTTCACATATATAATTTTTTTGCAATTTAATTGCAGAATATTTATAATAAAGAATAACTACCGATATTTTGGAGAGGTTTGCTAATTTTATCTGGAGTATATAAATCAGCAACAAAATTTCTCAAAGATGATTGTGACATGTTTAGTGCAACTATGTCTTTGTAACATTTGGAAATAATTCGCCAATTTCTAGGTTTGACAACAAACAAATAAGAAATTAATCAAACTTTTTGACAAGTTAGCTGCAATAAGATCATTGCTTGAGATGTTTATCATGCTGTTTTCTAAGATGTTTTTTTCCATAAGAAAAAGTCACCATAGACGAGCAGCTAGTGTGGTAAATGCCCATTTAAACAGTATTTATGTCTTCAAAGCCAAGAGGAAAATACGGGATAAAATTGTGGCTCATGTCATGTACAAAAACTGCTTTATGCTGCTGAAGCATGTGAGTCAGTCTTATAACAAGAACAAACTTTTTATATGAACTTGGGAAACAGTTCACTGAAGCTCATATAAATCAAAAAATGAGAAAGAACATCCTAGTTGCTGTAAAAAACAAAATACAAATTGTTTCAGGGGATAGCACAAAATCTAACATTACACCTAAACGTGGAAGGTGTACAATTTGCAGTCCAAAAACAGCTCTAAAATCCCAAACAAGATCATCATGTCAAGGTTTCCTCTGCCAGGAACATGTAAACATACATTGAAAATCTTGTTTGTTAAAAAATTGAAATGTTGATATAAAAATATTATAATGCTAAAATCAGAATGAAATCTTAATGTTCATATTATCTGCAAGTATTTATAACCATATACTAGTTCATTACACATATTAGTATCTATAAATTTTTAAAATTTCTGATCTTCACACGTAATTAAGATATTGGAAAGCGGGGAATATATAATATATTCCCCGCGGGGAGATATAAGAAAAATGGGGAGGGGGTCAAGTAATATGTCACAAATGTTTGTTAAATCAATATAAATCAAATGCTAAACATATGTAAAAATAAGCTGCAAAACATATTTATTATGACCTAGAATCAATAAAAACCAAACTGGGTCTAATCGACCCAGACAGATAAAATGAAACTTTTCAACAGAGTAGGAATGTTAAAGTGGGGGATATATTATACAACTTAAAAGATAGTGGAGGTGTGTTGATTTATTGCGTTTTAGTAGTTACTTTGAGAGTTACATAGCAGTTATAAAGCCCCTGTTTTTGTTCCATGTTTTTTGAAAATATGGGCCGGATAAAATGAAGCCTGGTTAATCCGGAGCCGGTTAAGAGAGGTTCTACTGTATATTGGAGCCAATGTTGAAAACTATAGCAGCATGTTATACTGTTTAAAAGAATCTGCAGTGAGGGTTAATGCAATGTGCCCAAAACTTTCAATAATTTTCTCAACTTACACTGATAAAAATATATGCTTCTTGGAATTTATATTCTAGTTTCAGCACTAAAGTAGACATCTCTACTTGAAACTATTATCATTGCAAACTAAAACATAAAAAAATATGCTAGTACTTATGTGAACAATAAAGAATTGGTTATATATCTTTCTAAAAAATAGTCAACTACACTGCTAGTGTAAAGTTAAAATTTTAGAATCGCAAAATAACACATTTTAGGAGAATGTCCCAAACACGATGGAAGAAAGAAACACATGAGATTTAGGGTCTCTTTATATGATTAAATCCCCCCCGCCCCCACATACACAAACAGATAAGCAAAAAATCAGCTACCTCTGTCTGTTGTCGACCACGAAGGAATATGTGCCAGGAATAGGAAGTACTACTTTGTCATCACTTTTTTGTTTAGAATGATAATAAATAGTGCTTTCTCCATAGCAATCTTCATTATTCATAGATACAGTTATAGGTATTACCTGTAAATATACATTGAATTTAAAACAATAAAAAAGCTAAAATCCATATATAAAAAATACCAGCATTTTTTTATTAAATAAAAATACATACTTCAGGATTAAAAGAAAGAGACCATTGAAGTTCTGTTTGTGAATTTTCACACAGTATATTCCAAGCATGCTGAACTCCTTCATCCACTTGAAATTGACCACTTAAACCATTTTTAGACTGTTCTATAATGTCTGCAGAGATGCTGCTAAATGAGGCATAAACTCTAAAAAGTAAATAGTAAAAGTTTGAAAAGTAAATTAAAATCAAATTTATCAATAAGTCAACTTAAATCCTTACTAATAAAATGCTTGCACAGACAAAATATGCCCATCCGTGCAGCAAAAAAGAGATATATTCTTTATTTTTTTAGCAATGGAAAAATCATAACCCACTTTTTAAGGCTTAAAGTTTAAATACAATAAATATTAATTGTATTTAACCTTTAATTCAATTAATATTTATTGTATTTAAACTTTAAGCCTTAAAAAGTGGGCCAGGTTTATACTACAAAAAGGCATGTGTCATTGCTTTTTTTGAGTATAAACCTGGTCCTACAGAAATATTAGTCTACTTTTTGCAAAATCCAGCAGTTCAATTTGATTATAGACCCCTTTATGCCTTCATAACTTACGAGGTATGACAATTAAGTATTGAGACAGTGCACCTCCTGTTGTGCAGGCTCTTGTGGGTGAGGTTGAACATTAATGAGCATACACCATTGTTTCATCATTGTATCTGGTTTAGTTTACTTTTGAGCATTGCATGAACAGGACATCGCTCTGAAATAGTGGCACAATCACGGTTAACATAAAAATTTAGCAGCATATTTGCATAAATTTCTTGTGAAATTTAAAACATCACTGACGGAATGCTTTAAAATGTTAGAAGAGGTGTTTGGGAAAATACTATGTCATGTGCACAAGTTTTCAAATGGCACAGACGAATTTCAGATGGTAGGGAGGAGGTTGCAGATGATGAACGTCCCGGTCGATTTGTGAGTTCAAGAACTAATGCAAATATTCAGAAAATTAATGAAATTATACGAAAAACAGACACCTGTGTATTAGGATGATCGCAGACATGGTAAATAATAACAGAGACAGTGAGAGAAATTCTGCATGACAATTTAAATGCTTGCCCATGATGCCCTTACTGTGAAACAGTTTTTAGCAGATAAGCGCGTTGCTGTGCTTGACAATCCTCCGTATTCACCAGACCTGGCTCCCTGTGACTTCTATCTGTTCCCAAAAGTGAAAAGTGTATTGAAGAAAATACATTTTCAGTCTGTGGAAGAGTTAAAGTAAAAATGGCAGAGTTGTTGAACAGGGTGACAATTGATGACCTACAGCATTGCTATGAACAATGGAAGGCAAGTATGCAGTGATGCATAGATAGGGGAGGGGAGTATATTGAAGGGGATTAAAATAATTTAACTCTGTTTGTAAAAAATCCCATTTATGACACTAGTCTCTTTCCTTAATTGTCACTTCTTGCATTTTTCTGAGGTCCAGCTTATCGGTAAATTACTTTACACTGTGTATTCATAAATTTCCATTTTCATGTGGTAAAGGCCTTCATAAAGTATGTACTTTTCCTTTGTTTAGGTGTATTTCAGTTTATTCTAGACCTGCCATCCTTAAAAAACCAAAAAAGCAGATGAAATTTTTGTACCTTAGAATCACACGAATGCTGATACAAAAATGACAATATTCTTAAATATAAGTTACATCAAAATTAATCAGCAAATTATGCAATTAAAATGAACATATGTAAATAACATTAAAGCAACAAAAATAAGATATTGAATCGAGTTACTTATTTTTTTTTTAATTGGAACTACATTATTTGAGCATATTATATCAGTCAAACAATTGATTACATAGTAATACACAGCATTTAAATAATGAGTATGAAATTCGAATATTGAAAAAAAAAAAAAAAAAAACACTATTCATGCTATAAAATTGAAGAAACTTTACTCTCACTCTTAATTCACTACTCTGCCTTTTCAAAATTTAATTTGTTTTATTAGGAGGGTTAACGGTAATTTGGTTGTGAGTAAAATACACCAAAAGATTGCTACAGAGGCTGATTAGAATTGAAAAAAAATCTTTTGAAGGCTTATTTCAGGGATCAAATTTACATGCCCCATAGGACACATGGATTTCGGAGCATTTGATGTGTTAAATATGTCAGTGGCAACCCAACCCTGCTTTAACTCAAAATTTTCATAGAAAACCAACCAGTTTTATTTAAGGCATCGAATATGTATTTCGAAATTGTTGATGGTGTATGTTTTTGTAGAGTTATTTTTATAGCTGGTAAGGCCAAACAGACTAGTTCATTTTTCAACTAAATTTGTGATTTAGATCCCTTTAGGAAATATAAGATTCAAATATAACTTACATATTTTTCTTAGGGGCATTGTTTTTGCATCTTTGTACTTCAACTGTCTTTTGAAGATCGGATGGATCTTGAATATGTTTTTCTTCATGTAATTCATCAGTTCTTTCTTTTATATCTTGCAAAAAACTTTTATTCATTGAAGCTCTGTAAATAGAGTTAATCTAGTCCATAAAAAAACAGCATAAGTTTAACAAGTTTACAAGCATCTGTACCTCAAAATGTGTGTTTTGGTTTTAAAAATCAATGCATGCCTTTTTTTAAGTGCACATTTTGATTTTTTCATATTCTACTACAAAATTATGAACTTAACTAAGAAAATTTTAGGTCTTGACATTTTGCTAAGACATTTAGCGACCAAAAGTGCAACAAATTGGGAGCTCCCCCCCCCCCTCCAATCTTAAGGCTGGCTCTGCTGGCAGACTGGCAGATTACTCTTAAAAAATAAAATGCTTTGCACTTTCATATGAACTTATGAACTTATCGCTCAAATTTCAAAAATATGTATTTAGTACAACACTCACTGATATGACCATGCTTATGAATTTGAGTCTAAATGTATTTGTTTCAACAACAGCCTTAAGAGACAAGGTACACAGATTCAAAGATTAAAAAAGATGTGACATGACAGATTTTTTAAAACATATAATTATTAAACTGTAATTCCTTGCGGAACAATGTTGAACAAACTGTAATAAAGCAGACATTCAAATCTAAAACAATTCAACATAGCTTTTGAAAATGAAATTGAATATAAAGTTTTTTAGGGTTTTTTAAATAATAATTATAATAATTAAGTAATATAAGACAAATGATCAAAACGCTTTGCGCTAAAATGTAAGTACAAAGATAAAACAACGTAAAAAAGCACAAATTCAGAATAAAATAAATTTTTATTCTGAATTTGTGCTCTTTTACGTTGTTTTATCCTTGTACATACAATATGAGTAATATTTTAATGATTTTGAAGTATGAGTAAAATATTTAATATACAGATCATAGCGTTTTTTATTTAATTGTGAATCATTTACATTTAGCCATTCCTTCATATAACAGAAATATTATTAAGATTAAAGCTAATAATAAGTCACCCTAATTAAAATGTTATAACTGGTGAAGATTATGTTTATTGAGGATCAACTCTGTTAAGTATTAATCAAAACACAGTTGAAAAGTGTAGAAATTACTTTTGGTATGAACCAGGCTATCACTTCACTTTTATTCCTGAAGTCTTTAAAAATATTTTACAATACAATCTTCAATATTCATTATAACTTTTAAGTGCAAAAAAAACTTATGTGATACAAACACTTCATATGCAAATAAATCTTTTAAACTGATATTTTGATGCATCATGAATAAAATTTTAGCTTTTGGTACCTTTTGAAATTGTATAAATTTTGCTTTATTCAAAAAATTTATAATAATAGAAAAAAGTCAGTTGTAGCAAATTTTGTCCCAATTACATCAGGAAGCAAAATGTGAGTATTATTTTCATCAAACCTGAATAATTTGCATGTTTACCATCTAAATATTTCTCATATATTAAAATGGAACAGTAGAATATGATAAAATGCTACCTAAATCCTGATTGGTAGTATCCTAAATTGTATGTATATTTTAGCCAATATTTAATTTGATGAGTGAGAAAGAATTATATTTCAAGTTTGCTATTGTATTATTCTGTTTTGCAGTACTATGTGATTTTAAACAATGAAAAAATAAAAAATAAAATTAGAAAAAAAATTTAAATGCAGTCATGAATATTAAAAATTCCATCCTAAAATTTTATTTATCTATATCAAAACCTATTTTATATAAATATATAATACACTTTCAAATTCAAGTTTTTCTGCTGTATTTACAGTTTTTAATACATTTTAAAGTTCCTTTAAAATATATTGTTACTATTTGGTTGCTTTTTTATTATAGTCCCTATAGTGAAACCAACCACTTTTGAACAACAGTAACCTCTAAAAAGTGGTTGGTCACTATATTTTAGTCCTGGCCAATTGCTATTCGCCCTAGGAATAAATTTTGACAAAACTTCTGAATAGCAGCAAACGGTTGCTAAAAATACAGTGAATGGTAACTAAAAAATGCCCTGTCAACTGATAAATGATCAGACTGCAGTTTTTTACTATATGGGAGGTAAAAAAACAAGGCCCTTTGTCCTCAGGCTTCTAAGAAAAAAATCCTTAAAAATATGCAGAAAAAAATCACAATATAATACCAACCACTATATAATATATGCAAAAAACAATCACAACCAATTTTTAATGATAAATACTAGTGATGAAATGTTCATTTTGATTTATACTAGAGTATAGAATTATTTTCTTATATAGTATCTTAACCGCTGATAAATAGCTTTGTTTTGTATCAAAGCTGCAATACTAAAATCAGGTTGCATTAAAATGGAATAGGGATACATAAGCCACAGAAAACTAAATATAATATTTTTTTAAAAAAGGCTTTTAATACGTGCTATAAAAAATATAGATTTTAAAATATATGCATTATTGTTGGGAATTTGAAAAGTAGCTACATTCTGAATAATTTCAAACTCAAGAATCTAGAGGTTCAGAGAGATTTTTTGAAAAAAGTACCCTTTGCAATATAATACAGTGGACGCCGCTTAATGTGTTTCCATCAGGACAAAAATGATTTGATAACAATAACTGAGTGATAATAATAAACAATAAAATTTTATTGCAGGAAAAAGCTGTACTTTTGCACATTAACAAATGAATATGCTGTCGATTTTTACAAAATACATTAACTTACGTGTTGTTGAAAATGTATTTCGCAAAATAATAATAGTAACAAGAAAAATATAATAAGAATCAGTAAATTTTTATCTGAAAAAGATAAGAGAATTTTTAAAATGAATTACGGATTGTTGATTTTTTGCTAATTTTAAAAATTTGGCATCTTTTTTTCTGCACACATCGACACAAAATTCGAGGCGCCTCCTTCATCTGAGCAACTAAATACCTTTTCTGACCAGTAATATCAGAATATAACTTACAAAAAGGAACAAATACGTAGTTTACATGAGCTTTTGTTCATTTAAGAAAAATATTATCTGTAACCTGATAAAAATAACAAAGTTTTGATTACAAAAACCGATGATTTTTTAATGTATTTTTATACAAGTGAACGGGACTTGGCGATTTTGATAACATTAAATGACATAACATTAACCGTGAGGACATAAAGCGACGTCCACTGTATGTGCATTCACTACTTTTTTTGCACACAAATAGGTTTTGTCAGAATAGATTTTTTTTTTATTAAGGGGAAAGGATGGGACATATGCATGAAACCTACATGTACACACTAGTTTTGATGTCCCGTATAAAATTTTCGAAGAAAAAGAAAGAGAGGGTAATTACCAGGCTGGTTATAAAAGACAAACTTTTAAAGATCAGTTTTTCAAACATTAAAAACATAAAAATAGTAAGAGTAGTCAGGGTTAAATGTAAAACTTAAGGCTCCATCATTGAATGAACCAGATTGAAAGTTAAATAATAGGGACATGGCATCTCAGATCTGCTAAAAAGTGAGAAAAAAAAATAGTGTGGTAAAAATATACTTTGGGGGCTGTGGTAGCCTAGTTGTTAGGATGTCGAGCTTCGGATTGGAGGATCTCGGGTTCGATACCCAAGCCCATACTTGCCAAGTTTACTGTTTTTAACGGGAGACTCCCGTTTTTTGCGTCTGTCTCCCGATCTCCCGTTTAACACAATTTTCTCCCGTTTTTTGTAATTTTTGCTTTAAAATAAATGAATGAAGCTTCAATCTTTTTTTGCTCAATGGACGGCACTCGGGATCGTAGTTATTTGCCGAGTAGTTTTTACGTAATTTTCTTGTATTTTGACGAAATTCCGTATTTTTGGTATTTTTGAAAAGTCAAAATTTCGGTTCCGCGAATATACGTAATTTTGGTACTTTTTCCTTTCTTTAAATGAGAAAATTTTGAAGCAGCATGCGTAGATACTTGCTTTATGAAACTTTTACAAATTAGCAGTAAAACTTCCGCATTTTGTCTTTCATATGCTTTCAAGGGTCAGTCCCGATTTTTTCAAAAATCCGATTGCATCCGCTTCGGTAAAAGTCCCTAGTTCTTGTGTACTATCTCATTCAATCTCTTGGACATCAATACCTTTTGGTTTACCATTATTTTTAATATTTTTTACGATTTAGCCTCTGTAGTAGAGGATTTGCACATCTCCTTTTGCCACACCTACTCGAAATTTCAATGAAATATTTTAGCCTTTTTTAAAAATTTTGGTGATCATTTAGTCAGTTGTAACTATTAATATTGCATCCTTATTAATAATCTAGTTTTTAAAATATTTTTTGCATAAAATTATTTTTTTTTTTTTTCATCCTCTTAGGGTTTGGCTTTTTTTTCCTTTTTGGTAATCATTATATATTGTTACAAAAAAATAGATGAATAAAATTTCTTCCTATTTTCATCGAATATATAACTGAAAAATGAAGTTTCGTCCAGTGCTGTCAAATGAAAATCTAGAGAACATCCTATTGCTCATAAAAAATAATTTTGCTAAAAAATGTTTCGATCAAACATTTGATGATAAAATTTTATCAAATACTGCTGTAATGAACATTTAAAAAAAATCTTCGTGTAAGTCAGTTTAATTGTTCTAATTAATCATTTTGTGTGGGGGGGGGGGGACGTCATTGAAAAAAATCTGTTCTTTTTTCCTCCAAGGTTGGCAAGTATGCAAGCCGCTGACATTTGGGGTACCATGTGTATTTGGGGAACCATGTGTATTTGCAAAATCTGCGACCCTGAAGTTTCGAGGGTACCGGTGGGTGGAGATTTTCCCTCCCCTTCACCCATAGGTCTAAAAAGGAAGGTGGCGTATTTGTGGTGTCACCATCTGTTGTCATTCAAGTTCATTATGAGCCAAGTCATACTTCCACCATTGGTGCTCAGCTTGAAACAGAAGGCACTCCTTTCTGCTTTAATTCAGAGTCGCTCTGTGAAGGGGAGCTTGGATATCCTGGTGGCATTAGAAACAACAACAAACTATAGTTTAAAACAACATTTGTGTTCCTGGTTTTTTGGATTATTTATCTTCCCTGAAACCCACACATCTGAGAGGAATTTTCAGATGTGTCTGCATGTTTTGAAGTATACCGTACTATTTCCATACTTTTATTTAAAAAACAAACCAAATTAGAAGCAGATTATACAAAATGAGAACACTGAATTTTTCCTGTTTGTAAAAACATACCCATTTTGTACTGCTGTTGCATCCTGTGTTAATACATATTGTAAATCAGGAGCACTTGCAAATATTGGAGTACTTTTCTTTGGATTAATTACTTCTCTAACAGGTAATGACACAATGCTATCAGCAATACTTAATTGTTCATCTGAAATATTAAATAAATTTTGAATTCAAATTGAAAAAGGAAATGGTTTTAAAAACTTTCCATTGTAAATGAATTACAAAGTATATGCATATAAGTCAATAACATAGCATGTCAAACATTTAATAAGGTACATTCATTATCAGGCCCGGGAAGTTGACCTAAAAAATCCCTGAAAATGCTCTAAATACTCACCAAAAATAACCCAAAAAAATTCCATTAAAGTTGAAAAATGTACTTAAGATCTGAGGTCAAAATTCCATTCAAGCATTTCATATATTTTTTTTTTTTTTTTTGAAAAATTATAATAACAATGTCGTTAAATGATTTACTAAAATAAATAAATAAAATAGTTAAAACAATACACTAATAACTGGTAGATATGTTTTAATAACTTTACTATCTTAAATGACATAATATCAATTCCCCTGAATAATTGAATGTTCTTTTACATTGTCAAAAACTGCATACAAAAGTAAGGATTTTGTTTCTTGAAAAACTTTTCAATTCAGACATAATTGGGGGTAAATATAAAATAAATAAGATCTCTTGCAGATCAATTTTCTTCATACTCACATAGTGTAGCTTCTCCAATTAACACACTAGCAACTTTTTTCAACGTCAAAAATACAGTTGAACTTGCTTAATACGAAATGCCAAAAACTCGCAAATTTGTTCATATTAGCCGTTATTCGTAATAACCATGAATGTGTAAAATTGTGTTTAAAAAAAAGCATTAGAAATATTGCATGTTTATATTTTTATAATAATTACTACTATTTATAATAAAAAGTAAAATAAATAGTGAAAACAAATGATTTATTTTTACTAATATACACTTTTAAATCTTACTATAGGGCATAGAGAAAAATTGAACTTATCTTTTTAAATTTAACAATTTTTGAAAAAATCTTTAATGGTTAGTTGTTTTTTAGGTACATTAAATTTTATAATTCAAATTTTTCGCGAATAGGTCAGAAATTTTGTTCGTCTTAGCCGAGATTTGTATTTTAGCATTCGTAATATGCCTGAGATATTTAGTGTAATTAAATAGTAAACCAAACTTAATGAACAAAATATTCGTTTTAGCCGTGATTTCGTATTAACCGTGTTTGTATCAAGAAAGTTCAACTGTACATTGTTTTCTTCAATTTGTCTTCATTAAGTTTGTGCAACAGATTTAATATTCTACCCTTGACCAACCTTTTTAAGTGTTTTGTAAAATTTAAAGAATGAACAAACTAAATTTTAGTCAGAAAATCAAAAAAAAAAAATTAGCTAAAACATAGAAAAATTCTCTGAAAATGAGAAAAGTACTTAAAAATGCAAATAATAATGCAAAAATCTTTAAAAAATCCTCAAAAACAGAAAAACACAGTGAAAATGCCTTATTAACTTCAGGGCCATGCTCATTACATTTTGCATAACAAATTTTATTATGTATAACAATCTGATCTTTAACTGTTCTTCATCAAAGAAAATCTTCACTTCCTCAAGAAAAAGAGCAGCATTAAATATTTTAGTAAATTTTTAAATATGATCTGCATTTAAGTAAGCAATTTTAACTGAGCTACACACGGACTGAAGTAAATATTATTTGATATAGTACTAATCATGGGAATGTGGATTGCCTTTCACAATTACCTCTTAAATTAGAAGTGCTGATGATCAAAGGTGACAATGAAATGTTTCAACTGGATCAAATCGAAAATTTACGGGTTACAGCTAGAGAGTTAGCTAAGAAAACAAGAATTAACGAAGAGTTAAGAATCCTTCTTAGAAAGCTAAAATTCAAGGAAAATTTAAAAAGGGATGTAGTGTCTGATTTCAAGAGTATGTTGCTGTTCTGAATGGGTGAATGGCGCGAGCTGTTGTTAACATGTAGGTTGTATTTCTGCTTTGTAGTTAGTTTGTAAATATGCATTAAATAGTCATATAGTTTAAATGGCTTCCTATGTTGTGCCTACAAGTTACTAAACCCACACTAACAACCTCGAAAATTGGAAACACGATAAACTTAAGTGTTTACAATTACCCCAGAGTACAAAATATATGGGCCAATTATAAAAACCCAACTTGAACACAAAAAATAACAGGGAGAATGAAATTCATAACTAAATGTTTTTAGCAACATTGCATATGACAAATAAAAATGGTTGAAACTGCTTACTTTGCGTTTTTAGATGAGCAGGAGAAGAAAATATAAGATTGCTAAAATTTCTTTGTTCACTGTGTCCTTTTCAAACAATGGTGATGCCCCCACAGTTGTTTTGAAACATATAATTCTCTTTTAATGTCTTCTCTATATTGCCAATTTATCACTCACCCGCAGTTAAGTTTTCAAACTCACCATAAGTGAAGTTATGAAGCTTGTTTACATTTACCCCATGTTTGCAATTACCCCATCTAACTTTACTTTCATTTTTTAACTGATATATGGCAAATACATTGCCTGTTTTATGAGAATGACTTATATATACATGTATATATATCATAGTACCCATCAAACTGCATATTATAATGCAAGCTATAGGTCACAATCCACACACAATATCAGAAAAATCTAAAGATAGTTGCCTGTGGAAGTTCCAAAAGTAAAAGAAAATGGGGAAGGCATAATGCAGTTGCACAATCTCATGGAAATCTGAATTTTTCAAAGCAAATGCTCTAAGTGACATCTAAGGGAGTTACACTGTTTTAATTTTTGGTTCTATTCTGAAAGAGCTATATAATTTGAAATATTTCTTTTACAATGCAAATAAACATATCTAATAATGTAATTTAAAACTTCACTTGTGATTTAATGATATTTTATCTTATTTATTTTGAAAATGTTAGTATAATTGAAACATTGTGGAAAACCTGAAATGAGGCGGTGAAAATCAAGAGAATGTAAGTGACCAAAAAACAATTTTGAGTAAAAGGCTTTCAAAGTTTGGATCTTGTAGGAGCTTTAATGTTAATTATTTTCTAAATCATGTTAGGAAACATCACCTGTTTATGCTATCACTAACATATCTCGCCATAATATAGCAAGCTTGGTGCTTTCCTTATCATTTGCACTAGTTATATCCAAATTTTCAATTTTGTCACTTACACCCTTTGCTTCTAAGTGCCTCAAATGTATTTTGTAGTTCTTTTCCTGTTAGTGTATAAAAGCATTGCAAACTGCTGATTTGAAAGATAAACACAGATAAGATATGTGAGATATACTGACCAGAATTGAAGCTACTGTTGCATAATGAGTTAAAGAACATATCCTGAATCCCAGTTTCATCTTCACTCTCATCTTCAATTTGAGGCACATCACTGCCTCTTCGTACATCATTCTTCATTTCCAAGTACAGTTTATAACATTCATTACACACTCTAACTTGTTTGCTAATTAAGAAAATGTACTTAGTTTTCGAATAAGACATGCATCTAAAAGAACAGAGCAATACATAAAATCCAAATACCTGCTTGATGCTGATAACAGCCAGTTATTTGAACAAGAATAGCAAAAAATTCTTCCACAATGCCGACAGTGATGCTGAAAAAAAGGATGTCCCATCAGCATTGCAAAAACATCAACAATAGCTGCATGTGTAAAGTTCAATGCAAAACTAAGATTTGACTAAAAAAAGTTCATTTTTTTTTTTCTTTTTTTAAAATCTAGATTTAAAGTTTTAATGCAATGCCATGCGAGTGATTTTCTTAATTTTTTAGCTCTTGCTATAGGCAAGAATGAAAAGTTCACTCATATTTCACTAATAATGTTATGTTTTACTTTTAGACAAGATTTTTTAATGCTCAGCAAAAAAAAAAATTACATTCAAAATGTGTATGCATGGAAAAATATAATTATCGCCCTTTCTCTTGAAAAATTAACTTGGGAAGTAATTTTTTCCCAACTAGGGAAATGCCTCCACATTGTGAAAAAAAGATTTTTTTTTCAAACTTTGCATAAACATAGCGTAATTCATTACTTAAAATTAGTAGGATTTTTTTTTTAATGGCACAAAAGTTTACTAGCTAAAATGTACTCAATATTTTCATACAAGCATTGCTGTAAATTTGTTTGGGATTTTTAAAAATATAATTTAAGCTCTAAAAATACTTGTTGCTGTCATTTGGCAACATTATGCAGTACACCACCTCCAAAACAACTAAACTTTGCCTTCTCTTTCCCTTGTGTTAGTGCTGATTTATGCATGGTATGTAACTTCTAATTATGGAAAAGGTATATTTTAAAGGTAAGGACAGGTATTTACTGAAATACAGGATGCACTTTCAAGTGAATCTTTTGATGATAATAATGCACTGACTGAACAAAACAGATTTTTATATAGAAAATGATAATGAGTATGACCATGTGAATTAGACTTGTAATAAGTTTTGAAATTGTGCAGTGTCTGCTTTCAACATCAAAACAGGAAAGTGTAGAAATAAATAAGAAGAAAGCGGAGCAAAAAAATATTTTTGAATGTCAGATCTTTGAAATAAAAATGCTATTACAGGACCTGAACTAGGAATTTCAAACAACAGTTGAACTCGCTTAATTCGAAATGCCAAAAATTCATGAATTTGTCTGTATTAGTCGTTATTCGTAACAACCATGAATAAGTAAAATTGTCTTTAAAAAAAAAGTATTTGAAATGCAAGCTTATATTTTAAAAATAACTACTACTATTTATAATAAAAAGTAACATCAATAGTGATAACAAATGATAAATTTTTACGAATATACACTTCTAAATCTTACTAGTACATTGAGCAAAAGTGAACTTACCTTTTAAAATTTAACCATTGTGGAAAAAATCCTTATTGGTTAGTTGTTTTTTAGGTACATTAAAGTTTATCATGCAAATTTTTCATGAAGAGGTCAGACATTTTGTTCATCTTGGCCAAAATTTGCATTTTAGCCTTCGTAATATGCATGAGATATTTAATGTAATTAAATAGTAGACCAAACTTAATGAACAAAATGTTCGTTTTAGCCATGATTTCGTATTAACTGTGTTTGTATTAAGAAAGTTCAACTGCATTATCCAATAAATTAGCCAAATTTTAAAAGAGTGAGCCATGGGTGAAAGTAAGATTATTTCAAAGGACGGAAGTTAAAATAAATTTCTGTAACTCCGAAAACATGCATTTGCTATAAATTTTGTTAATGCCCCCCCCCCTCCATTGCTTGTATAAATTATTTATCTCCCCCCTCCTGATAATAGATTAATATTAGCAATAACAATACTTAAGGGGGTATTCTAGTGTAGAATTTTGAAAAAAGATCCAAAATTTTTTTTTTTATTTTCAAAGTTTAGACATTCAAGAATATGCCATTAAAAGGATTTGTCAAAATTCCTATTATTTCATGAGTTATAGCCGTTTTAGTGACGTGGCATCGGTTCCAGTCCGACTGCTACAAGTCAACAAGAGACGGTAGGCGTTCCAGAGTGACAAAATTGTACAAGTAATAAAACCAATTTATGAAAATTTATCAGCTGATACTTTATTGGAACGATGTTTGGGTTCTGAAACCCAAAATAATAACGAATCTTTGAATTCCTTAATATGGACTTTTGCTCCGAAGCACAATCACGCTGGACCGAAGACAATCGAAATTGTCACTTTCTTCGCAGTTATTATTTCTAATGAAGGTTTTATACCAATATTAAAAATCTTAGATGTTATGGGAATAACGACTGGTCCAGAAGCTAATGCTTTCGCAGCGAGACGGGACGAAATTGAGCGCTCGGAACTCAGGACTTCAGAGGCGTCAAAGCAGGGTAGAACTGTTCGTTTTCACCAGAGAACATCGGAGAATGAGCATTTTGAAATAGAGGAAGGTTTTTTATATGCAGCAGGAATCGCCGATTAAAAATATGTAAGTATTCTGTACCATTCTATAAGTAAAATTGCCAAAAACTTGTCTCAAAACTTTGAACACGTTTTTCTCGAAACTACTTTTTTCGAGCTGGCGGTAAGGATATTTCGAGTTCTAATGGACCGATTTACTTCAAATTTGGAGAGGATGTTCCTTATACACCCCTTTATTGTGTGAACCTTGCCCAAAACTATAACTTTTCATTTAGTATTTTTAAAAGTTCGGAATTGTTAAGAAAACCTGCAAAAAAGAAAAAAAATTTCAAACAGCCGCCATTTTGCATAAAAAAATTTTTTAACTTGTCCAAGGTTCATACGATGGCCACATTCATAATAATTAATAATCCGTCTGTTTTTTATTTTTCAGATCACCAGGAGGGTTGGAATAATGCACGCCATGACACCCTCTTTTTTTCGGATCCCCCACTTTGACTGCTCATAACTCTGTCAATTTTTATTTTTTTTCTGGTTAATTTTTTTACGTAATAATAAAGTATCAATAAACAAATGATAATAAAATAGATGGTAAAAATATGTTTTGTTTCCTTTGAACAGCGCTTCAAAAACCGGGCGAAATTTATGCCTCTACACTAGAATACCCCCTTAATAATTATATTGGGAACTTAAGTCGAATATTTAAAAAACCCGGGGCATCTGCTACACTTCAAGTTTTCAATTCCATAACTTAAATGGCACAGTTTTCTCGACAAAAACATACATTTAAACCTAGTTACCTAAACCAGTCTTTCACAAAAATCAAATTGCATTTGTCTGAGTTAAAAAACTAAGTGCAGTTGTTTTTGAATTGTTTTTAATTACAACAAATAACTAACATGTATGCAGTTTTTGCATTTTATTTTTCTTCTAATTTTTTATCATAAAAAAATTGCAATTTAGTATACCAATATGTCATACAACCTATTTCATATTTAAAAATATTACATTAAATGGATGGATTTTCTCCCAAAAAATATGTTATATGAAAAAAAAAATTCCTTTTGATCAATGAAAAAATGATTCGATAAGAATTATAATTTTGAATATGTTATGCTTCAGGTGAAAACGTATGCTAAATTTCTCGCAGTAATGATATAATCCTAAATTTAAATATGACTTGTGTATAGCCAATTATTAAGCTAATAATTTAGAATAAGCTTTTTTAAATTTTTATTCTATTTCAACAGTTTATTAATGACTAAATCAAGTTCAGAAAAATCAAGAAAATAAATAAATTATTAAAATAAGCCATTCTAAGCTAGCATATTAAACAGCTTTCAAATTTCAAAATAATTGAAATGCTTGCAGGATGCAAAAGGATTGAACTCATGAAAAAGTAAAAAACTTTCCACAAAACATCTGTTAAGTGTTGGCATGGTTCCAAAAACGAGAGAGCTAGAGAATCGTACGAATACAAGTTAGGAATTGAAAATGTAGATAAAATAATTTATTTAATCTTCAAAAGAAATTGAATTTTTGTAGAATGAAAAACATTAAAATGACATTAAGACAAGTCATTTCCTACTCAGGGCTTGTTACTTTATCAAAAATTACCTGCAAAGTTATTATAGCTAAATAGTAACTCAAGGATCCATCTAGAACAAAACTCTAGTCATATTCATGACTCGACTTTTCCCAGCTGAAAAACAGACCTTTCAAAAGTTTCCGAACTCTAAAAGGAATCTTTTAAAGTTATTAAGGCCAAAAACAGAGCCTAGCTATCTACCGGTAAAAGATTTCTATTTTCTGAACACAATTTCGAATAAACTTACATACAATTATTATTTTACTTCTTCCTGTAAATTTGCAGTGTACTATAATCGGTACAAAAACGGGAAAAAATTCCTCTTTTTTTTGCGTAAGAAATGCATTGTCGCGCAGTTTGCAGCCTTGAATATAGAAAAACGGCGCTTTAGTATATTTATATCATAGGTTCCAAAGTTTAAAATCCAAGACAAACTTTCAGTTTCCCTGATTTTTGAGCATTTTTTTCTGAAAAAATGACTTTCCATAATAAATTTCAGTCACAATCGAAATACATGACTTTCCATTTGCGCGGATACCCTGAAAATCATTCCTAAGTATTTTAACAAAATTACTAAATTTACTATAATTAGCAACATTACATATTAAGCTTTTGAATGAAACTATATCGAAAAAATATTTATAACACATTTAAATCTGCATTAAAATACTTTAGTTCTAAGTATTCTGTCCTTTTCCATCTAACGATTTACAAAAACAAAAAAAAGACGGAAATCCGTCTATAGACGGAATGCTTTCACCCATGGAGTGAGCCCTATTTCAAAAGTTTTAATGAACTTTAATGATGTTTTTTTTTTTTTTTTTTTGCATCAGAAGAAAAAGTATAATTTTTCTAGCAAAATGCAATCACTTACTAATTTTTTTACTGATCGAAATTTTGGAGAATTTTGTTTGCCAAGTCGGAATTTATTTTGCTGAATTAAAAATTTTATCTCATTTGGTGTGGTGATGGCGAAATCTTAGCCCAGGCGTTGCTATTAAATTTTCTGGAAACCAGACCCATCGTGTAGGAGGGGTCAGAGAGGGGCAATTGCTCCTCCCCTGGTTTGAAAAACATAATCTATTTATATGTATGTGCATGTGTTCTGTTATTACAAGTTATGTTGAGTTTATATCTTTTGACTCCCTACCCCCCACAAAATTTTGGAATGACAGGCCATCTGGGAGGAACACTTCTCTTTCTGATGAGTTGAAAATTTTCCTGTACTATTTTGTACAGCGACATGTGCTTGACTGGCTAAAAACATTCACAAAAGAGCCATTTACAAAAACTGATCCTACCTTTGCTGCATTAAAAAAGCAGGCATTCAGTCCCTATATATTATTTCTCGAGCCTGTTTTTTGTCGCTCCGCAAGATCTTCCTTATTCCTTTATCAAATTCCATGATTTATGCCTCATTTTAAAGCTTATCTTTCTGGCTAATAATGAAAAATAGAACCACAATCTAAAAATATACCACTTCTCTTAAATTTGAGATTTAAAATCATCTAAGAAGAGGTCCTTTAGTGGATGCCAAATTGGTGTTGTGTATGGTGGTCCATCTGTTATCAAGTAAACAAATAAGAAACTCTTCTGTTTTTAATGTGTAGAAAACTGGACAGTTTTAGCTGCATTTGTGTGTTAAACTTATTCAATTGTTAGGCACACATTCATTTATATTATGAATGAGTCTAAACAACCAACCGTAACTATATTTTAAGTAATGGAACTGTTTTGCTATTATATTTTAATACTATATATACTAATAATAAAAATAATTACCATTATAAATACGATTATTTTATTATTTTGAATATCTAAATCAGTGCTTTCCAAATGGGGTGTCGCGTATTAGCATCAAGGCTGTCGCGAGATTGTAAAACGAATGAAGAGCTTATGATAAAATAATATCAAACATCCTTTTCTTGGTTCAGTGTAATCATAGATCACATAGTAACCCCGTGATCGATATGTTGATTTCTGCAATTTGTGCATGTAACTTCCAGTTATGGCGCTAGATGTCTCTATACTGCTGCTGTACATTGGCGCTCTCTATAGGTTTCTTGTTTTAACTAGTTCTTCGAGAGGCGACATTGGCCATTGTACATTTCCTGCAGTCTGCTTCTTTCTTTCATTCATGACATACGCCATTACCTACTTCAAAGTGACAGATTTAGGCCATAAATTTTACGGAACTCATCCGCAATAGATAAATTTATTGTCAGAAAGACACCTTTGGCAGTTTATGAAGCATCAGATGCAGAGCAACAGTCAAGTGGTGTGTCTGAAACTTCAGTAGTTATTGAACAACAATTAAATAGTGTGTCTCAAACCTCTGTTTATTCCTCACCAATATGCAGTAGCAAGAACACGAAAGTGAGAATGTATAAGGAAGAATACATAAAAATGGGATTTACGTGGTGTGGAGTTGAAGAATGTCTAACGAAGGACTGTGTGATTTGAGGAGAGAAACTTTTCAATGCAAGCATGGCACCAAATAAGTTGCTACGCCATATTTCAAAGAAACACAAGCATTTACAAAGAAAATGTGTAGAGTATTTCAAAGAAAGACAGAAGAAACAAAAGAGTCATGAGTTTATTAAGAAATTTAAGACTTCTGATAAAGCCCAAGAGGCCAGTTATCTTGTAGCTGAGATTATTGCAAAAAATACATTACTTCATGTAGTTGCAGAGAAAGCAATTACTCCAGCTTGCTGTGCTATAGTGAAGACAATGTTTGGCCGGTGGCCCTCAGTATGAAAGTGATATAAAAAAAAAATCTTTTGGCTGATAATACAGTTAGAAGACGTATCCAGGATATGTCCAAAACATTGAACATTCCATTAAAACTCAAGTTGGTGAAACAAATTTAATGTTTGCTATTCAACTGGATGAATCTACAGATGTAAGAGGACTTGCTCAACTCGTTTCTTTTATTTGTTTCATTCATGAAGTAAACATAGTTGAACAGTCTCTGTTGCAAGGAAATTCCCTTAACTACCAAAGGCAAAGACATTTTTGAAGTAATAAAGGGATATATGGAGAAAATGAATTTGTTGTGGAAGAATTGTGTCGGCATATGCACAGATGGCGCCCCTTCAATTACAGGCTCCATAAAAAGGTTCATCACACTGGCGAAACAATGTAATGAAAACATGATTACTATGCACTGCCTTCTACATAAACAAGCGCTCGTGGCAAAAATTATTGGGAAAGATTTGAAATCAGTTTTGGACAAGACTGTTGTGATGATAAATTACATTAAGAGCAGACTTCTCAAGTCAAGAATATTCGCTCAGGTATGTGATGAGCTAGGAACACAACACTAATCTCCTCCTTCACACAGAAGCTAGCTGGCTATCCCAAAGGCGAATACTCAGTCGTGTGTATGAACTCAAGGATGTAACGCTGCAGTTTTTTGAGCAAGAAAACATAACCGAGTTTGCAGGTGCATTGAGTAGCGAAGTCTGGAGTGCAAAGTTAGCTTTCCTTTCTGATTTATTTAAAATCCACAACAAGACAAATGCTAGTCTACAAGGTAAGGATGTAAATATCCTTACCGCTACAGACAAAATAGCAACTTTAATAGATAAAGTAGATGTGTGGTTGAGAAAAACAAAACAAAACAATTTTAACATGTTTCCATTAATGTCTAAATGTGCAGTCAGTGATGAAATACAACAATTGAAAGATAGGTTGGATGGATATTTTCCAACATTAGGTATAAACCAGTATGACTGGATAAGAAACCCTTTTGCGCTTTCCAGCACTTGTCAACTTTAACATGCTGAAGAGGAGGAACTGGCAGACCTGAAGAACAACCGCACTTTAAAACTTACGTTCCAGGAATCAGATTTGTGCAACTTCTGGATTTCTATTCGGCATGATTATCCTCACCTAAGTAGGAGGGCACTCTTCATTTTGCTGCAGTTTTCTACAACATATTCGTGTGAAAGTGCATTTTCTGTTATGACTAATACAAAGACAGTTAAACGTAGTAGTTTGAGAAAGTTAGATGAAGAAATGCGTGTGAATTTGTCTTACATCCCACCTAATATAAGACAGATTTGTAATGGTCATCAAGCCCATGTGAGCCATTGAATTCTTGATAGAATTGGAAAATTTTGTATCTGTGAAAAAGTGTTTAATGTATTAATTATACTGTACTTCCAATTCACATATGAAATAATTATTGCTTTAAAATACCATTTGTTATGATCAAATCTGTTTTATTAGTATCAGCGAAAGGGTGTCGCCATCAGGGAAAGTTTAGAAAGCTCTGATCTAAATAATAGGGGGGGGGGGAATTTATAACAGCTATTTGTGCTGATGTATTCTTTACATATCTTCTTTTGTACCAACACCCGTTTACTTCTTTCTATTCTCCTTCATAATGTCATTTCTCCTGAATTAGTGCGGAATTCCACACAGGTCGAATAGTTACAGTATGGGACCCCAATTTCGGAATCCCAAAATCCAGAAGACCAAAAAGCCGGAACTTTTTTTGCATTTCGAAAAAAATCAGCAGCTGAAAAAGAAATTAAAAAAAAAAAAAAAAAAATCAGGAAATGTTTTGCGTCTTTTTTTTTTTTTTGGAAATAAGCGTTTTAAAGAGAAGAAAAATAAAATGCAATGGAACATGTTTAAGATCGGAAATGTGCTGTTTTCAAAAAAAAAATTATTTCGCGATTTTCTGAAAAGGGTTCGTTTTTGCGATTAAAGTTTTTATTAATTGTTGCTTTAAAAAAAAAAAATTGGGAAATGTTTTGCCTCGGTTTTTTTAGAAATAGGCGTTTTAAAGAAAAGGAAAATAAAATGGAATGGAATATATTTAAGATCGCAAATGGGCTGTTTTAAAAAATATATATATTTCGCGATTTTCTGAAAAGGGTTCGTTTTTGCAATTAGAATTTTTATTAATTGTTCCTTTAACTCTGAGTTAATATCAGTAAATTATGCTTCTTTTATTTCTTGTAGTTCTCTAAAATTTAGTTTTCAAAATAAGCTCTAATTTTCGCGCGATACAGAACATTCGCGAAATTGAAAATCCGCGTTTTTCGCATTTTCCCGATAGTCTGATCTTTTACTACAATTTAGTGGCTAGAGAATATAACATCATATCAAAGTTTGACATAATTCTTTTCTTTTATTGTTTAGTTAAAGAGGTTAAAATAATATCGGGAAAAGTCTAGACGTTTCGATGCTTTGCGTCCGAATGTGAGCCTACTCCAACTTCGTTTTTTCTGCTAAATTTCGCAACTTATAGGCATGTATATACGGTAATAAAAATGCTATAAATGAGCAAAATGCTAATAAAAAGTTCCAGAGCAAATTATATGGGCTATAATACAACTTACAAAATTTTTTGAATGAGGACCCAAAATCCGGAAAATTTCGAAATCCGGAAAGACCGCGGCCCCGAGAGTTCCGGATTTGAGGTCCCATCCTGTATAAATATTTGCATTAAAAAAAACATTTGAAAGATCACAAATTTCAACTATTCCACAAATATTCAATCCTAAATATAACATTATGAATGGAAAAAAATATTAGTTACATGTAAGTACTTGTTCACTTTATTTAATGAAAACAAATTAGCAAGTAGGATTGCATAGTGATATAAATCATAAACATATACTATACCTTTCTAAGCATAAATGAGAAACTGCTTTTACAACTTAAGCAATTATTTGCTTCATAATTATTCATCCACCGATCTGATATCTTTGCCTTTTGAATAAAAGCCAACTGATCACTTTTTTTCCATAAAATGTCTTTTTCCCTAATTAAAACAAAACATGAAAATGAGAAGCTGGCAAACCACGTATAGTATAAATAAACATAAAAATTATTTTTGACAATATTATAAATAATCTGCATAAGTAAAACAAAGTTTGTGTGTTCATATGCATGTTAGTTGCCTCCTAGTCTGATGAAAAGATCTAGGAGCACAAAAGTTTAGTTATAGGTACCTCAGGTCAGGTTCTGATACCACCTCACTTTTTTCTCAAAATTCCAATTTGTTCTTTTTTATTCTAATTTTAAGCAACTAAAATAAGTACCTTATAATTTGCTGATTTAAAGGAGACATTTGCTCTCACATTTACAAATTTAATATTATTGAAAAGAGCAAAATTTTCGCCATTATATAATTTTTGTTCTATGCTTCTAAGTTAATGTTGATTAGGGCAGAAATTACAACTGCTTTAGAACTGCTCAACGGGCCGCAGATGGTTGATAAAGGTACTATTCTACTTCATCTTTATTCATGCTGTTTTATTAGCAAAAAAAAATTCTAATAATTAATTTCATTTTTATGCATATTTTGAGAATCATTAACTAGCAGCAGATGATTTTCAATTACTTTTTTTTGCGTTTGATTCTTATTTTATTTTTTTTGAGATTAAATATTTCTTTCACAAAATTGCTATTTTGCTTAAAATTTTAGGGACTTCATGTTCTAAGGGGAGTTTTTAAGACCTGTTGTCACTTTTTTGAGAACGATTTCTAGAAGGACTTTTGTTCGTAGTCTGATTATATTTCTTCAGGTTGTTGTCCTTGTTCCAAACTCGATTTTATGAGGAATTTGACATTATTTAGGAAATGTTGGATTTAATCTAATAAAAATATTTAGGTACTAATATCCTGTCTGTCATTATTGATTTTCTTATTATAATACAGATTTCAAAAGACTATTGTCCTTAATTTTATTCGGAGTTTTAGAAGGAAATGTTGATTTCATTTTGATGAGGACTTCTTGGGACTGCTGTCCTTAATCTAATGAGGATTTTTGGGCAGTATTGCTTTTAATATAATGGGAACTTTAGGGACTGTTGCTTTTATCCAAATAGGAAATTTTCAGGACCAATTTTGTTACCCATATTTAAATGGGGAGTATTAACTAAAGTTATCTATTTTTAAGAGAAAATGCTGAATATGTGTGTGTCTTGGGATTTTCCTTCTTCTCCCCATCAGGAAGTTAGTAGATTTTAACTCAACATTACATTAAATGACATTAAAAAGGTATTATGCTCAGAGAGGCCGAGCAGGAGGGCAAAATCTGCAAGGCCTTATCCTGGACGGAGAGGGAGCTTCAGCTAACAGAAAACAGGAAAGGTTTCTGATGATTAGGAGTTTATGATATCTTTTCCAAAACCATGATTTTGTTTACATAATAATTCACAATTAAAATATTATAACCTAATATAACGTTTTTACATAGAAAATGTTTTTTTTTTTTACGATGCTTCTAATATAGTGGTACTATAGAAGCTATGGGGCCACGACATTCCATGCATTTCAGGGTCTGTTTCTGTAACTAATTCACCACTGATCCTCAAATATGACTTGCAATCCTCATTATTCAGGGCACAATTTCGAGGAGGGAAAAGTAATGTTTTTTAAATTTTACTGAATTTCCACATGACCGATACATAAAATATTTCCTAATAGCACATAAAACACAAACTGCCTACATCAAAGTAGCAAGTAAATTTCTGAACATGCATAAGTGGTGAAAACTCAAGTTTTGTCGAAATCAGGTCAAAAGAGGTGTATACTCGATTTGTCACCCTAATATGGTAGTACAATACTAAACATTAGATTAAGACCAGCACTACAATTCACAAACTTAGTTTTTGGAGGAAAAAAGAAAGTGCGTAGTATTCAGATAACTTGACATAATCAGGGAAGTGATCAAGGACATTTTCTGAAACAATTTTATTTTTGTGAACATTTTTCAATTATGTGCTTACTGTGCATAAAAATTGCTTAACAGTGCAAAAAGCATAAAAATTAAACATTTCTTGGGGAGGGAAAACATTTTATTGAAAATGAAATCTGGTTTTATATGTGCTACATGAGCACATGAAGCTCTCCATTTAAAAAAGGAAAAATAAACCTAATGAATAATGAAAATTTTAATAATAGTTGTTTTTTTAATGCAATCTCAAAATAAAAATAACTTTTTTTGATTAAAATTTTTATGCAATTATTAATTTGTAGTGCTCTTTTGAAACATGTATTAAATATGATGAAAGGTATGGGTTTAACATACTGTAAATGAACTCTCATAATATATTCAATTAAAGAAAAGAAAAGAAAAATCGTACTTCAAGAGTTTCACTACTCTTTTCTGAAGTTGCTTTGAATCATTTTGCAAATGAATAATTTCAGATTCCAAAGTACTTTTATCTTTTTCATTGTATGACTTCAACTCTTCCAATTGACTTATTAGAAGATCATTCTTTGAACGTTCTTCATCAATGTGTGCAATAGACTAAAATTAAACAAGTACATTTATATACTTCAAGCTATATATGTTAAATGTATACTTTTTCTTCACAACAAAAGACCATTCATAAAAATGAAACATGGAATAAAAACTTTAACATACTTTTATTTAACTCAAGATTCAACTTTTTGCTGTAGTAGGTTTGCTTAGTTGCACAGTATTTTAAAATATTCAAAGCCATACCTTTTCAAGATCTTCACATAAGGCTGCACATTCTTCATCTCGTGACTCTAGAGATGTCTGAAGATCCTGAAGCTATAAATAAAATGATAATTGGGGATCATGTCTTTAAAATTCTATTCTTTTTACATTTATTTTTATTTTTATTTATTTATTTTAAAGCTTGTATATATGGTGATTTTTGCAACAGACTCTAATGTACTATTTAAAACCATTTTATAACAGGTAAAATTAACTCCTAACTGAGCAAAAATGAAATCTTTATGAACAAAGATGTGATTTTTATTGCAGCTCTAATTTAAAACAATAATTAACACAGTAAGAAGATAAGAGAACAAAAGGCATATCAACAATACTGAACATGCTACTGTCTGTTGAGAAAATTGGACAAAATGTAAATTTAATTACAAGAATTGAAAACATGGGAAAATACAAAAAGAGGGAAGGGTCATTCCATATCAAGTGATCCAAGGAATTTTACCTCACCCTTTTTGTTTTCTTTCAAATTTGGCTCATCAACTGTACCTCTCAAGATAATTAAAAATCCAAATTTTTAGATTTTTTATCTTGGTTAGTTTTTTAGTTATCAGGCTTTGATTTTGTAAAAAACTCACATTTTTACATGCATGCTTCAACACAAAACAGGCCATAACTCATCAACAAATAGAGATAAAAAGTTCTAGTAAAAAGCATTTTGAAGTATAATAAATGCAGTTTCATATGAAATGCATCATGACAAATTTTAGAAAATGACCTTAAAATTTAAATTTCTCGAAAAACGTATAATGATTTTTTTTTTTTTTTTTTTAAACTCTAATATTTCTGTGCATTTTATGTTTGTTTATGCAAAATTTCAACTTAGGGACTCAATGGGATCATATTTTCCCGAATTTTCAAAAATATTTGATTTACCAAAAAATGAATATTTTTGTGATTCAAGCTATTTTAACATGATGGTTAAAGAACCATCATGTTAAAATAGCTTGAATAAAGAAAGGCGATGATTTAGTTAGCCTTCTAAACACATCTATGCACGAGTGAACAAACATGGACATGTCTGTGCATAAAATGACCAAGTTCAAAATTTATTTTGGGGGGAGGGGGCCAACCACATTTTTGTCTTATCATAGCTATTTTAAAGTATTGTTTTCAAATTATTCAATAGTTATTTTTAAATGAACAAATTGACTTATTTTTTCCTGATTTTTTTTATTTCAGATATATTTTAATGAGATATTAATGATGTGAAGGGAAAAAAGTATTTAACTAAACTCATCTGAAATGGTGATGGAAGGGGCACAACTGCTAAAGTTTGCAGTTTTTGGTTGTTAGTCTTGATTTTCGCTTATGAGCTAGTATTTGACAAAGCAAGACAAAAAAAACTATGTAGCTTACTCCCCCCCCCCCCCTGAATAGGTTGTGGGTTACAAATAAAGTTGAAAAAAAAGGAAGCATTATAAGCAAAGACAAAGCTATTTGTTTTATCTACCTATATATCCTAACATTTCCATACCTCACCTCCAAAACATAAATAAAAAATAATATAAGAAGGAAGGAAATTTAAAAGAGCTGCAACACAGGTGTTGCAGCTGCTATGGAATGGCATTTCTATGCTACAGCTCATGGGAAAGGACTTTGTGTTGACTTTGGAGCGCCAGTGAAACGTTTTGCTGCCAAAGCTAGCCTTCAAAAACTGCATTCAGAACAAATCCTGACCCCAGTTCAACTTTTCAATTGAAGTGTTATGAGGCATTCCTTCAATTCAGTTTTTTTATGTAACTGTTCAGGAATATTCAGAAGAAAGAGAGTTATTAAAAGATAGATTTTAAGAGCACTACCAGTTGAAGGAACACAGAAGTTTCACAGCTTTGTTCCATTCCGTGAACATGAAATTACTACAAAAATGTGTACACATAGTAATAACTTTCAGAAACATAAATTCTTTGAAGAAAGTTCAAATGTATGACAAACCTGAAAGGGTATGTTGCATGTGAATATGATGAAAGGTGTTGACTGGCTGAAGTAATTTCAACAGATGGTACTTTTTCCCCTCACATCATTCATATCTCATTAAAATATATATAAAACCAAACAATTAATCAGGAAAAAATTATTATTAATGCATAAAATAAGTAAATTTGTTCATTTAAAAATAACTATTGAATAATTTGAAAACAATACTTTGAAATAGTTATGATAAGACAAAAATGTGTTTTATCCGGTTCTATCATCAACATTAACTAAATTAGCAGTGTTTTCTCCCCTCCTCCCAAATAAATTTTGAACTTGTTCATTTCAAGCACAGACATGTCCGTGGTTGCTCACTCATGCTTAGATGTGTTTAGAAGGCTAACTAAATCATCTCCTTTAAGGAACCATCATGTTAAAATAGCTTGAGTCATCAGAGGGGCCGAATGCTACGGATTCTCCGTAGTATCTACGGAAAAATACAAAAATTTGAAGTTAACTACGGATTACAGAAAGCGCTTGTTTTTCTACGGAAAATGCAATATTTTAGCCGAGTTTAACTTTTCCCGCTTGGCACGCATATAAAAAAAAGATTCACCTACAGTCGCCAAAACGAGCGCTTACTGACCATTGTTGGCATTTCTCACTACTTATACCTTGAAAACGGGAATCTTTACGCATACGAGTTTTTAGGCAAAACAGTAATTATTGCGTCACGCGTTTTGTCACGTGACCGGGCTTACGAAGTGATGACGCATCCCCGTTCTCCAATGTTCCAATCCGCCAGATTAGCATAAATTGTATGAGGCTTGGCGGATCTGGAGGGGAGCGGGGTATATAAGTGCGTGTTTCGTGATTCAACACTGACTATCCTTTTTTCTACTTGCTTGCTCGCGTACCGCGTCGCTCCTTTTCCGGAGCCCTTTTTTGAGGCCGTCAGTATTGGCAGATAGCTGCCATGCTTGACATGTTTTCCAGTTTGATGATTGTATTTAATCGTTAAAGAAGTGTTAGTGTTAGCAAAATATGCCTATTTTATTTTTATTAAAGTTTCTTGACGTTCCAAATGCAAAATGTTTACTTACATGTACGGGGAATTATCTCCAGGGCTCGGGGTGGAACTCGTTTTAAGTACCTATTGACGAACATCCCGACCTCCGTAACGTTAAAATGCCATGTGCTAAAATGTAAACAACTTTCACGGTTCTAACCGTTAAATTAACACTGAAAAAGAAAGTCAATTCGTACAGTTAACCTTTATGTTAATGTTGTTTATTTCCGGTGTGAGTTTGTAAAAAAAAAATGGTGTTGCCACTCACACGGAAGGATTGTTTGCTGAAGTTTGTTTCAGGATATTTCAAGCAGGGAAAATGCAAATTCACGAATGACGGATGGAACATTTCTACTATAAAAGCTTGAAGATGATTCCATCCGGTCTCTCTCTCTCCCTCTCTGCGTTTCTCCTACACGCTTGTGTTCTCAGCGATAAGCCTGCTGGGCTTCGTCTGACGTGCCGCGGACGTGCGGTTGTGTTAGTCACGTCGTCCACCATACAGGATGGTTTTTTTTTTCTGCAACGGGCCTGACGGACCTGAGGATCTATTGACTTTCCAAATGTAATGAGATGTCATACAACTAGTGGAAGATTTTTGATGTGTCTTAAGCTCTCCAGAATAGAAATCATCGAATGTATGTGAATGGAACAGTCAAGCCCGGTGCATGTTTATGAGGTATAAGATTTTATTTTTTTACCGTGCTGTGCAGCTGCGGGGTTTGTTTTATTAAATTTTTTCTATAGTTGTAATTTGTAATTTTAAATGTTAAAATAAATCTTTTGTTATTTTTAAAATGCTTTTCTCATGCTTTTACCAGACACTTAAGGCGAGGTCCACACGTTCCTCTGAATCTTATTTTTGGGACTTTTCCCTAACAGTTAGTTAACTTTTTTGTAGCGTTGGTCAAAAATCTTTGTTAGTCTACCATGTTTATTTTAATTACTTCACGTTCTTATATTTTTATTTAAATGTATTGTGCCGTACCAATAAATGTATTGGATGATTTTAACTTTCGTCAGTCTTCATACTTTAAAACAAACTCTGCTGTTTAAGAAAACTTTTAACATTTGATTTTTATCAACCATTCGTGGTAGTTCAGCGCTGCGAACAATAGGAGATTGGCGACGGTAGAAAGCTCAAAATTCCGGTTCTAACCGGTATTTCTCCCACGTGGAGCAATATTTACAGCAACCCTGTTCTACTCGGCGAGAGAGTTCGGGCAAAGCTCGGATTTTTTCGCTGACTTGCGGGAAGCGGGATACGACACACACGTGCTTTCAGCCTTTTAGCATTAGCAAGCAGTTGCTTTGCTTATTGCATTCTTCTTTCTACATTGCGTACGTCGCTTGCTCGTTTGGTTATTATATTAACTATTTGTTCCTAAATTAATCAACGAATTCAGTTAGAAATTAAATTTGTATTTTACTTAGAAAATTACGTTATTTTCTCCTTCCAGGGGTGGTAGAATTCTGGAAATATCGGAAATTTTATTTTGCTTCTTGACCCTAAATTTTCCGCCCTCATTTTTTTTTTTTTTTGCTTTAAATTGCAGCAATGCATAGTTCTTAATTGATTTATGTAGTTCTTTAAAATATTGTGGGCCTTTCCACGTGCAAGCAAGAAAACGTATGCGTTCTTTTCTTTACGCAATCTTTCTGCATCCTGTACAAGAATCGTATTTTTTCCATTTTAACTCTTTTTACAATTTAATTATGAAGTAAGTAAATAAAATTCCTTTTTATTTTTTATCAATATCTTACCGTTGCGTGTAAGTCGATTAGCAAATAAGCAGAACCCCCAACTTTCAGACAAATAAACAGAAACCCGCGTGTAAGTCGACCTTCTAGAGATAAAATCAGGAACGTTTTTGCCGCGAATTTTTAGACATACATGTTTTTAAAAGAAGGGGGATGAATTGTAATTACAATTGGAAATTTGTAGCTATGATGTGGAGTTTCATTTTTGCGATCGCGATTTTCTAAAGGGTTCGTGTTTGCTGTTAGATTGTTAATTGTTGCTTTTATTCTGAATCAATAAAAAAGAGCTTTTGGGTTTTAATTTCTTGCAGTCTTATTAAATGCAATAAATGATTTTAGTAATGTTTTCTTCATCATTTTGATGATTTTTTTTAGAGGAAATTGTATATCTTTTAATAATCCACACATTTTATTAAAATAGTACTCCCTTTTTGTACCATTTTCCTGTTGTCCTATATTTTATACATTTTCCATTGCAACCCCTGTTAAAATAATACTTTTTTCCATTTCTGTCTGAATTAAGTAGTTTTCATAAGTTTCAACAAGATAAATGACATTTCGTCTTATATGCCAAAAAATAGAGTACCTATGAAAAAAAATTCGAGGTTCAGGAAATTCTTTTGAAGGTTCTGGAAATGCAAATCCTTACTACTACCACCCCTGCCTTCACTGAAAAAAAAGAGGAATTGCACAAAGTTCAGTTGCAAAAGTAGTGTCACCCTCCCTAAATATTTTTTCTGGTTTCACCACTGTGATACTGTCATTACACATGGCAATGACTCTGTGTAACTCACAATTTAATTATAACTTCAGGGAAATTTATGGAGCCCAATCAGGGAGTTATCGGGGGGGGGGGGGAGGGTCTTGGATTCTATTGCCGCCAAGTTCAGCTGAGGCAAATATTTGGCTTTTAGGTTGAATATTGAGTAGTTTTTGCATCCATGTTTCTCCGGTATTATAAACTATTGATAAGCGCTGAAAACTACTGAAAATTGTTTAGGTTACTACTGAAAACTTTTAGATTAGAGTGGCATCTCTGAGTCATAAAAATGTTCATTTTTTGGTAAATCAAATATTTTTGAAAATTCGGCAAAATATGATCCTATTGAGTCCCCAAGTTGAAATTTTGCATAGACAAAGATAAAATGCACAGAAATATTTGAATTTTTTTTTAAAATTCATTATACGTTTTTCAAGAAATTTAAATTTTAAGGTCATTTTTAAAAATTTAAAATTTTTATGAAATTTGTCATGATGCATATCATATGAAAAACTGCATTTAATATACTTCAAAATGCTTTTTACTAGAACTTTTTATCTCCATTTGTTGATGAGTTATGGCCTGTTTTGTGTTGAAGCACACATGTAAAAATGTGAGCTTTTCACAAAATTAAAGACTGATAACTAAAAAACTACACAAGATAAAAATCTAAATATTTGGATTTTTAATTACCTTGAGGGGTACAGTTGATTAGCGAAATTTGAAAAAAATCAAAGAAGGTCAGGTAAATTTTTTCTCAAATTTTGGATCACTTGACATGGAATGACCCGAAAAATGAAAATATCAATAACCATATTAGTCCAGGTGAACTAGCTAAGCAAGAATGAACACGAGAAATCTCCCTGAACATGAGAAAAATGCGACAGACAACAAAATTGCAAAATTTTATATTGGTAACTTTTATCATATATCATTGTACTTTCATGAATAATGTACGCAAAATTGGATAACAGGCATATTAGATTTTAAAAAGGTGGACAAATTGCAATTGTCTTCAAAATATGTAAGTTAATGTTTTCTTTAACAACGTACTTACATAGCATTCCCAGAACTGTACTAATTATAAGTAAAGCATCTTTTTAAATTCCTCGGAAATGAGATGTAATGCAATAGAATCTCAGCAACTTGATATGTGTATAGCTCTGCCACCCTGATAATTTGATTGTTTTTCCCCTCGGGCTAGTATAATGCTATTTGTAAGTTAAAAAAGTAATTTGCAGTAAAAAAAATGTGTATACATAAATTCAATTGAGTCGACTACTATTTTCACTAGTCTATCATTATTTATCTTTTACTATGTGAGCCTTTGCCATTTTTTGTAATTTGAGTTTGTTGTTCCCTATATGGCATTATTTTACTGCCTTCTATGCTGACTGTTTGGATTCCTTCTCCTACCTTAGGAATTAAGCATCAAAAATGTTCTCAGGATATAGATAGGTGGGCAAAATATATATATCAATTTGAACATCTATCATTATGACAAGTGAATGTACTCTTTATGCTAAAAATAAGTTGTTGAAGGTTGTTGTGCACTTTTTATATTTTTTTTATCAAAAAGTCTTCAAAAGAGACAATACAGTTGCTCAGCCAGTCAGTTTTCATTTGTTAATGACTATTTTATTAAGTAATACTACAATTCATTTATTTTAAAAGAATTAATTGCACATTTGTTTAAAATATTATTTTTTCTCCAAAAATTAGCAACTATTAACAAATAGATATCGAAAATCAAGCTATAAAAATACTAAAATAAAATATACTAATTTAAGGTAGCCAATGTTAAATTAACTTCCCACTTACAAAATAATTGAAATGTTTATAGGATTCAAAATGATTGAAATCTCAAGCACGGCATGCAACTTTTAGCAAAGCACATGTTGGATCTGACATTTTGTAAAATTAATGAAAAAATAAAGAACTATAGAATGTACATGTGCACTGACAGAAAGTAGCACTGACAGAAAGCTCAATAAAATTTGAGTGCGAGTTGTCATAATACTTTGTTCAATGAGCAATTAAAAATTTTGATTTTTTTAAATTTATTTTTTATGTAGCTTCCAGTAACAAGAAGTGCAATTAACTGCTCTTTTATTTTTTATACATTTTAGAATTTAAAATAGCACTTTGGCACAGAAATTGCAAATTTAGACTTTCTTTCCTATTTTCAGATGTACCAGGTAATAAAATATTGGTGCCGATTTTCCACCCTTGCATTCCAACCCATGCTTCTGCACATTAAGTACTTCTACTTCTGCGTCATTATAACTAGGCTTGATTGAGACCCCCCCCCCCCCCCCACCTTTCTTTTAAAGGATTTCTATGCCCCAGGGAAAAACACCCAACTAAGCCTAACTCACATTAACCACTTAACGCATTTGCCCATGTCTGACACGGGCGAAAGTTACTGGAAAGTTTACCCATGCTAGGGTGTTATTTTATTTCTAATGCCCGTCTGAAATCCATTTACACTTTGTTTGTATAATATATTTTGCATATGTAATTTTTACCCCACCCCCTGCTCCCTAGTCACCCCCCACAACCTGAAATTGCAAAGAATAACTTACATTATACTATTTTTTCAAAAAAAAGTTTGTGCTTTAAAGGATTAATAATGTGTAAGGTTGCCAGAATTTGGAATTTCTAAACTGGGCAAATAAAATCCAAATCCTCACAAGTTATGTAATCTTTGGATTAGTATAATATACAGGCACAAGCCACTGTAGGAAGGTTTTCTTACTTCGTAAATTTGGGACATACAGTTATTACATTCATAAAAAGGCAAAATATAATAATAATAGTTTTTCAACTCAAAATAGTAATATTTTAAAACTAGAAATACGGAAGGGGTCATTTTGACCCCAGGTGGACTTTTTTTGCTGATAACTCTTGTATTTTTTCTCAAATATCTTAATCCTTTCATGACTTTTCCTAAAGCACTCTGCTGTGCCATAAAATAGTTTCCAAGAAAATCGCATTTATTTTTTTGCTTTAACAAAGGCAGGGGAGGAAACACATAAACTAAGGCTACTATTTAGCCTTTGTTTGCTACACATAAACTAAGTCTTTGCTTTAGCAAAGACCTAGAAATGTAGGTAGGGGTCATTTTTGACCCCTTTGAGGAAAAAGGATTACAAATACATTTCAACACATTATCTGAACACTATTTCTTTTGTAAACTATTTTTGTTAGTAACTGCTCAACAGAAAACAAATAAAAGAAAAAGTGAGTCTTACACCTGCCAGTCATTGGATTGAAATTTTCAGAACAGAATTTCTTGTAAAAGATGCTTTGGTGAACATAATGATTGTACATCGTTTTATCTAAGTATTTCGTTTTTTAATTTTGTCATTTTTTGGTAAAATATATTGCTTAGTTTAAGTGTTTTTTATGTAAACATACAAATGGTTCATAGAGCGAACGCAAGTAAAACCATAAAATTGATCGCAGGAACTGTTTGATCATTATTCCACTTCTGAAACTGATAACAGTCTAACAGATAAAATTAGTGACGAAGCATATTAGAATTAGTTCAGAATTTATTATAGTGAATGACCATGTAGCATAATCTAGCTGACAGGAAAGTAAAAATGGATCAATTCCTGCAAATTCCAAGTCTTGATATAATTAAGGATGCCAATGCAGAAACCAAAGAAAAATCAAAAGATGACATGAAAAATGCAGACAGATCTTTAAAACATGTTGGGGTAAAAAAATAAAAATGGTACTTTGATAAGTGCAATTCATACATTCAATAGTATTTACATCTAGAGAAAAGAAAACACTGGATGAGGTCAAGTTTTACAATTTCTGTAGTCTTCTGGACCAAATGACAAGGAAATACTCTGTGGCCAGCTCATGTTTTCAACAATATTTTGCACTTATCAGGTATAAATTTGTGGATTATTTATAAGGAAGTTACAAAAGAAAGTATCAGCAGAAGGGATTTTCATTGCGTTGAGCAAAACTTTGAGAAAGTTGTATATTGGGTAAAAAGAATCTTGTTCTCACCTCAAGTGGTTCGTGCATTTACAAGATTCAGTGGAATCAAAAGATAAAAGGAAGAAATGTCAAATAAAAAGAAATGCAAAGGTAACAAGATTGTTACTATTTGTGACAACTATAAGATCTTTGTGTAGATATTGTACACAAAAAATTAGAAACATAAGCTTGAGTACTAAGTGCTGCGTACACAAATAATCCATTTTATTTGTTTATTTATTCATTTGTTTTTTTTTTCGCTCTTTGCAAATGATAGTTCACACTAAAAAAGTTAATTATACTTGGATTCAAATTATTTTTCTGCAAAAAATTGTTAATATTCATTCATTTTGTTGTTTATGTTTCTGAAATGCAACTCAATCTAACTGAAACAACAATGTTAAATATTTCAACAGAATTTGTAAAAGATTTAAATCATTCGAAGCTACCTTGAAAATCCCTATAGTCTTTAAAATAAACTTTAGCTATTGTAAAGTAGTTTATTTTACTACATTTTTACAAATGCATAGCATTATAGTGGGAACTAATTAGATTTCTTTTCCGAGGGTCCAAATTATCCCTTCCGTAATTCTAGGTATATAGAGACCGCTGTAATTCTAGTGTTAAGCAGAAATAATTGATAATATTACTCTTCATATTTTTCAAGCTGTTTTCCCATTTATAGTTATACAAACATTTTAATATTCACTGAAAAATATTATGATATTAAATTTAATTAAATTATTTCATCTGCTCATATTTCAATTTAAAAACATATTAATAAAATAAGTGAATCATAAAGGCAAAGATTAGACAATAAGTTTAAAATATTTATGAAATCTCATAGTATTTTATTATTTTTTACCACTTACTTCTTCCCATTGATGCTCCTTTTCATTTTCGCGCTCTGTGCGGATTTCTGCCAGTGCTTCTTCGAGAGCAAGTATCAACTGCTCTTGATCAGTAACTTTTTGCTTCATTCTTTCTAATCCATCATTCTGTTCACGAAACTCCTGGAATAAAAAAATATAATTTTATTTTGTATTATGTATGATACTTTCAAAGCTCTTTATATCATTCATTTTAAAAGAAATTAAGCTTATAAAATCTCCTAATTATACAATGCACTAAAAATCCTAAATTATACAATGCACTGTAAGATGTAAAAATTTTGTTCCTGATTTTTCTTTTCCCTCCCCTGAAATCTAAGTTTAAAGGTGGTATTTTTCAAATTTGCAACTTATTACGGGCGGGGGGGGGGGGGGGGGATCACAATTATGTTTTACAACTACAGTTTTTTTTCATCTGCATCGAAACAAGGTTCTGACCACAAAAGATGCATAAGAGAAAGACATACAAATAAAATGTATATTTATTTTAAATCAAATCAACTTTAAACATAATAAATACAGGGAAAATGCAGAAGTAATAGCAACTTTCTGAATAGTATCTTTATCCTTCAAAATTCTTTTCAATGCTGCTTCTAGGATGCTAAAACACTTTACTAATGTTTTATGGATATTCAGCTTGGCCAATTTGTAACATTTGTTTTTAATAAAATAAATATTTTGATTCCTTGGTCATTTTTTGAGAGTGATAATCTTGAAGCCCAACTCATTCAATTAAAATAAAGTCGCAAAGAAAGAGATATATTTTTTAATTTGTCACTTTGTGCACCAACAGATTATCATAAAAGGTTTGCACTTGACTTTGCTAAACTTTGTGTAAAAACACCAATATCAAGCAAATCTATCTATCACACATATCTTTTATATTTATACGCAAAATATAAGCATTTATTATCAAATTCTTTCCCCTTTTTAAAAACAAATAGGATGCTTCATTTTTTCATTTAAAAAAATCAATTTGAACTTCTTTAGAAGATTTCGCCAATTCTTTAGTTTTTATGAAAATTTTTGATGCTTTTTATAACTTAATTCTTTTAGCATTCTGAAATATTTAAACTTTTCTCTTACTTATTTATTCTAACAAGCAATTGGAAAAAGGCTGCAGTTTGGTTTTCCTTATCTATTAACCAAACAAAGAAATAAAAACTCATTAGCCGAGACAACTGCACCCAAATGGACTAATACCAATGAAATGTGGGCAGAAAAAGAATTTGGATGGGTCTTTCCAAAGCAGGGGTGAACAAAAAAATAAGCATTAAAAGAGAGACATTCATTTTGAGCACACATTCAAAATGAGTAACAGCAATGTTAAAGGGTGCAACTTTTTATTTGCCCTTTAAACTATTATTCCCAATAAATAGTGCAAATAAAAGGGTGGTATAAATAAAAGGTTAAGAGGCGCCGTTAAAGGGCACAAATAAAAGGTTGTGCCCTTTAATGTTGCTTTTGCTCATTTTGAATAAAAAATAAGTACCTTTTGTCAAATCAGATTTATGTAGGTGGAAGGAACTTAACTTGAAAGGGCAGGGCGATGCTAACTGTTATCGCTAGAGTTAACTGAATTGATAAGGTTACTAACAACTTATATAATAAATCTTTAAAAAATTTTCAAGAAGTTAAGAGAACCGAACAAGAGAAGAACTCCAAGAAGTTAAGAAAACAGAAACATGTAAAATATAATCCACTAAATAAAGAGAATGAATTTCAAAATATTACTTTTAAAGCCCTTTCGTATTTCAGTGCTTCAGTGTTAAGTTGAAACTGAACAGCTGCTACTTCATGTTCTGTAGAAGCTTTAGTTAATAACAACTGCTGAGAAGTATGATCCAATTCAGTTGAAATTATAAGATTTTTCTTCTCCAATTCTTCTACTTTCTGTTGTAACATGGTTTTTTCTTGCTCTAAAGTGCTTATTTGTTCTTGAAAATCAGCTGACACTAATGAGATGCTAAAGAAAAAATATATATGAGCATATATATTTGACCAATTTAATATCTGAGTGTTTGTGTGTGGAAATACTATACAGGAGTAAGAGCTAGAAATACACATAGAAAGTGTGATTATTTATTCCAATAAATGTTGAAAGAGGTTTTTTTGTCTGCCAAAATTACATTATACAGTAGACTCTCTATAATTCAAAACTCAAGGGACCTTGGAAAAAGTTTGATTTATTAAAAAGTTCATAATTAGCAGCGTAAATAGCAGAGTTCATAATTAGCAGTAAAAAAATTGAATTAGCGAGGTTACAATCAATTTTATGAGTATTACACCTCCAATCAGTATGTTTTGGTTACAGCATTGAGTAAGCCACTTGAATAAGGCCACTTCGGAGCCCACTTACATTTGTGAATCTACAGGTATCCACTTTCAGGATGGATTGTAATAATGGCTTTTACAGCAGACCAATTATGACTTTGAATATATTTCAAATGGAAAACAAAATTAAAGATTATTTTCATGCAGAACAAATTAAAATTAAAGGATGAACATATAAACATGTTCTTATTTCATAACTTAGTAGTATTAAACTACATTCCATAGAAGCAACAGATAATCAGCAATACTGGGGTACTTATGTTAAGAATCAAACTGAAGGGTCACAAGGTAAAACGATCAACAAGCATTTTTTGGCAAATTGAGTTTTCATTTCATTCAGGTTGCTTATTATGTACAGAATGCACATGTGATACCATTTAGGCAAGAAATATGCCAACAACCTGCCCATTGATGACGCTTCTGACCTAATGAGCAAAAATGATCAAAGTGCAGAAGTTGAAACTTTAAAAAGGTAACCTGAGAATTAAAAGATTTGTGACATTGAGTTTACAGTGCATACAGGTAGCTTATTATAGACAGAATGTCATATCATAAATCGTTTAGGTAAAAAATATGCAGAAGACCTTTGATGACGGTTCTGACGAGTAAAACTGATCAAAATCCAGAGCTTTAAAAGCGTAACTTGGGGAATTTAGATATTTGTGACTATGATCATTTTTTCCTGTGACCTTTCAACTGATATCTTAATTTTAGACAATGCTATTATGCACGGAAAAATTTGTATTTTTGAACTTCTAAACCAATTCACATTAGTTATTATTTTTAATTTGTTGATGAAAAAGTGCATAAGTTTTTAAAAAGCATGCGCACAATACTACAGTAGTTTCCAGCAACCTTAACTTCAATAAATAATAATTTTCTCATTGAAAGTAGAAAATATTTTGAAATTATTAAATGACTTTAAGTGGAATTTATTTATGGATTCTATAAATAGAAAGCAGACAGGGACAAAGTTGTAAGCATAAAAGTATTTCTGAGACAGTTTGCATATACATCATCTAACGAAGCAGAAATAATTATCTAATACTTGAAAAAATATTTTTCTTTCAAGCTCCTAGTAAAAAAATCAATTTTTGTAGCATTATTTCCAGGCACATTACTTTTCAGGCACATTAATTATAACTAGGAGTAATTGTAAAAGTAAAAATTATCAAACAAGTTTTCTAATATAATAAATGAACCACATTCAGTCAATCATATAAAAAGAACAAGTTACTAAACTCACCTATTATCATCAGAATCAAAATGCTCATCTTGAATTTTGAAGTGCTTGATACTTTTTTCCAAGTCTTTTTTTCGAATTATCAATGAATCTACTTCAGTCATGGACACATTGGATACATTTTCTATATTCAGGTTTTTGTTATCAGATAATAAGTTAAACGAATCAAATGCTGAAAGGGGAATGCAGCTTTCCTTGTCAAAAGCACATAAGATATCATTGTCAGTATCAGAATTAAAATTAATTTGCTCAGGTGACCAGTGTTTGCCATCATATCTTTGTGTTTCACATTCCAATGAAGAGGAGCATTTATTATTCGATGGAAAATTTTCATTTTTTTGTTCTGTCACAGAAGCAGCTATATATGAACTACAATTAGAATTTAAACTTCCAATATTTGAGGAAAAAGCAGGACTGTTAGCAAAATTATCGGAATCAATAATATCTTCACTTATTTCTTCACCTAAGCTATCAACCAAAACCTCATCTATATTCTCACATTGGTTCAGACTAGAATAACAATCAGAATCACAAGTAGTTTCAGTTCTCTCAATTGTTTTGCACATGGCCTCCAATCGATTGTCGATATCCTGTCGTTTTTTTGAGCCTTGTAAAAGATTTGAGTATAAAAGTTGGCACTGTTCCTCTAAAATGTCTAAACGACTTTTCTTAACAGGAATTTCAAATAGATTTTTATTTTCATCGCTTGTCACAGATATTTTGTCATTCTCTTCAACGGAACTACTTTCATTTAGTGAATTTATTTGCAAATTATTTTGATCATCCAAACTTTTGTCATCATCAAAGCCACTCTCTTCACTTGTTTGCTTATGTCTCAAAACAAACTCTTTTCTTAAATTTTGCCATTCAACTTCAGATTTAGAGTTCTTAATTCTAACAAGATTCCAATCTTCTCTAGTAGTTTCAAGCTGTTTTCTTAACACAGTTAACAGTTTTCTTTTCTCTTGCAAGTCATATTTCAGTATACCTTCCGTTGACTGTAGTTTTTTGTGCTGTTCTTTCAAGACTGAAACAAGGTGCTGAGCTTCTTCGATTTCTCTAGTAATACCTTTCAAATGCAGTCCATGAGCTTGTACCTTACATATTAAATTATTATTTAACTCTGTTGAAGAGCCTAAACCAATTTGTAACTCATTAATTTTTGCATTAAGATCAGTTAACTTAGATAGTGAAGCTTTAAACGTATTTAAAATCGAACAAGATGAATCATTTGAACTTGTCTCAGGATACAAAAAATTACAGAAATTTTCACAATTTGACAAGTCACTATCTGGAAGAGATGCAATAACATTGGATTTTCTTTCATCATACATTTTGAGAAAACCATAAGACCGAAGTAAATTGTATAATTTAAGCATATTTGCATGCAAATTTCTATTTGAATTTAATGATGAATTTATCTTTTCTAACAAATGAGTTATTATCGTACATTGTTGAGTAGCCAAAGTTTCTAAATCACTAATGTATTTCTTTTCGTAACAATTCGTATTTTTATCAAAATTATGAAAGACACACAAAAGAGCATTTTCTAAAGAATCCCTAAGATCTTTTAACTGAGAAAAAGATGAAGTCAATTTGAAATTTGGCCTTTGCAAAAGACTTGGTACAGAATCAATAAGTTTTTTCATCTCAAATAAAACATTAGATACATTTTCAGGGAAAAGACTTTTTGCAGAAATGTTTGATTCATCAATGTTATTTTCAATAAAACTTTGCTCCATAGAACAATGTTCTGAATTTGCAGTGTTAAACTGCATATCATTTGATGGTCTGACTTGTTTGCTTTTCTTAAGATTTGCAAAGCTTGATGTAAAAACACATACATTTGGAGAAACATAACTAATATCTGAAAGACTAGAATATTCTGGAACAATTTCTTTAGAGTATTCACTATTTAAACCAAATAAACAACAGTCAGAAACTGATCGCCTCAAATGTTGGACATTTTTTCGTGATAACTTATTCGGAAATAACATATTACTAGACTTCAATGTGGCTATTGATTCAACTCCTGCAATTAATTTCTCACTTTCAGTTTCAAATTCATTAATATTGTTTAAACTTGCAATGCGATTTTCTTGCAAAACTGTACACCTCTTTTCAGAACAAAAAGGAGAAATTGTTTCATTGAAAGATACCTAAGGATACAAAAGAAAACATTTTAGCAAAAGAAATGTTACAAACATACAAGTAAAATGTAAATTAGTTTTCACATTCATAAATAATACAAGATAAAAAGAAGTATACTCAAGAAGATGAGAAAAAACAAAAAAATACCATTTGTAATAAACTACATTTTCACACTGATAAGAGAAAGAACTGTAGCTAACTCTCTACAAATTTTAAAATTGCCAAATTTAAAAATCTACAATACTCAAAAGTTTGAAGAAAAAAAAAGTTGACAGAATATGGCTTTTACAGGGTGAAAGTAAAGATGTTTCAATGGCACCAACAATACTATGCATATTTGATGTAACTCAAGTTCAAAAACCAGCTGAGTGCAAAATATACTATATATTTAATGCATAAGAAAATATCAGCTAGAGAGGAGAAAGAGAAAAAATCCCTTCCTATTAGTAATTTCTAAAAAGCTATGCATGAAAGTGTTTGGAAAATAAACTTTGCAACCTAAAATTTTAGTGCGTTGTGGGAGGGATTTTTTAAACTGATAATTGAATATTAAGTGGAACTTAAGACATTTCTTGACAACCATTAACAACAAACATATATATGTTTATTTTTCATATGAAGAGAAATAGAATACCAATCATTCTTTATTTAATATCTCAACAGTTAATGAACATATGAAGTTTCATAGGAAAATACCTACCAACTCTGGAGGATCTTTGGAATCTTTAATGGTCAATTTACTTATTTGTGACTGCAATGACTGGTTTTCTATCAGCAGGTTATCTAGCTCTTTCTCCAATTCCAATTTTTCCTTAGTAAGAAAATCATTTTTCCTCACCAAAGATTTATTTTGATCCGACAGTTCTTTATTTGTTTCATATAACTTACAATTTTCCTCTTTAACCTAAAAATAATGTAAAAATTTGCACTGAATACATATGTAACTTTAACATCATTTAGCATACATAAAAGTAAACATTTGAAAAACTTATTAAACCAAAAACTGCCTCATAAACAAATAATAATAATAAACAGTTAAAAACAATTGATTACGCAAATAAAATATTTTTGTGACATTTGTTTACAGTAAACTTTTCACATGAGTTGTGGCATACCCAGTTGAAAAAAGAAAGAAACGTAATGATAAAAATTATTTTTCCTAAATAGAGATCAATTAAGTAACACTACATAGTTTTGTGCCTACTACACAAGTTCTATTTGATTATTTATGATCTTTAATGTCTTAGAATTTTCAAGACTCATTTAAAAACCTTACTCTTTGACAAACAATGTTGTACAAAATACATAGAAATATTTAAGAATGATAGAAACCTGTCTATGTGTAATCAATAATTCATTTCAGATTTTAATGCTATTACAAGTTGCTAAATTATTCAAAATAATTAAAACCAGTTTAATCATACACACAGTTCAATTTCGTCAAAACACAATTCAACCCTTCATGAACCATCTCCCCTTTGATTCTAATTTGCTCAAGACTGTACACATTAGGCTTTTTAAGTATGGAATCATAATATAAATTTGAAAGTACATTTGCAAACCTAATTCTTGTGTTATAATCTTTATGACAATATTTCTAATTGTAACAAATCTCTATTATGACCATTTGGTGAAATAATCTGACTGGTTAAATGTTTAATTGGATTAAAACGTTTTTAATATGGGACATTTTCATTTGAAATAAATTAGTATATAACTTTTCCATACTTTTAAATTAATTTGTTTTATAGGATTCTAAAATAAATATAAACACTTTTATAAAAACTTTATTATCAAACATTTAGTGAATAAAAAGCAGTTTTTACTCCCAGGTGCTCTTTTCAGAAATTATTCTTTGATCCACCCTTCATGAAGAATATTAATAATTCCAATATTTCCCTTTATTCTCCTCAAAGCAGCTGAGAAAAAGAAAAATTTACATCTTTACTGCAGATTACTAGCAACAATCCATAGTTTTACATGAAATTAATTTGTTAAATTCAAAGATGCTGATGCTGACCTTCTCAAAATTAACAACTTGAATCTTGTGACAGTTCAGTACTTTTATATTATGTTCTTTTAGAATACATGTAGTCCATGATATGCTTGATGTCCAATTTAATGTTTTATTTTTCAAATTGTAATATAAAAGGAAAAGATTACAGAAAATATAGCTTTGTCATACATAAAAAAGTTGAAAATAAAATTAAAAAAAGCTTTTTGAGGAATGCCATGATCGATATAATTGTGGCCTGGGTACTGGTTTTCTTATAAGCTAATGTGGAATCATCATACCACTTTTAAAAATAAAACAGTTAAAATTCTTCCTGTCAAAAAATTTTAGCTTTAAATTATAATAAAAAAAATTTTTACAAATACTTACCATTGAAAAGGACAGAGTATCATCTTTTTTTTGAAATGATGCAGCATCTGATCCATCCCCATAACTTATACTATCATTCTGTGCAGATAACATAGTTTCATATAGAAATGAAGTTATTAAACAATTTTTGATAATGAATGATTTTAAAAATACAAAACAATCAAACATACTTGTGATGAGAAACTAAGCAGACTAGAGGCACTGTATTTTCTATCAAGCAATCCATTGTTTTCTAGTGTAACAAAATGTTTCCTAAAATAAATACAATGAAGGCAAATATTTTAAAAGATTTCATGGACTTCAACATATTCTATTATCTCAAAGTTTGTAAAAAATTCAGAATTCTTAGTTATTTGAATGAACACAAAACCTTAATTATTTTGAAAAGGATGTTTCTATGTATTATAGGGAACATTTTTTTATGCAAGGAAACATTGATTATATAAAACTCACTTAACATGTATTAATTTCATTTAAATACAAATTTTGGGGTAATTTCAGTGAAATGTTAAGATAATAAGTACTGCCGCATTTGCATCATCATTAGAGTTTTCATCTAAAATCCGTGATGATGCTTCTTCTAATGTAAGATATTTTGTTCTAGGCATTTTTTACAAAAAGGAGAAGAGAATCTTATTCACACATCCAAATTGCACAGAATAGAAACGAAATGGCTTCATCCGGAAATGAGTAGAAACATTTTACCCCTTTTCCGCTGACGTTGCAGGAGCGCGACACCTGTCTTTGCTTCCCCCTCCTCCCATATACAAACAGTTGATTTGCAGAATATGCTGATAAGCTGTGACCTTGAAAAGTATTTTACTTCCAAGCCCTATATTTTGTTTTTTAACAATCTTTCTAGAAAAATCCGAGATCTCAAATTTGGACAAAAAAATCAACAAAAATAGCTCTTGCTTTTAGAAGCAAAAAAAATTTTTGAAGCATTTTTTTTTCATTGCGGCACTTTTATTGATAGTACTAAAAATCTAAAACTGCAATTGATACAAAAATAACTTTATTAGTGAATTTTTTATGATTTTTCCTAGTAGCCGTTGCGTCAACGCAATACCAGCGGGTAATGGGTCAAAACAAACAGAGGCTAAATGAAAATTAAAGTACAGCAGTACTAAATGCATGAAACCACTGTTTGATAAGGTTAATCTAGAACTCATCTGTAAAGACCAACAGATTTAGTTAAAATGATTAATACTAAATATTTAAAAAGATCTAAATTGGGGATGAGAGTGGTAAAAAATCAAATATACTGAAACCAAAAGTCTGAAATTTGATATATAAGTATATAAATATTTTGCAAGATAAAACAAGCATATAAAGCAAAATTAGTTATGCAGAAATAATCTTTAAATTATGCTGCATGGATGCCACAATTCCTCATTTAAATGCAAACAGGATGAGAGTGTGACTTAGAAAATAACTAAACTGAAGTAATAATTATTATTAATAAGTAAAATAATAAATATTTTGACAATAAAATCCACATCAGCTTTTTATTTTCCTCCTTGTTTTAATTGGTTATCAATTATTACTGAAAGATAATACTCTTAATTAATTTAGTTCCTATATAATATTCCAAATTAATTCATAGTACATGACAAAATAATTTACAAGAGAAAATGTTTGTAAGAATTAATGATTTGAAAAATTAAAACAAATATATTTAAGAATGAAAAACATGTAGGGGAAGGTGGGGCACATTTGGCACCCCCCTCCCTTGTAGAACAGCATTATTTAAAATTATCAAGGTTTGCTGACATAAAAGTAGATGAGTTGATATTGAAGTTTTGGCATCATGAACAACTTTCATCAGGTTATGTACTTTGGATCAGTGTTTCTATAACTGTAAACAGCCTCATATGGTAAGTTTTTTCTAATACCCTATTTTCTTGTTTTATTACATTTTGGTTCTCAATGTATTACGTAGGCTTTCTTTGTTTGGTCCCAATGTGTGATTCAGTCAAGATAGTACCTTGAGCTGCAGTGTGAATGTTTTTATTTATTCAAATTTGCTTAATAGATATTTAAAGTTTTACCCTAGTTCATGCCCAAGGGAGTTTGTACAGTAGACTTTGGGCCACTTAGGACAACGTCAAATCTTGTCCAAAACTTAACCAATGTCCAAAGTGCCCCAACTACTAATACACCTGTTCGTATGGGATCATTCACAAATGATGTCACACTTGGAGTGAGAGGGGGGTTGAGAAATTGTGAATATTTGTGAAAAAGGCAGGCCAGTCATTTGGACGATTGGGGGAGTCAATTGCTGACTTTTAAAAATGCATTGTATTTACACATGTGTTTATGCATTTTTTTGTTTTTGACCTATGATGTGCATTGAATATGCCCTTTGCCCCGCCCCTGGAAATTTTTGAAATGAAGATGGGCCTGGACAAAGGGAGGGGGTAGCAAGAGTGTGACATCACACATTTTGGTTAAAATAAAAACATTTAAAATAATAAGACTAAATATTTTTATAGAATTTTTGAATTTATTTTGCTTTGTGTTTTCATTAATTTCATTGTGTAAAGAAAACATCAATGCTGATTAAGGTTTACATTAACTTCCAGTTAAACAATTAAATTTAAAAGGAAATTTTCTTAGGCATTTACACTTTTAAGACGAAATAGTGCAGGGGATTTTTACAGAATTCGAACAATTAATATTATTTACTTGTATATACTAATTAACTTTTCTCTTGTAAACCTTATTTCATTTTATACAAATAAAATACAATCTAATCATTAATACTAAAATCTCAAACATCATTAAAAGTTCAAAAATAAAATTAGATATGTGATCTATCACATATTGCTTTTTTTCTGAGCTGCAGGTATATTTTCTTATGTTACATAGCATGACATATGACAAGGGGAGTATGTTGAAGTGTGACATTTTGAAACAAAGTGGGGGAGGGGAGACGAATATATTGAAAAAGACGTGTGACATCACTTAGGAATTATTATTTCATTCATTTAAAACTGTTAAGATTTAACCATTTTCATCAAAGATTGATTCCTTTATTTTTGTTATTAAACATTTACCACCTCCCCAGATGCACTGAGATCATTTGCATCAAAATTTTAAAATGTCATTTATGATACAAATTTAGACATTCTGATGTACAAATTCTTTATTTAGATGGTGCAAAACTACAAAAGTAGAACTCAAAGAACTACAAATGAAGACTTTGAAGAGCAAAAATTTTTACTAGCTTCCAACTCCATCCTTGTATGAGATTATGTTTTAGTCCAATTTTTGACAAAAAAAAGTATTGTCCACTATGATTGGGAAATCAAAGAGCTCTATGATAGATGTGAATATAGTGTCAGTTTCCTGAAGCAGCTTAAAGGCACCAATCATTTTTATTTCTCAGAAGTTGATGATTTGTATAGCGTAGAGCAACATAACGTTCTCGCAAATTGTGGGTTTCAAAAAAATTGAGAGGAACCTACTTTTAATTTTATTTTAAAAAATTTTAACATGTTAAAATTTTTAACATCCATTTGAAAAAGTTTAACAGCTGACTGTGATTTTTCTTTTAATTAATACTTAAAGGTTTATTATTAATAAGTTTTAAATGTTGTTTCTTCTCAAGTTTCTAAATTTAGGTCTATTTATTTTGTTTGACTGCTTTAGACTTAAAGTTAAGTGTTTTTAGGCTCATTAATAGTAATAATTTCTTAATGGTTCACGATTTTAGCAGTAAATGTTATTTAGGTAAAATGATTTTATATTTAGTTATTTTTTTGTAATGATACTGTGATAAACCTTATCATATTTTTATATACTTGGTTGTAAGACAATAAAGAATTACTCTGTTCATCTATTGTTTTTTTAAATATACCTATTATACAGTGAATATAGCTTTTGTCCAATCTGCCTTTACCCCATGTCTAAAGTATCCTGACCATAGGGCAGTTTGGACTAAACACACTTTTTCAAAAAATCATGAAAAAATAACAAATAAATTGCCAAGAAAAGAGGGTAAAGTATAATCTCAATACTTTCATGTTACAATTTTGACATTTTTATGGCAACACCAGCTGTCTTTAGGCAAACATGACCAATCTGCCCACCTTCCCCTATTGTAAAAATTCCATTACATGAGAACATACCTAGCAAATGAAGGCCAAGAAACATCTAATTCTATGTGTCGAGCAGTTAGGTCAAAGTTCAAATCATTTAGATCATACATAGATGTTAAAAATGGAGACCATAGCTTCTTTTGAGGATGAAAAAATTTTTCTGAATAGTAGTCTCTGGAAAATAACATAAAATGAATCTTTGAACAGCAAAAACTATTATTAAAAAACAGACTGAACAAATTTTAAAATGTATTTACTTTTAATCAGTAAAATTAACATTATACTAGGCTTGTTTTTATTTACTTCAAAATATGAACACTGGCTGTTTTATACTGTAAAAAATTGTTCTCACTCTACTCTAAAAGTGTAACGTTTCTAGATCCCATTCACAAACTACACAGAGGCGTAGCTAGGTGGAGGCAAGGAGGGACAGCTACCCCTGGGCGCTGCGTCAAGGGGCGCCAAATTAATGTTAATTTATTTTATTTTTAAATGCGAAAAGAAAATTATTTAAACCCTGAAGAGGTGAGAATATGTTTGACAAAACGTGGGAGCATCGCAAACCATATCGGGAACGACCAGTGTAGAACAGGAGTGCGTGGGAAATCAGACAAATAATTTTACGAAGCCAGTGTCCCATTTTTCCCTTGGAAGTGAATGGTCGCTAATAAAGATGGAAGTTAAAAGGGCTACTTTTTAGAGCTATTTATCATTTAGGAAGCAAAACAAGTTTTTTTAAATTCCCTTTAGGGCACCCCTAGGCCTCCAGGGGCACAGGGGGGCGCAAAATCTTCAGTTGTGCAAGGGCGCTAAAAACCCTAGCTACGCCTCTGAAACTACAAGAAGGGAAATATTTAATTTCTTACACAATCTTTGCTTCAAACCTTCATATATTTTATATGAACTTAGAAAAGAGTTTTTTTTTTAATTCAAAACAAAAGAATCGAGTATTTCAAAAAGTGACAAGAAAATATCCAAGCTTTCATATTAATCACAGCTTAGCAATAAATAAACACTGTGAGAAGAAAACTGAAAAAAGTACCAATTAATGAAAGAATTTATTAATCAGTACTTTTAGTAGGGGGTTAAGGGGAAGAAAATAGAACTATGATTTTTTTTTTGCTTGCATGCTGCTTTTTTTTTCTTGCCCCAAAAAGGGAATTCCTTGCGATTTCAAAGCATGCATATGCAATTTCTTCTCAAATGTATGCCTTATTTACTTTGGAATTAATGAAGAATACTTTTGGTACCAAAGTAAATAATTATTATTTAGCTCTTATTAGCCATAATCTTAAAAAACCCTGTATTCCTGTTATATGAAATGACTGCAAAATTATAAAACACTTATATGTAATGTAATTGAAGAAATAAATTTTAAACAAGTTAAAACTGTTACACGTCTTCATTATTTAAAATAACAGTAAATGGGAGGCTTTAAGTAAGCAATACTGTACAATCTTGAATACCATAGATGCTTCTTTCCAAAAAAATGGTTTATCAGTTGGGGTGCAGGTTTTATTCAAAAGGGTTTTTCCAGGTTATTTTGAGATGTTTAATGTATCAGTCACACAGAAATCTTTTTTTTTTAATTACAATATTTTCTGCCAGAATTGTACCCCCAAAAACAGGGGAGAGGTTTATATTCAGAGACGAGTGGTACTCGGGATCATACAGTATGCATATAGTTGTAATTTTCAAGATTTAATAAGACATTTTATTCTGTATTTAAAAAACAAAATCAGCTTCACCAGTTAAATATCACACACATAAATGATCGTATTATATGCATAGCATTATTATAGCATAGCACTACTATTTGAAGTCTATAGGAAGCATGTATTAAATATTTATACATATTTCATGACCAACTAAATATGTGTCAAAAATGGAATATTAAGAAAACATATTGTAGGATCAGAAGCAATATGTGCACACAAAAATCATACAGAATGCGAGTGTTTTTCATTTGTCAAGTGTACCAGCTAATATTTCTAACATTTTCTTCTGAAAAAGAATTGCATCTTGGGAAAAAGATAACAAATGCTTCATTAAAAGTATGTGCTAGCACTAGCAATATTTTTTGGTGCTTTCATTCTTTAAATTGCAAATACCTCAAAGAGGAAACGTTTCTATTTTGAGATGATCCAGTCAGCAAGACATTTTTTGAGATCTTCATGATTGTTGACATTCTACTGGGAAATACTGATGAAAAACGTATGGTATTTTGAAAGGGCTAAGTCTGATGAGTACAGCCAGTGGAACAAAAGTTCCAAGCTAAATGCACAAATGGTTTTTTGAATGTTTCTGTTGTAGGTGATGAGATGTTGTAATACTGCAAAATCACTTTTCTCTACCTCACAGCTCAATCTGGATAATTTTCAATCAGTACATCGTTCAAATTGATCAGTTGTTGATGGTAGGGGATTGTACGAAACTTTCACTTAATTAAGTGAAATTATTGTAATAATACTTTTTTTGCACTTGGATTCTTTTGTGCTGGTGGTGATCTTTGTCATTTAAGTTGAAATCACCACTTTTGAATCACCACTTAAGTTGAAATCACCACCGCGTCTAAATCAATTTTCATCCAGCAAAGAAATTATAAATAGTTAACTAGCACACTTGGCATATAGTCATGCCTGTTCATAACGAAATCGAAGGGACCCAATGAAAATTTCGTTACAACTGTAATTTCATTATAAAAAATCAACAAATAGTATGCGGCAACACAAGAAGGAATTCAAATTCTTACGTTATGACCGTAAATTCGTTATATACGACTTCCTTATAAACGAGCGCAACTGTATATGAATATGTCAAAAAATGATTATTAACACAAATTTACCTAGTAATCTTTTCAGACATAAAACAAGTTTGCAAAGTATCAGCAAGACATTTCTGCGTTAAACAAAATCTGATAAAAGCTCTTCCTTTGCCAAGAGATGTTTTTAACTGGAAATTAAAAATGCAATTGGTTAAATGAGTTTTCTCTAAGTATGACATATAAATAAAATTTTAATTAATGTATGACATAACATTAAAATACGAACCCCCCCCCCCCCTATTTCAATATAATACTTAAACCAAAATTTAATTTAAAAAAAAGAATTCGTACTAAATGCACCAAAATACCAAAATTTAAAAATATTGAGTAAATTATATCAAAATTGAATTTTTTTAAAGTTAATCTTGCTTTTTTTCTAAGATAATAATATTAATAACATTATTTTCACTCTCTGACTTTAGTGAACAAACACAGTGGTGATTTTTGTTTTTTAACTAAATAGATTTATGAAACTGTACATATAAATGCTGAAAAAAGGAATAAAAAACATTGAAATAAATTGTTATGAATAGAGCCAGAAAATTTTCTGATAATTTGATGACACTCATTTACTAGTAATTCATATATAATTCACCAAAGCCGTGAGTAATACATCAACTGAAAATAAAAATTTCACAGAATATATGCTAATCAGTATAACTGTTAAATTTGGACTTAGAATAAAACAGAAGTGTTTAACCAGGGTCGTCAAGAGAGGGTGGGTGTCCAACATGGCTGATTCATGAGGCACCGGAGAAGTGCAGATGGTGAAATGTTTCTATGGCTAAGATGCAAGCATAATGCGGGGGAAGAGGGGGGGGGCAATACTGAGATGCAGTCCAGCTTTGCTCTTGACAGCCCTGTGTTTAACTGCATTTATACAGTAAAAATCACAAAAATAAGCTAATTCATTATTTACTATTAACAAAAAATTGAGAAAAGCTCATTTAAAATTTTTCAGAGGCAGCATATCAAGGGAGCTATAAATCCAATGTACTGAATACCATGTGGACTCATGGGAAATATATTTCAGAAGCACATTTATATTTTAAACACAAAGCTCGAGTTTAAAGGGGCTCAAAGTTTTAAATAAAATTTTGTATTTTTAACAGCAATCAAAAAGTTTAGGTCTTAGTTCCATAGGCAGCTATTTAGTTAATCATGTCACATGTTAGAGGAAAAAAATTAAAATATTAGAATATTAGATATCTGAATGAATAGGTATGGGTATGGGATTTGTTTATAAGTTTGTAAAAATTTTGTTTTTTTTTTTTTTTTTTTCAAATAAAATACTTACATCTTTCTCTAAGAACAACAGAAGAACCAATACAAAAGTTTAGAGATAAACATATGATCTGATCATAGAAACATTGTGACAAACAGAAATATAATGCACACATAAAATTACTCACTTCAGATAAAGATTTTACAAATTTAATTCCTTCATGATTTCGTTTTGAATGCAAAAAACAAGCACAAATATAATCCCAATAAGATTTCCTTGCTCCAAGGAGACCAGGCTTATCTTAAATTTAGAAAAAAGAAAAAATATATAAAAGTTCGTTTCATTTTAATTTATACAATAGATTTTTATTTTCAAAAATGTATGTGAAAATTTTACAACAAAATGAACAAGAAATGTAAGATACCTTTCAAACCTAAAAGCAATAGAGATTCTATTTTTTCTTCAAAACGACGAAGAGTCACATGGTCATCATCAATTGGCACCTTTGTCTCAAAAAAATGTCTTTTCAATTCAGCAATACAATCTGAAAATTATGCAAATGGCTTTATTACTCAAAAGAAAACATTTTTTTTTAATACTTATTTTTAGTTTATTTTGAGTTTTATTTATTCAACTTTACTTATAGAGAAAATATATTTTAAGAATGTATCAACATATGTGTACTTTCTTTGGAATCTTTTTGCAAAAAATTTTCCCCGAGAATGTTGCAATGCTCGCCCATTGTTATTAACAGAGTAGTTGGTATTAAGGCCGGAGCCTGATGTAAAAGGCCATAAAAAAGCGTTTTTTGAGGATTTTTTTAGGAGAGAAAAAAAAAGCAAGTCTAGCAAAGTTTTCAGATCATTTTATTACATATTTGAACAAGAAAAAAAAAATTTAAGAGAAAAATATTCAAATGCAGCCGATTTATATACACATTTGTGCAATATACCTTGCAATTAGTCTCCAATCCGCGGGCAAGGTGGAGCTCGTAATTTTCGTCTGAAACAAAAAAAAAAAAAAACAATTTTTTTTAATTTTCATACATTTATCTTCTAGATGAACTAAAAAAATTCCGAAAAATTGCGAAATTAAAAAATTTTCTCGGATTTGAGAAAAAAATTCTCTTTTGGGACAACAAAAAAATCACTTCAATTTGCTAAAAAAGTTGTTTAAAATTTTTTTTCATGAATATTTTTAGTTCAAGTATAAGAGAATACAAAACTGAAGCTAACAAGCTTTGTTTTGTTTTGATTGGTCGCCTAGTTCTCTCGCAATCACGCTCGCCAGTTTATAAAAATCATAAAAACAAAAACTCGAGAAAACGCACTTGAAAGTTAACGATCGGAAAAATGTTAATTTTCTATTACTTGCAGTGATAATACGCTAATCAGCTATTACTGCGCCATATATTAAATCTTCAACTTCCTCAAAAAACTCATTCGAACGACCATTAAACCTTTTCACATACATAGTTCAAAGCTACGACCCCGGGGCCGGACGTGAGCTCCAGCTGCCGAGTACTCCTATACCTGCTCGACACCTGGCCACGTTTAGTGCTGTATTTTTTAAAATAGTGAGAATTGAGGCACTTAGAAGCGAAGGGGTGTAACTGACAAAATTGAAAATTGGGAGATAACCAGTGCAAATGCATATGATAGGGAAAGTACTATTCTGTATTGTGGCAAGATATATTAGTGATATCCCTAATAGGTGCTTCGCCACAATCCAATTTCAAAAAAATTAACATTATCCAAACTTTGAACTGGTTTTTCTCAGAATGGTTTTTTGATCACTCACATCCCTTTGCTCCTTACTGTCTCAATTAGCCTTGTATTAGCCAATTAGCTTGTTTGTATTTTAATTTTTACAGCAAATAAAATGATTTTCGTCAATAAACAGTAAATTTAGATTAAAAATGACTTTGGATCCAATCAAAAACTGAAATCTCAATTTTAATGCAATTTTCCTTTTGAAAAGAAGATTTATTGATAAATAAGCTACCGCTTTGTGTGGTGCCGATGTCCGAGTGGTTAGTGAGCAACGTTGGTATGGCAAACAACCGGGTTCGATTCCCACAGGCTGCGTTTACCGTTTCTAAGCCTCGAAATGGTTCAAAAACGATGAAATTTTTGTTTTGAAACCATTTTTAAATGGTTATAAAACCGTAAACTTTTGTATTTACGACTTTTTAACCGAGCTGATTGGAAATAGTTAGGTCCCGTAAAGATAGAAAAATGTTCCAATCCGTAAATTTAGTGATGAATCAGATGGACAGACTGCTGCCGGTCATTTAACCGTAATTTCATGTTGAAATTTCTAACAGTGAATAAATGTGGTGGTCTCATCATACTGATCAAGTGTTCAATATGCAATAATTAGCAATACACAATTGAAGAAGTATATGTAAATAAATAAAATAAAATGCAAAATAACTAGATAAATTATATAAAATAAAGGAAGAAACGCAAACATTCACATTTAGTTTTAGAAAAAAAAAATTAAAGTAGTGGAGCTTAACAAATCTTCATTTGCTATTCCTGTTTCGAGCAAAATCTCGTTGCTCTTTTTTTATTTATTCATTTAATTTTAATCAAGGCCGAAGCCAGAAATTTTTTTCAGGGGGGGGGGGGGGGTCGGCTGACTTTGAAACACTAGTGTTGAGGAAAGTTTCAGGGAGAATATGTGCCACATTGCGAAAATTTTCGGGATTTCGGGGTGGGGGGGCCTCCCCCCCTCTGGATACGGCCTTCATTTTAATCATACTAACGCAAAAATTTCTGCTCTTAAATTAAGCTTTATACAGGAGACAAATTAGCGCTCTTTATGTAACAATAACTGAGAACAGCATTCAGCAAGTTTTCGCTATTTTTTTTTTTTCATTTTTTTCTGAAAATCAAGCAATTTATTGCAAATTTTCATTGATTAATTTGTACTAAATTAGGTCTAGAAGCAAGTTCTCAGAAAAACAAACCTTCGTTTTAAAAGTATAGTTTACATTTTCATTTTTAAAGCACTAAATATGCAATTTACAAACAATTCGAGAGAATGGAAGGAGGGTAACAATATTTTTTCTTTTCGTTTCAACTCTTAGCCACAGAAAATTCTTGGAACCGGAATAGGAGCAACGTTGTATAAGTAGAGGATACGTGCAAGTAAGTAGAGCTGATTACACTGGCAGCAGGGGGTCTGTCTGCCTGAAGTGACAGGTCAAATGTGGGGGACAGTAGACCCTTCGTCCATGAGCTATCGTACATTTCATTGGTAGTTGAAATGTCAATCACTTGAGGTTGACACACTCCCCTCATACTCTTGGAAGGCCATCTTAAGCCTAACCACGAAATTTTTCCTGACTGAAGAGCAGCCTTAAGAGACAGCAGAGCTAATATTCATTAATAAACTGCTTCAAAGGTAAAAAATTAGTTGACTAAAGGGAAAATGTAACAAATGATGTCGATTTTAAGATTAAAAAATATATATATCTAAAATTTTTGTGATTTTTTTTCAGAAAATCGCGATTTGGCGCAAATTTGCCGAAAAAAACGCATTTTGTAGCAGAAAAATTGCTTTGCCGCAGTTTTGCGCAATTGGCGCAGCCGTGGGAGCCCTGCATAATATATTCCTTTTAAATCTTATATTAAAATGATTAAATAACAACTAGTTTGAATTTCTGGCATTTTTGAGAAACGTACAAAAGGCCATTTTTGAAAAATCATATAAAATCTCTGGGGCAAGAATACAGAATATAATTAATAGCAGCTCATTAAACACTTCAAGGGCAACAAATAAGCAGATTTTCAGATCTTTAAAAAACGGTTTTTTTTGAGTAATCACACTTCAAAAATTGTAATTTTTGAACATTTTCAAATTTCAAACTTCTAAATTCTGAGGTGATACAGTAGCGTGCAAAAGTTTCAGGCCATCCTATTTTTCATATATATGGCACATAAATACGATGGTGAAAGAAATATAAAAGATCGATTATAGCAGACATTCACTTATATTTGAAAAGAATGAGTTATATACATTGATATTACTTCCAAATAAATATTTGTTCAACATTTCTTTATTAATGACTGTGCAAAAGTATCGGGACACATATTACCTTTAAAAAGAAATCCAAAAGAATAAAGGAGAATTGGGGTTAAACGTCTTGTACTCCTTAGTAGCCATGCCCTTGGCAATAATGACTGCAGCACACCGATGAGGCATTGAGTCGATTAACCGCAAGATTCGTTCTTTTGGCAGTTTCTCCAACTCTTGTCGCAAATGGTTCCACAATTCCGGCTTGTTGGAGTGATTTTTCGTTCCAACACAAACCTTCAGGTTTTGCCACAAATGTTCAATGGGATTTAAGTCTGGTGACAGCGATTGCCAGGCTAGGAGGCGGACTTTTCGGCTCTGAAGAAAATTTTCACAAGACGCGAAATTTGTTTTGAATGGTTATCTTGTTGAAAAATCCAACCACAAGGCAAATTTTTCATTGCAAATGGAGGCATATGGTCTAGCAGAATGCTCATGTACATTGCAGCGTCCATATTGCCGTGAATTTCCACCAGCGGACTGACGCCATCAGCAAAAAAAGCTCCCCAAACTTTGATGTTCCACCACCATGTTTAACAGTAGGAGTTTGATACCTTACTTTATATCTGGTACTTGTTGGAGGTCTTGCGTATTTCCGAGCATCACTTCCAAACAATTGAAATTTCAATTCATCAGAAAATAGCACTTTCCGCCAATCCGATGCCGTCCAGTGCTCATATTTTTTCGCAAAGTCCAACCTACCCTTCTTATTCTTTTTGTTAATTAATGGTTTCTTGATGCCAATCCATCCAATCAGCATTACAGCCTTCAGACGTCGAGACACTGTACTCTAACATCGGGTAGATTTCACTTCCTAATTCTTGTGAAATATCGGCTGCGATTTTTCGAGGATTAACAACACACTTTCTTCTTTAAATTTTGTCGACACAACTCAAAGTTTTTCGCGGCCTACCGCTCCGTTTTTTATCACACGGTTAGTTTGTTGTTTTATACTTAGAAATAATACGATTAACAGTACTTTTACTGACAGATAAAGCCCTTGCAATGTGAAACGTGAAGTTTTTCCTTCTGAAGAAAGTTTCTCCACGATTTCACGAACCTGAATATTCGTATGTTTCGGCATCGTTGCCACAAGAAGACTAATTTTCCTTTGTGTAGCATGTTTTGAAACCAGAGAGCCTAAAATGTAAACAAACGGGGAGTATAGAGTTGTGGGGAGTACTGACCCAATATTTTTGCACACCGATAAAAGTCATTTTACGTAGTACACGTAGAATATGCTATGAACCAATGTAATATTTGATGTTTCTTTGTGTATTCTAACTTTCTCATATATTTCGGACAATGAATGAGTAGAGGAATAAAAAATTTTATCAACTCAATGTAAAAATCAGGGTGGCCCGAAATTTTTGCACGCTACTGTATGCATCTCAGGCTTACAATAAAATTTGTTAAAAAAACTTCTATAACAGCACTTTAGATTGCAACCTCTGTTTTGTAAAAAAAAAGTTTCCTTCATTAGGAAAAAAAATATCATAAAATCAATAAAAATGCAATTTTTTCACTTCAAAAACTTTTTTTTCTTTATCAATAAAGTCAGCTAGATTTTAAAAATTAATGTCTAAATAAAATACCATCCCTTGATTATTTATAGAAAAAAATCTGGTTTTAATTGGAATTTTGTGAAGGGTCTAAAAACGGATCGGTATAGTGAAAAACAGTTTTTCACTACATGTTTAAATTTTGCATTTTCACAAAACTATTTGATTTTTCACAAAAACAGGACCCTATTAAAAATGTTGAATTGACCCCTGATAATATTTAAATACCTAAGGGTTCCCCACAGGGGTGGAATCATGGCACATCATTGAGATTTGGGAGGGGGGGGGGTTTCTGGCACGACCCCTGATAATGCTGGGTAGTAAGCTTAGGAAGGCTGAGTAAATTTAGGTACCCATAAATAGGGATGTAAAATTTCCGAAAATTTTGAGGTGGTGGAAAAAAAAAAACAGTTTTTTCCGTTTTTTTTCTGGAAAAATTAATTTTTTACAAGTGAAAGTGGATTTTTTAAAATAGTTTTTGGGATTGGGGGTGTTTCTATTGAAAAAAAAATGTGTAAATGTTTTTTTTTCATTATATCTTTGTAACCTTACTGATCCTGACCTTTTGTATAATCATTACTATAACATTTTCTATTTTAAACTGCCGTTAAAGCTTTTTTTTTTTTCAAAAAAAGAAAAGTAACAATATTACTATAGTTTGAAAGAAATATTTAATTGTAATGTACACTCCATAATCCATTTACACGATCATTCCTTTTAACTAGATAAATGCTGCCAATTTAAAGAAAGAAAATGTGGCTGTCTTTATAAATATCGTCAATATCAAATCTTTCATTGTTTAAAAGTTTGTTTTGAAAAAAACAAATTCTTGCAATATATTTTTTTTTTTGTCTGTAAAAAGATTTTATTTAGTTTTAATTTATTTTCCAGTCTAAATACAAACCAAAACTACATTAGTTTCTGTTAAGCTTTCTAATCTAAACCCAAACCAAAACAGTATTTGTATTGGTTTACGTTTAGAATTCTAAAGCTGAAGCAAAGCTTAAAATACTGTTTAGTTTACATAAAATTGGTTGCTATTCACTGGAATTTGGGATTTTTTAATGAAGAATCCAAGTCCAGTATTGCAATGGAATGTAAATGTTCATCTTCCAGCAGCGTTGCTTCAATAAATTTAGATACTGATTCGGATTAAAGTTAATCACAAAAATAAAATTAAATTTGAATCCAAAGTTAATCATAAATTTTAAAGCAACATTTTTTTTATTGATTTATCATTATTTTTAATGTAAAAGTAATTAACTCAGAACAGAAGTAATGGTTATAAAGCAAGTAGATTTTAGCATATGTAACTTTTGTAAATTATCAAATAATTTTTTTTACAAAGTTGTTTAGTTTTTTTTTCCCCACAAAGTTTGTTAATGCATTTATATGTATGTATGTATACAGGGTGCAAATCAAAGTGCTTAGGAGGCTTTTATCTCAGCAACCGTTGGTCAAACATATACTTCCAGTTATAAAAATGTTTGAAAATTGTAAGCATTTATGATAATAACATTTTTAAACTAAAAAAATCAATTTTGTGAAAATTACAGAAATTAAATTTTTATACAGTCACCCATTCTTTATAGACATATTTTAGTAAAAGTTGACGCCCGCACATCCTAAGGAACATAACGCAAAATATTTCCCTTCTGCATGACAAAAATAAACAGAGATATTTAGTTTCAATGTTTGGGATTTTTTAAAGATATTTTGGCCTGCATTAGGGGTTGGTTAAAAATTTTCAATGAAGTATTTATTCTATTCATTGTTCAATGAATACTTCATTCGGATTTTTTAACTGACCCCTTAATAAAGTCCGAGAAAATTAGAAAGAATTCCAAGCTTTGAAACTAAATATCTCTGTTATTTTTTCTCGTACAAAAGGGAAACTTTGTGTTATGTTATATTTAAATATATAAAATATTTAAAGAAAAAAATATTAAAAAATATAAAATATTCAAAGAAAAAAATATTTAAAAATATAAAATATTCAAAGGAAAAAATATTTAAAAATATAAAATATTCAAAGAAAAAAACTGGAATGTAACTTTTATAAATTTCTGAATGCATTATTTTATACTAGAAATTTCAAAATTCAATTTTTCCGGGTGGAAATAAACCCCTTCGGAAAAAAAACGAAAAAAACTGGGTTTTTTCCGACCATACCCATCTCTACCCATGAAGTGTTGTTAAGGGAAAAAGCTTTTATTATATGCATACTTAAAACTCACCATTTAAGTCTTGAATAATCTTACCAGACTGAGCATTAAATGCCATTGTGTCTTGCTACCTGAAACACAAAATATCGTGACATTAATTACTACTTTAAAAAGAACATGTGTTTTAATATCCAGTTCTACATAAAACTAATAAATAGGGGTGATAATTATTATATTAAAAAAATTTAGATGAAAAACTATTGGCACCATTGAAAAGAAATGTTATACTAAAATTATTCGATGTGTACAAAATGTATAAAAAAAATTGAAAGCCTTTCAATTGATATTTCATAAATAATTAAGAAAATATAAATGCTGCAAAATTTTGCTGTCAAATGTCCTGTATGTAACACAAAATTACTGTGGGAGACCCATATCTGTTACTTAAATACATAAATAACATTTTACAGATATGCAATTCAATTAGTTCATAAAACCTGAGTTTGTACTCAAAAATACTTAATGTGTTCAAAATGGTTTAATAGGGTCATTCTCATGAAAACAGTCATTTTGAAATCATAAAGTATGGAAAAAATAAAGCATAATTTTCTTTCAGATAAATAGATAGAATCAAAATAAACCAAAATGTATTTAAAATCAAACTGAAAAAGGTATTTGAACGTTCATTACTTAAAAATCATTTCCTCACTACACTATTGTGATAAAAATATGCACTATGGGGATATGCATGGGTATGGACAACTATTGGAATGTCTCAGAAAATGACATTTTGAAAAAGATTAAGCTGTATAAAATACATTTAAAAAAACAATTATACATTATTTTTGTTTCCTCTTGAAATTACATTTAGAAGAACTCTCTGCCTCTAAAATGTGTTTATGTCATAAAATAATCATAAAGTAGAGTAGTCATATGAAGACGACAACTTTTATGAGAATGACTGATAAGTCACAGTAGAAGATGTTTAAGCTGGTGATCAGTACAATGTAGTTCCCTATGAAATGGAAAAACATTTCAAATGTAAACCATAAGGTTTTTCCTTATTTAATGAAATTTGATGGCAAAGTTAGTAATACAGAATTTCACTATTTGGAAAATTTTTAAACATTCATAACAAAAAAATTTATTACTCTTTCCAGTTCATAATATTTCATATTTCGTTTGATTTATTTTAAAACCTAACAAATTTTTCTAAACCCAAGATAGTGATTGATAACTAACTGAAATATAGTATAAAAGAAATTTAATTTTAGGAAGGACTAAAAATATGCTTCAGAAAATCAAGAGTAAAATATAAATTTTATAAAATGAATATGTATTTTTTGCACTTTGATTCAAAGTATATTATACGTTTAAAAGAACAAGTGACAGCGATTAATGGCAGTTATGTTGAAAATGTAATACGCAAAAACAAAAATCTAATATATTTTTACTGAGGAAAATAAAAGAAAGAAATTAATCGCGATTGTAACTTACCAGAGTAACTTTTTCACATGCGTAAACACCATCTGCAAAACTAACAGTAACAATAACATGTGTAGCACGTTAAAATTATCGTTCGAATGCTCCAAGTTGAATCGCGAGCGTAAAATCCTGAATAGTCAGCCCTTTATCCTAATCTTAGCAAATCCTTTGTGAAAAATGCATTCAGTATATATGTATGTTGACGTTCGAATCACAAAATTATGAAAACAATAATCCGATCTGCTTTCACAGTTTAGATTTTAAATCACAACCCTATACCTCCTCTAAGGTATAAACTTCCAAGAGTCTTGATTGGAGCTCCGCTTGCAACAGTTGATGGACATCTGCTGCTGTGTTGTTTGTTTGCGGAGAAAGGCCGTGACTCCGCTCCCGGGCGATGCATACTCACGATATCTGCAGATCATTTCTTCTGCAGACCAAATACTGACACACGATTGGCTAATGAAACGGATTGCCACATTTGGCTGTTATCTTTGGCAACCCTCTTGGCGGCAGAGTTATTAGTTTACCTATATTGGCGTTCTCGTCTACTCTACGCTGCTGTTGTTGTATGGTTTTGTGTGTTTTAGGAGAAAAATATTTATGCGTCGAATGAAAAAAACAACATGGAACTGTGTTCAGCTATAATAATAGAAAGCAACATGGAGCATGGAAATCTTGAAGGGGCCTGGTGAAATAAACTTTTCAACTGGAAATGTGGCCGAAAACGGTGCGAAATGTTTAACAATTTTTTGAATGCGACAGAAAAGTCCATTAAATATTATACGAGTAAGATCGCTATTCTGTTTAATCTTTTGAGGGATGAAGGTGTGTCTATTTTTTACTCGTTCAAATTCGACGACGAGGCAGATGCTAAGAAATTCGATAAAGTGATTCAGAAATTCAAGGAACATTGTGTGCCACGCATAGGCGTAACCAGGGGGGGGGGGTTTGGGGTTCAACCCCCCCCCCCCCCCATTGGGTATTTACTTATTGAAGCACATTTAGGTAGGCTCACAAAAAAATTTCTGGCTACGGTCTTGCAAAGCACATTTTTTTTTCCCTAAGGAAATTAAAGACATATTTTATTTCCTCTTTCTCTGAAGGGTTGTGATCATGGCTAAAGTATGCAGCTCATAATAAAGAGGACTTTTCATCTGGTTATAATCAACCCCCTTATCACCTTCGGGAGGGGGGGGTTACAGCAAAAGTGGCTTCAATCACCGTACCACACACAGACAAACAGAGATCCTTTCAATCACTCCAGAGGGTTTTCTTTCCTTCTTGATGTCTTTTTTACCCAAAGGCAGCAATTTGGGAATACAATCGCACAAGTTTCCTGGAAAATATTCTCCTCTGTGATGGTGGTTTATTTTCTGATAATCTGGTGTTGCAGGCGCTGGGGTCTGAAAGTGAAGGACCCCTAGCCAACAATTGTCCTAATGGGTTAAACCCTCAAGCCAGGAAGGGATGCTCATCAAGAAACTTAAAGAGCAGTTTGTATTTATTTATGACTTCCTGTCCAAACACCCATTTTGGTAACATCTTTTTTGTAGATGAGCCGATTGGAAAATTGATGAACTGTATTTGCATTGCATTCTCATTTACAGATGTTCTCTCATCTTTTTTTTTCTTACTATGGTCCATCACTGATTGCATTACGACTCTGGAAATCATCCGTTCAACGTTTCCAATCTCACTGCCACGGTTTAATGCTGCATTTTAATTTACAATCAAGTATAATTATATTTTAGCTAAATTTTTAATTATTTTCAATACACAAAATTCTTGCACTCCAGCGATGAAAACGTTCGTCATCCAAAAAGAAAAGAAAATTTGATTCAGACGCTACCACTTACTTCTGAGGTATGTTTTGCTACAAATTTAACAAAATTTTTAGAAATTTATTATGGGGATGAGCATTTTTGTAGGGAAATTTGGGTTTTTTTCTCTAAAATTCCACTATTTCCCAGTTTTAATATTATGAATGCTTGGACATAGACGATTGCTTAGCGCTAAATATTGAATTTCCTATTGCGTTTGATTTAAAAAATAAACTAATAGATCTTGTAACGAATGTTTAATGTTTTTGTGAATCAAGGCCCTATCCACAGGGGAAGAGGGACCCACGCCCCCCCCCCCCCCCAGAAATCTTTTGCAATGTATCATATATTCTTCCCTGAAACTTTGCTTAACATAAGTGTGTCGAAGTCTGGGCCAACCCGAAAAAATATTCTGGATACTGCCTTGGCTCCGGAGCAGGGGGAGCATGTTAAGAATTAGGAAGGGCAGTGTATGCTTCAAAATCATACCCTTTATATATACATATATATAGATATATATGACTAGAAATGATTGTAATATGAATTTTTTTAAATATATGATAGCTTTTTGATGTATATATAGTAGATGTATGTTTAGATCTTTGGTGAAGTTAGAGGAGTGGGTATTTGGGGCTTCTGTAACTTAAATTTTTGTAACTGGTCTTACATCTATAATGCTTAGGCTAACTCTGGAGGCAAGGGTTCGAGGACTCTCTCCAGGAAACTTTTTGAAATCTTCCTAGCAATGCAATTTCGGGATACTTTGGTGATGTTAGAGGAAACAGAAAGGAGTTTGGTTACTCTCTTCCCGCAATTTTTTTCAAAATAAAGTCTTATATCTTTTAAGATACTTTTATTGTCGCTCGTGATAGTGTTCAATGTCCTTCCCCTGAAAGTGTTTCTGAAAGTAAAGTGTCTTAAAAGCGTAATTTCTCTTATCTTTCTTTTTTTAAAGCTTGTGATCGAATTTTTTGGCGCGGGGGGGGGGCGGGAGGAGTTGACTTGCTCCGAGGGGGTATCTCCCCCCCCCCCCGGGACATGCCTGAAATAAACACGGAGTATATCTTTAGAGACAAGTATTTATGACTAGTAAATTTTCAACTCTTTTACACTTCTTACTGGTGTTTAGTCTGTACATTTTTAGGGTGACCCCCCCCCTTTCACCAATCCTAGTTACGCCTATGGTGCCACGCAGAAGTGTAGTTTTTGAACGATATAAATTTTTTAGTTGTTCACAATTAGAGGGTCAAACAGTTGACGTTTATTTGACTTAACTTAAGACACTATCGACTGTGTGTGAGTGTGCTGAACAGGAAGATTCCTTCATCAGAGATAGAATTGTCCGTGGCCTGCATGACAAATCACTTTATGAAAGACTTCATCGAGATACTCAGCTGACTCTTCTATAAGCTACAGAATTCGTTCGTGCATCTAAAGCAAGCAGGGATAAAGACAGGCAAAGATTCTCAGACCAAATCTGAAGTAGATGTTGTTAAAGTCGGAGATAATACTCAATTTAATACTGCTCAATACAGATCCCACCGAAAAAGAATGTTCGACCTTTAATAAGCTATGTAATTTGTGCAAAGGAGAACATCATTTTGCCTCTATGTGTAGTAGTGTGAGGAAAACGCCAAAATTTACTCCAAAATTGGAAACTACAGTAAAGCATAGCAAGTAGATGAAATTCATTATGATACTTCAGTGTGTATTTAATGCAACTGCAGCCATACCGTATGTAGCATCGAGGCCTTCACGGACTATCCCCCTGCAGAAGGGGATGCGACTGCAGCGCTATCCTCCATGTCTCCCTATAAACTCTCTGACCACCAGCCATAGGGGCTGGGCTGGCAGAGCTTTGCCGACCTGCTTTACCGACCCGGGGCCATAGTCATGCTACAAAGGAAGCCTTACATCAACCGGATCGGATGTTGCTATTTTAGTCGCCTCTTACGACACGCATAACTACGTCGGCGCTATTCTACGCCGGCCACCGCACGGCGTGATACTTCAGTGTGTATCAAAGAAGTGTCTACCTTATATTGTGTCAACAAGTAAGGAGAATTCGAATGAGTCTGTTTATTGTAAAGACATTACCATTGACAATAAACGGATTAATTTTAAACTAGACACTGGCGCAGAAGCCAGTATATTACCTTTACATGTACATAATAATTTGAAATTTTATGGAAAGTTTAAATTAAGTAAGACTAAAGTTGTCCTCATATCTTATGGTAACTATAAGCTTAAAAGCCAGAAGGTGAGGTATGTTTATTTTGCTCTACTGAGAAATGTCACAATGTTAAATTGAATTTTATTATTGTTGATGTTGCTTCTATACCTATGTTAAGGTAAAATGCGGGACTACTCCAGAAACGGGTGCACCTTGGCGACTTTTGGCGATTTTTTGCTGGCGTGATCTACGCCAACTGCAATGCGCGACCTACCTTAAAAATGGCGCTTGTTTACTTCTGTTAAAACTGTTATTGTGATTTGGATACTAAATACATCATTTTCTAAATATTGAAAAAAATGAAAATTCAAATAAAAATAATGTATTTCGTATATCGAAATCGCCGTAACGGCTTTTAACACAAGTAAACAAGCACCATTTTTCAGCTAGGTCTCGCGTTGCTGTTGAAGTAGATCACGTCAACAAAAAATCGCCAGTCCATCATTTCATCATTTTTATTCAAAAAAGAAAAAAGCTCATCATTTTAAATAGAAAATCAAACATTGACAATTTTAAGCATTGATACGTGCGTGATATAGCATTTTTTAAATAAAAAACATATATAAAATAACTTACTTCATTCTTCCGTCGAATTTGCTTCATCGGCAGTTTGCGGGGTATAGAGCGCCTTTACGCAGGACAAAAAGGAAAGGAAAAGGCACTCAGGTGCATTTTTGTATCCGCGGCGCCACATGAACTCTGCAAAGTACGAGTCAAATAGATTTTCGGTTTGACGATGGCCCTGTTTTCTAAACTCTCGCTTGACTAGGCCCCATAGACCTTCAATGGTGTTCGTATGGGCTCCTGTTACAGGATCTTTAAATGTCACTGAATGATTAACCTTCAGATGAACGAAACCGTTATCTGAAAGGCAATCATACGACTTCCAACAGTCGGACATGATCGTGGATCCTGGTAAGATATTTTTCTGTATTGCATTCAACAATGTCTCTTTCGTGCGATTTTCCACCACCTCAAAAAAACATTTATTACTACCTCTTTCAACTCCTCCAAATACCCATTTTCCATTCACTCTTTTACCTCTGTTATACTTCCTTTTGCTAAACTTGCTTTCATCAATTTCAACAATCACACCAGGTCCACGAATCTTTTCACTCTCTTTAAAACAAGCATCCACACACACCTCTCTACAAAAATTCCTCCAATCAGCCATTGTTGTGTCACTACTAACATTCACCTCATTCATAATTAGATTCGTGCCAGCCTCATACATCCACAAGTACGTAAAAATTAAAATATCAATTAAGCTCAACTTACTCTCTTCAAACCAGGAACCCTTTCTTACAGACCTTTTTACACGGTGGGGATTATCTCCTTTCACTCGACAAATCCACTCATACCCATCTGATCGATCATCACGCTCGGTCAAATGCATATCTTGCTTACAAATCGGACATTCATACTTAGAAGCAATCAATCCCTCATTCATACACCAATCAACAATAGCTTTCTTTCCCGAAAGTTCCAAATTATGAAAAAATTTCATATTTATCTTACCTACAGGAGCCATTTTTAACTATGGGACCTAAAACAAAGCCGACCACCTAATGAGAGCATCCAACGGAAAGTGAAAAACCAGTTTAGCCGGTTTAATTCCGATTTGAAAAGATCGCTACTCAAATTTCGCTTCGTTGGTCAATACAGCCAATCAGAATTAGGAGCAAGTCAAAAAACAGCCAATCAGAATGAGGCGCAAAAATACGTAAATACAGGGTTACCAGCCAGCTTAGAAAAGGAGAGCTATATCAGGGAAAAGCAGGTCGGGTGCAAGATTGAACTATTTATCGCCAATTTGGCGGGGGGCCCCTATTCTGGAGTCAAGCCGTAAAATGCTTGCAAAGTGTTAAATTTGATAAAAAGAGTTGATAATGTTGAAATTTCTTGTAAGGATGATGTATTAACTAAATATAATGAGGTATTTAAAGGTCTTGGCAAGTTCCCAGGTGACCCTTACCAAATAGTATTTAAAAAAAATGCCACTCGTGTTATTGATTCCCCTAGACGAGTTCCCCAAGCTATACTTACTGAATTGAAAGAAACTCTAGCTGATTTAGAATTGAGAGGCATAATATCTCGTGTACATAATCCTGTAAATAGCTTAATTGTCATAGAAAAACCTAATAGGAAGTTATGTATTTGTTTAGACCCCCAAAATGTGCACAAAGCTATAAAGAGAGAACACCACATAATCCCGCTAAGTGATAAAATTATCAGTAGATTAAAAGGGAACAATTATTTCAGTCTTTTGTTTTAAAAGAGGGTTTTTGGCAGGTGCTGTTGGATGAAGAGAGCTTTGAACTATGTACATTCAACTCACCATTTGGAAGATTTAAATTTGATGTTTTAACTTTTGGAGTTTTATCTGCACCTGAAGTATTTCAAAAGAAGACTAAGAGTATTTAGTGATACAGTAGGAGTTGAAATTTATTATGATGATTTTATAGTATATGGAAAAACTAAAGCTGAACACAATAAAAGGTTGATTGAAGTATTAGGGAGAGCTAAGACAGTGCCGGATCTAGGGTGGGGCAAGCCGGGGTCCATGCCCTGGGCGGCACTTCAGGAGGGGGGCGGAAAATTCAACTGTGATGCACAAAAAGAGAAAAGAAAAGAAAATATAAATTAGGAGAGAGAAGGAATAAGAAATTTAATACAGAAAATTTAACTTTTGAAAGAGAATTAAAATCCTAGTTCGGTGAGCCGATTTTATCATTGACCATCTATTTTGCTAACTAGTAAAATCGATTAATAGAATTATTTATTTGTATAATGTGTAGGAAATTCTAAAATTTAGGTTAGGAGCGGCAAATTCCGCAATGTCAAAATTTAAATTTTAAAAAGTCAAGGTTTTTCCCCTCTTGTAATAGTGAAATACGTATAAATCATGTTATGCTCAAACAATACCCAATGGTTTTTCTTTTAGAAACTTTCGAAGCATCCTTTTAGGAAGAGGGGGGAGCTTGTAAGTGTCGTTTGAGAAGACAAACACGTGGCTCTTCGATACGGGCGTTAGTAACAAGGAGGGGTGGGGAGGGTTTTTTTAAATGCCCTCTGGATTTAAAAAGAAATTCCAATTTTTTTTTCTGGATTTTTATTGTTATTTTTATGAGCAAAAACGTTTAAATTTCAAAAAGTTTTTGTCGGCTTTTTTTTTTTCTAAAATTTTTGAAGTCCCAAATTGACTCCTAAAGCCTCAAAAGGCAAGAGTTTTCATAATATTTTCAAAATTTTCCCGGGGAATAATCTGAAAGGGCCATGCTGTGGGAACATTAAATAAAAAATTTTATGTGTTTATCAGCGACCTAAAAGGGAAAAATCCTAAAAAAAGGGGGGGGGGGGAGCTCATGAATGTTATATGAAATATCAACAATAATTGGTTGGAGGGGGGGGCGGAATTTTTAAGTTTTGCCCCGCCTCTGAAAACTCCAAGATCCGGTACTGAGCTAAAATTAATAACATTAAATTCAATCCCGATAAGCTTCAATTCAGGGTACAGTAAGTAAAGTACATGGGCTTGATCATTTCAGAAGAGAGTATTAAAGCAGATCAAAATCTTATGTTGGAGCTATAAGCGAGTTAGAGGAACATCAAAATAAGAAATATGTAAGGCGACTGTTAGGGATGGTAAATTTCTTGTCTAAGTTCATTCCAAATGTTTCCTAAATCAAAGATGGTATAGGTGTATGTATGCTACAGGAAGTGCAGCCAGTATCATTTGCTTCTAGAAGCCTTACTGAAACAGAAAAAAATTATGCGCAAATAGAAAAAGAACTATTAGCTATTGTTTTGCCTTTCAAAAATACTATAATTTTGTGTATGGTCATAAAGTGTTTATTAAAAGTGATCATAAACCTAATACTGCAATTGTTTCAAAGCCAATTAGTAAAATTTCTAATCATCTACAGAAAATGCTACTTAAATTATTAAAGTATAATTTTGAAATTGTAAAGTAGCTTCCAATGAGCTTACACAGAGTTGAACAGTTTACAAAAGCACTCAAGGGCGTAACCAGGGGGCGGGGTTTGGGGGTTCAAACCCCCCCCCCCCCATTGGGTATTTAGTTATTTATTCATTTTTTCCCCTCAACTTGGTGGAAATCATGTCAAGTCAATCGGGTTGTGGGCTTGGAAAAACCTTTTTTTTTTTACTTCGTGTGAACAACATAGGCGACAAGATATGGAATTCCCCTCATCCCTTTCCTCGGGCAAAATCGTGGAGATGGACGTTGAAGGACAAGACCCTCGGGGCCCGGAGCACGGTACACCGCTAGTTCATATTCGTTGAGAAACTGAAACTAAAACGGAGAGTCACGTGATAAGGGGGGCTGCATCTGTGAATCGTCATTTAGGGGTGTCAATCGTCTGCACTTGTTTTAAGTTGTAGCCAACGGAATTGGTGGAGGGGTTGCTATTGCTTTCGGCAACTAAGCTTCCGAGAAAACCGAGGGATGTGAGCTTGTTGGGGAGGGGGGGGGGGGGGTTAAGACGCAACGGGATAGTCTTTTGTATCTATAGCCTTGAAAGAAAATCACAAATTAGTTACAGATGTGCAATGTCTTTCTTTTCTTTTTTACCAATGTACTGTGAGAGTCATGTGCTTCAGTTTCTGCAGTTCAAAAATTCAGATTCATGCATCACTCATTTAGTATCAAAATGCGTAGCATTTTCCTTCCCTAACTTACCTTTTCAGTTTAATAACAGTAATATTAAAGGATTATAAACATAATTTTAAGTGACTTCTGCTAACTTATATTATCAATATTCCTACAAAATCCCAATTAACGTACAATATGAAAGTACTTAATATATATATATTATATATTTCTAATGATATTTTTATATTTATGTGTATATATTGTTTTTTATTCCTCTTTGCGCTTTGCACTGTAATTAGGTAAGTTTTAATATTTTCCTTCCGATCTTGAGTTAGCAAACGGAAACTTTCTAAATTGGTATTGTTTTTGATATGAAAAGTCATTCAGCGGGAAAAAAATAAAATCAAAACTTTTTAAAAGGGTTATTTTAACATTAGGAGATGGGAATGAAACTGGTATTGAAATTAAAAACTTCTTGAAAAGGTTTTACTGTATTAAGATTTTAATGTGTACATACTAATAATGAAAATGCATAAAAACTTTTTTTTACGAAAGTCCTGTTAAAATTTTTTTAAAATGGTATTTTGCTCGCATAGGCGTAACCAGGGGTTTGGGGGTTCATCCCCCATTCGGTATTTAGTTATTTAGGCACATTTATTAGGCATACAAAAAAAATTCTGGCTACTCCTTGTAAAGCACATATCTATTTTTTCCCTAAGAAAAATAAACACATATGCATATGATTTTATTTCCTCTTTCTGAAGTGTTGTGATCATGACCAAAGTACGCAGCTCATATTACAGCGGTCTTTTCATCTGGTTATAATCAACCCCCTTATCACCTTTAGGAATTTTACAGCGAAAGGTGGCTTCAATCACCATATCACACACAAACAGACAACAGATAGCCTTTCAATCACTCCAGAGGGTTTTCTTTCCTTCTTGATGTCTTTTTTACCCAAAGGCAGCAATTTGGGAACACAATCGCGCAAGTTTCCTGGAAAATATTCTCCTGTGATGGAGATTTGTTTTCTGATAAAATGGTGCTGTAGGCGCTGGGGTCTGAAAATGAAGGACCCCTAGCCAACAATTGTCCTAATGGGTTAAACCCTCAAGCCTTGCTTATCAAGGAACTTAAGAAAACAGCAGTTTTTATTTATTCCTGTCCAAACACCCATTTTGGTAAAATCGTTTTTGTAGATGGGCCCATTGGAAAACTGATGAACTGTATTTGCATTGCATTCTCATTTACAGATGTTCTCTCATCTCTTATATTTTAAATGTTTTTTTTTTCTTACGGTCCATCACTAATTGCATTACGACTCTGGAAATCATCCGTTCAACGTTTCCAAGCTCACTGCTACGATTTAATGCTGCATTTTAATTTACAATCAAAGTATTATTTATATTTTAGCTAAATTTTTAATTATTTTCGATATATAATAATGTTTGCACTCCAGCGATGGATACGTTCGTCATCCAAAAAGAAAAGAAAATTTGATTCAGACGCTTCCACTTCTGAGGTATGTTTTGCTATAGATTTAACAAAAATTTTAGAAATTTATTGTGGGGATGTGCATTTTCGTAGGGAAATTTGGATTTTTTTTCTCTAAAATTCCACAATTTCCCAGTTTTAATATTATGAATACCTGGACTTAAAAGATTGCTTAGCGCTAAATATTGAATTTTCTATTGAATTTTAAACAAAAAATAAATTAATAGTCTGGGCTCCCCCGAAAAAGATTTCTGGATACGGCCTTGGCTCCAGGGGAAGGGGGACATGTTAAGGAAGGGCAGCGTATTCAGCAAGGTATCCGGACAGGAGGTAGGTCCAAAACCATAGGCGAGGATTCAAGGGCTCTCCCCTGGAAACTTTTTGAAATCTTTCTTGTCAATGCAATTTCGGGATTCTTTGGTGATATTAGAGGAAACAGAAAGGAGTTTGGTTACTCTGTCCCCGGCAATTTTTTTCAAAATAATGTCTTAATACCTTTTAGGTTACTTTTGGTGTCGCTCGTGATATTATTCGATGTCCTTTCCCCGAAAGTGTTTCTGAAAGTAAAGTGTCTTAAAAGCGTAATTTCTCTTTTCTTTCTTTTTTTAAAAACTGTGATCCGATTTTTTTCGCCCGGGGGGGGGGGGGCGGAGTTGACTTGCTCCGAGGGGGTACCCCCCTAGAGATGCCTGAAATAAACACGGAGTATTCTTTATGACTAGTAAATTTTGAACTCTTTTGCACTGCTTATTAGTGTTTAGTCTGTACATTTTTAGTGTGACCCCCCCCCCTTTCCCCAACCCTAGTTACGCCTATGAAAGCACTTGAAGAGGATGATGAACTTAAGAAAGTGATAAATTTTTCTAAAGAGGGATGGCCTGATAAAAAGAAAATCCAAGGGAATTTAAGGAAATATTATAAATTGCAAAATGATGTTTCTTGTCGAAAGTTTACTGCACTTGAATGATAAAATTGCAGTGCCTAAACCATTAAGTTATCAAATGTTGTCCCTTATTTATGAAGTTCATTTGGGAATATAAAAGTAAAAGAACAGGGCTCGTGAAATAATGTTCTGACCTGATTTGTCAAGGTTACAAGATATTGAAAATATTGTGCAGAAATGTGAAATTTGTATTAAATTTCTTAAAAGCCGAACCAAGGAACCATTGCTTCCCCACAATATTCCTGATAGGCCTTTTCAGTAAATAGGGGTTGATCTAATGTTGTTTAATGGGGTAAACTATGTTGTTATTAGTGATTATTATTTGTAGTGGGTAGAAGTTAAAGAAGTGAATAGTAAATCTAGCGGTGATGTTTTACATGTTTTGGAAAATGTTATAGCTAGATTTGGAGTTCCAGAAACTCGTTTGGGATAATAATCCATTCAATAGTTGGTAATTCAAAACGTTTGCTAAACAGCGGGACATAGAACCATCTTTTATTAGTCCATGCCATTCTCAAAGTAACGGAATGGCAGAAAAAGCAGTGAGCATTGTTAAAAATCTATTAGCTAAAATCTAAAAAGCTAAGGAAGAAAGTAAAAAAACCTATTGCAGCTTTAATATCCCAATAGTCCCATCACAGGTTTAGGTTTACCCGCAGCTCAACTCCTATTTAATTATAGGTTAAGAACTAAATTACTTGTAAGTAAAAATCTATTAAAACCAAAAATTGTTAAAGATGTTGTCCCTAGACTAAAATAGAGACAAAATAAGCACAAATATTATTTTGATAGGAATTCTAAAGAACTCAGCCTATTGAAACCTGGAGAGAAAATATTAAACCAAAAACTTGGGAACGTGCCATTATATTATCAAAAAGTAAAAATCCTACGTGTTATAAAATAAAGTTATCAACTAATATCTACTATAGAAATAGAAAATATTGAATTCCATCCAAAACAGATAAACCTTTGAATGATATTGTAAATTTTGATACATATGATTTATTTGACCAAGATAATTGTAGAAGTAACAATTTAGCTTATAACATTTTAATCAAAGTCACAGTTGATCTTCAAAATGAGTAATTCAACAAGTGGACAATTTTCATATAAAACTAAATCTGGTCATATAATAAAGTTACCTAGTTATCTAAATGAATACTATATCTAGAAAGGGGAGGGGGGTGACGTTTAATAACTTATTTTAGAATCAATATTGAACTGTTATTTTATAATCTATATTGAAATTTTCTAGTATTGTATTCTAGTTCTTCATGTAGTTCAAGATGATGTTGTGTTGCTGCAGTCATGTTGCTGTCTCTTGTCTATTAATTAATCTATTACTTTTGTAAATGAATAACGTTTGCAATGGAGAACTTTCGTGTTCTATTACAGTGGTGCGCAAACTATTTTTATCGGCAACCCCGTATTTTGTGTAAAATTTCTTTGCGACCCACAATAGACAGTAGACGTTTTGTTTAATCGTCAACGAAGTTACATCGAAATTCTTTCTGGGATTTGCTCTTACAGGATGTTTTTAAAAGAGTTGTGACGTCATCGATTGAAATAACGCCTTCTTAAAACAGCTCACCAAACTTAAAATCCATCATAAAAATGTTGTAATAATTTGTAGATTTTTCATAAATTTGAATTTCTTTGAATTTGGTGACCCCCAAAACTTCTCGCTAACCCTCCAGGGGTCGCGACCCCCAGTTTGCGCACCGCTGTTAAAATCAAACAAAAAACACATCTTTCAACTAATTTTCATGTCTGAAATTTGTTCTCTGTATGTACTTTATGCTGTGTGTGAATAAACTGCAGGTTTTTTTGAAGAAATGAATAATTCAAAATTGGACTGTTTAAATGCTTAGCATATGTAAGTTATTACAAAATTAGAATTTAGTTTAGTGCATCGATAACTGATAGTTTAATAGCAGTGGCAGATTTTTGGTAACGGGGCTCGTGCCCCCCTCCAAAAGGAATAAGAAAAATTTGTAATTATCGCATTAAATAACTGTTACTCATTTTTCAGCAGTTTAATGTAGCTCAATTGATCTTAAGGGATACCAAAAAACACAAAAACTCTGGTTTGAACTTTATTATGAAAATGTATTTACAAGGGAGGACCACCTATTTGGTGCCCCCTCAAAAACTATCCTGTGTCCACTACTGCTTGAAAGTAGTTTTTTGCTTCTGAAAATCCATAAGATAAGGTTTTTTAAATCAAAATATATTTGGATTAAGCTCAAGTATCATGGCAAAGGGGGGGGGGGTGACATATCCCCAGCTGTATTTTGGGAATAATGAAAAGTCCCCTTGCTCCAAGTATTTTAGTTATATATTTTGAAACATTAAATAATGGGTATAATACTGGATTCATTGATCGTGGAAAGTGATTGTATCAAAATTAGATCAAAACCCAGAACTTTGAATCTGTCTGTAGTGTCTGGCATACTCGACAATGCACATCCTCGAGTCATTCTTTCCTGATCATGCGGGTTAGGTTAGCCTGAAGCTCTCGCGCAGGGGTTGAAAAGGGATGCGAAGAGAGAGACCGGACTCGAGGAGTCGTAGAGAGCCTTTCATCCCCTCAAAGGGGACAATAAAATAAGGACCGAACATGCTTGGGAACTAAACACTGGGGGTTCCACCGCATCAGCAGGACGACCTAATTTAAACTTTCATTACTTGTACTCGGATATAAGTCGGCTTGCAATAACTGGAATTTCATGGTATTTTGCTCGTAGAAGTTATTTCTCTATCTTTATTTACATTCTTTAAATAGTAACTTACTGTCTTCTTTTATTATTTTCCAATCCCTCAAAACTGGTTGTCAAAACAAGGTAACCTGTACCAACAATGCCATGCAGACTTTTATTGATCACAACCAGAGATGACAGCAAAAACATTTCACATTTTGAAAGTAACTGATTCTGAGCAAATTGTTTAGGATGCTTATTTTAGCTAAAGTGTTATAGGTATTTAATTTGTGCTCATTTTTGTATGATGTGCTTACATAGTTGTAATTACTTCTGGCTGGTGATGTGGACAGGCAAATGCCCACTGGGCAGGACATTTATATATGGGCATTTATTTACTATTTTTACCTTTTCAATAAGTATTAAAACTTATAAATAACATAACGGTTGCCTTACAATGTGCATTTCATTGATAAATGTTAGATCCTATAAATTGCAACATCTTTATCAGTAATAATCATAAAACATGGGGTTATTCTATCTCCATTCAACACAGGACCAAAATCTCACCATCTAGTATTTTCTTGAAAATTAGCAGAAGTGTACTACTGGTACAAATTGTTAACTACAGCCATACGGCCTATACCTTAGGTTTCGCAGACTACCCCATACCATCAGTACGGCACGCAGCACTGTCCTCCTTGCACTTCCCACAAACTCTTAGACACTTAACAACTAGAACCAGACTAACAAGTGTTGCCTACCTGATTTACTGTCCTGGTGCCGCAGTCATACTATAGAGTAAGACTAACATCCGCCGGGAGCGGATAGGTGGAGATTTAGCATGACCCAGGCCACACCGCGTGGAGGCCCATACTTGGGGGAATATAAAATTCTTTGAAAACCTATGTACCCATTTTTGATTTAAATGGGTGCAAAATTCCACTAAGAACATGGTAAATTGGGAATTGCTCTAGAAACTTCCTTAGAAAAGAAGGAACATAGGGACCATTTATAAATGATGTCACGCTTTCTTCACATATATTTGACCTCCTTCCCCCTCTTTGTCACAAAGTGTCGCACTTCAACGTACCCCCTTCCCCCTTTGTCACATACCACGCTATGTTGTACAACAATTTTATGAAGCTCCCCCCCTCGAAGCATGACATCATTTATAATTGATCCCACACTTTTGATAGCAATGTGATTTTTGCAATAGCCTAAAAACTAAGAAAACCCTTTTGCAAATGAAAATGAAATTCTAAACGTTTAATGAATTGGACATGGGCCAATGTCAATGGCTGAATCCCAAAGCCACTTCCTCAGAGAGCAGCAGTAACAGTAAGAATGAAGTGAAGGAAAAAAATAACTAATTTCAATTCATTTGTGTGTGTTTTAGTACTATTATTAATAGGTGGCAGTGTTATGCAACCTATTATATGTTAGGGGTTAGCTGTTAGCCTATTTATAACAGAATATCAGAAACCAACTGAAATGTTACTCAAACTCAAATCATTTTACCCAAAACAGAAAAAAAAAAACCTCTTTATATCTGCGTGGCAATATTATAATAACTACTTCTAACAAATCAATTACAAAAAAAAAATCAGGTTTGAAGTATTTTAAATTATTGATAAGAATCTGTTTGACTGTTTAACAATATTCAGTATTTCTATAAAAAATGCATAAATTCCTGGGCATTTCCCCCTACTTATTTATAAATACCTGGGCATTTGCCCCTACTGATAAATGCCTGGGCATTTTACAACACTACGTCTGTTAAAACCGTTTTCATTGAACTTTCAATGTCTTGAGTTATTATTTTCTACCTTTGATTCTAAGATATCAAAAGAAGATTCTACATTGTACTAAGTATAAATTGTACTTTTAGGCACATTAGATGAACCTCCATGACCAAGTGTAACAAATAATATTGTTGCAAATATTTGTGGACTATAAATATGCAAATAATTTTTAGAATCCTAAAAAAAGTCATATATAATGCTTCAAAAACCTGACTAGTAATAAAAAATTACTTTTTTTATTACTAGTCAGTAGTTTATTCTTGATTTTGCTATTTAAATGTGCATTTTTCCAATTTCCTGCTAGTGATTGGCATATTTATATAGCTCAATATATTGTTCCAGCATGCTAAGTTTTCTAACTATTGTTCATTTTTTCCTGAATGCTCTCTCCCCCCCCCTCCCTTCCTAACAGATTTTCTTAACCAAAGTTAGTCTAAAAATGTTTCCAGGACTAAACTGAAACTGGGAATGCATGTATTAAAACCTCCTAACAATATACTACCCCCCCTCCCCCCTCCTGCTTCCCGAAAAAATTCCTGGATATTCCAGTGCCGCATGAACACATGAAAGTATATTATATTTGGTGATCACGATTTAATGGAGAATCTCTCTCTCTCTCATGGATGTACAAAGTCCTCATACGTATACTGATACATATATATTAGTAAAATTTTATAATTATCAGTATTGAACTGTTTATGCTTCAATAAATTATTAACCTTGGGATCATTCATAAATGATGTCACGCTTCGAGGTGGGGAGGGGTGTTTGAAATTGTGATAAAGTGACATAATGCATTATGCAACATAGCATGACATGTGATAAAGGGGGGAGGGGGTTCGCTGAAGTGTGACATATTGTGACAAAGGGGGGGAGGGGTGTTTGTGAAATTGTGTTAAAATGACATAATGCATTATGCAACATAGCATGACATGTGATAAAGGGGGGATGGGGTCCGCTGAAGTGTGACATATTGTGACAAAGGGGGGTGAGGGGGGTCAAATACATGGGGAAAAAGCGTGACATCATTTATAAACGGTCCTTGCTAATTTAAAGAAAAAACCTATTACTACACTTTACAAAATTGTATTATCTGTCTATGCATATGTATTGTGTATGTATGTATATAATGAATATTACATACAGCATGCCTGCAAGAAAGAGCAGAAAATTAAAATTTCATGATTATCTCAATTAAGCCACTGTTAAAAGAAAAGCTTTTTCTAAAAAAATATTTTGCTGCCTATTCATATATCAGTAAAAGTGAAAAATTATCTTTATTAAACTGTTTGTTGTTTAATAAATAATTTACAACAAACTAATTATTTGAAGAGGAAACCTGTTACCTTTCTTTACAAAATCTTACTATCTGTATATGTTTGGGTTTGTATGTATGTCCTACATATTACATACATGGATGAACACAAGAAAGAGCAGAAAATTATAAAGTAAAACTTCATATATCTCAAGTAAACCACTATTAAGAAAAAAGCGTTAAAAAAAAAAAATCTTCTTACTATATATGTGTCAGATACATATATATTTATAAAATTGCCAAATTATCCTTATTAAACAGTTTGTTGTAATAAATAATTTGCCTACTAATTATTTGAAGCAGAAAACTATTGTTACACTCCACAAAATTATGTTATCCGGGTAGGCATGTAAATGGATGCTTATTATTTTCAGTTACGATGCGTTGAAATAGCATCAGTAAAATTGTAGAATGCAATATGCCAAGGCCGTAGCCAGAAATTTTTTTCGGGGGGGGCCCTAACTTTGAAACACTTATGTTGAGGAAAGTTTCAGGGAGGAATATACATGCTACATTGCGAAAAATTTCGGGGGGGGGGGGACCGTGGGCCTCCCCCTCTGGATACGGCCTTTTGTAAACCATATTTCGTTTGATTTAAAAATTTTATGACGTCACAGTATATGATAGATTTTTGATACCATGTACAGTAGGTGCATTTTACACTATCTTTGGTGAAGTTAGGGCAGTGTTTTTTGGGGGCTTCGGCTTCTTATCTTAAATTTTTGAAACTGATCTTACAACCATAACGTTTTGACTATCTCTGAAAGGGGGGTCCGGGGGTTTTTCCCCCGGAATTTTTTCGCAATTTAGCTCCTGAGAATGCAATTTTATGCCCTTTCGGGACGTTAGAGGAAGGAGTTTCAGAAGTTCTCTCCAAAGAAAATTTTCGAAACTGCAGTCTTAAAAATGAAGTTTCAGTCTATCTTTGTCAATGTTACTGGAGGCATAGACTGGATCGAGGGCTCTCCACAGGAAACTTTTTGAAAACTGCCTAACAATGCAATTTCGAGATTCTTTAGTAATTTTAGAGGAAGCAGAAGGGAGTTTGGTTTGTCTTCCCCCGCAAATTCTTCAAAATAAATTCTTATCTTTTGGGCTACTTTTGGTGTTGCTAGTGACAGTGTTCGATGTCTTTTCCCTAAAAGTGTTTCTGAAACTGAAGTCCTAAAAGTGTAATCTCTCTTTTCTTTCATTTTTTTTAAAATCTGTGATCTGAATTTTTTTCTCTGGGGGGGGGGGGGGCAGTGCCCTCCCCCCCCTCCCCGGAGAGATGCCTGAAAGAAACACTGGTTGCATGTTGCATGATGAGAATATATTTTCAATTTCGCCCCCAGAAGTATTACTTCGAAAAAAAAAGATGAGAGAGAGTTAACAGAAAACATACGTTGTTTTGAGAATTAATTACTCCCTATTCCGTTTTAGTTTTGACAATTTAAGCAATTCATACTTATTCTCAAGTTTCAAGCCTTCCATATTTTGTCATAACTAAATGTAAATAATTAAAAACTGGATGTTTTCTTTTTTCTTAACCTAAATGCTGCAAACTCCTTTTTTTTTTAAGTTTGAAGTCAAAAAAAGCTGTATAACTTTGATTTGCAGTCGTGGACAATTATAAAGCACTTCCAAAATTATACATATCGCTCATGGGCTGCAATTAGGGCACAGCTCAAAAAATCATGTTTTGAGATAAGTGGGTTTAAACTTTTCATTGCTAAGGAAAAAACATAAAAGAAATGCTTTAGTTATTATTAAATCGAAAGGCCTAATATTGAATTATGAGTTATGCTAGTATTGCTGCTGAAAAAAATGTGTATTTTATATTTACAATCTGTTCTTAGTCCGAAACGCGAGTTTTTTTGAGTTGTGCCACTATTGCAGCCCATGAGCGATATAATAAGAAGAACCAATCAAGATCTTTTTTGTTCAATGTAAATTTATGACTAGGCTAAGTAAAACTATACGAGTAATTTTGTCGCGGTATTTTTCACCTTCGCAATGTTATTGTAAACGCTCTATGGGACCATTCATAAACTTTCACACTTTCTTTCAATATATTTGATCCCCCTCCCCCCTTTGTCACAAGATATCACTCTCCAACACGCCCTACTCCCTTTGTCACATATCACGCTATATTACATGAGCACATGTACTTGCAGTGTTGCAGTTCAGAAATAAGGTACTTACGTTAAAGAATCAAATTTTTAACTTTATTTTTTAACTTTTAATGACATTTGTGAGCATAACAATAATAATGATTACACGTGGGCTTAATTGGTATAAAATGAGATTAAGGTTAAAATAGAAAAAAAGATAATTAGTGCATAATAGCAAAAAAAAAATAATTAATTGAATTCTAAAAAAACACCCGCACTTATTTATCTTAAAAGTAAATACCTAAGACTTTCTTTTAAAATTTTAACTAGAAGTAAGTTCAAACCTTAATAAGCAGCGGTGTTTTCAATATAAAATGAAATCAATGAAACTTTAAAATCAAATTATGAAAATAAAAAAACTTCAAAAATAAGTTTAATCAGCTGATTTTTTACATGTTTTTATAGAAATCAAAATGTGTAATGTCACACTTCTTGTCAAAATTGCTCGAACCCCTCTCCCCCCCCCCTCCCTCGAAGTAGTGTGACATCATCCCCTATGAAGTTAAAAAACGAAAAAAGAAAGATTAATATGCAGTTTCTCAGCATGTGAGGAAGAAAATACAAAGTTGAAACTAAAATTGCAAAAAAAAAAAAGAGGGGCAGCTAAAATATTAGTTTGAAAAATACATAAAAATAATCATACCTTTTCTGCTACATTTCTATAGGGTTTCTTCCCAAAATAAGACAAAATACTTTACCTTTTCTTTTACTCATAATCAAAATTTGTACGCAGGCAAGCAAAGAAGACTTTTGCAAGAGCACACGAGCCCACTAAATTCCCAACTGCCTATGTCTGCAAGGCAAGGTCAAGGGGGCAAGAGCCCTCTCCTCGCCTCCCCCCCCCCCCCTTGTCGGAAGCGTTTCGATGTTGATTCGATTTTACGAATTGCTAGTTTAAAAAAGAAAAAAATAAATAAAGATTTGTCCCAGCAATAACAGCACAAACATCCACATCCCGCAATCGTAGTAGTAGACGAGGGGGTCCATTTAGGCATTAGCTCTGAAAGTTCCTTTATCTTCTACTTCCACAATGTGGGTAGTTTTAAAAGAGTCGCCATTTCCACGAATGTAACCTTCGGGCAAGGATGGACAAAGCACCTAACTGTTGTACGTATATTTATGGCAGATGTGGTGGCTTGCATTTTGCCAAAAAGATCAGTACATTTGCTGTTCTTGCTGTGTGGTCGGGTGATTAGAACCATATGTAGCCCTTAGGCAAGGAATCAATCCGTTATCTGTTGATGACACGACACGGGGGGCCTACCATCTTTAGAATTGAGGGAAAACATCTTATTTTGAGTTCTGGTTTATAGACCCTGGATTTTTGAAGCGCCGTCTTGTCGTTTCCCCATTTGTAAAACAGAGAACCTACCCCCCCCCCCTTCACGCTCCCGAACAGATTGGTTTGAGGAACAAAAAAAATTTTTTTTTTTTTTTGTTACATTTTTTTTTCAGTTAAAAATTTCGAAAATATTTGGGGGGGGGGGGGGGGGCTCGGGCCCGTGGGGCCCCCCCCCCCTGCCTACGGCCTTGCAATATGCATTTTTCAAAACTCTTTATCTCATTTTTGTGTCACCCCCAAAAAAAATGCCACCAGGGCCGACGACCTCCCCGGTAATGAACGCTACTAATCATATACTACTTGTCATATCACTCAGGAAGAAAAGATCTGTCATCATTTAAAATACAAATCTAAGACACGGAAACTTGAACTAAAATTTTAGAACATTTGACGAAAAGCAAAAAATATAACGAGAACGAAAATCCGCGAAAAACGGAAAAGTCAAAATTGGCGTACTGAGTTAGGTTGCCAGCCGCCAAACTCTGACCAATCGCGTGTCAGTATTTGGTCTGCAGAAGAAGTGGTCTGCAGATATCGTGAGTATGCCCGGGCGACGCAGAAGTTACTGCGCATGGAGCTTTGCCAACCTGATCGGTTGTTTTTTTCTGCAATAGGGAAGTTTTCGATTTTCTAATTTTATTTTTAATCTACAGAATAACATATTTTAACACCATCTGTGCAAAAAATTTTGTTATACGATTAGTGTTTATTTTTTAAATATTTTTTTAAATTCATGCGCAGTCAGGGATCGCGAAAAAAACTTTCTGCGCATCGGGCATGATTTGCGTCACAGGTTGGATGACGTATATAGCTTGGCGAGCGTAAAGGCAGCCATTCACAAGCGAGCCATGTGGAGCGAAGCCGTTTGGAGCTCATCTATTTGGATAAAAAGATTTACAAGTTCAAATCTGCATGTATATAACAAAAGAATTAAAAAACAGTGGCCTAAGCAATGGTTACTAAATAAAACACATACACACTTAAATCAAAAATTAGATACATCGGATTGCCGAACTGTTTGCGAATGAGCGAACGCATAATTTGAGCTTCTGAAGATTGTTTATGTTTTAATTTTTGCAGAAAATAAAATGAATTCCGCCAATATACAATAAATTTAGCCAAAAATGAGTTTGGATGTAATTAAAAACTCAAATCTCTACTATGATGAAGTTTACCTGTTGGAAGGAAACATTTATTGATACATAGACCCGCTTTACGCAGTGAAGGTGGCCGAATGGTTAGGGAAGAAAGCTTGTACACAGTTCAATCTTGGTTCGAGGCCCGGGGGATTTAATTTGCGTTTTCTCCAGCAAATGTTTTGCTGCACCGTTGATTTTTGATAAACTAAATATAAAAAGGGCGCTTTATTTGGCGTTTTTTTCTCGTGCAGGGGGGGGGGGGGGTAATTAAAAGATAAACTGTTAAAATTATATATTAAATTAAATATTCATTGCGTAAAATATTTTTTTTAGAATGAATTCGTCGAACAGACCCTATTATTATTAATTTATTAGTTGCTAAATTGAAGCATTTTATGTGGATACAAGATATTATTTCTGAATATATATATATACGGGGGGATTTCTTGTTTCTTTGTGTTATACTTTTGTCGTTGTGCTCTTTCTTACATTTGCGTTCGATCAATATGTCAAATACTAATTACAAGTATTGTTTTGTACCTGGATGCACATCAACGACTAAAAACACTACAGGCAAACGCTTCATTAATGTTCCAAGGGACCCTAACTAAAGTTCGAAAAGCGTGGCTATTTAAATGCAGAATCGATGTTTCTATGAAGTAGAATTTTCATTGCTGTGAAGATCATTTCTGTAAGTACAACTAAGACATAACAACATATCTACTTAAAAATTACAGTACCGGTTTACGTTTCGTTCGTGCCTAATAATTTTCAAAACACAAATAAATAAATAAATATATATACATATATATAATACATATAACAGAAAACTGGCATAATTAAGACCCTTAGGATTATTTTTATCTTAAAATTTAAATGATATTAGTGTAAGAACAACACGAGCTGATTAATTACAATACAATGGAAATAACACAGAACCGGAAAGAAATAATTTGAGTGCAGCAAAGCCATATCCAGAATTTGTTTTCGGGGGGGGGGAGGGGGGGGGGTTAACTTGGACACACTTGTGTTAAGAAAAGTTTCAGGGAGGAATATATGCTTCATTGCGAACATTTTCGGGAAACCCCCTTTCCCGCTTCTGGATACGGCCTTGGAGTGTAGAAAATACTTTGAGTTATCGAAAACGAGAAAGAACATTTTCCTGTTCAAGGGATAAAATTACATTAAAAAGTAATGAAAGTATACATAAATAACTTGATTCAAGACATCGAAAAATTCAGGTAAATTAAAATTTGTATTATTACAAGTAGGAAATACACATTATTCTTTGGCAGCAGTGCAACTCTCAGCTGATTCAATTTTATTTTTTTGCTTCTTTGACTACCATAACTTGGTTAGGGCTCTTTAATTTGTGCCCAGGACATACACGACTTTTGACTGTGCTAATTCCTGCTGTCCTTTTTAGTTGTACATACCCAACAGCTGAATCACCATATATATTCTTCTCTGCAAGAGCTATTTATTAAAAATATCATAATTACCTTCGGGATCATTCATAAATGATGTCACGCTTCGACGGGGGAGGGGGGTTCTTGAAATTGTGAAAACAGTGTGACAAGGGAGGGGAGGGGGTAACAAGAAGTATGGCGTCATGCGTTATGCAACATAGCGTGACATGTGATAAAGGGGGGAGGGGGCCCGCTGAAGTGTGACAAAGGGGGGGGGGGGGGAGGGGGTCAAATATATGGGAAAAAAGCGTGACATCATTTATGAACAGCCATTTCTCTGTATAATTTTTGAAAGATTAAACAAGGACTAAAGTATTTTTCAAAATAATAGAATGAATGTAAATATAATATTTATAACCCTTTTTAAAAGAATTTTTTTGAAAGCATTTTAAGGGATTCCAGACTTAAACAGAAAAATATAAAGTTAAACATGATATACCACGATTGGGAAATGAAATTTAAAAGATTCTGTATGGCATCTAACTACACTACCTGCATTTTAAAGTCAATAAAAGTTGCAACATCGTTTGGCTTAATGCTTTTTCTATGCTAATTTGCAGGCACTGGCGTAGATAAGGGGGTGGTTTTGGGAATAACCCCCCCCCCCCTGAAATGGTGAAGATTGTCTAGAATTGGACCAATTTTTCTTGGAAAACAATGAAGTTAGCAGACTTCTCCCGAAGAACCCCCCTCCCCCCCCCCCGAAATCCAGGTCCAGCTACGCCATTGTTTGCAGGTGTTTTTTCACATGAAAAGGAAACACATGATCAATTCAAAAACCTCACCAATGTTTTTTTTGAGTTCCCACTTGAACCGCAAGTAAAAAAACGGAATTTTCTTCAAGTAAAAAAAAATTAAACATCGAAAATCCTTTGTAGCATAATAATATTCTTCATTTCAAAAATATAAGATTCATTGCCAAGAAAGCGATAAGCTAAGTAATATGCACTACACTAAATAGCATGATGAACTTCACTGGGGTTACCAAAACATTACCAAAAAGTCGCCAAGCAACAAAAATACACGTAACTGAATAAATAAAATGAATTTTAACTCGGAAATGGGCAATCAAAAACTTGTTGTCTAAAAGGGATCCTACAGTCCATGATGAATAAGAAAAATATAAAAAATAGACAGTAGTTTAATTAAATGGACGCACGTTAAGTTAAATGAATCGTTGAATGAACACTGCAAAATACGAGGAGTTCGAAGCCGTTCGAGGCGCGAGGTGCCCGCTGACATCAGACAGTGACGTATTAGGCTCCGCCTCGTTTTTTGCGGATGGGATTTTTAAAAATTAATTAAAAATCAATGTTCAATTTTCTTTGTTCGGCATGGGTGAATTCTTGAGTTTTATAACTGTCTTAACAATATCTAAGCATCAAAATAGGAAGATTCTGTAGGTGGAAACTTCCCTATTAACGAAGCGCTTTTTTTTTCTTGATGGCCGAGCTGTCGTGTCGACTTAATCCGAGCTCCAAGCTGCACACTAATTGAATTCCTAATAGATTTTTTTCTGTACCTACGTTTTACATGAATTTGAAATCTTAACCCCTAAAATTTCTGATTAATTTACTAGGAACTAATTAATAATAAGACAATTGAAGTAATTTTTTAATTGTCTACAAGCTTTCTCCCCCCCCCCCTCTTTCCAAAAGTATGCTTTGAAAATTTATAGAAGAAAAACTAGTATATTGATTAAAGCATGACATGATTTACCTTTTTACGATCGCAAGCCCCCTCCCTCTCCCACCACCGCCTTTTACCAAAAGATGCTTTGAAAATTCTCTAAAAGAAAAATTGTAAAACCAAAACATGATTTATACTTCGCTATTACAAGTAGAAAAAATAACCTTGCATTTTTTAATTTAAATTTTTAAATTTGACAGTCTAGAAAAATAAATAATTTAAGTAATTGGTTTTAATCGTTAGCAGAGGGATCATTCATAAATGATGTCACGCTTCTAAGGGGGGAGGGGGGTTCGTGAAATTGTGACAAAGTGTGACAAGAGGAGGGGAGGGGGTAACAAGAAGTGTGACATCATGCATTATGCAGTATAGTGTGACATGTGACAAAGGGGATTTTCCTCGACAGAGAAAAATATATAGTATAGATGTGGAGCCAGTGCTTGGTTAGGGCTCCCTTCATCGCCGGTTAGTTGCCACTTCTTTGTTCGCGAGAAGGGGGCGGTTGTCCGCTGAAGTGTGACATATTGTGAGAAAGGGGGGAGGGGGTCAGAAATATGGGGAAAAAGCGTGACATCATTTATGAACGTCCCCAGCATGGCGATCCATGATCCGATCAGAGAGTCCGAACTAGGAATTTAATTCTCTCTTTCCAAAAGTTAAGTTATTTTCTTAATTTAATATGCGGGTTTTTTTTTTAGTTTTTTTATTTTATTGTCTTTCTTTCTTTCTTCTTTTTTATGCATCACAGTTGAATTTATTTGCTGCCTCCCAGAAGTGCCGCCCGGTGCAAGGGTGGGGGGCTAAAAAATAGCATCTGAAATCGGAAATATTAGATGGTATCCCAAAAACAAAAAATATTTCTGAACCCCTTCCTGTTTAAAATTTCGAGCACAAATGCATAATGAATGCAATTTGTGTGTGTGTGTATATTTCTCATTAACTTAACCTTGTAAAATGTGGTGGGGTGGGCAAAGTGAGACTTATTAAAGGAAATGAAAGTTAATGTATTGGTACTGAATTATCAGTTTAAAAAAAACTTTTAAAATAGTTGGGAAATGGAACATTAATAGGAATGCGAAATTAGAAAATTCTTAAGAATTTTAAAGCTTAAGAATAAGTTCGAAAATCATGACAGTGTAGAAAGAGGGGAAATCGATTTGTTTTAATTTTCCCAATTTGCATTTATCAGGAACTAAATTTACATAAAAGGCAATCACGGCCGTCGCCAAAGGGGAGGAGTGCTACAACCCCCCCCCCCCCCCCGCCCAAGTTTTTCAGGAAAGGGAGCGCCGAAATTTCATTTTAATAATGCAAAAACGTAAGAAAGAAAGATAAGAAAAAAGTTAAGGACAAATTTTGCAGTAAAAGTGAAAAAAAAAAAAAAAACCAGAGGAAGAAATGAATGATCAAAATTTATAATCTTTTTCTAGTTCTGCAAAATTTTTTAAAAAATGCAATTTTAAAACATTGGAACATTGAAAAACCGATTATTAATATTACTTAATTAAGGGCCGCAGAAATGCGCGTTTCGTTTCAAACCTTTCTTTTAGCGGAAAGAAAAAAAAGGTATTCAAAACATTACAGAAACGCAATGCAAGTCTGAATTTAAAAAAAAAAGGATAAATAAACATAATGATTTCATGGTCGGGCTGTCGAAAGATTTTTATATGAATATATGTATGAATTTTTTAATCAAAATATTATTTAGAAAATTACAGCAAAAAGTATAAAAATGCATGGGCCACCGAAATACGTTGCAAATTGAAGGAAAGAGAGAGAGATTCAAAACATTGTAATGAAAATTCACACCAAAAGTAAAACTTGAAAAGTAAGATTCAGGAGGCGTGTTATTTAAAATTTAAAAAAATGGAAAAAATTACTTATAATATCATTGAAAAATAATACCGCAGGCTGAAATGTTAAAAGTTTTTTGTAGGGGCCCAAGATGTTGTTTGTATTTCAAATAAATAAAAATTAAGTTGGAAATTAAAAATTAGAAGACTAAAGCAATAAGATGTTTTTCGAAGAAAAGAAAAAAAAGAAAGGGACTGTTACGGCATTTTTATTTTTATTTGAAATAAAGGAAAGAAGGCAGGGAAAAGGGTAGCCAAGCAAGGTGATTTGTAGAGAATCTCCCCCCCCCCCCCCCCCTCAACACACACTAACTCAATCTTAAGTTAAGATGGTGTGTGTTCTAGAGACTTGAATTTCAAAAAAAAAAAAAAAACAGGAAAAGAGCCCTTTTTTCTTACGTCATCAATTAATTCCCAAAATTGTGACTTTTAGATCTTTTAAAGAAAAATTTTAGAACTAGTTTCGAAAAATTTCTAGAGGAGAACCACTGAGTCCACTTGTCTTTTAACGTCCCCAAAGATAGCCTAATATGCAATTTTAAGACTTCAATTTCAAAAAATTTCCGGGGGTTGAGCCCCTGAACCCAGATTTTGTACTCTCAAATCCTTAAAAATCGTCAGAATTGTATTTTTAGAACTTTATCTTGCGAAAAATTTCAACCGTCTTATAACGTCACCACACCAGACATAGCCTAGTGTGCGCTTTATAACTTGAATTTCACAAAAAATGAGAAACCTCCCCCGTCCCCCTTTCTCTAACAATATCAATATTTTCCAAAAATTACGAATTTCGAACTTCAATTTCAAAAAATTTCCACGGGAGAGCTGTTGAATCCACCTGTCTTTTGTCCTCACCAAAGATAGCTTAATATGCGTTTTTAAACCTACACTGCGCCGTGATGTTTATAAACAACATCTCTATTTTCGTTCACTAAGCTCTTGTTTTGTATTATTTTTAACAAGTGACGCATTTCTTTGTTCGACTTTGTATGTAAGATCATATTAGTTAATATAGTATTCTATAGATCTTGTAAACGGGGCTCAAGGTTCATGTTTTTTCACAAAATTGACAACAACCACAAAAAAAAAAAAAAAAAGCGCAGTGTAGGGTTAAGACTTTAATTTCAAAAAATTTCCTATGGATTCCCTCCCATCCTCGAAAATCATGAAAGTTGCATTTTTAAAAGTTCATCTTCGGAAAATTTTAGCTGTCTTTTACTGTCATCAATGATAGCCTAAATATCGTTTTATAACTTGAATGTTAAAAAAAATTCAGAAAAAGTCGAAACTCCCCATATTTCAAACCTCATCAATGGACGTCCAAAACTGCTAATTTAGGACTATGGAAAAGTATTGAAATCACTGCATAATCATTGTATTATTTGAAATATTGAATTTTGAAGAGTAAAGTTTAAAAATCTGCTTGACCTACTACTCATTCTCTGGCGTTATCATAATCTTCGAAACAATTGTTTTTTATTAGTACGTATTAATTATAATGGTATTTTGCAAAACTATCTGAAGGGATTGGCGTTTAATTGTCTTAATATGTAAAAATGTATGGGACCGTTCATAAATGACGTCACGCTTTTTCCCATATATTGGACCCTCCTCCCCCCTTTGTCACGGGTCACGCTATGTTGCATAATGCAGGATGTCATCCTTCTTGCTATCCCCTCCCCTCCCCTTGTCACACTTTGTCACAATTTCACGAACCCCCTCCCCCCTCCAAGCGTGATATCATTTATAAATGATCCCTATTGTGTTTTTTCATTTGATGTAATTAAGTATGTTTTTCGTACTTTTAAAAATATTAACTGGTGTTAAGTAATCCTCAAAAACGAGACCAAGCTACTAATTATTATTATTATTATTATTATTATTATTTTGTTATGCAAAATTTTACGATGAGCAACTACTTTTTACACCCGGTGCCCCTCCCAAAAATTATTCCTAGATCCACCCCTGGTTACTGCTCTGTATTTACTAAACCATTTTAAATAGATACAATGAACTATGAGTTTATGAACTGTTACTTCTCGCTACAAAAAATGTGCTAAAATATATAGATAGTAGCGCACCGAGGAGTTGGTTTTTTTTTGGGGGGGGGGGACTATAGTCGGGATTTGGGATGCACTGAGTATTGATTTTACCGGATATCAAATATCCGATGTAGCTTGTTTGACGAATCCGCTCTGGATATCCGGCTACGATGTTACAGACGCGTAAATTCCATCATATTTTTAAACATCTCACAGCTTTCAACTACGTACTGTTTATAATTTACATATATTTTCAAAGCATTGAATTAATTGAATTTTAAGAGTTAAATTTGATATGCATGCTCTGTCGTGCAGTGGCCGAATCGAATTTCTGATATTTAAAAGACTGTTGGATACCGAATATCCTGCGCCTTCTGGACCCCCCCCCCCCCCGGTGGTGCGCCCTTTCTATATATATATATACGTATATATACAGCGGTGTTTCTTGCACGAATGTCATCTGGTGCGGTAACTTGTGGTGTCACGCGTCACCCAACCCCCTCCCCATATGCCTCCGGGGGGGGGGGGATCACCAGTATGTGGTCCCCTCCATACATAAAAGAATTCTTTACATAAAAGAAAAAATATTTATGTAAATAATTTGCAGCCATTTCTTTTTTCTGAAATAATATATTCTATTAAAATGTGCATGTACATAATTCCTTTATGATATAACATTACCATACGATACGAACAGAAAGAGATATTATTGCTAGTTTTTTTAGTATGTTGATATTTCGACAAATTGTGATGATTTAAGAGCTTTTTGAAGTTCGTAACTAAAAAAATAAAATTGGTCAACAGACTTACATAAATTTTCATTTTTCTTCTTACTTTTTAGTGAAATTTTAGGGGCTCCTATATTTCGCAGTCACAATCGGTGATTTCGTGCACTCGGCAAATTCATATGAAATCGGCATTTTTTAGTAGTGATTAGAAAATACGAAAAATGGCCAAACAAAATCAGATTTCTCAAAGATTGTTGCACCAAATACCATTACTGCATGGCACTAAAATTTCTCATGCTTGATACTCTCTACATGCAAGCATACTAGAAAAGCTTTGAAAAAATGCTTGAATAATATTGATGAATGATGGAAGACATTAAATATATAGAAACTTTAGACTCAATTTGGTTAAATATTTACTTGTTGAGTTATGAATACACTAGCATTATTCAGTAGAGTTATGAATGAATTTTTTAAAGGGAAATCAACAGTTACAAAAAATCCTCAGCCGAAGATTTCTAATGAAATTGAATCCTTTAAAATTAATTCTCTATAGACATGCTCTATAGACAGCAAGACAGCTGAAAATATCCTGCAATATGAGAGGTTAAAAACAAAGCTTCTGCATTTTTCGCTACTGTATTTTGATTCCCTTTTCTGGAAAGGTATTTTTACGTTACCATATTCTACAGTTTTATATATATTTTTGTGTTATTCTTATTATTCTAATGGGGATTTTCCTGGATTATTGTCTTTTTTTTTTAAATTGGAATATTTCTGATCCTGATGGCAATTTTTAGAAAGACTTGTTGTTATTCGATAACTTGCATCCTTATTCTAAAAGGGATTTTATGCAGTGGCGTACATAGACTTAGGTGCGCCACCCTGCAAGATTTATAAGTGCGCCCTATCTTTGGCTTACCACAAAAAATTAAAATAAAAAAAAACTTCGGTGAAGAGATATTCTGGTATTTGTAACAATTAGTCTTATTTAAATTTAAGATGATTTAAATCGTTTAAATCGTATTTATTATTAAAAGGTGGTATTTCGAAAAGGTAACGAATTGAAACATTGCATGTACTTACCAGCTTGAAATGAAATTTATTTGAATAATACTAGAAAATAACACACTATCTTAAAGTAATTATATTCAAAATTTCGTTAGGGGTTGCTATTATTTATTTATAAAGTGAATTAAATAATATTAATAAATACAAAGGAAACTATTCGTGCTCAAATTAGACACTAGTTGAACAAGAAAATCAATGCTATATTAATCTGTGTTAATATATATGCGTCTTTGTTTTTTACAATTAAGAAATTTTTGACCAAGTTCGTCGAGGTGTAAGAACCCTGATGCTTTCTATCTTCCTTCTGTCATCGTACTTCTGAGGTATGATTTGATTAGCTTCAGTTTGGAAAATGATCTCTCTGCTGATGATGATATTACTGGCGAAGTTAGAAAGAACGAAAAAGTAAATGGTCCATCACGTACCATTTTTGCTGGAGATCCACTTCTCATATTTATACAATTTGGTTATCAAAGAATGTAACTGAGGCTTACTTATTGAAAACACAAACACTAAAATGATTTTTTTGGCCGTTTCATCTTGTGGGCATCTGCTGGTGTGCCCTCATAACATATTAGCAATATTCAACTCGTATACTTCCATTATATCGACCGCTGAAACGCTTTTTAAACACAGAGATGTCCTGATGAAACCTTTTCCCATAATCATCATTAATTGCGCAAAGTTTTGAGCAAAGAAGGCCATATAATGGGAGTCCAAAAAGTGTAGTTTTAATGAAATATAGCAACCTAATAATACAAAAGCAGTTTATCATTTTATCAACAAGATTTTCGTAGTTTTGCGCTTTCTCATTTCGTCTTGAGAAATGATTGGAATTGGGAGAAACAATAAAATTTCGTTTTGCCAAGTTGTTTCGTTTTTGAACTGTGTCACTTTTCTTGCGTTTAAGACTTGAGCTATATATTGAGCCTAAAAGCTGCCATTGTGTCCAGCAAGAGCCCCCTTTCCATGTGGGCACGCATGACTGTATTTGCTCATATAGTTGCAACCTCTATTGAAAAACTACATCAGACTTGATTTTTTCGCAGAATGCCTTCTGTTGCTCTTTATTTTAACTTAATCCTTTCTTTTTCTTGCGTGCCCCCCTCTTTCCAGTGTGTACTCACCCGGATGGCACACCCCCACAACCATATTTTTTAGGGTAGCAACCAACTTTTAATACTCATTAAAATAAAGAGGTAATTGGGGGGCAAAGTAAAAGAAAAATTTAGGACTTTGTGTGTTCTTTACTATGGGTCTTGGGTCTTTTATGTATGTGTGTGACTCTTTTGGAAAGGTAGAAAGTGTGGTTTCTATTCCTCATTAATTTGGTGCTTTTAAATTGAAAATTTTCTTTAAAGTGATGAAAATGAAGATTTTTGAAAAGCAGCTCATGCAAATACAAAAATGAGAATCAGCAAACAGAAAAACAGGCTCTGGGCCCAGCTAGGCTAATCCTAGTCAAATTAATAACATGCAGGTACTTCAAATCCAATTTTTTTTCATCGTTTCCTCTCTACGTTCATTTGTTTTATTATTATAATTATTATTATTGTTGCATTGGAAAAAAGAGGTCCCCTTAAGCTCAGAAACACGTGTTTGCAGTTCTTATCGTTTAAAGTGCTTAACGTTATTTTTCAGTTCTTTACAAAAATCAGTTTGCTTAATCAACTTGTTTGAAAAATCTAATTGTGTTTTGCTTTTAAACACGTTCAAAAACAAATATATCTAAACAGCTTTCTCCAAATAATATGTCTTTCAATATTCTGCAACACAACCGTAACGGTAAATAATTGCGCAGCATTGCTATCTACAGCGTTATTAAGCTGGATTCACACATACAACCGACGGACGGACGGACAAAATTCGTCCGTGACGGAGAAACGTGTTTTTGCATCTGGGTAGCATGGATCCTATAATTAGGTTTACCCAACAGGTCTAACCCAGAACAAATTAGTGATCAACTTGTTTTACTATTAAATTTTGATATCGTTAAAGTTTACATTGATTTTGGAGAAGCAACTCAGGTACTCAGGCTTGCCTGCATTTAACCTCAGCTTGTTTATTGTAGGAACTACGTTTTAATATACCAATAAAGAAACGAATATAAATTAAAACGTTTTAAACATTTAAGTAGCAAACTAAATTGGAATGCAAATTTTCTTTACAGTCTGACATGAAATTACCTCAAAAAATAACAATGTTAATAAAAATGATTTGTAAACAAAACAAATCTGTTGACAGAGTGATCTTTTAACCTGCAAATTATGAACTGAAAGTGATCTTTCATACATTTCTGCCTTTGGTAAGTTTTAATCAAGTATTTCTTTTAAGATCAAATAATTTCAGCATTGAATTAAATTAGTATTAGTTTCATTAATTAATCGCTTAATTAATCAATTAATGAATTAAATAATTGCATTAATTATTAAATAAATTATTAATTTAAATTTTAAGAAAACGCCCAAAATGGAGCATAAATTCTAACATGTTAGAAAAAAATTGAAAAAACTAGTCTGCCCCTCCTGTCCAAAAGTTTGCCCCTCCTGGAGTCAGAGTCTGGCTACAGGCCTGAACTGACAGCTAACAAGTTATGTTTATGATATTGGCGATAAGTGTTTTATATTTTTACAAAAGAAATGAATAAATAAATGTCCAGTGCAATAAGCAAAATATTAAATTCGAGCAGCAAATAAATATTAATACGCAAATGTGGTACCGTAGTAGAAATGTAAAATTTTCTAAAATGAAAATGCAAATAAAGTAGCGCCGAAACATTAAATGCACTTATGAATCTTTTCAAACTCTACGCTTTGCTACTTAGTATTATTACATTATTTTTCTCATATCGTGATTAATAAATCAAATTGAAAATAGAAGATGCTAAGAAACAAATTTTAAACGCAGTATCGTGTATTACAACATAAAACAGCACATTACTCTTAATGCTTTAATATAAGTGCTTGTGCTGCACAGAAATAGTAATAATTATAAATCAATCACTTGTGCTGCGTTTCCTATTAAACACAACAGTAAACAAAAGATGGCCGAAGCTCTCTCTTCTTGCTTCATTATGATTGGCCAAGCAATTCGTCTGTGACGGACAATATCAAACGGATTTGATATTGTCCGTCGACGGACATTCCTGTTCGGTAACCATGACAACGAGGTAACGCCACGTTTTTTCCGTTGGATTTCGTCCGTCCGTGGCGCTGTGTGAATCCAGCTTTAAAGTGCCCAACGCACTGCAGCCATTGGCAATCATTTATCGCTGTTTGGCTTCTGAATGTGCGCCAAGGCGCATGCGCATAGACTGGGGAAATTTAAGGATTTAGACCTTCGTAATGTAAACATTAGACGGAGAACAGCGCAGCAACCCCGCGAATTGCGCCGCCATTGTAGTTTCGCCTTCGTACGTCTGCTTAAATCTTTGAATGACTATTGCAAGGTTGTAATAATGCACACATTCATTATTGCAATGTATTTAACTTATTATTACAGCATCATGGCAACAAATACATTGCAGCATGTATTTTATTATTATGATGTTGTTTTCAATTAGGGATGTAACGAATAGTGATTTGGCCGAATACCGAATATTCGGCCGTTTCTTCCAGGCCGAAGCCGAATATTCGGTCTTTTCTTCAAAGACCGAATAGGCCGAAGCTGAATATTCGGCTGGGCCGAATACCGAATATTCGGCGGCCGAATAAAATTTCTCGAAAATCGTCGTAATCCAAAGTATTTGTCAAATTTAAAATTATTCACAAATTCAAACACCACACACAATCTATGATGTATGATTTAATTCTGTTTGTTAAGAATTTAGAACTATTTAAAATTAATCTATTTTCACTATTGTTTTGAATGTAATAAAACTAAGAAGTTCACCCGCAAGCAAAATAGAAATGACAGGTGTTACGGTAGTAAGCATTAGCATTATTTTACTAATTATTTAATTGCAATGAAAGAAATACTAGTGCTTAGTGAACTTTTACCTTGCTCAAAACTGTTTTATGAAGACATTTTAAAAGTTATAAAAGTTAATATTTTTATTTTATGGGGTTTTTCTCATACCTATTTTTAAAAGATCTATTAAAACTTAATGCATTTAACTGGAATATGTTTTCAGTTTCAAAAAACCCAATAGCTTATGCTATCTAAATATTCATTATATATTCTGGGCTTTTCAGATTTCTCTCTAACCCAATATTCACAATAAATCAGTCTACCCAAACAAAGTCTGGCTTCCTCTTTGTTAATAATAACAAAATGAATTTATCATATTATCTATTATACTACTGGCAGCATTTGGGAGCAAATGCCAAATATAAAATACAATATTACAACTTTAAAATGTGTTTTTTCTCAGTCAAGCCTAAAACAAGATTTTTAAAAAGTAGTTTATTCTAAATTATTTTTATTTCTTAAAACTATAGTGGACTAATGTATTCTTTTGCAATAATTATAATACAATTTTAAATGTTTAAAATCTACTAATTTCTTTATATTTTTACTTTTTTACTGCATAAAAACTATTCGGCCGAATAGTCCATCAATATTCGGGCAGGCCGAATTTGACCTTACCCAGTATTCGGCCAGGCCGAATATTCGGCTGGATGATGAAATGACTATTCGGCCAGGCCGAATACTCGGCCAAAGAGCCGAATATGCCGAATACAGAATAGTGGCCGAATATTCGTTACATCCCTATTTTCAATACTCGACTGACTTATTTTTATTAAATATTGTTTCAAAAAATACATAAAAAGCATAAAACATCATAGAAATTTCCTTATACAATGCAAAATGCGTACAAAATCTGACTGTATGCCATGAGAACTAAGACAGTTTGGAGTCGTTTAATTTTCATGCAACATTTTTTAGATTTGTACCAAAAGAATTAAATCTATTTATGCTTGTATAACTCTTTTTTTTAGATAAAATTGGAAAATTAATAGAAGAATAAATATGAAAATAGCTATTTCAAAATTGATGAGACAAATGAACTTCCAAAATTTTTTTGTTATTGTTCTTTGTTGTGATACTTTTTTTTTTTATAAATCTATAATCCAGTTGATTTCCCGTTCAATGTTCAAATTTGTTTAACTTCATTTTTATTTCTTCTTATTATTTTGAATTACCGCACGCAATTTATCATCATAACGAAGGCACAATGAAGTCAGCAATATATGATAATAAAAGCAAACATTTAACAAGTCTTAGCATTTTAATATTTTTATTGAGTCGATCATACATTGAAAATACAAATAATACTAATCGACTCAACACTAAATAAGAGATAAAATGTTTGACCTAGTAAAAAACCATTTGTTCAAAAACCAGCATTAAGAAATCATAAAAACGTGGTACATATGTTATTCTGGGTCATAAAATTGTGAGCTTCAGGATGCAAGTAATAAAATTTTTACGCATTAAAAATGTAGATGAAATGATTAAAATAAAACAAATATTGAAAATGACAATAATAATTCATTTATTGAACTTACGGGTAGTTCCTAGCGTTAGTTTACTAATTTGAGCTTTGTTAAGAAGCATTCATTCAATATTCAATAATATTCCCTATGCCTAGCAATACAAAGAACCCTGGAATTTTGAAGTGAGGGTCAAAACCCCGGAAATTTTCGGGAAGAAACTGGGAAATTTGGGAACATTGAGAATTTTGAGAGGAAAAAACGAACTTAAGCTTTCTTCAATTACTCACTATAAAAATGTTTTCAGTGTTCAAATATTCTTACAGAACACATAACATTGTAACGTTGTATTATTTATATGCTGAATATATGATCTAGCGTCAAATATAACATTTTATATAAAAAATTATATAATTGAGAAAATTAGAAAAACAGCTTGTAAGTTCAATACGCTTTTTTATTGCAGTATATTTATTCTAAAAATGTATTTGACTTGGTTACTTTGCAGAGAATAAGATTAACCTTCAAAATCTTTTTTCTTTATTCCTAGCTTTCAAATTACTATAACTTATCCGTTTTATTCATAGAATTTTATTGCAATTTTACCAACACATTTGGAGGGGTAATTTTTGATAAGAAATACTACTTAAAACACTATACATTTCAATAATTTTCTGTAAAGGTTGGTTTTTTATGTGTTATTTTGTGTTTTATTGATAACTTAAACAAATATCAAGTTTTAACATGGAAATAAAAAATATTAACAACTTCCTTTTTTTTCATTTTCAACAGTAAAATTTTGTTACCGCGAATACTAACGCAACGAAATAAATATGTTGTCTGTTTTCAAATGCTTTAACAATCAAATGCTTAACAATTGTATTATTACGAAAATTTCATAAAAAAATAATTTATTATTGATGTATTAAAATTATTTCAAGAACAAAATCGAATGCTCCCAGTTTTTGGGAGGTCTGAAATTTCTCGATTTTGCTTTAAATTTCCGGTGAAAAAAATCGGGTTTTTCCGGGAATAAACCAGGCGTTTTGAAAGCCTTGCAGCTCTACCTGTGCCAGAATAAGCCCAGCAAATTTTAGTCTTACACTTCTACGCAACATAAAAATCTGTACTAAGAAATAATAATTCAATAATAATTTAACTAAACAACATATTTTGGTAATCTGCACAACAATCACCAACAAAAAATGGTCAACTATATTTTTCTCAGTAGCAATCGTACTATTCATATTCTCAAGCTATTTCTACTTTAAAATGTAGCGAAAGTTCGTATGTAATCGATACAAGATCTGTTATGTTATTAAATTTCAATTTCTTTTTCTTTTTTGAATCTTGCTTAACAAAACACCTCCTGCATGATTCTTATCTTTATTAACCTAGAGCCACTACAGAATACAGGCCGACCCATCGCCGCCATTTTCTTTCCCAAGTCAAAATGTAAACAAGAGCGTGCTGCTAGATTGGCGCCTTTATCGCTGTCAGTGGCGCTTTTAACAGCTACGCCAAAAAGAAGGAAATAAATGGGACTCCTTAGCTACATACAATACCGAAAAACGCTCTCTGAATTCAAAATGCATTATATATTAATACAGACTGGAAAAATAAAAAAGCATACTAGAGAAGTGCTATTTACCTTAACTCTAGCCAAATGCTTAAGCCTTTTGCTCTACATTATTTATGAAAATTTTAAACTATTATAATTTCATTAAGTCATTTTCCTACAACATTAAATAGCTTCAAAAGTTATAAAAGTCATGCAAAATTAATAAAGATTTCTATTTCCCTTTTATAACCTTTTCTTTTAACTTGGGGGTATACAAAGACAGTTGTTTTTAATTTGATTTGATTACTTATTATACTTTTTATTTATTTGTAATTATTATTTATTCATTTTTCTTCATTGGGAAAAAGTTCTTAATTTTGTTGAAGCATTGCTGTTGCTGTTTGCTTATGAACACCAAATTTAGAAGCATAATCTTACTCATCAAAAATTTAATTGCTAAGACGAATGCAAAAATTTATATGTTATTGTAAAAAATTAAATATCAATTTTTGTGCATATGCTTGTGCGGTTCTTAGGCATCAATTTGTAACAGGCTTCTTTCACCGGAATATTCTGCATTATGTCTATGTATTGTACTATTCATGCAGCAGCTATTGAATGAATTATATAGATATTACATAATCTTTTTTATTGCAAAACCATCATCATATTGAAAACAAAAAATTTAAAAGATTCATATGGTTCATAAAATAAATAAAAGCTTGAACAATACTTCAAAGAAGTTTACATTAAAATATATTTATATTAGATCAAGTCTATAATTTACCATATTTACCATTTGTATCTGCAAACAAAGTCCAATTAATAAAATTTAATCATCAACCAAGTAAAATAACAGAAATGACAATTTAAATATCAAATCATTACTATACCCAAATCATTTACTATAAAAATTTGAAAACTAAAACATACTGTTTATATACTCAAGCACTTAAGGTTTTTATAGTTTATGCTTATTCTACTTTGGAATTTTAACAATTAAGTAAATAGCAAAGAAGAAATTTAATTTAAATAATTATTCTTTTTATATAATTTCACTTCACGCCAGTTACTGTATCATTTTATTAACGGAGAATAAAAATAAGCGATTTTCTGCATTCAAATTCCGCTATAAATTTCTGTATTGTGTAGGTGTATTAAAAAGTGTATATAAAATAGCCAATTTTTTATACTTGTGTTAAGTATCATGCATTATTTTATCATAATATATTTCGCTCAAAAAGAACAATACAAAAATTACTGAATTTAGTTCAATTGGCGACAAGCACATTTCGTCGCCAACAATTGTTGCAAACCTGCTGGTATCCAATTTGGACGCCGGCAATTAATAATCAATTTCTTCTTTCTTTCTTCATCTGTTGGAAAAGTAAACAATCTCCACTTGTTTCTGGAGTGATTGTTGCAATTAACTGCAGCACAACCACCAATTTTTCAATCGAAAAAGCTAACGAAATACCAAAATCTAGTCTTAATCTAGCACAACGCAATACGACCCAGCGAACGAGTGGGAAAGAAAATGGCTGACGAGTCAGCTCGTAGTTATAGGAGCCTTATATTAACCATCCGAGTCGAAACCTAAAGATAGAAAAGTACCCTCTTTGAAAATGTTATTTTTACAATTAAAAAAACACAATTCCTAATTTGCTAAACGCTATTAGTTACATGCGAGCGGCCATGTCGTTTATATCTGTTTATATCACGTGATTTCCGTTTTCCGCCTTGGCTGCTAAGGATTGGCAAAAAATTTTTGGTGTTTAAGGGATCGAGCCCAAGGCTCTGCACGCACCGCAATACGGAAAGCCGACCCGCGTAACGTCATGTGGGTGGGTGTGTGACGCACGCAGCAGACGAAATTCGCATCCCCCCCGTACATCAATGAATGTATTTTTTATTTTATGAGCTTTTCCTTTTATGAACAAAAGACAGGGAAGTTTTTTCTCAAAAATGTTCAAAACAAAGAACATTTTATCAATTTTTTTATTATTTTGATGTGCTGATCTAGGAATTTAAATGTGCTATAAGAAGCTTCGCCAATATTCATTGTAAAATTGCTAATACTTAAAAAATGTATCAACAATACGAAAGTAAAAAAATAAGTATTTAAATCAGCGTTTCTCAACCTTTCATTATTCGCGGCCCAGTTTTCAATCAAAATTTTCCCCATGCCTCCCGCTTATAATAAAATACACAACAATAATGTATATTGAGTATTTTGGATTCTGTTTTTAAATTATTTTCACTCACTGGAAAAACAAGAGCAAAAGAGACCCAACGTTGTCGAGAAACCACATCTGGCATTTTGCCAAGCGGGCGAATGAAAGCTGAAAAAATTTAAATCTTATATTTGAAATACAAATACAAATAGAAAAGTGACGACCAGCAACAGGCTGAGGGCCCAGCTAGGCTGGTCCTAGTCAATTTAGCAGTTCCCAATGAACATCAGGAGCTTTCTTAAAAGTTTTTACCCCACTGCAATTAGCAGTCGCTTCCGGTAAACTATTCCAACTGCCTGCAACCCTATTGAAGTAGTAATGTTTCCTAATTTCAAGATTAGCCTGAGGTTTGAAAAGCTTAAAACAATGACCTCTGGTTCTACTTTCAGTAGATAACTGTAGCCCATCAATATTTCCCATTTTAATGAATTAAAACCAACTGAATTCTGTCCCCTCTAACTCTTCTTTGCTGAAGACCATTCATATTAAGCCTTCTATCTCTTTAAGGACGGCACGGGCGGATTCGGGCGGTATGAATAGAAGTGCTTTATGGACGAATACGGCCGTTTTCGGGCGCCGAGGTTGTTTTCTAGGGGTGTATCGCATGAAAGGGACTTGCGCGGGAAAACTTCGTGGGCGACCTTTGCTTATCGCAAAGTTGTATCAATCAATGTTAGCTCCCCCCTTCGCTAACCACCGAAGTCATTCTTGACGTTGAAGCTTCACTATTGCAGAATGCTCTTACACTATTATCAGAGTATTGTATACGATCCCTATAATAAAAGTCCGCTAATCTTAAGTGGTTCTTGAATAGCTCAAGCAATCTAGCTGTTCGCATGTTCGGGGTGACTTTTCCTCCCCACCAATTAAGTCACAATAGGAGGGTCGAGCGATTTCCCGCGCGAACGCTGTCCGAACTTTCTCCTTTGGAAGAATCCATTTTGTGTTCCTCAGTGCAGATTTTCCTCCGTCTTTAAGGGGTATAGGACCCGAGACTGGTCACCGTCCGTAAAGAGTTAAGCCTGCCCTCATAATCTAAGTCTGAAAGACCACTTACCAACCTAGTAGCCCTCCTTTGAACCCTTTCTAATAAGGTAATATCCTTCTGTAGGTAAGGAGACCCAAACTAAACAGCATACTCCAAATGAGGTCTTACCAAACTTCTGTATAATGGCAATACAACTTCCTTAGACCTGTTTGAAATAGCCTTATTGATAAACCCAAGCATCCTGTTATCTTTGTTACTTTGTGCTACACTGCTGACTGGACATGAAGTCGTGACTAATCACTACTCCTAGATCTGGGACCCTACCACGAAGGTCCCGTCAACTACTCGTGACGTCTAGTTCTCCCTCACGGAATCCGAGATACGCCGAGAAAATAGTCGGTTGAGCCCATTCGACCCTACCACGACGGTCTCGAGTGACCATTTTCTCCCTTGCTCTCGCGTCTCGGAAGTGAAAAGCGGTTGACCAATCAAATGATAGCTCCGTCAACGGTGTTTTCGCTTGCCTTTTCGGAAATATTTGTACGTGCGCGCTCGCTCGCTGCCCCGCTTTTAAATCAAGGAAAAAATACTAATTTTTAATTATTTTAGATGAAATGGAGGGCAAGCCTGCGAACGATCTCTGATATATCTAAAGATAGCATTTTATTTGTATAAATTATCAATTAGAGTGCGTCAAAGATTGCAAAAATGTTTTTATCAAGTCTTAATCCCACGGAAAAATTACAATTTCGGGCGATTAAAAAGGCGTAAAAAGAGTCAAAATTAGGTAACAAAAGGTCTAAAAGCAGCAGAAGGAACAATTTGTTAAAGAATTATGTTCAATCTGTAGTTAGATGGAAAAAATGCAATACTCACTTTTTTAACGCAAATGATATAATTACGTACTTGGGGTCTTGGGGACATTTTAATGAAATTTATAAGGTAGCAAGGTATAATATAAGGTATAATATACTATAAGGTAGCCGTAACGTAAATAAATTATCCGATTTTACATCGTGCTGAAAACTTTGAAATTGTTCGCCTCTAAAATTAGCAAAATCTCAGATCACATTTTACCATCTGACTACAGAAATATTCATAACAGCCTAAAGTAAATTGATATTAAACATTTAAATTTGTATCGAATAAGGAGGGAAAATTAATCTGGGAAATTTTTTGTAACGGCTGTGATCTAATTCATTTCTAATTCGCACATTAAATAAACCGCATCATCTAGCTGCTATTAGTGATGCAAGAAGCTTATTATAATTATATTATTCATAATTTTATTTAAATATGTTGCTGTGCTTTGCTACATGAGTCATTATTTTTTTTCTTTGAAGGAGCATCGAAAAACTGAATTTCAAGAGATATCCCCCATGAGGAAACTCATGATTTGGAAACAATAGAAAATTTTAAAATTAGAACATTTGCAGCAGAGAATAAAAAAATAATGTAAGTGCAACATGGAAATAATTTTGATATTTGAAGATCGAAAGTTGCCATAAGCAAGTCTGAACATAGCCCGGGAGGCGGGGGGGGGGGGGCACAGCTCCTGATTCTAAAAATAGCATTTTATGCTATAAATTAACTATGACTTTTTAAACTCAAAATTTTAGAGCTAGCACGGAGCATAAAACTCTTATCAACTCGGGATGTTGTTAATCCGACAAAAAGGTATTTAACTATCTTAATTATATATTTCATTATAATTGTATTACTCGACATTATTTCAGTTTATTTTTCCTAGAAGAAATACGGGGAGAACTAAATTTCTAAAAAGGAATAACCGCCCCCTCCCCTCCTCCCGCCGATGCAAAGCACATATTTTGAAAACAATAGAAAGTTTTCAAATTAGAACAAATAACACGGGTTATAAAAATGTACTTTATATGCGATATAGAAAAAAAATCAAAATCGTTTAACATTGAAGCTGAATAAGCAGTTTTAAAATGAAGGCTCCCCCCCCCCACACTCAAACTGTGCGGCGGGTGATTTGAAAACTATTTATAAAGTGCTAGAACATTTGGAAGGGATAATGAAAATGCACTTCTATTGTAATATAAAAATATTACAAAGTTTAAAAGTTCCAAGCTAGTTTGAGCAAAGATTTTAATATCGAAGTGGGAAAGAGGGAGGTCTTTTATAATCCTAAACCAATTTATTTTTATAAATTCAATTTATCTATTAAGATTTTGCATAACATAGCACGTACACCGATACTACTTGATTCTATTAAAAATTGAACGAAAAGTATTACTTACAGCAGAAAACACCTTAAACGATAGAGAAATAAATTTGTGAATGAAAATAAATGTTGGAACCTAATCAAATTTGGTATTTTTGATGAATTTCAGTACGGCGAATGCGAGGTTTTTTTTTTTTTTGTAAAATATAGGAAATATTAAAATCAAATCATCGACTGATCAATCAACCAGCTCATTGAATAGACACCACAGCTTCTTTTCATCTTTTAACTTTATAAGCATTGCGGCACTCAATTCAATTAATGCATTGATTCTCGTTAATGAATACGTTTTGTTGTTCGAAAATAATAAAACTTCATTCAAAAATCATTTTTTCGTTGTTGCATATAAATAAATCTTTTAATTTCGAAATACAAAATTCTTACTAGTAAATAAATTTTGATACGTAGATCTATATTACGCTATCAGTTCTTGTATAAGGCAATAATCAGTATTTCCGCGGCATTCAAGATTCAATTTTCCGCCGCAAAATTCAAAAATCGCGTGAATAGCAAAACTACTCGCTGCCGACAATGCGAACTCACCCGCTCTTACCCAGGCGACAAGTTTTCGGGAGCACTAGTCGGCAGCCAGACCCTTCCCGTGAGCTTCGTAGTAGTGTTTACTTGCGGATCCCGGAATGTGACGTCACGCGGGGAGAAAGACTGGTTTTTCGCCTAGCGACTTTGTTTCCGACAGAATTCCGAGACCTTCGTGGTAGGGTCCCAGGGTTCACCAATCTTTTTGTGCCTGTGAGCACATACCAGAATATCTGTCGAATGGCGGGCACCATTTATTTTTTAAAGATAAATTTATAGTTGGTGTATGTGGACATAGTTAATAATACACACTGCATATAATGCACAAAAAAATAGTTTTAAAAATTAATTTAACATATGAATATAATTAATATTAATATTCTTGTGTTAAATAAATGATTACTAAATTGTTTGTAAAACATACAAAGTAAAAAAAATATTTGTAAAATATATAAAATACAGTCAATGTGATCTTTTGGATTTCATTTCACTGGGGAGCGCTTCATAATTGGGAGAATATAATGAAATTCCTGCTCGCAAGCAATCGTCATGGTGTTCATCTGTAAGTCGTGATCTATATTTTGATTTTATGTCATTCATTGTCCTAAACAATGATCCACACAAGTATGTGGAACGAAAAAACGACTTTCTTTTATATGCTGCTCTTTTTAAGAATGGAGATTTATTTCTGTTAACAACTAGGTGCACAACTTTGCTTCCGCCGTTTTTCGATAGGTGGCGACAACGGTAAGTAGCGGTCGAAATAAACACATCGCTGACGTCAGGCAGTTAGCTTGGATCTCAGTCAGCAGTACGCCATTCAAACATTAGCCGATTTATGTCTGCATCATAAAGTTGTTCTCAATTGAAAATGTCAGTTAACGAGCTAAATTCTCGTCCTTTGCGGGAGGTGTTACTGTTTTGTTTCGGCATGAAGAAAACGGCGGCTGAGTCTCATCAAATGGTCTCAAGTACGTATGGTGAGGACACTATTAGTGAAAGAACGTGTCGTGAGTGGTTTCAACGCTTCAAAAACGGTGATTTTAACATCAAAGACCGGCACAGTGGTGGAAGAGAGAAAGTTTTCAAAGATGCAGAATTGGAGACATTGCTGGGTGAAGAATCACGTCAAAATCAACAAGAATTGCAGGATCATTGGGAGTGACACAGCAAGCCATTTCAAAACGTGTCAAAGCCATGGGCATGATTCAGAAGCAAGACAACGCTAGCTTCTGATCGTTGACCCCACGCGCCCAACGCTAGACCCCACGTTGCAAACGTGGTCAAAACGTACTTAGAAACGTTACAATGGGAAGTCCTACCCCACCCGCCGTATTCTCCTGACATTGCTCCCTCTGACTATCACCTGTTTCGATCAATGGCGCATGAACTGGCTGACCAACACTTCCAATCTCATGAAGAAGTCAAAAATTGGATCGATTCCGTGGATCGCTTTAAAAGATGAACAATTTTTTCGACGCGGGATTCGTACACTGCCCTAAAGATGGGAGAGAGTATTGCCAGGCGATAGAAAATACTTTGAATGATACATGTGTAACCAATGTTTTTTATTAAAGCCTCAAATTTTGGGGGAAACACGGTGGGAGCAAAGTTGTACACCTAGTATATTTCAGAATTTCTCATCTGATATAATAGTTTTGAGGGTAAAGTCATTCTGAAGATCCAAAACTTCTAGCTCCACTTCTACTATTTTGGTTACGTTTATTTGGTTAGTAAAAGGGTTTACAAAACGTGTGACCATGGGCTCGGTGATATTAAATTGTTGAATGTGCTTTTCAAATCGATCTTGCAGCATTTGGGGGTTAATGACAAATGTTGATAAGTCAACTTTTATTAAGATACTCTAGATTCTAAATGTTCTCTTTTAAAATGGAAAACTGAAATCTTTTATCGTTGGGCACAAGCAGCGGGCGCACCTATACCGATCGATGTGCGCCATGGTGCCCGCGGGCATAGGGTTAGGGAGCCTTGTCCTAGATCAATAACTGCTTCTGCTTCCCAAAATGAAAGCTAAACAGGGAGATAACGTTAAAAAAATATGAAAGTAGAAAATGCATTAATGAAAGTTAAACTAGTCGGGGTAAACTAAATTTAGAAATTGAGAATACATTTTTTTCGACTAATAAAAGAAATAAAACAGAAGCATGACTAAGAAATGAGTAATGATTGTGGAAGGAAATCCACACACACACGACTGACGCTGTCTCGAGCATGCGTAGAGAACATGTTTTCTCATAGGAAGAAGAAGAATGTTCGATAACGCGTTTCAATTCCACCCAGTCTCATTCGAGTCGATCCTTCTATCGCTATCGAATCTATCGTGAATGTGTATGTTATGTATGTTTTCGTATTAATTGCAAATCACCATATTAAATATTCACAGCAGCAGATTCATTCAGACTCATGGATAAATTTTGAAGCGGAAGTAAGCGAACATTATACGATAGTAAAGCACCAACAAATACACAGATGAGCGCGGTTTCGGAAATAAAGTCAAGAAAATATTCTTAAGAATACTTAAAATTTTGGGTTTACCAGTACTGAAGTAAATGAAGAAGAAAGGCCCCTGTGTATCATTTGCTCAAAAATGTTGGCCGCAGACAGCATGAAACCTAATAAACTTAACGACATTTGGAAGCGCAGTGAGTTCGTCAACAAACCCAGAGAATTCTTCGAATTAAAATTAAATTAATATAAAAAGCAAAAATCATGAAAAAAAAAATTTTGTCTGTAAACAAAAAAGCTTTAATTGCATCTTACAAAGTTTCATATTAAATAGCCAGATGTAAAAAAACTTCACACCATTGGTGAAGAGCTTATTTTTCCAGCAGCAATTGAGATTGTAGAAACTATGTTTGGAGATAATTTATCAAAGCAATTTTGCAGTCCATTCCTCTTTCAAATGATGCGGTTGTTCGTCGAATTGGTGATATAGCTGAAGATGTACAGTGTCAGCTGTTCTCGAAGTTGCGTGACAAATTGTTTTCTATACAGCTTGATGAAGCAATTGATAGTAATAAAGATGCTCTTTTAATTGCCTAGGTTCGATTTTGTGATAATATGTCAGTAGTAGAAGAATTAACTTTTCTGCACACCAATAAGAAACTCAAAACAACAGCGCTCGCATTATTTGCTATTTTAAATGATTTTATGAACGAAGCAAACATAGAATGGAAAAATTGCGTCGGAATATGCACCGGTGGTGCTCGTTCAATGTCCGAAAGATTCGAAAGTATACAAGCCCTTTCAAAACAAAAATCGCCTCAGTGCGTCTGGACACATTGCATGATCCGCAGAGAAGCTTTAGCTTCGAAAGAAATGGGTCCTGGTCTGAATATTGTGTTAACTACGGTTGTAACCGTAAGTAAATTATATAAAAATGAGACCCCTGAAATCGAGAATCTTTTCCGCACTTTGTAAAAACATGGGTTCAGTACATTCAATGTTACTATTTTATTGTGAGGCAAGATGGGAAATTTTTGCAACGTGTTTATCAATTAAGAGAAGGAATCGCCATTTCCTAGAAGAAAACGGACCGAAAGTCGAGAACTTCTAATATGAAGCTTTCCTTCGAAAAACTTTGCTCTGCAAGGCAGGCCCAAGGAAGTCACTAATAACTATTAAATTTGTTTTTAATTTACTATGTTTTGATTTAGTAAGTTGTTTTACTTTAATAAGTTATTAAATATGTCGAAATGTATTTTGTTTTCTATGTGTATGTGTGTTTTCCTTTCAGTCAGTTAATCAATTTTTTAAAATAATATTTTCTCGGATATTCTCGCGCCCCCTGAGGGGGCGCGCATCACAGGTTGAGAATCGCTGATTTAAATATATGAATAATGATAAAACTTTGCAATGATCTGTTTGAATTACCTTTACATCATGAATTGGAACATTTGAAACGGAAAAACGTCAAGATAAAAAGGGAACTATGTAAATGCGAAAAACGTTAGAATCCTCCATAGGCTTCTAAAAGAGCTTTAAAAAAATAGAAATTCTTATTTACGATTCTTTTTTTTACAGCATTATATAACATTTGTTGGATCTGTTACACTAGAAATTGCACTTTTCACCTGTAGGCGTTAAAGATCTTTAACCAAGTACGAATATAGATCAGTCAAACCAATCAGTTCCTCTTTGCTTCCATGTAAAATTTTTACTCGTACGGTCGTATGCGTAAATAATATGTTAGTTATAAGGACAGAATGTGTCAGTAGCCACATTATTTATGAAGGTTCAAGCGCACCAGCGACAAAGTACAAGCAGTACAATTGCGTCCGAGTCATTTTTGTACAAACTGAACAAAAATAATACAACATAATATGAGTGAACCGTGCAATCGAAAGTAAAGCATATACGATGCGTGTAATGCAGTCGTACTGACGGACTACCCATTTATGCTAAAGGAGAAAGAACTTTCATGTCGAGAATGCACACATGGACCTCTCATAGTTTTCAGTCGCAGTTGTTGTACTTTATTAGTATTTATCTATTACGATTTTGATATTTTCGTATCAAATAAAGCAAAAAAGTCGAATATTCAAATTGAAAACGCAAGTCAAAAAAAAAAAGTTTTGTTTAGCTGAGATTTTATAACTCTAATACATTTTGCAGTAGACAGCCGGCAGGGTGGCGCAGTGGTAAGGCGCAGGCCTCGTACAACCAAGTTTGCAACCTGGTCCAAGTCGATGGATTTTCAAGATGCCGAAAATCGACAGCGCCCATGTCGTATGATTATGCGGCGTGTTGAAGATCGCTTGAGTATCCGTTGGGTGTGCTTACTCTCGGCTAAATTAAATTTCTAGTGCAGTTTGCATCAATTAGAGCTCAGGTGCCGCCATCTAGGGGCAAACTGAGTGTCAAAAGTTGTGGCAATGGTTACCACACTCATTAGGGTGTCGCTGAAAGAGTTGGTACTCTGGGAACGCACTAGGTCTGTAATGGTTGAGAATCAATACTACGCAGCTCATTAGAGATAATAATAATGTTGCAGTAGACAACTTTCACAATTGGCACCTTTCGGATTTTTCACTCCACCTTCATATGTGTGTGTGTATGTACACAATTAACACAATAATTCTGCTTATACTTCATTGTACAACATATATAACAATTAAATATTTAGGGGAACCTGTTGTACTATGGACCCTGTTGTACTGTGGTCCTAATGATAAAAAAAAATATTTCACGGATTCATTTTGCAATACGGCAACACTGGTTCATGTGCTATCTGTTAGCTGTCATTTATAATTAATTTTGATAGTTGGACTCGAACGAGATCTGGCAGTAGGAGACCAAAAATAATTTGTGACCCTAAAAGTAAATTTTTTTAGTTTCTTCCTTTTGTAAGTAACTTGTTTCCTTTTTAAAAAAGTTTAGTAATCTTTTTTGTTTATGTTTAACAACTTATTTGGCCGTGTAAAAGCGTTAAATCATTTTTAATTACTAACCTATTACTCAAAATAAGCAGTTATTTTAAAATTGTGTAGGGTGTTGTACCTTGGACCTAATAAAGCAGTTGTACTATGGATAGGTCCATGGTACAGCACTGAACCGTGGACTGTATTTACCTTGTTATATTAAAAATATTTTAAAATGTTACGTATTTACGGTGTAATAAAATAGTTTAATTTTTTAACATATTGTTGATATTTATCACATACAAAAATGTCTCGATGTAAAACGGGAATTACGAGGCCATCGCCAAATTATGATAAAATAATGGAGGCTGTAGCGCTTATAAAAGATAATAAATTAACAGTTTACAGTGCAGCTAAGACTTTTAGTTTATCAAAAATTACGCTGACACGTCACTTGAAAACAGAAAGTTATCCTACTGAGCCATTTAATTTAAAATCGAAACTTGCAAGTCACAAAGTGTTTTCAGATAATAAAGAACTCTTAATACTAGATTATAATTATAAAGCTTCTCAACTACAATACGGCTTGACACTAAGAAATTTGACGAAATTGGCGTATAAATTTGCCAAGTCAAACAATATTAAATATCCTGAAAGTTGGGATCGAGATAAAATGGCGGGTGTCTATTGGATGAGGTTATTTAGGAAGAAATACCAGAAAACAGAAAAATCTACTATGGTAAAATCTAAAAAGAGCTGGAAGTGGCCGGAAAAACCAGATGAAATGTTATATCCTGGAAAGTAAAAGAAAAAATTAAACCACCGTCAAAATGCCACTCCAGAAGGGATTTGTATGAAATAAAAGAGATGAAAAAATATTGGCAGTGATAGAAGGGGTATATAAAAACAAAAAGAAGAATAATAATAAAATTCCAAAGATAATTATTGAACAATAACACGTTAAAGTAATCAAATATCTCATAATTATGAATGTTAATTAATATAATGTCTATTAATTGCTAAGTAAACTGTTATGCTGTTTAATTTGTTTTATTAATAAATGTTAGCAACTTTAATACAAGATTTAATAAAAATTTGTAATATAAATACTGTTTTTCTAAAAATAATAATAGTAGGTCCATAGTACAACATATATAGGTCCATGGTACAACAGGGGTGTTGTACCTTGATCTTAATTCCTTTTTTTTTTCAAAAGGCTAAATGACGTATGATTTATTTTTCTACCTTACTTTAAAAAAAGCACTTCTGTTCATAAATGACCGCAAAACATTTTGTAATACGTAAAATGCATCTCAATATAGTATTTTTTGAATAAATAATTAATAATAAAAAATGTATCCAAGGTACAACAGGTTCCCCTACCATCTTATGAAATAATTACTTATGAGAAAATAATAAGTTTGAAAGTTTCATGGCTGGGTTCGGAAATGAGTTAAGCCACGAAACCCACTGAAAACTTTAATATCACTTAATTTGCACACTTCGGGGCGATTTCTTCCTTCTGATCATACTTTTAGTTTATAGTCTTAAAATTTCATAGTGTTGTTGAGTGGCGCTAGCGTAGACATGCTGGTGGGCAGAGTGTTTTGACATAGTAAGTAGTGTCTAAGAAAGAGAGCCTCTCCCCGAAGTTTAATTAGTCAACTTAGTGGGAGTTATCATTTAACTTGCATTCAGGAAATTGAAATTGTTTGGTTGTTATCAAAAAAAAAAAAGAAAGAAAGAAAAGTCGATTCACGATTCTGAAACCGGTTCGGGATGAGCAGCTTGATTCTCGTACACCTCGGATTAACTACCGTTTTCAAGCCGATCACATGACGAATTTGATATCTGATTGGAGAATCGAATGCAATTTTGTCACGTGATACTTCAAAAACTATAGCGACGCTCAGATGATACGTACGAGAATCAGGCTGGAGTACATTCCGTCAAAATGGTAAGTATGATTTACCTTCGTGCAATCTACAGGCTTATTAATGCCATCGTAAAATAAGGTGTATTTTAAAGGACATTTTGTACATAATTGTGCTGGAGTTATGAGGACTGTGAAATATAGAGCTGCATGTGCTTTGCGATTTTCTTTACAAATTACACCTTTTCCAAAGTTGGAATTCCTCAAAACTTTGAATCACGAGTCCTGAATTTCTTATAACTCTAATGAAAAGAGATTTATATAAAAGCAAAAGTCTTTCCCCACCTGCGTTTATTTTTGTTAAATGTCAAATACTATCCTGTTAATGTTAATAGTTAAATGTCAATAGCGGATTCAAATAGGAAGGAATTGCAGCTCAGTCAAGAGTACAAAACTACAGGTGATGTTATGAAATCACACAATTCAAACTACAACCAAATTGTCAGTGTGAAATAAACAAACTGAATTTGTTCACTATGTTGCTTTATTTCGTTTTGATTACATTAATGAAATTAAGGTCAAATATTTTTCACTAGCTTTAATTAATTTATTAAAGTACTCGCAAAGAGTTTCGTATGATGAAAAACACAAACTATCTTCAGATATAACAACTGAGACATTGCAACTAGACAATTAACATACAAATCTACTTTTATGCATCAGTACAAAGATATTTCGAATTTTTCCTATATGTTCTTTTTTAATGAGATTTCAGCTTTTAAGGTATACTTAAATCAAACATATCTAAAAATTCACACGTAATTTCAATTTGAATTCCTTCGAAACTTAGTTATTTTGTGTTCTACTCATTTAAAATAAAATTATCAAACTATTAAAACTAAGTTCGATTCTTCCCAGTGATAAAAGGCTAGAAGCAATCGGACTCAGATATATCATTTAATCATCTTCATCAGAAGGTACTGAAAATATCGGAAAAATCTTTACCAGATATCAACTGTTTTGGGAGTTATGAATAATAAATCTAGTTTCGGATTCAGTGTTTTTTTTTATTATCAGTATCTTCAGAAATGTTATTTTTAAAAATAATCTTATCTCGAAGTCTATGACATCAAATATTTACAGTTTTGTTCCGTATTCACGGCTCTAAGATATTCTAATACATCAACAGATTTTTAAGTTCTAATTTGAAAGCAACTTGCTTACGCTCAGAAATTAAAGCAATAAATCTGTTATATTTACATTTGTTAAAGTACATTACTAATTAAAGTATGTATATCTGTTCCCCATATTTTAAATATTGATTTTTTCAGAATCTCCATTAAAAATTATTTACACGATTTTACTTTTACTAGCCTAAGCTACAAAAGCTGTGTATATCATGCAATGTAGCTTTTGTAGTTGGCGAAAGTAAAATCATGTTAAAATTCTTTTCAATTGAGATTCCGAAGAGCTCTATGTTTACTAGCTACGAGATGCGCCTCTTAGTTGTCTACAAGTTACTGTTGGATACGGATACACTGTACAACAAATTAAAGAAATATTTTCCTCAATGAAAAATTTTCAAAACACTATATATAAATAGCAACATAAATGGCAACAGTCTAAATAGCAATTTTAAAATTAATTTTCTGATTAAAATACACAAATAAATACATATACAATGGATCTACAATACAGGTATTCTTCAGAAGAGCTAGCTATATTTTTTTAATTAAAAAAAAGTGTAAGTGTAAATATTAGTTTCATATGTATACATATTAGTATACATATGAAGCTCGGGGGGATTTGTAGTTGAAATAAAATACTAATTAATTCAACGTAACGCTATTATCTAATGTAGAATTAAAGTTCCCAGAACTAAAAAAGGATGCAATCGGAAAAAGTTTCGGAAAACCATGTTTAAAATCTTAAAAATTACTAGGCGTTGAAGCATTGGTGCACCAAGAAAGAAAGATATTGAATTTTTAATTTTAATTGCATATTTTAGACTTTAAGCGGGTTTGATCGCATAAAAAGAAAGCAACAAAGTTTTAATGTTTCATAAAACGCAAAAATTTTCTGTTGGAAATGAAATTTTATTTAAAAAAATTGAAAAAAAAAAGAACGCCTTTCTAAACGTGAACGTAAAGACTCAAGAATATAAATATCTCAAAATTCTCGAAAAGACACAGAGAGAATAAAAAATAGTCTGATAATAATAACTTAAGTTATGCAATACTCAACCTGCTGATATTTCTGAGCGAAATTTTGGCGAGTATAATCAAGTATATGTGCATTCTACGCAGGCCTGTCATTTGGGAAATTAGAAGGGGAAATTTCTACTTCCGATTTGAAGTACCTTGAAGTACTTATATATGTATCTATTTTACTGTTTTTCTCCCTATAAAACAGGCATCCGAGTATACCTTTCCCCCCCTTCCCTGAAAAACTTTTTAACCCATTAAAATGCCTGACGTTTTTTTTTAGGGACGGTCTGAAAAGTACGTCTGAAGCACCCGAAAATAAACATTTCAACAAAAAATTGTTTTAATGTAAATCCTAACCAGTTATTTTAAGGTTAGGAATACATTAAAACAATTTTTTGTTGAAATGCTTATTTTTGGGTGCTTCAGACTTACTTTTCAGACTGTCCCTAAAAAGGGACGGTAGGCATTAATGGGTTAACGATGGGCCTGGTTCTAAGCTTGCATGTGTATCTAATTTCGACAATAAAAACTTTTATTCTTCAAAAAATGACTTTTTTCCGACTTAAAAATAAGGTATGACATTTAATGATTTATTTATTTATTTTTTCACGCCGTAAATTTAGCTCAGTGTTTGCGCCCTCTTGTGCGATAAACTCGCCTTGAACTCATCTTCGCTCTCTTGGCGAGCTAAGTTCAGTATGCGTTTGAAAGCATACGATGATGCAACGAGAACGCATTCCTCTTTGAGCGAAACGTTATTGTTGTAAAAAATTATAATGAGTGCAGTATGGTCGGCACAAAATATGAGCTATGGTGCTCAATGTATATATGCATAAGGTGTTGTAAATAAAACCTGTAAATAGTTACAGAGTTGTTAATGAAGAAAAATTAATATTTATAAAAACGATACAGTCCACTAAGCATTTAGTCATCAAATACATGTTGGTCCGTAGCGACCGTAGATTAATCAGCTTGCTATTGAATATTATAATTCTATGGTGAATTCCTAATTGCAACTCGAAATTAAATTTTGGTTTCTCAAAAAATTCAACATGACGGAATGCAAGGCATTAAACCGTCGAAGAGGAACATTGCGAGCAAAAATAACGAGAATTACAAGCTATGTTGACAGTGAAGCATTAAAAACTGATGATATCATAGTGATAAATGCAAAAATCAGTATTGTGGAAGCTACTAAATCGCAGTTAGAACAATTGCGCATGGATTATTATGAAAAGATAGAAGATAAAGATGTGCCTGCAACTGAGAAAATTCTGGACGAGATGGAGGCAGATCTAGAAGATCTTGAGGTAAGAATTTTAAAATTCAAATCCTCTCTAACGAAAATTGCTTCTTGTAATCAAGTTAATGATTGTAATATTAAAGTGAAGTTACCGGAGATTCCTCTTCCGAAATTTTCTGGTAATATGGAAGAGTGGAATAATTTTAAAACACAATTTAATTCTTTAATTTCTTCTAATGAGAAACTTGATGAAGCTTCTAAGCTTTTTTATTTGCGATCGGCAATTATTGGAAATGCTAAGCAAATTCAAACAACTGAAGACACTTTTAATTCGCTCTTTAAAGCTTTAGAAGAACGATACGAACATAAAAGGTTACTCGTCAATTCACACATTAACGCCCTTATAAATCTTGAAAAAGTTAACTATGAATCCGCCTTTGATCTAAGAAGCCTTGTTGATAAAGTAATAAAACACGTGAGAGCATTAAAATCATTAAATTTAGAACTAGATGAATTAAGTGAAAATATTTTGATAAATGTTGTGCTACAAAGGGTAGATAAGGAATCAAGAAAATTGTTTGAAATGTCAGTAAAAACTGTTGAACTACCCAAATGGGAAGAACTAATAGATTTTCTAAAAAACCGCTGCCAATTTTTGGAAAATTTCCAAGGACAGTCATTCCAAGCAAAAACAAAACCAATAAATAAATTTAAAAATCTTCCTGTGGACTCAAATGATAAAGCACCATCTTGTATAATATGTAAATCCTATTCTCATATTTATAAATGTCCTGAATTTTTGAAGTGTAATGTAAAACAGAGATATTCCATAATTAAGAAGCATTCATTATGTGTTAAATGTTTAAAACCATATCATAAACAAATTAATTGTAAATCTAAATATAATTGCTTTTCTTGCAACAAGCCGCATAACACTTTGTTGCATTATGTTTCAAATTCAGAAGAAGAGAAAAACAAAAACGAATTGGCGGAGCCATCGAAAACAAGTAACCCTGAAAGAAAATATGACTCACAGTTCGGCGCTTCAGATCTTTCGTCTGCCGCGTCTGGTGAGACCATCTGCGCTACGAACACTGCTTGTAAACATCAGAGTAGGATCATTTTGGCTACAGCTGTTATTTACGTGAGGGATGTTTATGGGAATCGAAAGCCTTTTCGATGCCTGCTCGACTCGGGCTCTATGGTTAATGCCTTTTGTAGAGATAGCATTAATGTGCTACGTTTGAAAGAAGAAAAAATAAATATGTCGATCTCTGGTTTTTGCGGCACACAAACTTCAATAAGGTCGAAGGTCACTGTTGAGCTTTCGAATGCTTCCAGAGATTTTGTAAGAGTTTCGGAATTCCTTGTAGTACCGAAAATAACAAAGGCAACACCTGCAAGGCAAATAAAAGTTAATTTGGGGGCTTTAAATAAAAATATTCAGCTTGCAGATCCCTCATTTGATAAACCGGGAAAAATAGATGCTTTGATAGGAGCAGAATTGTTTTTTGACATGATAAAATCAGGAAAGATTTTCCTCAAAGATTCCCGTTTAGTGCTCCAGGACACAGTTTTTGGATACGTAGTTAGCGGTTCTGCAGTAGTGAATGTAAGTTCAACAGATAAAAATTATTGTGGGTTGTTGCTAGAATCTCCAAATATTGAAAACACACTTAAGAAGTTTTGGGAAATCGAGTCTATTGGTGATTCGACTCCTATTTTAAGTAAAGAAGAAATGGAATGCGAAAGGAACTTTTTGGAAACACATAGCAGAACATGAGATGGCCGATACATCGTAAAGATGCCCTTAAAATCCGAGGAAATGTTGGGGGATTCGAAAGAGTTAGCATCTAAACGTTTAGAATCTCTTTGGAAGCGTTTAGAACGCAATCACGAAATGCGCTCTTTATATACTGACTTTATTCGAGAATACGAAGATTTAGGACATATGGAGGAGATTTCTGAAGATTTTGCCCCAAATGTTTCTTATTATTTTCCTCATCATGGCGTATTTCGCCCAGATAAGATTTCCACTAAATTGCGAGTGGTTTTTAAGGGTTCAGCTTCTACTTCCTCAGGTGTTTCCTTGAATCAACTCCAAAAAACAGGTAAAATACCTCAAGAAGACCTTTTTTCAATTATACTTCGCTTTCGAAAGCATGCGTTTGTATTTGTTGCCGATATAAAAAAGATGTATCGTCAAATTTTGATTCACCCTTAACAAAGAGATCTACAACGAATTTTATGGAAAGAAGGTGCTGACAAACCAGTTAAAATTTACAAACTGTGTACAGTTACTTACGGCACCACAAGTGCACCTTATCTTGCAACAAGAGTTTTAAAGCAACTAAGTGATGACAATGAGGAAGTTTTTCCTGAAGCAGCAGCAGTTGCACGTGAAGATTTTTATATAGATGATATTCTAACAGGGTCTCATGATTTAGAAACCACAAAAAATCTACAACTTCAGTTGATAAAGTTGCTAGAACGTGTAAAAATGACTCTTCATAAGTGGAGTTCAAATGACATTAATCTTATTAATAGTGTATCTGAGTGTAAACATTATTCTTTTGATAATGATGATAAAATGAAATCCGTAAAGGCATTAGGGGTGTTATGGAACCCTAAGATTGACTGTTTCTCTTACAAGGTAGCTGTTCAATAACAAAACTCATACACTAAACGAACTGTTCTTTCGGAGATTTCGAGAATCTTTGACCCTTTGGGTCTAGTAGGAACAATTACAACTATGGCTAAGGTGTTTATGCAAAGCCTCCGGGTTCTCCAAATGGATTGGGGTGCTCCCTTACCTGAAGTTTTTAGAAATAAATGGATAGAATTTGTGGCGCAGCTTAAGAGCATCGAAAATCTTGCCATCCCAAGATATTTCCCCAACAATGATAGCGTAACAATTCATGGTTTTGCAGATGCCTCTGACGTGGCTTATGGGGCTGTTGTTTATGCACAATGGCAGTCACCTGATGGAAATATCCATGTTCACCTACTGTGTAGTAAATCAAGAGTTGCTCCAATTAAACCAGTAACGATTCCTAAGTTGGAGCTTTGCGCAGCTCTATTACTAACTCAGCTAACAAAACGAGTCATCAAAGCTTTGAAATTCAAGGACTATACCACCGTGCTATGGTCAGATTCTACGATAGTGCTTGCTTGGCTGAAAAAACCTCCGAACGAGCTGAAAACGTTTGTCAGCAATAGAGTTTCAACGATCCAAGAAATGACTAAGGGCTTTCAGTGGAGACATGTAACTTCAGCCAATAATCCAGCTGACCTCGTCTCGAGAGGTATTCCGCCTGACCAGCTTCAGAAACAAGAACTTTGGTGGAAGGGTCCGCCATTTCTCTCACAAACTAGTGACTTTCAAGAAAACTGTGACTTGAACCCTATAACAAACTGTAGTGATTATGCGTCTGAACTTAAACAGCCTGTGGATACCAGTTTAACTATAGTGAATGATGAATCAATATTATCGCATCTTTGTTCTGTTACAAATAACTATGTTAAATTAATCAAAATTTTAAGCTTTATTTATAGGTTCATCGATAACGCAAGAAAGGGTAAGGATAGAACAAGTGGCCCACTAAATAGTGAGGAATTGCAACGGGCAGAAAATGCTGTTTTTCCCGTTGGATCCAACTATCCCATTTTAAGCAGGAATATAATTTAGTGAAAGAGGGTAAACAAATTACAGGTAAATCCAGTTTGAAATCCTTAAATCACTTTTGTGACAACAACGGTGTCCTCAGAGTTGGTGGTAGACTTATGCATGCAAGGGTTAATTTTGACCAAAAACATCAAATTATACTACCAGCAAAGAGTAAGTTAACTTCATTAATTTTGGACTATCTTCATAAAAAATATCTACATACAGGTGCTTAGTCACTACTGTATTATGCTAGACAAAAATTTTAGCCCATTAATGGCAGAAACTTATGTAGGAAGGTTGTACACAACTGTGTAACTTGTGTAAAAAACAAGCCTATTACAGTACAGCAGTTGATGGGAAACCCACCTCCTGAAAGGGTAAATATCAGTTCCCCATTTACCAACACGGGTGTAGACTTTGCGGGGCCCTTTCAAATCAAATACAGAAATCAGCGAAAGGGTACTCTGCATAAGGTTTACGTAGCAATTTTCATTTGTATGGCCACTAAGGCTATCCATAGAGAATTAGTTAGTGACTTAACGTCGGAATCATTCATAGCGACGTTAAAAAGTTTTTTGCTAGACGTGGCAAATGCCAAACCTTGTTTTCTGATAACGCTACTAATTTCGTAGGGGCTCAGTCAGAGCTCAAACGACTTCATCAATTGGTCAAATGTCCAGATGAAGTACTTGGAAACTTTTTGACTCTTGATAGAATAACCTGGAAATTCATCCCCCCTGGTGCTCCAAACTTTGGTGGACTCTGGGAAGCGGGAGTAAAATCTTTCAAACATTATTTGAGAAGGGCCATGGGAAATGCAAATTTAAATTACGAAGAATTTAACACATTAATTACAGAAATCGAAGGAATTTTGAATTCGCGACCACTGACCCAAATTTCGTCTGATATAAATGATCTTGAGGCCTTAACGCCTGGACATTTTTTGATTGGAAGACCAATAAATACCGTTGTAGAACCAGATATTACAAACATAAATGAAAACCGTCTTACTAGATGGAAACGTGTCGAAAGACTGACACAAACTGTATGGAAACGGTGGAGTTTAGATTACTTAAACCACCTCCAACAACGACAAAAATGGCAAGTGTTAAAAAATAATGTCAAACCTGGTACGATGATCGTTTTGAAGGAAGATAATCTTCCAAAATGCAAGGTTCTTGGGAGAATTCTTAATGTAATTTCAGGACCTGACGGGTGTGTAAGACTGGTGAATGTGCGCACAGCACAAGGAGTTTTGAAACGCCCAGTCTCAAAAATTTGCATACTACCTGTAGATACTGATGATTAATTGCATATTATTATTGAATTGAATTGTTATTTTTCTGTGCTAAACTAATTGTAAATATTTTGAATTTCTGTGTTAAACTAACTGTAAATATTTTGCCTATGTGTAAAGTTAATCAAGATATTAATATATTAATTTACATATAATTTAATTACTTTATATGCAATGTTTCTCTCATTTGTATTCATAATCAATTGTTAATTAGTTTAAAGGAATGCTAATGTTTTGAATTGTAGTTAAGAGAAAGTTTACATACATATTAAATGAAGTTTTGTTGAATGTTAGAACATTCCACGGGGGCCGGGATGTTTGCGCCCTCTTGTGCGATAAACTCGCCAACTTGAGCTCATCTTCGCTCTCTTGGCGAGCTAAGTTCAGTATGCGTTTGAAAGCATACGATGATGCAACGAGAACGCATTCCTCTTTAAGCGAAACGCTATTGTTGTAAAAAATTATAATGAGTGCAGTATGGTCGGCACAAAATATGAGCTATGGTGCTCAATGTATATATGCATAAGGTGTTGTAAATAAAACCTGTAAATAGTTACAGAGTTGTTAATGAAGAAAAATTAATATTTATAAAAACGATACAGTCCACTAAGCATTTAGTCATCAAATACACTCAGATAGAATTTCTTATTGCAAAAACATTCTTCTAAAGGCGAACTTCTACTATTCAGATCTATAAGAATCATTGTTAAAAGCGAAATTATTAGCAGAATCGTAATTGATAAACAGGGATTGTATGCATCAAAATGATCATTAGTTTTGAAATTGCTAAGAGTTTTGAGTGCAAATTTGTAAAACACAACTAAAAAAAGTTCGTAAAAATGCAATAATAGACTCGGAGTTTTCATGAACGATTTCGTTCGTCTTTCAGTGAATGCTCTCTTGTAACTAGCATAACATTGCTCTATGTTTAGAGCACCTTCATTTCAATAAATTATCAGTAAACACTCAGTGCATGATTTAACACACTTACAACGAACAAAGTAAAGAGTTTGCCAAAAGTTTAAATCATAAGAAGTTCAATTGTCTTCTCTTGGCGCAGTTTGAAATACGATAAGAATAAGTCGTCAATTTTGCAGCATCTCTGAGTCTAATGAAAGATTTCTATCTTAAAGCACAAAAAGCATTCTAGTTCTACGTATATTCTAAATTTAAATCCGTGTTTGTCTCTTGAAATTCAAATCAGAAAAGACAAAATGTATTGATCTTCAGTTTTTTTTTTTTTTACAATGCATTTAACTTCGGAATAAGATATTTCAAAATAAATTACAGCGTTTACTCTAAATACGGAAAAAAAAGTTTTTTTCAGTTGTTTATATTAAGAAGGAAGTTTTGAGCTCGAAAGGTATTTTGATAGCAGATGGTTTTTTTGAATACAGAAAAATTCAGATATATATTTTTCAAGTTTGAATGCAAAATTTTGCTCAGGCAGATCCAATAACATTTGAATCGGACGAAAACGTTCAAGAGAAAAAAAGTTCAAGAGAAGAATTTCACGAATGAGTCCAAAACAATGCAATTGATCCTTTTTTCATTCTGCAGCGATTTTATTCAAAAATGCGAATAGAATCCTTTAATTGATGCTTGATCGCATTTTTGTTGTTTATATATTTTTTGACAAAATGTATTTTCCTCCATTTTGTGATTAAGATTATTAGGGGAAAAACTTCCGGTACTGAAAAGAAGGCCTATATTTGCATCCGCATTAACTCAAATGCAACAAGAGCACAACAATATTATTATGAACATTCAGCATCACAAAGTTAAACAATGCGGCTATCGAATAGCATATAAAATTCACGTCTCTGCAACATTATTTAGTAATATATATATTTGTGAAAGTGGAAGACATTTCCAACAAGGGAATCATATGGCTCGAAGCACTGCTGCAAGTTATATACTATGTTGTAACAAATGCACATGCACTTTGTACAATGAAAAAACTTTCAGTCCATCAAATAAGTTGCAAAACTGATTTATAACCACAGTTTAATATTTAAATATCTTTCTGTGGATTAGAAAAAAAAAAAATTACCACTCATCAGTGCAGCATTTATACTGTTAAAAAATTCAAGTCGTGATGAACCAGATCTCCTGAATGCTTTTCTTATAAAAATTTCATGAATTTCTGCACGAAGTTTATTCCTACAAAATAATGCGAAGTGTAAAGTGTTTAATAAATAACGATTTCGGCGTTCAGTGTTCTTTAAAACTTTTAACAGTATGGCATTAGAAGTATAAATATGTTTTGAATCGAATATTTATGAAGATTCAAGTTTTTAGAAAATTATGGTAGAAAGAGCATAAAAGAGGGAACAAGTAAATAATACATAATTATTCTTTTCGAAACTATGCAATTTTTTTTCGTGCTGCCATATAATATTAGAATTTTAAAAACAAATTCAACAAGAAATGGTAAACTATTGTTTAATAAATCCGGATAGAAAGCTAAACAGCAAACATGAACTCGATCTCACGCAATTTTAAGAGTATTTGGTACAATTTTATTGATATTTTAAATAATTTATGATAAAATACAAATGTTTAAAATGTTTCATAAAACATCTTTAAAGTGTTTGATTTTTTTGAAGAGGAAAGAAGTTCAAAAAACGTATAAATGCTGTTCTGATGCACCACGAAAGAAAATATAATCTCTTAATAAAAAACAATACCAGTAAGCAACATCAACTAGAAAAAAAAGCACCTTACAAAGATAAAATAAGCATTATATCCACACTTATCTACAGAGTATTTTCAGGAAAGATAGGCATTAAAATACGATGGTATAATATGAAATATTTTCAACAAGGAAATGCATAACTTGGATGTCAGTATGATTATATGATAGGAGTTTGGATGCATAAATGCTATTTTTATTTCGATTTCAAACAATGCCAAATACTAAACTCAATATCTTAGGAAGTTTAAAGAAGGAGTATGTTGACAGGTGCTTTAGGAGTAAGGTTAAGAGCGTCTTCAATTGAATCTCATAAGCATTTTATTATAAACTAAGACGGTAAAACTCATAAACAGATAAATGCAGATTTTACAGTACAATCGATGAAAAGTCATGAAAACGCTAGTAAAATGTGTATTTGGATGGTTTGATTGGCTGTTTGAAGAAGTGTGCCAAAATATTTTTCAGTTGTAGCTTAGCTGGTTCATTCATCGTTTCTAAAGCAACGCATTCCCCATTTTGTGTGAGCTTATTTTGCTGAAAAATTAGCACTTGCACAAGGACCAGGAATTAAATACTGTAAATCTAGGCTAACTTTTTAACAGGCAAATGGAAGCTTCAAATCGTCAAGCTTCTTTGGAAAAATATTATCGAAGGTTATTCTGACGAGTCCGGAAAACATCAACAGCTCTTTTTATATCATTGATAGCACCAAATTTTCTCTTACTTTTAGTAGAGGCAAAATTTTTAGTACAAGACTTGGTGAATGCATCAACTATTGCACTAAACACTTTGCAGGGCCCTAATGTGTAAGGTTGCTGAAGGAATCAAGAATCTTGCAGCTGGACAACAGGTCACGTAAACAAGAAATACTATTTTCGATAATCGCAAGACATAGATAATTACAAGATAGCATAGATAATAGTAAGACATTAGTAAAAAACTAGTTCAACCGCTAAGAGAAATCTGTTGTTTTCTGTACTAATAGATGTTTCCCAATTATAATTTACTGTGAGCTTTTTAGCTGTTTCACGGACTCATAAATAACCTTGTACATTGATACAAATGTTGAAACTTGCAATTTATTCAAGCACTTTACAGTGTTTTATGCTGGAAGACATTTCGTATATATTAATACAAAAATGATGTTTCCATTCTCTTACAAAAGAAAACTTTGCATTTGCAAAAAATACGAGATCACTAGTGCAGTTTTAGTAACATACCGTACCTGTACAAGGAAGACAAGACAATCATAAATTTGATTGCAAACTGTACATTATATTTCTCTCTCTAGCACAGCTCTTCAACTATATTTTATTACCAGGAAGCGAAAACCTCTTACAGGTCCTCGTCAAAAATATACACAATATGTATATCATAAACTGTATTGTCTGCTTTTTGGAAACCATACAACCTTCTGGGTGCACTATACCCTCTTCCTCCATATGACTACTCCTGTATGTGTATTTTTAATAATCGTTTTTCTTATGGCTTATATGAAGCAGCAGCATTTTTCAGATTTTTTTGCAGCCTATTAAAGCCAACCATGTTGTATTTATATAAGATTTAAAACTCTAGTTTTCATGTTCTACGCATGCATATACTCCTTGGAAGACAATATTGTTTTGTTGAGACATGTTATTTATTTGTATATTTTTCGGACAAATGAGCCCCTATAAGTGCTATGCTTTTAAGTCCCCTAGGTGTCTAGGGATTTCCTTGTGAAAAATAGAAAAGGCAAAAAACAGCTATTTTTGGGGTATTTTTGTTTTTCCCTCCTTTTTCGTTTTATTTTTGGAAATTTTATAGGCGATTTATCTATACGTAAGTAGTATTCTCATTTCCGTTAATGTGCTTGTATATAGAAAATGAATATTACTTTTGATAGGGGTAATCTGAAAAGTTGTTTGTTTTTTTTTAGAGAAGCGAGTCAACACAGAAATCGATATTTTCTTTCATATAAAGATTGATCGACATTGTTTTTCTATAGTGCCTACGGTTTAGTATTTTCTTGTTTTTTCGAGTAATTTCAAATAAGGACAATTTATTTATTGTTTTATTCAACAATGTAACTTTCTCATCAAGAGTTTTTGGTTAATGTGTCAGTTTTCATTCTTTAAATGTGTTCTAATTTCAGAAATTGTGCTACATAATGTAAAAAAACTTTTTTTTTTTACATAGCTTTCTAAAGTTGGCACGACACAGAATTTCTTGCATTACTAAATTTCAAATAGTTTTGTCACAAAAGTTCAGATTCTGAGTTGCGAGTTAAAAATACAAAGACGCATGAAATTTACAAAATAATTTTTCAACTTTTTTTTAACCATATAACATTTCATCATCCATGTTGCTTAATTCTTTTGCATTTTATTTTTCTCTACTTTGTAAAGACAGTAATTATTACTTTGTTCAGCGAGATTTAAAAGAATATTTCAGTAATTATTATTCAAAGTTTAAATAAAATAATAATTTACAAATGAGTTCAGATCTATTTGCTTTGAACGAGCAACACACACACATTGTGAAACAGTACAATAGCTATGAGAAAACACTTTTTAACAGATACAACAAACTAATTTACCAGTTGTAATAAATATTGCACATATAGCACTATATATACAAACCCAGAAATGTCTAGGAATTAGTGCTGATTTAGCGCTTGAAACATAAAGGCACTTAACACTAATTCTTAGAATTTCTATATTCATTGAACATGTAAAATGCGCAGATCATGAAGGACAATAAACAGACATCTAAGTTTTGAATGATGCCTTGAGCACAATGGAAGACATAATTGCAAAGCTTCTTGTTTAGCAAAAATTTCTTTTTTCACATGGACTTTCCGAATCAGGTATCTGAGATGCTCTCAGCCGACGGAGATCAGACTTTATGAAACCTAAAGTAAATTTAAAAAATATACACACAGTTTAACTACTTGCGCAGTGTAGTACTTATGCTAATTTTTACTAAATCTAAATTCATCAATATTTTTACGGTAACCAATAGTTTAATTAGTATTCATGCCTACCGTCTGTTTGCCACTAGAAAAGCTCGCGACGCAGGGTCCATTGTTTGGCGGTTACTACCGAAACGGACCTTGTTCATTCGTCGCAGGGTGACGTGAGTTTTTATTTGACAGTATTTTGTCATTCGTCTGAAAAAATGTTCTTTTCTAAATTAAATTTGACGCAAGCAGAAAAATATGTCTGATTTCGGGGGGAAAAGGCTATTGTAAAGTTGACGCTAAATTTAAACATGCTAAGGTAAGCGGAAACATGAATTCATTCGCTAACAAGTAGTCATAAAGTCAAAACTTTTGTACGCAGTTATTCCCAAGGAGTATAAGATAGGCGAAAATGCACAAAATTTTATCTCACAATTCATCCAACAGGTTGAAAAGGATCACGGACTGCTCGTCCATATAGGAAACCTAGGCGGCCGCCTTGGGCGCAAAATTTTCGGAGGCACAAAATTGAGGGTTTTTTCCCATAAATTTGGTGATTTAAAAACATAGACTAAATCAAAGTTTAGTACTTCTGCGAGTTACTAGTGTTCTGAACTAAGAAAAATTTATTATCATGTTCATGACTTAGTGTCAAACCCTGAAGAAGTCAAACTACATTTACCAACATAATCTTAAAATTGGATTTCCTAACATTTGTGTAGTGCTTCGTATTTTGCTTACGTTGCCACTTTCCATAGCTAGTGCTAAGGAATTTTTTCAAAGCTTAAGCTAATTAAATTTCTTTTGAAAGTGAGATAGCAGGGTAGACTCAAAAGCCCTGCTACAAAACGAAAACAATCTGTAATCTTACTGCGAGTTTCTATTTGTTATTGAGAGAACTGTAGATAATGCTATTATAAAACCTATAAACCCGTATAATATAAAACTGTGTTATGTAGCTTTTTTAATACTAATTTAGATAACTAATTATGAATCTATAAGTCGTTAAAGCAAAAGACAAAATACAAAGTCATTGTTAGAACTACTTTTTCAGCTAACATAATAATTGAGGTTTGTAGATATTAGCCTGAGGTTTGTAGATATTAAACTGTCTGTATTTTACGTAAAATTGACATTCATTTTATTTACATATTCCAGTCAATCAAAGGTTATAAAACTAAATTCTTTGTTACAGCATTTAAAAAAAAAAAGAACGTTTTTGCTAAGTTCCATATCCGGAAGACTCCGCCGAAGGAGTTTTAATGAGAGCGCAGAATTTGTTTGCCTAGGGCGCCAAAAATCCTAGTCGTACTCCCCCCCCCCCCCCCTTTTCGTCCTGGAAAGGATCTAAATTTAAAATATTGAAACTTTGTTTCCAAATACCGCAACTGACCCTACTGGATCAAGTTTTTAAAGAAATATTTGGTAAGTTTGGAGAGTGAGTTATATTTTAAGTGAATAACAATAAACGCTTGATAAAAAACAAATAAAACAATTCTTCATTTCAGAGCCATAGTCCATTTTTCGAGTTTTTGTAGTGAAGTTAAAAATAAACATTCTTAGCATTATAAGACTAGACTTTTCCGTGAGAACCTTGGAATAAAGATATCCGATGGGAGCTTTGAAAGTTCGGAACCCTCATGTAGCTAGTAGCTTTGTCATCAGCGCTCTCTATGATCATTAATTGTAAACTCGCAAAAACGCGAGAAACGGACTTAAGATGCTTTCAAGTGCAGAATTTAGAAAGTGAAAGTAAAAAAAAAAAAAAAAAAAAAGGTCTTAACTCTACATGCAAATTGTTTTTCTCTCTCTCGTAAGATTTGCAATTGATTCTACTACTATAGTTTTGTAACGAGTTGTTAAACTCCTAGATCTTATAAACTCTAGATACCGCTTGACGGCGTTCCAGTGTCACAAGAGCGGGAATCGGTCGACCTCACATGTTCAAGAAGAAAAGCCAATCTCTGTTTCGAAGGACTTTCTGCAGTTGATAAGTGAGCATTTCGAATTCCACTCGAATTGGGGTCCTCACAAATTTGACGTAACGAGCACAACCGCACAGGGGCTTTTTGAGTTACGTTACCAAAAGGTTTTTCTGGTTTATTGACGTGATTGTTTTAGCAGGCGCAAGTACGTAAATAGGATTGGAATAGTTGATCACTGATTGTGTAAATGTTATAAATTTCTTTTATAAAGAAAAGTTCATTAAAGCGTGGGCTTTCAAGTTGAATTCAAAAGTTAACTGTTCGCTTAATAAAACTAAATAATTATTTAAAAAAAAACAGCTTAAAAACACGTATATTAAAGTCAATTATCCGTTGCTACCGATATTTTAATGTCTTTATTCCAGGCATGCCATTTAGAGCGGCCAGTAGGAGGCTACTGCCTACTGGAGGCCCGGCTTTGAGATATATAATGTATTTTTATGAACGCAAATGTGTTTTGCTTCCTCAGTATAAGATATAAAAAGAATATACCCTTTGCACTCCCCCCCCCCCCCTCAGAAAAATTCGAAATGACGGGCCTGGTTTGCTCTTACCGATAGAGGATTGATTTATAATTCACTAAAATTCATAAAACATTTTTTTTTTTTAAATATAAAACAAGAGGAAACAACAAATAACTGAAGATTATTGAAGATATTCGTTTTTGTTATGAAGTGTTAACAATCGGAAAACCTTAAGAGGTATTTAAATTTTAATTTCTATTCTTTAGACTTTTTTTAACAGTTAATTACCCCTACATAATACATACATATATATATATATATTTAATATATATATCTATATATATTTATATATATATATAGTTTTTACGCGTGTATATCATATATATACACGCGTATGTGTATGTATGCGCATATTTTATTTTGATTGCATTTTTAAATTCATACATTTGTTCCTAAATTAAGTGTAAGTTTAGGTAAAAGTTAAAAAAAAAAACTTCAGCATACTTACTGTTTATTTCTGCTGGGCATTTTAAACTCATTAATGCATTAGAAGTATTTGCATGTAAGTACAAAGATAAAACAACGTGAAAAAGCACAAATTTAGATTAAAATTAACGCAAATAGCTATATCGAAGCTACAAATGGAGCCTCTTCATCAGTGCATAAAAGAAGAAGAAACGCTCAACACACAAGCATGGAAGCTGTAAGTGAACGTCAAAAACCAGAGAGACACCGGTATTTATACCAAATGTGTCGGATTAGCGATGACCAATCAGAGGCCAGGAACAAGGCGGGAACAGATCCCGAAGGAAAAGGCGGGAAACGAATATGTAAATTGCAGGAGAAAACCAAAAAGGGAGAGAAAAATTATAAAAATTGTTTGCAAATGTCAGGAAAATATGGAGTGCTGGAAAAATCATTTACTACAGAATGAGAATTTTTCCAAATGTGATAAGCTTCCCAAAAATCAAGTTCATAGACAGAAGAGCATTTGCTGATAATTCTAGCAGAAGAAAATTCAAAACAATGATCTAAAGTCCAACAATGCTGGGCAATGGAAGAACGTGCAAGTTCTTTACGCTTAACATAATTTTCATGTTCTTTCAGACGGTGCTTTAAGGCACGTTTAGTCTGACCTATGTAAAACAGACCACATTTGCAAGAAATACTATAAATACTCCAGTTGCTGTGCAAATCAATGGGATACTTCAAATTTGTAAATTTTATTTTATTCACAGGGGAAAATGCAGTATCAAACCCAAACTTCTTCAATATTTTAGCAATTTGCTGACTGATTTTTGGATAAAAAGGTAAAATAATAGTATAAGCAGGCTTGCACTTAGAAACATTGCCAGAAGGTGAAGGCTTAATTAACCTGTTATAAATAGAATCGACGACCTTAGGAGAATAACCACGATCCAAAGCCACAGCCTTAATGTACGAAAGCTCAGCATCCAAAGAGTTAGAAGAGGAACATATCTTCAAAGCACGGAAAACAAGAGCCTTGAAAGAGGCCATCTTATGGTTTGGGGGGTGAGAAGAACATTTGTGAGGAGGTAGTGTAACAGCAAAGGGCTTACGAAACACTGAAGTCATAAAATCATCATTACTTTTAGTAATTAAAACGTCCAAGAATGAAAGAGAACTATCAACTTCCATTTCAATAGTGAATTGAATGCAAGGATCCATGGAATTAAGCTTATCAAGTAAATGATCAATATCCACTTGCTTCTGATCAAGCAGTACAAAACAATCATCAACATAACGGACATAAAAAGGAAACTTTATGGTTTCGAAAAGTTTAGTCTCAAAATAGTGCATATAAATGTCACTTAAAATAGGGCTTAAAGGATTACCCATAGCTAAACCTTCAGTCATACGAAAGTACACACCATCAAATACAAACGTATTTTGCTCAAGACAAACACGAGTGAGAGAAATAAGTTCTTCAATCTCAAAACTAGAGAAATGATATTCCTGAAGTCTCAATTTAAGACAATCCAATGCGCCATTAACCGGTACATTGGTGAAAAGCGAGTTTACATCAAAAGAAGCCATAGTTAATCCAAAAGGTTTGAAATCACGAAGCTTATGAACGAAGTCAACGGAATTTTTAACAGTGAAAGAATTGCCATTCAAAAGAGGAGAAAAGATGGAGATCAAGTGCTTAGCAAGTTTATAAGAAGCAGTATTAATATTGGAGACAATAGGACGGAGAGGTATACCAGGTTTGTGGACCTTAGGAAGAGCGTAAAATCTGGCACAGTGTGCAACTGAAGGAATCAAAGACCTTTTTGAAGAATCGCAAATGACAGGAGAAGACTTTACAGCTTTAATAATCAAAGTTATCTCACTAGTGCTGGGGTCTTGCTATTTATAACAGGTTAATTAAGCCTTCACCTTCTGGCAATGTTTCTAAGTGCAAGCCTGCTTATACTATTATTTTACCTTTTTATCCAAAAATCAGTCAGCAAATTGCTAAAATATTGAAGAAGTTTGGGTTTGATACTGCATTTTCCCCTGTGAATAAAATAAAATTTACAAATTTGAAGTATCCCATTGATTTGCACAGCAACTGGGGTATTTATAGTATTTCTTGCAAATGTGGTCTGTTTTACATAGGTCAGACTAAACGTGCCTGAAAGCACCGTCTGAAAGAACATGAAAATTATGTTAAGCGTAAAGAACTTGCACGTTCTTCCATTGCCCAGCATTGTTGGACTTTAGATCATTGTTTTGAATTTTCTTCTGCTAGAATTATCAGCAAATGCTCTTCTGTCTATGAACTTGATTTTTGGGAAGCTTATCACATTTGGAAAAATTCTCATTCTGTAGTAAATGATTTTTCCAGCACTCCATATTTTCCTGACATTTGGAAACAATTTTTATAATTTTTATAATTTTTCTCTCCCTTTTTGGTTTTCTCCTGCAATTTACATATTCGTTTCCCGCCTTTTCCTTCGGGATCTGTTCCCGCCTTGTTCCTGGCCTCTGATTGGTCAATCGCTAATCCGACACATTTGGTATAAATACCGGTGTCTCTCTGGTTTTTGACTTGTTCACTCACAGCTTCCATGCTTGTGTGTTGAGCGTTTCTTCTTCTTTTATGCACTGATGAAGAGGCTCCATTTGTAGCTTCGAAATAGCTATTTGCGGTAATTTTAATCTAAATTTGTGCTTTTTCACGTTGTTTTATCTTTGTACTTACATTTTTGCACAAAGTATTTTGATCATTTTGTCTTATATTTGCATGTAACTATACTTTTATAAACCAATAACAGTTTAACATAATTTTATTGGTTTTTAAAAATAATTAATTTCGTGAATTTGAGTCTAACTCGCTTCTCGCGCTTTTAGTTGAACATTTGAATTGCATGATGCATTCTTGCATTTAAATAAGTTTTTAAAATATATAAAGTTAAGTTATAAACAGTCGGCATTTATATAAACGACAGTTTATATAAATGCCGATTTGCACATCGAATTTCGTTACCTATCATGCATCACTTTTTGAGTTGCAATTCCAACAAAAAATATTCTTCGAGATACACACACGCATTATATAGATACTTTTCCGAAACGCTTCATTTATATTAGGATTCTAATAAGCAATAATCTTTATTTTAATAGGTTCCAGTGATAAATTTTAATTTAAAAAAAAGTGAAGTTTTTAGACTTTTTGAACTTGTAGATGATTATTTGCCTTTACATTTCATTAAGATTCTGAACATCGAAGATTTTATAAGTAGTACCCCCCCCCCCCCCCCGTCCCTAACCTGTGTATAAGTTCATTCTTTTTCAATTCCAAGTTTTGTAAAAAATACTTCGACTCGTTCGTACATGGGTACGGTGTTTAAAAAATGTCAGATTATATTCAAAATTTTCCTCTCAGAAAACTCAGTTTATTTTAAGAATAAACCTGCCCTTTTTTCCTTCTTTTAAATATCCTTTATATTTCCTTCCATTTGTTTAAAAATTTCTTTACAATAAAGAAAACCATTTTTGAAGTTTACATCGTAACAAAGAATTAGATGTAAAAAAAATATTAGACTGTGGGAGATAGATTAGATAGATTTCATGACATTTTATTCAGAATTAAGTTTTATACTTATCAAAGGAAGGTCCTCCAAGCCTTGTTCTTTCGGTACAAGTTGCCGCGCAGCATACGCCCATCTTGAGATACAGTAAAAGCTCTTTATTCGCGGGATATATGTTCCATAAATATGCCGCGAATACAGAAACCGTGAATACGGAATGGTAATTTATATGGGATTATAGGGGATACGTTCCTAAGTGACAAAATTAAAAAAAAAAACAAATACATAAAAAAATCAATTTAATTGAAGTTTCTGAACATTTTGATTAATTATCTTAAGGCTTAGGCAATGGTTTGAAGAATCTTGAAATTTTCTCTTGCTTTGGCAGTTTTTAAAAGCTCCTTCAATTCAGACTGATACGCAGCAGTCGCACTAGTAATTTGCCTCTTAGAAAAAAAAAAAGACTTCGTTCCATAGACGGATCAATGTTCATAAAGAAATCGCGAAGCTCATTTGCCATTCTTAAACCTTCACTAAGGTTTTTCAAACTAAATGTCACGTTTCCAGTGCTTCTTGAAGCCTCTTCTTCAATGGGCTGTGAATTTAACATTTCCTCCAAGTCGGTTTCAGTTAAATCTTCATGCGATTCAAGCAATTCCTGAATGTCACTTGATTCTATCTGTTCGAACCCATCTCGTCCTATTCCATTCGCGATTTCGGCTATGTTTGCAGTCAAAGTTGGAACTTGCACAGATTCTTCGTCATTTTCCGCAGTCAGAGCAGGCCACAGTTTTTTCCAGCATGACTTCAATGTGTGTGGCTTCAGTTTTTCCAATGATTCTTTTATGTTTACGATGCATTTTGCTATGTGAAATTTGTTCCTGCATTCCATAACATTCATATCAGGATTGCATTCCATATTATCCAATATGATTTTGAAGGTTCGTCTACTGTAATAGAGCTTAAAGGCCTGGATTATTCCTTGGCTCATAAGTTGAAGCAAAGCCGTCGTGTTGGGAGGTAAAAATGTCACTTTTATATTTGGATGTAAAGTTTCAAGTTCGCGAGGATGACCTGGTGCATTGTCCAAAACTAGAAGTGCTTTAAAGTCTAAATTCTGTTTTTTTAAATAAGTTTCAACTTCAGAAACAAAACAATTCCGGAACCAGTCACAAAAAGTAGCGCTTGTATCCCACGCTATCTTATTAGCACCCCTTTCTTAGCACACCTCCTATTATTTCCCTTTCTAAGCGGATCTTGAAAAATTATAAAATACTTTTCAGCAATGCTGCCGCGATGCATTTTCTTAATAAATAATTTCAACTTGAACTTCAAATATTGGTTTGGATACCTATTGTACTCCTTTTATTATTATGTATGTACTTATTAGATCCGCGAATAAAGAAATTTTTAGCCGCGAATATAGGAATTGGGTCGATTTTTTTAAATCTGCGAATAGTAAAAACGCGAATGAAGGAAGCGCGAATAAGGAGCTTTTACTGTACTTTGAAATTAAGGTAAAAGCAGATAAGGCGAAGCGAGATAAGACAACAGACGCTAATTTGGTGGTCGACTTCACGTGACGTACTCGCCCCTCAGACACTCGCAAAGCGAAGGAAAAGCCAGATGACTCCGTCTATGCTAATATGTCTATGGTTAAACTCGAGTAAAACCTAACTACGCATCTGGCATTTGACCCTAGCCAAATTTAGTTTACTATTATATTTTCCAAAAATGGCTAAAAGAAATGTAGGTCATTCCATTAGTACAATTTAAATCTAGTAAAAAGTACAAGGATTCAAGTAGGATTCAAAGTCTGAACACTAAATCTCAGGAAATCATAAGCACAAAATTAAAGAAAAAAGTGACTAGTTAACTTCGATAAGCGTTTAAGAGGTTCTATCATGCATTCTGTATTAAATAGAAAGCATAAATAGTTTATAAAGAGAAAAAAAAATAGTATAGAGAAGTAAGAATACTATTGATCGATTTTTTCTTTTTTTTAAAATTATTTTTAAAGCAAAATTTTTATAACCTCTTCATTCCAAGTGTACCCAATTGGGTACATTTTTAAATACTGTTTATTAACTACTGTATGTGAAATTAGAAAGCTAAAGCCCAATTGTTTTTTAAATTAATCAACAGATAGTTTACTTCGTTTTAAACATGGAAAACACGGAAATTGGGCATTAATTATTATTTAAACTAATTATTAATTAAAATTCAAAAAATTTTTTAGTTATTTTGTTTTGTAATCATTTTTTAAATCAGAGAAACAGAAAATTGCGTCAAAATTGTTTGTGTTTAGTTCTGGGGTCTGAAGAGGTTAAAGTAAAGAAATTTTCTCACCTGTTATTATACTACCAATCAACAAGGTACCCGAGAGACTTACATTAGCAACCCAATCACCGTAATTTGACAAAAGAGTTCCAGCAACAGTAGTGAAGACTAAACCGAACACCTACGAAAAATAACAGTACAAAAAATGTCATATGTTATTAAAACTCTTTTGAAATATATAAGAAATTCGACGCTACTCACCGAGACGATGAATATTTGATTTTCTGAGCATCTACTTTGACTCTTTTCATAATGTTAATAAATTGTTTCGTGCAACTTCTGATTTAGCTATTTCGATACTTTTTCACTTTTGACGGTTCAGTTTTTGTGCATCACGACGCTTTTTTGCTACTCAAAGTAGAATGCAACTCTAGGATTCATAAATACTGTTCGTCTTGATGGGTACAATCCCTCTTATTGTGTCAAAAAAAAAAAAACATTGAACAACCTATTTATGTGTGTGACCTTCGGCAGACGGCCCTGCCTTCGGTGCAATAATGGAACACGCTACACTTGTATCTTATTTCTGCTCAATAGGGCTGACTAACCTTAAAGTGAAAAAGTGAGATCTACTTTACATTCATTCTAACTTCTAATTTATTTTCACTTCATAACGTAAATCTTGACTGCATTTTAAAGTTTTAAATATTTTTAACTCAAGAGTGAACTAAATAAATAAAGTATGGTAGATTATAAATCGCACAAAATTGCATACAAGTGTTTAGAGGCTTCAAAGAAGTGTGTCAATGCAGAAAAAGATCAGCGCTGCTAATACTAAGCAGTTAGTCACTGTGAAGTTATTTATTTCTTTGACATCACAATCATTTTTCGAGACCATGGTTTGAAGACCTCACATCTTTTAGAATTGACCTTTTGCGCAACAAAACGAAAATTCCCTTTTACCATAGCCTTCACAACTGCACAATCTCAACACTATTGAGCTCATCAGTGTTGGAGATTGAAGTTCGAAAGCGCTATCAATCCACATATCACGTTGATGGAACTTGCCAAATGCTTTTCAGGTAATTTGTCTCATGAGTCCCTACTCTAAGACCCGTGTTTATGACGGAGATAACACCCAAATTTAAAAAGAAGGATAGAAATTATTTCTGAAATTTTATCTAAAAAAATTTAAAATGCAACACATTAAAAATATACATACGATTGCTATTAAAAATATTAAAAAAAAGTAGCACATGAAACAAGTTTTGTTTGTATGCATAATTTCTATTTATGTATGCCTTGAATGTCCGAGATGGTACTATGACATGAAAATAAAGGTTCCCCTTCTTTCCCCCACCGCCTGTATGTTATAACAGAGTAGATGGTACCTGAGCTGAGGCATTTAGTAGGCCAGACGAAATTGATTCAGCTTCTGGATAGGTTATTTCAGCAGCAAATTCGAAGCCCAAAGGTAAATAGCCAGTCATGAAAAACCTTAAAAAGATTTAAAAAAAAGACAGACATTGAATCCATTTATCTCCAAGACCAAATTGTCTGTGGGTACTGATACTGCACAAATCACAATACTCTATATATTAAAATCACATTAGACAAAAAAAAAAAATGATTAAGTTCTTAATATTTTTTCTGCAATAAATTGACTTGCACATATCGTTGCTTTGAAAGAATACTGTAATAACTCTAAAAAGTAAAACATTCAGGAGAAGAGATTTACCGTAAAACGGAGTGAATAGAAACAGTGGGGTGAATAGAAGCAAAACTTCTTACATATACATTACTCTAAATATACATATAATGACTGCAAATTATTTATAACTGATATTGGTTTTGAGTAGGCAACACTCAAAGGCAACAGGGAAATTATGTGGTGTTTGGTTGGCAACACGGTTTGTTGATTTTGCTAGCACGTTTTTGAGGAAGTACTTTTCTGAAGATTTTTTGTTTAATTTGAACTTTCCTGGTTTGTAGAAACACATTCAATGTGTATAGGCCTATATAAGTGTAAAGACTAAGGTGCACATCAACATAAAATTGTAAAAGTTGTTCTTGGTTCTACTGTTAACCAAATGGTTTTTAAAAAATTTTTACATTTCATAGGTCAGTTATTGATATTTTACGGGGTGAATAGAAACAGCACGTTTCCGGTTTTAAAAAATGGTATTGCACCTCTAGACCACAAGAAGGTTTTGTCAATGTTTCCAGGTACCAATACTGGCGTAGACAGAGAGGATACCACCAACTTGATTCAATCCACTGATGCTATTGACATTAGCTTTACACATCTTCTCCAAAGTATAAGACAAGATCAGGTTGCTAAAGCCAGGAAAAAGCGGACCAAAATAAATGTTACACCTGGCAAAAGTGCAGGCGTTGAAGATTTTGAAAACGTTGATGGAGATTTAGACCCCTAAACTTCACTTATTGAAGACCAAAACCTTTGTTGCTCCAAAGAGGTAAAGCCAAGGAAAAAGGGAGCCAAGAAAAACCAAAAATATCGAATCATCATCAGAGGATGATTGTGCCTATTCAGTATAGGACAGCGACGAAGAACTGATTTTATCCACGTCAGAATCCTCTGAACAAGACGAAATTGCTGGTAAGGTTAACGAAAACTAAAGTATCTCCATCAGTAAAGATTGTAGTCAAAGTATATGGCAAAACAAAGGGTCAATCCATGTGAAATCATCCAGAAAAAGCGAAAAATGTTGCTCGATGTTTTTGATTTTGTTATATTTTGGCAGTCAATTTATTGTTATCTTGAGACCCCAAAACAAGTGTTAAAAAGTTTTTTAATTCTTGAAATTTTTTATTACAGCCGTTTTCAAGTCACATCTTCAGTGGTTTTTCATAAAAATACTGCTTTACATAAATCTTTGTAACTTTTTTATTTCTGAATATTTCAAAATGATTTAAAAACCATTATATTCTGTAAGAAATGAGAAAAATTTTGCTTTAGGTTTCTTTTTTGAAATATTTTTTTTTAAATACGGAAATGGTGTTTGAAAATACCATTTTCAAAACGAAAACTTGCGTTTTTCTCGTTAAACTTTTAATGGAAGAGACTAACACTCGACTGTACATTTCTTGCCCTGAATAGATACCTTTTGGTAGTTTTATCAGAAGCAGTATGGAACATTTGGAGGGTTTCCTTTATTTTATATAATTAGCCAAACTTGGCATCTCGGTGTAGAAATGCTAACTTTGACACTCAATATCTAAAAAGGGACTGAAGGAAATTTTATGAAATTTCAGGGAAATAATCTTTTTATAGATATAAATATGTAGCAACGTTTTTATAAGTGATATCGATGTTGTTTTAGAAATAAGGCACCTCGAAGTCAGGCAAAAAATCACATGTCTTTCCGCCTTTTTTCACATCTAAATGTCATCATACTGCCTTGCTTATTTTACTCAATGCTACAAAAGGTTTATAAAGTTTTCCAAGGTTTATAAATTTAGTTACAGCGACACATAAGCAACAAAATCAACGATCAATGTTCAATTTATCAAATCCATGTTTGTTTTGATGTAGTGAGCCAGCACATAAGCATATCATGTCTTAACTAGTATTCTTTTATTGCTAAACTTACTAAATGATTTGACGAAGAACAATTAGTCACGTAGTCTAATGTTTATATTTTTCGATTATTCAAATTTTGCGTCTGAAACTGCAACTTTAACTAATGCAGAGTTCAACGTGAAAACATTTTTTCCCCTCTACCTTATTTAAACACAAGCAGAACAATTTAAAAAGGAAACAATAGTAATACATAAATTACCGTTGGATTCTCTTTAAAATACTCTTTTTTTTTCCTTCTTTTGAAAAGAGTGACTTAGTGCTTTTAATAAAAAGATAAATTTGTTGTTGTAGTAATTAAATTAAAACACGATATATTAGTTCACTTCATCGCAAGTAAACAAAATAAAAAAAACAAAGTTTTTACGTTAACTCTGCATTAGTTAAAGTCGAGTCTCAGACACAAACCTTTAATATTCGACAAATATAAAAATTAGACTACAGGACTAATTGTTCTTCGTCAGATCATTTAGCAAGTTCAGCAATAAAAGGATACTAGTCAAGACATGATATCCTTTTGTACTGCCTCACTACAACAAAACAAACATGGATTTTGAAATTTAACATTGATCGTTGATTTTGTTGCTTATGTTTCACTGTAAGTAAATTTATAAGCCTTGGAAGGTCTTATAAACGTTTTGAAGCATTGAGTAAAATAAATAAAGCAGTATGATGACATTTAGATGTGAAAAAAGGCGGAAAGACACGTGATTTTTTGCCTGACTTCGAGATGCCGTACTTCTAAAACAACATCGATATCACTTATAAAGACTTTACTGCATATTTATATATATAAAAAGATCATTCCCCTAAAATTTCATAAAATTTCATTCAGTCCCTTTTTAGATATTGAGTCTCAAAGTTAGCATTTCTACACCGAGATGCCAAGTTTGGCTAATTATATAAAATAAAGGAAACCCTGAAAATGTTCCATACTACTTCTGATGAAACTACCAAAAGGTATCTATTCCTAGCAAAAAATGTACAGCCCGAGTCTTAGTTTCTTCCATTAAAAATTTTAACGTGAAAAACGCAAGTTTTGGTTTGTATTATGTATTATGTATTATGTGTAGTATGTTCGTTGGCACATTTTTAAAAAGAGAACCTTCAACCAACCTGGAACCAACAAGTTCACTATAACTGACTTATTCCTGCAGACTTTTGTCTTCAGGAAAGACGTTACTAAGAAACTCTCATCACCAGTTTTTTGTTCAAGTGTACGTTTCAACGACAAGCTAGGTTTTAACGATGATCTTTCTGATATTCAACAGTTTTTAATGATACCAGAAACACGGTAAAGATTTGTGTCACATTATTTCATCTTTAGTTATTTTACAATAACTCTGTGGCATCGATATTCTTGATTATTTTACTGATTTTTTACGTTAATAAACAACTATTTTGTGAAGTAATTTAATATTTATTCATTTCCTATCAGCAAAACATATATTTTACTGTTTCTATTCATCCTTATTTAGTTTCAAAAGAAACAACATGTTATTAAAAGGCTGTTTCTATTCACCCCTACCTGCGGGGTGATTGGAAACACCATGTTTTATTTCTTTTTTATTTCAAGGGAATAAAATATTAAAATAGTAATACCATGAACTGATAGGTCTTATAGAGACCTGAGTTTGGGTTATAATTTGTATTTTTTAGAACAAGACAATATGCAAAATTTAAAACCAAAGTTCTAAAGTGTTTCTAATCACCCCGTTTTACGGTACTTTTTTTAACTTTGTTTACTTCTCAAATCTCAAGGAAAACGATGACCGTCTTTAAAGCTATATCAAAAAAAAATTGTGTTTTCTATACGTTTTCTACTTACTAAATTATAGTTTACTTACAATTTTTTTATATATATATATATATTTTTAAAGTTATCGCGCTTTGAGTTGCAGCTCTATTCTATAAAAATTTTCTATATAGGACTATTGTAACTAAAAATTCAGCGGTGTTCCACAATAAGCTAAAGGAGAAAAACAAAGTATTTTTTACGATAAATTGCTTTATCACAAAATACCGCAATATTTTACAGTGTAATATATATTTTTTTATGTAGAAAACTGCTACAACTCGAAATACCTCAGTGTTTTTTAGAATAATTCTTACAAATAGTTAAAATACCGCATTATTGAAAAAGTGACTTACCTTGTCAAATATGCTTCTCAACTAAGAGTTACAACCTTACTGCATAAAATTAAAATGACGAATCGCCTCGTTGCCATAACGATTTATTTTCTCCCTAGTGCAAACTATTCGAATTACAAAGATACGTCGTTTTTCTTTAAAAAGAAAATATTTTTAACGAAATGACACCAAAATCTCATTTTTCTTTTTTGAGTTACAACAGTATTTTTTCAAAGCAACGATATAGCTCTCAAAAAAGCCATGAAACATCGGAAATCATTCCCCTACATACCATTTAGAAAATATATTTCTTATTTGAGGATCGCCTCTGAATAAGTTTACCTGAAAATAAATGAGCAAGTCAAATGAATCAAGGGAGCTCTTAAATCTTAAATAGTAGGCGACTATTAAACACGGGAAAAAACAAGACTTTTACAGAAAAAAAGTGAATCTGAACAAAATTTTTTAAAAATGTCAAAAATCAATACTTATTGTATGAAAAAAAAAACGAATCTGCAGTTCCTCATTTACATTAATAACCCTAATTGCAATCGAATTTAGATGTCTCTTCGCTTCAAAATAGGACACATACTGAGTAAATTATTTCATTAGTCAGGCAGTGCTTTGAAGAAATAAATGTAGACTAACCAGCTCCAAAATTATTTTTTAACAACTAAATTTCATCACAGCTTCTTTCAGATACAAGTTGCTTTATCGTGCATTTTAGCTATGTAACACTACATTTACCCGACCGTTTTCAACCATTTCTAAACTTTCATTTTACACCAAGTTGCTACTTATTATAATAAAATTTTCAGTCACATTAACTTGTCCTACTTACCGTGTATTTGCAAAAGCCAATGCAATTGAAAGTTGCACTATAATTAGCAACAAATTATGCAAAATGGAAGCTTCGAAACAGTCAAAATGACTGGTCTGGTAAATCTAGTGTTAATTTCGTTACTGTGCTTTTCAGAAGAGAAACAATTTTTTTCGTCTCACTTCTTACGAATTTGACTGCAGAAAGTAAATTATTCTTGTATGACAAATTAAAAGGGTAGAATGGAGAAAATACTCATGAACCTAGGCTTGAACCAGGGCTCATTGGATAAATTTGTTCAATCGGGCTGTGACCGATTGAACAAATCGGGAAAAGGAGACGTTCATGAAACTTAGCTCCGTAAAGATAGGCAATATTCAACTTCTGAAAAGGAGTATGAACCAGGAATCTGGAGCAGCTACTATTTTTGAGTTGCTCCACTCCGATTTCTAAATATTTGCACCGGCTGCGGTCCCTCTCCTCTCCGTGCTCCGAATAATTGTAATAGATTATAATATTTATCTTTTTTTAGTTAATTTATTTTTTTATATGATAAAAAAAAATTAAAAAGCAAAAAAAAAAAAAAACCTGAACAGTGGAGCACAACTTATTTCTCTGCTCCGGCTCCGCTACCTCCTCCGCTTCGTGCTCCGAATAATTATAATAGATTATATTATTTCTCTCTTTTTTTAGTTATTTTTTTATATGATAAAAATTTTAAAAGTAGAAAAATATATATTTGAGCAGTGGAGCACAACTTATTTTTTTTCTCCGGCTCCACTCCCCCTCTGCTTCGTGCTCCGAATAACTATAAAATATTACATTATTTTTTTAGTTAATTTACTATCTTTTATACAATAAAAAATTTAAAATCTAAAACAAAAACAAAAAAAAAAAAAACCGGAGCAGTGGAGCACAACGCATTTCTTGCTCCGGCTCCAAATAATTATAACAGATTACATTATTTATCTCTGTTTTTCAGTCAGTTTATTTTTTTTCTATATAGTAAAAAATTTTAAAAGTAAAAAAAACCGGAGCAGTGGAGCACCACACATTTCTTTGCTCCGGTTCCGTTCCAGTTTCCACCAAAATCTCGTTGTTCTGCTCCTTAACTAAGCAAACTTAAAACATTGGTCGTCACTGACAAGGGATATTTTTAATTTGCCATTATCTGAAGTAAAATTTACGGCTAACCATTAATAAATGCAAAGCGAATTAATAAATGTTCAACCACTAAGATAAAGATTAAAAATAAAATTGAAGGTAGGAAACCACCTTCCTCGTTTATTCGAAGCATTTATGGAATGATTGATGAGGCTGCAAGCGGGGGGAGGAGGGGGGGAGGTCAGCTAGTCTTTCTTTTGCCTCATTTACTCGACGATGACTTATACGTACTGTAAACTGGTTGAAAGCGAAACTGAATCACAAGGCACCAAATACTTTTCATACATTATACAGGTACACTTCATTTTTCATTAAAAAATACAAAAAATGAACTAAATAAATAAAAAAATAAAGCGAAATAAATAAAAAGTCAGTAAATAAGCAAATGAAATGCACAGTGCATACCTATTAATGAGTGAAAATATGCGCTTGTATGTGTACTTTTAGCACTTACTGCTATTTAAATTCCAGTTAAAAACTATCGAAGCATTAGCAAATTATTTTTCTCACCATACATATTTCCACCGTCACTGCCATAGTTCTAAATGAAATAATAATTATAAAGCTCCGCAAAATACAACTGTATCTACTTTTTGGGAAAATTCGTTTCTTAAGGCTGTTTTTAAAAACATCTTTGTCTTAGGGTGCTTTCACACCAAAGGCGACAAAGACAAAAAAACTTGTCTTTTCTCATCTACGCAAGCGCTAGGATATTTTTGTCTTCAAAAATATGCTCTGCGGTTGCGCAGAAGAGAAAAGAAAACTTTTTTGCGTTTTGTCGCCTAAGGTTTGAAAACACCTTTAGTTGCACTCTCATTTCTTTTCCGGCACTATGTTTGTGGTGCCGTTATAAGCATAAAAGTGGTATCTACAGATGAGCTCAAAATAAATATTTGATCATTAAATCTTTTTTTTTTCATTAAAAACAGATTTTATTTAATTAATCAGTTTGTCTTTGCACAAACTAATAAATAACATATCGAATGAATAAACTATTTCAGGCAACATGTTTGCTGTTCACGCATATGATTTTGGCGACATTCATTGATGACTTGGCGGCAGTCATCGCCATACTGACGTTAAATCTATTCTAAATGATAGAAATTATAAGCCATATTTTTTATCATTTAATTATTCAATTTAAATGCAGTGGAATATCCTTATTCGATAGTTCGTATTATCCGTCATTCGTAAAAACATTAACTGGACGAACACGACAGCAAATTCAATCATATATTACCTTAAATCGTCATAAGACTTCATATTTTAAATGTATTTAATTACATAAAATTCCGTAACTCTAAATTTTTCTGTTGTTTTCTTGTACACCATTATTATTAGATTCTTAATCTGCAAAACTATGAGACAGACATTTTATAGAATTTTCATTAGAGCATTCCTATTATCCGACATTTAGCTTATCCGAAGTTATGCTAATTAGCGAGAGACTACAGTATTTCTTTTTCTAGAAGAATTAAAACTATAAAAAATAGTAGTACTGAATAAAGATATCTATAAAACTTGAACATTATCAAATGGATTCTCAGGAGCGTAAAGGCTAAGAAAGGCCTCGAAATCGTTTGACGAACGTTTTCCTCCGTTAAAAACATTAGTTATGACTAGTTTTCTGTTCGAAGTTTAATTATAACTATGTCCATAAACCTTCTCTCTGCGCTGGAAATTTTGGAACAACATCCTTCCTTCTTCGTTAAAGTTTAAAAACACTTACAAAAACTGCTCAAGGCTTTAACTTAGAGTAAATTGTTGATTTTGTGAGCAAGGGATCAATCTTAAAGTCTAGCAAGTTAATCGGTCATTTGCTAAAAATACACAAATGTTTTTTTATGGCGCAGTTTCGGTGAGAAGGAAAGATTAACGTTGGACTCGTTCATTCCCCCCCCCCCCCCCGTTTTGAAACTTTACTATCAGCATCTTTGAAGGCCGAAGACGAGAAAAAGAAATTGACGAGCACTGGTTTTGAAAAACGTTTCAGTATATCTCTTCGCGTTGAGCTTGTGTGCCTATAAATCTGCCTCGTAAAGATTTAAGACGATGAAAGTAAAAAAAACCGATGATTCTATCTTTATCTTTTACTTTTTAAAGTTGCCCCTTTCTGGTCGAGGTTCAATTACAATATCATACTATACTGATTCAAGTAACATAAAAATTCACATCCCAAAGTTGTCCTTCAGTTAGAAGATGTTTATTGATGTTGCCTACTGCGTATTTTTCCACATGTACAGTTTTTAAATCACGAATTAAATATTTATTTTACTTTTAAATCAAATACAGTTAGATTTAAAATAAAACTGTTTCTTGGGTGTTTATTTGCATTTACTGGTACAATTGTCCAAAGTTTTGAATACCTTTTGTGCAATAGAAGTATTTTATTCGTTCCTTTTTGCTTATTTATTGTCTATCCTCTGATTTATTCAAGAAATTTTTTTCTTGAAGCCAGGTAACTTCAACAATCTTTCTCTCTTTGCAACAATGTGGAAGCAAATTTCCGATTTATTCCAAGCTTGATTTTAAATGTTCTTTATGAAAACAAATTAATAAATCAAGAATAAAATTTCAAACATTGTTGTTAAACACTTGTTTTGAAATGCTTCCAAAGCTTTAACATGTTTTTCACAGTAAAGGGACTTCATTTAATACATTGCAAGCGGTGATAACAGATTGAGAAAGAGCAAATGTTGAAAGCGGGGGACTAATTTCATATTAAAATTCAAAATCATAGAATGTGTGCAGTGAACTCACATTCTATGATTTTGAAGTAATTTGATTTTATTCAATTACTGATATAATTATCTCTAAATTGAATATTTTCTATTTTCTAAAATATCATACGTAATTAACCAATATTTTATATACAATGCTGTTTTTTCACTTCAATGTTCGTACATTTTCAAATTGAATAACATGCAAAATACTGGATTTTAGTAATAGTCACAATTTAGTTGTTTTGAGTAATAGTCACAATGGTCAAAATGTTTTTGACCACAACTTTGCACACCCCCTCACATGGGAATCTCGCATGAAAACAATAGTTGAACTTTTTGAAGCATAAGCTTATAATTGGTTGCTCTAAATGTGCAGAAAAAAGATCATGTTATTAGTTTTAGCTTTAACCACTTGCGCTGGAAAGGTGTGCTACACGTGTCGTAATGCTGTTGTCACAGAATCGACAGCGACGTGGTACGTACGTAGTCATTCGATTACCACAGAAACGAAAACGAGGTGCTTGGCACGTCAGCACTTTGCATGATTATTAATAAATAAGTGTTCATGTTTGTATAATTTTATAATCAATCGACGCTCTATATTCCCTTCAAAAAACTACCAAAAGTCCTAGGCCTAAAATAAATTAGTTTAGAAAATATGAATCTTTTCCCGATTTCTCTAAAAAGCATCGAACACTGTAACGCCTTTCAGCGAGTTACACTGGACCGGTTTGGTGAACGCGTAGGCAAATTTTTTGCAAGCTCAAGTGGTTAGAGTAGATCTAAAAAAAAAGTTATTGGTTTTGATCTCAGTCTTAGTGACAAACCATTTCTTGTCATATCAAAAGTAACAATAACGTACCCTAAAAGTCCAGCCATGAGGAACAATGCCAATAAATTCCCATATCGGAGTACTAATGTATAAGCAACCATTCCTGCCAAAGATAGAATGTAAACGGCTAACGTCGTCTCCCTGAAATTGAAGAAAAACACACACATATATATATATATATATATATATATATACTTAAAACACACTGCTGGCCAACACCATGAAGGAAAGACAGTAAAAAAAGATATTTATTGTACATAAACAGTACGCATGAAGACACAATTATTAAATTTATAAGCAGCTTGGGGGTTTACAGGGCTCCGATATTAGCAGAAACAGTTGCCACCTCGGGCAGTTAAAATAGCCTTTACCCGGTTAGGCATGGACACGAACTGGGTTTGGATGATTGAAACGGGCAACTTATTCCATGTTGCTTCAAGTCTATGCCACAATTCAAGAACTATTTAGTTTAAATCGTTATTTATTATTATTATTATTTTTTTTTTATATAATGCGAGATAAAAACGTCTTTGTACACTGAAAGGTTCACCCGTTCAATCTCAGCTTTATTTTCTAATTTCAGTTTCCCAAACAAACTTTACATAAACTCTAAATTAACCTATGCACAATGTACAATACACAATGTCCAATATCTTTATGTCGGTTACAGTTTTAAACAACTAATATCCTCCGATATCTGACTAACCTTTCCGAACTACGGTATTTTAATGAATTCTAATCCTTTAAAACTAAAGATTAGCCACGGTTGTGGTTTTCAAGTTTAATTCATTCAATCTTAAAAACTTCATAATCTTCGCTGGATATAATTTTACTTTCTAATATACATATTAAAAGCTTTAGCCACGCTTTCACTGCGCTTGTGCCAATAATCTCCTGTTACATTTGTTGCCGCATAAAAGGTAGAAGCTATCAGTCGCCATGGCTCGATCGGTTAAGCGCTGGACTTCCGATCCAGCCGTCCCGGGTTCAATGCCGGGTCGTGGAATTTATAGTTTCAAATATTATTTATTGTTTATTTAAGTTAGCGATTATTCCAGAACTTTCTTCTTTATGTAAATTAAATATTTCTAGAACATTCCTTATTTGTATAAGAGCCGAGTCCCACCAGTCGTGGGCCAGTTCTTAGACTTGTGCTGTGGCGAGTTGCTACAGGATAATAAACCTCATTGTTCGCTTAATGTGAGCGGTAGTTATTGCTATCATCGTGACAGATTTGGTGGAGGCGCCGGGTAACGAAACCCTGCAATTGTGGATAATCCTGACAGCGTTCGAAGAAGCCTTCGTTTAAGAGGAATACCTCCTGAATTCGGATTGTACATTCCAGAGAGCAGAAAAAGAACGAAAATGACGGAAGAGACCAAGCCTGCTGTAGTGAATCCTACTTACCAACAACTTCGAAGCCCAACGACCTTCCGAGGAGATCCTGGGGAAGACCCTTTGAAGTGGCTGAAAGAGTACGATCGAATAGCAAAGTTCAATAAATGGGATGACATGATGTGCCTAGCCAACGCTTATTTTTTTTCTTGAAGGTACGGCCAAGCAGTGGTACACAAACAACGAAGACGCCCTGATATCCTGGGAAGCGTTTAAAAATGGACTAAGTGGACTTTTTGGTGATCGTCAGAAGTATACCAGGAAGTCAGAGGAACAACTGAAATACCGAGAGCAACTTCTTTTTTTTTTTTTTTTTTTTTTTTTTTTTTTTTTTTTTTTTTTTTTTTTTTTTTTTTTTTTTTTTTTTTTTTTTTTTTTTTTTTTTTTTTTTTTTTTTTTTTTTTTTTTTTTTTTTTTTTTTTTTTTTTTTTTTTTTTTTTTTTTTTTTTTTTTTTTTTTTTTTTTTTTTTTTTTTTTTTTTTTTTTTTTTTTTTTTTTTTTTTTTTTTTTTTTTTTTTTTTTTTTTTTTTTTTTTTTTTTTTTTTTTTTTTTTTTTTTTTTTTTTTTTTTTTTTTTTTTTTTTTTTTTTTTTTTTTTTTTTTTTTTTTTTTTTTTTTTTTTTTTTTTTTTTTTTTTTTTTTTTTTTTTTTTTTTTTTTTTTTTTTTTTTTTTTTTTTTTTTTTTTTTTTTTTTTTTTTTTTTTTTTTTTTTTTTTTTTTTTTTTTTTTTTTTTTTTTTTTTTTTTTTTTATACACAGCTTGAGGATTTTTTTTTCTAGGGATGATGTGTTGTTTCATTTGAAAAAGATTAAAGCAAATAAGGCTCCAGGACCTGATAATGTTTCTCCAAAAATTTTAGTAGAATGTGCAGAGGAATTAGTGGATGTTGTCTTGACTATTTTCATATCTTCATATAACTCGGGGACTGTGCCAGTGGATTGGAAGCTGGCAAACATAACGCCGCTCTTCAAGAAAGGGTCTAAAACTAAGGCAGGAAATTATAGGCCTGTGAGTCTTACTTCAGTTCTTTGTAAAATTTTTGAAACTCTGATAAAAATCAAAATAGTGAATTTCCTGGAGGCAAATGGAAGTATGGGTTACTATGTTTCCCATAGTAATGGGAGGGAGTAAACTCCAAGTATAATTTATTGTCTCAAAATGCTGCTCTAAATTTTTTTTCTGAATCAGACATGTTTTTTGAATGGGGATTGTTCAGACATCTGTTGCAGCAAAGATGCAAAAACCTGACCTTCAAGGAGTTGCTTGCATTTTTGCATTCAAATATGTCTGAAGAATTCCCAATAATGCTCTTATTAATAGAATACCATGCAACTATTCCCATGCACAGTGTTGATTGTGAAAGAGGGTTCAGCTGCCTCAATTTAATTAAAAATGGTATTAGAAACAGATTACCCATTAATAATGTCAGTAATTTGATGGTGATTAATATTAAAGGCTCTGAAATTTATTTCAACTTTCATGAAGCTTTCGTAAAATGGGCTAATATGAAAGAAAGAAGAATTTTGAATTGTAAGCCTAAAGCATTTGAAAAATAAGCAAGTTTTAATTGTTATCTCTGTATATATTTGCTAAGTTTTTATTGTATGGTTTTTCCTATATTAGTGGGTAATAAACAGAGTAATATAAATTTTTTATGTATACATTTTTTATGTATAAAAATGAATCAGCTGAATTTTTAAATTACTACACAGTTTAAGAATGTGGTCATAATGGGCATTATTGTCCCAATCAATGCACCATTGAGGGGAGGGAGTACTTGTAACATTTTGAAAATCAAACATGTTCTCTTTCAATTATTTTTCAAATATCAAGTGTTATGTATTCATATCCTTAAAAAGGTCATACAGCAAAACTTCAAAACCTGAAACACAATAAGGCATCTAGGAAAATGCGTGAATATATTCATCACATTTTAGCGTTTTGCTAAAACATTTTTGCTCATTTTAGCTTTTTTGCTAAGGAACTTTTGAACTCAGCTTAAACCCTTATTCTAACCAATAATATTTGTATGACGGCAGAGCAGATTTACAGTCCAGTCAAGAGTGCGGTGTTTGAAAATTGTGCCTCTTGCCCTCTCCAACTGAAATGGTTTTCAATATTGAAGTTGCTGAAAACAATTTTGGGTTATCTTTAGTTATGTAATAGGAAGAAAGACGGCAACAGTTCTTCCATAGAAGTTTTTTGAAATTGAAATTCGAAAAACTCCATTTTACACTATGTTTGGTAAGATTAGGGGAGGGGAAAGGGGGCTCTTCCTCGAAATTAATCGAAATTGAAGTTTTAAAATTACTCGCATAGGCTGTTGTTCGAGGCGGTTAGCGGAAGGTGGACGCCCCCAGCTCTCTTCCTGTATTTCTTACAAATTGAAATACTAAAAGCATATACTTAATTAAGCTAGTTTTATTATTGACATAAGGGGAAGGTTCAAACTGCCAGAAAATTTTTGCCATTGAAATTTGAAAATCAATTTTTTAGTCTATTTCTAGGAGACAGGAGAATGGCCAAAAAGTCTCCACCCGAAATCTTTTGGAATTGAGGCTCTTAAGAAGAAATTTTACTCTTAACTTTGGTGACGGAAGAGAGGATAGTTTGGTCATTTCCGAAAGAAATTTTTAAATTCGAAGTCTTCAAGACACAACTTTAGGCCATCTTAAGAACATTAGGAGATTCAGTGGCTCTCTGCGCAACATTTTATGAAAGTTTCAAAAAGAAGAGGTGTTCAGGCTCCATTGTAAAATCGTTTTCGTAACTAAAGTTGGATTTACACTGCCTTTGGTGCAATTAGGGGTAGGAAAAGGGATTTGTAAGCTGTTATTCAAGTCCTAAAACACACTTTTGAGCTCTGTTTGGGGGCATCAAGAGAAGAGGGAGGAGATGTGAGCTTTTCCAGAAAACTTTTTGACGTGAAAGTTCCAGAAATTTAATCTCAGGCTACCTTTGCTCACATTAAGAGGGGTCATGATCCCCTTTTTGATTCATGCTTAGTCTTCACACTTGCCCCTCTATATTTGGCATTGTTCATGGTATCAAGGGAGGCTTCCCTGTTTCTAATCAAGTGGAAATATTTAGAACTAATTATGAAAAAGAAATAATCATAAAATATTAAGCAAACATTTGAAGTTTACATAATTAAAATGCCTAAATACTTCAACTATTTTTTAAAACAACATACTTATATTACATTTGAATAAAAGTCCTTCTTGCGAATATTTAATATTTAAATAGATTAATGACAATATTTGTAATCGCTATTCTCAACAAAATACATAAAATAGGGGCACAGAATAATTTGCTACTTCATGGCAACGCTTATACTTGCTCCGGACCTGTTTACATGTGACCGACAGTGCTTTCAAAAAGATAAATAAATTCTTGACCCCTACAGTTAACATGAAATTGTGGTAATAATACATTTTTTATGAATCAAAGCAAAATTGATAAATAATTGCTAAAAATAAGGATTAAACAACAAATTTTAACGCTGCATCACCTGTGCACACACACGCACAATGTTGTCACGCTACAAAGATACAGCTTTTCATTGTTTTGAAAATTGAGGATCTTTCCTTCAAATAAGTTGTAAGCTGATTTTATGCACTTTCCCAATCGAAAGCAAACTAACAAAAAAAAAACCCAAAAGGGAAAAAAGAATATTTTTATTCCAAGGAATAAAGTATTCATTATTAGAAATCCTTCTAGAAAAACAAAGGCGTACAACAAAAACAACACAAAATGATTATTATTCTGTATAAAAAAATGGTACATTTAAAAAAAAATGCCGATAGAAAAAATATCGAACATTTCAATAAATGATCAAAATCCAGCAGCATTTGAAAAAAAGCAAGTATTCCAATAAATGGAGCATCAAATTTTAACAGGATTATTCGTAATAAGGCGAACATCTAGAATAAAGAAATTAAATCCGCAGACATTGAATCGTTTCGAAACAACCACAGAGACCCCAATGCTGTTTACATTCATCTGTGGGATTTCTAAAATTATCTTCATTATTTTTAAAATCATTTATTTAAAGAAGCATACTTATATTATTTTAAATGTGTGCATCATATGAGAGGCACCCCCCCTCCCATAACCCCATAACGTCACTGAAGCAGTGCCCTGTCAAAAGACAAATTAAATTCTTCATCGCTCGAGTGAAAGTTGTTTGCCACTTGTTTTTTGTAATGAATGATTATTATTTTTATGAACAGCTCAGTTGAATTAAACTGGTTGGTTGAGTCAATTAATGGAGTAATAATGGTTGAATTCGATATAAATTGCTTAAGCAGGTCCAAGAACTTTCTAGGCTCAACACAATAAAGAGCGGAAGGGATTGACACTTCTGTATATTAAAAGGCAAATTTAAAAAATAATGCTGAAAGAAAAGAATATCGAACATATAAATAAATGATCAAAATTCATTAAAATGCATAAATACCTCAACTATTTTTTAAATTCTTTATTTAAAAACAACTTACTAATTTTATTTTGAATGTGTGTATCCACGGGAGGTAGCAAATTAAAAGAATAATGCTGAACGAAAAAAATACCGAACATTTCAAGAAATGATCAAAATCTAGCAGCAACATTCTAAAAAAGAAAATAAAAATTTTCACCTTTCCAGTAAACCATGGGTGATTGATAGCGGGGAAAAAAATCGGAGCTTCACACAAAATTCTCGGAAAAAGTATGAGCCAACAATTTTAAATATAAAACTGTATACTTATAACAATCTCCCTTTCCCCCTCAACACAACACTACATACACATATATATATAAGCTCAAAAATAATCTTTCAAGTAATTGAATGAAAAGTCTATTTATATTAATGCCAGAAGTTTTTTTTTTTTGGAAAAATTATTGTATTGAAAGTTTTTTAAAGCAGTACAAAATATTTTGCTTATCTGAAGACAGAAAGAAAAGCAGATATTAATTGTCAAAAAAAAAAACTTTCGGATAATCTTTTTTTTTTTTGACTCGGAACAGGAGTACGAAAATTTTCGGATCAGAATCGCCCATGCAGTAAACATCATTTGTTAGTAAGAAGGATTTGTTTCATGTTAGGCACCATTAAAAAATAAATTTCATTAAAACAATCGATCAAATCTGTAAAGGCTTTCCAAAATCGGTAAATTTCTCATCGAGTAGTTAAAACATTGGCTACCGCGCCGAGCAATCTTAAGCCTTAAAATATGAAAAGATTTATTAGTTCAAATCTGCATGTATATATATAAAAAAAGGATTTAGAAAAAAAGTGGCCTAAGCAGTGGTTACTAAATAGAAACACATACCCACGTAAATCAAAAATTGCATGCATCGGATTACCGAACTGTTTGCGAATGAACGTACCCATAATTGAAGCTCCTGAAGCTTGTTTGTGTTTAATTTTTGCAGGAAATAAAGTGATTTTCTCCAATGTGCAATAAATTTAAGCCAAAAATGAGTTTGGATGAAATTAATCCCTAAACACTTGCCTCATAGCTCAAACTACTACGTTGTTTACAATTCAACCACGGAATTTCTGAAATTAGCTTCTCCCTTCACTTCAATTCGCTCGCGTCAATTCTTGAACTCGCGTGAAGTAAAGAAAATGCTGGAGGATTAATATTTTAATTGTTAAATTTAAAGAATATAGGACAAATTTAAAAAAAACAGCTTCGAGGTGCAAACAATCAAGATATGATATAATTTTTGTGCCAGTTTTCGTAATCGTACGTTGCGTAGATTTTGCTGTAGAGTGTATAGCCTCAAGGGCGTTGCCAACTCGAAAGTTCATCAAATTTTCATTTTATATATATAGATAATAGGGTGGTATGGACAATTTTTCTTTATATTTTCTTTACAGGAAAAAGAGTGAATAAAGATAAAATGTATGTATAATATTTGTTACAAATGCATTAAATTAAATAACTAACTCAGTTATCAATAAGTCGCACTGAGGATAGATTATCTCTAATTGAAATATTTAAACAAAACAAACTGCTGTAAAACAGAAAAACTATAATGTCTTAAAGCTGTTCAAACATTCGAGGCTAAAGTTGAAAATTTTAATGAATTACTGTCAAATTTCGACCTTTGGGTGAACTCCAGTATATGTAATCATTATTGTGAATCGTGAATTTGGTATTCTCAAATAATGCCGGATTTAAAAGGCACATTGTGTCTGTGTAAGATATTTTCAAATGATCTCTGAAGTTATACTTCAGAAGAATTACGAAATGGAAGTTATAAACACGGAAATATTTTAACGACACATTAAAACTATTAGTGCTTGCTTGGACTATTCTGTCCATTTATTTTGAAGGTGTCTTCCTAAAAGTGTTTTTCAAAAATTAAATTGTTGTTTTCAGTCAATTATTTACGAAACTTATATAAAACAATTTTACTATTGTCATAAAGAATATTTTTAAAACATGGTCGAGCGAGTATTCAATATATCATTCATACGCTTTAGACATATTGTATAAAATCACTTTCATATTTTATATTTTGCTGAATTCGCATGGGATTTAAACAACGTAAAATTCTCAATATAACTCCTCTGTAAAACTTCACTTTCATAATTCAGTCTTTTAAACTGTCATTATTCTTATCAAAGAGGTTAAATTGCACACTTCCTATAAAATGTTCGTACATAATGCGTATATTCTATGCATTAATAATTTGATGGAATTTTTTTAACAGCAATCATTTTGCATAAAAATTAAAAATTGGATTTAATTAAATCAATTCATTTTTTTAATTAAGCATCGCTTGAAATGAAGATGTAAACGAAACATATATGAAGTCACCTTCAGAAATTTAAAAAATAATTTACTTTTTTTTAATTGCTACTTTCTGCAGTTCGAAACCGCGATTTCCTCCCCATGATTCATCTCTCTTCGAAATTGCACAAAAGTAGCGCTAAAAGTTTCCCAAAAACTTCGTAAAAACGTGGATGTGACACGTCCTGTGCCTATTAATCATTTGATAACACATTTTTATTTAACATTTTTAGCAGTTTTTCAAAAGTATTAATCATCTAATTTAATTAATTTAATGAATTTTAGATGAGAAAGAGCTGAAAGAAAAATATGGACTCGAAATATCTGAAACAGTTATCAGTTTCTTTTAAATAAATGACTCCACAGTTTGGTTTTCAAAATTATTGCTTCCTGTATCTCGAAACGTTGTATTTCCCTAACTTGATTCACTTCCACTTTCAATTAGCATCCGGTTGCCAGCTTTTCCTTTAAAATAAATAATTAAGCAAAACAATTCGTAAACTGATTCTGGGAAAAACGTTCTTTTTAGTTTAAAGAACTGCGTCGACGTGAAACTCACTATTTTCTTTGCACACGCGACGAAAATAACTTCAACTGAGTAACTCTTGTGGGTTCAAGTTATGCTCTTGAGGTTCTAAGGGTGGGTATCCTAACTATAGAAATAGTGTGGAGAAGCCTCCGCTGTTGCGCAGTCTCTGTTTCGTAACAACCACAATGAATAGAAAATAATGACGATTAAAGTAGACTAAAATAGACGTTGATGCGTCATTGTTCCATCCACCAAACAATATACCAAATATAGATTCCACAGAATAATCGAGATCTCAATGAGTAAGAAATTTAAATTAAGGTGACGATATTCAGGTACAGCTTGTGTAACAGATTTTTTTTTTTTTTTTGCAAACAAAGGTTATTGTTACTAATTTTCATTTTATATAAATGTTTTATAACTTTGGTATAGCTAAAAAATATATTTAATTGTCTTGAAACGGTTGCGTAACGCTGTTTTGCGCATTTGTTTGAAAATTGTGATATTTTTTACGACATGTTTTTCTCTCTAAAGAACTATATTGCAGTTTCCGTGCGTATAAATTTAAGTGGTAATATTTGTATAAAGATTGTTGGTCATTAACATTTTTGTGTTACAAGTTGGGTAAATATTTAATTAAAAAACTTTGTGGATTATATTTGCAAAATAATAATAGTGATAAAGAGATAGGAAAAGCAAATTTTGAATCTTTTGGGATATTTCAATTCTTTTCATTTCAAACGGCACCCCCTCCTCCCCCTTCAAAAAAAAAAAAAACTGCAGAAGCTGGTGAACAATAATTTATCAGAAACATGTATAGGCATACCTCTTTCTAGCGAATGATTGCTTGAATATTAAGGTTTAAGGCACGAAGTAATAATCATTGCTTAATTTTCAAATGATGTGTTTTAACTTTATTTAAAAGATTTAATCATATTATATTGAAATATTTTTAAAGAATTAAATTTTTTCTTTATTTTTATCAGCTTGTTAGTGTGTATTTTAAGTAAATTTACAATGTGTTCAAAACTGCTGCCAGCGAAATATTTTTCTTTTCTTTTTTTCCTTAACAAAAACTTATCCGGTAAAGATAACTAAAAGGATTGTTTTACGCTCTAGTTTCATCATTCTTAGTAATTTAAATAGCATAATATTTTATGCTGAAATAGCAAATATTCCTTTATAAGTTTGTTTTAGTTATTACGATAATTTACAAAAACAAAGAGCAATAATTATTGCTTTTATTCTCAAAAATATATTTGTATAATGGCATATGACGAGAAAAATTGCCTTAGCAATATCAAAAAAATATCAGAGGTTTTGTTTCCCCTCAATGTTTTATTTATTCATTTACACTTTTTTTAAAAATTCATCTTGAATTATTTTATACAAAATGTCATTTTAAAACTCTGTTTCCTATGCTAAAAGTATTATTTATAATTAAAGAATTGTATAAAGCTTTTGAAACTTATTTTATTCGTATTATAATATAAATTTTTTGTGCCTAAAAAATTACAAAACTTCATTCTTAGTGCTGAGCACTTTGAAATAAAATTAAACAAGTTCATTCGAGGCTTTTCCATCGGAAGTACTTTCATTGTATGAAAATAATTAACGTATTTTTGTTATAATAGCCTTTTTTTGTTTACATTTTCCTTTTTCTGATATATAAAATATCTTGCTAATTTTCTGGATGATTTTCGGTCTTACTCAACTTCAAAACTTTTCAACGCTTGAAAGCAGAGTATCATTTTACTATTCATTCCTTTAAAACGTCAGTGGGAAGCAATTTGCAAAATGGTTTCCACTAATAGGTGAAAAGGAACTTCGAAACTTGTTTTGACAATAGTTTCTGATTTCTTTAAAAAGCGATGAAACAGAAAACAAGAACTAAAAAATTAATTCATTGTGATATGATTTGATATTTTCAACTGTCTAAACGATTTATTTGCAGTTGAATAATTTACGGCTAATGTTACTTGGAGAAAAAACAAATACATTGCGAAAAAGAAAGCATTAGAATTGAAATACATGAACTATTTTAACCATGGGAAGGTTTATTTGAATGAAATAAAAGCAAAATCAAATGAATTTCATGACGATAAAGCTGATAAGTTTTTATATGACGCTTTATGGTTTTTGAATGTTTTTCATTTTGAAGTTTGGGAGAAGACTTATAAATAATCGACTTATGTGCAAAAGTAACTGAATAGCAACTAAGTTTAGCAAAATTAAATAGAACAAGAAATTCATGTAACCAACCCTTTATTTCCATAGAAAGTAAAAAATATTTTGGGACACGTAGAATTTTGCAGTATAATTAGTTTTTCTGAGTAAACTGTTTGTAAAATTGCGAGTGCTCTTAAAATAGAGGCTCGTAAAATCGCGTATCAACTGTATTTTTTATGTGTATGGATTCCGACAGAAAAAAATGTTTCAGTACTGCCGCTGTAAACACCGCTTTTATCCGGTGATTTTCACTGTACATGTTGACTTTTGACCAAAATAACTGCTACTGCAGCGAAGAATCTTGATAGTCCATTTTACATTTCAAAATTCTTTGTTCCTTTTTCTACTACAAAGAGCAAACCAAAACGACTGATCAATTATAACAATTGCGTACACTGTAAAAAATTCTAGTTCAACCTTTCACAAAAAAAGTGGTGAAATTTAGCTGCAACCAACATTTGGTACTAAGTTGAACAATTATATTGGTGTAGTTTCATCATGAATGTGAAACTAGGAACCATTATAATGTTTCAACTTTAGTGCCAAATGTTGATTGCCCGCTAAACTTCCCCATTTTTTGTAGAAAGGTTGAAATAATTTTTTACAGTGTAGATTTATAGCCAAACAATATGAAATTACTATTCAAATCAATGAAATAGAAGGTAATAAATATTTGCTAAGTGAAAAGTTTTTCTTGATGTTTGTAACCTCGATTTTTTTTTAAAACTTTGCTTTATTTTTTATTGGACTACTAGTTTATTACAATAACTCTTTAAACGATTTTTTGAAAATACTTTGAAACATATTGTAGCGGAATAAACAGATAATATTAGAACTATGTGAGAGTAGACAGACATCTATAAACTTGTATAACTAACTATACAAAAATTTAAACTTCTTAATGCTGACGAAAGTTTTGCAATTTTCTTAAAAAAAACTTCAAATGAAAAAAATGGTTCAATATGCTTTTAAATTTTACTTTGGTGAATAAAAAAGTTCCAAATATTTGACTTTTTAACTTTTACGTTACAAATCACAATTCATCAAGCATTTCCTAGTAAGAAAAGAAAAAGAATAAACGAAAGAAGTATGAGTTTTTCATTGTTTCCAATAATAATTGCTAAAATGAAATAAATATATTAACTTTTATTCCGTTGTCCCCCTGCCTGAAAAAACTTTTACATTTCATACAGAGTTGGTTTAATGACATATTATTGTTATTTTAAATACATTTTTAATTCATTTTTATTTTGTTTTAATTTTATTTAATTTTATATTTACTTATTTTTCGCATGTTATCTAAGAATAATATTCTCGATTATTATTAATTTAATCGCTCGAAAATTTCACTTTTATTTTATGCTTTCATAGCAAGTTGCAAATTTTACCAATCGCTCAGAACTTAAAATTCACAACTTAGAATTATTTTCTAAATTTTAAGGTATTTTCCGTAAATAATTATTTTTAAAAAATGCGAAAGCAAAAATGTTTTAAAGTTTCTTTTACACCAATTCAACTTTTAGTTTTCAAAACTTAGTGTGAAACGAATTTTATGTGTTAGAATACATTGATTTATTGAAATTATTAAGGTGCAATATTTCACATAAAATTCGTTTCATAGTACTCGCACTCTGCTGCTATTGTTAGATATATTTTCGGAAGTTAAAATTTTTTAAAAGCTAACAACTAATAAGAATTTATCAGTAAAATCATCGAACTATTTAATCAAAATTAACTATGGTATACAATTAACAGCGTTTTTTGTAGTAGTAGTAATGCAGTAAGTAAAGAAATTTAAGTAAAATACGCGAAATCGTAAATATGGATACATTATCGTGATAAATGATAATATTCGACTGAGTAATACAAACAAGTTTTGTTAAAATTCAAGTAGTACAAGTAGGGGAATAAGGACAGTTCTGCTGCCACAGGCGGAGGTGCGGAGGGATCCTCCGCCTGCCACACCCCCCTTGCGCCTGCCACGCCCCCTTGCGCCTGCCGAGTGGGGTTGAGTAGTAGGGTTCCTCGTAGAAGATTACGGGGGTTTCTGAGTGGAGTTGAGTTGTTTTTCTTACTTGTTACTCTGCGTCCGAAGTTTCGTTTTTAGGAATGGCAACACCGATTAATTTTGACTTTGATTAAATTTATATTTTAGGGTATGACAATGGTTCTACCGTATGTTGTGGTTTCCATGACAACGTATTTTTACGAAGAGCCTCCTAGTGGCGAAAAACAATAATTATTATTTTTTGGACTTAGTAGTTTTCCGATGTTATTTTTAATTTCCAACTTGGATTTTTCACGAGTAGTAACATTAATTTATTTTTTTTAATTTCAAGAGTTGAAACGCTCATGGCGTCACCTAGTGAGAGAAATTATTTTTAGACATAGAATATTTTATTTAATTACATTTTCTTTCAGATACTCGGATTCATATACCCCAGACCTTAATGTTGTAAAACTCATTCGATCAAATCATGATTACTATGTTTTTTTTTTCCCCTTTCATTGTATTAAATTTAACTTTTATGTTCTAGCGAGAATTAATTATTTCCATCAGAATTAAATTTCACAATTTTTAATCAACTTATGGTATTAATTTAATCTTAATAATGTATTAATATCAACTATCTCTTAATTTTAAACATATTTTATTTTTACACTTGTAATTCTTCCCCTAAAATGCCAAAGACTGGATTAAATGAGAACTGATCAAATCTCTTCTTGAGAAAGTGTAGATTTAATGTGAACCAATCAAGTCAATTCCCGAAACTTACTAAATTTATGCCAAAGCTAATTATAGAAAAGTTTAAGACTTTGAAAATGTGCATCAGTTGGTTTATACAAACATATTTAGTGATACTTTTACGAAAAGAGGTGTTTTATTCTATACTTAAACATGGGTTTACATTAATTTTACAGTTTTCTATGAATACAAATCAATGAATTTATATCAACTAAGACTATATTTACATTATAGATAATCATCCTTTAATCCATATTACACCGCTAGATTTTTTTTTATTTTTCAAAGTTTAAGAGTTTGCATAAAATAATAGAAGTTAGAACATGTTCAGCAACTCGATTTTGTATAGAATGTTTTATATATTCCAATATATTTATTTTATTTGTTTTTAATTTAGTTTTTTCATACACATTTTAACGTTTCAAACGTCTACAATCTCAGAGATTATTGTAGCAATATGTATCATGATTAAAGAAACTTTAAAAATAGTCAAGAGCATATTACTAAATTTGTAACTGCGAAGCAATTCAACAACCTGATTGACGTATAATACATTTAACGAACATTTCAGCTATTCAAAACTTTGTCTTTAACATTTAACGAATTTTGCATTTATTCAAAGAGTTATTTATTTTCAAAACTCTGTCTTTAACACAGTTTTTATAATTTACACAGAATAATACAACCGAGAAAAAACATTTAGGAAACTATTTGCAGCGCGACTTTCATGTATTGGAAATGTTTATTACTAAAGTATGAAGAAACTTTACGTTTTAAATTTCATGTTTTGAAAAAGTCTATTACTACTTACCTACATACAAACATGGAATCTCTACTTTAAGACTAAGCTCGTATGGATATAGACCCTAACTTAAATACAGAAATGTCTAAATCGTACCAAACATAAGGTACAGAATATGAAAAAGTTAGAAATGTTAAGATCGAAGACTTACATTACTAACTGAAATAAAGAAACTCAACTTTCAACTAGCTCTGCAAAACTAAGATTCTTCTAATAAAAATTGAAAAGTACCATCTATACAAGACGGTGAAACTTGGATTCGTCTAGTAAAACTTGTCATAAAAAGTATAAAAATACTTAAATTTACTAAAACAAAAGTTTTCTATAGCAAAATGTTTAAAATTAACACGAAAAATGTAGAAGTACTTAGCACAAAATGCTAAAACTGAGAAAATTCATAAATGTAGAAGATATAAGAAAAAACGTAGAGAAAATGAAGACAAAAGAAAAATTCACCAATACATATCAAAAATAAAGCTAACTGAGATATACAAACGTATGTGAAAGTAAGATCGGAGAAGGCCTAATCGCGATAAAACTTGCTGTAGAAGTGATTAAACTCTGAAGGATATTTCATTTCGGAAAAAAAAAATTAGAAGAAACTTTGAAAATATTTTGAAAATAAAAGCAGAGAGCTCGAGAGAAAAAAATAGCCTCCGTCTTCATTCAAGTCTCAGAAAGAAGTGACTCAAATCATAATTAAAATCCGAATTCGTTAAAAGTGTGACGTAGTTAAAATTAAGCAGTTAGAATCAATGAGTGTATTCAAAATGATATCTTGACAATTGTCCAATGAAAATCAGTATGCGTGATGGAATAGGATTTTATCAACTTTCCAGAGAAGGTCATATACCGAGTGTGATTTCACTCTTTAATCTCAGTGAGTAACTGATATTACCCTGAATCATAGATAATGTTAACCTTGGAGAAGCTCTGACTTCATATCGAGGTCACAGCACCCCTTCTACGGTTCGGGGCAGCGATAAGACGTTTCCCCACGATCGAGTAATTTCAACTTGCTACTTCATCGAATGCGGTTAGAGCATATCGCCAAAAACTCAATCTTTAAAATATTTTTTTACGACTCACACAGAACTTATAATTTACAAAGATTTTATGATACACAACCGAGAAAAATATTTAACAAAACTATTTCCAACACGAGTTTCATACATTGAAAAGGTTTATTAGCAAAGTTCGAAGAAAATTTTAAGACTATTTACACTGCAAATTTCATGTTTTGAGAAAATCTATTACTAACATACAAACTTGGAATCTTTACTTTATTCACACCTTTAATATTATAATCAAGCATATAACACATTAAACGAACTTTCATCTATTCAAAGGCTTTCAAAACTTACTCTTTAACATTTAACGAACGTTTCATCTATTTAATGAGTTATTTATTTTCAAAACGCAGTGTTTAACACAATTTTTAAGATTTTCACAGAGTAATACAACCGATAAAAATATTTAACAAAACTATTTCCAATACGAGTTTCATACATTGAAAAGGTTTATTAGCAAAGTTCAAAGAAAACTTTCAAGCTATTTTCGCTGCAAATTTCATGTTTTGAAAAAGTCTATTACTAACATACAAACTTGAAATCTTTACTTTGTTCACACCTTTAATATTATAATCAAGCACATAACACATTAAACGAACATTTCATCTATTCAAAGACTTTCAAAACTTACTCTTTAACATTTAACGATCATTTCATTTATTCAAGAAGTTATTTATTTTCAAAACTCAATCTTTAACACAATTTTTATAATTTACATAGGTTTTATGATATACAACCGAGAAAAATATTTATCAAAACTATTTGCAATGCGTCTTTCCCACATTGAAAAGGTTTATTACTAAAGTACAAAGAAAACTTTCAAGATATTTACGTTACAAATTCCGTGTTTTGAAAAAGTCTATTACTTACATACAAAATTGAAATCTTTACTTTGAAACTAAGATTGCAAACAATTTTATACAGAGTTCAAGTTAAATATAGAATTGGTTAAAATCGTAGCAACATAAAGTACAGAATATAAAAAAAAGTTAGAAACGTTATACTCAAAGACTTGCATTACTAACTGAAATAAAGAAACATAGCTTTCAACTACTACTACCAATGCAAAACTTATATTAACCTGCTAAAAACTCCATAAGAAAAGTCAAAGTACTGCGCACAAAACATCAAAACTTAGAGTCATCTAGTAAAACTTAGAACGAATAATGTAAAACTACGAAAATTTTCAAAAATAAAAGTGTTATGCACTTGCAAAATGTAAACAGTACTGTGTACGAATGTTAAAACTTTAACTAAAACATGAAACGAAGATGTAAAAATATTAAGTATAATATCTTAAAGCAACACTAAAATGTAAAAGTATAACGTACAAAACATCAAAACTTAGATTCATCTAGTAAAACTTAGTATAAAAATGTAAAAGTACTAAGGACAGAACCTCAAATATACATTAATTTGATAAAAGCAAAATGAAAATGTTAAAGTGCAAAAGACAAAACGTCAAACATAGATTAAGATGTTAAAACAATGTATCATAAAAATTAAAAAAAAAAAAAAAAGAAAAAGAAAAAATACTACATACAAACGGTCAAAACTTAGAACTAAAATTTTTTGATAAACCATACAATTTCAAATTCGTCTAGAAAAACTTAGAGCGGAAATGTAAAATTATTGAAGTTTACAAAACAAACGTGTTAAGCATTCACAAGTTATTAAAACTTCAAAACGTAAAAAATGATTTCTCTACAAAAACTTGGATGAAGTGGTAAAATTACTAAGTACAAACTGTTAAAACATCATAAAAATGTCAAAATGACAAGTATAAAGCAACAAAACATAGAATTGGCTCCTGAAATATTAATCAAAAATGTAAAAATTCTAACAACAAAATCCTAAAACTCTGAAAAATTAAAAAACACGCAGTACAAAACAACAAAACATGTAAAAATGTTAAGTATAAAGCTGCAAAACTCAAATTCACCCAGAAAAACTCAAAACAAAGATGTAAAAGTAAGGAACTTTTCAAAAGAAAAGTGTTATACACTTGCAAAATGTTAAAACTTAATGCAAAAATGTAAAAATTACTACGTACAAAATGTAAAAATTCTAAGTATATAACGTACCAGCTCCCCATACTATATATTTTTCTCTGTCGAGGAAAATCTATAGTTTGGGGAGTCGGTGCTTGGTTTGGGCTCCCTTCATCGCCGGTTAGTTGCCACTTCTGTGTTCGCGAGAAGAATATCTCCAGTTGTAACTTTAAGATTAGAGCAGTTTTAATTTTGAACTTTTTTCTTTTACATGCTTTGTTGTGTTGCACTACATATATTTAGTTTTTTACAGTTTTAGCATTTTTGTTCGCAGAACTTTAACATTTTTTATCAAGATTTCAGTTGATGAATCTATGGTTTTGATACTTTATACTTGTTATTTGTTCATTTTTATGATGTTTTAACATTTCGTGCTCAATAATTTTATGTGTTCAGCCTAAGTTTTAGTCGACAGATCTAAATTTTTTTTTTTTTACGTTTTGTGTTTAATATTTTGATATTTTTGTGTTGCATTAATATATTATACTTAGTATTTTTACATCATCATTGCAGATTTTAGTAGATAAAGTTAAGTTTTAACATTTTTAAAAGTGCATAACACTTTTATTTTGCAAATTTCCGTACTATTATTTTTTCGTTCTAAGTTTCTCTGAATGCATTTAAGTTTTGTCATTTAAGTCAATTTGTCATTTAAGTTTGAAGTTAGCACTATTTCATGCATTATTGCTTTGTATTGTGTATTTTTTAATATTTCACAGTATTAGCATTTTGTTCTTCGAACTTTTACATTTTTCTGATTAAGATTGCTCTAAACACATCTACGTTTTGATGGTGAATCTATGTTTTCAAGTTTTATTTGATAACTCCAAATTTTTTATGTTTAGTAATTTGTACTTTTACAATTTGTGTTGCTTCAGTATATTATACTTAGTATTTTTATATCTCCATAGTACTTTAACATTTTCGTTATGTTTTTACTAAATAAATGTATATTTGACATTCTGTTCTTAGTACTTTTACATTTTTCTATACTAAGTTTTACTAGATGAATCTAAGTTTTGATGTTTTGTATGTAGTACTTTTACATTTTAGTGTTGCTTTAATATATTATACTTAATATTTTTTACATCTTCATTCCATGTTTTAGTTAAAGTTTTAACATTCGTACACAGTACTTTTACATTTCGCAAGTGCATTTCAATGTACAAATCTATGTTTTTGATACTTTATACTTGTTATTTAGACATTTTTATGATGTTTTAACATTTCGTACTTAGTAATTTCACTCGACTTCATTCTAAGTTTTAGAAGATAACTTTAACTTTTTTTTTACGTTTTGTATTTTGTACTCTTAAATTTTTTGCATTTATAGAATGTTTGAACATTTTGTACTCGTACTTTTTACGATTTTAGTTTGAATTTTTGTAGATCCATCTAAATTTTTTAAGTTTCGTACTTAAACTTTACATTTTCGTACAAAGTTTCACTTGATGAATACGTTATATACTTAGAATTTTTACATTTTGTACGTAGTAATTTTTACATTTTTGCATTAAGTTTTAACATTTTGCAAGTGTATAACACTTTTCTTTTGAAAAGTTCCTTACTTTTACATCTTTGTTTTGAGTTTTTCTGGGTGAATTTGAGTTTTGCAGCTTTATACTTAACATTTTTACATGTTTTGTTGTTTTGTACTGTGTGTTTTTTAATTTTTCAGAGTTTTAGGATTTTGTTGTTAGAATTTTTACATTTTTGATTAATATTTCAGGAGCCAATTCTATGTTTTGTTGCTTTATACTTGTCATTTTGACATTTTTATGATGTTTTAACAGTTTGTACTTAGTAATTTTACGACTTCATTCCAAGTTTTTGTAGAGAAATCATTTTTTACGTTTTGAAGTTTTAATAACTTGTGAATGCTTAACACGTTTGTTTTGTAAACTTCAATAATTTTACATTTCCGCTCTAAGTTTTTCTAGACGAATTTGAAATTATATGGTTTATCAAAAAATTTTAGTTCTAAGTTTTGACTGTTTGTATGTAGTATTTTTTCTTTTTCTTTTTTTTTTTTTTTTTAATTTTTATGATACATTGTTTTAACATCTTAATCTATGTTTGACGTTTTGTCTTTTGCACTTTAACATTTTCATTTTGCTTTTATCAAATTAATGTATATTTGAGGTTCTGTCCTTAGTACTTTTACATTTTTATACTAAGTTTTACTAGATGAATCTAAGTTTTGATGTTTTGTACGTTATACTTTTACATTTTAGTGTTGCTTTAAGATATTATACTTAATATTTTTACATCTTCGTTTCATGTTTTAGTTAAAGTTTTAACATTCGTACACAGTACTGTTTACATTTTGCAAGTGCATAACACTTTTATTTTTGAAAATTTTCGTAGTTTTACATTATTCGTTCTAAGTTTTACTAGATGACTCTAAGTTTTGATGTTTTGTGCGCAGTACTTTGACTTTTCTTATTTAGTTTTTAGCAGGTTAATATAAGTTTTGCATTGGTAGTAGTAGTTGAAAGCTATGTTTCTTTATTTCAGTTAGTAATGCAAGTCTTTGAGTATAATGTTTCTAACTTTTTTTTATATTCTGTACTTTATGTTGCTACGATTTTAACCAATTCTATATTTAACTTGAACTCTGTATAAAATTGTTTGCAATCTTAGTTTCAAAGTAAAGATTTCAATTTTGTATGTAAGTAATAGACTTTTTCAAAACACGGAATTTGTAACGTAAATATCTTGAAAGTTTTCTTTGTACTTTAGTAATAAACCTTTTCAATGTGGGAAAGACGCATTGCAAATAGTTTTGATAAATATTTTTCTCGGTTGTATATCATAAACCCTATGTAAATTATAAAAATTGTGTTAAAGATTGAGTTTTGAAAATAAATAACTTCTTGAATAAATGAAATGATCGTTAAATGTTAAAGAGTAAGTTTTGAAAGTCTTTGAATAGATGAAATGTTCGTTTAATGTGTTATGTGCTTGATTATAATATTAAAGGTGTGAACAAAGTAAAGATTTCAAGTTTGTATGTTAGTAATAGACTTTTTCAAAACATGAAATTTGCAGCGAAAATAGCTTGAAAGTTTTCTTTGAACTTTGCTAATAAACCTTTTCAATGTATGAAACTCGTATTGGAAATAGTTTTGTTAAATATTTTTATCGGTTGTATTACTCTGTGAAAATCTTAAAAATTGTGTTAAACACTGCGTTTTGAAAATAAATAACTCATTAAATAGATGAAACGTTCGTTAAATGTTAAAGAGTAAGTTTTGAAAGCCTTTGAATAGATGAAAGTTCGTTTAATGTGTTATATGCTTGATTATAATATTAAAGGTGTGAATAAAGTAAAGATTCCAAGTTTGTATGTTAGTAATAGATTTTCTTAAAACATGAAATTTGCAGTGTAAATAGTCTTAAAATTTTCTTCGAACTTTGCTAATAAACCTTTTCAATGTATGAAACTCGTGTTGGAAATAGTTTTGTTAAATATTTTTCTCGGTTGTGTATCATAAAATCTTTGTAAATTATAAGTTCTGTGTGAGTCGTAAAAAAATATTTTAAAGATTGAGTTTTTGGCGATACGCTCTAACCGCATTCGATGAAGTAGCAAGTTGAAATGACTCGATCGGGGGGAAACGTCTTATCGCTGCCCCGAACCGTAGAAGGGGTGCTGTGACCTCGATATGAAGTCAGAGCTTCTCCAAGGTTAACATTATCTATGATTCAGGGTAATATCAGTTACTCACTGAGATTAAAGAGTGAAATCACACTCGGTATATGACCTTCTCTGGAAAGTTGATAAAATCCTATTCCATCACGTATACTGATTTTCATTGGACAATTGTCAAGATATCATTTTGAATACACTCATGGATTCTAACTGATTAATTTTAACTACGTCACACTTTTAACGAATTCGGATTTTAATTATGATTTGAGTCACTTCTTTCTGAGACTTGAATGAAGACGGAGGCTATTTTTTTCTCTCGAGCTCTCTGCTTTTATTTTCAAAATATTTTCAAAGTTTCTTCTAATTTTTTTTTTCCGAAATGAAATATCCTTAGAGTTTAATCACTTCTACAGCAAGTTTTATCGCGATTAGGCCTTCTCCGATCTTACTTTCACATACGTTTGTATATCTCAGTTAGCTTTATTTTTGATATGTATTGGTGAATTTTTCTTTTGTCTTCATTTTCTCTATGTTTTTTCTTATATCTTCTACATTTATGAAGTTTCTCAGTTTTAGCAGTTTGTGCTAAGTACTTCTACATTTTTCGTGTTAATTTTAAACATTTTGCTATAGAAAACTTTTGTTTTAGTAAATTTAAGTATTTTTATACTTTTTATGACAAGTTTTACTAGACGAATCCAAGTTTCACCGTCTTGTATAGATGGTACTTTTCAATTTTTATTAGAAGAATCTTAGTTTTGCAGAGCTAGTTGAAAGTTGAGTTTCTTTATTTCAGTTAGTAATGTAAGTCTTCGATCGTCATTTCTAACTTTTTCATATTCTGTACCTTATGTTTGGTACGATTTAGACATTTCTGTATTTAAGTTAGGGTCTATATCCATACGAGCTTAGTCTTAAAGTAGAGATTCCATGTTTGTATGTAGGTAAGTAGTAATAGACTTTTTCAAAACATGAAATTTAAAACGTAAAGTTTCTTCATACTTTAGTAATAAACATTTCCAATACATGAAAGTCGCGCTGCAAATAGTTTCTTAAATGTTTTTTCTCGGTTGTATTATTCTGTGTAAATTATAAAAACTGTGTTAAAGACAGAGTTTTGAAAATAAATAACTCTTTGAATAAATGCAAAATTCGTTAAATGTTAAAGACAAAGTTTTGAATAGCTGAAATGTTCGTTAAATGTATTATACGTCAATCAGGTTGTTGAATTGCTTCGCAGTTACAAATTTAGTAATATGCTCTTGACTATTTTTAAAGTTTCTTTAATCATGATACATATTGCTACAATAATCTCTGAGATTGTAGACGTTTGAAACGTTAAAATGTGTATGAAAAAACTAAATTAAAAACAAATAAAATAAATATATTGGAATATATAAAACATTCTATACAAAATCGAGTTGCTGAACATGTTCTAACTTCTATTATTTTATGCAAACTCTTAAACTTTGAAAAATAAAAAAAAATCTAGCGGTGTAATATGGATTAAAGGATGATTATCTATAATGTAAATATAGTCTTAGTTGATATAAATTCATTGATTTGTATTCATAGAAAACTGTAAAATTAATGTAAACCCATGTTTAAGTATAGAATAAAACACCTCTTTTCGTAAAAGTATCACTAAATATGTTTGTATAAACCAACTGATGCACATTTTCAAAGTCTTAAACTTTTCTATAATTAGCTTTGGCATAAATTTAGTAAGTTTCGGGAATTGACTTGATTGGTTCACATTAAATCTACACTTTCTCAAGAAGAGATTTGATCAGTTCTCATTTAATCCAGTCTTTGGCATTTTAGGGGAAGAATTACAAGTGTAAAAATAAAATATGTTTAAAATTAAGAGATAGTTGATATTAATACATTATTAAGATTAAATTAATACCATAAGTTGATTAAAAATTGTGAAATTTAATTCTGATGGAAATAATTAATTCTCGCTAGAACATAACAGTTAAATTTAATACAATGAAAGGGGAAAAAAAAAACATAGTAATCATGATTTGATCGAATGAGTTTTACAACATTAAGGTCTGGGGTATATGAATCCGAGTATCTGAAAGAAAATGTAATTAAATAAAATATTCTATGTCTAAAAATAATTTCTCTCACTAGGTGACGCCATGAGCGTTTCAACTCTTGAAATTAAAAAAAATAAATTAATGTTACTACTCGTGAAATATCCAAGTTGGAAATTAAAAATAACATCGGAAAACTACTAAGTCCAAAAAATAATAATTATCGTTTTTCGCCACTAGGAGGCTCTTCGTAAAAATACGTTGTCATGGAAACCACAACATACGGTAGAACCATTGTCATACCCTAAAATATAAATTTAATCAAAGTCAAAATTAATCGGTGTTGCCATTCCTAAAAACGAAACTTCGGACGCAGAGTAACAAGTAAGAAAAACAACTCAACTCCACTCAGAAACCCCCGTAATCTTCTACGAGGAACCCTACTACTCAACCCCACTCGGCAGGCGCAAGGGGGCGTGGCAGGCGGAGGAGGGGGTGTGGCAGGCGCAAGGGGGGTGTGGCAGGCGGAGGATCCCTCCGCACCTCCGCCTGTGGCAGCAGAACTGTCCTTATTCCCCTACTAGTACATTTATCTCTTTAAAGTAAGAATCCTTAGTATTGAACATGGGCATTAAAAGCATTGTTTCTCAATAAATTAGTTTGTCAAAGTTTTACTATTAATAAGGTTATCTTCGCAATTCTACTGCCTCCTAATAATCGGTTTCGCTTATTATACGTTCTATATATGCTTTTAATATCCCGTAATCAGTACAAGTCCTGTCTAATGTGAATCGGAATTGTGTGTCCTTCTTTATTATATTTTCTCACATTATTTATTAGCTTACATTGTATTACACATGCTTTCGTATTATATGCACTAATGTCTCTCTTGCAGTTGGGAATTGCCTTAGGATTTGTTCTGCCTCCACTAATTGTTCCTAACTCTCCGAATCAAGATGATGTAGCAAGAGGCCTCAGTGTGCTTTTTTATAGCATTTCTGTCATTACAACCGTCCTTTTCATTGCAATTATTTTTCGTGAGTAGAATACATTTTATTTATTTTAAATGAACCGTCTCGTCTATTTTGAAAGTAGGGCACGTCCATTTTTTGTTATTGCGAGATACTTAACTATTTGCATTTCAAAATCTTTACAATACTATTAAAGGCTAAAACTTCCATCTCCCTATCATTCAAATTCTATTTTTTGACCATAAATTGTTTATAGATAAAAAGATCACAATAAGCTTTATCTATAGCTTTTATTTGCTTCATTTTTTTTTCAAAAATGAACTGGTCCGCTTTCAAAATAAACGGCTCAAATGATTTTCTGCCTGTGAGCAAATGTCAAATTTTTACGCTGTACAAACTTCCATTTTTTAAAGTAGAAATATGCTTTATAGTACAGAACACATATTTTAAATGTATCCCCTCAAGTAAAAACTCTTAACATTTTAACACGTTGACGGCCAATTACTAAACTGCAAATTTGATATGACAAGCTATATTTTAATCTGATTTATAATGAGATTGTTAGTAGGTGTCTTACACAAGCTTACACCAATGTTTTCTCTAAGAAGTTTAACCATTAGGAATTGAGAATAAAAATAGGATTTTATCGGTTTGAAAAGTAGACATATATATATTTTCCGGTAAGTTGCAAGTTGCTGTTTATGACAGGTAAATGTTCGTTTTTCATCTGCATTGCATCTAAATTGCTTTTCGTATATTTTACGCATGCTGCCAAGGAAATGCGATAAAATAATTGCTCTGAAAAAATCACAACTTATGACATTCTCCAATCAAATAAAGCTTATGGTTCTAGTTGATTGGGACCAAACATTTAATGAATGCCAAAAATTTAATGCCCAAAACAAATTTAATGAATAAGTTTTGCTAAAAGAATTGCTTTATGATATGGCATAGTATTTTTTTAAATTCAGTGAATAATTGAATTCTAAGGCTGGTTAGTGAAAGTATAACTCTTAAAATTGTAAATACATAAGAATAATACTAAGAAAAGAGATACGGAGTAAATTTGGTGTATAACAAGCAAAGAGTAATTAGTTAGTACCAATTTCTGCTCACTCTGAGTACCTTTACCGGTTGAGTACCGTTATTAGTCCTGACAGAGGCTTTTTGTGGTATTTTAAAGCTGCTGTGTGAAGCTTCTTGAACTGTCAAAAATTGGTAGTATGTACTAAAATTATATTTTTAGGAAAGTTTATTGCTAAATATATTGTGAAAATGTTGAAAGTTAATTCTTTCATGCAAAAATAAACATTGTTTTTAAACATAAATCGAAAGTATTTTTTTAACTTTATAGTCGGTGTTTGCAATTTAATGTATTTTCTAACAAACTTATTTTATCTTTTTAATTTCTATTATTTTTACTTTATATCTAAAAATTACGAAAAATATTAATTAAATATTGTATGTTGACAAATGTGTTTATTTCATGAACTGAAATAAAGTAAAAATATATAAATATCACTTCTTTTTTTATTTTCAATATTCTGCATTTAAGTTGAACTGTTATCATAAAAGCTTTGCCTACCTTTACTGACTTAACCCTCCTATATTTGGTACAGGAATTGAAAATAGCACCATCTAAATTTTTATTTGCTTCTTTTCATTACAGTATTCAAAGAAAAACCAGAGTTGCCACCGAGCCGTGCCCAGGCGGCAGTTTTAAACTGTGAATCACGAGTGGGATATTGGTCTTCGATTTTAAATCTCCTTAGAAACTTGCACTACATGCTGTTGCTCATAACATACGGTAAGCTCTTTGCTTCAGTTTATACAGTTAACGTTCAACTTACAGCACATTTACTGCTTTCCAAAGTAATTGGAAAAGCATGTATTGAATTCGCAGTGCGTTTTTCATCACTTTTTAGAAAGCTTTAGAAAAATAAAACTCAAAAGCCATAATTTTCGAGTTATGATTTTTGAGTTAATAGTATAAGGATAATTGCAACGATGTCAATGACAGTTCTATTCTAACCTTTAAAAAAAAAAAAAAAAAAAGAGAGAGAGCTCTGGCTGGCAAAATGTCAAGAAGAATCTGTTCATGTTCAAGGGACTAACTGCTGTAATAAGGAAGGAGCCGTATTCTGTTCTCGTTTTACTTCGTTTAGCATTCTTGATTTCTTACGAACTGATGCTATAAGCCAGTTTATAAATTTAGTTTGCTTTCAACAAACTGAGAAGCAAACATTCTGATTCGCGGGCTAATAAACGCACCTGCTAAACGAACTTCCCTAAAACTGGAATAGATTCGCCCTTTTCTGCCATGCGCAGGAGCGTCCAAGTGTCGGAACTTCGTGGTCGAACTGTATCCTGTTATATTAATTGAAAAATTTCGTATAATTTTCGAGGTGTGCAGTTTTTGCAGAAAATGAGCGATCCAGAATGGTTTAAAAAAGAACTTCATCTAAGACAGCTAAATAATAATTTTTAGCCCATTTTTGCGGGGGTGTATGCTTCCCTCATTGAAAATTGATGTGTGAGGTGGTGAATAAATTTCCTTCATCCTTACAAACGGCCGAGTTTACTGAGGATGCATTGTTGAGAAGTTATTACTCTCTGGCTTATAAAGGGTTAAGTGAGAACTGCTCAGCTATTTATTCATCATCACAGCACAAAACAGAAATAAAACTATTGGGAATAGGAGAATTTATAGTCGAACTTTTACCATTCACTATGTAAAACGAAACCAACTGTTTCGTGATCATATTATTCGTCTTATCTATGGAAATGTATTCAGTTGTACATTTGTAAGTATAGTAATTGTACGTATAGCGAGAAATTCTCAAAAGAAAGGATACAAATTCATCGACACTAGTAAGGCGCAGGCCTCGTACGCCCAAGATCGCAGGTTCAAACCTGGCCCAAGTCGTCGGATTTTCAAGATGCAGAAAATCGTCCACGACAGTAGTTCCCAAACTTTTTTTCCTTGCACACCCCTTCTAAAATTCCAAAGAAAAAGGCGAACCCCCTTCTGTAATTGTAACAAAATTTAAAAAATGCTAGCACATTTTTTTCCACGTTGCACATCGTTTCATGAAAGTAAATAAAGACATAGTTTTAAAATAAATATAAACTAAAGTAATAAGTATTAGGTTAGTAAGCATATGGATTCAAAAATATGTTTCAAAAGTACTTTTCTAATAGAGCGAATATGTTGTGGAATGGTATAAAAAATATATGCACAAAATTTAGAATCCACCACTACTTTCGGATTTGAAGTATACAAAATTCGCAAGGGAAATCGAAGTTTGCAGACACATTAAAATTGATGTATTTTCAAATTTCTTATTGCGATAATGCAAAAAAAAAAAAAAAAAAAAACAACGGAATGAATTGTGACAATCGCGTGAGTAAAAAATTTAAAACTAATAAATAAATATCTCTCTGTTACACATTTGGGCCTATATATATATATATATATATATAGAAATTAAGCGAAAATTATGCAAAATTTTATATTTGAGTAACTTTTCATAAGTTCGCTTCTAGCATGGAAAAAGTGAGAATTGATTGAAGAAATATGAGTTCAAAATTTAAACTAAATCAATCTATATCTTCTGGTACCCCTTTTTCGTGATCTTTATTTTTGAAATCTGACAAAAGTAGAAAGAAGTGTTTTCAAATTTTGTAGGTATGCTTCTTATGGTAGTCTACACTTTTTCCGCATTATCGGAAGGCCATTTTAAAAAAAAAAAACGTTTTTACGTTGCGTCCTAATATGCGTGCAAATTTATTATTTTATTATTTCATTTACATTATATGTTTAGCAGTTAAAAACTCAGGCATTGCAATATTATTTTCGCGAACCCCCTTCATACAGCAAGCGAACCCCTGGGGGTTCGCTAACCACCGGTTGGGAAACGCTGGTCTACGCCCATGTCGTGTGATTATGCGGCATGTTAAAGATCCCTTGAGTATCCGTTTGGCATGGATACGCTCGGCTAAATTAAATTCCTAGTGCCGATTGCATCAACGAGAGCTCAGGTTCCACCATCTAGGGGAAACTGAGCGTCAAAAAAATTTCGGCAATGGTACCACACTCATTGTGGTGCCTCTGAAAGAGTTGGTACCAATCTCTGGCGACGCACTAGGTCTGCAATGGTTGAGGACCAATACTGCAGCCCCGTTAGAAAGAAAAAAAGGTTAAAAATTCAAAAGAATGCATGGTCAAAAACGGTGTCGGATAAATTCATTATTTTTGATAACCTAAAATTTATAAGAACAAATAAAAAGTAGTAGATAAGCGATAATAAACTTAAAGTATAAACAATTTTACTTGTTCTTAGTTTTAATGAAAACTGGGATTAAAGTTATAAAGATCATTATCAACAAAGCCAAAACCAAAAATAAATTCAAATAATAGACATTTAAGCGTCATTTTATTGATTATTTGTCTGAAATTAGAATAAATTCGAATGACAAAGCTCCAAAAATCAAAAAGCAAGTTGGTGAAAAAAAAGGTCAAAAACGATCTCCACTAATCGCATTTATAAATTTTGACTGAAGTAAAACAAAATGATATATTTATGAAACGTAAGGTTAAAAAAAAAATAAAATTTTCATTCTTACATTGCTTATAAAATGACAAATTAATTTCATCAAATACAAAGCAAAAATAATATAAGCTACAATTAAATTATGAAATGAAAATAACAGTTACCAAGTAGCAAAAGCTAAAATAATAAACAAAACTACCATCAATTCGTTTCAAACTAAGTATCAAAATTGCAAAATAATAACATTAATAACAATACGTAAAAGAAAAAAGGAAATATTCAAAAATTATTAAACACAGGATTTTAATTCAAGAAGACGATATTAGAAATCGGTAAAAAAAATCTAAATTTTGGAGCAAAGGTACAAAAACTAAAATTTAAAACATTTGTTACATCTTGGAAGTCAGAAAAGATAAATTTAATCGATATTAATTAAATGGTCATAAATAATAGAATTTATGCATTTTCATACAATTTAGCAGTTTAGGATTGTATAATCTAGTATTATATTAATAGACAAAGTGGTATTTAAAACTTTTAATATTTATGTAATGTTAATAAATGAGAAAATATCATTCCTGTATAAAAAAGAAAGTTTCAGAGTAAAGAACGTTCAGAAGAAGAAAATCTCCAGTTGTGATCTAAATAAATCGAATTCTGTATTTTGACATATATTTGAGTAAAATTAATGTTTCCTGATATTTTACCGTTATTTACTTGTACGTGTTATGAACGTTATTGTAGGAGCAAAAATAACATACACTCAAATTCTAAGTTCTGAGTTTGTTTTCATATTTAAGCATGAAATATGATCCTTCTGAAACATTTTTTTACATGAATGCGAAAAAAAGCAACATTTTTTGCACTGTAGTAGGAGATCTCTGTATTGCTGACAACTTTCTCGTCAAAGAGGCATCTGGCTTGTGACGCCAGCAGGAGTGGGAGAATTCTTCGAGCAATAAACATTTCTTCTAACACCGCAAGAACACAGGCAAAAGATTTGAGTCACTTGCCTATTTTCCTGGGTTTGACTCATTAACTAAAGTCAAATCTAGAATAAAATAACTTGGTGAAAGAATCCTCTACGCGGTGAAATCATCTTTTGACTTAACAATTGAAAAAAAAAAAGTTTTCCAAGAGTCTCTCAACCTAGATGCTGAGCTTACATTTCTAAGCAACGCTTGCTTTCGCAACTAAGTTTATATTTTTAGCTTCTACTGGGGAAGTTTCGAGGAAGCACGTGGTCACTGTCGAGGAAGTGAAAATACGTAAAATCAAGGTAAGAAGAAAAAAACGTAAGGTTTTCGAAGTTCGGAACTCGAAAGCAATTGGAAACTTTGGAAACATAGATGTTAGTTTGGTAAACTTGCCACATTTTCATTACTTTCCACAAATCTTATTATTCATGGACATGAATATGCTTACAAGTGATATTTTTCGATTGATCCCTTTTTTCACTGAAAAGGCAATAAATAAACTATTATGCCTAAATTTTAAGAAGAATAGTTAAGACAATTACACAACACACATTTTATGAACTAGAATCAATATGGTTGCATCGTTTAACGATATTGCAACAACATATTTACTTTTAGTTAAAATAAGATTTTGTTGCAAAACGGAAACACTTTAACGAAATCGGCAGTAAAGAAATCATTCATTAAGTTCTGAATTCGAATCCAGTTGATTGTACTTAGTTACTTTAGTAGTCCCCTCGTTATGGTCCGGACTACTAAAGTAGGCCCGTGATCAGGGCCGTCGAGAGGGGTGTCAGGCATGGCTGATTCATGGGGCCCGGCCTTTGGAGGGGGCCCGGTTCAGCATCGGAGTAATGCAGAGGGTAAAATGATAGTATGGCTAAGATACAAGCGTAGATGGAAGGGGGAGGGGGTGGCTCGGGCCCGGTGACAAAACTGACATGGGGACCGCCTTGGCTCTCCAAAGCCCTGCCCCTGATTAATTTACCCGGCCCGTGAAGATCTGTAGTACATTTGTCTTTCCATCATCACTATTTTAAATGGAAAATATTTAAGCAGAGCAATAAAGATTGTCAAAATCAAACAGGTTAAGGGTTAGGTTTTGTAACGGCTAGTAAAAAAAAAGAGGCATTGGTTGGGGAGACAAACAATATTTTAATTTTAATCATAACTGCAAGCTATATTTGTGATTTTGTAGAGTGTTTGGAAAATCTTCCATAGGCTATTGCTTTGATTGAAAATTATGTTCTTTTTACGTAATATTTTAAGCTTACCTATTGCAAATACAAAGAAGCATTTTTTTTCAGGTATTAATGTTGGTGTTTTTTATGCTATATCCACACTTCTTAATCAAATGGTTCTCTATTATTACCCGGTAAGTGCATATTCATTTAAAGCATTCTAAACATTTTTTTATTCATTATTATCTCTTAACAAATTAAGTTTTATTCTTCTATATTTCAACTATAATAAATCTCAACTAGCCGAAAATGTTTAAAATTTAAAACTAGGTTCTTCAAATGAATGTTATCATTGCGCGAAACCTCCAAGCTTCACATTAATTCATACTTATCGTACTCTTGTGAACTCATTTTATTCAGTCACGTGAACTCATCAGATCTTTTCTATCCCAGTAAAAAAGTAGATATTATATTATGTAAAGTAAATACATAACAGCGGAGTTAAAAATGTCTATGAGACTCTTTAGTACTTTTCATTTTATCCTAAGATGAGTTTACTTGTTGCTGCTTTAGAGTGAAGGGTTTCTGCAAGATAAAGGACTCATTTCGTAGTAACTTTTCATAACAATTTTACCCATCATTTACGCGCAGATCTTCTACGTACAGCAACAGATCTAGCGACTCCTTTGGTATAACTTCTTTTTCCCTAAAGTAGCAGAACTTAGAGATGGTTTTTCAAATGTTTTGTAATTTCGCATTTTAAATTTTCTTTAAACGTTAAATGTTTTTTTTTTTTTAATGCACTTCTTCAGTACAGGCTGACCGACGGGAACCGGGCGTTTTTGAAAGGGATAATATTAAGCTGTTAAGTGACGTAGGGAATTTAACCAGGTATCAGAACTCTTGCTACATATACCATTTTATTAGCTATGGAGCAGTGAACTAGAGCACCATATGTTTGCGTACGAAGCATTTGTTTCAAACGCTGAATCTCTCACGGTGGCTTCCAAGATCTCTAGATTTAAGCACTGCGATATTTTTTATGGGGCTATCTGAAATCGCGTGGCCATGCCCACAATCATCACACGTTGGGTGATCTGAACGAGGAAATAAAGCAGGAAAGGGGGGAAACAATTTAGTACAGGCTGACCGACGGGACCCAGGCGTGTTTGAAAGGGATACTATTAAGATGTTAAGTGACGTAGGGAGTTTAACCAGGTATCAGAACTCTTGCTACATATACCATTTTACACTGCTTGACAATTTCTAAGGAACAACTGCTTTATGCAAAGTGGCGTTCCCGACAGCCGACCAATAACAGTAACATGAAGTTCAGAGGGTGTAGCAGAGTAGGACCCATTATCTGTATAAAAGGCAGTGCACACAAGCTCTTCATTCATGCGAAAATACATGTTGTTACGTGTTTGACCAAAAGAGCACTGAATGTTGTTGAAGTTATATCTGTGAAATTCAGTGTGGTGTTGCAATAATCAAGTGTAAAATATCTGCAAGACATCATTTGAGTGCTTACGATCGTGAACGAGCAGTTGGACGGCTGGAAGCAGGTCAAAGTGTCACCACTGCAGACACAACAATGCAAGTGTCAAAAAGTGTCATCTCGCGATTAAAAAAGGCCGCTGAGGGTGGAAATACTATGCGAAAGCATGCCAGTGGTCGTGGTAGGATCACCACACCTCAAGAAGATCGATTTATATCCCTAGTGGCGAAAGAAAACAGAAATGCCACTCCAAGCCAGATGGATGCAGACCTTGCAGCCTCTACGGGTGCACATGTTTCTGCCAGAACCATCTCACGACGATTAAATGCAGTTGGTCTGTTTGCACGGAAGCCTGTTCGATGCATCACGCTTCAACCACGTCACCGTCGAAAAAGATTATGTTGGTGTAAGGAACATATTGGTTGGAGTCACCAACAGTGGCCCAGAGTGATGTTCTCCGACGAATCCCGTTTCACTGTGATGAGTGATTCTGGCCACCAGTTAGAGTGGAGAGAAAGGGGAACACGTTATGCACAACAGTATGTTCATGAACGTGATCGTTATGGCCTAGGTGTGCTGGTGGGGGCAGGCATCATGTACACTGGCAGAACACCGCTTCACATCTTTAAGCGAGTCAGCGTAACATCGCTGCGGTATTTCACAGAGATTATTCTGGATAATGTTCGTCTTTTTAGGGGTACGGTAGGTCTACCCTTTCTGTTTATGGACGATAGCGCGAGACCACACAGAAGTGCTGAAGTATCGGACACACTAGAGAGTGAAGATATTGTCCGTCTGCAATGGCCTGCTAACTCCCCGGACCTAAATCCTATAGCGCATGCTTAGGAGGCCCTTGGCTGGCATGTTTCGCAAAGAACAGCCCCTACCCGAAACATGCAAGAACTGAAAACCGCCTTGAGAGAAGAGTGGGACAATATCCCCCAAGTACTCCTCGATAGTTTAATGGAGAGCATGCATAACAGATGCAAAATGTGTATTAGTGTCTGAGGTAATCACACATCGTACTGAGGTACACTTATCTGTTCCATTTTGGCAAGAAGACCCATTTTTCGTGGCCGTTTGGAAAGCATCCAAGAGCCATCTTTTATGTTTTTAATTTTCTTATCTTTCGATGCGGCGATATCCGTACCATTTCGCATAATAATAAGTGCACACTGTCTCTACTAAATATGTACTCAGTTTCATTTCTTCAATCAATGTATATTATTAATTATTCCGAAAAATGTAACTGTTCCTTAGCAATTGTCAAGCAGTGTATTAGCTATGGAGCAGTGAACTGTAGAGCACCATATGTTTGCGTACGAAGCATTTGTTTCAAACGCTGAATCTCTCACGGTGGCTTCCAAGATCTCTAGATTTAAGCACTGCGATATTTTTTATGGGGATATCTGAAAACGCGTGGCCATGCCCACAATCATCACACGCTGGGTGATCTGAACGAGGAAATAAAGCAGGAAAGGGGGGCAACAATTTATCCTGAGATCCTGTGCCGCACATTCACCGCTTTTCAGCAAAGGCTTAAATCTTGCATTTAAGCAAATGGACATCCCCTTCTGTCATCATTTTGCATTTATAATATGCGTTGCAAATGGCATTAAATTTTAATTTAAATGTCATTAAAAGTTTTTTTTCTTTAATAAAGTGGTGTTCTTATGAAATAGCAAGTGAGTTTATTTCAAGAACTTTTCGTCGGTCTCCTTGTATATAAACTTTTTTACACAAATTTTCATGCTTATTTACTCGGTTTATTTATTTATTTTTATTTATTTAAGTTTCATATTAATTTAAGATTTGTAGAGCCAGATCAATCTTGCTTAACATTATCCGTCATTATACTGCTCTTTTTTTAATTTTATTTCTTTATTTTTGACGCAAATTATGAACTTTGATGTAAAATTTAAATTCTTTTTAAATATGTACAGCTTCACTTTATGTATTATAAACGGCCCGTAAACTTGAAGACTTCCACAACACGCATTAATAACAATACTTGAATCGGTGAGTGGAAAAACAGTACTAGTCCAAAGTTGGCCACTTTTAGATAACTGCCAAAACTGACACTAAAAACATAGATTTACACGTTGTCATGATGAACAGCATAATTGTGATGACCTCTCACGTTATAGCAGCTAAGCATGGTGTTAAATGAGTAGAAAAACAGTGAACTAATATTGTTTTTTTTTCTCACTAGCATCCTTTTATTAGGCAAATTTCTGACCAATACCAGTGAAAAGGCAATAATAGACTTCACGTCATTAAAGACGAGTATCTTGTCAGAATCAACGACAAATTTAGTCCTTTATAACGAACATTTCGCACTACTCGTCTAAAACCGTAATGCGAACTATTTGCAAAGTGGTTTGAATGTTAAGTCTATGCATAACTTGTTTCTCGAAATAATAGTATAAAAATACTATTAAATATGAGTATGCTTGAAATAGGGGCCGTGGTAGCCTAGTGGTTAGCACGTCGGACTTCCACCTGGAAGTATGTATACTTGGGGATATGTGCATGTAAAATCCGTAGGCCCCACTACCTCTCCCCGTGCGTAAGCAATCCTAAGGCCTCGGCTAACAGGTAGGGGTCTGGTGGAGAAAAGTATGCTTGAAATAATTTAACAAAAATTACAATTGAAAATTTGGAAGGCCTCAAGTGGACGTTTGACGAATTGTGAGCATTTAGGAGCTAGAAGCAAGGACAAAAATTTAAATGATGCTGCAAAAAGGATCGCTGCAGTTCAGCTTATTTTGTACTTATGGAATTAATAAGTTTTCCACATGTAGGAGTCTCCAATATTGATTAACTTAAATTGTTACCAATTTTATGTGAAAAAAATTGGCCGAATTCAATTGTAGCAGATAGAGCAAAAACCAACTGAAAGAAATCTGTTCAAAACCTTCTAATGTGGCAAAACTTAAAATGTATAACAAAGCAGAAAGATGTGACGCATTTAGGCATGATATGCTATCAAGCCAAACAAAACTTTGCAATGATGCATTATCATTAAAAGGACAGATTTGTTTTTTCTTCATTTTTAATAACAGCTAAAAACATTTATAATGCTATATCTAATATAAACATACTATAGTTTTCAAGTGGGGGCAAAGGGGAAATTCTTATCATTAGTAACGTAAATCAGGGAAATTCGGTGAGCTTGATCAGGGAAAAGTCAGGGAAATTTTTTTCTCAACTTCCGTAGACACCCTGTATTTGTTTATCTATTTTTGCAAAGGTGAAAAAAACTAAAATAACTCTTCCAGGATATTTTTTATGCTACTATGTTAGACCAGTATTTGTCTGGATGGATGAAACATCAATATAAAGTGTGTCTAAACTTCTTTTTAAGTTAACCTTATGGGATAACGACTATGAGCACTCTTTTATTCTTTTAAATAAGTTTCTGCTTTTCTGTTCTATCTGATGCAGACACTTTGAAAAATTATGTATTTTTTAGGAAATCTTTACCATCAAATAAAGATAAATTTCTTATTAAGTACTTATTTACTTTTAAAGTTGATAAGACACATTGTAAGTCATTCAAGTTAAATTTTTCTAATATTATTTCAGGTAATTTTGAAAAATAAATAAATTACTATTTTAAAGTAACGTTAAAATATGAAGCTATATTTTAACTAGGTACAAATGAATAAATGCTTAGTGTAAGAAATGACAAAAAAAAAAATCTATCACCCTCTATAAGTTGACCACTAAAGTGCTGCCCCACAAGTGATCGACTTACATAGGTTTCACTGTATATATCTTTTTATATGTATTCTTCATTTTGTTTAATCTAGTATATTTTTACTAATTTATCTCAACGAGCTAATTTTAAATACTAAATACGCTGAAAGAGCTAGCTGAGATGTAAGCAGTTATTATTCAATGTCAGAATTATAAAAGACGGCACAACATGAGAAAGGATCGCGAACTTCTGCTTGAAAGCTTTAAAGATTTAATCAGATATTTACGGACGTAAAGCTCCGTAAAGCTTTTGCGACAAATCAAAAACTGCCGAGTTCAACGAATGACAATCTGGATACATGCCAGATCTTCGAGTCGTATCTTGTCTAGTCTACTCAATGATGATCGCTTCGTCTGCTCTTTTCTGAACAAAGAATTCATTATATGCGTAGGCATACACTGGATGTCTACACGTGGTGGACTTATTTCTGTTTTTGCAGTTCGGGCACTGCCGCACCTGCAGTTTCTATTTTCTGTATCGGCCGGAACCCGTTCGGCTCCATGTCGTAGAAAATGTGCATTTTCTTTTTTAATAGAAATTACGTTTGGAATAAACTGTATATAGAATACTCATTTTTGAAAAAACGATCCACTGTCATCATCTATTTGAAATGATTAGCTTCGAACGTAAATAAATGCTGGGTATAATTGTTTCTGATGCTGCTAAGGCTCCATTTAGAAAAAGTAATGTTACATTTGGGTGATTAATTCCAAATATTTTTCGTTGAATGTTCTTTTTGAATAAGCGCCACGTTTTCATCTTAATCCATCCCTTTGAACGTGGGTCGAACATCAAATCCATGATCCCATCAAGCGTGGAAGTTAGAAGAATATATTTTATTTACGAAGTACACTACAAAAAATAATTAAATAAAACTAATCATGATGTGTGTACATACTGATAAACTTTTTAAATTAATACTATTGATATTATTTTAATATTTTTTACTTTGTTTATTAATTTGAAATTGATTAACTCTTTGAACAGATATGAATTCAGGTGGAACATATAAGGTTTGGGAGAGCAAGAGAAAAAGGTGAAATTGAAGGGAATAGAGTTAAAGTTAAGTGATAAAATTGACAAACGATTTTACTCGAGCGGGATTAGAGATTCTGTGTTTCTTCTAACGGTTAATTATAATCGGATTTCTTGGCGCGACGGGGATAATGTTCTGGTCACCCCCTGAAAATTTCTGAGGGAAACGTTTTACTTCGTATTAAAACTGATCAACTTTCCCGATATTTTCTTCAGATCAATGAAGCAAGAAGCTATTTTTTTTTTTTTGTTTCAGTAAAGTGATGAAAATGAAGATAAACTTTAATATAAGTTTTATTACAAAAATAGCATTAAATTGTTCTCGAAACGTTACCGTTAAGGTGACATCTCTCAGTTGAAAGTTTCTCCCCTCATCATCAATTTATGCAACTAAAGCTTCAATACTGGAGCATTCCCTTCCATAATTTTATAAATACATTTCATGGCAACAGAATACTTCATTACATTCTCCTGGCAGGTATTCTCGACTTGTGTGTTAAATTGTTAGACCACATAAGAAAGTGTAATTGCTATATCTGAAGAACTAAAACTCGAGAGGTGATCAGTTGTTGGTTTAGGTAGACAAGTTCTCATTAATTGCAAATTGAGAATCTTAAAAAAGAAAAACCGTGTGCTGCAAACAACATGGTTCTTTTCAACAGCTCAACAGACTAAAAACACCCTTGTTATACCAGAAAATCATTAGTTTTCCTTGAAACAATATGCGAGTTAAAACAAATATTCTTCGTTATGCTTATAGGACAAAAAGCATTTGTTAAATGCTAACTGTATAGTTGAAATATCGTGGTAATAGACCTATGGAAATAGATACGCACTTTTTAAAAAATACGAGAATATTAAAATATTATGAAAATATATTTTTATAATACATTTTTTATCATTTCTCTTTCATTAATCATTAAATCATGTCTTCTATGTGGCATGCCATTGTTGAATTCTGAAAAGCCCCTTTTCGGGGAGCAATTTCTTTTTGTATTATTTCTGCAATAGAGATAAAGAAATTATAGAATTTTTGCAATGAGAAGAAGCGGATGCGATTTTAGAAACTTGGTGGTGTTTTGCGGTATAATCATACGAAATACAATTGGGAAAATCACCCTCTGCTGAGTTTCGTATTTTTTCAGAAGCATTACTAAAAACTACCTAAGTTATAATTTAACATAAAGAAAATAGTACTAATTATTAAATCAAAGCATATTCTCTCCTAATTATTAAATCAAAGCAATATTCTCTATTATAGGATGGACAGTCCAAAAATCTTGAAGTCAGTGCGGCGTCCAGGACAAAAGTCCCAATTGTATACTTTCTCAATTCAAAACTATCCTAAAAATTCCGAACCTTCAAATTTTATGCAACTAACTGATTTAATACCGTATTTCATGCAACCAAGATTAATGGGGTACTAGCTGCCTTGAGCGGCGTTGCACGGGCTATCTCAAATATTGCTCATTCCCTGGCGGAGGACAAAAATTGATGTCACATATTTCTACGAAGAAATACGTGATCATACTGGTACTAAAAATTCCCCATTACAATCACAATATTAGTCCCAAAAGGTCCCATCAGAATGAGAAGCATAACTCTAAGGACATTTTAAAATCTAACACCAAACCTAAAAACAAATTAGACAATTTGCAAATATATATTGTAATCTTTTAAAAGACAATAGCAAATGGTGTTTAAAATATGGTCTGCGCTTCAAATTTTGTCAGAAATGGTAGGCTCAACTTTCTCGAGATTTCTTGGGCCATTTCTTTACACACATTAATATTTTCACCAACGATCCGTTAAGTGATTTTTCTTTTCCAAACTTGTTCACGAACATTAAATTAATGAAGAGCAAATACAGTGATGCCTCAACATGCTAGCAACGTTGATTAGAGCTTGATTTGTTGAAATGGCAACAAAAAAGATGAAATAAAACGGCGCTTTCAAAACTATTGCGATTTTAATTAATATATCCGCTAATTAAAGTCCTACAGCAATATATAGGAAAAATGGCTTCCTTGGAAAATTTCGATTTTTTTACGCCTCACTCGACTGTTAGCTGCCAGCCGTCTGTGAGGAGATAGTGCGACATAGATAAATAGATATATGCATACGTTTGGGGTTTTCTCTCGGATTTTAATACATAAGATTCTCCAACTTTGTTTCTGCAGGATTCTTAAACATTGAAAATAAAAATCCTTATGGTGTGATTGCAGAATTTGTCATTGTACTGTAACTATACATCCTTTTTCTTTCTCACTTTAGTCACTTTGTAAAACATAGCTGAAGCAGAGGTTTTATTTGCAGTAAAATCAGTGAAGTTATACGTGCACATTATGCAGAAAATCTCCACGTCGCGCAATTTTCACGATGCATCGAACTTTCTTCATAATGCTCCACTACGATGATTAGCAGCATATTTATCTTCCATAAACATGTAAAAGAATTTTAAATCGCGTTATTGACTTTAATCGCATCGAAAACATCTTCATTCACTTTAATCTGACTGAAAACCTTATTTTCATCCAAATTTTAGTCTTTCATCTAATAACATCGCAATAAACTAAAGTTTTACTATAACCTTAATAAAAGGAAAATTTTTTTCTCAAAATATAATTAACGGTATGCATAATAAACGGAAAAAATTCGAACAATACATGAAACTTCAGATAATACGTGCGTAACGATTTCTAATCAAAGTTTCTTATTTCCAGATTTTGTAATGTACGCAATGTCAATTTGTTGTAACTGCTCGCTATGCACTAGGCTGATAATCTGACTTCAAATCACCAGACATTAAACATTATTTATTTTACATCATTTAAAATTCCTCAAAATATAACATAAAAACATAATGATGTTAACTATTAAAGTTTTAACCTAACCCTATTTGATTACAGTGAAATTTCTTTTGAATATTCCGAATGTTACAATATTCAAAAGTAAGTTTTAGTAACTGAGCAAATTTTCTTACATTTTCAAATCAGATCATATTTAATGGAGTAATTTCCAAGCAAAATTTCTTGATTATTTGGGTAAATTTACGCGTGATGTTATCTCTGTCGAGTCGCGACGTTTGTATTACGGCTTTTTACATCACATAATATCTGCGGGGATCACGATTTTCACAGTAACTGCTTTTATCATAGGCGTTTTTTTTTCTTTATTAATCTAAAGTTGAGACCAAAATGCAAGTTATGAGATGTTATTAAATCATTGCTTAGTAAAAGGGTATGATTAGAGTAAAAGATTGCTGAAATGCATGCAGGATTTCACAGCTCCCATTACTCCCTAACTTTGATGTTTTAAGCAGCATTAATGGAAAGAATTTATTAATATTAATGTTTTTCCATCTAGGGTGCAGAAGAGAGTGCGGGCTGGATGGGTCTGACAATCGTCATTTCAGGAATGGTTGGCTCAGTTGTTTGTGGTATACTTCTCGATAAAACTCATCGATTCAAGTAAGTATTTCTCATTTATGAAAAATAAAGTGTCTTCAAAAAAATTTAAAAGTGGTTCTTAATTTACATCTAATTGATGTAATCTATACATATTTTTATGACTCATTAAAAATGTTAAATCACAACTCAGGTTGCATTGATGTAGGTTTTTTTTTTTTTTTTTTTTTTTTTTTTTTTTTTTTTTTTTTTTTTTTTTTTTTTTTTTTTTTTTTTTTTTTTTTTTTTTTTTTTTTTTTTTTTTTTTTTTTTTTTTTTTTTTTTTTTTTTTTTTTTTTTTTTTTTTTTTTTTTTTTTTTTTTTTTTTTTTTTTTTTTTTTTTTTTTTTTTTTTTTTTTTTTTTTTTTTTTTTTTTTTTTTTTTTTTTTTTTTTTTTTTTTTTTTTTTTTTTTTTTTTTTTTTTTTTTTTTTTTTTTTTTTTTTTTTTTTTTTTTTTTTTTTTTTTTTTTTTTTTTTTTTTTTTTTTTTTTTTTTTTTTTTTTTTTTTTTTTTTTTTTTTTTTTTTTTTTTTTTTTTTTTTTTTTTTTTTTTTTTTTTTTTTTTTTTTTTTTCTATTATTTTATGCAAACTCTTAAACTTTGAAAAATAAAAAAAAATCTAGCGGTGTAATATGGATTAAAGGATGATTATCTATAATGTAAATATAGTCTTAGTTGATATAAATTCATTGATTTGTATTCATAGAAAACTGTAAAATTAATGTAAACCCATGTTTAAGTATAGAATAAAACACCTCTTTTCGTAAAAGTATCACTAAATATGTTTGTATAAACCAACTGATGCACATTTTCAAAGTCTTAAACTTTTCTATAATTAGCTTTGGCATAAATTTAGTAAGTTTCGGGAATTGACTTGATTGGTTCACATTAAATCTACACTTTCTCAAGAAGAGATTTGATCAGTTCTCATTTAATCCAGTCTTTGGCATTTTAGGGGAAGAATTACAAGTGTAAAAATAAAATATGTTTAAAATTAAGAGATAGTTGATATTAATACATTATTAAGATTAAATTAATACCATAAGTTGATTAAAAATTGTGAAATTTAATTCTGATGGAAATAATTAATTCTCGCTAGAACATAAAAGTTAAATTTAATACAATGAAAGGGGAAAAAAAAAACATAGTAATCATGATTTGATCGAATGAGTTTTACAACATTAAGGTCTGGGGTATATGAATCCGAGTATCTGAAAGAAAATGTAATTAAATAAAATATTCTATGTCTAAAAATAATTTCTCTCACTAGGTGACGCCATGAGCGTTTCAACTCTTGAAATTAAAAAAAATAAATTAATGTTACTACTCGTGAAAAATCCAAGTTGGAAATTAAAAATAACATCGGAAAACTACTAAGTCCAAAAAATAATAATTATTGTTTTTCGCCACTAGGAGGCTCTTCGTAAAAATACGTTGTCATGGAAACCACAACATACGGTAGAACCATTGTCATACCCTAAAATATAAATTTAATCAAAGTCAAAATTAATCGGTGTTGCCATTCCTAAAAACGAAACTTCGGACGCAGAGTAACAAGTAAGAAAAACAACTCAACTCCACTCAGAAACCCCCGTAATCTTCTACGAGGAACCCTACTACTCAACCCCACTCGGCAGGCGCAAGGGGGCGTGGCAGGCGCAAGGGGGGTGTGGCAGGCGGAGGATCCCTCCGCACCTCCGCCTGTGGCAGCAGAACTGTCCTTATTCCCCTACTTGTACTACTTGAATTTTAACAAAACTTGTTTGTATTACTCAGTCGAATATTATCATTTATCACGATAATGTATCCATATTTACGATTTCGCGTATTTTACTTAAATTTCTTTACTTACTGCATTACTACTACTACAAAAAACGCTGTTAATTGTATACCATAGTTAATTTTGATTAAATAGTTCGATGATTTTACTGATAAATTCTTATTAGTTGTTAGCTTTTAAAAAATTTTAACTTCCGAAAATATATCTAACAATAGCAGCAGAGTGCGAGTACTATGAAACGAATTTTATGTGAAATATTGCACCTTAATAATTTCAATAAATCAATGTATTCTAACACATAAAATTCGTTTCACACTAAGTTTTGAAAACTAAAAGTTGAATTGGTGTAAAAGAAACTTTAAAACATTTTTGCTTTCGCATTTTTTAAAAATAATTATTTACGGAAAATACCTTAAAATTTAGAAAATAATTCTAAGTTGTGAATTTTAAGTTCTGAGCGATTGGTAAAATTTGCAACTTGCTATGAAAGCATAAAATAAAAGTGAAATTTTCGAGCGATTAAATTAATAATAATCGAGAATATTATTCTTAGATAACATGCGAAAAATAAGTAAATATAAAATTAAATAAAATTAAAACAAAATAAAAATGAATTAAAAATGTATTTAAAATAACAATAATATGTCATTAAACCAACTCTGTATGAAATGTAAAAGTTTTTTCAGGCAGGGACAACGGAATAAAAGTTAATATATTTATTTCATTTTAGCAATTATTATTGGAAACAATGAAAAACTCATACTTCTTTCGTTTATTCTTTTTCTTTTCTTACTAGGAAATGCTTGATGAATTGTGATTTGTAACGTAAAAGTTAAAAAGTCAAATATTTGGAACTTTTTTATTCACCAAAGTAAAATTTAAAAGCATATTGAACCATTTTTTTCATTTGAAGTTTTTTTTAAGAAAATTGCAAAACTTTCGTCAGCATTAAGAAGTTTAAATTTTTGTATAGTTAGTTATACAAGTTTATAGATGTCTGTCTACTCTCACATAGTTCTAATATTATCTGTTTATTCCGCTACAATATGTTTCAAAGTATTTTCAAAAAATCGTTTAAAGAGTTATTGTAATAAACTAGTAGTCCAATAAAAAATAAAGCAAAGTTTTAAAAAAAAATCGAGGTTACAAACATCAAGAAAAACTTTTCACTTAGCAAATATTTATTACCTTCTATTTCATTGATTTGAATAGTAATTTCATATTGTTTGGCTATAAATCTACACTGTAAAAAATTATTTCAACCTTTCTACAAAAAATGGGGAAGTTTAGCGGGCAATCAACATTTGGCACTAAAGTTGAAACATTATAATGGTTCCTAGTTTCACATTCATGATGAAACTACACCAATATAATTGTTCAACTTAGTACCAAATGTTGGTTGCAGCTAAATTTCACCACTTTTTTTGTGAAAGGTTGAACTAGAATTTTTTACAGTGTACGCAATTGTTATAATTGATCAGTCGTTTTGGTTTGCTCTTTGTAGTAGAAAAAGGAACAAAGAATTTTGAAATGTAAAATGGACTATCAAGATTCTTCGCTGCAGTAGCAGTTATTTTGGTCAAAAGTCAACATGTACAGTGAAAATCACCGGATAAAAGCGGTGTTTACAGCGGCAGTACTGAAACATTTTTTTCTGTCGGAATCCATACACATAAAAAATACAGTTGATACGCGATTTTACGAGCCTCTATTTTAAGAGCACTCGCAATTTTACAAACAGTTTACTCAGAAAAACTAATTATACTGCAAAATTCTACGTGTCCCAAAATATTTTTTACTTTCTATGGAAATAAAGGGTTGGTTACATGAATTTCTTGTTCTATTTAATTTTGCTAAACTTAGTTGCTATTCAGTTACTTTTGCACATAAGTCGATTATTTATAAGTCTTCTCCCAAACTTCAAAATGAAAAACATTCAAAAACCATAAAGCGTCATATAAAAACTTATCAGCTTTATCGTCATGAAATTCATTTGATTTTGCTTTTATTTCATTCAAATAAACCTTCCCATGGTTAAAATAGTTCATGTATTTCAATTCTAATGCTTTCTTTTTCGCAATGTATTTGTTTTTTCTCCAAGTAACATTAGCCGTAAATTATTCAACTGCAAATAAATCGTTTAGACAGTTGAAAATATCAAATCATATCACAATGAATTAATTTTTTAGTTCTTGTTTTCTGTTTCATCGCTTTTTAAAGAAATCAGAAACTATTGTCAAAACAAGTTTCGAAGTTCCTTTTCACCTATTAGTGGAAACCATTTTGCAAATTGCTTCCCACTGACGTTTTAAAGGAATGAATAGTAAAATGATACTCTGCTTTCAAGCGTTGAAAAGTTTTGAAGTTGAGTAAGACCGAAAATCATCCAGAAAATTAGCAAGATATTTTATATATCAGAAAAAGGAAAATGTAAACAAAAAAAGGCTATTATAACAAAAATACGTTAATTATTTTCATACAATGAAAGTACTTCCGATGGAAAAGCCTCGAATGAACTTGTTTAATTTTATTTCAAAGTGCTCAGCACTAAGAATGAAGTTTTGTAATTTTTTAGGCACAAAAAATTTATATTATAATACGAATAAAATAAGTTTCAAAAGCTTTATACAATTCTTTAATTATAAATAATACTTTTAGCATAGGAAACAGAGTTTTAAAATGACATTTTGTATAAAATAATTCAAGATGAATTTTTAAAAAAAGTGTAAATGAATAAATAAAACATTGAGGGGAAACAAAACCTCTGATATTTTTTTGATATTGCTAAGGCAATTTTTCTCGTCATATGCCATTATACAAATATATTTTTGAGAATAAAAGCAATAATTATTGCTCTTTGTTTTTGTAAATTATCGTAATAACTAAAACAAACTTATAAAGGAATATTTGCTATTTCAGCATAAAATATTATGCTATTTAAATTACTAAGAATGATGAAACTAGAGCGTAAAACAATCCTTTTAGTTATCTTTACCGGATAAGTTTTTGTTAAGGAAAAAAAGAAAAGAAAAATATTTCGCTGGCAGCAGTTTTGAACACATTGTAAATTTACTTAAAATACACACTAACAAGCTGATAAAAATAAAGAAAAAATTTAATTCTTTAAAAATATTTCAATATAATATGATTAAATCTTTTAAATAAAGTTAAAACACATCATTTGAAAATTAAGCAATGATTATTACTTCGTGCCTTAAACCTTAATATTCAAGCAATCATTCGCTAGAAAGAGGTATGCCTATACATGTTTCTGATAAATTATTGTTCACCAGCTTCTGCAGTTTTTTTTTTTTTTGAAGGGGGAGGAGGGGGTGCCGTTTGAAATGAAAAGAATTGAAATATCCCAAAAGATTCAAAATTTGCTTTTCCTATCTCTTTATCACTATTATTATTTTGCAAATATAATCCACAAAGTTTTTTAATTAAATATTTACCCAACTTGTAACACAAAAATGTTAATGACCAACAATCTTTATACAAATATTACCACTTAAATTTATACGCACGGAAACTGCAATATAGTTCTTTAGAGAGAAAAACATGTCGTAAAAAATATCACAATTTTCAAACAAATGCGCAAAACAGCGTTACGCAACCGTTTCAAGACAATTAAATATATTTTTTAGCTATACCAAAGTTATAAAACATTTATATAAAATGAAAATTAGTAACAATAACCTTTGTTTGCAAAAAAAAAAAAAAAATCTGTTACACAAGCTGTACCTGAATATCGTCACCTTAATTTAAATTTCTTACTCATTGAGATCTCGATTATTCTGTGGAATCTATATTTGGTATATTGTTTGGTGGATGGAACAATGACGCATCAACGTCTATTTTAGTCTACTTTAATCGTCATTATTTTCTATTCATTGTGGTTGTTACGAAACAGAGACTGCGCAACAGCGGAGGCTTCTCCACACTATTTCTATAGTTAGGATACCCACCCTTAGAACCTCAAGAGCATAACTTGAACCCACAAGAGTTACTCAGTTGAAGTTATTTTCGTCGCGTGTGCAAAGAAAATAGTGAGTTTCACGTCGACGCAGTTCTTTAAACTAAAAAGAACGTTTTTCCCAGAATCAGTTTACGAATTGTTTTGCTTAATTATTTATTTTAAAGGAAAAGCTGGCAACCGGATGCTAATTGAAAGTGGAAGTGAATCAAGTTAGGGAAATACAACGTTTCGAGATACAGGAAGCAATAATTTTGAAAACCAAACTGTGGAGTCATTTATTTAAAAGAAACTGATAACTGTTTCAGATATTTCGAGTCCATATTTTTCTTTCAGCTCTTTCTCATCTAAAATTCATTAAATTAATTAAATTAGATGATTAATACTTTTGAAAAACTGCTAAAAATGTTAAATAAAAATGTGTTATCAAATGATTAATAGGCACAGGACGTGTCACATCCACGTTTTTACGAAGTTTTTGGGAAACTTTTAGCGCTACTTTTGTGCAATTTCGAAGAGAGATGAATCATGGGGAGGAAATCGCGGTTTCGAACTGCAGAAAGTAGCAATTAAAAAAAAGTAAATTATTTTTTAAATTTCTGAAGGTGACTTCATATATGTTTCGTTTACATCTTCATTTCAAGCGATGCTTAATTAAAAAAATGAATTGATTTAATTAAATCCAATTTTTAATTTTTATGCAAAATGATTGCTGTTAAAAAAATTCCATCAAATTATTAATGCATAGAATATACGCATTATGTACGAACATTTTATAGGAAGTGTGCAATTTAACCTCTTTGATAAGAATAATGACAGTTTAAAAGACTGAATTATGAAAGTGAAGTTTTACAGAGGAGTTATATTGAGAATTTTACGTTGTTTAAATCCCATGCGAATTCAGCAAAATATAAAATATGAAAGTGATTTTATACAATATGTCTAAAGCGTATGAATGATATATTGAATACTCGCTCGACCATGTTTTAAAAATATTCTTTATGACAATAGTAAAATTGTTTTATATAAGTTTCGTAAATAATTGACTGAAAACAACAATTTAATTTTTGAAAAACACTTTTAGGAAGACACCTTCAAAATAAATGGACAGAATAGTCCAAGCAAGCACTAATAGTTTTAATGTGTCGTTAAAATATTTCCGTGTTTATAACTTCCATTTCGTAATTCTTCTGAAGTATAACTTCAGAGATCATTTGAAAATATCTTACACAGACACAATGTGCCTTTTAAATCCGGCATTATTTGAGAATACCAAATTCACGATTCACAATAATGATTACATATACTGGAGTTCACCCAAAGGTCGAAATTTGACAGTAATTCATTAAAATTTTCAACTTTAGCCTCGAATGTTTGAACAGCTTTAAGACATTATAGTTTTTCTGTTTTACAGCAGTTTGTTTTGTTTAAATATTTCAATTAGAGATAATCTATCCTCAGTGCGACTTATTGATAACTGAGTTAGTTATTTAATTTAATGCATTTGTAACAAATATTATACATACATTTTATCTTTATTCACTCTTTTTCCTGTAAAGAAAATATAAAGAAAAATTGTCCATACCACCCTATTATCTATATATATAAAATGAAAATTTGATGAACTTTCGAGTTGGCAACGCCCTTGAGGCTATACACTCTACAGCAAAATCTACGCAACGTACGATTACGAAAACTGGCACAAAAATTATATCATATCTTGATTGTTTGCACCTCGAAGCTGTTTTTTTTAAATTTGTCCTATATTCTTTAAATTTAACAATTAAAATATTAATCCTCCAGCATTTTCTTTACTTCACGCGAGTTCAAGAATTGACGCGAGCGAATTGAAGTGAAGGGAGAAGCTAATTTCAGAAATTCCGTGGTTGAATTGTAAACAACGTAGTAGTTTGAGCTATGAGGCAAGTGTTTAGGGATTAATTTCATCCAAACTCATTTTTGGCTTAAATTTATTGCACATTGGAGAAAATCACTTTATTTCCTGCAAAAATTAAACACAAACAAGCTTCAGGAGCTTCAATTATGGGTACGTTCATTCGCAAACAGTTCGGTAATCCGATGCATGCAATTTTTGATTTACGTGGGTATGTGTTTCTATTTAGTAACCACTGCTTAGGCCACTTTTTTTCTAAATCCTTTTTTTATATATATACATGCAGATTTGAACTAATAAATCTTTTCATATTTTAAGGCTTAAGATTGCTCGGCGCGGTAGCCAATGTTTTAACTACTCGATGAGAAATTTACCGATTTTGGAAAGCCTTTACAGATTTGATCGATTGTTTTAATGAAATTTATTTTTTAATGGTGCCTAACATGAAACAAATCCTTCTTACTAACAAATGATGTTTACTGCATGGGCGATTCTGATCCGAAAATTTTCGTACTCCTGTTCCGAGTCAAAAAAAAAAAAGATTATCCGAAAGTTTTTTTTTTTGACAATTAATATCTGCTTTTCTTTCTGTCTTCAGATAAGCAAAATATTTTGTACTGCTTTAAAAAACTTTCAATACAATAATTTTTCCAAAAAAAAAAAACTTCTGGCATTAATATAAATAGACTTTTCATTCAATTACTTGAAAGATTATTTTTGAGCTTATATATATATGTGTATGTAGTGTTGTGTTGAGGGGGAAAGGGAGATTGTTATAAGTATACAGTTTTATATTTAAAATTGTTGGCTCATACTTTTTCCGAGAATTTTGTGTGAAGCTCCGATTTTTTTCCCCGCTATCAATCACCCATGGTTTACTGGAAAGGTGAAAATTTTTATTTTCTTTTTTAGAATGTTGCTGCTAGATTTTGATCATTTCTTGAAATGTTCGGTATTTTTTTCGTTCAGCATTATTCTTTTAATTTGCTACCTCCCGTGGATACACACATTCAAAATAAAATTAGTAAGTTGTTTTTAAATAAAGAATTTAAAAAATAGTTGAGGTATTTATGCATTTTAATGAATTTTGATCATTTATTTATATGTTCGATATTCTTTTCTTTCAGCATTATTTTTTAAATTTGCCTTTTAATATACAGAAGTGTCAATCCCTTCCGCTCTTTATTGTGTTGAGCCTAGAAAGTTCTTGGACCTGCTTAAGCAATTTATATCGAATTCAACCATTATTACTCCATTAATTGACTCAACCAACCAGTTTAATTCAACTGAGCTGTTCATAAAAATAATAATCATTCATTACAAAAAACAAGTGGCAAACAACTTTCACTCGAGCGATGAAGAATTTAATTTGTCTTTTGACAGGGCACTGCTTCAGTGACGTTATGGGGTTATGGGAGGGGGGGTGCCTCTCATATGATGCACACATTTAAAATAATATAAGTATGCTTCTTTAAATAAATGATTTTAAAAATATGATGATAATTTTAGATGAAGATAAAATGAAGATAATTTTAGAAATCCCACAGATGAATGTAAACAGCATTGGGGTCTCTGTGGTTGTTTCGAAACGATTCAATGTCTGCGGATTTAATTTCTTTATTCTAGATGTTCGCCTTATTACGAATAATCCTGTTAAAATTTGATGCTCCATTTATTGGAATACTTGCTTTTTTTCAAATGCTGCTGGATTTTGATCATTTATTGAAATGTTCGATATTTTTTCTATCGGCATTTTTTTTTAAATGTACCATTTTTTTATACAGAATAATAATCATTTTGTGTTGTTTTTGTTGTACGCCTTTGTTTTTCTAGAAGGATTTCTAATAATGAATACTTTATTCCTTGGAATAAAAATATTCTTTTTTCCCTTTTGGGTTTTTTTTTTGTTAGTTTGCTTTCGATTGGGAAAGTGCATAAAATCAGCTTACAACTTATTTGAAGGAAAGATCCTCAATTTTCAAAACAATGAAAAGCTGTATCTTTGTAGCGTGACAACATTGTGCGTGTGTGTGCACAGGTGATGCAGCGTTAAAATTTGTTGTTTAATCCTTATTTTTAGCAATTATTTATCAATTTTGCTTTGATTCATAAAAAATGTATTATTACCACAATTTCATGTTAACTGTAGGGGTCAAGAATTTATTTATCTTTTTGAAAGCACTGTCGGTCACATGTAAACAGGTCCGGAGCAAGTATAAGCGTTGCCATGAAGTAGCAAATTATTCTGTGCCCCTATTTTATGTATTTTGTTGAGAATAGCGATTACAAATATTGTCATTAATCTATTTAAATATTAAATATTCGCAAGAAGGACTTTTATTCAAATGTAATATAAGTATGTTGTTTTAAAAAATAGTTGAAGTATTTAGGCATTTTAATTATGTAAACTTCAAATGTTTGCTTAATATTTTATGATTATTTCTTTTTCATAATTAGTTCTAAATATTTCCACTTGATTAGAAACAGGGAAGCCTCCCTTGATACCATGAACAATGCCAAATATAGAGGGGCAAGTGTGAAGACTAAGCATGAATCAAAAAGGGGATCATGACCCCTCTTAATGTGAGCAAAGGTAGCCTGAGATTAAATTTCTGGAACTTTCACGTCAAAAAGTTTTCTGGAAAAGCTCACATCTCCTCCCTCTTCTCTTGATGCCCCCAAACAGAGCTCAAAAGTGTGTTTTAGGACTTGAATAACAGCTTACAAATCCCTTTTCCTACCCCTAATTGCACCAAAGGCAGTGTAAATCCAACTTTAGTTACGAAAACGATTTTACAATGGAGCCTGAACACCTCTTCTTTTTGAAACTTTCATAAAATGTTGCGCAGAGAGCCACTGAATCTCCTAATGTTCTTAAGATGGCCTAAAGTTGTGTCTTGAAGACTTCGAATTTAAAAATTTCTTTCGGAAATGACCAAACTATCCTCTCTTCCGTCACCAAAGTTAAGAGTAAAATTTCTTCTTAAGAGCCTCAATTCCAAAAGATTTCGGGTGGAGACTTTTTGGCCATTCTCCTGTCTCCTAGAAATAGACTAAAAAATTGATTTTCAAATTTCAATGGCAAAAATTTTCTGGCAGTTTGAACCTTCCCCTTATGTCAATAATAAAACTAGCTTAATTAAGTATATGCTTTTAGTATTTCAATTTGTAAGAAATACAGGAAGAGAGCTGGGGGCGTCCACCTTCCGCTAACCGCCTCGAACAACAGCCTATGCGAGTAATTTTAAAACTTCAATTTCGATTAATTTCGAGGAAGAGCCCCCTTTCCCCTCCCCTAATCTTACCAAACATAGTGTAAAATGGAGTTTTTCGAATTTCAATTTCAAAAAACTTCTATGGAAGAACTGTTGCCGTCTTTCTTCCTATTACATAACTAAAGATAACCCAAAATTGTTTTCAGCAACTTCAATATTGAAAACCATTTCAGTTGGAGAGGGCAAGAGGCACAATTTTCAAACACCGCACTCTTGACTGGACTGTAAATCTGCTCTGCCGTCATACAAATATTATTGGTTAGAATAAGGGTTTAAGCTGAGTTCAAAAGTTCCTTAGCAAAAAAGCTAAAATGAGCAAAAATGTTTTAGCAAAACGCTAAAATGTGATGAATATATTCACGCATTTTCCTAGATGCCTTATTGTGTTTCAGGTTTTGAAGTTTTGCTGTATGACCTTTTTAAGGATATGAATACATAACACTTGATATTTGAAAAATAATTGAAAGAGAACATGTTTGATTTTCAAAATGTTACAAGTACTCCCTCCCCTCAATGGTGCATTGATTGGGACAATAATGCCCATTATGACCACATTCTTAAACTGTGTAGTAATTTAAAAATTCAGCTGATTCATTTTTATACATAAAAAATGTATACATAAAAAATTTATATTACTCTGTTTATTACCCACTAATATAGGAAAAACCATACAATAAAAACTTAGCAAATATATACAGAGATAACAATTAAAACTTGCTTATTTTTCAAATGCTTTAGGCTTACAATTCAAAATTCTTCTTTCTTTCATATTAGCCCATTTTACGAAAGCTTCATGAAAGTTGAAATAAATTTCAGAGCCTTTAATATTAATCACCATCAAATTACTGACATTATTAATGGGTAATCTGTTTCTAATACCATTTTTAATTAAATTGAGGCAGCTGAACCCTCTTTCACAATCAACACTGTGCATGGGAATAGTTGCATGGTATTCTATTAATAAGAGCATTATTGGGAATTCTTCAGACATATTTGAATGCAAAAATGCAAGCAACTCCTTGAAGGTCAGGTTTTTGCATCTTTGCTGCAACAGATGTCTGAACAATCCCCATTCAAAAAACATGTCTGATTCAGAAAAAAAATTTAGAGCAGCATTTTGAGACAATAAATTATACTTGGAGTTTACTCCCTCCCATTACTATGGGAAACATAGTAACCCATACTTCCATTTGCCTCCAGGAAATTCACTATTTTGATTTTTATCAGAGTTTCAAAAATTTTACAAAGAACTGAAGTAAGACTCACAGGCCTATAATTTCCTGCCTTAGTTTTAGACCCTTTCTTGAAGAGCGGCGTTATGTTTGCCAGCTTCCAATCCACTGGCACAGTCCCCGAGTTATATGAAGATATGAAAATAGTCAAGACAACATCCACTAATTCCTCTGCACATTCTACTAAAATTTTTGGAGAAACATTATCAGGTCCTGGAGCCTTATTTGCTTTAATCTTTTTCAAATGAAACAACACATCATCCCTAGAAAAAAAAATCCTCAAGCTGTGTATTAGCTTGCGTCTCGCTTATGTCAACTGTTGAGATACAGTTTCTGTTAAATACACTGGAAAAAAAATTTGTTTAGAATATCAGCAATATCCCCCTCATTTTGAATCAAGTTCCCGTTCTCATCCACTAGTGGGCCTACCTGAGTATTACGAGCTTTCCCCGAATTGGCATAAGCAAAAAATTTCTTAGGATTCCTTTCGATGTTATCTGCAAGCTTTTGCTATAATTCCCTTTTTTTACTCCGTATCAAATACTTGAAAGTAAGTCTAGCTTCACAATACAAAATCCTGTCAGCATGGCACCCAGTCTCTTTAAGTCGCCAAGAAAGTGGCCTACTTATAATTGAGAGCTTCTTTCACCTCCCTAGAGAACCACATAGGCCAAATTTTCATGAAATCCCCCTTCTTTCTAAAAGGAACATAATCCATCACTGTTTTCCCCAATTTCCCCTTAAGGCTGCTCTTCAGTCAGAGTTTCAAATCTTCGAAACCAATGTTAACCTACGGGAAAAGTTGGACTAAGTTTTAGAAAGTTCCTTTGAAGTTTTCGAGTCCGGAATTTTTTTGAGTATTTTTCAAGCCTATATCTCGGTCTTTTAGTTTTTACTTTTTTAAAATATCACTTACCGTATTTTTAAAAAATCGTTAAAAAATGAATTTTGGAAAAAACGGGGTACTGTTAGACGTATCGCTCTATAAAATATTTTCAAAGCATGTTACCGAAATTTTAAAAACAACAAGACCAGCAAAACATTTCCAGCTTTCTTTTGAACTTTTGTTTGAAATAATGCAAACATTTTTAAACACAAAAAAATCCTTCCAAAGTTTGAAAATATTTCCAAAAAAAGCTCGAAATTCCTATAAGCCACGCCTCCGACCGCTTCCCATGGAAGGGGGCATGATTTACGAGGTCGATTAGCTTAATGACTCTCACTGCGGGAAGCATTGCTGCTTCGGATTCGGACAATGGGGAAAGTGTAGTCAACCTCTTCGGACCCTCAAACCGGCCAGACACAGAAGACAGACCACATGTTTTTTTCAAAAGGGAAGAAATTTGAGAGCTTTTTGGAAGAAATTTGGAGAAGCTATGACTTATATGTAATCCTTTATATGGGCAAATTCCTGTTCCCACGGTACTATAAAAATATTTTTCACAAATTAAATGTTTGTACAATTGGGGAAAAAAACATTTTTTTAAAAATGTAAGCTTGAAAACATTACTGCTGTTTAATTAGTAAATCAAATGAGAAATTATTTAATGTAAGTAATTATTCATTTGTAGGTTATTGATTTAATTATCTTCTACACAATCCATTCTTCTTTTCTTCAAAAACTTTCTGAAGAGAAAAGCGTTGCCTTTACTCCCCCCCCCCCTGCCCTCTTAAAGACAACTGTGTATGCCACAGATATAACTAAATTGAGCGAGATAGAGTTTTTTTGTTTTTTACTGAAGGGATAAAGGAATGATAAACTTTAAATGTTTTCGTAAATTAAAAAGGGATTTTTGAGAAAATGAATGTAATTTCAAAGTTTTATATTGGCCTCTTTCTGAATGCAATGTTTCAATAATTTGTGTTTTAGAAACCGAAAAAGAATAAATTAAATATTGATTAAATAAACCAACATCTTCCGATGGAGCTGGAATTTTGAAAGACAAAATTACATATAAAGGTCGAGAGCTGGGGGGGGGGGGATACTAACAACCTCCTTTCTTTCTTTTATTTCCTTTTTTTTAATGATTTTTTTTATGCCATTCGTAATATTTAATAGCCTTTCCTTTCATAAGATTTTTCCATCTTTCGATATCTTTTACTTCTTCTTATCCTACTTTTCCGTAAAAGTAAAAAAAAAAAAAAAAAACAACGAAAGAAGGCTAATGTATCAGATCACAAGAATATCGTTAAAAATAGGAAAAAGTCATAAGCAAGTGAAGTAAATAAATACACATTGAAAAATTTAAAAAAAAATTGGAAGTAGGGGTTTGAGATTTGGTAATTGTGTCTGTCGGTCTGTCTCCCCCCCCCCCCCTGTTGGGCCCCATTTGTCCCCGAGGGCAAGCCCTCGGGGGCATCTAAAAATCCGATGCGCCAGACAATGGCAGGTGCGGGGGGTTCTGGGTGCGCATGTCTCCCCCCCCCCCCCAATTAATTTTGAAGGAATTGTCCGATTCGAAAGATTTTTTTCCCTGCATTCGAAAGATCTTGGCGAGGACATCTCATTTCATATTTTACTTTTTGATTTGAACAATTATTCGTTCAATTTTGAACAGCTCAAAAATTCTGAACATTAGGGACTTCGGGATTTTTTCCCGAAGCAAAGTACGCAAATTCTGGGCAGAAGATCCAAATTCCTTTGAACAATCGTATTGGAAGGAGCTCTCGGCGTGAAATATTTTTTTATCCACTCCGAATTTCATAGTTCAGAAAAAAAAAAAAACCGACAGCGCCTACGGTAAAATTTCACTCGTATACAAATCCTGAGCTAACCAACCGATTAACTTAAAATAAACTTTATCGGAAAGATGTTATGACGTAGAACATATACAGTGGAAATCCGCCATTCGTACTTGTCCCTCAATTCGTACGGCACCAGGGGTCAGCTGGGTCGCCAGTTTGGCTTTTTTTAAGAAAAAAATCGAGAAATTATGCTCATTTTGAACTCGTCTAGAAGTAATTTGTTTCGCGTTTTGGATTTTTTTTAAATTTTAATACTTTTTGAGATTTTACTGACAATTTTAGATTTCTAAGGGGGCATCTAGAGGAAGTGGTTGAAGAACTTTCTTCTTCAGAGGAGGAAAGTAGTAAGAAAAGCATTTACTTTGCAGAAATTAAAGAGCTGTGTTATTCCTGCAAGAAAACGCAGAGAGTGATGGGAAAACAGCATCCCAACACTGCTGTGGTCAACAGCAATGTTGGGATGCTTTGTTCAACGACAATGTTATTGGCCATTTTAGAAAAATTCTGAACAATCGTCAAAGCCAGACAACATTGGACAGGTTTTTAGGGAAAGAAGCCCAAGATTCTTCTAGTGCAAAAAGAAAGGACAACAGGAAGGGAGAAAACACTTGAAGGGATATTACCTGATGTTTTTATAGAAGGGGCCTCCTCTTCCTCTTCCAGCCCTTTCATTCCCTCATCTCAACATTCCACATATGCCATCAGCTCACCTCAGTACAAGCAAAGTGCAGTTCAATTTTAATTTATCTATAATTTCATGTACAGTACTGTACATTTGTTTTTCATAGGTTTAAATAAGCAACCATCTGTGTGTCTGGACCGGATTAATCCAATTTACACTGTATTTTATGTGAAAAAATAATTCGCTATTCGTACAACTTGCCATTCGAGCTGCCTCCTGTAATGAATTGCGTGCGAATAGCGAGGTTCCACTGTACAGTACACTTCCTCGGGGAATGGCGAAAAGCATGGGACATTGTTTAGAAAACAAACTACATGTTTCTTTTCCTGAATCGCAAAAGTTATTTTCTTCACAGTTCACATGACTAAACTAAATACAGTGGAACCTCGGTAGCTCGACGCGCAGATAAGTCGACTAACCCTTGGTAAGTCGACATATCCCTCCCCTAATGGTTGGCCCAATGCTAATTTCAATGGGCGAAAAACTCTCTAACTTGACACACAATTTTCAGAAACCCCTGTAAGTCGACCTCCATTTTGTATTCTTATTTATTTATTTTGTATTCCTCCGGTATTTTTCCACGGTGCACAATTCTGGGAATTTCACAGCGGTGTTTTTTCATCAATAAATGAATTCTTTTCTTGAAAGTGTTCCTAGAAAATTTCCTTATTCCCCTTGTACCTTTCTACGAACACGAGAAAAAAGTTAATTGCAAATTAGCAAGCCTAATAGTGTTGGGGAATTTATGTTTTCTCTTCAGAGGGAAAAGCAAACAAAAATTATGGATTTTTTTCTCATGAGGTATTTTGATTTAATGTTTATATATTTATTTATTTGTAATGTATTAACTATTCAAAATAATAATAGATAAATAATAAACGAGAATAATTTCGTACACTGGAATTCACTCTTATAACTTGAATGGCAAGTAAATAACAATACAGACCAATATCAGCGATTGAAGTTACGGAATCTCGGTAACTTGACACCTACTTATCTCTACGGCACGCGACTTTTTTAACCTTTTCAGTTTAGCCCGCAGCTTTCTAAAGGCTGCCCATTCCTGGTTATGCAATGTTTGCTGTGTGGCACTACGAAATAATATCTTATTAGCTAAAGAATAAAAACGGTTTGGTTGTTTCTCATCCATAAGCTTACTTGTTTGCATTGCAACACGGGCTCCTTGTAACTCTGAAACACGTGTCCGCAATTTTTGATTATGTTGACGTTTTATTCTTTAGTTTTGCAGCTCAGATGAGGACTAATTATTTCTCTAAATTAAATTTATGCATGCGAACTCGCGTCATTAAAGAAAAAAGAACTATGTCTCTTATGCAAAATTTCTGCATATGATTTAAGTCAGGGGTTCCCAACTATTTTTTCCTAGCGAAGCCCTTCTAAAACTCGGAAAGAAATTGGCGAATCCCTTTGGTAGTCCTTAGTAAACGGGTATGAAAACAAAATTTGCTTGCACATTCATTTTTCAAGCTTCACAACAGTTCATAACAAGTAATGAAACAATTCTTAAAACATCTAAATGGAAATAAAAACTAACATAATAGCTACAATAATAATAATAATATTAGTAATACAAGCATTTAAAAAATTAATTACTTATTTTTATTATTTGTTCTTTTTGTATAATTATTAGTAGCAGTAAACATACGAATTTGCAAAAGCTCTGTTTTTAGTAATTATTTCCTCGATACTGTGAAAAAGATACTGTGGAATGACACCAGAAATATAAGTAAAAAAAAATTTAGAATCAATCAATAAATATCTTAGGGTTCCATTCCCACGTTGAAATATACAAAATTCGCAACAGTTATGGAAATTTACAGAAATATTGGGAAATTTACATGTTTTCAAATTTCCATTGAGATAGAGCAGGAAAGTTGGAATAAAGTATTATTAAAATGAGAGTACAAAATTTGAAATTAAAATATCTTCCTTCGCACTAGCGTGGAAAAAGTGAGAAATGGTAGTAGAAACATACCTCTAAAATTAATATAGATCAATTAATACCTTTTGATCAATAAACCACTTCACGATCCAAATTTTCAAATTTACGCAATGCAGAAATAAGTGCATTTCAAATTTTATGCGTATAGTTCCTATGCCCCACAACTTTTCCTTATTATCGGGAAAACAGTTTTATACAAAAAAAAAAAAATCATTTTTAATCTCCGTTCTAATATGTATGAACATTTTTAATTTTGTTTTTCGTTAGCAATTAAAAATCCAGCTATTGCAGTATTATATTCGCAATTTGAAATTTTTCCCCCTGAAAAAAAAATATCAACCATTTCCAATGACTGGGTTTGAGCTTAAAAATTCCCCAGTTAGCATGGGAATTAATTAATTTGAAAATTGTTTTGATTTCATCTGTCATTTTTTGCTCTTTTCCCCGGAGAAAAAAACTCTCTAAAATAATAATAATAATTACGTTTTCTGATGGGCATGTGAACCCGAATTAATTTTCTCTGTCAGATTACTAATCACTACAATATGGATGCCTTTTCTTTCAAATGGTAAATTTTTTCTTGAATTTTGAAGTTTAATATGACGGGATCTCAATATGCATTAAATTTAACATTGATTTTAGACTTTGAGTCATCATATGACAGTTATTTTTTCATTATTATTATTTTTGTTGTTGTTAATATTTTTTTTTACGAAAAGGAGAGAAATCCGTTCGTGATGCATGAAAAATTTCAGAATTTAAAAGTTATTGTCTCATTTATTAACTGTATGTTACATTCCTGTAAATTTGCATTTTGTAATGAAATTTATCTCAACGAATCTTTTTATTTCGCACATCCCAGAAAACACAAAACAAACAAACACGACAAGGAAAAGAACTATGTAGAATTCATTTCAGAAGATAATTCCATACATTACAGGTTTTGCATTTGAATAACTGAATTTGTCACTAAATCTTCTTGTCATTTATTTGTGCATGTACATTATTTTCAGATTATTCACTGTTAATCATGTACTTCCGTCTTCAAGTTTAAAAAGGTATATTGAAACATTTTTTGAAGTATATACTCCGGAAACTGTTTTTAAATGCGCTGTAGATGGACTTCCTTTATTTACTCATTATTTTAACTATATGTACTTATCTCCTTTTGCGTAAATTATATCCTTCGGGAAAACCGTTGTCATTTTGAGTCGCATCGCATATTGAATCTTTATTGGTTATATTCATTTCTGTTCTATGCTGCTTCAGTTTGAAGTGTGATCTTCCGCGCTCCTCCGTTTTTATTTACTGGATAATAAAAACAGGCAAGCTCGCACATGAAGAATCGGCACAGAAGAAATGATGCAAATGCGCGTCTCAAGCCCCTCCCCCCCTTGTCGATGTGCCCCGTCTGTTCCGTATTTGCAGTTTTAAAATTGGCAGCCCTCACCTCAACCTGCAACCATACAAACTTTATCTCGATTCAACAAGCCTTGGTAAAAAGCTGTCGCCCTGCGAGGCCTTCTAATGGTGTTTTTGTGAATTCAATCATAAGAGAAAACCAGGAAAACTCTCAACTTACTTCTCGATAAGTATTAAATAGAAATTATCACAGCAACCACCTCAGCTCGCTTATCAAAGCAACGTTTGTTGCCAGGATAAGAAATTGGGACTTCTGGTTCCGAGAGGAATATGCCGCCCCAGTAGTCAGGCTGCCATTTTGAAAGTTTAGAATAACTTTTGCGCAGGGAACTGGAGCAGAGTTATTATTATCATTATTATTATTATTTATGTTAATTTATTTTTTTGAGTTGCTATGCTACAGCTCCCCTCCGAATCTTATGTTATAGTTTCAAGTCCACTCCAGCTCCATTCACTGCTCTGAATAGCTTTTAATGGCAAATACAATATTTATCGCTTCCGTTTATTCAGTGTATTACGGAAAAAATTTAAAAGTCGTTTAAACCCTAATATTCCAATAACTATTTAATGTTTCGTACATAATGAAGGAAAAAAGTAATAAATAAATGCACTCGGAAAAAAGGCCACTGTTTCAAAACAGTCATTGCCAACCATTTGCTTATTTTCTTTCTTTTTTTTAAGTTCTTTTTTTCCTTTCTTCCCTGCCTTCTTTTTCTTCTTTTTTTTTGGTAAACTTGTAATTGCCGCATACTTTTGCAACAGCGAAAGTATGTTATGCACATCCCCAGTTTCAAGTTCGTGATTTAATTTTGCTGAGCAATATATATTTTACAACATACATACGTAGATACTCATAGGTGTGCGTACGGGGCTTAGAGATACCATTGTACTCCCATTAGCAAATAAAAATGAAAGCTAATTACAAAACTGGCAACCTCTTTCGCGTTTGTATTCAATAGATATGCTTCTTTGCGTTTAATTTGTCATAAGTTTCCCTGGAGATGCATCTGGGACCCAAATCTTATGGGCAGGGCCGGCCTTATCAGAGTGCAAAGTACAAAGGCGCCATCATATTGGGGGCGCCTCAGAGAAAAAAAAAAAAAAAACAATAATCCGTGTTTCATAAAATTAGTTCAACAAAATTCTAGTTGTCTTCACGTAAGCAGACCCATTGATAATGACTCCTATCAGATACTCCATCTTTCAAGTGAAAGAACTTAGCGTCAAAATTCACTTGTAGCGATGGTACTATACCTACTGTGGTGCTTGATAGAGATGATTAGATGGTACCAATCCCTGTGAACCACACTAGGTCTTCAATTACGAGAAGCCAACAGCAGCCCATTAGAAATAAAAAAAATACATTATTTGTTTCATGTATGTAATTATTAAAATTTTTAAAGTAATTGAAAACGCAATAAAATTATACACAATTTGAATTTATATTATTTTAGTTTGTATGATGAAAGAGGGCTAGGGGCGACTATTTTTATAAAGTCCAAGGGCGCAGAATACCGTCGGGCCGGCCCTGCTTATGAATGTATTTTGGTACCCCCTTTAGAACAGTAGCGTCCCCCCCCCCTTGCTAAAGCTCTGCGCACGCTTATATAAACACATATTACTTGACTACATATTGAAGTGTCAATGAAGCGGAACTACACAGAAAGTAAAGAACCATTGAAAACGTTCTTTTGTCAGAGAAAAAGAAAACCAGGATGTTTTATTCGAAAAATGATTCGGGAATTTTATTTTAAATGACAGAAATATAAAGGAAAGAAATAAAATGAATGTGATGGTCTCATCATATTGATCAAGTATTCAATATGCAATAATTAGCAAAACATAATTGAAGAAGCGTATATAAATAAATAAAATAAAATGCAAAATAACTAAATAAATTATATAAAATAAAGAAAGAAACGCAAACATTCACATTTAGTTTCAGAAAAAAAAAATAGAGTAGTGGAGCTTAACAAATCTTCATTTGCTACTCCTGTTTCGAGCAAAACTCGTTGCTTAGGTTACCTCTTTTCTTATTTATTCATTTAATTTTAATCATACTAACGCAAAAATTTCTGCTCTTAAATTAAGCTTTATGCAAGAGACGAATTAGCGCTCTTCATGTAACAATAACTGAGAACAGCATTCAGCAAGTTTTCGCTAAATAATTTTTTTTTAATATTTTTTTTTTTTGGAATATCAAGCAATTTATCGCAAATTTTGATTGATCAATTTGTACTAAATTAGGTCTAGAAGCAAGTTCTCAGAAAGACAAACCTTTGTTTTAAAAGTATCGTTTACATTTTCATTTTTACAGCACTAAATACGCAATTTACTAACAATTCGGGAGAATGAAAGAAGAGTAACAACATGTTTTCTTTTCGTTTCAACTAAAAGGAGCAACGTTGTGTAAGTAGTAGAAAACACGTGCATGCCTCTAGCGACTACACTAACTGCAGGGGGTCTCGGCCTGAAGTGACAGGTCAATTATGGGGGACAGTAGACCCTTCTTCCAAGAGCTATCGTACATTTCATTGGTCGTTGAAATGTCAATCACTTGAGGTTGACACACTCCCCTCATGCCCTTCGAAGGCCATCTTAAGCCTAACCACGAAATTTTTTCTGACTGAAGAGCAGCCTTAAACTCTTCCCACTGAAGATCAGCTTCACTATTCTTCAACCCAGAATAAAAAACCTCTTTCAAACCCTGCCTAAGTGCAACATAATCAACATTCCTGAAGTTAGGTACAAATCTGAAATTTTCACCTTTGTGAGCAATGAAGCTGGTCCAAAACCTAATAATATTGTGATCACTATCTTCAATATGTTCCCCTATATTGTTTGTTCACAACGAGATGGCACTTCGCCCCGCCTTATGAGACGCAGAGTTCATTTCAAGGCAGGGGAGTTCGTTAAAAACACGGAGTAAAAAGAAGGAGACGAATCTCCATAGTAAAAGTTTGTCCGGACGATTTCACTGGCGCTAGATGGCGCGCATGTAAAATGTCTTGCCATGAGGGTGATTCGCAACATAATTTAGTGTTACAAATAAAATTATTTAAAAGGGTTTTTTTAAGAGTATTTAAATCGATATAGTCAATTTTTGTGAAGCTGGTTATAGGATCATGGACTACTTTTAGATTCAGAATGTGTTTGTGATTTCTTTTTATTATATTTGGTTCATTTTATTTTAGTTCGATGGTTTCGGTTTGCGACTGATGGTTTCGGTTTGCGACTGGTTTCGGTTTGCTAAAAGCCCGTAAATTTTCGGGAAGAAACTGGGAAATTTGGGAACATTGGGAATTTTGAGATGTTTTCAGTCTTAAAATATTGTTACAGAACATATAACATTGTAACGCAATATTATTTTTATTTTAGATACATGACCAAGCGTCAAACATAACATTTTATATCAAATCTATAATTGAGAAAATTAACTAGTAAATTCAATAGGCTTTTTTATTGCAGTATTATTGATTCTAAAAATTTATTTGATTTGGTTGCTTTCCAGAAAATAAGATTAACCTTCAAAATATTTTTTTTTCTTTACTCGTTGATTTAAATAATTATAAGCAATAATATATCTGTTTTATTCATAGCATTTTATTACAACTTTAACGACACATTTGAAGGGGTAATTTTTTGACAAGAAACACTGTTTAAAGCACTATTATACATTTCAACAATTTTTTTTAAAGGCAGGTTTTAAATATTTTTATGTGTTATTTTGTTTTTTATTGATGACTTAAACAACTATCAAGTTTCACAATGGGGCCGTTCATAAATGACGTCACGCTTTTTTCCCATATATTTGACCCCCTACCCCCTTTGTCACAATATGTCACACTTCAGCGGACCCCTTCCCCCCTTTTGTCACGCGTCACGCTATGTTGCATAATGCATGATGTTACAATTTCTTGTTACCCCCTCCCCTCCCCTTGTCACACTTTGTCACAATTTCACGAAACCCCCTCCCCCTTCGAAGCGTGACATCATTTATGAATGATCCCTATGTAAATAAAAAATATTAACAACTTCCTTTTTTTCATTCTCAACAGAAACATTTTTTACAGGTACCAACATTACGAAATAAATATGTTGTCTGTTTTAAAATGCTTTAACAGTAATGTTCGGGAAAATAATTCTATTATAATGAAAATTTCATAAAAATTTATTTATTTTTGATGTGTTAAAATTACTATTTCAAAAAAAAAAAAAAAAAAAACGATCCCAGTTTTTAGAAATTTGAAACTTCCCGATATTGCTTTAAATTCTCGGTGGGGGGGGGGGGCGGTTTTTCCGGAAATAAAGTAGGCGTTTAGACATCCTTGCAAAGCTAATTGTAACTTTAATTTAACTAAAAACGGTTTCAACTTTAATGTAAAGTTAAGTAAAAAACATGTCCATTAAATGTGATAACGCACGCCTCCCCAAAAGCTGTGGACCCTCCCTCTCCAAGGCGTAACAAAGTCAGGTCCCCCCCCCCCCCCACACACAAAAAAAGGATGCGAGCTCCAGTGGTGGTGGGCATTGTGCAAACCGCACGCCATTGAAGTTTTTAAGGGGATTGTTTTAGGTGTCTTTGCTTCTTTTAAGGGGTGGGGAAGGCTTCTTTTTTTCAGGGGTGAACAATTGGGGGTTAAGTATATATTTATTAGGGGTGCCCTTTGGGGTCATGGCACAGATTGCTCCATTAAAATTTTTATAGGGGTCGTTTTGGCTTTGTTGAATTTTGAAGGGAACATCGTTTTGGGGGATGCACCATCCTCTTGGAGCGGAAATGGTATATACATAAATATAGTATATATCAAGGGCGAACACGAAAGGAAGGAGGGGGACATGTTGCCGATTGCTCCATAGAAAATTTTAAGGGGTTGTTTACGAAGGGTGAAGGTGAGCCGAATTTTGAGAGGGGTCATCGTTTAGGGGGAGTGCACCGCAAAGGCCGTATCCAGACAGGGGCTCTCGGGCCTGCCTGCCTACGAAATCCCGATTTTTTTTTCAATTTAGCATATATTCTTAACTTCTGAAACTTGCTTTGACATATATATGTGTGTCGAAGTCAGGTGCCCCTCCCCCCGAAAAAAATTTCTGGGTACGCACCCTCGCTCATAGTGGAATGTTGAACGATCACCCTAGGGAAAGTTCATAAATGATGTCACGCTTTTCTCCCATATATCTGGCCCCCTCCTCCCTTTGGCACAAAGTGTCGCACCTCAAAGGACCCTCCCTACCCCCCTTTGTCACAAATATCGCTTTGTTGCATAAGCATGATGTCACACTTTGTTACCCCCTCCCCAGCCCTTGCCACACTTTGGCACAGTTTCACGAACCCCCCTCCCCCCTCGAAGAAGCGTGACATCATTTATGAATGATCCCATCCTCTATATGTATATATATAGGGTGATCATTCCCTCGATGAGCGTTGTATATATATATATATATACAGTGGCGCTCCTATCATGAATGCCACCTGCCGGGGAGGTAATTTGTAATTTGTGGGACACAACCCCTTTACACGCAAAAAAAAAAAAAAACTCCACATTTGTTGTGTTGTATAAACTTATAGTTTATATATTTTCAATCGTGCAAAAAAGAATCTTAAGAAATTCAATTTTATTTATTTGTGCAAATTTTAGTTCACTACATTTATTTGCAGTTATAATGCGTTGAAATAGCATTAGGTGCCACCTTCAACATTCAACAAAAGGGTCCCCCGCGTAGTGACGCCACTGATATGTATATATATATATATATATATATGTTTTTAGATTGGGTTTTTATGGGATCCTTTTCTAGGAGTTTAGGGATCATTCCAAATGATGTCACGCTTCGGGGGGGGGGGGTCGTGAAATTGGGACAAGGGGACGGGAGGGGGTAAAAATAAGTGGGATATCATGCTTATGCAACATAGCCTAGCATACGGGACAAAGGGGGGAGGGGTATGTTGAAGTGTGACATTTTGTGACAAAGGGGGGGAGGGGGTCAAATACATGGGAAAAAAGCGTGACATCATTTATGGACGGCCCCTTAGCAGAATTTTGAAAAAGGTCATCGCTCATAGGTGCGGGCGCCATTGCTCTGGGGAGGGGAGGGGAGGGGGCATCGCCTCAATATATTTATATATAAAAAAGCATTGTGTGTGTGTGTGGTGTGTTGGAAACCGCTCAAAAACATTTACATTCCTGAAGTTTATGAACTAACTGATTCCAGATTATTAAGAGTATAAATAATGAAGTACAGCAAGCGTTAGATAAAAGAAACGACGTGCGGAGTTCAAAAATCGGGTGCCCAACAGACCCGTTGTGTTAGGGGGATCAATTGCACCTCCCCCCTCACTTGGAAAATAATTTAATGTATTTCTTCGTATGTACATGTATTTTGTGTTTTTTTAATGCAACGTACAATGAGTTTTTACTTCCCTCCATTTAAGAGGGTCGGGGGGGAAGGGAGTGCCCCCTGGCCCCGACATTTTCCTCGCATTCATTATGGCACGAATACCAGCTGACCGTCTGCTACCCCTCTTTTAATCCTAAATTATCTAGTCACTAGCTAATTACAGTGATTTTTTACGAAAGCAAAAAATGCATTAAATAAGATACTAAAATAACCTTCTGATTATATGTTTAACTTATAATAAAATGCAATAAAATATTGCAAATAATAATTTCAATTGTTGGAACAACGAGAGACTAATGCGTGCCCGAACCGCCTGGCCGCTGCCGCCAAATCGAGCTGATTTTCCGCTACCTTTCTCCGAATACTCGGGGTCAAACGAAATTTCTCTTTCCCTACTTGATCAAACGGCAAGACATTTTACTCTAGCGCCATCTGACGGCGGTGGAAAAATCGCGCCATGTTTTCGGCCCGTTCCCCGCTTAGTTGAGGCTCCTTCCTTTTAGACTCCCTGGTTAAAAATCATCCCTTAGCTTATAAATGAAACAACCGTACAGCGCGCCAAACCATTTGTTGTTTTCTTTTTCTCACTTGCTTTGCTTTATCGTTTGCTGTTATTCCTTTCGTTATCATTCTACTAGCTGGTTCACTATATTTATTTAAAAAACTGCTGTTTTCATAGCAAAATGTCCTTCAAAGGGAAAACTATTCACTCGAAAGAGAGGAATTTAATAAATAATGTAATGTAACAATTAAGCGGATCAAAAAAGAAGCTATCGAAACAGATGGACATTTAGCTACTCCGGGGTAGCATCGAAAGCGTCCAGATGCTAGAAACGCGATATTAAGATAGTTTTGATATATGCGTTCTTCGAAAAGTAGTGAACGAATTTTATGCTGCTAAAAAAAAATTCCATCTTTATCCCGTTTGTTTCCCGTGGTACAAGGAGCGATTAATTTCCCATGGAAAAGCGGAACTCTTTGGAAATACCTTCGCATTGCAGGTTTCAAGTATAAACGTTGCAAAAACCAAAGGCGGATCCTAGTTGAACGATCACACATTGTAGCATGGAGATTTCGTTTTCTGAGAGAAAGGAAAAAAATTCGACAAGAGAAAATAGATGAAACGTGGCTGGACAGCAATCTTTCTTTCCAAAAATGTTGCATGGATGAAAAAATTGGGGCTGCTGTCAAAGACAGCGCAGGCTATCGTCTGATTGTGGTTCATGCTGGAAGCGAATCTGGTTTTATTCCAAACGCCGGATTGATATTTAAAGCTGAATGTGCTTCTGGAGACTATCACGGGCAGATAAACTTCGATAATTTAAAAAAATGGATTGTTAAAAATTTGCTACCAAATATTCCACAGAACTCAGTCATTGTTATGGATAATGCGGCTTACCACACAAAAGTTCAAGATCCCGTATCCACGAAAAGTTCTACGAAGGATAAAATGTGTGCCTGGCTGGAGAAAAAGCAGATTCAGCATGATAAAAAAATGCGAAAATTTCAATTAATTGAACTTATCTCAGCGAATGCACCTTGCGAAAAAAAATATTCCATTGATGAAGTTTTAAAAGAAAAAGGACATGATGTCTTAAGACTTCCCCCATACCATTTTGACTTAAATCCAATAGAATTTATTTGGGCGGATATAAAACGATTCGTAAGGCATTCGAAAGGCATTGCAAACACATAGAACACGTTGAAAATAATTATTGGGAGATTGGCGGTGTTGTCGAGGTAGTTGTTGAAAATATTCGTTTCACCATTGGTTCTGATTCCGACACGGAGAGCAATTCAAGTATTGATACTGATAGTTCTGACGAAGAACCTTAACTTTACTTGTTTTTTTTAAAGTCATATGCCTGAAACTCCTTTTTCGTTTTCGGTGCAAAATTTTTATTGATTAATTTTATCAAAACTAAAAATATGATGTTTTCAATCAGTTCAGGTAAATATTTAATAATACTTATTCCATTATAATTTAGACATTGAAAACAAAATATTTGAAAACTACTATTTCTATTCATAAAATAATTTAAATCTGTATTCTACAGTATTATCATGTAAAAATATAGCATATTCATCTTGGGGACCGTTCATAACTGATGTCATACTTTTTTTAATATATCTGACCCCCCCCCCCCCTTTGTCACATGTCATGCTATATTACATAAGCATAAAATAGGTTTAATTTGCTGATTTTAAGTTTTTATAGAAATCAAAATGTATGATGTCATACTTCTTGTTACCCCCTCCCCTCGTCACAAATTGTCACACTTTCTTGAACCGCCCTCCCCCCTCCTTGAAGCGTGACATCATTTATGGATGATTCCTTATTAAAAATTAATTTCAGTTTTTAAAATCTATTAAAAGTAACATTAATATTGCATTGTTACCGCTCTAACAACAAATCAAAATATATATTTTTTAATTTGCTATTCTAGCTAACATTTGTTCAGCACTGTTTCACAGAAAATGTGCTGGATTACCTTCAAAATGAAACTAGAAGGATGTATAAAAAATAAGTTAACTTTGTGCAAATAAACTGCAAAAAATAATTTCACGTTATTTTAAAGCACAAATGTGCTTAAAAATAACGAGAAATTATTTTTTATTATAGAAGGATGTATTTAAATAGCAGGTGGCTCAGCATAAAAAGAGTCATTATGCACATTGTTTAGCATCAAAATATTGCTAATGAGCTTCTAATAGAAACGAAATATATCTTCATTCAAAAATGTAAATATTATAACGGGATATTATTAAACTTACGCAACATGTACTTAAAATCAAACAGACATTTTTTGCAACTACTGCTACTTTTAAATTATGTCGAACTAAAATAATTTTGTATCTATAAAAAAAAGATAACGATTTCCAACTGGCAAACTTTCTCGAAATTTACTAACATTCTCCTACCTAAAAATGCGAAATACTATCGTCCGATGCCACGTGACGAAGGCGGGCCGAAGTGCCATCTCGTTGTGAACGGACTATACTCAACCCCTGAACAGAACTTCCGACATCACAAAAAACTATATCCAAGACAGCACCATGCCTAGTCCCCTGGGTAACAACTTGATCCAAAAAACAGTCACCAATCACTTTCAGAAAATCTTCTTCCCTACCATTGCTAGCGTAAAAACTATTCCAGTCTATGCCCGGGAAATTGAAATCCCCCATCAGGATGACCGAGCCCTTACCAGACATGTCCCTAATAACACTATACATCTCCTCGTCTTGATCTTGACTAACATTAGGCGGCCTGTAAACATTCCCCAAATGTTACTTCTTACCCTTATTGCGCATCAACTCCACCCAGACCATTTCAATATCCTTAGGCTTATTATTAATGATCAATTCATTGCAAATAAAAGTGTACTTAATATAGAATAAAACCCCTCCACCTTTCTTGCCCAGCCTGTCTTGCCTAAACAAATTATATCCAGCAATGCTCACTAAATTCTTGTCATCATCAGTAACCCATGTTACCGTAATTCCAACAATATCCAACTCCTCACCTGCGATAACACTTTTTAACTCATCCATCTTATTCCTGATACTGCGAGCATTAGTATATAGAATCCTGAGCATGCCCATTTTGCTTGTCTTAAACATTTTATGATGCCTCAAATCACTACTATTAAAGTAACTATTTCTTAAAATTTTACCCTCATTTTCAAGACCTCCAGAACAGAAGTCAACACCATGACATTCTCCAATCCAGAACGTTACATTGTTTGATTGAACACGATATCTTTTCGTAATATGTGATTAGAACGTAATTTTATGTTATTAGTAGACATTTCAGTTATGTTTTCCCTTATTTTAAAACTTTTATTTATTAGTTTATTTTTTGTTTTTTCGAATCCACTTTTAACGCAAAAGGTTTGAATTTCCGTGCAATAAACAGTTATGTAGTTCCGCGAAAAATGTTTCACGCTCTAGTTTAAATAAAGTAGATTTCATAGTCTTTCCTCGAGCGGGAGAAGTAATTCAAACCGATTCAACGAAACGCATATTCAGCAATTCAATGATGCAGTGACGCAAAGGAGCTGGAATTGCTAGGAGTCCAACGTTCGTGAATTCTCCACATAAATAAGAGAAACTGATGTGAATACAATAGCGTAATTCTATATACAGCTGCACGAGGAAACGACAATGACAGGAGGCCTTCCACTTGGCATTTCGAAGTCGGGTTCAACGCAGTTTGCTCCTTTTGTCAGAACACTGAACACCAGACGGTTAAAAAGTGTAACAAAGAAACGCTTCTAGAAAGGGTGACGACTTCATTAGAAAGTGCACAATACAGATAAACTCACACAATTTTTCTATTTAAAAAAAAAAATTGTTTTCCCATTTCTTCAAGATGCTGATAATTATGCATAATTTTCAGTTTTCGTTTTTATAACATTTACTATTTTCAAATTCATACTTCAATTTGTAAGTTGGATCTTAAAACCTCAAAAGTATTACACACACACACACACAACACGCATACACACAATGAATATGTCAACACTACACGGTCGAAATTTTTGGTAAATACAGATAACATTCCTCCTGAATAGATTGAATCATTTTTATTAGATTGTCTCACTTTTTTAATAATTTACTATGATTTTTCGCAGTATAAAGAGCGACAGCTGACTCTTGTGCTATTTTCATATACAAAAAATTATTACAAGAAAGCTAATTTTATATTTTTTCCCTTTCAAAACTGGCGTCTTCTGAAAACTTTCTAAAAGTCGATTCTTCAAAATTACTTAATCTTGTTATTCTTGGTGAGAGTGGTTTATTTTTAGTATTATTTATTACTACAGTATTACAGTTTCTTGCGCACCAGAAACGTGTGATGCATGTCATAAGTAAGGAGGAGATCAGGCTCATAATTTGAGCGATTGGGGGAGGGGGTCTATTCCCCCCCCCCCGTCGACTTCTAGAAATGCAGTGTAGTTATACATGTGTTTATGTATTTCATTGTTTTTTAACTATAGTATGCATTGGTATATATCCTTTTCCCCCTCCTCCCGGGTAAATTTTGAAATGACGAGCCTGGTGATGGTTTTTCTTGTGCAGAGTATATTTCAAACAAATATCAGAGTATATTTCAAATTTGTGCAGAGTATATTTCAAATACTACTTGTACTATGGCGCCTATGGGCAAAACTTTAGTTCGTTCACTCTACACTTTTCACTTTGTTCCCCATAAAGGGGCTTTGAAGAGTAAAAATGAACCGTGGAAAATTGTAGTTCTATTGAAACAAAATCGAAACAAGCTAAGTATATATTAACAATAGTAAACAGGACAACAATTTTCTAGTGATGGCAAATGAATGAATTAGAAAATGGGGCTGCTGCTTCTTTAACTAATACATTCATAGCGTCTGGCTAAGGGATTCATAGTATTTTGTAAAGAAATGAATAAAATTTTGTTATTCGTTGCTCTTGCTTAAAATATTAGGAAAAAATCAGTACTATTTTATAAATTTTAAGGACAGAAGTTAGAAAATTAAGCAGTACTTACTTTTTTACCATTTGCTTAACTTTAATTTTTTCACAATTTAAAGTCCACTCCGACCATAATCAACTCCGATGATTTTTTTCTCGTGTAAAATCTGAACCTGTTAATGCTGTTCATTGTACAAAGGAGGTAAGCCTCTAATTGGCGTCGATAAAAAATTGAAATATTTAAAAATAACTTAATTAGGCACCCCCTCCCTTGTTTTGGTGGTTATCTTTTCTCTCTAAACATTACCATAGTCCTATGAGACATCCTTTATATTCTATAACTAAGACCATTAAAGCCTTTTGTATGATTTTTCAAGTTCAGAAATTCATTTTTTACTTTATGGTTGGTTAACAGCTTCCGAAAAATGCTAAAAGCTAAGTTTTATATTTAAACTCTTAAAATATGTTTTAAAACATATCAAACTAAGGCTTTTACAAAATTTAAAACAAGTTTTCAATCGGCACTGGATAATTATTTTACCATAAGTAAGAATACCATTAAAAATTATATAATCTGCGAGAAAAGTTTCAGGAAAAATCATTTGACTTGGTATCCATTGAGTTGAGGATACCAAGAATCCGGTTAAATGAAAACTGGATGAGTGTTACATGATTATTTTTTAGATTATCCATCCCAAACAAAAAAATACATACTCTTCAACAAAAGTTGTATCTTTCCTCGTTAATTGTATATTTGCCGAAGGTGTTGTCAGTTGCCACTCAAAGGTCTTCCAAAAAATAAAAATAATAATAAATAAAACTCGTTTGGAAGTTGTCAAAGGCAAAGAATCGAGTTTTTTTTTCTTTTTTAATAAGGATAAATTCTTTCAACGTTCTGTAACATTATTATCTATTTATTTTCGCTTTCTTTGTTGTTCAATCAAAGTCAAAACTAGAGGGGGAAATACTTCGTTTATTTTTGGCTTTATTCTATCATTAATTTCTCTAAATAAACACGGCACATTCAAAATCAAACAGCATCAAAATCTGCAGAAACATTTTTATTTTTAATTATGTTTACTGTATATGTTTTCTTAGAATGGATGACGTTTTTATTATATGTTTTACAAATTTGAAGACCGATTATGAAGAAATGTTATCGCCAAGTATCAGACTCTAGCCAAAAAAAAGAAAGAAAGAAAAACACGATCAAAATACAAGTCAAGGTTCAATTCATTTTTTATCTATTCATTTATAATATACTAACATAGATAAGTATAAAAGTACGTTTAAAAGAATTAATTTTAAGGTTGTTGCCTGTTAGTAAAAAATGAATGTAAGAAAAAGAAGACAAATAAGTCGTTCAATCGACTAACTCCACCTTTTTAAATAAACTTCACCATTTCTACTTTAAAAGTGTTAGATTGACGTGTAGAGAGAGAGAGAATATGAGTTCATCATGTACTTCGCTAAAACTTTATTATAATTCACATAATCTCCCTCTACACGTCAATTGAACACGTTAGAGGGGAAATAACGACGTTTTTTTAAAGTAAAGTTTTGTGCAGTGAGCGGCTCAAATAAAGGACAAGTCTTTGTTTTTTTTATCGTATTTTATGAACAAATTATTATAAAGATCAACGGATAAGGAAAATTTTTCTTTCTTGCAAATTCTCAATTAAATGTCGAATGGTAATTTATATACATCTAAGGACTTATGTAAGACCACACCCCCTCCTTCCCACGGAGAAAATTCTGGTTACGTCACTCATGGCTGCCTGCGATGCGGCTGTCCAAACGGGCGAAAAAGTGCGTGCAAGCAGAACTTACATTTTCTGCCACTTCAGTCAATTGGCGCTGTTAGCATGTACTTAAATGCGAGGATTTAAAGGTCTAACCATAGCAATATCATCGCGTAAAAGGCTTGAATTTCAAGACAGATAAACATTTAAGTGTTGAGGGTAAAAATAACTATCAAAATACGTTGCAGGGTTATTTATTTGCCATTAAAACGTTTTTAATACAGAGGAAAATATAAAAAGATCGTTTTTATTTGTAGTAACACATGCAGACTTTGAAGCTGCTCGTTAAGATACAACTTTCTTACATACGTATACTTTTATATATAATGAACAGAGAGAAAATTTTCTTCGCAATTGGCTGATCATATTATGCTTTCAGATTTATTTTTTATTTTGAACGACAATAACTGCGCACAATTTTATGAAATACATTTATCCCCTCATATTCCGTAGTACAAATAAATATAAATTGGCTAACATGTTTTTTAAAGTATTGAATAGTCTTTAAATGGTTATTAGTTACTTTATTATTAAGCAATTTTCAATACATTCATGTTAATACTATTAAATAACAGCTATTAAAAGAAAAATGACATAGGTTATGATTAATAAAGTTATTTTAAATATATGTGTTAATTGAAGTATTTCAATTCCATTTATTCTAAATTTAAGTATTTCAGGAAAATGGAACAGTTAGGTTGTGAAGTCATTTAACAAATAAAGACTAGTTGAATAATTATGCAATTAAGTAAATGATTAATCCAACATTTTTTTATTGTTATTGACAGACTAATAGCATAATACTAATAACTAATATTGCATTGTATAGTATAGCTGACTTCAGTTAACTTCAACAGATGGATTATCCTATAAGAGTGGCAACTTTTTTTTTTTTTTGCTGGTCTCATCTAAAGCAATTACATTAGTTAAATATTTAAAATAAAATCCTAAAATATTAAGTAAGAAAGGTCAAAGATTAGGCCTTTGTAAAAGAAAACGCTTCAATGAAATGAACAATCAAGGGGAAATATTACAATTAAGTACAAAAAATGAGAAATTAAAAATAATTACTTAAAGCGCTTCGTCATATGCAGTTCAGATTTATCTAGATTATTTTTAAAACTTGTAACTGACAATACATGGGTGCCAACCCCCTAAGCAAGATGGTGCATACTAATAGGTACGTTAATTAAAAGGAACCCCTTTATCAATGCGTAAAGATTTGACTTCAAAAATGTAAGTACTCCAAGTGGGTGTAAATCACTCGAATTACTTGGGGATCATTCATAAATGATGCCACGCTTCGAGGGGGGAGGGGGGTTCGTGAAATTGTGACTAAGTGTGACAATGGGTGGGGAGGGGGTAACAAGAAGTGTGACATCATGCATTATGCAACATAGCGTGACGCGTGACAAAGGGGGGAGGGGGGTCCGCTGAAGTGTGACATATTGTGACAAAGGGGGGAGGGGGTCAAATATATGGGAAAAAAGCGTGACGTCATTTATGAACGGCCTCTTGCATCCAGATGCATACAACTATATTCATTGATAAAAGGATTCCTCTTGTCCCGAAATATGTTTTCTGAAGTTTGGGCTATAATGACGTTTGTTTTCTTATTAATAATCTGAAGTACAAATAAATAAAACCAATGCATAAATAAATAAAACCAGTAAAGTTCGAGACAAAAGGGGAAAATGCAAATGTCAGCCCTCACTGGTTAAAAATATCATCTAAAGCATCAAACTCATGATTTCTATTTGTACAGTAATTGAATAGGTGACATGGGTGGAGTGAAAAAACAATTAAAATACTATATGCATATAAACGAAACGTGAATTTAGTAAATCCCTAAAATTATAAAATGTATGCATTCACTAATTCAATGCTTAGAAAAAACACTCCATTGCTTTCTGTCGTTTTTATTTCATTTACGATGAAAAATTTCTTTAAAATAAATATATATATGTTAGACACAATTAAACATCGGGAGACGTATTTCCGATCAGTAATGCATAAACTAAATATTTACCAAAAATAAATCTTAATGATGCATGCTGCAAACCCGACAAAAACAATGCTTTCGTAATGTATTTCCATACAAAACTAGTACATGCTTGCAGCGCACCAGTGAGGAAAAAAATAACTACCGTTTGAACGCTTTTTCCTTTGTTCTGGCGCCGCGTCTGGACAGCCGCTATATGATCGCAGGCAGCCATGCGTCACTGCACATAAAATAGTTTGATAGAGATGCATTACACATTGATATTTCATTAGTTTGTATGATCATAAAACTGCGCACGTATTTTATTCACAACACAAGAAAACATTTTATCAATTTACGTGAAATTTTATAAATATTAAAAATTCAAAGTAGTGAATCAAATTATATTTACTGATGTTGTTGGAAATTGTAAAGACACTGATGAACCACATGTCTAAAATAATTATTTCAGTAGCTAGTTTTGACAGTTTTCAGAATGTCAGTATTTAATTGATAAATAATTTTATTTTAGTAACGATATGCTTGAAAAACAAGAAAGAATGATATTTAACTGTTGCAAATTGGCATGTGTTTATTTTCACGTTTTTATCCCAATTTTCTTATACTGTTAAATGCGTAGTAACCAAGGGAATGTTTGAAGTATAGGTTTCAGTAGACACGCTCCTCCAATGTATAACCAGCTGTTGTATGTATAATTCTGTGGAAATGCTGGTATTTTCCAGACATTTTATGTTTTTGAATTTCTTCATTCTAATTCAAAAATTCCTTGTTTTAAGAGGATAATTCTTAAATTTAGATAGCGTGCCCAATGATTGATTTACGTAAATAAATTGAAATATGAAATCAAATTGTGATCAATCATTGAAATGATTTACGTGAAAAAATTAAAATATGAAATCAAATTGTGATCAATCACTGAAATGATTTACGTAAAAAAATAAGTTATGAAATCGAATTGGGATCAATCATTGAAATGATTTAAGTAAAAAAAAATAAAATATGAAATCAAATTGTGATGAACCATTGAAATAAGGGACGTTGTTCTTCACAATTTTCGATAGGCATTAACAAAACGTTCGTAACAAAATATATTTTTTAATGTCTTAGGAAAACTTTTATCCCTTCTAAATAGCATGTAATGGTTTGTAAAGATATTACTTTTAGATAAGAATGATAAAAATGAAAAGAAAACTTTTTATACACATAACACATATAGTGTACATACATGATCAAAAAGTAAATAAATAAACAAATATTAGTCTACTGGATTAAAATCTGTTGCAAAAGTACCAGATTCGAGCGTCGAAATTCAAAATATTCCGAGTACTTTGAATTTCATATTAGAGGAAATTACCTCAAACAATTTTATTTTTGAATTAAGTGGTTATTGTGATCCACATATATTACTTTTACTTTTGATTTTTCCGCATGGTTTGACCATGATTCAAAAGTTCTTAAAAACGCTTCAAACATTAATTGAACGAATTTTACATTTTTACTTACTGATTTTAAATGTTAGATTTCATTATTGACTGTAAGTAAAAAGGTTTGTTAAAAAATATTTTTTTAAGTTAAAGTTTGCTCTAAAATAATTTTAAAGTAATTTCAAAAAAATAATTTTAAAACCACAGTGTTTAAATCAAAATAAATAATAAGTTCAGCAATATTATATGATAATCTTAAGTAAAAATAAAACAGCCAAAAAATTTTGATTATGTTTAAACTTGCTAACCAAATCAGTTTTATTGCTAGTCGTCCTTCTCGTGAACATACTCTTTTGAAAACTGTTTATAGGTACAGAAGTAATCCTTTGCATTTTAAAAGTATTTTATAGAAGCAACATGTACATTGAAGACCCACTGGAACGCCCTGCATTATCCCGTTTTATACTTATTATGCTACATAATATACTTTAACTTTACGTCAGCAGACTTCATTTCGAGATTTGTATCTAAAGCCTAGCAAATACGAAATTAAGTTCTAAATTAAGACTTTCATGAAACAAAGTAAATGTTATGCATTTACTGGTAACGTTTGATATGTTCGACATTCCAGGATTCTCTAGATATTTAAATTTTAGATTTTCTTGGAATATTCTAAACGGATTATAATCATGTATACTACCCACACAAGCCCAGACTGGCACATTATAGAGTAAGTGGGCTAAAACGCAGTGATATACCGGGGTGGTTATAATTAAACTTCCTTTATTCAGGACATCCTACAGCTAAAACCGTTCAACGGATTGACACCAAAATTGGTATGTGGACTATACAAGAGATGCTCTCAAGGAATTATGAAGAAAAAAAAGTTCTAAAAATGGCCGCTAGGGGCGCGGTTTAGCCCCAGGGTTTTAACGTAGGAAATGACCAGTACGGCATGAAAATAATAATATTAACATTTATGAAAGGATAAAACTTCATTTCATCAACTTTATCTATTTATTTATTTTTTTTGCCACACAGATGAACTGATATAGCTTGCTTTACTTTCATTTTAAATGGCAAGATATATGGACGGAAAAAAGTACAATAAATGTTGATATTATTATTTATATTCTTTATTGGTCATTTCCTACGGGAAAACCATGTTAAGAGGCTAAAAAGCGCCCCTAGCGGCCATTTTTAGAATTATTTTTCTATATGATTCCTTGAGCGCATCTCTTGTATAGTCCACATACCAATTTTGGTGTCAATCCGTTGAACGGTTTTAGCTGTGGGATGCCCTGAATAGGGGAAGTTTAATTATAACCACCCTGTATTTCAATGAGCATTAAGTTGAAGGTGTCTACGACGAGTTTCCGGCATTATACGATTCACAAAACACTTTAAGTTGGTTTCACACTGGGAACAGCACGACGAAAATTCCGACCATGTCAGTATATGCGGTGTCGCTCTGCTTTCAATACTACATTTTTGCACGCAGTTTCGCAGGTTAAAAGAACGGAAATTTCATCGTTGTTGCTTCCGGTTTGAAGCGAGCATTATGGAGGCTAAACACTTACTTGATTCCCAAACACTCCGACAGCACAGGCCCTTGAAACTTCTTCAGCGCTGAACCAAACTCCAGCCAACTGAGATGGAATGCCCAGAATGAAGACTTGAGATACGGCCACAATTGTCTGGCCAAACATGGTTATAGGAAAGCGACCTGGAGCTAAACTTGCACATTTTACCCAAGAACCTGAAATAAGATGTAACATTACGCACCGTATAACCTTTATAAAATCATATTACACAATTATTCTGAGCTAAATATTGACATAATTGAAGTAAAATGACTCAGTACAAAGTTTGAGAAATATGCTTAAATTCATAATGGAGTTGTCAATGCATAATTAATTGTTTTGAACATTTTTGAAGTAAACAACTCGATTATTCTCGTAATGCCGCTTTTTTTTCTCTTTGACAAAAACTTTAGTAAACAGTAATATTTATTTACTCTCAGAAACGCTTGCTCAAATGTCGCGAAACAGTCGTCGTATTTGACGAAATGACTTCGTGAAAAATGCTCCGAGTAAACATTTCGTCAAGTTGATGAAATTTGTGTAGGAACATTTTTAAGTCACGTGATCGCGCGAGGAAAGAATTTTTGTAAATGAAGAAATTTTCTTGACGATTGAAGAATTGTCGAAAGTGAGAGTTCTATTTCTGAAAGTGTACGTCGTTTATACATCTAAATCAACTTTTAAGTTCAGTAGGTTTCTCATTTTAATTTTTGAACAAAACAAAAGTTTAGATAATCACATTTCAATCAGACATTTCAAAAAGGTTTAGAAGGTATTTCTCAACAGTCTCACAACAATGGAAATCCTTCGAGACTCCTTAAGTTTATGAAACAGTAATATCCATATCCAGTATTTATTTCAATAACTTACTCGATTCGTCTGTCTTCTTATTAGCCGAAGACGCAGTTAAAGTATAAAGGAAATCGATATTTTCTAGAATGATAGCTGAGAAACAGTTTTTTCAATGTTAATATTATTTCTGGTACTTTTTCTCACACAGGCAAAACTCACTTTTGAGGCACATGTAATTGAAATCCTTATTCTAATATTTTTGAAGAAGTCATATTTTTACCCTTTTTCTGCACAACCCCAAGCTCATTTCAGGCAATTTAAAAACTTAAAAATTTGAGACTCCTTCTGGAATGACAAATTTTAGTGTGTTAAGAAAGAACAAGCAATGTCTACGGGGGGGGGGGGGGGATTAGTTATAGCTTTTATTCATAATTTTAAGAAGTGTGCTAAAAAGGTTAAATGTATTAGCTGAACATGTATATTTCATTGATTCATCTTTGTCATTGATCATTGTCGCATAGACTCTTTGAAAAGGCTCAGCATGATTTCCATGAAAAGCTTGTCTGAATCGTACACCACGACAGAGCAAGAATAATAATCCAAGTTTTTAAAATTACTGCTTTAAAAATACTAAGCTACTTTGAGTATTACACATTTTCTCAATTGCAATTTAAAAAAATTAACTAAATTACAGACGCGCGTATTTTATTAATTTTATGATACGTGCCAAAATCTCTAATATAATAGTTATTTTATTAAGTTCATTTTATTTTTTACGAAATAATGTGGTCTTTTAATTGCTATAAAAGGCAAAGTTAAAGGGTGAAAACGCATTTTCAAGTTTTGGTATTTTGGTTGCAACCTAAACGATTGAGAACCCTGTACATGAAATAAGTTGTAAACCTTTGCGCCACAGTAAAAAGTATATTTTATAAAAAGTAAATTAACAACATTATATAAAAAGTAAATTAACAACGTGTACTACGCACAAATTTTTCAAAACATTGCAGACATCAGTGGCGGATCCAGAAAAAAATTCTGAAGGGGGCACAATGTGGCTGACGTGCGTGGTTTTAACTTAAAAACAAAATAGAGGGGGGGGGGGGGGACACAACTTTAGAAACTGTGATCCGTTTTTATTTCCAAATATAATTTAATCAATTATTTAATTAAACTTCATTGATTTATTAAATTTAAATTATCAATAAAATTTTAATTAATTATTCCCTAATTAAATTAAAAAATCACATTTTTTTTAAAAACTGGACATATATTACAAAGGAATAAATACTGTGAAAGCACTTATTTTCTCGAGCACTTTTCTTTAAACTTTTGGTTTTGTTCATATAAAATTCGCGAAATTTTCAGCTCGCAAAATCACCGATAACTTCATTTTCGCGAAAATTCCGGGGGGGGGGGGGGGTCAAATGGGGTCTTCTTCAAGTCTATTGAAGATTTAACGTGGACGTAAATCAACTGTCTAAGTGATTTGCAGGTGTCTGCTTCTTTATGTCTCAGCAGTTACCCGGTTATCTCAGTTTATCACATAGAATTAAAAGAATAGAAGTCACATAGAATAGAAGTTTTATCGCTCCAGTTTGACATCTGCAAAATAGTTTCTTTTTTCTCGTTTTTATAATAAAGGAAGGAAAAAAAAGTCAATTCTCTCTAGTCCTTACCTAAAGCGTCTGGAGGGGGCCCGAGCCCCAGTGCCCCCCCCCCCCCCCCCGCTGGATCCGCCACTGGCAGACATGTTTCGAAGTTGCATGGAACCTCTTTTTCAGTGCAAAGGAAATGAGCTTGCAGGTGAAAAACAACCAACTGAACCAAAGCGGCCAATGGAAAGCATTTTCAACAGCGAAAGAAAAGGAGATTCTTGTAACTTCGAAACACGTGTCAGCAATCTTTTGTAAAATTTGTACTTGATATACGATGTAACTTGTACATATGTATTTGGCTGAACACGTTCCCCTATAGATCGCTGGGGACCTTCCATTTAAATGGGGATTCGAACTGCTAGGACAGAGTTTTACGAGGAAAATTTTCTAAGTATGCTACACAGTTAAAAAATTAAAGACCTTCTTATCGTTAAATTTAATTTTTTTTTTCAATATTCCTTACCTATGTAATTTGAAAAAAAAATCTTTCTCGAGAATCAATTTTTTAATATTTGTCAGACGATTTTCACGAACGAAAGAGAAAAATTGATCGTACTGGAAATTGTATGTTATTAGCATTCAGAAAAGAAGACTAAAAAAATTTGATTTACTTAACTTACGAAGAAGTAAACTATATTGATTGTAGAAGTCTTTTGACCCTAGTTTTAGAAATTCAGCATCGTAAATCAGGCATTCTAATCATTTATATTTTTAGAATTCAATATTGAAGTAAAAAATAAGACTCATACATCCTACAGGAATGCTACTATTTGGGACCATTTCTAGTATAGGAAAATTTAGTGATTTTACTATTTTGCTTTAACGCATTCTTGTTTCGCTTACTTTGTAATATCTGCATCAGGAGAAGGAAAAAAACCTCTATTTTTTATTTTCTTCTTACTCAATACCACCAACACCTCTCAGATATAGAACTCGCACTTTCGAGGATTCTTCAAGAACATTTCGTCATTTACAACGATTCTTTCCACGCGCAATCACGTAACTTAAAAAGTTACCACACAAATTTCGTCAGTTTGACGAAAGGTTTACTTGGAGCATTTTTCACGAAGCCATTTCGTCGAATACGCCGAAAGTTTCGTGAGATTTGAGCATGTGTTTGAGAGAGAATGTTTAGTGAAAAGTTTTCATCACGTGGGAAACACTGAAAAGTTATTGAATACTATTGATTTTCCAGTCCTTCTGAGCAAGCCTTTTCGCATTGTCATTAAAAGAGCATCTAAAAAAAATTTTGTGTCCAGTTTATTTTGAACACATTCTTTAGTAAAATTTCAGTTTTTAATTTATCTAACCGCACAACAACGTGTCTTCAAATACGGTCAGTTGTTGGGAATTTAAATTTCTGGGTACTGCAGAGGTCCTTCTAAAGAAAAAATTTATATTTATTACAACTATAGAGACAAAGCAGCATTTTGACCTGGTCGTTAAAAAAGTTCTTTATGAAAGTTTCCTTGTATCTTTCTGTATTTTCAAGATATTCAACTGAAGTTTTTTTTATGAGTTGCGATGTGCACTTGGGATTGAAATTATGACAGTTAAAAACTTATCTTTCGTGTACGCGCAGTAAAATAATAACTCCTGCAGCGGTAGGCTGCTCAACTCGACCAACGGGAAGAGTGAAGTGAAGTCATGTTTGTTGATCTCCATTCCTTCCCACTTGCACCAGGGCCGTCTCCGAAGTCAACCGTTTCTCTTTCTTTCGGGCCTGCTTCAAGATTTGATTGCGCAATCCAAGTGATCCCACTTTCTGCAGCGCTTCATCGTTTCACATCGCATTTTTTTGCTCCATACCGACCAAAAGTTCTCAAACTTTCGCTGCCTGTACTTCATTTTGGTACATTTACAACAGAATATTAAACACATAAAACTATTTTGTTTTTTAAAGCAGAAAAATATACTGAAATGTTTTAATCTTATTAGATTGCTGATAGGACTTCAGTTAAAACTTACAGTACTTGGTAGCTTTTATTTTTGGAAGTCATTTTTAACAGTAATTATTCAGTAAAGCAGCAATAATTTGAAAGTTAAAATGCAATACTTTTAAGTGAAGTCATCTTTTTAAAAATTATTCTTAGGAAAACAATAAATAAATAGCTATGGAAATAATTATCAACTTTCATTTCACTTTTCAGCATATTTAATTGATGTTTTCATTGTAAGTGTTCTTTTAAACTATAAATAAATATGTTAAAAGATCTAAATTTATACAAAAAAGTATAAATCTATTTTCAAAATATAAAGTTCATTTTGTTCTTAAATTTTGCAGTAGTAATTTTAAAAATAATTCTTTAGATATTTAAAGTGTTCTACATGACAAAATTTATAACTTTTCAGAACTTTTATATTTTTTTAACATTTTGAAACAAAAGTAAGATTTTAAAATTTACATTGTAATGTAGTAATTCAAACATAACTTGAAATTATTAGCAAATTGAAATAGAAAATATTGTTTCTAGTTTCAGCTAAATTGTAAAATTTCAAGTATTAATTGAATTTACTAAAATTGAAAATTTGTTCACAATTTTTAAAATGATGTTTCATTTTCAAAAAATATACATAACGCATATAGCATTTCAATTTCTTTATTTACAAACATATCAAGTTAGAGAGTAAAATTCATAAATCTAATAATAAGCATACTAACTGGCAGATATAAAAACTTCCCACTTTCCACAAAATTGATTTACATGTAATCACTCTTTTTATAATTTTTCTAATGTCAAGAGTTAGGTATTTGAGTTTCACAGTTTCAACCAACACTATTTTGTAGCATAAAAATTAAAAACAAAACAATTTAAAAAAAGCATTTTTACAAAAAATTGAGCCCCATCAAAAATATACACTTGCATATTATATTTTCAAACATGTAAGATTTAAAATTTTCAGTCTTTATCAGTAAATTTTGCTCCTACAAGTTAAAATTGATGTTATATTTCAATCAGTTGGTAAAAATAGATAGTTTCTTTTTATTGCTCCTAGAATTATAATCATTTTTTGCTTTTGCATAATCATTAAGAAATATATTAGATATTCCTGATAAGCAATACTCAATATGACTTAAAACATAAGTTCCACAATTACATTTAATTAAAAATCCATCCCCATAATTTCCATTTTTTCTATTGCAAGCCGTACTATTAAATTCCTTGGCTCAGGAAATTATAAAAATAACTTCTCGTACTCTTTGCTTATTAGTTTCCGAAAAATTTGGAAAGCATATACTGATACATCTATCAATAATTTTTTGGGAAATTTTAGTGTGCCTCTATCAGTCAGTATAAAAAGTTGATAAATATCTGGGCTCTCGTTAATTCTCCTCAATTGAAATTCTTTAAATTAAACTCTCCATTTTTTTCCGAATGTAAACTTATTAGGCTAAGTATCTTCAATTTTCTCTCTGCTTCCATAACTTGAATACAAGAGACATTATAGTTTTGCCGCGCTCATTTGTCGGTATTGTCCAAACCTAGCCTCCAGAGAATGTCTGAAATTTACCTAATAATACATAGCTTGGACCAAAGGAGTCGAATAAATATTTCACAAGTTCAATTAAAGTCTTTGTAGTAAACCTTAAAGCAAAAAAGGTTTCCTTTGTTAACATGCCACCCCTGCCAGGTAGACCATGCATTTTTCTTTCCTCTTCTTTCATTTGAAACAATTTATCCCATGTTGTCAGCCACATATTAAATTTTTCTAAAAATAGAAAATTGTCATCTTCAAGAGCAGAGATGGGAGTTGAGAAATATTCATTAAAACGTTTGACCTTTGAAGGATGTTTAACATTTACAACCTTCCACCAATTAGATATCTTATTAAAAAATGTTTTGGTTTCTATTACATTTTCACCTAAATTTAAATTTAACTCTAACGCAACAGAATTGGTGTCATGAAACAAATTTAAGGCATACTTAGCATTATGCCTTTCGATTGAATTTGGACAAAGAACTTTATGTGAGAGTTTTGGAGCTATTTTAACAATATTATTTTTCTCTTTCTCATAAAGGAACATGGGATCACTTGCATGACTCATCCTAGCGATTCGCCTGCTTGAAGCAGGCCCGGAAGAAAGGGAGAAAATGTTGACTTCGGAGAGGGCCCTGCTTGCACGCGGTTGCACTTGCTCGCTTGCACGCGTTTGCACTCGCTCGCTCGTACGCGACTGCACCAAATGCTTTCCGATAGTTAACTTGTTTTATAAGTTATGTTATTTCTAGTTATGTTTAACTTGGTTCTAGTCATGTTTATTGTTGAATTAAAGTTTTTGTTACTTAACCTCAAGTGTGTTGCTAGTCACCCGCTAAATCTGGTGTCCCGGACAATTGGAATACTTTTCTGAAATGAACTCCTTCTGTTACACATCAGAAATTTCGCCCGTTTTCCGCTTGAGTTTACTGTAAGAGGTTAGTGACATTTGCTGTGCATTTTTTATTCTCTCGCCGAACTGAACATTGTTTCCTGTTTACTGCTCGCTAAAAAGCAGAAAAATGCCGAATGAGGATGGCATGCAAAAGACTGAAGTCGCACGTGTTGCTCCCTGCATTTTGGAAAGCCAGCGTTCGCTTATGGCTCGCTCAATGTGACAATTCTTTCGCGTTCAGCGGCATAGTGAGCGATGATACAAAATATTCAGCCCTTGTTTCGAACATCGATGCGGAAACTTTATCCCACGTATCGGACATTGCGCTTAATCCTCCAGCTAGTGGAAAATACAAGGCTTTGTGTGACCGGCTTATTGCTGAGTTCGAGGACTCGGAGCAGAAAAAAATTAAAAAATTGTTAATCGATCTGTAACTCGGAGATGAACGGCCCAGCCAGCTTCTTCGGAAAATGAGGGAACGTTCCGGAGTTCAACTTAAAGATGATTTTAAGCAGAGCTCGTGGATATAACGTATGCCTACGCACATCCAGTTTTATCAGCATCCTCCGAACCGCTTGAAAAATTGGCAGGTATAGCAGACAAAGTAGCAGAAATTGTTACCCCTTCATAAGTCTGTGACACATCTGTAGTTCCCGCAGCTTCAAGCCAATCTTCCATTGATGCCCTTGTGTTGAAAGTGGAACAACTTTCTCGTCAGGTAGCTGAATTATCATGCGACCGTGCTTCTCGTGCTTCTAATTATCGCAAGCCTTACTGGCGTCGGAATCGTTCGAGCTCTCGCCATAGGGCAAATAGTACAGACAGAGGTGAGAAAATTTGTTTCTATCACCGACGTTTTGGGGATCGTGCAATAAAGTGCTATGAACCGTGTGAGTTCAACCAAAAAAACGGTACAGTTCAGTCATAGCTGGGATGACTGAAGTCAATCTGAAAGCCAGCCGCTTATTTATGTTCGACCGCAAGACTGGTCAAAAGTTTTTAATTGACTCTGGAAGTGAAATTTCTGTAATCCCACCTTTATCAAATAGTCCCAAAGGTGCCAGTTCTAAGTTTGAATTATTTGCTGCAAACAATACTAAAATTCCGGCTTATGGAATGGCCAGTAAAGAACTGGATCTAGGCCTTCGGAAACCTTTCCGCTGGACATTTGTGATTGCAGATGTGATCTCTCCCATAATTGGAGCTGATTTTCTGTCACATTTCAATTTGGTCATCGATTTAAAAAACAAAAAGCTGATAAACTCGGAAACATCCTTGCACGCTTTTGGATCAATTGGTCATGCAACACAGCCATCAGTTGTTACCATTTGTGTTACTTCAGAGTATGAGAGTATCATTGCCGAATTCCCTGAGATAACAAATCCAGCATTACTGGATAAATCATCCTCCCATGATACTGTACATCATATAATAACACGAGGACCACCCGTCACAGCTAAACTAAGACGTCTACACCCTAGATTGTATGCTGCTGTAAAGGCAGAGTTTGAATTTCTGCTGGAGCAAGGAATCATCCGGCCATCCAAGAGTTCTTGGAGCTCTCCTCTCCATGTTGTACCCAAGCAAGACTCAACAATTCGTCCCGTTGGAGATTACAGGAAGCTTAACTCTGTGACTGAATTCGACAGCTATCCTATTCCTTATCTCCATGATTTTGCACATGCATTGCATGGTAAGGAAATTTTTTCCAAAGTTGATATTTTCAAAACATTTCATCAGATCCCCATCGCAGAAGCTGATATACCAAAAACCGCTGTGACCACTCCGTGGGGCCTATATGAATACAGACATCTATGCTTTGGCCTTGTAAACGCTCCACAAACCTTTATGCGGTTCATGCATGAGGTGCTCAGAGGATTGCCCTTTTGTTACGTGTATGTTGATGACATTTTATACTTTTCAGATAATGAAGTTGAGCATAAGCATAATCTGCGGACCCTCTTTCAGCGTCTAAATACGTATGGCCTTAAGCTGAATTTTTCCAAATGTGCGTTTGGTGTGTCAGAACTTGTATTTCTAGGCCACCTGATCACACCGCAAGGCATTAAGCCACTACCAGAAAAGGTCCAGGCTGTTTTGGAGTATAAGCTGCCGGAATCTATTGCTGCTCTTAGAAGGTTTTTGGGACTTTTAAATTTTTATCGCCGTTTTATACCACATGAGGCACAACATCAATTCCTCTTAAGTCAACTGTTAAAAGGCATCGAAGTAAAAAGCGAGATCGGACTGAGATTACTTGGTCTGCTGAGGCAATGAGGGCTTTCCAGAAATGCAAAGAGGTCTTAGCTGAGGCAACATTGTTTGCCCACCCAGATCCATCAGCTGCCCTCGCTCTGCATGTTGATGCTTCGGATTTTGCTATCGGCGGGGCTCTACATCAGATCGTAGATTCTGAGCTGCAACCTCTTGGGTTTTTCTCACGTCAGCTCAACTCTGCTGAAATGGCATACAGTGCTTACGACCGCGAGCTATTGGCTGCTTACTCATCAATTCGCCACTTCCGACACATGTTGGAGGCTAGGGTATTTAGCCTGTACAGTGACCACAAGCCTTTAACATTTGCTTTCAGTCAAAAATTTGATAAGTGCTCTCCATGACAGATTCGTCAGTTGGATTTCATATCCCAATTCACCACTAATATTCAACACATCCGCGGGATTAACAACATTGCTGCTGACGTAATGTCTCGTATCTCTGCAATACATATACCTAGCACTATTGAGTACAACAGTATTGCAACATCCCAGAAAACTGATCCCGAGCTTGCTAAGTTGTTGGCATCGGATTCCCCTCTACTACTTAGAAGAATCACCCTTCCTGAGTCGGATGTTGAGATAGTGGTTGATCTGTCAACAGGAACAGCGCGCCCTTACATCCCCAAGGAGCAGCGACAATAAGTATTTTCTGCCTTACATAACTTGGCACATCCAGGTATACGTCGCACAGTGCACTTGTTAAAGAAGCGTTTTGTTTGGCCTTCAATTTCAACTGATGTCGCTCACTGGGCGAAGCATTGCGTAGCATGCCAGAAATCAAAGGTTCATCGCCACACACGAGCCTTTAGCATCCTTCCAAGAACCTTTCGGCCGCTTTTATCATGTACATCTAGACATCATTGGACCACTTCCACCATCAAATGGTTTCACGCATTGTCTGACAATGATCGACAGATTTTCCCGGTGGCCAGAGGCTCAACCTTTGAAGGAGGTAACCGCCACTGCAGTTGCTGAAGGTTTTTTTACATGTTGGGTATCCCGTTACGGGGTTCCCTCCATTGTAACAACAGATAAGGGTCGTCAGTTTGAGGCGTCCCTATTCAAAGAGCTTGCCAGTCTCTTAGGTGTGCACAAGACCCGTACAACTGCCTACCACCCTCAATGCAATGGGTTAATTGAGGAGTTTCACCGTCCCCTAAAAAGCGCCCTCAAGTGCTATGCTACAGAGCGTTGGACGGAAGTGCTCCCTTTGCTTTTATTGGGTCTGCGAGCTGCACTGAAAGAGGATATAAAGTGTACCCCTGCCGAAATGGTGTTTGGAACTTCTCCCAGGCTACCAGGAGATTTCTTTAACCCGACGAAACCAGTAGCTGACACAATCGATTTTGTCAATAAACTAAAAGCGCATATGCAGGCACTTCGACCGCTGGCGCCTAAACAGCATGGAAAGCGCAGCATATTCATCCACAAAAGTTTAGCCACTTCCTCACATGTCTTTCTTCGCAGGGACATGGTTAGACGTCCACTTCAGCAACCCTACGATGGCCCATTTAGGGTCATCAGCAGGACAGACAAGGTGTTCACGTTGGATGCGGATGGCAAAGATATCACAGTTTCCGTGTCAAGCCAGCATTTGTGTTGTCTTTACCCGACGATATGGTTGTGCAGCCGTCACCACCAGTACAACCTGAGACTGTGCCACCACCATCGCAGCCTTCAGTGCCAGTCACACGATATGGCAGAAAAGTTCACTTCCCCGATCGATATCGTTGTCACTGGAGGAGGAGTATGCAGCGGTAGGCTGCTCAACTCGACCAACGGGAAGAGTGAAGTGAAGTCACGTTTGTTGATCTCGATTCCTTCCCACTTGCACGCGGTTGCACTTTCTCGCTTGCACGCGTTTGCACTCGCTCGCTCGTACGCGACTGCACCAAATGTTTTCCGATTGTTAACTTGTTTTATAAGTTATGTTATTTCTAGTTATGTTTAACTTGTTTCTAGTCATGTTTATTGTTGAATTAAAGTTTTTGTTACTTAACCTCAAGTGTTTTGCTAGTCACCCGCTAAACTCCTTTGAATGTCCTTAATTAATCAAACTATTCAACACTTTTATTTCAAATTTCAGTATAGTACTTCACTTGGATGCTGTCAAGTTTTCTAAAAGTTTGGTAACGTTTTGTGAAAAACTTTGCGTGTTATAAGACAAAAACTTGTGAAGGAAATCGGAGAAATACCTATATCTATGTGAGTATAAGTACAATTTTTACGAAAATGCACAGAATAATTTTACATGTACATGTTAATAAACTGTTTTCTGAAATTTACTCCTTATTTCTAGCTTTTTACAACGCAGGATCATCCAAAACATTTTTCTCCTTTTTCAATTTGTTGACGGTCCCCTACATACAAGAGCGAATGAATTTTTACTGGAATGTTTAAACATTGTATATTAGAAAATTACCAAATAAGTATAAAACGGGTTTTTGTATCATACTGAATGTTAAGTATGAAATTACGAAAACTGTAGTGCTTCTGTTAATTTAGCCAGGGACTGTAGGTTTAAGCTAATTTTAAAATTACTTTGGTACATAATAATCGCAATAATGTATTTGAAATTGAAAAACTTTAATGTAAAAAAGAGAATTTAAAAGAAATAAATATGTTCTTGTTGCATACATGCAATTTCCTTGAACTTCGTAACATGTGAAACTTTACTGGAGTCGTACGTTGCGTGACTACTACCTTAATGTCTCAGTTTCATGTGATTTTTGGAAACCATTTCCTGTGACTTTTAACTTATGATCTATGTCTTGTTTCTCTCATATCTAATCAAGTCTCATTTAACAATATGAACACATGTGAAAGGGCTGAATTAACAGGAACAATAATCAGGAAAATCATCCACCGAATGTGTCATAGCAACAGAATTATACAAAAAATAACGACACATTCGTTTTGAGTTTCGTACTGTTACAACACAAATGAACATCACTTCAAAATTAGTCAAGGTTATTTTTAAATTCAACGTTCTACTCAAAATTAAAGATGCGATTGAAATAACGATACGGAGTCATTCAACACCACTATGCCTTTAAACTTGGCAGTGGTGTACCTATTGTACCGCAGAAATTCCGACAAACTGCGCAATTAAAGCACATTTTATCGCCGATTCTTGACGTTGTAAGCTAAACCTTTTAGAAAAACACAAAGCGTTTTCTTTAGTTAGATTATAGAGCTTTATTGTTGTTTGTCAAGGACTCAAATTTTATACTTCGCCAAACACTATTCAGAACAGAGGGTGAAAATTAGGTATTCTTACATTTCAGAAACCAAGAATATTAAATTGCAAACAAGCATGGATGAGTTTTAGGTCCAATTTTATTTTATTTTCTTGGAGTTAATTTTGATGCATAAAACTATTATATTCATTGTACAAAATACGGAATGAATTTCTTTAATAATTCATGTGTGAATGAAAGTGCTTAGGTGAGTATGAATGCATGCCCTGGTATTTGGAACTGAAAACCATTTCAAGTATATATCCAAAAAACTCATGATATCATAAATGCTATTATTGCAGTTATGTTTTTAAATAAACTATTAATGAATAACCAACTATTTAACAATATTTTAGTAATATTATTTTGTAAAAATGAATGGAATTCTAAAACACAATCACAAGTACTAAACATTATTCCGTATACCGCATAGCTACATTAGGAAATAGCAAACATGTCAGCAAAACGTAAAAAACTGCTGGAAGCGAAAATGCACGTTTTAAAGACCAGTTTGATGACATTGCACGTGAATCAATAAATGCCGGCAAAACCAATGAAGTATGCGAATGATGACCTACTCCCACTGCTGAATTTATGCTGTCTACTATCACCTCCGCTTGCCAGAGAGGTCACAACTACTTGTGAATCGTGATGTTTTGGGTAAAACTTTTATTTTTGATTACGAAAGATAATACCTTCGGTAAACTTATCGCGTATACGAAATGCAGAATTGGTCTTAGGCAAGTGTCTTCTTAGGACATAGCTTGCAAAGGTATAAAAATACAAATACGATAAACATATATTTAAAAAATGCTCTATTTTTTCTTACATATGCAAAGAAACAAATTTTAGTTATTGGGAAAGTTACTTTTAATTTTAAAAACAATGTAGTTTTTCGTACTATATAGCTTATCACTGTGTCATAAAAGGAGAAGAAGAGAGAGAATGGCAAGTACAATAGGCTTTCTGGGGAGAGGGAAAGGGCTTGGCTCATCACTTATTAGCATTAATTTCCCTATAGCTTATAATCTAACCGATGATATTCCATGATTCGTTTTCATTCAAGTAGCTCTGCTTTAGTGTTTAGCTGTAGAAGTAACACTAAAGCAGAGTTCAACAGGCTTCATGTAGATAATAAATGTTGCTTTCATTGCGCATCGATCCTCTTGCCATTTTAATTTACAATACAAAAAAACCCATTAATTTCTTCCATTTTAATACATTCAAACAGCTGAACCATGTCCTGTAACTCTCCTTTGCTCGAGACAATATATATTAAGATTAAGTTTTAAATCTAGTAATAGCTTCGTATTTGTGTTGAAATGTACGTTTAAGACTTTTTGCTTAAAATAGCTAATTTTTTTAAAAAAATGAGGAAAACAAAATTCTTAGAACTTTACGTAAAGCTGATAACGCTTTCATAACTGAAACTGGAGACTAAATTTCAAAAGTTATAACAAATCAGTTTCTGGATCATCACTAAATGAGTTTTTTCTATTTAATATGGTAGAATTTCCCTTCTCCCCTCTCGCATTGGAAATAACTTTAAGATGTGTCCACAATATAGTTTTATGTATTTATTCAAAGCAGCATTTTTTAGTTTTTTAATGAAACATCCCATGAAGATTTAATTCTTTATATCACATCCAGCTCATTCGTATGAACATTCAGCTTTGTCATTATATTCATATGCAAATTAACGAAATTCTTTAAGTGAAAAATAGTTAAATGCTTTGTGTGATTATTTACACTAACTACTTTCATGTGAATTTGCAGTTTTAAGTATCCGTATTTGAAAAGAGTTTCTTGTGTGATGGAACTTAAACCCCCCCCCCCTTAACTCTTTCAATAAAAATACAACCAAACTATTCAGTTTATAGTACCTGTCTGTTGTATTTTCTGATATAAAAAACGGGAAAACCAAATAAAATGAAAATTAAAATTAGGACAGTGAAATATTGTCAATGAGATCTGCTTAGAAAATGTGCATTTGTCAGTTAGTTTCCTACTCTTCAGTTTTCAAAATATTGATTTCAATCAATCAGCTTGGGATATTCCTCCATTGGTCCCTGATTTACATATTTCGCTTTTTAGCCTACTTTTCCATAAAAGTAGAATAAAAAGTATGAAAAGCTAAATATAACGTAAAAATATGATTAAAAATTAAAAAAAAATAAGTGAAACTATTAAATAAAGATAAAAAAATTAAAAATTTGAAAGTAGGGTTTTAAGATGGAAGAAAATGTGCATTTGTCGTTTCCTCCTAATGATTTTTAAGGGAATTGTCGGATTCGAAAGATCTCGGCGAAGACACGTTATCTCTATATTTAATTCTTTGATTTAAACAATTTTTTGTTCCATTTTGAGCAGTTTTAAAAAATCTTAACATTAGCGCCTGTGGTGAAATGTGAAGCAAATTATAGAAACCCAGGAGAAGATTCAAGTTCCTTTGAACAAGCTCGTTGGAAGGAGCTCTCGACGTGAAATATATTTTTATTTGAACAATTTTTGTTCAATTTTGAGCAGTTCAAAAAAATGTAACATTATAGCCTACGGTGAAATTTGAATCCTATATAATTCCTGATCTAACAGACCAATTTGCTTGCAACAAACTTTCTCGGAAGGATCTTATGACGTAGAACATGTACAGGTACGAAGTTCATTCAGAATTAAACGAGAATATTTTCTCATGCAAATTTTTGATCTGGATTTTTAAGAGTATTTCTGAGGGAATAAATGATTAAATGAATGAGTCGAAGAATGATTAAATAAATGAGCGAGTGAGTGAATGAATGAATAAATAAATGCACTGACAGAAAAAAGAAAATTCCGCTGCACACGCATAAGAGGGGCGCTAGTTTCACCACTATGAAGATCAGATTTGCTTTAAATACGCTTTGTAAAGTTCGTGAGCGTTTTTTATCGTTGAGATTTGACGTAGTGAGTTGATGTTAGTCCTTTAAAAAGAAGGAAGAACCATTATAAACAGCTCACTAAGCTTAATTGAGGTCGAGTAATAAGGCTTCGTGAAGGTGGATTTTATTTCCGCAATATTGGCAGGGTGGCTTGGCAGGAATGTATCCACTGTGCATTATTGGTTAGCAGCAGTGGTTAGCAGAAAGGTACGATACCAAGACCACTGGGCTCCGGGCGTTCATGTGGAAATACTGAGAGGGAAGACCACCGCCTTCGGCGGATGGCTGTGTCACATCGTACTGTATTTGCAGCAGAAATATGAGCTGCAGGTGGCACCACAGTGACCCAGCGAACTGTTTTAAATCGGCTACTTCGAGGACAGTTCCGAGCCAGACTCTTTTATATTAACCCATGATCTTGAAACTTTAATCGTAAGGATGCTACCTAGACAAACGTACTGAAGAAATTTCATTAGTCTGCAGTAATTTTTCTTGGTGTTGGGATTTTTTTTCTGTCAGTGTACATGAATGATTGAATGAATGAATGAATGAGTGTATAAATATGTATTAACCATTGAAAAAGGCATATTTGGAGTAATTAAGAACTAAAGCTAAATGATAAAGAGAAATATATCCGTATAGTAAAATATAATAGAGAAATATATTCTACACGGTTCTTTTTTTTATTATTTCAAGAACTTTGGAACAACTGAACACGATTTCCGACTCCCACTGTTTAATATTCAACCCATGAAAGACCCTGTGAATTATTCAAAACTGACAACTGAGGAAGAGTGATCGACTCCCATAACCCATAGATATGTTACTATTCCACTTTATCTACACATTTTATTCGGATGATTTCAATTCTCTTGTTTTTATTCATAAAACTTAACCTGCTCTATAAAATCATTTCCTCTTAAATGCACTTGTATAAAAAGGAATCTTTCTCTCTCACATAAATGAGTAAAACTATTTACATTTGGCTAAATACAAGATTAGATTATGCACAGTTGGTTAACTGGGAAAAACCTTTTCTCAAAACATTTAAAAAGTAATTTGAAAACTTTTGCAATGTGGAAATATACAAAACTGAAAAAAAGATCAAATGTAGGAATATACAATAAGCACACAACAAGCTCCGAATGTTATAATAATTTCATGTCATAACATTCGGGTAAAAAAAGCATTTTAAGGCTAATTTTAATACTAAAACCAACTAATAATTAACATTTTTGCTACAATATAATGGCCGTCAGAGATAGCGGAAATAAAATTATACTATGGTAAACAGTGCATAAAAATTAAAATAAATAAGATAAATAAATAAATCATAGTGAATTTAATTACTACTATGACCTGATCAACATATGGAACCTACACTTTAAAAATGTGCGTAAAAATGAGAAAATACACCTGCACATATTTTTGAAGTATTTTGACTTAAAAATGAGTAAGTGCTGTTTTCAGTCTTAAATACCAATACCTTACTTAGAAACTATAGTTACAGAAAGCGAAAATAATGTTTTATTTTCACTGCAATAAATTAAAATTTTATAGAGCATTTTTATGTCCATAATTTATGCAGGGCTTTTTTTAACAATTACTTTTTCAGGTCAACAGTATTTGTATCGAAATTACGGAACTATTTACAGCCCGAGATGTCAGAACGATTCAAGAATTTGAGTAGTCTATTCGTCTCTTCGAATCAGGAGTACAAGATGATTAATTTGTCTGATTCGGATTGGACCCAGCAAAACGAGAAAACAAAATGGACGATTAGAAAATCAACGCTCTTCTGGATTGAGCTATATGAAGAAATTTGGCACGGAAGTAGTTAAGCACCCGCAGTTGGTATGTTTGGAAGATATATAATCTATCTCGTTAACTGCTCGATGGTAGTGGAAGAATCTTTCTTATCCAGATCACCCGAGATTTAATCCCAGCACTGATGGAGTTCTACCGGTCCCAACGAGACGTACTTTTGCTTCACACATTTGTTATTTCCGATAGAGTGTTGCCTCAAAAATACGGGAACATCTGTGTGTGTGTATTTTAGTGGTGTCTCAAAAATGAGACCGAACGGAATTATTTTTGAGAAAAAGTTCCTAGAAAATAAGAGCAATTTTCCAGTATAAGTCGTTATGCCTCGGAGCTATTCCAAGAACATGAACTTGAAAACAAGCCATTTTTAACTCAGAAATAAGAATTTTGATTCAACAGTGATTTGATTCAACCTCTAACCTCAACGTTCTTAAAGAAATGAAAGCAAACCTAAATTTAAGGCTAGTAAAGGAAGAATAGTATAGTATGTATAGTATGTAATAGAAAATATTTCTATTTTTAAATGAAATTATCTGTAAAAATTAGAAAATCACATTGAATTATGTTTATTTCCAAAACGTAAGCAGTACTTCCAAGTGCTTCGAAGTCACGTAGTTTACAAAGTCAAATTACCCCCCTAAGATGCATTAACGGTAATTAGGCTTCAATTGTCTCACCATACCTTAGTTGATATATTTTAATGCGAATTACAAAATTTTTAAGCTAAATAACGAAACTGAAAAATTATTTAATGTCTCAGAAATATATTTCTTCTTGAAGGTCAAATTTTCAATGTAATGGTAACTTTAATTAGTTGTATAACAAATGAAATTAATAAAAAATTCAGCATATAATAATTAAAACTGTATGACCAAGCTTATTTTAGACAAAAAATACAGCAATTTTCAAGTAAACTAATTGAATGTTACGCTCACGAAACAAAAAAAAAAAGATTTAAAATGACGTATTGGCGATTAACATGCATGTGAAAGAAAACAACCGATTGACCTTCATTTGCTACTAACATATAATAATGTTAGTTTCATTAGGATATTAAATAATCAGTACGATCGAAAGATTTTAACATATATTCGCAATGAATCAAGCACTTGGAAGTCAATGACAGCTGCTAATGATGACTAATGACATAGATGGTACGATGAAACACCTTTTTTTCCCACTTCGGAAATAACGGAAATAAGTATGACTATTTAGACCATTCTACTGCCTTCAAAATAAAACGTTAAATTCAGTTACATTTTTTTAGAGTAGATTTTTTTTCATTCAATCCAGTTTCCATTATTGAGGAACAAAGATGGAAAAAGGCTTTGACTTTTGATTTCAAAAAAAAAGACAATCCATTTAAATTAGTTTTCATTACAAAAGTTATCACATTAAGTGTAAAGACTTATGTAAAAAAATCATGCATCAAATATCATCTCAGGAACAGTAATGAAAACTCAAGACGTTACATTAGGAAACCAAACAATGAAAATGACTCTGTATCATAGACGTTCAGTAGAATAAAATTACCTATTATATATTATTTCTCTAGCCTATTTCTCTGTCGCTCCGTGATTTCTTCCTTATTCTTTTATCAAATTTCATGATTTAACCCTCATTTTAAGGGGTCTGCCTACGTTCGGAGGCATTTTTTTCAAAACAATCAAATAATTACTAAATGCATATTTTTTTAAGTTAAAAAGTAATTAAAATTAAGAAAACAAACAAAATAATAGCTATATTTTTATTAAATTTTGAAAAATTGTGAAATTTTAGCAAAAAATAGGCGAATTTTACAGTTTACGCCAAACACTCTATACTCACTTTAACTAGATATATTTTAAAATCCTTAATAATATATGTTTCTATATTACTTAACTGTGTTCTGAACTAAAAGTTTTATAATAGGTCCAAAATTGAGAAAAATATAGCAGTTTTGTTGAAATTCATACGTTTTTCATCGAAAAAAACACAATATTTCACAAATAAATGCCTGTAAATTTTTTAAATACTGACATAGAGCTTGGATTTTAGTTCAAAACACAGATAGCAATGTGTGAAACAATACTTTAAAAAATCACAGTAATGGGTATAAAACTTTTTGAGTTATGAGATATGCCGTGAACAAAGATATCGAAAAAAGTAGTTTTTCAGAAAATGCATTTTAAATTCCATTTTTATGTGCTTGCGATGCGACTTCTGGTTAACTAAATTGCGTGTAACTTCGTTTCTATGTATCGTAGAAACAAAAACCAAACATTTTTGAAATCTTAAATACATATTCTTTTTAAATATAAAATAAAAAGAATATCGATTTTTTTCGCAAAACTCGTCTTTTTGTGACGAAAAATAGAGCCACGGTCTAAAAATGTACCGCTTCTCTATAATTTGAGATTTAAAATAATCTAGAAAGAGGTCCTTTAATACATGCCCCATTAGTGTTGTGTATGCTGGCGCCATCTGTTACCAAGTAAACAAACAATAAACTCTTCCGTTTTTTCTTGTGTAGAAAATTGGAGAGTTTTAGCTGCGTCTGTGTGTTAAACTTATTCAATCGTTAATATCTACATATTTATTTATATTATGAATGTGTAGAGCCTAATCAACCAACAGTAACTATATTTTAAGTAATGAAACTGTTTCGTTATTGTATTTTAATGCTATGTATACTACTAATAAAAATAATTAACATTATTGTTGTGATTATTTTATTATTTTGAATATCTAAATAATAGTGGGGAAAATATTGTAACGGCTATTTGTATTGATGTGTTCAATTACATGCCTTCTTTTGTACCAATACCCGTTTACTTTTTTCTATTCTTCTTCATAATGTTCTTTGTCATAAATTAGTGCGGAATTCCGCACGGGTTGACTGACTAGTGAATTTAACCAGTAAACCGTTTCCCAAAGTGAATCGAAAAGGGCCTCTAATCGTTAGGCCGAAATTTATCTGGAAGTTGTTTTTCTTACAACACTTCCACCCCCTTGCATGGGCATGTCCAAAATTTCACGTCTGACAATCAAAGCACCTGCTGAATAGAAGCCACATTGAAGAAGGAATGTCCCCTTCCCATTCATGGATGGATTGTGGGGTTTCTCTCCTGGGTGCAATGGTCATTCACGGATGAACTGACCACAAACGAGTTTTCAAACATGTTTTGGAAGCAGCTAAAACAGAGATTTCATTAGTTATTTGCTCAGGTTTCGGAATTGCTATATCTCGTTATTTAAATTTTTTTACGTATTGCCATAACCCTATACAACATGTCAATTTTTCTAATATTTGAAAGTCAAAATTTGCAGTAAAAGAATAACGTTAAGTGAAATATCTATGCAACTCACCCATTACTTCACAGATAAAATATGCTAAATTTAGAAAAATGAGAAAACAAATTTGAATATTTAATTATTCCAGAATTGCGAACATTTATACGAAAAGCGATGACAATGGTTCAATTCATTAAAACATTCTTTTTTAACACCATATAGTAATTTTAATATTTTCTGATGAATCGGAGTTGTTTTATGAATAACAACTAGTCTGAAATATAAATTAAGAAAGAAAAAAGAAAAGAAAAGCAAAAAAAGAGCAAAATATCTAGAATTTTGTTATAATCCTACCTTAAGCTCAAATTTGGCGTCGATATGAATTTTAAGAAATCATATGTAACGGAGTCTTGACATTTTTATGATGTAATTAGTGCTTTGCATACGTTATTTAGCTGAAAATATGAATATAGATACTCGTATAACTCATTACAAAAGATTTGAAACTTATTTGAGGCACTTGTAAATTAGGAACATCTTGGTAAAAAACAGTTATTCACATCTTAGTATCAGTGGTGTAGTCGCGGGTGGACTCAGGGGGACGGCGTCCCCCTACCTTTGTATTTTAATATAAGCGTCCCCCCAAACTTTTTACATTTTAACATAAGCGTCCCCCCACGTTTGATTTCAACTGCTATCTTCTAATGTATAAGTGCCCCCCCCCCTCCCAACTTTTTTTCCAGGACTACACCACTGCTTAGTATTTTGATACAATGGCGTGCCAAGACTATTTAAATATCGCCCCCCCCCCCTCCAGGTTTTCTCTCGCAGGAAAAATAAAATTTATTCCTTCTACTTATGTTCAAAAAACTTCATCATAAAGTATAAATGATTGTATCTGAACTATGAACAAAAAAAAGAAGTCTTTGTTGTCTCTGAAATCAGAGAGCAAAGTCTCAATGTGTGTCACGTGTTTTGAGCCGTGTGTGAAGAGGAAGGGAGAGCATTCTATACACGAGATGCCACTCCCTGTAATGTTTACAAAATTGATAAAATTTATTTCTGTTCTGAACAATTTTAAACAGGAGAAATTAGATTGATGTAGTGTATTCCTTAGTTTTTACCACGTTGCAATTCTGAACTACAACACTAATTAAATACTAATATTAAATATCGCTTCCTTTTTTTATAATAGCGATATGTACTTTCCAAAATTAATTCTTTATGCCACTGCAGTTTTATGTGTTCCTTGGTAATACACCTTTTAAAATTGAACTAACTTTTTACAGTGTTATGTTTTGACGGTAAGATTGCGGTAAGAAAATTCACTGTAAAAAGCTAGTTCATTTTCAACTTACCAAGGCGGAGGGTGGGATATGTAAGTTCCCCCCCCCCCCCCATCTTTGGTTCTAGACCATATTGTCAGTTCTAGTACAAGAACTGCTATGACTAAAGAATAAAATTCTGGTTGATCCACTAATTTTTGCTAATATCTCCTGAACTAAACGTTTGAGGCATTTTCTTTTTGGTTTTATCGGTTATTAGAAAGCAACTTTTTGTTAGGATAACTTTTTTCCTTCCAAAAAGATGCTGGTGTGATTGTCTGCTTTCACATATTTGTATGGCATGCTTTATGAGTAATGTGACCATATTTTTAAAACGAAAACTCAGGACGTATAATGGGGAGGGCGCATACATATATTTTTCAGAGGTTTTGTATAGCACACAAACGAAAGAATTCCAGATTTGACACACGAAATAAATTGACATGAGACCCCCTCCCCCCCATTTCTCCCCGAATTCACCTTTGTTTTCGCCAACTTTCAAAAATAGATATTTTACCCTCCTTGTATCTTGCGGGAAAACCAACGCAAATTAAACAGAGTAAAAAGTCAAAATTTCAACATTTCATTTCATTTGGCGGATTTTGAGTAAATTATAATGAGAAACATAGGGGGACGAACTCTTGGCTTTTCCTCTTGGTTACAGATGAAGATCAACGATCAACAGTGCAATAAATGGTTTATTAATGAAAAATATTTGTTTGTTTATGACGTCATTGCGTTTTTTGACAATGAACATCCACAAAAATCACCATGTGAAAAAAATTGGTGTATTTATATATTTCTCGTTTGGAGTACAAGCAGGGCTTTGGTGGGGCATATGCCCCGTGGGACAGGGTGAGAAAAGACGGAACGTCTGGTCACTGTATATATGAATGGCCCATTACATATTTTCAATGAGCCTTTTCGAGATAAAACACCGTAAAATAGGGAGAATCGAAACACTTTTCACTTTTCAAGGTTAAAAAAAAGGTAACTGATGATTTTTGATTTTTATTTCTTTTTTATATTCTATTCTTAATGTACCGCATTTCAATAAAATATCTTGACAGTTTTCTAAATTTAATTTCTCTTAATTTAACATGACATAATATAATATATATATATTATATACATATAAAATTATTTATATTTTTAAGTTATAAATTTTCAGTTAGCTGAGCGCAAAATCCCACCAGCTTAATTTCTTTATTTTTTGGCTAGGTTTCAGGATTAGTTGCTCCACAAATGGCCCGGCAGAACAGAAAAGTATCAAACATATACAATACATACATATATACATATATATATGGGGAGGATAGAAAAGGTGGAAGGAGGAAAATTTGTACCTTGTACTATTTTCGTCAAAAGTTTCAGGATACCAACGGCGGATCTAAGGGTGGGGGGGGGGGGGGGCGATGGGGCGATCAAACCCCCCCCCCCTCCTTGGGCCTGATTCAAGTGGATACTACATCGACACTCCTAAGTGAGTTTCTACTCTTTGCCCCGGGACCAGCCATTTTCAAGTTCTATGCTTTCCCCCTATCTCTTTGTCCTCTCTTAGTATTGCTGAGTTGCTAATCCATGTGGCTAATCCTCGGAGTAATGGGAAAGAGATTCCCTGCTCTTTTCTTCTACCTATCAACTGGTGACAGCTAGCCAACCCTTAGCACGTGGTGTAAATTCCTGCAGCATTTACGCTAAAACCTGGAGTCTAAAATATTTCATTGAACATTCATAATTACAGATGTTTATATAAATTGCACATACACGTTGATGGTTTTTTAGTACATATTTAATATTACATTTTAAAAATTTTAGAAAATATATTACTAATAATTGCTATTATTTTGTAATTTAGACATATCAACTCAAATTTGGAAAATGTATTTACAAGCCTACATTTTTCTTGAGAAAGCTTGAAGGAAATCCTAACTTGGTTAAAACTTGGCTAAATAAGAAGTAGAATGAGTGATGATAGACTCACTGGATTAGCGTTATTGCATATCCATAAAGATATTACATTGGACGTTGAAAAAATTATAGACTGCGAAAGCAAAAAAAAATGGCAGCTTGTGTTCCTTTTATAAGGGCTTTGAATAAACGTATTATGCATTGAAAAATGTGTTAGTAAAATTTTAAATATCACAACACTAGCATTTTCTTTTTTGTTGTTCCTGCTGTTTGAAAAAAAAGGGGGGGGGGGGACTGTTGAAAAGGTATGAAGAATCTCCTCCATCCATCCTTACATTGAACCCCGAGATTTCCAAAATCGCCCCCCCCCCCCCTTGAAGATTTTCTAGATCCGCCCTTGCAGGATACTAGGATAAAACTTTATGTTCTGACAACGGCTGTAAAATGTCAAATTATTCTGATTTTTTTTTTTTTTTTGCTGTTAGTTGTCAGTTATTTAGCTGCAAATTGAATGCATTTTACATGATGTCTGAGACTGATAGCATTGAGGAGAGCTCGTATGGTAACATTCTTGGTTATTCTGGTTTTCGTTACTAAGAGGGAAGAGCAAAGACGATAATCTGGAGCATTGTTCGATCAGCTCATACTCTGCCTCACACACATATATATATCGACACAATAGACATATACATAGTACATAGACATATATATATCGACTAGCGAAGTCGTATTTAGTGAATTTACGGTTATAACGTCCAATCCGCTTGTCTTTCGGGGGGGGATGCATTTTAGCAGTTTATTTATAAGGAAGTAAAAGTTACTTTTACCGATGTAAAATAGAGAGTTGTTGCAGTCAGAAAAAAAAATGATCGACACAAAATAGCAAGAAACACGGAACAAAAGGCAACCATTCTTGAAACCCGCTTTATCTGCGCTTCGTTCCTTTTGAAACTCCTGCATGTGTATTTTTTACCGCCCCACTTAAGGGCTCAAAAATGACTTTGTTAGGGTATGTTTTATCTGTTGTTACAGAAAGTATTGAACAAAAATTCATGCATTTGACAGGATAATCGCTATGGCTTCCACACACTATCACTATTTTCTGGAAAAGCATCTTGATTTCTGGTTCCCACTACTTCTCATTATTTCATTTGCTTTCAGCGAAAATTATTAAGAGAAGTGCTCCTTCCCGGAAAAAATAAATACTAAACCACAAGGAATTAGTTTTTAGACTCCCAACTTCTGATTTTGCATCTGATTTTTTTGGAGTTTAGCAATTCTTTTTCTTCTTTTTATCATGAAATGCTTCATTTCGTTTTTGTGGGCTCAGAATGTCTGGGGCATTTAAGAGCCAGCTATAATATTTTCATTTGCGAACATAGTAGCTACCTGAAAACCTAGTCGCCAAGGCATTTTTTTAGTATTCCGGGCGACCTGGCGCCCGGGATGTGTCGGACCCTGGTCATTAGTTTTGGGGCTCCTTGTTTTTTTTTTGAAGGGTGGTGGTGCGCTATCGCTTTTAGATATATATATGTGTGTGTGTGTGTCTGTGCGTTTGTATGTGTTTCTGTCTGCCTACATGTATATTAATACAGGGTCTTATACGAAAAATATGCGAGTCCATTGTTCAAGACGCAGCTGCTAATGAAGCAATCCGAATAGAATAAAGGTAATCAAGCAATCCCGAAACATATGTCTGCGTTTTAATGCTCATTTGTGCTTTAATTTAACGTGAAATTTTATTTCTATTACTTCGCACAAAGTTAAATTATTACTATCTGTTAGGCTTAACGTGCCTGAATTTGTTCTTCTTTCTTTTGTTTTGTTCTCCCATCTGTTCGCTGCTTGGTGAGTTTTTGATTTTTGTTCTTTCCTCATTGCCTTTCTTGACTGTGTTTATTTTTGCTTTTTTGTTTTCTGACATTTGTTTGCATATTGTTACGTGGTGTATATTTTGCATTTGTTTTTGCAATTTGTTCTTTCTGTTTCTTTTTGTTTATGAATGGTTTAGCTATTGTTTTTTCCCCTTATGTTTTGTTTGTTTTGATTCTGGTTATGTCTCAAGTTAACAGATTTTGTAATCTACGAATTAAAAAGGTTCGGTTTTTGAACCATTTAAAATTTCTCCAGGCTTGCAGGCGCAAGAAAGTCATTCCTAAGTTTATCACTTTAAAGTGTAATTTACCGCGTTCTGCTAGGGTTGATAAGGTAATTTTTCGTTCTAAATTAGCTTTACTTAGAGCTTCTATCCAGGAAACTAGGAAAAAACTTTCGTTCATAGAACGTGAACTTTATGATTTACATCTTTCTGTATCTAATTCTAATTTCGATTTTGATTCTATTGATAGAATGTCATGGGCGAGAGCTGTTCATTCATCTGACAGTCACAAAATTACTTTAAATAAGAAATTTACCAAGTTGTGTAATGATTCAAATGTTCCGGTTCCGGCTGATTTGCCTCTTGTTAATAGGAATGCGGTTGTAAATCTTTCGAAATTTCCTTTGAATAGTAATGAAATTAATGCTTTGAAATGTAATAACAATTTTGCTTTGGCTAAAAAGCCTTCTTTTTCTGAACTTATTGCTCCGGTTGAAAAAGCTTTCAAATTTAGTGCCTTAACTTCCACTCAAAAAGAGTCAGTTCGGCATCTTATTGCTTCCAATGTTGATTTGAATTCAAAAGTTCCTAATATTGGTTTTACCCATTCTGTGAAACGCTGTGTCAACAATTTAGTTTCAAATTCTGATTTGGTCATTACCAAAGCTGACAAGGGTGGTCAGATTGTTGTTCTTAATAAATCATCTTATGTTGAAAAAACTGATGATTTAATTGCTTCTGGTCCTTATTCTGAAATTTATAAAGATCCTAGCGACAAGGAGTTAAAAGCTATTTCTTCTGCTGTTAAGTCTGTTCATTCTATTCCTTTGATTGCTAAACGGACTGTGATTCCTTCTGTTGCTAATTGTGCGCGTTTCTATGCTTTACCGAAGGTACACAAGGCAGGTATTCCTTTCAGACCAATATTGGCACTGCTTCATATAAGCTTTCCAAGTATTTAGTTTCTGTGTTTTCTCCACTTAGGAGTCGGAATGTTTTCACTGTTAAAAATTCCACCGATTTTGTTAAGAAACTTCATAACTTCGTTCCGAATAATTCGGTTATGGCCTCTTTTGATGTTAATTCTTTGTTTACTAATGTTCCTGTTGATGGCGCTTTGACTTGCCTCAGGAAAAGGCTTTCTGAATTCCATTTTACTTCTGTGGAAATTGAGGAATTAGTTTTTCTTACTTGTGTGTGCTTGAAACAGAGCACTTTTGTATTTAATGGTAAATTCTATGCTATGGTAGATGGCCTGGCCATGGGAAGTCCTCTTAGTCCTATTTTAAGTGATTTCTATATGCATTATTTTGAAGAAAAACTATTCCAAAAATTGCAATTTCAATTTTATGTTCGTTATGTGGATGATTGTTTTGTCCTAACGGACAGTAACTTGTTAGGTATTGATGATGCTCTTTCGATTATGAACTCCATTGATTCTAATATCCAGTTTTCTTGCGAGAAAGAAGTTAATAGTAGCCTCGCGTTTCTTGATGTTTTGATTTCTAGGAGTGAGTCTGGTTTTACCACTTCTGTCTATCGTAAACCTTTCGCTGTTTCTTTACCTCCTCACAGACTATCGTCTCATCCTCCCAACCAAAAATATTCGGCTTTTAATGCTCTTGTCCATCGTGCTATTAATATTTGCTCTTCTCCTGAGCTTCTTAAGATTGAACTCAACTATCTGAAAGCTGTAGCTGTTGATAGAGGATTTTCTCACTCTTTAATTGATTCTATTCATAACAAACTTTCTAAAAAAACTTCTGGTCCCAATCATGTGGTTTCTAGAAAGAATTTGGTTGTGTTACCATTCTTTCATTCTGTAAGTTTTCGTATTGCTAAAATCCTAAAAAAGTTTCAATTTCAAGTTGTTTTTGCTCCTAGCAACAAACTTTCCTTCTCTTCTCTTAAAGATCCTGTCGATCAACTTAATACTTGGGGTATTTACCAAATTAGTTGCCGTTGCGGCCTTTCTTATATTGGACAGACAAAACGTGCTCTGAAAATTCGGTTAAATGAGCATAAAGGTTATGTACGAAAGCAAGAGCTAAATAAGTCTAGCATTGCTCAACATTGTTGGAATTCCAACCACTCTTTTGATTTCAATTCTGGGAGAATTATTCAAAAATGTTTTTCCCCTTTAGAACTTGACTTTTGGGAAGCTTATCATATTAACAGGAATAGTTCTAATTTGGTTAATGATTCTTCCTCAACTCCTTATTTTTCACAGGTCTGGCATAAATTCCTTTAATTTGTTATTCTTGCTTGGTTTTCTTGTTAGTTTTCTTTTTTTTTTTGTGTCAATTTTTTTCCCCTCTCTCTCCCCCCCCCTCCCCCTCTTTTGCATGTGTACTTTGTTTTGCTTTTTGTTTTTGGTATTTTCTGTACTTATTTTATTTCCATCTTATTCTTTGTATTTTATTTTATTTTTTTGCATTTTTCATGTATTTTCACATTTTTATGCACGCTGTTGTCTTTTTTGCTTTGTTTTTATTGATATTCCTTTTTACTACCTGTACTTCCAACTGCATTCGTTTGTTGCTCTCTTATTGGTGCCTTTCCTAGTACTTCTACTTCCACTTCACACTGCCTTTATTCTCATTGGTTTGCAGTTAATTCTTAGGCTATATAAGCTTTGTCTTTGTTGTCTGTCTGCTTCATTTGGATGTTTTGCATCTAGAGGCTCCCTGTCGCATTGAAAAAGGGATTCCAAGCAATCCCGAAACATATGTCTGCGTTTTAATGCTCATTTGTGCTTTAATTTAACGTGAAATTTTATTTCTATTACTTCGCACAAATTTAAATTATTACTATCTAGAATAAAGGTGTTTGCGACTCTGAGGGTTGGGGAGTTACTGGTATCCTCTCAGTATATATGCCCAGACAAACCTGGGTTTACGTCCCCTTTCTCGACACCTAGTCAGAAAAGAACAATCACGCGTAAAATATCAGAGAAAGAAAATTTTCTTTAACATGGGATGTTAAAAATTGTAAAAAGAAAAGGAAGGCAGTCAATCACATTCCACCTCGTCAGACTCTCTGGAGCTTCAGGACTCCTAAAAATTTTTTTTTTTCGTAACCAATCAGTATCGACATCATTAAAATTTTATTTCTTTCATGTTATGCACATATACATACACACCTTGAAAGAGGTAAACACAGGAATAAATTAAAAGCGTGTGTGTGTTTCTAAAAATAACTAAAAAAAAATGGGAGGCGGACAAAAGCAGTTTTTTTCCCCAAATATGAGGAATACGGAAAAACTTATGCGTTTATTTATCCCGTTTTGTGTGTGTGTGTGTGTTTTTTTTTTTTTTTTTTAATTGTTGAACTTTTTTTTTTTTAATTGTTGAACTTTTTTAAAAATTTACATTGCGGACTAAAAAATACAGATTGGGACGATAAACAATCTTCCCAATCTGTATATTTCCTTCATTTGTGCTATATTTTATACCTACGAAGGAATTGAGTATAGGTTTCATTTCTACTCTACTCCTCCAGCTTCAACGGTTGGTATTTCAGTTTAATGTTTCTTGAGCCTTCAAAATCCCGCATGAAAATAAAAATGACAAAACAAAAAATCTTTCTAGTGATAAGTAATAACTGATGAGTGTGTTGTCGAGGGTGACGTCGGGGAACGGCATCACCACAGCTTTTATTTTATATCCAGCCCCCACCTTTTCACTATTGCATCTCAATCGCCCCCTACTTATTTATGTTCGCATCTGTAAGCGTCCTCCCCCCACTTTCCCCTACCCAGGACTATGCCATTGTGCTAGCTGAGTTAATTTTACTTTCCAGTTCTGAATGTACGTAATATATATTTACAGGAAGGGGGGGGGGGGGGGGGCAGGCCGCAGAATTCATCTTTTAAAATTTTTATTTGTATATCAAGGGCTAAAATTCAAGGCGGGTGTATTTCTCAGATCCGGTAGGAAGTCTCCCACCTGCGGAAAGTTCAAAAATTTTCGATAAAAACGCGAAAATCCGCTGTTTTCACTTTTATGTAATGTTTCCAATATTATTATCAAAACAGGAAAAAAAAACACATTTTGGTTATAAAGTATATAGATAGTCAAATAATAATAAATGTTACTGTTGTTTTCCCTTCCAAAAAAATTGCAATCATCTCCATATAGTATAAAGCTTGGTGGGGAGCCTCCCCTGCACTTAAAAATGCGAATTTTAGCCCTTCTATGCATATGTATATATTTCTTGATTGATTAATATCATTAAGAGATTAATAATAAACACTGAAGTTTAAGTATTATTCTATTTTTGCTTCTATTTCTTTAAATCGTCGTTATGGTAAAAAGGGAAAATTAAGTGCAAAATTGATCCATATTATAGCCCCGCAATTATATTAAGTATATATATTAGAACCATAACACTTGCGTTTTTCCGAAATAATTGCATTTTTTACTCAGATAACATCGAAAACCTGAACCTCCAGGCAATTTATTTGGAGCCCTTTATATTAGAAGGTCAGCAGATGTAATATATTTCATTTGAATAAATTTTAATTGCAATTGCTGTTGCGATTTGTGCGAAATATTCAGTGAATAATGGTTGCATCATTAATTTGCTAAGTAAAATTGAATCAGCAGATAATTTGATGAAAATAGTTTTAAAAACAATCGATATGAATGAAAGTAACATCGTTTGTACTCTCATACAAAGAAACATGCAGCTTAGGAAGAAAGACCCACGTGGAAACGGGCCATCAAAGGTGAAGCTCATCCATGTGGAAATGAGCCATCAGGGACTTAAGGACCACAGACCAGCAAAAGAAAGGAGGTAGATTGACAGCGGCCGCATTCAAATGATGCCCCTTCTTGTACCTCCAAGCTTTGTGGTTCCGCAAAAAGGGGAAAAGTACTCTTGAGGGAAGAATGTGCGTTGCAAGAAAGCCCAATGTTCTGGCTAGTTTTCCTCGGGCTGGCCGGTTAGGGCCACGAAAAGCCAACCCGAGCTCAGCCAACACCCCCTGAACTAGAAAGCCTCCGGACTGAAACTATTGCGCTACCGTAGGCCGATTTTCACCCCGCTCGTCAGCCGGTAGCATTCGTAATTGGGATATTACTGGATTTCGGTAGAAAATCTTTTGCATAAAAACAAAAGGATGCCATCACAAATTGCAGATTGAGTTCAACACATTTATATACTTACTCAGTATGGAAAAAAAAAAGTTAATATTTCTACTTCGAAAATAATTTACTGCATTCAGATAATTAACCTCTACTTTTCACGAAACATCATTGCTACAGTAGAATTTCAATTTTTAAACATTTTAGAGGTTGCTTGGAATCCCTTTTTGAAGCTCCCTGTCGCATTGAAAAAGGGATTCCAAGCAATCCCGAAACATATGTCTGCATTTTATTGCTCATTTGTGCTTTAAATTAACGTGTAAATCTATTATTATTGTTTACTTGCACAAAGTTAAATTATTTTTATTTTTATTTTAGGTGTTATTTTGATACATAGATACTTATCAAGATATATTGAAGGATTATATTTTATTTAAGCCAATATTTTAACACTAATATTTGTTCATTTCCATATCAGAAAATAAAATCCATTTTCATATAGTTTTTAATAATATTCCTGAAATTTACGAAGTTATTTATGTCACACTTGCGTGATAATGCAAATCTTGACTAAGGCTGTTTAGATACTACGACTTTAAAATTCAAATTGAAATGAAATAATAAAGTAAGGCAATTTAAAAGCAAGCAATAACGGAAAGCCTTCTATAGATTTTAAATTGTTAATGTCAAAGTAATTTTCTAGGAGCCTGGTCACTTCTGAACAACGCTATACGACCACTTGAAAATAGTCTTGCTCGCCACATTCGTAAAAGAAACCAACAAAAGTTAAGAAAAAGTATTTGCATAGTGTTCTTATCAAGTTCCCACAATATTATGTTTTCTATTCCGGTGGTCTTTTATGACTGTGTGACTGGAAAGGGGCTATTGAAAAGAGAAATTTTTGTCCGGCGGACATTTTATGACTTTCTCATCTCAGAATTCTAGAGATTAGAAAGATTCCCTTTTTACTAGAAAATAAAAAGATGTTTTAAGGGCATCTTTGTGACATTACGCTATGATCTTTCTTTCTGAAGGCTATAGAAAAAACTGTGACGAGTAAAAGAACTGTTTCAAATTATTGAAAATCGGAATTACGTTTTTCACTCTGATGCGAAGTTCAAGTTATAGTGAACTACAGATGTAAATCATTTCCAACGCTAAATTATTAAGTTATTTTTTGGAAAAGAATTTAAAAAGGTCAAAAATAAATTGAACATAATTAAACCCATTTCTAAAAGGTCTGTACAGAACCTTTGTCTTATTTTCTTGTAATAAACCTCAAACTTTTTAAACAAGGAAGTTTTTGAAAGAAAAGTTGATGCATTGTTTCTTCGATTGTTGTACGTGTTATGTTTGTGTAATTCATAAATTTCCCTTCTAAATATAAGAAGTCTCAAACATTGAAAAAGCTATAATACTGGAATCATGTATAAATTAGTGATGCCACGGTTTTTCGATGTATTTGACCTTCGCACTTTGTCACAAAATGTCACACTTCAATGTACTCCCTTTCCCACTCACATGTCACGCTATATTACATAAGCATATTTATATGTAGTTCAGAAACAAAGCACTACGTTATAGATCTGATCTCCAATTTTATCTTGAACTTTTGATGACATTTCTGAGCATAACAATAACAATGATTATGTGTGTGCTTAATTTGTATAACATGAGATTAAGGTTTACAAGAAAAAAAACGTAATTAATATATAATGTAAAAACATTAATCTTTCGAATTTTGCAGAAATTAACGCCTTATTTTGTCTTAAAGTGTAAATGCCCAAGATTTTCTTTCACATTTAAACTTTAGAAGCTAATTTAACAGTTAATCAGCATCTATGCTTTTGCCACAAAATAAAGTCAATGAGAACACAAACCAGAAAAAAAAAAAGGTTTCATAAGTAACACAAAAATATTTTCCTATACTAATAAAGTGTTTTTTTTTTTTTTTAAAGTATAGGAAAGCAATAATGTTTTATTATCATTTTTTAGTAGAGAACTTAATTTTATTTGTTCTGAAATGTGTGCTCTACAAGTGGACTCTTCAGTGGACATTTGATGGCTTGATTGCAAAAACAGGCTGATTAATAATGTGAGTTAATCGCCAGCGCAACAGGAGCAGTAGATTTCTGCCTCCGAGTTCGGCCTACGGAGAGAAGGGAATCGCTTCTCCGAGAGGCAGTCCAGAGGCTTTCTAGTTCAGGGGGTGTTGGCTGAGCCAACACCCCCTGTTGGTTTCTTTTACGAATGTTGCGAGCAAGACTATTTTCAAGTGGTCGTATAGCGTTGTTCAGAAGTGACCAGGCTCCTAGAAAATTATTTTGACATTAACAATTTAAAATCTATAGAAGGCTTTCCGTTATTGCTTGCTTTTAAATTGCCTTACTTTATTATTTCATTTCAATTTGAATTTTAAAGTCGTAGTATCTAAACAACCCTAGTCAAGATTTGCATTATCACGCAAGTGTGACATAAATAGCTTCGTAAATTTCAGGAATATTATTAAAAACTATATGAAAATGGATTTTATTTTCTGATATGGAAATGAACAAACATTAGTGTTAAAATATTGGCTTAAATAAAATATAATCCTTCAATGTATCTTGATAAGTATCTATGTATCAGAATAACACCTCTAAAATGTTTAAAAATTGAAATTCTACTGTAGCAATGATGTTTCGTGAAAAGTAGAGGTTAATTATCTGAATGCAGTAAATTATTTTCGAAGTAGAAATATTAACTTTTTTTTTTCCATACTGAGTAAGTATATAAATGTGTTGAACTCAATCTGCAATTTGTGATGGCATCCTTTTGTTTTTATGCAAAAGATTTTCTGCCGAAATCCAGTAATATCCCAATTACGAATGCTACCGGCTGACGAGCGGGGTGAAAATCGGCCTACTGAAGTAGCGCAATAGTTTCAGTCCGGAGGCTTTCTAGTTCAGGGGGTGTTGGCTCAGCTCGTTTGAAACGGTTTGCTGGTTTTAAGTAGACTATGTTGTTGTGGCTGTAGACCCATCTGCCGTCGCAGTGCGTTCACACTCTCACTTCCCTCCTAAAATTCATATGCGCCATTTCACCAGGTTTTACCTTATGCATTTATAACTTTAAACATGTATACTTAGTTTGATAAAAACATGTTAAATGAAAAGCTATGTTATTAATCTATGTTAATATGCTATTTTAATATTTTATTAATGCTAACATCGTTGAAAATCAATTTCTTTACAATCATCATTATTTCGTAGTATTATAAAATTGTACTAATGAGTTTTAATGACAAAATTTTGAAATTTTCCAGTGAAAAGTACTTTAATGACGAAAATCTACTTTCATTAATAACGGTGTCCCGCAAAAGCTCTTCGTTTGCATCAATTATAGTACTTATGTGTTCCGTAGAGGGAAGTATTTTCCCCTATCTTGATAAAAACTGATAATGCGAGGAAAAAAGCTAATAAATTGTGTACATCAAAGTTAAAAATGCTATGATTAAGAAATCTTCTATAGTAACATTTAAAAAGAGTAAAGCTTATTAATTATTATGCAATAATTTAATGCAACATATATATTGATTATTATGTACCACTTTGAAGAAATTAGCAATATATCAATAATGATATTTGGTAGTATTTTCGAACAGTTTTATCAGTGTTGCATAATTGGTCGAGTACCATAGTCTCCATTCCAAATCCAATATCTCGGATTCGAATACTGTTCGAGTATCGAATGCTCGGAGGTTAAAAAATAAATTAATTTCAATAATTTCATTTTATTGAGGTTTCTGTTACACGTTTTTATTATTCACGCTTCTCTATTTCTGATAATTTATGTAAAATAATATTTGTCATTCAACAATCATTTCATATTTGAAATAACAACACATGGATATGAAGTCGGAAAACGCAAGATGAATTTTAAGACTTTCTCTGTTAAAACTGGATAAACATATTGCAGCCAAAATGATGTTAAAGTACACTCCTTACCTTTTTTTTTTTCAAGAATCCGTCTGAAGCTAGTTAAAACAATTGCTCTTCCTCCGCATCAGATAAACGTTCTGGCATTGATGTTGCATTAATGTTGAACGGTTGTGTTATCCATTTAATATTTTAGTTTAAATCGGAAAAAGAGCTTTGCAAAGTTCTTATCCTGGTGCACCCCACCAAACTCTTCAAGTACCCCAGGGGTAAACGTGTACCACACTTTGGGAAACAATGCTGTAATCAGTTACTCGATTGTACATGATAGTTAGGCAGTGGGTAATTATTTGTACAACTTTCTCTTTTTGGTTTCGAACTCAGCCCAACGCTGCCAAAATGTTATAAATTATCTAATAAATAAAAAAACGAAAGTGATGACTGATAACTTTAAAAGGTGACTATTTTAAAAGAAATAACAGCAGGAAAGTACGCAAGAATGTTATTGCGCATGTGCATTATACGCAACATTAATTCGTGCCTACAACCTTTGCATATAAGGACTGAAAACATCTGTAATGTTGAATTTCAAACCCGAAATTTGCTCTGGTCTAAAAAATTTTTATTCCCCATTGAAGCGCAGCTTCCTTCAAGTTTTTTTTTATTTTATTTTAACGAAAAAAAATAAGTGGATGGTTTGATACCTAGAAAAGCTACTTTGAGTCATAACCAAGCTTTAAACTAAAAGACATCGAGTTTGTTCTGTTACAGAGGGTTACTTGAAATAAGAAAAGGAGAAAAAAAGAAAGTTGGTGCAAAAACGTGAAGATATTGTGGTTCTTGAGGCCCCCTTCAAGGGCTTGTAAATGTATGCTTCCAAAATATTTCTTTTTTCTAAATAGTTACGCAGAATGGAGCTTTTATTCTAATGAGGACCGTGGAATGAAACAAATCATTGTTTCAATGGGGTTTTTTTAGTTTTAATATTTAAATGACCTCTATAGACGGAAACTAAAAACTATTGAAAATTAAGGCATGGAATAGGAAACAAATCAGTTTTTATCCTAAGGAAATTAATCCGGTTCGAAGAAATAGCTTTTGCAGGAGGTGGCAGTTTAAAAAGAGTTGGTCTCTCAATGAGGGTTCACAGTGCACAAAAATATCAAATTTTGGTAGTTTTAAATACGGAATAAGCTAATTATCATACAATATTGAAAGATTAATAAGTAAATTCCATCAGTTTGTAAAAGTTATGAAACTAAGTAGGAGTTGTCTTATATTCGAGAAGTATTTGTTTATCGAATAATTTAGAAGTTGCCACTTATAAAATATTGACCTTGTTTGCATACAAAATAATGGAGCCTTCGCTTAGGAAAATTTTTTGGACGAAGTTTTATCTACACAACAGCAGTGGTACCGATGGTAATGCCAGGCATGGATTCAGTTCTTTGATTTAGAGGAAGTGAATCAATCAGAATTTAGGGATGCATAGACCCATATCTAAGATAGTCTTTTTTTGCGGTGAATAGGGACCGCATAAAAGAAACCACACGCACACAAAACAGTCAGAAGCTGCATAAATACTTATAACAAATGATTCATTTACAGCATATTAAATCAAATTTCATATTTCCAGCGTAAAGGGAATCGCATAAAAAAAAAACTTAGAAAAGATGTCAAAAATTTGCGAAATAGTGAAAACGTAATTTCCAAACAAAATAAATATTTAAAGTTAACATGGAATCATACTATAAATAAGAAAATTAATAAGTAATTTCTCATTTTAAACATGTAGAAATTTTCAAAACGCACATAATACTATTTGTCCAAGCCAAACACGCAATTTCTTGCGATGAACTGATACAAAATCGTTTTCGCCCCTTGAAATTAGTGCGGATAAAGGGAGGGGATCAATCGCCAACTTCCTGAGAGTCAAGCATTATTAAATATTGTATGAAAAAGTAGTAATTTTCGCGAGGCCAAAATTTTCGTAAATCGCGAAAATAAAGGCTTCGCGAAATACTTTTTTTTTTTTTTAAACTTTCGGTTTTGTGCATATAAAATTCGTGATATTTTTAACTCGCGAAATCACCGATATCTTCATTTTCACGAAAATTATGGCTAGCGAAAATATAAGTGCTTTTACAGCAAACCCTTAAAAATTTTTCTCTTTTAAAAATTTTTTAAAGGAGATAGTTGAAAATATAAAGTGTCCACCCCCCAGCGAAATCCTGTATGTATCCAAACCTGGTTAGAGTTTATTTATTTTTTACCGAAACAGTCGGTGATGAATTGTATCAGTGTACATGCGTAGCAGGTGCGGATGTAGGATTTTGCTGAGGAGGTGGTCATCTTCATTATAATTTCGCATAATTCCCCTAAAAAGTTAAAAAGAGGAAAAATTATAAAGTTCGTTTTTCATGTAATCTTTAATAACAATTGACTCGGAGAGAGGGGGGAATCGCCATCATTGCCCCTCTATCTGAACCTGTTATTACATCATAATCCATTCTTAAATTTTTGAAAGTGGAAGAACTATGATGTGAAAAACAAAAACTATTCACGACTATCCTAATACTTGCCTCTTGGGGGAGAGGGGGTACAGCACTCACTTGCTCTCCCCTTGTATCCGCGCAGCATTGTACATTAAAAGAAAACTTTTTAACGGTGTTGTATTGCGAACACGGTTGGCATTCATGTACAGATTTAACAAAAGAAAAACAGTACAAAACCATAAATCGCATTAAAAAAACCTTCATAGAAAAGAACCGTACCAAAACAGGCTCGAATGTACTATAAAGTATTTCGCGTGAAAAGCATTTCTCCCTCTCCGCCTTTATAATGCTAAAATTAATCCCTTTTCTTGTTAGTAACAATATCGTATAGATAACATAATCGGTCTTCACATTCAGTTGATTTTTTTTTATTGTTGCAAAGAGATCACACTACATCCTACAATGCAGATAAAAATATGCAAGCGCAAACAAATAATGAAGGGTATGGGGGGTTCTATTTTTTAGGAATCGAGTATTCTTGAAAAGATATAAATTTTTAGGAATAAATAAACAAATCATATTTACTTTTTCAGATTTAAAATGTGTCTTATACGTTTTCGTTTAACGAACGTTTTTTTTTTTTTAAATTCATTTCGGGGGGATGGTTATCGTACCCACTGCCGCTCTCTTAAAACCGTGTTAAGGGTAAGGCAAATTTGATGCAATAATACAAGTCCGTTAACATACTTCTGCCACCTATGTGGTATAAATGTAAATATATTTTCAAAATTTTGCGTACACAATTCAAGTACACAAATTGCGGCTTCTTAAAGTTTAATGCATTTAAATTATTGTGCAGAAATAAATACAGTAGCCCCTCGTTATATCGCGCTTGTCGGGAAATTTGAACGGATTGTAGCGTTACATGTTATGCAACGGATTAAAATTCAAGTAGTAAAGTAAGCAACCCAAACGTACAGAAATTTTCCACCCCTAAAGCAAAATTTACTTTATCACTTCAGCACATAGATGGCAGCACACTATTCTTATACTAAAAAAAAGGAAAAGAAGAAAATATGAATTTGTATTTATCAATAGTTCATCCATAGCTGTATAAAATACTCTGACGTCACTTTCAAGCGACTTGGGAATTTTTGAGAAAATTACTTTGACTCCATTGTCATAATATTACCGAAGGTCTAATATTCCATAATCAGAAAGTTAGCATCCGTAGATATAATTGATTGCTAAACTAGACGATTACTTTTTAATCACATCCATTTGATTGATATAAACTCATATAATATAGGGGACACGTTGTAACATTCGCATCGAAGTTTAAGACATAGGGGAAAGAAAAAACACATTGAACAGAACGAATTTATAGTGATAAGTTAGTACATTACTTGCCAAGCTTTATTACTTGCCAAGAGATGGCAGCAGCAAAAATCGAAATTGGTAGCTGTTGTATATTTATTGTTAAAAATAAACTTAAAAAAGCATCAATTTAGAAAGTTTTCATTTTTTCACAATTGGAGGGACTACAAATAATTCTAAATTAAAATTTTTTAACTAATAATTATCTGTAGATTTTTTCCCATATTTTTTTTTTCTGTAGAATTATTGTATTCAATTCTAAAGAAGACAAAAACTTGTTAAAATGTCTAAAGATGATTGAATTTTTGTTCGTCAAAAATATTTTTCTATATTTATTTTGTGTCTAATATTTTACGTTTCTAATCTGCAATAATTATAATTTTCTCTGCTGATAAATTATTAGTAAAGTAGAGGAGATTTAATGAAGGGCAAATTACTTTTTGGAACAGGAATTCATAAGTTTTTATGCACGCTACAGCTTAAAGAAAAATATGTATTTATTCTTTTGAAACTATGCAGAAATGTTTATTATTTTACTATGTTATTTAACTCTAACGCATAATTTGCATACAATATTGTTGGCGTTTTCGTAAAAGTCACGAAGAACACACCAAAAAAAAAAAAAAAGACTACTGCAGTCAATTTCAATTTGCAACTAGCTATTTCATAAAAACCAATTCTATATTTTAAAAGTGGCATAGTAAACCCACTATTGGAATAAGGGTTCTGTAAAATAATTTTTAATATTTTTCATAGCGATTTGTAGCTTAAAATTTCTAATATCTCAAAATTGTAGCAATAAAACTTCCTGACGTTTACTAGAATGCAGACAATAATGTTTTTTTAACATTGAAAAAATTAAGTTAATTGAAAAAACAGTTGTTTGGGAGGAAAATTTTTAAAAAATTGGGTAAAAGAATTATTCTTGGCCTTTCTTTATAGTTTTGAACGTTCATTGCAATTTATAATAATGAAGAAATAGACATAAAAAGCTTCTAAACTAAAAAAAAAAAAAATGAACATTCTGGAAATGTTAAGGAAATATTAGTTTCTAGATGAAAAAAGTGATTCCTCACATTCTAATTTTTTTCCTTTTTCTCTTAATTCCCTTTTAAAAGATATTAGATTTTTTATTTTCTAAAATTTTCTCAATTTCCTTATATTAAATTCCTTATTTTTCTTTACTTTAAAAAGAGAGAAACGGGGGAGCGGGATCCCTGAAAAGTATCCAAAAACATGATTTATGTTACTGCAACAGTCGTGATGAGTTTTAAGAAAAATAGAATCAATATTAGAAAAGAAAAATGTTTAAGAGTTCGATTTCAACAAGTCAGCAACTGATGATTTTCTTGGAATCGGATTATTCATACTGTATTTTCACGTTATAATTTTGCTACGAGAGCGGCAAGCAAAGAGAGACGCAAAGTTTAATTTTGCTTTTCATTTTATGGCTTATTCAATGCACCCCCGCCCTTTTTTCCTGTTTCATTATTTATTTATTTATTTTACATCTTTGTTTCATTTTGCTTATTCAGTGGGTGATGCTTTTTTTTAATTTTAAAAATATTTTCAAAAAATTACTACAGCTTTTGATCTTTGTTTTAACATAAGCCGTAACACTGAAGGTTGGTTTTCAATTCACTCAATCGAAGATACTGTCGGTTTAAGAGTTTAAATACTTAGCTATATGATTCAGCATGGCCACCACAAAACCATTGCTATAGCAATAGGGCCCGTAGGCCAAGGGAGCCCTAGGGTCTGCATTGAAAGAAAAACAATACGTTTCGTCTAGTCTAGAACTGTACGAGCCTATTTTCCCGTATACATCAACATCAAGTTTATTATCCAGCTATCTCTCTCCTTTTCTCATTTAGCTTTAGTTTTTAATTACTTCAAACATACCTTTTTCAACGGTAAATACATATTCATTTACTCATTCAACCATTCATTCATGCATTCATTCGTTCCTTAAGTTATTTATTTATTCATTCACTGATTTATTCATTAATTCAATTAGAAATGTCCTTAAAATCCAGACCAAAAACTTTCATCAGAAAATAGGCTCGTTTAGTTCTGCTTGAACTTCGTATCTTTACATGTTCTACGTAATTTCCTTCCGATATAGTTTGTTCCTAACGAATCCGTCTATTAGATGAGATGTCTATTAGATCTTTCAAATGCAAAAAAAAAAAAAAAACACATCTTTTGAATTGGAAAATTCACTCAAATTTATTTGGGGGACAGACACATTTTCCCCATCTCAAAATCCTACTTTTAATTTCCTTAATTTTTTTCTTTATTTAATTACTTTACTTATTTTTGACTTTTCTTTATTTTTAACGATATTTTTACGATTCATTAAGCTTTTTCATACTTCTTTTTTTTTTTTACTTTTACGGGAAAGTAGGATAAAAAGGGGGGAAAATGAGAAATTATTTTCAATTAACATTAAGTACCTCTATTAAACATGATACATTTCCTAGAAGTACAAAAGCACAAATGATAGTTGTGTTGATAACCGCTTATTTACTGGAAAAATAAATTAAAAAAGAAACCTTTTGATGAATAGTAGAACATCAACTTAATAAAAGCTACCATCATGATGAATCATATTAATGCAAGTTAACTAAAATTTGTTTCCTCTTCAAAAAGGCTCTTACACCTTTCAATTTATTAGAAACGGATAGAAAATATAACGTTTATCTGTAACATAATACATAGAATAGAAGGGATGAGGGGGGGGGGGGGCGAAAACACAGAATTTTTATTTTACTTTGGAACAAAACTGCCTTACTGTGCATTATGCTTTCGAAGTAATTATACCGAATTCGAGAGGATTTCAAGGACGTAGTAAAATCTTATCTTTGTGAATATCAACAATACTCTGTTAAAATATAGGAAGTGTTGGAAGTCTTGTCAGTCTCACCTGGCTCGAAAGCAATGAAGCTGATGTCATAAAAGTTACGTAACGATACTGTTCTTGCTCAGATTGATAAAAACGCACACAGAACACCAGGTGGTACATTAACATTCCATTATGTAAGAAAGCACTTATTTTGATATGTTATTACAACTCTAATAATAATGTCTGATTTTTTTTTTTTCATTTGCATGTATTAATACTTCCAGCTTGCAGTAAAGTCGTTATGTGAGTAAATTAAACCTCATTAGAGCTACTGAAGAGAATTATTCGATGGCATTGAATTCCCTTCTGAAATATTTCATCCGTTTTCATTTAACCAACATGGAGAACCATGTTAACTACGTAATTTAAACTTTTTCTATTCACATTTTCTTCCAGCTTACTTTGTTATACAAGACACACGTAAGTCTTATTTTTGAACGTCTACTTCCTTTTAGGTAGAGTTTATACAAACAGCGAACCTTCGATCTATACGCAACTAGTTCACAAAACACCCGACAGATTGAAAGAATTGAACTCAAAACAGCATGATTTACGTATGTGTGTATTTATATTTAAAAAAGAAACATCCAAACAGTTTTTTTTACCTAAAATTCGACGAATTCAAGTTTTAAAATGTTGCTTTCCATTTATCATTGTTGTAATTCCATAAAAAATTTCAGTGAAATTTGCTTCTTTACAAATATTTTTATTTGTTATTTTTATTATTCTTAGTTTTTACTAAGATTTTTTTAGCATTTTTAATAAAATATTGATCATAAAATTCATAAATTGAAACAATAAAACCAGTTTGAGAAAAAGCGATTGAAAAAGAAAATAATAATAATAATTATTATTATTACTATACATATTCGACGAGCTTATCTTCAAAATCTTAAAAGTGATATTTTTCGAGTCGTCGGATATTGACAATTTTGAAATGGAATGGATAAATTTTCAAAAACCAATTTGTCTAACTTAGTAAAGCTTTAGAAGAAGTGGAGTGTGCAGATATTGTATTCAAGAGCCAGAAAATTTAATCCTTGAACAATTGAACAACCTTCCGTAAAAAATTTCTGGCAATAAAAAAATTGTAATGCTCTGCTAACAACGATTGGGCTCTTGTATGCTTGTAAAACAATTTTACAACAGAAAATTAACATATCTAGCGTTAATTACTTTTATTTTTTTCAATTACAAATAAAGAGTTCCGTTTCAATACCATTTACTTTATCTCAATACTAAACCGAAGTATTAAAAAAAATACTGTTTATTCAATTCACATTTGATGCTGGCTGATAAATAAAATCAAATATAGTTACAGAATATAATGAGATAATTTGAAATCAATGCAGCAGATTGAAGATGATTTTTAAAAAGATACATAACAAGTGGCACACTGGCACACTAAACACCTGAAGACAATAAAATGTAATTTAACGGGCACACTTATCGAAAAAGGTTCTCCATCCCTGGTTTAGCACAGCCTCAGTGTTTAGTCAAAATCATAGTTTGTATATTTTATATAATCAGCTATGCATATATGAAAAGTATACCAAGATACTCTTTAAAAAAGCCAAAAAAAAAAAGAAAACAATGTAAAGTTTTCTGAAGAAAAATGATGTAAGGGATCATTCATAAATGATGTCACGCCTCGGGGGGGGGGGGGGGTTCGTGAATTTGTGACGAATTGTGACAAGGGGAGTTGTAACAAGAAGTGTGACAGCATGCTTATGCAACATAGCGTGACATGTGACAAAGGGGGGTAGGGGGATCCGTTTAGGTGTAACATTTTGTGACAAAGGGGGAAGGAGGGTCAAATATATGGGAAAAAAGCGTGACATCATTTATGAACGGTCCCTAACATGTTCGTATGTTTTTCAAAAGTTTTTATCTACAGGTGTTTTATATCGGTTTTTACAGATAACTTGAAAATATTTGTGTAACGAAGTACCTATTTTTCTCACATACTTGTGTTTCTTACACTGGAAAAGTGGCTCATCATAACTTCGAAACACGTTTGGAAAATTTCTTTGCAAACTGATGCTTTACTTACGTTCAAATTTATTAAGTGTAGAGCCGGCAAAAAGCTTAATATTTAACATTTCGATATGAGTATTTACGATTTATTCTTATTTTAAATTCAGGAATTTTTGCCGAAATTTAATCAAATTTTAGTACACATTGATGCATGAAATATAAACAAGTAGAAAAATCTGCAAAGTATTTTTTACATTATTGTGATTTTTTTTTAATAATACTAGTATTTTACCGATGCTTATTTAATCTTCTTAAAATTATATGGTTTCTTACAATATCTAACATTTTCGAGAGTATCGCTGTACTTCCCACGAATAGTGTATAAAAAATTTGTATTTTCACTATAAGTACTTTTCTTGTTTCTTTTTTTTTTTTTTTTTTAACTTTTGTGCGATACGTTAAAAGTTACAAAAACAAGGAGAAATACGCTGAAACAGCAGTAAGAAATGTAAACACATCTTCAGACCTTACATGTAACCCTCTTTTAAATTCTAAATTGCGTTCCTATTGGTTCTTTCTATTAAGGTTCCTAATTTTCTCACTTTTTGCTTTATTTACTTATTTATTTTTTCAATTTTTAATAATTTATTGATTATCAAAATATCCAAACTCATGTACATAAATAATATTAGTCTACCTAGTATCGACAAAAAGGAAAGAAAAGTCGTTATTTATATAATTAATGCAATATTTTATACAATTAATAAAATATATACAACCCATATAAACTTTTAATTTATCATTTACATTTTTTTTACTCCATTATAGTTAAATTAATATACTAATTACATTTTAAACATATTATTATAACTTTCCCTCCTGACATATTGCCTTCCTTATAGTAATTATACAAGAGATGATCTTTGACTAGGAGTCCTAAGTAAAGACATAAAAATACATCTGATAAGCTCAATACTCTTAACAAACTCTTTACTGTTTATTTAAATCCTTGGTTTTATTATTTAACACTGGAATTAAAAGACCAGTCATTTTGACTGTTTTGAAGCTTCCATTTTGCATACTTTGTTACTAATTATAGTGCATCTTTCAATTGCATTGGCCGGTAAGAAGGACAAGTTAATGTGACTGAAAGTTATTATAATTAGTAGCAACTTGATGTAAAATGAAAGTTTAGAAATGGTTGAAAACGACCTGGTAAAGCTAGTGTTAAACTGTTTATTGTTCTGCTGTCTCAAAGATATTTTTACATCCAAAAACTCTCTAACTTTTACTTTGCACTGGAAAAGGGGTTCCTTGAAACTCCAAAACACGTGTCTGCAATTGTTATTTGCGCATTTAAAACTGTTTTTGTGATTATTTTTTCTTTGTGTTAATAAAAGCACTTCGCAGCGATACAATGTTCTCATATTTTAATGTTGCGTGATTGTAATTAAATGCTCTGTTCAGATTGATCGATTACTGCTTCGCTGTTAGAATTTTAACTACCGTGGTGCTTAAAAAGTCATAGAGTCTGATATCGATAAAAGGAAAACAATCTGTCAACTAAATTAAAAATGGTACGTAGTTGATTGATTTACGACATGATATTTTAATTGCACGATAGTGGTTTCAAGATGAGTTAGAGGTCCCCGTAGAAGTTCAGTTTAGCATGGTATTATAACTGAAAAATGATAAAGAGATAAAGATTTGATTCCTTTTTTGCTGTTTTTCATATCTTGGGAAAACAAGTAGATAAACGTCACGAAACTGAGCGAATTAACAGAAGCAACAGTGTAGATGTTTTATTAAAAAAAAAAGAAAAAAATAGGGGGGAGAAAGGGGGATTGAAATTACTGTTTTATTTCTGTGAGTGGCATACTCTGACAAATATTCCGTAAAACTATGCTTTTGGGTTATTGCCAGTGCAAAACCGTACAAAACACGGGAAAATTCCGCGTACATATAAATAAATATACTTGATAAACTCTTTGAAGCAAAAAATATTCACGGAATAGTTAAAACCTGTTTTAACCATGGACGTTTACTGCATTTTGTGTGTGTATTACATTTGCTTGCGCAATCCACTCAAATGACTTTTTTTAAAACGTCAGTTTTACGGAAAGTATTTTATAGTGCTCTCTAAAAAGATCTAGTTAAGTGTTTAATCGGCAGTTGGACTATTGGTGGTGTAACGCAGTAGAAAATGCAGAAAACCGTTTCACCATGTAAGTGCTAAATCAGTTTTGAAGCAAAAAAAAAAAAAAAAAACACTGAATGTTAAAAAAAAAATTATTGTATGTATTTTCATGACAAAACATTTTTTAAAAAACTTTTATACTCTAGTTCAGTGGTTTCCAAACTTGGATGTTACTACGCCGCCCTTAAAAATATTTCATCATTGGTGCCCCCCCCCCCCTGAAGATTTCATAAAATAAAAACACAGATATTTTTAGTTTTATAAAATTTATTCATACAAACGATATTATCTATAGGAAAACGATATTTTATTATTGTTTTTAATGAGATGGATGTGATTGTCTATTAGCACAAAGTTTATCAAATCTTGGTGTTTGTGACGATATAGCTACTCGTAGCTCTTTTTCTACACCTAAACGAGCTCGATATCTGGATTTCATTGCAGCCAAAGCAGAAAATCCCGTTTCGCATAAATATGATGTTACGAACGGCAGCAGTACTTTGAAAGCTTTGTTTGACAAAGTGTTATATTCTGTATGAAGATTCAATCAGAATTGAACCAGAGATACAGTCTGAAATTTATGTTTTAATGCAGTATCACAAGATAATTCAATCAATTTTTCTTTTTCAATACTATACATGAAACTAGAGTCTAGTTTCATTCTGCGCCATGTACTGTAATGATTTTCATTAACTGTAAAACTGCCGGTTTTATATCGTTATTTGTGATTATGATGGTTACACAAAGCTGTAGGAAAGGCAGTAAATTTCCGTGGTTATAAGTTGTTAAAAATACTATGAAGCTCTTTTCTTAAAAATCATTTTAATTAAGTAGGATCACCATATTATACGCAAGCAGTGAAAATGATGGTTTAAATATAAATTTTAAAGGGATAATTTAAACTGTACTACTTCTAACGTTTTCAGAATAATGTTAAAAAAATGAAAATAAATAATCTTACAGATTAACGCCTTGATATTTTAATATAAGCCCCACACTGTTATTTCTACATGATTTAAAACTATCGTAATTTAAAAATAATTACATTTCATGCCATGCTAAATTCTTTGCGCTCAGTAGCGCAGATTCGAGCTGGGCATGTGCTGCTGAAGGTATAAAAACTGTTTCTGGATTTACGGGATGTTTCTGGATTTTAATTCTGGATTATTATTTTAGTTGGATGTTGATCAGTGTGTTGTATAGTTGGGTATGGTTTCTATATTGTTGGTACTATGTGTATCGTATGTTGGAATGAGTTGTTAGTTTGTAGGGTAAGATGTTACTTGTTTTGAGTTGCTGTTAAATAAACCTGATTGCTTTTATATGGTTGGTGTCGTGTCCTCCCGCGTGGCGAGGAAGAATGGGTACGCTGCTCCTGAGCCTAGCGGGGCCCTTGTAGGGAGAAGCCCGATTTCCGCCCCTTTGAAAGGTCTATTAATTTTTTTTGAACCAGCTCCCATCTGAGAGACCGTCACCTGGGATTGGCATCCCCAGAGGTATCGTTTCACTTGGAGGACATTGGAACCGCGACGTATTTAACGTGCACCAACGCCCGTTAGCGTACACGGACCGCAGCAACCAGCCGCGAGAGGTTGTCACCCTCCCAAACACTGACCTCAGTCAATGTTGCTTCACTTTCGGTGTTTTGCGGGAACCGAGCTTCTACCGACTGTTCCACTGCGGGACGATTGCTTTCATATGACGGGGAAAATGTGTGTTTGTCGGTCTGTCTGTCCCACCCTATTAACTTTTGAAGGAATTGTTCGATTCAAAATTTCTCTCTTTTTTTTTGCATTCGAAGGGTCCTGGTAAGGACATCGCATTTCCATGTTTTACTTTTTGATTTGAACGATTTTTCGTTCAATTTTGAACAGTTCAGAAAAAAATTAACATAAGCGCCTACTGGGAAATTTCAATATTGTTCTAAGAGACGGATTTTCTTGGAACAAACTTCATGGAAAAGATATTAGGTCGTAAAACATGTACAGATACGAAGTTCATCCAGAACTAAACGCTCTTATTTTCCATGAAACTTTTTGATCTGGATTTTTAAGGATATTTCTGAATGAATGAATGATTAAATTAGTGAGTGAATGAATGGATGAATAAATGAATGAGGGAATGAATAAGTATAAACCGTTGAAAAAGTTGTATTTGAAGTAATTAATAACTAAAGCTAAATGAAAAAGAGAGAGAGAGAGAAATAACAATATTATCAATTTTATATGGTTGTAGGCAGTTGGAATAGTTTACCGGAGGCAACTGTTACTTTCAGTGGGATACAAACTTTTAAGAAGGCTCTTGATGTTCATTAACTTTTTTGGATTGTTAAATTGGGGATTGTTAAATTGACTAGGACCGGATTAGCTGGGTCCTGTGCCTGTTGCTGGTCGTCACTTTTGTATTTGCATATCAGTGTGTACGGAAAAGCAGGCTTGTCTAGTTCTGGACGGAACGTTTTGTTCTTTTATGAAATAATAAATATTTCTTGTAAATCAATGACAGTGAAAAACGTAATAACTTCACTTATACTTTGATTAATCTACTGAAGAATTTTGAAAAAAATCGAAAATTTTTGTTTTCATATTTCCAAAGTTTAGACATTCAAGAATGTGCCAGTAAAAGGATTTTTCAAAATTCCTATTATTTTATGAGTTATAGCCGTTTCAGTGGCGTGGCATCGGTTCCGGTCCGACAGCTACAAGTCAACAAAAGACGGTAGGCGTTCCCGAGTCCCTACGGTTGAATATCCCTTATAAATTCTTTATTGTATAGAATCCCTTTTAAATCTATATTTAATTGAAGGACATAGAAACTTGTTTTGTTGGAATATTCTCTTTTTAGTTTTATTTTAAGTTAGTTTTGAGCCAACCTTCGTATCAACCTTCGCAGTTAGTACTTTTAATCAAGGTTTTATACCCATATTAAACATCTTAGATGTTATGGGAATCAGAATTGGCCCAGAAGCTAATGCTTTTGCAGCGAGACGGGACGAAGCGCGTATCGAGCACTCGGAATTCCGGACTTCAGAGGCGTCAAAGGAGGGTAGAACTGCTCGTCTTCACCAGAGAACATCGGAGAATAAGCATTTTGAAGTACAGGAAGGTTTCTTATATGGAGCAGGAATCGCCAATTAAAAATATGTAAGTATTCTGTACCATTCTATAAGTTAAATTGCCGAAAACTTGTCCGCGTTTTTCTCGAAACTACTTTTTTCGAGATGGAGGTAAGGATATCTCGAGTTTTAACAGACCGATTTACTTCAAATTTGGAGAGGATGTTCTTTATACATCCCTTTTTCGTGTGAACTTTGCCCAAAACCAACTTTTCATTTAGTATTTTTTAAAAATTCGTAATTGTTAAAAAAATATGCAAATTCTTTTTTTTTTTTCAAACAGCCGCCATTTTGTATTTTTTTTTTTTTAAACTTGTCTGAGGGTCATACGATAGCGGCATCTATAATAATTAAGAATCCCAGTCTGTTTTTTTTTTCAGATCACCAGGAGGGTTGGAATAATGCACGCCAGGACACCCTCTTTTTTTGAACCCCTCCCCCCACTTTGATCGCTCATAACTTTGTCAATTTTAATTATTTTTTTTGGTTAATTTTTGTATGTAGTAATAAAACATCAATAAACAAATGATAAAAAAATGGATACTAAAAATATTTTTTGTTTCCTTTGTACGGCGCTTCAAAAACCGGGCGAAATTCATGTCTCTACACTAGAATACCCCCTTAATGGCTTGAACATTTTTTTATTGCTATGAAAGAAAGTCTTGTAGTGTTTTTTCCTTCTTTTAATTTTAGCTTCTGCAATAATATATATATGATCATTCGTACTCATTTCAATATAAATAGGGTACTAAAAATTAAATAATATTTTAAATTAAAGTTTTTAAAAAAACTTACATGTACGCAAATTCATGTTTCTTTCGATATACTTACGATTTATTTTCATTTTAAGAAGCAGATTATGTGAGTGAATGATTTCAATTTGCGTCGTTTTAAATTAAGGAATTTTTTTTTCAGAGCGAACTGATTGTGCAAATCAGTTTCTAAAAAAGTTTTATGTTATAAATTACAAAAAATAGCACATTCAAAGCACAAAATTGATGCGAACACTACAAAAAAATTGTATTTTAAGTGAGTGAGTTTTTTCAAAATTGGAAATTAATTTTTGTCACCCGAATCTGAAATTTAGTTTTTTTAATACAGTTAACTCTAAGAGACGTATTGTTTCATTAATCCTTGAGAAAAAAATTCCAACTAAAATAAATAGCATTGTAAAATTGCTACAAAAGGGCTACGTCAAAAATTATATTTAAAAATATAATTTTCAAAACATATAATTCCTTACATTTACATATTTTTCATTAAACATTCTAAATAAGCAATCGTATTTCCTGAATGAGTAATTTCGTAGTTTTTGAAATGCTTTTTTTTAACTGGAGCAGTAATTACGGTCACAAACGTTTATAATATTTCCTACAAACGTATTTAGAACCTAGTATTAAAATCAATCATTACCGTAATGCATATACATAAGCATATATATATATCAACGATTCCAAGTATAAAATTGGCTACTGGAATCCATAATTAATTTTCTTTTTCGGGAACATTTCAGTATTTCAATGTTTATAAAATCAATTGCTATTTCACTGTTTTCAAGTTAAACTGAAATTTACATGTCTGTACAAAGGAAAAATAACATGAAACACATGTTTAAATATTATAACTCATTTAGTAACCTTCCGCATCCCATTCAGTCATATGACATGAAAGCATCTCTAACTATATCAGATAGATATAGGTAGAAATTCTATCTATCTATATGTATATGCATGTATATAGATAGATAAATATATATTTGCTGGTACCGAAAGTATGAAATAAAAAACCAACTGAAGGGGAAAAATAAAAAAAACAAATCACTATAATATTACGACGTAAGAGTGGAGTAACATTTTTCACACGAAAATAATTAAATAACAAGATCACTTATTTTTTCTTCTTTAATTTTTGCACACTGACTAACACGTTGTTTCCGTAATATGGACTTATTTTACAGAAAAACATATATATTCTTTCAGTATATAAATAAAACTTTTTTCGATACTATTGTTCAAGAAAAGTATCAAAACATAAATAGTTACAGCATTTTAAGGAGATTTATTACTTGTTTGTGTTCAAAAGTGTAAACAAAAATAAACTACTTGGTGTCTTAAATTTACTTTCAGATTCTATTTTCCTCTTCGTGAGGTACTGAAAGCTGTAAAGTTTATAAATAGAAAGCAGGTTTTCCCCGCATCTCTCTGTAACTGAGTAAGAGAAAGACATAAGCAAGAGCACTTACCCAAACACGTGCCAAAGGATCCGAGGAGCACAGCGAAGCGTAATCCTTTCTTCTCCAAGATCCAGTTGGCAGGAAAGATAAGAGGGATGTAAGATGCCATGTAAATCATTGATGTCCAGTTGATGGCAAAATCTTGTACATTGTAAAACTTTCTCACGATGTTGTTGATGATTGAATATTCAATCCATTGGAAGGCATTTGACATCGAATACATCACAAACAGGAAGAGCATCAAAAATCGAGATCGATAGACTTGGGTGTCGCCCTCCATATTGGTTGCCATGGCGCCGGTCGCCTGAAAACATGAAATGAAGGTTGCGTCACCAAAACTGTGAAGGTCAGAGAAACTCCCTCTACGCCAGGGCTTTTAAAACTTTTTGGCAAAAGAGATCATGATTATGTAAGATGTTTAAGAGAATTTGTGAAACATTTTGAAAAATTTTTTTTTAAAAGTGCAACACTTAAAAGTATAAAATTTTAATAAAATACAAAAGTTTCCAGTTTTTTTCAAAAAAAAGTAATCTTTGTTTTGGACGTTTCAAAAAGGTAGATTTAAAGCTATAAAAACTTTACAAGAAAACTTGAGACGAGAAATAATGGTATGTCCCAAAAGTAATCGGACAGGTTCGATTTTTAAAAAATTAACGATTTCTAGTAGAACATCAAGTTAAAAAATTTTAAAATCTTAGCCTTCCGTATCCACACAGAACTACCCAGTCTTAGAAGGTCTCCTAATGCGCGTCAACCAGAATGTTGTCAAGCCTTTAAATACTCATCAAAGGCTTGGAGACTACTGGCAACCATTATCCTGCAAAGCTAAGGCCTCCCAACATCCGACCCAAGCAGAATCCCCCTCCAAAGCTTAGTCTGGGCGAGAAAAATTCAGTCCTACTACTTTCGGAACAGACTAATTAACATATATATTATTAGTCTTTCTGCAAATGTAGTACATAGATGGATCCTCATAGCGATACACTCAATACACACCTCTACAACTTAATCATATTCAACTGGATCTATCGTTCACCAATTTAACAAGTTATTTTGCACTATTATGTCTAAACAATTGATTATGTTAACATGAAAGAATTTAAAAAAATCTATCGCTTACATCATAAATTTTTAATTGCTGCCGAAAGAAATTTATAAAAATATTCACAGAACTATTTTCTCACACCTTTTTTAAGGCAGAAAGTAAAATTTTACTTCAAATGGTACTTTTCTCAATTAGTAATTCTAAGATGAAAAATCGAAAGAAAAATTTCAAAAATACGTACGCTATTAAAAGTTATTGAGAGAGAGAGATAGTCTAAACAAACATAAGGGACATGCAATTAGTCTCTTTAATGCGAATCTAATTTGATTGCGTAAAATTTTTCATCGCTCTGAAAGTTGTTTATAAAATAGATCTATATATGTTGCTCAGTACAAATCATCATAATAGTCTAGAAGAAAACTCATGCCTATACCAAGTATATTTGATGTTTGAAAAAGTAAAGAGCAACTGCTGGATGTAGATATCTTAGTCCGATTTCATTCCAAACATTTGATGTTTGGCGCTGACAAGACGCTTTTCCGATGGGCGAAAGATAAAATGATTCCATTTGTTAAAATAGGAGTGAGGAAAACAGTTTTGCCTCTTCAATAACATACTACAATGGCCATTGGCTCTACACCGACTAGGAATTCCTCCTCCTCCTCTTTATTCTTCCCAAGAAGAACCCTCTCAAGGTCAGGTGTCTTTTTGCCAGATCCACAATACTCATCAGTGAAAATTTGGGATATATGAATGCAAAACGCGAATCTGTTCGGGAGGGGGAGTTATGAACCAATCTATTACTAAGCATCCTTTACCCAAACAAAAATAAATTCGTAAAAATTTAAACAAACTGGTAATGATCACCGAATTTTCAAAAGAAGGAATAATTCAGTCCCGGTTTTCTCAAACTTGAGACTCTACAACACGGATGGCAAATAGGATTTTATGTAAGTGCCAAAATTAAAATAAATTGAAATGCAACTTTTCCTAATGTCAACTACTTACCTTTTTTATAGCTAATATGTACGCAATTTTTTTGTAATAAATGATAAGCAAAACTTGGAGATATAGTACAATAAAGATGTTTAAAAAAAAAACGAGATTTTAATGTTAGTTATAATTGAAATAAAATATTTTATGATTTATTAGAAGCTTTTTAATTCGTGGTACTCAAAACATTTTTACCATCCTGAAGCTATGCTCTCAACTGCAAGGTAATACTTCCTGCTGAGTATTCTTCGGCTAATTTGTTTCTTTCATCTACTAATTTTCTTTTGAAACTAACAAACGTCTGATAGAAATAATATTTACCTACTTTACCTTACCTTAGTTATTAACATTTTAAGTCTTTAGCGTGCAAGGAATGCATATTGCTTCCACCCTTGCTCTAAACTTTTTATGCAGCGAGGCGCTAGAAGATATTTCATCTCATGTATTGTATAAGATGCAACATCTTGCATTATTACGCCACCATATTCCAAAAAAAAGTGGGAGGGGGAGGTGAAAAATAATAATAGTATGATTTAAAGCATCTAATTGAAACTGATTTTTATTTTAATGTAAAATAATATTATCAGTGCGACCGTTTCAGAGAACTAAACTGAGTTTTCAAAGCAATAGGCAAATTCACTAGATCTAGAAAACTACACGAGAAACGAAACGCACGTAAGGCACTACAAGTAACTATTTTAAAAGAAGTAATATATTTAAAATTTATTTGAAGTGCTCATTTTGGTGACAATTAACGAGAATATTATTACAAATGATGCAATACGCAAATATCTTTCTTAGATTAATGATCATAAACTTAATATTACAAACAACTTTTTAAAGAAACCATACACGACTTTTAATGGATGCAGTGGTGTATTAAACGGTTAGCAGCCGCCAGGGGCCCTGAGCTCATAAGGGACCCTTTTCTTATTTAAAATGTATCTTTTTTTCATTTGTTGAGAGTTCTATAGGAGGGCTGCGCGAAAGATTATATTCCATGAAAATTTTATAACATAGTTTAACTAAGGTCGGAAATGGCATTTTTCAATCCAATGAGTCTAATCTTGAAAATTTCTGGAAGTTTCCAAAAACATTCTAAGTATGACAATTTTTAGTTTTATTATTTTCTTTCAACGAATTAAATTTTAGTCTTCTTGACTGTAACTTCAAAAGTGAATATTCAGGATAATAACATGAAGGGCAGGTACGTTTATTTTACCGCCAGAGGCCATCAAAACTTCTTAATCCGCCCCTGTATGGATGCAATTTATTTATGAATCCAGTAGTAGAAACCAAAGAAAAAAATTTTAAAAATGCTGTGTGTCATTCATTTGTCGAACATAAAAATGGTTATAGGAAATTTATTTGATATTTTCTCAAGGATAAAAACAAAGCTCTTTTTCTCTGAAAAGCGCTAAAAGTGTGAAATGGTGACAAGTCATTGATGGCTGCAATAACAATACTACTTTAGGAACAGGTATTTCTATGTTGAAGAACATATGATTTAATACAATATTTTGTCATTATTTGTCAATGTCATATTTCCACAGGTAAAGAGGGGTCGATCGTTCACATCTAAAGTATTACTCGAAATACAATAAGAATATTTTGAAATTATCATTTGATAAATCAATGCAAACATGATTACTAGAAGAATTTTTATGTATTACTCGCTAAATATGAAAATCGAATGTGTGATATAAATATTTGACGCATGCACAGCTAAAATTTTAGCTAACAATAGCTACATAGTTAAATAGTAAGGGAATTAAGCTCTTAAAAAGCTCAAATGTATAATAAGCAATAGCATAGTATTTTCTTTCATTTTGAATTGATATGCTGTGTTAGTTTCATATAAATAAGTTAATCATGCTGTGTTAGCTTCATATAAATAGGTTAATCCTGCTGTGTTAGCTTCATATAAATAGGTTAATCATGCTGTATTGGCTTCATATAAATAAGTTAATCATGATGTGTTGGCTTCATATAAATAAGTTAGTCATGATGTGTTAGCTTCATATAAATGAGTTAATCACGCTGTGTTAACTTCATATAAATAAGTTAATCATGCTGTGTTAACGTCATGTATATAAGATAATCATGCACATGATTGTTGATCGATATCAAGCATAGGGTTTTAAATTTCTGAGAAGTAATTATGCACATGATTGTCAAATAATATCATGCAACAATCTTGGACCGATTCGTATTCTGGCATTGAACGATAATTTGAAAAACTATTCTTACTCAATCTTCACATTACCTCAACAGGAATAGCCTCAGATTTTTCGATTTGCTTAGAAATATTAAAATGTGAAATAAAAAACGAACTTGGAAAAAATTATGATATTTAACTCTAGAATAAACAACTCTCTTATGTGAAGTTAAATATTTATCTTTTTTTAAAGCGTAAGATACGTCCTACACTGTTAAAAATTTCCGTGAGAAAATGGTAAAATAACCATTTATTTGATTGTTATTTTACCATTTTTATATACAACAGTTGAATAACCATTAAAAATATGGTACTCAAACCGCTGATTGCGAAAAAAATCGTTTATTCTCTGTTTATCCTAAAGAACGTTTAACTAACCATAATTTTCAAGCGCTCAATAAGAATCTGGCGTCCATCTTTTTGCGAAACCATACCGGTCGTACGTTGTTTTAAAATAAGAATATGGATTTATCAGTTAAAATCTGTATGTGTATATAAAAAAAGAAGAAAACAAAAGTGGCTTAAGCAGTGGTTATAAATAGAAACACATACACACGTAAATAAAAAATTGAAGACATCGGATTCCCGAACTGATTGCGAATGAGCGAACCCATAATTTGAACTGCTGAAGCTTGTTAGTATTTTAATTTTTGCAGCAAATAAAATGATTTTGTCAATATACAGTAAATTTAGACTAAAAATGACTTTGGATCCAATCAAAACTGAAACCTCAATTTTAAGACAGTTTGCCTGTTGGGAAAGAAGATTTATTGTTAAAATAACGTGGTTTAGATGGCCGAATGGCTAGCGAGCAAGGTTGGTGTTCCTGTAGACCACGGGATCGATTCCTGCAAGCTTCGTTTGCGGTTTCCACGCCTCGAAGATTCCACGCCTCGAAATTGTTCAAAAGCGGTAAAAATTTTGTTTTGAAACCATTTTTAAATGGTTATAAAACCGTAAACTTTTGTATTTACGACTTTTTAACCAAGTTGATTGGAAATGGTTAGATCCCGTGAAGATAGTAAAATGTTCCAAACCGTAAATTTAACGGTGAATTAGATGGACAGACTGCTGCCGGTCATTTAATCGTGATTCCATGATGAAATTTCTAACAGTGTATGGAACGAGTATTAATATTAATTAAGAAACCAAAAATACATATCAAAATATCAGTAAGAGTTGGGTTTTACAAAAAACCGTAGCGTTTGATCTCAAAGGCACAGGCAGCCCTGTTGTCACATGCGCATGCTCCAGACATCGTTACGATGTCTAGAGCACGCGCATTAGAAAATGTGGTGATTGGATGGAGAGTGATGGCTTCTTAAATACCACGCCACACAAATAACACAATCATTTAGAACTAACAAAACCGATACAAAAGTTAAACTTTTTTAGATTTAACTTTAGAAACCGCAGAAACCCGTATATTCGTAATAAACTTGGCAGCTGAAATAATACAACAGGACTCTCTAAAAAAAGTAAAACGTGTTCTCAATGAGATATATATAGCGCGACACTTGAAAACAAATGCTGCACCGTTCTCTAAGAAAAATGTACCTTCTCTCTCTCTGAAAGAAATATAGCACGACTATCTAAAAATATAGCACGTTCACTAGAAGAAACATAGTAATATTCTTTTGGAGGGGATCTTTTGTGGAACAGTCATTTGCTTTAAATATTGAGACATTAACTACTTTAAAGATTCGTAAGTATTTTCCTTTTATTCATTAACAACGATTTAATCCACAAGTGGCGTCAGAACTATATATATACATTTTTGAATAATAACTTGAAATTACACTCTGCCATTAAATTAAACCTCTCTGCAATAAGATTTGAAGATTATTTCTATTTCATTAAGAAATTCAAGTTCAGCAACTTACCTATGCTAGAAAAATTAGCGAAAGTAGCAAGTGCTCCGAATCCACATGTGTTCTTCAGCTAAACATATGATTTAGAGCACCGGCTTTTCATTTCCCGTTCGGATGGACTATTAATGACGTCACATTGTCAATTCAAGCATCCTTTTCTAACCCTTTCAAACTAAATGGAGTGGCTTCAGAAAAAACTGGGTTTTTTTTCGAAATTACTTTTGCCCTAGCAATTTAGGCAATTCTTGAAAAAAGGAAACTCCAATTGATCAAATTTTATCTGCGATTGTAAACGGAATGACTAGAAGTTTTTCGTGTTTTTTCTCCTTACGCCTGATTTATTGGAGACAGAACACATGTACTACAACGTTTCGGTTCACAGGTGTTCTCTCTTAATGAAGTTTCTGAAATCTGTTTAAAAAAAATACCTGGTACTGCTACCATCAATGAACAATGCATAAAAAAGACTCCCCCGCTAAGGAAAAATAATTGGTTGTTTTAACGGTGTCTTGATAAATTATTCATTCATCCCAGAAATATTTTATTTCAAAAAATTGACATTATTCTATATCTAGAACCATTACATGTTACTTAAATGTAAGTTTTTTTAGTATGTGCTGTTGAGCAACAAGAACAGAAACATAGCTCTCAAGGTTACGGCTTTAAAATTTTGAAAAAAAAAGGGGGGGGGGGTAACATTAAGGCAAATTTCTCTGTTAAAATTTTTTTGAAATCCCTGCTATGCACATAAAAAATCGACAATAGTTCACAAAACGAGTGCTGTTAAAACCAGGGGCGTAGAAAAGGCATTTTATTCATGATATTTTAAATAAACCAAGTAACAGATTAAAATTTAAATTATTTGCTTTAAAGTTTGAGTGAAATTAAGATGAAATACAGTGAAGTAATTGTTTGAAATGTCTTAAAACTTCTTACAAAATACGTTTTTGCAAGAAATATCAAAAATAAACTAATGCACCGAATATAAATCTATTACATGATTTGTACAAAGCGCCATAAAATCAAGTTTCTCTACACATTAGCAACTTCTGCAGAATAAGATTATTATAAACGCAAGTACCACTTTCGAGTCTTGGCTACAGAAATCAGTTTAGTCTGAATCGAAAGTGCAAGGGGAAACGTTTGAATAAAATATTTTTATCTTACCTACAATGTACAATAATTCTTGATAAAATATAACAGTCGTTGGAAGATTGGACAGCATTTACGAAAAGCGCTCAAATTTTCTGCAGCTAAAGAAAACGGAGTTTCAGTTTCACAATATTTTCCAAAAATTAGAAGTGAAGCACTTATAAAAGAATCAAGTAGGAACATAAGTCTATAAATGAGTTTTTTGGGAAGGAAGTCTTAAAATAAAAGCGAGAATGGTAACTATTACAACATAGAACAGACAAAAGCGTGAAAGATCTGTTATCTTATCCAAAAGAATGAGTATTACATGGTAAGATAAAATAGCGATTCGTTCCAGAATGATTTCGATTGCATAATAAAACACGACAATTATCAGCTAAATAAAAACAAGACAGATTGCTTAGTGTGTGTTCATTCCTCAGGGATGAGACAATTGTTTCCCATACATTCTTTCATTTCTCAAGAAAGAGCAATTGAATTTCTCCTATTTCCTATTGAAATTTCTAACGCTCCACATGGAGAAAGGGCAGTTTTAAGATTATGGTAAGGCAGCAATAACCGGTTTAGGTTTGGCGGTACTAGACAGAGTATTCTGTTTCGACTTTGTTTTCTGGCTGTATGATACATAATTTAAAAATTACAAAAAAAATATCAAACTACTAAAAAATATGTTATTTAAAATGAAAAAGAATAAATTCAGAACCAAACAGAGAAAAGGATTTGTAGATGTCAAGCAATCCAATATTTTTGAAGCTTTTAGTTTCAAACTCTTGAGTTTTAGAGGGTGGAGTAAATGATAAAAACAATATTTAATAAAGCACAAAAACTTTAAAATATTGCGTAACGTGTTTCGGTGTTACAAGTATAGCCGCCGACTCCACCAGGACAAGGCTGTTATTAATTACAATTCATGGCAAATAAACTAAATTAAATTTAGTTTATTAGTCATAAATTGGCAGATTTTGTATGGGGGAGGGGGATTTAATGTTGTATTATTTTTTTGGCACTTTTTAATTAAGAACTCACATAGATTATAAATAAATGAACAAATAAAGTAAGAATTACTTTACAAAAGCACTAAATCTTAAGCTGTTCCATTAGTGGAATAAGGAAGAATGGCTCTAAGTGGAGTTTGAGGTTTCTTCGCGACGCTCGACGCATTATAAGATGTGCACTCATCTACCAGAATGCTAATAAATGAAATACTGCCAGAATAGAATTAAATGGAAATCATTTACCTACGTCAAAAATCGTTAGCAACTCTAGTGTAAAAAATAAACTGCTTTGAATTTACTGAATCATATGCACAGTCAATCAATCCCTCCTTTTTGTCAGTATTCACTGTTCAGCGTACAGATAAATTTACATCGATCTGCATACCTTTTTTTTTTTTGTTGTTGCCCGTTTGTTTGTTTCTTGAAGCGAAGAACTAAAAATGTATACAGAGTTCCTGCGATTTTCAGTATTTTTTTAGTGCTACAAAAATATATCTCGTGGTTTTTCTATTTTTTTTTTGCTAGAAAGTCAGAGTCAACCAATCATTTTAACCAGGGCTACCCGACCCACTCTCCCACTCTATTGATTCTACCTTTCATTTATATCAATATTTTAATGAAGATTTAAAAATAATAATTATTTCTTCCTTAAACTTTAAAACGGAATATATTTAAAAAAAAGTTTACCAAACAACATTTATTTCTGAACTCAAATCTGTGATGTGAATATCAGATAAAATGTATATAATTTCCAAAGAATTGAACACTATTGCATGAAAAATTATCGTGTGGAGAAACTTTTCGTTAAGTAATGATGAGAAAAAAGACATGGGAAACATCAGTTTGGGATAGTAATTGATCTTCAAAATTCAGGAGAAAACTCATGATGTTCAAACAATCTTGATATTCTCCATCTAAGGTAAAATATAACTTTGTAAGTATTTAGTAACAAAGAATCAAGAACCGTTCATTATATATGTTTCATTTTTTGAGCTATTTAACTTAGGGTGACGAAACTTTAATATTACTTTTTACTATCCATATAGCTAATTTAAATGAAAACTAAACTATTTTGAACGATGCTCACAAAGTAAAGAAAAAAAATCATTATTTTGTGCGTATTTTATTTTAATATTTAAAATCAACGTTTCGGGCTAAGATGAAATTAGCGAATACACTTGGGACGGAAGCAGCAGCACAGCATTTTCGATGGGCGTACAGAGAGTCTATTCCCTTTTACCCGATAATCATGGTATTTGTACCATAGAACTTAAATTATTCCTAAGTTTAAAAATACTTCTAGTCTCCGCCGTAGGCGGAGCATAAGGGGTGAGCCATACGGCTCACTGATGTTGCGCATCGTACGCCCGAAGGGCTTTACGAAGGATCTGCAAAATGTCGTCGTACCTATTGGACGGCGTTTTCTTCCATTTGAGCGGAGCGGTGGGGCCGTGCCTCTTGCTTTTGGGCCTTTTGGGGCAATCTTTGTAGCTTGCGGGGTGGTTAGCACTGCAGTTTGCGTAGACAGGGGTTTTACCTCTGTGCGGGCAGTCTCTAAGTCTGTGAGCGCCTGAGCAGACTACACACCTCTCCTGCACGTGGCAGGAGTAGGATGTATGGTTCCACTTTTGGCACCTGAAACATTGTAGAGGGCTTCTTTTAGGTCTAAGGCTTTCGAATTTTATCGAGAAGTCGCCGATTTTGAGTCTTTGACCTCTAAGCTTCTTGTTTTCTGTGCTATTAAGTAGCTGAATGCAGAAAATCGGTAGGAGTCCGTCTCTTCCCTTAAACTGTCTGACGGAGTGAATCTCTATGTTGTGGGACAACAGGCCACTCTTAACCTCTTCTTCTTTGTACGTTGCGGGTAGTCCCTTAAGAACTAGCCGCAGGGGCGGGACGTGACCAATTGTTGGGGCGTGATAATCGAGTTTAAGTTCTTGTGCGTAACTTTCAATATCCTTTTGGCCGTCGTCGGTCTTCGGGGTGATTCTAACTTGGTCGTTGACGAGAAGGCAGTAGAAGTTTTCTTTGCTTCTCACCTTGATTTCTTCGACTGTCCGCTTGGGATCCGGAATGTTCAGTAGAACAACAGGTTTCCTTTTTCTTTTGCTGGGCCGGGGGGACGGTTTATCCTTTTCCGAGTGATCACGGAGGGCCGTGATTTCCTTTAGTAGCTCCTCTTCTTTGGCCTTGTAAACTTGAAGGACCGAGTTATGATCATGCTCTAAGATGCGCTTCTGAATGGTGGCGTAGGCTTTCGAGAGCTTATCGAAGGCAATGAGGTCCCTTCTGTGGATCCCGGGTAAATCCGCCATTAAGAAGCGGATGCGACCGAGAGCGTAGTCGATCTTGCAGTAGTATTTGGTTCTTACGGCAGTAAGATCCTCTTTTTCAGCGATGCTTTGTATCGTCTGGAGAGGGATGCCTTCGTCTGCAATTAAGCGTTCGTACTCTTTTGGTTCGTCATCGTTGGATTCGAACTCCGAGTCCGGATCATGGTCGGAAAAAGACGCGAGTGTTGGAAGCTCTCCCAATGCGAGATCCGCGTTGACGGGGTTTCCCCCTCCGGCCCTGAGAAGGGCCTCGGTGTCTCGGTCCGTCAGGATCGGCGACCTATCCTTCGCGTTGTCGCTCCTTGCAGCGGACTCCTTCGTCGTCTTTCTTCCACGCTTTCCCATGGCTCTCTGACCGGGCGGAAATTATAGCTTGCACAATTGGGACACATCCGGCCTGAAATAAACTGGTAATCTGCGGATTGAACTGAACTCAATTTGGATATTTGCGGACAAGGCCGAGCTGAAATTAGCATGTACATTTTCAGACATATCTCGACTGAAATTAAACAGTGCACCTGCGGAAAATGCCAGGTTCCTTCTGGTTTTTTTGTTTTTTTTTACTATAGTTTTGTTGATTTCTTAGAGAAAACATTTAAAGGAATATTTTGAATCATAGCAACTTTTTGCTACAAATTATCTTATTTCCGGCGTAACTTTTTTTTTAGATAAAAAGATTTGAGTTATGCCTGTAGTCACTAATGTTTAAAAGAAATTGAACTGCTGATAGAAAATCCTTTCAAAAAAAAAAAAAAAAAGTGGTATGCGCAGTTGTGGTAATTGTAAACATGGGGTAAATGTACATAAGCTTCATAACTACACTTGTGGTGGTGTTGAAAACTTAACTGCTGGTAAATGATGAATTATCAACGTAGGGAGTCTTTTTATTTTCATGGATGTTGCTTACGGCAGAATCAGGGCAATTAGAGTTTATTGCAACAACATTTAATGAACATACTATAATGGAATGGATATAGTTGTAGTAACGGTACACCGACATTGTCTCAATGTGTACCACTGTTAAACGCCTCACTGTATACCATTTCACTTCATAACAAAAAAATTGCTGAAATATCTCGTCCACATTCTCAGAAACGCATGCTCAAATCTCACGAAACTTTCGTCGTATTTGACGAAATGGCTTAATGAAAATTGCTCCTGGTAAACCTTTCGTCAAATTGGCGAAACTTGTTTAGTAACTTTTTAAAGTCACATGATCGCGCGAGGAAAGAATCGTTGTAAAGGACGAAATTTTCTCGATTCAAGAATCGTCAAAAGTGAGAGCTCTATTTCTGAGAGTGCATAATTTGTATTTAGTTAAATCCTAGGAATTAAGTGGAAAAATAGTGGACGCTATTATCGACTATTCAAGCTAAAATAATGGATACAACTGAAGAAATATGATATGTAATCGAGATAGATAAGTTACTTTGAGATTGAAAACACTTTCAATTCAGAACTTCCAACAGAACGAACATTCACGCTTGAAATGTGAGTGGCAATCATTCTAAACAATGCGTTACTCGACAGCTTGACAACTAGCGTTGTAAAAGCTACTCTATCTCACTGTGTACCTTGTCGCTCTGAATGGGTGTCTATAATGTGTAGGCTCTCCCCCTACACCATTTCCCCTATCTCAAAATCCTATTTTATCTCTCTCACTCTCTCCCCTTTTATAATTCAATGTTTAATGAGTTAATTTATTTTCGACTGTTGTTTTTGGTGATATTTTTACAAGATTTTAAGCCTTTTTTCGAGCAAAAAGAAAAAACACTGGAAAGCAATTTAGAAGAGCATTTTAACGAACTTTTGAGGACATTAGATAAAACTGGTGGCGAGATGATAAAATTTGAGTTCAGCAAACAGATGAATTAATACACCACATATACACATTAAATGTCTAAGTACATAAAATCAACACACAAAATTAAGTGAGCAAATATGTTCAATACTTTTTCGGGGTCCCATTTTCACAGTATTTCATACCTTAATATGTACCACCGTCATCTGCTACAAATAAAAGATAAGAACATAAGACTAGAAAAATCTTATTGCTCTATAGTGGTTTACTGATTTAAAGTTCACTGATTGTATAGTTTGGTCTTCAGCCGGTTTCACAACATGTTTACGACAGACTGTAAACATGTTTTTATCCTGAACAGAAAATGCTTCTAAAACTGTCATTTACTCATTCAGAGACGAAGATAAAACTTTTGATAGATACTAATAGAGTTACAAATGTACTGTTACACAGCTTTTTATAAAAAAGTTTTTTTCTTTCTCTTTTTAATTTTAAGGATATGAAAGGTTTTAAAAAATGCATATTGTGAATGGTTTAATTGCCTTTCCCACAGAGTGTAGGAGGGGGTTATACTTTTACTTACGGACATATTGTCACTTAAGTGGCAAGTTTGTCTATTGACTTTGAAAACGTCAAAAACATAAACGCTAGTATAAGTAACAGAACTATATCTAATGTATGAAGAACAATAAAAAAATTATTTGTGCTGAAGTACCAATAAAATGAATAAATTGTGTAAATAAAGTACAAATTGTGAAAACATTATACACGTTCGCTGATGATTTTCTTATTGAGTGTTTTTTTCAATGACGCAGGGCTCCCATTGTAGCCTTGAAAATGATATTTCCAATCTTTTTTGGCAATTTGTCTATTACTTACGCAGATTATTCATTTTTTTTTTCTTCAATGATTGATCTTTCAAAAACGTTCGTTCCTCTGCTAACAGTTCAAAAATGTATACCATGTACAACAAAGGCCGAAATTCAAGAATTTTTTGTCTACCAGAACCGAAAATTCAGGTTTTGCCTACTAAACCTGAAAATTACATTCTTACATAAAAAATTCAAAAAGCTGGATGTGGAGAATGTTTTTTTTTCTTTTAAACAAATAAAATATTTAAATTTGATCAAAATTAACAGTAAAAATAGCGAAATACCAGATTTAACAAAATTCAACCTATTTAAGCTATTTTGAACGCCACAAACTATTTAATTCTAATACATGCAGGCCCGCCATTTGGGCGATCAGGGAATGATCAATACAACACCCCTGACTTTTAGAAATATAATGTATTTGCATATGTTTTTCTGAATTTGTTTTTTACCCATAATATGCATTGAATATATACCCTTTCCCGCCCCCTTCCCTGGAGAATTTTGAAATGACAGGCCCGAATACAAGTGATTTAGTTGCGTTTAAACATTTTGTTTCTAATCTTTACTATTTTATTACAACGTTTTTCTTGTCTGTCCGCGGAATTTTGCAATTGAATTTCCGACCATTTCCCGATAAGCTATTGTTCTGAAACTTTACATGTTTGATTTTCAAAAAGATTGATGGTTTGATGTCCGCATTATAAAATCTGAATTTCATATCGATAAAACTATTATCCTATCATTGTAAAAGCCTGAAGGGAAGTATCATTTCATACTTAATTCAATGCATTCATTACATTTTTTCCAAGTTGTGAAATATTAGGCTTCTTCTATTACTTTAGCTGGAAAGTAAGGGAAAATTACGTGTCTGGAGCAAAAATTTCACAGAACCAGAGTCTTTTATTTATCATTCCAAGTAACTTTTTTATTCAGTATGATTTAAAACATTAAGTAATATGTGTTTACTTATCAAAAATGCAAGTGATTTTACTGAAATGTTTATCTAATTTTCATATATCTCTATACGACTAAACATACAAATTCAACATGATGAGTAATTTTTATTACTTCTCAGGAGTGTTACCAATTTATTTCCCAATATTTTTTACAGCATAAAAACAAACAATTCAGCAATAGTGTATTTCTTGCAGAGGAATCAATCGATCCAATTAAATTTTCAAGAACAGTCAGAATTTTTTTTAGTGAAGAATTTTTAATAAATCTCATGAGCAATCATTACCCACTCCTGAGTGTTACTTGGAAAGAGAGGGAAGTTACAATCATGATTGAAAATAGCCAAAATCATAAATAAATCTGCAGATATAGATATTTTATGAGCTTTAAATCAAGCTGCTATTAGTTTTTATTCAAGGATATATTTTATTACTATATATACATACATTTTATATATATATATATATTTTTAAAAGAGACACCCTGACACAAAATTTTGGCGTTGGCTGATATGATTTTTGTGTTTTTGTGTGTTTTGTTTAAGATATGTTTTATTCTTAAAGGGTAAATAAAGAAAAACTCCCGTACTTGTAACCCCCCCCCTCCCCAAATAAATAAGTAAATAATAAATATTAGTTCGGGCATGCCAGTTGTTAATTTATGTAAATAAGAAAGTGATGTGTTCAAACTATTATCTTCACTTTATACTTAATTAAATGAAAGATATGGTTTGCAGAATTATAACTATTTATTTCGATATTTTTACTGCCTACTTTAAAACTGAAATTAATTTTTTGTAAGTTCTGCCTAAAAAAATCTATTTCTGGATCAGCATCATGAGAGTAAAGATGTTTTATTACATTTATAATGTAACAAAAACTAACCCTACACTGCGCAATTTTTTTTCTCTGTAAAATATTTCTTTTTGTGTTATTTTGTGCTAGTTATAAGTGGGAAAAATACTAAAAAAATTCTTATTTAATTCGAAAAAGTAGAATTCGAGAAAAATTGACATGTTTAAAAACAACACTGCGCATTTAGGGGTAACAAAGATAATTTTTTTATATAATCATTTTAACAAATGAAACCAAATCAATAATAAATAGGCATGCATTATAATCAAAAAACAACACTAAAATATGAACATTTATTAAAATAATTTATTTTATTATTATTTATAAATTTATAAAATTTATTAAAGTAAAAATTTGCAGATGTAACTAATAATTATTAGTTACATGTGCAAATTTTTACTTTGATTACCAATAAAGTTTAATAATAATTTCACTAAAAGATTTTAAACAAGAAACCTAACATCTGTAGGGGGGTCTATGCGATAATGTTCGTTTCTTCTTTGGTTGAGCGTGAATTGATTTTAAACAAAATTCCTAAATAATAATTTAATCGACCACTTTAAGCTAATTTGTGAAATATTTAACAATAATTTTCTAAACGATACTAAATAAAGTGAAATAGAACAACCTGTGACACCTGTTCTTGTTTATACTGCGAATAATGCAGGAGCATAAAAATTGCCCCCGAATGCGCGGTATTGTTTTAAAACAACAAGTAAAAAAGGCGCCTTAATATATATTTTTCCCGAATTTTTTCGGGCAACTTATATTTATTTTATTTTAAAAGTATGTAAGCAATTAAAGGCTATTTTTAAAATAAAGTTGTTGCTTAAAATTTGTAGAAAAAAAAATTAAGAAGTTACTGTTTTTTACGAAATCAACATGTCTTACGATTTTGTGAAAAAAGATGAACCTTGAGTTCAGTTTTACAAGATCTAGTTGAAACTATATTAACTAATATGATCACACATATAAAATGAAACGAAAAAATGCGCCACATGTTAAAAATATTACAAAATAAAAGCTTAGTGAACGAAAATTGGAGGGGTTGTTTAAAAACAACACGGCGCAGTGTAGGGTTAAGGGGGTAAAAAAAATAATTTCGGTCTCTCTTTTTATAATTATTGCTATTTTTATAACAATTATTATTTTTGGTGCATTATTGCAAGAGGATTGTTTGTTTGTCTCATGAGTGTTACTGTAGCTAAAAATTGGAATTGTATTAATATATTTGTTAGTTAATAACTAAGAAATGCTTTGCTAATTAAAGCTATCCATTTATTTCTTATACCTGCAGTGAAAACATTTAATTTGTAATAAAATACGTTTTTATTGAAAGTTATATCCTTCATTTAAGAAACAAAGTAACACTCCTGAGATAAAGTGCTATTAAAATAGTTTTAAAAATTAGTAAATTTTAATACTATTTTTACTTATTACAAAGTATTTAAGATTACCTAAACAAGATTTTTTAGATTAATTATTGATAAGGATTATTTTACAGAATGTTTAATAACGGTAACACTCATGAGAAAAACAATCACTTGTGAAGACATTTTTTGAAATATCTAAAATATAGATAAATTAACTCGAAAGAAACCATCTGCTCAGAATGCATTAGATTATAAGGAACTCATACGAAGAATAGTTTTCATGTTTGATGGAGCAAAAATGTTCAGATTGTGTCAAACCCAATCCGTCAACAAATTTGAAAATCACCCACATATAGCTCAGAACCAGATGACAATGCAATATTCTACCACTTTTATCTCGATTTGATGAGTTTCTCAAGTATTTCCAATAAAATTAAATATACCGATTAGTTCCGAAAATTGCCACCAAAATTCAATAGCGGCGCTGCGATCGTCAAAAATTCTTTCCTACCTTTTTAGTGCGCAAGAAAAACTTTGTTTTTTTATAAAAAATTTCATAAACTATATTTATGTTTAGTTTGAAATAGATTGAAATGCTTAATAATTAAAAAAAAATTTCACCAATTTGATCCAAACGAATTCTAGTTTGTTGATTACTATTTTTTAAAGTTATAGCTTCTATCACCAAGTTCTTTTAAAAACTGATTTATCACATCTTTTCTTTCATTTATTTAAACAACTTATATTTTTTCACAGTCAAAAATGTACATTTGTCCTAATATTTTTTTCACTAAATAATACATTTTTGTAGCAGGCGCACTTGAAACAAATAACAACTTGTTGCCTGTTCAAACTCTAAGAAACTACGTTTGTAAAAAAAATCATTTTTAATTTATCAAAAAAACGAAGAGGCGTGAACAGTAGGCCAATTGAGAGAAAAACGTTATTATGTTTACATACCCCGATTCTCTTAATACATCCTCTCTCTTAAAGAAAATCTTGAAAGTTCACGTTATATTATTAGAAAAAGAAATAAAAACCATCAATTCACAGCAAAGAAACATTCTTTATTTTTTTTTTTCATGCATACTTTTAAACCCTCTCTATGAAATTCAAGTGCAATAACATGCCAGAGCTGAACGGCGCTCCAGAGACAAACTACGAGAAACGTAAAAGTATGAGGCTCGCATGCAACGTGTGAAGTTTTATGTTGTTTCAAATATGATTTTTCAAGAGTTAACACGGTAATATTAATAATGAACAAAGTAAATATTTCTTAATAAAAAAGAAAACTATTACATAGGTAAACGATATCAATTTCATTGCGTCATATTACAAGGCATTATACAGTGAAGTATTGCTTATACGACGTCGAAGGGACTATCGAAAACGTCGTATAAACGATAACGTCGTATAATTGATTTAAACTTCTCGGTAAATCCAAAAATTGTGACCACACTAAAACGCTGCGTAAATGAGATCGTCGTATAAACGATATCCACTGTATCTCCAATTATCAATACTTATAATCGGAGAATTTTTAAAATCAAATAGCTTCTCCGTTAAACGCATCTCTGAATGTCACCAAAAATCCTACCAGTATAAAAAGTTCACTATTGAACAAATAAAATAATTATATATATATATATATATATATATATATATATATATATATATATATATTTTTTTTTTTTTTTGCGGTATTTTTACGATTCATTGTCTTCCTTTTATGATTTCTTCCTTTTTTTAAAAAAATGAACTTGTACAGAAAAATTTGCTAAAAAGTTCGACTTTCTATTTATACAAGTTGCTTCCTCTTCCCCCCAATCCAGATCAGAATGCACCTAATTCTGCTTTTACAGGAATTTGATTTAACACGAGTTCATAATAAATAATTCATTCTTTTTATACGGGAGTCATTTTGATTTAACACGAGCGGTCCAATCGAATATTTCGCTTTTTTTTTTTCTTTTTTGCCTAAGTTTTAAAAGCATTGTTTTATTAGTGACGTAATAGACCATTTTTATTTTATTACAGGCATGGCGTACGAAGAGATTGTATATAACACCTAGCGTAGGGCGCAAAGTCACGCAGCTTTCACATTGCCTTTAAAAATATGCGAATTATTCCGTACTTCCATAATATCCGCCGGTTCCTTACTGTTTCACCTATATTATTACTTAATTTATCAACCTCTGAGCTATTAAGGGTCTAGACACATGTTTTACAGCCTTATTCACCAACCTCTGTCAAACACTCGAACCGTTGATTTGAACGGTCTGATTGGTTGAAGAAGTCTTTGATATGCAGTTCGAAGGTTCAAATCAGTTGGTGAATAAAGGCCGTTATTGGTTGCATTTCGTGCAAATTTACCACATTTGTGCAACGTACCTTCGGAAGGAATTTAAGTATGTAGTTTTATTTCAAAGTCAATGAATAGATGTAATATATTTTGTGCGCATTATTTTTTTTAAGTTCTGACGAAAGTCAATTAATTATAAGTTTAAGCTCGTTACCGAATAAGTTTCAATAAAAGTTTCACATTTTTGAACAGTACGTGTAGAGAGCAGGTCAATGAATGCAGCTGACCTATACTTGACATGGCGTAACGATTCAAGATAAGATGAAGTTCAATAAATATTAAACTTTTTTTTAGTATAAACACGAGACAAGAATTTGAATCTTCCGGAAAAGCTTATCACTTGGATGATAACGCTTTTTTTCCGTCTTTCGTGTTAGCCGTTTCAGTTGATAAACAAGTCTGGGTTTATTTTTATTTTATCGCAAATACTAAGTTTTCACTTAGTAGCTTAAATGGTTTCTCTCAAGTACCCGATAAGTAATGTTATGTTGATTCAAAATGAAGAACAAATGGTTCGTCTAAGTTTTATGAGTAACTTTTCAAGTTTCTGAATGAGAAAATGCTTTTAATTGCTATTTTTGAGTTGCATTGGTTTTTCATTTTTTTTGAAAAAGTAGAAAATCTATTAAAGTCATATTTTTAAACCTCCAAGGAAGTTAATCAATTACGATTTAGATTTGCGTAAACATATTAAAAGAATTGCATTTTTTTCGTATTTTTATGTTTTTTTACATCATCAGTCGATAAAGATAAGATGACGAATGCTTGTGCTAGAAATTTCAAAAGCGATGGGGAACATACTTTAAAATATTTTATTATATGCCAAACTAACGTGTATTCGGATTAATTTTTCGAGTGGAAATGAAACTTGAAGCGTCAGTGATGAAATGAAGAGCGTACAAGAGTGATTTATAGAAGTTTCGAAATGACAGTTAATAAAGAATAGTTCCAGCAACGATTCAGACAAGCTAAAGCATTTTCATTCAACCAGATGACGGGAATTGAGCTCTACCAACTAGCAATCCCTAAGACAATCCAGCTTCGAAATTATTTGCCTCTAACAATAACTGCAACTTTAACCACTTTCCTCTTGCCCCCGTGAAAATGACGGGATGATGTTACGCCGCATATTTTTCGTACCAGTGATATTTCCGGGCTAGATTATTCAAAACTAATTTATCAACAAGTTAAAAACAATCCATATGCTATGCTTGAAAAAGATGAAAAAAAATTATATTTTTTTACACACCAGATGATAGCACAAAAATATTTATAATATAATTCGAGAAAAGCTGGTTTATTTTACAATTACACATAAAATGTTTTCACTATTTTCTTGAGTAAAAAGACAGGTACTTTTTTTTACTGTTTCCTTAAAATTTTGAAAATTATTCAACTGTTAAAGAGTTAAGGGTTTTGCTGGTAGACTGTTTATAATTGTTGTTCGTCAGATGATTGTAAACTACATTTAATTAAGTAAACTCAAGCACTATTATTATTTACTTTTTGGCTCTGCAATTTAACGAAAATATTTTACTTGGTATTTACCTCTTCCAAAAGTTTAATCGGTATTTTAAGAGCTGCCATTTATGTTAGTTTCCGCGCTAATTTCAACTACAATTTCGTCGTTATGAAATAAATGTAATACATATGTATATTACACAATTCTGTACATGTTCGATTTTCTCTTTGTTGTAATTATTTCTCTGTGTTTACATTTGAAGAAAACTCGTCTTTTGAACGCCTAGATTGTAAAGGCTACTCTGAGAAAGAAGGTTCCGGTGGCTCGAATTTCTGAGTTTTATACTGTACTTTGCGATGAGAACATGAGTTGTTAGCGACACTTCGGTCCACACTTCATGTGTTTTTATACTATTTTTCCTTCTTATTTATTTCATTCGACAGAATACTCATATGCAAAGTATCCTTGAAATCTTAAAGGAAGGCAACGATTCATCCCCAAAATTATGTTTTGCTTTCAAAAATTACAGCATGAAATTCAGTTGGTATTTGAAATCCGATTTTAAAAAAACTTAAATTCCACCCACTCACATTGGAATACAGCAACTGCTGGAATAAAAGGGGTTTTGAATGTCTTTACTGGGATTTTCATGTCAAACATGAAAACTTTTTAATTATTGGTCATCAATTCATGACAATACGAAACTCAATAAATGAAAAAGAATGGGTACAATAAAATTTTAAGTCAATTAACTATTCTTCTCTTTTAGACCAGAGCTTATGATTCTAATTTATTTCATAAATATACCTAATAAAAGTCAAACATTAAATTTATTTTGCCAGATCCGTTCTATCAATTTATCTTGTGTTCTCCAATAATGTCAAACAATAGCTTCATCTGACATTTATGCGAAGCAACATATCAGAGAAATAGCTTTATTGGAGCTATGTTTAGAAACAATTTCTTTGCATCAGTCACAAATGCATAGTTTCCTCTAAAATAGAAGTAACATCATGGAAAAATCAGATCTTTTTCTCTATTGTTCGGAAACATTCAGACGAATCATCGTGGTGGTACTTTTTATAGTTGATTGGGTTGGTAAAAGAGATGTATAAATTGTGAAAGAAATGATTTAAGCACGCTATTATGTAGCCAAATCTTCAGCACATAAAAGAGTAAATGCTTTCTAAGCAATCTTTACGTTTCAATAGATTCGCATAAATCAGTAACTGCGAAATCGTGCTCATACCTTACGAATTTTTACGTTGGAAAGTTTTTTTTAGGAAAATGAAATTTTGTTGAGGAATATATAAAGGAAGGAAAATTACAAAAATGGAAACTTTTTACACTGCTCCTTTTTCGCTCTACATAAATATATTTCTCTATAGCACTTTCGGCTTAGAATAATTAAAACTTTTTAGGATGTAGCCAATTACAGTCCTGCCGGCAAACGAAGACAAATGCCTGGCAGAGTGCCAAGAAGAATTCATTCAAGTTCAAGGGAGAACCTGGTGGTATAAAAGAATAGGCGGTATTCTGTTCTCGTTTTAGTTCGCTTAGCATTCTTTACTTCTTCCGAGCTAATGTTATATGTCAGTTTATAAATTTGATTGTTTTTTAAAATAAGAGAAGCAAACATTCTGATCCGCGTGCAAATAAATGCGCCTGCAAAACGAGCTTCCCTAAAACGAATGGATTCGTCCTTTTCTGCCATGAAGAAGCACTCAAGTGTCAAAACTCCGTGGTCGGATAGTACCTAATCTTTTACATCGTAAAAATAAATAAATGAGATGAAATTAATGCTAGCTGTAATTTAAAAGTTTGAATATGTACCATTAAATCAATTCTTCTTCAATGATTTTTTTAAGCGAACGTAAAATTGAAAGAAATAATTTACGTTCGTTTTTATCAATGTTTTCTTTCCGAGTGGATTAGCCTTGACACACCGTGTTCGGGATCAGAAGAATCAGAGTTCGAACCCCTGCATGAAGACGCACTTTGGGAAAAGAAAGAAAGAGGAAGTAAAAGGATCCAACTGGATGGTTATGTGATGTTGAATCCTAGCGGACTTCCCACCGTAGGCATAGCAAGTTGGCGAGAGAGATAAAATAGATGGCGAGATATATAGGGGAGAAGGGATAACGTTGGGGGGAGGGACCTTTTTAAGCCTATTTATAATAAAACAACAAGGCTTAATGTAGCAAAAAAATATCGTTAAAAATGAAGAAAATTCAAAAATAAGTGAATTAAAGATTGAAAAATAAAAAATTTGAAAGTAGGGATTTGAGATGTTTAAAAATCTGGGGTCTGTCGCTCTGTCATGTCTGTTTGTCTGTCCCCCCCCCCCCCTTTAATAACTTTAGAACGAATGGTCCGATTCAAAAAATTATTTTTACATTCGAAATATGTCAGCGAGGACATCTCATTTCCGTATTTTACTTTTTGATTTGAACAATTAATCGTTCAATTTTGAACAGTTAAAAAAAATTTTAACATTTAGCGCCTATGGGCAAAAATGAAGCAAATTATGTAAACTCTGGGGACAAGATCCAAGTTCCTATGAGCAAGCTTATTGAAAAAAGCTCTCGGCGTAAAATATTGATTTGACCAATTTTTGTTCATTTTTGAACAGTTCAAAAGAAATTAACGGGGAAATTTCAATCCCATATAAGTCCTGATCTAACCGACGGATTTGCTTGCAACAAACTTTATCGGAAAGATGTTACGATACATAATATGTACAGATACGAATTTCAACAAGAACTGAACGAGCCTATTTTCCAATGAAATTTTTTTGTTCGGGATTTTTAAGGACATTTCTCAATAAATACATAAATAAATGAATGAGTGGAAGTATGAATGAATGAATAAATCAGTGAATAAATGATAAAATAAATAAATGAGTGAAAAATACATGAATGAGTAATTGAATGAATGAATAAATGAATGACTGAATCAATGAAAGAATGAATGAGTGAGTGAATATGTAATATTTGAAGTAATTAAGAACTAAAGCTAAATGCGAAAGAGATAGCTAGATTATACATTTGAATTTGGTGCATATGGGAAAGTAGGCTCGTATAGTTCTAGACTGAATTTCTTGTTAATTTAAAAGATTTTTAATGATTTAAAGTTTATTTTATTTTGAATGTTATATTTTTCTCCATTTCTTACAAATTTTTAATCAGCATACTACTGTTACTTTAAATGTAATAATAATAGAATAAGATAAGCAAAAGTTGTTTCAAAATCTTGCTCCATTCATGAGACACAGTGGGACTACTGCCCCCTTTTTTTAATGACCGCAGATAATTATATGTAGAAATATTTTATTTGTATGCACAGAAAGCTTTGAATTACTTCTTAGAAACTAGTAAATAGGCAAAAAAATTTATTTATATGCTGAGAGCAGCTATGCATAGAAACATAGAAAAAGAAGTAAAAGCTATTGCCTGATTATATTGCCACAATAATAAAGATAAAATATGATATAAAAGTGTTATCTCACAAGAAAATAACTAGCTAAACATCTTTTATGCCTTGGGCTTTTATGCCTCTCAATGTGCCCAGTCAGTTAATTTTTAAAAGAATTGATTAGATCTAATATTCAAGAACACACATAACAATTATTTATAGTAGAAGGAAAAGCTTAGTTGTTTCATAGAATACGGAATATTGCTTAAATAAAAATAATTTATTTCTCCTAAGGATATTATTAACAATTAACTAAGAAATTTTATTTACCTTAACAGAAAGCTAATTTTCTTAACTTAGAATTTAATTTAGCGGAGAGCATCCAAGCCAAATGTCTACTCAAGGGATCTTTTACATGCCGCCCAATCATACGACATGGGCGCAGACGATTTTCTGCATCTTGAAAATCCACCGACACTGCCAAGATCGATCCTCAACCTGGGCCGTATGAGCTCCGCGCCTTACCACGACGACATCATGCCGGCACACTTGAAATTATAGATACAAACAAATGCTATGTATACCACTAGCGAGAGTTTTTTTTTTTTTTTTTAACTTTCATTTTGTATTAATTGTAAAATTAAAGTACATGTTGGGGAAGGGTGGGGGCGGGGATTGTGACCCCTTTCAAATATATATCGCTTATAGAAACAAACAGTGTCATTTCTACAAAATGGACATTTTTCAAGAGGCGTTTGAACGTTTTGCAATTTGTTTTATTTAATTGCCTTATTTGTTTCAATGATTATTATAATCGATTTTGTTCAGAAAATAGCTATTGTTCTAGTTTTCTCTCACACGATGAATGTTAATGTCAAAAAAATTAAAAATAACTATAAAAAGTAATTATTACAGTATTGCACCAAAAAAATAAAGTTGGCCTCTAGCCTTCATTTTTGAACATTTTTTCCCAGCAGTATTCCCAATATAAAGAGCGCAAAAATCTGAACATTTTGATATAAAACCAAAAAAACGATTTTTTGCAGACACTGTTCATTTCTATAAGCGATATATATATACAGAAAGAAAGATAATTCACTGTTTTAAGTTTGGAAAACACAAAGTGTTTGGCTCTATTTTGACTTCCGTAACAAAAGTGGGGCTCTCAAAGGACTTTATGCAAAAGAAATCGAACTCCAAAAGAAAAGAAATTAAAATAAAAAAAAATTGAAAACTTGTATAAACTCTTTAAACTTTTCTTATTACCTATAAAATATAGAAACACTCTTCGAATTAGCGTGTGTCAAATTAAAACATACCAATCAAATGTATCGAACATTAAATGCGTCGAATACTGTAACTCTTGATATTCGTGAATTTCAATCAAATGGCATGTTACAAATTTACGCAAAATAATTTTCCACTAACTCATTTTCTATTAAAAATTGAAAATGCTTATGCTATATCAGAAATGAAGACTGTTTGCATAGCAAAATAAAGAGGAAAATGCTTCAATTTGATTTTAATAGCATCAGTACAATCAGTTTCACAACATTCAATATGCGTGATGAATTAACATCATCAAATTGGACGATATTGAGAAGGGCTTCCAATGTTAAAAACTAAAAAAACAAATGAAATAAAACCAGTTTTTTTATTACAATTCAAAAGCATATTTTCGGATCGATCAGTCACAACTTCATGGATTTTCATGATTTCTTATATTACGACACAAATAGACCCTTCAAGTAAAATACTTCAAAGTACTCTTTCACACATTATCTTCAGCAAGAGTTACAATTTAAATGGCAGCTGTGTTCATCATAGGATGGGATTTAATCATACATCAGCGTGAAACTCATAAAATGGTGTTTAATTAAGCTGGTATGCACAGCTTCAACAAATAACCCATCTCCCAAAGTGCCGCGTATTCATCGGAGTTACGTAATACGCACAAATAACAAACTCATACAAACAGGTACGCGTTTGAAATTAAATCAAAATTTAAAAGCTTTCATACTCCTCCATATGTCTTTACTTAATAAGACTTCAAATTGTCAAACTGTTACTGTTAAAACAAATATTACGATGTAATCAAACTCACCTTTGCAACCTTTGCATCGTCAATTACTATAGTTTCACTTCGTTTTTTATATCGGCCTGCAGGTACCGATTTGTCTTGGTTTGAATCCGGATATATCACTGTGCAACTATTAGGTGCATCACTACGGAAAACAAATTCGCCATTTCTTGAGTTCTGTTCTGAAACTTTAAAAGTTACTTGAAGGCAAATTTGCATTTTAAAAATTCCGTGAATTATTATGAGCTCCTACAATTACTATTCGTTTGCGTTGAACAGGTTGTTGCCTTGTTCCTCGCTTTTAGTTTAATTCTTTGTTTTCGTCGAGAGCAGAGCAGTAGAAAGTTAGCAGAAACTTGTTGCCATTTTCATTTCACTTTACTTCTTTTAACTGAAGCCATTTTTTGACGTACTTTGGTACAATTTGTTTACGACCATTTCGGGTCATATAAATATTCGAGTTTATTTGCTATTCTCAAGGATATGCCTCAAACTCTCGTCTAATATGACAGATAGATCAAGACAGCACAACGGATTTTAATATACAAAGAAGGAAATACATCTAGGGGAAAGAGGGAATCGAACCCACGCCTCTTTCACTCCGCGCAGGGAGGCACCGGAACTAGTCGGATAGACCGCTCAGCTTCTGAGCCCCCCCCCCCCCTTGGTACAGACGAACTTTAGTTTGGGGCCTCAGTGGCTGAGCGGTCTAATCGACTGGTTCCAGTACCTGCCTGCGTGCAGTGAAGAGGCGTCGGTTCGATTCCGACTTTCCCCCTGGGTGTATTTCCTTCTTTGTATAGTAAATCTGTTGTACTGTCTTGTTCTATCTCTCATATTAGACAAGAGTTTGATGCATATCCTTGAGAATAGCAAATAAATAGCGAATATTTATGTGACCTGAAATGGTCGTTAACAAGCAAACAAACAAACTTTAGTTTGACGAATTTGATTAGGTATAGCTTCTTTCCCACATTGCCTGTTTAGAGCTAAGCGTTTAAGTTAGATAGTTTAGTGAACCTGATTTAATTATAATAAAACGCAAGTATTGTATGTGCAGGGATAGTGCAGTCAGTAAATAGAAAAGAAGAAGGGGGAAAAGAAACATCAAATTCCATTTTTTAAAAGAATTTCATCAATTTTTGCGACCGATTAAAATATTTTTTTATCTAATGGGGCTGCGTATGGTCACTAACCTTTTGCCAACCTAGTGCCTTCCCTGGAAACCGGCATCCATTCTTTCAAGTAGCACCACTATCGGCGGATGCCATTACCAAATTTTGACGCTCAGACTCCTCTAAGATGGCGGCACCTGAGCTCTAAGTGATGCGAGATTGCAGTAGGAATTTTTATTTTGCCGAGAACACTCATGCCAAGTGTTCTACTCAAGGGATCTTTTTTATGCCGCATAATCATACGATATGGGCACAGACGATTTTCTGCATCATGAAAATACACCGACACAGCCAGGATCGATCCTATGACCAGGGGCGTACGAGTCCCTCGCCTTACCATGACGCCACTTTGCCGGCACAGATTAAATTATTTCAATATATAATTTCTTTCATTGAAGTATATTACTCCAATACGCAACTTTTGCATATGTTACAAAAATGTGGGAATGTAACCTGGTTTTTAAAAAAATGTTTGAAATACCTTGCGCCTTTAAATAAAAGTTTTTAATTTTTTTAACTCCGCAACGCATTTTTGTTCAAAATGTAACTTTAAATTAAATTCAAGCTATTTAAAATAAAGTAATCATTTTTGTTCACATTTTTCAGTAACTTCAGAATGTATAGAATCTAAATATATATATTTTTTCATGTTTGAAGCATGTGTTTCTTTCATGCCTTAGTACCAGTTACCGTGGTTTGGCCCTTATATATCATTCACCAAAGATATGTTTTACGCATACTTAGGGGCCCTTATGAAGAATATTCAATCTCGAATAAACTATAGTTCAGTCAGTCAAACAAGTTTTAAAGTGTATGCCGCTGAATTTTCATAAATCTAAATCAGCGACACAACACCTGATTTGAATATGGAATCTGATAATGTAGACTGTGCAGAAAAAACCTCAATGCTACAAAAGCCCACTTTTAGATTATAACCTAACACTTATGCAATTTAATATGATTCTAATTCTGACAACGTAAATGTGGTGATTATCGTTCGATTTCGCCACCTTTCAACTTTCCTTAAATATAAAATATCGATTACAGTGCGGTCACCTTGGTCGTTGCTGTTAAAGAAATTGGAAAACCCAATTTTTTATTTGGCGCCCTGATCGAATGAAAAGCATGAAAGACCCTTGGGAAACAGCTCAAATTTCTCTACATTCCAAAAGGAATAAACAGTACAAAAATGGGGGTGTACTCACACACGAACTTTAGAAGTTGTATTTCTTAAATGCATATTTATTTTAAGTTTAATTTAAAGAAATTTTTAATTAACATGCGAGTGTCATTTGTATATGCAGTGGAAGTTGTGCACATATTGTACAGCAACATGAAGTCAGTTTTTAACCAGAGTTTGTGAATAATGGAGAGAAAATGTAAAGAATGTAATTTTTTTTTGAGATGTTGTATTTTATCATTTTTGAAAATGCATTAATTGTTATATATTGCTACGAATATATATATAAAAAATTAACATTAAACATTTAAACTAAAGTATAAGGTTTAGCACTGTCGCAAAGCGTTCGGACAACCTAGGTTCAAATCCCGAAGGGGGAATTTTATGCACAACTACGAGCTATATTTCATTTAATTGAAGAAATTTACGACGTCACTCTAACGGACACTTCTGCTATTACCCCCATTGCGTGTTGAAATTTCACTTTCAACGCACCAGAAAAATATATAGATTCTATAATTAATGTGAGGTAGCAAAGTATGAGCATGTTAGCAAATACTTTGGTGTACCTATGCACACTAAATTGAATAAAATAAACAACAAAACTGTTAATGTAAGACGAGAGAGAACTTTAGCTAATCTGACTAATGGGAGAAAAGAGGGCTTGGATTGAAAACACTGTTGAAGTCGACATTCCAATCGTAGGTGTAGGCTTATTAAGAACAGCGCAATTTCACTTAGTCTCAAAAAGAAAAAGTTCGAGTCTGGATAGTACGCGATGGAAACATCTAAATTTACGTGAAACATTCCAACTAACACATGTTTTTTGTTTTTCTGAAAACGTATTGAATTTATGCTAGAAATTGTTTATTTATTTATCGTTTTTGATCGGTTATTTGCTCGAGTCTCTTTTTTATATATCGTTTTTGATCCGTCAATCATACATCTTCTATGTCAGGGAAATACGGGTTAAAACCGAAATTCGTATTTTCTCAACCTCGAAGATTGAGCTCAATATTTAAATTTTTTCACAAGAGTAAAAATGATTGTTGTATCAAAATATTTATTTTTCTTCGTGAAAATTTGCTAGCAAAATTTAAAACGGAGCTCAAGGTTGTGAAAAATCAAGTTTAGGGCTCAACCTCTTTTTCCTTGACTTGGAAGACATAAAAAAGAATTGCTGCCTTTTTTGAAGAACACACTTCTTTTGTTTAAGCATGATAGTAAATTAAATGAAAAATGATTTCGATGAAAAAACCAACTTCAAGTAAGTGCTAGTCTCTGTTATACAGTCAATAAAGAAAAAATTTTACAACCAACGAACAGCTGAAGGCATTAAATTACTGTTCATTGAAACGCCAGTAACAGGCTTATTCTCGAATCTTGTCCGTAAAAGTTAGCACCATAAATCACTTCACTTATGCATCAGCGATCATCCACTGTGAGCAATTTCAAATGGATTGACGTTTTGTAGACCTAAAACGATGTCATTTTAGCACAATTCCTTACGAATGAATAGAAAACGAAGCACTGAATACAATTAAAATTATGAACAAAAATTCGTGTTTGGGTTTTTTTGCCAGTGATTCATTCGCGTTTTTAAATCATGTTTTATTTGAAACTTTCTCACCATTTTCCGTTTTAATGTGCTTTTGTCTCTCTCTTTCTTTCTAATGGGGCTGTGTATGGTCATTAACCTTTGCAGACCTAGTGCGTACCCCGGCAATCGGCTTCTATTTTTTCAAGTAGCACCACTGTCGGTGGATGCCATTGCCACTGATAATTTGAACGCTCAGTTTCCCCTAGATGGTGGCACCTGAGCTCTCGTTTGATGCGAATTGCACTAGGTATTTAATTTAGCCGAAAGTATCCAATCCAAACGGATACTCAAGGGATCTTTAACATGCCGCACAATCATGCGACATGGGCGCAGACGATGTTCTGCATCTTGAAAATCCACCGACTTGGGCCAGGTTCAGACCTGTGTTCGAGACCTGCACCTTACAACTACGCCACCCTGTCGACTTAATGCTTTTTGTTAACATTGGAGTGTTTAGTTGCTAGCATTTTTATACGCGCATCATTATCCGTATTCACCATTGCTGACAAAATATGCAGACGTTTTAAACACCTGTTATTTGACAAAACATTTAAATATGATACCATTGTCTGTGACAAATGTGTCTATCACTGATTAGGGACAATAAAAGAATCCTGTTAAAGTTAATGAATAAATTCAATAAGTTTTACAGTTTTATCTCAACTCATAGAGTAATTTTGCTTATTTCATAGAAAACAAATTGTCAAATAAAATAAAATAAAAATAAATAAATGAATGAGTGAGTATATAGTGTCCCCTCTCCTACGTGGAGTGTACATGTTGATGCATGAAAAGAGACATTAGATGGGCTTTTTTTACTATCTGGCTCTTACATAAAAATTTAATTTTCGTTGAGAGAATTGTTAGAAATATCTTACCAGTACTGGAATATTTACAAAATTGTGCTTTGCGAACCGAATCAAGTTTGATTTCCATAAATAAAATGCGATAGTACAAGACGTTGGTCAAAACTTGAATCTGCAGAATCAGCAGTTGCTTATCGTTAATCAAGTAACAAGATTCACTTCAAGAATCTTGATTTATCTTCTTCGGTAATATCACTTGATTTATTTATATAATCAATTTTTCGGATTTCAACTTTACATGTGGAACAAGTTTTATCTTTATTTGAATATCCGATTTCCTCTACTATCTATAGAAATAAAGAAATATCTTTCAAAATCAGGCGAAATTTATGTAAATAAAGTTGATTTTACTCGAAAATAATTGGAATCCGACACATTTTTAATTCTAAAACATTCTTAAAATGTACCAGATATGAGCGTTAAATGTGAAAAATTATCACAAATTAGAATAATCTAATTATTTTTTACTTTAATTTTTTAAATTGTGTTTCGTACTTATTTTATTAATTTTTGATTATTTTTATTGTGTAATATAAATCATTTTTTAAAGTTATTTTTCTTCATTGTGAGGTATAAGTTTGGCAAATTCTAATGAATTTATGTCAAATATTAGAAAACACCGTGATTTTTATCTTAAATTTATTTGATTAAATGGTTATTCACGAATCAGTGTAATTTTAAACCTTACTTCGATAAGATACCGTTAAAAGGCTGTATGTATATAAGGGTATTTTCAAATTCTTTGACAGATTAGGTTTGACACAATCTGAAACTTTTTGTTGCATTAAACATAAAAATTAGCCTTGGTATGAATTCCTTGTAATTTACTGCATTCTGAGCAGGTGATTATTTTCAAATTTATTTATTTATATTTCAAAAAATGTCTTGACAAGTGATTGTTTCCCTCGTGAGTGTTACCGTTACTAAACCTTCTGCATATTAATCCTAATCAATAAATAATTAAGCTGATAAATATTTCTTAGGTTATCTTAAATACTTGGTAATAAATGAAAATGGCATTAATTTTTATTTACTTAATTGTTTTTTAAGTATTTGAATAGCTGTTCATCTCAGGAGTGTTACTTTGTTTCTTAAATAAAGGGTATAACTTTCAATAGAAATGTATTTTATTGAAAGTGAAATCTTTTCACTGCAGGTATAAAGAATAACTGGAAGGGTTTAAATGGCAAACCATGCTTTTAATCATTAACTATTAACTAACAAATATATTAATACAATTCTCATTTGTAGGTACAGTAACACTCATGAGACAAACGAACAATCCTGTTGCAATAATGCACCAATAATAATAATAATAATGACAATAATTGTAAAAAGAAAGACCAAAATTGAAATTTTTGTCCCCCTTGTATGTTGTGTTTACATTGAAAATGTAATAAAACATCCATTACTCTCATGATTCTGATCAAGAAATAGATGTTTTTGAATGTAACTAATAAAAAATACAATCTCCTTTCAGTTTTAAAGTAGGCGGTAGAAATACGGAAATAAATAGATCTAATTATGCAAGCCATCTCTTTCATTTAGTTTAAGTTAAGTGTCATATTTCCCAGAAAATAGTTTGCAACGCATCACTTTAATTTTTATTTTTATAAAGTAACAACTGACATACCCTAACAAATGTTTACTTATTTATTTCATTGGATAGAAAATCTTGAATAGAAAACTAATATCAGCTTGAGTTAAAGCTCATAAAATATCTATATCCGTAGATATATTTATTATTTGGTTGCTTTCAATCATGATAGTTATTCCCTTTTCATGAGTTACCCTTGCCAAGTAACACTCATGATTAGGTAACACTCATGAGATTTGTTAAGGAATTCCTTCACTGGAATAAATTCAGACTTTGTTCTTGAAAATTTAGTTGGGCCTATTGATTCCTCCACAGGAAATAAACTATTGCTAAATTGCTTATTTTTATACTGTAAAAAGTATTGGGAAATAAATGGGTAACACTTCTGAGAAGTGATAAAAATACTCAACACGTCGAATTGTATGTCCTATTGTAAAACAGTAAAATAATAAAATAGCCCATTCTAGGTGGTTCATGGAAAAAAGAAACATACAAGGACTTCCCTACCACAGAAAATAATTAAAATATTCAAATATTTTGAAAGTTAAATAATAGGAACTTCCTCCAGGTAACACTCATGAGCTGCATGTTCGGACAGGTACTTTCTTTAACCCTTTAACTACCGGAATATATTCACAAATCTGTTTGTCTGAACGCCAAAAGAAATATCCAAAAATTGCATAAATGGCAATACATCTATTTCTTATGTATATGAGTTTCTTACATGAAAAAGGCAAAACTGGAGAGTTCCAATCAACATTAGTCGTAGATGCCCCATTTTCGACCTTTGGCGATTTTTTGAGAAAAAAATGCTTTCGCCATGGCAAATTTTTTTATTGGCTAATGTTCATTGGAAATCTTTTGCTCAAAATCAAAATTAATATGACATGTAGCTTTTTTTGCTTGCAAACCGGCGGCACACTGTATCAAAAGAGGGTGGTCAATAGCCCCTTCTGCACCTCTAATTTTGCCATTTTCAATTGAATAAATTATTACTTATAATGTAAAGAACGAATTCATTTCCATTTGTTCAATTTTTTATTCCGAAACCTGATATTTCAGCATAATTCATCAAATCGCTTATTGACGTTACCCGTACCACAGGAAAGTTTCGCTAAAAAGTATATTGACGTTACCCGTACCACAGGAAAGTTTCGCCAAATCATCAATTGAAGTTACCCGTAGTTAAAGGGTTAAATTTTAAAATATTAGGAAAACATTTCAGTAAATCACTTAAATTTGTGTTAAGTAAAGACATATTACTTCATGTTTTAAATCATATCAAACAAAAAGATAGATGGAATGACGTGACTTTTTTCTTCCGGACACGCAAATTTCCATTGCTTACTAACTAAAGTAATAGAAGGCAACTATTTCACAATTTGGAAAAAATATAATGTTTGCATTAAATTGAACATGAAATGATGCTTCCCTGCGGGATTTTACACTGTCAGAATAATAGTTTTATTGACATGAAATTCAGATTTTAAAATGCGGACATCAAACTGTCGATCTTTTTGAATATCATCCATGTGCTATTTAAATAACGTATGTTAGTTTGTTTAAAAATGTGTCTAATTTTTTTTAAGTTAAAATAAACTATATACGTTCATGATTTACATACTTAACAGTGTTACCATCGCAAAAGGTTTTTGTGACTACAAGGATCTTTATTAATATAAGAGCTACAGAAAACGTAGAGAACACAGCTTAAACAAAAGACGATCTCATAGATTTTTTCCGATGGTCGACATGTGCTACGTGACTTTTGCTAACTTTTCAATGTAGCATTTTCGAATATTAGTGTTGAGTACTGACAAGAGCTTGTAATTTAATAATTCTGAAAGCTCGGTATTGTGAACATTAAAGTTTTTTAAAAATAATAATGAAAAAGCTAACAGTAGCGATTATTTGTAACTAGCTGACATTTCGCGGGATAACATTGCATCATTCGCAGGCCAAGTGATACATGTCCAAAACTTTCTTAAAAATCCAAGTAGAAGATGGTAAACAATATTCAAAAATCCCGTTTAAACAGTAAAACTCATTAAAAATCACGATTGCATCAAAAACAACAGCCTCGAAAATTTTCTTTTAGACCAAAAATAACAGTCTATAAAAATCCACATTAAAATGCCAACAACAGTTCATAAAAATTGCCATTACAATAAGGGCAACAATAACTAAAATGCTCATATGCATCAGGACAATTGTTCCAAAATGATATCAAGAGTCCGTAAAAATCGCAATTACAATATAGACAACACTACATCTAAAAATTCCCATCAGAATAAGAACAGTATTCTCTTTAAAAATATCCATAAGATAACAACGGTCCCTGAATATGTGGGCTGCAATAAAGAAAACATTCCTTAAAGCCCTCCAATTTAAATAAAGATAACTATTAATAAACATCCCTACTAGAATAAAGATATTAGTCCCAAAAAATATCCATTAGAATATAGACGTTAGTGACTAAAATTACCCATTAGACAACAGATATGTAAGAGCTGCTGTTCCTAAAATTACCAACAGTCCATCTTAAATTCCCCATCAAAATAAGGACACCAGTTCCTAAAAATCGCGCTTGCAAAATCGTCTAGACAATTCCTGAAAATTCAATTAAATAGCACTTTTATAAAATTCGGATAAAAACAGAAGAAAGAAAAGCAATATTTCCAAATACAAATAAACATGCACCTTTAAGGTAGAAAATGTTCGGTACTGAACCAATTCTGACGTGTGAAATTTTAAGTAGTAGAAAGAAATAACTAAATTATGTACAAGTGGCGACAAATTGACAGTACAAAAAATAAAATAAATGATAGAAACTAAATCATTTGAGTAAAATATGGAATCAATCAAAACCGCTAAGTAAAAAAGTTAAATGAAGCAGAAGATCGCCAAATTGCACTATAGTAATGGAAGCATAACGCAAATGCGCCATAATCCTATAGTGTAAATCACGTATAGAACTAAATGAAAACAATATTACTAATAAGGGATTTTTGGCGTAGTTTGGAAAAGTTAATTTCCAAACTATAGTAATTTCCTCATAATTAAATTCTCCCTTAAATTTCGGTTCTAAGCGATATCGAAAACCTTCCAACCTAGTTTTTATCGAGGAAATAAATATTAACTCGTAAATAAAGAAAGAAGAATCAACCTCAAGATAAAGTAATTGAAAATCGTCTGCAGGCGAAAAAAATAGGGTCAGGTGGGGTAAAATGGGTCAATTTTAACTATTTTCATATTTAAAGTTTCATAGCAACGAAACCAGAAACATTTCCCATTTCTTTTCAATTGCATTTTAACATTGAACTCCTTTAGATCAATTTTATGTCATTTTAATATTTATTTTTTAATTATGAAATAGTTTAACTGAGCTTATAAAGTTGTGACCTGATTTACGCCATCGTGGGGTAAAATGGGTCATAATGCAAAATAATGCTGAAAATAGTTATTTATAACTTTGAAATTGAAAAAAAAAAAAAATTAGTAACAAATTTAGCAACATTTGGAATTATAATTTACATTGAAATGTTAAAATAACATTGTTCTAGATTGTTATATATTAGCTCACATAACACTTCAACAACACCACTTCTCTCTACCACATCAACACGATCTTTTTTCGGAAAAACATTCAAAAAAAAATTTTTTAATGTAATTTCAATAAAATAACCAACATACATTGTTTAAATTTAGGAATTTTCTGCAGTGAGGTGCAACAGAGTAAATTTTAAAACAATAATAGAATAGAACTAGCTAAGCCTAACCATGACCCATTTTACCCCATCCAAGAAAAACTGGTGTAAAAAATTCAATATTTTTTTTTCTTACATGCTCGGATGTAATTGTTCTCCAAAGTTTCTTTGTGCGGAAATCTTTTAAATCTGGGTTGTTATTTGATAAAATATAGAGATTTTCAGAAGTTGGTAAACCATGTGTTTAGCACAATATCATCCAAAAATTACAAAAATACTTTTTGTGTTGCCATATTTAAGAACCTAACTTTTTTTGGAATGAAAAATGTTGCCAACACATTGAAATATAACATAAAAAATATCGGTTTAAAAATATCAATTTCAAGTTCTATTATTTTGAGTTTTTTATCAAGTGACCCCTTTTACCCCATCCTACCCTGCTCTTTATTTTGGTAAAAATTTTCAATTTGAGCGAATAAATTCCAGATGTATAAGCCTCGTTTTAAAATTCGAAAACTAATTTAAATGAATATTGCGCGTGTTCTGTTCGCTCTACGAACTTCAGAAAGAGATCATCTTGCGCAGTTTTTTACGGGCATTAATATGCTGCAAAAATCTAAAACGTGGGGCACTTCTTCGATGAGACAATCCCAAAATTAGCAGTTTTGCTTAAAATTGGAATAAAAAAAAAGAACAAATTCGAATTTTAGGAAAAACGCTTCGAGGTGCACGAGGATCTGACCCAAGGTACTCTAACCAAAATTTCGTACTTCTGGAGCCTTCCATTTCGCCATGAGGCGACCGACACACATACACAAACTTTCGGTTTTATTTATTTAGATTGGTAAGGCACCTTTAGTCTAATTTATACACTTAGGAACCCATTTCCTCAAAAAATGTCACTTAGTACATTTTTGCATTATGAAATCGTTTTATTCCATTGTAATATTAAGCTGAAAAAACAAAACATATTCTTTCAGGATGAACATATGCACATCAGCATTCCTGCCCAACTATTTCACTACTCGATAAATCTTTGCTCAAATATCAGCTGTTCGTATGCTGCAATAGCAAATTAGTACACTCCGAAACATTTATTCACTTATTAAACTTTTTTTCCTTCCCCGAGTAATGGCTACAAATGATAAAACTATCAGTATCCAACAAGAAAATATTTATAATGTATTCAAAAATTTTGCAAGAGTCTAGACTTGAAAGAGGAAATAACGTTCAGATTTTATTGATGTAATGTTAGCTGAAACATTGTTTTACCGGTTTTAATAGATTTTTCTCAGTATATTGGGTTTAATAAAGTTGCTGCATCTAAGAAGTAAAAAAAATAGAGAAAAATTACAAGAAACAGAACAAGAAATACATTATTTATAGTTGGCGTACGATTTAACTTCAGCTGGTGTAAGCAGCCGGTCAGCGGCCGCCTCTTTGACCGAGCGACCTAAGGTACAGGAATTACAACAGCACAGGCTTACTGAACTCACCTTTGGCTTTGTGTACCAGAAATAGTATTTCAACGTACTCATGGATGGGGCCACTACTACGGCACATTAAGGTAAAACGCCTTAAAGCTGACACCCAAAAACGGTTCCTAAAGCTGACACCCTCAAATAAATAAGCATTTAAAGAATTAAAGAGATTTAAGAAGTGAAGGGATTTAAAAAGTGATACCATTCGAAAAGTAAGAAAATCTCATTTTAAATTATTTTAAGGAATTGCTAATACTTTAAATCAGTGGTAGGCAACCCGTCGATCGCGATCGACCGGTCGATCTCGAGCCCATTTTCAGTCGATCGCGAGACAGTTTTGAAAAGAAAAAAAAATCAAATGACTTTTGGATCAGAAGACGAACCTTTTTTTTTTCCTCCAGAAAATGCTTATTATTTTGTCAAACCATTCGTCGGACCTAAATAAACCTGCCGACAATAAGGAATGTCAGTCGTCACATTAGCTGTCCTCTCGGTAAGTTAATTAAAATATGTAACGGCGTTTCACATGTGCGTTTTATTAAAAAAAAAAAAAAAAACTGCCAGTATTTTATCAAATTTAAAAGAAATAATATGTTAGTGTCTGAGTTTTGTTTTAAATGCGAGTTGACGGTTGTTAAAACAGCAGTATTTTAGAAATTTTAAAGTATGTATTTTATAAGCATCAAAACTTGTTCTGACAGGAAATAACCTATAGTTTGAAGACAGGCGCAGCCCCAACTTGTCCTTTTAATTATTAATAGTGCATGTACTCCCCCCCCCCCCCCTTTGTCCTCTGAGTCGATCTTGGCGTTTGCCGTACTTGGAAGGTAGATCTTCAGCTAATTTAGGTTGCCGACCGCTGCTTTAAATGTATTTTTATTTGAGGGTGTCAGCTTTAGGAACCGTTTTTTGGGTATCAGCTTTAGGGCACTTTACCTTATCTGTCGCTATCAGTTTACAGAATATAAACTGATAACTTGAACTCTGTTTTTTTTTCTGTGCTTTCGATTTTTAAAGATTTTGTAGTTTCCTTTATTTAAATAAATCTGTAATTTTACGTCAGACTTCGGATGAATGATTTCCAGGATATTTTTGGAAGAAAAGTTTTTACTGTGTAGATTAGCTTTATGCAGATGCATAATACACAAACCATTGCCATTTGTCAACACCAATGAAATAAGATATCGATGTATATTATATTAGGAACTCATCCGATATTTGGTACCTTCTCCTCTTTATGATTACAATTCTAACAAATAATTTAATGATAATTTAAAACCAATATTGCTTCACAATTCAATCTCAATAAAAGATTAATTAATATAATCTTCTGAAAAAATTATTAATATGGTCATTGAAAAAACCTAAACAGCTCCTACAAGTTACCAATTATTTAAAAAAAAATAAGTACCATGCACTCTACATTGCAATGTTATATGTATTTCTAATGTTCGGTAGCTTTTAGTTTTAGCTCAGGATTCCAAAAATCTAATTTAGAATACAATTTCCCCTTATTCAGAGGATTTCATGTTACCGAAAATCAGACCGAACGATCATTGCTATCCGATAGCGATTCAATTCATTTCTCATAATAATTAAACTTTTGGCAATTATCATTTCCAAGAAAATCAATTTTATAGCTTGGTATAAGAAACGCCGTACGAGAAAAGACGGATAAGATATCCAATTTATTCCCTTTTTGTGAGACAGAAAGAAATTTTAATTAAACGTACAAGGATGATCAAACGCTGTGCTCTTATTTACAGAAATTTTAACTGCCTACTATTCAATAAAAAATGAACTTTGCTAGAAATATGATGCATTGCATGTTAAATGCTATGACTATTTCTTTTGAAGTTCTAAGAAAAAAAGATTACGCTGCATAAATTCCTGAAATTCTAAGAGGGGGGAGGGCTCAAAGCTTCAAACAAGCTACAAAGATGTGCAGTAAAACTCCTCCCAACGGACACACCTCAAATGCGGACAGTTTTAATGTCTCGCCAGCGAAGCCATTGAGCCTTAAAAGAAAACTCTCTTTTCCGGACAGTCCTCGATTGCGGACAAATATTTTTGCCCCCACTGGTATCCGCTATAGAGGGTTTTTACTGTATTTACTTATTTATTATTTTCTTACTTATGTATTAGATTATATAGCCGCATCCTAACAGAAGCACGACTACCTCAGACTCTGAAAGCGGCCCACCGGAATCAGTATATCAGCTATACAAGAAAATTGCATCTTTTTCGCGGTAAAGTCGAGCTCTGCCAACGCTGTTTTTGGGGGTTTTATCACTTCTTGTTTGACATTATTTTGTATCACTTTATTTAAATCTTTTTGATTTTTTTCTTTACTGATATACTTCTCTCTGCACCGATTGTGGTACAAAACAGGCTGGAGGCCATCCCCAAAATGCAAAACGATTACCATCTTGGCGAGAATTTGAAGGCTCCTTCAACTGCATCCAAGATGTTTTATCTCCCCAACTTAGCGTATACACTTTCACCCTCTTCACGTTTTTCCCAAAACTTGTCATCTTCTGCTATTATTTATTTTCGCGTACTTCAGTATGAATCTTGAAAAAACCTATGCAAAAATACACTGATTTCCGTTTTATTTCGTTTAGTGTATAATTTTTTTCACCGAGGAAATTTTTATAAGGGTGTATTATATGTTTGCGGCACAGTTCATCAACTCGGTTTTGGATTTGATCTTCCGATCTTCGGTATATCTACATTTAAATTCGCATAATATCCCCAACCCCTTTCAAAATCAGATGCGTTATATCCGGCATGGCTGCCTGCGATCATATAGCGGCTGTCCAGACGTGGCGCCAGAACAAAGGAATAAGCGTTCAAACGGTAGTTATTTTTTTCCTCACTGGTGCGCTGCAAGCATGTACTAGTTTTGTATGGAAATACATTACGAAAGCATTGTTTTTGTCGGGTTTGCAGCATGCATCATGAAGATTTCTTTTTGGTAAATATTTAGTTTATGCATTACTGATCGGAAATACGTCTCCCGATGTTTAATTGTGTCTAACATATATATATTTATTTTAAAGAAATTTTTCATCGTAAATGAAATAAAAACGACAGAAAGCAATGGAGTGTTTTTTCTAAGCATTAAATTAGTGAATGCATACATTTTATAATTTTAGGGATTTACTAAATTCACGTTTCGTTTATATGCATATATTTTAATTGTTTTTTCACTCCACCCATATGTCACCTATTCAATTACTCTACAAATAGAAATCGTGAGTTTGATGCTTTAGATGATATTTTTAACCAGTGAGGGCTGACATTTGCATTTTCCCCTTATGTCTCGAACTTTACTGGTTTTATTTATTTATGCATTGGTTTTATTTATTTGTACTTCAGATTATTAATAAGAAAACAAATTTCATTACAGCCCAAACTTCAGAAAACATATTTCAGGACAAGAGGAATCCTTTTATCAATGAATAGAGTTGTATGCATCTGGATGCAAGAGGCCGTTCATAAATGACGTCACGCTTTTTTCCCATATATTTGACCCCCTCCCCCTTTTGTCACAATATGTCACACTTCAGCGGACCCCCCCCCCCCTTTGTCATGCGTCACGCTATGTTGCATAATGCATGATGTCACACTTCTTATTACCCCCTCCCCTCCCCTTGTCACACTTAGTCACAATTTCACGAACCCCCTCCCCCCTCAAAGCGTGACATCATTTATGAATGATCCCCAAGTAATTCGAGCGATTTACACCCACTTGGATTACTTACATTTTTGAAGTCAAATCTTTACGCATTATTGATAAAGGGGTTCCTTTTAATTCCAAAACATGTGTATGGAGTATTAAAAATTGAGAATATTCGGAGGAAGTCCAGGTCCCCTTTTCCTTTTTTTTCTAAAGAAAGAAAAAAGAGGTGGAAGGGGGAGGCTTACAGATAAGAGCATAAGTTATTGTAATGAAATAGTGGTGGGGGAGTTGGCTTTTGAAAAGTGGAGGGACTATCATGTAAAGTAAAAATTAGGCGGACGTTCCCCCCCCCCCCCCCCGACTGAGAATACTCATTGCTTTTTGCTGTCAAGGAGTATGTCATCTAAATAAAAATGTTTAAAGGGAAATTTAAAGAAAAATTGCTCTTATCCAAGGGTGTCCCCGAGGAAAGTTCAAGGCGTAGACTACGCCATTAAATTTTTTTATAAAATTTTTGACACCCCCTGGACAGGGGGGCATGCTTTCATCGAGTTTTAGCCCTTTTTTGGGATACTTCGTACCTATTAGTATGCACCATCTTGCTTAGGGGGTTGGCACCCATGTATTGTCAGTTACAAGTTTCAAAAATAATCTTGATAACTCTGAACTGCATATAATGAAGCGCTTTAAGTAATTATTTTTAATTTCTCATTTTTTGTACTTAATTGTAATATTTCCCCTTGATTGCTCATTTCATTGAAGCGTTTTCTTTTACAAAGGCCTAATCTTTGACCTTTCTTACTTAATATTTTAGGATTTTATTTTAAATATTTAACTAGTGTAATTGCTTTAGATGAGACCAGCAAAAAAAAAAAAAAGTTGCCACTCTTATATGATAATCCATCTGTTGAAGTTAACTGAAGTCAGCTATACTATACAATGCAATATTAGTTATTAGTATTATGCTATTAGTCTGTCAATAACAATAAAAAATGTTGGATTAATCATTTACTTAATTGCATAATTATTCAACTAGTCTTTATTTGTTAAATGACTTCACAACCTAACTGTTCCATTTTCCTGAAATACTTAAATTAAGAATAAATGGAATTGAAATACTTCAATTAACACATATATTTAAAATAACTTTATTAATCATAACCTATGTCATTTTTCTTTTAATAGCTGTTATTTAATAGTATTAACATGAATGTATTGAAAATTGCTTAATAATAAAGTAACTAATAACCTATTAAAGACTATTCAATACTTTAAAAAGCATGTTAGCCAATTTATTTGTGCTACAGAATACGAGAGGATAAATGTATTTCATAAAATTATGCGCAATTATTGTCGTTCAAAATAAAAAATAAATCTGAAAGCATAATATGATCAGCCAATTGCGAAGAAAATTTTCTCTGTGTTCATTATATATAATAGTATACGTATGTAAGAAAGTTGTATCTTAACGAGCAGCTTCGAAGTCTGCATGTGTTACTACAAAAAAACCCGATCTTTTTATATTTTCCTCTGTATTAAAAACGTTTTAATGGCAAATAAGTAACCCTGCAACGTATTTTGATAGTTACTTTTACCCTCAACACTTAAATGTTTATCTGTCTTGAAATTCAAGCCTTTTACGCGATGATATTGCTATGGTTAGACCTTTAAATCCTCGCATTTAAGTACATGCTAACAGCGCCAATTGACTGAAGTGGCAGAAAATGTAAGTTCTGCTTGCACGCACTTTTTCGCCCGTTTGGACAGCCACTATATGATCGCAGGCAGCCATGTATCTGGAGGTCAATACCGGAACCCTTGAAGAGGAGCCAGACGATGCTGCTCGCAGCAAAGCACCGCATAATGCAAGTTACGATTCTGGGCTATATTTTCTTTTAAACATTTATTCAATTCGCTGCCTATTTACATTATTATCTTACATGGTATTTACGGTGGCTAAGATTCCACATCATTGGTCTAAAGTTCTTAGCTGTTTCCAAGTTACGGGCACAAGCTCTCCCGCACAATAAACGTTCTAAGTTCTTTAGGTATTTCCTTCACACGATCCCAAGCTCTCCCGCACAATGTTACGTCTGGACGGGCGCAACTCCTCCCTGTCCAGCATTCGAAGATCTCCTTCTCATCCGACCGCAACCTCTAGGCAAGCGAAAGTCGATCTCTCGCCCCCGCTTTTGAGGGCAGCTTATATAGGGGGTGCCTGACCTTAGGCCGACATTGAGGGCAAGGGGACACACGTGCACCATTTCCTGTCGTGTAGGCCCCTTCGTTCTGTCACGTAGGCCCCGTAGGTTTGCCGGCCTAGGCCTAACCCGACACCTCCCCCCAAAACTGACTACTGGGCTAACAGCTCAGTAGACAGTCCAGCAGATGCACACTGGGAGTCCCCTGAACCATCTCCCTCCGAGAGCATACCATGGATGTCACCATCTCTCTCTTCATCATTTAAAAATAACCTGGAAAGCGCATCGGCATTCTGATGCGCTGCCCCTTTACGATGGGTAATTTTTAACTTATACTTTTGTAAAGCGAGGGCCCATCTCTGTAACTTCGGACTTGGAGATGCATTCTGTGATATAAAAGTTAGGGGATTATGATCTGTAATTAACTCTACCTCAGCCCCAAAGGTCCAGATCTCAAATTTCTTTAATGCCCATACCGCTGCAGAGGCTTCCCTTTCCGCCACTGCCCAGCGCCGCTGCGCCTGACTAAATTTGACACTGGCGAACGCAATCGGATGTATTTTCCCATCCTCTCCTTTCTGTGCTAAACATGCACCGGCCCCGAGATCAGTAGCGTCCGCGTACACGATGAACGGGCGACCCACCTCCGGCTCATACAACGCTACTGCCTTACACAGCAGTTCCTTCAACTGTAGGAACGCTTTCTCCTCTATCTCTGTCCACGGAATTATATTCGGTACTCTGCGCTTGGTCAACTCAGTCAGTGGCAGTACTCTGCGCTTGGTCAACTCAGTTAGTGGCAACGCCACTTCAGCAAATTTAGGAACATAGTCCCTGTAATAGTTGAATAAACCTAACACGCTTTTCAATTTTTTTCGTAGTTGGGGACTTTAAGTTTTGAATTGTTTTGATTTTGTCTCCATCTGGCTCATGCCTCCCTGATCCTATTTCATGCCCTAAATACTTTACTGAATTAAGAGCAAAGTGACACTTTTTTAAATTTACGGTTAAACGTTTGTCCCTCAAAGTGCCCAACACTGCATCCACATGTTTAAAGTGTTCTTCAAGTGAACCCTTACTGAATATTGCAATGTCATTTATGTATGCCCTGGCATATGATTTATGGGGTTCTAACGTTTCATTTAACACTTTCTGAAAGGTCCCTGAACTCCCAATTAATCCAAACGGCATGACTAACCAATCGTATACCCCCCGATGTGTTACGAAAGCTGTCAGTGGTACGGCCTGTTCATCTAAAGGTATCATCCAATACCCTTTCAAGAGATCTAGGGTGGTTATATAATTCGCTTCGGCAACTTTATAAATCAGTTCCTTTGCATTCTCCATTCGAAACGCAGGTGCGTCTGTGATAGCATTCAGCGCCCTGTAATCAACACATAGTCTAATTTCCCCATTACGTTTGGAAACGCACAATATGGGATGCGCCGCTGACCTTTTACTCGGTCGTATCAGCCCTTCTTTTAATAAATCTTGTATTTGCTTATCTACGGCATCCTTTAACGCCTCAGGCACTCGGTACTTATTAATTTTTCCTAATACCGCTCCCTCTTTTAATTTTATTTCTTGCTTCCCCACTCGTGCTGTTTGTAGCTTATTACTAAATAACTCCTTGTGCTTTTCAAGCATTTTGCACAATTCAGTTTTCTCTACCCGACTTAATTTCACGCAATTGTTTTCCAAATTTTCCCATATTTCCCCAATCTCCTTGCAATCCGCTTTTGTTGGCACGCAACTTATGTCTCCCATTTCTCTATCTTCCTCAAAAATTACCCCTACAGTATCTACTCTTTGTTTGAATGATCTTAGTTTGTTTGCGTGGACGTGCTTCTTGCATCCATCCTCCAACTGTACTATGTAGCTATGCGGTGGTATTCTTCTGATTATTTCCCCAGGTCCGGTCCATTTTGCTAACATTTTACTAGAGCTATCTGGGATTAAAATTATTACTTTGTCCCCTACTTGATAGTCTCTAAGTTTTGACCTTTTGTTATAGTACCTTGCCATATTATTTTGATTTTCATCAGCGGTAAATCGAGCTGCGTGTGCCGCTTACTCTAGATTTTTTCTCAGTTTTAACAGATATTCTGCCGCACTCTTACTCTCCAAATTTGGCACCCATTCTTCCCCTGTGAAACTTTGTTTTAGAATTGACAAAGGCCCCGTCGGATCCCTCCCGTACAATAACTTAAACGATGCTACTCCCGTTGTAGCATTCGGGACTTCCCTGTACGCCCACAATAAAAACGGAACTTGTTTATCCCAGTTTTTAGGGTCATTTTTCATGACATGGTATAGCATATTCCTCAGTAAGTACGCCATTCCACCTCTCTACTAAACCATTCGATTCCTTATGCCCCGGCGTCGAGAACCTTGGAGTCGTTCCCAAAATTTTTAGAAATTTCTTTGTCAATTATGAAGTAAAATTGGTCCCTCTATCAGTGCATATCATTTGCGGAATCCCAGTTCTCGAAAATACCGTTAACAACGCTACACATGTTTCCTTAGCAGTTAACCCCTTCAATGGTACACACTCAGGCCATCTTGTATGCTGATCTACTATCGTCAATGCATATCTATGACCCCTCCCTGATTTAATGTCCAGTGGCCCCAGAATATCACAATTAACGACCGAAAACGGAATCTCCGGTCTTACAACAGGCGTGTTAGATATTCTATCCGCTGTCCTTAATTTCCCTCTAAACTGACAATCGACACACCCGTCAACAAATTCTCTAATATCCTTATTCATGGCTGGCCACGCAAAAGAATATTTTATCCTTTCTGCAGTTTTACGAAACCCTAGATGTCCTCCGAACACTGACTCATGAGCTAGTTTTAAAACTGTATTTCTTTTTTCTAACGGCAATACTAATTGCTCTACTTTGCTTCCACCTACCGTCCCCTTACTGTATAAAATTCCATCTATTAACATGCAATTTCCCTTTCCTTTCTTAATTTCATTCCAAATGAATTTTAACGTCTCACAACTTCTCTGCTGAAATTTTAACTTTTCTCTTTTTGACATCGCTCCTAATTCGGTATCTGAACTCAGCAGGGGTTCCTCTTTCACTTTTTCTGGTTGCGCGTTCCCATCCGCTGTGAACAAAAAACACCCCTCTCTCTCTCATCTCTTTCTTCACTTACCGGACAAAGGCTACCTGCTTGCGTTTTAAGTACTTTATGGTCTCTAGAGGTTAGCAACAAAGTTCCGTTTAATTTTGGTGTGCTCGCTACCGTTACATAAATTTTTGCCTTTACCCGCTTGAACTGTTTTTTCTAAGCTCAAAGGAATATTTATAATATCCGCTTCTCGCGATCTTCTCGCTCCCCGCTTTTGAGGGCAGCTTATATAGGGGGTGCCTGACCTTAGGCAACACCCCCTGAACTAGAAAGCCTCCGGACTGAAACTATTGCGCAACGTCCGTAGGCCGATTTTCACCCCGCTCGTCAGCCGATAGCATTCGTAATTCGGACATTTCTGGATTTTGGCAGGAAATCTTTTGCATAAAAACAAAAGGATGCCAACAGAAATTGCAGAATGAGTTCAACACATGATGTAAAGCATATACTTACTCAGTATGGAAAAAAAGTTAATATTTCCTCTTCGAAAATCATTTACTTAATTCAGATAATTAACCTCTACTTGTCACGAAACATCATTGCTACAGTATAACTGCAATTTTAAACATTTTAGAGGTGTTATTTTGATACATAGATACTTATCAAGATACATTGAAGGATTATATTTTATTTAAGCTCAATATTTTAACACTAATGTTTGTTTATTTCCATATCAGAAAAAAAACTATTTTCATATAGTTTTTAATAATATTCCTGAAATTTATGAAGTTATTTATGTCACACTTGTGGTGATGAATGCAAATCTTGACTAAGGTTGTTAAGATGCTGAGACTTTAAAAGTCAAATTGAAATAAAATAATAACGGAAAGCTTTCTGTAGATTTAAAATTGTTAATGTAAAAATATTTTTCTAGGTGCCTGGTCACTTCTAAACAACGCTATACGACCACTTGAAAATAGTCTTGTACTCCACATTCGTAAAAGATACCAACAAAAGTGAAGAAAAAGTATTTGCATAGTGTTCTTATCAGGTTCCCACAATTGCGTTTTCTATTCCGGTGGTCTTTTATGACTGTGTAATTAGAAAGGGGCTATTGAAAAGAGAAGCTTTTGTCCGGCGGACATTTTATGACTCACTCATCTCAGAATTCTAGAAATTAGGAAGATTCCCTTTTACTAGAAAATGAAAGATGTTTTAAGGTCATCTTTGTGTTACGCCAAACGCCATGATCTTTCCTTCTGAAGGCTACAGAAAAAACTATGTGACGAATAAAAGAAATGTTTTAAATTATTGAAAATCGGAATTGCTTTTTTCACTCTGATGGGAAGTTCAAGTTAAAAATTATTGATTTACTAAGAAGCAAAAAGCGAACTACAGAGGTAAATCATTTCCAACACTAAATTATTAAGCTATTTTTTGCAAAAGAAAAAAAAAAAAAAAAAAAAAAAAAGTCAAAAATAAATTGAACAGAATTAAATCCGGGTCCGTACAGAATCTCTGTCTTATTTTCTTGCAAGATATATACCTCAAACTTTTTAAACTGGGAAGGTTTTGAAAGAAAAGTTGATGCATTGTTTCTTCGGTTTTTGTACGTGCTAAGTTTGCGTAATTCATAAATTTCCCCCGAAATATAAGAAGTCTCAAACATTGAAAAAGCTATGATACTGGAATCAATTATAAATTAATGATGTCACGGTTTTTCGATGTATTTAATCCCCCCCCCCCCTTTGTCTCAAAATGTCACACTTCAATGTACTCATTTTCCCAGTCACATGTCACGTTATATTACATAAGCAAATTTATTTGTAGTTCAGAAACAAAGCACTACGTTATAGATCTCATCTCCAATTTTATCTTGAACTTTTAATGAAATTTCTGAGCATAACAATAATAATGATTATGTGTGTGCTTGAAGTGTAAACCATTAGATTAAGGTTTAAAAGAAAAAAAAAAACGTAATTAATATATAATGTTAAAAACATTAATCTTTCGAATTTTGCAGAAATTAACGCGCTATTTTGTCTTAAAGTGTAGATGCTCAAGATTTTTTTTTTCTAATTTAAACTTTAAATAGAAGCCAATTTAACCCTTAATCAGCCCTTACTTAACCCTTACATAACCCTTACTTAATTTTTTTGTTTTGAGATGTGTGCTCTACAAGTGGACGTGATTTGACATTTTGGTTGCAAAAACAAGTTGATTAATAATGTGAGTTGATCGCCAGCGCGGCAGAAGCAATAGATTTCGGCCTCCGATTTCGGCCTACGGTGGGAAGGGAATAGCTTCTCTGAGAGGCAGTCCAGAGGCTTTCTAGTTCAGGGGGTGTTGCCTTAGGCCGACATTGAGAGCAAGGGGACACACGTGCACCATTTCCTGTCGTGTAGGCCCATTCGTTCTGTCACGTAGGCCCCGTAGGTTTGCCGGCCTAGGCCTAACCGGACAATGCATTTTACCTTGAATTTTGTAGACTCGCTTTTTTTGCTTTAAACAACGGAACATGCCTGTTTGTTGGACAAATTTTTGGTCTATTTTTTTTATTCCTGAACACACGCCTTTGTCAAATAACTCATCGTGCACTGGAAATGTTCTAGAGCGCAATCTATGAGAATAATTTTGCTCTAAAGACATGTTATTCTGGTTTAAAACAGCACGTCTTTACTAGTCGTACCAGCTCACATGGCGTTGTATAAATTAACTTGTTCGTTTCTTTCTTTCTTTCGATTTTTTTTTCATATTGTTATTTTTTTTACTATGAATCTACTCTAACCTGGTTAGTTGATTGACCTGGTCAGCTAAACTCCTATTTGCTTCTGTTTCTTTAAAAGAGGTATTTTTGAATTTCTTTCGAGAGGTATCCCCCACCCCCGCCTCTCCCAGCCTCCCCTTATCCTCCCCTTAAACCCTCCCCTTAAATACGCCTTACATCCAGTAATAAACATATATTGCGGTAAAAAATGACTATATGAACTAAGGCTACGTTAGGAGTATAGTGAAAGCTAACCTTGCTCAACTAATTCTAAAATTACTGTATTTCCAATTCTATGTGTTCCCTAACCCCATAATGATACATGAGCTATTGGTAACGAACGTTGTTATTGCTGTCTGAATTCCATAAACTCTCAGAATCAGATAACAAACGTGGTTTATGAGTTATGAACAGCTAGTGGGTTGTGCAGTAACACTAGCTGACCTTGAAACTTAAAATAGTTTAGATAAGACTAGGGGCGCATATGAAAGCTTATTAACTCTTTAAATTCAAGTTTCAAATTTCGAAAATTTTTATTCAAAATAGCAAAAAGGAATTTCATTTGGGAAGGGCCCAGGACCCCTTTCTCTCCCCTTACCCTCTAAAGTACACCTTTGATTCAATCGCTCAGTTCAACTTTAAAGATACTCACGGATAATGAATTTCTTACCCGTATTTAAAGTTCACTGAATAATGATGGTGTATTTTGATGCTACTTATGTAACATTGACGTATGTATACGAAAAAACATTTCAACGAGAAAATTAATAGGAAACAGAAATATTCAAATCTGAGGACAAACTAAATCACGTAGTACACCAGTGCAGTAAAACTTGTAATTAAAAGTTGTTGTAAACAAATAGAAAAATATTTTCACTAACTTTAGTTTCACATGTTTAATATAATCACTTGTAAAATTTCGACATTTAATTTTTTAATCTAAAACAAAATATGATTTCCAATTGATCTAATTAACTTCTTTATTTTCCCCTTTGCGTTAAACCTATTTATGTTTTTGAGATCATTCTTATGTTCTGATAACATAATTTTGCTTTTCTTTACTTATTCAAATGCATAGGAATGCACGGAATCAAATAATTTTCTTTAGTGACCATGAGTCTAAACTGAGTAGCAAAGGGAGAAAATGACTATTTTCATTTTAAATTAATTTCTTCGCCTTCAGTCCATTTCCAAGGTTATTTCTGAATTTGTCTTGCGATTTTTTAAGGTCTTTTTTGAAACAGCACTATGATTTTAGTAAATTCTGTCTTACCGGAAATCTTACCATTTACTGCAACGAATTATGTTCAAACATATCATTTTCTAAAGTAGTTTTTTCTCTTCTTTTTTTTTATTTAACGCAAAGCATCCTTGATAGAGTTAAGAAAAGAACATATCTTAAAGTTGTCACTGAACTCACAAGGACGTACTGAAACTTTCACATGTGGATCTCTAATTGGCCTCTTAAACTACACTGGAAGTGTTTTATTTTTGATAAAAGACCACTTGTGTAAGGAAGAGGAAACGAAAAACTAAAACCAGGCCTGTGCGTATCTTTTTTTTTTTTCCTTTTTTTCGGGTTATCATCCGCAAGCACTGTTAGCCTTAAAGTAAGAGTCATCCCTTATTTTATGTGTATATGTTTCAGACTCTGGAAAAGGAAAAAAAACTGACTAACAAATTCCAAATTGCCACAAATTTCATTTTTTTTAACTCTAGCAAAACTTCTACTAACGGAAGCATTTTATGCACGTGCTTAAATAAATAGTTTAGAAAAACATAAAACAGCCGAAATGAGGCACATTACCCAGAAGAAAGAAAAAACCGCCACAGTAAAAATCTGAAAAGGCATTTTCGCATTCACGTTTCATAAATTTACTTCTAAAAAGATATCTTTAGAGACTTTTGCATTTGTTTATTATTAATATGAGTTGTACTGTTTATTGGTTCGAAAATAATAAATAACATGACAAATCAAGATATTATATAAAATGATCGGGACAAATATGCTGGTATCTTTACGTATATTATAAGTCCTTGAAAATGCAACAGCAAAACCTTAGCTTGAGCACTTTGCCCGGCTTTCCCTATATATATATATAGGTAAATTTTCTTGCGTCTATGCTGCATAGTACACAAAAATCAGGTGTATAATAATTGTTTAACAGGGATGGGGGAAATTTAATAGTTAAACAGGGAAAAAGGAAAAAAAGAGGGAGAAGAAAATAAAGAACTGTATTTCTTCTATTCTAATCCCCCTTAAGCGTCTGGGGGTACCAAGACCTTATAAAATGTATAATTTTTCTGTTTAACTCCAAAGACTTTGAAACAAAAACTTAACTACAGAAAAAAATCTGGTATGGGTGTTAACTAGACTCTAGTAATTGATCTTGAATTGCAACCCTGTGACATGAAATTTTTGAAAAATTTTAGGTCAGATTCAGTAGAATAATTAATGTGTAACAAAATCTTTTTTTTTTTTTCTTTCTAATATGGCTGCAGTATTGGTCATCAACCATTGCAGACCTAGTGCGTCCCCAGATATTGGTACCAACTCTTTCAGTGGCACCGCAATGAGTGTGGTACCATTGCCGCAATTTTTTTGACGCTTAGTTTCCCCTAGATGGGGCACCTGAGCTCTCGTTGATGCAATCTGCACTAGGAATTTAATTTAGCCGAGAGTATCCATGCCAAACGGATACTCAAGGGATCTTTAACATGCTGCATAATCATACGACATGGACGCAGACGATTTTCATCATCTTGAAAATCCACCGACTTGGGCCAGGTTTGAACCTGCGATCTTGGGCATACGAGACCTGCGTCTTACCACCCTGTCGACACAAAACCTTAAATAAAACATAGAATATTTTAATCGTCATAATTTTTTTTACCGTGCAGACACTAAATATTTTAATGGATTAGTGATTAAGTTTTTATGCATGTTTTTAAAAATATGAAGAATGAAGTACGTAATTTCCGGGGAAATGACATTGAGCCGCCTTGAAACCAATAGGGTTAAGTCCGAAAACAAACATTATAAACATGAACATAATGCATTAATTAATAAAAAATAACATATACCCAATTTTTAAAATTGGTGATACATTAATTTGATCAGAAAACTATATGAAGTCTGTTCTTTAAGGGTAGGCTCTGGAACACAAAACAAATTCTGTAGAGGATGTGTAAATAGGAACGTTAAGTATTTATTATTGCCACTGTAGAATGTTAGAAATTTTATAACTTCTACCTTTTAGCAGCTTTTATTTTAAAAAGTCAGGGTTTTTGCAATTAATAAGGGAACATTCTTCAATGCGTTGAATAACAAAATAATTTTCTGACTCTCAACGTTAAAGGGTTTTAGTGATTAATGCGTAACTGTTAGAAAAACATTTATATAATAAATAATCCGTTAGAAAGTTCTAGATACGAATGTATTATTTTTAGGTTTTAACCAAAAATTAGATATTTCAAATTAAAAAAGAAAATGCAAGAAACCCACTAAAAAATGGCGTGTTTTTCCAAATCTATGTCTCGAAAAATTCAAAACAGCAAAAATAATAGTTATAGCTATTATGAATTTGTTGGTTTTTAGTTTTAGCATATCGAAAGTATAATTTAGTTTTTATTGCAAAGGTTAAGTAAAAAAAAAACTTCATTAAGAGTGGTTTGATTCATAATGGCATTTATATCTTTCAGACAGTGTTATTAGAACCTGTTAAAAGCAGGCTGCCTAACCTAGAATGGTTTAAAAAAAGATGTTAAACTAAGTAATATTACATGACAAACTTTATTTCAGATTATGCATTTTTAAGAAAAAAAGTTTTCTCTTTCTATGCACTCTAATTACATTTAACTTTTCAAGTAGTAATTTTTAAAATCTGTCAAGATAAAAAAGAATAGATTAACAAAATACCGGTAAGAGCTCGAAAAACTAGATAAATAGATAAAAATACGAAAAATTGTTGTGTGTACTTCCTTTTGAATTACTACAAAACAAACAAACAAACATGGTATTGTTTTCTAACCTTAGTATGGTTTGCATGTTAAGATAAGATACGCCGAACGTTTAATCATCAGCAAAGTAACTGCAATCAAATATAGTTTTAACTTTTTTAAAATGAGTGTTGCTTCAATACTAGTAAGGGAAAGAAATGCATTTTTAAATTTAGAAAAAATGTGAAGTATTTTACATTAAAATATTTGTACCTGAAATGAGCGAAATGAAAATCTGCGTATTTATAGTAAATTTCAATGCAGCGACTCTTATTGATACGGCGGAAGGACTTGGAAAAAAGATAATTTTGTAGATTTTCAGTATATCATCAGTTCAAAAATGCTTTGCGCCTGACGACTTGAACATTAACACAATCCATGAATTTCAATATTTCACCTATTAGAAAACATTTCGCACCTGTCAATTTAAGCGTTATTAAATGCATTAAAGTAATATTCAAATTGTTAACTGCAACAGCAAACTTGCTTAATTTTGTATGTTAGACTACGTTCGCCACTGAAGAGAAAACTAATACATAATGTTACAAATGAAAATAAAAAAAAATTTGATAATATTTACCATCAGTGCATTCATAAATGATACTTAATTATTTAATGTAAAAAATAATTTAAGAAAACAAAACAAAATACTAAATATTATATATAAACAAGGGGTTCTAGATGACATATATTTCAATGGTAAGAGTATTGAAAACTTTGATAATTTTATTTATTATGTTTATAAATAAGAATTTATTTATTTGTTATTTTTTTAATATGATATTTTTGCATAGCAGTCTTGTGTGCAAAGAATGTAATTTTACGGATTAAGAAAATTTTGAAGGATATTTCAGAACGCTTGAAAAAATTATTTGAAACACGTATAATGTTCATAAGAGAATATAAATAAACACTAGCTTTAAAAGAAATATTTACTCTAGAGAAAATTATTTTAAATGTATTTAATTCAAATCAAAGATAAAACTATTTAAATACCTGCTGTCTTCAGAACAATGGATTGCAAAACCTGTCAAATTTTAAAACTGGTAACCGCTCCCAACCACCTGTTACAGTCCGCGCAGAAATTTTTCATTATGCCGCTACTCAAATCCACCACCATCAAGTGTAAAAGTGAGCGCCATCTGTAAAACCCAATTCCTCGACTATTTTCTATGTTAGATCGCAAAGCGAGATTAAAAAGAAGATAATGAAAGTGATTTTTTATGATCATGATGATTAGAATTTGAAGACGTGATTTACTTTTTAATTTTGAAAACTCAGTAAACAGAAGAAATTCATTGTCGCGATGTTTATTTAAGGTAGAAAAGAAAAGAAAAGTATTCAGTCTTTATGCATTTCGTTAGGTAATTAATCATTGTCGTGTTGAAAAGGTTGTGTAAAATTTTATTATATTTATGTTTCATTCTAGAACTGCAAAATGAAATGGTAGAATGACAGCTTTAAAATATAATATTTAAATGCATGCTAAACGAAATCTTAGACTTTGAAAACAACAGTATTTAAGATTTAAATTTGCCATAAAGAAAGAACTGAAAAAATAAAAAAATAATAATAATGAAAATAATATTAATATTAATAATAACAATAATAATTCAAGAAATAAATGATCAAAAAAGCCTCATTTCTGGTTTAATAAAACTGCAAATTTAAATGTGTAAATTGTACATTAAAGTCATAAAAGGTTATGAAGAGAAAAATAAAAATCACTATGAAAAAAAAAATCGTTCCACTTCTAAGCATTATTGAAAGGGTTCTTTTTAATATCAAATATCAGAGCCTGTTGTATTCTTTCCTTCAAATTTGTAGCAATAATGCATTTGTCTTTACAAAATCTGTTACCAGGTCAGAAGGAGTATTATGATTTTACTTTATCGTTTTTAGTAATATGTAAGATTTAAGATATAAGTGGTGATTGACAAATTTAGTGAAAGCATCAAGTACTTGTTTGAAAAATAGGAGTAAATAAGAAGCGTGTGTTATTTTGAAACTAATATATTAAGCATTAAATTTAACAGTACAAGACAGGCGCACATATTACACGTTTATACCGAAGTTTTTTTATTAGATGTAGAATTTTGAAACATTACACTGAGAGAATTGTACCAATTACTCATCAGTTGCTTTGCGTTTCCCTTGTATATCGGAAAATTAATATATAATCAATTTTAAGTAATCTTCAGATGTTGCTCCAAAACGTTCCGTTTCTCCAAAACTTGGTTTGAATATTTCTACTCCTTAGAAAGGAAAAATAGCAACGATACGCGGTTTAACAGAATTAACCAAAGCGTAAAAATTTTGCAGTGTACTTAAACCTGATTAAATACTGCTAAATGTAAAGGAACAATTTTCATGAACTATTTTAGCAGCCTATTGATTTGAAATTTTGATCCTTCGAACCAAAAATTGACTTGCTTTGAATCAAAAATGTTTGGTACTTTGTTCTAAAACAGCTTATGGCATAAATTAGAAATTTGATTGTTTATAGGTGTTTCATTTTTTCAAGCGGCCTCATTTTGATTAAGCAACGGTATTATGTGAAATAAATAAATAATATTTAAAAAAATCATTTCTGAAAACGAAACATAAATATTTAATTTTGTAAAAACGAAAGTGCATGTTGTGATATTTTATTGAAGTAATAGGAAACATGGGAGAAGGCAATGTATTCTCAGCTTTCATAAAAGCTAACATTAAAATATATATATACTTAGAGCTACATTTTAAGGAAAAAGATACAAATGTAGTTACGTTAATGAGGGAAAATTTGTTTCAGCATTTAGAAGAATCGTGATCAAAAGGTCCTATCTAGATAATTTTGACCTACCAACTGAAAAATGGTTGATGTTTAATGTTCAAAAATACGTGATATTTACCCTTTTTTTCTGTTGAATAAAATCTTGTTTTTAAAAACAGTCCTTTTAAAAAAATTTAGTTTACAACAGAGAACACACTCGTAAGAAAGCCTTATTGATGAAATGATCCAAATTCATTTATAAAATAGGCATGTGTTATCTTTAAATGTAAAATGTTTCCTTTTTAAGCTAGCCGTGCAAATAAAGCTACGTTTTCAATCATGAAACAAGATCCGCCGAAACTGAAGAGTTAACCTGGAAAGCTCCACTGACTATGGAACAAAATGAACAGATGAAAAATTCGATATTTATGGTAAAAATTTCCTTCCATCTTCACTAGAAAATCGCACAAGAAACTCATTGCGTGTCGCAAAAAGGGCAATTCATAAATTTTTAAGCGGGTTTCTCAAATTCAGACCCGATTAAATTTTGGAAACATGAAAAGAAGCAATGAGAACTGATCCACAATCACTGTTACATTTTTAGAAGTAAATGTAGACATTTAGCACAAAAATAATTCTATAATCACTCTATTATAATAGCAGGCGTTCTGAAAATTCCTCTCTTTTAACAACGTTTTTTAAGTAAGGTGTTAAAAGAGAGGTCACCCTTCTGTAGTGACGAGTTATAATATGCAGGGACCATTATGGCATTTACATTATAATCTACTTCATCTGTCAACTCAGGCATTTCAAACTCATCACTTCCGATGACCTGCATTTCGAATACACTGCTACTGAGCCTTGTTTAGTACTCGCATATCATCCTCGTAGCATGATATCATGCAGATTTAGTTAAATAATAAATCCCATTTATTTTTTAAAAAGTAAGATCCACAATCTATAGCCATGAATTGGATTTCCGCGCATTAAAACGTTTTAGCTGGAAATTAAATTATTATTCCACATGACACAAAATAAAGCTTTCTCACTTCGATGTTTGTTCTCTTCTCTATATATAAATCAAAAAGAGACTATGTGTATGTTCCTTATACAAATCCGGTTTATGTCGGATTTTAGCCAAATTTTGCGCACAGGTACTTTTGCAATTTTACATTTATAAAAAACTAGCTATTGCCCGCAACTTCGTTCGCGTAGAAATTTTGACGTGGACGTGTGAGAACAGACGGCCTGATCAAAATGTAGTCAATGTGAACGAATATTATAAAAGGCGTCCACCTGAGCGTTGAATTTTGGGGGGGGGGGGGGTGCAGATTTCCTAAACAAAATTAAACGGCGTTGAGGTTTCGATGGCTTAAAAACCGGAACATTAAGGTAATAAACGACTTTTTTTCTTTTAAAGTGAGCGATCAAACGTCCCTTTGTGGGTGCTGATTTCCGGGCAGTAAATACTTTGGCAATTCTGTACTGGAAAGCACGGCATTAAGACAAAACTACACAAAAAGATCGTTTTCAAAAAATAAATTTAAAAAAATTAATAAATTACTTTATAAATTTTTCTGTTGTAAAGGTTTAAATTTACGTTTCATTATATACAATGGAGTATTACCGCAAGATGGACGGTGTGTCTCTATAGTTATAGATGAAATTGAAACGAAATCTGTATAGGCAGGGGCGGCGCCAGCTAGGGGGCAGGGGGGGGGAGATGCCCCCCTGTCGGGGAGATCCTGCCCCCCGTCGGGGAAATTTTAATAGTTCGTCGGGGAATCTCTTTGTATTAGTATTTGACGTACATGATAAATATTTCTTTCGAGGATGAAATCGGAAAAAAATTTCAGCAAAAAGTAAAATTGTTTTGCGTCGTTTTAGAGACCACTCATCCTGCAATTTGACCCGAGTCCCTCAGTATCTCGAAAATACCATCCTGCCTATACAACTCAATGCGGCTCCCAGCCTTTGGCCTGCTCTTGACAAAAGGGAATGGAAGAAACAGAGCCATGGGGAAAATGGTGTGTATTTCACCCTTTAAATTTCTGTGAGTCGATAGAAAGCTTGGTCATTTTGAACAATTAGTATTAATGACTGATCTAGGCGTCAGCATCGAGACGAGACGGTTAGGTCTAAACCACATCAGCAGGGGTAGGGGAGGGGTGAAAGGCATGAAAGGAAGTCATTGGGGCAGTCACTGTTTCTTAAGGCTGCTCTTCAGTCAGAAAAAATTTCGTGGTTAGGCTTAAGATGGCCTTCGAAGGGCATGAGGGGAGTGTGTCAACCTCAAGTGATTGACATTTCAACGACCAATGAAATGTACGATAGCTGTTGGAAGAAGGTTCTAGTCCCCCATAATTGACCTGCCACTTCAGGCCGAGACCCCCTGCAGTCAGTGTATGCTAGTATTTCGCTAGCGGCATGCACGTGTTTTCTGCTACTTACACAACGTTGCTCTTTTTCCGGTTCCAAAATAATTCTCTGTGGCTGAGAGTTGAAACGAAAAGAAAAAATATTGTTACCCTTTTTTCGTTCTCCCGAATTGTTTGTAAATTGCATATTTAGTGCTGTAAAAATGAAAATGTAAACGATACTTTTAAAATGAAGGTTTGTCTTTCTGAGAACTTGCTTCTAGACCTAATTTAGTACAAATTGATCAATCAAAATTTGCGATAAATTGCTTGATATTCAAAAAAAAATTTAAAAAAAATTATTTAGCGAAAACTTGCTGAATGCTGTTCTCAGTTATTGTTACATAAAGAGCGCTAATTCGTCTCTTGTATAAAGCTTAATTTAAGAGCAGAAATTTTTGCGTTAGTATGATTAAAATTAAATGAATAAATAAGAAAAGAGGTAACCTAAGCAACGAGTTTTGCTCGAAACAGGAGTAGCAAATGAAGATTTGTTAAGCTCCACTACTCTATTTTTTTTTCTGAAACTAAATGTGAATGTTTGCGTTTCTTTCTTTATTTTATATAATTTATTTAGTTATTTTGCATTTTATTTTATTTATATACACTTCTTCAATTATGTTTTGCTAATTATTGCATATTGAATACTTGATCAATATGATGAGACCATCACATTCATTTTATTTCTTTCCTTTATATTTCTGTCATTTAAAATAAAATTCCCGAATATTTTTTCGAATAAAACATCCTGGTTTTCTTTTTCTCTGACAAAAGAACGTTTTCAATTGTTCTTTACTTTATGTGTAGTTCCGCTTCATTGGCACTTCAATATGTAGTCAAGTAATATGTGTTTGTATAAGCGTGCGCAGAGCTTTAGCAAGGGGGGGGGGACGCTACTGTTCTAAAGGGGGTACCAAAATACACCCATAAGTAGGGCCGGCCCGACGGTATTCGGCGCTCTTGGACTTTATAAAAATAGTCGCCCCTAGCCCTCTTTCATCATACAAACTAAAATAATATAAATTCAAATTGTGTATAATTTTATTGCGTTTTCAATTACTTTAAAAATTTTAATAATTACATACATGAAACAAATAATGTATTTTTTTATTTCTAATGGGCTGCTGTTGGCTTCTCGTAATTGAAGACCTAGTTTTAGGATTGTCACAGGGATTGGTACCATCTAATCATCTCTATCAAGCACCACAGTAGGTATAAGTATACCAGTTCTTTCACTTGAAACATGGAGTATCTGATAGGAGTCACTATCATTGGGTCTGCTTACGTGAAGACAACTAGAATTTTGTTGAACTAATTTTATGAAACACGGATTATTGTTTTTTTTTTTTTTTTTTTTGCTCTTACGCTGAGGCGCCCCCAAGATGATGGCGCCTTTGTACTTTGCACACTGATAAGGCCGGCCTTGCCCATAAGATTTGGGTCCCAGATGCACCTCCAGGGAAACTTGTGACAAATTAAACGCAAAGAAGCATATCTATTGAATACAAACGCAAAAGAAGTTGCCAGTTTTGTAATTAGCTTTCATTTTTATTTGCTAATGGGGGTACAATGGTATCTCTAAGCCCCGCACGCATAGCTATGAGTATCTACGTATGTATGTTGTAAAATATATATATCTCAGCAAAATTAAATCACGAACTTGAAACTGGGGATGTGCATAACATACTTTCGCTGTTGCAAAAGTATGCGGCAATTACAAATTCACCAAAAAAAAAAAGAAGAAAAAGAAGGCAGGGAAGAAAGGAAAAAAAGAACTTAAAAAAAAGAAAGAAAATAAGCAAATGGTTGGCAATGACTGTTTTGAAACAGTGGCCTTTTTTCCGAGTGCATTTATTTATTACTTTTTTCCTTCATTATGTACGAAACATTAAATATTTATTGAAATATTAGGGTTTAAACGACTTTTAAAATTTTTCCGTAATACACTGAATAAACGAAAGCGATACATATTGTATTTGCCATTAAAAGCTATTCAGAGCAGTGAATGGAGCTGGAGCGGACTTGAAACTATAACATAAGATTTGGAGGGGAGCTGTAGCATAGCAACTCAAAAAAAAAAAAAATTAACATAAATAATAATAATAATAACTCTGCTCCAGTTCCCTGCGCAAAAGGTAGTCAAAACTTTCAAAATGGCAGCCTGACTATTGGGGCGGCATATTCCTCGGAACCAGAAGTCCCAATTTCTTATCCTGGCAACAAACGTTGCTTTGATAAGCGAGCTGAGGTGGTTGCTGTGATAATTTATATTTAATACTTATCGAGAAGTAAGTTGAGAGTTTTCCTGGTTTTCTCTTATGATTGAATGCACAAAAACACCATTAGAAGACCTCGCAGGGTGACAGCTTTTTACCAAGACTTGTTGAATCGAGATAAAGTTTGTATGGTTGCAGGTTGAAGTGAGGGCTGCCAATTTTAAAACTGCAAATACGGAACAGACGGGGCACATCGACAAGGGGGGGAGGGGCTTGAGACGCGCATTTGCATCATTTCTTCTGTGCCGATTCTTCATGTGCGAGCTTCCCTGTTTTTATTATATAGTAAATAAAAACGGAAGAGCGCGGAAGATCGCACTTCAAACTGAAGCAGCATAGAACAGAAATGAATATAACCAATAAAGATTCAATATGCGATGCGACTCAAAATGACAACGGTTTTCCCGAAGGATATAATTTACGCAAAAGGAGATAAGTACATCTGGTTAAAATAATAAGGAGTAAATAAAGGAAGTCCATCTACAGCGCATTTAAAAACAGTTTCCGCAGTATATACTTCAAAAAATGTTTCAATATACCTTTTGAAACTTGAAGACGGAAGTACATGATTAACAGTGAATAATCTGAAAATAATGTACATGCACAAAAAAATGACAAGAAGATTTAGTGACAAATTCAGTTATTCAAATGCAAAACCTGTAATGTATGGAATTATCTTCTGAAATGAATTCTACATAGTTCTTTTCCTTGTCATGTTTGTTTGTTTTGTGTTTTCTTGAATGTGCGAAATAAAAAGATTCGTTGAGATAAATTTCATTACAAAATGAAAATTTGCAGGAATGTAACATGCAGTTAAAAAATGAGACAATAACTTTTAAATTCTTAAATTTTTCATGCATCACGAACGGATTTCTCTCCTTTTCGTAAAAAAAAATATTAACAACAACAAAAATAATAATAATGAAAAAATAAATGTCATATGGTGACTCAAAGTCTAAAATCAATGTTAAATTTAATGCATATTGAGATCCCGTCATATTAATCTTCAAAATTCAAGAAAAAATTTACCAATTTAAAGAAAAGGCATCCATATTGTAGTGATTAGTAATCTGACAGAGAAAATGAACAATTCGGGTTCACATGCCCATCAGAAAATGTAATTATTATTATTATTTTGGAGAGTTTTTTTCTCCGGTGAAAAGAGCAAAAAATGACAGATGAAATCAAAACAATTTTCAAATTAATTAATTCCCATGCTAACTAGGGAATTGTTAAGCTCAAACCCAGTCATTGGAAATGGTTGATATTTTTTTTTTTCAGGGGAAAAATTTCAAATCGCGAATATAATATTGCAATAGCTGGATTTTTAATTGCTAACGCAAAACAAAAAACAAAATTAAAAATGTTCATACATATTAGAACGGAGATTAAAAATGTTTTTTTTTTTTTTTTTTTTTGTATAAAATTGTTTTCTGTGTGGCATAGGAACTATACGCATAGAATTTGAAATGCACTTATTTCTGCATTGCGTAGATTTGAAAATTTGGATCGTGAAGTGGTTTATTGATCAAAAGGTATTAATTGATCTATATTAATTTTAGAGGTATGTTTCTACTACCATTTCTCACTTTTTCCACGCTAGTGCGAAGGAAGATATTTTAATTTCAAATTTTGTACTCACATTTTAATAATACTTTATTCCAACTTTCCTGCTCTATCTCAATGAAAATTTGAAAACATGTAAATTTCCCAATATTTCTGTAAATTTCCATAACTGTTGCGAATTTTGTATATTTCAACGTGGGAATGGAACCCTAAGATATTTATTGATTGATTCTAATTTTGTTTTACTTATATTTCTGGTGTGATTCCGCTATTCCACAACTTTTTCACAGTATCGAGGAAATAATTACTAAAAACAGAGCTTTTGCAAATTCGTATGTTTACTGCTACTATTAATTATACAAAAAGAATAAATAATAAAAATAAGTAATTAATTTTTAAAATGCTTGTATTACTAATATTATTATTATTATTGTAGCTATTATGTTAGTTTTTATTTCCATTTAGATATTTTAAGAATTGTGTTTCACTGCTTGTTATGAACTGTTGTGAAGCTTGAAAAATGAATGTGCAAGCAAATTTTATTGTTTTCCTACCCGTTTACTAAGGACTACCAAAGGGATTCGCCAATTTCTTTCCGAGTTTTAGAAGGGCTTCGCTAGGAAAAAAAAAGTTGGGAACCCCTGACTTAAATCGTATGCAGAAATTTTGCATAAGAGACATAGTTCTTTTTCTTTAATGACGCGAGTTCGCATGCATAAATTTAATGTAGAGAAATAATTAGTCCTCATTTGAGCTGCGAAACTAAAGAATAAAACGTCAACATAATCAAAAATTGCGGACACGTGTTTCAGAGTTACAAGGAGCCCGTGTTGCAATGCAAAGAAGTAAGCTTATGGATGAGAAACAACCAAGCCGTTTTTATTCTTTAGCTAATAAGATATTATTTCGTAGTGCCACACAGCAAACATTGCATAACCAGGAATGGGCAGCCTTTGGAAAGCTGCGGGCTAAACTCAAAAGGTTAAAAAAGTCGCGGGCCGTAGAGATAAGCAGGTGTCAAGTTACCGAGATTCCGTAACTTCAATCGCTGATATTGGTCTGTATTGTTATTTACTTGCCATTCAAGTTATAAGAGTGAATTCCAGTGTACGAAATTATTCTCGTTTATTATTTATCTATTATTATTTTGAAAAGTTAATACATTACAAATAAATAAATATATAAACATTAAATCAAAATACCTAATGAGAAAAAAATCCATAATTTTTGTTTGCTTTTCCCTCTGAAGAGAAAACAAATTCCCGAACACTATCAGGCTTGCTAATTTGCAATTAACTTTTTTCTCGTGTTTGTAGAAAGGTAAAAGGGGAATAAGGAAATTTTCTAGGAACATTTTCAAGAAAAGAATTCATTTATTGATGAAAAAACACCGCTGTAAAATTCCCACAATTGTGCACCGTGGAAAAATTCCGGAGGAAAAAGTTTATAAGAATACAAAATGGAGGTCGACTTACAGGGGTTTCTGAAAATTGTGTGTCAAGTTAGAGAGTTTTTCGCCCATTGAAATTAGCATTGGGCCAACCATTAGGGGAGGGATATGTCGACTTACCAAGGGTTAGTCGACTTATCTGCGCGTCGAGCTACCGAGGTTCCACTGTATTTAGTTTAGTCATGTGAACTGTGAAGAAAATAATTTTTGCGATTCAGGAAAAGAAACATGTGGTTTGTTTTCTAAACAATGTCCCATTCTTTTCGCCATTCCCCGAGGAAGTGTACTGTACAGTGGAACCTCGCTATTCGCACACAATTCATTACAGGAGGCAGCTCGAATGGCAAGTTGTACGAATAGCGAATTATTTTTTTACATAAAATACAGTGTAAATTGGATTAATCCGGTCCAGACACACAGATGGATGCTTATTTAAACCTATGAAAAACAAATGTACAGTACTGTACATGAAATTATAGATAAATTAAAATTTAACTGCACTTTGCTTGTACTGAGGTGAGCTGATGGCATATGTGGAATGTTGAGATGAGGAAATGAAAGGGCTGGAAGAGGAAGAGGAGGCTCCTTCTATAAAAACATCAGGTAATATCCCTTCAAGTGTTTTCTCCCTTTCTGTTGTCCTTTCTTTTGCACTAGAAGAATCTTGGGCTTCTTTCCCTAAAAACCTGTCCAATGTTGTCTGGCTTTGACGATTGTTCAGAATTTTTCTAAAATGGCCAATAACATTGTCGTTGAACAAAGCATCCCAACATTGCTATTGACCACAGCAGTGTTGGGATGCTGTTTTCCCATCACTCTCTGCGTTTTCTTGCAGGAATAACACAGCTCTTTAATTTCTGCAAAGTAAATGCTTTTCTTACTACTTTCCTCCTCTGAAGAAGAAAGTTCTTCAACCACTTCCTCTAGATGCCCCCTTAGAAAGCTAAAATTGTCAGTAAAATCTCAAAAAGTATTAAAATTTAAAGAAAATCCAAAACGCGAAACAAATTACTTCTAGACGAGTGCAAAACGAGCATAATTTCTCGATTTTTTTCTTAAAAAAAGCTAAACTGGCGACCCAGCTGACCCCTGGCGCCGTACGAATTGAGGGACAAGTACGAATGGCGGATTTCCACTGTATATGTTCTACGTCATAACATCTTTCCGATAAAGTTTATTTTAAGTTAATCGGTTGGTTAGCTCAGGATTTGTATACGACTGAAATTTTCCCGTAGGCACTGTCGGTTTTTTTTTTTTTCTGAAATATGAAATTCGGAGTGGATAAAAAAATATTTCACGCCGAGAGCTCCTTCCAATACGCTTGTCCAAAGGAACTTGGATCTTCTGCCCAAAATTTGCATACTTTGCTTCGGGAAAAAGTCGCTAATGTTCAGAATTTTTGAACTGTTCAAAATTGAACGAAAAATTGTTCAAATCAAAAAGTAAAATATGAAAATGAGATGACCTCGCCAAGATCTTTCGAATGCAGGGAAAAAAAATCTCTCGAATCGGACAATTCCTTCAAAAGTTATTGGGGGGGATGGGAGCCATGCACACCCAGAACCCCCCCGCACCTGCCATTGTCTGGCGCATAGGATTTTTAGATGCCCCCGAGGGCTTGCCCTCGGGGACAAATGGGGCCCTACAGGGGGGGGGGGGAGAGACAGATCGACAGACACAATTACCCCATCTCAAACCCCTACTTTCAATTTTTTTAAAATTTTTAATGTGTATTTATTTACTTCACTTGTTTATGACTTTTTCCTATTTTTAACGATATTCTTGTGATCTGATACATTAGCCTTCTTTCGTTGTTTTTTTTTTTTTTTTTACTTTTACGGAAAAGTAGGATAAGAAGAAGTAAAAGATATCGAAAGATGGAAAAATCTTATGAAAGGAAAGGCTAATAAATGTTACGAATGGCATAAAAAAAATCATTAAAAAAAAGGAAATAAAAGAAAGAAAGGAGGTTGTTAGTATTCCCCCCCCCCCCCCCCCCCAGCTGTCGACCTTTATATGTAATTTTGTTTTTCAAAATTCCAGCTCCACCGGAAGATGTTGGTTTATTTAATCAAAATTTAATTTTTTTTTTCGGTTTCTAAAACACAAATTATTGAAACATTGCATTCAGAAAGAGGCCAATATAAAATTTTGAAATTACATTCATTTTCTCAAAAATATCTTTTTAATTTACGAAAACATTTAAAGTTTATCATTCCTTTATTCCTTCAGTAAAAAACAAAAAAACTCTATCTCGCTCAATTTAGTTATATCTGTGGCATACACAGTTGTCTTTAAGAGGGCGGGGGGGGGGGGGGGGGGGTAAAGGCAACTTTTTTCTCTTCAGAAAGTTTTTGAAGAAAAGAAGAATGGATTGTGTAGAAGAAAATTAAATCAATAACCTACAAATGAATAAATACTTACATTAAATAATTTCTCATTTGATTTACTAATTAAAGAGCAGTAATTTTTTCAAGCTTACATTTTTAAAAAAATGTTTTTTTTCCCCAATTGTACAAACATTTAATTCGTGAAAAATATTTTTATAATACCGTGGGAACAGGAATTTGCCCATATAAAGGATTACATATAAGTCATAGCTTCTCCAAATTTCTTCCAAAAAGCTCTCAATTTTCTTCCCTTTCGAAAAAACATGTGGTCTGTCTTCTGTGTCTGGCCGGTTTGAGGGTCTGAAGAGGGGACTACACTTTCCCCATTGTCCGAATCCGAAGCAGTAATGCTTCCCGGGGTGAGAGTCATTAGGCTAATCGACCTCGTAAATCATGCCCCCTTGCATGGGAAGCGGTCGGAGGCGTAGCTTATAGGAATTTCGAGCTTTTTTTGGAAATATTTTCAAACTTTGGACGGATTTTTTTGTCTTTAAAAATGTTTGCATTATTTCAAACAAAAGTTCAAAAGAAAGCTGGAAATGTTTTGCTGGTCTTGTTGTTTTTAAAATTTCGGTAACATGCTTTGAAAATATTTTATAGAGCGAAACGTCTAACAGTACCACGTTTTTTCCAAAATTCATTTTTTAACGATTTTTTAAAAATACGGTAAGTGATATTTTAAAAAAGTAAAAACTAAAAGACCGAGATATAGGCTTGAAAAATACTCAAAAAAATTCCGGACTCGAAAACTTCAAAGGAACTTTCTAAAACTTAGTCCAACTTTTCCCGTAGGTTAACATTGGTTTCGAAGATTTGAAACTCTGACTGAAGAGCAGCCTTAAGGCTCTTCACTACCAAATCGGAAACTCAGCGCTGACAAAATCTCCGAAATAGTGGCAACAATGTGGGAGTGTCTTATTCAATCTCTTTGCGCTGGTAATTGGCCTATTCTTGTGATGGACAGCGTCAATCACTATGTCTCTCAATGGACAGCTATAAATCTTTTGAAGGAGACCCCCGCGACACTCCTGCTGGTAGTTGGGTAGTTGCGTCGACGTGGGCACAGGAACGGGGTCCAAAACATCTACCCTTTTCCTAGAAAAAGACCCTGCTCCTGACCCTCGGGGCTCTGTTTCTTTTCTCAACCTCGGAAAAATCTTGGACTCGCCTTGGAACGCACAAATTGTTTCTTGAAACTAGCACGCTGTTGAAGCCGACTTCTTTCTTTCTTCCTTTCTTTTTTCTTTTTTTAAATTCAGTTCACAGTTCACATGATCACATGAGTTATCGTAAATTTTTTTTTTTTTTTTTTTTTTTTTTTTTTTTTTTTTTTTTTTTTTTTTTTTTTTTTTTTTTTTTTTTTTTTTTTTTTTTTTTTTTTTTTTTTTTTTTTTTTTTTTTTTTTTTTTTTTTTTTTTTTTTTTTTTTTTTTTTTTTTTTTTTTTTTTTTTTTTTTTTTTTTTTTTTTTTTTTTTTTTTTTTTTTTTTTTTTTTTTTTTTTTTTTTTTTTTTTTTTTTTTTTTTTTTTTTTTTTTTTTTTTTTTTTTTTTTTTTTTTTTTTTTTTTTTTTTTTTTTTTTTTTTTTTTTTTTTTTTTTTTTTTTTTTTTTTTTTTTTTTTTTTTTTTTTTTTTTTTTTTTTTTTTTTTTTTTTTTTTTTTTTTTTTTTTTTTTTTTTTTTTTTTTTTTTTTTTTTTTTTTTTTTTTTTTTTTTTTTTTTTTTTTTTTTTTTTTTTTTTTTTTTTTTAGAAACTTGGCTTGTTTTACAGATGAGCAAAGTATTAAAGCATCTTTCAGTGATTATTATCATGCACAATTTTAATACTTGCAAGTGTTATAAAGGATAAAATCAAAGATTTTTGCAAGGACCTAGGTTTGAACATCAATAAGCATAATTATTGTTGTATATGTTTTATGGATATATGTCTTTTCTACACTCGGATATTTAATCAAGGACCATGAATAAGACAAAAAGAAACTTACCCTCATCATAGTCCAGGAAACTTGTGTCGCAGTCGTATATAGTGGACAAAGGGGCTGTCACAGCACCCAGAGCTAAAACTCGCTCCTCCAGTCCATCTGGAATTAGTGATAAACTGGAGCCACCTCCAGTTTTAATCACTTCAGCTCGATACTCGGCTGACTGTCTACTAGCTTTTTTCTTCATGTTGAAGTAACAATTTTTCAGCTGTCTTGGGTTTCTTTTTGTAACTCCAATGTTGGAGTTGAACTCTTTAGCAATAGTTTCATACGCCTCTTGTTTTTTCCCCACGGAAATTTTATTAGACTCTTTGTTTTCAAGTACTTTTATATTTTTCTGAACTAGTGCCAGAAGCAATTCTTTTTCAAAGGGGCTGAAAAGCACTCGTGTTTTATCCATTGTAATATATCTCTCATAGAACGGAAATCGAAAACACGGAAAACGAAATGCACATTGCGCGGCGAAAAAGCATTAAGAAAATCATGTGATAGTTTTGACCAATAGCGTGCCTGCGTACATTCCCACATGGCGTCGAGTTGAATAACGTCGTGGTTGGAAAGCCCCAGGTTGATTTTCCTCCGAGAATACCGATTTTTTAACTTCGCAGCGCTGAGCCCAACTCCGAGTTAACGGATCTCGTGGTTTCACGCGTGGAGTTAGGTTGACGGTGAATATGGCGGTAAGTGGTAGACTCGGCCCGTAACTGAGGGACTTGGGTTTGACTCCAGGACCGGACTGATTGATTTTTACGCAACTAATAGCACATTGGCTACTTTTATCCCGGAAAAATAACGGTTTCCATGGGATAGAATTATTTTTGTTTTTCCCAGAGCCAGGGAGCGATGTAATTTTTTGCATAGTGGTAGTTTAGGGGTTAGAGAATGACATAGGCTACTTTTTATCCCGGGAAAATGTGCGGCTCCTGTGAAAGTGATTTGTTTTTTTTTTTTTTTTTTTTTCACAGAGCAAGGGATCGACATGGTTTTTTCATTGTGGTTGTTTAAGGGTGAGATAATGACAAAGGCTGCTTTTTATTCCGGGAAAATGCACGGTTTCGATAGAATCGCATAACAATTATGTCCTACGGAAACCGTGTATTTAAAAGGAGTTTCGTTAAAGTTCGTTAAATAGAGTTTTAGCATTGAGTGAGTAAAAATCAATTAGTCCGGATTGGGACTCGAACCCAGGTCCCTCATCGAACCCCTCTACCACTTAAGTTATCAGGCCTATACACACAGTGGTGGCGCTAGAGATTTTCCGAGAGGGGGGCAAGCCTTCCTGACGGGGGGGACAACAGCTCCGTCATTTAGGTGACCGGAAGATTCCACCTCCCCCCCCCCCCGACTTTTAGACGTTTTTCGCTTTCCTTCATACTTTTGTTTTTGCTATGAATCTTTTCCAACTCTTAACTAAATTATAAAAATGATATATATATATATATATAGGCTGTTGGCTTGGGTGTCTAGGGGTTTCTAAAATCATAACTCACCATAAAGATATAAAAAACTGACTATATTTACACTTTCCTATTTACAAAACTATATACAGAACAGCTTCAATTACGAACAACAACATCATCCGAGCACCGCATCGCTTACGTCCACACAGAACGGAGTCTTACTCAAAACTGACCGCTTACGCTCCCTATCGCCAGATGGCGCTGCTGTCAATGTCTCTTCGCACTCGCATCCTACAGCTCGGTTATGCTGACACTTTGGCTGTCCTCAGACAAACCTGGAAAGACATTTAAAAAAAACAAAAACAAAAACAACATAAAACAGTCACAGGAAAAATGAAAAAAAAAGTCAATGTCTATTGGTCGATGCTCAGTCCAAGTTGCGGGACCAGGGCTTCATGAAGTCGGCTGCTGTTGACGTTTTAATTGGCCCTTCGTGCTGGCCAACTCTCTGAACCTCATATCGGTCCCTACCTTTCGCATTGACCACTCTGTACGGCCCCAAATAGTCTGCGTGCAGCTTCAGCCCAGGCGCAAACTGGGTTCGCTTGATTGCAACTAAGTCTCCCGACTTGTACTGATTCGCCATTTTCCTTTTCCTGTCGTAGTATTTACGATTTTCTTTCTGAATCTTCAAGATATTTTGCTTGGCTTCATCCCTAATTGCCATTCGGTTTTCCGCAAAGTGGTTCTCACTTTCTTCATCTAATAGCTCTTTAATAGCAATATCTTCTTTTTTGCTCATTTTTACTCCCGTTAGAAGCTCAAAAGGGGTCCATTTAGTGCTGCGCGAAGTTACACTATTGATCATTCTCTGTAGGCGATCAACATTATTGAACCACTTCTCGGGTTCCTGTATAGACATTTTGGTCAAAACTGGAATGATGGTGCGGTGGACTCGTTCCACCTGTCCGTTTCCCCTTGGAACTCCGGAGGTAATTAGTATATGTTTAATGTTTTCTTCTTTTATAAAATCTTCAAACTCTTTTGATCGAAATGCTCCGCCTCTGTCAGAAATAATCCTTGCTGGGTTACCAAAGGTTTTTTGCTGGAGTCTTAACTTGTCTATGGCTGCTTGGGCTGTTGTGGATTTAACGGGGTATAACCAAGTAAATTTTGTGAATGAATCCACAACTGTGAATATATGTTGGTAATTTTTAGTCGTCGAGGGTAGGGGGCCTATAAAGTCAATATGGTACGTATCCAACGGACTATCATTTTTTGGAATAGGATTGAGAAATCCTTCCTGCTTCCCCGACTTTTTGTTTACAAGTATGCATTCTACACAGTTAGAGATTACAGTCTCAACGTGCTTTCTCAATTGCGGAATAAAGAATTCCTCTTGAATCATATCCATTGTTTTTGCAATAGCGAAATGTCCTTTTCTGTGAATCATCCTAATTATTTCATTTGACATCACTTCCGGTACCACTAACAGTTCCCTACCATTTTCACCTTTATACAATGCATTGTTTTTAATCAGATAATTGTCCCGTTCTCCCTTCTGAAGCGATGTTTTCATTAGTTTTACATATTCGTCTTCCTCTTGAGCTGTAACGATTTTAGATGTTATTTCGTCTTGGGAGCTGGTTACCACTAAAACAGTATTGCGGCTAAGCGCGTCTACGTGTTTCATCTGGGTTCCAGATCTATGAACGATTTCGTATTGAAATTCTTCTAAAAACATAACCCACCGGGCAACTTTCGGTGTTAAGTCCTTTTTTTGAAGGGTTTTCTGAAACGCGGCGCAATCTGTTACTATTTTAAATTTTGAACCCAGAAGGTAATTTCTAAATTTCTTTAACGCTTCAATCACCGCCAACGCTTCCAACTCATAGCTACTGTACTTCTCTTGCTGTGGTGTCGTTTTCCTACTGAAATAGTGTACTGGATGGAGATGACCATCATCCGCTTTTATCAACAAAACTGCGCCAAAACCATGGCTACTTGCGTCTGTGTGCAACTCTAGTTCTTGACCCTGCTTAAATATGTGTAAAACTGGTTTTTCTGATAGAAGACTCTTTAATTTTTGAAACGATTCGATCTGTTGCGCACCAAAGGAAAAGTCAGATTCTTTCCTCAAAAGATCACTCAATGGTTTGGCTATCAATGCATACTGAGGGATAAATTTCCTGAAATAGCCAGTCAATACTCTGAACTTGCTTCACAGTTCTCGGTTCCGGAAATCTCTCTACAGCCCTTGTTTTATAACTGGATGGTCGGACTGTGCCATTCCCTATTTCGTATCCCAAGAATTCTATTTCTCGTTTAAGAAATTGACATTTCTTAAAATTGAACTGGAGTCCATAATCAGACGCTACTTTGAACACTCGTTTTGATTTTTCTAAACCTTCTTTCTCGTCTTGTGAAGGAATGACAATGTCGTCCATATAAATGACCAAGGTATTGTCATTCAGCAGTTCTCTAAACACCTGGAAAATATAGCGCTGAAAAACACTAGGACTATAGCCAATCCGAAGTTAACCTTGCAGAATTCATACTGCCCATTATGGGTAACGAAGGATGTATATTTTCTACTCTTCTCATCAATGTCAACATGGAAAAAACCATTCTTTAAATTGAGCGTTGTGAAAACTTCTGCGTCACTGAGACGGTCTAACACATCCTCAATAAGTGGTAGTGGGAAATGATCCCTAACTGTCTTTTTATTTAATTTTCTGTAATCAACACATAGGCGGTGGGTGCCGTCTTTCTTTTTTGCCAAAATAATGCCGGAATAATAATCGCTACACGATTCTCTAATAATTTCTTCCCTTAACCATTCCGAAATTTGTTTTTCCACAACTTTTTGTTCGGTGAAAGACATACGCCTAGCTTTGGAACATACGGGTGTTTCATCTGTCAGTATAATGTTCATTTTTAGATTAGTGTCCTTTGTTTTAAGCGGTTTATAGCAATTTATCAACACTTCTACTTCATTACGAATGCGACGCTCTGAAATGTGGCCATGGTCAAAGTCCACTTCTCCCACAGCATTTGCTAAGTTAATCAAAAAACTATCCATAAAATTTATTTTCGATTCCGCATTCTTTTTTTCTTTCTCGAAAGAAACGCTTGTATCTTTTTCTTCAGTGATCTTAGGTAAGCAAACTTCGCTATCCGTTATTAGGGTGGGGGGGGGGGGGGGAAGATTCTCACAGCTGTTTTTTTCTTTTTTCATTGGCGCCTTGTTTTTGTCTGGGATGTTTTGCAAAGCGTTTGATAGGCTCGAATATTTCTGATTCGTTTGACCTAGTATTTTAATTCCGTTTTCATCTATCTTAACAATTAACTGCTCTAGTAAATCTGCACCAATAATCATATCTGTACACACATTTTTTAACACATAAAATTTTGCTGAAAGCACATAATTATCAATATTTACATTAGAATAAAAATAGCCCATAGGAAATATATTTTCACCGCTTATACCACTTATTTTCGTTTCATCGAAGCACATTTTAGGAGAACCAATTTTTGCATAAAAATCATAAGAAATCAAACAAATTTCGCTTCCGGTGTCGACCAAAGATGAAGTGTTCTGTCCATTTATATTTACATTAATTTCAAATTTTCTCTTGTTTTTCGCACGGGTAACCATTGTTTCTTTCACGACTGGAAAGGGACATTCCCTCATTATATGACCAGACCTGTCGCACTTTCTACACGTCGGAGTTTCTTTTTTGTTTTTACAGGCAAAAGACTTAGGGCCGTAGCCGTTACACGAGTAACATCTGATAAATTTTTTATCGGTATTTTCAAAATGGTTTTTGGACGGCTTATTACTGTCGGTTGCTTGTCGTGCTTGCACCGGAAAGTTAGGTTTCGCATTTACGGCAGGATATTTTCGCAAATTATGCCTGGCGGCCTCGTAATTTTCCAATTTCTCAACTATTGTTTCTATACGGTTCCATTTATGCCAATCATCCAAATAATGTTCGCGGATATTTTGTGGTGTTCTTCGTTTCAATTGGTCCGTAACTATCAGTTCTTTTAAGCCTTCGAAGTCATTTGTGTTTGAACCGTTAATCCATTCTTCAAAATAATGATTAAGTTCAAAAGCGAAATCTCGCCAAGTAGAATTGCTGTCCTTATTATGAGACAAAAACTTTTGTCGAAATTGTTCCGGCGTTAATTTAAATCTTTTTAGTAACACATTTTTGACATGATCATAATCATTTTCGAATTCCTTTTGCACTCTTGCTATTACTTGCGCGATATCCAGGGGAAGTAATCCCAACAAATGTGTCACAAAATCTTTCTTTTCTATGTTTACTCTTGTCGCTTGTCGTTCAAATAGTTCCAAATACGTATTCAGGGGTGTACTGGGGCCAGGGCGCACCGGGGCGACGCCCCAGCACTTTTTTTCAAGGCAGGGCGCCGCCCCGGTTAATCAAAATATCCCTCCCACTTTTTTTTTTTTTTTTTTTTACCGTTGTGTGTATGTAAAAAAAATCCCCCCCCCCCGCCCCCGAAAAAAAAAAGTTTTAGACAAGTTTAGAGATTCAGATCACTTCCAACTTTTTATTATAACTAAATTGTAATTCTCATTTCATCCCATTTGTCCCGCTTTGCTTCAATAAAAATGAAAAAATGTGGCCATTTTAAAGGAGTTGGAACAATGCAAGAAATAAATAACAGCAGACGATGAAAAGATGTTAGGCGCGAAATAAAGTCGCCGGCGCTTTGGCGCACATTAATGGTTGTTTCGTTTACAGACACGTGTATTTTCATCAATCACCCCCACGTGGAAATGAATTCGGCTGTTCCGACGGCGGAGAAAAGTGCCAGCTCGTGAGAAACACACAATACAAAGGTAGCATTCTGGGAAAGATAAGGATTGAAAAAAGAGCTATTTTTTTTTTTTGTATTCGGCAATTCGGAAGGCCAAATCGTTGGTCGTGCTCACGCTATGCTAGTCCGTGGTCGTGCTCATACTGTGATCTAGAGAGAAACAGTTTTTCATCGGAAACAAGAAAGCTGATTAGGTAAGTCTTTTTTTCTTACGTTTAATGATGAAGAGAACTGCAGAAAAAAAAATCACAAGTTTTTTTTCATCGATTCCATCAAAAATTCCGAGAGTAGACGATGAGGCTTCGACATCATCTACCAAAATATGTGAAGAAACAGAAAAGACGAATATACCTATTCCGCCGATGTCAGAACCCAACGAAAATGACCCTACTAATGAACTGTTAACTGTCGAAAAAGCAGAGAATAAGGAATCAACTGGTATTTGGAAAGTTTGGTCTGAAAGCCAATGGTTGGAACGGAAGCAGAAACACGCATGGCTAATAACAAAAAATGGTTTTTTAGGATGCAACTATTGTTCTGAAGTACAGACATTAGGCTCGTATAAAAGCCAAGGTATCTCATTAAGTCCAGAATGGATTAATTGCTTAGTCATTTTTAATGGTTCTGACAGAAATCAAAAACTTAAATCATTGCGGACTAAAATTTCAGCTCATCAGTTATCAACAGCTCATAAAACTGCTTTCAAAATTCTAGAGGAGGCCAAAAAAACAAGATTGGAAAAAATCAATATTAAACAGAAGGAATCTTTTATTGAAAAAACTGAGAAGCTTTTATACACGGCTTATTACACTGTAAAAAGTAACAGGCCCTTTTCAGATTACGAGAGGTTGATAGAGCTGCAAATGAAAAATGGAGTAGATTTAGGGATTACGTTACATTCTCGTAAAAGTGGTTCTGAAATAATAATGCACATAGCCAAAGAATTTAGAAAAAAGTTAACAGCTAATTTAATTGAGGAAGACAAAAAATTTTCAGTTTTAATTGATGAGTCAACTACATTAGGTAAAGAATCAGCTCTAATTATTTATATTCAAACGTGCCTCAAAGAAAAAGAAGAGCTTATATTTCTTGACTTAATATCTTTAAATACGCAATCTGCACCAGTTATTTTAGAAGCACTCTTTGATTGTTTTTCGTCATATGGCCTCAATGAGGAATTTTTACAAAAAAACTTGATTTGTTTTACTTCTGATGGTGCTAGTACAATGTTGGGCAAAAATTCAGGCGTTTCCAAATTGTTAAAAGACAGATTACAAAATCCGGACATTATTATCTGGCACTGCTTAAATCACCGTTTAGAACTGGCCATTGATGACAGTATCAGTGATATAAATGCTGTTAATCATTTCAAATCTTTCATGGACACTTTATATGCTTTATATAGTCAATCTCCAAAAAATTCAAATGAATTAAAGAGTATAGCCGCAGATTTGGGGATACAGTTAACCAAAATTGGTAGATTATTAGATGTTCGTTGGGTTTCTAGTAGTTTTCGGACAGTAAAATCAGTTTGGAATACATATACTGCGTTAGTGAAACATTTTAAAGAAGCCGCTAATGACAGCTCTAGGAAAAGTACAGATCGCAATAAGTACAGAGGCCTGTTTGAAAGAATGGAATCTATTGAATTTATAAAAGACTTGGCCCTGATTTATGACGTTTTAGAAGAATTATCCGCTCTGTCTTTGCAACTCCAGGAAAGATTTTGTACTATCGTCAGAGCCGATACATTAATCAAAAGAACAATTAGAGTTATAGGAAGTATGAGAGATAAACCTGGATCTAAGGAGCAAGAATGTATTAGATCTGCAGAAAAGATGAATTTTAAAGGGATAGATCTGAGTAGAAATAGAAAGATTGTTTCTATAAATAGAGAGCAGTTTATTGCTAGCATCAGAAACAATTTGGAAAGTCGTTGTTTTGGGTTGACTGCTTCTAAAAGGTCGAGAAATAATGATGAATTTGAGAAGGAGAAGTCCAGATACAATGTGATGCTGAAAGAATTTGCAATTCTAAATCCTGACACCTGGGCCGAAGATGATGATCAAGCAATGTCAAGATACGGAGAAGAAGAAATAAGAAATATGTGCACTCGTTATAAAATTGGTGATGAGCGTTTAGTGATCAGCGGCTTCAGAGATTTTTTCGAATCAGGCGGAAAAACTATTCCAAAATATCTTGCACCTCTCATGGCTATATTAAAAATAATTCCTTGCAGTAATAGTGAATGTGAGCGAGGTTTTAGTGCCATGAATTTAATCATCACTTCATTGCGCGCAAAACTTTTAATAAAACACGTCTCCTCAACCATGTTTATTAAACTTAATGGCCCTCCACTGAAACAATGGGACGCAATTCCATATGTAAAAACGTGGTTGCTTCGACATAGAAATGCTGAGGATAATCAGTCTCGACACGTAAATCACGAGTGTCCTACAATTAGTCAAGAAAAAGCGGAACTGTGGTCGTTGTTCTAAATAAATTGTTTTTTTTTCCTCCTGTATCGTTGTTGTAAATAGATAAATTCCACAGACAGACAGACACACACAGAAAGAAAGACAGACACTTGCTTTTAATATAGATTACAATACGTTTTCTAAGGGAAGAAAAATTGGCAACGCCCGCTTATTTAAATTTTTTTTTTCGCCTGGCTTTTTTTTTTTTATAGCGCCCTGGCACTTTTTTTTTTAGGAGTACACCCCTGTACGTACTAATATCACTAGTAGAACAAATCGAATCGAAACTCTTGATTATTTTCGCAAGATCTTTACTTTTACTCTCAACAGAAATAGATTCGGAAATGTTACTTTCTTGACTTTTAGGATTTGAATTATGTCCTATTCTCAACTTTTCCAATTCAATTTTTTCAATCCGTTCCGCAATTATAGTATCAATCAAATTTTTAGTAAATTCTTCATCAAAATTTTCACACTCTACGATTACTTCTTTAAGTTTTAATATCGTAGGATTTTCAGGAATATTTAAACCTAATTTCGAAACTAGTTTTAATAAGTCTTCCTTGCGAGCTTTGCCAAGAAAAGACATTATGCACCAAAATTAGAAACAAAGTACTCACAGTTTAAGTCCGATGTCTGCTTCAATTAATCACAATGAAGAGTTCTAAATTAATCCACCGGCAATCACTTTATCCGGGCCGTGACCCCACATATAGGCTCTTGGCTTGGGTGTCTAGGGGTTTCTAAAATCATAACTCACCATAAAGATATAAAAAACTGACTATATTTACTTTCCTATTTACAAAACTATATACAGAACAGCTTCAATTACGAACAACAACATCATCCGAGCACCGCAGCGCTTACGTCCACACAGAACGGAGTCTTACTCAAAACTGACCGCTTACGCTCCCTATCGCCAGATGGCGCTGCTGTCAATGTCTCTTCGCACTCGCATCCTACATATATATATATATATATATATATATATAAAAGTATAGGACCCCAAATTCGGAATCCCGAAATCCGAAAGACCCAAAATCGGGAACTTTTCAAAAAACTCGGCAGCTGGAAAAAAAACAGCTTTTGTTTTTTGAAGAAAAATCGGGAAATACTTTGCACCCTTTTTTTTTTTTGGGAAAAGAAGAAAAATGTAATGTAATGAACATGTTGAAGATTGGAAATGTGCAGTTTTCAAAAAAGTTATTTCGCGATTTTCTGAAAAGGGTTCGTTTTTGCGATTAGAGTTTTTATTAGTTGTTGCTTTAATTCTGAGTTAATATCATTAACTTTTTTGTTTTTCTCGTAGTTTCATTATATTTATTTTGTAAAATGAGCTCTAAATTTCGGGCGATACAGAACGTTCGCAAAATTGAAATTCGGCGTTTCTCGCATTTTCCCGATAGGCTGACTTTTTACTGCAATTAAAAGTCTTTAGTAAGTGGATAGAGAATATAAAATCCTATCAGAATTTGACGGAATTCTTTTCTTTTATTACTTAATCAAAGATGTAAAAAATAAATAATATCGGGAAAAGTCTAGATTTTGTGCTAAATTTCGTGACTATATACGAGTATATGCGATAATAAAAAGTGCTATACAGGAGCAAAATGCTAATAAAAACTTCCAGAGCAAACTATATGTGCTCTGATGCTGCTTACAAAATTTTTTGAATGAGGACCCAAAATATAATAGCATGTAAAAAAGTCCAATCAAAATGGCCAACATTTGAAAAGAAAGCAACAGATGGCTGCAGCAAGAAGCAGAAATTTATGTACCTTCTGCACAAAATTTAATATTAAAAAATGTTCATGTGTGCACATTAATTCTTAAGCTCAGTTTTGATGGATACTGAATCATATGAAAGTTTTACCCAATTGCTTTTACTCTGGCATTTATACCAACTAATATTTTTCATTTCACAAAATTTTCTTTTTAGATTTTAAGCCAATTTGAGTAGTCTGTGATAGAAAATCGATGTTGGCTCTAGCAGGAGGTCCCACTTTACTTCATGTCATTACTTCCCAAAATATAGTTTCAAGGCGCATAATACACAAAGCAATACCACTTATCTTCACCTTTTAGCAATAATAAAACATGATCTATGCATCCGCGGCAAAAAAAAACTGATCTCCTCCCTTCCCTCAAGCGGAAAATACATTACATACGTATACATTGGCATTTGCACCATTTTTGTACTTGCAGACTACAATCTGCAATCATAAATTAAAAAAATAATATAGTTTGTTTTAAAAAGGAAATTAAATAGGACTCCTCAAATGGTATAATTCTACCAATTGAAGGCGACCTGATTGAACTTGAAAGAAAAATGTTGCTTTATAGGTTCGGGTCCGCCCGACAAGAGTCGACTACTGCGGTCTGGATTAAGCCAGTCATTTTCAGGCTCCTATTCTCGTTGGAAAGATGAATCTCAGTTCTACAATATTATTTGCAAAACTGCAAGTTAACACTGTAAGTAAATTGATTTCAAAATTGTTTTTAACAGCCTCCCCCCTCCCCTTTTTCCCCCCCTTTTTCGAGGGAAAAAAAAAGAAATGAGTGAGGAAGTAATTACAATAAGAACCTCAACCTTGATTGTTAGATCGACTCACACTGAAATTTTTTCGGCAAAATTATTCTGCATTCGGCGCACACGAACAGCATGAGATATTGGAGAAATATTTGTGTAAAATATTAAACTCCAAACTGCTATTATCATAACTCCGATGATAATAGGTTGCTCGGCAATGATCAATTGCCCCCCTCCTGGAAGGCAAGTATTGCTAAAGATTACATGAGTAACGAACTAGTACAAATAAAATTTTCCTACTTTTGGGTCAAATTTTCAGAGAGATGGTAAAATCGCAAAGAAATTGCCCATTCCTGAGCAAATGCTGTTTCTACTCTCAGGTTATACAGACATTCCCGATATGTTTTGCAGTTAAGGAAACAATATTATTTATGACAGTTGTAAATAGTTATGAGACTAATAATGCAGTAATGTAATGGCTTACTTGTAAACTCCTTTCGCTTTGCCGTGCTAAAGTACTAGTTTAGTGGAGAATAAAAAGTACTAGTTTGTATAGCAGGAGAAGAACAGAAACACTTGACAGATGTTTAAGGCTCTTCGCTACCGTCCATCTTGTTTTTCGGCGCTAATGCTATCTCTACGGGAAAATCTGCAAAAAGTCCTACTCATAACTCGAGAAGTTATTTGAATATTTTCATGCGGTTTCTTTTAAACGATAGAGTGGACCTAGTTAACGGTTTGCTACTTTTCATTTTTTCTGTGGTGAACTTCAAAATGTTTTTATAAAATTTTAAAATTTCAATTCATTATTTTTAAAACTTTGAAGAAAGATACGGGAAAACGGAAAAGTAGCAAACCAAGCTTGAATATTTCTCTTTAAAACCATATTTTAAGTTTATATCTGAGACAATTTGTGTACCTGTTATTAGTAGGAGTAAAAGTGTTGTTTTTGAAAAAGTTTGAAAAACTACGAAAATTCACGCCCCGTAACAAACCACACCTTGGCCCGCCCATTCGAGGGACCTAGCGTGCCTAGAGGGACATTATTCCCCTCTCGCTAAAGTGACAAGCAATCAGTCTCCTTTGTTCACAAGCTGCCCAGGAGGTCCATCCATTCTTTTCCGATCGCTTTGTATGTTTTGTGATTGATACCCGTTCGGTTTTCGGTTCTGAATTCAAGCGGAAAAGAAGTTTTTGCATTATATTCTATTTTCCTTGATGCTTGATGAAGAAAATCGTTCTATGATAAAATCGAATACTGCGTCTTTAACATAGCAGAAACCGTCGTAAAGAGTACTATAAAAATGCAGTTCGATCAATAAACGTTACACCATTTTTACATTACACTACTATGAATCAAAATTTTATGTTCATTAATATTGTTATTTTCAATTTGAAAATTAAATGCTGAAGAGTATATTAAAGAAATATCGATATATTGTAAGTGCAGATGAAAAAAATATTTTCATTTATGTATTTATGTGTGTTCCAAAAGTAATTTGGGGTGTTAAAAGTAATATAATTATCTCACAAAAATACAAAAAGGTTAAGAAACTCATTATTAGTGCTTATAAAATTGTAATTTAATAGCATAATGATATTAAATATTAAATAATAGTCCAAATATTTTCTGCTATGAATGAACATATTTCCAGAAAAGAACCAGCGAAATATCTGTACAACAATATATAATACTAGCGCTACCCGCATTGCCCTGCCCGTGTTCAGAAGTGGAAGGACCAGTTGGTTCGTCATTATATATAGACACTGGTATTTTTTTAATGTGTATACATTATGTTATTCTATTAAGATGTATAGCATTCCACAGAATTAAAAATTAGCCTCCCACGACAATCAATCAGCGATCCTACAAAGTTAAGCAACTTTATTTTCTTGTGAGAAAGACGCACACATAAAAAATGCAAAAAGAAACTATGAAAAAACGCATTATGTTTGTTTAATTCAGGTACCCACACAAAGAGCACGATTATAAGGCATTGGAATCGACACACACGCAGACATACTTGCTGGTTTATTATTAGTAGAGATGTATGGCATTACATGCAAGTGCCCCTTTTAATTCATACTCTATGCATCCTAAACCGAGACCGAGAGAATAATTTAAAGATTTTGGTCTTCGTATATTTGTAAAGGGACGGATGCCAGATGCCCATCCCCCTCTGAGCAATGTCGAGTGCTGTAGTAACCCGTAAGCAAAATTAGTACTTTCTTAGGGCACCAAGAAAATGAGGGCCACCTCAGAAAAATTTTATTGTCTATTTTAATAGATAAATTAATTTAATTTGTAAAAATTTTCAAATTTTAGGGTATAATGAATGAGTTCTTTATATGAGACGTCTTGTTTCAAAACCAGCTATATCCAAAAAAGGAAATTTTTCACGGCGGGCAAAAATCTAATATCTAAGAAATTCGAATTCCTAGCTGAGAGCATTGGGATTAACTTTGAACTTGCTGAAATTTTGACACAAAAACAATTTATCCTCGGAAGATATTTGGAGGGAAAAAAGAAGAGCTGACAAGCATGGTCAATGGGGGGAGGAGGGGGGTTGTAACTAACCGGCACATTTCAAACCCACTTTTTAGCATGATGTAGCTGCTTTAGAAACTTAAAAAATTAGCACCATATAAAGATTACTTTAAACTATTAGAAAGTGTAAAAAAGTTGAAATCGAAAAAAAGTGGATGTATCTGGTTTTGAATCTTGACGACTCATATAAAACATTGAGTCTTTCTGTCTTAGGGATCATTCATAAATGATGTCACGCTTCGAGGGGGGAGGGGGGTAACATGATTTCTGACATCATGCATTGTGCAACATAGCGTGACATGTGACAAAGGGGGGAGGGGGGTCCGCTGAAGAGTGACATATTGTGACAAAGGGGGGGGGGGAGGGTCAAATATATAGGAAAAAAGCGTGACATCATTTATGAACGGCCCCTTATCTCAATCCTGCAAAATAAAGTACATGTCTATTTCGTTTTTATTTGAATGTTTGAAACAGCGAAAATGAAAGAAATATTTCCTAAATGACATTAGAAGCGTACATAAATTCTTGAATATCTCCAGCCAGAATTGATTAGGGAGATTTAATCACAGACTTTACAGGGAAAATTAATACAAGGGTCGAATTAGTACCTTCGTAAATGTGGTCTTGCTTTTTTCCCATATATTTGACCTCCCTCCCCCCTTTGTCACATGTCACGCTATGTTGCATAAGCATGATGTCACACTTCTTGCTACCCCCCTCCCCTTGTCATAATTTGTCACAATTTCACGCACTCCCCTCCCCCCTCGAAGAGTGACATCATTCATAAACAGAGTGACAAAAATGCGAAAATCTTAGGAGCCAGCTATAATATCTTCATTTGCGAACATAGTGGCCACCTGAAAAACTAGTCGCTAAGGCATTTTTTTAGTCGCCCGGGCGATCTGGCGCCCGGGATTTGTCGGACCCTGTTTATGAATGATCCCAAGAGTTATTCAACTAAGCAACAACTAAGCTAAAAAAATAAATGTTTGTTTTGTTCCAACTTCGATCAATTTATTATAAGATTTTTCTACCACAGTAAAACCCCGTTAAAACACGGGCGTCGGGGGACATGTCTGGCACCCGCGTTATAACATAACCGCGGTATAGTGAAACTATACCGCAGAACCATATTACAAAATAATACTCGGTTTCGTTGCATCATTTTTAACTTTATCAATCAACCGTAACTTTTCTTCTCTTCTGTACTATATTATTTTCTTTTCTTCTTTGCTGCTATTTTATGTACTGTAATTGCTGTGCACGAAGCACACATCTCAACTGCGCAATCAGTCTATGGAGAGATAGGTTATAAACCAGCTGTGTTCCAAGAAAAAGGGGGTTTAAAAATATCTTTATGTTATTAATATGGGATTGTGATGAGGTCCTAAGGAAAAAATAGATTTGGAAGGAGAGGAAAGCACTTCTCAAAGAAACAATGTTTTAAGCCGGCATACACACACACACTCAGACTGGAAAATATATTTACTTTTCAGGAACGCTAAAGGATCTGGAATACAAAGGTAAACTTCTGAAAATAGAAGATAGTTAAGCAATGAACTGAACAGTTCCCGACAGATTGAGCTCCCCCCCCCCCCCCCCCCCCCCCATGTGAGGAGAAACGAGTCAGATTCAGTCAGGGCGATTGTACCCAATTTTGAAATCCAGCTACTATATAGTGCCCTAGGTTGAACGACAGAAAAAGCACGAAACAGGTGTGCATCAGGACTATCACCATTGGGCTTTTCAAAAATGGGCTTTTTGTGTTTGTGTGTGTTGTGGAGGGATGGCAGCTCTTTGGTTAGATATTTGTGTGCTCGGGCTGGCTTTATTTACAAAGGTAAATAAGGAAAAACCTTTAAATGACAATGTTAAAGGGTGGTTTAAACGTCGGGGACACCTATTTAATCATAGAAAAAAATGGAGCTGCAATCACTAACCATTTCATGTCCAGAATTTTTAGAAAAGAAAAACTATAGCTGTGGGATAGGGCACGTGGGTGATATTTCACTGAAAAAAATTATTTTTAGTGGAGTGAAAATTTAAATTTTGGCATAGTTAAATATGAGAATTACTGTAATAAACAAAGTTTAAAATTATGCAATATACCTGTATATATTGAACAAAAACAAAAATGAACAAGAAGTTCCGTCTAGAACTATACGAGCCTACTTTCCCGTATACACCGAATTCCAATTTATAATCTAGCTATCTCTCTCTCTCTGTCTTTCTCGTTTAACTTTAGTTCTTAATTGCTTCAAATATACCTTTTTCAACGGTTAATACATATTCATTCAATCATTATTTATTAAGTCATTCATGTATTTATTCACTCATTTATTCATTCATTCTTTTGCTTATTCATTTAATCATTCATTAATTAAAAAATATTCTTGAAAATCCCGATCAAAAAATTTCATAGGAAAATAGGCTCGTTAGTTCTGGATGAACTTTCTATTTGTACATGTTCTACGTCATAAGAGCTTTCCGATAAAGTTTGTTCCAAGCAAATCGGTCCGTTAGATCAGAAATTATATAGAATTGAAATTTCCCCGTAGGCGGTATGTTAATTTTTTTTGAACTGTTCAAAAATGAACAAAAATTGTTCAAATCAATATTTCACGCCAAGAACTTCTTCCAGTGAGCTTGTTCATGGGAACTTATATCTTGTACCCAGAGTTTACATAATTTGCTTCATTTTCACCCATATACGCTAATGTTAAAATTTTTTGAACTGTTTAAAATTGAACAAAAAAATGTTCAAATCAAAAAGTAAAATATGGAAATGAGATGTCCTCGCCGAGATCTTTCGAATGCAAAAAGAATTTTTCAAATCGGACAATTCGTTCAAAAGTTATTAGGGGGGGGGGGGACAGACCGACAGACCGACAGACAGACAGACAGACAGACCGACAGACCGACAGACAGACAAACCGACCGACACACTTTTTCCCCATCTCAAAACCCTACTTTCAAATTTTTTATTTTTCAATCTTTATTTAATTACTTAACTTATTTTTGACTTTTCTAACGATATTTTCACGATACATTAAGCCTTCTTTCAAGCTTTATTATTATTTTTTTTTACTTTTACGGGAAGTAGGCTAAAAAGGGCCCAAGTTCGGTAGAACAAACAATCTTCGGAGTAATCGGTGTCACCGATAAAAGAGTTGAAATATGAGAGGTGACAACTTCCATAGCAGATATTTCAATCATAGCTATAGGAATGTACAGTGTTCTTCAATTCATTTAAAAACAACTTGTTACTTTCGGGATCATTCAAAATGATGTCACGCTTCGAGGGGGGGGGGGGGGGTTTGTGAAATTGTGACAAAGTGTGGCAAGGGGAGGTAGGGGTAACAAGAAGTGTGACATCAGGCTTATACAACATAGTGTGACGTGTGACAAAGGGGGGAGGGGGTCCGTTGAGTGTGAAATTTTGTGACAAAGGGGGGAGGGGATGTCAAATATATCAGAACAAAGCGGGACATCATTTATGAACGGTCCCTTCTCTGGTATCCGATTTCTAACTTGCCAAGTTTTAAATGTCAATACGTTATATTCAAAAAACTCCCCCAAAAAACTCCCCCAAATAGAAACACTTCTAACAGGTAGCTAGTAAAATCATGCGGCAAGCTATAATAGTTAATTGTTAATTGTCTTCTTATCGTGTTCTTGAACGTAACTTATCTTAATGAGCTACTTATTTTTTGTATCATTAGCCAGGGTAGTAAAATTGAAAGTGCTCTTCGTTTGAAGTCAAATTTTGAACTATTTTGTTTTGATATAAGAGAAAAACAAAGAGGGACAAAAGAAAACAATTTTATGCCATCTTTGAACGTATCTGATACCAATTTAGCAGTTGGCGTACATGATTCAAATTTAGCAGTAGAACACTGTAGTTCCGTTACAAGAAATACAAGATAATGTAATTTTTCGCAAGTTTCGGATTTTTTCTTTTATATAAGCTGAATTCTCAACCTTGATGCCAAGTTTCAAGTTTCTAAGTCACTTATTATTAGTAGTTTTTGTTTTTTATGAGTGAGCCAGTCAGACAATGATAAAAATTACACTTTTTAGACTTTAATAATTCTATAACTATAAGAGTTACATTGATGAAATTTAATATTCTAGGGGTTCAAGGGGCCCCTATTTGAAGCACAAAATTTCAAGTATGTAGGCCTTATAGTTTTTTAGTAATGATGTCAAAAGTAGCTCGAAATGGTTCGGGTAAAAATACTCATTGGCCGGTGTCGCCGTCTTTGAACTTGGCGGACACTGCCGTGTGTCTAGATATTCTTTAAGAAATGAAACGTAACTAAAACATCTATATGGAACACACTCTTTACCACTTTTGTAGAATTATCCATATATCCTTGTATTTTCTATTAATTTTACCCAAATTTTAAAAAACAACATTGTTTTTATTTCTTAATGCCTTTTTTTTTTTTTTTTTGGTTTGCTTAAATATATAAAAAAATCAAGGATATATACGCGTCATTAAGATTTCGATGTCTTACAAGATACAATCATATTCTAAAATCGCTAACAGTAACTGTTACTAATTCTAGCAGTAGCTTGAAGGAAGAAAAGTACTTCGAAAAATAATAAACATTGTATTTTACGATAACTCATGTGATCATGTGAACTGTGAACTGAATTTAAAAAAAGAAAAAAGAAAGGAAGAAAGAAAGAAGTCGGCTTCAACAGCGTGCTAGTTTCAAGAAACAATTTGTGCGTTCCAAGGCGAGTCCAAGATTTTTCCGAGGTTGAGAAAAGAAACAGAGCCCCGAGGGTCAGGAGCAGGGTCTTTTTCTAGGAAAAGGGTAGATGTTTTGGACCCCGTTCCTGTGCCCACGTCGACGCAACTACCCAACTACCAGCAGGAGTGTCGCGGGGGTCTCCTTCAAAAGATTTATAGCTGTCCATTGAGAGACATAGTGATTGACGCTGTCCATCACAAGAATAGGCCAATTACCAGCGCAAAGAGATTGAATAAGACACTCCCACATTGTTGCCACTATTTCGGAGATTTTGTCAGCGCTGAGTTTCCGATTTGGTAGTGAAGAGCCTTAAGGCTGCTCTTCAGTCAGAGTTTCAAATCTTCGAAACCAATGTTAACCTACGGGAAAAGTTGGACTAAGTTTTAGAAAGTTCCTTTGAAGTTTTCGAGTCCGGAATTTTTTTGAGTATTTTTCAAGCCTATATCTCGGTCTTTTAGTTTTTACTTTTTTAAAATATCACTTACCGTATTTTTAAAAAATCGTTAAAAAATGAATTTTGGAAAAAACGTGGTACTGTTAGACGTTTCGCTCTATAAAATATTTTCAAAGCATGTTACCGAAATTTTAAAAACAACAAGACCAGCAAAACATTTCCAGCTTTCTTTTGAACTTTTGTTTGAAATAATGCAAACATTTTTAAAGACAAAAAAATCCGTCCAAAGTTTGAAAATATTTCCAAAAAAAGCTCGAAATTCCTATAAGCTACGCCTCCGACCGCTTCCCATGCAAGGGGGCATGATTTACGAGGTCGATTAGCCTAATGACTCTCACCCCGGGAAGCATTACTGCTTCGGATTCGGACAATGGGGAAAGTGTAGTCCCCTCTTCAGACCCTCAAACCGGCCAGACACAGAAGACAGACCACATGTTTTTTCGAAAGGGAAGAAAATTGAGAGCTTTTTGGAAGAAATTTGGAGAAGCTATGACTTATATGTAATCCTTTATATGGGCAAATTCCTGTTCCCACGGTATTATAAAAATATTTTTCACGAATTAAATGTTTGTACAATTGGGGAAAAAAAACATTTTTTTAAAAATGTAAGCTTGAAAAAATTACTGCTCTTTAATTAGTAAATCAAATGAGAAATTATTTAATGTAAGTATTTATTCATTTGTAGGTTATTGATTTAATTTTCTTCTACACAATCCATTCTTCTTTTCTTCAAAAACTTTCTGAAGAGAAAAAAGTTGCCTTTACTCCCCCCCCCCCCCCCCGCCCTCTTAAAGACAACTGTGTATGCCACAGATATAACTAAATTGAGCGAGATAGAGTTTTTTTGTTTTTTACTGAAGGAATAAAGGAATGATAAACTTTAAATGTTTTCGTAAATTAAAAAGATATTTTTGAGAAAATGAATGTAATTTCAAAATTTTATATTGGCCTCTTTCTGAATGCAATGTTTCAATAATTTGTGTTTTAGAAACCGAAAAAAAAAATTAAATTTTGATTAAATAAACCAACATCTTCCGGTGGAGCTGGAATTTTGAAAAACAAAATTACATATAAAGGTCGACAGCTGGGGGGGGGGGGGGGGGGGAATACTAACAACCTCCTTTCTTTCTTTTATTTCCTTTTTTTTAATGATTTTTTTTATGCCATTCGTAACATTTATTAGCCTTTCCTTTCATAAGATTTTTCCATCTTTCGATATCTTTTACTTCTTCTTATCCTACTTTTCCGTAAAAGTAAAAAAAAAAAAAAAAACAACGAAAGAAGGCTAATGTATCAGATCACAAGAATATCGTTAAAAATAGGAAAAAGTCATAAACAAGTGAAGTAAATAAATACACATTAAAAATTTTAAAAAAAATTGAAAGTAGGGGTTTGAGATGGGGTAATTGTGTCTGTCGATCTGTCTCTCCCCCCCCCCCCCTGTAGGGCCCCATTTGTCCCCGAGGGCAAGCCCTCGGGGGCATCTAAAAATCCTATGCGCCAGACAATGGCAGGTGCGGGGGGGTTCTGGGTGTGCATGGCTCCCATCCCCCCCAATAACTTTTGAAGGAATTGTCCGATTCGAGAGATTTTTTTTCCCTGCATTCGAAAGATCTTGGCGAGGTCATCTCATTTTCATATTTTACTTTTTGATTTGAACAATTTTTCGTTCAATTTTGAACAGTTCAAAAATTCTGAACATTAGCGACTTTTTCCCGAAGCAAAGTATGCAAATTTTGGGCAGAAGATCCAAGTTCCTTTGGACAAGCGTATTGGAAGGAGCTCTCGGCGTGAAATATTTTTTTATCCACTCCGAATTTCATATTTCAGAAAAAAAAAAAAACCGACAGTGCCTACGGGAAAATTTCAGTCGTATACAAATCCTGAGCTAACCAACCGATTAACTTAAAATAAACTTTATCGGAAAGATGTTATGACGTAGAACATATACAGTGGAAATCCGCCATTCGTACTTGTCCCTCAATTCGTACGGCGCCAGGGGTCAGCTGGGTCGCCAGTTTAGCTTTTTTTAAGAAAAAAATCGAGAAATTATGCTCGTTTTGCACTCGTCTAGAAGTAATTTGTTTCGCGTTTTGGATTTTCTTTAAATTTTAATACTTTTTGAGATTTTACTGACAATTTTAGCTTTCTAAGGGGGCATCTAGAGGAAGTGGTTGAAGAACTTTCTTCTTCAGAGGAGGAAAGTAGTAAGAAAAGCATTTACTTTGCAGAAATTAAAGAGCTGTGTTATTCCTGCAAGAAAACGCAGAGAGTGATGGGAAAACAGCATCCCAACACTGCTGTGGTCAATAGCAATGTTGGGATGCTTTGTTCAACGACAATGTTATTGGCCATTTTAGAAAAATTCTGAACAATCGTCAAAGCCAGACAACATTGGACAGGTTTTTAGGGAAAGAAGCCCAAGATTCTTCTAGTGCAAAAAGAAAGGACAACAGAAAGGGAGAAAACACTTGAAGGGATATTACCTGATGTTTTTATAGAAGGAGCCTCCTCTTCCTCTTCCAGCCCTTTCATTTCCTCATCTCAACATTCCACATATGCCATCAGCTCACCTCAGTACAAGCAAAGTGCAGTTAAATTTTAATTTATCTATAATTTCATGTACAGTACTGTACATTTGTTTTTCATAGGTTTAAATAAGCATCCATCTGTGTGTCTGGACCGGATTAATCCAATTTACACTGTATTTTATGTAAAAAAATAATTCGCTATTCGTACAACTTGCCATTCGAGCTGCCTCCTGTAATGAATTGTGTGCGAATAGCGAGGTTCCACTGTACAGTACACTTCCTCGGGGAATGGCGAAAAGAATGGGACATTGTTTAGAAAACAAACCACATGTTTCTTTTCCTGAATCGCAAAAATTATTTTCTTCACAGTTCACATGACTAAACTAAATACAGTGGAACCTCGGTAGCTCGACGCGCAGATAAGTCGACTAACCCTTGGTAAGTCGACATATCCCTCCCCTAATGGTTGGCCCAATGCTAATTTCAATGGGCGAAAAACTCTCTAACTTGACACACAATTTTCAGAAACCCCTGTAAGTCGACCTCCATTTTGTATTCTTATAAACTTTTTCCTCCGGAATTTTTCCACGGTGCACAATTGTGGGAATTTTACAGCGGTGTTTTTTCATCAATAAATGAATTCTTTTCTTGAAAATGTTCCTAGAAAATTTCCTTATTCCCCTTTTACCTTTCTACAAACACGAGAAAAAAGTTAATTGCAAATTAGCAAGCCTGATAGTGTTCGGGAATTTGTTTTCTCTTCAGAGGGAAAAGCAAACAAAAATTATGGATTTTTTTCTCATTAGGTATTTTGATTTAATGTTTATATATTTATTTATTTGTAATGTATTAACTTTTCAAAATAATAATAGATAAATAATAAACGAGAATAATTTCGTACACTGGAATTCACTCTTATAACTTGAATGGCAAGTAAATAACAATACAGACCAATATCAGCGATTGAAGTTACGGAATCTCGGTAACTTGACACCTGCTTATCTCTACGGCCCGCGACTTTTTTAACCTTTTGAGTTTAGCCCGCAGCTTTCCAAAGGCTGCCCATTCCTGGTTATGCAATGTTTGCTGTGTGGCACTACGAAATAATATCTTATTAGCTAAAGAATAAAAACGGCTTGGTTGTTTCTCATCCATAAGCTTACTTCTTTGCATTGCAACACGGGCTCCTTGTAACTCTGAAACACGTGTCCGCAATTTTTGATTATGTTGACGTTTTATTCTTTAGTTTCGCAGCTCAAATGAGGACTAATTATTTCTCTACATTAAATTTATGCATGCGAACTCGCGTCATTAAAGAAAAAGAACTATGTCTCTTATGCAAAATTTCTGCATACGATTTAAGTCAGGGGTTCCCAACTTTTTTTTTCCTAGCGAAGCCCTTCTAAAACTCGGAAAGAAATTGGCGAATCCCTTTGGTAGTCCTTAGTAAACGGGTAGGAAAACAATAAAATTTGCTTGCACATTCATTTTTCAAGCTTCACAACAGTTCATAACAAGCAGTGAAACACAATTCTTAAAATATCTAAATGGAAATAAAAACTAACATAATAGCTACAATAATAATAATAATATTAGTAATACAAGCATTTTAAAAATTAATTACTTATTTTTATTATTTATTCTTTTTGTATAATTAATAGTAGCAGTAAACATACGAATTTGCAAAAGCTCTGTTTTTAGTAATTATTTCCTCGATACTGTGAAAAAGTTGTGGAATAGCGGAATGACACCAGAAATATAAGTAAAAAAAAATTAGAATCAATCAATAAATATCTTAGGGTTCCATTCCCACGTTGAAATATACAAAATTCGCAACAGTTATGGAAATTTACAGAAATATTGGGAAATTTACATGTTTTCAAATTTTCATTGAGATAGAGCAGGAAAGTTGGAATAAAGTATTATTAAAATGCGAGTACTAAATTTGAAATTAAAATATCTTCCTTCGCACTAGCGTGGAAAAAATGAGAAATGGTAGTAGAAACATAACTCTAAAATTAATGTAGATACCTTTTGATCAATAAACCACTTCACGATCCAAATTTTCAAATTTACGCAATGCAGAAATAAGTGCATTTCAAATTTTATGCGTATAGTTCCTATGCCACACAGAAAACAATTTTATACAAAAAAAAAAAAAAAAAAATCATTTTTAATCTCCGTTCTAATATGTATGAACATTTTTAATTTTGTTTTTTGTTTTGCGTTAGCAATTAAAAATCCAGCTATTGCAATATTATATTCGCGATTTGAAGTTTTTCCCCTGAAAAAAAAAAAAAATCAACCATTTCCAATGACTGGGTTTGAGCTTAAAAATTCCCTAGTTAGCAAGTTCCCTAGTTAGTTAGTTAGGGAATTAATTAATTTGAAAATTGTTTTGATTTCATCTGTCATTTTTTGCTCTTTTCACCGGAGAAAAAAACTCTCCAAAATAATAATAATAGTTACATTTTCTGATAGGTATGTGAACCCGAATTGTTCATTTTCTCTGTCAGATTACTAATCACTACAATATGGATGCCTTTTGTTTCAAATGGTAAATTTTTTCTTGAATTTTGAAGTTTAATATGACGGGATCTCAATATGCATTAAATTTAACATTGATTTTAGAGTTTGAGTCATCATATGACATTTATTTTTTCATTATTATTATTTTTGTTGTTGTTAATATTTTTTTTTTACGAAAAGGAGAGAAATCCGTTCGTGATGCATGAAAAATTTCAGAATTTAAAAGTTATTGTCTCATTTTTTAACTGCATGTTACATTCCTGCAAATTTGCATTTTGTAATGAAATTTATCTCAACGAATCTTTTTATTTCGCACATCCCAGAAAACACAAAACAAACAAACATGACAAGGAAAAGAACTATGTAGAATTCATTTCAGAAGATAATTCCATACATTACAGGTTTTGCATTTGAATAACTGAATTTGTCACTAAATCTTCTTGTCATTTTTTTGTGCATGTACATTATTTTCAGATTATTCACTGTTAATCATGTACTTCCGTCTTCAAGTTTCAAAAGGTATATTGAAACATTTTTTGAAGTATATACTGCGGAAACTGTTTTTAAATGCGCTGTAGATGGACTTCCTTTATTTACTCCTTATTATTTTAACCAGATGTACTTATCTCCTTTTGCGTAAATTATATCCTTCGGGAAAACCGTTGTCATTTTGAGTCGCATCGCATATTGAATCTTTATTGGTTATATTCATTTCTGTTCTATGCTGCTTCAGTTTGAAGTGCGATCTTCCGCGCTCTTCCGTTTTTATTTACTATATAATAAAAACAGGGAAGCTCGCACATGAAGAATCGGCACAGAAGAAATGATGCAAATGCGCGTCTCAAGCCCCTCCCCCCCTTGTCGATGTGCCCCGTCTGTTCCGTATTTGCAGTTTTAAAATTGGCAGCCCTCACTTCAACCTGCAACCATACAAACTTTATCTCGATTCAACAAGTCTTGGTAAAAAGCTGTCACCCTGCGAGGTCTTCTAATGGTGTTTTTGTGCATTCAATCATAAGAGAAAACCAGGAAAACTCTCAACTTACTTCTCGATAAGTATTAAATATAAATTATCACAGCAACCACCTCAGCTCGCTTATCAAAGCAACGTTTGTTGCCAGGATAAGAAATTGGGACTTCAGGTTCCGAGGAATATGCCGCCCCAGTAGTCTGGCTGCCATTTTGAAAGTTTTGAATACCTTTTGCGCAGGGAACTAGAGCAGAGTTATTATTATCATTATTATTATTATTATTTATGTTAATTTATTTTTTTTTTTTTTTTTAGTTGCTATGCTACAGCTCCCCTCCGAATCTTATGTTTATAGTTTCAAGTCCGCTCCAGCTCCATTCACTGCTCTGAATAGCTTTTAATGGCAAATACAATATTTATCGCTTTCGTTTATTCAGTGTATTACGGAAAAAATTTAAAAGTCGTTTAAACCCTAATAGTTCAATAAATATTTAATGTTTCGTACATAATGAAGGAAAAAAGTAATAAATAAATGCACTCGGAAAAAAGGCCACTGTTTCAAAACAGTCATTGCCAACCATTTGCTTATTTTCTTTCTTTTTTTTTTTAAGTTCTTTTTTTTCCTTTCTTCCCTGCCTTCTTTTTCTTCTTTTTTTTTTGGGGAATTTGTGATACTTTTGCAACAGCGAAAGTATGTTATGCACATCCCCAGTTTCAAGTTCGTGATTTAATTTTGCTGAGCAATATATATTTTACAACATACATACGTAGATACTCATAGGTGTGCCTGCGGGGCTTAGAGATACCCTTGTACCCCCATTAGCAAATAAAAATGAAAGCTAATTACAAAACTGGCAACATCTTTCGCGTTTGTATTCAATAGATATGCTTCTTTGCGTTTAATTTGTCACAAGTTTCCCTGGAGATGCATCTGGGACCCAAATCTTATGGGCAGGGCCGGCCTTATCAGTGTGCAAAGTACAAAGGCGCCATCATCTTGGGGGCGCCTCAGCGTAAGAGCAAAAAAGAAAAAAAAACAATAATCCGTGTTTCATAAAATAAGTTCAACAAAATTCTAGTTGTCTTCACGTAAGCAGACCCAATGATAGTGACTCCTATCAGATACTCCATCTTTCAAGTGAAAGAACTTAGCGTCAAAATTCACTTGTAGCGATGGTACTATACCTACTGTGGTGCTTGATAGAGATGATTAGATGGTACCAATTCCTGTGAACCACACTAGGTCTTCAATTACGAGAAGCCAACAGCAGCCCATTATAAATAAAAAAATACATTATTTGTTTCATGTATGTAATTATTAAAATTTTTAAAGTAACTGAAAACGCAATAAAATTATACACAATTTGAATTTATATTACAGTCGACGCTCGTTATAACGACCACACATTATAAAGACCATTCCATTATAACGACCAGTGGGAAAAGTCCCAGCTTTATCCCTATAAACTCTATGGTTATTTACTTTCGGTATAACGACCGTTTTGTAATGTCTAATCCAATACAGCGACCGCATTTAGTGGACAATATTTCTGGTATTTTTCCAAATAGAGCATGTTTCTAAATTTTTAACTGCAAATGACCTTGGTTTTTACGGACAGGCTTCATAATAGAGTCTTCAGAGTTCAGTCCAACTATGACAGGGGTGGGGTGTGGGGGGGGGATTATCTCTCATCACAGTACGGAAAGAATAGAAGGGGAGAAAACGGGGAATTTCTGGATTTCTTAGGAAAAAGAGTTGACAGATGTATTAGTAGTTGGTCGTTTGAATCGCGGGGTTTTCCAGTAGTCGATTCTCTCAAATAAGAGTAGTCATGCTGTTGTGCTAGGTGTCATGTCACCTCAGAAGTTCTGCTTCTAGAAATGTGTATGTAATTTTTGTTCCTATATTTTCTACTTTAAAATCTGTTTAATATTTTGCCCTGATAGTTTTTTTTTTATAATTCCAATGACAAAAAATAATTTAAGCGTTTAGTTGTAATCTTTGAAACATTACCAATTTTAATGGAACTACAAACATGCATGATGCTTGTATATTTTTTTAAAGAAAATTCTACCTCTTATAGCGACCACTCAATATAAAGACCTTTTTCTGTGGGACGCAGATGGTCGTTATATCGAGCGTCGACTGTATTTTAGTTTGTATGATGAAAGAGGGCTAGGGCCGACTATTTTTATAAAGTCCAAGAGCGCCGAATACCGTCGGGCCGGCCCTGCTTATGGGTGTATTTTGGTACCCCCTTTAGCACAGTAGCGTCCCCCCCCCCTTGCTAAAGCTCTGCGCACGCTTATATAAACACATATTACTTGACTACATATTGAAGTGCTAATGAAGCGGAACTACACAGAAAGTAAAGAACCATTGAAAACGTTCTTTTGTCAGAGAAAAAGAAAACAAGGATGTTTTATTCGAAAAATGATTCGGGAATTTTATTTTAAATGACAGAAATATAAAGGAAAGAAATAAAATGAATGTGATGGTCTCATCATATTGATCAAGTATTCAATATGCAATAATTAGCAAAACATAATTGAAGAAGTGTATATAAATAAAATAAAATGCAAAACAACTAAATAAATTATATAAAATAAAGAAAGAAACGCAAACATTCACATTTAGTTTCAGAAAAAAAAAAAAAAAAATAGAGTAGTGGAGCTTAACAAATCTTCATTTGCTACTCCTGTTTCGAGCAAAACTCGTTGCTTAGGTTACCTCTTTTCTTATTTATTCATTTAATTTTAATCATACTAACGCAAAAATTTCTGCTCTTAAATTAAGCTTTATACAAGAGACGAACTAGCGCTCTTTATGTAACAATAACTGAGAACAGCATTCAGCAAGTTTTCGCTAAATAATTTTTTTTTAATTTATTTATTTATTTATTTATTTTGAATATCAAGCAATTTATCGCAAATTTTGATTGATCAATTTGTACTAAATTAGGTCTAGAAGCAAGTTCTCAGAAAGACAAACCTTCATTTTAAAAGTATCGTTTACATTTTCATTTTTACAGCACTAAATATGCAATTTACAAACAATTCGGGAGAACGAAAAAAGGGTAACAATATTTTTTCTTTTCGTTTCAACTCTCAGCCACAGAGAATTATTTTGGAACCGGAAAAAGAGCAACGTTGTGTAAGTAGTAGAAAACACGTGCATGCCGCTAGCGAAATACTAGCATACACTGACTGCAGGGGGTCTCGGCCTGAAGTGGCATGTCAATTATGGGGGACTAGAACCTTCTTCCAACAGCTATCGTACATTTCATTGGTCGTTGAAATGTCAATCACTTGAGGTTGACACACTCCCCTCATTCCCTTCGAAGGCCATCTTAAGCCTAACCACGAAATTTTTTCTGACTGAAGAGCAGCCTTAAGAAACAGTGACTGCCCCAATGACTTCCTTTCATTCTTTTCACCCCTCCCCTACACCTGCTGATGTGGTTTAGACCTAACCGTCTCGTCTCGATGCTGACGCCTAGATCAGTCATTAATACTAATTGTTCAAAATGACCAAGCTTTCTATCGACTCACAGAAATTTAAAGGGTGAAATACACACCATTTTCCCCATGGCTCTGTTTCTTCCATTCCCTTTTGTCAAGAGCAGGCCAAAGGCTGGGAGCCGCATTGAGTTGTATAGGCAGGATGGTATTTTCGAGATACTGAGGGACTCGGGTCAAATTGCAGGATGAGTGGTCTCTAAAACGACGCAAAACAATTTTACTTTTTGCTGAAATTTTTTTCCAATTTCATCCTCGAAAGAAATATTTATCATGTACGTCAAATACTAATACAAAGAGATTCCCCGACGAACTATTAAAATTTCCCCGACGGGGGGCAGGATCTCCCCGACAGGGGGGCATCTTCCCCCCCCCTGCCCCCTAGCTGGCGCCGCCCCTGCCTATACAGATTTCGTTTCAATTTCATCTATAACTATAGAGACACACCGTCCATCTTGCGGTAATGCTCCATTGTATATAATGAAACGTAAATTTAAACCTTTACAACAGAAAAATTTATAAAGTAATTTATTAATTTTTTTAAATTTATTTTTTGAAAACGATCTTTTTGTGTAGTTTTGTCTTAATGCCGTGCTTTCCAGTACAGAATTGCCAAAGTATTTACTGCCCGGAAATCAGCACCCACAAAGGGACGTTTGATCGCTCACTTTAAAAGAAAAAAAGTCGTTTATTACCTTAATGTTCCGGTTTTTAAGCCATCGAAACCTCAACGCCGTTTAATTTTGTTTAGGAAATCTGCACCCCCCCCCCCCCCAAAAATTCAACGCTCAGGTGGACGCCTTTTATAATATTCGTTCACATTGACTACATTTTGATCAGGCCGTCTGTTCTCACACGTCCACGTCAAAATTTCTACGCGAACGAAGTTGCGGGCAATAGCTAGTTTTTTATAAATGTAAAATTGCAAAAGTACCTGTGCGCAAAATTTGGCGAAAATCCGACATAAACCGGATTTGTATAAGGAACATACACATAGTCTCTTTTTGATTTATATATAGAGAAGAGAACAAACATCGAAGTGAGAAAGCTTTATTATGTGTCATGTGGAATAATAATTTAATTTCCAGCTAAAACGTTTTAATGCGCGGAAATCCAATTCATGGCTATAGGTTGTGGATCTTACTTTTTAAAAAATAAATGGGATTTATTATTTAACTAAATCTGCATGATATCATGCTACGAGGATGATATGCGAGTACTAAACAAGGCTCAGTAGCAGTGTATTCGAAATGCAGGTCATCGGAAGTGATGAGTTTGAAATGCCTGAGTTGACAGATGAAGTAGATTATAATGTAAATGCCATAATGGTCCCTGCATATTATAACTCGTCACTACAGAAGGGTGACCTCTCTTTTAACACCTTACTTAAAAAACGGTGTTAAAAGAGAGGAATTTTCAGAACGCCTGCTATTATAATAGAGTGATTATAGAATTATTTTTGTGCTAAATGTCTACATTTACTTCTAAAAATGTAACAATGATTGTGGATCAGTTCTCATTGATTCTTTTTATGTTTCCAAAATTTAATCGGGTCTGAATTTGAGAAACCCGCTTAAAAATTTATGAATTGCCCTTTTTGCGACACGCAATGAGTTTCTTGTGCGATTTTCTAGTGAAGATGGAAGGAAATTTTTACCATAAATATCGAATTTTTCATCTGTTCATTTTGTTCCATAGTCAGTGGAGCTTTCCAGGTTAACTCTTCAGTTTCGGCGGATCTTGTTTCATGATTGAAAATGTAGCTTTATTTGCACGGCTAGCTTAAAAAGGAAACATTTTACATTTAAAGATAACACATGCCTATTTTATAAATGAATTTGGATCATTTCATCAATAAGGCTTTCTTACGAGTGTGTTCTCTGTTGTAAACTAAATTTTTTTAAAAGGACTGTTTTTAAAAACAAGATTTTATTCAACAGAAAAAAAGGGTAAATATCACGTATTTTTGAACATTAAACATCAACCATTTTTCAGTTGGTAGGTCAAAATTATCTAGATAGGACCTTTTGATCACGATTCTTCTAAATGCTGAAACAAATTTTCCCTCATTAACGTAACTACATTTGTATCTTTTTCCTTAAAATGTAGCTCTAAGTATATATATATTTTAATGTTAGCTTTTATGAAAGCTGAGAATACATTGCCTTCTCCCATGTTTCCTATTACTTCAATAAAATATCACAACATGCACTTTCGTTTTTACAAAATTAAATATTTATGTTTCGTTTTCAGAAATGATTTTTTTAAATATTATTTATTTATTTCACATAATACCGTTGCTTAATCAAAATGAGGCCGCTTGAAAAAATGAAACACCTATAAACAATCAAATTTCTAATTTATGCCATAAGCTGTTTTAGAACAAAGTACCAAACATTTTTGATTCAAAGCAAGTCAATTTTTGGTTCGAAGGATCAAAATTTCAAATCAATAGGCTGCTAAAATAGTTCATGAAAATTGTTCCTTTACATTTAGCAGTATTTAATCAGGTTTAAGTACACTGCAAAATTTTTACGCTTTGGTTAATTCTGTTAAACCGCGTATCGTTGCTATTTTTCCTTTCTAAGGAGTAGAAATATTCAAACCAAGTTTTGGAGAAACGGAACGTTTTGGAGCAACATCTGAAGATTACTTAAAATTGATTATATATTAATTTTCCGATATACAAGGGAAACGCAAAGCAACTGATGAGTAATTGGTACAATTCTCTCAGTGTAATGTTTCAAAATTCTACATCTAATAAAAAAACTTCGGTATAAACGTGTAATATGTGCGCCTGTCTTGTACTGTTAAATTTAATGCTTAATATATTAGTTTCAAAATAACACACGCTTCTTATTTACTCCTATTTTTCAAACAAGTACTTGATGCTTTCACTAAATTTGTCAATCACCACTTATATCTTAAATCTTACATATTACTAAAAACGATAAAGTAAAATCATAATACTCCTTCTGACCTGGTAACAGATTTTGTAAAGACAAATGCTCTTCGCTACCGTCCATCTTGCTTTTCGGCGCTAATGCTATCTCTACGGGAAAATCTGCAAAAAGTCCTACTCATAACTCGAGAAGTTATTTGAATATTTTCATGCGGTTTCTTTTAAACAATAGAGTGGACCTAGTTAACGGTTTGCTATTTTTCATTTTTTCTGTGGTGAACTTCAAAAAATTTTTTAACATTTTTTAATTTCAACTCATAATTTTTAAAACTTTGAAAAAAGATACAGGAGAAACGGAAAAGTAGCAAACCAAGCTTGAATATTTCTCTTTACAACCATATTTTAAGTTTATATTTGAGACAATTTGTTCACGAGTTATTAGTAGGAGTAAAAGTGTTGTATTTGAAAAACTTTGAAAAACTACGAAAATTCACGCCCCGTAACGAACCACACCTTGGCCCGCCTATTCGAGGGACCTTTTCCCCTCTCCCTTTAAAGTGACAAGCAATCAGTCTCCTTTGTTCAGAAGTTGCCAAGAGGTCCATCCTTTCTTTACCGATCGCTTTGTATGTTTTGTGATACCCGTTTGGTTTTCGGTTCTGAGTTCAAGCGGAAAAGAAGTTTTTGCATTACATTCTATTTCCTTGATGCTTGATGAAGAAAATCGTTCTATGATAAAGCGAATACTGCGTCTTTAACATAGCAGAAACCGTAGTGTAGTAAAAAGTAAACTAAAAATGCAGTTTGATCAATAAAGCTGTTCCACTTTTACATTACACTACTATAAATCAAAATTTTATGCTCATTAATATTTTTATTTTCAACTCGAAAATTAAATGCTGAAGAGTATATTAAAGAAATATCGATATATTTTAAGTGCAGATGAAAAAATATTTTCATTTATGTATTTATTTGTGTTCAAAAAGTAATTTGGGGTGTTAAAGTAATATAATTACTTACAAAAATCAAAAAGGTTAAAAAATTCATTTCATTTAGTGATTATAAAATTGTAATTTAACAGCATAATGGCTATTAAGTATTAAATAATAGAAAAAATATTTTCTTCTATGAATGAACATATTAAAAAAAAAAGAACCAGCGAAATATCTATAGTAGCCTCCCACGACAATCAACCGGCGATCCAACATATTTAAGCAACTTTATTTTCTTGTGACAAAGACGCAAACATAAAAAAAGCAAAAAGAAACTTAAAAAAAAACGCTTAATGTTTTGTGATTCAGGTACCCACACAAAGAGCACGATTAAAAGGCAATGGAATCAACACACACACATACATACTTGCTGTTTTATTATTAGTAGAGATGTATGGCATTACATGCAAGTGCCCCCTAATCCATACGCTATACATCAAACCGAGACCGAGAGAATAATTTAGATTTTCTCTTCTTTTAAAAAATTTATTGTCAATTAAATAATTCATAAATTAATTTAATTAGTAGGAATTTTCTAATTTAGGGTAAAATGAATAAGCTCTTTATATAAAACATTCCATCTTTCTGTCTTATCTCAATCCTGAAAAATAAAGTTATAAAGTAGTACATGTCTATTTCGTTTTTATTTGTATGTTTGAAACAGCGAAAATGAGAGAAATAAATATAAATTAAATAACATTACAAGCGTACACAAATTCTTGAATATCTCCAGCCAGAATTGATTAGGGAGATTTAATCCCAGACCTTTGCAGGTAAAATTAGCACAAGAGTCGAATTAGTACCGTCGATTAATGTCTTGCGTTTTTCCCATATATTTGACCTCCCTCCCCCTTTATCACATGTCACGCTATGTTGCATAAGCATGATGTCACACTTCTTGCTACCCCCTCCCCTTGTCATAATTTGTCCCAATTTCACGAACCCCCCATCCCTCCCTCGAAGCGTGACATCTTTTATGAATGATTCCAAGAGTTATTCAACCAAGTAACAATAAAGCTAAAAAAATAAATGTTTGTTTGTTCAAACTTTGATCAATTTATTATAAGATTTTTCTACCAGTTTGAAAACGTTTTATGTATTTATTTACCTGCATTTTGAATCTGCAACTTTTGTGGGCAAATCATTTTTAGTGTTTAGGGCCTGTAAAGGTCTTAATCCAGCCTTGGTAACGCCCCCCTAAAAATTTCAATGCCGCAGTCTACACCATGACCCCCCCCCCCTGGTGGGCACCCCTGCCAAAAAAAGAAAGAATGTCCAGTGTCCAAAGAATATGTCCAAAATATAACTGAAAAATAAAATATTTAACATTTTTCTCATCTGTTAAAGTTTTTTGTTTTATAGTTTATGATAATGTTCTTACATAATTTGAAAAATTGTTAGGATTGCATTAACTTTGTATAAATTTCTTTTGTTAATTTGTTTTTGCTAATCTTATTGCTTGAACTTTAGTTTAACTGCGTTTACATTTTTTGTTATTTGGAATAACAGATCATATCTTTCACTACGCAATCGTAGAAGTTTTAACGAATCAACTCTGTATGACTTCAAGATTTTAATTATAGCAATACTAACTGGATTTAGAATTAAGTGTGAAACTTAACAGTTTCTAGTGGTTTGTAGGACCAAGAACCCAAAAAATAAAGGAGAAAGGTCTTGTATAATAGGAGGAAAAATACTTGTTTTTGCATTAAAAGACGCTGCATCATTTACTACTAAGTTAAGTTTATAAAATGACATGCCCGGTCGCGGGTTACTGAAATGCCTTTCAACTATATTTTATTTTGCACAAGCTTTATTACTTTTTTCGTGCTGGCTTCATTGTCACAAAGTTGTAAACTAGAGAACTAAGCTACTTCAACTCAAGCTCTAACTTTTCCAAATGTGTAAGAATATGTTTTGTCAAACTTTGAAAATTGGATTATTGGAACAAATAAGTACAGTAAAAATTAGGCGATCAACTTACAAAGGGTTTTTTACAATACTCCTTCCTAAATTTGGCACACACAAGTGGTCAATATAAACAGGTGGTCAAATTAGCTTCTCAAGTTACCAAGGTTTCTCTACATAATATATTATTGGGCTAATTCCGTTCCTGACAAAAGTGGTGAACTTAGACAAGTGCGGCCAGAAACCCCCCGCACCTGCCAGTTTCTTTCGGTGAACTTAGACAGGTGGTCAGCTTACAAAGGTGGTGAACTTTACAGGTTTTACTGTAATAAGTTTTAAAGGATACTAAAGGAACATAAAAACCTCTGATGGCAACTTTTATATGAAATATTTACGAGGGAGAACCAATGAAAACTTGAATGAACCTTAAAAATGAAGTTAAAATTTTTACAAATCAAAAATGCTTGAAAAATTGAAACCAGCAACTTCAGTCTGAATGAGCAAACGAAAATGCATCTTTGCCTGCTTTGTTGCCGTTTTTGGAAACTTATTTTATGAGACAAAAAGAAGGATTTAGTTTTCAGCCATTTGAATGACTGGACTGGGGTCTTGGGCCAAAGTTTACATTTAGTTTTTGAGATGAATTTTCACACTGTTTTGGGTTTTTCACGATTAATTTTTGTAACATACATATATTTAATTATAGAAAAAAAAAATGCCAGCTGCAATCACTAACCATTTCATATCCAGAGTTTTTAGAATAGAAAAAATATAGCTGCGGGATAGGGCACGTGGATGATATTTCACTGAAAAGAATTATTTTTAGCGGAGTAAAAAGTTTAATTTTGGCATAGTTAAATATGAGAATTAATGTAATAAACAAGTTTAAAATTATGCAATATATATATATATATATATATATGAACGAAAACATAAATGTGAAAAAGGTTCGGTAGAACAAACAATCTTCGGAATAGTCGGTGTCACCGATAAAAGAGTTGAAATATGAGAGGTGCCAAGTTCCATAGCAGATGTTTTAATCATAGCTGTAAGAGTGTTCAGTGTTCTTCAATTCTTTCCAAAACAAGTTGTTACTTTCTCTGTTATAGGGTTTATAACTTGGCAAGTTTTAAATGTCAATACATTATATTCAAAAAACTCGCCCAAATAGAAACATTTCTAACAGGTAGTTAGTAAAATCATGTGGCAAGCTTATAATAGTTCATTTTTAATTGTCTTCTTATCCTGTCCTTGCACGTAACTTATCTTAATGAGCTACTTATTTTTTGTATTATTAGCCAGGGTAGTAAAATTGAAAGTGCTCTTCGTTTGGAGTCAAATTTTAAACTTATTTTGTTTTGCTATAAGAGAAACAAAGAGGGACAAAAGAAAACAATTTTATGCCATCTTTGGACGTACATGATTCCAATTTAGCACACTGTTGTTCCGTTACAAGAAATACAAGATAATGTATCTTTTTCAAGTCTTGGATTTCTCCCTTTATATAAGCTTAATTGTCTACCATGATGCCAAGTTTCAAGTTTCTAAGTCACTTAGAAGCAGAAGTTTTTGATGAATGAGTCAGTCAGTCAGTGATAAAAATTACTCTTTTCAGACCTTAATAATTTTCTAACTACCGTAATTATCTGTGTATAGCCCGCGGGCTATCTACGAAAAACTTCTTTTTTTACTACCTGCGGGCAATATAACGATGCGGGCAATACATGAAATTTAAAAAAAAAAGTATTATTAAAAAGGACACCTACCGTTCAAATAATCGAAATCTGTTTTCCTGCAAAACAAAATGCAGAGAAATAAATCGTAGCTTTCGAAACAATGGTCCAAAGCAGATTGGGGCTCGGGCGCTACAGGTGAATGCATTGTTTTCTAGGGTTGTATCCCATGTTTTTTTCTGGGGTGCGGGTTATACACCGAACTTAATTTTTTTAGAATGAATTTTTCTTCATGCGGACTATATAACGATGCGGGCTATTTACCGATAATTACGGTATAAGAGTTACATAAATGAAATTTAATACTCTGGGGGTTGAAGGGGCTCCTATTGGTCGTGCAAAATTTCAAGTATGTAGGCCTAATAGTTTTTGAGTAATGATGGGGTGGAAATGGTTCGGGTAAAAATACATATTGGCTAGTGTCGCCGTCTTTGAACTTGGCGGACGCACTACCGTGTTTAGATATTTTTTTAAAAATGAAACGCAACTAAAACATCTATATGGAACAGACTTTCCCTCTTTTGTAGAATTACCCATATATCCTCTTGCATTTTCTATTAATTTTAATCAAATTTAAAAAATAATTGTTTTTATTTCTGAATGCCTGTTTTTTTTTTTTGGTTTGTTTAAAATATATAAAATATTCAAAGATATATAAGCGTCATTAAGCTTCCTATGTATTACAAGATAAAATCATATTCTAAAACCGCTAACAGTTACTAATTCTAGCAGTAGATTGAAAGAAATAAAAAGTACGTCGGAAAAATAATAAACGTTGTATTTTACGATAAGTCATGTGACCATGTGAACTGCATTTAAAAAAGGAAGAAAGAAAGAAGTCCGCTTCAACAGTGCAAGGTTCAAGAAAGAATTTGTTCGCTCCAAAGGAGAGTCCAGATTTTTCCGAGATTGAAAAAAAAAAAAGAGAACGTAGAATGAATCCCCACTTCCAGATGTTAGTACGTATGCATCAGCGGAGCCCTGAGGGTCATCCACTGAGGGGGTCATCAGGAACAGTCTCTTTTTCGAGGAAAAGGGTAGGTGTTTTGGACTCCTCTCTTGTGCCAAAACGTCCGACCGCAGACAGCAAGTACCAGCAGGGGGTGTCGCGAGATTCCCCTTCAAAAGATTTATAGCTGCCCATTGAGAGGCATAGTGATTGACACTGTCCATCAAAAGAATAGACCAATTACCAGTGCAAAGAGCCTGAAGAAGACACTCCCACAGTGTTGCCACTATTTCAGAGATTTTGTCAGCTCCGAGTTTCTGATTTGGTAGCGAAGAGCCTTAAGCTATCATGCCGACACTGATTTTCTTTCAATTTCATTTATAACAATTGAGCCGCACTGGCCATCTTACGATAATGCACCACTTTTAAATAATATTATCCCACGGGAACCTTACATTTTGCCGGGATGAAATGTAGCCTATGTGCTATCTAGACTATAACCTATATCTGTACTAAATTTCATCCAGATCCGTTCAGCGGTTCTGGCGGGATTGAGTATTAAACATACATCCAAACTTTATGTTATCATATAATAGTTGTAAGATAAGATTGTAATAAATCTTACCATTTATAATACTAGTAAGATAAGATTATAATAATTATAAGCTACACCGCTATTGCTGTTCATAGTTGTATTTTATTGAATTATAACCAACAGTTCCTTCACTACAGAATTCGCCTATCCCCCAGTGAAACAGCATTGCTTCCCTTGAGAGCAGCTGATGTAAAATTAAGAGCAAATAAATAAAATATGAGGTTTTTTTTAATGTGCGAAAAAACATTAATATCAATGTTATGGATAATAAAAAATAGATAAATAAAGGAATAAAAATAAATAAGTAATAATAATATGCTTCAGTTGATCATAGACTTAAAACTTGTCAAATAAAAAATATGTTTTAAAAATGCAAGTGAAACAACATCACCGTAGCCCTTAATTCTCTCACAAATTGAGAGTAACTGTAACTAACTTTTGCTCTAATTTGGCACTACCATGATTCACCCCTTTATTATCATTTATTTAATTTCCAACAACGGTCAAGGCATTCGAAAAAAATCAACAAGAACTGCTTATTAACGATAATTTTTACGTTAATGATGGATAAAAACTGCCATTTGGGTCAAGAAAGCTTTGATTAAATGAACTTTTGTTCTGAGAACAATTTGTCTTCATTCGGCGTAACAGGAAGGATGAGTCATGTAGCAATAATGAAAAATTCGCATTCAGATTCAAGATTATTTTTTCAGGTTTCGGTAGTAAAATTTATAAATTTGATATAATTCTCAAAAATAAACAAAGAAAGAAAGAAATAAAAATTAGATAATTAAATTTGATTGCAGGTGATGCATTATATAATTTTACTCAATAATTATTTCTGTTAAAACATCTGTCAGTTTGAAGCGAAAGGGAATAAATACTTTCCGTCGCAAAATTATTCAAAACCTTACATAACCTCTTCATTCCAAGTGTACCCAATTGGGTACATTTTAAAGTTATGTTTATTAATTACTGTGGGTGCAAATTGAAAGCTAAAACACCCAATTGTTTTTTAAATTAATCAACAGATAGTTTACTACGTTTTAAACATGGAAAAGATGGAAATTGAGCATCAATTATTATTTAAACTAATTATTAATAAAAAAAATTTTAAAAAATTTTAGTTATTTTGTTTTGTAATCATTTTTTAAATCAGAGATCCAAAAACTTGCTTCAAAATTGTTTGTGCTTAGTTCTGGTGTCTGAAGAGGTTAATATCATATGTATCAGTTTTTGCTTATTTTGCAACTGATGGAAATTAAATGACACTTGTTTCTTTTTGTGGAATAAAAGGGGAAAAAATAGCATTAATAAATTATGAATAAATTATTACTACTTGTTATAAATAGTTCACATGTCCACGTTTAATTATTTTCACGGAAAACCGATTTTTGGAAAGGAAAAGAAAAACTGCATGTAAATTAAACTTACGCGAAACTCTACTATACTTCATAATTTCAACATAACTAGAGCTCAGACACATTAAATTTTACCATTTTTAGCTTCTCTTTCATGGCAGCAGTTGTCCGAAAATAGAAATTCTTTCATTGAAATTAAATTAAGTGATATACTCGTAGTTGGCTCTTGGAGTAAATTGTGAAAGGTTGAATTGTGAAAGTTTTTTTCATGTTTTATTTCATAAACTACATTTTTGATTGTCGACTCATAAAATGTAAAGATTTATTTTTAACCCCTTCCCTCTCGCTACCGTGAAAATGACGGGCTGAGGTTTCGCCTTCTATTTCTCGCCCCTGTGATATTTCCGGGCTGGAGTGTGTGACCTAAAAACAGAGGGTGTCATTTTAGGGATTCGATGGTACGCGGGATAGGTAATGTGGTCGGGAGAACGAGGCGCAAGGTGGCTAGGTGCTGTTTACCGGGGGCTAGGGTGAAGGATATTAATAAGGTTGTAGGAAAAAGGGAATGTTTGAACAGATAGATTCAGTTACTCTATGGGTGGGCACTAACGACGTTGGTAACAGCACAAACAAGGAGTTCGTTGAGGATTCGGAGAGCCTGTTGGATAAAACGACCAACTTTTCGACAGATGTCCAGGTAGTTGGTTTGCTTCCCAGGTATGGGGGGCATAGGGGCTGGTTAAATCAGCGATCTAGGAGCATGAACCTGGTCCTTAAGAAACTTTGCGAAAAGCATTCTATCAGGTTCATTGATGTTTGGAGTTGTTGTCAACGTGATTGGGTTGCTAGGGATGGTCTGCATCTTAGTTTTAGGGGGGGTCGTTAAGGTTACTGATATGGTTTTGGAGATTACAGATTCAAAAAACTAATTTTGGACGGGGGGGGGGGGATTGGAGAATGTCATGGTGTTAACATGGAATGTCATGGTTGTCTGTTCTGGAGGTTTTAAAAATGAGAGTAAAATTTTAAACAAAAGTAACATTAATCGTAGTGATTTGAGGTATCATAAAATGTTTAAGACAAGCAAATTGAATATGATAGATTCCATATACTAATGCTCGCAGTATCAGGAATAAGATGGATGAGTCAAAAAGTGTTATCGCAGGTGAGAAGTTAGATATTATTGGAATTACGGAAACATGGGTTACTGATGATGATAAGGATTTAGTGAGCATTGCTGAATAAAATTTGTTTAGGCAAGCCAGGTTGGGTAAGAAAGGTGGAAGAGTTTTATTCTATATTAAGGACACTTTTATTTGCAATGAGTTGGTCATTAATGATAAGCCTAAGGATATTGAAATGGTTTGGGAGGAGTTGCTGAGCAATAAGGGTAAGATGTTACATTTGTGGACTAATGTTAACCACGATCAGGACATGGAGATGTATAGTGTTATTAGGGACATGTCTAGTAAGGGCTGTGTCATCATGATGGGAGATTTCAATTTCCCGGGCATAGACTGCTATAGTTTTTACACTAGCAATGGTAGAGAAGAAGATTTTCTGAAAAGGATTGGTGACTGTTTTTTGGATCAAGTTGTTACCCAGGGAACTAGGCATAGTGCTGTTTTGGATCTAGTTTTTTGTGACGTCGGAAGTTCTGTTCAGGGGTTGAGTATAGGGGAACATATTGGAGATAGTGATCACAATATTATTAGGTTTTGGACCAGCTTTGATGCTCACAAAGGTGAAAATTTCAGATTTGTACCTAACTTCTGGAATGTTGATTATGTTGCACTTAGGCGGGGTTTGAGAGAGGTGTTTTCTTCTGGGTTGGAGAATAGTGAAGCTGATCTTCAGTGGGAAGAGTTTAACTCTTTATATACGGGAAGGGTGGAAATTTTTACTACAGATAAATCCTAAGCTTTTCTACTAGGCGATTCCTCAAGTGGACTCGTCCATTCTTAAGCACCCAGCAGCTCCCCATGGAGTCCATCTGTTTCCTAATTGCAGTAGGCGGGGTGATCTGTGTATTTCATTTCCTGCTTCTTGCGGAAAGAGCTAATCCTCACGTAGTTAAAAGCCATCAATACATGTTTGCACATCAGTGACTTTCTAATGACTATCGGCAAGACGAAAGACCTCTGATACACAGGGGTCCCCCTTCCTCGCAACAGGAGTTCTCTTCTCTACCTTTCTCCCCTATCTTCCCGTCTGCCGGCCCATACCGGCCCAGCTCGGTCTTAACTAACAAAGCCGTTTTCGGCCGGCCTCGGACTTAGAGAGTTAAGGGGAAAATGGAGAAAACAGTGAGGGATTATGTTCCTTTTAGAAAAAAGGAGGATTTCAGGAAAATTTGGCCCATATGGTTCTCTAGGGAGGTGAAAGAAGCTCTCAATCACAAACAAGCCGCTTTTCGGCGACTTGAAGAGACTGGTTGCCATGCTGAGAGGATTTTGTATTGCGAGGCTAGGTGTACTTACAAGTATTTGGTACGGACTAAGAAAAGGGAATTGGAGCAAAAACTTGCTAAGAAGATTGAAAGGAATCCTAAGAAATTTTTTGCTTATGCTAATTCAGGGAAAGCTCATAATACTCAGGTAGGCCCACTAGTGGATGAGAACGGAAACTTAATTCAAAATGATGGAGATATTGCTGATATTCTAAATATTTTTTTTTCCAGTGTATTTAACAGCAACTGTATCTCAACAGTTGACATAAGCGAGACGCAAGCTAATACACAGCTTGAGGATTTTTTTTTCTAGGGATGATGTGTTGTTTCATTTGAAAAAGATTAAAGCAAATAAGGCTCCAGGACCTGATAATGTTTATCCAAAAATTTTAGTAGAATGTGCAGAAGAATGAGTGGATGTTGTTTAAACTATTTTCATATCTTCATACAATTAAGGGACTGTGCCAGTAGATTGGAAAGTGGCAAACAAAACAACCGCTCTTCAAGAAAGGGTCTAAAGCTAAAGCAGAAAGTTATAGGCCTGTGAGCCTTACTTCAGTAATTTGTAAAAAATTTTAAACTCTGATCAAAATCAAGATAGTGAATTTCCTGGAGGCAAATGGAGTGTTGACAGGCTTTCAATATGGTTTTAGGAAGGGTAGATCCTGTACAACTAATTTGTTGCATTTCTATGACAAGGTTATCATGACATTAGATGGTAAAAAATGCGTAGATGTTGTTTACATTGATTTTCAGAAAGCGTTCTATAAAGTACCGCATGAAGTTCTTCTTAGCAAACTTGCTTATATTGGTATTGGTGGGAAAACTTTAATTTGGGTTAAAAATTGACTGACTGGAAGGAAACAAAGAGTATTAGTGAAGGGCAATTATTCTCAGTGGATTGTTGTTTTGAGTGGTGTTCCACAAGGTTCAGTTTTAGGGCCAATATTATTTGTTATTTTTATTAATGATATTAGTCGGAGTATTTCTGGGAATATCAGCTTCAAGTTCAGTCAGCAGTGTAGCATAGTAAGTAACAAAGCTAACAGGATGCTTGGGTTTATCAATAAGGCTATTTCAATCATGACTAAGGAAGTTGTATTGCCATTATACAGAAGTTTGGTAAGACCTCATTTGGAGTATGCTGTTCAGTTTTGGTCTTCTTACCTAAAGAAGGATATTACCTTAACGGGTAGGCACCGGAACCAGTCGATTAGACCGCTCAGCCTTTTGAGGCCCCAAAAAGAGATATTTTGGGGCCTCAGTGGCTGAGCGGCCAAATCGACTGGCTCCTGTGCCTCCCTGCGTGGAGAGAAAGAGGCGTGGGTTCGATTCCCACCTTTGCCCTGGGTGTATTTCTTTCTTTGTATATTAAAATTTGTTGTGCTGTCTTGTTCTATCTGTCATATTGGACGAGAGTTTGAGGCATATCCTTGAGAATAGCAAATAAACTCGAATATTTATGTGACCTGAAATGGTCGTAAACAAACAAACAAACAAGAGATATTTTAACTCTATAAAAGTCCGAGGGCGGCCGAAAACGGCTTTGTCAGTTAAAAGACCGAGGTCGGCCGGTGTGGGCCGTCAGACGGGAAGACAGGGGTGAAAGGTAGAAAATAGAACTCCTGTTGCGAGGAAGGGGGACCCCTGTGGTATCGGAGGTCTTTCTCTTGGGGATAGTCATTAGAAAGTGACACTGATGCGCAAACATGGATTGATGGCTGAACTACTTGAGAATTAGCTATTTCTGCAAGAAAGGCAAGAAGCAGGAAATGAAATAAGTATCTCATCATTCCAACTTTGAAATACGAGCAACTTTCCGTTCCTTATTCTGTAAAATAAATAAATGAAAAGGAATGTGTAACAAATGTCCATTCTTGATTTTTATTATTTTATGTGTGATACATCGGTTTAATTCTGACCATCTCAAAGAGGCATCCTAAAGGGCAAAGACATCGATTGAAATGCTGTATAATAACGAATTGCTTTTTTAAAATGCATCAGAAGAGAACAACTAGCCTTCTAAATTATGGCTTCTTTCGGGAGGAAGGGAGCTCCATACCGATCCTATTTGAAAATAGCTGCTCGCTATACAATAACAACAAATCTCATCGAACTTCATAAAAATACATTTTATTTCATAGCAATTTTATGGTTTTTTGGTTTGCCGTAGGATTTGGTTATCCATTATGCGAAGGAAAAACGCACAATTTATTGAAAAATCCTATGTGATAGTCAGTAACACCAGCAGTAACTGATTTTTAACAAAATGTCCAGTTTAAAAAAGTATTTTTAAGAGCGCGTTTTAAGAGCTTGCTTTTCTACGCGTTTGACACCGTTGTTGTGGAGGGGGAGTTGCGATAAAACGTGTTCTGTGTACATAGACGTTTAATTACGTAGGCGAATACGTCGTTATAGTTAAATCAATGAGACACGCTGCTTTTCGGGGGGAGGGGTCCTTAAGTTGTTAGCAAGGATTTTTTGCAGGGGGGGGGGAGATCGGGAGCTGGTAGCGGGAATATATTTTCTGCGCACGTAATAAGGGCAGCATCAGGAGGGGAGGGCGGCGCTCTTCTTGAACGTCGTCACAGGGGACGTTTTTTAAGCTATTCGCACGGGCATCGCCGTGCTGGTATCGCTTGTTATTTAAGTTATTATTACTAAATTAAGTTTTTCTTAATTTTAATTTCCTTATTATTATATCTATTTTATAATTATTATTACATTTTATAAAGCACCTTCATACTGCTTTTTTTAACATAAAATCTGTTTGACTTCCATCTTCCTAGTCGGCCATACGGCAAACTGGAATTTTTTCTACGTACAAAATTTACATTAGATTTGCTAGAGTTTTCGAATGTGGTAGTTTATACATTTTAAGTTACGCTGAACACTTATGGACATATTTGAAAAATATATGTATATGTGCTTGTGTGTCTGATGTGGTAACCACTTTATGGTAAACACTGTAATTTTTAAAAACATGAACGAAATTCAGTACACATATGAGCGATCCCAAAGAAAATTGGTGATGAAAAATAAAAATGAATGGTGATAGATGCAATCGTTCATTTGGGGGGGGGGGGGGTGCAATTGAAAAATTATTGTTTTCAAAGTGATTTGTTTATCTCGTTGAAAGGATATGCAAATCATGTTGTCACGTATGTCTCTTGTTTAAACAATAAAGGACATTAAAAAAAACTAGCAGATAGTAAAAATTCAAAAAGCCGCCTCCCCTCTCCCTCCTGCAAAATTTTTTGCTCGAAAATGTATGAGGATCTCTTGAAAATCATTTGTCCGGAATCTGACAGTCTACAATGAGCCAAAAAGAGGAAACTATAAAGTATTTGAAAGAAAATTACAGAGAATAGAAAAGAGAATATTCTGTAAATTGATAGCAACAGATAATGAGCCGCAATAGTGGCTCCCTCCGAACAAGGCCGTATTCAGAAACTTTTTTCGTGGGGGGGGTGGGGCTGAGTTTGACACACTTATGTTAAGGAAAGTTTCAGGGAGGGGCGTATTCTTCATTGCGAAAAATTTCAGGATTTCGGAGTAAGCCCGTAGACACTCTCTGGATACGGTCTTGCATCCGGTGTTGTAAAGATTATGACGGCTGAGCTTGCCTACCAGTGCTAAAATTAAAATGCTCGCCAGCAATACACAATGCATTTCTGAACAGTTTTAAACTGGTAATCACAGATCTCGAGCGCTCAGTTTTACGCAATTTAACAAATCTTTCTCTGTAGTTGTACAGAGTGTACAGAAAAACAAGAATTTTATTGAAAAACTGTTATAAAAAAACTTGATTATTTGACTTGATACAAATTCTTTGTAAATTTACAGAAATACTAAGATTCCTTTCTGTACCTTTGCAGAATTCTTTTACAATGTAAAAAAAAAAAGAAAAGAACATTCATACGAGAGATATAGAAGGAAGTTATGTGAATCTAAGCTACCTCAAAACTGTGCTACCATATGCTAACATATTATGAACTCAGAATGATTTCAATCATTTATTAATTATCTGGAAGTTAAAAAACTGAAAATATAACTCCTAATTAGTTACTGATGCTGTTTTCCAAAGGATGTTTCTTTAAGATAAACTATAAATGGGTTCCCACGAAAAGCTGTGGGTTAAGATTTATGAACATGTTTGCCAATTATTAATTTTTTATATATCCCAGCTCCAGTATACGCACATTTTTTTAAATATCAGCTACTTTTCTGGAATTCTTTTCCTGCAAGTTATATCGACAAAATAAAATTGGGGTTGAGTTAATGTCTCAAAAATAGATTTAAAAAAAAAGGATATTTTTTCTTTCCTTCTCACTGAATAAATATTTCCAGCTTACTCAAATTTTCAACTTAAGATGTCTTCCAGAATTTTTCAGTATGATAATTATTATATGCAATTTCTTTCAATCTATGGAATGATTGCCTTTCTAGGCTATGAGCAAATTTATTTCACCTAGGAAAAATATGGAAAACAAGTTCATAAGGGAAAAAAGAAAGAAAAAAACTCACACACACACTCAAATTATTACAAATCTTTCAAAATTTAGTTTTCTCTCTCGCTGACTGAAGTGGACGTCATTACTAATATTTCGCGGGTAGGGTACTTGGTGCTGAAAGATCACCCCTCAAAACAAAACAAAACAAAAAAAAAAAAAACCCCAAACAAACACCTTTCTTCTGACGAAACGCTTTCATCGAGTGACGGTGATTTACATTTGCAATAATGGCAGGTGCCCTAATGACAACATAAACTGTGATTGATGATGATGGCTGTTATCAACGTGGAGATGCGCGATGTCCGGAAGAAAGAAAATGAGAAAATTTGTTTTTCAGTCTAGTTTTTTCATTCATGCGACTTGTTTGACTGCTAGCACTACATTTGAGGGTTTTCCAAAATTTGTATGGTTCAGCAATCAGCATTGTCTCTATAAGATATAGTTTTGATATGTCTAAACGTCACAGACAGCTAACACAGCAAGAAATTGATGAAATTTTATTTGCATCAGGAACAGAAAGTGAGCTTTCCAGTGAAGATGATGGTTGGCCTAAAGGTGTAAATGTAAATACATCTTATATTGCTGACCCAGATTCAGAAGACGATATTGGTTTGGACGAAACTGATCTCGCTGAACATGATGAATCAGAAAAAGAAAATATTTCTTGCCAGGAAAATGAAGCTAATAATGCAAAAACGAAAACTCGATGCTCAGATTTGAAGTTAACATGGTCTGAGATCATTGACAACACTTTAATTAAAACAAAACCTGAAAATTGCAAAGGAGGACCAATACGCAATCTTCCTGTCGGATCCAGTGCCGATTCTTATTTCAAGCTTCTATTCACAGAAGAAATGAGCGAAATTATTTTGAGGAACACTAACAAATATGCCGAATATACTCACCGTCCTAACTCTCAAAGTGTAAAAAAACGTAACTGGTCTCCTTTACAACATGTCCAAGAGCTGTGGATTTTTTTTGCCATTATACTAATCATGGGAATAGCCAAACTTCCTAAACTTAGAGATTACTGGTCGGAAAATCCCATTTTGGGAAATGAGAAGGTGAAGGAAATAATGACAAGAGATCGTTTTTTCCAAATATATAAATATTTTCATTTGTCAGACAGGGAAGAAGAAGTACCTCCAAGCAGTGACAAATATTACATGGTGCAAAAAAATCGATCCCTTCATGACGGAACTAAGAAAAAATTTCCAAAATCACTTTTGTCCGTACAATGATTTATCCATCGATGAAGCCATGGTGAAGTATAAGGGCCGCTTGGGAATAGTGCAGTACATGCCAAAAAACCCAGTTAAAAGAGGCATTAAGATTTGGATGATGTGCACTCCATTTCTAGGGTACACATACAATTTTGAAGTATACTGTGGGAAAAAAGACCAATTGCCCCGTTCCGGTAATGGACTAGGCTACGATGTGGTTAATCATCTAACAAAAAATTTGGATGTCGGACACCGGGTATATGTCGTCGACAAATTTTTCACTGGTGTTCCTCTAATGCGGGATTTGTTAAAAAGAGGAATTTGTGCAAGTGGAACAGTTATGACCAACCGCAAGGATCTTCCGTCCAGATTGAAAAAACTAAAATTGAAGACAACGGAAGAATATGAAGCACTGCAGTACAAAGAATATCCAAATTTAACTTGCACAGTATGGAAGGATAAAAAGGAAATTTTTATGCTCTCGAATTATTGTGAGCATGTAGAAGTAGCAGTACACCGAAGAATTGGAGGAGTAAAAAATGCCATTTCTTGCCCATTAGTTTTCGCTTCCTACAATAAAAACAGGGGCGGCGTAGATCTGGCAGATCAAAACAGAAAGTATAATGATGTTGCTCGAAAATCTAGAAAATGGTGGGTATATCTCTTCTGGTTTCTATTCAATGCTGCTGTGAATAACTCGTTCATTTTGTACACAGTATCCAATTTTCCTTTAGAGAAAAAACCTCTTACTTTGCTAGAGTTTCGCATGCAGTTGATCAAGTCTTTTGCTGCGAAAAATCGTAAAGTTAGAAAACTGAACTCGAACAATGACTCCAATCATCTCCGAGTGAAAATTATAGGACGCAAAAAGACATGTGTACAATGACGGAAATTAAAACTCACAACTTTTTCCAACAGACGAGTAGAGAGCTCTTGGATGTGCACAGCATGTCAAGTTTGTTTATGCATAGATTGTTTCGGTCCATACCACGAAAATTTAAAAATGAATTGAGTATAAAGTCAGTAGATTTCGTGCTTCTGCAGTTGCATTTCCTTTCACTACAGAATTTTTATGTGTTTGAATTCCTATTAGAAAATTATTATTATTTGTATATTTGTAACGCTAATTTGTTTTAGGAATGCTCAATTTATATTTGTATAATTAATAATATTGTTTTGTTTCCTTTTCCCAATTCCGTAAGTTCACGTTGTAATGTAAATATGGATATAATCGATACAGGATTGCCAAACAATTTTGGCATATTAATTTTAATTGTACTTTCCATGTTTCCAATCCCTGTGTTTACTTATCACAAATTACAAAAAAAAAAATGTATATTAATACGTGTTTTAGAAATATTTCGGCGGAATATTTTTTACTATATTAAGATATTTTTAACTATACATTTATGATTGACTTAGCTGTTTTTTTTTTTGATAGAAAACAAAAAATTTTAGTAAATTGCGAATGCACATCTTTTCTCTCTTTTCATGTGTTGGAATTTCTAAGACGTATTTTTGGTTGCTTATTCATATGTTTGTTTTAATTATGTTATAGTCTTTGTTTGTCTGTTTGTAAAATGAATTGCAGGACACTTCTTTTTCCTTTACGGAGTAAGTTCAAATGACATCTGAATATATAATGTATGCTTCATAGTAGACAATTTTCGTGCGTTGATTGATTCAAATTTTGGTATTCTGCTTATTAATGCTTTAGTTCTTTTACTTTCTATATCCTTATGTTGTAGAATAGCTTTAGTTTATATCATGAGTTCTAATACATATTTTAGTATCCTTTTATCTAACTTCACGTTTCTGTGGAGTATTTTTAAAAAAGATAGTAAATTTAGTGATTAAGAACGCATTTTACTTCGCTGTTCGCATGTCTATGTGTTTAAGTGGGTTATTTTTTTAACTGTTGTACATTTTCATAAATAATTTTCTATTTGTTTTAATTATTCTTACGTTCTACAAGCACTATTTTTCCTGCTTCGATCTCAGTAAGTTCAAATTGTAGACAAAGATGTAATGTATATTGCATTGCAGTCAATTTCCGTGTATTCATTTTACTTTAATTTTGGTATTCTTATGAAAACCTTAGTTTTTGTACCTTTTATGTATTCTCTCTAGGTACTGTTGAACTGCCCGTGTTTACGTATCACAATACAAAATTTACTTTGAGTTAATACATGAAAAGGTAAAAAATATATTTGGACCTAGACAATCATGATTTACTTAGTCTCATTTTGTTGAGTAGAAAACAAGTAATGGAGAATGCATTTCAGTTCACTATTTTCATATTTCCGAGAGTTTAGTTTATTAAAAATTGTTATAATAGTCTATTTGTTCTGTACTTTTGAATTGCCTGCGTTTATGCATCATTAATTATGAAACTCATTTGAAATTGATACAAATTTCGCTACTATTTCATCGTACTATTGCATTTCATATATGTTAGTAAATGCATTAGTAAAAGGGAGGTTTTTAACTACACGTTTACGATTTACTTATAAGGTTTAATTAAAATATAAAAGAAGTAATTTCAGTAACTAAGATTTCGTTTTACTTTACTATTTTCATATGTCCGTGTTTCAGTGGGTTATTTTTAGTTAGTACATATTTATAAGACCCTGATTTGTTTTAATTTCCTTTTATTTACAGTTTTACTTTTTTCAGGTGAATAATAATATCGCTCTCTCTCTTTCAAAAATGCATTAATTTCACTTTCATTCATATGTGTGATTTCTTGAGTTTCCTTGTCTTTTAAAATTATTTTTCAAACTAAGTATAGCTGTTTGTCACGTGTGGGACGCGAATGTCTTGTTTTCTGGGATGACTCTAATGCAAAATTTTCTTAGTGCTGGTATAGTTGCAATTTCAGAAGTATTTCTAATAATCTGATGCTTTTTTATGCACCTTTATATTTTTGTTATGTTTGTTCATTTGTTTATTTGGTAAACGGTCTACAAAATATAACCGGTCTACAAAATATAACTGATAGTTCTGCTTTTGTGTTTTCAAGCACAAAGGAAGTATTTTTAATGTAACTCAAATTATTTTCACTTCACAGTAAAATTTCGTATGTCAAGCATCTATAAGCCATTTTTAATTGGTGTATATTCATGCGTTGATTTGTTTCAACCATGCTCTTCCTTGCCATATATATAATATACTGCATTTTCATTTGTAGCCTCGTAAGTTCACTTTTTAATTAAAGATACACTGATGTAAAAAAAAAATCCCAACACCAAGAAATAATTATTGTAGAGTAATGAAATTTTAGCAATACATTTATACAGGTAACGTACGTAATTGATTACAATTTCAAGATCACAGGTTAATTTAAGCCCGAGAAGGGCCATTGCAGAAGTGAAATACAGGTACATTAATAACCGGTGTAACCACCAGAATTTTGAATGCAAGCACACAAACGTGCATGCATTGAATCATATAGGTGCTGAATGTCCGTTTGTGGGATGGAGTTCTATGCCGGTTGCACTTGGTCGATCAATACAGGGACGGTTAATGCTGGTTGTGGATGACGCTGGAGTTGTCGTCCAATGATGTCCCATACGTGCTCAATTGGAGACAGATCTGGTGATCTGGCAGGCCAAGGCAACATGTCGATACCCTGTAGAGCACGTTGGGTTACAACAGCAATATGAGGTCGAGCGTTATCCTGTTGGAAAACACCTCCTGGAACGCTACTCATGAAAGGCAGAACAACAGGTTGAATCACCAGACTGACGTACACATTTGCTGTCAGGGTGCGTGGGATAACCACGAGAGTCCTTCTGCTGCCATAAAAAATTGCTCCCCAGACCATAACTCCAGGTGTAGGTCCAGTGTGTCTAGGCCGCAGACAGGATGGCTGCAGCCGCTCACCTGGCCTTCTCCTAACCAACACACGGTCATCACTGGCACCAAGGCAGGACCGGCTTTCATCAGAAAACACAACATATCTATACTCCGTCCTACAATGAGCTCTAGCCTGACACCACTGACGTCGCAAACGGCAGTGGTTTGGCGTTAGTGGAATGCACGCTACAGGACGTCTGGCTCGGAGCTTACCTTGAAGTAACCGATTGGTAACAGTTCGTTGTGTCACTGTGGTGCCAATTGCTGCTCGAATTTCTGCTGCAGACGCAGTACGACTCGCTAGGGCCATACGCCGAACACGGCGGTCTTCCCTCTCAGTAGTGCCACGTGGCAGCCCGGAACCCGGTCTTCTTGAGGCAGTGCCTTCGCTTGACCACTGCTGCCAACATTCATGCACAGTGGATGCATTCCTGCCAAGCCTTTCTGCAATTTCGCGGAAAGAAAACCCACCTTCTCGTAGGTATATTACACGACCTCGTTCAAACTCAGTGAGCTGTTAATAATGGCTTCGTCGTCTTCTTAAAGGCATTGTGGACTAGCATCAACTCACTACGTCAAATCTCGACGCTAAACAACGCTCAGGAACGTTACAGCGCGTATTTAAAGCAAACCTGATTTGCATCTTCCGTGTGTCGCTACTAGCGTCACACTGATGCGCCGAGCGCAAAATTTGAATCGACGTCATCTTTCAGATGTATTAACACGCCTGCCAAATTTCGTTTTGCTAGCACAACTCCTTCTTGGTGTTGGGATTTTTTTTTCCATCAGTGTATAATACAATTTTGCGTGTGTGTATGTGTGTCATCTTATTATATTTAAATTTTGGCATATTTTTATAAAAGCTTTATTTTTGCATATCATTTGTTTCATAATGCTAATTTGGCTCGTAATTGTGCATAAGATTTTAAAACTAGATAGGGCCGCCATCGCAATTTCTTGAAATATCATAGTTCATTTTCTTCTTTTTCTCCTTTCTATTATCCTTATTATTATCATTTTATTTTATTTTATTTATTTATTCATTGATTCATTTCAAGGCCGTAGCCAGAAATTTTTTTCGGGGGGGGGGCCCTAACTTTGAAACACTTATGTTGAGGAAAGTTTCAGGGAGGAATATACATGCTACATTGCGAAAAATTGCGGGGGGGGGGGGGGGGCGTGGGCCTCCCCCTCTGGATACGGCCTTTTGTAAACCATATTTCGTTTGATTTAAAAAATTTATGACGTCACAGTATGTGATAGATTTTTGATACCATGTACAGTAGGTGCATTTTAGATTATCTTTGGGGAAGTTAGGGCAGTGTTTTTTGGGGGCTTCGGCTTCTTATCTTAAATTTTTGAAACTGATCTTACAACCATAACGTTTTGACTATCTCTGAAAGGGGGGTCCGTGGGTTCTCCCCCGGAATTTTTCCGCAATTTAGCTCCTGAGAATGCAATTTTATGCCCTTTCGGGACGTTAGAGGAAGGAGTTTCAGAAGTTCTCGCCAAAGAAAATTTTCGAAACTGCAGTCTTAAAAATGAAGTTTCAGTCTATCTTTGTCAATGTTACTGGAAGCATAGACTGGATCGAGGGCTCTCCCCAGGAAACTTTTTGAAAACTGCCTAACAATGCAATTTCGAGATTCTTTAGTAATTTTAGAGGAAGCAGAAGGGAGTTTGGTTTGTCTTCCCCCGCAAATTCTACAAAATAAATTCTTATATTTTGGGCTCCTTTTGGTGTCGCTAGTGACAGTGTTCGATGTCTTTTCCCTAAAAGTGTTTCTGAAACTGAAGTCTTAAAAGTGTAATCTCTCTTTACTTTCATTTTTTTAAAAATCTGTGATCTGAATTTTTTTCTCTGGGGGGGGGGGGGGCAGTTGGTTATCTCTGAGGGGGCAGAGCCCCCCCCCCTCCCCGGAGAGATGCCTGAAAGAAACACTGGTTGCATGTTGCATGATGAGATTATATTTTCAATTTCGCCCACAGAAGTATTACTTCAAAAAAAAAAAAAAAAAAGATGAGAGAGAGTTAACAGAAAACATACGTTGTTTTGAGAATTAATTACTCCCTATTCCATTTTTGTTTTGACAATTTAAGCAATTCATACTTATTCTCAAGTTTCAAGCCTTCCATATTTTGTCATAACTAAATGTAAATAATTAAAAACTGGATGTTTTCTTTTTCCTTAACCTAAATGCTGCAAACTCCTTTTTTTTTTTTTTAAGTTTGAAGTAAAAAAAAGCTGTATAACTTTGATTTGCAGTCGTGGACAATTATAAAGCACTTCCAAAATTATACATATCGCTCATGGGCTGCAATTACGGCACAGCTCAAAAAATCATGTTTTGAGATAAGTGGGTTTAAACTTTTCATTGCTAAGGAAAAAAACATAAAAGAAATGCTTTAGTTATTATTAAATCTTAAGGCCTAATATTGAATTATGAGTTATGCTAGTATTGCTGCTGAAAAAAATGTGTATTTTATATTTACAATCTGTTCTTAGTCCGAAACGCGAGTTTTTTTGAGTTGTGCCACTATTGCAGCCCATGAGCCATATAATAAGAAGAACCAATCAAGATCTTTTTTGCTCAATGTAAATTTATGACTAGGCTAAGTAAAAGTATACGAGTAATTTTGTCGCGGTACTTTTCACCTTCGCAATGTTATTGTAAACGCTCTATGGGACCATTCATAAACAGTGTCACACTTTCTTTCAATGTATTTGATCCCCCTACCCCCTTTGTCACAAGATATCACTCTCCAACACGCCCTTCCCTTTGTCACATATCACGCTATATTACAGGAGCACATGTACTTGCAGTGTTGCAGTTCAGAAATAAGGTACTTACGTTAAAGAATCAAATTTTTAATTTTATTTTTTAACTTTTAATGACATTTGTGAGCATAACAATAATAATGATTACACGTGGGCTTAATTGGTATAAAATGAGATTAAGGTTAAAATAGAAAAAAAGATAATTAGTGCATAATAGCAAAAAAAAAATAATTAATTGAATTCTAAAAAAACACCCGCACTTATTTATCTTAAAAGTAAATACCTAAGACTTTCTTTTAAAATTTTAACTAGAAGTAAGTTCAAACCTTAATAAGCAGCGGTGTTTTCAATATAAAATGAAATCAATGAAACTTTAAAATCAAATTATGAAAATAAAAAAACTTCAAAAATAAGTTTAATCAGCTGATTTTTTACATGTTTTTATAGAAATCAAAATGTGTAATGTCACACTTCTTGTCAAAATTGCTCGAACCCCTCTCCCCCCCCCCCCCCTCCCTCGAAGTAGTGTGACATCATCCCCTATGAAGTTAAAAAACGAAAAAAGAAAGATTAATATGCAGTTTCTCAGCATGTGAGGAAGAAAATACAAAGTTGAAACTAAAATTGCAAAAAAAAAAAAGAGGGGCAGCTAAAATATTAGTTTGAAAAATACATAAAAATAATCATACCTTTTCTGCTACATTTCTACAGGGTTTCTTCCCAAAATAAGACAAAATACTTTACCTTTTCTTTTACTCATAATCAAAATTTGTACGTAGGCAAGCAAAGAAGACTTTTGCAAGAGCACACGAGCCCACTAAATTCCCAACTGCCTATGTCTGCAAGGCAAGGTCAAGGCATCCGCAAAGGGGCAAGAGCCCTCTCCTCGCCCCCCCCCCCCCTCTTGTCGGAAGCGTTTCGATGTTGATTCGATTTTACGAATTGCTAGTTTAAAAAAGAAAAGACAAAAAATAAAGATTTGTCCCAGCAATAACAGCACAAACATCCACATCCGGCAATCGTAGTAGTAGACGAGGGGGTCCATTTAGGCATTAGCTCTGAAAGTTCCTTTATCTTCTACTTCCACAATGTGGGTAGTTTTAAAAGAGTCGCCATTTCCACGAATGTAACCTTCGGGCAAGGATGGACAAAGCACCTAACTGTTGTACATATATTTATGGCAGATGTGGTGGCTTGCATTTTGCCAAAAAGAGATCAGTACATTTGCTGTTCTTGTTGTGTGGTCGGGTGATTAGAACCATATGTAGCCCTTAGGCAAGGAATCAATCCGTTATCTGTTGATGACACGACACGGGGGACATACCGTCTTTAGAATTGAGGGAAAACATCTTATTTTGAGTTCTGGTTTATAGACCCTGGATTTTTGAAGTGCCGTCTTGTCGTTTCCCCATTTGTAAAACAGAGAACCTACCCCCCCCCCCCCCGCACGCTCCCGAACAGATTGGTTTGAGGAACAAAAATTTTTTTTTTTTTGTTACATTTTTTTGTTTTTCAGACAAGTTAAAAATTTCGAAAGTATTTCGGGGGGGGCTCGGGCCCGTCGGGCCCCCCCCCTGCCTACGGCCTTGATTCATTTCATTACTTTTTATTATTGTGAAGATTATTGCCAAAGATTATAGCATTGGAATATTAAAACTAGAATAATATTAATATATAAAAGAACTCGTAACAATCTATACTATTAAAATATAAAAAATAAAATTATAAAACTTTTTGCCCGAAAATAGAAATTATTTGTCCTGTGTCTGATGTGAAACTGCAGAAAACTAAAAACATGAACCTATAAAACCTTTTTAAAAAGGAAATTACAGAGAACATTCTGTAAATTGATAGCAACAGATAATGTACCGCAGTAGCGGTGCCGGCTGTGAGCACGCTGAATTACGGTTTCATTTGAACATAATCGAAGGGTATGTCAGTTGAGACCTCGCCATAGGTAATTGTCCGCGAAAAAAAAATTTGGAACTTCACACAAAATTTTTGGAGAAAGTATTTGCATATGCACTATGAATATAAAGCAAAAAAATTATATAATTAGGTGAACATGACTCTCCCCCTCCAAAATACAATACATTCGTATACATGTATAAACAAGCTTTAAAAAAAATTCTTCAAAGAAATTAAATGAAAGGTCTGGTATTGATACCAGACCTTTCAGAAGTAATTTATCTCCAGCAACGATATTGTAATGATAGTTTTTTTATAGTACAATATAGTTTGCTTGTCTGAATTTAAAAAGAAAAGCACAGACATTATTCGTCAAGTCTTAAGATTAATAAATTTTAAAAACTTGGGAAGACCATTTTTTTTTTTTTTTTTTAATTTTCGGAACAGGGTCTCGAAAATTTTCAGAAATGTTGGAGAATTTCGAATCAGAATCCCCCATGTGCTATAGGTTATTCGGTCAAAGATGCTTTCCGAAGTTTAGCAGACAGAGGCTAGCTTGCTCTCTATAGCTGGAATAAACTGTTATGTATTTTTTGACAATTTTAAAACTTGAAGTCACAGAGCTCAAGTGCTTATCATGCATACGTTTACAATGTTTAAACTAATAGTCACAGTTCTCAAATGTTCAGTTTTGAGTAATCTTACATCTTTCCAGTGGTGTAGTCCTAAAAAAAAGTTGGGGGCTTATGCATAGAAAGATAAGCAATTGAAATCAAAAGTGGGGAGACGCTTATGTTAAAATGTAAAAAACTTGGGGGGAGGGGGCGCTTGTATTAAAATAAAAAGGTTGGGGGACGCCGTCCCCCGTCGACTACACCACTGCATCTTTCTCTGCAGTTGCACAGATTGCGGAAAAGCACGAATTTTATTGAGAAACTGCTATCAAGAAACTTGATTATTTGATTAGAAGCGAGTTCTTCATAAATTTACAGAAACATTTTTTCAATTTCCGTTCTATATATTTACAGAAATGTTTTGCATTTAGGACAGCATTGTATCAGTTAAAAGATAGAAACTATAAATCATGTAACATGAAAAATTTCACTTTAAATTTTTTATTTTGTTACTTTACGTTTTGAGGAAAGTTTCAATCATTTATGTAGCTTGCATTTCTGTCCTAAAAACAGGAAGCATTGCACATTCGGTGTTAGTTCCATCTTTTCTCAAGTTAATCGTATTAATTAAAAATAATTACTCGATAATATTTGTGAGTACATGTAATTAGCGGTATACAGTTGGCAGAATTTTGAACTGATACATGCAATTGAGAGATATTACTAAACCAGTTTCTCTTATGTAGCTTTTCTACATCTACAGATCAAATTATTATAGCATCGGAAGAGCAGTGGCATAGGAAAGAGGGCCCTCGGTCTGCCCTCTTTCAGTAGAAAGTTAAGGGGCGGCGCTCCTTCAAATTTCTATTATGTTATATTATTCTGGGGACGTGAATGCAATTTAAGATTTGGGGGGCGCTTACATGCTGCGAGGAACGAGGGGGAGGGGCGAAACAAGCAAGTCAAGCCCCCCTTCCAAATGCGCCACTGCAAAAGAGAACATATTTTATTTGATACATCAATAATTAGCTCTTCTTTACTTTCTTTTTCTTTCCCCAATGCTGAGAAGATTAATTACTTTCGTTACTTTAATGCCTTCTCGTACATAAAATCAGTGTGTTGATGTTTTTATGATTCGTAAAGTTTCAGTATCAGAAAACGCATTACCCAATAAATCTCAATCTGGTTACAGTATGTATACACATACAAATTTCTTAAGAAACAACAACACTGCTTCAAATTACGGAAAGACATAAGGAATGAAATGAGACATACAGGCCTCCTATTTTCTGCAGTATGTGAATGAATAAGTTATAAGTTTCAACCACGAACAGTTTGCTAAAATTATTAACATCAAATTATCCGTATAGATAATTCTATATGGATAATAATACTTCCAGATTATTATTTAGATAATAATACTTCCAATTGAGATACAATTTGGAATACGATTGCAATTGAAAAATAAAGGAAAGTAACAATAAATATATTATTTACTTTCTTGATTAAATTACTGTTTGACAAGTTTTGAGCATGAATATAAATAGGCACATTATAATTAATCATTATAATTATTTACTTTACATTCTCCAGAAAAAGATCGTTTGTAAACTCATTTAACTATTTCCGGAAAGTATTAAGGAATCAATCAGCGAAACGAGTTCCCACTTTTGAAGCGGCCCCGAAGCGTTACAATGACAGCCTACCACACCTCTGCAATTAGGAACCAGGAGATCACCGTGGGGGGCTGGAGGGTGCTCAGAATGAACGATTCCACTTCAGTAATCGCTTAGTAGAAAAAGTCAGGATTTAACTGTAGTAAAAATGTCCTTCCTTCCCGTACATAAAGAGTTAATGTTTTTTTTTTTATTTTATTTGTACCGTTGCCATCTTGCCCATATATATATTATATACTAAATAAAATTCTATTCACAATGTTTGTAGCATTTTTAATCACAGCCGATTTTTAATTTTTCTTTCTTTTGCATTTTTTTTAAAGAACTATTTGTTTTTAGACGAATTGTTGACGTTGTTTGAGAACTGATACCCTTATTATATCAGGGATTTTTAGAGACCGTTGTCTTTATTCTGATGATGAGATTTTTAGCTGGACCCTGATGTTATTTAGGATCCATTGTACTCATTCTGACCGGAATTTAGGGAGTTGTTCTTACCTAAATGGCGATTTTAAAAGACTTCTATCCTTATAGTCGAATTTTTTTATTAACTTTCTCCTTGTTTGCATTGAGCAGAGCGCTAACGTGTGCACGTGACATCAGTCTTCCTCCGGTAGGGAATGACGTAATATTCAAGATTCCCCATGAAAAGCCGGGGGACGCCAGCTAGTTTAAAATAAATTACTATTCTAGTTAATAACATTTTATGCATGAATTCTGACTAAAACACATAACGGCCATTATTAAAGTACAAATGGTTAGAAATTTTGCTGAAAACTTAATGTTTTAAATTGAAGGCTTTCGTTTCATGTCTCTTCTTGTTAATCTACTTGTTATCTGTAAAAACTCGGCTCCTTACTGGAAGTAAAATTTTAGGAGACATTTCGCTCCACACTTAGCAAGTTAAAAGTTTGATGAACAGCATCGGTTAAAAATTGATGACTATATAAAATAATAGCTTCGTGAAACTATCCAATCATTTCGCAATGAACGAATGCTAAAAATGAATGCAACTGCTTTTGAGAATATGCCGACAGTTCTCAATTTGAAAAACGGCCATTCACGAAAAATAATAAGTTTCTTCATTTCGCATCAAAAGCTCTCCAAATCCTATTGGATGTTCCACACAAATCGATCAAGGAATGCTGAGCGGTTTGGTTTTCGATAATACTATCAATAACAGAAAAAATTAAACGCATCACCATGTTAGCATTTTATGTTTTGCAATAAATTAAGTTGTGCAATGAACAGAAAATATGGCTGAAAGTAGTAAACTATAATCAAGTTACCTGATAGCAGCGAAAATGTAAAGATTTTCGCGTAATTATGTAAATACAGGGCTTAAACTGAAGAACTGCAAATTGAAATTCATAAAATGTACGAATTTGACAGCGAACGATGTAAAATTGAATATTTTGCTTTTCATAAAAATTATACAAGGGACATTTGAAATATAATTACAGCTTAATATTGATTGTTCTTCCTTCCCCTTTAATGATGGCTTCACATCTGCAGGCCATGGATCGGATGAGCTCTGAAATTTATTATTTACTCAGTTTTTGGCACCATACACGAGTTAGTAACCGTCAAAGATTTAAAAGTCTTCGGGATGTTGAATTATTTTTTATGATTTCTATACTGGTTTTATTCCAACAGGTTTCGAAAGGATTAACGTCTGGACTGTTTGCAAATCAAGTGAAGCACTTGAATCAATGAGAAATTTTCTGTTTTGTAACCTAAAATTTAAGGGAGGTGGGGGATCCTTTATTTTGAAATTTAAAAGTGTTAGATAAACAGACTTTCCAAAAGCAGAGGGCTAGCGTAAAGCCCTGGATCAGAACGTACGCGAACTTTTTACTTATTTCTCTTCTAACAGGACAACGCGTCACTATTTTCACAGCAATCTAATCTTACACCTACACCCCCCTCCCTCACGCTACAATCAAATTCACCAAAAGCAAAATATTCACAAGACTCTCAGAGACTACTAGCGTAGCATCTCCTTCAGTAAAAGCACAAATAAAACTTTTTCAAAAGTTTATTTCTTTAAAACTTGAGCGAACCGTACTTTTTTTTATCTGGTTTGTATTTTTGGACTACTTAAGTGTAGTAAAATCCTTGAAACTTCTTTATACACACTCTACAGAGTATCTTTCGTTTGACAAAAATTAACCCAGTTTTTAATGTTAGAACGTTGCATTTCATTTATTTTAATAGCAGAAATCTCATGCTTTCACTTTTATCATACTTGGAAACAAAGAATTATTATTAAAATATGAACTAATTTTTAGATTCTAATCTAACTTGTATTCTACATCAGCAGCAAAATTTTAACTTAATGGACGATTGCAACATGGTTCTCGTATTAAATTCATTTCCAATCATAATTGGAAACTTTTGTGTGACCCAATTTAGGTTGCTTCATCGTAATTGTACTTTCCGCCATTCTACACAAATCATGCCAAATGCAGTTGAAGCATTTGAAAAGTTATTTACAACTCGATAAGGGTTAAAAATTGTTCTTGCGCTTTTTCAAATGCGTCTACAAACACTCGAAAGTTTCGAAAAATTACATCAACAATGACAAAAAAAAACACTTACCTCATTTCCTTGTCTCGGTGCAGTTAGGTGCGATGAGGTTTCATGAGTCTATCGATAAGAACTTAAAAAATGCGATGCCATATAAATTCCTTCCACGTTTCACGGCTTTTTTAAAACGTGAAAGGGAACTTTTGCCTCGTGACAGCTTTTGTCTTCAACTAGCCGATTTCATTGATAATTATACTCATTTTTTTCAGTAGGAAACATGAAAAGGTGTCCTGTACCACAGAAAACCAACTATTGCCTCAGCAAATATTATGGCAGAAATCGTAAGAATACTTTCAAGTACTATACGTATTTCTATTTAAATTAGTGAATGGAACACAATGTTACACTCGGCAAAAAAACTTTTTCACTGGAATGACGTAAGTTGTGCCTTATTGAAATGGAATGTGTTTTATTTTAGTTTTCACTTAATCTGATGTTTTATAGTCCAATTCTAAAATGATGTGAACATAAAGTTGAAAATGTGAAACTTTGTTTATATTGAAACTATGCAGTTTGTTTACCGTTAAAAAACTTTTATTACAATTAAATGACGTTAAAAGTGTTTTTCTTGAGATCTAAGTAAGTTATTTCACCTCCATTAAGCTATTGTAAAATTCGAGCATTTCAGCTACTACGTCATTCGATAGGGTCAGGTGGGGGAAAGTGGTCAATGGGGTGAAGTGGTCATACGGCAAAGAAAAAGCTATAGCTTTGCAATAAGTAAAGGAATTGGTGTAAATTTTTATTTAAGATTTTAATAATTAGGAATTAAATTTTACATACAAAATTATTTTGTTAGCAACCTGTTAGGTGAAGAAAACAGTTAATTTGTTTATTTATACAACACTTTGAAATTGAAACAGCTCTTTTAACTTCTCTGACATTTTGTTTTAAAGAATTTGCATCTAATTGATGGTGCAGGAAGCTTTGCACAGATCTCAAAAATACTTCCTCGCTAACCATGAAGCTAGATTTAGGTTATATATTATTTTACAGTAGTTTTTAAGTAAGATGGGGTAAAGTGGTCATAGTATTAGGCTTAACATACACCGATGCTCTAAAATTACTTTAGGTTAATTTGTGAAGTAGACCAGGACTTAACTAGCACAAAACTCACGGGAACTCAGCTTGAATATTTATTTTCAATTTTATGTGAATTTTTAACTCTTAGAGTGAATTCAGGCTATTTACGCAGGAATCAGTGGTGTAGTCGAGGGGGGACGCAGGGGGAAGGCGTCCCCCTACCTTTTTAGTTTGATGCAAGCGTCCCCCAAATTTTTTTAAATTTTAACATAAGCGTCCCCTCACTTTTGATTTCAATTACTTATCTTCGTATACATAAGCGTCCCCCCAGCTTTTTTTTTTTCAGGACTACACCACTGGCAGGAATATAAATTTTGAAGATTACAGGGGGGGCTCCGCACTTATTTTGTTTGAAATTAAGCAGCGATGTAGATGTTAGTTAAACATTAATATGTCACTAATACTGTATTATTTCTTAAAAATAACTTTTAAATCTACTTTTAGTAAAAAGGATTAATCACAACAATGCAATAGGGATCATTCATAAATGATGATACGCTTCGAGGGGGGAGGGGGTTCGTGAGATTGTGACAAAGTGTGACAAGGGGAGGAGAAGGGGTAACAAGAAGTGTGACATCCTGCTTATGCAACATAGTGTGACATGTGACAAAGGGGGGAGGGGGTCAAATTTGTGGGAAAAAAGCGTGACATCATTTATGAACGGTCCCATAGAGATTGAAATTACTATACGATAGTCTTCTTACAATGATGTGTCTAGATTGACAAATTTTTAGACGCACCTTTAATAAAAAATTTTTCAAGTTATCCCAATAGAATAATTCATTTCTAAACAGACTTATTATAAATATTATTAAGCTGCAAATGTTTAGAACTAGTTGTACTTCGAACAAGAACAATGCATTCAAGAGAGAGAATTAAAAATAGCTAGGTTAAAATATATTTTTCTCACATTTTGAATTTTAATAAGCTGTAATTATCTCAGAACTCTCTTACTAGCATGGTTTCCTTAATATGTAATTTAAATAATTTAGCCATTCATTAAAAGCTATATTTTCACGGAAAATTTTGAAAAAAATTTCAGCTTTTTGTTTTATTATATGTATTAAATCAAAGGACATACTTACAGTTTAATATTTAGGGATTAAAACCTAATAATACCTGTTAATGTATCATAAAATAACTTGGTATATAACTTTGTTTTACGACCATTTATGCAGCTGCTGAAGAAACTGAAATACCTTACCAGACGTTACAAATATGAGGCCAACTTTTGACTATAATAGAGGGCATTATTAAATTCAGTTGGGTGAAATATATTTGTGTCCTTTCTTATATGCACCTTTATTGAGCATTTTGCAATATTATCGTTATTAACACTTTTATAGGGTCTTTTTTTCGATTATGACCACTTTACCCCATGCACTACTCACTTTACCCCACCCCATGGGGTAAAGTGGTCATAAATACATCCCAGAAAGAAAGCGTTATAAAAATATCTTACTTAATTTTTTTTCTGCTCAAAATTTATTGCAATCTGTTCTTTAATAACGTAATGTAAAATATCAAGCAAAACATCTGAAGGTTTGGAACAAATTCTTATATTTTTTGGCGACGAAAGTTGAAAAACGTGGTTTTTATGACCACTTTACCCCACCTGACCCTATCGTTCAGCCAGCATTTTCTTAGAAGAAAAAACTTTGCGGAAATGTATGTCTTTAGCTTATAAAAAAGTTTTTTTCAAACAAGATCAAGTTTTTTATACTTTTGAGAAAATCAAGATACAATTTTGGTTGTAAAGTATCATTTCTGAAAATAATTTTAATTGAATGTTTAACTAATTCTGAAGGTATAGTTGCACATCTTTTTTTTCTTGTCATAACATTGTATTCTTTTACCCCAGAACGCTAGCCATTTGTCTTATGGACCAGGCAACAAATAACCTCGACCTACCTTCCCTTTAAAACACAGGCAATGTGTTGTGTGATTCAGTACCATAAATTATTTTTGACTTGAAACATATTGCACACACTTGCATACTTGAAACTCACGAAACATGAAATCATCAGGTAATATTACGTTTGTTCTAATTAGGTTTAAAACAGGTTATAAATACTTGCCCGCTTTGTTTCGGAGACGAGTGGTTACTATTCCAGTAAGTTTTTCAAAGGGTAGCGTTTTGTGATTTTAAGAACTTTAGTTACAAAAACTTACGCGTTAAGTAAATTTCATGGTCGAAACAATAAAATAGCTTAGTAATACGAGACAGTGAGAAGCAGAGGGATGTAAGTGACTGAAGTAACATTTTGCATAAAACCCGTGCAAAGTTGGGACCACATGCAAAATACTAGAAGCTTTTCAAATATTTTTTTTACATTCGGATGCTGTACGTACGTGTTAGTTTAAATATGAAGTTTTAAGTATTTCTGCTGATTATATTCAACGCACGATTTTTTGAAAAATACCCTATATTTACTTACATCCCTTTGCTTCCAACGAGGCACCTTATATCCCTAACTAAATGAGTAGCGTGTTTGTTTCATTTTCATCATTTACTGATTAAAACATTACTTTGCGTGTCGTAATTTTTTTAAAGCTGCAAAATGTTAATAATTGACTTAGAAATATAAAATATTAGGCTTATTACTTACGACAGAAATTAATGGCTTAAGCTTTTATAATCCGAATCATAAACTGTATGCGAATCATTTTCTAATTCCGGTATTTCTCAGTCATATGCTGATGTAGATGTGACTATTGCATGTCGCTGTTTTTTTAATTCCTTCCTTTTATTTATGTAATTAATATATTATTGTTTTGACAAAGACTTAAAAGTCATTACTGTAGCACCGTGTAGTACAATATTCAAAAGGTAATAGATTTTATTTTTACCGAATCTTACATTTCAAGAGAAGAAAGAATACGTACCTTCATTTGTTTATTAAAGGCCATTTAATTCTATTCTGTATTTCTTCTCATTAGTCAATTTTTATGAAGCCGGCTAGAAAATTACTTCAATAGCAAATTTAGAATAATTCAATTTTAAATCAAAATATAAGCAATATAAATTGCAAAAACAAAATGGCAAAAGTACATCTGCAGACTATTTAAACTTTTATTTTCTTAATGGAAAAACTCTGCATTCTTTTTGTCCCCCCCCCCCCCCCGCCCCTGTAAATAGGTGGTCTGCATTGTATTTAAATGAAATGTGAAATAAATTTTTGATTAGAGGCAAACAGCTGTAAGTGCACTTGCATCCCTTTGCCGCAAAACAGAATGAAGCTTTCATTTAGTAGTGTTTCCTAAAACATGCTTTACGAACCTTTCAGGTTTACCACTTATATATTTTTGTAACAAAAGAGATGGGTGTTTCCTCTGTCATTTGCACTCGTTATCTCCTAATTGAAATTTTTGTCGCTTACCTCCCTTTGCTTTTCAGTGCCTGATATATGATAATATGATCCTGTAATTTGATAGACCCAAACATTTTAAGCAAGTTGAAACAACGCAAACTACAAATAAATCGTTTTTCTCAGAGTATATATGCTATATTTATATAAGGACATGCAAGAAATAAACATTGTAGTTTAATTATACATGTCTTTTGTCATGTCTGTAGCAAAATTTTGGTAACCAATGGTAATGAGTAGGAGTATTGCAGTTAAGTACTTAGTTCTCCATTCTTTTCAATACTATGAATAATTGTCATTTTCTCTAAGTATTTGTAATTTACAAATCGATATCCTAACAAAGTGAACAATATTTGCTACATTTAATTTTAAAGAAGAAATATAATACTAAATAAAAAGAGGGAGTAAGAGTAATGCGCATTTTCGAATCCATTTTCTGAAAATTCCCAAGGAGGCTACACTACCAAATATTTCTTCGTGCTAGAGTAGCTGGAGGACCAACAGAATGAAACTTGTTTCCCATGTATTTATGGCAAATAAAAATGCAAAGAAACAATACAACAAAAGTTTAGAATTTATTGAACTAAAATGCAGTCAAGCATTTTGGAAGAAAGAACATTAATTTCTTATAAATTTAACAACAATATATATCTATATACAAAATATTTATGGGTATCTACTGCATGAATATATGCTCCAGAATATTACAAAAGCGATCACATTTTTTACTAGGCGACAAAATGCAATTCTTGTGAACATTTAACATTTTAATGACTGAAAAAACATTCCACAGTAAATTTCATTGATTAGGATTTTAAAAGAAGGAAACCAATTGGCATCCAAGAGATTCCTGACATTTTTAAGATGTTACCTTCTAAATGATAAAAACACTTTTTGACTTCGAAACATAAATAGGAACAAGTAGGATGAGAACAATTCAGACACTTGTATATGTAAGCATAAATGAAAAAAAAAAAAAAATTGAACAAGTTGTAAAATGGCACTTCATTTTTCCTACTGCATGTTGATATCACCCATTCCTGGAGCATTGTGGCAACATATTCAAAGCAGTCCTTAAATACTTTGTTCAAAAAGCATTCACTAAAACAAACCATATACTGTGCAATTTTAAGATAAACCTCAAAACATCAGGAAGAAAGACGAAGCAGAGCTTCAATATAATCACCTAAAAACAAATTAACACTCATTAGGAAAATGTGTTTAGCAACATTGAAAAGAGTAATTTCATCTTCCCTAAAATAATGTAATCACAATTCGTTAAAGGCGAGAGGAATGAAATATATTTATAGAAAACTCAAAATTGAAACTAAAGGAAACACTTCCAAATGATATGCTGAGCAATAAATAAAAATTAGTTTTAGTTTATAGTTAAAATCTTTGTAGATTAATATGTAAGAAAAATCACTTTTCCGAAACGGACTCTCAAAGTTCCTGCTCAAGCCTGTGGTTTTATTCAGCTCAAAGTCTGTCAGAGTATTCTAAATTTCAAAGTTATGTACTTATTTGCGTACGGAATAAATTTACATGATCAAATGTAAATATGTAGAAAGGTCAGTTGCTCAATCTCAAATTCCAATACTAATTACAACCAAGTTACCTATATAATATTATTCAAAAAGCAAACTCAAAAGTATTTTTTGAACAGTTGTTGCCTTTAAATTTACGTTATGTATTTGTATCCGACGAATTTAGCACTATGAACTCTACAACGTGCTTAGTTGAATAGGAAGTTTATGCTCTTAAATGGTTCATTGTACAAACAGCCTCATTAAATAAAACTTATTTTTGGGAATTGGGATTGTCTGAGACATCTTAGTATTTGATAGATATGAATGGATGATTATCTACAATACATTAAGTTACATAAGAAGTTCGTATTATTTTATGAAAACGGGTGGTTACACCATTGGCTCGTTGAATAAAACCTGTTTGGGATAGATTGCGACATTTTAGGGGATGAATGGATTGTCCTATTTAACATCCATTTTCCTTGAAAATCCTACTTTCATTGCAGTGCTTCGTTAGCAATACTATCGTAATAAAATAATTTAAATTTTAATTCAATAATATAACTTTTATTGTATAAATGTGGCCTGAGGTGTATACATTAAAGAAACAAAACAGCATATGAGAAAATCGAAGCAACATAGGGATATTCTTCAAGTATGAGAGATCAATAGTAAACATTGAAAAGAACGTATCTTGGCAATAAAAGAAGATTTGAAATTGTGTTTTTATATGAAGTCACTTAAAATTTCGTTTAAATTTAATAAATCAGAATAATATTCAATCAGAATGCCTTTATCTAAGAATGCATGCATGAGAGAACCTTTAGTAATTTCTCTTGTTTATTTCCAATCTACGGCATATTTATCAACCTTAGATGTTTATACATTTTTCTATCGCGATTTGCCTATTTGTTCCATTATCCACCGTTTCGATAAAATGGTTGCCATTATTTGAGTAATTCATAAATTAAGAAAAAAATGAAGCTTTTTAACCAATAGGATATAAGTGTGCCCTATGTTTAATAACTAAATCAAATTTAGTACGTTGGATGTTAAATTATGTAGTATTTTATACTTATTTTACAGTTTAATTCATTGTACGATGTTTAATTGTAGCAATTTTAAAGATAATTACTCTCTGGCTTCATGGGGAGCAGGTAATTTCTCCCAACTGGGTTCAACACCCCAAATTTCCCTTGCATATTCTGCAATTGTGCGGTCACTTGAAAATTTTCCAGAGGACGCTATGTTCATTATTGCCATCTTCGTCCATTCTTCAGTATTCTACAAACAAAAAAGGTGTCTATTTAACAAAAAATTGATACATATCAAGTAGAATGTATATCAGTAGACTGCAAGCAATAAGATGTCCCTTTGAATTTGCAAATAGTAAATAAAAGGCAAAGCTGAGCTGGTTCACTACACTGTATAGCCAAAAGTCATGGGACAATTTCATTTTAGACAATTTTTAAAAATTTCTAGAGAAGTGCATGATAAAATGTTCTGGAACTTCGGTCATACAAAAGGCATACTTCCTCCCTTTTACTTTCCAGTAAAAATTTCATCAAGCGTACATTTAGGGGACCAGCAACAAATAGGAGAGAAGAGTTTTCGATCATTCTGTCTTGTAAAATGCTTTTAAAAAGTTGTAAATTTCACAAAAGAATTTACTTGCCATGTACAATATTTCTTCCGGATTTCATAAAATTAGCACGCATATTCGCGAAATTATAATCATTTTTTTTCCAAAATTCCAATTTTCCCAGCATGTTTTTTTCCTATAACACGCAGAAGTTTCCATGGAATCTCACCTAACTTACAGAAAAGTTGAGACACAAGAGACATCATACTGAAACTAGAAATAAAAAATTAAATACTGGATAAATTATGAGCCTTTAAAGGAGATAATTTTTTTAATGCACATGCGCAAAAAAAAGCATTTTTTAACTTTGATAATCAAGTATATAGAGCAACTCATAAAAATATTTCAGTCGAATATCATTAAAATTCACATAGATATCGGCAATTTAGCTAGTTAATTTTCATTCATTCTTGGAAAGAGATGAATTGAACGGAGGTTATTTATTCACAAATCAACCGTATATGTTCGCAATCGTTCAGTGCATCTATGCTGTGATTTATGATAAAAATTCAATATTTGTCAAGAATCTTTTCCTATCCTCACAAATAACATGGATGGTAAGCATTTGTTCACAAATACGCAATTAGTGTCACAAATCACAGCATAGATTTCCTGAACGACTGTTAACTAATGCAGATTTGTGAACAGCCCCTTATTATTTATGCCTGTTCCACAATCGTTGAAAAAAAAAAAACTCACTAAGTTGTCGGCATCTTTGTGAATTTTCAAGTTATTCGACTGAAATTTAGTAATGAGTTGCATGAGTTGGGTATGAAGCTATGAAAGTTAAGAATCGCGAACTTTCTGGCATGTGCAGTAAAAAATTATCTCCTTTAAATGCTCACAATTTATCTAATGTTTAGTGGTTCTATTTGTTATTTTAGTATGATGTTTCTCTTGGGGTAATTGGACTAGTAATTGTAATAAATAGAAAACTAGTAATTGGAATAAACAGAAAATAGAAAACTAGTTATTGGAATAAACAGAATAACATGCATTAAATCACGGTGGCTACACTTTGTGCAAGGTGCTATTTAAATTCTAAGACAGTTAAGTACAATTTAGCTGCAGTAAATTGTGAAACAATATAAGATATTTCTTAATAAAAATTGACTAAATCTTATATTAAAATGATTAAATAAGAACAAGTTTGAATTTCTGGCTTTTTTGAGAAACGCACAAAAGGCCATTTTTGAAAAATCATATAAAGTCTCTGGGGCAAAAATACAGAATACAATTGATAGTAGCTTAATAAGCACTTCATGGCCATCAAATGAACAGATTTTCAGATTAAAAAAAAAAAAATGGCTTTTTTGAGCAATCACACTTCAAAACTTGTAATTTTTGAACATTTTCAAATTTTCTTTAAGGGAGTATTCTACTGTAGAATTTTGCAAAAATTGAAATTTTTTTTTCATATTTCCAAAGTTTAGACTTTCAAGAATATGTCATTAAAAGGATTTTTCAAAATTTCTATTATTTCATGAGTTATAGCCGTTTTAGTGAAGTGGTATCGGTTCCGGTCCGACTGCTACAAGTCAACAATAGACGGTATCCGTTCCCGAGTCCCTACGGTTGAATATCCCTTATAAAATCTTTATTGTATAGTATCCCTTTTAAATCTATATTTAATTGAAGGACATAGGAACTGGTTTTGTTGGAATATTCTCTTTTTAGTAAGTTTTGAGTTTTAATAAGTTCCATAAGTTAGTTTTGAGCCAACCCTTCATACCAACCTTCGCAGTTAGTATTTTTAATGAAGGTTTTATACCCATATTAAAAATCTTAGATGTTATGGGAATCACGATTGGCCCAGAAGCTAATGCTTTTGGAGCAAGACGGGACAAAGCGTATCGTGTGCTCGGAACTCCGGACTTCAGAGGTGTCAAAGGAAGGTAGAACTGCTCGTTTTCCCCAGAGAACGTCGGAGAATGAGCATTTTGAAGTAGAGGAAGGTTTCTTATATGGAGTAGGAATCGCCGATTAAAAATATGTAAGTATTTTGTACCATTCTATAAGGAAAATTGCCGAAAACTTGTCTCAAAACTTTGAACGCGTTTCTCTCGAAACTATTTTTTTCGAGCTGGCGGTAAAGATATCTCGAGCTCTAATGGACCGATTTACTTCAAATTTGGAGAGGATGTTCTTTATACATCCCTTTATCGTGTGAACCTCTCCGAAAACATAACATTTAGTATTTTTAAAAATTCGAAATTGTTAAAAAAATATGCAAAAAAGAAATTTTTTTTTCAAACAGCCGTCATTTTGTAAGAAAAAAAAAAAAAAATTTAAACTTGTCCAAGGTTCATACGATAGCCGCCATATATTCCATATTAAGAATCCGTCTGTTTTTTATTTTTCAGATCTCCAAGAAGGTTGGAATAATGCACTCCATGACACCCCCTTATTTTTGGATCGCCCACTTTGACTGCTCATAACTCTGTCAATTTAAATTTTTTGTTCTGGTTAATTTTTGTATGTAATAAAACATCAATAAACAAATGATAATAAAATGTATACTAAAAATATTTTTCGTTTCCTTTGTACAGCGCTTCAAAAACCGGGCGAAATTCATGCCTCTACATTAGAATACCCATTTAAATTTTGAGGTGATATGCATCTCAGGCTTACAATAAAATTTGATACAAAACCTCCGTAACAGCACTTTTAGATTTCCACCTCTGTTTTGTCAAAAATAAATTTTTTTCATAAAAAAAGAAATTCATAATGTAGTTAAAAATGCAGTTTTTTCGCGTCAAAAACACTTTTTTCCCTCAATAAAGGCAACTAGATTTTAAAAATTAGTGTCCAAATAAAATCCCTTAATTATTTATAGAAAAAAATATTCGAATCTCTTAAAAGCTTTTGAAACAATGGCCATTTTAAAAGTAAGTGTTTTGTTGATTTTCTGAAAACGGCCAATTTTGTTTCCAATTTTAAAAGTCTAACTAGAGAAATAATTTTTTTTTTGCATATAATCAGCCGCAGCACATAATAGGCACCCGAAAAATTCCAACTTTTAAAGATTATCTGTGGATTATAGTATGAAAAATATGGTGTATATATCTTTTAAACTGAAAACTTACCGTGTACATGTCGCTCACTCTCTCTTGGCACTTAATATAAGCATCATAATCAGCAAATAAGAAAAACCTACGGAATTCAAAAAAATAAGTAAATAAATTCCAACAATAAGGGTAATGTCGCTGGTTATGAAGCAAGTAAAATAACTTACCTGTCATGGTTCAGCAAAATATTTGTCAAATCTTTGAACTGATCCGGATTATTAGGGCTAAAATATCCTCCACTGATCTGATCAACAGCTTGTTTTAGCTCCGGGTTATTGTTGTAGTAATCCCAAGCATTATACCTAAAGAAAATTAGCGCATTGAATAGGTGTATTTAAACATAAAAGTAATTAGTATCTTTAGAGCAGAATATCAAGAGAACAGCTTGAAATTTTTTTTTTTTTTTGGGTGCGCCAAGCGTTTTCTTTAATACGAAACAGAAACAAAATTTGATCTTTAATTTGAGACTTAAACTATGCTTGAAGATAAGGAAGGTTGTGAGATAAAAGTTCTCCAACTTAGCTCTCAATTCTTAGCTTTTTAACCTAACAGTAGGAATTCGAAGAATAATAATTGATAGAAAAAAGCAACATTAGTTAGCATTTCCAACTGAACTGAATGTAAAAACACATTTACCCATTCATATTTTTTATACATTTCTAAGTACGTTAACTTTCTGGGCTAATTGATTCGCGCGTAGATGGGCAACCAGTAGGTCTGTGGATCGAACCTGTCCTGGGAAAATATTTTCCTTTTTCTTAACTGCATTTCGTTAAATTTGATTGAGTTCAAAGAAAATGATTAAAATTTTGGTTGAATTTTAATTTTAAATAAGTATTTGGTTAAAACGTTGTACATTGTTCTCTTTAAATTAGTTTTTGAAGTAGACTGTGTTCAATTTTTAATTTGTTAATATTGTTACACGAATTTTAATACATTTTTTATTACTTTTTTTAAGAAGTCATTTGAAGGATATTTCCGCTAAGCACTCCAATTCATGTTAGAAATAATCTTCCAGAAGATTAACTACTCTTGTTTTGTTTGTGAATAATTAGCTAAAACTACATAAACCATATATCGTTTATTATTTATTCACTGCTCGTAAAAATAAAAGGACATTCTTAAAAATAATTTGTTAAATCAATGTAATCGAAATTTATTTAGCAAAATTAAAAAAGTTGAAATAATAAAATTTCTCTAACGTTGGAAAATATGGAAAATACAAATTTTGTCTTCGACATTAAAAATGACATGAAAATTGAACATCCAAAGAGTTGAAATTTAAAAATTAAAAAAAAAAAAAACAGCTCTTAAATAGGGATATTATAGCTGATTAACAAAACTTCAGTGAGAAATACTTTGAACTTATTCCAAAAAACCTTTCAATTTCTCTAATTTAAAACAATTTTCAGGGATCATATTTTGCACACAGTTATTTTTCTATTTTAATTAATAGGAAGCAATGTGTGTCGTGAATCCTACAAAAGGAAATACTCTGTTCTTTATAACTTCCTTTTCAAAAGTTAAGCATGTATTCATCTAAAATCTTTTGTTTTCTCTTTGTAAATTTCAAAAATAAATAAGTAAATAAGAAAAATTTTTGAATTTTCAAGTTTATCTTTCAGCAAAACCTTCCCATGCTCACTAAATTTGAGAATCACTTGTTCTATTTCATGATTCCCCCCCCCCCCCCCACCTGGAAGTAAACATAGGTCATTTTATATAGGGTTTCTGGAATTTAGTAATACAAAAAAATAAGGAGAAAGCTGGAGGGGGTATTGCAATGGTGAAGACAAACAGTTTCCCTCTTTCTAGAAGAAAGGATAAAGGGTGAAACTGGTTTTCCTCACAATGGTCCCTGGTCCCTGTGGGGGCGAGGACTGATTAGCAGATGTAATGCAGGTGGAAACAAGATTTCTGTTTAATCTGATTGTATGTATCTTACCCCTTCCTCTTTAAAGCTTCAACTTCATCAACTGTCATACCAAAAATGAAGATGTTCTCTGCTCCCATTTCTTCTTTCATTTCGATATTAGCACCATCTAGTGTTCCAATAGTCAGAGCTCCATTTAACTACAAAAAATACAAGGAAACCATTCATGGCAATTAAAAAAGATTGCTCAGCCAGCTTCACTTTACACAAAATAGGCAATATTTTTGAAACTGCAAGTTTTGCTTGTAGTCCAATATATCTCACAGATTTACATTCTTTTGTACTGTCAGCAATGCTTAATCGGGTTACGGATAAAGGAATACCCCACTTATCAACGGCGGATCTAAGGGGGGGGGGGGGGGCGATGGGGCGATCGCCCCCCCCCCCCCCTTTGGGCTGATTCAAGTGGATACTACAACGACACTCCTAAGTGAGTTTTTACTCTTTGTGCCCCGGGACCAGCCATTTTTTTATGTTCTTGGAATCCCAGCCTAATAGCCCTTCAAGTTCTATGCTTTCCCCCTGTCCCTTTGTCCTTTAGTATTGCTGAGTTGCTAATCCTCGGATTAATGGGAAAGAGATTCCTTGCTCTTTTCTTCTACCCATCAAACTGGTGACAGCTAGCCAACCCTTAGCACGTGGTGTAAATTCCTGCAGCATTTATGCTAAAACCTGGAGCCTGAAAAATTTCATTGAACATTCATAATTACAGATGTTTATATAAATTGCACATACTCGTTGATGGTTTTTTTAGTACATATTTAGTATTACATTTTGAAAATTTTAGAAAATATATTACTAATAATTGCTATTATTTTGTAATTTAGACATATCAATTCAAATTTAGAAAATGTATTTACAAGCCTACATTTTTCTTGAGAAAGCTTGAAGGAAATCCTAACTCGGTTAAAACTTGGCTAAGAAGCAGAATGAGTGATGGTAGACTCACTGAATTAGCGTTATTGCATATCCATAAAGATTGGACGTTGAAAAAATTATAGACAGATTTGCGAAAGCAAAAAAACGTCAGCTTGTGTTCCTTTTATAAGGGCTTTGAATAAACGTATATGCATTGAAAAAATGTACTAGTAAAATTTTAAATATCACTACACTAGCATTTTTTTTTGTTGTTCCTGCTGTTTGAAAGAAAGGGGGGGGGGGGGGCGGAGGGACTGTTGAAAAGGAATGAAGAATCTCCTCCATCCATCCTTACATTGAACCCCGAGATTTCCAAAATCGCCCCCCCCCTTGAAGATTTTCTAGATCCGCCCTTGCCACTTATAAGAATAAAACATTCCGGAACTGAATATTTTCCCATGGATGCAATGTTAAAGATCCCCGTTTAATCGAATAATTTTCCCGGATATTCCAATAATACTGGTCTGCTTTTGAAATATTTTTGATAAAAAAATTGACTAAATTTCAAAAATAAATAAGTAAATAAGAAAAATTTTTGAATTTTCAAGTTTATCTTTCAGCAAAACCTTCCCATGCTCACTAAATTTGAGAATCACTTGTTCTATTTCATGATTCCCCCCCCCCCCCCACCTGGAAGTAAACATAGGTCATTTTATATAGGGTTTCTGGAATTTAGTAATACAAAAAAATAAGGAGAAAGCTGGAGGGGGTATTGCAATGGTGAAGACAAACAGTTTCCCTCTTTCTAGAAGAAAGGATAAAGGGTGAAACTGGTTTTCCTCACAATGGTCCCTGGTCCCTGTGGGGGCGAGGACTGATTAGCAGATGTAATGCAGGTGGAAACAAGATTTCTGTTTAATCTGATTCTGTAACTTTTCGTTTGAATTTAATTATTTTGTTTTTATTTATCTTATTTAAAAAAACTTTGAAACCCTAACATTAATAACTTCTTTTAATTAGATATACTGATTTATTATTACGTTTCGAGGCAATATTATCAGTTGTGTAACGTAAAGAAAATTTCCCCGCATAATCGAATACCCCGCTTAATGGAATAAAATATGTTGGAAAGGACGGTATTCCTTTAAGCGGGGCCGACAGTATGTATGATAACTGATAGTTAACTCTTGATGCATTAAAGTGCACGCTAAATTATGCATACTATATTGCGTATTCCAGTTAATTGCTAATTAATGAATGACAATATACCAAACAATACGAGAAATACTCCAAGATAGCCACTCAATCAAACAAAATGAAGAATTTTTCTAAATATTAAATTTATAGGACTAAGTTGGTGTAGTAACTTTTTTGGAATAGCATAATACATTCATTTCATATATCTGATAAGTTCCGATGTTTTACGCTTTAATTTTTTGAAGAAAGTGATATTCATGCTGAAATTTTAATTATACCATTAAATGTTGCAATAGTTTCATTATATGTACGGTAGGAAGTTGAGATAAACATATTAGAAATTTACCAAAACACACACAGAGAAATAATAAGAAGAAATAAATAAAAGAACACAAGCACTTTGAAACGATGTGAAAAATACTATTTTTTCCTTGTTGTTCTATAAAGCAAAAAGTTTTAACATTTACTACTAAATGCAAATAATGAAAAAATGTTTTATTAAACAATTTACATATTCCCTCCAACATATTTTAGTAAAAATCCAACCAATCAAAGACCTTAGGAAAAGAAAAATCCAGAAAGCAATATTAAATTAACTTTGAATTAGTAAACATTTTTTGACTGCAATAATTTTGTTTTCTCAGTTTAATGCAGGTACTGCTCTCGTTACTAGCTTTTTTTTCTAACCTGCAGATGACTCTCAAGTAAACGTTCAATCCCAACAATTTGGGATCTGAACGTGGCATATATGGTCAGAAACTACACCACTTGAATAGTATACATGTGGAAGTGTAGTGGCAGACGTCAAACGGTATAGAATATGAGGATTTTTAGGCAAAAGTGTAGTCTATATAGGAGAAAAATATATTTTCTACATATGCGCAATTTTTATTAATTCAATCATTTTCAAGCAATCATACTTAAGTTATTAGGCACCTAAAGATATTATTACGTATGGATTAAAAACTTTGACTTTAAAAGCATTCAAAATCAGACAACTAAAAGTTTTATTTAAACCTCGAATTGAGTACCTCAATCAAATTTAGGTCACACGTTAAAGCAAAAGGAATGTGGCAAAGTCCATGTTCCATGCTCATAATTCACATTCAGTTCTGTTCTGCTTTATAAAATGCAAATCAATCTGATCATGTTCGTGAATCGCGGGGCCTTGTATTGAAGCGTGGTGATTGTTTGAATCTTCAAATCTTGTTGACACACCAGATTTGCTCCAGCCTCTCCGAAATCACTGCAGGCCCGTAGCCAGAGGAGGGCCAGGTTGGGCAATTCCCGACATGGAAAATGTTTTGTCCATCCTAGCGTTATAATGTAATGGTAACACCTTATACCTTTACAGAAAGTAACAGCATTCAAGCATTTACAAAACGCAAAACTTCTTTATTTCTTTTCTAATCTACATTCTCTTGTTCACTGTTGCCACTCTTTTATAACAATGCTACATCCCTTTTCTTCTTCTTTTTTTTTTTAAACTTAAAATAAACTCACATTTATAAACAAAACTAATATTATACAATTATATACAGTATATATATCTATGTGAAAATGTAATCCTTGTGCCATGGAGGTTTCTTTTTATTTCGTATTGGTCGGGCTATGTTTGGTGACGTTGTGCATGTTGAGGCGTTTCTCTTTGGATGTTGATCTCCTACATGTTCATCTGTTGTTTCATCTTCCATGACTTTTGCAGTTTTTGAATCTTCATTGTTTGTACTACTGATATATTTTTTTACATGTGTTAAATTTCTACGGTAGGAAGTTCCACTTGGATCTTGAATTGTTACAGCATTTCCTTTTCTTCCTACAACAGTCATTGGTGTTGGTTTAAACGTAGTTGTCAATTTATTTTCTTTTATTTGCTTCATGAGTACTATATCACCTGGATTAATTGTATTTTCTCTAGATTTACGTTCCTGATCTGCGTATATTCTTCCTTTATCTTTAAGAATTTTATCTTTGTCTCTAATTTCTTCATCCATTAATTTCATATTATTTTCTTTTATGTCGGGCAATTTGCTTCTGATTTTTCTTCCGAACATCAAATCTCCAGGAGCAACACCGGTTGTAGAATGAGGCGTGATTCTGTATGCAAAAAGAAATTCTTGAAGTTCATTTCGCCAGTTCTTTCCTGTGGCATGCGCAATTCTCAGTCGTTTTAAGATTGATCGATTTTGTCTTTCAACCTGCTCATTTGCTTGGGGCCACAAAGGGGTTAAATGATGATGCTTGCAACCTCTATCATATAAGAATTTCTTGAAATTTTTATCAATAAATGTCCCACCGTTATCGGTCATCACATGTTTTGGTAAACCATACCTAGCAAACATGTCTGTCATCTGGTTGATTAAAACTTGTGAACTTAAGGATCTCGTAATTAAAATTTCAAAAAATCTACTATAATAATCAACAATAACAAGTAAATATTCTCCTGTTGGTAGAGGTCCTAAGTGATCCATCGAGATATATTCCCATGGCTCTGAAGGTAACTCTGTTCGTGTCATTGGCTCAGGTGGATCTGGAATAGCAACAAGTTGACATCCATGACAAGACCTAACAAATTTTTCAACGTGTTTGTCCATGTTATACCACCATACTTTGCTTCTTAGTAACCTTTTCATTGCTGTCATTCCCATATGACCTTCATGTGCCAATTCTAAACATTTTCTTTGAAAATCCACTGGACAAACAATTCTCGTGCCTCTTAATATGATTCCATCTATTTCACACAATTCATCTTTTATCAACTCATAATGTCTCTGGTCTTTATCCCAATTGTTTGTTCTTAAGCTGTTCTTTAATTTCTGCAGATGACCATCTTTGTTTGTAGCGCTTTTTATGTCTTCTAGCTTGAGCGCAACGGGGACGTTAACTTCAGCAATGCTACGAATATATTTCTGCTCTTCCTCGGATCGTTCTTCTTCTTTTACCGATTCCGAAATATCCAATCATCGTGATAATGGATCAGCAATGTTCGTTTTCCCAGGCTTGTAAATTATTTTATATGAGTAACTCATCATTCTTAACACCCATCTTTCAATTCTTGCACAGGATCTATGTCGAGGACCAAATATCGTTTGCAAAGCTTTATGGTCTGTAACCAACTCGAATTCTTTTCCAAAAGTATAAATATGAAAAGTTTCACAAGCCCAAACTAAAGCAAGAGCTTCCTTTTCTGTTTGAGAATATCTCTTCTCCACACTTCTTAGTGCTTTACTTGCATAGCGAATAATTCTCGGTCCTTCTTTTTGAAATTGAACTAACACTGCACCAAGTCCTACTGGGCTAGCATCGCAATAAATTCTTGTACGCGATTCTGGATTATAAAATCCTAAAGTTGGCGAGTTGGCGATTATTTTCTTCAATTTGTTAAAGGCTTCAGTTTGTTCGGCTTCCCAATTAAATGGTTCATCTTTTTTCGTTAGTTTTCTTAATGGCTCCGCAATTGTTGAAAGATTTGGAATAAACTTGGCAGAAAAATTTACTAACCCTAAAAAACTTCTTACTTCACTGACTGATTTTGGACATCGAAAGTTTTCAACTTCATTTTTATTTTTCACAGTTGGTTCAATACCATCTCCGCTAATGTGATGATTCAAAAATGTGATTTCTTTCAATCCAAATTTGCATTTTTCTTTATTTAATGATAGTCCTTTTTCTCTAACAACATTTAATACATTTTCTAAATTTTTATCGTGTTCTCTTTTATTCTTTCCATGAACAATTAAGTCATCCATATAAATACAAATTCCAGGGCAGTTTTGAAATGTTTGCGTCATAACTCGTTGATACATCTCTGGTCCGTAGTTTACTCCAAACATCAATCGTTTATAACGAAATAACCCTAAATGTGTACAGAATGTCGTGATGTTCCGAGAACTTTCTTTAAGTTCAATCTGATGATATGCCCATTTTATATCGAGTTTACTAAACATGTCACTACCATTTAGCTCATGTAAAACTTCATCAATTGTAGGTAATGGAAATCTTTCTCTTTCGATTGCTTGATTTGGAATTCTCATATCAACGCATAATCTCCACTTACCTTCTTTCTTAGGTGTAACAACAATGGGTGATACCCAAGGAGTGGGACCATCAACATTTTCAATTATGTCATGCTTCAATAAATCGTTTATCAGTTGTTTCACATGTGATCTTAAGTTGTATGGTAATCTTCTTACTGGTTGTGCAACACCTTTTACATCATCTTTAATCGGAGTTTTTAGTTGAAAGTTTTTTAATTTACCAATGCCTTCAAAAATATCCTTGAACTTTTCAACAGTATCTTCACAATTTAGTTCCTTCATTTCTGATGAAATGTTTAATTCGTTCACGTTGTACCCTAACTTCAGTACATTAAGTTTAATAGCAGTATCTTTTCCTAATAACGAGCTTCCTTCGCCTTCAAATACAAAGAATTCAGCATCTTCTAACCGTTTACCATGCATTACTTCTATGCTGGTTCTAAAAGCACCCAATACTTTTAACGGTTTCTTATCTCCGTACGAGTATATCTTCTTATCAACTAAATACGATTTGCATTTGATTTTAGAGGATTTTAATTTCTCCCATTCTTTTTTTCCAATGACATTACAACTAGCACCTGAATCAATAATCATAGGCATTTTAACATTTCCGACAAGGCATGTAATGAATTCACTTTTATTGTTAAAAGGCCTTTGAACTGAAAACACAAAGTCATTTTCATATTCATTATTACTAGAATTTAAATTTCTCACCACTTTTTCTCTTTCTTTTCTTTTGTTTGGCGCCTTACAAACTTTCGCAAAGTGTCCCAAAAATCCACAGTTCATGCATTTCTTGCCTTTGGCTGGACAATTAAATGATTTTGCAGTATGGCCTTCTTTACCACATTTCCAACAAACAAACTTCTTGTTCTAGCCAAAACCAGACGTTTTCTTTTTAACTGGCTTGATTTTTAATCTATTTAGATGCTCTTCTTGTGAGGAAATATTTTCGATAGCAGCCGACTCCAAACAGGACTGTTCATAAGAACGGCATAAAACTTCAGCTCTTTCTAAAGATAATGCACCTCCTTCATCAATTAATTTTACTCTCAGTTCTTTATACGGACATTTGACGACAATTTGATCTCTAATATGCCGATCAGTTTCACTTTTCACAAATCCACACAAGGAAGCTTGTTGGCGAAGTCTTATTATAAATGAATCCATACCTTCATGCTCCTTTGGCGACATATCTCTGAATTTTAAACTTTCGAACGCTTCATTTCCTGAAACCGCAAACTTCTTCGTTAACATAAATACGGCGGTCTTATATTCATCATCTGATACATTTCCAGCCTCTTCTAGTGCCGGTAATGCGTCAAAAATATCTTGAACATCTTCTCTAGCATAATGCAATAAACATGCTTTTTTACGATGTGCATTTGCGATACCTTTAGCATCAATAAACAGTTCAAATGAACGCAGCCATTTTGTCCATCGAATCGCTCTTGTGCCGCGATCGCCATAAGGGTTAAACTTTGGAATTTCTGCACCTACATTCATGTTTTAAATTACACTTCAAGTATCCCATCCTCGTCGCCAAAATATAATGTAATGGTAACACCTTATACCTTTACAGAAAGTAACAGCATTCAAGCATTTACAAAACGCAAAACTCCTTTATTTCTTTTCTAATCTACATTCTCTTGTTCACTGTTGCCACTCTTTTATAACAATGCTACAAGCGTGATTAATTGGACCTTAATAATCTATGGTATCTGTTTTTAACTTTTTAATTTGTTTAAACGCAAAGTCATATCGAAAAAATCTTGTTCCCAAGCACCTTTATCTCTTAATTCAAATTTTAGAAAAAATGAAAAACATGAACATTTTTCCTTTATTCAGCTCATTTTTTTTTTTTTCCGTTTTCAATCTAAACCAGGCACTAATGAAAGGATCACGGGCAGAGTCCAGTTTTTTACTGTAACATACCGATACATGTTTTATGCTTCAATATCTTACTTTGAATGATCGTTCACATTAAAATTATCTTTGAAAAATGTTCACTTTTTCATGTTATTTCATATATTTTATTAATTTACAAAAGACATTCTTAGAATAAGCTTTAAAAATTCAATTCTGCCTTTTGTAAGTTTTAACCAAGTATTTCTTTTAAGATCAAATAATTTCAATATTGAATTAAATTAGTATTAGTTTCATTAATTAATTGTTTAATTAATTAATTAATAAATGAAATAATTGCATTAAATAAATAAATTATTGATTTAAATTTTAAGAAAATGGCCAAAATGGAGCATAAATTCTAACATGTTAGAAAAAAATTGAAAAACTAGTCAGCCCCTCCTGTCCGAAAGTTTGCCCCCCCCCCTGCAGTCAGAGTCTGGCTACAAGCCTGAATCACTGCCATCAGTAATGTACCTGATGAGTGCTTTATATTGGTGAAAAAAATGGACATCGCCATTCAATACGTTTTTGTCAGTTGCTCCTTCAAAACCAACTCCCGTATGAATCCAGCTAAGTCGTCAGCATGATCATGTTACATTCCCGGTGGATGTACGGTTCGACCACGAATTTCTGACACTGGGACTCTTCTCTGCATGCTTTGGTTTTGAGTCTGCAACATGAACTTCCCCACGCTACTTCCACTTTAACGTGGGAACTGTATTCCAATAAGGCACACAATTTCAAACTAAAATATAACTTTTTCTCTGATTTCCAAAGGTCTTAATGTCGTGCTCTTTCGATAATGTCTTTTGGTGTCTAATAACTCAAATATGCTTGATTGAAACGATTAAATGAATATAAATTGTTTATTTGTGGAAAATACATTTTTTACTCCATAATGTAGTAAAATAGACAACATTTTTACCTAAAATATCTCGTAACTTCTATACTGTTTAACGTCTGCCGCTAGAATTCCGCATTTGTACAGTTCAGGTGGTGTAGTTTCAGTTCATATATACCATGTTCATATCCTCGATTGTTTGGAGAAATCGTTTACTTATCAGATTAATCACAGAAATTTCATTGGAAATGGCTTCCTTATTTAACTTCCCTTTTTCCTTAAAACATCTTTAAAGTTTAATTACATTTAAGTGCATAATATGCACATAACGTACACTTTTCTGAAACAAGAAACTATAAAAACTAAATAAAACTATTGGTTTCACTTTTGGCACGTTGTTTGATTGTCCTTTTACAAATCCAGTTTTTATGATGCAGTAATGATTTCACTTTAACAAAATATAAGGCTGAAATGAAAGCAAATTAGTTAATGCTATGCGAATTCTACAGTTGAACAGACTGGATGATGTCAGAGGTTGTCTCGTTAGTTCCTGTTTTTTTTTTTGTGTATAAGCTTTTTAAAAATCAATTGAAAACCAATAATTTGTTTTCCGAGTCTGGCGTTGAGGAGGTTTAAGCTGCATACAGACTGTCACTTATCGAAAACAAGAGAAGTTGAAATCTTACAAACTCTCGTCGCGTTTTATGCGCAGAAACCGACTACGCAGTTTACGCAAGCTCTTTTGCGTGTCTTGCGTTTTGATATGCATGCCCTCTTTAGAGTTTTGCAAGTGTCTTAACCATATTTAACTGCCAAAGTAGGAATATTTAATATAGATCGAAACTTATTTCCTATTCAGCATCAATAACACTTCCTTCTTTCGCTGAATTCCTTAAAGATAAACCTTAAATATCCCCCCGGCGGTTCGCATCGAGAGCAATGTATCATGTGGCAGAGAGGCGAATGTAAATGATCAGAACATTGCGAGCTGACTTCACACCAATCTAAAGGCCAGTCCTGCTTAGTCCACGGTCAAAGTGCCGAGTTCTTACGCAGTCAAGCTGTCAACATCTTCATTAACTATGTATATCGTATTAAAATATTGCGCTGTATATTTGCTTATAATTGGCTTGCGAAATGGGGAAATAGCCTTATGTCCATAACATTTTTGGTTATTTAGAACTGTTTTGTATAAACAGCACAAGACCTCACAATATTAAAAACATATTCTATAGAAGCTCAAAACTAGTGTAGAAGTTCGTATATTCTGCGGTTTTGCGTTAGTAATTCAGATACCAATATTAAACTTTTTTTTAGAAAAAAATTTAGTGTGTAAGATACAAAACGCTTGTTTCAAGATTTTAAATTTCTGAAATCCTATTGTAGTAAAACTATTTAATCATTTTGAGCTTAGAAATAAAATTTCACGTTAAATTAAAGCACAAATGAGCATTAAACTATCATTACGGCACAACATTAACATTCAACTAATCATTACTATCATTTTGAGCTTACCATAAACTTCATGTTTCCGGTTCCAGAAGCTTCTGTACCAGCAGTCGATATCTGTTCGCTCAAATCAGCAGCAGGGATAATTTTTTCTGCAAGAGTAACTCTGTAATTTTCCAGGAAAATAACTTTCAATTTCTCTCCAACTACGGGATCATTATTAACTACATTTCCAACGGCACATATCAATTTTATGATTTGCTTCGCCGTATGATATCCTGGAGCGGCCTATAAAAGAATGCAAAGTAAAAACGGAAATTGCTATAAAACCCGGTTTAGTAAAATATTCAAGCAAAGAGTTAATATTACGCTTCTCATCAGTAATTTATTATTATTATCAATATTGTTTTTAATTTTGAAGGAATGAACTATAAAACTCTCTTAACACATTAAAGGCGGGGGATCTTGATGAAAGTATGCTAGGTAACGCGGCGACCGCCCCGCCTCGTTTTTCGTCCTAGAGCGGGCGATATTTTGTGTAATCATAAAAAAAAAATTAGACTTAAAGAAGTTTATTTAAACTCTTAAAACTACAAGAAATATTTAAAAAGAACTAAACACTAATTACAAAACTGTTTTAAACTACATATTTATGAGAAAAATCTAGTGTACAAATACAAATGTAAAGTAGCACATGGATTGCGCAATGTGGTTGCAAACCGTACTAATACGACTCCCGCCTTTAAGCTACAGTCGAGATAAACTGTATTACTACGACTCCCACCTTTAAGCTACAGTCGAGATAAATCGTAGTACTACGACTCCCGCCCTTAAGCTACAGTCGAGATAAATCGTAGTACTACGACTCCCGCCTTTAAGCTACAGTCGAGATAAATCATAGTACTACGACACCCACCTTTAATGTGTTAAATAAGACAAAATATGAAAAACATTACTTTAGCACTATTTCAAATCATAAAATTGAAACTTTTCTCATACATACTTTTAACCGCTTCCTTTACAAATTTTTTTGAAAAAAAAAAAAAAAAAAATCGCAAAAATATCACATTTTTTAAATTTTATTATTAAACTAGCTGACGTGCCCGGCCTTGCACAGTTTACCCCGAATACTGCATAAATCTTTGGCGGAGAAAAGGAGAAATCACCGTGTCAGATATGCATCATTCTCTCCCAAAAAATGAAACATTTTATTTTAAACTCCCCATTTATGATAATCCATTCAAATAGACCCCCTCCCCCAACTTTTTCTAAAGAACGTCAACAATCTTCAAAAATTATCATTAGAACAAGGTTAGCAGTACCCCTAAAAATTCCGTCTGTTCAAAAGCAATAGTTCTAAAATAATAGGTCCTTGAAATTCCCATTTGAATAAGGAAAACAGTCTAAAAATTACCATTAAAATCAGGACATCATTCCTTAAAATTCATATTGGAATAGGAGTAACAGTTTCTAAATAACGTCAACATAATTTCTAAAACTCCGAATCAAATTAAGAACCATAATCTTCAAAAATTTCTATAAGCGTAAGTAGTGTTCGGCAACTACTCTTCAAAAAGTAGTTAACTACCAACTACTAACTACTCTAAACAAAACTAGTTGCAACTAGTAGTTAACTACTTTTATCTGAGACTAGTTGTAACTAGTAGTTAACTGTTCTCCAAAAGTAGTTAACTACTAGTAAACTACTTTTAAGTATAATTCATTTGAATTTCCATTTTTAAGTTTGTTCTTAAATATTTAATCCTAATAATCCAACTCAATATTATTTTTAATCGTGGTAGCCTTTCGTGCTACCGTGCCACAGGTCCGGGATTCGATTCCCGGGCTGGGCAGGGTTGACTCAGCCTTTAATCCCTGCAGTGGGGTCGATAGAATGAGGACCAAGCATGCTTGGGAACTAAACACTGGACTTTCGCGTCAGGCCGACCACTTGACCGGAACTTCTGCTTCTGCACCCCAGGGCCCTCGGTCTCGAAAAATGGGATGCAGGCCAGGGCCCCCAAAGTAGGCCAGGGCCCCAAAAAGGTCTGGAGCGCTACTGGATTTTAGTTTAGTATTATTTTTAATCATTAAAACAATTTTAAAGAAATTCCTGTAAAACATTCAAAGATTGAATATTCCCAAATAACACTGAACAGTTAATATATAAAGAGAATATGAATGAAGACAAAACATATTTCTCTAAATTTAAACTTTTAATTTAATATGTATTTGTTTAATAAAGTTAATAATTTATGTTTTGAAGAAATAACAATTTTTCAGCAATGGTTGTAAAACGAAGGGGTTTACCCTTAATATCAATTTAAAATTCTCCCTCTGCCCAAACCCCATTCATTAACAAAATATCTTTGTAACGCGCATGCTTTAGAATCTAGATTATATTCTTTCAAATTGTGTTGGTGATTTTTCTGTAAAAAAAATTAAAAAATATAGTATTTTTTTATTTGAATAAGATTTTCGGATTTTTTTTAAGCAAAATATGTATGCACCCACAAATACAGTAACAAATCCAGTTAATTATTTATGTCTTTAAAGAATTTTAAGGTATTTCGTTTGAAATAATTATTTATTACTGGTTCAAAATTAATCATTAATTAATTGTATTACATAGAAATTGTATGCTTAATAAACAGAGAACAACAAGGAACAGAGGAGAAAGCTTATATTTCTAGACTGAATTTGTTTTAATTTTTTGAGTGTATACAAATTTCTTGAATATATAAACAGAGATGGCAAACATCACTGTTAATTAATATAAAATGTTTATTACTGCTTAATCATTTTTACCATTTAGATGTTTCGTCAAGAATACCAGTTTTGATGCCTTATCTACCCCCAATCTGTTTGTTAATTTTGACTGCACTATTCCAAAGTAGAAAAAATCCTTTCCAAAAGTGCTGTTGATGCTTTTGCTGTAGTCAGCATGTCCAAGAACTCAATGTTCTCTGACAAAATGTCATTCTTTGACACCTTAACGAAGCTATTCCACCTTTCCTTAGAGGACCAGATGCAGTAAGGCTACCATATACGAAGTTAAAATTCTAATGAATTGCTTGAACCCAGAATATATTAAAATTTATAATGAAAAATATCTATATTTTAATAATTTGGAAGAAGCTGATATAAATAATTTTTTTTTAATCATTAAAATCAATATTTTGTCTAAAAAAAATCATAAAAATCAGTATTTTTTCTTTCTTTCTGTGTTTTATGGTATCCCAAACGCGTGAATGATACTGTAGTAGGGGTAAAGACTCCCCATAATGAAGATTTGGTCTTTAAATGAAACTTCACTGTGCATGTGCTGGGGCGGGCTCTATTTATTGATTATAGTAGAAAGCTTTTTTTAATTTGCATAAATACTGCAATTAATATTATGATTTTTTTTAATGAGTACTTTTTCATTATATAACATAATATAAAAAATACATTTGTGTGAGTAATATTCATAAGATAGAAAATTTTAATAATTTAATGTTTAAAAAATAGTTATTTTTTTCAAAAAATACATTTAAAAAAATATTCCCGAAAGTAGTTGGAACTTTGAAAATAGTTGTAACAAGTAGTTGCGAAAAAAGTAGTTTAACTAGTATTTAACTAGTTCAAAACAAAAGTAGTTACAACTAGTTAACTAGTAGTTGCCACGAGTAGTTAACTACTGCCGAACACTAAGCGTAAGTTAAACAATCCCTAAAAATCCCCATTATGATCAAGATATTAGTACTTAAAAATTGTTATTATATTTTATCGTACAGTTTTTATATAACATCAACAGTCCCATATAATCGAGTTTTGAATAACGCAACAGTCTCTAAAAATAAAATTTAAAATGAAGGCCAGAAGTTCCTCTGGAAATACCCCTTCGATTAAGGACAACAGATTTGGTAAGCCTCATTATATCATGAATGTTCTAAAAATCAAATTAAAGCAGCGATTTTATCGAATAAATAAATATTAAATCTTCAAAAAAAAAAGAAGAATGAAATTCAGATAAAGTAATTGAAAATCGTCTGCACTTAATAAAATAATCCACAAACTATGCATAAAAATGAATTGAATTTTTAGAATTTGATTCGCTAATAAAACGGCATTAATAAAGCTAAAACAGCACTTTTTCAATTGTCTGAAATGTGACATAATTCAATGACATAAATCTTATAAATGTGCAATCATTTCTTCGCCTTAAAATCAGCAAATTCATGTAATTGCTTAAAATTGGAATAAAAGAAACATATTCGAATTTTGGGAAAAACTCTTCGAGGTGCATGAGGACCTGTCTCAAGGTACCTGTAACAAAAGTTTCGTATTTCTGAACCCTTCCATCTCGCCAGGAGGCGAGCAACACACACAAACTTTTGGTTTTATTTATATAGACACAAGGAAACAAAACAAAACATGTAGGTTTTAAGTGGAATTTTCATTTTTTTACAGGTGAAAAAGCATTACCTTGCATTACATTTTAATGTTAGTTCACTATCACGAGTTATCTCAGGTACGTGGAAAAAAAGTTAAATATTGGTCTTTGTATGAGTTTTTGAAACAAGGGACAGCACAGCAAACCAACAAAACTTGGAAAACTTCCAATCAAAGGTGAATATTTCCTTTCATTTCCTCCAGGCTGAAGCCGACGTATACTATACAATAGGGAAAGCACGTGACCACTATGTTTTATCAGGGATGATAAAACAAATCATATCAACAAATTCTGCTTCGCCCAAGTTTTCTCGGGATAATAATTAACTGCAATATATACGAACCCGAGATAGCTCGGAATAATCAGGCAAGCGGTTAAATAAAAATTGAAATCTCATATTCATGAACTCTGAAAATTCGTGTATTTCATTTAAAAATATTCCAGTTAACAACAATCTACAACAACCATGCATCAATAAAGGAAGCTTCTAATTTATGAAACTTCTTAAAATCCTAAATGATAAGATTGGTTCATATTAGTGAATACAAATACAAATACAAAAGTGACGACCAGCAACAGGCTCAGGGCCCAGCTAGGCTGGTCCTAGTTAATTTAGCAGTCCCCAATGAACATCAAGAGCTTTCTTAGAAGTTTTTACCCCACTGCAATTAACAGTCGCTTCCGGTAAACTATTCCAACTGCCTACAACCCTATTGAAGTAGTAGTTTTTCCTAATTTCAAGATTAGCCTGAGATTTGAAAAGTTTAAAACAATCTCCGGTTCTACTTTCATCACATAGCTGTAGTCCATCAACATTTCCCGTTTTAATGAATTTAAACAACTGAATCATGTCCCCTTTGACTCTCCTTTGCTCAAGACTGTACATATTGAGCCTTTTAAGCCTAACCTCATAATCTAAGTCTGAAAGACCACTTACCAATCTTGTAGCCCTCCTTTGAATCCTTTCCAATAAGGTAATATCCTTTTTTAGGTACGGAGACCAAAACTGAACAGCATACTCCAAATGAGGTCTTACCAAACTTCTGTATAATGGCAATACAACTTCCCTAGACCTGTTCGAAATGGCCTTATTGATAAACCCAAGCATCCTGTTAGCTTTGTTACTTACTATGCTACACTGCTGACTGGACTTGAAGTCATGACTAATCAATACTCCTAGATCAACAACTGCTTCTGCTTTCCTAATGACAGAACCTTGTAAATAATAGGTTGCATGTTTATTCCCATGACCAAAATGAAGCACTTGACATTTCCCAATATTAAAAGACATACCCCACTTAATTGCCCACCTAGAAATTTGATTCAAATCCTCTTGAAACTGATCGACTTGTTCCTCCGTGTCCACAATTCCCATGATTTTGACATCATCAGCAAAAATATTGATGTTCCCAGAAATACTCTGAGTAATATCATTAATAAAAATAATAAATAATATTGGCCCTAGAACTGAACCTTGTGGTACCCCACTCAAAACATCAATCCACTGAGAATAATTGCCCTTCACTACTACTCTTTGCTTCCTCCCCGTCAGCCAATTTTTAACCCAAATTAAAGTTTTTCCACCAATACCAATATAAGCAAGTTTGCTAAGAAGAGCTTCATGCGGTACTTTATCAAACGCTTTCTGAAAGTCAATGTAAACAACATCTATGCACTTTTTATTATCTAATGCCATGGTAACCTTGTCATAGAAATGCAACAAATTAGTTGTACAGGACCTACCCTTTCTAAAACCATACTGAAAATCAGTCAACACTCCATTTGCCTCCAGGAAATTCACTATTTTGATTTTTATCAGAGTTTCAAAAATTTTACAAAGAACTGAAGTAAGACTCACAGGCCTATAATTTCCTGCCTTAGTTTTAGACCCTTTCTTGAAGAGCGGCGTTATGTTTGCCAGCTTCCAATCCACTGGCACAGTCCCCGAGTTATATGAAGATACGTTATATACGTTAACCAGTACAGTGTTACAACTTAACCCCTGCCCTCTCGCTCCCGTCAAAATCACGGGCTGGAGAGTTCAAAAGTAGCGCACCGAAACAATACAAAAAATCCACTCCTCAATCCCGATTTTTTTTTCTTTTCTTACATACTAGATGATAGTATCAAACTATTTATGGTATAATTAGAGTTTAAAAATTTTTTTAAATGTTTTTCTTGAAAAGAATAGGCGCTTCTGTTGTTGTTATCTTGAAAATTAGCCGAACGTTAAGGGGTTAAAGAAAATTTGATATCACATACAAATAGTTTTCAAAATTCAATGATAAAAATATATGCGTGGCTTACCTTGCCACCAATCATTATTGTCCTTGGTACGAAAGGTGCATTTGGATTTTTTTTTATTCTGTTATATAAGGTAATTATGTGCAAGCAATTCATCAATTGTCTTTTGTATTCATGAATTCTTTTCACTTGTATGTCAAACATTGATGCAGGATTGACATTCACACCAGTTTCTTTGGTTAAATAAGCAGCAACTTTCAGTTTATTTTCCTTAAAAATACAAAACAGTAATAAATATTCATACAATTCAAGCGGAGATTTTAAAAATACAAAAAAAAAAAAATCAAGACAAACCTGCTTAATTTTGTGAACAGTACGAATGAAAGACGCATCATTGACTAACTTCTTCAATTGTGCAAGCTCTTCAAGATGAGTTGTCCATTTATCACCGATTCGCTACAATAGCAATGAAATATTCATGAGCATACACTTCAATGACAAAGTACTTTAAAAGAACAGTAAAAGGTTGAAGCTTAATAGTTTATTATTGGTTGATAACACAAAATTTAGACTAGTGTTAATTTTAACTTTGCTTCCAAATGGCAAGGAATGACTTAAACATTTCTCAATCTGCATTATTAAATCAGTATTACTCGGTGTATACCCAAACCCTAAACAATCCTTTATGCATTCAAAGTTGTGTCCAGTGCAATAAATATTGAACGAACAAAAAAATTCAATATTTTCAATAATTTAAGAATTCACTAATTTTTACTCCATTTTCAATGAAGTTATAAAAGTTCAATGAAGAAATGTTTAAGTAATTTCTTAACCATATGGAATGTTGTCTCATGCTAAACAATGGGCAATACAGAAACATACAATGAGTGATCAACGATTTAATCCGATAACTTTTCTCTGAATCTCTATGGAGATATATGCAAGACTTTTAGTGTAAGAATACTATTTTAGAGATGTTTTGAATAACAGCGATATTTCAAAGAGCCTACAAAAAAAAAAAAATATATCTAAATTAAAACTACAACATTAAATGAGGGAAATTGTGTTCACTCGAATTGCCTACATCAAAATATTATTACCAAGCTCAAATTTTTAATTCATTAGTAGGACATTAAAAGCTCGAAGACTTGCTAAATAGTATATATACTTCATTTTGAACAAACCTCTGCGATGGCATCTGCTAAACTTGGATTACACAATAGCAGCCAACGACGAGGTGTAATGCCATTGGTCTTATTCTGGAACCTTTCAGGATACATTTCAAAAAAATCACGGAAACTGGAAAGAAAATTTTGGATTATTTTCAATATTAAAATAAAAAGCTACATTAATAAAACTTGTACTTACATATCTTTCTTAATAATCTCCGAGTGAATCGCAGCTACACCATTGACAGCATGAGAGCCTACGATGGCCAAATGCGCCATATTAATTCGCTTTTCTCCATACTCTTCCACTAAAGACATCCTTCGCAATCTGTCAACATCCCCGGGCCATCTTTTAGATATTTTCTGTAAACATAAAAAATAATCACATGCTTGTATCCAAGTACTTGAGAATGTGGACTGAATATGCTACAATGGTAATTAATTGCTCAAAGCGACCATTCTCTGGCGATGTATAAATAAAAATGTTTATCTCAAATTGACACTTACATCAAGGAATCTGGCATTAATTTCATACATGATCTGGAGATGCCTGGGAAGAATATTTTCCAGCAGGCTAACAGGCCATCTTTCAAGAGCTTCTGGCAAAACAGTGTGATTCGTATAAGCACAAGTTCGCGTAGTGATATCCCAAGCCTATAAAAAAAAAAGACAACACAGCATTATTATAGACAAATTTAAAATGTTCAATTAAAATTACCGTATATTTTCGTGTATAAGCCGAGAATTTTTGGAACGTTTTTGAAAGCTAAATCGTGGGGGTCGGCTTATACACGAGTCCGATCAACTAAAAAAAATTCGGTCTATATATCGCGAAATATCGACTAATATAGAGTTCTAATTATGCAATTTATGTCTCCTACATTAAGGAAATACAGTAAAACCTCCTTTAAGGGACACCTCTAATTAAGGACACTTTTCTGGTCCCAGTCCCTTAATAGGGACCACAATGTATTTACCTCTGAATAAGGGACACTCTATTTAAGGGACATTCACAGAGAAAAATTTCTAAAATTGAAGTTATATAGATAAGAAAAATTTACTGGAAATTGGAGGGTTTTTTCAGTATTTAACCTTAGATGGTAATACATGTTTATTATTAAAAAGTTGAACCAAGTTAATAAACTATACTTGTATGCATCAATTTATGAACCTCCGATGAAGGGACACCTCTATTTAAGGGACAAAATTTCCAGTCCTCTTAGTGTCCCTTATTCAGAGGTTTTACTGTAATTAGCATAAAATAAGTAGAGTTTTAAAAGAATATACATATATTTTACAGCAGGATTTTGTGAAATCATCGCTAAAACAAAATGGCGAAATTTGCTCCCGACTATAATAATTTACTCGCGACTATCTGCGTATGCCTTTTTATTCCCGCTCATCCTTCTAATGTAAATGCAGAAAATAACTGAATTAAAACAGTAAAAAAAGGTATAAACGCAGGGCCAAAATGAATGAATAGGGGAAAATGCGATCTCTCGCTCAGCGCTCGCCTCAGATAGGGTTGCCAGAGATCAATCTGTCGCCATTGGCGCCTAGCTTCTAACTTTCACTCACTTTCTTGGCGAAATTTTCGCTCCTTTTGGCGATTCACTATGAACTGTAAATTTTTTTCCTTCTATTTTTTATCTCGGCTTATATACGAGTTTTGATTTTTTGGAACATTTTTGAAGGAATAATGCACTTTCGGCTTATACACGGATCGGCTTATATTCGGAAATATACGGTAGTTATCTTTAAGTTTAGAAAATATTTTTTGAAACTGAACATAACTATTCACGTTATAAATATTCAAATTTGGTATGAAAGCGTGAATTATGTATATATATATAGAGAGAGAGAGAGAGAGAGATTATAATTTGTTGTTAGTCTTCTTTTTGCCTTCGTAATAAAACCTTGATTCAAATATACGAGTTCTTACTTCTTCACACCACAAAAATAAGAAAAAAAATATATTTTTTAAATACTCGATAAGTCGTCTAAAATCTAAAGTGACTGGCCATGGCACGATAGAGTAACACGGAACCTTCTTCGACTAATTAAAATTTCAGACGTCAATAAAAGTTTTAAATAGTCTAATTAAAGCTTTTTAAAAATTATATCCCATGAACTTAGTTTTTGTTTCTTTGGATTTTATTTTCAGCAGTTCATACATCTAGCTCTGTTGTTACACGATCAATATGTTCCTGAAAAATACGTGAAAAAATTCATGTAAAAGAAAGACGTATTTAACGAAGAAAAGATTGGTTCCAGACCAAACAAATCAGAAAAAATAATTTTAAAAACACATTTGTAAAGATTCGTTTTAATCTTATAATTTTTTTTCGACAAAATATGCATGTTACTGTAAGGAAAATGAAAATATAATGGGAAAAATATATATGTATACACATATATAGCGTTTTACACTTTTATTTTTTTTTTAATTTCACTTTTACTTCCTGGCGATCAACGGAGCAGAAGTTTGTGCATAACAAATTTCAGTATATGAAAATATTTGTTGTTACTACTAGAATTAAGGCAAAAAACAGAAATTGGAATGCATCACTCGTGTTAAATTAAAAAAACTTTCAAATTTTTATTTTGAATTCTTGCAACAAAAGTTCGTGCAAAGAATTATACTGATGTCAAATTGTTGGTTACTCGTATTTGTTTATTTAAATAAATTAGAAATAAAAATCATTCTAATACTGCTCTTCAGTCAGATAAAATTTCGTGGTTAGGCTTAAGAGGGCCTTCCAAGAGTATGAGGGAAGTGTGTCAACCTCAAGTGATTGACATTTCAACTACCAATGAAATGTACGATAGCTCATGGACGAAGGGTCTACTGTCCCCCACATTTGACCTGTCACTTCAGGCAGACAGACCCCCTGCTGCCAGCGTAATCAGCTCTACTTACACAACGTTGCTCCTTTTCCGGTTCCAAGAATTCTCTGTGACTGAGAGTTGAAACGAAAAGAAAAAATATTGTTACCCTTCTTCCATTCTCTCGAATTGTTTGTAAATTGCATATTTAGTGCTTTAAAAATGAAAATGTAAACGATACTTTTAAAACGAAAGTTTGTCTTTCTGAGAACTTGCTTCTAGACCTAATTTAGTACAAATTAATAAATCAAAATTTGCGATAAATTGCTTGATTTTCAGAAATTTTTTTTAAAAAAAAATTAGCGAAAACTTGCTGAATGCTGTTCTCAGTTATTGTTACATAAAGAGCGCTAATTCGTCTCTTGTCTAAAGCTTAATTTAAGAGCAGAAATTTTTGCGTTAGTATGATTAAAATCAAGGCCGTATCCAGAGGGGGAGGGGGGGGGGGCGTTGCCCCCCCCCCCCGAAATCCCGAAAATTTTCGCAATGTAGCACATATTCCTCCCTGAAACTTTCCTCAACACTAGTGTTTCAAAGTCAGCCCCCCCCCCCATCCCCCCGGAAAAAAAATTCAGGCTACGGCCTTGATTAAAATTAAATGAATAAATAAAAAAAGAGCAACGAGATTTTGCTCGAAACAGGAGTAGCAAATGAAGATTTGTTAAGCTCCACTACTTTATTTTATTTTATTTTTTCTAAAACTAAATGTGAATGATTGCATTTCTTCCTTTATTTTATACAATTTATCTAGTTATTTTGCATTTTATTTTATTTATTTATATATACTTCTTCAATTGTGTATTGCTAATTATTGCATATTGAATACTTGATCAATGTGATCAGACCACCACATTTATTTTATTTCTTTCCTTTGTATTTCTGTTATTTTAAATAAAATTCCCGAATCATTTTTCAAATAAAACATCCTGGGTTTCTTTTTTCGAATGGTATATCCAGCGCAGTTTTTCTTTTTCTCTGACAAAAAAAAAAAACGTTTTCAATGATTCTTTACTTTTTGTTCAGTTCCACTTTGTTGGCACTTCAATATGTAGTCAAGTAATATATGTTTATATAAGCGTGCGCAGAGCTTTAGCAATGGGGGGGGGGGGGCGGCTACTGTGCTAAAGAGAGTACCAAAATACACCCATAAGATGGGGGTCCCAAATGCATCGCCAAGGAAACTTATGACCAATTAAACGCAAAGAAGCATATCAATTGAATACAAACGCGAAAGAGCTTGCCAGTTTTGTAATTAGCGTTCATTTTTATTTGCTAATGGGGGTACAATGGTATCTCTAATGCCCCGTACGCACACCTATGTGTATTTACGTATGTATTTTGATGATATATTAGCTGTTGTAAAATATATATTACTCAGCAAAATTAAATCACGAACTTGAAACTGGAAATGTGCATAACATACTTTCGCTGTTGCAAAAGTATGTGGCAATTACTAATTCACCAAAAAAAAAAAGAAAGAAGAAGAAGAAGGAAGGGACGAAAGGAAAAAAAAGAATTTAAAAAAAAGAAAAAAAAGCAAATGGTTGACAATGACAGTTTTGAAGCCGTGGCCCTTTTTTTCGAGTGCATTTATTTATTACTTTTTTTCTTCGTTATGTACGAAATATTAAATATTTACTGAAATATTAAATATTTACTGAAATATTAAAGTTTAAATGACTTTTAAATTTTTGCCGTAATACACTGAATAAACGAAAGCGATAAATATTGTATTTGCCATTAAAAACTATTCAGAGCAGTGAATGGAGCTGGAGTGGGCTTTAAATTATAACATAAGAATCGGAGGAGAGCTGTAGCATATCAACTCGAAAAAATAAATTAACATAAATAATAAAAATAATAATAATAATAATAACTCGGCTCCCAGTTCCCTGCGCGAAAGGTATTCAAAACTTTCAAAATGGCAGCCTGACTACTGGAACGGCGATATGCCTCGGAACCGGAAGTCCCAATTTCTTATCCTGGCAATGCAAACGTTGCTTCGATAAGCGAGCTGAGGGTGGTTGCTGTGATAATTTCGATTTAATACTTATCGAGAAGTCAGATGATAGTTTTCCTGTCTTTCTCCTATGACTGAATGCACAAAAACACCATTAGAAGCCCTCGCAGGGCAACAGCTTTTTACCAAGACCTATTGAATCGAGATAAAATTTGTTTGGTTGTCGGTTGATGTCAGGACTGCCAATTTTAAAACTGCAAATACGAAACAGACGGGGCACACCGACAAGGGGGGTATCCAGAATCCGACCGTTTTGAAAGTATTCGGAATCTAATACGTACACGAAAGAGCAGGAGCAGTGGAGCAAAGAGATTTTTCTTGAAACTAGAGCCGGAGCAAGAAAATTTGTTTTGCTGCACTGCTCCGATTTTTTTAAAAACGTTTTAAATTTTGTAGAAAAAATGAACTTTAAAAAAAGACACAAATAATGTAATTTATCCAAAATATTCGGGTCACGGAGCGGAGCTGGAGCATGTATTTGGAAGTTGGAGTGGAGCAATTCAAAAACGTGGCTGCTCCAGATCCCTGCGTATTAGTACTTTTAAGCTACCAATTTGTGATATTTTTATAGGTTATGTTTTTAATCATGAATATGGTTTAGGAATTACTCATTCTAAATTCAATTACCAAAATCAAACAACTGTGAACAAATGTTAGGACGTTGGCGCTGTTCTTTTCTTTTTTTTTTGGGTGATTCTTCATATGCGGACTTACAGATGCAAATGTTTACTTTTAGTAAATGAAAGCACAGTACTATAGCATATTACGTATGTGACTGGACTGGAACAATATACCATACACTAAAGAAGTAATGTACTACACAAAATCGCAACTCCTTTTTCCAAGACTGTAATTTACGTACAAGAGAATGAGTGCAAAATATATCGGAAACAGGTTTCGGAACACGTAGGTATGAAAAATGATCTACCAAATTTATTTGAAAAACTCTTCCTACGTGGAAGTGCATGTCTAACAGTTGCTCATTTGTAAATAGTGTATAAGAAATTGCAGGCATAAATTTTTAGATTGCGTTGTTAATGCAACGCAATCTAAAAAATTATATAGTTCGTACATAAATATAATATTGCGAATAATATATATTTTCGCAAAATTATATATTTCGTACTACGAAATATATAATTTTGAAATGATTTTTTCTCATCTCTCTTTTTCTTTGTTCTTGTTTAGGATTTTCCATAACAGTAGCTATTCGTTGCTTTCTGTGGTTCATGACATAGCACAAGTTTTTAAAAAAGGCATTTATGAATATAAAACTTGCATCTTTGTGCGTTAAAATGTCATTTTCAATAAGTGCTTATGAATGAAATAAATAAAACTTGAGACATGCGCGCTAAATTATGTGGGATAAGCACTAGCTGATTTGAACAAGGTGTTTGCCGAACCCAAATAACTTAATACAGTCGAGCCTTGCTATAGCGAATCCGGGATATAACAATCCCCCGGTAGTAACAAACCTTCCGAATGGTCCCAACTGAAACCCTATGTCATTAATGCATTTTCAAATGTTTATAACGATCACCAAACGTTAGAAAATCAGCTGTAGTGATCTAAAATTACGATTTGTCTCAGCAACATTCTTTGCCATTTGTGCACTAGTCTCGTCAAACACCATGTTTTACAATGGTGTATATAAAATCCAAAAGTTTACAGCCAACAATGACCTTTTCTTTTCATACTATAGATAAATAATAAGGTAAATTTAAAAAATTTGTTTACCTATTATAAAAACCCTATTTAAAGTTAGTATTTTACTCCTCTACCCTGATTATTGTTAGGTTACGCTAATTGAGATCGTAAATCATGTTCCCCTTGCTTGTTAGTACTTTCGATTCCACGGGAGGGGTGGCTAAAAGGATTTTTGAGCTTTTTTTTGGAAATATTTTCAAACTTTGGGCAGATTTTTTTGTCTTTAAAAATGCTCGTATTATTTCAAACGTAGGTTCAAAAGAAAAATGGAAATTGGTATTTTTAAAATTTTGGTAGCATGCTTTGAAAATATTTTATAGAGCGAAACGTCTAACAGTACCACGTATTTTTCCAAAATTCATTTTTTAACGATTTTTCAAAAATATGTTAAAAAAGTAAAAAACTACAAGACCGAGATATAGGCTTGATAAATACTCAAAAAAATTCCGGACTAGAAAACTTCAAAGAAACTTTCTAAAACTTAGTCCAACTTTTCCCGTTTCATTCTCCCGAATTGCTTGTAAATTGTATATTTAGTACTTTAAAAATTAAAATGTAAACAATACTTTTAAAACGAAGGTTTGTCTTTCTGGGAACTTGCTTCTAGACCTAATTTAGTATAAATTGATCAATCAAAATTTGCGATAAATTGCTTGAGAACGGAACGTAGCTGGAGTGGAATTGAAACTATAACATGAGTCGTCTAGATTCAAAACCAGATACATCCACTTTCTTTCGATTTAAACTTTTTTAAACTTTCTAATAGTTTAAAGTAATCTTCATATGGTGCTAATTTTTTAAGTTTCTAAAGCAGCTACATCATGCTAAAAAGTGTGTTTGAAACGTAACGGCTAGTTACAAAACCAGATTCCCCCCCCCCCCCCCTTGACCATGCTCGTCAGCACATTTTTCCCTCCAAATATCTTCCAAGGAAAAACTATTTTTGTGCTATATCAAAATGCTCTTATCTAGAAATTCGAATTTCTTTGATATTAGTTTTTCGCCCGCCGTGAAATATTTCATTTTTTGGATGTAGCTGGTTTTGAAACTAGACGACTCACATAAAAATTGGAGGGGAGCTGTAGCGTAGAAACTCAAAAAAAATAAATTAATACTAATACTAATAATAATAATGAGTCTGCTCCAGTTTCTTGCTCAAAAGATATTCAAAACTTTCAAAATGGTAGCCCGACTCCTGGGCCGCCGATTGCCTCGGATTCGGAACCAGCACTCCCAATTTCTTATCGCAGCAATGCATCGCTTTGATAAGCGAGCTGAGGTAATCGTTGTGACAATTTCTATCTAATATCGAGTAGTCAGATGAGAGTTTTCCTGGTTTCCTCCTATTATTGAATGCACAAGTGCACCATTAGAAACCTTCCCAAGACAGTTTTTTACTAAGACCCGTTGCATCGGTATAAAATTTGTATGGTTGCCGGTTGAGGTTGGGGCTGCCAATTTTAAAAACTGCAAATTCGGAACAGACGGGGAACATCGACAGGGGGGGTATCCAGAGTCCGACCAATTTGAAAGTATTCGGAACCTGATCCGTGCACAAAAAACCCGGTTATCCACCATGCCGATTTTGATTTTTAAAATTTAATTAATTAGTATATTTGAAAAATATAAAAGTAAATTTAAAACTTCATTTGATACGACAAAGAGGTTCGCCATTTCCTTTCCGATTTTAGAAGGGGTTCGCAAGGAAAAAAGATTGGGAACACCTGATTTAGATCAAATGCAGAAATTTTGCATGAGAGACATATATATATATTTAATGACGTGATTTCGCATAAATAAAGTTAATGTAAACAATAATGAAAAGAAATAAGTAGTCTACATTTATTCTAGATAACTAAAGAATAAAACAATCCTAATAGAATCAAAAATTGCACACACGAGCTTCAGAGATACAAGGAACCCGTTTTTCAATGCAAAGAAGTAAGCTTATGGACGAAAAACAACCAAACCGCTTTTATTCTTTAGTTAATGATAAGATATTATTTCATTTTAGTGACACAGATAACATTGTATAACCAGGAATGGGCAACCTTTGGCAAGTTGCGGGATAAATTTAGAAGGTTGAAGAAGTCGCGGGCCATAGATAAGCGTGACCTGTGTGTGTGTGGGGGGGGGGGGGGGGGGGGTGGGGGAGAGAAAAAATATTACGGCTTGTTTTATTTCTTTTATTGTAGTATTGTACACTAACTAAATTATAATGATAAAGTTACAGGCACCATAATAATATCGTACTGACTTGGGATTAGATATTTTATTTACTTACAATTAGCAGAAATTAATGAGAAGCTTGTGATCTTGAGCACGAGAAACAACAGAAACGATGTTGGGATCAATTCCATAACACACAAGTGCAGAGTATTTTTAAAATTGTCATCTGCAAGCATTGTTAGAGACTTCGATTTATTAGTCAGCTTATTATTAGTTATCTTAAGTCAATTAGAAAAAGTGTAAATATGTTTGACTGGCCGGATCCAAACCTAGGGCGGGGGAAACTTTTATGTAGAGTTCATCATTCCCTTATTCTTTCAGTAAAAAAAAAAAAAAAACGAATCATCCCCCCCCCCCCCCCAGTTTTATTAATTGCATACCTAAGTGCTTGTAAGAAACGGGGGAAGAGGGAGTAGAGTGAAGGCCATTTTCCCTTTTGACTGTTTTTGAAGAAAAGGTTATAGCTTTGTGGAGAAGAAAATAAATCAATAAACTACAAATGAATTTTTCTCCACATAAAACAATCTCATTTGATTTACTAATTGAAGAATACTGTTTTTTAAGCTTTTAATTTTTTTAAATGTTTTTTCCAACGGAAAAAATATAAATAAAGATAAAATCATGAAAAATGTTGTTTTGCACCTTGTGAATGGAATTTTGTCTCAGTAAGAATAATACAAGTCATACCTTCTAATCAAGTATTAGAAAGGCAGACTTGTCAAAATTTCCCTTTCGATAATTCTTAACAAATAATTTGAAAAATCTAAAGCAAGATTTATATTGCTTCAATTAAAATTAGATGTTAAAATATCTTCTATTTCTATTCTAATATTTAGTTTAGTCATGTGAAGAAAATAATTTTCGTGATTCAGGAAAAAAAAAAACATATGGTTTGTTTTCTAAACAATGTCCCATACTTTTCGCCACTCCCCAGTGAAGTGTACTGTACAGTGGAACCTCGCTATTCGTACACAATTCGTTCCAGGAGGCAGTTCGAATAGCGAATTATTTTTTCACATAAGATACAGTGTAAATTGGATTAATCCGTTCCAGACCCACAGATGGTTGCTTATTTAAACCTACGAAAATCAATTGTACAGTACTGTACATGAAATTATAGATAAATTAAAATTTAACTGCACTTTGCTTGTACTGAGGTGAGCTGATGGCATATGTGAAATGTTGAGATGAGGAAATGAAAGGGTTGGAAGAGGAGTCCCTTCTATAAAAACATCAGGTAACCTGCCTTCAGGTGTTTTCTCTCTTTCTGCTGTCTTTTCTTTTTGCACTAGAGGAATCTTGGGTTTCTTTCCCTAAAAACCTGTCCAATGTTGTCGGCCTTTGACGATTGTTCAGAATTTTTCTAAAATGGCCAATAACATTGTCGTTGAGCAAGGCATCCCAACATTGCCGTTGACCAGCAATGTTGGGATGCTTTCTCGAGGAGTAACACAACTCTTTGAATTTCTGCAAAGGAAATGCTTTTCTTACAACTTTCCTCCTCTGAAGAAGAAAGTTCTTTAACCACATCCTCTTGATGCCCCCCTTATAAAGCTAAAATTGTCAGTAAAATCTCAAAAAGTGTTAAAATTTTTAAAAAATCCAAAACGCCAAACAAATTACTTCTAGACGAGTTCAAAATGAGCATAATTTCTCGAATTTTTTCTTAAAAAAAGACAAACTGGCAACCCAGCTGGTCCCTGGTGCCGTACGAATCGCGGGACAAGGACGAATGGCGAGGTTCCACTGTATATGTTCTACGCCATAACATCTTTCCGATAAAGTTTATTTCAAGTAAATCTGTTTGTTAGATCAGGATTTGTATACGATTGAAAATTTCCCGTAAGCACTGTCAGTTTTTTTCTGAGCTGTATGAAATTCGGCGTTGATAAAAAATATTTCACACCGAGAGCTCCTTCCAGTACGCTTGTTCAAAGGAACTTGGATCTTATGCTTAGAATTTGCATACTTGTGCTTCATTTTTTCCCGAAGGCACTAATGTTCAGCATTTTTGAACTGTTCAAAATTGAACGAAAAATTGTTCAAATAAAAAAGTAAAATATGGAAATGAGATGTCCTCGCTAAGATCTTTCGAATGCAGGAAAAAAAATCTTTCGAATCGAAAAATTCCTTCAAAAGTTATTGGGGGGGGGGGGGGGAGAAACAGACCAGCAGACACAATTTCCCCATCTCAAACTTTCACTTTTTTTTATTTTTCAATGTATATTTATTTACTTAACTTGTTTATGATTTTTTCCTATTTTTAACGATATTCTTGTGATGTGATACATTAGCCTTCTTTACGTTGTTTTTTTTTTTTAACTTTTACGGAAAAGTAGGATAAAAAGAAGTAAGAGATATGGAAAGGTGGAAAAATCTTGTGAAAGAAAAAGTTAATAGATATTACGAATGGCAAAAAAAAATCATTAGGAAAAGGGAAAAAAAAGAAAGCAAGGAGGTTTTTAGTAACCCCCCCCCCCCCCCCCCCCATCAGTGGACCTTTATCTGTAATTTTGTTTTTCAAAATTCCAGCTTCACCGGAAGATGTTGATGGATTTAATCAATATTTATTTTTTTTTTTTTTTGGTTCCAAAACACAAGATATTGAAACATTACATTCAGAAAGAGGCCAATTTAAAATTTCGAAAATACATTCATTTTCTCAAAAATCTCTTTATAATTTACGAAAACATATAAAGTTTATCATTCCTTGATTCCATCAGTAAAAAACAAAAAATCTTCCCCTAATTTAATTCATGAAAAATATTTTTATAGTTCTTTGGGAACAGGAATTTGCCCCTATAAAGGATTTCATATAAGTCATCATAGCTTCTCCAAATCAAACATTGGAAAAAGCAGACTTGTCTGAATTTTCTTCCCTTTCGAAAAAAACATGTGGTATGTCTTCTGTGTCTTCTAAACCCAGCCCGTCTGAAGAGGGGGGGGGGGACCACACTTTCCCCATTGTCCGAATCCGAAACAGCAACGCTCCCGGAAGTGACAGTCATTAAGCTAATCGACCTCGTAAATCATGCCCCCTCGCATTGAAAGCCGTGGGAGGCGTGGCTAAGAGAAATTTCAAGCTTTTTTTGGAAATATTTTCAAACTTTGGAAGAGTTTTTTTGTCTTTAAAAATGCTTGTATTATTTCAAACAAAGGTTCAAAAGAAAGCTGGAAATGTTTTGCTGGTCTTACTGTTTTCCAAATTTTGGTAACATGCTTTGAAAATATTTTATAGAGCAAAACGTCTAACAGTACCACGTTTTTCTCAAAATTCATTTTTTAACGATTTTTTAAAAATACAGTAAGTGATATTGAAAAAAAGTAAAAACTAAAAGACCGAGATATAGGCTTGAAAAATACTCAAAAAAAATCCAGACTCGAAAACTTCAAAGGAACTTTCTAAAACATAGTCCAACTTTTCCCGTAGGTTAACATTGGTTTCGAAGATTTGAAACTCTAAAACGTTAGGATTCTCTGTAAGGTAAAAATTGTCTAGAGCTCTTCGGAAGGCGGTTTTTTTTTTAATATTGATTTATAAATAATTCTGTGAAAATCAACTATATCTATAATAACATCTTGAAAATAAAAGTAGCATCACCTTTTCTAAAGTAAAGAACTACTGTAAGTCTTTGAAGGCATGCAACCGTACATGGGTGTACGCTCGCAAAAAACAGTTATTAATTGCCACAAAGTTTATATATCAATGATGTGAGCTCCAAATTAAGCTCTGATCCGTAGCTAACCAGTCTACGCCATCGCGAAGACACTCCGGGAAGCCCTTTTGATCGGACCGTGAATATTTACGGCCTGAGTATTTTTTTATTTTTATTTGTGCGTATGAAAGTTTGCTTTCAGTGAAGTTATTAATTTTTAGAAACTATGAGTTATTTTAACAATCATTCACAAAGAACACATATTTTCATCTTTATAATATTAAACAATATTTTCGCGGTAAACTGTATATTTTAATCAACTTTACAAGTCTATCTTTCTTCAAATACACAGATATTCGAGCTTTTTCGAAAAAAGCAGTTGCTAATGGTTAAGATTAACTTTGAGAGATATCTCAAAAGGATTTTGTACCCGACTTCAGTTTTTCTGAGGACGACGATAGCTATTCGATTAAAACTTACCTTGTCCCATGTGACACCTTCAACATCAACAAGTATCCGCATAAGTTCTGGAATTGCTAGGGCAGGATGAGTATCATTTAACTGAATAGCAACCTGAAATACGAGACAACAAACGTTGTGATTAAGTATTCTTTTAAGCCAACCTTAATATAGAAAAAATTGGATATTGGATGTATAGATAACTCATTTCACGGAAGACTTTCAATAGAATATAAATGTTTTCACATTTATAAAAATGTAACAGCAAAGAAATATTGTTTGCACATCATAACATTTGAATATTGCATTCATAAACAAACGTTCAAAAATCGGGATTTCGTGAAAGCTATTGAAACATTTAACTATTTAGTGAAAAAAATGCTAAACAAATGTTTAGTAACATAACTAATTAAAACTATGAACGTTTTACAGAAAATGTGTTCTTTTCAACGCTTTGATAACAGAAAAGGGGTAAAATATGTACTTCGTTAAACTTCATACTTAAATGCAAACTCAAGCATCCCCCCCCCCCCCGGGTTTATATGTTTTATTGATTTATTCAGAACATGATCTGACCGGATGAAGTTTTCAGTAATTTAGGCAGTATGCTGCGCTGTGCGTACATAACTACTTAAGACTTTGGAGTAGACTTAACTACGTGTATTGGGGAGGTTACAAAGACTCCTTCCAAAAAATCTCATATGTAGTATTGCACATCGGGAAAATTGTATTTGGAGATATTTTTACAGTATATCTGATTTCTGATTAAATAACAAGCTGTAATTTCCTATTTCAATAATAATGAAAAGATTTAGTAGAATTTGGCATTGAGACATTCATTATAAGTTTTTCATAAAAGATTATTACAATTTTATTTCATGCGAAGTATTCCACCAAAACAAACTAGGATGTAGTATATGATATGAATCGCTAATTGGAGAAAAGAAACATTACCCAAGAAGATAATTTCACAGGAATGACAAAAGACTATTGTCCCAAGATTTCACAGAGTGCTAAATATCAGAGTACTAATTTCCAAGTTGGTCGAGCGGCAATATTTTCTTGCTTATCTCTTTAGCACTATGATCGTGTGTCAAACAATTTAATGCACAAATAATATCTCATTTTTGGAAAGATATGTAATACGCCAACGCGTGGAGCGTCCTTCAAAATTAAGTCAACTTTCAGTTTTTTCTACTAAAATCCCTAAAAAGTAATGCACGATATACGAATAAAAATAATAAAAACATGAGCAATCTAAAATTCATTCTTACTTTATCAGGGAAGGCATCGAAGCTTGTTCGGACTGCATCTCTGCTTCCGAATTTGGATGACTTATAACGTCTGATGATATCTTGAAGTGTTGCTGCTACCATAAAGTATTCTTGTTTAAGCCTCAACTCTTTACCTTCAAAGAACTAAAATTTACATTTAGAATCACTCCACAATTTCATTATATGTTCATATTTAAGTGATGTAAAACAATGATTACAAACAGCTTTTTCTGATAAAATGTTACCTTTGCTAATTATCACTGTAAGTAAATATACACAGGCGCAAAAACAAGTCTTTTTAACATAAACTTCCCTTTAAAAAATATCATTATCTGTACTATAAACCCCATGCTTTACCTTTTACACTAGGAATTACTATTCATTTTTGCGGCCAATAAGTTTCCATTATTTCAATCACCTGAATTGAAATTAACCCACAGATAGCCCCCTTCGATTGATAGGTACTTATTTTATTTTCTGCTATTTAATACATGCCGAGTTACATTGGGCAATCGAGTACAAAGGAATATGACAATTTTAAACTATTGCGACCAATTCTTTTGTGCGACAAAAAGAGAAACGATGAGCTCATTCCATTGTTCAGAAGGGTAGATGAATAATTTATTGACTTGTTTAACTGTGTGTCTCTTAGTACATGTCACTATTTGCAAGCATTTTGCATTTCTGTTAGGAAACATACATTTCACTAAAATATTAAAATAATTAGAGGCCGTTTTGAGTAAATGAAAAGTAAAATGCAAGGTTATCCTTTTTGTTTGAATATGAATTCCTGTGATTGAAATATAGTAGCGATCATCTTTAATACTATTTTTAAATGCGCTTTAAAAGAAATACTCAGACATATGTAACTAATTGCATGCAACAATATTGTTTTCTTCAATAGACCCAAGTATATTAAATTTCCAGTAATGCGGTTTTCTTGCTTTTTTTTTCTTTTTTCAAGACTATTTATTTATTCATTTATTTTCAAATTAAACTTTATTTAGTATTATATTAGTTACTTTCTAAAAAGAACAAATGCTGATCATTTTGTAAATGTCAAACAGGTCTCATAGCCATTAATGTACATCGTTTAGTCCACTAAGGCAATGGCCGGCAAACCACAGCTCGCGAACCACGTGTGGTCTACATGAATAGCATGAGGCTCAAAAGAATATATGAATACATTATTTACATCTAAAGTATGTATAGTAATGTACTAATTCTGTATTAAATTATCTTTAAAAATGTATACTAAACTATAAAAATTTCTCTTAAAATAAAATTTCCCGACGCATTTACTGGTGAAGTACTTCTAAAGTTTGTAAACCACTGTGCATTAAAGGGACTACCAATAATACCAAAGAACCCTGTAGTTGCCAACGAACTTAGAATAATTTCTACACACATTGCAGGAAAAAAACTTTTTTTCATTAGACTATTTGTGGAACTGAAGCATACCAAAATTTAGTTACTTATTTTGCTTAAACCAAAACACAAAAATTTCTTCTAGCACTGTTTTTTTCTTCTATCCTAATTTTAAATGCAATACGTTTTCTTCATGAAATTGTTTAAATAATTATATTACATATTGTCGCTTTAATTTCAAGCCAATTCTATCTATAAAAATACTCAAAAAATTCAAGTGCGCTGTCTCCAAACCGTGCAATCTCACCAGGTTTTACCCTATATATGTTACAAAAAAGTATGTATTTATTTACTCTATGTTGTCATTTACTCTTTCCCGACCCCATGTACTAGCTACTGCTGTGCTTTTAATAAGAACCTATATGCTATGTACAGCTATCACCACAGATCCTATGTATTTGTGTGTGTATTCAAGCACATGTGAGGATTTAAAGCACAAGGGTGTTGTACGAGCCAATATGCAAATTTCGCCGCCTGGCGCTTCAAGTTCCTGGCAAATTTCGCCTTTTCACCGCTGAACGTCCGACTTCTAATCGCGGCTCTACCCACATGGCTTTCAATTGCCTCATGTTACATTCCGTCCCAGGACTTTCAAATTAAGTCTAATAATTAACAAGTTAAATGTTCAAATTAGGTTTTAATGTTTCAATTTTTCTGTATTGGAATTGTAGTTATGTTGTTCAAATATATATATTTTCTAAAGTCTTAACTCAGTCATTTAGCAAACATATTCGCATCAACATAAAATCTGGAGGCACCGGGCGAGATGATGGAATCTACAGGTGGAATCATCGTTTAAAGAACTCACAGATAAGTAAACATTCTTCTTTACTAGTTTGGCGTTGGTTGCTTCTAAATTTATTTCAAAATGAGTCAACAGAAAATTGCCAAGCAGGTCTGCAAACGTTCGAAGGAAGCTCTAGAAAGAATTAACGAGATCCTTGATGTCAAAGGTCAAGAATTTAATAAACTTGATTTGACTAACAAACTCGAGAGATTAGAAACGATTTTTTTGGAGTTTGACAAAGCCGAGTTGGAATTACCGGAAAAACTTTCGGAAATAGCTGAATTTGAAAAATCTTACTACGCAACCAAGGTCAGGCTTCAAAAGGCTCTTGAAAAACTTTCTGTAAATGTGGATCATGTTCAAAACGATAGCTCTGACGTTATCAACAATTTAGTAAACAACAGCTTTAAGCTGCCGAAACTAAATATGCAACCATTCACTGGTAAATATCAAGACTGGCCCTCCTTTAAAGATTTGTACCTTTCGTTGGTTCACAATAATAGTAGAATTTCAAATATTCAAAAATTTCAGTATCTCAAGGGGCTTTGATACACGGAACCAGCGGCAATCATTAAGCATATTCCCATCACTGAAAATGGTTACACTGAAGCGTGGGAGAAGCTGTTAGTCCGTTATGACAATAAAAAAACAAATAGTTTCTTCTGTGATTAAAACATTCCTAGATCAACCAGAAATTGAGGAGGCTAATTGTGTAAACTTGCGAAATATTGCAGATACTTCTGACGAAGTAATGAGGGGGTTGAAATCAGTTGACATTCAAGCAATAACAAAAGACGTATGGTTAATTTATATTTTATTGCAAAAAGTAGACGCAAAAACCCGGGAAGAATGGGCTAAACATACCGCCAAAGAAGAATTTCCAAGCTTTGAAAGGTTTATCGAGTTTTTGAATAATAAATGCGTATCGCTGGAACTATGTAATTCAAGTGAATGCAGTGTGGGCGGAAATATTTCAAAAAATGATAGAACGGGTTACGTTAACGCCGTTAAGTGTGTAAAATGTAAAGATAATTCTCACTATCTGTTTAAATGTCCAGAATTCAAAAAATTGAGTATCAAGGAACGTAAACAATTTGTGTACAAGTTCAAATTGTGTCCCAATTGCTTATCCAACAAACACTCTGGCATTCAGTCATGCAATTCTACTTATTCATGTCATTTTTGCAAACGCAAACATCACTCGCTTTTACACGATCATAATGATCAGAAGTATCATCCCTCAAATACCTTGCATTCAAAAGCTTGTTTGGGTCAAAACTCGTCACATTCAAACACTAGCTACCAGCAAGGCGATAGTTCATTATAAAAAGCAGAAAAGGAAATATCAGTGAATGCTGTGAGAAACGAATTTGCGTTATTACCTACCGCAAGCGTTTATGTAAAAGATTCGACAGGGCAGCTTCGAATAGTTAGAGTTCTGTGCGATTCAGGAAGTATGACATCGTTAATATCTAATGCATGTGTAAATGATTTGGGATTAAGGCTCGACCGATGCATCGGCCCCGATTGTTCAACAAAATTGCCATCGGCCATCGGCATCGGCAGCCGATGTCAACTTTATAAAAACATCGGCCCATCGGCCTTAAAAAACATCTAAAAGCCGATGCAAGGCCGATGTTTTTCGCAGGGACAACTTTCTAGAAAACATTCTCTGTCTGTAACTTACTTTTTCCTCCATAGCTAAATTTCTATTTCCAGACAATAACAGGCAGCACATCAGTTTAAACAAAAAGCACAAAAATAATGTCATTCTACAAAGTGTATTTGATAAAATATTCGGAAAAATAATTTAATTGATCGCTGCCTGAAAACCTTCATTATTGAAATTATTTCTCTTTGAACAGAATGCTAGCGAAATAGAATATGTTAAAGGGGAAATACGTGTAAAACGGCGTATTAAGAGCAATTTTTATGATTTTTTTAACGTATAAAGAATAAATATATTTTATAGAGATTTTGAGGTTATTTTATAGATAGATTGAGGAACATTTACTGAAATTTTTAAACATTTTTCTTGAAAAATCCGGGAGATATCGGCGGCTGCACACTGTAAGTCACTACACGGGTCGGCAGTTAGCGTACATCCTGGAGGGCACAATTTTTATCTGAAATCAATATTTTTTAAATCAACTTTTTTTTATTAGTGTCTCTTCTAGTTGAACTAAAATCATCACAAAAAAAACCCCGAAAATTTTTAGAATGGGAAAATTAAATACGATTTTTAACCGTTTTTTTTTTTTTTTTTTTTTGTTCTTTTCTTACAACAAAAAATAAATAAAAATAAAGAGATGTTTATAATTATAGTTCAACTAAAGCGTGTATATATAAAGAAAATGTGTGCTAAATTTGATATGGATTGATCAAAAATTTTGCGAGCTAGAGTGTACGCAAATTCGAAAAAGTAGTTTCGAGAAAAACGCGTTTGAAGAGAAGAGTGGTTGAAGGTAAATTTAAGGCAGTAATGAATCAATTTTTTTATACTTATAGATACTAATAGTACTTATAGAAATTTCTATCCAAGGTCTCAGTTGTTAAAAAAAATAAAAGGAAATCTGCTTACGTTCTCTAATACCCTTCAGGTCATTCATGAGGGACTACCTGCTCAACTGCTCCAAAAGGAGCGCTCGCTCAAATGCTTATAACTTTTAAACGACTTGGAATTTTGCTTTGAAATTTTCAGGGTATATTATTGAATAGTTGTAGAATCGATTTATGAAGAAAAAAAATTAATTTTTTGAGACTTTTACTCGTATTTCCCCCCTTAAAGTAAAAGTAATAGAGGCGTCTTATGAGTGCTATTTCGCTATTTGTTATTCGCACTAGGTTAGTTGCCTCATTTTGTCCGTTTTTCGCTCAATAATGACTTAGTGCATTAGATTTCATTGTGCAATAACCTTATACCATCTGCTTTTAGTTTGTCCTGTTTCTTATTATTCCGAAATTGTAAACAGTACAAAGTCAACTCAATGAAAGTACGATAATAATTTTACCCACTTAAACGTTTTTCTCTTAGCCGTTTTTTTTTCTCCCTCTTCCATGCCACGTGTTACAGTTTTTTTGCAATTGTGCAGCAACCTCGTTGCATCTGCTTTTAGTGTGCGGTTATTCTCATTATTTTATTTTTAGTTTACAACATAGAAAAAAAATGATCAAAAATAAGAAACGATTTTCCAGTATGAATGTTTATTGATCGAAATTTTATGTGTCAAGGTTCGACTTGCAATTTTCGAAAATTGAATTCTCAAAATGCGAGTTCGCGCGACAGGATTTAATAATATCTTTTAAAAAATGCTAGCATTTCTTTATTTTCAAAGGTTGATCAATGCATATTTTTTTCAAAATAAATCTTAATTTTTTATACGATAGTTATTTTAATTTTTCCCCGCGTAAACTTCGTTTTTTAAATACACACACACACATATATATATATATATTTGCTTCGATGCCACGTGTTACAACAGTTGACAGTTTTTCTGCTATTGTACAACAATTTCGCTGCATCTGCTTTCAGTTTCGAATATTTCTTGTTCTTTTATTATTAGTTTACAACATAGAACATATTGATAAAAAATATGAATCAATTCTTCAGTATAAATGTTTATTGATCAAAATTTTATGTGGTTCAAGTTCGACTTGCAATTTTCAAAAACGTAATTCTTAAAAAACGAGTTCGCGAGACAGGGTGGAATAATATCTTAATAAAAATGCTACAATTTCTTGATTTTCAAAAATTGACAACGTATATATATATATATATATATATATATAGATTTTTTTTTTTTTTTTTTCAAAATATATCTTAATTTTTATAATTGATCACGTGTTTTTTCAGAAGATTATTTGTCTACAGAAAACTGCTGGTGCTCAAAATATTTTTCACGTTACAAAATATTGGTTTATTTCGGTGACCTTACATTGTGCTCATAAAAATATAAAGAATATGTCGGGTATTTTAGTGTAATTTTCAACTCACAAGAAAAAAAGCTAATAAGATTGGTTCTTAAGACGGCCCCTTCATTCATTGGTAATGACAAAAAAATCTCACGTCTGTTCTTGAAGTAATATTCAATATTTCTTGGTTATTAACATTGGGGGGGGGGGGGATGTTACTGCGAGCGAAACTTTTTAATATTTTATTTTTTATTTTATGTGTAAAAAGAGCTATTTTTAGTTAAAATATTTTTTATAATAAAAAATAAAATCGTTCCCGCTTTTCTTTCAAAAACGGGGGAAAAAATTAAGAAAAAAATCCGAGGGGTGTTGACAATTTTGTTCGATACAAACCCACATTATTTGTTAGCCTGTATTATAACATCTACATTCCTGCCCATGAAAACAAAAATAAGAAAATAAAGGCAGCTGCACTTGTCATTTGCAGCGCAGGTGCTACAAAGAAAAAAATGTTGGAGGAAAGGGAAGGAGACCCGATCCGATCCAATAGTAGTTGACTTCTTTTGAAAGGATAAGAAAAAATAATTAAAAATCCTCTGATATAGCTATTTTTTTACCACCAAATAGTTTAATTTCTTTACTAGAATCGCGAGTGATTCTTTTAGTTTTAATTATTATGTAAACTTCCTCCAAACAGTAACAGTTTTATGGTGCTTGAATAATGCATTTATGTTTTCATAAACATTAAAATAAATAAATGATTTATATGACATTGTTGATAATCATAATGGTTAAAAGCGAATTTTTTCCATCGGCCATCGGCATCGGCCATCGGCCGATGGAAGAGGAAAATAATCGGCAATCGGCCATCGGCCGACCTCGGAACAATCGGCCAACAATCGGCATCGGCCCATCGGCCAAAAAATGCCATCGGTCGAGCCCTATTTGGGATTAAAAAGGAAAAATGCTCGTTTCCCGATTACCGGTCTTGCAGACTCCAAAATAGGCATGACTAAGGGGCAAATAAAAATTGATCTGATTTCTCGATTTAACCCCGAGGTTAAGTTAACAGTAAATGCCTTAATTTTAGATAAATTAACTGCACCACTCCCTGCGGAACCCATACAAAAGGGACAAATTTCACATTTAACCAACGTACAAATAGCGGATGAAAATTTCGGGGTTCCGAGTAAAGTGGACATGATTTTGGGTGCAGATCATTTTTTCTCAATCTTGCTTACTAGTCGGATAAGCTGTGACGAAAGTAAAATAATTGCTCAGAATTCAATATTCGGGTTTCTCGTGTCCGGAAAACTTTCATACAAATCTTCAAAATCTAAAGCGACATCTAGTTTACATATTTATGAATTAAATATAGATAGTGAGCTTAGAAAATTTTGGGAAGTAGAAGAAATATTAACCGCGAAAAATAAAACTCTTTCATCGGAAGAAGAATTTGTGGGAACTCATTTTCAGGAAAATTATTCAACAAATTCGGCTGGACGCTTTGTAGTGAAGTTGCCTTTTTATAAATCAAAAATTACTTTGGGTGATTCGAGACCCGCGGCAATTTCACGCCTTCTCGCGATTTAACGGAAATTCAAGTCTGATCCAGAATTCGAAAAACAATATAAAGAATTTATGCTGGAATATGAAAATTTAGGTTATATGGAACCAGTAGTTGAAACTTCCGCTAATCTCCTTGAAAATGAACAGTTCTTTTTGCCTCATCATACTGTTATCAAGGCATCCAGTACAACAACCAAATTGCGTGTAGTTTTCGATGCGCCCTGTAGAACTACTACTGGAATTTCGCTGAATTCAATTTTGGAAGTGGGTCCCAAATTACAACGTGATATTTTTGAGATTTTATTGAATTTCAGATTTCCAAAAATAGTATTTACAGCGGATATTGAGAAAATGTACCGGCAAGTCTTGGTATCCGATGAGGACCGACCATATCAGCAAATTGTTTGGCGATATAGTGCCAATGATAAAATAAGTACTTGCAGATTAAAAACTGTAACTTACGGTCTGGCTTCAGCCTCTTTTCTGGCAACCAGATGTATAAAGCAAATTGCACTTGATACCCAGGATAGTAATATATCGCGTATAATTACAAGAAGACGTATACATGGACGATATTCTGTCGGGGTCATGTAATGTTTCAGACGCAATTGCGACCTGTAAAGAAATCGCGTCGATTTTGCACTCTCATGGTTTCAATCTAAGGGAGTGGAATTCAAACTCCCCAGAATTACTAGCTGAATTTCGTGAACAGTGTTCAAGGGATGCTAATTTGGAAATTAATCCTGAAACAGATGCAGGTTCTAAAGTATTGGGTTTGTTTTGGAATTCATCTAGCGATACATTTAAATTCAAGGTTGCGTTAGCATTAAAGCCACCCTATACTAAAAGACGAATTCTTCAAGAATCGGCCCGCATTTTTGATCCTTTGGGATTGCTTGACCCGTGTATCATTATGATAAAATTTTTTTATCAAAAGCTGTGGCTCATCAAGGGGGATTGGGACTCTCCGATTCCACCACAACTAGTACACGAATGGATGAAATTTCAAAAATCATTTAATGAAATAGATCAAATCACTATTCCTAGATGTGTAATTATAGATTCCAAGAGGGATATTGAATTACATGGATTCGCTGATGCATCCTCATTAGCTTATGCGGCTGTGATCTATAGCCGTCAAAAGGTTAACGAATCTATAAAAGTTTCTCTAGTCGTTTCTAAAACAAAGGTTGCCCCAATTAAGCAAGTCTCCATTCCGAGATTGGAATTATGTGCAGCTCACTTATTGTCCAAGTTATTTCAAAATGTGCTGAACACTTTGCAGAATTTCAACATTCGCATTTTCGCCTGGACAGATTCGAGGGTAGTTTTATCTTGGCTATCTGCCCATCCACGCAAGTGGAAAACTTTTGTCGCTAACAGAACTTCTCAAATAATCGAGGTGGTTCCCTCCAGTCATTGGAATCATGTGTCGTCGAAAGACAACCCTGCAGATATTGCCTCCCGTGGTATTGACCCAAAATGTCTCATAAAATGCAGTTTGTGGTGGTATGGTCCACAGTGGTTAACTTTAGATAAAATGCATTGGCCAAAGGCTGAACCAAATTTGTCTGAGAGTGTTGAGGCCGTTAAAATTGAAGAAAGAAATGATCCTGTATTTGCTTTTCATAACCGTTCAGAAAATCGGTTATTTACACATTTATTCGAACATTATTCCTCATTGTCTAAAATAATTCGTATTTTGGCATATTGCCGAAGATTTATTAGGCTCTGTAGAAAAAAAACGGAGCTTCCAATGAATGCTTCAATTGGTTCGCTTAGATACGCAGAAGTGAGAGCGGCTGAGGAAATGATCATTCATTGGGTACAAGATATACATTTTTCTGAAGACAAGCAATGTATTGAGGATCAAAAGATTCTAAAAAAGCATAGTCCCTTTACGTTCACTTCTCCCATTTATAGATGAAAACGGTCTCTTACGGGTGGGAGGACGCTTACAGAATTCTGAATTGCCTATGAATCACAAGCATCCACTAATTCTTCCTGCTCAACCAAATTTAGTGAATTACTAGTTAAAGAGAAACACGCTACATATTTGCATGCTGGTCCTACAATGTTATTTCATATCATAAGGCAATCTTATTGGATAATCGGAGGAAAAAGATTAATCAATAGATGTATTAATCATTGTATAAAATGTCGCAGATTTAGGACTGGTACTGCGACTTCACAGCTTATGGGCAATTTACCTAAGCCCAGAGTGACTTTAGAGCGACCCTTTATTCAGTGTGGCATAGATTACGCGGGACCCATCTCCATAAAATTTAACAAAGGACGTGGTGCCAAAACTACAAAAGGATATATAACTCTATTTGTGTGTTTATCCACAAAAGCCATACATATTGAAGTAGTTAGTGATTTAACTGCTGACGCTTTCATTGCTGCTTTACGTCGCTTCAGTGCTCGTCGTGGCACACCTCGTCACATTTACAGTGACAATGCCACAAATTTTCAAGGAGCTCATCGTAAACTTGATGAGTTGCAGCGGACTTGGATTACAGTCCCTAACTCCACTTCAGTCATGAACTATTTGTCTCAGTCTTCAATTGAGTGGCACTTCATTTCTCCTGCTGCTCCTCATTTTGGAGGGATCTGGGAGGCAGGAATACGATCCGTAAAGTTCCACCTTAAGAGAGTTCTAGGGGAAGTGGCTCTCACTTTCGAAGAGCTAACGACACTAGTCACCCAAATAGAGGCGTTATTAAATTCTCGTCCTATTACATGTGTAGATGTCAATGATATAGCTTCTATTGATGCCTTGACTCCCTCGCATTTCCTTACAGGTGATGTAATCAGTTCAGTTCCAGATGCGGCGACCCTCTCCGAGCAGAATTGGAAAGGAAAATGGGAACTCCATCAGAATATAAGACGGGGCTTTTGGAAAAGATGGTCAAGAGAATACCTGTCATCACTGCAAAGTCGGCAGAAATGGACATCACCACTTCAGAACATAAGAGTGAATGACTTAGTGCTCCTGAAGGAAAATTCACCGCCCGGCACGTGGCCCTTAAGTCGTGTAATTGAAGTTCACTCTGGTGAAGATAACTTAGTTCGAGTGGTGACTGTGAAGACAGCGAAAGGAACTCTCAAGAGACCAACATGCAAAATTTCACCCCTTCCTATGTATTAGGACTAAAGTCCTAATAGGGTGGGAGTTATGTACGCGCCAATATGCAAATTTCGCCGCCTGGCGGAATTGCCACATAAAGAACTCTCAGTAAACGGGCAGTACTACTGCTACTTCCACCTTTTCAGCGCTGGACGTCCGACTTCTAATCGCGGCTCTACCCACATGGCTTTCAATTGCCTCATGTAACATTCCGTCCCAGGACTTTCAAATTAAGTCTAATAATTAACAAGTTAAGTGTTCAAATTAGGTTTTAATGTTTCAATGTTTCTGTATTGGAATTGTAGTTATGTTGTTTAAATATATATATTTTCTAAAGTCTTAACTCAGTCATTTAGCAAACATATTCGCATCAACAGGTGTAAATAACAAAATTGAAAATTCGGAGACAACTAGTGCAAAAGATATGGAAAACTCCTATTTAGTAGGTAGAAAGAGATGATAGTGGGAATCCTAAAGAGGCTGCTATCTAGCGTAATGTAGGAAAAAAATTACGCGAATCTCTTAATTTTCAAGAGAATAGCAACAAAATTTCCTATTTTTTTATTCAAGAAAATCATTTTTAAAAACAATTCTCCAGTTACACTATAAATAACTGTCACCTAGCATGGGACACAAGATAAATAATTTTCCAGGAAAAAAGAATGGATTGTTCTTAAGTTATTGGGGACATATTTTTCAATGCTCCGCCCGTGATATTGACGGAAACGAGAGGGGTAAAGGTTCCTTCCTGTAAAATATAACTGGAATTTTGCATTAATTTTACTCTAAATATTTCTTTTGTCACATATCCCATTGCATGGTATTATTGCTAGTTAAAACTTCATACATTAACTCACATTGTCATTCGGATACAAAACCCTTGAGATATTTTCTGCGTAATTTCTGTCCAGTACTGCTTGGATATAATCACCATCATTGACTGAAATCAGAAATAAAAATCAGCTGTGATAACAGCTATAAATAAAACTTTGTTAACACTAGAACTGCAGAAGCGGTTATTTTGACGATTTGGAAACTTTCAGTTTGCTCCAAGTTTTTACTAATTATAGTATCACTTTCAGTTGCTTTAACTCTTCCTACAATATAGTCAGTAGAAAAAGTCAATGCAACTGAAAGATTTACTAAAAATTAAAGACAATTTGGTGCAAACTGAAAGTTTCGAAATGGTCAAAAACCACTTCGTAGGTTCTAGTCTTAAAGAGCAAAGCTAAATGAAAATTTGTTTTCATATACATACTTTCAACATGCATGGAATTTTTTTCACTCCTAATTACCTATTTTTTTACCAATACTCTTATTCAAAGAAGCTAACAATAAGTTATATGATTTAAAAAACCACTTTAAGTGGTTTGAATTATTTACTTATTCTTTTAATAAACATTTACTTGCATGCATACACAATTTAAGTGATTTAAGGATTTTTGAAAACAAATTCGAAGACTGTTTAAACTTTGTAAATTTGTTTTTAAAATGCATAGCGGTTTGTATTATTCTATGATTGGAAAAAAACAGATGCTTTTAAGATATTTAGAAACGTGACAGGTAAATATTTCGCTTGACCATAAAAATGAGGGTAAAGGTCAAAATTAATACATTTGCACTAGTACATACTGAAAAACTGCTCATTAAATTATTTTAATTTGGAAATTTAAAAATAAGATCGTATTTACAAAACATTTTCTGAAAGAAGGAGTACTTACAGAACCTTAAATTGAAACTATTCGGAGATTTTGCTGACCACAACCGCATTGTGTTCACGATATTGTTCCTAAAACCAGGTATGGGATTGTCGTAAGGAATAGCGAATACAATCTATAAGAAAAATTAACATTCGATTGTAGTGAAATCATAACAAACAAGAAATATTAAAATAGAACTGAAAATGAAATTACCTGCGTGTCAACCCATTTGCAACCTTTATCAGTCTGTTCAACACGACCATACAAATTCACAGGTAGGGTATACTCGGGTCTGGCCTTCTCCCATGGATTTCCAAATCTTAGCCAGTCATCTGGTTCCTCAACCTAAACGTTGGGGGGGGGGGGGAGGATATGTTTATTACCTCAAAATGTATTTGTAGGTGATACAGTGTATTATACACGTGACGCACAAAATAAACAAAAGAGTTTTCCTATAAGTTTTCCTTTAGCCTGAATAAACTGAGACTTTTTCTGTAGCCTTGCTGTCAGTGCAAAGGCACAGACGGCAAGGCTAGAGAAACTTTGTCACAAAATATAGTTTTACTGTGGTTTTCTACCAAAATGCAATTTTAGTCTACCGCAAAACATTATGAACCGAAAATTAAGTACCGTGAATCGTGTGATAATGCTATTGAATGCTGATACTAGACAATGATTCTACACATCATTAAGAGGTAGTATGCTACTGAAATTGCTATATGAATGGATATGACATTGTACAAAGGAATAAAAATATCACGAGATATTCGAAACGTAGAAAACGAAACAGCATGAAGAAAATTGCACTGAAACGTGTGGAGAATGTCAAGAAGGAACTATTAGGTTCATCAAATGTAAGCCTGTAACTTATTTTTGCGTTAAAATAAAATTTCATTACGTTTCTATTGAAGCTAAAATTAGTTGGTAAACAATGGTTTGGTCTTGGAAAAAAATGCACTTTTCGAAACATGAAAAAAATACGATCCAAATCATGCTTGTTTCCGGGTCAGTCATGTTAATGACTAAAAAAATACTGAAAATTCCTATTTCTGCTAAGCTTCGAGGAATTCTACATCATTCAAAATTCCTTTTTAAATCCAGGAATCCTTACTTTCAACATGCATATTGCAAATGCTACTTACTACCAGGCTTGGAGTCGATTACAAAGAAACGTAATCGATTACGATTACGATTACAAAGGGAGAAATTGAGAGATTATGATTACGATTACGATTGTAATCCTTTGCCAAAAAGTAATTACGATTACGGCAGCGATTACAGTCGTTGAAAAATGTAATCGATTACGATTATGACATCCGATTACGATTTTGATTACGATTAGATTAGCATAAAATTATCCGATTTTATGCATACAACTCTCATTTTCACAAAAGTGTCATAAATCAAAAAGTTATGATTTTTAATTAAATTTTTGATTTTATAAGAGATAACTGAAATGATGATGAATGCAATTATAATGAAACAATTTCAACATCACAGTTCGGCAATTATGACGTCGTTGCAGAAATGAAAAATTTGCATTATATATATATATGTATAATCAGGAAAGGCACATGCAGTATTTTTCGAATATTTAAAACTCATGTGAGGAATAACTACATTGATCGTATTTTGTATATAAGCAAAGACGATGCACTAAATGTATATATAATGCATAAGTGATTTACCTGGTTCATTGTTATTTTGTGTGCATACAATCAAAATTTAGTTGGCCGCAATTTCTGAAAATGTATATTTCTCCATTGTATTTATTTTCTAGTTTAAATTGTGCAAATATTTCACATAACACCAATTATTTTACTGAAAATAATAATTTTCTATGATTCTTTATGAAATCACTTATAAGATGTGCATGAATTGCACGTGATAACAAAATGTTCAGATAGTGTAAGAGATAAATAATCTTTTGAAAATAAATGCTGCATTTTAGAATAATTTCAAAAAATTTGAACATGAACATTCAAATAACTCTTAGCAAAATTAGTAATCGTTAAAAAGTAATATGAAGAATAATTATAATACGAATGACTATAATATTTTAATATGATTTTTGTGGGTTTTTTTTTAACATGCACGAGCATATATTTTTTTCCATGTACTAACTGTTTTAATAAAAAAATAAAGTGCAAGTAATTTTACAACACAAATTTAACGTACAAGATTCAACTGAAATACAAATTTCTGTTGAGGTAATTCTAAGAAGAAAAAGATAATTAATTTTTTAAAATAATTCCTAAATATTAATTCATGCATGTAAAAAACAATTGGGAAAATGTCTGAACATATATCATTTTCTTTTACATACCTATTAATTAAAAAGAATATTAGCATTAAAATATAAATAAATTTAAGATTTAAATGTATGTACTTTTTTAAATATTCAAAGAACATATTTTTAAAAATAATAATAATCACACATACCAGGGTTAAGATTTCATGCATCTTAAGCATAGAGCATCATGTAACGCCTGCTCTTAAATTGCTGAAGTGTAAATGTGCTATTCTTTAGAAAAATTCTTCACTTCTGCCATTAAAGAAAGGCGCAAACACAAAAGTCATTTCATGTCTCTTTATGTGTGTAGGTGATAGTACCAACACTAGATTTTCAGGGGGGCAGTCTATTTCGATTATTGAAAGGGAAAATGGGTCGCCCATTCTTAATGCCGGCTCCAAACCGGAACCCCCGCGGAGAGAAAAAAGGGAGAACTCTCTTTTTTACTCGCGGCGGTCCCGTCCAGACTCTCGCCTATTGCCCAACCTTTTGAATATGTTTTGAAGAGGTAATTAAAGAAGCAAAATGACCGATGCATTTGGTCCTTATAGACACCTTCCCCTTTCTTATCTACCCCGAAATCTGTGACTTGCGGACAGATTACCGCTCTTGTACCGAAACTGGACGACGCAAGGAGACCGGAGACCCCCCCCCCCCCCCAACTGAGAGCCCCAAGGCGATGCGAGTGATATATCCAGACCAGACTCCCTTTCTTCTCGGGCTCTCCAGCCATTCCCCGTAGAGAGTGGAGCCGCAATTAAGGATTCTGAGAGACCGCAACAAGTAGGACAACAAGCTTCTCTAGCAGACTATTATATGGTCCTGCCATCAAGGCTCTGTGACCGCCACACAGAACCTTTTATATTATGATCGCCCGTAGGTTACAGACCGCTTAGGATAGGACTTCAGTACACAGTTTGAGTCCTTTTTCTTGTAATCTTATCTCTTCTATCCAAGGGTAGCGCTAAAAATTTCAGCTTTCAGCAGGTCAAGATTACACGATTGCAGGACTAGCAGATTACGGATTTTTTCCTTAAGATTACGATTAAAATTTACGGGAGAAAAAGGATTACGGGATTACACAACTTCGATTATGATTACGAGAATATGCCATCATCAGACTACGATTACGATTACGATTTTGTCAAAATGTAATCGATTACAGCCGATTACGATTACGTAATCGCGATTACTCCAAGCCTGCTTACTACTGACAAAACTTCAGGCTATAAATAAAGTATCTTAAGGTTTTTGCATATTTAATTACATTAGCTCTTCAAATTAAATTCAGAAATCAACGCATGTCCCCACAGGCGAAAGAGTAAAACAGAAAAGTACATTACATAAGTTTGTTTCCGATACATTTATGGGAAACTCGATATTGCAAGGCAAAATAATTTTAAAGGTTCACAAAATTATCATTAAACTGGATTTTTCAGTTGTGCGACCAAAGAGCCGTTATTTTTTATACTTAATGCGAAAAAATCATTTCTTATCTCTATTTTCCTAATCAATGGTAATAACTGATGCATGGATAAAAATATAAATAAGGCAGTGAGAAGCAAAGGGATGTAAGTGATCAAAAAACGATTCCGAGAAAAACGCGTTCAAAAGTTTTGATTTATGGAACCTGTAATGTTATTTTTTTTCTAAATCATGTTGGGGGCAGCACCTGTTAGAGCTACCCCTAACATCCCTTGCCACAAAATAGATTAGTGCTTTCCCTATCATTTGCACTATTTATCTCCAAATTTGCAATTTTGTTTTTTACACCCTTTGGTTTTTAGGTGCATCAAATGTAGGAAACTACCATAATAGTTACATTATAATGCAATGAATAAATCCAGTAAGCAGAAGTATGTTCTCATGTACCTCAAATGTGGTCAACAACTTGACTTGAGAACATTTGGAATGCCTACGTTTAAACAAGTTGTGGAATATTTTATTAAGCAAAGATTTAATTCAAAATTAAAGCATCTGCGGCCGCATTGAAAAAACAAAGCGACGTATTTAGAAGGATTTTGTTCCGAACCAGTAGACCAGCATTGAGAATTAAGATAACTGATTACAGCATGTTTTGGGCATAATTGGTACTTGTTTCTGCGTGATCTGCTTCATTGCTTATACCAAGCATTCACCTCATATACTTTTCATCCATCATACAATTTCATACTTGGGTTGCAGAACGTATTCATGGGACCCATAACATCGATTAAGTTGAATCTAACTAGCATAAAAATAATTATCTAACAACCAAACTGCAATGTAAAAACTAAATTACAGATTCAAATTAGTTTTACCCCCACCCCTGCTCTAGAATTTTTTAATACCATATTAATTTTGACTTGTAGTTTGAGTCCCACATGGAAATAGCCCTATATAATTTACCCTTAAACTAAAATAAAAACATTAAATGAAGTATAATAATCTACCTGCTCTCCGTTCTTTATACGCTGTGAAAAGATGCCATATTCATATCTTATTCCGTATCCATATGCAGCGAGACCCAAAGTTGCCATAGAGTCTAAGAAACAAGCCGCCAGTCTACCAAGACCTCCATTTCCTAATCCAGCATCTTCTTCCATGTCTTCCAGATCTTCAATGTCTAAGCCAAGCTAAGATAAAATATAGCAGGAAATTGCAGAAAAAGTTGCGGAAAAAATGACGTATAAAATCCTAAATGATGTGCAAATTATGTGCGCTTTTTTTTCTTCCATTTTAACTCGTTCAAATGAATAAATGTTTACAGTAGTTTTCCTCTTTTTTCATGTCACTTTTTTTATTTCATTCCATTTTAACTCCGTTCATGAATATAATGATTTATCATTATCTTCACTCTTTCATCCATTTTATTTCTAACTTCATAACAATTCTCTTGTTCTTTTAAAGCTTTATTTAGACATTAATCATTCATTCAGTCTACTTCATGGCAAAAGAATTTTACTTCATTCTCAACGATTAAAATCATATTTATTTTAAAAATTTACAATTTCATACTACTTTTCGAAAACATTTAATTTAACCTTCATTTCGAAATGTAGTTTTGCATCATTTAGCTATTCTATATAAACATTAAAAATAATCGTTACTATTGTTCATTCTATTAACGATTTCAAATATTTTTTTAATTCATTTATGGTACATGCATTAGTATTATGCATTCATTTACTAAGTCAATTTATTATTAACATTAAAATTCCTATCGTTCCATAAATTATCAAATTCCTCGAATTCATAGCATCCCTTTTAAATGTCTCTTACTTTCCGTTACATTTCATTTATTCATTCATTCATCTTTCATGCATTTTATTTCTTCATCAAATTCCCTAATTTTCCAAATGAAAAATATTAAAAATTCCTTCAACTATACATCATCATCATTCATATTCCGTTCATCATTCATATTTATATTCACTATTCTATTCATTCATTCTCATTTCATGCATTACCCTCATCATTCCATCATTCATTTTTCAAGTAATCATTATTCATTCATTCATTTATTTATTTATTCATATTCATGCATTTATTCATTCATTCATCGTTCATCATTTATTCATTCATTCATCGTTCATTCATTTTTTCATTCATTCATCATTCATTCATTTATTCATTCATTAATCATGCATTTATTCATTCATTCATTTACTCGTTCATGCATTTATTCATTCATTCATTTATCGTTCATGCATTATTATTCATTCATTCACTCGTTCATGCATTTATTCATTCATTCACTCGTTCATGCATTTATTCATTCATTAAACTCGTTCATGCATTTATTCATTCATTCATTTACTCGTTCATGCATTTATTCATTCATTCATTTACTCGTTCATGCATTTATTCATTCATTCATTTACTCGTTCATGCATTTATTCATTCATTCATTTACTCGTTCATGCATTTATTCATTCATTCATTTACTCGTTCATGCATTTATTCATTCATTCATTTACTCGTTCATGCATTTATTATTCATTCATTTACTCGTTCATGCATTTATTCATTCATTCATTTACTCGTTCATGCATTTATTCATTCATTCATTTACTCGTTCATGCATTTATTTATTCATTCATTCACTCGTTCATGCATTTATTCATTCATTCATTACTCGTTCATGCATTTATTCATTCATTCATTTACTCGTTCATGCATTTATTCATTCATTCACTCGTTCATGCATTTATTCATTCATTCATCACTCGTTCATGCATTTATTCATTCATTCATCACTCGTTCATGCATTTATTCATTCATTCACTCGTTCATGCATTTATTTATTCATTCATTCACTCGTTCATGCATTTATTCATTCATTCACTCGTTCATGCATTTATTCATTCATTCACTCGTTCATGCATTTATTCATTCATTCACTCGTTCTGCATTTATTCATTCATTCACTCGTTCTGCATTTATTCATTCATTCACTCGTTCGTGCATTTATTCATTCATTCACTCGTTCGTGCATTTATTCATTCATTCACTCGTTCGTGCATTTATTCATTCATTCACTCGTTCATGCATTTATTCATTCATTCACTCGTTCATGCATTTATTCATTCATTCACTCGTTCATGCATTTATTCATTCATTCACTCGTTCTTGCATTTATTCATTCATTCACTCGTTCTTGCATTTATTCATTCATTCACTCATTCATGCATTTATTTATTCATTCACTCAATCATGCATTTATTTATTCATTCACTCAATCATGCATTTATTTATTCAATCACTCAATCATGCATTTATTTATTCATTCACTCATTCATGCATTTATGTATTCATTCACTCATTCATGCATCTATTCATTCATTCACTCATTCATGCATTTATTTATTCATTCACTCATTCATGCATCTATTCATTCATTCACTCATTCATGCATTTATTTATTCATTCACTCATTCATGCATTTATTCATTCATTCACTCGTTCATGCATTTATTCATTCATTCACTCGTTCATGCATTTATTCATTCATTCACTCGTTCTTTGCATTTATTCATTCATTCACTCGTTCATGCATTTATTCATTCATTCACTCGTTCTTGCATTTATTCATTCATTCACTCGTTCTTGCATTTATTCACTCATTCATGCATTTATTTATTCATTCACTCAATCATGCATTTATTTATTCATTCACTCAATCATGCATTTATTTATTCATTCACTCATTCATGCATTTATTTATTCATTCACTCATTCATGCATTTATTTATTCATTCACTCATTCATGCATTTATGTATTCATTCACTCATTTATGCATTTATGTATTCATTCACTCATTCATGCATCAATTCATTCATTCACTCATTCATGCATTTATTTATTCATTCACTCATTCATGCATTTATTTATTCATTTACTCGTTCATATATTTATTCATTCATTCATTTACTCGTTCATGCATTTATTCATTCATTCACTCGTTCATGCATTTATTCATTCATTCACTTCATTCACTCGTTCATGCATTTATTCATTCATTCACTCATTCATGCATTTATTCATTCATTTACTCGTTCATGTATTTATTTATTCATTTACTCTTCATGTATTTATTTATTCATTCACTCGTTCATGCATTTATTATTCATTCACTCGTTCTTGCATTTATTCATTCATTCACTCGTTCATGCATTTTTTTCATTCATTCACTCGTTCATGATTTATTCATTCATTCACTCGTTCATGTATTTATTCATTCATTTACTCGTTCATGCTTTTTCATTCAATTACTCTTCATGCATTTATTATTCATTACTCTTCATGATTTATTATTCATTACTCTTCATGATTTATTATTCTTTTACTCTTCATGATTTATTCATTCATTCACTCTTTCATTTATTTATTCATTCATTTCCATGATTTATTATTCATTTACTCGTTCATGATTTATTCATTCATTCATTTCTCGTTCATGTATTTATTCATTCATTTACTCGTTCATGTATTTATTCATTCATTCACTCGTTCATGTATTTATTCATTCATTTCTCGTTCATTATTCATTCATTCATTTACTCGTTCATGCATTTATTCATTCATTCACTCGTTCATGATTTATTATTCATTTACTCTTCATGATTTATTTATTCATTCACTCCTTCATGATTTATTCATTCATTTACTCTTCATGATTTATTCATTCATTCACTCGTTCTGCATTTATTATTCATTTACTCGTTCATTATTTATTCATTCTTTTCACTCTTCATGCATTTATTCATTCACTCATTCATGCATTTATTATTCATTACTCGTTCATGATTTATTTATTCATTACTCGTTCATGATTTATTATTCATTCACTCGTTCATGATTTATTTATTCATTACTCGTTCATGATTTATTTATTCATTCACTCGTTCATGCATTTATTTATTCATTCACTCGTTCATGCATTTATTATTCATTCACTCGTTCATGCATTTATTATTCATTCACTCATTCATGCATTTATTTATTCATTCACTCATTCATGATTTATTATTCATTCACTCATTCATGCATTTATTATTCATTCACTCTTCATGCATTTATTTATTCATTTACTCTTCATGCATTTTTTATTCATTCACTCTTCATGCATTTATTCATTCATTACTCTTCATGATTTCATTCATTCACTCATTCATGCATTTATTTATTCATTCACTCATTCATGCATTTATTATTCATTCACTCATTCATGCATTTATTATTCATTACTCGTTCATATTTATTATTCATTCACTCGTTCATGCATTTATTATTCATTCACTCTTCATGCATTTATTTATTCATTCACTCTTCATGCATTTATTATTCATTCACTCGTTCATGCATTTATTATTCATTCACTCGTTCATGCATTTATTATTCATTCACTCTTCTTGCATTTATTCATTCATTCACTCGTTCATGCATTTATTATTCATTCACTCGTTCTTGCATTTATTCATTCATTCACTCGTTCATGCATTTATTCATTCATTCAGTCATTCATGCATTTATTCATTCATTCATTTACTCTTTCATGTATTTATTCATTCATTTACTCTTTCATTTATTTATTCATTCATTACTCGTTCTGCATTTATTCATTCATTACTGTTCATTTATTTATTCATTCACTTTACTCGTTCATGCATTTATTCATTCATTCATCTTCATGCATTTATTCATTCATTTACTCTTCATGTTTATTCATTCATTTACTCTTCATGTATTTATTCATTCATTTACTCGTTCATGTATTTATTCATTCATTTACTGTTCATGATTTATTCATTCATTTACTCGTTCATGATTTATTCATTCATTTCTCGTTCATGTATTTATTCATTCATTTACTCGTTCATGATTTATTCATTCATTCACTCGTTCATGTATTTATTCATTCATTTCTGTTCATGTATTTATTCATTCATTTCCTCGTTCATGTATTTATTCATTCATTCACTCGTTCATGCATTTATTCATTCATTCACTCGTTCATGCATTTATTATTCATTTACTCGTTCATGTATTTATTCATTCATTCACTCTTCATGCATTTATTCATTCATTTCTGCATTTATTCATTCACTCTTCATGCATTTATTATTCATTACTCGTTCATGCATTTATTCATTCATTCACTCGTTCATTATTTATTCATTCTTCTACTCGTTCATGCATTTATTCATTCATTCACTCGTTCATGCATTTATTTATTCATTCATTTTCTCTTCATGCATTTATTTATTCATTCACTCGTTCATGCATTTATTATTCATTCACTCGTTCATGCATTTATTTATTCATTCACTCGTTCATGCATTTATTTATTCATTCACTCGTTCATGCATTTATTCATTCATTCACTCTTCATGCATTTATTCATTCATTCACTCGTTCTGCATTTATTTATTCATTCACTCTTCATGCATTTATTTATTCATTACTCGTTCATATATTTATTCATTTACTCGTTCATATTTATTATTCATTCACTCGTTCATGCATTTATTCATTCATTCACTCGTTCATGCATTTATTCATTCATTAAACTCTTCATGATTTATTCATTCATTTACTCTTTCATGATTTATTCATTCATTCACTCGTTCTTGCATTTATTCATTCATTCACTCGTTCTGCATTTATTATTCATTCACTCGTTCTTGCATTTATTATTCATTCACTCGTTCTTGCATTTATTTATTCATTCACTCGTTCATGCATTTATTATTCATTCATCTTCATGCATTTATTATTCATTCACTCTTTCATGTATTTATTCATTCATTTACTCTTTCATTTATTTATTCATTCATTTACTCGTTCATGATTTATTCATTCATTTACTTGTTCATGATTTATTCATTCATTTACTCGTTCATGCATTTATTCATTCATTTACTTGTTCATGTATTTATTCATTCATTTACTCGTTCATGCATTTTCATTCATTTACTCGTTCATGCATTTATTCATTCATTTACTCGTTCATGTATTTATTCATTCATTTCCTCGTTCATGTATTTATTCATTCATTTCCTCGTTCATGTATTTATTCATTCATTCATTTACTCGTTCATGCATTTATTCATTCATTCATTCCTCGTTCATGTATTTATTCATTCATTCCTCGTTCATGTATTTATTCATTCATTTCCTCGTTCATGTATTTATTCATTCATTTCCTCGTTCATGCATTTATTCATTCATTCACTCGTTCATGCATTTATTTATTGATTTACTCGTTCATATATTTATTCTATTCATTCACTCATTCATGCATTTATTTATTCATTCACTCATTCATGCATTTATTCATTCACTCATTCATGCATTTATTCATTCATTCACTCGTTCATGCATTTATTTATTCATTCACTCGTTCATGCATTTATTTATTCATTCACTCGTTCATGCATTTATTTATTCATTCACTCGTTCATGCATTTATTTATTCATTCACTCTTTCATGCATTTATGTATTCATTCACTCGTTCATGCATTTATTCATTCATTCACTCGTTCATGCATTTATTCATTCATTCACTCGTTCATGCATTTATTCATTCATTCACTCGTTCATGCATTTATTCATTCATTCACTCAATCATGCATTTATTCATTCATTCACTCGTTCATGCATTTATTCATTCATTCACTCGTTCATGTATTTATTCATTCATTCACTCGTTCATGTATTTATTCATTTATTCATTCATTACTCGTTCTTGCATTTATTCATTCATTCACTCGTTCTTGCATTTATTCATTCATTCACTCGTTCTTGCATTTATTCATTCAGTCACTCGTTCATGCATTTATTCATTCATTCACTCGTTCATGTATTTATTCATTTATTCATTCATTACTCGTTCTTGCATTTATTCATTCATTCACTCGTTCTTGCATTTATTCATTCATTCACTCATTCATGCATTTATTCATTCAGTTACTCGTTCATGTATTTATCCATTCATTCATTTACTCGTTCATGCATTTATTCATTCATTCAGTCATTCATGCATTTATTCATTCATTCATTTACTCGTTCATGTATTTATTCATTCATTTACTCGTTCATTTATTTATTCATTCATTTACTTGTTCATGTATTTATTCATTCATTTACTTGTTCATGTATTTATTCATTCATTTACTCGTTCATGCATTTATTCATTCATTTACTCGTTCATGTAAGCAAAATAAGGAAATGAGATGTCCTCTCTGAGATCTTTCTAATGCAAAAAGAATTTTTTGAATCGGACAATTCGTTCTAAAGTTATTAGGGGGCACAGATAGACCGACTGACAGACACATTTTCCCCATCTCAAAACCTTACTTTCAAAATTTTTATTTTTCTATCTTTATTTAATTACTTCACTTTTTTTTACTTCTCTTTATTTTTAACGATATTTTTACGATACATTAAACCTTCTTTCATGCTTTATTATGATTTTTTTACTTTTACGGGAAAGTAGGCTAAAAAGGAAATGAATTGGACAAAAACAGCGATGTATCTTTAAATATTATGTGCTCTTTGTAAAAGACCTGGGGATCCCAAAACTTCTTCAAAACATACTAAGAAATATTTCACCCGCACACCCGCTCACTCAAGGCAATGTGTCATACATTTCTGTGAGAAATTTCCCTATTTATTTGAAACGAAATTAGACAGGAAGTTCCGTATAGAACTTCACGAACCTACTTTTCCGTTATAAGCCATTAAATTTATAATCTAGTTATCTTTCTCATTTAGCTTTAGTTCTTAATTGCTTCAGATACACATTTTTCAACGGTTGATGCATATTCATACCGTCATTCATTCATTCACTGACTTTATCATTCATTCATTCATTGCCTTCTTCATTCATGTAGTCATTCATTCATTCATTCAAACAGAAATATCCTTAAAAATCCCGATTTAAAAGATTTCATGAGAAAATAGTATCGTTTAGTTCTGGATGAATTTCGTATTTGTACATGTTTTTACATCATAAGGTATTTCCGATGCATTTGGTTCCAAGCAAATCCGCCTGTTAGATCAGGATTTATATAGGATTAAAATTTCCATGAAGGCGCTAATACTAAATTTTTTTGAACTGTTCAAAATTGAATATAAATTGTTCAAATCAAAAAATATTTTACGTCGAGAGCTCCTTCAAATAAGCTTATTCAAGGGAACTTGGTTCTTACTTACTGGGTTTCCACTTAACTTGATATCTCTTTTCTATAACTGAAATGTTCTGATGGAACCGTTCTCCATATTCATCGCTTATACATCTCCAATGTTTTCAGGGGGCATTTTTATACACAAAAGAAGACTTCTATGATAAAAAATGGTAGCTCATGCTCATTATTAAACGTGTTGTACAGTATCAATCTTCTGCCTATCTGCCTTTATCTCCCAATTCTCGCGAAATTCCTACCGAGACCCGCACCCACTGCAGTAATTCCTTTCGGCAGGGGTTCGAGATCAAGCGGGTGCTGTTTACGACACTTCATTTAGTTTTTTCCACCTAAATAAAATGACCACCGATTTCACGGTTGACATTCAAGATCTTTTGTGTACTTTATCTCAATGAAAGCGATGCTGCATGATTGGAAAAACACTGAAAAAAGTAAAAATAGAGCATTTTCTTCCTCATAACTAGAAAACTATACGTGATAGAAAAATTTTGATAGCAGATATGGATTTCTCGTGCAAAAGTACTTCAGGATAAGTGAAATTCATTCTTGGGGCAAAACATGTGTTTACCAGTGTTATTAGATTTGCGAAAGATGATATTTTGAAACAAATTTTCGAAGTTCGGACACGGAACTTATTTTCATGCGCAAATAGTTTATACTCCATTTAATATATAAAAATTCACAAAATTCAAAACGTGCAGGAGCTGAGCTTCTATGCATTTTAGTTTTTATTCTAAACTATGTCTATGTTTTTGTTATAAAAAAATAACAAATTTCTTTATCATTATAAACGATAAAATCAATGTTATTATAGCGGAGAAATTGCAAAAGCAATTTTTCCGATATTGTAAAAAAAAAAGCAATTTCTCTGCTTCAATAGCACGGATTTTATCTGTCTTTCTCTTTCTGAAGAAAGAAAGTGCTTCATTTGCATTAGTCGTTGGGTTTACTAATGACAAATCAAAAATTAAAGTTTGAAAGTTGTTTTATTTAATGTTAATTTACACAAAATAAAAAAAAAGCGGTAAGTTGTTAAAATATATTTACCTGATAGAGAGCTTCATCACATGCACTTTGAACGTTGAGATTTATCATGGTGTTAGTTAGTGTCCGCCCCATATAATATTCAAGAGAGAGATAGTATATTCTCTGAAAAGAGAAAGGGAGGGGGGAATGTTTACCATTTCATACAAAGAAAAATCACAAATACATTTCAAAATATTTTAAAAAGCAGTTTTATTTTCCTACTTTCGTTAGACTCGACTTCAGGATTAATCTTAGAACAGACACATAAATATACTACACATACCAATAAAACCTAAGAGAGTATCTGTTATTCTATTGGATCTGTTTAATTTCTCAATTTTACGCAAGTTTTCCAAGATGCTACCAGGCTGGCTGTAATGGAAACATGTTACAGAGATATGTTGTTTCATTATTGTCATAGACTATTATTCATATTCTATGACATTGACGATTTAAAGAAAATTAATGTTAAAAAGGCTAATCCAAATTGCAAAATTTGTATCATGATTATCAATAACTCAAAATCACAGACTTCTAAATCATTATTTATCCTTTCGAAAATTCATAAGGACGAAAAAAAAATTGTGTCTCATAAGATGCAGAGGCACAAAAAAATATTCATAGTCGAGGAGATTTTATCTCTTTACGAGTATAGGACAAAACCCAAAATCACTCGCCAAAAACTGCTGTTTCAGTGAAATGGAAAATAATTTTTCTCTCCAATGGTGAAGTTTCGTCTTTTGATTCTTATAATTTAAAAATAACATATACATCTCCTGGGAAAGTATGACATTTTAGAAACGTTTATCTAAACTCAATTATGCCAACAGTCAAGTGAAGACATTTACAAAATGTTCAATGTATAACAGTAAAGTAAATAGTCATTTTATGACGTTTTTAAAATTGCAATTGTCTGATTATGATTATAACTGAATTACGCGATAGGTGCATGCTTTACGCGGACTTTTTTCGTACCTATTCTTTTCAATTTACAGAGTGATTTACAGTATTTTTTTATAGTCGACCCGTGCGGAATTCCGCACTAATTTGGGAGAAAGGACATTATGAAGAATAGAAAAAAGCAAAAGGGTGTTGTACAAAAGAAGACAAGTAATTAAACACATCAGTACAAATAGCTGTTACAACTTTTCCCCCACTATTTTTTAGATATTCAAAGTAATAAAATAATCATAATAATAATGATAATTATTTTTATTAGTAGTATTCATTGCATTAAAATACACTTAAGAAAAAGTTCCATTACTTAAAATATAGTTACTGTTGGCTGGTTAGGCTCTACACATTCATAATATAAATGAATGTGTAGATCCTAACGATAGCATAAGTTTTACCACAAACGCAGCTAAAACTGTCCAATTTCAATTTGCTACACAACAAAAACAGAAGAGTTTCTCGTTCGTTTACTTGATACCAGAAGGCGCCAGCATACACAACACAAATTTGGCATCCATTAAAGGACGTCTTCGGAGATGATTTTAAGTGTCAAATTTCAGCGAAGCGGTACATTTTTAGACTGTAAGTATATTTTTCGTCATTAGCCGGCACAATAAGCTTTAAAATGAGGGGTAAATCGTAGAATTTGATAAAGGAATAAGAAAGATCTCGAGGAGCGACAGAAAAACATGCTAGAGAAATAATATATATAGATAAATTAAAAATAATAATTAAATAAAATAATTTCTAGTTAAATCGGTCTTTTTTTATGGGTAGCCAGGAAACAGGTAGAACAAAAATTGCCTCTCTTTAATTGCAAATATAAATAATAAATAAATAATTTTTAAAAGTTTAAAGGTTGGTAAGACAATAAGCTAATATGAGGGTATATATATATATATCCTGGAGTGCACTGCTGGGGCGGGAATGCTGGTCAGGTACGGATATTCAGAAAGAATATTTTATTTTCACATTAAATGTTTTAAATTTAGCAGATAATAAATTAATAATAATAGAATATGTTCGATGAATTCATTCCAAAAAGTTATTTTATGCAATGGATACTTAATTTACTAAATAATTTTAATAGTATATTTTCTACTATTTTTTAATTTACTGCAGGAAAATAAAAACACCAAATAAAATATAAAAGAGCCCTTTTTATATTGATTTTATCAAAAATCAACGGTCCAGCAAAACAATTAATTGGGGAAAACGTAAACGAAACTCGGGACTCGAACCACGGATCTTGGGTATACCAGCCTTGCGCTCTAACCACTCGGCCTCTAGCCAGCACACACAATACCAAGTTGGCATCCATTAAAGGACCTCTTCTTAGATGATTTTAAATTTCAAATTTAAGAGAAGCGGTACATTTTTAGACCGCGGGTCTATTTTTCGTCATTAGCCGGCACGATAAGCTTTAAAATGAGGGGTAAATCATGGAATTTGATAAAGGAATAAGGAAGATATCGCGTAGCGACAAAAAACAGGCTAGAGAAATAATATATAATAAAGATTGATTTACTAACGAAAACCATTTCATTCTTGTGTTCTTGCCAATTTTAAGCTTAATATGTTTTATATGTGAGGCAATAAATAATTCTGCTTTCAATCTTATTTTGACTTTTCGATTACAGTTTAAAAAAACATTTTCATATACTGTTTTTGAATTTTTAAAAATAGAGGGTAATTTTATCACCCAAAAGGTGAGACTAATCCTCAATTTTTTGTAAGCACTACTTTAGAAAGCAATACTAATACAAATAACAAATAAGTATAACTGTTATATCTACAATACAATATAAACTATTAAATTACACTAATATATAAATGAAGCAATAAACTAGCTTTAGAGAAAATCAGCTGAGCAGGTATCATGTTTCTCCTATTTTGATTCCTGCTTTTTGGTCAAATAATAAGAGCAATAATAAAATGGTACTACTCATTTCACTAGATACGAAATTCCGACATAGCTTTTCAACATTTGTAACCAGGGCCTGATTAAGACAGACGGGGGCCCAAGGCACAACAATATTTTGGGGCCCCCTATGGTACGAAAAGTAAAAAAAAATACTGGGTATAATGTATAAACTTAAATAAGCTTGGAGATTATTCTATTATTAATACTGGGTTACCCAATTGGCAAGGGGGATAAAAAGCACCCACTGACACGACATCCAATTATTCCGCATTCTATATTGTTCTTATTCAATATAATTTTTGTGTTATTCATTAAATAAGCAAACTTTTTGAATACACATATTGCATTTTCAAATTTTATTGTTTATAGTATTAAATAGATAAAAAACATCGATGCCTCAGCGAGTAAAGTTTACTTTAGCATGATAGTCAATGGTGATATTGATCTGATTGTGCATAGTTTATCTTGCTTACGCAAATACTTTTAGCTCGCCATTTAAATGAGTTAAGATCTTTCCATTTTGTAAAAAGTTATTTCTTTACAGATATTTTCAGAAATCTTGCTTACAATTTGGGGGCCCAAGGCCGTGGCCTAGTTGGCCTGTGCGGTAATCAGGCACTGTTTGTAACTCGAAATAAATGTTGAAACTATCCTTTTTATTGGATGACCATAAGCACATTTGAAGTGTAACTCTGATGAAAATTCGTCTTTCCGATCCCCCACCCCTCTTTTTTTTTTTTTGGTATTTGAGCGCCCCTACTGATTTTTTAGACCCGACGCCACGGATACGAGTTAAATGTTCCGTATAAAATGTGATTCAGTGACAAGTGCAACCCTTTCGGTAATTCCAGGAATATCAACTGCTGCTGAAGATATGTATTAAAGCATTGTTCACAATGATTTAGTCCCGCAGCGTTTATTTCTCTTTAAATTGGTTCTTGCGAATGAAGGACACCAAAAGGTCGATTTAATGACACGACTTAACTCTACCATTGTTACAGAAAGGAAATATAACACGCGCCTCCTATACCCTTTTGTATAATATATTTGCTACTTTAGATTAATGAAATCAAAATAGCTCTTACAATAATTTTTTAGCTTCATTTTCTCAAATGAACTTCGTTAATATTTCAGATGCTTGAATTAACGAAAAATTAACCCAAGTACTGTTTGCAATGAGACATATATGAATGTTTGAAATTATTTTATATCTAGTGCAGTATTCTCAGTCAGACACGATTTAGAAATAAAATGATTAAAATGTTTAATGAAAAAAATATTTTTAAACTGCTAAAAGAGATTCATTAAAGATATACTGCCTTATGTTATTGATCCCCTTTTATTGGCGATATTGAATATATAATGCTATAACGAGTCACGTATATACCATAAAAATAAATATATAAAAATGTTTCGACGTGAATTACGGAGCATTTCGGCATTTTTGGAAGCTTGAAAATTAAGTCGTTGCTTGAAAAGAATAGTGACACAACTCAAAAAAGCAACTTTTTCAGGAGACCAGTTTTTAAATTGTTGCGATAAGAAATTTATTGTTGTTTCATTCATAACAATTCCTAATTATTGTAATGCCCCTTAAAAATGGTTAATACTATTCTTTTTGTTTAATTCATGGAGTTTTTGTGCTAGCCTTTTAGAATTCCTAGACATTTTAATCAAATTTAGGAGACTGAGTTGTGTCTCTTTCGAATAAAAACAACAATTTTTCTGAAACAACAATTTAAGGAATAGTGTAATAACTCTGAAAGTTCTCAAAAAAATTGTAACATTAACATCAATACAGACACAACTCTAAATATATCTTTATTGTCCATAATAAAATTTTATGAAAAAAATCCTACATTAACAGCAATACAGACACAACACAAAAATGGGTCTCTATTGCTCTATAAGGGACTATATCACTCAGGACCTAATCGGAGTTGTGCCTTTTTTCAAAAAAATTGGCAGTACTTACCCACGCAGCAGTCGAAACACAACACGAGTTACGCCTCTGTTCAAAAAAAAAAAAAAAAAAAAAAAAAATGGCGTTTTATTTTTCTTCTGAAAAGACACTTATGCTATCCTATGGGCAACTTTGCTATCTACGACTTGTTTCTTTATTCCATATAAACGATCAATTTTTTAAAAGTATTATCAATTAAAAATCTAACTTTCGGTATTTTTTGAGTTGTGTCACTATTCTTTTCAAGCGACGAAGTGCAGAAAAATATAGGCTAGACAGTCATAGAATACTGTCACTGCAAGTCAGTCGTATTAACTATCTTGAAAATGTCAGTGAAAGGGCATGTTTTACACAATTACAACTAGTCTCAATAACACGAATTGCGATAACTCGAAAAAAAAGTTTTTTAACTGCACCTTCATTACTTTTTTATATAATGTAATTTTTCTCTAAACTCTAAAATTCTTTCTTATACTCGTTTTTTTTCTTAACTCAAATTCTTTTCTTCAGGCTCCTTATTAGAATTCAGGTAATACCTCAAAATTATAGCTTTCAAAAGTCTGTATTTATTTCATCTCTCTATCATTTTCATTTGTTCAGATAAAAATATTTTAAGAGATCTCCCATAATTTGAAAATAACTCATGCGGAAAGAAAAAATATTGCCCAGTAAATTGTTTCGGACAGATGGTTTCAATAAAGTATTATGGGTGCATATTTGGGGCTCATTTTTGTATGATGTATACAGTATTCTTACTTCTGTCGAAATTAATTTTCATAGTATTTTCGATAACTAATTGTTGATAGCTCGGATTCTTATTACTTCTCTTAGATTTAGAAATAACGAGTTTTTACTGCACTTATTTAGAGAAAAAAAGAGACTCAAAAACATAAGTTAATGTATTCGCAGCAGTTTACAAAATTGATGGTTAAACGTAACTATTGCAATATTCTTTCTAATGGGGCTACGTATGGTCACTAACCTATGCAGACCTAGTGCATTCCCCGAAAATCGGCATCCACTCATTCAAGTAGCACCCTATTTCAATACATAAATATATACATGTAAAATACAGAGTGGGTTAATACGTGGCTAAAATCGTACTTCAAAAAAAAAAAAAAAAAGAAACGCTATTTGTCTGAAAAGTTGTGCAACGTTCTCATTATGAACAGGAAGCTAATGTTTTTTCAGAAAATTGTAGTTCCTTAATAGTGAGTTCCGTGTACATATCCGTTAGCTAATCTAGATATCAGATTCTACAGTAGCGTGATTCTTTTCTAATAATGAATCGCAATTCAGCGTAGAATTTTAAAGTGATGAGATTTTTCCGTAGCTTTCAAAAGCATTAAAAAGAACTTACTTTTCTTTTTTACTGGATAACTAAGTTTAGTAACTGCCAATTTGAATTCCCGATATTGGCGTAAACACTTTATTTAAATTCGCATTGTTAATAAAATAAATAAACAAATACATAAAAGCCATTAGAAAATGAAAGTCAATCCTGTAAGGGAGAGCGGGGTGATGACTTATTTTTTTTAAGTCAAGCATTTGACCTAGTTACAAATAGAGATAACGCTTTTACGTATTTCCTGCCCATTCAATTCAGTTATTTTTTTGAGATTGACATTTTCTTTTCCAATGTTTTCCAATGCTTTTTGTTTTTTTTTTTTTTTTCAATATTGCCTTGCTGTTCTTAGCATGAAAAGAAAATTTTATTACACATTCTACTACTTTTTAACAAGCAATTTCAAGTCTTCTGTGAGTAAATCTTGAATTCACATGGTAAAATGCAAGTTAACATGTAATTTCAAGTTAAATAATAAAATAGGTATTATTCTAATAGTAATTTAAGTTATTTTTACATATTTGTGTGGGTAAGTTATAAAAGTAAATAAATAAAAGTTATTTCTACACATTTATGTGGTTTTACAAATACCTATTTGTGGTTATAAGAAAAAAAAGGTAGTTGTTCCAATATACCCCGCAGTTGAATCAATGTTTTCCGAATGCACTCCATGCTCGTTGAGACATGTTAGAACAACTTTTATCATTTTTTTTTCGTTTTTACATTTTAAAGTCACAGTAGAATACTGCTGAAATATCTGCTAGATTACCAATCGCAACATTTAAAATAAAAGGACTTTAAAGCAATGAAAAATTTATTCAATTTAAAAAAAAAAATTGTTTCATAAAAAAATGCCCTAGTCTGCTTCCTCTTAACTATGCGAAGCTTAATTTTCTAATAGAGCTGGGCGAACTTCTGCAGTAATAAATACAAGCATTAAGATGTTCTTATATAGTTAATTATCATTGGACAATTCGGTACCCTTAAATTGCAATTCCTCCTTATGTTTCTTAAATGATGAGCTAATATGGGTTTTCTACTCAGTTGATTATATTTTAAAAGATATACACCCTCAGTTGTTACTTTTTTTTTACAGAACCAGTTTATTTTTTTTAAGTAAACTTTGTACTCTCACAATTATACTATATACTCTGCAGCAGAATACCAGATTGAAAAAGCACACGACGAACCTACAAAACACGGAATTTCATACATCTACAAATCCAGCCTTGTTATACAATTTTGCGAGTAAAATTTGCCCACGTGTTTCGTTGTTACACGGAACTGAAGAATGAGTTTCTTGTAACCCCGTAACTAGAGTTCGCAATTTTCACTGCGAATTTTGGGCAAACAGCGTGAGATTTGTCAATATATGCATCCGGCGAAAGGTAATCACTGCAATGTGATTGCATATTTGGTAAAACATAGGTAAATTAAAGTTAGTGCACCTCTGAATTAGAACTGAATAGTGTTTTTAGAAAACCAAAACTTGTTCGTCTGTTGCGAAATAATCACTTTAGGAAGTTTTCTTGAGGATCGATAGACTAGATGAAAAACAATAAACAGTTGTTTCTAGTGACTTGAAAGCATGACTCATTCACGCTCAAAACCAATGGCTTTCATTTTTGAATTTCAAAAAATTTGAACTAAAATCAGTTCATAAAAAATGAATTGGTGCCACTTGCGCGATTCCCATTTGCGCGAAGGTGGGGTAAATTCCCGTTTGCGCGACCGGAACACGCCGGGGGGTTATGCAGATGCTCTCTCCCCTATCCTTTATAAGATAAGACTGCCCAAACCAGTTTTAAGTCACCCCTTTCCATTATTTCGGGGGTTTCCGCAGGTAGCACATGCATTTGTGAAATCGTTGCGTTGCAAAGTCTCACTACTATATTACTTCTTGTTTAACATAAGGCATGGATGAATTAGAAATTGTAGAAACAACTAAAGGAAAGCCAATGGCTCTTTATAAAGGCCATCAACACAGACTGCGGCATAAAGGCAAAGAAATTAACACGTGGGTCTGCATTTATGAGAAAAAGAAAAAATGTAAAGGTGGAATGAAAACCAAGGACAATGTCGTTTTGCAAGAGACGTCGCATGATTGTGTACCCGACATAGCAGTATGTGAAGTTAAAAAACAAGTATTCGGTGCTAAGAAGCGTGCGAGAGAAGAAGAAGGTACAATTTCTAAAATTTATGAAGAAGAAATGAGCTAACTTTTTGATCAAGGTTTAGATCTTGTATCGAATATACCCGCCTTTACAAGTCTTAAAAGTTCGTTATACCGCTCCAGACATAAAACACAGGGCCACGTGAAAGAAGGGACGGACGCCAAGGATCTTATAATGCCAGAAGAAGTTTTAGAATTGAATGACGGTTCCAGTTTCTTACTTTTGGATGTAGAAAGCCGAGGCAGAATTTTAGTATTTGCCACACAAAAGGGAAAAGTAGCTCTAGGAAACTGCAAAACATTTTTCATGGACGGAACTTTTAAAATTTCACCACAGCAATTCACGCAGCTGTACACTATACACGCGGATATTGGAAATACAGTGTCTGAAACTAATGTTGTTCCAGTAATATATGCATTGCTAGAAAATAAGAAGAAGGAAACTTATGAGAAATTGTTTTCTGAAATTAAGAATATAATTCCCAACTGGAGTCCAAAAGAAATTGTATTGGATTTTGAAGTTGCAGTCATTTCAACTTTGCAAGCTCTTTTTCCTGATGCAAATATAAGAGGCTGCAATTTCCATTTTAATCAAAGTCTTTGGCGAAAAGTACAGGACATTGGGCTAGTTCATTTGTATAAAACTGATGAAGAAATTCGGAGACACATCAAAATGTGTGCGTCCTTAGCATACATTCCAGTTACAGATGTTGATGAAGGTTGGCTGGCTATTCAGGAAACAACACCAACAAATTCTAAGTTGCAAGAATTTTATAATTATTTCGTTGCTCAGTGGCTGGATAATGATATTATCACATTGGAGGTATGGAACTGCCACGGAAAAACTCACCGCACAAATAACATTGTTGAAGGATGGAATAAACGAATAAATTCGCGAATGGGAAAATATCACCCAAGAACCTTACAATTAATAAAGGTACTGAAAGAAGAAGCAAAATATGCCGATTTCTTAGCGGATAGAGCATCACTCAATTTAGATGGCAAGAGACGTAAAAAAAATGTTATTGAAAAGAATGAAAGGATTAGTACTATTTTATCAGCCCTGGATTCTGATGGAAACATCGGTAAATGTTTAAAAGATTTATCATACATTAACAAATTAGAGTAATGCTGGTTTGAGCTAAAACATGACAAGTTTTTACACGCTTTTGCACTGTAAATATGTATATATTTTTGTATCGACAAATGAATTAACATGCAATTTTTAAACACGCCAGTGTAATAACATTGCCAGTCCGAAGCCTGGGAAAAGTGTGACGGAAAATTGTTTAAATTAAAAATTCATTGAAATGACAATTTAGTTTTAAAAACCAAAACATGAGTCATGAATTGCAATCAAAATTCCAAACATGGGATTTCGTCGTAGATATAAAGAACCACCTAGTAAATTTAAAGATGTAGAGAATATACTCTTAAAAATTAAATTTCCATAATAATATCACAACATTACACATTACAGATCTGAAGACAAACTGAAAAAATATTTTTAAAGGGGCTGCAATCTTAATTAATGCATTGATTGAACCTTTTACCGGAAAAAGGCGTTGGAGGAAATGTTATGAGGGGGGGGGGGGGATTGGGTGTTCCTTTTCGCGGAAGCAGGAACAGATGTCGCGCAAACGGGAATCTAATTTCGCGCAAGTGGGAATAGCGCAAATGGGAATCGCGCAAATGGGAAGCACCCATAAAAAATACTTATGCGCAGTACTTATCTCAATCATGGGAACACAGGTATTTCTTCACAACAAGAGATTTTATTCCGGAGCAAATGCCAAGTTGAACAATCCATACAATTATTTAAATTGAAGGAAATGCACAGATCACTTAATAAAATTAATTCGACTTCCTTACAATAAAAAGGCAAAAATTGCTTATTTAAAAAGAATATTGCTTTTTGGCTATGTTTTAAATACCTGGATATGTTAAATAAGAGTGGCAGGGTGGCGTAGTGGTAAGGCACTGGCCTCGTACGCCGAAGTTACAGACACGTAGGAGATGACGCTGTAAAACAGACGCATCAGATGACACTCCAGCCTTATTATAGTAGTATTCAATACTGTAATCATATCATCTCAGTGCTTTTATCCATTCTCCCATTAAATGCAACTATCACATCATATGATTACTCCAAATGTAACTTAAAAGCAAATAAAAAAGTATATTTTTCGGTAAAAGATCCTGATATTTTATCAATTATACTTTTGCACTTCCTAAGTGCATATATATGCCATATGTACAAACTACGTTTTTTTTTTTTTTTTTTTTTTAATCTCTTCCAGTGTAGCGGCTTTTTGACAACGGAAACAGAATAATTCCTAGAAACGATGTTCGAAATCGGTTTCATTTTGATACTAGGGGGAGGGGGGATCTTGTGAGCATAAAAACTTGCGATAAATTCGAGTGGAGGTGGAAGAAGTAATCAAATATTAGTTTCTATAGAAACATAAAAAACCTTTTTTTCATACTATGAAGCAGAAGAGATAACGGGAGTAAGATGTCTTTGTATTCGTCTTATCACTGTATTATTAATGTTACATAGATTTCAATCGGCAATGACTGTAAAAGTTTTACATTGTATTGTCAAATGAAGAGTATACTTTTAATCAAACCTTTTTAATATTGAAAAACTAATAAATTATATTAAGTTTTTTTATTTTTTAAACATAAAACCATATTGTAGTAATATATTTATAAGAAGACTTACTTAAATATGTGGACAAAAAATTTTTAAAAATGCGCTCAAGCACAATGATTATTTTAATTCAAGTCGTTTGAATCACGCAAAACATTACAACCATTATCTGACCCAACAAAAAGCAGGGATCTAAAGCAGCCACTTTTTTGAGTTGCTCCGCCCGACTTTTTAAATTCCTTGTTTCAGCTCCACTCCGCACTCCAAACAGCTAGCTTTATATAGGAATAGTGTAAATATGAATCATTATTTAATTTATTAATACGTATGTATGTGATAAAAATTTTAAAAGCTATTTATGGACTATTCATTTATCAATAAATATTTAGTTGCTCCGCTCCAGCTCCACCCCGACTTTTTGAAGTCCCAGTTCGCTCCGTGCTCCAAACAGTTGGTTTTATATAGGAATAGTGAAAATAGGAATAATTATTTAATTTATTGATACGTTTGCATGTGATAAAAATTTAATACGCTATTTATAGACCATTTGTTTATTAATAAATGTTTAGTTGCTAAGCTCCAGCCCCGCCTCGACTTCTTGAAGTTCTTGCTTCAGCTCCGCTCAGTGCTTCGATCAGTTAGTTTTATATAGGACTAGTGTAAATAGGAATCATTATTTAATTTCCTTATACGTATGTATGTGATAAAAATTTAAAAAGCTATTTATGGACTATTTATTCGTCAATAAATATTTAATGTCTCATATGCAGTGTTGCAGAACAAAAAAAATCTCATTCACTTATTTTTTGAGTATTTGAATATAACTAAATACATATATATCGGAGCAGTGGAGCACAACAATTTTTTTTTGCTCCTGCTACGCTCCGGTTTCGAGCAAAATCTTTTTGATCTGCGCTTATGCCTTACGCTCTGCTCCAGATTCTTAATAAAAAAGAACTTCTTGAATCTTAAAAATAACACTTCATTCATTTGTTTTTCGACTTTTTGTCATTTATAACGTGTTATGAAAAGGGAACATTTAAAAGGGCATTTCGGAAGGCATAAATGACTTCTCCATACACATATTGCGGTATGTGCTAATTAAATTCTATGGAATGTTTAAAAAAATACTGTTGTGCGAGCCTTATTCGGCCTGCGTGCCACCAATTTCCCATAACTGCACAATGGAATGATTAATCTTCAAAAATTTAGTGATTTTAAAATACTTTCATTAAGTACTTAAAACAGTTGAAAAGAACAGCAAGTGCATCTTTAAAGACACCTTACATAAATTAACAAAACTAAATGTACGCATGCACATTAAATTTCAACACATGAAATTCTGCAGTGCCGTGTGAAAATAAAACTGACTACTCTGAGGTATACTTGCATTGAACACATTGAAAACAATGAAAATTTTAAAAATTCTTTACAATGAAATACATTGAGCTAAATTTCGTAAAATCGATACTGAAGAGCATACTTTTTTCTCAGTGCTTGCTATCAGATTAAAAAACATCTTTTCGTTTATCGACTAAAAATTGTTTTTCTTATCAAAACATCAAATACGATAAATTTATAACAATGTTATAAACAGAATGCGTCATTTTAAAGTTAACATGTTTATACTATCAACACTAATATTTAAAACATAACTCACTGTATATCTATTAAAATATTAACCAAGACCATAAATGTGATGGGAAAATGCGTGAAATATTTGTGTTTAATTTTCTTTGGAGTATAAAGCATTTCACACAAGTCCAAAACAATAAATGAGAATATTTATTAATAGTCAAAAACTCATCAATCTTCTGCGTTTTAGTACAATGAAGTAACTTAAGGAACAATATTTAATATTAAGACGTTTAAAGCTAAAATAAAACTTAAGCAAATCATCAAAAAAGGAATTTAACTTGTGTAAGCGCTAAGCGGTGCATATAAACTTAAGGAATCCATGTGGAACTTAACAATTTCTGAAAAGAAAGGCATCATATCACATTTGCCGAAAGAGAATAATTACGACATTTTTTCTCGTGACACGTAAGGAACAATAAAGAATCGTAATAAAATTTGTCAGTATGCGTACATAGTTTTTTTTCTATTTATGCTTAGTGATTCGTTATTTTACAATAGTAGCCCAAAAAAAAAAAAAGATTTCATTGTCAATTAAAATCAAGTCAACAATGCTACATGAAATTTCGATCTTCGCATAGAATTTATTAAACAACAGTGTGCATTTAAAATTTGCAAATTTTGTTACTTTTAAAGCCATTGTGTTCGCTTATTTAACTATGTTAAGGGGGTATTCTAGTGTAGAATTTTGAAAAATCGAAAAAAAAAATTTTGTTCATACTTCTAAAGCTTAGACATTCAAAAATATGTCATTAAAAGGATTTTTTAAAATTCCTAATATTTCATGAGTTATAGCCGTTTTAGTGACGTGGCATCGGTTACGGTCTGACCGCCAAAAGTCAACAAAAGACGGTAGGCGTTCCCGAGTCCCACGGTTGAATATCCCTTATAAAATCTTTATTGTATAGTATCCCTTTTAAATCTATATTTAATTGAAGGACATAGGAACTGGTTTTGTTGGAATATTCTCCTTAGTAAGTTTTGAGTTTTAATAAGTTCCTTATGTTAGTTTTGAGCCAACCTTCGTACCAACCTTCGCAGTTAGTATTTTTAATGAAGGTTTTATACCCATATTAAAAATCTTAGATGTTATGGGAATCACGATTGGCCCAGAAGCTAATGCTTTTGGAGCAAGACGGGACAAAGCGTATCGTGCGCTCGGAACTCTGGACTTCAGAGGCGTCAAAGGAAGGTAGAACTGCTCGTTTTCCCCAGAGAACGTCGGAGAATGAGCATTTTGAAGTAGAGGAAGGTTTCTTATATGGAGCAGGAATCGCCGATTAAAAATATGTAAGTATTCTGTACCATTCTATAAGTAAAACTGCCTAAAACTTGTCTCAAAACTGAACGCGTTTTTCTCGAAACTACTTTTTTCGAGCTGGCGGTAAAGATATCTCGAGTTCTAACCCTATTGGAAAAAACTCAAAATACCGGTATCAAAATTATACCGGAACCAGTAAAAATAATACCAGAACCAGTAACAACATACTGGAAATTTTGAAGTCGGTAGGAAATTATACTGGAAATTTTGAAAAATCCAAGGATTTTAGGAGGGGGCATAAGGGGCCCATGCCCCTCCCAAAGGAGTAAAAAAAAATATGTAATTAGCTCATTAAGGTGATGTTTACTTATTTTTCTGTAATGTAAAGTAGATAAATTAGTTTTAAGTGACAATTAAAAAACGTAATTTTTTTAATGAGAACTCGATTACAAAAAGTTTTACAAAGGGCTTATAAAACTTTTGATTGATAACCCACTTGATTTGATTGATAAACCACTTGATACTACATAGTGTCTCCCCCACCCAGCCTGTAACTCTCTGTATTCAAACCTAAATCATATACTTTCTTTAAGGATATTGTGTTAAAATAAAGCAGATTCCCACCATGGGTTTTAATTTTAAGTTCACAAACCCAAAAACACCACTCAATTTTATGCCCCATAAACTAAGAGACTTGTAAGACTTGTAAATTAATAGACATATAACCACTGATCTCTATTGAATTGAATTAGAAAGTGTTTTTGGAGATTTTTGCCTTTCCCGAGAGGGCGGCTTATATCCCGGCAGAAAGGACTAGGCGAGATTAAAATGGCGGCGGCCGCTCCGGAGGGGAGCAAGAGAATCCGAGGAGGAAAAAAAAAAAACACCCGAGGGCAAACCCTCAAAAACGCCCTGAGCGGGCGAGAAAAGCACAAAAAGCTCGAGTAGAGGAGCGACAAGCGAAGATAGCTTTGATCACATCAGAAACCGAACTGCCAGAGCAGGGAAGACCGAGCGAGGAAAACAGAGAACGTCTGATGAGAGCAAAGCGAGAACAAGACAGGAGAAAATGTTCCAAGGTTTCGGGTTGATTGCAGGAGAAGCACATAGGAGAAATGTTCTTGTTGATGCGATGGAGAGTGGTGTTGAGAAGCAACGTTTTGGTGCGGAGGCGGGATAGTAGAACGTTCATTTTACGATTAGGTGTCCAATTGGAATAATTGTGGATGGAAGATAAATAACTAAAATTTTGATAATATTTACAATTTAGCCAGTCTTCCTCTATTTTCTTAAGTGATTCTTTCTTGATGGTTGAAATGATGTCTTCGGTGGAGATATAGTGATAAGAATAGTTAAAGGGACCTTTTTTAGCAAGCATGTCAGCTTTTTCATTGATGAGGATGCCTTGGTGTCCTGGGCACCATATTAGCTTTATCGAGCTAGCTTTAGAGAGTGCTTCTATGATTGAATCAAGGATAAGAAAGGTAGCAGAACTGGATTTGACTGTAAAGTGATCGAGGGCTATAAGATTAGATTTGCTGTCCGAGAATATGGTGTAGTTTTTATTTTCAGAGATGTATTCAGAAATTGCAAATGCGATGGCTATAGCTTCGGCGGTAAAGACGGAGGTGTTTTTGTTGATGATAGCGGCTTTCCCTTCTTGTGAGCTGTGGTTGAAGGCTGATATGCTAGTAATGGTTTTACTTTTCGATGCATCTGTGCTGATGAGGATATTATTTTCCAGGTGTAGATTAACGTATTCATTAAACAGGAAGTTAGCAGTGGTTGGGTTATTAGCTTTGCTTTGAAAATTTAGTCCGTCGGTAATGATATTGACGTTACAGAGGTTGCTTGGGTTTTCTTTTAGTTTTTTGATAATAATTTTGGCAGGTTGGATTTGGTTGGTAAAAAGATAGTTATAAATGATAGGAAAGATATAGTGGTTGTCTTTCTTTTTCCCAGAAGTTTTTTGTCTTTGGTCGGTTTTTGAAGAAAGGGGAGATAGTTTGCCAAGGGCAAGATGGCGTAGTCCAAATTTGAGAACGGAAGAGTTACGGCGATCCCAGAGATTGGAGACGCCTGCTTCTCTGAAGAGGAGTGGTATGGGAGTCCAGCGGGGTAGTCCGAGGGCCCATCGAAGAGCACTGTGGTAAACAACATCCAGTTTCTTTAACGCGGAGTGGCTAGCGGAACTGTAGAAAATTGATCCATATTCAATGATGCTTCTGATTAAAGAATTTGCTATGATTAGAAGATTTTTTGAGCTTGCTCCTCTATTGCAGTTGGCGATAAATTTGAGGAAGTTGATTCGTTTGAAAGCTTTTTTTTTTATGTAGTTTATGTGGTTGTTGAAAAGGAAATTTGAGGTAAAATGAATCCCGAGCCATTTCATTTCCTGTGACCAGGGGATGGCCTGGCCCTGAAGCGTAAGAATTATATCCGGAGTGGTTCTTTTCCTAGAGAGGTTGATAATGGAGCTTTTCTCGGGGGCTATCGACATCTTCCAATGATCACACCATTTTTCTATTAGTTGAAGGGTTCGAGCTAATTTGTTGTGAACTTCTAAAGGATTTTCTCCGGAGGCATAGACAATGATGTCGTCTGCATAGATAATTGTGGTGACTCCAGGTATGGTGGTTTCAAAGAAATCGTACATGTAGACCATAAACAAAAAGGGGGCTAGGACTGAGCCTTGTGTGATCCCGGTCTTGAGGGAGCTGGTGATAGAAAAAGCGTTCCTCCATCGTACTTTAATTTTCCTGTCAGAGAAAAGGTTATGAATCCAGTGGGCGACTTTACCGCTTATGCCACAATTGATAAGCTTCAGGGCCAGGCCGTCAATCCAAACTCGATCATATGCAGATTGAAGGTCGAGTTTGACACAAAGGACAAAAAGTTTCTGTTTTCGTAAGGTTTGAATCTCTTCGAAAAAGGACGAGATGGCTGCATTGCAGTCGCGGAAAGGAAAAAAACCGAATTGGTTTTTGTTGAAAATGTCATTCTCAAGAGACCAAGTAATCAAACGAGAGAGAATCATTCTTTCTAATATCTTGGAGATGACTGGAGTAAGGGCAATTGGTCTGTAGGCATGAATGTCGGCTGCTGGTTTGTGAGGTTTCTTGATTGGTATAATAATAGCTGTTTTCCAGGAAGCAGGGATTTCTGTTCTCTCCCAGATAAGATTAAGTTGTTCAAGTAAGGCGTCTCTAAAATTATCGGGAAGGCTTTTGTACATACGAGCACATCTTCGCCTGGGGAGGTATTTTTGGTGGATTTGACTGCTTTGTTAAATTCGTCTGGAGAAAAAGGACTATCAAGTTTGGAGTTTAAATTAGAATTGAAGTCAATAGGAAGATGATGGGGAGGAATACGGGAACTAAGGTTTAGAGCAAAAGCGTTGGCTTGAGCAGTAGCTGATGTGATGGTGTTTGTGCCTATCCTGAGGAGGAGATTGGTTTTGTCATCAGGGGTATTTTTGGAAATGATGGATTTGATAATTCCAAAGGCGCCCTTACCTGAGCCTAAGTTGTAGCAGATATTGTTCCAATAGTTTTTTTTTTTTATTTTTGATTTCTCTACGTAGTTTAGCCGAAAAGTATTTATATTTAATCCAATGATCTTTGTTGATGTCTCTCTTTGCTCTCCGGAGATGTTTCCTCTTTTGGCCTAAATAGTAGCTACATTTGCTAGACCACCAGTTTGGGAGGTTTTGAGTATGAAGGTTTTGGATACTTTTGTTGTGATTGAGGGTGTTTTTTAGAAAAGTTTGGATATTTGCTAAGTTATTGGGGATACTAGTGGTGTTATTTAACTTGAGTTCGACGTTATTCCAGTTGTATCTTATTCTGGAGCTAGGATTATTGAGTTGAGGTAAATTTTTCAAAAAATAGGAGATATCAATGATAATAGGAAAATGGTCCGAGTCAAAGGGATCAGGGTGAATGTTGAAATTTATATGGGGAAACACATCCAGAGAGCAAAGCGAGAGATCTATGAGAGACTGAGAGCCGGAAGGTGCTCTATGAGTGGGTTTATTGTTGTTGAGAATCCCGATGTTTTGATTAAGAATCCAGTCGACAAGGATATCAGAGTTAATGGAATCGAAGGAGCTTCCCCAGTAGCTATGGTGAGTGTTAAAATCACCGAGGATAAGAAAGGAAGAATTTAGTTTTTTTTTTAAATTTTCAAGCCAAATTTTGTTAAAGTTACCTTTAGGGGAATAAATGTTGATGATATCAATTTTTTTGTTATTAATCCAGACGCTAATGCCGAGAATTTCAGTTTCAGGAGTGCAGAGAAAGTCCAGATTCATATCAGACGACGGGAGAGAGCGTGGGATAATGGTCATAAGACCTCCGCTTGCGTTATTGAGACGATCTCTGCGATATATAATGGAGTTGGGGAAAGAAAAAACATCTCTTTTGAGGAAAGTTTCTTGAAAAACAAAATTTTGCAATCGTTAAAGGGCGAAAGAGGGAAGAAAAGGCGCTTGTTAAGCAGACTGCGGCAGTTCCATTGACAAACAAAAAACCCCAGAGCAAGCCCAAAAAAAAAAACCCAAAAAAGGGGGAGAAAAAGGGAGACAAGAACCAGAACAAGAAAAAAAAAAACACAAGCGCCCGGCGCGAGAAAAAGCGAGCCTACGAAAAACCAGACGGCGGAAAACCCGTAGGAATGGGCATGTTAGAAGAGCCAGAAGAGGAAGGGAGGTGAACGTTTGACGTGTCCATTTCATTTTCGTGATTAACGTTTTTGAAACTCATTTTAGATAATTTTTCCAGGTTTGAGCTCCCAGAAGACGCGATTTTCCTCGCGCGGGTTGGACTGGGTTGCGAGATTTGAGTCATTTTTTCCAAAGTATTGCTTATGCTTTCCACGGTTTGTAGCATTCTCTGTTGAAAAATTTGTATTTGTGTTTCCATTATGCTAATGATTTTTTCTTCGAAATTTTTTAGCGCGGTGTTCAAGAGGTTTTCGATTTGCGTGTTTGGATTATTGGTACTGTTTTCTATTCTCACGATATTTGCATACGAGTTCTTGTTTTCTCTTCGGTATTGACGTCTAGCTTCTGGAAACGATAAGCTGTTCTTGCATTTAAATTCAAGGAATTTTTCTTCTTCTCTGTACTTTTGGCAATTTCGGTCAGACGCGCTGTGTTCTTCTGTGCACAGGGCACATTTTTTCATTGTGTTTTTACAGGTCGAAGTTTCATGTTTCTCAGCGCAGTTTCCGCACGTGGTGTCATTTTTGCAGTTTTTAGTAGAGTGGTTATATCTTTGGCAGTTCTTACATGCTCTGGGCCGGTCTATGAATGTCGAGATTTTGTGGTAGGTGTACCATAATTTAACCGACGATGGTAAATTGGTACCATAAATGGTCGTCAGGACCGTTTCTGTTTGCTGTTTTATTCCGTTTTTGGTAACAATAAAGCGTCGCATCTCGCTAACATACAGTCCTTGGTCATAGAGCTCAGAGGCTACTTCTTCTAATTTGATATCAATCGGTATATTTTTCAACAGAAACCTTGTTGTTATCCTGTCATTGAGGAGGGATGAAGTTATTTTAGTGTTTATAATTTCTTTTTTGAGCAATAATTCTTTGGCACATGATGGACTATAAGTTTTGATAATTATGAAGTTATTCTTAGTAAAGTTAATTGTGTCAATATCTTTGTGATTAGTTATGGTTTCTTCAATTTCGCTTTTTAGTTTCTTAGGATTATGATTTGGTATTCCGGTTCCATTTTCAGATTTAATCATGATAGAAAAATTTGAGCCGCCATTATTCGAAATGGCATCAATGGTGGTAAGAGAATCAGATATGCTAGAGAAGATGTTTACGTCAGAGACAGCCATATCCCTCCGGGAAAAGTTCCGCCGGACGGCGGAAACGCAGGTAAGTAGAGAAACAAAGTGGCGCTTACCTTGGAACAAAAAGGAAAAACAGAAACGCCAAGACGAAAAGAACCTCGACGTCGGTCGACGTGGAGAAATTTCACCTTAACGGCATCTTCGGCAAGTAAGGGCTGAAAGATAAAACTTAATACGGGGAAAAAAAAAAAAATTTGAGAAGGAAAAAAAAGAAATAAAAATAAAAACCAGGACAAAAAGTTAAAGGATGGGTCAGAAGCAACTTGCTTCCGCCCGGCACGGCCGACCGCTTGTGCGGCCTAGGGATCTCGAAAGAACACACGAGGAGCAGTGACAGTTACAGTCACCGCCGAAAACCCGAATCCACTGATCTCTATGCATATAACTTGTAAGAAGGTAAACAAACAAAGCTATTAACCAATCACAGTTAAGAGCTGAAGCTGCTATAAAAAACTGTACATGAAGTATTTTACTGCTCACAATTTAGGATAGTATATATTCTTCTAATTAAGACTCCTTATTGCTAAGTTCATATGAATTTTAAACTTTTTAAGTAATTTTCATCGTTTTCAAACATTGTTGCGCAAATTGTAAGCTTTTTAGGTCGGATGTTTTAAAAAATTGTGTTGGCAACAGTGATTTCCGCGGTTTGTTTTGGTTAAAAGGTGGACGCTAGTTCGCACCCCTTTGGAATCGTGACGTCACGCCAGGCGGCGTGGAGCTCTGACGTCACTCTGTTTAAGCCGCATGCGCGTGGACTCGCCGTTTTCGTTTTCTGCGTTGAGTGTGTGAGTATAGTTTTTGCTTCTAACAGATCTAAGGAAATTAACGTTCCAGGTAAGAGGAGATTGCTCTCATTTATTATTGTTATTAAAGCAATATAATTTTTTTTCAATAAAAACTTTGTGTAATTTTTTTTTACTACTGTTAATTTTTTTTAAAACTAGCATATTTTAAAAGAATTGATGACAGAAATAATTTGCAAATACTTTTGATTTAGAATATGAGATTGTTCACTAAAACTTTGTCAAAATGCAACCAAACATTAAGTTGAAGTATGATTTAGATTTAAAAAAAAAAAATCATATACGTTTGTTCATAATTCTTTATTTCTTTTTTATAGCATAAATCCCAAACAAATTAAAATTTGAAATCACATTTGACAAATTTGAAAAAAGAAAAAGAAAAAGAAAAACAAATTGGATTACTTGAACGCAAAAAAAAAACTAGGTGCGAAATTCTCATAAATAAGAAACAAATTAAAATTAGCAATCACATTCGACAAATTTGAAAACAAAACAAAACAAAAACAAATTGCATTAGCATCAAACAAGTTTGAATCTACAGCAAAATCTTTGTAGGAAAATAATTTGTGCTACATAAAAGTACCACATCATGTAATCATGCAACAGATACTTGCATACCAAGCTGACATTCAATCCTTGGAGACTTTCAAAAAAATTCAAGATTACTGAAAAAAATATGAAGGACACAATTTTTGAAGGATTACAAATTTTAAGGATCAAACTGAAGAATTAAAATTTCCAACACACATACCATTTGAAAAATAAATCAATGGATCTCTAACAAACAAATCCAATTTTTTTTTAAATTGATAGTAAAAAAATCAAAAATAATGTACAAAATATATAAAGCAAATTTGTGTTTAGCCCGCTAACAAACCCTAGCCCGCTAACAAGTTTTCTTCGTAATATATAAAAATATCGACTATATAAGTTTTCTTCGTTCAATGACGGACAGCTTAGCAAATGATCTTTGTCCATCTCAGAGTTCTGATTGCACAAAGTGCACATAGGACTGCTGTATATACCAATGGTGTATAAATGTTTAGCTAAGCAGCCATGTCCAGTCTCCAGTCGAAAGGCCGCTACCGCAATGGATCTTGGGGAGAAGGGGATTTTATTGACTGAATCTCTCCAATTCTTATTCTTTATTACTTTTGATAAATTGATAACACAGTTTTGTTTCACCACACTTTTTATGTTTCTTTTAATTGATGAGAATGGTACTTTACCTTAACCTGACTAAAATTTCAGTTCCCTTTTTAGCTAAAGTATCAGCCCGTTCGTTACCATTTATTTCTACATGGAATGTCTTCCCCCTAGAGGCCAAAAGATCAATTACTTCTACAGTAATTAAAAATTTTTGACTCTGGGACATTATGTGCTACAATGGCCTGAATGGCTGATAGAGAGTCTGAAAAAATAACTATGTTTTAAGCTCAACTGTTCTAACACTTATTTGTTCTGTTGCTATTCTAATTGCCTCCAATTCTCGATCGAAATTAGTCCGGAACGGACCGAGGGAGGAATGGAACGCAAAGAGTTCCAAATACACTCCAACTCCAACGCTGTCCAGCATTTTCGATCCATCAGTATATATGTGTATCCAATTATTTTTAGGATACCTCGTATAAATTGTCTTCATAACAGCTGCTTTTAGTTCACAATCTACAGCTGACGACTTTGTCATAGCATTCATCAAACAACATTCATTTCTTATATATCCCAAGAGAATAGGGCTTATTGGTTTCAACAGTTCCTCTATGAGAACGTTCTAAAAAGAACAGTCAGTTTTCAATTTAAAAATTTCCTGCAAAAAATCATCCTGAGTCTTCAATCTCCTACGTTTAGTGATATCATAATTTCTCCATAACTCTGTTGAAGGTAATTTAATTAATTTCTCAAGGAGAAATTATAAAACTACTGTTGTGTTGCAAGTTAAACTAAAAACGAAACAATTGAGTGCTAAATACACACTAAAGATAAATGACGAAAAATGTTTTGCACAGGGTTCTAAAGTAATGTTTCATTGTATTGAACAAACGTCTTAACTCTTACACAATCGGTCAGCCCAACATGTTTAATGTAACTTTGTTAGCATAAAGGAGTTTTGTAATAGAAGTGATCTCTGAAATGAAAGCCTGATGCTCCAGCTTAAGTTTAAAGAAAACTGAGAAATTCCGTACAAACATCAATTTTCTAACATTAGCTGAATATCTCATTGCCGATGTTGGTTTGCCTTCCGGCAAACCAACATCGATTTTCTAAGCTAAATCTTTATCTGTCTTTCATTAGCTTGAACTGCAAATTGATTCAAATGAACCTTTTCGGCAATTAAAAACAATTTTTTTGGAAGCAGAACCATGTCTCTCATGCATAAAGAAAACTATTAAGATTTTTAAAAAATACATCAAATTCATTCTCTCAAACTGTCCGGCGCTATGTTTTCGGTAACTTTGAACAATTAAACAATAAATGAATAGTTTGTATTCAATCACATATTACGCAAAATTTTAATGTAAAAAATTAGGAGAAACAAATTATAGAACTAAATTACAAGAAAAATTTTCCTCAACATAAAGTTTTAAACCTTAATATGGAAAAATAAAGGATACAAATAAAGCTAGAACGAGTTTTACAACAATCTACAAAAGCGCCTAATTTTAAGCTATTCCAGAAGAAAATATTTAATTTCTTATTCGTTGCCAAAAGAAAGGAGAAAAAAGAAAAAACTACACATATATTTAAAAATTTACAATGAAAACAAACAAATAGATAAATAAATCATTTACATAAAAAAATCGTTCGGAGCTCTTTCTGTTAAGTGAAAAATAAGGCGCCTCGAGATTTTTGAATCAATCAATCACCTTTGTCAAAGTTATGCTATCAATGGGAAAATGTGTTTCGGTTTTTATTAATCACTTTTTTGTTATACTTTTTAAACAAAAAACTCAAACTATATTCAATTTTTTTTTATTTGTTTTGATAACAAACCATATTTCTTAGCGTTACTAGTTTTTGAAATGAAAAAGTTTGAATTTCTCCCGTACGTTAAATTCGTCTATATTTAATTTGTTATACGTAGTTATTTTCTATAAATATATAGCTACTTAAGTAGCTATATATTATAGAAAAAGTCGTGCAGCAAGTTCAAGAAAAATGTAAACTTGTAATTAAGCAATTTTGATGAAAGTTTCAAAAGCGGTCATTTGACAGCTCCGGTAGGTTTAGTGCTAAGATAGTTATTTTTATATTCAATGCAACGACCGTAAAGGAACATGATTTTGATAATAACGATCCATAATAAATCTCAGCCAGAGCAGTAGAGATTTTTGCATTCTGCAAATGCAATATTGTATTTATTCGGAGCAGAGAAAAGACAAAATGATAACCTTCATTAAACAAAGAAGGAAAGGGAGGAAAATGACACTCAGTCTTTCAGAAACGGAATATTGTCTACGATTATCCACGTGACGAGCGTCTTTTCCTTTGTGTATTGCATTCTAGATATTTATGCGATTACGATTCGTATATACGAATCGTAATCGTATATACGAATTAGGGGGTGTTCTAGACGTTCTTATCAAGTTACAGATAATATTTTTCTTAAATGAACAAAAGCTCATGTAGACTACGTATTTGTTCCTTTTTGTAAGTTATATTCTGATATTACTGGTCAGAAAAGGTATTTAGTTGCTCAGATGAAGGAGGCGCCTCGAATTTTGTGTCGATGTGTGCAGAAAAAAGACGCCAAATTTTTAGAATTAGCAAAAAAATCAACAATCCGTAATTCATTTTTAAAATTCTCTTATCTTTTTAAGATAAAAATTTATTGATTCTTATTATATTTTTCTTGTTACTATTATTATTTTGCGAAATACATTTTCAACAACACGTAAGTTAATGTATTTTATAAAAATTGACAGCATATTCATTTGGAAAGGGGCAAAAGTACAGATTTTTCCTGCAATAAAATTTTATTGTTTATTATCACTCAGTTATTGTTATCAAATCATTTTTGTCCTGATGGGAAGACATTAAGCGACGTCCACTGTATTATATTGCAAAGGGTACTTTTTTCAAAAAATCTCTCTGACTTCAAAATAATAATAATAGTAAATAAATATAATAATAACAATAATAATAACTTTTTTCATGCTTATGCATAAGTTCTTTTTTTCATGAAGAAAAAAATTATTACATCTAAACTAGACGCTTTTTCTGCAGTTAAAATGAGACAACAAAGGGTCAGTGTATGTCACGTGTTTTGTCATGTGTTTTTGACAAAGAGAGGGAAGATGTGACTGTCAATAAATACGATGTCCCTCCTCCCATATTTTTTGTAAATTGATAAAATTGTAATAAGGTTAATATAGCGTTGTTTAGTTTTTGCCACGTGGTAATTAAGAACTAAAGAAATTGCTTTTATCATGCCAGTGACAATATGCTTCCCCAAAATTAATTTTCTGGGTATGTCACTCTGTATTTCCAACTCACTCTGTATTAATCATCTGTGTATTACAAGCTAATACTAGTGCTCGTAGTGCATTGCGATTGTAACACGCCAATGTAGACATATGATGCATAAAATATCTGAATCAGATACGTTAAGATAAAAGTGTCTCATTTCTCTCAATCATGTACAAGTTACGTTTTGCTTAAATTTCGACATGAAAATATAATATTGATATTGAAGAGAAAAAAATTTAAGAGAGAAAATTTTCGGAGCATTGTAGTAGATTTCTGATTTTACCATTTCGAAAAGTAGACCCCCCAATAAATGTTTTACTTCTTCACTAAAATAATATGCGAAATTAATGTGAAACCATTTTTAAAGGCATAAGCAGGAAATAAAAGCCAATAAATAAAAGATATTTCGTAGTTTAAGCATTGATCAACAATTAAAGTTTCTTGTAAACACTTTTTAAATAATTAATGTATGATCAGTTTTCAATCTATCGAAGTTAAAAGATGTTATATTTTTCTCAAACAATGAAGATTGCGACAAGAAATATTGAAGTAACTCCTCCTTGACCTGAGCTATAAATTAATCAATTGTGAGGTGTTCAAGCTTAAACATTTGGCACCTTGTCAATAGAGGAAGCATCGCCAAATTGAGCATCGTATTACAAACACAAGTTCGGTGTCATTTATAACCTTCTTTCATGTAAACAAAATGAATTATTATGTTTCTATTTAGTCAACTTACTTTCATGAGCAGTTTTACCTGAAACCTTACTAAACTCATTTTCAGTAAGGTTTCTTTTTTTCCCCCCAATAAGCTAGAGGGAATTCTTGAAGTTTTCTAAGTGAATTTCTAAGTGAATTTTGCTTTAACGATAAAACAAAACAAAATGATTAAGAGAAATTACCGAAACAAATTCTACCACTTAAGCATAAGAACTAAGTCATAATACTGACTTATTGTAAATGCGATAACGAAGATGCATTAGATAATTTCATAAAAAAAATAGTTTATGTAGAAAAATAATTAGTTTCATTTCAGATTCTAAATTGCGTTACTTCTTGCTATTTAAATAACAAGCATCTTAAAACGACATGTGAAGCAAACAAGCTATTTTTTCCTCTCCTGTTTTCTTATTATTTTTAAGTAGAACTAATGTGTTTTAACATGGTATCTTTTCGGCGTTGAGGGGGGAAAACTGTCCTCCCCCAAAATAAATTCTCAATTCCGGAATTAATTTACTATGAATTAATCAGTTAATAATTAAATACACATCTTACATCAATTTAGAGGCTGAAAACTTTAAATGAAAATGTGACCTCTTCGACCCTTAAGAGCACGGTGACAGCCTGGATCATAACTTTGTTTACGCCATGCTATGCATTAAATTAAATAGCAAATATTCATTACCGTATGTCCGAAAATACACATTTCGGACATACAAATGAATCTCCGATTAAAATGTGCAATCTACTTAATAAGAATCTTTTAAACTTTTTGAAATTATTGAATAGTGGATATAGGGGAAAAATCGATGGCATTTTCCCCTGCATGCAAAATCACGAACGTTATTATTTCCAGGATGACTCACTTCTATAGAAAATCATCTAAATACAAAGTTCGCAATTCAATTTCAAAAAAATTTGAAAAAATATTGAAATATTTAACGCTATGAAGTTACAGATCGGCAAACAAATCAATTCAAACTATCTGTCAAAAATGATTTTCAATCCATATTATTTAGCTGAATGAGGAAATTTGTTTTCTTCAAAATTTTTATTTTTTTTTCATGTCAATTATCAACCATAGTCAGTACTAGTGCTCTATTGTATTTTTCTAGATCACTGCATGAAGTTTTCTTGCTTGTTTAACGAGAAGAACAAGTTCAAACATAAATAATGTGAACTATTTCACATTCGTTCCTTAAAATCTGTTTCTACTAGCTGAAGTTTAAATAATGTTTCAGAAAAAGATAATGCAAGGTTCAACAAATGCTTGTAACAGTTGACAGTATTCCGAAGTGACACTGAACAGTTATGGTGAATTTATTAATAGTCATTATGTATGACACGTAGTCCTATGTGTCATTTTCATTGCATTTATTTGCATAATGCATTAAAGTATAGTACTTAAATATCTTCCAGCAGTAAGCTACTTTACGTGAAGTTTCTTTTTTACTGAAAATTCCAATAAACTTTTCGGACGTATTAAAAAATTAACTTCACAAAACACCGGACTTTTTAAGGAATACTGACATTGTAAATGCGATAACGAAGATGCATTAAATAATTTCATAAAAAAATAGTTTATGTAGAAAAATAATTAGTTTCGTTTCAAATTCTAAATTGCGTTACTTCTTGCTATATGAAATACAGGATTAGTTTTAAGATGCTTGTTATTTAAACAAGCATCTTAAAACGACATGTGAAGCAAACAAGCTATTTTTTCCTCTCCTGTTTTCTTATTATTTTTAAGTAGAACTAATGTGTTTTAACATGGTATCTTTTCGGCGTTGAGGGGGAAAACTGTCCTCCCCCAAAATAAATTATCAATTCCGGAATTAATTTACAACGAATTAATCAGTTAATAATTAAATACTTCAACAAAATAAAATAAATATTTAGGTTAAGTGAAATAAAGTTAAAATGTTGATATTGCTAATCCACCCAGCGGTTTCACCTTTTGTGACTTTGAAGGGGAAAGCCAATGGGGAAAAAGATGTTGAGCCAGCATTTTGTAGTCTAAATTTGCATAGAATTGTCTTTCATTTACGAAGGTAAAAGCATATTAAATTATCTGAAAAGTTTTATGCAAAACCCATGTCCTAACCACTTTCTGTTTTTTTTTCTTTTCTTTTTATGAGTTATAATAATCCAATCAATTTATTTTAACATTTTTAAGAAACGTAAAAAACAATTTTTCAAAACTGAAAATTGCTCTTATTAACATTAGTTTCGAATAATTGAGCTTATAAATGCAATTTGGCATCAAAAACTATGCTAAAAAGACAAACAAGAAGTAAATAAAACTGGTAGTAAAACATAAAAGTACAAAAACATTAATAGGCTCGGCTAGACGCTTGAATAAATGCTAAACTCACTGTATCAAAAAAAAAAAAAATACCAGTCCATAAATGGGAGAGAAAAAATCAGAGTACCTATTTTCAAGCAAGAAAAGTATTTAGAATTGTTTTAAAATCTTTTCATAGAAAAAAATGCTTCAATTTATTTTTAATTGTGCAACCTGATTATATTCGTAATCTTCGTATTAACGAAATCGTGAAAACCATTTTTTTTTTTTTTTTTTTTTTTTTGTCTTTTTCCTAAGCGATCGTTTCCCCCAGGGTAAAATGTACATTTTTCTCAAAACAAGGACACTTGTTCAAATTGATTTTAAATCTTCCAGGCACTAAAGATACTTTCATTTTGTTAGTGGCTAAGTTATCGAAGGTAAAATATTTGGTTTAAAAGAAATATTTTTTTATGCAAATTACTTTCCTTCTATTATTACGACCAATCAGGATGAAATGTTAACAAGACTTCGGTACAGTATAAAACAATCACTGTATAACATAATTAAATTTTTCCGATCTGATGTTTCACCTCAGTTTAGGGAAATATAAACAGCCACACAGCAAAAATATAAAAAAATATTCTAACTTGTTTCACCCATGCATTAACACATCAGAAAAAAATAATCATACGATTTGAAATTGATACGATTTTTTGTTCTTTATGTTTTCATTCAAAAATTTAAAAATTACTTTAAATTAAGTAAAAAAATATTTAAAAAAAAGAATTTTTTTTTAAGGGAAAAAAACAGCTAAAACGGATTAAAACAATTCGAATTCTCTTCGCCCTCCAAGCATTAAAATATAGCACTTAAATTAGTTCATATGAAAAATTATAGAGGGAATATGGGGAAAATTGTCCCGTTTACCGGTTCTTCGCTTCTGCCATTCTGGGGAATTTTGACAGCTCGATAATGTACCGCGAATTTTAATCTGGGAATGTAATTAGAAAAAATATAGCAAATCGAACTGGTCAGTTCAAACATTAGAAGAACATCCAATAGGTATCGTCAATTTTTGTTTAAAATGTAAATAAATTAATCAACTTTAAATGCATTACACCAAAAAATTGCCGAAAAGACTTTAATCAAAATCAAAATGCATTTGGCAAAAACACTGCATTCAACTTTGACCTTTTTTTTTTTAGTGCATATTAATAGAATTAAGTTACTTACGTCTATAGATGCACTATAAAATATTAAATGACGTTTAAAATCTATACACACGATACATTTAATTAAGTTTCAAGTCACGTTGTAAAAGTGACAACGGTAAAAGAAAATGCAATACATGCTAAATTGTACGAGGTTTTTCAAATCTTACCTTTGGATCTTTTTCATAATAATACTGTTGCGTTCGGATCCATCGGCTGACTAGGTGATCCTTGACAGTATGAGCCAAAGCAAAATAATAATCTCTTTGGGTAGCGACATTTCTGTCCTTCACTAGAGTGTAATGTAAATGCCGATTAAAAGTCTTTTTCACTTCAGCGATATTTTCAACTCCAGCAATTCCTCGGACACTGATTTGTTTCCGTTTCTCCTGATCACTGCGAGGTACCGATGACATTTTGGACAAGTTGTGGGCAATGGGACTCACGATTTCACTGCAAACTACCTTGTGGAAACCTTGCAAGTGATAACCCACAGAGCATCCGTTTCTCCTTCTCCGACACTAAAGGTCGCGCATGCGCGGCTAGGTACTTCCTGGAGGAAACTGAATAACTGTGCTTGAGGGTTTACATACATCGTGGGAGAGGCGGAAAACTGCTCGTTCATTGGCTGAAAAATTTCTGTTACGTCACAGTTGCTATCTTACTTTTAGTTACTATAACAAATTTTATCACCACCGCGAATTTAAATTAGAAAAGTTTACAACAAATTAAGTCATAAATTAATGAATGTAAAAATAAAAAGTTTTCCCACGTTCCCTTCTCCCCGTTATAATTGCTATCAAGTGTCAACTGCAACACTGAAGAAAATAATCAAAGTTGCGACTTAAAAAGTTTATTGACATTCATGAATTTACATCGCATTTCAAGTTATTTTTTATATCATAAGCTCCAAGCCATGTCGCAAAGTACAAAAGTTCATTATTTTAATTCTTTAATTCAATTATGGAAAAGAAATAATAATGCTTTTTTTAAGTGCATTTATTTATTTTTATAATCGGAAAACTTCTGATCAAAAAACATTTTCCATTTTCTCAAGCAACCGCTTTTTTTTTTTTTGCAAAGTAATATTTTAACAGTATTTGAGGGTTTACTAGGGTGCAATATTATTTGAAAGAAATAGTATTTCATAAAGGTTAAGGTAATTACGTAAAGGTCCTTGACTCAGAATTCCCTGCCGGTGGGTAATTGTTAGAAACGAACCGCCTATCGCCTTACATATTAGAATCTTACTTGCTCCATAGTTTTTAAAATTGCTCTACTGCCTTGGTCGAATAGACTCCGGCGACCCTGGGCATATGCTCCTTTTGCCCCCATTACTCCCCCTGCAAAAAACGATCAGAATCTGGTTTTCAGAGTTTGAAGCAACATTTCACGTGAAAGATTATATTACATATTTACTCTTTATTGTCGCTCATAATAAACTGTATGATACGTATTATATCTTCTGCAGTACATAAGCAAACTCCATGCATTTTTGTGAAAACATCCACGCTCTCCCGTTTTTTGTTTTTTGTTTTTTTTTTTAAGGTTTTATTTAACTTAAAACTAAATGAATTAGTTTCTTTATTTCTTTATTTATTTTGTTTCTTTACTTCTTCATTTATTTTGTTTTCTTATTTTATTTATTTATTTATTTAAATTTGTTTCTCAATTTAATTCATACTGAGTACTTGATGGTTGTGATGAGATTACAATATTTATATTGTTTTCTCTCCGTTGTGTTTCTGTTATTTTGTGCCCATTTTGCCCCTTCTGGTTCTCTTTCTTAGAATGACATATCAGGGCTAAAAGTAAATTTAAACAACGTCAAATTTGTGCGTATTTTATGTTGTTCCAATTTACTTTTTATTGTACAGCGCAAAAGTTTACAACTTTTATCCTATCAGACCTAATTTTGTATTCCTTTAATCAAAAAAAAAAAAAAAAAAGGAAGAAGAAAAAGAAAAAGAAAGCTGTCAATGATTTTTTCTTTTTCTTTTTTTTTTTTTTTTTTAATTTTTCTTTGTAGAGTTCTACTACCTGGCACTTCAATCAATCTTATTTCAGACTAGAGTTCGTCAGACTGTCACAACTTTATTGGCATCGGTTTTTTGTTTCGACTCTCACCAGAGCCCATTTTAACTGTCGACATACACCGGTGAATGTTGTCAATCAACAATTTCGGTCCCATGACATATCTATTAATAAATTAAATAAACAAAGGCTATAAATAATGATTCGTATATTAAAAACTATTCGGAGCGGAGGTAGCGCAAGAACAAAGGAGAAGCAGAGATGGAGTGGAGTAACTCAAAAAAGCGACTGCTCCAATTCCATGGTAAAATGTCATGTATTTCATTTCAATAAAATCAAGAAACTGTTTTCCTTTTTTAAATCTTTTGTTATTCTATGTCTCCTGTATAAAGAGTGTAAAGTCGAAATTAGGATGAAATAATTATTATCCCAGGCATTCTTGAAATAAAAATACGTATTGCAGGGTATCGAGAGCCAGAACCATTTCCACCCCTCAGAATATTTATTCATGAGTGAAAATTTAGGGTATGAAGCAAAACACAGACACGTTATTCATCAAAAACTTAACAATATTTAGCACACAAAAAGGAAAAGTTTTGTTTCTTGTTTTGAAAAAGAAAAAGTGACTTGAAAAAGCCCAAATTTTTCAAACCCATTCTCCTTGAAACTAAAATTTCACACTTAATACTCTTTAGGTAGTAAACATAGATTCTATAAATAACCTTCGATTTTTTTTCTTTTTTTGGGGGGGGGGAGGGGGGATGAAAATTAATTGCTTGTTTATCACACAAACGTAGCCATAGAAACCGCCAAAAGGAGACAGCTATTTTTTTTTAGATGTACCCTTAATGCACCCAGATTATCCAGCTGTTCCATTATTTAATCAAGTATACTTTTATTTAGCTATGAAGCGAGAAAGGGGTCATTTTATTGTGGAATAGCTACGTTTTAAGCGAGTAGTATAACTCAAGATTATTTTTTTTTTAAATCAATCAAATTTCAAGTATAATGTCGCGTGCGCACACACACACACGCACGCACACATATGTGCAGGGTGATGGGAAAAGTCCATAAAAACTTTTAAAATTTATAAAACCTGGACAATTAAACAGAATAAAAACGGTTAGCAGGTTTGGCATCGATAAGTCACAGGATTTTTTTTTTAGAGATAAGAAAGAAAAGATAAATAAATGAAAAAAATCAGCCGATAGGTAACGTTTTGCACATAAGTGAAAGAAAAGACACACAAATAGCAAAAATAATGTTACTAAATCATTTATTTAGCAAATATGTGTTCCTTGTGCCCACAGGTGATAACACATTGCAGGTGCGTCACAAATCCAGAAACGGCAGAGTCCGGCTGCATACATGACAGCTCTGAGCGGATTGCATCTTTCAATTCCGACAGATGGATGGCCGTGATAAATACACCTGAGATTTTAAATATGTATCTTTAAAAAACTCCCGTGGCATATCAATGTAAAACAGCAAACCGTTTTTTATTTTGGTTACTTTTTCGGGTTTATGATTTCTTAAAGTTTTTACCGTGGCTGCCTACGATCATATAGCGGCTGTCCAGACGCGGCGCCAGAACAAAGGAATAAGGGTTCAAACGATAGTTATTTTTTTCCTCACTGGTGCGCTGCAAGCAGGTACTAGTTTTGTATGGAAATACATTACGAGAGCAGTGTTTTTGCCGGGTTTGCAGCATGCATCGTGAAGATTTCTTTTTGGTACATTTTTAGTTCGTGCATTACTGATCGGAAATATGTCTCCCGATGTTTAATTGTGTCTAACCTATATATATTTATTTTAAAGAAATTTTTCATCGTAAATGAAATAAAACGACAGAAAGCAGTAGAGTGTTTTTTCTAATCATTAATTTAGTGAATGCAAACATTTTATAATTTTAGGGATTTACTAAATTCACGTTTGGTATATATGCATATATTTTATTTGTTTTTTCACTCCACATGTCACCTATTCAATTATTTTGCAAATAGAAATCGGGAGTTTGATGCTTTAGATGATATTTTTAACCAGTGAGGGCTGACATTTGCATTTTCCCCTTATATCTCGAACTTTACTGGTTTTATTTATTTATGCATTGGTTTTATTTATTTGTACTTCAGGTTATTAATAAGAAAACAAACGTCATTATAGCCCAAATTTCAGAAAACATATTTTGGGACAAGAGGAATCCTTTTATCAATGAATAGAGTTGTACGCATCTGGATGCAAGTAATTCGAGTGATTTACACTCACTTGGATTACTTACATTTTTTAGGTCAAATCTTTACGCATTGATAAAGGGGTTCCTTTTAATTCCAAAACATGTGTATGGAGTAATTTTTGCAACTTGCGCTATAAGAACGTTGGTCCGCTCATTAATTTTTTACCACTCAAAAGTATACTTTGAACTTCATATTATGTCTAGATTATGCTTTTAAATATATATATATATATTTTTTTTTTGTTCTGAGACGTTTAAATTTCTTATACTTGTATAGAATGATAAAGTTAAAAGTGGAATGAGTGAGAGAGAATCTATATTATAAATCTAGTAATGTACCTTTTTAAAATTAAACTCGCGCAACATGAACAAGGGTTACAATTGAAATACCTAAAAAGGAAGGGAGACTTCCCTCTAAGATTTGTTGTTGATTCTCCACGCGTTCATGAGTACACCCATTTTATACAAAAAAAGTCTTAAACAAAAAGAGTCTTAAAACACAGAAAAGTAAATAAACTATCTAAGGGACCGTTCATAAATGATGTCAAGCTTTTTTCCGATATATTTGAACCCCTCCCCCCTTTGTCACAAAATGTCACAATTCAACGGACCCCCTTCCCCCCTTTGTCACATTTATTTATTTATTTATTTATACCTCATCAATCACCTCCGTACCTACCCTGACGAGGGTTTAACCGGATGTGGTGATTGAGAGGAAAGAACAGATAGAACAAGACAGCACAACAGATTTTAATATACAAAGAAGGAAATACACCCATGGCAAAGGTGGGACTCGAACCCACGCCTCTTTCTCTCCGCGCCCCCTTTGTCACATGTCCCACTATGTTTAAAAGCCTGATGTCACGCTTCCCTTGTTACACCCTTCTCTCCCCTTATCACACTTTGTCACAATTTTACGAACCCCCCCTCCCCCTCGAAGCGTGACATCATTTATGAACGCCCCCTAAAGCGTATTTCTGATTTCTGAATTTAAAAGTGGGGAAACATCAATTTAAGAATGGATTTAAGGAAAATCAGGTTACAGAGAATCAGAGAATCCGAAAGCTTTTGGTAGATTTCATCAAAGAAATGCCGGTTGGAAAGTCTTGGTATTAAAAATTGAGAATATTCAGTGTAGTCCAGAAAAAAAGAAAAAAGAGGTAAGAGGGGGGAGGCTTACAGATAAGAGCATAAGTTATTGTAATGAAATAGTGGTGGGGGAGGGAGGGGGCTTTTGAAAAGTGGAAGGACAATCGTGTAAAATAAAAAAGTTTCCTGCACCCCCCCCCCCCCCCCCGACTGAGAATACTCATTGCTTTTTGTTGTCAATGAGTATATCATCAAAATAAAAATGTTTAAAGGGATAGTTAAAGAAAAATTGCTCTTATCCAGGAATGTCCACGAGGAAAGTTCATGGCGCAGACTGCGCCATGAAATTTTTTTATGAAATTTTTGACACCCCCTGGACAGGGGGGCATGCTTTCATCGAGTTTTAGCCCTTTTGGGTGGTTGTCTTTTTTGGGGGACTTCGTACCTATTATTTTGCACCATCTTGCTTAGGGGGTTGGCACCCATGTATTGTCAGTTGCAAGTTTTAAAAATAATCTTGATAACTCTGAACTGCATATAATGAAACGTTTTAAGTAATTATTTTTAATTTCTCATTTATTGTACTTAATTGTAATATTTGAAAATATTTCCCCTTGTTTATTTTATTGAAGCGTTTTCTTTTACAAAGGCCTAATCTTTGAATTTTCTTACTTAAGATTTTAGGATTTTATTCTATATATTTAACTAGTGTAATTGCTTTAGATGAGACCAGAAAAAAAAACAAAAAAAAAAAACGCCACTCTTATATGATAATCCATCTGTTGAAGTTAACTGAAGTCAGCTATACTATACAATGCAATATTAGTTATTAGTAGTGTTCGGCAACTACTCGTCAAAAAGTAGTTAACTATCAACTACTAACTACTCTAAACAAAACTAGTTGCAACTAGTAGTTAACTACTTTTTTCTAAGACTAGTTGTAACTAGTAGTTAACTGTTCTCCAAAAGTAGTTAACTGCTAGTTAACTACTTTTAAGTATAATTCATTTGAATTTCCATTATTAAGTTTGTTCTTAAATATTTAATCCTAATAATTCAACTCAATATTATTTTTAATCGGGGTAGCCTTCCATGGTACCATGCCACAGGTCCGGGGTTGGATTCCCGGGCTGGACAGGGTCGACTCAGTCTTTTATCCCTTGCAGTGGGTTAGATAAAATGAGGACCAAGCATGCTTGGGAACTAAATCCTGGGGGTTCCGCGTCAGGCAGACCATTTGACCGAATCTTCTGCTTCTTCACCCCAGGGCCCTCGGTCTCAAAAACTGGGATGGGCACAGTAGGCCATGGCCCCCAAAAGGGCTGGCGTGCCACTGAGTTTTAGTTTAGTATTATTTTTAATCATTAAAACAATTTTAAAGAAATTCCTGTAAAGCATTCAAAGATTGAATATTTTCAAATAACACTGAACAATTAATATACACTGCTCGACATTGAAAATGCAACACCAAGAAGGAGTGGTCAGAAAGTGATGAAATTTGGAAAAAAGAGAGACAGCAAGGAACAATAAGTGATCTTTTTTTTTTTCAAAATGATAGTCAGAATACAGCGAGAACGGTGTCGGTTTAGTAAGATGTAGGACCACCGCGGACAGCGATGCACGAAGAAATACGTCTGCGCATAGAGTCAGTAAGAGTGCGGATGGTGTCCTGAGGGATGGCTCTCCATTCCCTTTCAACCATTTGCCACAGTTCGTCTTCTGAACGAGGCAGGGGCAGAGTCTGCAAACGGCGTCCAATCACATCCCACACATGTTCGATTGGTGACAGGTCAGGAGAGTACGGTGGCCAGGGAAGCATCTGTATCCAGGCTTGGAGTAATCGCGATTACGTAATCGTAATCGGCTGTAATCAGTGGTGTAGTCGAGGGGGGGCGCAGGGGGACGGCGTCCCCCTACCTTTTTATTTTAATACAAGCGTCCCCCCAAACGTTTTACATTTTAACATAAGCGTCCACCACTTTTTTATTTCAATTGCTTATCTTCGTATGTATGAGCGTCCCCCCAACATTTTTTTTCAGGACTACACCACTGGCTGTAATCGATTACATTTTGACAAAATCGTAATCGTAATCTGACGATGGCATATTCTCATAATCATAATCGAAATTGTGTAATCCCGTAATCCTTTTTCTCCCGTAATTTGAATCGTAATCTTAAGGAAAAAATCCGTAATCTGCTGGTGGTCCTGCAATCGTGTAATCTTGACCTGCTGAAAGCTGAAATTTTTAACTCTAACTTTGGATAGAAGAGATAAGATTACAAGAAAAAGGATTCAAGCTGTGTACTGAAGTCCTATCCTAAGCGGTCTGTAACCTACGGGCGATCATAATATAAAAGGTTATGTGTGGCGGTCGCAGAGTCTTGATGGCAGGACCATATAATAGTCTGCTAGAGACGCTTGTTGTCCTACTTGTTGCGGTCTCTCAGAATTCTTAATTGCGGCTCCACTCTCCACGGGGAATGGCTGGAGAGCCCGAGAAGAAAGAGAGTGGTCTGGATAATGTCACTCGCATCGCCTTGGGGCTCTCAGGGGGGGGGGGGTCTCCGGTCTCCTCGCGTCGTCCAGTTTCGGTTGCGGTAATCTGTCCGCAAGTCAAAGATTTCGGGGTAGATAAGAGAGGCGAAGGTGTCTATAGAAGGACCAAATGCATCGGTCATTTTGCTTCCTTAATTACCCCTTCAAAACATATTCAAACGGTTGGGCAATAGGCGAGCCTGGACGGGATCGCCGCGAGTAAAAGAGAGTTCCCCCTTTCTTCTCTCCGCGGGGGTCCCGTTCAATAATCGAAACAGACTGCCCCCTGAAAATCTAGTGGAAAGAGTACTATCACCTACACACATAAAGAGACACAAAATGCCTTTTGCGTTTTCGCCTTTCTTTAACGGAAGTGTCTATGTTGCCTTAAGCAGTTCATAGTAATTTTCAGTTTATAATGCAAATTTTGTTGCATCAGTTATCCAGCTTAATTAGGAACTTTTTCGTGCTTCAAGGATGCTAGTACGTACAGCAAATAATGATCTGCAATGAGTTTCTAGAAGCCGTCATCAATATTGTATTAATTTGGAAGGGTACAATCTAAGGCTCGACCGATGCATCGGCATGGCCGATGCATCGGCGCCGATTGTTCAACAAAGTTGCCATCGGCCATCGGCATCGGCGGCCGATGTTAACTTTAGAAAAACATCGGCCCATCGGCCTTAAAAGCATCTAAAAGCGCCAGAAACCAGTAGAAGGCAGCAGAAGGTTCGTAAATTGGCGCGATTTTGACAGAAGGTTCGAAATTTGTAGGTTTACTGTAGAAACACGAATGACGTTGGTTGACATGACTTTCAGGCCTAGCGTACTAGCTCTTCTAGAAATTAAGTATTTTTGTAATCCAAGGAAAAAATAATTTATTTATTCTTTTTTATCTTGTAAAATATCAGTCTCAATCTAGTATTGTTTTCTTATTTTCCCTCCTTGCAGCAGCAAGTTGAAAAGAAGTATGAGAAGACTCCAATTTGCTGATGCTACAGAAATATTACCCGGCGTCTCAAAATGAATTCAACCAAGTAAGTCCTAATAGATTCAACATATTTTCTATGAAATAATCTAATGTGATACGTGTCTTATGTATTTAAATGTGAGTAATAAGTGAAATAATAATTTTTAGCATTCTTACGTTACCATGGTAGGCTCGGCTTATTTTTGAATGTGCATTTGTCTCTAATTAAAGTGTCGCACAAGGTCTTGCGTTTATTTATTCAAATATGTCCAATGATGTTTTTTTTTTTCGCAATATTAAGCTTTAAATGTTGATGCATTTGAAGAAAAGATGTAGTAAATCAGTTTGATGTAGCTCATTGAATTAAATCCGTGTTCACGTTCCATGGAAAAGTTGATATCCTCTTAAAGTTTTATCCGGCCTTGATTTTAAATTTTCGGCAAAACCTCATAAACAAAGGGTACACACTTTTTCGAATAAAATCGGAATATACTGTGCTCTCAAATGCATCATTTAATGCAGTTAATTTGCACTATTTTAATACAAGTTTTCAGTTTATAATGCAAATTTTGTTGCATCAGTTATCTAGCTTAATTAGGAACTTTTTTGTGCTTCAAGTATGCTAGTACGTACAGCAAATAATGATCTGCAATGAGTTTCTAGAAGCCGTCATCAATATTGTATTAATTTGGAAGGGTACAATCTAAGGCTCGACCGATGCATCGGCCTCGCCGATGCATCGGCGCCGATTGTTCAACAAAGTTGCCATCGGCCATCGGCATCGGCGGCCGATGTTAACTTTAGAAAAACATCGGCCCATCGGCCTTAAAAGCATCTAAAAGCCGATGCAAGGCCGATGTTTTTCGCAGGGACAACTTTCCAGAAAACGTTCTGTCTTTAACTTTCTTTTTTCTCCATAGCTAGATTTCTATTTCCATACAATAACAGGCAGCACATCAGTTTAATAAAAGCACAAAAATAATGTCATTCTGCAAAGTATTTGATAAAAAATTCGGAAAAATAGTTTAAGCGATCGCTGCCCGAAAACCTTCATTATTAAAATTATTTCTCTTTGAACAGAATGCTCGCGAAATATGCTAAAGTAAAAGTAATAGTAGACTTTTAATAATGGCTTAGTGCATTAGATGTCATTGGGCAATAATATTATACCATCTGCTTTTAGTTTGTCATGTTTCTTATTATTCCAAATTTGTAAACCAATACAAAGCCAACTGAATCAAAGTACGATAATAATTTAAATTTTTACCAGCGTAACCTTTTTCTCTTGGCGTTTTTTTTTTTTTTTTTTGCTTCGATCCCACGTGTTGCAGTTCTTCTGCAATTGTGCAGCAATCTCGTAACGAGATTCTCGTTGCATCTGCTTTTAGTATGCGGTTATTCTCATTATTTCATTTTTAGTTTACAACATAGAACAGATTGGTCAAAAATAAGAAAAATTTTTCCAGTATAAATGTTTATTGATCGAAATTTTATGTGGTCTAAGTTCGACTTGCAATTTTTAAAAATTGAATTCTCAAAATGCGAGTTCGCGCGACAGGATTTAATATCTTAATAAAAATGCTAAAATTTCTTTATTTTCAAAAATTGATCATTGCATTTTTTTTTTCCAAAATACATCTTAACTTTTTTATACAATAATTATTTTAATCTTTTCCCGTGTATACTTTTTTTAGCGCATTTTTTTTTTTTTTTTTTTACTTCTCTGATGCCACGTGTTAGACAGTTGACTGTTTTTTTGTTATTGTACAACAATCTCGTTGCATCTGCTTTCAGTTTAGAATATTTCTTGTTATTTTATTGTTATTTATAACATAGAACATATAAAAAATATGAATTAATTTTTCAGTATAAATGTTTATTAATCGAAATTTTATGTGGTCCAAGTTCGACTTGCAATTTTCAGAAATTTGATTCTTAAAAAACGAGTTCGCGTGACACGGTGGAATAATACCTTAATAAAAATGCTTCAATTTTTTTAATTTCAAAAATTGAGAACGTATATATATATATATTTTTTTTTTCAAAATACGATCACGTGTTTTTCAGAAGATTACTTGCGAACAGAAAACTGCTGGTGCTGAAAATATTGGTTCATTTCGGTGACCTTACATTGTGCTGATGAAAATATAAAGAACATGTAAAGTATTTCAGTGTAATTTTCAACTCACAAGAAGAAAAAAAAGCTAATAATATTAGTTTTTAAGACCCAACATTCATTTGTAATGACAAAAAAAATCTCATGTCTATGTTTTTAAAAGTAATATTCAATATTTCTTAATTGTGATCAGGGGGCGTTACTGCGAGCGAAATTTTTTAATATTTTATAATGATTTTAGAAAAAAAGCTATTTTTAGTTAAAATAACTTTTATAATGAAAAATAAAAAATAATCGTTCCCGCTTTTCAGGCTTTTCTTTTAAACACGGGGGGGGGGGGGGGGGGGGAATTATGAAAAAAATCTGGGAGGTGGGGTTGGATTTCGTTAAAAATACAAACACTATTTGTTAGTCTGTATTATAACGTCTGCATTTCTCTCCATGAAAAAATAAGAAAATAAAGGCAGCTGCATTTGACTTTTGCAGTGCAGGTGTTATAAAGAGAAAATGTTGAAGGAAATCGAATAAGACCCGATCCGATCCAATTGTTGTTGAGTTTTTTTGCAAAGATAAGAAAAAGAATTAAAAATCCTCTGATATAGCATTTTAAAATTTTTTTTAAACATCCAAATAGATTAATTATTTTACTAGAATCGCGAGTGATTCTTGTAGTTTTAATTACTATGTAAACTTCCCCCAAACAGTTTTACGGTGCTTGAATAATGCTCTATAAACATAAAAATAAATTGTTTAAATGATACTTTTGACAAGCATTCTTCACGTTTTAATGGTTTAAAGCGACTTTATTTTCCATCGGCCATCGGCCGATGGAAGAGGAGAATAATCGGCCATTATCCATCGGCCGATCTCGGAACAATCGGCCGACCATCGGCATCGGTCCATCGGCCAAAAAATGCCATCGATCGAGCCCTAGTACAATCCTGACAATTAGTTGAAAGACAACCCTATGTTTTAACAGGGAATAACATCCTTCTGATACTTGCCCACTAAATCAAGTATTCTTCCTCCTAGTGTCTTAAGAGCTAGTGTCAGACATGGCCGATTCATTGGGCTCAGTCTTTGGAAAGGCCCGTTTTTGCATTGTACTAGTGATGAGAGTAAAATGTTTCTGGCTATAATGCAAGCGTGAGGGGGGGGGGGGGGAGAATTAGCTCTGGGCCTGCCTTGGCTTTTGAACGTCCTGACCTCATTTGAAGCTTCCCTAAAGCTAAGTTATTAAAAGTATGAAATCATTACTTTTCAATTGATATGATTGTGTCAGGCTTCATTCATTACTTTTTTATTATGTTTCCTTATTGACATTTTTGAAAACAGTATTTGCAGGAACAATCTTTGCTCACTGCAGTGGTGAAGTCAAGAGGCCATGGCATGCCCCTCCTCCACTTTATATTTCATTGACTTTATTTATATCTGTAATTATTCCTCTATCTTTTATTTTCCAGGACTATGTGACTGGCTGAGTGATAACCCATGGTATGTACAGAATATTGTTTTTAGGAAGGGCCGTGGCCCAGAGGGAGTGTTTTAAGGGTTAAACCTCTCCCATTGGTAGAAATGAAGAAAATATATATTTTAAAATTTCCTTTAATGTTAATTTGCAATTGCCCTCTCTTTGAGAACTGCAGTCATATTTCAGAGGCTACAGAGCCGTCTAAAGCACCCACTTCAAAAACTGTTCCTTATTGGAGGTTTATGATAAAATTGATTTCGCAAAATAGAAGAATGTTGTTACAATGAAGTAGCAATATTTGTTTGGCTGTATAATTTGCATGTTCAATAAGCTTCTGCAAAGATTATCGAGCATTTTTGAGCTGTATAAAACCTGATAGATGGAAGATGTTATAACATACAGTGTCAAAGAATTATTAAGAGTGTTTATGAAATAAAAACTAGTAATTATATATTTTAAAAAGTATTTTTATTCAAAATAAGCTCGTTCGGCCTCATTACATTTGGTACAGCGGTTTAACAACGATTCAAATGCATGTTCCAGCTCACATTGTGGGACTGCCTCCAAAGCTTGCCTCACAGCTGTTTGCACAGTGTGTCAAAGAATTTTTAACCCTACTGCTGGAACTAAGCTTAGAGGTGCTATCTGTTATCGAGCATTCTTAAAACTCCTTAATTATCAGCTGATTCACTGCCAAAACCTCAGTTCATTTGTTTACTATTTTCTTTTGCTTTGATGACACTATACAAACTGGTTGGACGTGAGCTTTGGAGGCAGTCCCACAATGGGTGAGTCGGAACAAGAAGTTGAATCGTTGTTAAAACACTATCAAATGAATTGAAGCTGAAGGAGCTTATTTTTAATAGAAACACATAAAAATATATAATTGCCAGTTTTTATTTTATTTTATGAATCTAGTCTTAAAAATTCTTTGACATACTGTGTAGAACTGTAAATTATTTTTATTTTATTTACAATCTTCTGCCACTTGAATAGATAAAAAAGTATTGTTCTAAAGAAACTCTCAAGTAAATGAACACTGAAAACAAAATTATTTTTTTTGGGACAGCAGTATGTTTCTTTAGCAGTTTGGGAAAAGTTGAAAGCCCTCCTTTTATGAAATCCTGGCTGCCAAGGATTAAAAGAACTTTTCAATTTGAAATTTAAAAGTATTAAAACCTTAATGTTTAAGTTTATTTCGGAAGTGGCTTAAACCTCCTCAGCTGAGGCATATGTTATTCTGGATATTCAACTCTGATGTTAGAAACCTGAAAATTGTAGGCAAATTTTTAAACACCCCATAGCGTTTAAATACGCAGTAAGTTAGTAGTTTACACATATTTTCAAAAGATGCTAGTTGGTGGCAACTCATCATTTTGGCAAGAAAATATTAAATTCTGGTACTTAATGTGATGGTTGAAGCATCGATTGTTCCTTCTAACCATTATCAGCAGGGACGTAACTAGGTCATTTTCCGACTGGGGCAGGAAAAATTATATAAATTTCTATATACACACACACTTAGTCAATCTGGGGCCCTGGGGACAGGCTCTGTCTGCCCCCCCCCCCCCCCTCTTGTTACATCCTTGATTAACCTCAAGCAAACACGGATGCAAATACTTCAGTAAAGAAGTTTTTAGTTTCACAATGATGAAATTCAATCTCAATTAAAACACTATGTAAACGTCTGGTTGCCAATAAGTGTTTTTGAATTTCTATATGCTTACTCCTATTAGTTTTTTTTTTTTTTTCAATCTTCCAGCAATGAAAGTCTTTTTTTTTCTTCTGTACCACTAGTGAAATTTGATTTGTGTGCATGAGTTTTGAGGTGTGTAACTAAATAATTATGCTTTATTTTTAGTAAGGTAGGGTTTTAATCCTTCCAACATAAGTAAAGCAGTGATTTTTTCACCTTTTGTCTTGTATTAATTTATTATACATGCATTAAATTAAACCATATTAAAAAAACAATTTTATTATGAAATTCAAACTTAAAATTCATTATAAATTTAAAATTTGCTTATTCTCCCTTTTAAGCTCCAAAAGGAAAATAATTAAAGCTAGAGTAAAATTGTGTTTCACCATCATAAGGGTCCATAATATTTATGATGGGGTAGCCAAATAACATTGTAACTGCTCAACATTAACTGTAATGTTGCCCATATACAAGGTTATTTGGCTATCCCGTGTGTGGCTATTATGTGTAAATAGAAGAGAAGGAATGATTTTTTTAACCTTATGACTAGTTACTACAAAAGAGGTTAAAATAACTAATTAATAACAATAACCATATTCAACTGTATATAAAGTTCTAAAATTGTAAATGAAAAATGACTTGCATACTAATTTGATTTTATTTATTTATTTTCAGAATAGTTACCAATTTAATTTGTCAAGATTTGAACTATTTAAGCTTGAAAAATGAATGAAGACATATCAGAAATTTGTATTAAAAATTACAGCTTACTAGTTAAATTTTGGCATTGCATGTCAGGTTAATGAAGTACCTGCTGCAAGGTTGAAGTTTTGCTGGTAATAATGCTTTGAAAATGTAAACTTCAAGTGCATTTATCATTATTAATGTAATAAAACTTTTTTGGTTTCCATGTCATAAAATAATATGGAACATTTACAAGAAATATTTGTATAAACTAAGAATTCTTATTGCCATAATATGTGCACCAAATTTTACCAATCACGGCTTGATTTTAATGCCTTTTCATTAAGTCTGTTCTGATAGCATGCATTTCTGCTATTATATTTTGTAATATATAAGACATTGTATCGAAATACATATACAGTAAAATCTGTAAAGTTGACCACCTGCCTGAGGTGACCACTTTTGTCAGGAACTGAATTAGCCCTTCACACTCTCACCCTCTATAACTTGACCACTAAAGTGCTGCACCGCAAGGGGCCAACTTACACAGGTTGAACTGTATATATATATATATATATACATGTGCTCTGGCTACTTCTATAATTAGCTTAGTAGCTCGAGAATCTTTCCCAGTACATCATTTGGTCTTCAAAATAGGTGTAGCACAATATGGAAAAATCTCCTTTGAATGTATAAAAAAATATGAATTTATTTTAACTTATTATACTTCAATAAACATAATTGTTTTGCTTAGTTTTCTTGTGTTGTCTAATTGAACTTAATGGCAGCATTCTAAAGGCAGTTACAATCTTTTGTTCTCACACTTGATAGACAATTTATCATTTTGTATGACATGAATCAAACTTTGTTGTTTAAATTTCCAATTAGTAGAAAACACTAAATGGAGGGGAAAAATAGATGGCTTTAATGTAAATGTGTGTTTTCTTTATGTTTTCCAGCAAAGAAGCTCAATTTTTACATTTCTTAAGTGATTTATATATTTTTTCAAAATTGTCTGTTCAATAGACATATTAACACAGATGTTACTTTTGTTCTGATTTCTATATTTTATTTATACTTTCTAATTTCAAAATAATTTTCATTTTTCGCGCTGTTTTTGAAACGATGTTTTCTAACAAAGCATTTATGTCAGTAGGCAGCATATTGATGTCAATTTTACAGGTCTCCAGAGAATACTAGCAATTTTGTGAAATGTACTACCCGATCATTCATAAATGATGTCACGCTTCAACGGGGGGAGGGGTTTACTGAAATTGTGGCAAAGAGAGGGGAGGGGGTCCGCTGAAGTGTGACAAAGGGGGGAGGGGAGTCAAATACAGTAGAACTTGGATAATTCGAACGTCTTTAATTCGAAGATTTCGCTTGGTCCCTTGAACTTTGTATTCAAATCAATGTTAAAATGTTTTGATAATTCGAAGTTCAACTTCTTTAATTCGAAGATTTTCTCATCCAATATCGACAAAAGTAGGTTGAAATAATTTTTTTTTGTCTGTAAAAATTTTATCCTACTTGTTTGTTTGAAACAAATGGTAGATTAGTGAGATTTCTGTCTTGCTTTCTATTGTGAAAGATTCCTTTCATTCACCTGTTGGCAGAGATCGCGCTAGGAATTTTTGTCAAAGAGTGAAAATACTCCTTGGAGGTTTTAGGAGGAGTATTTTCTTTTCTGGAGGAGTGAAAATAAAATAATAATAATAATAAACACTCTTTACAGATATCCGAGTTCAGAGTGAATACCACTTCTGCTTTGACCCAGAGAGTAGCGTACATAGGAGCTAATTAACCCTTTTCTAAAAATTTCTTATTAATCCAAAATTTAGTATTTTGTAAAAAGTAAATAGCGGTCCATATTAAAATCGAATTTTAAGTATAAATAAATAAATGAAACTATAATAGTGAATAATAGTGATAAATGGAATTTCCGACGAACACGTGTTCAATATCGGAACAGGTCAAAAAAAAAAAAAAAAAAAAAGCCAGAAACTATTAAAATAAAATGCAAAATAAGCAGATTTAGGACAGCATGTGTGAAAAATATCTTCTAATTTAGAAAATAATTGAAATGTGTACCCGATGCAAAAGGATTAAAATCTCTAACGTAGAGTCCAATTTTCGGCGAAGCACGTGCACGATTTTGACTGTTTCTATCTTTATGCTTTTTTTCTTTTTTAATTGTTAAAATGAAACTACAAATAAGCAGATTTAAGGTTGCGCATGCAAAAAATCTTACAACTTTCAAGATAATTGAAATAATTGCGGTATGGAAAAGGATTGAAATTTCAAACACAGTAAGCAATTTCCGGTAAAAATCGGAGGAAAAACTAGTTTCCGTGTGGCCCAAAAATTAACTCCCATTTATTTCTTCCTTTAATTTTTAGTAGACAAGAGAGTTTGGGAAAAGGTCACGTGTCAAGATAAAAGTTCGGGGAAGGGTTTCAGCATTAGCAAATGGTAGCCACATTGGTGACTTCAATGAAAACAATGGTCGCTAAAACAAGAAAATTGGTCGCATTAGGCGACTGGCGAACGCGAGTTTTTATATAATGAAAAATAAAATTAACTTAGAATATTGCATTTATTTTGCAATACTTAACAAGTTAAAAGTTGTTTAAAAGTAGTAGAGTTTTTTTGTAGAGTAAAAATACGCATTTTTTAAATTTCAATGCGTATTACCGATTTTTAAAACGTGAAACACGATTGTAGAGGCGTTAACGCGATCTCTGCCTGTTGGGAACGTGACAACTGACTTCCCGCATTTATCCCTGAGACCGAAAGTCTTTCTGGTACTCTTTTAACACTGTATTGGTTACTGGTACTGGTTAACAGTAAATTACGCCTAATCCCTCTCTCTTTACAATGTTTAGACACGTGACTGATTATTATTGGTTGCTCGAATGGTCAGATCATGCATAAAAAATATATTTTGTCTGTGTTAAAATCAAAAGACTCAGTTCGGAGAAGCAATCCCAAATTTCTCAATGTTTTTTAATCTGTAGCAGGTAATTTTTTATATAATTTTCAATACTTAGCCGAAGAATATTTTGTAATAGTAATACTCTACTTATATATTCCTGTTTTCGTATGTACATGCTATAGTTTTATCTTTCATGTTATGTACAAAACTAATTTTATTTTGTCGACAAATACAATGTTTAATTATTTTATATACATGCCTTGACATTTTCCAGAAAAGATTATTGATGTTATTTTTGATGGTATAAATATTACCTGCATTTGTGGGTCATAAATTATGCTACAAAAATTAAGACTTGTGTAATTCGAAGTTTTGGATAATTCGAAATTTGGCTGTGGTCCCTTCAGCTTCGAATTATCCAAGTTCTACTGATATGGGAAAAAAGCGTGACATCATTTATGAACGGCTCCTATATGCCTTTGAAAAACTTAATAGATGAATTGATATGTGATGAGATGATGAGAAATATTAGAGGAAATAATAAGCCAAGTATTCATGATTTTTTAAAAATTATGTAGCAAAGAATTTTGGTCATTTAAGAGGATTGTTTTCATATTAATAATTTGATAAAGGGGTAAAGGGCCTGTACTTGCGGTTGCCAATAGAAGGTCTCATGAACAGAGCTGGATTAATGCCTTGGTACCCCAGAGAAGTCAGAGGACCCCTAAAAGTTATTCATTAATGTGTTAAAGAAATTATTTAGATGTATCCAAATTTGTTATTTTTAAATTACTATCTAGTATTTATTGTGTCCAGGGCCTGATTAACGAACGGTCCCGTGCAGAACCGACCTTAAGCCGATTGGACAATAGCTCCCAATTGGGCCCCTTGCTTTTAAGGAGCCTTTAACATATGTTTAACATGGTTACAAGCCTTCTGCATTGTACCTCAATAAATGTGCTTTCATTTAGGAAAAAAAAATAAGCATAATGCAGAAAATGCATGTCTTTTTTTTTTTAAAGTGCACATTTTGATTTCTTCATATTCTACTGCAAAATCATGAGCTCAACAAAGGAAATTTTAGGCTTTGATGACATTTCGCTAAGATCAGGAGTAGGAGGGGTGTAGGAGGGGCCACTGAAAATTACCCCCAAAAAGGGGCCCTGCAAGTCTTAAGGCCGGCTCATCTGATCCCATAGGTCTATTGGGCACTACAATTTTAAAGGTGCCAAAAGTTTTCTTTTTTCCTTCCTGTTTTTACAGGATACCTTACATTACAACAAATTTGCGATGCAAAAATGTTCACGTGAGCCTACTTATTGTGAGCGGAGCAAAAGGGGGGGGGGGAAACCAATTTTTATCAGGATAAGTGTGGATTTTCTTGTGAAGGGTTGCACCAATTTTTTACTTTTACTAACTAGTCTTTTAGGCATCACTTTTGGCATAGGTGCCCCCTAAAAGCAATGGCGTACCCCCTAAAAATTAACAGAGCCCCCCGAAACAATGCCCCCCAAACAATCGACCATGCCCCCAAAACCCCTGAAAGCCACCCCTGATGGGCACCCTTGACTTTGGCTTAATCGCTGTAGCAAGGCAGGCCTCGTGTCAGTTTCCCCGCCCCCCCCTCCCAATGAGCTTGCATCTTTAATCATAGAAACATTTTACCCTCTGCATAACTCCGTTGCTAAACCGGGCCCCAAGAATCAGCCATGCCTGATATCCCCTCTCGATGGCCCGCTTGATCGGGCACTTTTGGTTTATGCTGTTTATTCTCGCTGTGCACGTCCTAAGGCTATAATAACCTATGCAATAAATGTAATGAAAAAAGAAAAGCATTGAAATACCAAATGCAGCCCTTTCCTCAGTTGTACTTGTATTATTCAACGGACCCCTTTAAAGTGAGTGGGCCGGTCTTGAACTTCCTAAATCGGGCTCTGCACATGAAAAGGAAAATATTATATTCACAGCATCATCAAAACAATTGCAAACATTTATCATTTATATTTACTTATAAAAGTTGCACGATGAAATAGTAAAAAGGACAAGTTTTTCGACGTGGAAGTAACAATAAAAGGAAGAGGGCCTACGAAGAGAGGCCCTCTCCGAGAAAAAGGCTCCGTAGCCTTTTTTTTTTTGGGGGGGGGGTTTAAGGCGTCATTATGCTTAGAGGAGCACACCACTAAAAAAGAAAATAGATCTTATAACAAACTTGCTTATCATTCTTTGCAAGTGGTTGCAACGATGTTTTTCCTTGCGAGTCTCTCTTTTTAGAATGTTTGCAAATATATCGATGTTTATAAGGAGGCATTATCGGGGGGGGGGGGGGGCACAGAATATATCGCAATGAAATTATTAGGGGACGGGGCTGCGTTCAGGGGAGCTTAGCTGACAATTTTGGGGGGCGGAGGACTGCGCAATCGTGATTAGGGGAGATAATATGTAACCCTGTTTAATATGTGTGTTTTAGAGATGATTTATCAATATTCATTTCAGACTGCAGATTAAACCCTAATGTCGTAGTATAGCAAGAAAAAGGCCATCGTTCAAAATTTGCAGTCGTTCTACAGAACAAATATTTTTAACACAGCTAAGTCCATTGAAATATTTAATTTACAACCTACTGTGCAAACTGAAGGTTTTTGTATTTTTGAATCCCGCTTTGCCTTTGTGTACGAGTTTCCTTTTATATTTTCCTTATTTGACATAGACACGTCCTTCTTTAACGGCAGAAGTGAAGAATTTTTCTAAAGAATGGCACATTTACACTTCAGCAATTTAGGAGCTGGCGTTACATGATGTTCTATGCTTAAGATGCATGAAATCTTAACCCTAGTACGTGTGATTACTATTATTTTTTTAAATATGTTCTTCGAATATTTAAAAAAGTACATACATTTAAATCTTAAATTTATTTATATTTTAATGCTAATATTCTTTTTAATTAATAGGTATGTAAAAAAAAAAGGGATTTATGTTTAGACATTCTCCCAATGGTGTTTTACATGCATGAAATAATATTTAGGAATTATTTTTAAAAGTTAATTATTTTTTTCTTAGAATTACCTCAACAGAATTTTGTACTTCAGTTTAATCTTGTACGTTAAATTTGTGTTATAAAATTACTTGCACTTTATTTTTTTATTAAAACAGTTAGTACATAGAAAAAAATTATATGCTCGTGCATGTTAAAAAAAAACACCACAAAAATCATATTAAAATATTATAGTCATTCGTATTATAATTATTCTTCATATTACTTTTTAACGATTGCTAATTTTGGTAAGAGCTATTTGAATGTTCATGTTCAAATTTTTTGAAATTATTCTAAAATGCAGCATTTATTTTCAAAAGATTGTTTATCTCTTACACTATCTGAATATTTTGTTATCCTGTGCAATTCATACACATCTTATAAGTGATTTCATAAAGAATCATACAAAATTATTATTTTCAGTAAACTAATTGGTGTTATGTGAAATATTTGCACAATTTAAACTAGAAAATAAATACAATGGAGAAATATATTACATTTTCAGAAATTGCGGCCAACTAATTTTGATTGTATGCACACAAAATAACAATGAACCAGGTAAATCACTTATGCATTATATATACATTTAGTGCATCGTCTTTGCTTATATACAAAATACGATCAATGTAGTTATCCCTCAAATGAGTTTTAAATATTCGAAAAATACTGAATGTGCCTTTCCTGATTATATATATATATATATATATATATATTACAAATTTTCATTTCTGCAACGACGTCATAATTTCAGAACTGTGATGTTGAAATTATTTCATTATAATTGCATTCATCATCATTTCAGTTATCTCTTATTAAATCAAAAATTTAATTAAAAATCATAACTTTTTGATTTATGACACTATTGTAAAAATGAGAGTTTTATGCATAATATCGGACAATTTTATGCTAATCTAATCGTAACCAAAATCGTAATCGGATGTCATAATCGTAATCGATTACATTTTTCAATGACTGTAATCGCTGCCGTAATCGTAATTACTTTTTGGCAAAGGATTACAATCGTAATCGTAATCATAATCTCTCAATTTCTCCCTTTGTAATCGTAATCGATTACGTTTCTTTGTAATCGACTCCAAGCCTACTGTATACCTTGAAGACCATGTTGGCAGATGCGAGCACTGTGTGGTCGGGCGTTATCCTGCAGAAAAATTGCATTAGGCAGCCCCTGAAGGTAGGGGAATGCCACCGGCCGCAGTACATTATCCAAGTATCGTTTGGCCGTCATAGTGCCCTGAATACGAACTAGAGGTGATATGGAATTATACGCAATAGCGCCTCAAACCATTATGCCACGTTGTCGCGCGGTGGGGCGTTCCACAGTTAGTGCCGGATTAGCTCTGTCTCCACGTCGACGCCACACACGTATGCGGCGACTGTCACTGGATAAACAGAAGCGTGACTCATCTGAGAACACGACGTTTCGCCATTCTGTCATCCACGTCGCTCTAGTCCGGCACCATTCCAAACGTTGGCGTCTATGCTGTGGGGTCAATGGCAGTCTTCTTAGCGGACGCCGTGATCGCAGGCCACTTGCAACCAATCGACGGGAAATGGTTCTGATCGACACGGGAACATCCAGGGTATCTTGCACATGCTGCAGAATCGAGGTACAAGTCACTTGCGGGTCCGCCATAGCTTGTCGGCGGATGCGTCGATCCACGCGTGCTGACGTCAATCTGGCTGCGCCTGCACCCCTCAATCTTGCCACATTTCCTTGTTCCAACCATGTTCGCTAAAGCCGATGCACTGTGCTCGCATCCATGTGGGTATCAGCTGCGATTTGATGTAAGGACCAACCCGCCCTTCTCAGTCCGATCACCATACCCCTTGTAAAATCGTCTATCTGCTGGAAGTGCCTTCGTTGACGGCGGCCTGGCATTCTCTCCTATTACACGTATCATAGCCCCCTTAACTAGATGCCTTCCGAAATGGAGCGAAACCCATTACCCTACCGGCAACGATTTTCTCCCGCTGACAACGAAAACGCCGCTAGAGGGCACTACCTATTTGCTATTGGAAAACGATGTTTTACTTGTTAACGCTTGGTACATTGCGATAAAAAGCGGTAAAAATTGTTCTTTTAAAAAAATTATTTGAGTTTTTTTCATATTTAATAATATGACTCATTTATTACTTTATTTTATTCGCTCTTACTTTATGGTGCAGTAAAACAGTAGGAAATTAAGTGATATTATATATTTTTGATATCTGGTTAGTCTAGGAATATTTTAACGGAGCATCAACTTAAAACTTTTTATTTATTGAAGTGTTTTTCCCCTAACTGTAGGAATTTTAAAAGAAAAATTTTGTTACACAAATGAACAGAATTTTCGTTAAAGTAATGATTTAATTATTTTAGTCTAAAATGAAACTTCGTTTAAGAAACAGTTATTTTTCAAAAATTTGCAAACGTGCTGTGCAGCAAAATAAAACATTGTTTCTGCAATCTATAAATGTAGTTAAAATTATAATTGCATGTCATCACTTATTTTAAATTTTATTATTATTATTATTTTCGAGTTAAATGGAATATATGTAATATATAAAGAAGTGTTAAAAGAAGAAATTTTAAGCATTTCCACTTAAAAAAAATTTTTTTGCATTTTTTCTATAAGACCAGTTGCAAAAGTCGAGAACACTCGCGTACTTAGCCAACCTGTATGTACCACAGACAATGCATCAAATTTCGATTACGAAATACTACTTTAAATACTTTCATATCTTAAATCGAAATTGAACTTATCAAATTTTAATTTTGTTACAATCGAAGGTTCTATTGCAACTGAATTAGGTAGTTGATCATAACATTTAAACAAGTACATTATAAAATGTTTTTAAAAAATAAATAAATAGATAAAAATGCAGTGAAAAAAAAAAGAGAATAATTATTTATGCAATTCATACATAAAGAATATAATACACTTAATTTCAATGGAGCATTTTTACCGTTGTAAAAAAACAAATAAAAAGCCAGTTCTTGATTAAAACTTTTAATTTTAATATTTGTTTGAGAACAATGCTATAGATAAAATAATTAAAGACCTATTTGGAGCATTTTGAAAATTTTTGAGAAGATGTAATGTATAACTTCCATGATCGATTAACAGCAAAGCTATACATGTAATACATATTTGAGTAGATAACTTATATGGACTCATCTGTTTTAGAAAAAAAAGAATGTCTTATTATTATTATTATTATTTACTTATAGTGATCTTGAAAATTAAAACTTTTCCCTGAATTTTAAAAGTCAAGTGTTTTGCAAAGACTCTGAAAAGATGTTCAAAGTTTTGAAAAGCTTTTAAGTGTACTTGGAGTAGCAGATATATTTTCGTACTATCTTTTATATTTTCCAAGAAATCATTGCTTCAAAAAACGAGCAGAACAATGAGGACGTTAAATTGGGGAACTTGGAACCAAACTCTTCATGTAGCCGAGTTATAAAAAAATTTGCATAAAAATCAAGTTTCTATTCTTATAATAGAATCAAATTCAATCTTATCATAGAATCTGATCTATCCTCCCCCCCCCCCCCCCGAAAGAAAAACTAGTCCTTTTGGTTTCAATAAATAAAATTTTAAATAAATAATATACGTACATACAATGAAAATGTTGAAATATGTGAATAATTACAATTTATAATGCATTGTACTGAAGTCATATTTTAAGCATGGAGAATAGGACAGATATTACTGCCAAATTATTCTCATTAATTCATCCATAGAAATAAATATGTTCTTGAAATATGGTTAGAATTCGATTCTATGCATGAATAATAAATAATTTGAATTTCTTTCCTTACTAATTTTCATTATTTGTTATTGATCCATATGTGCCTTCGTATAACTAGTTAATTTTTTTTAATAAAAAAATCGATAAGCTCAATTTAATTAATATTTGCATTATATAAAATGAATCATAATATATAATCAATCGTATTCTAAGGATAAGCTACAGTAAAGGTTGGTCAACATAATAAGCAATGTACATTTATATAAAAATAGTTTTGCACTATATAATTATGAATTAATTTATTTTTATTTTTTGCCAAATAGACGTTATTAAAGACACACACATAGTAATAATAATAATAATAATACTAATAATAATAATTCCTTTGTCTTGATATAGGGGAGATCCATTTTTCACGCAAACTAATGTCCGATTGAAACTAATTTTTTCTTTTATTGAATTTGTTGTGACAAATGGAACAACACAGTAACCCATCTTTCATTTAGTTATACTGGTCCTGAAAAGCACCGTTTTTATTCAAAAGAATCAAATTATTAGGGGGAAAAAGAAGAAATAGCAATGAAAACCAATCTTCTACCCTTCAAACTACCCTTCAGAGCGCGGTTTGTTATAGCAGATAAGTAGCGTTCCTGGTGGGGGAAAAGGTAACTAAAATCCGCGGCCAACTTTCCCCTCAAACCGCTGGCATCTATTTAAGGGGGCTATATGCACGTATCCTCCGAGACAAAAACAAAATTTCTTCGATAATTCGTCTGGCAGAAATAACGACACGAATATTGCCCATTCTGCAAGTTCCCTTCCTTATATCTTACTTCACGTGCGTCGGAGAGCTGCGCATTTCGCATCATTCGCATAACTCAGTGACGTGCGTCTACTCTAAAATTTGCATAAATTTATGACCACTCCTTCTTGGTGTTGCATTTTCAATGTCGAGCAGTGTATAAAGAGAATATGAATAAAGACAAAACCATTTTCTCTAAATTTAAACTTTTATTTTATTATGTATTTGTTGAATAAATTTAATAATTTATGTTTTTAAGAAATAACAATTTTTTAGCAGTTGTTGTAAAATTAAGGCGTTTACCCTTAATATGAAAATTATCCCTCTGCCCAACCCCCATTCATTAACAAAATATCTTTGTCACGCGCATGCTGTAGAATTTAGATTATATTCTTTCAAATTCTGTTGGGGATTTTTTTTTATTTTAAAATAACTAAAAATATAGTATTTTTTAAATTTAAATCAGATTTTTTGGATTTTATTTAAAGCAAAATATGTATGCGCACACAAATACAGTAACAAATTCAGTTAATTATTTATGTCTTCAAAGAATTTTAAGATATTTCAGTTGAAGTAATTATTTATTACTAGTTCAAAATTCATTATTAATTAATTGCATTATATGAAAAATGTATGCTTAAAACTGAGAACAACAAGAAACAGAGGAGAAAGCGTATATTTCTGGACAAAATGAATTATATTTTTTTGAATATATACAAATAAGTTGACTGGACTATTATAATTTTTTGAGTGTATACAATCTTCTTGAATATATAAACAGAGAGGGCAAATATCACATAAAATGTTTAATATAGCTTAATCACTTTTACTATTTAGATGTTTGATCAAGAATACCAGTTTTGATTCCTTATCAACCTCCAATCTGTTTCTTAATTTTAAGTGCACTATTCCAAATGTAGAAAAAATTCTTTCCAAAGGTGATGCTGATGCTTTTGCTGTAGTCAGCATGTTCAAAAACTTAATGTTCTCTGATAAAATGTCATTCTTTGATACCTTAACGAAGCTATTCCACCTTTCCCTAGAGGACCAAATGCATTCAGGCTACACTGTAAAAAAAAAAAAAAAAAAAACAGTTCAACTTTGCACCATAAATATGGTGAAACCTGAAGGGCTACTGATGATTGAACCAAAATCATGGTTCAAGCAGAAATGAGAAATCTAACCGGCACCCGGTTGAAAACACAGAGCCGCCATCTTGTCAAGCTGTGACTTGAATCATTTATTTTTCATAACAGTAAAAGGTAAGTAAACTTCGATGTATATGTATAATTTTTTGTTTTATATTTCTTGTTTTCTGTGTTTTTTAGTCATAATACTCACAAATTATGTTGTAAAGCCTATTTCAAAATTTTACTATCATATACCGATCTTGTCACATTTTAACGTTAAATTGACTAATTAACTTTATTCAAAATTTTAAACCTGTTCATATTTATTTAATTTTGCTCCAATATTTAATCATTTTTTTAACTTTATTTATCATTCACCCCCATTCAATTTACTTTTGGCTCCCCTGATCTGCATTTAAAGTTGTGACGCTGACTTGTTTACATTTTTAAAATTGCACCCATTCTCGGGATTTTTACTCTAAATCATTTATTTTTTCCATTTTTATTACCAAGACTGTTTTTCCCCTAAGGCGTTACCTTTCTAGCTCCACCTATTATTTTTTCTTTAATTGCCTGTTGCTGTCTTTTTGATATTGATTAAACTTATTCGTTGTTCGACCGATTTTGCACAATTTTTACCCGTAGTTTTTATCAAGGGCGTAGCCGGCGGAGGGGGGAGGGGGGGCGAAGGTTCAAACCTACCTCCACTCCCGAAAGTTTCACATGCTATAAATAAAAATTTGAAAATTAAAAAAAAAAAAAAGAAATCTGATACGAAAAACTCATTTGTTTAAAATTCAGTTCTTGTGTTGAATTCCAAACCTGTAGCCGAAGGGGTGAAATTTTTTAAAATTTTACATGCTATAAATGAAAATTTGAAAATTAGAGAGTAAAAAATAGTCTGATAAGAAAACACTCATTGTATAAATTTAGTTAGGTTTGTTTTGATTCCAATGCCATACCAGGAAGGTGAGGGGGGGGGGGGTAAAATTCCTCCCGCCCTGTAATTTTCTGAAGTTTTACATGATATTGCAATACGATCTGAATGATAATTTAAAAATTAAAAATATTCTGATAGAAAAAGAAACTATCTTCAACTTGACCTCCACCCCCCTCCTCCTCGAGAAAAAATCCTTTCTATGGCTTTTATTTGTAATGATTATTATTTCCCAATCACTCAAATTAGCTATTCTACCAAGAGCAGATAAAAAAAGTTTTGTATTCAAAATGTGTCTACTATTGGAATTCTTCGAGAAATTGGGTTAATTTTGAGTGATTTTCAAAATAGCAGTTTTGTTGCCTTTAAACGTTAAATTAAATTTTTTTCAAAAATTTCAACCTGTGCATGTTTATTTTATTTTGCTTCGATATATGCTTGCTTCTTACCAGATTTAATACTTTCCCCCTTGTATTTTACATTTTGCTCTACACTTACAGTTGTAACACTGGTTTGTTTAGGTACTGAAAATTGCATGTTTTCTCAGGATTTTTACTCTAAATCGTTATTTTTTTCCCTCGTTACTACCAAATCACTTTTCCAAGCAGTTACCTTTTTTATTTTCTGCTCTTTACATCTATTTTTAAAATTAACTACCACCAGTGGCGGATTTCAGGAAGGGCACAACGAGCATGTGTCTCATCCAAAAAGAAAGAAATTTGTAATTATTCCATTAAATATTTTTTATGCATTTTCTACACTTTTAACTACATTACTTAGTTTTAAGACCTCCCAAAAAACATTAAAATTCTTAAATGAACTTTATTATAAAAAATATTGACGAGGGAGAACTACTTTTTACTTTCAGGTGCTCCCTCAAGAAATTATTTCTGGATCCGACCCTGACTATTGTTGTGTTTTTAAAATAATTAAACTTTCAGTTTTCGACCACGATTGACATTTTGCAGAATTTTCACCTCTAATTCCTTCTGAAATTTCGTCCCACTCATTCTAACAAACATCTATTTCAATAATAGAGTTTTAGAAATTAGGGGAAAAGTTGTTATCAGAGATTTCAGATCTCCAAATGCAAAATAGATGCTTTATCAACAAAGATGGTGCATTGCACTACACGGTTAATGTCAACAGAACATTGAATAGACAGCATACAAATCAGATACGCTGTACTGTCAGTTCTTTTATATCTTTGCAGGGTGAAGTCTAAAGCGGATATCACACAACAGAAATTTTTCAGCAAACGTTACTTCCACCTCGCTCTACAGGCAACCTCAGGAGGAAATTTTCGATCCGGAGTTTCCTACAGGTTTGCACCCGGTTTCTCGGACGGTTGCTCATAACGGGCTACCATTTTCTAATCTGTATCCTCGTGTTGGGCATTTGTTTAGTTTTTATACTTGATATTTCGTTCAAACAAGTAGGTTTCTGCATTCAGGGGCACCCCATGCAAGGTTACGGAAAGTCACTGTGACCTAACAAAAATTGTTCTTATTCCGCAAATTCTGACAGACCATGGAAAATTTGACCATTTGGTATAACAATAGTTTTTCATTTTTAACTGACAACTATATAGTTGTCCATAGCAGTTGCAATTGCAAGGCATCAAATGTTATTTTATGTATATAATGATCACTTATTATCAATAGGATCATGTTTAATTAAGTTTGATCTTCGCGATTCGGTGAAATACGAAGTTTCACTCGGGAAATTAAAAATCACCTCCCCGTCCCAAAAATATAAGTTCGTGGCAGCTCTGCCTGCTTAAATATTTCAGAAAATTGTGATCACAAATTGTTGTTATATTACAATGCAATACATTCACATGAAATCTGAAAAAGTTTGTTAAAACGTTGTACCATATTTTGCGAGTTTTACTATCAAATTATATGCTATGAGTTTATTCATCACAAGATCTTTAATTTTAATGGAATTGTATTAAAGCAATGGCGTTCCTAGCATAAGTGTCACCCGGGGGCGATAATTTTTGGTGTCCCCCCCCCAAAAAAAAAGAAGAAAAAGAAAGAAACGTTCTTGTGTTGTATAAACTTGTAGTTTATATTATTTTCAGAGGTGCATAAAAAAATACTTTAGGAATTTCATTTTATTTATTTGGGATAACTTTCATTAAACTACATTTATTTTCAGTTATGATACCTTAAAATAGCACCCTTAAAATTGTATATTTCACAATCATGTATTTTTCTAAAACTCTATATCTCATTTTGGGTGTCACCCGGGGTGGCCCGGCCCCTCAACCGTCCAACGTAGCGACCCTATTGATTATGGAATATAATTTGGTAAAATATTATTATTTGGTATTCTGTGTCTCCTCTAATATCAATCTAATTAATTTTTTTTTTCTTATTGTGCCTCTAACTGTCCATTTAAAGTTGTATAAAACTGTTGTGTACGTAAGCAGGAGCGCCACGGACGGAAATTTTTGGGAGGTGTGCATAACTTACTGAGTATGAAACGAATTCTAACGAATCATAAAATAGGACTGCAGTTTAAATTTAATTAAAATAAAATTTGAGGAATTAGTTAAAAAATCATCAAAAATGGAAAATAACATATGATGCCTAGACTACTATTGCTGAGCGCTCTATTGAATGGTTGTCCATGATATATAAATGAAGACAAAACAAAAAAGAAAAAAAAAACGGTAGTCATACTGTATCTAAATTTATGACCTGAAACGCACTTGCATTTTGGTAGCGATTTCATCATAAGACAGTCTTTGCAATGTCCTGCACTAGTAAAGTAGCGACTTTACATCTTACAAATGTTTTTTCGGCATGATTTCGCAAATTTAAACCAAAAAAATCTAATTTCTTTAGAAAATGTAATATCTTCGAATTCTTTCGATCTCCACTCTTCAAATCCTTCACCGCCATGTTTAATGGAAAGTTGATTTGACGTCATGAAATCCCAGCTCAATAATTGGTCCTCCCTTGATTTGCCTTTAATTAAACGTTCTAGAAGCAATTTTTTTTCTTGCACAGATAACGAATTGCTTCTAATTCGAGCAACCGTGAGTTGATATAGCACACGAGCCTTTTGAGGAAACTATGAGGGAAATTGGTAGAAAAACCAGTTTCCGATAGAGTTGACGATTCCTATTACGGTTGCGTTTGCCTGTAATTCCTGTCGTGTGATAACCGCTTTAGACTCATCTGGGGCGGTCCTAGTCTGAAGTACCTCGAACTACTGCTCGTTTTGGCCTTGGAGTAACCATCTATGCCGGAACCCCCCAATAATGTTCAGCTATTGTTATTATTATTATTTGTGCATATCATGGTTTTTCCATTTCACTTCTAGGCATATGGTTTGTCATCTTTGTATGCATATAAGTACATTTAATATTTTTGATGCTAAATAAAATCAATTGCATTTATAAACAAAAATTCAAATGCCATTTTTGTTAAAACTACCTGTTGAAGAGCAAAAAAAAGTGTACATATATTGCAAAACCTCTTCCTTGTGTGTGGGGGGGAGGGGGGTTGGCCTTAAAATTTTTAACAGGGACTAATATTGTAATTTTGCAGAATATAACTAAGTAACATAGCTACTTAACAATACTATAAGTTTCTGATACAGTGCATTGGGATGTTGATATATATATATAAATGTATAAATAAATACATTTATATATAAGGAGCACTGAATCAATTATAGAAACGCATGAATCTGTTCTTATAATTAAATCTAATAATTAGCAAAAACGTAAGTTAAATTTGCTGATTAAAAAATAGAAAATTCGCTTTGCAAATTAAAATTGGTAATAAACTTATTTCCTGTTTTATGCTTGAACATTAAAATTAAAATTATTTATGTTAATTCACCATTGCCACATAAAATGGTGCAGCTCACACTTCACTTTCATGGTACAACTCTGAGCCATGACAGTAGTTAGTAGAAAGTCCATCGTTATGGTTCCGGGTTGAACCAAGATAGCAGTTAAAATAAAATCGATGGTTAAGGTTCAAAGTTGAACCATAAAACTGGTTAGAAAAAAATAGATATCATGGTTCAAAGTTGAACCGTAATACTAGTTGGAAAAAAATCCGTAATCATGGTTCAAAGTTGAACCGCAGTAATGGTCAGAAAAAAATCCGTAATCATGGTTCAAAGTTTAACCGTAATACTGGTTCGAAAAAATTCCGTAATCATGGTTCAGTGCTGAACCACATTCATGGTGAAACTAGTGAACCATCATAATGGTTCAAATTAGTACCAACCGTTGGTTGCAGCTGCATTTCACCAACTTTTAGTGAAAGGTTGAACCAGAATTTTTTACAGTGTACCATATAGTGAGTTCAAATTCTAATGAATTGCTTGAACCCAGAATATATTAAAATTTATAATAAAAAATATCAATATTTTAATAATTTGGAAGAAGCTGATATAATAAGTTTTTTAATCATAAAAATCAATATTTTGTCTAAAAAATCATAAAAACAGTATTTTTTTTCTAAGAAGAAAACCGTAAAAATTAGTATTTTCTTCCAAAATATCATAAAAATCAGTATTTTTTCTTTCTTTTTGTGTTTTATGGTATCCCAAACGCATGCATGGTACTGGAGTAGAGGTAAAGATTCCCGTAATGAAGATTTGGTCTTTGAATGAAACTTCATTGTGCATGTGCTGGTGCGGGCGCTATTCATTGATTAAGTATATTAGACAGCTTTTTCTAATTTGCGTAAATACTGCAATAAATATTATGATTTTTATGAGTACTTTTTGATTGTATTATATAATATAAGAAATACATTTGTGTGCGTAATATTCATGAGATGAAAATTTAAATAATTAGATGTTTAAAAAAAATAATTATCTTTTTCAAAAAATAGATTTAATTTTTTTTTTTTGAAAGTAGTTGGAACTTTGAAAGTCGTTGTAACTGGTAGTTGGGAAAAAAAGTAGTTTAACTAGTAGTTAATTTGTTCAAAACAAAAGTAGTTACAACTAGTAGTTAACTACTAGTTAGCTAGTAATTGCCACTAGTAGTTAACTACTTATAGTTAACTATTGCCGAACACTAGTTATTAGTATTATGCTATTAGTCTCTCAATAACAATAAAAAATTGTTGCATTAATCATTTACTTAATTACATACTTGTTCAACCAATCTTTATTTGTTAAGTCACTTCACAACCTAACTGTCCCACTTTCCTGTAATAATTAAATTTACAATAAATGGAATTAAAATAATTCAATTAACACAAATATTAAAAATAACTTTATTAATCATAATCTATGTCTATTTTCTTTTAACTGCTGTTATTTAATAGTATTAACATGAATGTATTGAAAATTGCTTAATAATAAAGTAACTAATAACCATTTAAAGACTATTCGATACGGCTTGCAAAAACCTGCTAGCCAATTTATTTGTGCTACTCAATGTGAAAGGATTGTATTTCAGAAAATTATGCGCAATTATTGTCGTTCAAAATTAAAATAAACCTGAAAGCATAATATGATCAGCCAATTGCGAAGAAAATTTTCTCTGTGTTCATTATATATAAAAGTATACGTATGTATGAAAAGTTGAATCTTAACGAGAAGCTTCAAAGTCTGCATGTGTTACTACCAAAAAAAACGTTCTTTTTATTTTTTCCTCTGTATTAAAAACGTTATGATATTGCAATGGTTAGACCTTTAAATCCTCGCTTTTAAGTACATGCTAACAGCGCCAATTGACTGAAGTGGCAGAAAATGTAAGTTCTGCTTGCACGCACTTTTTCGCCCGTTTGGACAGCCGCTATATGATCGAAGGCAGCCGTGGTTTTTACGGACTTTTTGCCCCCCCCTCCCCCCCCCATGTAAGAATTTGCTCCATAAGATGAAGATTTATAGAAGATCACCCAGTGAAAAAGGTATACTTGAAATCCATTTTTAAGTACTATAGCACATGTGGTTATGAAGATTATTTTTATTAGCAGTGTTCATTTGTATGAGAAACATGAAGAATCATTTATATATAAAGATTTTCTTTAAAAAGTTGACGATGTTTCTCTAACTTTTCATTTGTATTGTAGGTACACTTTTCAACCCAATGCAATGCAATTTTTAAGAAATATTGTGAATTTGTGTGTTTTTTCTCTTTTTCAAAATTTTTCATTCCATATTTTTTTAATTAACTAATTCAAGGTGTGTGTGCGTGTCTAACCAGCCACCAAGCTCGCGCGAAAAAAGCTGCGCTGTTTCAATTGCTCTCCGCTGCAGTGGGCATTTCAGGTGTGTTTACTGCGTAAAGATTCATCCCTAAGTGACCGCCAGCGAGCGTTAGAGGCTTAAGCGTGGTGTGCGTAATGTCTCACTAACCACCCACCCGTTCGCGGGAGGGAAGGCTTCGCCTTTGTTTCAATCCGCATTGTATGGTAGGTGTGTCTCCTGATACTACCTACGTGTTAAGGTGACAACGGGCAATGTGAATGTTACGGCAGATAGAAAGTTGGCAACAGCTAGAGATTATATTCTTAATGTTTACATGATTTTCTCTAAAATGACATTTCATTTACTGAAACTAACACGTCAGTCAGGGTTTTGGGTTTTTTTTTTAATGAATTACAAATATGCCAATTAAGGGTGGTTGCGGAAAGAATTTGTTAAGCAACTCGGCTATATAAAATAAATGAACTTTGTTCACAAATAAAACTGAAAAACAATTATACACATAAAGAAAGCACAAATGAGCATTAAGATGCAGACATATATTATACATATGTTTATATAATAAATATACACAGGTTTAAAATTTTGAATAAAGTTAATTAGTCAATTTAATACTAAAGGTACAGGATCGGTATATGATAATAACATTTTTCAAATACGCTTTACAACCAATTTTGTGCGTATTAAGACATACAAACACAGAAAACAAGAAATATCAAACAAAAAATTAGATATATACATTGAAGTTTACTTTTTACTGTTGTGAAAAATAAATGCTTCAAGTCACAGCTTGACAAGATGGCGGCTCTCTGTTTCCCGCCGGGTGCCAGGTTCGTCTTTTTGGCTCAAGGTTGAACCGAAATTATGGTTAAAGGTGTAACTTTAGATTTCGCACTTCTACTTGAACCATGATTTTGGTTCAATCATCAGCAGCCCTTTAGCTTTCACCATATTTATGGTGCAACGTTGAACTGTTTTTTTTTACAGGGTACTAAACTTATTTAACTCTTGCTTTCGCACATAACCTTTGTGCTCATTTAACCGAATTTTCAGAGCACGCTTAGTCTATCCAATGTAAGCCAGGCCGCAACGGCAACTAATTTTATAAATACTCCAAGTGTTCAGTTGATCAACAGGGTCTTTAAGAGAAGAGAAGGAAAGTTTGTTACTAGGGGCGAAAACGACTTGAAATTGAAACCGTTTTAGGATTTTAGCAATACGAAAACTGACAGAATGAAAGAATGGTAACAGAACCAAATTCTTTCTCGAAGCCACATTATTGGAAACAGAAGTTTTCTTAGAAAGTTTGTTAAAAATAGAATCAATTAAAGAGTGAGAAAACCCTCTATCAATAGCTACAGCTTTCAGATAGTTAAGTTCAATCTTGAGAAGCTCAAGAGAAGAGCAAATATTAATAGCACGATGGACAAGAGTATTAAAAGCAGAATATTTTTGGTTGGGAGGATGAGACGATAGTCTGTGAGGAGGTAAAGAAACAGCGACAGGTTTTAGATAGACAGAAGTGGTGAAACCAGACTCACTCCGAGAAATCAAAACATCAAGAAACGCGAGGCTACTATTAAGTTCTTTCTCACAAGAAAACTGGATATTAGTATCAATGGAATTCATAACAGAAAGAGCATCATCAATCCCTAACAAGTTACTGTCTGTTAGGACAAAACAATCATCCACATAACGAACATAAAATTGAAATTGCAATTTCTAAAATAGTTTTTCCTCAAAATAATACATATAAAAATCACTTAAAATAGGACTGAGAGGACTTCCCATAGCCAGGCCATCTACCATAGCATAGAATTTACCATTAAATACAAAAGTGATCTGTTGCAAGCACACACGAGTAAGATAAACAAATTCCTCAATTTCCACAGAAGTAAAATGGAATTCAGAAAGCCTTTTCCTGGGGCAAGTCAAAGCGCCATCATCAGGAACATTAGTAAACAAAGAATTAACATCAAAAGAGGCCATATCAGAATTATTCGGAACGAAGTTATGTAGATTCGTAACAAAATCGGTGGAATTTTTAACAGTGAAAACATTCTGACTCCTAAGTGGAGAAAACACAGAAACTATATATAAATATTTGGAAAGTTTATAAGAGGCTGCCTCTTATAAACTTTCCAAATATTTATATATATAGCTTCTGTGCAATTTCAATTTTATGTTTGTTATGTGGATGATTGTTTTGTCCTAACGGACAGTAACTTGTTAGGTATTGATGATGCTCTTTCTGTTATGAATTCCATTGATACTAATATCCAGTTTTCTTGTGAGAAAGAACTTAATAGTAGCCTCGCGTTTCTTGATGTTTTGATTTCTCGGAGTGAGTCTGGTTTCACTACTTCTGTCTATCGAAAACCTTTCGCTGTTTCTTTACCTAATCACAGACTATCGTCTCATCCTCCCAACCAAAAATATTCTGCTTTTAATACTCTTGTCCATCGTGCTTTTAATATTTGCTCTTCTCTTGAGCTTCTCAAGATTGAACTTAACTATCTGAAAGCTGTAGCTATTGATAGAGGGTTTTCTCACTCTTTAATTGATTCTATTTTTAACAAACTTTCTAAGAAAACTTCTGTTTCCAATAATGTGGTTTCTAGAAAGAATTTGGTTCTGTTACCATTCTTTCATTCTGTCAATTTTCGTATTGCTAAAATCCTAAAACGGTTTCAATTTCAAGTCGTTTTCGACCCTAGTAACAAACTTTCCTTCTCTTCTCTTAAAGACCCTGTTGATCAACTAAACACTTGGAGTATTTATGAAATTAGTTGCCGTTGCGGCCTGGCTTACATTGGACAGACTAAGCGTGCTCTGAAAATTCGGTTAAATGAGCACAAAGGTTATGTGCAAAAGCAAGAGTTAAATAAGTCTAGTATTGCTCAACATTGTTAGAATTCCAACCACTCTTTTGATTTCAATTCTGGGAAAATTATTCAAAAATGTTCTTCCCCTTTGGAGCTTGATTTTTGGGAGCCTTATCATATTAACAGGAATAGTTCTAATTTAGTTAATGATTCTTCCTCAACTCCATATTTTTCACATGTCTAGCAGAAGTTCCTTTAATTTGTTGTCCTTTCTTTCTTGTTTTTTTTTTTTTTTTTTGAACTGCCCAAGGCCTTTCCCATCTTTTTTTTTTTGACACTATTTCCAGTTTTATATGCGACACATCTGGTATCAAGCCTAAGTTTATTATTGTTCATGTCCTTGAACTTGATTCTGATACCAGTAATTCACACATGGAGGTTGAGATCATTTCTTATAACAGCTTCTACCTCTGCGCGTCTTTATTCTCATTGGTTTGTTGGTAAATCTTAGGCTATATAAGCCTGGTTTTTGTTGTTTTGTTTGCTTCATTTGGATGTTTTTGCATCTAAAAGCTCTACTATTGCATTGAAAAAGGGATTCCAAGCAATCCCGAAACATATGTCTGCATTTTAATGCTCATTTGTGCTTTCTTTACGTGTATAATTGTTTTTCAGTTTAACTCGGCTATACTTCATTACGTTTTACATAAAATTTTACCCAAAGAAAAATGCTTGCCGAATTTTTCATTTGGATCTCGTACTAATAAGCTTCGATTATGTACTAGCCATATATTGTATCATTATTATAATTTCTTGAATTTTTCGAAGAGAATACGTCTTTATACTTAGTTTTTAAGAATTAAGCGTCTCTAGCTCTCTGTCTCTATGAGTACGTCATGTTTAACTACACTGGGCGCACATGCCTCCACAGACACGGATATAGGGGAAGTATCGAGGGTATCCCCTCTCTTGTGAGTCAAATAATGATAAAGATTACACGAGTAAATTTCATCATTTTTTTCCTTTAGAACAAAATTTTAAGGGGACTTGCAACTTTCAAATGTAGAAAATTGATGAAAATACCGATTTTTCAATTGTTTACTTAAAACATGGTTTGACTCTCCTAGTATATTTAAGCGAAGTTTTGAAGCGATACAACCAATAAAAATGTTGTTAAGAAGTGAGAAAATTCAAATGTTTCTGGTGTTTTAGTTGGATGTTTTATTCTTTAAACTGCTTTTTCTCGGTTTGTGTTTTTTTCGCAATATTGTAGTACTTAAAATGCTAAAACTTCGACATATATTCATGTAGCAACTTGAATTTTTTTTGTGTGTTCAATATGATGTACTTGATAAAATTAGGGATGGATTTTGCTATATATTTTCAAAAAAAAATTTTTTTAATGAAAATGTAGCAAAAGTCGCTTATTTTTCTGGGTTCAACCATCAATGTAACTTTAAAAACTTTTTTCTCAAAAACTAATTAATTAATAGCAAAACCCATCCCTAAAATTGTAAAACATACTATGATAAGTACTTTAAAAAATTTTGGCAAAAAAAAGTCAATAAATGAAAAGGAAGAAGAAAATTTAAAACCGTTCAATTACTTTTAAAAAATTAAATTTCAAAATTTTCTGTTAGTTGAATTTTGATTTTTCATATGAAAATCATTTTGTTGAACAACAGCACTTCATAATATACAAATAAAATAGGTAATCGCTCTTAAATAAAAAAAATTGTCAAAAGGTACCAAGTCCCCTTAAGGAGATTGGTGAAAACGCAAAAACATTGCCCCCTCCACAGCCAAATTCAGCACAAGTTCTCTTAGCCATACCGGAAATAATATTGTTCCATGTAACATATGCAACCAATGTAATGCATTTTTGTAAGGAATGTATGTGAAACAAACATTGTTAACATTATGCTATCAAAGCACATCATAAAATTCATAATTTTTTTCTTTCTTTTTTGTGTTATTCTTTCTTCTCTTTTTTTTTTTTTTTTCTTTTTTTGCATTCCTCCTAAGACTGACGCTGCAAGTATTCTATCAGCAGTTTTTAATTAATAGTCTTCTGAGTAAAATACTACTTTAGCGCTTCACTTTAACACGACAGATGGCAGCACCAAAAACAATTTATTTAAGCCTTAAAGTTTAAGGGGACCCGAACCGTTTTTGGGTGAAAAAATTCACTTTTTTTATTTTTTTAATTAAAACTAGAACTCTTCCTGGATCATTTGCTGTAAAAATTATGTAAATCTGAGCATTCTAAGTACTTGAAAGGATTTTTTAAAAGTTGCGGTTCTATCGAAATTTGTTCTAACGAAATTGGGTTTTTTTGCTTTACAAGGGGAAACACTTTACCCTTCCTTGTGCTTTCGAGTTTATTTCGATATACAGACTATCGATGGTAGTGACAGTAACAATGGATGTCATTCATAGCATGGAAATATCGAACTAAGAGAACAAAAAGCCCAGGAATAGCGGGAAATTTGAACTTCTGGATTAAATCGGCTCTAATGAAAAGTTGCATTTTTTCCTCTTTCGGAACAGTTTTCTCGAAAACGGCTAAATGAATCAATATACCTTTTTTTGCATATGATTTGGCTATATTAGGCCTATATTTACAACCAAGGGTTTTTCAAAATTTTGAAAACAACAGGCTTGGAGTAATCGCGATTACGTAATCGTAATCGGCTGTAATCGATTACATTTTGACAAAATCGTAATCGTAATCTGACGATGGCATATTCTCATAATCATAATCGAAATTGTGTAATCCCGTCATCCTTTTTCTCCCGTAATTTTAATCGTAATCTTAAGGAAAAAATCCGTAATCTGCTGGTCCTGCAATCGTGTAATCTTGACCTGCTGAAAGCTGAAATTTTTAGCTCTATCTTTGGATAGAAGAGATAAGATTACAAGAAAAAGGATTCAAGCTGTGTACTGAAGTCCTATCCTAAGCGGTCTGTAACCTACGGGCGATCATAATATAAAAGGTTATGTGTGGCGGTCGCAGAGTCTTGATGGCAGGACCATATAATACCCTGTTCGCACTGGGAAGTTAATCCGGACTAAAAAGTTTAGGGAGTGAAGTTTGGCAACGAAAACGGACTAAACCTCCTTTCCAAGTGGATCAACTTAGTCCACTTTGTGAAAGAGGATCAAGATCCGTGATCGCGATTTGGGAAACAAAATGTCGTCTGCGAAAAACATAATTTTTACTGATAATTGAATCAAATTGTTGATAGAATTGAGGATGGATGAATAAATCAACTTCAAGACGAAAAGAAACCGTTAAATGACAAAATTTAGTGAGGAAATGGCCGTTTCATCGTAACCCTACGGAAATAAATATAAAAGCTTGACGAGGAAATTCAGGTTTGAAATATATTTTTATACTGTTGTATTAACTCTTCTTGTATTGAAAAAGTCCGCCTTTTTTTGCGTTATGGTCATGTTCATGTTATTTTACTCAATTTCGTTCGGTTAAACATTTTACAGTTCGGAGACGAATGATAATAAATATCCAGATACAAAAGCTTTTGAGTATTTGTTTAATTGTACTATTCTATATTCTTTGTCATGTTGTACTAATGGCATTTGAACTTTTTCTCTTCAAAATGAGAAAACATTTGATGATTAGATATATTTTCCTTCATTTGGGTGTTTAAAAATAGCACTTGTGAACGCGAACATGAAATGTTTACAAGTGAATTGCAAAAACTTTCTTTTGCTATACTCTTTTTTAACTCTAAATGTGCTGAATTTGTTTTAAAATATTTCATTCTACATGGAAGAAAAAATGAAGCAAAGAGTAACTGCCAGTTCTCCATCAACATGGTCATATTATGACAATATCATTCTCGAGTTTCATTAGACAGTTGCAGAAGAGAACTATACTGCAAAGGCTACCGTGAATTATGTTATCCAAGAGTTTACATTTGGCTTTTCAGTGTTGTTCATCACATAAGTAACCTTTTTAAAATTAAAAATAAACTTGTTGGACTTGTTTTTCTTTTGACAATAAGATTATAATATGCCTCATTCCTGTTTGGCATTTGAATGAGAGATTAGTGTAGGAAAATCATGTAACAAGAAAATTTATAATCCTTACTACCTTTCCTTTGAAGTGTTGTATTGTCTAAAGCTACAGCTTCGAAAGGGATCAATCGAGTGGATTTTGTGCTAAATAAGCGTTCAAGTTCACTAAATTTTGTGACGAAGGTTTTATTCATTATTCGCTTGTTAAGTTCACTAAATTTTGTGACGAAGGTTTTATTTATTATTCGCTTGTTAATCACCATGTTTTTTTTTTCGGAAAGCCCGAAAGAAAAAGGTGTTGACACACTAGCTTCCACTTTCAAGTAAGTGTTATTTGTATGCAAACCAGCATATTGTTTATTCCTTATTTATGATAAAAACTATGTTGCAAGTTAAATCCCATAATGACCATGATTCTTGATTTTCTCGTTATTTTTAAAAAAACATGAAGTTGCTTTGAATTGAAATTATAAAAGTATGAGTAAATGACTCTTTGATTCCTCCTCAAACTTTTTTTTAAAATTACAGTTGTGTTTTATGATTTCATTATTTTCATCACTCACTTTAATTTCTAGTCAATTTTTAATGTTTGCTTATTGCAATTATTATTATGAACCTATTATTAAAATGCTACTATTTGTCCGATAACATGCAGTAAAACTCCTAACGGACATCCCTTTTAGCTGATCAGTTTTTATCCCCCCCCCCCCCCCCCGCAAGGCAGTGCGTGTTAAAAACCTCCTTGCGTGTGGACACAGACAAATATTTTTGTCCCGTAGGTGTTCGCTATAGAGAAGTTTTCCTGTACTATAATGAAAATAATGTTTGGTTTATTATTTCAGCTTATTATTATTAGCTGTTATAAAGATGGAACCGAGTTAATTCCCTTACAGGAAGCCCCCCCCCCCCCCTTTGGGTTGATTGGCCCCAATAACACTCTGTATTTCAGTATTGGTTTTTTTCATGCAGTGTGAATTATGATGAAGTAAACATTTCACTTTATTTCTTTATCAACATCATGTACATAATGTCCTTGTATTTTTAATACTATTCATTGGTGATATACATAAAAAAAATTTTTGTTTTCAAGTCGGCTTCAAACTTTTGATTATGAATTTAACAAGTTTGTGCTGTGTAAGTTTAGAAGTACGGATTAAAACAAAATGGATAGCAAAAGAATGTGCTAGTAACATTTAAATCTACACATTCTGTTGTTGATCTTTTTGTGATTTGAGACACATCTGAATTTATTCCGATATTCTGGATTTTTGTTGTTTCTTATTAGTATTCCAATGTTAACCACTGTTTCATAACATAATAATCAGGTAGTTGTGGCATTATATGTTTGTTCCTATAAAATTGTCTTGGTTGTTTAAAACAATATGAGTTTACTTGGTTTGTTACAATATAAGCATCTTTTGCTCTTTAAAGATAATGAATTCTGCTTAGTTTAACTAGATACAAAATCATCCCATCATAGTATTTAGAAAAAGATCAAGAATACCTTCATCTACCCTATTGTACATTTAAATGAACTAGATTGTGTTAAAAAATCTTTACAAATGACTAATTCCTATCATTAACAAGTAGGAAAGGGGGAGGCTCAGGGGGCTTAAGCCCCTCCCATTAGAAATTATACTACATAAGGATTTCGGTTACTTTGTGAAAACTATGAATTTATTTTAATGATCTATAAAAATATTCATTTATTAGTGATTTTTTGTGATTAATATTAATAATAATGAGTGAATACTAATTACTTTTTAATTGGTTTTTCTTGGAAATAATTTTGAGGATTTGGAAATAAAATTGTTTGAGCCTCTCCCAAGATTTTTTAAGTGCTACGCTCCTGATCATTGATATCTAATATTAAAACAGAAATATGCAATATATACATATGCATAGTGATCATATTTTTATTCATTGTTTCCATTTAAAATTTACAATGTTCCTGTATTGAAATTGCAAAAATAAAAATATATAGTTGTTTAATGATTTATGGATTTATAAGTGGCAAAACAATACTGTATTGTAATTGTATCAATAAAATGTTTGAAACTTGAGAGCAATCCGTGTTGTATGAAATTGAAACTTGGGAGCTTTTTTTCTGTTCTAAATATACAGAGTTCATTCCTGCTTGTTGTATTGAAAGCTTGTGATACATGTTACAAAATATAAGTGAAGATTCTTGTGAGTGAAATAGTGAAAAAGCTCTTCTTAGGGGGGCAGATTTTGCTCCTAAATTGCAGAGAATTCGTGTATCTCTTCTAAAAACTTATTAAGTTTCATCATTTTAAACAAATCAAGTTTGTCGAGATCCCTGCCTGTGAGCGTCCACATGGATTAAACATTTATAATACAATGTGTGAGTCGGTGATTACATCATGAAATTGAAGATGATAGGGCTGTGTGTTACGGTTTGGTGTGAAATAGTTATCATGTATATATTGTTCAAGAAAAATGCAAATGTTCTTTTCTTTATTATTGGTTCTTGTCTCTGGAATAACATTTTGTATTTAGAAACCGTGCTGAGCTGGCGTAACTACTAGTTCTTAATAAATATGAGAACTAAAAATCACTGAATCTGTACTCACAATAACACAGATGCAAAACATGTCCCCCATATGATGGGGTCTTTCTGTTTTTGGTGAGTAGATGGAAAAGGACAGTTCTACGCCAGCAGGCGGATTGCGGATCGGCCACGCCCCCTCCTCCGCCTGCTCCCCCTGCCACGCCCCCCTTGCGCCTGCTCCCCCTGCCACACCCCCCCCTCCTCCGCCTGCCGAGTAGGGTTGAGTAGTAGGGTTTCCTCGTAGAAGATTACGGGGGTTTCTGAGTGGAGTTGAGTTGTTTTTCTTACTTGTTGTACTGCGTCTGAAGTTTAGCTTTTTGGGGATGGCAACGGTGATATAGCGGTTACCATGACAACAGTCTCCTTCTATGAGAGAAATGGCAACGGTCTCCACGACAACGAACTTGTAATCTTTTTGAATTGCTCATGGCGCCACCTAGTGAGAGAAATTATTTTTTTTCAGACTTGGTCGTTTTCTGATGTTATACACATGGCGCCATCTAGTGAGATAAATATTCATTCATTCATTTAAATATATTTTTTGACTTGGAATTATTTTATTTAATTTCTCTTTCCTAGATCGGGAATCGAACCCGCATCGTCAAAAGATCTTCATGGCAGTCAAATTGTAAACGCGCAAATTGACTATGCCATGAAGACCTGGTAGCTACAGTGCTAAATTGAATGTTATAATTCTCTTTCCGATGTTTGAGAAGACTGCCATCTAGCGAGAGAAAAATTATTTTTGAGCATAGAATATTTAATGATTTCCATGACAACGTATTTTTACGAAGAGCCTCCTAGTGACAAAAATAGGAATAATTATTTTTCGGACTTAGTCGTTTTCCGAAGTTATTTTTGATTTCCAACTTAGATTTTTCGCGAGTGGTAACATTAATTTTTGAATTGGCAACATGTTTTTAGTTTTAATTCCAAGGTTTGAAACGCTCATGCCGCCGTCTAGTGAGAGAAAAATTATTTTTTTTGGACTTTATCGTTTTCCGATGTTATTTTTAATTTCCAACTTAGGTTTTTCGCGAGTGGTAACATTAATTTTTTTTTTTTATTTCAAGAGTTGAAACGCTCATGTTGTCATCTAGTGAGAGAAATTAGTTCTAGCGAGAATTAATTATTTCCATCAGAATTAAATTTCACAATTTTTAATCAACTCATAGTATTAATTTAATCTTAATAATGTATTAGTAATAATTATCTCCTAATTTTGAACATATTTTATTTTTACACTTGTAATTTTTTCCCCCAAAATATTAAACCCAGGATTAATTGCAATCCAATCAAATAGCTTCTTGAGAAAATTTATATTTAATGTGAACCAAACAAATCAATCCTCGAAATTTACAAAATTTAAGTCAAAGTTAATTATAGAAATGTTTAAGACTTAGAAAAATTTTTAAAATCTTTTTTCCTAAAGTATGAAAGACAGAATTAAATGAGAACTTATCAAACAGTTTCTTGAAAAAGTGCGGACTTAATATGCACAAATCAAATCAATCCACACAATTTACTAAATTTTAGTCAATTAAAAGTTTTGTTGAAATATTTGGAACTTAGAAAATGACCATCAGTAGGTTTATACAAACATAATTAGTGATACTTTTACAAAAAAAGCGGCTATTTCTTCTATACTTAAACATGGGTTTACATTCATTTTACAGTTTTCTATGAATACAAAACAATGAATTTATATCAACTAAGACTATATTTACATTATAGATAATCATCCTTTAATCCGTATTACACCGCTAGATTTTTCACAAGTTTAAGAGTTTGCATAAAATAATAGAAGTTAGAACATGTTCAGCAACTTTATTTTACATAGAATGATAAGCAAATGTTTTATATATTCCAATATATTTATTTTATTTGTTTTTAATTTAGTTTTTTCATACACATTTTAACGTTTCAAACGACTACAATCTCAGAGATTATTGTAGCAATATGAATCATGATTAAAGAAACTTTAAAAAAATAGTCAAGAACATATTACTAAATTTATAACTGTAAAGCAGCTTAACAACACGATTGATATATAATACATTTAACGAACATTTCAACTATTCAAAACTTTGTCTTTAACATTTAACGAATTTTGCATTTATTCAAAGAGTTATTTATTTTCAAAACTCTGTCTTTAACACAGTTTTTATAATTTACACAGAATAATACAACCGAGAAAAAACATTTAAGAAACTATTTGCAGCGCGACTTTCATATATTGGAAATGTTTATTACTAAAGTACGAAGAAACTTTACGTTTTAAATTTCATGTTTTGAAAAAGTCTATTACTACTTACCTACATACAAACATGGAATCTCTACTTTAAGACTAAGCTCGTATGGATATAGACCCTAACTTAAATACAGAAATGTCTAAATCGTACCAAACATAAGGTACAGAATATGAAAAAGTTAGAAATGTTAAGATCGAAGACTTACATTACTAACTGAAATAAAGAAACTCAACTTTCAACTAGCTCTGCAAAACTAAGATTCTTCTAATAAAAATTGAAAAGTACCATCTATACAAGACGGTGAAACTAGGATTCGTCTAGTAAAACTTGTCATAAAAAGTATAAAAATACTTAAATTTACTAAAAAAAAAAAGTTTTCTATAGCAAAATGTTTAAAATTAACACGAAAAATGTAGAAATACTTAGCACAAACCGCTAAAACTGAGAAACTTTATAAATGTAGAAGATTTAAGAAAAAACGTAGAGAAAATGAAGACAAAAGAAAAATTCACCAATACATATCAAAAATAAAGCTAACTGTGATATACAAACGTATGTGAAAGTAAGATCGGAGAAGGTCTAATCGCGATAAAACTTGCTGTAGAAGTGATTAAACTCTGAAGGATATTTCATTTCAAAAAAAAAAAAAAAAAATTAGAAGAAACTTTGAAAATATTTTGAAAATAAAAGCAGAGAGCTCGAGAGAAAAAAATAGCCTCCGTATTCATTCAAGTCTCAGAAAGAAGTGACTCAAATCATAATTAAAGTCTGAATTCGTCTCAAACTGTCACGTTTAATCCATGCTCATTCAAACTAACGGGAGAAAACATCTTGGAACTAATAAATTAAATTAATGCAAGAACGGAGATATGAAACGAAGTCCCAATGAAACGGAGAAAAAATACACCGCATTCAATGAAGTAGCAAGTTGAAATGTCTCGATCGTGGGGAAACGTCTTATCTCTGCCCCGAACCGTAGAAGGGGTGCTGTGACCTCGATATGAAGTCAGAGCTTCTCCAAGGTTAGCATTATCTATGATTCAGGGTAATATCAGTTACTCACTGAGATTAAAGAGTGAAACATTTAACAAACGTTTCATCTATTCAAGAAGTTATTTATTTTCAAAACTCTGTCTTTAACACAGTTTTTATAATTTACACAGAATAATACAACCGAGAAAAATATTTAACAAATCTATTTCCAACACGAGTTTCATACATTGTAAAGGTTTATTACCAAAGTTCGAAGAAAACTTAAATGCTATTTACGCTGCAAATTTCATGCTTTGAAAAAGTCTATTACTTATATACAAACTTGGAATCTTTACGTTATTCACACCTTTAATATTATAATCAAGCATATAACACATTAAGCGGACATTTCATCTATTCAAAGACTTTCAAAACTTACTCTTAAACATTTAACGAACATTTCATCTATTCAATGAGTTATTTATTTTCAAAGCTCAGTGTTTAACACAATTTTTAAGATTTTACATTTTTCTCGTCGAGGAAAATATATAGTTTGGGGAGCCGGTGCTTGGTTAGGGTTCCCTGCATCGCCGGTTAGTTGCCACTTCTTTGTTCGCGAGAAGAATATCTCCAGTTGTAACTTTAAGATTAAAGCAGTTTTAATTTTGAACTTTTTTCTTTTACATGCTTTGATGTGTTGCACTACATATATTTAGTTTTTCACAGTTTTAGCATTTTTGTTCGCAGAACTTTAACATTTTTTATCAAGATTTCAGTTGATGAATCTATGGTTTTGATACTTTATACTTGTTATTTGTTCATTTTTATGATGCTTTAACATTTCGTGCTCAATAATTTTATGTGTTCAGTCTAAGTTTTAGTCGACAGATCTAATTTTTTTTTTTTTTTTTACGTTTTGTATTTAATATTTTGATATTTTTGTGTTGCTTTAATATATTATACTTAGTATTTTTACATCATCATTGCAGATTTTAGTAGATAAAGTTAAGTTTTAACATTTTGAAAAGTGCATAACACTTTTACTTGGCAAATTTCCGTACTATTATTTTTTCGTTCTAAGTTTCTCTGAATGCATTTAAGTTTTGTCATTTAAGTCAATTTGTCATTTAAGTTTGAAGTTAGCACTCTTTCATGCATTATCGCTTTGTATTGTGTATTTTTTAATATTTCACAGTATTAGCATTTTGTTCTTCGAACTTTTACATTTTTCTGATTAAGATTGCTTTAAACATATCTACGTTTTGATGGTGAATCTATGTTTTCAAGTTTTATTTGATAACTCCAAATTTTTTATGTTTAGTAATTTGTACTTTTACAATTTGTGTTGCTTCAGTATATTATACTTAGTATTTTTATATCTCCATAGTATTTTAGCATTTTCGTTATGTTTTTACTAAATAAATGTATATTTGACGTTCTGTGCTTAGTACTTTTACATTTTCTATACTAAGTTTTACTAGATGAATCTAAGTTTTGATGTTTTGTATGTAGTACTTTTAAATTTTAGTGTTGCTTTAATATATTATACTTAATATTTTTACATCTTCATTCCATGTTTTAGTTAAAGTTTTAACATTCGTACACAGTACTTTTTACATTTCGCAAGTGCATTTCAATGTACAAATCTATGTTTTGATACTTTATACTTGTTATTTAGACATTTTTATGATGTTTTAACATTTCGTACTTAGTAATTTCACTCGACTTCAGTCTAAGTTTTAGAAGATAACTCGAACTTTTTTTTTACGTTTTATATTTTGTACTCTTAAATTTTTTTTGCATTTATAGAATGTTTGAACATTTTGTACTCATACTTTTTACGATTTTAGTTTGAATTTTTGTAGATCCATCTAAATTTTTTAAGTTTCGTACTTAAACTTCTACATTTTCGTACAAAGTTTCACTTGATGAATACGTTATATACTTAGAATTTTTACATTTTGTACGTAGTAATTTTTACATTTTTGCATTAAGTTTTAACATTTTGCAAGTGTATAACACTTTTCTTTTGAAAAGTTCCTTACTTTTACATCTTTGTTTTGAGTTTTTCTGGGTGAATTTGAGTTTTGCAGCTTTATACTTAGCATTTTTACATGTTTTGTTGTTTTGTACTGCGTGTTTTTAATTTTTCAGAGTTTTAGGATTTTGTTGTTAGAATTTTTACATTTTTGATTAATATTTCAGGAGTCAAATCTATGTTTTGTTGCTTTATACTTGTCATTTTGACATTTTTATGATGTTTTAACAGTTTATACTTAGTAATTTTACGACTTCATTCTAAGTTTTTGTAGAGAAATCATTTTTTACGTTTTGAAGTTTTAATAACTTGCGAATGCTTAACACTTTTGTTTTGTAAACTTCAGTAATTTTACATTTCCGCTCTAAGTTTTTCTAGACGAATTAGAAATTATATGGTTTATCAAAAATTTTAGTTCTAAGTTTTGACCGTTTGTATGTAGTATTTTTTCTTTTTCTTTTTCAAAATTTTTATGATACATTGTTTTAATATCTTAATCTATGTTTGATGTTTTGTCTTTTGCACTTTAACATTTTCATTTTGCTTTTATCAAATTAGTGTATATTTGAGGTTCTATCCTTAGTACTTTTACATTTTTATACTAAGTTTTACTAGATGAATCTAAGTTTTGATGTTTTGTACGTTGTACTTTTACATTTTAGTGTTGCTTTAAGATATTATACTTAATATTTTTACATCATCGTTTCATGTTTTAGTTAAAGTTTTAACATTAGTACACAGTACTTTTTACATTTTGCAAGTGCATAACACTTTTATTTTTGAAAAATTTCGTAGTTTTACATTATTCGTTCTAAGTTTTACTAGATAACTCTAAGTTTTGATGTTTTCGCGCAGTACTTTGACTTTTCTTATGGAGTTTTTAGCAGGTTAATATAAGTTTTGCATTGGTAGTAGTAGTTGGAAGCTATCTTTCTTTATTTCAGTTAGTAATGAAAGTCTTTGAGTATAACATTTCTAACTTTTTTTTTTTTTTTTACATTCTGCACTTTATGTTGCTACGATTTTAACCAATTCTATATTTAACTTGAACTCTGTATAAAGTTGTTTGCAATCTTAGTTTCAAAGTAAAGATCTCAATTTTGTATGTAAGTAATAGACTTTTTCAAAACACGGAATTTGTATTGTAAATAGCTTGAAAGTTTTCTTTGAACTTTGCTAATAAACCTTTTCAATGTGGGAAAGACGCGTTGCAAATAGTTTTGATAAATATTTTTCTCGGTTGTATATCTTAAAATCTTAAACCCTATGTAAATTATAAAAATTGTGTTAAAGATTGAGTTTTGAAAATAAATAACTTCTTGAATAAATGAGATGTTCGTTAAATGTTAAAGAGTAAATTTTGAAAGTCTTTGAATAGATGAAATGTTCGTTTAATGTGTTATGCGCTTGATTATAATATTAAAGGTGTGAATAAAGTAAAGATTTCAAGTTTGTATGTTAGTAATAGACTTTTTCAAAACATGAAATTTGCATTGAAAATAGCTTGAAAGTTTTCTTTGAACTTTGCTAATAAACCTTTTCAATGTATGAAACTTGTATTGGAAATAGTTTGGTTAAATATTTTTATCGGTTGTATTACTCTGTGAAAATCTTAAAAATTGTGTTAAACACTGAGCTTTGAAAATAAATAACTCATTGAATAGATGAAATGTTCGTTAAATGTTTAAGAGTAAGTTTTGAAAGTTTTTGAATAGATGAAATGTCCGCTTAATGTGTTATATGCTTGATTATAATATTAAAGGTGTGAATAACGTAAAGATTCCAAGTTTGTATATAAGTAATAGACTTTTTCAAAGCATGAAATTTGCAGCGTAAATAGCATTTAAGTTTTCTTCGAACTTTGGTAATAAACCTTTACAATGTATGAAACTCGTGTTGGAAATAGATTTGTTAAATATTTTTCTCGGTTGTATTATTCTGTGTAAATTATAAAAACTGTGTTAAAGACAGAGTTTTGAAAATAAATAACTTCTTGAATAGATGAAACGTTCGTTAAATGTTTCACTCTTTAATCTCAGTGAGTAACTGATATTACCCTGAATCATAGATAATGCTAACCTTGGAGAAGCTCTGACTTCATATCGAGGTCACAGCACCCCTTCTACGGTTCGGGGCAGCGATAAGACGTTTCCCCACGATCGAGACATTTCATCTTGCTACTTCATTGAATGCGGTGTATTTTTTCTCCGTTTCATTGGGACTTCGTTTCATAACTCCGTTCTTGCATTAATTTAATTTATTAGTTCCAAGATGTTTTCTCCCGTTAGTTTGAATGAGCATGGATTAAACGTGACAGTTTGAGACGAATTCAGACTTTAATTATGATTTGAGTCACTTCTTTCTGAGACTTGAATGAATACGGAGGCTATTTTTTTCTCTCGAGCTCTCTGCTTTTATTTTCAAAATATTTTCAAAGTTTCTTCTAATTTTTTTTTTTTTTTTTGAAATGAAATATCCTTCAGAGTTTAATCACTTCTACAGCAAGTTTTATCGCGATTAGACCTTCTCCGATCTTACTTTCACATACGTTTGTATATCACAGTTAGCTTTATTTTTGATATGTATTGGTGAATTTTTCTTTTGTCTTCATTTTCTCTACGTTTTTTCTTAAATCTTCTACATTTATAAAGTTTCTCAGTTTTAGCGGTTTGTGCTAAGTATTTCTACATTTTTCGTGTTAATTTTAAACATTTTGCTATAGAAAACTTTTTTTTTTTAGTAAATTTAAGTATTTTTATACTTTTTATGACAAGTTTTACTAGACGAATCCTAGTTTCACCGTCTTGTATAGATGGTACTTTTCAATTTTTATTAGAAGAATCTTAGTTTTGCAGAGCTAGTTGAAAGTTGAGTTTCTTTATTTCAGTTAGTAATGTAAGTCTTCGATCTTAACATTTCTAACTTTTTCATATTCTGTACCTTATGTTTGGTACGATTTAGACATTTCTGTATTTAAGTTAGGGTCTATATCCATACGAGCTTAGTCTTAAAGTAGAGATTCCATGTTTGTATGTAGGTAAGTAGTAATAGACTTTTTCAAAACATGAAATTTAAAACGTAAAGTTTCTTCGTACTTTAGTAATAAACATTTCCAATATATGAAAGTCGCGCTGCAAATAGTTTCTTAAATGTTTTTTCTCGGTTGTATTATTCTGTGTAAATTATAAAAACTGTGTTAAAGACAGAGTTTTGAAAATAAATAACTCTTTGAATAAATGCAAAATTCGTTAAATGTTAAAGACAAAGTTTTGAATAGTTGAAATGTTCGTTAAATGTATTATATATCAATCGTGTTGTTAAGCTGCTTTACAGTTATAAATTTAGTAATATGTTCTTGACTATTTTTTTAAAGTTTCTTTAATCATGATTCATATTGCTACAATAATCTCTGAGATTGTAGTCGTTTGAAACGTTAAAATGTGTATGAAAAAACTAAATTAAAAACAAATAAAATAAATATATTGGAATATATAAAACATTTGCTTATCATTCTATGTAAAATAAAGTTGCTGAACATGTTCTAACTTCTATTATTTTATGCAAACTCTTAAACTTGTGAAAAATCTAGCGGTGTAATACGGATTAAAGGATGATTATCTATAATGTAAATATAGTCTTAGTTGATATAAATTCATTGTTTTGTATTCATAGAAAACTGTAAAATGAATGTAAACCCATGTTTAAGTATAGAAGAAATAGCCGCTTTTTTTGTAAAAGTATCACTAATTATGTTTGTATAAACCTACTGATGGTCATTTTCTAAGTTCCAAATATTTCAACAAAACTTTTAATTGACTAAAATTTAGTAAATTGTGTGGATTGATTTGATTTGTGCATATTAAGTCCGCACTTTTTCAAGAAACTGTTTGATAAGTTCTCATTTAATTCTGTCTTTCATACTTTAGGAAAAAAGATTTTAAAAATTTTTCTAAGTCTTAAACATTTCTATAATTAACTTTGACTTAAATTTTGTAAATTTCGAGGATTGATTTGTTTGGTTCACATTAAATATAAATTTTCTCAAGAAGCTATTTGATTGGATTGCAATTAATCCTGGGTTTAATATTTTGGGGGAAAAAATTACAAGTGTAAAAATAAAATATGTTCAAAATTAGGAGATAATTATTACTAATACATTATTAAGATTAAATTAATACTATGAGTTGATTAAAAATTGTGAAATTTAATTCTGATGGAAATAATTAATTCTCGCTAGAACTAATTTCTCTCACTAGATGACAACATGAGCGTTTCAACTCTTGAAATAAAAAAAAAAAATTAATGTTACCACTCGCGAAAAACCTAAGTTGGAAATTAAAAATAACATCGGAAAACGATAAAGTCCAAAAAAAATAATTTTTCTCTCACTAGACGGCAGCATGAGCGTTTCAAACCTTGGAATTAAAACTAAAAACATGTTGCCAATTCAAAAATTAATGTTACCACTCGCGAAAAATCTAAGTTGGAAATCAAAAATAACTTCGGAAAACGACTAAGTCCGAAAAATAATTATTCCTATTTTTGTCACTAGGAGGCTCTTCGTAAAAATACGTTGTCATGGAAATCATTAAATATTCTATGCTCAAAAATAATTTTTCTCTCGCTAGATGGCAGTCTTCTCAAACATCGGAAAGAGAATTATAACATTCAATTTAGCACTGTAGCTACCAGGTCTTCATGGCATAGTCAATTTGCGCGTTTACAATTTGACTGCCATGAAGATCTTTTGACGATGTGGGTTCGATTCCCGATCTAGGAAAGAGAAATTAAATAAAATAATTCCAAGTCAAAAAATATATTTAAATGAATGAATGAATATTTATCTCACTAGATGGCGCCATGTGTATAACATCAGAAAACGACCAAGTCTGAAAAAAAATAATTTCTCTCACTAGGTGGCGCCATGAGCAATTCAAAAAGATTACAAGTTCGTTGTCGTGGAGACCGTTGCCATTTCTCTCATAGAAGGAGACTGTTGTCATGGTAACCGCTATATCACCGTTGCCATCCCCAAAAAGCTAAACTTCAGACGCAGTACAACAAGTAAGAAAAACAACTCAACTCCACTCAGAAACCCCCGTAATCTTCTACGAGGAAACCCTACTACTCAACCCTACTCGGCAGGCGGAGGAGGGGGGGGTGTGGCAGGGGGAGCAGGCGCAAGGGGGGCGTGGCAGGGGGAGCAGGCGGAGGAGAGGGCGTGGCCGATCCGCAATCCGCCTGCTGGCGTAGAACTGTCCTTTTCCATCTACTTTGGTGGAAACCAAAACTTCAAATGAAATAAAAGCTTTTTTTTAAAAAAGAAAAGTTTACAAATAAGTTCTATGTATTTCCAATTGTGAAGTACTTATAACTTTTTTTTGTGCTGTAAATCAAACTATGAGTTCATTTTAAACTTTAGTAGGGAAAATGGTAAAGTTTAAAAATGGAGTTTAAGAACCTATACCATAATACAGCTAAAACTGCCATATCTTGTCTTTGAAGAAAAGAAACTACTTTTCTTAAAAGAAGAAATTTGTTAAAATCGAATTATAGAAAAGGGAAGTGAATTGGAACATTTGCTTAATTTTTGTGTTGATAACAGTAGTAAAATCAGAAAGAGGAATTTGTGTGGATGTACTAATAATAGAGTTCAAATAAAAATAAGTCATTTGAAATTTCTGCTAAGTTTGAGTCAAAAAAAAATTATGCTTATATAACTATAACACTGAACATACTACTTGATCAGAATCTCAAACACAGATTTAAAGTAGCAATATTTCTAAATTTTTAATTAAAAAATATTAAATGTTGGAATTTGTAATACTTTACTGCAAACAATCGTGTAAAAAATATTTAATGATGCTTTCAGGAATTGTTTAATTTCGAATTCTACCATCTGTAAACATATTCACGTCAATAATACCGCTAAATTTGTAGGTTTTATTTCTTGTTCTAAATCTAATACTTCATTTTATAGCTAATATCGCTGCACGAATGTGCTTATTTCATAAGTTTTAAAATTTATTCAAAAGTGTGCCATTAAAAAATGGAAAAAAAAGCGGAAAAGTAATCAAAATTCTGTGAATCACGTTGTCATTAAATGAAAAAATCAAAATGTAAACACTGTCCGCGAATCTGATGACGTCACCCCAAGCCTCGAAACCAAAACGTTTTCGAGGCTATTTAATCTCATTTGCAGACTCTCTAGTGCGAACCGTTTAAAAATATTCGATCCGGATTTACTGATCCCTAATCTTTTTAACCCGGATTAACTTCTCAGTGCGAACGGGGTATAATAGTCTGCTAGAGACGCTTGTTGTCCTACTTGTTGCGGTCTCTCAGAATTCTTAATTGCGGCTCCACTCTCCACGGGGAATGGCTGGAGAGCCCGAGAAGAAAGAGAGTGGTCTGGATAATGTTACTCGCATCGCCTTGGAGCTCTCGGGGGGGGGGGTCTCCGGTCTCCTCGCGTCGCCCAGTTTCGGTTGCGGTAATCTGTCCGCAAGTCAAAGATTTCGGGGTAGATAAGAGAGGCGAAGGTGTCTATAGAAGGACCAAATGCATCGGTCATTTTGCTTCCTTAATTACCCCTTCAAAACATATTCAAACGGTTGGGCAATAGGCGAGTCTGGACGGGATCGCCGCGAGTAAAAGAGAGTTCCCCCTTTCTTCTCTCCGCGGGGGTCCCGTTCAATAATCGAAGCAGACTGCCCCCTGAAAATCTAGTGGAAAGAGTACTATCACCAACACACATAAAGAGACACGAAATGTCTTTTACTTTCATTTTCTTTGATATTTTGATTAAGACGTATTTGAGAGCGTTTTAAAGTTAGCAACGCAAGTATTTTTCTCATTTCTGAAAAAGTTTTATTCCTTACTTCAAAATTCAAAAGACAAAGATAAAGAGCTTTCCTCGGTGCTTCATATGCAAAAAACCGCATGAGGATACTCCAAAAAATAAACTCAGGAGATGTGGAAAACCCGCTCCGTAGAGATAACATGGGAGACGAAGATTGCCGGAGAAGAATTTTTCTAAAGAATGGCACAATTACACTTCAGCAATTTAGGAGCTGGCGTTACACGATGCTCTATGCTTAAGATGCATGAAATCTTAACCCTGGTACGTGTGATTACTATTACGATTGGGTTGCGAGGGATGGTCTGCATCTTAGTTCTAGCTGTGCAGTTAAGGTTAGCGATATGATTTTAGAAGCTTCAGAATCAAAAAACTAATTTTGGATGGGGGGATTGGAGAATGTCATGGTGTTGACTTCTGTTCTGGAGGTTTTAAAAATGAGGGTAAAATATTAAGCAATAGTAGCATGAATAGTAGTGATTTGAGGCATCAAAAAATGTTTAAGACAAGCAAAATTGGCGTGCTCAGGTTTTTATATACTAATGCTCGCAGTATCAGGAATAAGATGGACGAGTTAAAAAGTGTTATCGCAGGTGAGGAGTTGGATATTATTGGAATTACGGAAACTTGGGTTACTGATGATGATAAGGATTTAGTGAGTATTGCTGGATACAATTTGTTTAGGCAAGACAGGCTGGGTAAGAAAGGTAGAGGGGTTTTATTCTATATTAAGGACACTTTTATTTGCAATGAATTGGTCATTATAATAAGCCTAAGGATATTGAAATGGTCTGGGTTGAGTTGCTGAGCAATAAGGGTAAGAAGTTACATTTGGGGAATATTTACAGGCCGCCTAATGTTAGTCAGGATCAAGACGAGGAGATGTATAGTGTTATTAGGGAGATGTCTGGTAAGGGCTCGGTCATCCTGATGGGGGATTTCAAATTCCCGGGCATAGACTGGAATAGTTTTTACACTAGCAATGGTAGGGAAGAAGATTTTCTGAAAGTGATTGGTGACTGTTTTTTGGATCAAGTTGTTACCCAGGGAACTAGGCATAGTGCTGTTTTGGATCTAGTTTTTTGTGACGTCGGAAGTTCTGTTCAGGGGTTGAGTATAGGGGAACATATTGGAGATAGTGATCACAATACTATTAGGTTTTGGACCAGCTTCGATGCTCACAAAGGTGAAAATTTCAGATTTGTACCTAACTTCAGGAATGTTGATTATGTTGCACTTAGGCAGGGTTTGAAAGAGGTTTTTTCTTCTGGATTGGAGAATAGTGAAGCTGATCTTCAGTAGGAAGAGTTTAAGGGGAAATTGGAGAAAACAGTGATGCATTATGTTCCTTTTAGAAAGAAAGAGGATTCTACGAAAATTTGGCCCATGTGGTTCTCTAGGAAGGTAAAAGAAGCTCTCAATTATAAGTAGGCCACTTTTCGGCGACTTAAAGAAACTGGGTGCCATGCTGACAGGATTTTGTATTGTGAAGCTAGACGTACTTTCAAGTATTTGGTACGGAGTAAGAAAAGGGAATTGGAGCAAAAGCTTGCAGATAACATCGAAAGGAATCCTAAGAAATTTTTTGCTTATGCTAATTCAGGGAATGTTCGTAATACTCAGGTAGGCCCACTAGTGGATGAGAACGGGAACTTGATTCAAAATGAGGGGGATATTGCTGATATTCTAAATAATTTTTTTTCCAGTGTATTTAACAGAAACTGTATCTCAACAGTTGACATAAGCGAGACGCAAGCTAATACACAGCTTGAGGACTTTGTACTTTCTAGGGATGATGTGTTGTTTCATTTGAAAAAGATTAAAGCAAATAAGGCTCCAGGACCTGATAATGTTTAACCAAAAATTTTAGTAGAATGTGCAGAAGAATTAGTGGATGTTGTCTTGACTATTTTCATATCTTCATATAACTCGGGGACTGTGCCAGCGGATTGGAAGCTGGCATATATAACGCCGCTCTTCAAGAAAGGGTCTAAAACTAAGGCAGGAAGTTATAGGCCTGTGAGTCTTACTTCAGTTCTTTGTAAAATTTTTGAAACTCTGATAAAAATCAAACTAGTAAATTTCCTGGAGGCAAATGGAGTGTTGACAGATTTTCAGTATGGTTTTAGGAAGGGTAGGTCCTGTGCAACTAATTTGTTGCATTTCTATGACAAGGTTACCATGGCATTAGATAATAAAAAGTGCGTAGATGGTGTTTACATTGACTTTCAGGAAGCATTTGATAAAGTTCCGCATGAAGCTCTTCTTAGCAAACTTGCTTATATTGGTATTGGTGGAAAAACTTTAATTTGGGTTAAAAATTGGCTGACTGGGAGGAAACAGAGAGTAGTAGTGAAGGGCAATTACTCTCAGTGGATTGATGTTTTGAGTGGGGTTCCACAAGGTTCAGTTTTAGGGCCAATATTATTTATTATTTTTATTAATGATATTACTCAGAGTATTTCTGGGCACATCAATATTTTTGCTGATGATGTCAAAATCATGGGAATTGTGGACACGGAGGAACAAGTCCATCAGTTTCAAGAGGATTTAAGTCAAATTTCTAGGTGGGCAATTAAGTGGGGTATGTCTTTTAATATTGGGAAATGTCAAGTGCTTCATTTTGGTCATGGGAATAAACATGCAACCTATTATTTACAAGGTTCCGTCATTAGGGAAGCAGAAGCAGTTGTTAATTTAGGAGTATTGATTAGTCCCGACTTCAAGTCCAGCCAGCAGTGTAGCATAGTAAGTAACAAAGCTAACAGGATGCTTGGGTTTATCAATAAGGCTATTTCGAACAGGTCTAAGGAAGTTGTATTGCCACTATACAGAAGTTTGGTAAGACCTCATTTGGAATATGCTGTTCAGTTTTAGTCTCCGTACCTAAAAAAAGATATTTCCTTATTAGAAAGGGTTCAAAGGAGGGCTACTAGATTGGTAAGTGGTCTTTTAGACTTAGATTATGAGGTTATGCTTAAAAGGCTCAATATGTATAATAGTCTTGAGCAAAGGAGAGTTAGAGGGGACATGATTCAGTTGGTTTAAATTCATTAAAATGGGAAATGTGATGGACTGCAGCTATGTGCTGAAAGTAGAACCAGAGGTCATTGTTTTAAGCTTTTCAAATCTCAGGCTAATCTTGAAATTAGGAAAAATTACTTCTTCAATAGGATTATAGGCAATTGGAATAGTTTACCAGAAGCGACTGTTAATTGCAGCGGGGTAAATCTTTTAAGAAAGCTCTTGATCTTCATTGGGGACTGCTAAATTGACTAGGACCAGCCTAGCTGGGCCCTGAGCCTGTTGCTGGTTGTCACTTTTGTATTTGTATTATTTTTTTAAATATGTTCTTCGAATATTTAAAAAGTACATACATTTAAATCTTAAATTTATTTATATTTTAATGCTAATATTCTTTTTAATTAATAGGTATGTAAAAAAAGGGATTTATGTTCAGACATTCTTCCAATGGTGTTTTACATGCATGAATTAATATTTAGGAATTATTTTTAAAAGTTAATTATTTTTTTCTTAGAATTACTTCAACAGAATTTTGTATTTCAGTTTAATCTTGTACGTTAAATTTGTGTTATAAAATTACTAGCACTTTATTTTTTTATTAAAACAGTTAGTACGTGGAATAAAATTATATGCTCGTGCATTTTAAAAAACACCACAAAAATCATATTAAAATATTATAGTCATTCGTATTATAATTATTCTTTATATTACTTTTTAACTATTGCTAATTTTGCTAAGAGTTATTTGAATAGTAATAGAAATATAATTTCACGTTAATTTAAAGCACAAATGAGCATTAAAACGCTGACATATGTTTCGGGATTGCTTGGAATAAGGAATTCCAAGCAATCCCGAAACATATGTCTGCGTTTTAATGCTCATTTGTGCTTTAAATTAACGTGAAATTATATTTCTATTGCTGTCTACTTGCACAAAGTTAAATCATTATTAGTTATTTGAATGTTCATGTTCAAATTTTTTGAAATTATTCTAAAATGCAGCATTTATTTTCAAAAGATTATTTATCTCTTACACTATCTGAATATTTTGTTATCCTGTGCAATTCATACACATCTTATAAGTGATTTCATAAAGAATCATACAAAATTATTATATTCAGTAAACTTATTATGCAGCAAACTGTATCTCAACTGCAGGTGAGCTCATCTACCCGATGGGCGTTCCCTTGCGTCGTGGAACATTCATTCCTTTAGTAGAGCAATAAAGAGTCCAAAGTACTTTAAAAATAACATAAAAGCAGTTTATTGAAACATTTCAATCTGAACTACATAGAACTGCACTGCCGCCGGCACTGCACGGTTAGTATTTATACTACTTATTCGGTGTTGCCTACAACAAAATAGTAAAAGTTCACAAACACAAACATGAATAAATTATCAGAAACATGACACAAAACAAAATCTACAATATTTCCAAAACCGAATCGCAACATACTCCCCACTTTGAGTCAGTTGGTAACTACTCAAAAACATAATTACCAAATAAATCCAATTTTGCTGTATTCTTAACCAAAGAATTCAATGAGGTGAAATTTCGAATTTTCCCTTCAGTAGAGATTATTTCTCCTTGATTCATTTCCAACGGAAAAACACGTTGAATAGGTCGCGCAATTATCCCTGACTGAGTTTTAACTTTAACAGTTCGGATTTTTCCGTCACGGCCTGGATTTAACTCCATTAACCTAGCTAAAGGCCAATACAATCTCTTTTTGAAATCATCACCCACTAAAACTATTTCATCTAACTTTAGTTCTCTACGATCTTTAGTCTGAACCTGTCTCTGAACCAGCTGACTTAAATATTCTCGTCTGAACCGCCCTTTCAAGTCCCTCAAAAGTTTAGCTCTATATCTTATGCGTTTTTGCAAATGTTTACTGTCTATTTCATCCAAATCCTTAACGTTAGAATTATGATTCTCGGCCAGAAACATGGACGGAGTTAAAGGGATCAAATCATGAGAACTCTCCGATACGTAAGTTAAAGGTCTAGAATTTATTACCGCTTCACATTCGCATAAAATAGTCTCCAGTTCCTCATAAGATAGTACCGAGTTTCCTAATGTGCGTCGCAAAAGTTCTTTAACTAGTCTAACTAACCGCTCCCACTAGCCTCCCCACCAAGCAGCTGTGGGCGGAATAAACTTCCAAAATATTCTTCGAGTCTTTGATTCTCTCGAAATCTTATTCCAATCTAATCTGGAAAATTCATTAAACGCACCTCTAAAATTAGTTCCCTTATCGGAATAAATGGTCCTCGGCCTACCTCTCCTCCCTATAAATCTCCTTAAAGCTAATAAAAATGCTTCAGTCGATAGCGAAGTCACAAGCTCAAGATGAACTGCCCTGTATACGGCGCAAGTAAGTAAGTAAAACAATCCAAACCTTGTTACCACTTTTCAAAAATAGTGGCCCCGCTAAGTCAAGTCCTACAATCTCGAAGGCGGCACAATCTTCAATTCGATCAGCTGGCAGAGCTGTAGGTTCACACCACATCGGTTTTGCTTTATATCTTTGACATTTTACACTCTTATTCAATACACTACGAATAGTTTTATGAGCTTTAAGAATCCAGAATTTCTCTCTCAATATACATTGCAACATTTGAATTCCGGCATGACAATTCTTCTTATGCATGTAATCGATTAACATTTTTGTGAAAGTACAATTACCAGGTAAAAGATATTGGTACAAAACGTCCGAAGTATCTTTACGATTAGTGATCCGAGTTTTCACCCTTAAAAGATTGCCACTATCAGTTATCACTTCAACTGAATTAACATTTTTAACATCAGAAAACCAGGAATTCTGAATTGAACGAATCACTGATTTTTCAGCATGCTCTATTTCGTCAAGAGAAATTTCAGAATCTTTAATAGCAATTGAATTCTTTCTACAATTGTTAACGAAACGTAAAACCCAGCCAATTATACGAATCATCTTAGCATAATCAAAAGTTCTTAGGGCATACCAAGGGGGAGAACTTTCGGACATATTAATATTTATCAATTTGACTCTTTTCCGTTCTAAATCAACATCTGCCGATGGGCACTCAATTTTACTATCCGGCCAGAATTCCGATTCTTCCTTCAACCAAAAAGGACCGCTCCACCAGTTAGAATTTAGCATCCCTCTTTATCGAACACCCTCGAGACAATACATCCGCGGGGTTCAGGTTAACAGGAACGTGTCTCCAAGTCCACACTTTATCAAGAAACTGTTTGATAAGTTCTCATTTAATTCTGTCTTTCATACTTTAGGAAAAAAGATTTAAAAAATTTTTCCAAGTCTTAAACATTTCTATAATTAACTTTGACTTAAATTTTGTAAATTTCGAGGATTGATTTGTTTGGTTCACATTAAATATAAACTTTCTCAAGAAGCTATTTGATTGGATCGCAATTCATCCTGGGTTTAATATTTTGAGGGAAAAAATTACAAGTGTAAAAATAAAATATGTTCAAAATTAAGAGATAGTTACTACTTATACATTATTAAGATTAAAATAGTGCTATGAGTTGATTAAAAATTGTGAAATTTAATTCTGATGGAAATAATTAATTAATTCTCAATAGAACACTTCGGTTAAGTCTGATACTAACGCAAGGAAAAAAAGAAAAAAAACATAGTAATCATGATTTGATCGAATGAGTTTTACAACATTAAGGTTTGTGGTATATGAATTGGAATATCTGAAAGAAAATGTAATTAAATAAAATATTCTATGTCTAAAAATAATTTCTCTTGCTGGATGATAGCATGAGCGTTTCAACTCTTGAAATTAAAAAAAAATAATAAATTAATGTTACCTCTCGTGAAAAAACCAAGTTGGAAATTAAAAATAACATCGGAAAACGACTAAGTCCAAAAAAATAATTATTCCTGTTTTTCGCCACTAGGAGGCTCTTCGTAAAAATACGTTGTCATGGAAACCACAACACACGATAGAACCATTGCCATTCCCTAAAATATAAATTTAATCAAAACCAAAACTAAATCGGTGTTGCCATTCCTAAAAACAAAACTCTGGGCGCAGAGTAACAACTCAACTCCACTCAGAAACCCCCGTAATCTTCTACGAGGAAACCCTACTACTCAACCCTACTCGGCAGGCGGATCAGGCGGAGGTGGCAGGCGGAGCAGGGGGGCATGGCTGATCCGCAGATCCCCCTGCTGGGGTTGAACTGTCAATTGCTATCTACTGATATCCTTTGACTTCTGAGTCGTCCTCTCACCCTGTCAGTTTGGCCTCACATGGTTTTAATTTCTTATTAATTGATAAAAGCCAAGAAAATGACAGTGTAAAAACTACTATTTCAATTTTCATTTCAGATAGATATTGCCTAGAAACTGTTCTCTGCTCCTGCTGAAAAACATGCAATAACAAGATTGCATTTAAGTCATACTTTTAAGACTTAATTTGAAATATTAAACTCTATTGCCTTCCATGTATGATGAAGCAAAAAAAAAAAAAAAAATAGGTATTCAGAAACTTTCGAGTGACATAATAATGCTACTTACTGACATAAAACCGAATCTTTTAAAAATATGTTATACAAATTCTTTTATGTGCCTATATTTTAGTAGTGCTTTTATCGTTTAAGATACAAGAAATTAATGAGAAAATGTATAGTGGATTTTAAAACTAGCTAAATTATTCCCAATTACTCCTAGTTTTTGAACTCTTTAACTTTCAAATAAAGTGATATATCGTTAAAATGCAAATGAAATCATTACTCTAGTGCTTTGAACTCCCAAGAAAGCCGCTACTGATTTTATTGGCCATAATTAATTAAATAAGCAATTTAAATTAAAGAGATGTCCTTATTTTGACTTTTTTTTTATTTTGTACTTAAGATTGTTGGAATTCTGTGAAAATCACCCACGATATTGTGTGTGTAAGTACCTAAGAAGATTTTCTTCTAAATTTTGGCTTTTAACTAGAAGTTAATTTAAACCTTATTCAATGTTGATGTTTTCGATACAGTGAAATCAATTATGTTTAAGCAACAACAAAGTATCATTGAACAAATAAATTATACTTGATAACAAATATTTATTATAAATAACAATTAGAAATCAAGTAAATAAAATTATAAGCATTTTTTTATCTGTTAGAAATAATTTGAACTGAAAAATTATTTAAATGTTAACGGTGGATTTCGAACAAATTTAATTCATATAAAAAATAATTATCTTAATTTTCAATAAAAACTGCAAGCTTAATATATTAATTATCTAGGGAAATAGAGCTTCTTATTCCTAGTACACGAAATTTCGCAGAGCGCAAAACGCGTGACATAAATAAATAAATGAAATTAATTAATTATTACTAGATAACTAATGTTTATATATATATTAAAAAAACAATTGGAAATCAAGTAAATAAAATTATAAGCATCTTTTTTTACCTGTTAAAAGTAATTTAAAGGGAAAAATTATTTAAATTTTAAGGATGGTTTTCAATGAAATTTATTTAACAAGAAAGTAAGTATATTAATTTTTAATGAAAACTGCAAGCTTAATCTATGAATTATATAGCGAAATACAAAATTTCCCATTCCTAGTACATGAAACTTCGCAGAGCGCAAATTGCCGTGGCAACTTCTGTCATCTGTCATCCGTCAAACTCGGAGAATTTGTAACTGCCAAAAAATTGAGCATTTTCTATAAAACGTGTACCAATTTTATTGGGATAAAAAGCATATTTAGTTCATAATGTTTGTCGATGATTAACACCAATTTCAAGTTGGAAAAACGTTTTGCTTTAAACAGCAGCTACTAAAAGAACGACCGTTTTTAGTATCATTAACATTGATTTGGCTCCCAATTATGGGAGTATAATAAGGGAGCGAGCGCCCTCTAGGAAAGTGAACAAACCGAGACTAGTTTTATAAGCAGTGAAGATGTCGCTCCTGCGTTGCTGGTTTTTCTGGATCACGATGATCACCGTCAGCTTAGCGCTCGCTAGGTGCATTTCATATGATAGTCAGGAATTGTAAAGTCTAACTTTGAAGTTCACAAAAGTACTCAACAAATATGTTAATCCAGATCGCAAGATGATTATCAAAGGAAGCAAGCATAACATGGTGTCGGGTTAAAAATTAAAAAAAACTCGTCGATGCAAAGAGATTGCAAAAATGAAGACTCACACACGTGTTCACAAACCATGTTGGAGCCTGCTAGTAGATGAACTCCAGTAATCTGTTGATGTCTCTCAGGCAGTTAACAACGAATTAGGAACTATTGTGTTCAAGAATGAAATGATTGCAAAAATCGGTGGAGCTACTACAAATAGAACTGTTGTGATCTATAGACTTTGGGAGAAAATTAAACTGTTGTACTCAATCGCAGAAGCTATTATGGAGAATTTCAAGCCCCCGTCTGAATTAAAATTTAATACACCAAATCTATCAGACAACTGGAAGAAGTGGAAGCAAGAATTTGATAACTTTATGTTAGCGGCTGAAAAGTTGGTAAAGGAGATACTGTGAAGATCGCGATCGTGGTGTATTATTGGAGACGATGGCGCCAATGTAATATATAACACTTTCGAATTCGCGGAAAGAGAAAGCAAAAAAAAGTATGATGACATGGTAAAGAAATTTGAAAACCACTGCTTCCCACAAACGAATGAGGTATCTGATTAGTACAAGTTCTTTTCATGCCATCAGAAGGAAGGTCAAACTATTGATGTATATATGAGTATATGACCGAACTTAAGACCCTGGCCTCTTCATGTGGATTTGGTGAACAAGAAGCAAGCCTACTAAGGGATCGTGTTGCATGAGAGACAGAAGCCTACGGGTATGCATTAGGGTGGGGCGAAAAACAAATTTTTTCATATCAATTTTGGATAGCTGCCAAAAGTTGTCTATGGGGATAGTTAGTTAAGGTGCGAAATTTGAGAAATATTCGTTAATATCTTTAGGGACCGCTACAGTCGCAAACTTTTGTTATTGTTTTTCTCCTTAATTTCATGGCAGTATTTTGAAAGCCAATGCTTTTAACAAATTTAAATGCTTGTTTTTTACCGATAAGAGACATTTATTTATTAATAACATTCCAAAGAACTTTTTTAAAAAATGGCAATAAACGTTAACATTTTGAAGGGGCGCTGCATTATTTTGTTACACAAAGGGTGAAATATGTGAGGACGCTGCACTCGAGAAAAAACAAGGAAACTGCTAAAAATTGCAATTTTTGGGACACCCAAAAACTGATTCGGTGTTACCTACTTATGAAGACGTTTTTAAATATTATTTGTTTCTTGTGAATAAAAAAAGTCATTTCATAATTGCAAAGAGCCCACTGTTACAGAAATTTCAAAAGAGGTTGCCACAAAGTTCACTGTTAAAAATTTCCGTAAGAAAATAGTAAAATAACCATTTATTTTATTGTTACTTTACCATATTTAATTACAACAGTTGAATAAACATTAAAAAGATGGTACTCAAACCGCTGATTGCGAAAAAAAACGTTTATTCTCTGTTTGTCCTAAAGAACGTTTAACTAACCGTAATTTTCGAGCGCTCAAAAAGAATCGGGCGTCCATCTTGGTTGCGAAACCTTACTGGTCGTACGTTGTTTTAAAATATGAATAAAGATTTATCAGTTCAAATCTGCATGGGTATATAAAAAAAGAAGAAGAAAAAAGCGGCTTAAGCAGTGGTTACTAAATAGAAACACATACACACGTAAATCAAAAATTGGAGACATCGGATTTCCGAACTGTTTGCGAATGAGCGAACCCATAATTTGAGATGCTGAAACTTGTTTGTATTTTAATTTTTGCAGCAAATAAAATGATTTTCGTCAATATACAGTAAATTTAGACTAAAAATAACTTTAGATCCAATCAAAAACTAAAATCTCAATTTTAAGGCAGTTTGCCTGTTGGAGAAGAAGATTTATTAATAAATAAACGCCTTCTTTGCGTGGTGTATATGGCCCAATGGCTAGCGAGTAAGGTTGGTATGCCATACAATGCGGGTTCGAATCCCGCAAGCTTCGGTTACGGTTTTTACGCCTCGAAGATTCTACGCCTCGAAATGGTTTAAAAACGAAAAGAATTTTGTTTTGAAACCATTTTTCAATGGTTATAAAACCAAAAACTTTTGTATTTACGGCTTTTTAACCAAGCTGGTTGGAAATGGTTAGGTCCCGTAAAGATAGAAAAATGTTCCAAACCGTAAATTTAACGGTGAATTAGATGTACAGACCGCTGCCGGTCATTTAACCGTAATTTCATGATGAAATTTCTAACAGTGTCGGAAGAGATATGGCATCTATCATCCATTCCTGTAGTTTTTCATAGACGAATCGTTCAACTAATTCAACGCTTTCATGACAAATATAAAAACCTGAAGAAAACGATGAACAAAAAAGGTGCTACATCCGATGCTTTTAATGTCAAGTTACAGTTATTTTTATCCGAAGCTCGTGAACAGCTTTTCGATATTGCTTGTAGTAAATGCCATTTCTACAGCTTGAGGACTTTGTATTTTCTAGGGATGATGTGTTGTTTCATTTGAAAAAGATTAAAGCAAATAAGGCTCCAGGACCTGATAATGTTAATCCAAAAATTTTTTGTAGAATGTGCAGAGGAATTAGTCGATGTTGTCTTGACTATTTTCATATCTTCATATAACTCGGGGACTGTGCCAGTGGATTGGAAGCTGGCAAACATAACGCCGCTCTTCAAGAAAGGGTCTAAAACTAAGGCAGGAAATTATAGGCCTGTGAGTCTTACTTCAGTTCTTTGCAAAATTTTTGAAACTCTGATGAAAATCAAAATAGTGAATTTCCTCTAGGCAAATGGAGTGTTGACTGATTTTCAGTATGGTTTTAGGAAGGGTAGATCCTGTACAACTAATTTGTTGCATTTCTATGACAAGGTTACCATGTCATTAGACAATAAAAAGTGCGTAGATGTTGTTTACAGTAAATTTCAGAAAGCGTTTGATAAAATACCGCATGAAGCTCTTCTTAGCAAACTTGCTTATATTGGTATTGGTGGAAAAACTTTAATTTGGGTTAAAAATTGGCTGACTGGGAGGAAACAGAGAGTAGTAGTGAAGGGCAATTACTCTCAGTGGATTGATGTTTTGAGTGGGGTTCCGCAAGGTTCAGTTTTAGGGCCAATATTATTTATTATTTTTATTAATGATATTACTCACAGTATTTCTGGGAACATCAATATTTTTGCTGATGTCAAAATCATGGGAATTGTGGACACGGAGGAACAAGTCCATCAGTTTCAAGAGGATTTAAGTCAAATTTCTAGGTGGGCAATTAAGTGGGGTATGTCTTTTAATATTGGGAAATGTCAAGTGCTTCATTTTGGTCATGGGAATAAACATGCAACCTATTATTTACAAGGCTCCGTCTAGGGAAGCAGAAGTAGTTGTTGACCTAGGAGTATTGATTAGTCTCGACTTCAAATTCAGCTAGCAGTGTGGTCGTGGTAGCCTAGTGGTTAGCACGTCGGACTTCCACCTGGAAGGTCGCGCGTTCGATACCCACTGAAGACCACCATGTATACTTGGGGATATGTGCATGTAAAATCCGTAGACCACACTACCTCTCCCCGTGCGTAAGCAATCCTAAGGCCTTGGCTAGCAGGTAGGGGTCTGGTGGAGAAAAGCTAGCAGTGTAGCATAGTAAGTAACAAAGCTAACAGGATGCTTGGGTTTATCAATAAGGCTATTTCGAACAAGTCTAAGGAAGTTGTATTGCCACTATACAGAAGTTTGGTAAGACCTCATTTGGAATGTGCTGTTCAGTTTTGGTCTCCGTACCTAAAAAAGGGTATTACCTTATTGGAAAGGGTTCAAAGGAGGGCTACTAGATTGGTAAGTGGTCTTTCAGACTTAGATTATGTGGTTAGGCTTAAAAGGCTCAATATGTATAGTCTTGAGCAAAGGAGAGTTAGAGGGGACATGATTCAGTTGTTTAAATTCATTAAAATGAGAAATGTTGATGGACTGCAGCTATGTGCTGAAAGTAGAACCAGAGGTCATTGTTTTAAGCTTTTCAAATCTCAGGCTAATCTTGAAGTTAGGAAAAATTACTACTTCAACTAGGTTATAGGCAATTGGAATAGTTTACCAGAAGCGACTGTCAATTGCAGCGGAGTAAAAACGTTTAAGAAGTCTCTTGATGTTCATTGGGGACTGCTAAATTGACTAGGACCAGCCTAGCTGGGCCCTTAGCCTGTTGCTGGTCGTCACTTTTGTATTTGTATTTGTATTTGTATTCTCTACATGCAATTATGATAAGACTCGAAAAGTCCCTGTCAAAAAACAGTTTTTACTTGCGGAGCGAAAAATGGTTATTGGAAATATGGATGTTAAAACCACAAGGAAATTGAAACAGAAGTTAGAACGAAAAACGAAAAAAGAATCAAGAGCAAAATCGAAGATGGAATTAGTGTTGATGAAGAAGTTATTTACGAATCAGAAAGCGATAAAGAATGTTTAATAAATGACACTGACGAAACTGATCCGGAGTTCAGTTGTATCAGGGTTCAAGCAAACACTTCACAAACCAGGGTCAGTTTAAGTAAAATTTCAAAAACGTGTAATCGCTATCATGTGTCAAATAGAGCAGCGGCAGCCTTAGCATCATCGGTATTAAAAGACGTCGGCTTAATACCACGAAAAGACATCTCGATCCAATAAAAAAAACGAGATCTTAAAAAAGCGAGAAAACATTTGCAAACTCAGCAACACCAAGATCTTAAATATAAAGACATGTGACGCTTGTCTTTTGATGGACGGGAGTATAGCCCATTGTTCTTAAATAACTGAAGTAATAATTATATATATCGACAAAACGATCGAACGCAGAAGCAATTGCAAACGGAGTACTTGAATTCTTTGCCGTGAACAGAATCGATACAAGTACGTTGTGCGTAATTGGATGTGACGGTACTGCAGTAAATACCGGAAAGAAAGGTGGCGTGATTTTGCGTCTTAAAACGTATTTAAATAGACCATTGCAATGGTTAACATGCCAACTTCATGGAAACGAATTGCTTTCTCGACATTTAATGAAGCACCTAGATAGACCAACGACTAGTCCTCGTGGGTTCATGGGCCCTATTGGCAAAAGTTTATCAGTAATTTGCGCATCCGGAAAATATACTTCTGGGAATGTTAAATGATGATCTTAGGCATTTACGGCAGTTAGCATCTCGCGGGATATTGAGAGCACGAGCCACCAATTCTTTTAATGATAATCAGATCCGTACTTTTAGTATTCCTCAACTTAACTTATCTGCTCTCGACTATGTCGACATGATCAATTGGCAATGTGAACATGTGCTTATAACTTATAACCGGAGCCTTCTATAGCAATGATACTATCTGAGAACGAGCTACGTGAGATTGTGAAAACCGTAGACGTTCCAGATGTGCATCGGGAAATGGAGAAATTTCCCTGTCATGCGCAATCCGTAGAGCGTTGCGTAAAGTTGGTGACGGAGGCGTCACTGGCTGTATGTGGATTAGAAGCAAGGGATTATTTTATCCATGCACATCTGCAGCACGCAAAGAACTGCCTTTCTTTGAAACCAAAACGGACTATAAATCACTTGAATAAAAACTCTAGCTATTGCGCTGTTTTTGTGATGAAAAACTGTGTACATTTGTACATAGGCGTAACCAGGGGGGGGGGGGTTTGGAGGCTCAACCCCCCCCCCCCATTGGGTATTTACTTATTTAGGCACACACAAAAATTTCTAGCTACGGCCTTGCAAAGCACCTATTTTTTACCTAAGAAAATTAAACACATATGCATATGATTTTATTTCCTCTTTCTCTGAAGGGTTGTGATCATGACCAAAGTATGCAGCTCATAATAAAGAGGACTTTTCATCTGGTTATAATCAACCCCCTTATCACCTTGGGGGGGGGTGTTACAGCGAAAGGTGGCTTCAATCACCGTACCACACACGGACAAACAAAGATCCTTTCAATCACTCCAGAGGGTTTTCTTTCCTTCTTGATGTCTTTTTTACCCAAAGGCAGCAATTTGGGAATACAATCGCACAAGTAATAAGTTTTGTGGAAAATATTCTCTACTGTGATGGAGTTTTGTTTTCTGATAAACCAGTATTGTGCGCTGGGGTCTGAAAATGAAGGACCCCTGACCAAAAATTGTCCTAATGGGTTAAACCCTCAAGCCAGGAAGGGATGCTCATCAAGAAACTTAAAGAGCAGTTTGTATTTATTTATGACTTCCTGTCCAAAAACCGATTTTGGTAAAATCTTTTTTGTAGATGAGCCGATTAGAAAACTGATGAACTGTACAACTGAACTGTTCTCATTTACAGATGTTCTCTCATCTCTTATATTTTAAATGTTTTTTTTTTTTCTTATTATGGTCCATCACTGATCGAATTACGACTCTAGAAATCATCTGTTCAACGTTTCCAATCTCACTGCTACGGTTTAATGCTGCATTTTAATTTACAATCAAGTATTATTTATATTTTAGTTAAATTTTTAATTATTTTCGATACATAATAATGTTTGCACTCCAGCGATGGACACGTTCGTCATCCAAAAAGAAAAGAAAATTTGATTCAGACGCTTCCACTTCTGAGGTATGTTTTGTTACAAATTTAACAAAATTTTTAGAAATTTATTGGGGAGATGAGCATTTTTGTAGGGGAATTTGGATTTTTTTCTCTAAAATTCCACTATTTCCCAGTTTTAATATTATGAATGCCTGGACATAGAAGATTGCTTAGCGCTAAATATTGAATTTTCTATTGCGTTTGAATTAAGATCTAGTAATGAATGTTTAATGTTTTTGTGAATCAAGGCCGTATCCAGAGGGGAAGGTGGATCCACGGGCCGCCCCCCCCCCCCCCAGAAATCTTTTGCAATGTATCATATATCCCTCCCTGAAACTTTGCTTAACATAAGTGTGTCGAAGTCTGCCCCCCCCCCCCCCCGAAAAAAAATTCTGGATACTGCCTTGGCTCCGGAGCAGGGGGAACATGTTAAGAATTAGGAAGGGCAGTGTATTCTTCAAAACCATACCCTTTATATATACATATATATAGATATATATGACTAGAAATGATGTTAATATGAATTTTTTTACATATTTGATAGCTTTTTGATGTATATATAGTAGATGTATGTTTAGATCTTTGGTGAAGGTAGAGGAGTGGGTATTTAGAGCTTCTGCAAAAATTTTTGTAACTGGTCTTACATCTATAATGCTTAGGCTAACTCTGGAGGCAAGGGTTCGAGGGCTCTCGATCCCCAGGAAACTTTTTGAAATCTTCCTAGCAATGCAATTTCGGGATACTTTGGTGATGATAGAGGAAACAGAAAGGAGTTTGGTTACTCTCCCCCCGCAATTTTTTTCAAAATAAAGTCTTATATTTTTTAAGTTACTTTAGGTGTCGCTCGTGATAGTGTTCAATGCCCTTTCCCTGAAAGTGTTTCTGAAAGTAAATTGTCTTAAAAGCATAATTTCTTTTTTCTTGCTTTTTTTAAAGCTTGTGATCTGAATTTTTTTGCTGGGGGTGTAGCCCCCCTCCCCCCCCGTTAGATTCCTGAAATAAACACGGAGTAAATCTTTAGAGACAAGTATTTATGACTAGTAAATTTTCAACTTTTTTACACTTCTTATTGATGTTTAGTCTGCACATTTTTAGGGTGACCCCCCCCCCCTTTCATCAACCCTAGCTACGCCTATGCATTTGTGAGCATTTAATTACCTTATTTTCATTAATGTTTCTGTAATTTTGTTTTATTTATTTTCGTGAAAGGCTTGTATTTTCATATTTTTATGTCAGATTTTGTAACAATTCAGACTTAGTCCGAATAAGTTTTCACTTGAAATCATTATCCTGATTTTTTTTTTGTTACAGTGCATCCCAAAAATGTTAACGAATATATATATAACACATACATAAATATATATATCTTATAAAAATTGGGAGTTATTTCGTATGGTTTTAATACATAGATGTCTCTTAGCTGGGAAAAATATGCAATAAAATTGTTTAAAATAGTTATTTTTCACAATATAACCACAAGAATTAAGGACAAAACCAATAATAAAATTTTGCAACTATAGCACCCCCTGTAGATATTAACTGATATTTGTCAAATTTCGCACATTAACTACCTATCCCCATGGGCAACTTTTGACAGCTATCCAAAATTGATATGAAAAAATTTTTGTTTTTCGCCCCACCCTAGTATGCATACTGAGGGAGTCAGATTTTACCCTAAAGCAGCGTTTCCCAACCAGTGGTTCGCGAACCTCCAGGGGTTCGCGCGGTGTAGAAAGGCGGTTCGCGAAAATAATATTGCAATGGCGGATTTTTTATTGCTAACGTTAAAAGAAAAAACAATAATAAATTTACATACTAATTAGGAAGGAGAGCAAAAATGAATTTTTTTAATTGAATTGTTTTCCAGATAATACAGAAAAGTAAGGAACTGGCATAGAAAGCGTACATACAAAATTTGAAAGTCACTTATGACTGGTTTTAAATTTGGATCACAACCAAATTTCACATTTCGGTACTAATTTGGATTACAAATTGGTACCGAAAGATTTTTATTGATTTTTTTTAAAGTGTAGAACGTATTTTTCTCCAACCATGTTCCACATTTTCCTTGCAAGCGCAAAGAATCGGAAAGAGGAAAAATTGCTGCATAAAATGTACAATTTTGCATTATTTTAGACTTATTTTTCATAATACAGATTCTGAAGTGGAACCAGAAGATATTTATTCATTAATTTATAAATTTTGGTCTCGCATTTATCACTTTTGTTCCACCTTTTCTGCATTATCACAATACAGCAATTAAAAGTTTAAAATAACGTAAATTTTAATCTTTCTTTAAACTTCCAACTTTTCCGAATTTGTATGCTTCAACCGCAAAGTAGAACCTGTCGGGAAAATAATTTTAAATTGATTTTTCGGAATAAATACGTTTATTGTCCTAATAATAATTCAAAAAGAACAAACAATAAAAGTGTTATAATCAAAACAATATTTGTAGCTGTATTTTAGTTTCTATTTAAACTTAGATGTTTTGCAATAATTACGTTTCATTGCTTGTTATGAAGTATTGCACAACATGGAAAATAAATGTGCTAGTAAATTTTAGTTTTGTCACCCGTTACTAATGAATACATAAGGGGGTTCGCCATTTTCTTTTGGATCTTAGAAGGGGTTCGCAATTGAAAAAAGGTTGGGAAGCACTGCCCTAAAGCAAGCTCCAAGCTGTGGACAGCATCACAGCGTGTGAAGTGAGTAGAGAACAAATGAAAACGATCAACGATCCAAAGAGTAGTGAGGTCTACTCAATTCATCAGAAGCCAAAAATCTGATGTATAAACAAAAGGTTAAACCAAGTGACTTTAAAAATATTGACTGTAGCTCGTGTGGAAAAAAATAACATCAAAAGGGAATGTCCAGCTTATAACAAATTATGCAATCTATGTAAGAAGAAAAATCACTTTGCAGCTGCGTGCAACAGTAAAAAGACATCTCAGCTAAGAAAGGTATGTTTTAAAAATAGAGCTCGAAACGTAAACTAGGTAGTGAGTTCTGATGTTGATAAATGTCTGTACATTGACAATTTTTTAATTTATGTTCATTCTATATTATCAAATCAAATGAATGGTATAAAACACTATATCAGTTGGGGAATACCAGATAAATTTAAAATTGGATACAGGTGCCCGATTAAATGTTTTACCCACATCAGTTTAAAAACTAAGAAGCACATTGGTTCCGAATAATGTTGAACATGTTGGTGTATGTCACTCCAAAATTTAATTTTTTCTGGGCACCTATTTTTTCTCTATCACATACGTGGGAGGCAATAGTGTTTAATTTTTCAAGTTAAGCCTTAAAAGTATGACTGTATTGCAATCTTGTTATTGCATCTCTTTCAGCAAGAGCAGACAAGAGTTTCTAGCAAGCATATATCTGAAGAAAATTTTAATAGTATTTTTATGCCCTGTCATTTTAAAAACATTTTAGAAATCCTTTTTTGTGTGTAATTTTAGAAGTGTTTTCCTCGTTTAAGATACCAATTAACCGGAGAAAATGTATTGGTGGACTTTGAAATTAGTAAGATTATTCCTAACATTGGTGGTGAAATGCCAGGAAGAAAAATTATTCTGAAATTAAGCCTCATTTTTAAAGTATAATTTGTCAACATCAAGTTCAAATAATGGCCCACAGTGGACCAGTCGGTAGAAGCTCGGTTCCCGATCAGTGGTCGACTTAGGTCAGTGTATGGGAGGGTGACAACCTCTCACGGTTGATTCCTGTGGGGCCGTGTACGCTAAAGGGAACTGGTGCACGTTAAATAGGTCGTGGCTCCAATGTCCTCCAAGTGAAACGATAGTAGTAGCCCGGCTAGGATAGATGACAATAGGATGTCCCCCCCCCCTCCTCTCCCACCACCGGCACGCGTCGTCCCACCGTCGGCACGCGACTTCCCCATCCCCCTCCCCTTTTCCAAGAGGGTTGTGAATCATTATCACATGGTTAATTAATAAGTTCACTTGTTATTCAAAAATCACGTATGTTACGATAAATGGATAAAATGTCGTTAAGAAAAGTAAATTATTTATTCGGAAACGTTATCATTAAATTTATTATTTACTTCCAATTATATTTTATTTCATATAATCTGTAAAAATTTAATTTATTTTGGGGAGCTTAGCCCCCAAAAAGTGTAGCAAGGGGGAATGATTTCAACCTGTCTACCACGCATGAGTTCAATTAAAATATTAACCATTTATTTCTGCTGTGAGAATTTACAAATTCTGTATTTTCGTTATGTTGGAAGGAGCTGAGATCGGACGCATAAATGTATTTTCACATCGTTCATTAATTGTTGTTTTTTGTGTTGTATCACTTTATTTGATAACATCTCCTAGCGTTATTGGTCCAACGATATAAATGTTAAAGTGAGGCTAAGATTCAAAAAATTGGGTGATCTGATTTTCTGACACTTTTTCATTCGTTTGGATTACAGAGGGGAAACACAACCGGTAAATCAGGGATTTCTCAGGGCAGTTTTATGTTCTGGAAAATAGCTGGGAATAATCAGGGAATATTTAAAGTTTCAATAAATATCAGAGAAAGTTCTTGGTTTGAAACACCAAAGCGGCAAAGCGTCCGAAGTTCCCTTTTTAAGGAATTTTCTTTCGTTTGGTGTGGTCAGCTTGATTGACGATTGGTTGTCTGAGCACCAAAAAAAAGTTACTTTTTTTTGTTCGTGAGTTAGGAAATCATTGCAAATTTGTGTAAAAAGACGCGTGTCGGCGTTGATGCTCCCCAGAATCCACCATTTTTGGTCGAGTTCCGGAATTCTGCATAGCGTTGGTGCTGAGCGTGCCAAATTTGAGGTTCATGTTCATGATACTGCAGTGGTGCAACAGGGGGGGGGGGGACACAGTGACGCATGCCCCCCCCCCCCCCGAGTGATAATTTGACATTTTCTTCAAAAAAAAAATTCTTTTCAACAAAGGACAATACGCATCTTGAGAAAATAAAGTTATATTTTTATCAAGAAATCATTAAATAGTGATCGCGTGGGGGGGGGGGGGGGGTCTAAATTCGTTAAAAAAACGGTAGATTTAAAAAATTCTCAGATGTGTCAGATTATATTACTCAGAAAATTACATTTTGTCCTCTTTCAGTTCAACCCCCCCCCCCCCTAAAAAAGGAATTGCAGAATGTTCAGGTGGGGAAAAAATATGCAGCCCCCGGAAAAGAATTTTTCTGATTGCGCCACTCATACTGTCATTATATATGACAATGATACCGTGTAACTGTCACAACTAAAATTATAAAATCGAAATTTTTGGAGCTCAATCAGGGAATTATCAGGGTTTTTTTTCCTTGGATTCTGTTACCACCATGGAAGAGCTTCCGGTTATATGAATGAAATTTAGATGAGCTTTTAGTGTTTATGGGTTCTACTTGTCAAGAAGGAGGACGTAGAATTATTGTGCACTTTAGAGCTCTAATGTGTTTTTAACTCCATAAATTTAATAGTTTAAGAAAACTAATATTTTCGTGATTTTTTTTTCAATTGCCTCTTTTTTGTGTGTATTTATTCTGTAGACAAACTTGGTAAGTACATTTGTACGCGTTTTCGTCTGTATTTTGAATTCCTACTTTTAAAAAGAAAAATTCCTACTTTTTTCTTTTCGGTACGGACCCTGTATGACAGACTTATCTTGATTTGAGCGCTACTTTAACTTCTATGCACTCCTCCTCCCTACTCCCAACCACACAGGTCTGCAGGTTTAGTTACGCCACTGCCGTAAATGTAAAATTTTGGATAGGAAATCACGCAAAGAAAACAGTACAAAAAGTCAGTTAGGACTTAAAATCTCCGAGTGCTGCAATAAAAATTTCTTTATAAAATAAATAATGTAGCCGGTGAAATTTCAATTTGTATATGGCGTTCCAACGGTTTATGCAGCCGCGTATGGAACACGTGATTATTTCATCAGTTTTGGATTAGCATTAAAAAAAAAAAGAATTTTACTTAATTATAGTTTAGAAGAGCGCGTATTTATAAGGGAAGTGGCAGGAGTACCGGACACCCCCCCCCCTCCCTCCAGGCGCGTAGCCAAGGGGTGGCTGAAGGGGCTGGAGCTACCCCCGAAATAATTCTACCTTGAAAGTTTGAAATAGATCTATGTATGCTTTGATAATTTTAATTTAAAATAAAGGCTCTTGTTACTTTCTAAATTTGCGAACTGAGTTCGCAAATTGCGAAACTGTTCGCAGGTGAGCGCGCAGAGAAGGAATTTTTCTCCCGGAGGACATGCAGCTTGTGACAAAGCATGATGGCCAAGTTTCTCACAGAAAGAAGGCTCTGTCGACGACAAACATCCCAGAGAAGAGATAACGTATCTCTCCACAGGGCCTGAGTGAGATGTGGTTGATCATGTGACAAATGACTAACTAGTTGGAAAAGGTTAGGGTTTAATTTATTTCCTAGAAAGGACCAGGATTCTATATTGTGTGGGGTAGTTGGCTCTGTATTTGACCCCTAACGGTTCGACCTTCCACTCATATTGAGATGGATATCCCCCCCCCCATAAACTCTTAATAAAAAGTTGAATACTTTACCGATTTTGAGAAATCGTTCTAGTTTTAGCTAAGCCGAAACCCTAGCTGCCAAATTTAACATAGAGGTAAAAACACCTAGAGTGTGTAAATTTCAAAAGAACCACCCAAATATAGCGAACAAAACAACTGAAGAATATTATAGAATCACGATTTTTATTTCCTACCTAAATAATCTGATATCGTCACTTAATGAGCGCTTTTTGCCTCATAAAGACACAATTTCTTTCTTGAGAAACCTTATTCCCCAACACGCTGTTGAAAAGAGTTTTCAAGACATAGAACCGTGCATCTCGTTCATTCTATGAAGATGATCTTCCTTAATATAAAGATGATTGAAGGTGAATGGGGGGAAGCGTAAGATGAAGTGGAAGTCTGCCGAATTGTTGCCGAACTCGGCGATTGGGTCCCTTTACCAAATACATTTTGCTTCAAATACTTTCCATCCTACCAGTATCAGCAGTTTCAGCTGAGCAAAGTTTCTCAACTTTAATTAGATTAAAAACTTACCTCAGAAGCACGAATAGGTAAAATCGTTTAACTGGATTGACTTTACTCAATATACATAGACACTGCTCAGCATAGGCGTAACTAGGGTTGGTGAAAGGGGGGGGGGGAGTCAACCTAAAAATGTACAGACTAAACACCAATAAGAAGTGTAAAAAAGTTGAAAATTTACTAGTTATAAATACTTGTCTCTAAAGATGTACTCCGTGTGTATTTCAGGTATCTCCCGGGGGGGGGAGCTACCCCCTCGGAGCAGGTCAACTCCTCCCCCCCCCGGCCAAAAATCCAGATCACAAGTTTTAAAAAAAGAAAGAAAAGAGAAATTACGCTTTTAAGACACTTTACTTTCAGAAACACTTTCAGGGAAAGGATATTGAACACTATCACAAGTGACACCAAAAGTAACTTAAAAGATATAAGACTTTATTTTGAAAAAAATTGCGGGGGGCGAGTAACCAAACTCCTTCCTGTTTCCTCTAACATCACCAAAGTATCCCGAAATTGCATTGCTAGGAAGATTTCAAAAAGTTTCCTGGGGAGAGCCCTCGAACCCTTGCCTCCAGAATTCGCCTAAGCATTATAGATGTAAGACCAGTTACAAAAATTTAAGTTGCAGAAGCCCCAAATAGCCGCTCCTCTAACTTCACCAAAGATCTAAACATACAGTTCCTATATATATATCAAAAAGCTATCATATATGTAAAAAAAAATCATATTAACATCATTTCTAGTCATATATATCTATATATATGTATATATAAAGGGTATTATTTTGAAGCATACACTGCCCTTCCTAATTCTTAACATGCTCCCCCTGCTTCAGAGCCAAGGAAGTATACAGAAATTTTTTTCGGGGGGCCCAGACTTCGGCACACTTATGTTAAGCAAAGTTTCAGGGAAGAGTATATGATACATTGCAAAAGATTTCTGGGGGGGGGGGGGGGTCCCTCTTCCCCTGTGGATACGACCTTGATTCACAAAAACATTAAACATTCATTACAAGATCTACTAGTTTATTTTTTTTAATCAAACGCAATAAAAAATTCAATATTTAGCGCTAAGAAATCTTCTATCTCTAAGCATTCATAATATTAAAACTGGGAAATAGTGGAATTTTAGAGAAAAAAATCCAAATTCCCCAACAAAAATGCTCATCCCCACAATAAATTTCTAAAAATTTTGTTAAATTTGTAGCAAAACATACCTCAGAAGTGGAAGCGTCCGAATCAAATTTTCTTTTCTTTTTGGATGACGAACGTGTCCATCGCTGGAGTGCAAACATTATTATGTATCGAAAATAATTAAAAATTTAGCTAAAATATAAATAATACTTGATTGTAAATTAAAATGCAGCATTAAACCGTAGCAGTGAGATTGGAAACGTTGAACGGATGATTTCCAGAGCCGTAATGCGATCAGTGATGGACCATAATAAGAAATAAAAAACATTTAAAATATAAGAGATGACAGAACATCTGTAAATGAGAATGCAATGCAAATACAGTTCATCAGTTTTCCAATCAGCTCATCTACAAAAAAGATTTTACCAAAATGGGTGTTTGGACAGGAAGTCATAAATAAATACAAACTGCTCTTTAAGTTTCTTGATGAGCATCCCTTCCTGGCTTTAGGGTTTAACCCATTAGGACAATTGTTGGCTAGGGGTCCTTCATTTCCAGACCCCAGCGCCCTGGAGCACCTACAACACCGGTTTATCAGAAAACAAAACTCCATCACAGTAGAGAATATTTTCCACGAAAGTTATTACTTGTGCGATTGTATTCCCAAATTGCTGCCTTTGGGTAAAAAAGACATCAAGAGGGAAAGAAAACCCTCTGGAGTGATTGAAAAGATCTCTGTTTGTCTGTGTGTGGCACGACGGTGATTGAAGCCACCTTTCGCTGTAACCCCTCCCCCCCCCCAAGGTGATAAGGGGTTGATTATAACCAGACGAGAAGTACTCTTTATTATGAGCTGCATACTTTGGTCATGATCACAACCCTTCAGAGAAAGAGGAAATAAAATCATATGCATATGTGTTTAATTTTCTTAGGAAAAAAAAAATATGTGCTTTGCAAGGCCGTAGCCAGAAATTTTTTTTGTGTGCCTATATGTGCCTAAATAAGTAAATACCCAATGGGGGGGGGGGGGGTTGAACCCACAAAACCCCCCTGGTTACGCCTATGCTGTTCAGTATCAGATGACATGGTAATTAACAAATTTGCAAACAGAGTTTTACTCAAATACTATTTTTACACGCACTAATTGAAATATAAGTTCTTATTTCTTTATTTTAAAAACCATTTGTTTTTAAATTAATCAAGGTATTTCTCCTGAATGCAGTTTATGCAAAAAGCGTTAAGATCCCAAAAAAAAAAAAATTTTTTTTTTAGTTTGATTAATTTTGATTTGATAATTATTGGAAGGACATAGTTATCGTTTTCGAATGTAACATTTATATTTCTCAGCCCATCCCTGCCCTGCCCGAAAAATAATCCTGGCTACGCCCCTGCCTCCATCATAGAACATCGGACAAGTTACCTCAGAAAAATGAATGAATTACTCTCTTTTACTTGTCTTTTTTTTTACGGAACCACTGGTAGTCGCGAATGGCTATTTGTTTTCCCCTCATCACTGTATTTTGTTTCGTAGCGCTCTTATATTACTCCAGATATTATATAGAACTCAATAGCTAAAAAGGATGTCAAAGACAACTACTAGTCACACAAATAATTTTTAATAGTATTTTTGAAATGCGAGAATATTATATGAAAAAAAAAAAAAAAAACAGGAAAGAAAAAAAAATTACGTTAGCCTTTATAAAAAACGAAGCAGTGAAGTAAACAGTTAAAGGAACTCTTTTTGACGCATGCGCAGTTCTTCATGATTGGATTGGGTAGTAGATTATAGTAGCCAAATCCTTAAGCACGGTTTCGAGAGTTGCAGCTTAGTTTGGCAATGTTGTTATGATCATTCTGAGGAGAATTTTCTTGCTCGTGTTTTAAAGGTAAGTTTCGAAATCTGAAATTCAATTTAAAAACGTTTTGATCTCTTTAACCGTTTTAGCTTCTTCTTGCACTCATCTAACTTATACTTTCAAAGTTTTCATTTCATCATACCGTTTCCGCTCTGAATTTAAATGTATGCGCATGGTTAAATGCTTGAAGTTTTCTTTTGTGTATGTAAAACAAGCTCTTGTTTTAAGTCAGCTTTCTATTTTTTAAGGAAGAATTTCGCATTGTACTATATATATATTTTTTGATTATATTAATACTGCTGCTGTTATCACAACCGCGTAGATTTGATTGACAAGTTTTAATTGACTTAAAGAAAACTGATTGCAATGTCTTTTTTTACGCTCTTAAGTAGCTCGTATTATCAGCTTCATCTGACCATATTTTACTACAGAAAATTGACTTCTATCACGATCAGATGAGCTTCATATGCCATATTTTCCTACAGAAAACGGACTTCAAGAACTGTTGGAATGTATGGAAGCATACTTCATTTTTTTCGATTCTGGTGTAATCAGAAATAATATCTCCTTCTACTCAAGTGCTCATAGAACAAGTTTTAATTCCTTGTCGAACATGTTTTTGTATATTTATAAAATTCATATTTTCAATGTCAAATATTGCAAAATGTTGAACATTCTTTTGTAATTCATGAAATTCATATTTTGCAATATCAAATATTGCAACACATCGCACAATTAATGTAAAACAAACATAACTAAAAGCACTTACAAGCTTGTAAACTAAGCATAATACTTGGTTTTATTCCAAGTAGTTCTTTTCTTGCAGATTTGTTTATGGGGTGCAAGGCTCTGCAGATATGCAGAAAAAAATTATAGTGATAGGTGATAAAACTTATAAACAAAATATATGCTTGTAATCTGATCCCTTCTCATGTTTAAGTAAATCTTCTATTGTACTGCGAAACATTTTAAAATCTCACCAAATGAGCTCCTCATAAAGGAAACTAATAATAAGAAAACTAATAAATTGAAGTGCGGATTACCTACGGCCCATGGCTTCATTAAAATTTTTAAGTTTAGCCCATTTAACTTTCCAAAGGTTGTCCATACCTGATAAAAACAAATTACTGTATAACTTCATTTTAATGATGGTTTATTTTTTCTCAAATTATCAATAGGTTTTCAAAGTCCAGTTTAGATTTGATGCATGTTATATTTTCGTGATTGAGCAATATCCTTGATTTAACAAAAGCAATGAACAGTCTGTAGACAATTGTATATACTTGTAAAGTTTCGGGGGAACCTCTAGGACCATAGGAGTTATGGCTATGTAAAGAACTTATTATTATTTTATATAACGATTCAAAACTAGAAATTTACAGTACATTGAAACTAAAGCTTTGGACTTGGCGTCTTTTGCATCAATACTAAACAAAACAAGTTTTTATGAACGGCAGTTGCTGTACTTAGGTTTTAAAGTAATTAAATATTTTGTGTATTCTTAAGAAGCTAAAATTATTTTGTGTGAATGGGTCCTTAATTTTTTTGAAAAAATCACATCATAGTTTTGAGTAAAGGTCAAGACTCGGAAATTTTGAAAGTGGCCACTAAACTTGATTAACTTGGTGGCCACCTATGCATCATAAAGCAAAAGTGCAAAGAGGGGGGGGGGATGAATGGTGCATCAGTGCACTATAATTCCTTATGTATCTTATTTTCAGTGAAGAAAACATAATATTTTGTTAAAATTTATAAAGTCTTCAAAAAAAAAAAATGTATATGACTTTCAAATTGCAAAAAGAAAAAACTTGCTTCCTTGGCGATGGTAAATTAAGGGAATATGAATTTTTACAAAACAGTTTTTCATGTTTAATGTTATAGAGCACAAAAGAGGTAAATGCAAAATTTTACTTGTTTCATCATAGAAGCAATAGATAACAAAAATTCCCCTCACAGAAACGAACCTTTAAAAAAAAACCTGCGATCACCTACCTATACGAACCATTTTCGAACACAAGTATAAAAAAATTTATATTTCCAGTTCTAGTTTTGTTCAGTACATTTAATTTTCATTCTTTTCAAAACTCTTTTTAAAGCTGTCAAAATATTTTCAAAATAGCGCGACACTCGAGTCCGATTTTATAAAGCGAAAATGGCCGATCTGAAATGTAAGTTTTAAATGAAAGTTATGAAAAAAAAATCAAGATTAATATTGTTTCCTACTATATTTAAAAGATTTATATGGCAAGGAGAAGGAATTCAAAGAAAAAGAAAATAGCGTAATCGGGAAAAATTTTCGCCATTTTTTTCTTGTGAAAGGGGAAATGAAGACTATCGACCGAAATTCGGTAACTTGAATGCCGAATTGATGCGTTTTTATTGTGCTTGCATACATGAAAGAAGCAAGAGTTGAAAATGCCATAGAAGGTATTTGAAAAGGAGAGATTTACTTTAGAAAATTTTAAAAAAAAGGAAAGGTGGCGATCGCTCCTAATTTTTTGAATCGCCATTTTTTCAAACAAGGTCGCCACGTGGGGAGTGGCGACCGCGAATCTTGACCTTTAGTTTTGAGATACCAGGGTTCACACTGGGGAAAAATACAAGGTGGGATTTTCCTCCTTGACCAAAGTTTTAAGTGGGATTTTTAAAGTTAAAGCCCAAAAAATAATTTTTTTGAGTGGGATTTCAAAGAATATTGCGGGTATCGCGCGGCCTAGAGTGAACCCTGGATACTGTTATTTATTTAACAGAAATGATTTTTTTATGCAGCATACAAATCGATAATTGCTGTTAGTAATTGTGTAAAACTACCTTAATTGGATTTCAAAATGTTTTAAATATTTATGAACTGATTTAACATTGAAAGAACACACTGCAGATATTGGCTGCTCTTTCCACAGTTTCTGCTGGTTCTGAAATTCTAAATGAAGTTGTGAAGACTCCTATCTTGAAGATAAATGTCAGATGCCAAAGGACTTCATTGAAATTTCGTAACCATGATGCGACTGAGATTGAGGTATTTGATTTTGCTTCTAAGTGTTGTAGGCGTAATATCATATTGCCTTGTATTTTTGCCACCTCCACAATCTGCCAATAAAGCTTTACGTTTAAAAGTTACTCATGAAGATAAAAGCTTAACTTTTAAGAATGCTAGTCCTTTACAGATAGAATGGCAGTATTTTGATGAGAAGAAATATGTGGATAAAAAGACTGTTAAGCCAGGTGAAAATCCATATTCTCGTAATAAATTTAACCAAGAAGCTAGTGATAAACTTCCAAGTAACAGAGAGATCCCCGATTCAAGACATGATGAGTGTACATCTAAGTCATATAGAAGAGATCTTCCAGCAACTAGCGTTATAATCACTTTTCATAATGAAGCTCGCTCAACATTATTACGTACCATTGTGAGTGTTCTTAACCGAAGTCCTGAACATCTGATCAGAGAAATTATTTTAGTTGATGACTTTAGTGATGATCCTTCCGATGCATCAGAGTTAGCTAGCATTCAGAAAGTTGTTGTGCTTCGCAATACAAAAAGACAAGGACTAGTTAGGTCCAGAGTAAGAGGTGCAGATGCTGCAAAGGCAAAAATTTTGACATTTTTAGATAGTCATTGTGAATGTAACATGAACTGGTTAGAACCTTTATTAGAAAGAATTGTTGAAGATCCAACACGTGTCGTTTGTCCTGTTATTGATGTGATTAACATGGATGACTTTAAATATTTTGGTGCTTCTGCAGATTTAAGAGGTGGTTTTGAATGGAACTTAGTTTTTAAATGGGAATTTCTTTCTATGCAAGAGCGGCATTTAAGAGCATCGGATCCAACTACTGCCATCAAGACACCCATGATTGCTGGTGGGCTATTTTCAATTGATAGAGACTACTTTCAAAAGATGGGAAAGTATGATGAAATGATGGACATCTGGGGTGGTGAAAATCTTGAAATATCCTTTCGAATATGGCAGTGTGGTGGAAGTCTAGAAATAATTCCATGCAGTAGAGTAGGCCATGTGTTTCGAAAACAACATCCATATACTTTCCCAGGTGGTAGTGGTAATGTTTTTGCTCGAAATACAAAACGAGCAGCAGAAGTTTGGATGGATGAATATAAAAGTTATTACTACTCTGCAGTTCCAGTTGCTAAAAATGTGCCAATTGGCAATATTCAAGATCGTCTTTTATTGCGACAGCAGTTGAACTGTAAACCATTCAAATGGTTTCTTGAAAGTGTGTATCCTGAATTAAAAGTTCCTAATAAATTGAGTTCCCCTCATGGTTCTATTCGACAAGGCATGATGTGTATGGACACTCTAGGTCACAGAATTGGTGAAACTATTGGACTTTATATGTGCCATGGAGGTGGTGGTAATCAAGAATGGAGTTTTGGGAAAGATCATCAAATTCGTCATGGCAATCTATGCCTTACACTTTCTAAGCCTAAATCTGCAATGTCTTTAACTTTAAAGACTTGTAGAGGAGATTCTACTCAAAAATGGTTGCAAATAAATAATCATACCATAAAACATTTTATGTATAATTTATGTGTTGATAGTAGGCATCATAAGACGAAAGGATTGATTGTTATGACTTGTGACGACAAAGCTCAAAGCCAACAGTGGATTTTTGCTAATTCAGAAGTTTAATTGAACTTGACTTTTAAAGTAATTGTGATTGCACAAAAATGTCCAAATTAATTGTGATATTATGTGCCACTTTTTAATATGACACGTATGTAAGGTACTACTTCTTTTTGTTACAACTTTCAGAAAACTTACAAAATTGTTAATACTTTTAACTAGTCACTCAACTGTGAGTTGAAATGATTCCTAAATTTTTATTTTGTCTTTTTTTTTTTGAATAGTTCATGAAATGTTCTGTCATTTAAAAATGCAATAAAAATTGTGTGTTGCAATTTTTGTAGTTAACTATGTATAAATTAAATCAAAGTATTTATATATAATTAGATGCAAAATTTATCTGAGACTTTATGAAATCGGATTTAATCCCTCTGGTTTTACTGATACCGAGTCATTTTCTGTTTATTTAGGCAGGTTAAGAAATGTTTGGAATAATCTTATCAGCTAAATAGTTTTATCCACTACAGAGGCGATTGTTTTCCGTGTGTAGAACGGAAATCCGGGTTTTTCATATCCTCCCGTGTTATAAAAATCAGAGTTTTTAGTCTTCAAAATTGAAAATTTAGCGGATGGGAACAAAAAATACACCGAAAAGCGATAAACATTCCCTTTGTAGCAACCCTTTACACACCAAAGGTTGTAACGGCACCAACCATCTTTGTCCTGAACACGAACACAAACGATACCACATGCTTTCATTGTTATGGAGAACTGGAGCCATTTTGGAATTTTTTTTCCTGCCGCACTCCTGATGTAAACATCGAAGAAAGTGGTATTTTTTTTTCCGGACTTTATTTTATTTTTAACAGAACTATAAAAAGTAAAACTTGGAGGTTTATTTTTGGATTTAGTTATTTTTCCGATAAACATCGTTAAAAGTTGAACTCATTTTCCGCACTTCATTTTTTTCCCATAATAACGCGTTTTTACGTCCTTTTCCTGGAATCGATGCTGGACTTGGTTATTTTCTCAACTTTTATTTTAAAAGTTGCAGATGTTTGACAAATAAATGAAAAAATAATAACTCTAAATAGAAAAAGTATTTCACTGCAAAATTTGGCAAAAAATATAGTAATGGCAAATTTCTATTCGTTTTACTATAAATTACAATTTATTTGCAAAAGATAATTAATTAAACTTTTCTTATTAGTTAGAAGTAGATAAGTAAAATATAAATTTTAATTTCAAAAGTTATTTTAAGCATGCCATTGTAACTATATGTGTATAAAAGCTGTCGTATAATTTATGGTGCATAAAAAGTGGTACCGACTTTTTGCATAAAAATTTTTCAGGGTTTTATACTTTGTGTTGTAATTACCTCTGCCACTATTAAAAGATTATAAGTTTCATTTATTTTTTTAAAAAAGTGCAGCTATTGTGAAGTTTCTTGAGAATATTTGTTTTCTAGAAGCTTTTTTGAAGCTAAATTGAAGTTTTTCTAGAAGCTAAATTGAAGTTTTTAACACCAAAGATCTGTACGGGTATAATTTAAAACTATGCTATATTCTCAGTTTTATTTTTTTAATTATGAATTTAGCACATACCTATGTAAATGCCTTTTTGTAGTAATCTTTGGTTTTGAAAATATTATTTATTTTGTTATAACAAATGGGTCAATATCTTTTTATTTATTTTTAATGTGTGTTGCTACTTCTGTTGAGGAAATCTCTTTAGTTCACTTTTAAAATGAAAATAAGTGATTGCTCTTCACTGTGCAATTTTGATAGCCCTATTTTTAATTTTAATAGTTTTACACATTTTTTTTTTTAAATCCTCCCTCCCCTGTTAGAACAATCCACAGTTGTATTTATTTATAGTGACATCTGTTATAAGGTCCAGAAATTGAGGTTCCTTCATTCACTCATGCACTTTAATGTGTATCACCTATACCGTCACTTGGCTATAGTGTCAAAAATATTCTGGTCCCTTGAATGAGGGTATAGTATTTTGAATTATTTCAACTTGAAGAACTTTTAATCAGAAAACATTATATATTCTTATAAATATTATGTCCTGAAATCAGCCTAAAATTTTAAATTGGGTATTGTATTATTTAAATGACAATTTCACTAATATTAAGCATTAATTATGAAATTAACATTATTTAAGCAGTATTTTCCCACCTATGTGTCTGTAATACTTAGACATTTTTGTTTAATGTACAGTAGAACTAGAGATGTGGGTTTTGCGGAAAGTTTTGAATCAAAGTTTTCCACTCAAATTGTGAAGATTTTTCATCTTTAAATTGCTATGTACTTTTCTCCACCAGACCCCTCCTACCTGCTAGCCGAGGCCTTAGGATAGCTTACGCACGAGGAGAGGTAGTGGGGTCTACGGATTTTACATGCACATATCCCCAAGTATACATGGTGGTCTTCAGTGGGTATCGAACGCGCGACCTTCCAGCTGGAAGTCCGGCGTGCTAACCACTAAGCACCCACGGCCCAAAAATTACTATGTACTATATCAGTGGTTCCCAACCTATGTGTCGCCACCCCAAATGGGGTCATGAGGCATTGTGTATGCGGTCGCGACATGATTTCAATATTAACATTCACAACACTATTAAGTTTGAAAATTATTTCATGAACAAAATTTTTAGCACTGAAAATCGACTCTTAAACAGCAGGATCACTCAGATTCCGTAACATCCAAACTTTCTGGATAACACTCAGATGCAGAGAACATGGACAGATCCAGGTCAGAATGGCAACAACTCAAAGAACCCGTTTCAATGTCACTGTGTTGCTCTAGTACATTTTGCTCGCAATTCGAATGTACCACTGTATTGCTTATCAAATGTAGATTTTGAGAAACGGATAAAAGTTTATCTGTGTTCATTTTTTAACCTATTCCCCGTTATAGCCTACTTTCCCGTAAAAGTAAGAAAATGATAATAAAACATGAAGGAAGGCTTACTGTATCTACTGTATTGTAAAAATATCATTAAAAATAAAGAAAAGAACAAAAAGAAAGTAATTAAATAAAGATTGAAAAATAAAAAAAATAAAGTAAGGTTTTGAGATGGGGAAAATGTTTGTTGGTCTGTCTTTCCCCATCTTCCCAAATAATGTTTGAACAAATTGTCAGATTCGAAAAATTCTTTTTGCATTCGAAAGATCTCGGTGAGGAAATCTCATTTCCATATTGTACTTTTTGGTGTGAACAATTTTTTTGTTTAATTTTGAGCAGTTCAAAATTTTTTAACATTAGCGCCTATGGGGAAAAGTGAAGCAAATTATGTAAACTTTGGGCACAAGATCCAAGTTCCTATGAGTAAGCCCTTTGGAAGAAGCTTTCAGCATGAATTATTGATTTGAACAATTTTGTTCATTTTTGAACAGTTCAAAAAAAATTAACATTAGCACCTGCAGGGAAATTTTAAGCCCATATATAAATCCTGATCTAACCAATGGATTTGCTTGCAACAAACTTTATCGGAAAGATATTACGCTGTAGAACATGTAAAGATATGAAGTTGAAAAAGAACTGAAGGAGCCTATTTTCCTACGAAATTTTTTGATCGGGATTTTTAAGGATATTTCTCAATGAATAAATGAATAAGTGAATGAATGAATAAATAACTGAAAAAATGAATAAATGAAAGAGGGAATAAATGAAAGAGGGAAAGAATGAATAAGTGAAAGAATGAATGAATGAGTAAATGAATCACTGAATAAATGAAAGAATGAATAAGTGAGTGAATGAATATGTATTATCCATTGAAAAAGGTATATTTGAAGAATTAAGAACTAAAGCTAGATGAGAAAGAGATAGCTAGATTATAAATTTGAAGTTGGTTAACACGGGAAAGTAGGCTTGTATAGTTCTAAACGGAACTTCTTGTTTGTTTTTATGCTGCTGAATGCCTTCCAGTTGTGCTCGCAGCAAGCAGCTGTCGGGGGAATACTTAAAATTCTTGCAGCACCCTAGATATTGCAATAGCATCCCTTGTACAGCAATAGCGTTTCCACCGAGCTGTTTAGAGATACATAGGTTGTAGCTTTCCATAAGGTATATTTACTCCAGATCTTTTGTTTTGCACGGTATTCTTCCATATCTGCCATTATTGTAGCCTCATTTGTACCAGGGGTGCTTTTAGAAACTTCAATTAGGGTTTCCATTGCCGATATTAATTTTTCTTCTGACAGACTTTGTCCACAGTATCGTGGGTAAAGATTTGCTGCTAAATGTACTGGATGGAAAGAAAAATTGTATCTGTTAGTTAAACAGCCTTCAACAGATTTTCTTCTGAGACTTTCTTTCTGATCTTTGGTAAGCGTTGAAAAAGACATTTGTGCGTTTATTTTTTCATCAATTTTTTAAAAATGTAACAGTGACTTCTGAAACCTTTGGCGCATCTGCTTCTAACTGTTGTATAGCTGCAGAAATTGGTACAAGTATGTTATGGTTTGGCATTATTGCTGATAGGGATTAAGCATAAAAAAGAGCTTCTGAAATCAAAACTTATTGCTATTAATAAGAAATAAAGATTATGACCGAAGCTACCAATAGCGTTATCTGTTGGATATTGATATTGGCGCACGGATTTGCTTCGCACACACCATGAGCAAAGGTTCTTATCATTATTATTATTTTTTTTAGTGAATGTTGTTTTATTATTTAAGTTTTGGAATTGTGAGATGTTTTGTTATGATATGAAAATGAAGGAATATTCAAAACTCGAGTAAAAAAAAGGTCCAACTAAATTTTTTAATTTCCAGCACCAAGTTGGAATTAAAACAGTATTTTTTGTTGAAATAAAGCTGAAATGTGCTAATAACAGAAAACGTGAAGAGTTTTATTGAGTTACACAAAAAATTTAGTGTTAAATATACTTTTTGACATGGAAAATTTTCCGGTAAATTTTTTCCACCCCACATCTCTAAGTAGAACCTCAATCCATTGTGCCTACACCTGTTGCCCCCCCCCCCCCATGTATTGTCTTGATTTAATGCTCCCGTTTATGTGTTTTGTTGAACAGCGTGTATAGTTATTCTGCATCAATTATGCAAAACTAATAGTCCCATGAAAACGATCGATCGAGGTTCTACTGTGCTTCCAGACTTTAATTTTGATGAATACAGAGTTTCACCAAGACTTGTTTTTGAAATTAAGTCATGTTTTCTTGTTGATGTTCAAAACAACTTTTACTTGAAATTGTAAAAAAGTTCTTTTCTTTACTGTCCTGATTAATTACTAAGATCAATGTGTAAGCAATTATTTCTTGAGGAAATTCTTCTTGTTTTTAGTGTTGTTTTCAAATGTTTTATCAGTTGTATAAATCATTTGGAAGGAAGACCAGAGTAAGTACAGTCTAACTTCAATTTAAAGATACTCCCTCAAATTAGCAATAGATTTTAAAAGTCCTGATTTGTTTTTGTAGAATATTATATTTCCCATATTTAATGATAGCATTTAACAATCTATAGACAATCGTTAAATCAGGGTTATGCTGTAATATATATTTGATCAACTGAAGTAACTCATAGTGTTTGCATAAAAGTATTTTTCATGTTCAAAATGAAAATTTGTCGAAATTGAGGCGGACAAAGCACAAGTTAGTAACTGTTATAGTTACCTGGTCTAGACCTATGTAGAACTCATTGTAATAGATGTATGCGATTGAAACTTGGTATGTATATACCTTACATGGGCCATGGGGAAAATAAATCAACAATAACAAATTACTAATTCAAATTTTTACCACAAATTGAAAAGGGACGCTTGCGTAACAAAAACATATTAAAAAAGAAAACATGATTTTTTTACAGAATTTGTTCAATGTGCATTCCGTTTGTGTAAAGTACATGTCGAAGCATATTTAACAGCAACGCAAAGAATTTAATTCACATGAAGGGGGGTATTGCAATTGAAACAAACAATGATATTGTAAACCCGATAGTAAAACTTTGAACTCTTAGTTTCTTATTGCATCTGCTTCTTTTCCCCACGGTCCATGTAACGTGTATATGAAGCAGTGGTGTGCAGTCCTGAAAAAAAGTTGGATGCGTACAGGTAAGAGTATGACTTACTGAAATTCAAAAGATGGCACATGCTTATATTAAAGTTTGAAAAAGTGGAGGTACGCTCGATAAAGTAAAAAAGCGAGGGGTTTCCATGCTCCTTGACTACACCTCTGACATCAAGTTACAATGATACACGTCTATTATTTAACCAGCTCAACATTTGTTTTAACAGGACAACTTTAACTGTAACCACCCTGTATAATACGACTACTGCATTATAAGTTTTTATGTACGGAAAAACTTTAGTATTTAACTTCTCAATTTGTGTACTTAATTCAGTAAAAATTCATTTTCATTATTTATTCATTCCAAAAAAAAAAATACTCGGATGGTTATTTTAAATTTACTCTATGCATGGTATTTCAGTTGTTTTATCCATTATTCTAAGTGGGATATTAACTTAGTTAGGAACAGAGCAACAATATTTTTGAGTTGTTACGTTATGTTTTTTAAATACTTGCTCCAGCTTTGCTTCATTTTAATAGGTTTAATTTAATAGTTTTAGTTTTTATAGGAATCATATTTATCATCTTTATTTATTTAAAATATTTTTTTATTGATATCTAAAGTAATTTATACATACTTAGGCTTTGATTTTGTACTATTTATATTTTTAAAAGGTTATCCCCCCTGCAAAAAAAGTGAAGAAATATTCAAAAGAACACCATTTAAGAACAAAATGGCATGAGGTGCATTAATGTTATGCAGTGAAGTTGCCAATTATAAAAATGAAATATACAGTGCCCGCCACTATTAAAGTCGGTAATTAATAAAATCAGCCATTGATTGAAATCAAATTAAAGAAAACAAATTGACATCAATGTAAAACCTCTCTTTAGAGGCCAACTTTTAAGAATCAAAGTTTCTGATACTTTAGTCTGTTGACCGAATAAAATAAATCACAGTCATGAACAGTGTTTAATATCAAAATATGTGAGTTGCAAATCTTATCTTAACCTTTTCTTTTTGAGAATGCATCTCCCATTATTTTGCATTTAGAACATTTAACTAATAAAAAATATATCGTCATTCAAAAATTTATCGATATGAAATTTTCACATAGGATAGGTTTGGATTGTGTCACCAAGAACTGTTTTTGACATATTTAGATGTACTAGCTGATCCCCTGCAGAACATCTGTGGGCTAAAAGTTCAGCAATCGAAATTGAGAATGATCACTCGATGTAAACAATGTGTAAGGTGTTGCCACTTCAAAGAATCAGAAATTAAAAATTGAATCATAAACGGAAATACTTTTAAGAAAACACTTTAAAATTAGAAAAGTTTACGAAAAGACCGCTTTATATAAACAAACTAAGATGTTGCCACTCCAAAGAATCGGAAATTTAAAATCGAGTTATGACTGGAAAATCTTTTTAATAGAAATAAATTTGTTAAAGTCCATAAGTTATGATAATAAATATAAATATAATGCTACTTTTCTATGCTGATCATAAAACAATTCTTTTAAGATCGTTTTACCACAGTTTGTTTTTTACATCATGTCAGTATCGTATCGTACGCAAAAGTTAATCGTAACTAGTCCACGAAAAGTGAAATATATATATATGAATAATAGAAAATATGTTGCAGGAAACAAAAAAAGTCTAGCAAAGATGTTGGATCAAAAACGTGGAAATAAAGTACATTACAATAAATTTTACATTTTCAAACATTGAAGACATACCTGATTTTTCGAAATAAACTGAAATAAAATCGGTGTTAAAGAGATGTATAATCTAATTATGTGTTGAATGAATTAAACGTGTAATGTAGTAAAGTAGTGCCTTTGATCTCTTCCATTTTTATCTGTAGAACTAATTCTAGAAGTATGTAAGAAACATAAAACTTATTTTGATTCTAACGCCAGTTTTTAGAGTGAGCCACTTAATGAAATCAAATCCTTCAGGACAAATGTGATTTAATAAAGTGGCGGGGACTGTACTTAATGAAAATTAATCCAATTTTGAACAAAATCCGAGCTGATCCAAATCTGATTGGTTTCTGATATACGCAGTTCAAAATGCAAAGATCGCATTGATCTCAATGGGGAAACTGCTACACTTGAATAGCAATAGTAAATTATCTTAATTTAACCTTTCTTTCTTTTTTTTTTGAATTAAAAAATGATGAAAGATTACTCAGACCTAAAAATCATTTGTTACTTACTGTCTATTTTGTTATATTTATGAATTTACTAATTAACATATAAATTTTAAAAATGCGATTCAATTTTTAGGTTTTTAAAAATTTATGATTAATCAAATGTGTTCACTCAATCAGGTACTAATTGTATGATTACAGATTTAGATCAAAAGATTTTATTTTCTTTGCAATTATGTTGATCATCCCTGTAGATATTCTTATGTGAATATTCGTTTTATAAAAGTAATGCTCCTATTAATCTTAATCACATAATTTGTTTTTGAAGCTCCATAGAATGATTGATTGGGAGCTTTGTATTTGTGTTTTGTCTTAAGGTGAATAGAAGTGAAAGTTTCTGTTTTGCCTTCTCAAAGAGTAAAGTATTAAGTTGAGTTTAAGAATTTTTCATCAAGTTACTTTTATTTTCCACTGCCATGATAGTTATAATAAATGTTGAAAATTTTAACATAGGGATTGCTTTACCCATTCCTGTTCCAAACTGTTTTAGTCACGTAACTTTTAGGCAAAATCGCTATTCTGCTTAAATCATTTGAATCTTATATGCTATATTTTTTATTTGTTTGTGCTCACGTGGCACTAATAAACATTGTATGTTTTGTGTTCCATTATGCCAAATTTAAAAAATAAATGGAAATATAGGTTGTTTAACTTAATGTTCTTTTTTTTAAAGTTGCTTCTAATACTCATATTTTTAAGATAGTTATTTGTGGAACATATTTTTTTAGATAGTCATTCATTAAATCTTGTTATTTTCCTCATTTTATGCTCTCTTGTATACACATGTTGAGTATATTCTGCTCTCTGTGTTCAGGAATTTATGAGACATTATGTTTTATTTCATAAGTCCAAAATTCTTCCTATTCATTGAGCAAATTATGATCTAAATACTGTTTGCATGAACTCTTCTTCTATTATGTTATATAAGAAAAATGTAAGAGAAGAAGAAATAATGCATGCATGAATTAGAATTATTTATATTAATATTTCATGCATGTATTTTTTTAAGTATTAAAGCTTTTCATACTAGTCAAGATACTGTTAAAGAAAAGTTAAGTTCCTATTTGGCATACATTGTTATATATACAAGCCAAATTCAGAGTACTTCAGCTCAAATAGCATTACTTCTATCAGATGCAGTTATGATTTTTTGTTTGAAAGTTCCCCCTTCCACCCCCCCCCCAAAAAAAAAACTGGTAAGGGCTAAACATCATTGAGTAATATGCTATTTGTTCTAGTAAGTATGTTTTATCTGAATTTTAAAATTAGTTTTAACAAAGAGTATACTCTTCCCCCCGAAACTGGGTTGTGTTTATTTTAACTGAAAGACTACATTTATTATGCTTTGCAATTGTTTTATCAGAAAGGATGGATGTTGTATTTGAATTACAGTAGAGTCTCGAAAATCGGAGTCTCAGAAGTCTGAGGTTCCATTTAATTTGCAGCCTCAAAAATTTCTTTTTCCCCCTCTCCCTAAAGAATGCAGCATTTTTTCTTCCTTCCCAGAATTTGCCATTTTGAGTCACCCACCACCCTTTATTCTCTTTTCAGTCAATCTAAGGCATTTAGCAGGTGACTAGGGGTTGGTTGGAAAGGGACTTGTAAATTTGTTCTAAAAGACTTTTTGGAGAGTCAGTACTGTTGAAAGTGATCACTGCAGTGCGAATTGCTTTAGCTACCTATGCTAATGATGAAACTGAAAAAAAAGAGAAATTTTGTATCTATGACAACTAAGTTAGAAGCTATAAAAATATTAGATGACTGAAACAATGAAAAATGTTGCTATTAATTTGGGTGTTGGACAGGTAAGAGTTTGTGAGTGATGTCAAAATTAGGTGTAAATTGAACTGTTTTGTTCACATAAGTACAATGAGACACCAGGAGAAAAGAGAATCAATGAGAACGTCGGATTATGAAAAAACTAGTAAAAGCTTTATTCCTTTGGTTTACTCCACAGTGCAGCAAAGGAATTCCTATAACTGCTCCTATCCTTTAGGAAAAAGTTGTATTTTTCAGAGATAAGTTCAAAGAAGGATAAGATTTCACAGCAATTGTTGATTGGTTTGACCGATGGGGAAAAAAACGTTATGGTGTACATCAACTAAATACTTGCTGTGAAAAACTCTCGGCAAATGCGTTGGCAGTGCAGCCATTTCAAAACCAAATTGAAGATCTTATATTGCCTGAGAAACTCACTCCTGATCAGTTATATAATTGACAAAACTGGTTTAAACTTCAAAATGATGGCCTCAAAATCTTTCTTCAGCAGATGAAAAGTCGCCTCCTGGTCGCACAAAAAAAGGAGCGATTAACGAATTTAGCATGCTCCATTGCATCTGGAAGTCATAAATTAAAACTTACTATGATTGGAAAGGCTGCCAAGCCTCGAGCACTAAAAAACGCTTATAAGCTCTTTCAGTAAATTATACAAATCAGAAAATTGCTTGGATGGATAGAAAATTTTTCAAAAAAATGCTTTTTCCAACATTTTGTTCCAGAAACATAAAAGAAATTAAAACAAAAAAAAATTATCTCGCAAAGCAATTTTGTTTTTGGACAATGCTCCATCTCATCCAGGTGAAGATGAATTATGATGTGGTGAAAATCGGCTGTATTTTTTTTTCCCAACGTTACAAGTTTAATATAGCCACTAGATCAGTGCTTTAGAATGTAAAGAAACAATATTGATGGCATTTGTTTTAACTTAGTTCAGTCTGATGATGAAAGTTTTGAAGAGTGTAAACATTAGAGGCATTGTTTATTGAATAGTAGATTCTTGTAACAAAATTAATCCTATATCAGTAAACAAATTGTGGCTGAAATTTTTACCTAAATTAGTGACATCCGTCTAGAAGCTTGATGATGATAGGGAAAACATTATTTTGAAAGATTTGGTGAAGGAATCACCTGGCTGTGAAAATTCTAATGCAGTTGACATTAAAGAATGGCTCAACAGTGATGAGATGTTGGAAATAACCGACTTGACAATTATAGACATGATAGAAGACGAGGAGGAATGTAATGATATAGAAGAAAACAGACTCTCTGCCGTTTGAAAAAAAATCTGTCATAATGAATGTTTTGCAGCGGTAGAACTAGCTTTGAATTATATAGAATAGCGAAATGAAGCCACCCCTGCTCATATTATGCTTTTGTTACGTTGGCTAGTTGTTGCAAGTAAAAAGAGAAATAACATGTTAAAGCTGCAAAAAATTGAAAATCTTTTTAAACTGTAAAATATCCTGTATATTATTACACTAAATAATAAAGGCATGTATGTCCTTTGTCATGATAATTGAGTAAAATCGTAAACACTAAAATTTTCGTAATCTTTCGTAAAATCTGAAAAGTGTTCGCCCCAATTACCTTGGATTTTCGAGACTCTACTGCACAAAGAACATCTAATAAAATAATGAATCAAGATGTTTTGTACTGATCAAAAATGTGAATAATTATACAATTTCTTTTGTCTCATTATAAACAACAACAACAAAAAAATAAAGTTCAATTGCTGCCAAGCACAGAATTTTAGAATTGAGAACTTTGCTTTTTTCAAAAATAAGTTATTTCACTAGCAACCAAACTAGAAATTGATTTGCTGTTGTATGCTGGATTCTTATATCAAATATTTTCTAAAAGTTTCACTAGTCATTTTGTCATTATTTTTACTCTTTTTTTTTTTTTTTTTTTTGTGGTCAGTTAATGGACATGCTTTACGAGTGTATATTTTTCATTTTTCATTCAAGTATTATTAATTGCTTCATTTTTTATTTTAGCAAATTTATTTTTGATGCTTTTTGCCCACTGCTAGACTTACATGCTCTTTGTCAAACTAATTGCCATCAAACTAGTAAAATTGTAATTTCTGGGACACATTATTTGAATCCCCCCCACCCTTATAAACAGGGTTGCTACGCTACTGGGAAAATTAGGAAAAGTCAGGGAATTTTAAAACTGAAAAAGTCGGGAATTTTAAAACTGAGTGAAAAAGTTGGGGAATTTTACTATTTTATCAAAAATCTGGATAAGTCGGGGAATTTTGCATGGTGCTAGCCAAGAACACAACTTTTTGCGCCAACAAAAGGCTGATACACAATGCTACCGGTTTTTCATTTTGCTGTTTAATTACCAACCCTGTGTAAACCAATTAGCTCTCAACATAATTTAGGTTTGTAAAGAGCTTTGTAAAAGCGTAAGTGAAATTCCCCAGAATGATAAAATCAATTTTTCTCTTATATTTTAAAACATATTGTTTCACTGCAAACAATTAAGTGTTTTTTTTTTTTTTTTGTAGAATTTTATCAGTTATTTATGAGGAAAACTAATTTCCAAACTCTTTTCCAGTTTTCATTTTTGCCGAAGTCAAAAATGCGATTTAGAGGATATAATGAGCTAGATAATGTCCAATTCGGTTTCCTCCATAATAGATTTGCCCTATCTTTAGAGCATCATATCCATTTTATTGTGCATTTTTTCACGGTTTTTGTCTTGTGTAACAGCACAGTGAGGTACATTTTATAGCATAAATTTAAAAATGTTTTTAGTTGAAGCATTCATTTTCTGCTTAAAAATGCATTTCAGCATGTTCATGAGCACTTAAAGACCAAGCTAGTATTTTTACTGAGTTTTGTTGTAAATCTGTTTCAATTTGTTTGTATGCATTGTATATGCATATTAATATTTTCATTAAAAATTGATAACTACTCCAGAGCCATAAATTATTGTTATTTGCGAAATGCATTGTTTGCAATGGATTTAGAAAGATAATTCCTTTGCATATACAGTATTAAATATTTGCAGTTGTAATGTTTTGCTGATTTCATTTATTATTTTTTGGTAAGTGTTGCCTCTTCCTATCATGCCATGTTTTGTAATATTTGTATTTACCTGTTGAAAATTTTGTATGAATAAAAATACCTTTTCACTAAAACAGTTCAACTTTTCTATTGCAAGAATAAACTCTTACTCTACCTCTCCAATGTAACTATACTTCTAGGTTTACATTTATAATTGTTTTTGTTATACGTATATATAATATAGTACTGAACTATCTTTTTTGTAAATATGCAGATTGGTTTGTAATCAATGTCTCGTTTAGTATTCTTATATATAAAGTCCGGTTTGTATTGAAAATCTACAGTATAGGATACTGTAGTAAAACAAAAATTTTATGAATATGTTTTTATTTGAGCATATTGGTTAAACTAAAGTCTTTATCTTATATAAGGACTAGGTTAGACTAACCATGTCAGTCTGGAGAATCGCAAGCATTGCATTAAACTAAAACATGTCTTAGCATAAATTGATTTGAAATACTTTCAAAAAAAAGATATAGATTAAATTGTGAGATAATTTATAAGAAAAAATAACTTTCTACTTACTCTATATCTTTTTTGAAAGTATTTGAAATACTTGCAAAAAAAGATATAGAGTAAATTGCGAGATAGTTGATAAGAAAATAGTACTTTTTTATTATGATGTAATTGGTCCATGTCAAATCAACCCAAACAAATCTCAACCTGACCATCCCAGATTTTTATGAAACTCTCGGAAAACACACTTTGACAACTTAAATTTATATATAATTTTTCTTATTTAAAGATCTTTTATAGTTCTTGATTTATTGATTTTTGAAATTTGCACAAAAGCACCTTTTTTGAGTCGCTGATAGTGTTTTTAAATGCTGTGATCCAGTTCTATGGGGTCTAGTAGAGAATTGTGTAAAAGGGACTCTTTTTAAAGGGAACGCCAATTTGATGCGTGATTGCACTACCTTCCATTACAAAAATGTTTTTCACAAAATTTAAAAATTCAAAAATTTTTTAATTGGTAGTGTTTTTAACAAAAAAATTGAAGAAAAAAGGATAAAAAATTTTAATTCTTTTTAATCTATAATTTTTTCAACAACAGGGTGTCTACCGGTCACGGAAGTCACCAAAAAGTAACGAAGCTGGATAATCGGTCACGAAAAAATTCGACGGCAGTGAATGTTTTTTTCTCGGCCCGATGACCGTCACAATTCTCGGCGCAGCTATTTTTAGAATTGAAAGTGGGGTTGATTAATGCGGTAGATGGTAGATATAACATTGATTTTAAATCATTTCATACTTTCGTATTATCAGACGTGTGATTTTTTTCCGTATTTTCGGTAAAAATTTCGTTTTCGCAAAAATTCGTAATTTTGGAAGTTTTTCTTTTTTCTTTTCTATGATATTTTTTTAACGTAGCCTACGTACATGTCTGCCAAATGTTACAAATCTCCAGGAAAATTTGCGCGTTTAGTCTAGTTTTTGCGTTTCAAGGGTCAATACCGATTTTTTTCGCATTTCAAAATCCAGTTGCATCGGCTTCGGTAAAATTTCCTAGTTCTCGTTTGCTATCGGATTCTTCCTCTGAGACATCAATGACTTTGAGTTTACCATTATTTTTAATCTTTCTCAAGTCTTGATTTCTGTAGTGGACTTGCACGGACATCATTTTGCTACACCCACGAAATTTAATCGAAAATTAAGGAATTTTAAAATTTCATTTTTAGCCTTAAGGTTTTAGTAATCATATCAGTTGATTATAATTATTAAATATTTCGCCTTATTAAGAATATAATTTAAAAATATTTTTGCTAGAGACGTTAGATCGTCATTAACATTAGGTTTTTCCCTCTTTCAAGTACTCATTATATGTTACAAAATAAATAAATAACATTTCTTTCTGTTTTCTTTTAATATATAATTTAAAAACATGTAAAAAGTGTAGCAATTGTTTTTTATATACTATAAAGTAATCATTAAATTAGACAAAAAAACTAATCTTAATGCTTTTAAATCTGCCTCTTTTTGATCTTAAAAATATATTAGTCAAGTAGTTGAATTTAATATACATATATATTAATAAAAAATCAACTATGGTGTGCACAAGTATGTTCATTGTGTATGAATAATCTAGTTCCTCTCCTAGTTCTTTCTTTACGTATCCAGTGCCAAGCTTATTCTCTACTTTAAGCATTGCTCTTTTATGCTCTTCATATAATGCTTTGGTACTTTGCATATTTTTTTTCTTTCTTACCTTATTCGTTTCATTAATATTTGTAATACTGGCAGGTATAAACTAGTTATTTCAGTTTAAAATGTTGATGCTCGAAAACATGTTTATTTCTTTAAAAAAAATGCAATGAGTTTTTATAGACTGAAATCAGACTTCGCGAATTAATATAAGTTCCGAAGAATGTACGAACATGATATTTTGCTCATTGACCTAGATAGCAGCCAAAATTATCAGCTCATAAAACTAGTAGATGTAGGGTTTGGTGCTTCTGCTGCTTGTTCTAGTGTTTCAGAAGCTGAAAAGATAATCTTCTATACAGGCTGTCGACGCTTTTTGGTAGATCTGCTCAATAGGCTGAAAATAAGATTTAAGCTAAAGTATTTGTCAAAGGGTTATCCTGTTTTTACTCACAAATAATGCTCTCTTCTGATTCTATTAAATAAAATCGAGTATTTCACGTTTTAAAATAGTTTGTAAATAAGAAACATATGTCTAAAACAGAGGCTGACAGTGAAAAAAAAAAACATGTTTGATGCTCTGTGAGGATCAAATTATTAAGAAGAGTCTTGCATCATATGATGCCAAAGAAGGCAGATTAGATGTATTTCTGAGGAATGTATTGAAAACAGTCGGCACAAATGATCCATTTTTAGAACTTTTGAAAAAAAAGTCTTAATTTTGTTTCATGGAAATGCAGCTGTAGAAAGGAGTTTTTCTGTTAACAAGAAATGCTTAGTAGAAAACTTAGAAAAGAATTTCTTAATATCTAAGCGGTTAGTTCATGCAGCAACATGCAACTACGGCAGTGTAGACTTGTTTCAATTGCAAAAAGTATGATCTTTGCTTTTAAAAGTGCTTCAACAAAGGAAAAGGAGCTCTTCACAATGCCAGAATGAAATGCCAAACTGACAATGAAGAAAAGAGAAAAGCAATGGCTGAACTAAAAGCTATAAAAAAGAGAAAAACTACATATAATGCATATTGCAAAAGAAGAATTAAAAATGCTTGAAGAACAAATGATTTTGACTGAAAAAAAACAACAAAACAATTAAAAGTTCAGAAGTAATTGCAGTGCTTCATTAAATATATATACATGTGTATGTGACATAACAGGCTTGTGTACGTCTTACTCAATATTTCTTTTGTTCTTGTACACTGATATTAATTTTTAAAAAGAATTAAAAGCATGTAAAAACTTAAAATTCAGTAATTTATATTAAGAAATTCAGCATTATTTGTCGTTTAATTTAATTGTTATTAAAAATAAAGTTTTTAAAAACAGGTTTTATGAAAGTATACTAGGTCACTAAATGAGTTTACTAAGTCCCCGAAAAGTCACTAAAAAGTCACCATATTGACTTTGTGAAACTTGGTAGACACCCTGAACAAGTGCCATGGTGGGATCAGCAGTTATGGAAAATAATGTATATAACATTTTTATTTGTAATTTCTGTTTAGAAAAAAATAATAGTAAAAATAAATAATATATTCAATGTTTTTTTTTGAGTCAATTTAAAATTTTTGCAGATAATACATGTTTTTAAATGTGTTAATAAATATAACACGAAACAATTGAGTGAAACTGTGATAGGAATAGCAGTTATGACAAATCTTACGCTACAGACTTAAATGATCAAAAAAAAAAAAAAAAAAACTGAATAAATCATTTATTTATTTATTTTTATTATTGTTATTTTTTTACAGAAATTACAAAAAAAAAATGCCATACATTATTTGCCTTAACTGCTGATCCCACCATGGTCCTCTTTGAAAATTTGGATTAAGAAGCATTAAAAATATTTATTTTTAAACACTATTATAGGGCTATTATTAAAAGATCCAGACATCGCAATATATCTAATACAACATGCATTCGGTAAAAAACCTAATTAACCATTAAAATAATGCCTTATAAATATGTTTTATGAGAGTTTTCATAAACATACCTTATGCAACTAATTTTTGCTTCGTTTTGATATGGAGCTTTTCTTTGTATAATTAATCATTGGATCATTGAAAAAAGGTTAATAAGAAATAATGTACGAAGTAAAAAGATCTTAGGTCAAGGAATTAAAAAAATAAATAAATATAAAGAAATAAATAATACAAAAATAAATTTCTCCAGAATTATTCAAACATGCATATGTATGCTTACATAATTTATCACAGTTTAGGAACGTATTTCATTGTATTAAGAGCAAATAAATACTTTTACCATTTATATCAAAGCCTCGCCCGCGGGACGGATATGGCCCGCTCTGGCTTTTGATCCAGCATGCGAAACATTGTAAAACCTTTTCTAATGGGATCGTCTTAAGAAAACTAATATTAAGGATACCGATAAATCTTAACTAATAAATCGAAGTATTGAACTAGCCTCACGGATGAAAATTTAAAAAATACTCTGCGCCTAAGTATTAGCGGGATTGATCGAAGCTTCACATTAATTTCTGCTGATTGTAAGTAAATACCTAATCCCTAGTCAGTACGATATTATTCTCGTGCATGAAACTTTATCAATATAATTTAGTTATTTTATAAATACTATACAAAATAAACCATTTTTTTTTCTGTTTTCTTTCACAACTACTAATTATCAACGGCCCGAACTTCATTGACATTTTAAAGTTTAGTTCGCAACTTTCCAAAGGTGGCCCATACCTGATTTATATGATGTGATTAGAGAAAAAACATCGCATATTGTACTTACTTTTTAGTAATAAAGTGCCAGAAGAAGTGAACGTTTCAAAAAACATAAAGGGCGGGGAAATTGAATTTAAAGTAAGTAAAATTGTCCTTCATTTATTTGAAGCAGTTTATCTCTTCAAGCTCTATAATCCTTATTTCTGTTCTTATGGCCGTAAGCTCGGTCCTTCTAATCTGACTCACCTCCATTAAATGTGTTTACTTCTTTTTATTCGAAAATTCAGTCTGAACAAGAGGTATTATCAGACTTGATTTTAGTCAAAATAAATAATGATAATATAATAAATAAATTAAATGAAGATAGGGATTTACTTTGTTGAGCTGTTGACAAAATTTAAAGGTGAATTCCATGTAAAAGTGGATATTTTCGGAAAAAGTGGAAATGTTTTTATGATTTATTACTTTTATTTAAAGCATTCCTGTCCCCTTGTGGTAGAAAACTGCTTCACAATAAAGAATTCGGCTGCCACTAGATGAATATTAGGGTAATTAACGCTCTTTTGGTTGAAGTAATTTAGTACCGAAGTACTTTAGCACCGCATTTGGTACGTTTAGATCATGGGTTCTCAACGTGGGCGATAACGCCCTCTTGTGGGCGCTTGAGACTTTCAGGGGGGCAGTAAAAGACCCAGAGAAAACTAAGGGGCGTTGAGATGACACGGAGGGGCGTTTGCAGATTAATTAAATAAAAAAAAAGAATTTTGTGCGCAAATAAAACTAAAAATATTTTCACCGGCTTCATTTGGGTGTTTTTGCATCGAGAAGCTCCACTACTGCATTGAAAAGGGGATTCCAAGCAATCCCGAAACATATGTCTGCATTTTAATGCTCTTTTGTGCTTTTTTAACGTGAAATTTTTTTCAGTTTTCATTAAATATAGTCTAAAATAGACTAAACACGCTGATTAAGTACTAACAAAAGTAAACTTTAATAATAGTTACCTTATGTTAATTGCATGTATTTAAATTATTCTTATCACGTGTGCGAAAATTCATATTTCGGTAGTTCGGTAAGTGGGACAAAATTAAACTTAAAGATGATATTACATTCAGACCTACATTACATTGAATGATATAGTACAGATCGCGATCGACCGGTCGATCGCGGTATGAAAATAAAAAATATCAAGTGACTTTTGGATCAGGAAGCGAACCTTTTTTCTTCAGAAAATGCTTATTAATTTGTCGGACCTAAAAAAAACTTGCCAACAATATGGAATGTCAGTCGTCACATTAGCTGTGCTCTCGGTGAGTTAATTAAAATATGTAACGGCGTTTCACATGTGTGTTTTATTTAAAAAACAAAACAAAACAAACTACCAGTATTTTATCTATTTTAAAAAGAAATAATATGTTAGTATCTGAGTTTATTTTAATGCGAGTTGACGGTTGTTAACACAGCAATATTTTAGAATTTTAAAGTTGGTATTCTATAAGCATCAAAATCTGTTCTGACAGGATTAACCTATAATTTGAAGACAGCCCCAACTTGTCCTATTAATTATTATTAATAGTGCCTGTACACCCCCCCCCCCCCGCCCGTACTCTGAGTCGATCTTGGCGTTTGCCGTACTTGGAAAGTAGATCTGCAGCAAATTTAGGTTGCCGACCACTGACATAGTAAATTTTAAATTTTAGATATTAAATTAGAACTTTTCACATTGTCGAATGACCGTCATCTGCTCACGCATCTCTTTGCCCCCACATGACGGGTGTTATAAACTAGGCACTGAATGTTTATCTTATTCCTGTCGATGCGTGTTATATGTCTCCGACCTATACAGGCAGTGATTGTTTATTGTATTCATATTAGCATTCTCGCGCGGAATTGATGATAGTGTTTAAAGGTTAATTTTTTTCACTGTTGAGAGATACGTCTCTGGTATATATATATTATAAAAAATAACCCTTAACTTGGATAGTAAAGGAACATCCATGTCGGAAGCAAAAAAGAAGAGACGGCAGTATAGTGTGGAATATATAAAATTTGAATTTGTCGAAAATCTCTCAAATGCATCATCACCAATGTGTCTTATTTGTCGAAAAACATTTTCAAATGAAGCGATGAAGCCTACTAGGCTTCAAGATCATCTTAATAAAATACATCCCGATAAGAAAGACAAAGATATTACCTATTTTCTGGACATGAAAAAAAGCTTGAAAATGAGCCAACTATATCAAAATATTTTTCATCAGCTTCTAAGCAAGACGATGACGGACTTCAAGCTTCGTACAATATCTCAATTTGGTTGCTAAAACAGGCAAGCTACAAACTATTGGGGAAGATTAAATTTTACCAGCAGTTAAAGAAGTAATAACCACTGTGCTCCATAAACCGCCAGCTGCAGATATTATCCGAAAAATTCCTTTGAGGAATAGTTCTGTGCAAAGACGATTTGATGAGAAGGATGAAAACATTGAAGAATCATTGTGCAACCATCTGCAGGCTTGCCAATTTTCAATTCAGCTGGATAAGTCCACTTTACCAACCAATGAAGCATTGTTATTGTCATACGTGAGGTTTATCAAAGATGAAAGAATATGTCAAGAACTATTGTATGCTATTAATTTGGGTACAGATACAAAAGGAGAAACCATATTTGATACACTGGAAAAGTTTTTTGACGAATAAGAAATTCCTTTTAAAAATATTTTATCAGTTGCTACAGATGGCGCACCGGCTATGACAGGGTGTCAGAAAGGCTTCATAGCGTTATTAAAAACTAAAGTTCCTGACGTGCTTGCTGTGCATTGCGTAATTCATCGCCAGCATTTGGTTGCAAAAAATTTGAGCGAACGCCTGCATACATCACTGCAATATGTTATTAGAGCAGTTAATAAAATCAGAAGTAACTCGTTGAATGACAGATTATTTAGACAGCTTTGCATTGCCAATGAATGAAGATTTCAACCGATAGCTGCTTCACACAGGGGTGCGCTGGCTGTCAAAAGGTACTTGTTTGACTCGATTTTACAATCTGTTTGGGTCTGTGATAAAGTTCCTAGGAAACAAAGACACGGAATTGCGCGACAACCTCATCTCATCAAAGACCGATATTGCGTACTTAGCAGACTGGTATAAATTGTTTAATGATGTTAACATCCAACTTCAAGGCGACGACTTAAACTTGATTAAGACTAAAAATAGCGTTGCTGCTTTTGTGTCCAAACTTGCATTATATAAAAGAAATATCGGCAGACATGAATTCAATAACTTTCCATATTTATCTGCAGTATCATTCAATCACGGCGACTTGCTTATTTACTGTCAACACTTGGAAAACCTCCACAGTGACTTCAAGGAAAGATTCCAGGACATTTTGAACATGGATATACCAGACTGGGTTTTGGATCCTTTTTCAAATGTTAACACAGCGGGATCATCCCAGTTAGAAGAAGAACTAATAATACTGACGCAGAGATGCCGAACGCTACGGATTCTCCGTAGTATCTACGGAAAAATACAAAAATTTGAAGTTGACTACGGATTACGGAAAGAGCTTTTTTTTCTACGGAAAATAAAATATTTTAGCAGAGTTCAACTTTTCGCGCTTGGCGCGCATATAAAAAAAGATTCACCAACAATCGCCAAAACGAGCGCTTACTGACGATTCGTGGTAGTTTAGAGCTGCGAACAATAGGAGATTGGCGACAGTAGAAAGCACAGAATTCCAGTTCTAACCGGAATTTCTCCCAGCGTGGAGCAATATTTACAGCAACCCTGTTCTTCGGCGAGAGAGAGTTCTGGCAAAGTTCGGATTTTTTCGCTTACTTGCACGACACGTACTTGTAGCCTTTTAGCATTAGCAGTTGCTTATTGCTATGCTTATTGCATTCTTCGTTGCGTACATCGTTTGCTCGTTTGGTTATCAACTATTTGGTCCTAAATTAATTAACGAATTCAGTTAGAAATTAAATTTGTATTTTATATTGAAAAATAATCTTATTGGGTGGAAACATAACCGGGAAATCAGGGAATTCTCAGGGAAGTTTTATGTTTTGAAAAATATCAGAGGATATTTAAATTTTCCAAATATCAGGGAAAATTATTCAAACCGGCAAGCGTCCGGAGTTTCGTCGGCGAAATTTCCTTTCGTTACGCGTGGTCAGCTCGATTGCCGATTTCCCATTGGTTGAAAGCGCCTTTCTCGGATTAAGTAATAAAAAAGGTCACTGTTTTTGTGTTTGAGAAGAAGGCATTGCAATCTCACGTAAAAGAACGCGTGTCAGCGTTTGTTTCCGAGAATCCGCCATTTTTGGTCGTGTCGAAAATTCGGCCTAACACCGTTCTCCAGCGTGCCGAATTTGGGGTTTGGTTCTGTGCATTATTCTGTCGGGGCGCAGAGAGCCATGATCCCCCCCCCCACCCCCGCGTGATGATTTGGAATTTTTAAAACTTTTCTTTACTCAATGCAGAAACAATATGCATCTTGAAAAAATAAAGTAATATAAGTATAAAATAATGATGGGAGGGGGGAAGGGGGGAGGATGATCTTCATTCTTAAAAAAAAAAAAAAAAACTTTAGATTTAAAACTTGCAGCAGTTGCAGATTATATTACTTAGAAAATTAAGTTATTTTCTCCTCCAGGGGTGGTAGAGTTCTGGAAAACCGGAAATTTCAGGAATTTTTTTGCCGAAGTTCCGGAAATTTTATTTTGCTTCTTGACCCTAAATTTTCGCCCTCATTTTGGTTTTTTTGCTTTAAATTGAAGCAATGCATATTTCTTAATTGATTTGTGCAATTCTTTAAAATATCGTGGGCCTTTCCACGTGCACGCAAGAAAACGTATGCTTTCTTTTCTTTACGCGATCTTTCTGCATCCTGTACATGAATCGTATTTTTTCCATTTTAACCCTTTTTAAAATTTAATTATAAAGTAAGTAAATAAAATTCCTTTTTATTTTTATCAATATCTTACCGTATATACTTACGCGTAAGTCGATTCGCATGTAAGCAGAACCCCCAACTTTCAGACAAATAAACAGAAACCCGCGTGTAAGTCGACCTTTCAGAGATAAATCGGGAACGTTTTTGCCGCGAATTTTTAGACATGAATGTTTTTGAAAAGGGGATGAATTGTAATTCCAATTGGAAATTTGTAGTTATGATGTGGAGTTTTATTTTTGCTATCGCGATTTTCGTAAAGGGTTCGTGTTTGCTGTTAGATTGTTAATTGTTGCTTTTATTCTGAATCAATAATAAAAGAGCTTTTGGGTTTTAATTTCTTGCAATCTTATTAAATGCAATAAATAATTTTCGTAATGTTTTCTTCATCATTTTGATGATTTTTTAGAGGAAATTGTATTTCTTTTAATAATCCACAATTTATTAAAATAGTTTCCCCTCTTTGCACCATTTTCCTGTTGTCCTATATTTTATAGATTTTCCATTGCGACCCCTGTTAAAATAAGTACTTTTTTCCATTTCTGTCAGAATCAAGTAGTTTTCATAAATTTTAACTAGATAGATTACATTTCGTTTTATATGCCAGAAAATACAGTACCCATGAAAAAAATTCGAGGTTCAGGAAATTGTTTTGAAAGTTCATTAAATGCAAATCCTTACTCCTATCACCCCTGATGCCTTCACTGAAAAAAAGGAATTGCACAAAGTTCAGTTAGAAAAGTAGTGTCACCCTCCCTAATTATTTTTTCTGGTTTCACCACTGTGAAACAGTCATTACATATGGCAATGACGCTGTGTAACACACAATTTAATTATAACGTCAGGGAAATTTTTTAAGCCCAATCGGAGTTTCAGGGTTTTTTTCCTCGGATTCTGTTGCCACCATGGTTCAGCTGTGGCAAATATTTTGCTTTTAGGTTGAATATTGAGTAGTTTTTGCATCCACGTTTCTCCGGTATTATAAACTACTGATAAGTGCTGAAAACTATTGAAAATCATTCAGGTTACTACTGAAAACCTTAAGATTAGAGTGGCATCTCTGCTGACGACAAATGAGGTATTAAAATTAAATTCAAGCATGGCTACCAAGAATTTCGGCTGCAGAAGCTGATTTCGGAACTGTACGCAGGATTATGGTCTATTGTTCAACGATTTCTGATAGCGGACGAGGGTCAACTGCACTCCCCATAATAGCTGTCAATCAAAAAAGGGGTGAACTGCACTGTCCGATATTTTTATCAGTGGTCGATCTGCACTGCTGTGTCCGTAGGGAGGTGGAAACACCTGCTCCTTGGCTCAAGCTTGAATAAGACGGATCATCCGCCATCTTGGGCCACATTTACTTAATATATGATTAGATTCTCGAAGGTTGCCTTTAAGAGTAATCAATAGGTTACGTTTAAGGAAAGTTTAAGAGTAACAAAGCATAAGTTTTCTTTTTTAACTTTTACCCATAAAACATACTCTTGTTATTAAAACTTTATTGTACAAAGGTATTTTTATTCCACTCATTTTTTACCCCAAACATTTCAGATATGCGATTCATATTTAGAAGGATGGATTATCAAAATAATATCAGTTACTATACTAACCAATCAAGTATCTTAATTAAACAACGCATTAGATGTAACAAAATAAATAAAAAATCGTTAATATATTTTACAATGAAAACGAATGTAGGTAATACATTTGCACGTTACAAATAGGGATGTAACGAATAGTGGTTTGGCTGAATAATAAATAAAAAATCGGTAATATGTTTTACAATGAAAACGAATGTAGTTGATACATTTTTAATACAAGTGGGTTAGCTTTTTTTTTTCTTTCAAATTAATTTCAATACTTATTTATTTAACTTATTTCTGCTTTTTGAGCAATGTATTTTTTCAATGCATTAAGATATCCTTCAGGCTTCTTCTTATTTTTTTAACTTTTACGAAAAAGTGGCCAAAAATGGCTGCACATAAGTTATAAGGACTCTCGTTTCCTGGTATTTTAAGACATCGATGGGGGAAACTTCCGGTGCAATTCCGACATTTTTTCCGGAGGCATGCCAGTGCAGCTCGGACATAGAGATAAGATCACAGCAGTGCAGTTGGGATGCCCCGTCCATCTAGCAGTGCAGTTGACCTATACCCCTGATAGCAATCCCATCTTTATATTTAGATGAACGTGGATTTAGTGCTGTAGCATAGCAACATTGATAACCAAGAAAAGAAATCGGCTCCATATTACTGAACGCGGCGACTTACGATTGTTTTTAAGTAAATCGAGCCTTATATTAAACTCCTTAAAATGCATCAAATTCAACCTTCTCATTAATTAAGTTAGGAAATTTTAATAAAAGTACGTAAAAATTTTAATTAAAAATACTTTTCAATATAATTAAGTATGCGTTTTGATTGCTCTCATTAAAATAGTCTTCCTTAAAAACAGAAATGGGATATGATCATATCCTATCTACAACTAAAATGTATAATATTACACATTCAAAAAATATATTCATGGGAATAGCTATTTCAGATTCGCAAGTAAAAAAAAAGGGGGGGGGGGGGCTTTAGAAAAAAAAAAATTCTCAATGTGGGCGGTGGGCAAAAAAAAGGTTGGGAACCTACGGTTTAGATGCTATATATAATTCAATTTTCCCTCTTTCGATGTCCTTCGGGCGCAATGGTTAGCGTATTAGAAAACCATTTGGGTAATCCGCGTTCTAACCCCTGTGGGGAAACTTCTGATTTTTTAGTGGTCTCAAAAAGGAGATCATAACCGGATTATTTTTGAGAGAAGGGTTAATTAAAAAAATAAGAAATTTGGTTTTTAAATTTAAGTCATTTTGACTCGGAGCTATTCCAAACATTCACATTTCATGTCATTACTACTTTTTCTGTAGAAATAATATACTACCTAAAGTGGTCCTGAAGTTTTAGAAAGACTAAACATTTATAAGATAATGACATTTCTAAAGAAAATCTTGACTGTTTTACCAACTGCAAACGATATCATTTTATCTGCTTAATACTGTACAATTGACAATCTTTTAGTACCTAGTGGTTTCGGCCCATTTTTATCTTTTTCGAGAAAATTAATTAAGCAAAAAGTCAATTTTTTCCAAAATCTTGAAGTTTTGTCAAGCCGTCGGAGGAAAAAGAAATTATCTGATCGTCCTAATATGTTAGACTTTTCTTAGACGCATAAGTACAAGTACACAACTTTTCCGCACCCGGCTGTTCCAGCCCTTTGAACTTCGTGATATTCGCATAACCCTGAAGTGTATATCTTTTTAAATATGCATTACCTTTTCACTTGTGAAAGAATTTCCCTGAATCAGTTCATAATTCAGACTTTTAAATGTGTTTTAATGTTTCTAATACGTATGTCCATTTCATCTTGCGCCAGGTACTTTAATGTTTTTATTTTCCTCCTCATAACGAGTAAGATAGCAGGGTTTTGAATAAGTGCATATATTAATGTAGTAATGTAGCTGTGTAAGACAGTAAATAAAACTATTTTATATTTCAGCACTTTACTTATTCTAATTATCTAAAGTTAACTTTTTGCTTCAAAATGTTTAGTCAGTTACCATGGAATGCACCTAAATTAATGATGATAAAGACTATTATTTTAGCATTTAATAGAAAATTAAATGAAGTATTCATATTTCATTAATGTATACATTTTTTAATGTTTTCATTTTACTTATCGAGCACGTCATTTTGTTTTGGTTAGATATGCAATTTTGTTAGCAAATTATTAATGTAATTTTCATGGCATGTCTTATCTCCAAGTTGATGTATGTACCCTATTGTGTTCCATTTTACCAGGAAAAAAGGACATTTTTTTTAGCAAACTACGGTACGAAAGAGTCTATTCATGTAAATAATTCCAGTTACCTTCCTTTTCTAGTGTCTAGAGTTTTCTAAGTCCCATTATCGATCTTCTAACCACAGTTTGCAAGATGCTGATTTAGAACATCTATTTATTGATTTTTCTTTACATTAGGTCTGTTTTCAGTCTCTTTTTTCATTAGTTTTTTTCCTCTTAAAATTTTCTGGGAGATAAAACTTGGATTGAGATGAATAAAACTTAGATTGTATTTTGGATAAATTTGAAATATACTTTTGAACTATTCAGAAGGAATTTTTTGTCTGAGAGGTGAAAATCTTTACGTATAATTATTGTTAGCAACAACTCAATGTAATTATACGTGTGAAAATTTGTATTTGGCCAATGTATTTTCATGTAACTATTTAAAAAATCGAAGTAATGAAACTTGTCGATAAAAAATTCCTCAATGATTAGTACAAATCATCCAACATTCTTCCTTCTTACACGCACATATTTGAATTCTACATTCAAGAAATATTATGTAGTAGTTTGTTCAAGATGGTCTTAACTCATTCGCGGAACCTAAAAGTGAGTGACTTTGTAAAGAAAACGACACACATACAAGAATGCACATGCGATTCCTTTATATATATACAGTGAGCTCAATTTATGAATTTTTCATGTCTGAACTGAGTGAAATATTTCCTTCCTGTTTCTGTTCTTTCGTCCAGATTTCTTTTTCATTTGAGGGGCAAAAAAAAAAAAAAAAATAATTTCTCACATTGCACAAAAGTTTTTCAAAAACACAGTGAAACCTCTCATAAAGACCACCTCTATAAAGAGACCACTTCTCATAAAGACCATTTTTTTTAAGGTCTAAAACTTCAAGCTGTAGCCTCAATGTTAACTTTCTCTCCATTAAAAGACCACCTTTTTTCTGTCTCCCTCCCCGTAAGACCACTTTTTTAGAAGAACAGGTAGGATTATTTACCTAGGGAAAATTTGAAATACATGTATCTCTGAGAAAAACAGGACCCAGATAGTAGGTGGATTAAGCTATTATCCCTGTTCTTAAAATTGGGTGGGTGATAAGCACCTGGTCAGGGGAATTGGAATAATGAACTTGTTCATTGGTCCTGTGAAGTAGAGTCATTTATGGGAATGATTGGTCGACGTTCCGTTTGTTACTTTTCTTGGAGCGGCTATGGACATTTGTAGACTTCACAGGGCATTTCCCTCTTACAATACTTGTGTACAGTCAATACTAAAAAAAAAATTTTGCAACTCATTCTGATTCAGATAACGAGCTTCCTCCAGTGAAGCAGGCATTAATTTCCTATCAAGAAACTCTAAATGAAATCAATAGATTAATATAAAATTCAATTCCTGCTAGAAGTGACTCTAAAGTGAACATTTTGTTTGAGGAACTCTAAGTTTAGATAAGGATTGATAAGGATTGTTAATGAGAAATTAATAAAATCAAAGCAAACTTTGATTAATTCTTCTTTTAAAGCTGTTCAGTCAAAAAATAGTAATAAAAACAAGTTTTAGAATAGTGTTTTTTTGCATTATTGTATGAAGCGTTGTTTTAGTCTTTACCTCTATTCAGAGACCACCTCTCTATAAGACCGATTTTCTACGGTCTGGTGGATGGTCTCTTTAGAGAGGCACTGTACTATTATTCTTATCTTCATTTCTTTTAAAACAAATATCAATATTTTTACTCTTAAGAATAGCAGTAGCACCATAAATGGTGGGTTTATGTATTCAGAGGAAGATTCATCGCACGTGTCCATTGTTCCCGTTTCACAAAGATTAGTCTATCTTGTGAAAGACTGTGACGAATGTTTTATCCGATTTATTTTGATGTGCATAAAGCTTGAGCAACACTGCAAATTCTTTATATTTTTGAGCAAGAAGTGGCAATTGAATGTGTAAGATGCTGCTTAGGAGTGAATTCTGGATTTTTACACTAGGGCTATCAAATAATAACCAATTACATTCCCAAACAAATATGTTTGAAATTTTTTACAATATGATTGCTAAGAGCGTTAGGTTCTTTGGAATGATCTGAACTCAAAGTAAAATTTTAAATTAAACTTTACATATACAAGGGACAAGTAGAAGCTGTAAATGCAATTTACCTACGATCTCTATAGAAGAAATACATCAATTTTCTGTACTTTTGTTAGTGAGTTACACTAAAAAAAATCTCCTGAAAATAACGGAAAACGTACGGCAGCAGAGTTGCCGGAAATGTTCCGTTTCTGATAATATTTTCCCGGGATTTGACAGAAGTTCCATTTCTTTTTTCTCCGTTAATCCAAATCAGGTTGTGAAAATACAGCAACAATAAAACGAAAAATTTCCGTTCTCGTATTTTCAGGACGTGATATTTCCGTTTTTGAAAGGAAAAACCATGTATTGAAGCACTACGGAAATCTTCCGTTAAAATCAGTCGGAAAACACTCTGAAAATTCAGGTTTTTTTAACCGTGTATATCGATCTGACATGCTCATTTATGTATGTTACAATAACTCTTAATAGCTTTACAAACCTAATCATGTGTCTTTCTAATCCGAAATTCTCCGACATTTTCAAGAACCTGTTCCGAAAATTAAAATGAAAAATCGGTTTTCCGAAAGCTTTTTTATTTTATTAATGTTAAGATTTCTTTAACCTATAATATCTCCTTTTCTTACTACCTTCAGACAAGCAGAATGGTTTGTACCACTATAAAAAACTTTCAATACAATAACGTTCTGGAAGAAAATGACTGCTGGTATTAATATTAAACCTTTTACTTAATTACTTGAAGGATTAAGTGTCAAAAAAAAATTGTTCACTGAGAATCATCCATGAACCAAATGTTGTTTGGCTTAAAATTGCGTTAACTAACATAGCTAATTAGGACCAAACAATGTTGAATGTTGAATTTGTCAAAATACTCATCCGTTGATGAGGTAATTATTTCTATGTTTTTTTAAACTTATGCTTTTGTCATAATCTTGTTTCATTACGCTTATGTATACGTGTACAGTCCAGCGCAAACATGATTCTTTTGCTTTTGTGGTTTTGTGTCTGTTGTTGTTTCTAATGCCACTTGGATATTCAAGCTCGCCTTCGCAGAGCGACTAGAAATTAAGGCAGTAAGGAGCGCCTTCCGTTTATAGATGAGCACCACAACGGTAGAAGTACGACTTGGCTCATTATGTATTTGGATGGCGCCACCACAAATACACCACCTTCCTTTTTTGACCTAAGAGTGAAGGGAAGGGAAAGTCTCCACCCTCCGGTACCTTCGGAACTGCCTCGGGACTTCAGGGTCCACGGATTTTACATGCACGTATCCCCAAGTGCGGCTCGGTATCGAACCCGATATCCTCCGATCCGAAGCTCTACATCCTAACCACTAATCTATCACGCCTGGTTTTGTGCCTTTTTTATACTAGCGAGTGCGCAGTTCTTATGCGGTGCAATCCACAGTAACTGACGCAACATTTGGAAGGAAAAAGTTATCTTTGAATAATCAGAATAAGTAAAGTATTAAATATAAAATAGTTTATTTTACTGTCTTATACAGCTACATTAATACATTAGTATGCGGCCTTATTTGAAACTCTGTTATTCTACTCGTAATGAGTAAAAATTATAAAAACATTACAGTAACTGACGCAACATGAAATAGACATATGTATTGGAAGGTATAAAACAAATTCAAAAATCTGTGAATTATGAACTTGAAACGAGGAAATTTTTATTTAAAGGTAAAAGTAATGCATGCTTAAAAAGATGAACACTGGTGTTGTTCTTTGGTGTTAGGCTAATTATTTATGCATACAAAAGATACTAGTAACTGACGTAACTCAAAAGAAAAACGGGCTTCTAATACTCATCTAGTGACAGCCAAATTGTTTATTGTGAAGAAGTTTGTTTCACAAGGGGGTAGGGAGAGTGCTTGTAAATAACTTCTGTATCCAAAAAAACATAAAGTAATACTTGGTAAAAATTTTCATTTTAATGTTTCCCAAAGATGTCCATTTTTGCATGGAATTCACCATACTCACTTGATTTTTCCAGAAAAACATGCTCTTTCGTGAGTATAATTAAGGTAACTAGACTGTGGAAATCGGAAAAATTTGTTTTTACGCTAATAAAACTAAAACGTAGTGAGCTCTATTTTTTGCTTCATTAAGGCCAAGAAATTGAAGAATATTCTAACCTGGAGACCAATTACTACAACACTACAACAGCAGGGTTTTCTTTAAGGGCAATTTAAGATTCATTCATACGATTTCCGTAGCTATAGGTGTTCATAAATAATTGATCATAACTAATTGGATAAAATATTCCGAGTGCAGATGCTTAGCGACTGGAAATATTTAATGGTTACCTACGGTTATAACTCTGCCCCCCTTCTAAAACAACATCCTGTACGACATTTTGACAAGTTTCCTTGTTCCTTGATATGCCTACGACAGAGTCAATCAACATTACTACTAGTTACGACTTAAGGGGATCAGGACAACATTACTACTAGTTGTGGACTTAAAATCATTCTTGCTTTTTCGGAATTCGGATTTTCAAAGTTTGCTATGTGAATGCCAAGTAAACTTTGGGTTGATTCTATGAAGAAAAAAGAGCTTAGATTTTTTAATGTTTTGGCAATTTGAGTTAGCACCCAAGATAATGCTTTGAAAACTTGAGGCAGCTGTTTGCTTTAATGCGAAAAGTTATATTTCTGCGTTTCACTTTTGCACAGGTGTATTGCCTTCATTTATGATTTCGTTGCTTCTGAGGAATATAGAAATTGTGATTTAATCAAGTACTGAATTTGAATTAAGTAATCATATTTAAGTGAGCTAAACGGTCATTTTTCTAGGGTTGGTCAGATTCTTTGCATAAGCGCGAAAATAGTAATAAATCTTTTTTTTTTCAGTTATGGGGAGGGGGGGGGAGAGTGAAGAAACACACTTGTAAAATTACTATTCTATTTGAATGAGTTAACAACTTATGATTTTAGATGCATGTATTTTCATGGACAAAATTTTAAAAACTCATTGGGTGTGTTAGTTAAAATATGTTTATTAATGTAAGATGTAGTCTCTTCCATGAGGAAAGAACCACATCCGTGTTTTTAGACGAACACAACTTTATTGAAGACAGGACCGTGGAGACAAAATATCCAATTAAAATTTCCAGCCAAATAAAGAGCCAAACGGACTCACCCGAGTTCAAGAGTCGTGCGGAGTTCTGAATAATCCTGGATAGGCTTGGCTCAAACGAAGCTATCAAATACCTCAAAAAGTCGTAATAACAGTTTTTTTCACGGTTCAAAGTGAAAAAAACTGTTATTACGACTCCGACTCTTGAGAACCGTCACGGTTCTCAAGAGTCGGAGTTCAAATTTCACACACAGGTAAAGCGGGTGCCCTGGGAGTAAATCCGGAGTGAGTATCCAAGGGGAAGATGGCGTCGATCTCACAATCGCAAAATCACGTGGGTTGACAAAACTTCTGGCACCATGTAAGATGTAGCCCCTTCCTTGAGGCAAGAACCACATCCATGTTTTCAGACGAACACAGCTTTATTGAAGACAGGACATTGGAGACAAACATGTAAAAGAGTTCTGGCCGCTTTTAAAAGCCGATGAAAGTGCGTCTAAGAGTTACGTCGATCATCACAGTCCGCACACCTCTGCGGCTTTCAAGTCTATCTTGCGTTCTCCGTGCGAGGGCGCGCGTGAAGCCGATCAGAGTGTAGAGCGTGGTTGAGTTGTTTCCCTCCTCCACATTAATGCTACATAAATATATCTTTCAATCAATGTAATTAAATAAGGGTGTTTCTTCGTGCCTGAAATAATCATAAGCGTATATCAGGAGGGTTCGTTGATTTAAATAATTTTTTAAATTTTTTTTAAAAAATTGACTTTAGTGTTGATCTAAACATACAATGTATTGCATTTTCAACGTCTATTTCAAGCAAAATTTTATAGGTCTCTGTCTCTGTGTGTGTATAACGTATTTCATTATTTTAGAACAAATTATTATTTAAATTTGACAATATTCCTCAATCATCTGAACAGCAAAGCGTAAATTCATTCAACCATCCATATTGCAATTCATAGTAATCAGGACTCACTTCATGTGTTTTTAATTTTAATAATAGCATTTTGGATCTATTTGCTGAATACCACGCAATAAATAATCCTGAATAAGTGTGTAAAACCACACCGTTTAGAATTTAGGATGCATATCCCCTTAAAGAAACGGTTTATCCAGATTGTACCATAATTAAGGATTTTTCCCTCTTGTAAAATATTTTTTTCATGTTAGAAATGTTCAATAAAGTGTGCTTAGAACAAAAAGTTTCGGTTTTAGTAATAGATTGAGCATATGATTTTACTAAATGGGGAAAGTTAGAAAACATTTCACGTTATTTCATTCATAAAATAGAAGAATGATTAAAGTGCATTCAATGTAAAATTAAGTGCACAAATTGTTTGATTTTTTTTTACAGCTTTCAAGAGCAAAATAATTCAAATTAAAGTTGTTCACTTTTTTCCCTAGAGTGTATTATTATTCTTGGTAGGGTTAAATTTCATTTGAATCAAGCATTTGATTATGTGTTTCTGCATAATATTTGTATCATATTATTTTTATAAGTGTAACATAATAAATATCCAAAATCTTCAAGGTATGCTTGAAAAAATCTGATTTAAATTAAAAAATCATGAACCCTGATATCAGGCAATTAAATAAAGATTTTTCTTCGTATCCGAAGAAATTTCAACTGAAACACAAGCCTCATTTTAAAATTCTCTGATTTAAATGTAATCAACAAAATCCATCAAATTTAATCAATACAGTTAAACGAAATGCAGGGATGCATATAGTTTATTATACAAAGCAGAAATAAAAATATAAACTCAAATATGTAAGAATTAGCTAGAGAATAAAGGTTTTTCTATTAGTGGAAGAGATTGCTTTTCGTAAAATAAATTGACCATAGGAGATGCAATCTATGTTTGTAAGCATTATAAAAGTATTTTACTTGTAGATCCTTTTGACACAACTTAATATCGCTTGAAAGTCTAAATCAATCTTTTATTTAGCGTCAAACACACACGTCAAATACGTTTTATTTGGCACCACATACAGTTTATCCAAAATCAATTTAGAAGCTTGTAACTTTAATTTAACTGGCAAATTAATATTTTAATTACTTGGACGGGGTGCCATTAACTGATGTTAAACAATCAAACTTCTTGAATGAAGCGAAACTCGAAACCATTGCTAATAGTTTTACGTTCTTCATGAATAATTGTTAATATTGCTTGTTTAATTCATTTGTTTTGCATAGCACAAGGATTGAACCGTAGATGACTGAAAAAGGGTCATGTGGTCCGATGAATCGTTTTTCAGACAGATCGTTTGAGAAATTTCGGTGAAATTACTCAAATATCGTAATTAAGCATGCCTGTTTCGATATAATAAGTACAGAAAATGATTTTTTAAAAAGGATAACATTTGAGAAGGTTTAGAGGGAGAGGACTGTTATTAAATATTGATGCTTTTTCATTAACAAAGCACCATTTTATATTTAAGTAGCAATTTGTTTGTTTGATAACTTGCTTTTACCATTTCTATTTTTTATAGTGTTGTGTAATTACTCTAACCATTTTTACATATGTGTGTGTGTATGTGTAGGGAGGGGGGGGGGGGAGGGGTTACAACGTCCTTAGAAAGAAATTTTACAAACACAACAGCATATTTCTTGTTGCAACTGATTGGGTTGTCTGAATATGGTTTTTATTGAATTTAAAATATTTACACATGAACATTATAGTCAGATGTTAGTTTTTGAAAGTGCTCTTAAGCTAAGTAGAATTTATAACGATCTTATAATAAAAGCAAACAAACCAATATTGTTATGAGAATTGTAATTTTTTAACACTAGTTGCCTGGATCCTATCTTTATACTTTTTGAAATTTATTCATATGAGTGCAATTTATTCATTTTATTATTGTGACACTACTAAATTATAAAAAAGGAACAGTTGTTTATACTCATATATTAATCCTAGGTAGGATGTGAACTATGGGTTTGTTTACACTCAAAATTCCCTAATGTTCCGAGTTTATTCCCGTGTCTCAAAAACTGGGGTTTTTTTTTTTACAACGCTACTTACACCACTTTGCATATATGCCTCATACATGTAAAGTTATATATATATATATATATATAGGATCCAATGTGTGATGCGAGATCGATTGTAGCGCCTTTCTGGTGGAAAAGGAGACAAGTCAGGAGTGGAGCGAGAGATCTGGTCCCGTGTGGACATGTGATCATGTGTGTGCCTGAGTTGTTATGGTAATCTCGGTCGGAGTAGTATAATTATCTGTTAATACTGTACATTAATGTTAATATATTCAATTTTATCTTTTTCAATGTGTGTTATGTGAAAAAAAAAAAAACCGCTAGACACTAGGGCTCGACCGATGGCATTTTTTGGCCGATGCCCATTGTTCCGAGATCGGCCTATGGACGATTGCCGATTATTCTCCTCTTCCATCGGCCGTTGGCCGATTTGAAAAAAGTCGCTTTAAATCATTAAAACGTGTAGAATGCTTATAAAAAATGTCATTTAAATCATTTATTTATTTTTATGTTTATAAAATCATACATGCATTATTCAAGCACTGTAAAACTGTTTGGGAGAAGTTTACATAATAATTAAAACTAAGAGAATCACTCGCGATTATAGTAAAGTAATTAAACTATTTGGAGGTTTAAAAAAAATCAAAAATGCTATATCAGAGGATTTTTAAGTCTTTTGTCTTATCTTTGCAAAAAAAAAAAAAAAAAAACTCAACAACTATTGAATCGGATCGGGTCTAATTCCCTTTCCTTCAAAATTTTCTCTTAAGGGGAATCGAATCGCAACATGCCTCTGGCAATCTTCGTCTCCCATGTTATCTCTACGGAGCGGGTTTTCCACATCTCCTGAGTTTATTTTTTGGAGTATCTTCATGCGGTTTTTTGCATATGAAGCACCGAGGAAAGCTCTTTATCTTTGTCTTTCGAATTTTGAAGTAAGGAATAAAACTTTTTCAGAAATGAGAAAAATACTTGCGTTGCTAACCAGACCCGGACTGGCTCCCTCTGGGGCCCTCGGGCAGGTACTGCAACGGGGCTCCTTAGAGGAAATGTTTTGAAGATTATGTGTCTAGAAACCGTCTTTTGCTCTTTTTAGGGTCTTATACAGTATTTAAACTGAAGCGATTTTTATATTAAATAAGAAAAGAAATCAAAACAGTGTTTTAAAGTTTTGCTTGTCTAACTGTTTAGTACCCCGAAAATTCATACTATTTTTATTATATCTCACTCACTTATTATATCTAAGCAAAGAGCACTGACTAAATAATAAACTACTATTTATTAAATTAACGAATTTTTTAAAGGATTTTTCACCTGGGTGCCACCCTTAAAATTTTCAAAACTGTTTCCATGGCCAGGCCCTTTCAGCTGAACATTAGGGGGATAGAGCCATATGGAGGGTACCCCTTAACTGGAAATATGAAATTCTTCCAGTTGAAGGGGGTCCATGATTCTCTCCCGGGAAAATTTTGAAACTACATGCAAACTGGTGCATTTTGAGACCTTAGGAGACACATTTGGGAAAGCAAAAATATCAGGAAAAAAAAAAGAAACAAATAAAAACTTTTTAAAGTTTAAACGATTTTATGTATAAAAAAACTCATAAAAATGCAGAATAAAATTAGCATTTTTTTAAAAATCCGGTTCTTACTAACGCTCATACCGAAGAGACATGTGTCTGCCTTGTCAAACGACACTTGCAAGCTAACCTTTTCCCCACCTTTTCCAGAAAGGATGCTTTGAAAATTTGTAAAAGAAAAGTTATTACATTGTTTGATCATAGCATTATTTATATCTCACTATTACAAAGTCTCACTATAACAAGGCCTGCAAAAAACCTTGACTTTTTTAAAAATTTCAATTTTTAAATTTTGACATGCAAAATTTTCCACCCTCTTAAAACTGCCTTCGCAGGACCCCTTGCCTGCCACAGGAGCCAGCCGACTCATCAACGACGCAACATTATTCAGTATAACTCAGTTTTAAAGCTTCCTACAGTTTCTACAAATAAGTACTTCTATTAATCAGTTTTAATCGATAGCAAAATAGCCGATCAATGATCAAATCGGAGCGCCGAACCAGGATTTTACTTCTCTTTCCTAAAGTTGCATTTTCAAAAATAAATATATATTTCTTTTTTTATTGTGTTTTCTTTCCTCTTCGGTTTTTTTTTTTTTTTTTGTGAATCACAGTTGAATATGCCTCCCCTCAGAAGTGCCGCCCGCCGCATGGGCCGAACCCCAGTTCCGGGGGTGTCGCATGGGCCCCGGCTTGTTCCCCCCTCCCTAGATCCGGCACTGCCTAGCGAGCTTGGAAAATTACTTTCTCACGGTTCCTTAGTCAACTTGTGGTATAACCTGTCTTGTTCATGATATTGTCTATCTATTCATACATAAATACCGTGCTTTACAAAGTATAAAAAATAAGATTTACCTTTTATTTTTTAGCAATTTTTAAGAAAAATGTAATTTTTAACACTTATTATTATATATTGCAAAAGGTAAAAATTAAAGAATTTTACCAAACTGCCCTTTAAAATGCCAGAAAATCGTCACTTGACAATTATTGAAAATTTGAGCTTAAAGTATTGATTTTAATGTTCTTTCCGAAAAATACGGAATGTATATGTAAATGTATATTGTATCTGTTTGATTTTGAAGAAAAACAATCACAGAAGTAAAGTAGGAACGCAAGGCCGTAGCCAGGATTTTCTTTTCGGAAAGAGGGGGGGCGGGGAGGCACCGAACATCAGGGCCGTTGCGATGTCAAAGAAATGGGGGAGGGATGGGTTAAAAATTTGAAAGTATATGTATATAGTATACATATATATAATATTATCTATAAATGTGTGTGGTTTCACTCATTTCCCTGCACTAACGTCATAAGTCGAAAATTTACGATGCTTGAATTCGCAACCGCTGTAGCGAACACTAGCAGCTGCAAAGTACTCTCGGTTTTCTCCCAGGGAATTTAAATGAAAGTCAGGCATTTTGAAAATTACCATTTTCAGTACCTTCCAAAATGATTTCCTGTCCAAAAAAAAAAAAAAAAAGCTTTTTCGCTGATTTTTAATTTGTTTTGAAGCGCTACTTTAGCTTTAAACCTTCAAGTACCTTACATACCGTGTACTTTGTGTGTTATTGCTATGAATATATTTTCAATGCTACAAAATATTTTAAGTACTCTTTACAATTTAAAGTTAACAAATTTTTTACCTTTTTAAGCTTTGATAATAAAGAGAGCAATGAAAATATTCTTTTCATCCTAATCCTGGGATTGCGTGTGATATGGGTTATTTATTAACCCTACACTGCGCCGTGTTGTTTTTAAACAACACCTCCATTTTTCGTTCACTAAGCTTTTATTTTGTAATATTTTTAACATGTGGCGCATTCTTTCGTTTCATTTTGTATGTGTTATCATATCAGTTAATATAGTTTCCCCTAGATCTTGTAAACTGAACTCAAGGATCATCTTTTTTCACGAAATCGTAAGACATGTTGATTTCGTAAAAAACAGTAACTTCTTAATTTTTTTTCTTCAAATTTTAAGCAACAATTTCATTTAAAAAAAATAGTCTCTAATTGCTTACATAGTTTTAAAATAAAATAAATATAAGTTGCCCGAAAAATTTCGGGAAAAATATATATTAAGGTGCCTTTTTTACTTGTTGTTTTAAAACTACACCACGCATTCGGGGGCAACTTTTATGCTCCTGCATTATTCGCAGTATAAACAAGAACAGGTGTCACAGGTTGTTCTATTTCACTTTATTTAGTATCTTTTAGAAGATTATTGTTAAATATTTCACAAATTAGCTTAAAGTGGTCGATTAAATTATTATTTAGGAATTTTGTTTAAAATCAATTCACGCTCAAACAAGGAAAAAACGAAAATTATCGCATAGACCCCCTACAAATGATAGGTTTCTTGTTTAAAATCTTTGATTACCAATAAAGTTTAATAATAATTTCACTAAAAGTAAAAATTTGCACATGTAACGAATAATTATTAGTTACATTTGCAAATTTTTGCTTCAATAAATTTTATAAATTTATAAATAATAGTAAAATAAATTATTTTAATAATTTTTCATATTTTAGTGCTATTTTATGATTATAATGCATGCCTATTTATTATTGAGTTGGTTTCATTTGTTAAAATGATTATGTAAAAAAATTACTATTGTTACCCCTAAATGCGCAGTGTTGTTTTTAAACAACATGTCAATTTTTCTCGAATTCTACTTTTCCGAATTAAATAAGAATTTTTTTAGTATTTTTCCCACTTATAACTATCACAAACAAACGCAAAAAAAAATATTTTACAAAGAAATAAAATTGCGCAGTGTAGGATTATTGAATTACTTTTGAAGCACCTTTGAAGTTCAAACGGAATAAAAGAAAGATAAAAGATAAAAGAGGTTCTCAGCATGTGTGAAGGGGGGGAGGGGGGGGAGGCGTATTATTGTTTTGAAAATATTGCATAGAAATATTCATACCTTTTCTGCTTTATCTCTGTAAGGTTTCTTCCCAGCTATAATCTAACTCGGGATTTGTGCGCAAATTTCTTGCTGCAGTGTTCGAATAAACGTTTTGTGCCATACAAGAGCCCACTGAAATTCCCTCTGCCAATGTCTGGCAACCTGTTTTATTGCAACTTTTGCGAAAAAGAATATGATTCGTGCAGAGGCAAGCCCCCCCCCCCCCCTTTTTTTTTTTTTTTTTTTTTTTTTTTTTTTTTTTTTTTTTTTTTTTTTTTTTTTTTTTTTTTTTTTTTTTTTTTTTTTTTTTTTTTTTTTTTTTTTTTTTTTTTTTTTTTTTTTTTTTTTTTTTTTTTTTTTTTTTTTTTTTTTTTTTTTTTTTTTTTTTTTTTTTTTTTTTTTTTTTTTTTTTTTTTTTTTTTTTTTTTTTTTTTTTTTTTTTTTTTTTTTTTTTTTTTTTTTTTTTTTTTTTTTTTTTTTTTTTTTTTTTTTTTTTTTTTTTTTTTTTTTTTTTTTTTTTTTTTTTTTTTTTTTTTTTTTTTTTTTTTTTTTTTTTTTTTTTTTTTTTTTTTTTTTTTTTTTTTTTTTTTTTTTTTTTTTTTTTTTTTTTTTTTTTTTTTTTTTTTTTTTTTTTTTTTTTTTTTTTTTTTTTTTTTTTTTTTTTTTTTTTTTTTTTTGAACAGCATTCAGCAAGTTTTCGCTAAATAATTTTTTTTTAATTTTTTTTTTTTTTTGGAATATCAAGCAATTTATCGCAAATTTTGATTGATCAATTTGTACTAAATTAGGTCTAGAAGCAAGTTCTCAGAAAGACAAACCTTTGTTTTAAAAGTATCGTTTACATTTTCATTTTTACAGCACTAAATACGCAATTTACTAACAATTCGGGAGAATGAAAGAAGGGTAACAATATGTTTTCTTTTCGTTTCAACTCTCAGCCACAGAGAATTAATTTTGGAACCGGAAAAGGATCAACGTTGTGTAAGTAGTAGAAAACACGTTCATGCCGCTAGCGACTACAGTAACTGCAGGGGGTCTCGGCCTGAAGTGACAGGTCAATTATGGGGGACAGTAGACCCTTCTTCCAAGAGCTATCGTACATTTCATTGGGCGTTGAAATGTCAATCACTTGAGGTTGACACACTCCCCTCATGCCCTTCGAAGGCCATCTTAAGCCTAACCACGAAATTTTTTCTGACTGAAGAACAAAAACAGTAGATTTATCGTAAAAAATTGGGGATTTATTCACTGCTTTGCAGCGCCTTCTGGAAAACAGGGATTTTTGACGAAAAAAAGGGAAGAGTTTCAGAATGAGGCATCAATCAACTGTCATCCTTTAGGTAAAAAGTGATTAACGGTTGATTTACTAGAGTTTACTGTTTGAGCAGGAGTTTCCCAGGGGTTTTCCGGGGTTTTCAGGCAATGGACAAGACGTCTTTATTTTGCTTCCTTCTTTGCCTTTTGAGCGAAAGGATCTAAACTTGAAATAAATGTTGAGGAAGCGTTTTCCGTAACATATTTTAACCCATAGTCTTTTAATGTCTTAGTTATTGGAATCTTTTCAATGTAATGGCAGAACCAAGATATAAAAGTAGAAGCTTTAAAATCTTACTTTGCTTAAATAAAATAGGTTTTTAAGCATTTAGAAAGAGCCCTACAAAAGTATAAAAAAGTATTTTCCGCATTTTTGATATAATATGAGAAATATAAATACAATAAATGAGTAAAATAACGGGCGGAAGAAAACGCGATTTAAAGTTCCTATAAATTTAAAATTAACCATATTTTTAAAATGATTTGTATAAAACATTTTTAACAACAATAATTTTCAAAAAGAGAAATGATGTGTGTCTGTTTTAAGAGGATACGACATTTTTTAAGAGATACAACAATACTGTAATTTGACTAGTTGGTTGGAAAAACGAAATATTCGAAACCCGAATATTAATTACTACTAAAAATATTTGCAAAAAGGGGGGGGGTGGAATTGTACCTGACTGATT